>OZ012638.1:31700171-36522127 GCA_963942525.1 Ptychoptera contaminata | reverse complement strand
GTTTACATCGCAAAAAAAAAAATAAAATTGAAATAATAGAAGGGAAAATGTAAACTTTTTGATAAGGTAAATTTAACTCTTTAATAGTAGTTACTCAATTTAAATATAAATTTGTTAACAGAGAATTCTAGTTATTATACCAAAAATTATCTATTGTCAGAGGTGGTACCGTTTTCACAGTTCATTAAATAAACACTTTACTGTCAAATATTATATATAACAAATATTTAAATAAAATCTTTTTTTTATCATATTTACCATTTTATATATAATTTTTTTTTTGCATTTTCCTACAAACGTTATTCTTCCTTTCCTGCCTCTTTGGTGTCCATTTTACTTGCTATTATTTTTTTATTATTATGATGGTTGTTATGCCTAAAAATAGAAGATATATTTTCTAAAAACCCATGTATTGAAATTATTATTAAATAAACACACATTTTGCATAAAAATAGATTCATAAGTTTGGAAATATGTTTTGAAAGAAATGAATGAAAGTCTGTTTTTAAAATGTATAACAAAAAATAAGTCAACAAAACAAGTCAATTTCTATTGAGAAATTTAAGATTTCATAATTTAATATATTGTTATCACAATAATAAATTGTTTGGTTAACTTAATAAGCGACTGGCGACTCTATATTGCCACATAAAAAAAATTAAATATTTATAATAGTAAAAATAAATGTTATTAATTAATTATTAAAATAATTTTATAATAAAAAAACTATTCATTTAATAAAAACAAATATTTATAAATAATTAATTCATATAAATTGTATAAATTTCACGTTGTATTTTTATTTTTTCGCCCAAAGTTTGGCGAATGCCTTTGGCAAATTTATTTTCCCAACAATCATTTTTATTATTGTTTATTAATTTATTTTTCCAATTTTATTAAATTATTTATTCATTATTGACCTGTTTTTTGAGTCATTTATTTCTTTTTTTTTCTTGTCATTTTTTGTTAGCCGATTTTTGTACACTTTCAGTTAATTAAAAGTTTCAACATATCAACCAAATGGCAAAAATAGTTTTATTAATGCATGGACATCGTTATATCATAATTTTATTGATAAATTAATTAACAATATCAAATAAAAGAGATTTATTTTATTAAAAAAATATATAATAAAAATTAAAAATTGTACTAACTGCTTTAGTATTGAATTTAAATAAATAAAATAACATAACTGCATAAACGTGCAAGTAACTAATGCTTTATTCAAACAATAACCAAGGACCAGGCACCAATATCCACATTTTAGCTACATTGTTAGCCCTATAAAATGTCACGCCTTCTTGGTTCTTATCAATGTTGCCGCTATCCAGCCACTTGATTAGTTATTTCAATTTGCTGATAAAGCTGAGAAAAGCCATGAATAAACCCAATCATGAACAGACACATTTGACATTACAATAAACTAACCAAGAAAAAAATATAAACTTAAACTAAATACCAGATAAATACCATAAAATCGAATAAAATAAAGTAAAAACAGAAGAGGAAAAATACACAAAAATAAAAAGACATAAAAAAAATATTGTCTCTCTTGAGCACAAAACGACAAAATAATAAAATAAAAAATAATAATAAAAACGAATAAAAATCCAAACTAAATAAAAAATTTCAGCTATAAAAAATTGATTTATTTAAAAATAAATAAATGGAAAAAGGACAATAAAAAAGGAACGCAAGCAAAATGTGGAAAAAATTACTCCATATATGATGGGTATGTACATACCATTTATGTATATACATATATAAGGGAAAATGATACAAAAATATAAGAAAAGCTTAATAAAAGCGAAAAACAAAAAATAAAATGAAAGAAAAAGAAAATTTAATCAATTTTAGTGAATTTCGTAACATATTTTATTATAGATTAAAGTCAATGAACCTAATGATAATTTTATGATAAAATAAATACAAACTGTCACATAATAATTGATTTATGATAGTTTTTTTTTTTTCATTCTCATTTTATTAAATAAAAATTATTATTTAAAAAAGAATTGATAGTGAAATTTCGATATTCGTTCCACTTACTCCAAATAGAACGTACCACCAGCAACAGTCAAACGTTTGAGCTTTTTCTGGCCAAACATGAAATTTTTGGCCTTGCTAATAGCCATGTAATATTACTATTATACAAAATAAAACAAGTCTAGACCTAAGAGCAATATAGTAACTTGTTTGGCATATCACCAGCCAGACACAAATCATGTAACACAAGGATCCCTTTTTCTCGATAGAAATTTAATAAATAACAGTTTGCCATTCACTATTTTACTGATAAAATAGAAAATAAAATGATAAACAAAAAATATTATTGATAACAAACAAGCATAAAGAACAACAAATTGATGTACATGCGAATGGGTTTTTTTTTTCATCTATACAATAATATAACCAAAGACAAAAGCAAAGGTTAAAAGTTGAAAAAATAACAAAAATATCAACAGAAACAAAATTCCATTGATTTAGTAAATTTTTTATTAACCCAACTAATAAAAGAATAAAAAGTTAATCAATTCCTTTACAATACTGCTAGTCTTATGGACAAATTATTTCTTTTACTTTTTAATGCACGTTTCATATTCTATTATCCTTTTTTAAATAAAAAAAAAAATTAAAAACATAGTCGCCTTGCTATCAAAATAATATTTGTTGCTTTAAAAATGAAAATCCAACAGAAATAATGTCATCGCTAATATTGAAAAATAGCCAGTTTTTTTTTAATTGAGTTTTTACTCTACTTTTGTACCAAAAAGGTAAAATGAATTAAGTAGCCAAAAAATATAGAGTAAAGTAAAACAAAGAGCAATAAATCAATAACACGAATATAAGGCAACATTAAACAACAAACAACATCAATTTATAAGAAACTTACTGGCTGCTTTAACCGTTTATATAAATAAGGCAAATATAAATATATATAATAATGAAAGAATAAATTAAAATGAGGAAACAAAAACTAGAAAAAAGTAAATAAATTAATAAAGAAAAAAAAGAACCATAAACAATGTGGTTTTGTTATTGAAATAAGGATTATACCACCCACATACAATTCAGACAAAATAAATAATTAAAAATTATAAACAGAAATTTAAACAAAACATTTTAAGTCATTGTCGTATCCGCCTGGCAGTAATTTGGTTTTGATTTAATGACAAAAATAGATAAACAAGTATGCTGCAGAATTATAAAATGAAAAAAAAAAATAATTAGAATTTTGTGACATCGGAACACATGACTGGAATTAATTATTATTATTTTAAATTCTCACCGAGCTCTTTTTTTCTCTTCTTTCTGGGTAACGTATTTTAGTTGTAGATGACAACTGGAATGTACACAATTTACACGTGATATGGAGGTAGTTTGTCTAGCGTTTATGTTCGCACAGAATTTTATTGTTTTACAAATATTACCAAAGAAAAATCACATTTAAATTGTTTTAAAATTTGTTTTCATTCATATATATATATATCTGATAAAACGTTTAGATATGATAGTATGTGACAAAAATCTTGATTAGAAATGAAAAAACCAATGAAAAAGTACAGTTCATTTTGTGATTTATCTTACATTTCTTTAATTTACAAATATAAAACTGTTATCAATATCATTATTATCGACTTTTATTTAATCCTATTGCAATCAATAATCATAATACTAAATGTACAATTTTTAGATGAACAGAACAAAAAACCGCCAAGCCACAGAAAAGCACAATTAAATAAATAAGCTTCGCTTAAAAAAGATAAATTTATAATCGGAAATTATGCTTGTAATAATGCCACATAAATTAAAAATAAAAAAATTAATATATTATTTTAAATAAATTTAATTAAAATCACGATTAAAACCAAATTAATCTGAGCAATAACCAAAGAAAAGAAAATTTAAACGAGAAAGATAGGGAAAAAATACTTTATTAACTTTGCAATTAACAAACTTTTAAAAGAATGGAAATATTGCAAATGAAAATCAAAAGTTAAATGCTATCTAAGAAATGGAAAAGAACAAAAACATAAACAACATAGAATGATGATTTTATAAGGAAGCAAACCCACAATAAACTACCACCAGCCCTCAACTATATTGTCTGGTTTTGGTTCTGATTCTGGTTGTTATTATTTTAATAAATAAAATAATAACACAACAAAAAAGGGGACGGAAAGGATTTTCATATTGTTTATTTTATTTAAATTTTTTTCTTTTGCATGTTTCCTTTTTATGTTTTTCATTTATTTTACTGATTTTAGTTGCTAAAAGATTCATACAATTAATAATTCATATTTTTTGTATCCAACAAATAATCATAATAAGAATAACAATACATCAATAGGTTTATAATAATAATAATAAAAATAATAATATAAATACTGATTGATTTTAAAATTTACCTGTTTCGGTTTTTTTTTTTTTATTTTTATTATACCTTTTATGGATTATCAATCAGCAACATCTAAACTGAAATTATGTAATTTTTTTTTTTTGCTTTTATCATTGAAAAACAAACAAAATGTACAAATTGGCCTTGATTGATTTTTTATTATCTGTCGACAAATGTAGCTGCTGAAAGAGAAGAAAATTTGTTAACAATTTAATAATAAGGTAATAAAAAATATATTCATAAAAATAAATTGTCATTACTCATTTATCAATAAAAATATATATAAAAATATAATGTAGAAAGACAAAGGCAAATTTCATTTCAATTTTGCATTGCTCAATGAACAATTTTTGTACGGCTAATCGACAAACGAAAAGGACCATTTTATAGATTTAACAACCACCCAAAAGTATTTTTAATACTCTTCAACCCAATATTATTTTTATTATTATAAGCATTATTATAATTTAACTGCGGATTTATTTTTATTAATCAAAAAATAAGCATAAATAAAATAAAATAAACTTGTCGATGAAAAAACGTTCAAACACTGTTTAAAAAAATTGTACTTACTCGTCGTAAATCGTTCTATTTCTTTTCACTGAATTATATAGGGTAATAAAAATATAATATTTGATAAATAATAAATAATTATTAATTAAAATTACTTTTAATACATTTTTAAGATAAATCGATGCTTTATTTAATCATAAACTAATAAAACGTGTAAAACAAAACATTACTCCAACATTAATGCGATCAAAACAGCTTCTACTCAAATTTAGTAATAAAATATTACAATAGAGGCACTGTCATATACCAAGGAGAATTAGTGTTTTTATTATAGCAGAAATGTCAAAATATTTCACCAATAAATTTTATTTACATAATAACCTACAAAATAACTATTTTCAAAATTATTTTAAATAATCCCATTAAATAATTATTAATTTAATTAAAATAAGTATATATTATTATATTATGCTTTTAATTTACTAACTTATCACCTGTCATTTATATATATTTTTGTATTTAAATATTTGTTGCAAATGGCTCAACTAAGGAGTGAGGTAAATAATTTGTAAATATGCATTATTTGAATACAAAATTAATCATATATAATTTATATTTAAGGTATTGAAATGTTTTAAAAGTTTACATCGTACTAGACAATATGTATTTTCCACTGATGACAATGCCCTGATGAAAGCTAGAGAGAAGATTAATGAGGAATTTAAAAAGCAAAAAAATGAATCAAATAAAGAAACTATTAAACAAGTAAATATAATCATAATTTTGTACTGAAAGTTTTAATTATATTTTATTATTGTTAGTTGATTAGAGTAGCAAAAGGAGTTGATCATGAATTAAAAACCAACATTATTCAAGCTGTAGAAATTAAACCCGGTCATTTTCGTAAGTTGATAACAATATATATATTAAAATTATAAATAAAAATTCCTGTTGTTTATTAAAGGTGCAAATATAACTAAGGATACAGTGCGATTAGATAATGTTATGTTTAATGATGCTTGCTGTAAAGAAACACCAACAAATATTAAATCTAAATCTAAAAAAACATAAATATAAGTAATAATAATAAATTTAGTATAATAATAGTAATAAAAATAGATTTAGTTCAAATTGTAAAATACTTATTTGAAAATTATATTTATAAAATTAAATTCTTAGTTTTTTATAATAAAAATTAAAATCAAAATAATAGAAACTGGTATACTAACTGGTGTATTCAAAAAACTCTCCAGCGTTACACATATCCTAAGCATTTAACATTACGAGAAAATTAAATATTTATTTTGTGCAAAAATATACATAATCCTAAATAAATAATTCATTAAATATATATATATAATGCAATTCAGTGCAAATATATTTATATATATAAAATAAATAAAGTAAAATTAATTAAATACATAAATTATCTACGGAAAAAGATAATAAACTAAATAAATAATCTTACATTATGTGCAAGAGATATCAGCAAAGAAAAGGAAAATCAAACGAACTTCCACCTCATTGCATAAATTTGCTAAAATTCTTTTTTCTAACAGGTGGTGTTTGTTTTTCGCCTTTTTTATTTATTTATTTCACCTTTTCTTTGGGTTTTTTCTATTTTATTTTTGCCATTTTCAATGTCTGTCTGTAGTCTTGTTTTATTTGCATTAATAAAAATTTAATGTTTTCTCGGTTGAAATATATATATATATTCTATTCGGTCATTGCGGTTAATACGCATGATGAAAATTATCGATTGAATTTTTCCCCTATTTTTATACAGTTCCTCCAAGTATTCCGCCTTTAAATACATATGTGTGGTATATTTGTTTGTTGTTCAATCTATCTATATGCTGTTCGTGTGTGTTATATGCTTAAAAATATAGAAAAATAAAAATAAATTCATTAATGGTTGATTCATATTTTTGTTTCTTCAATTTTGTTATTTCTGTGCACTTGATGGGGTTGAAATATTTTTTTATGTTTTCTACACAAAAGTAATTTTATTTAATTAATCTATTGTAAACGAATAGCAAAAATCAGGGAAAAGTTTAATTGTTTCAAGTATAAAAGTGTTGCAAAGACAGAAAAGAGTTGAAGAATGAAGTAATTTTTCCATTTGGTAAAAATTGTGGATTTTTTTTTTTTGTTTTTTGATAATTGTTTTTGTCGCTTTAAGTAATCATCAAGTGATTTTACTTTAGTTTGTTTTGTTCGAAAGTGACGGTGCACAAAAGTCATACAAATATTTATTTAGCTAGTCTAAAACAGAAAAAAAACACCAACAAAATCAAACTCATATTAAATAACATAATAAGTGAAAAATAATTGTGAAAATATGATTTAAATGTCTATAATATATTATTTAATTTTTATAAAGTGATTCAAAATAAGCATAAAAAGTTCTACTCACCAGTGGTTTAAATTTTTGATAAAAAAGGGAATAAAAAATTTCCCACCCTAGTGATAAATCATCGTTTGAATTTCTAATTCTTTGTTTAATTACTTGCAATTAATTAATTTTTATTATCCTTTTTATTTGATTTTTGTTAAAATATAATTTTGTTTGTTTATTTTCGCTGTTTTAATTTTATTTGTTTATTTAGTAAAGTTTTTAAATAGGTAAGAAAGACCTATTTTCCTCCAGCATACTGCTGATTCAGAACTACTTTGTTGTGGTTTTTTTCCCTTTTAATATAATTTTATTATAATTTGTTTTTATTGAATAATTTGCTTTAAAAGTAATTAAAACAAAAAAAAACACTAAAATGGCACTTGATTTTGCTGCAACATATAAAATATTAGTATTAGGTGATTCAAATGTAGGTAAAACATGTATTGTGCATCGTTATTGTGATGAAAGATACTACGATACATACATTTCAACAATTGGTAATTGATTTTTTTTCTCCTGCGTAAAAACCAAAAATTTATTTTTTTCTGGAATGACTAATGCATCTTTATTATTATTTTTTTATCCAATATATTCTCAGGCATAGATTTTAAACAAAAATTGATTAATCTTGATGGAGTCCCTATAAAATTACAAATATGGGATACAGCCGGTCAGGAGAGATTTCGTACATTAACAACAGCCTATTACCGTGGTGCTATGGGTATTTTACTGATGTACGACGTTACTAGTTTGGAATCATTTAATAATTTATCATATTGGCTAAGGAATATACAAGAGGTATAATATATACATATAAATATAAAATTTTCATTGAAAATAATTTTTATTGATTTTTCTCATTTTTTTAATAATAAAAAATTTCCAACCATCCAACCAACTACAAAAACAAAAATATAAAATAAATAAGAATGCATCGCCCGATGTTGTTAAAGTACTTGTAGGTAATAAATGTGAATGTTCAACAACACAACGTATGGTAAATAAGGAACGTGGTGAAAAGGTACTTAATTTATATATTTATATCTTTAATTTTTAGTTGCTTAAATTGCTTCTTTTTCATTATAATTTTTTCAATTGAAGTAAAATTTGAAAAAACAAACGAGAAAATTAAAAATACATAAAATAGATGAAAAATTGTGCAAAAATAAGAATAAAACGATGATGACTTTGTAGTTAAAATATGATAAATATTTAATTTATTGATTATATATATATTATATTTTATCTTTCTTTTATATTATTACAAATGTTGCTATCTTTAGACTAACATTTTATAGTTTAAGATGGAAAATTTCTTTTTCTTTCTGCAATAATTTATATTTTTTTTTATTATTTTATTTCTTAAGTTTATGGTTTAATGTTTTCATTTTAAATATATTTTGTTTTCATTGCATGCACTATGATTTAGTTTATTCTTGCTATAAGATTTAATATTTTATTTACTATTGATGTTTTTTTTTCCGCTTGCAGATTGCTGAGAATTTTGATATTCCATTCTTTGAGGTTTCATGCAAACAGAATATAAATATAGAAGAAGCATTTTTAACACTCGCCAGAAAAATACGTGAAGAACGAGAACATCGCGTAATTATTATTTAATTTAATCTTTTTAATAAATTTAAATAAATAATTTATAATTTTCTTTATTAAACAGGGTGATAATTTCGATAATGATGAACGTGAAAAAGGTATGAATATGAAAAAATCAACATCGGGTTCAAATGGCTTAGGACCATTTACATTAGGCAATATAGACGATAGTAGTCGCTGTTCTTGTTAATTAAATTGTTTATAATTTATTTTAATAATTAAATAATATAAATAATAATAATAAAGGAAATTGGACGTAACTTTATAGTAACAATTATAACCCAATATTTAATCACTTTCTCTCTAAAATGAAACCTAAAACTTAAAATAATTAACTTTTTAAAGTGAAGAGTTACACAAAATTAATTAAATAAAATACGCACTGTAATCATATCATGCATATTTTGCACACAATACTTTATCCCTTATAATTTATACATTTCAGATAATTTTAAATAATTGTATTTTTATTTTCCAAATACAAAATATTCAAAGAACTAGGTAAAAGAGAAAGATTATAATTTCAAGAAATTTTATGAAAACAATTTATAAATATATATTAGTATTAAAAAGAAAAACTAATTAATTACACTACAGGGTGATATGTTTAATAAAAAAAGAAAAATAAATTTTAATTTTACTTTTAAATTAAATAAACACAATATGACGTTAATTATTGTAGATGGTGAATTCGTTATTTTTTTTTTATTTTTGGATAAATAATTAAATAAAATGAAGTTAATTATATAATTAAACGATGTATCTTAGCTACACGTTTTTCCGGTCAATTTTATTTATTAAATAAACTATTTCTTTATATACTGACATTACAACTACCTTTTCTATTCAAAAAAAAATTATAATAATAAAAAAATCATCAACTTTTCTATTAAAAAAAAAAATATATAATTAAAAATAAAATAAATAAATAAAGGTAGTCACTTAATAGTTATTAAATGTCGCTAAATGCTTTTAAAGTGAATTTAAATAAATATTTATAATTATAACGCACAAAACATAATTGTCGCGCATTTAAATAAGAATATTAAAATTAATGATATATATATATATAATACACAATGGGAGACGGCGAAATTAATTTAATTAATTTTTATTTATTTAGTTAATTTTTTCGTTTATGTTTTATTTTTTAAATAAATAAGAAACTAAAGTCGTTACAAGTATTAAAGATAAGTCAATAAATAGTTATTAATTGATATCACTTATACAGAAATATAGTGTGAGTCTTGGCTAAAGTCAGGTTAAAAACCAATAAATAACTTAAAGGAAAAGACAGCGAACAACGGCATTCATAATATTTTCATTATATATGATTTCTTTAATTAATTTTCATAAATTTAATTAGAAAATAAATTTTTAATGAAAACTATTTTAAAATATATAGAAAATTTTTATTCTAATTTAATTAAATTAATTTGAAAAATAATAAAATAACGTAACAACGTAATAAATAATAAATGCACATTAAATACAAGCCTTAATTGTGCCTATCTCTCTATATAAAAAAAAACTAAATAATGAAAATAATTAAATGAAATAACTCTTTACTGGAACAAAAGAAAATAATTTAATCACAAAATCGAAATAAAAATTTATATAATTAAGTATTATTTATGTTTACTTCTTCTATTATTAAATTTCTGTTTTTCATAGACATTTATAGCAATGATTTTCTTTTTTATTTAATTTAAATATTAAAACAGTAAAAAAAAATGTCAACAAATAAAAAATGTTTAGATGATAAAAGTGCTAATAAATGTTTTTTGAAATATAAATAATATATATAATAATAATAATAATTATTAAAAAAAGAAAAAACAACTATATAATCTTTGTAAAATTAATAAAAAAAATGGTAAGAAATTATGTTGTGTTGTTTTATTAATTTAAAATTTACTATTTCAACGACTGGGAACACATAGTCTAAGATATAACTACATTTAACAACTAGTATAGCAAGAAATTTGTAAACACGTCTAACAAAAAATAATCATAATTTGTATCTATATACATATATGGCAATAAAGACAGTATCAATCTTTTTGCTGCGACAGACATCAGAAATAGCACGATCCTTTATACAAAATGAAACTATAGATAATAAGTAATAATAAAATAAGAAAGAAAAACTTTAAAGACTCTACGTGACTGTTGTGGCTGAGTACATGTCGGTAAGTATATAGTTATTATAAAACGTTTTGTGAAAGAATAAAATATAAAATTTATTATTTGAATTAAATTTGTAAATTAGTAATGAATAGGCGCAGTTGTATCAATTAACACGAATAGACTATCTAATAGCGAATAAATTTTATTCACTTTAATAAAAATACCATTTGATTGTTGTTCCTTTGATGAATATAAACTGAAAACAAAATTAATATTTATTTAATTGTATTTAATAAAATGGTTAGATAGTTACGCTAAAATATCAAAGGCTTCCGGGATAACAGAACACTTTTCTTCATCAAATATTGTTAAATTTTTAAAACATATATTTGCACTTTCATCATTTACCTGAAATAAACAAAAAATTATAGTAAAATTACTAACAAAAAATTCTTTAATGAATTACATTTCTATCTACAATCTTGTTATCAGCAAATAAATTGTTATTATTATCACTATTGGTACTTATTGTGCCCCATATTGTAACAATGTTATCATCTGATGCTATTGCCGTATAGGTTTTATTAGCGCAAATATTCTTCAAATTAATTAATTTTAAAATAATGTTTATTAATTAATTTTTAATTATACATATATACCTTAACGTATTTATTTTTAATTCCAGTCACTTGTGTCGGTTTATTTACCTCAATTGTATGACCTAGAATAAAAATTTTAATTATAATCTTTCATAATTATTAATGAGTGCTATTTAAGTTATTAAATAAATAATTATTACCTAAACCCCTTTGATGATACTTATTAGATCCCATTGTAATTACATAGCCACTGTCTATTAAATATACACAATTATCCATTGTGACTGTTATATCCTTTATTTTTATAGAATTGTTATGTAAATTAACTTTTTCCTAAAAAGAAAAATGATTGTTTTTCGTTATAAAGGGAAATTAAAATTAATTAAATAAAATTTAAAAAAAAAAATCAATATCAAAGGCACATTTGCGTATCCAGACTAAAAGTGTGGCTTTGCTATCACGTTTAAAGCAATAATAATTGAAATTTACTTACAAATTGATAAATATACTTTATACGTTTACCAAAATTAAATTTATTATAATTATTGGAGCCACAACAATATAAATCATTATTATTTAATAAAATAAGTGAAGAATCTGGCCCAGAAAATATTGTTCTTATTTTATCCGGTAATTTAATTAAAATTCTTTTCGGTAATATTCTATAAAAAATAAGGTAAATTAATTAAAAAACTAAGGTAAAAACTCTATTAATTATTTACAAATTAAATTTCGTATCACTACTGCCTAACACTTTATAATTATTTACGCCCCATGTAAATATATAATCGTATGATGAACACGCAAATACATGATGGTCCCCAGTCACTACTTTTATTATTTTATGATTTTTTAATGTTTCTAAAAGTTATAATCAGTAATTTTTTATTACATAAATTTTACTATAACAGTAGTACCAATAAGAATCGGTGTTAATTGATTATCATTCGCAAAATAGCCTAAACACTTTGTTGTAAAATCACCACAACTAAATAGGAAACCATTATCGGTCCAAAAGAATGATATTCCATTACCAGCATTACACCTGAACATACAAAATTAATTCTAATTGTTCTTAAACAAACAATTATTCTAAACTAATTTACCCAACAATATTAAATAGTTTTAAATTTTCAATACATTTTGGATAATTACGCCAGGTCTCAATTACACCATGTCCTAACTGGCCCTTAGTGCCATTACCCCAAGAGTAAACAGATCCATCTTAAAAGCATTTTTATTTGAATTAGTGATTTAAAATAAAAGTAATCCAAAAACCTGATAAAACAGCCAAAAAATGTGTTAAACTATTTGAAAAGTTAATAATCCGTAAATTGCAAGGCAATACCATTGGCTTTAACGCAATATTAGACGTTTTTGTTAATTGTAAATGATATAAAACTGATCTGAAAGTATCAAATCAAAATCATAATTTAAAAGTTAAAAGAAGCAAATAGTAGTCACCTTTCAATAATACAACCAGACTCTGTCAGTGACATTAATAAATTTTTTTCATTTTCATCATCAATATAAGTATTAAAAATAATCGACTCATTGAATTGCCTTAATGATAAATAGTACATAATTAATAAAATCAATTAAAAAAGTATAAAACGAAATAATTTACTTAAGAAAACCGCTGTTTATGTTCATGTACTGCGAATTATTTAAATAATTATTAATTAACGGTAGCCAATGTTCATTTATATCCTTAGCACTTGGACGTTCGTGCGGATTTATCTACATAAATTAATTAAAATTTAAAAATCTATAACTAACAAAAATTTATTTATACAAACTTTAAATATAACATCAATTAATCCTTTAATTCCGTCAGAATATTGATCCGGTAATTTTATATAATTTGCCGTCATTATTTTATTAATTAATTCATTAAAATTATTTGCAGTGAATGATTTTTTAAGACAGCACATTTCACCCAGTATACAGCCCAACGCCCAGATATCACTTTTTTCATCGTATTCCTTACCTTCACACTGTTTCAAAGATGTTTTTTTTTTATTTGAATTATTGACAATTATTAGCATATTTATTGGAAATAAAAAGATTAATTACCATTTCGGGACTGAAATAGTATGGTGTTCCTAATATTGTTTGGGCACGAACATGCGTTTCCATTAGCTTCGATATACCAAAATCACCAATTTTAACATTACCGGTTTTACTCAGAAACACATTCGCCGTTTTTAAGTCTCTGGAGAAAATAAAATTTAAATTTATTTACGCAAAAAAAAAGCACATTCACCTGTGTAAAATATTTTGCGAATGCATATAATAAATAGCGTTTGTTATTTGCTTTAATATATTTAATATAAATATTTCCGGAAAAATATTATTAGGACAATGGTATTGTATTAGTTGAGCTAATGTTCCGCCGTCCGCATACTCCATTTCGATGTACAACACATTATTTAGCATAAAACTATTTAAATAACTGAAAGAATTTAATGAATATTAATATTACCGGTAAAACAAGTATTCATTTATAATCACCTAATAATATTCGGATGATATAATTTTGAGAAAATATTAACTTCATTCGTTGCCATACTAATTTCATCAGCATTTAATGTTTCCAAATTTATTTGCTTCAATACAACCAATTTATTATTATTATTTAATTTTTTGTATAGAATTGCAATACCAAATGAACCTTTTTCAATTTTTTGTACATGTATTAATTAATTAATTAATGAAAAACAGAGTAATAATCAGAGTAATAATTTTCATAAAACAAGTTACTTACCCTGACCAACAATCTTTATTTGCTTATAATTTGATAATTTTTTTATAACATTTTTACTATTCTCGTTATCAGAATTCATAGTTTATTTTATTATTTATTAATAATTAATAATAATTACTTGCTAAAGTGTAAATTATAATTAGTGAAAAATTGTTTTCGATACGTATGAATATTGTGCATAAAATTTAATTGCAAAAATGTTTTCATAGATTAAATTGTCATGGTAATTAGCAACGCAGAAGCATTACAATTTTATTTAATTTTTTATTTCTTTGTGCAATTATAAATAGTTTTTTATATTTTTTAAATAATATCCAGTTAATTAAAACTTCTTTGCAAAATAATAATATTTTTAGAAAACGACTTAAATAGGTGAAAAAATATATTAAAATCTTTATCGATAAAGCAGGTGAAAACCTTGCAAATGTTTCTAGTATTTCATTTTGATTTTCTTTCAAATCAAAACATTAATAAAGTACGCATCCTAAACTGAGTAATGTCACTCAAAATATTTGCAAGTTTTTTTTTATAAAAATACATAAAAACAATATAATTACGACTTTTGTTTGGCCATATATATGAGCAAAATTCTTAATGTAGTTAATTAACAAAAAAATTGTTATCCTAGATCCTCTGTAATTAATTTAAATAAAATGCATATTATTTGTTTATTATTGTTATTGCTTACCGGTGAGTGAAGAAAGAGCAAGAGAGAATTCAACGCATATCGTGTTTACTCTAATGGATACAGTTGTTTTGAATTAGTAGGTTAGTTACAAATAATATGACGTGTACTTTACTAACACGTTATGTCACTTAACACTACTTAACATTGCCTTATGTATTATTTACAGTTATAATTTTTTTTTTCATTTCTGTTCTTTTCTTTTATATTAAATAATTTTTATTGTTTAATCGACTATCTGGTGCTGCAAAGACAGAAATTTTGTTTTGTTAATAATAATAAATAAAGTTTTCGCTTATTAATCAAAAAAAATAATATAAAATAATTTTTGTTTTTATTTATTCAATTGTGTTTATGTTGATATAAAAAATAATGTGTGGTCTGTCTAGAGTGTTAATAGTTTTGCGACAGTTTTAACGATTGCTAATGAGTTTACACAATTTCAATTTAATTTCAATTTTTAGTATTTATTGCAGTGTGACATATAAAGTTTAATACTCCATACAAAATGGAAGTGCTAGTAAAACCAAAACCGAAATCATTATTGATAACATATATTTTATGGTTGTTTGGTGGAATTTTTGGTCTACATCATCTTTATTTGCACCGTGATCGCCATGCATTTATTTGGTGGTGTACTTTAGGTAAGCAAAGTGTTTCTTAGTTAAAATGAATTGAGAAAAAATCAAAACCTTTTTTTATAATGGAATCTTTTAAGGTGGCTACTTTGGTCTTGGTTGGATATCGGAAATATTTTCAATACCTGAACTGGTACGTGACACAAATGAGGATCCAGCATTTTTGGCGAAGTTTATCGATAAATTGAACAAAAACCAAAAACCTCCGTTTTCTATGAATAGATTCATGGGTGCCATTATGGTTGGTTATTTGTGGGGTCAAGTGGCTATGATTGCAGTGCCAGAAGAACCATTTATGAACATTAATTGGCAGTTTTTATATTGGTTTATACCATTATTTAATGCACTAGGTAATGAAATGTAACTAACTGTAAATCAACTTCTGTAATCTCTTTTTAACACGTATTGTGAATTATGCAATAGTCTTTTAATCAACAAAAGCGCCATCTATTAGATTTTATAATAAATATTTCTTAACTTTTATTACCGTTTAAATATCAGGTATCTGGACAGTTGGAAATGTGGGCAGAGAACAAGGTAATCTCAAATACTGTCTACTGACATCATATTTAACATATCCTCTACGTTACTTTGTTTACGATGAAACATATTGGTTTACCTTTATGGTATTTTCATCAGCGATGATATTTGACACATTTTCAAAACGATGGCGTCGTGAACCACCAAAACGGAATTCGAAAAAAAAGTAACAAAAAAATTTATTATTAGTTAAATAATTATTTACCTAATTACTTCTATTGCAGACGCTTCATTACATTAACTTTTTCGGTTATAATTTATTTATCGCTGTGGTCTAGTTACTTTTATTTTAATGGAAAAATAACCGATAGTGAAGGTGATGAGGTTCCCGTACATGAGGCGATAAAAAATTTCTTCTCATCTCCATGGTGGACGGATTTAAAGCAAACATTAAAAGATACCTGGGCATACGCACAACATCATGGCTGGTATGAAACTTGGAAACAAATTATTGATAATATGGATCCCGATGGAGAGCAAAACGCATATAAAGTAATAATTTTTTTTCTATTTAAAAATTCCGTCAATTTAATTAACGAACAATAAAAACCTTTGTAGGTCCTCGGTGTCAGTCCAACATCATCACAAACTGAAATCACAACGGCATGGCGTAAATTATCGCGTGAATATCATCCGGATAAGGTAAAAGTTGTTTCTGAACGTGAAAATGCACAGAATAAATTTATGGAGATACAGCAAGCGTACGAAGTATTAAGTAAAATAAAATCTAAACGTAGAAAACGTAATAAAAAATTCAACGATGATTTATAAAAAAAAAACGAATCTTAATTTAATTTAATTAAGAATTATATTATTATTAAATACTTAAATTGTTTTAATTCGTCCAAAGTTTATTATTTTTAGTTTTTTATTAATTATTGCGAAGAATACGATTTGATTTATTTATTTTTTTTTTCTTTGTAATAAAATTAAGTCATTGACTCGGTTAAATATTTTTCTCTTTTTTGCATCTAATTAAATTAAATAATACTAAAAATAAGATATTTAAAATAAGAATTCACTCTGTGTAAGAATAAATACGATAAAAATAGTGCAGGAAAATAAACTGTTTCTCTGTGACGTCAACTGTAAACAACAGATGATGAAAATAAGCATTAAAAATACATATAATACATAAAATTGCAAGAAACATAAACCAATGTAGAACAATTTAGATAAATAATTAAATGTAAAAAAATAAGAATAAAAAAAAACTTTACTTAAATTCTCCCTGGTTTATTATTTGGCACAAATTTACTTCTTTTTATTTTATTTATATAGATAATTGTTTTGTTTTTTTAAATTAATTAAAATTGTTTTGTTGTTAAATGTTTTTGGTTATAAATTAATTTTTAATTAAGTTTTTATGTGTTGTCGTCTCCATATAATCTCAAGACAAAATGATAATCAACAATGCGTTATCGCTAATGTAACTTCAAGTCTAAAATTAATAAAGAATTTTTATTTAATTTAATGAATTATTTTTTAATTATATTGTGTGATTACTTTGGAACTTCTAGTGGTCGTAATAGATTATTAAGAATTTTTTTATTTGCTCTATTTGGTAATGCTGGGCCACTAGCAGCCAATGCGGCAGCCGTTAAATATGTAATTATTTCTGTTTTATCATTATTAACTATGGCTTCTGTAGTAGTCTTATCTTTTGCCTTTGCTTGTGGCACCGGTGGATGTATTGTACTACCGTCTGTAGCACCTTTTTTCTCATTATTACGAAACATATATTTAAATGGTGGCAACGCGTGCAGCAATTTCGAACGAAAACTTTCACTATTTGTTAAATTAATTTTATTTGATTTTAATTTTACATTCTCATTCGCTAGGGTATTCCAATTTTTATTATTATTTATATTTAAATTATTTTGTTTGTTATATTGTGTTGTCGCCGTTGTCTTTGTTGTATTCGATAGTAAACGAGCACGTGAACATGTCTCAATCATTTCGGCGCATGAATAACGTCCACAAAAGCGTGCCCATTGTTCCGGACGTAAACCACGTCCATAATCAGTTTCCAAGGCTGAACCACCTTGAAAATACAAAAAAAAAAAATTAATATTACGATTTAGTTTAATTTTATATAAAAAGTAGCAGCAATAAACCTTTAAACAACAGAAAAGGGAAGCAGGGAAATTTTGTTAAACGAGGGACCCATCACCAAAAACAAGGATTAGTAAAAACAACTTGATTAAAGAGCAAAAATTATTTCTTTTATTATTAGCACATTAAAATTAATTTAAAACGCAACAAATTAATTAGTTTAAGTAAATTCTCTATCTTTACCAGCTAGTAATATAATTTTAGCGCAACGTATTCTACCCTGCAGGGCAGCCTTCATTAGCGGTGTAAAACCTAAATTATTTTTTGCATCAACTTTTATACTTCGACTTTTTGATAATAAAGTATTTACAATTTCTGAAAGTCCTATATGAATTTAATTGATATAAAAGTAATTATAATAAAAGATGTATAAAATATGTATTATTAAATGTTACCTGCTTGGGCAGCAAAATGTAATGGTGTATTTCCCTCATTATCCGATTTATTAACATCAAGTCCTTTCACACGCAATATTAACTCCAATAAATGTTTTGAATTTGTTGAGCAAATATACGATAAGGCTGTCTGTTGTAATAAAATATTTATTTTTAGTTGATTTTTCGTAATAAAATTTTGTTAAAAAATAAATAAATACCGAAAGTAAAAAATAGAAACCCTTTTGAACTATATTTATAATTATTAATCTAAACTAGACTAGACACTATGCTTTTGATTTTTTCGTAAGACAAAGCGACCTAAATTTTAATAATAATAATAATTATTATGATATTAACGGTAGGTGACGACAGATTGACAAGGTGTTTTTTGTACAACCGAGACGAAAACGAAAAATAATTCATCATTTGCGTTTAAATATTTCAAAATTAAAACAAATAAATTCTTCCACCTACAATAAATTATAATTTTGTGAAAATTTCGATTAAAAAACAATTTATTAACTGCTGACACGCAAAAGGCATTTAATGTTTCGCTGAAGCGGTATACTGGCTGGTGTGTATTTGTGGGGAGTAGGCAGTATACCAGTGTAACAAAAATCAAATGTTGAATTTAAACATGAATTATTTTTCCGGCTATTTTATTTATTTTAAAATAAACATACATACTTTTTTTTTTGGTGTAAGTTGATAAGTGTAAGTAATTTTTTAAAAATATAATAATTTCGTTACATTTCTCAATCAACAGATAATCATTGTTGTGTGGTTTTTGCTTTATGTTTTCAAAATTTTCACAATTTTTTCATATAAACAAATTCATACAACGAAATATTCTTGTTTATTTGAATTGTATTCCCCATTATTTGTATTATTTTTATTTTATTTGATTAGCATTAACTAATGGCTAGGCAATTAATTAATTCTTTTAGTATAAACTCATAGAAATTTATAAATTATTTTTGGAGACTTTTATTTGTGTCAAAACGTAAAGTGTTAAGCAATGCGTCAACAATACTCTGTTTTTATTAACAGTGCATAGCACGATATATTATTAAAATTAAAAATACAAAACAAACAATACTTAATTAATTATTTAATTGTTAAGAGTGTTCTGTTTTGTGTTTGTATAATTTGTCTTAAACAATTTTAAAACATGCTTAAATAAAAAATAATCACAAATAATTGTCATCGATGTTTATAAATTATTAATAAATGTTAATTACGAAATAATTAAATTATATTATTTGATAACAAGATAATATTGTACTTTCGGAAGTCATAAAAAGATAATTCATAATTTTTATTTAATTAACTACAACTTTTCTAGGGAACTGATGGTCCAATCTTGAGAAATAATTCTTTTAGTGGCCTACTGTCGAAGAACTTTCTGTTCAGGAACTGCTCACGAACATCTGTGCACAATTTCAGCCCATTTGAAAGCAAAAAAAATTTCATCGAAATTTCGCCCAAAATGCATACCAAACATCAGGAAAATTTTCAATTTTTGGACAAAAATTCGATTTGCCTGAAACTTTGCAGGAACACTCATTTTGGGCTACTCAATAATTTTTTCCAAGGAACTAGGGTCTTAAAACAATTATTTCTCGAGTTATGGCCATGTGTACTAGTAAAAATCGTAATAAATTTTCCTCCGGAAACAATTTTTTAAATATGAGTGAAAAAAAAATTAAGTAAATATAATTATTTCACATAAAATTTAATTAATTTATTAATATTACCTATTTTTGTATTTGTTTAAAAGAAAAACAAAATAATTAAAATGCAAAACATGCGTCAATAACTTCGATACAACAATAAAAACGAAAAAGAAAAAAATAAACACAAATGTACAATAAATTAATTAAGTAAACGAGATAGATGTGTTAACAAAAAATAATAATATTTTAATTCAAAAACATAAATGTATTAAATAATTACGGCACAAATGAAAAAAATAATCAAAACAAATAATTTTTTTCAAGAATTATGAAAAAAAAAAAATAAACAAAACAAATCGCGTATATCGTCACATTGAAACAAAAAAAAAAAAAAAAACAGAAGGCAAAATTGCCTCAATACAAAAAAAGAAAATTATTAAAAAAATTAAAATAATAATTTTGTAATAATTGAAATATGGTTGACGTTTACGCGCATGATTAAAACGTTTAATGTTAATGCAGTAAAAATTGTTGTTGAACTTTTTAATAATTCAAAAAATTAATAATAAATTAATGTTCTTCCGGTAAGTTAATATAAATAAATTTTAAATGGTAATAAACTGATTCATGGATTTGAATCAAGGATTAATAAACCTTAATTAAAAATAATGTTTTTTTTTTTCTATATTTATTGCCTTAGAAGTAACACGATAAAAAAAAAAATAGTAAAGAAAATTCCTATTTATATATGTATGTACACAGCGTGAAGGAAAAGTATGCAAGAGAAACGATGACGAAATAAGATTAATAAGAAGCATAGTTTTAAATAATTTCTTTTAATGGGTCAAATTTCAGTACAGTTCTAAGTACCATTATTTAACTAAAAATAAAACGCACAACTTTGTATAAATTGTTTTGAAATTAATTAATTAATAGTGCACGATGATGCGTAATTCGTATTAATTACTTGATATAAATTATTTTACACGTTTACATTTAAGGATGTTTCTTTTTCTACGTTAGAATATCCGGAAAACATAAGCTAACCTAAAACTTTTCATTTTATCACGTTTTTTTTTTAATTATTATTTCTATTTTTTTTTTGTTACTTTCACTAAATCTAAACAATTATTTTATTTATTTTTCTATTTATAATATTAAACTCACCCGTCCACTTTGATCCGTTGCATTTAATTCCTCATTATCAATACCATTTATAATTATATCATTTAATATAGTTTCTAATAATAATTCATTACCATCTCTGGCTGCCCTTAATAATTTCGGTAATAATGGTAATTTATCCAAATTCATTTTGTATAAACTTAAATTTTTAATTATTATTCTAGAATTAAAACAATATAGGATTTCAATTGTAAGAAATCTGCACAATGACACTAAAACTTAATTTTTGAATTATTTAAATTTTTTGCAAAGTACAATATAAATATTATTTTAAATTAAACAAACACATTCAATCACTAGTAGCTAAGTAAAATAATAAACTAATAATAATATAAAAAGTTAAAATAATTATAAATTAAATTAATTAATTTTACATTAAATAACAAAAGAAAATAAAATAAAAACGTTAAAAACGTTTCAGTGACTGATGAGTTGCTGATTCGAGTTGAATTTTTTATTTTAACACAAACACTATTTAATTTTATTTTGTTAATTATAAATTATAAATTTCTATTTATTTTTAATTGCTTTTAACACAAGTAAACACATATGTACATACATATGTACGTACTAGAAACAATTTATTTCTCTTATTTTCTTGTATAAAATAATAATAATAATAACAAAATGCAGAAGAATTTCTATAGGAATTTCATTTACTTTTCTGTGGACTTCAGCGTACAACTGAAATAATAGAAAATTTATAGCAAAAAATTAAAAATGATTTTTCTTTCTAACTCTCTTTCCTCTTTAATATATTTATTATGTTTAATGATTTTTCTTTTATTTATAATTTTTCTTTAATTATTTGTTATTTTTTCAATTTGATTCTATTTTTGGAAGGAATAATCAACAACAAGAAAAGAATATGATGTTTTTTTTTTCTTAAATAAAATGATAAAAATGAGGAATTAAAGCGTAAAAAGAAAACCGGAGAGAAAAACAAGGAAAAACAAATTATTAAAATCAGAGAAAAATAAATAATGAAAAATCTTATCAGTGGTGGAGTATGATTTGAGATTTAATTTGAATTGTGACTTAAATAATATTTTGTTATTATGTTTGATAGTGGGTAAGTGGGCTACTGTTGTTTTTGTCTATTTTTAACGACATTGTTTATTTTATTTATTTATTTAAATTTTTATTTAATTATTTCATTGGAGAGTGAGTGTGAGTTTGAAGTTTAACAAACTTTACTCAAACAATAAACACGCACAGTGAATAGTAATAAATTTGTTTGTTTTGTTTGCTTTGCTATTCTTACTATTTTTTAATTTATAATTTATATGTTTTTTCTTTTTGAACTTGACACGATTATGAACCTACGATATGGTGATTAATACGTGCCAAGTGGAGATCCCCTTATGACTTCTATCATTTATTATTATGATAAAGTAACGTGTAAAACGGAAAAACTCACACAAACACTTTTAATGCAAATGGGATTTCGTGTTATGAAAAATCAAATAGTTGGAGGTAAAACTAAGTTGGAGCACTTAATAAAGAAAAACTCCACCATTGCATTGATTTATTTCTGTTCTGTAGTTCAGCAAAAACTACATTTTATAAAATTAAAAATAAAATTATAAATAAAAATTAATTAACAATTATTAAAAATTGCATAAATATAAATAAATAATTTTTTATAATTATTATTACAGCAAGTAGAATAATAGCATTTAAAAATTAATTAAAAAAAAAAAACTAATTATTATTTTCGTATTTTATGACATTATTGCATTCTATTACAGACTTTTCATTTGTACTTAAAGCCATCCAGGCGTGACTTAAAATGTTATTTTTTTTTTCTTCTATTAATTAATATTAAAATTATGAATACTTAAATGACATTGGAAATAATAATTAATTAATGCAGGACGTTATTCTATGATTTAGCATACGAAAAATTAATTATTTTTTTAAGTACGTGAATGAAAATAAATTCATAAATAAACAATAGACACCAAATTGTATTTATTAAGAATGTGTCGTTAGTAAAACCAGAATAATAAAATTATTTATTAAAATAAATATCAAAAGAAAACAAAATATTTAATTAAATTAAGTAATCTCTCTGCAACACCTACAAGTTGTCATTACAACATTCAAATGATTAAACAGGCAAACACGTGTCAAAGGCTTCAAAAAAAAATTATTTTTCTGTTTACATCTTAGAAAAATGTTAATTTTTGTGTTATTATTATTATTATTTTTACAAGTTAATAAACGCTATTTAATTATTAACACAAAAAGAAAAGAAGAAAAAAAAAACAAGCAAAAATCCACCTACAACATAATTAAGAAAAATATTATTACTATAACCAAAGAAACAAGAAAATAATTAAAAAACAATTAAAAATCTAGAATAAATGTATTAACAATTACAAAATACAAAAAAAAAATAAATTGTTAAATCTTTATTCTTTTTTTGTAATTTAAAAGGCAACAAAGTTCTTGTTTATCTTTCTGTTCAATTATTATTTTACTAGCCACTGCCGATTAGCCCAAGTGATTTATTATTGCTTTATCAGAACGAACAAGAAGATACTTCTATATACATTAATGTTTTTCTTTTCTTTTCTTTTAAGTAAATACAAGTAGAAATTAATTTATTATTAATTAATTATATTACAAACAGTTGAAATTTTAGCGTTAAAAAATTATAATTTTTATTGAAAATCCATGAAGTTCTATTTTTTATTTCTTTGAAATTTAAGCACACGTGTTCTGTTTAATTAATTTATTATATTCCAATTAAATTATAATAAATTATTTTTGTCTGTTATTGTTATTTACTTATTTTTGTATATATATATTTTTTTATTACAATTTTATTACAATTCTATTGAAAATGAGTAAAAATTATTTTGTGACTTTTAGTGAATGTTCAAACCGCATATATCACGTGCAAAATATACAATCTGTTTTTCATTGTCACTCAAAATATTGTTAATTAAATAATAAATAAACTTTTAATTAAAAATTTATCTTAAATTAACATTTTATGAACAGATATTATTTATAAAACTCAATACAAAAAAAATAAAATTTAATTAAACAGCCTTGTTAAGCAACATAAGCATAAGCAATCACTTATAATACATACTTTAGCGTTCTAATGTGCCTAAGTACTTAGTGTTTTTATGGCATTTTTACAACATTTTATTCTACAGTGATTTATTATCATCAATAAATCTATAATTTTTCTTTTAATTTTATTATTTTTATGCCCTTATTTAACATTCCATCAAATACAAAAAATTAAATTCTTATTCAATAACATTTATACATTTATTATTTTTTCTATAATATAAACAATCAAAAGAAAATATATATGAAAAACCGCTAAAATGTTTATTATTTTCTTATTCAAAAATAAAATTAAAATTAAAAATATTGAAACAAAACAAAACACTAAAAATTAAATACTTTTGTAGCAGCAAAAATTATTATTATTGACGTCATCTATGGATATGGAGAGATAATTTTTTCTTTTTATCTTGATTTTTATCGAAATTTCTTGTTATTTTTTAATTTTTTAGTTTTTTTTTTGTAAGAAAAGGAATAATAATAATAAAAAAGAAGAGCTTGCATACAAAAGAAAAATATAAAATTAAAAAATTAAGCAAAAAGAAATCAGTAAAAATCATCATAAAACGATAAATTGTTAAAGAAAAATATTTGAAAAATTTTACTTTGCTTAACTTTACTTTAAACAGATCTTTTATTGTTTACATTATATTTTTAATACTCTTTAATAAATAAAATATTTAAATTAACAATAAACATAACACTTTTATCAATAAGATTAATTACTTTAGGAGAAATTATTTTTATTTTCTTAGAAATGATCGATTTTTATGTTTTTATTTCTATATTTAATTGTCTTATTAAAAAAAACTAACTATTATTTATACTTTTTTATTTTACTAGATAATACTTCATATTTAGATAAATAACATTAATCATTCACATAAGACAAACATTTATTAAATTAAATATGTTTTTTTTTTATTATGCCTTGTCAACTTGTGATATCAAGCTAAGCAAATGTTAAATGGATCAAACACTTAAAGTTTGCAAAAATAGACAGAAAAATAAATACAATCACACTGTACTAGAGACAAATTATTATTAATTAATTAAATAAATAAAAAGCAATATCCAAAATTAGTAAAACTGAGCAATCAAAATATTTACTTTGCACAAAACCAGTACTATTCACTTGTCGGATACAATCAAACTAATCAACTACAAAAAGAAAATAATGACAAAAATATGCGGATAATTTATTTTTTATCTTTAACGACAACAAATTGATCCCCTTAATAGTAAGTAGCGATTTACTATATTCGAATATTATACAAAAACTGATTGACTAAATTACAGATATGTAACGCAAACTAAACACGGATTATATGAATAAATTTGCATTCACAAACCTTTTCTCCTGTTCTGAAGTAAATAAATTTAATGTTTTCTTACGTTTATTACAACAACATATATAACAATAACACCAACAACATTTATTTACTTGATTGTAATTAATTAAATAATTTTCATTATAAAAATATCTACTTCGTTGTAAACGATAATGCCATCTGTTATAAAAATTATAAAAATCATTTTTATTTAATTCAAAATGTTCATCTATTGTTAGCATTTTATTTAATTTTATTAATTAAAAACGAATAATTTTAAAAAACTTCTCATCAATAATAATTACAAAAATAATAATAATAATTATTATTATTATTTCGTTTTTATTAGAACAACACAAGCACATTCATTTAACTAAAATACAATGTGAGAAAAAATTTGAATAAAATAATAATAAACATTCGTGTTTTCAGATTTAAAGCTTAATTTATTATGTATTAAGTGTAGCATAATTTTTGGCGTATTATAATTGTGTGTTAAAAGAAACACTTTTGTCAGTAATAAAAAAAAAAGAATAAAACCGAAGGCTTTAAAAATAAAAATAAATCTACCACCATGGTACTAAATGGTACAATTATTAAACTTTAGCATAAAATTTTTATTTAACTTAATAATGTATATTGTTTTAATTTGAGTAGTTTAAGTGTTAATAAAAAAGAGAAAAACTAATATCTTTTTACTTTTTTTTTGTATAATAATAAATTTAACTAGAAATATCTATCTATCTATCTATATATAAATAGATTATATTTATTAATTCTCTATTGTCTATTGTTACGTGTTTATTCAAAATTAATTTATGTTATAAAATATTGTAATTAATATAAAATGAAGACAAAAAAAACACAAACGAAACGAAAGTAACTGCAAAACAGATGCTAAATTATGTGCTTTTAAAAAATAAAAATATTATGTTTTAATTCATTCCGTTTGTCATTAATATTATTGTATTACGATTTTCTCACTTTGTTGTCATTAATAAAAATAAATTTAAATTGAATCAAACTGTCGTTTGTTAACATAAAAAAGATAAAAAAAACTTACAGATTCACTTGCTTTTTTCTTCAGTAAATGATTTTATTATTCCTGCTGTTTTCTTTTGATTTTTATTTTTGACATACTGCCCATATGTTTCCTTAAAAACGAAAACACTTTCCATATATTTTTGCAGACATATTCAGGTTAGTAAAGTTCAATCAACTATCAGCATTTTGTTTATTATATTTTTACACTAAAATAAAAATATTAATTACAAAGTAATGTAAAAATTATAAAATTAATGACGATACCAACCTGTTATTTAAATAATAAAATAATAACGTAGAGATAAACACAGTACAACTACAATAATAACTGAAACTGATTTGGTTAATTAAATAAAATTTAATTGTAGTCACATATTTAAAAGTAATTAATAATATTATGCTAATTCATTGTTAAAGATATTTTTAAATAAAAAATATTTCCAAATAGCAAATAAAGTAACCAGTAATTGTATATAAAGCATGACGACGATTTATCAAAATCAATATTAAATAGAAATAATTTAATAAAAAAATAAATGATAATTACAATAATATTGAATTACTATTGTTTGACTCGTGTGTAGAGAGTAAAAATTAATTTATTAATAAAAATTCAACTTTAATACGAATGCTGTTTAACGATCAAAGTCACTTTTAATTTTCTTAATTAAATAATTTTTTTTTATAATGAATTCTTTAGCAGAGATGCACTTAATTTTACTTTTTCAATTCTAAAATACAGCGCTGCAATCAGAATAAAGTAATATCTCATTTCCATTGCATACCTAATAGATTTGGTTAAAAATGTTAATGAAATGGAATTAAAATTTTTGTGCTGCTTAGAAACAGGTTCTTTATGTGACCCACTAACCTGTGGTGTCAGTTACAAATAATTTTTACTCTATTTCATTTTTTTAAATAGATATTTAATAATCCCCAAAATATTGTGATGAATGAAAGCAAAGGCTAAAATAAGAAAAATAAACCTGCTTACCAGAGAGTATATTTAATGTTTGCATCAAAAACATTC
Source organism: Ptychoptera contaminata (assembly GCA_963942525.1). Taxonomy (NCBI): domain Eukaryota; kingdom Metazoa; phylum Arthropoda; class Insecta; order Diptera; family Ptychopteridae; genus Ptychoptera; species Ptychoptera contaminata. The sequence continues at coordinate 36,493,999 of OZ012638.1, read as the reverse complement.
ACTTTACTTCGATTAAAATCGGTGATATTTAAAGGTGAACAAAAACAAATATCTATAATTAAATAACAGAGAATAAAAAATAAACAATTAATGATTAATAAAAAAAATCATCAGATGAAAAAATAATAAAGAAGATTTTTTACTTATTCATTTTAAGCAGAATCCTCATAGATAATTGTGATAATTTATTTTTTAACTATTTACTTGTTGTAAATAAATCATATTTTATAATAAATACTGTTTGTCCAATTTACCTGCTGTGTAAAAGCCATTCATGTGGAACCATCGTTACTGCTGATCACTTGTGATTGCGATTGCATAATAGTAGCTACTAAAATAATTCTATAAATATTATCACAAATAAATAACGAAAAAAAAAAATATTCTATTTACCAATTATCGGCTGTAAACTTTAATTACTTTATTAATGTCCAGCAATAATTAACTGAAATGAATCACATTATATTAGCAAAAACAAATACAAAAAAAAAAACATTATTTAATAAATAAATTTAATTTAATTTTTATGTTTTTCAATTACATAATTTTTGTTTGTTTATTTTTTTTTTTATTGTGTTTAGTACAGAAAAAAACAACAACAGTAATAAGAAATTACTTCCAAATATTTAATCTAAGCTAAACAAAAATACAAACACGTTGAGAGACATGTTAATAAAAGTAAATGAATTAAGAAAAAGAAGAAGAAGAAGTAGTAAAGAAAAAAAAATTATCAATGTTAAAAGTAGAAAAAAAAAAGAATAAAAATTATTCACATTAATTAAAGCTTTTTTTTCTCTACAACGACGATAGCTGACTTAAAAAAGAAGGAAAATATATTTAAAAAAAAAAAAACATATTTTATGTAATAAAAGTTTTTAGTATTGAAAAGAATTTAACAAGATACAGATCGATTGGATTAAGTTTAGTTTATCTCGCGATTAAAAAAGCTAAAAACTATTTAAAAAGAGGGATAATAAAATTAAAAGTTTTTCTTTTATCGATTTTTGTTATTGTTTCTGTTTTGTTTAACGTTAATTAAATGCAAATGGTAAGTGGTTTAGTGAAATGTTAAACAACGATATAATTAGTATAGAGTGCGAATTAATAAAGTGCAAAATAATCAACACATAACAAAAAAAAATAAAAAAGAATACAGAATCATATACTACTCTCTATGCAAATATATTCAAATTTATTATTGCGTTATGTAATGTGACTTAACTTATATGAAAAACAAAAAAAATATTAAGTCATCATCATACCTTTTACAGATTATTTTAATTTTTTTTTTTATTTATTATTATTTTTATTGTATTGCTTTGCTTCTGTTGTGTTTTCGTCATCTCGTGTCAAAAATAATAATAATTAAAAAAAAAATAATTATTTGATTAATTAACTGTTTAATCAAACATTTTAATCATAGGGAATCGTTAATCGTTAATATCCGATGAAGGTTATGCAAAAATAAACTTTAGATATTAGTCGTTGAAATGATATTTCATACACATAATAATAATTCTAAAAAGCTTTTTTTATTAAAAATCCAAAGTTAGTTAGTTTTTTTTTTTAACGGTTAAAAGTTTATTTCAAACGTTCAAATTCAACAAATTGCACTAAATTACAATCTAATAACCTCAGTATCAATTACTTAATAATTAGATATCTGTTAAAATTTGCTTAATAAAAGAAATTAGAGAAAAGCCGTGATATCGTGGTAAAAAAAAAATAATAAAATTAGCAAAAATATAAATAAAATTAATTGGATACAAATTAATTTTGGTTATTTATTAGCAATTTGGATGTGTGTTCTCCCTTTTATTTTTCAACTAGTTATTTATTATATACATATATAAATAATAAATAATAATAATTATCACATTTATATTAAATGATTTATTTATTGTTATTATTTACATTTGTAGGATGAAAATTTGTTTAACTTGTTAACATTTTTACCTTGTTGATGTATACAGAGTAAATTAGATATTTAATAATAATTAATTTACACAGATCTCTTTCTTTTGCGTATGAATTAATTTTTATCATTATAATTATTATTTTATTAAAATATTTTAGTAAAGCAAATGACATCATTTGATCAGTATAAAAACGCTATAAGATCTGAGATATTATTGAATGGAAAATAAATCCCACAACATGACCAAAATGGTGTTATTGTTTTTGTAATTTGGCATCTTAGTATGCTTTAAAAGATTTTTTTTCTTTTATAAATTTAAATAATAAAATGTCAATAAGATTGTTTATTTAACTAATAAGAAACGTTTAATATTTTAAAGGTAAAAAATAAAAAAAAAACTTACGATACATAGAACATTTTTGCATGAAAAAAATTAAATAATAATTTCCTTCTATTGTTTGTTATTTAGAATTATAAATTTCTAATTAAATTATTTACTATTGCAGATATGGGAAATAATTTATGTAAAGACAACATAAATAATGTAAGTAAATGTCATTATAAATAATTTGTTCTCTATTAAATCTAATTAATTAATAGTTTTGTTATTATTTTTTTTTTATATATACATATATATTTTTAGCTACAGTTTTGTCCAAGTAAAATGAATAAAAAAGATGAGAAATATTGGAATAAGTATATGTTCGTAATACTATAAATGAATTTATATAATTTACCTTAGATAATATTATTTATTCTGATTTTTATTTTAGACTAGAAACTTGTACTCCAATGGATCCAAAAGAAACATTACGTATTAGTCATCCACAATTAAGGCAACAATCCCAAAATAATACTGAAGACATGCCAATTGCACCGCCTAGAAAAAAACGCACAAAATTAACTTTAAAAAATAATCAAAGTGATTTAATCATAAAAAATGGTTTCAAAGATGTTTTTTATAATGAAAATAATATTATTCATGAGAATAATAACTATAATAATAATATTAATACAACGAATAATAATAATTATAAACATTTTTATAATTCATTATCGCCGAATAGTAAAGAAAAATTAAAGACAATCAATATTGGTAATAGAAAATCAGATAAATTTTTTGGTGAAAACTTATATGATTCTTTAGCGAATGAACCAATTGAGAAACCAGCATCACCAACATCGCCAACAGTTTTACTTTCCAGTCAAATAATCTACACTAGTAAAACATTAAATACTGAGACACCGGTTTCTGGTAATAAACCAGAAAATAAAGTTAATAATAATTATCAATTAGCAAAGCAAACAAACAGCAGTGTTGAAGGTGAAGCAGCGGCAGCACAAACAGATTCAATAAAAATTACAGAGGAAATTCCTGCAGTGGTTTCATCCGAAAATGATAATAAAAATATTCTTCTACATCAAAAATCAAAATTTTTGTTAACAATGCTAAGTGATCATGATAGTAATTTGAGTGACATTAACGAAACGATAAGTTATAATGAAATACCGAAAAAAACACCAAGAAAGAATAAAGCTAGAAAAATTAACAATAATAACAATAAATCTCCTGAGAAGCCACAACGAACGTTCAGTACATTAAATAATAATGACAATAACAACACGAAGAAGCAAATACAAAGGACATTAACTAGAAATGTATCAATGCCACACACAAATCTATATTTTCATCAATATAATACGAATAATAACAATAATGTTAATAATACAAATAATAATAATATAAATATTAACCATAATGATAACAATACAGATAATGATAATGAAAATAAAGAGAAAATTGTAAACTTTTTGAAGAAATGCAAAAGCTCAAATTCATTTCTAACCGAAATTATAATGGACGACATGATACGCAAGGTTTATGATTTCAATATAAATTCGGATTATTGGCTAAATGATAATCACACATATTGTGATGATGGAATATGCGATGGTTCAACAGTATTTATACCGAAAACAGTTAATTACAAAAAATCTGATGAGAAACCTAAATTTTCTATCGGTAACGCAGAGATAATAAAGAATAAAGAGGAAATGCCTATAAATGATAAAAAAATCAATGACCAAATTGAAGTCGAGAAAAGCAATTTAAAAGATTTGGATAAAATTACATTAAAAGATAGTGAAATTTCACAATCAGCAATTATATCAAAACCAATTTCTTATAGCGATGATGAACTAATTAAAAAAGAAACGAAGAAAGAAGTAAAATTTATAGGCACAGAAGTTTTAGAAGTTGAACAGGCAGAACCAAATTTTATGTCATTATTAGAGGACAGTAATAAGGAGAGTAGGCAGCCTGCTGACTTAACAAAAGATGAATACAATTTAGAATTAACAGACAAAGAAGAAAACAAAATCGGAGAAGTATCTCAATCGAGTCAATCTTCTTTGCCAACTGAGAAAATGGAAGGATCTGAAAAGGGGCCTATTGGTTATGAGATAGAATGCCAACAACCAGTGATTTATAAAATTGAGCCACATATTCGTAAAGTCAGTGTTACATGTAGTTTACCTAGTATTAGTGAAGACGAATCAAAATCTAATGAAGATTTACGTGACATCGATCAAGATGAAATTTCAACAATAAGTAGTTCACCAGAATCTCCAGAATGCAAAGGTTTTGATTGTCACTTTGAAAAGTTCCCAGAAATGACTGAAAATTTGATTAAATCGAGTGAAAGCGAAACCTTTGAAGCGAAATGTGTATTGGAAGCAGCAAGCTCTAAATGCATAACAAATGAAACTAAATTATCAGTAGATAGTTTAGAAAAATCTCCGAATGATGAAAACACAATAACTGATGATGAAAACCCTTATGATGATACAGATAATAAGCTATCGAGTATTATTCAAACATATGCTCTGGATGATATTTATAAGAATAAAAATAACATTTTAAATGAATTTCAAAGTTTCCTAAAAGGTGAAATTGTTATGGAAAAATGTGATAGAAATACAGAAATCGCCAAGAGTATCGATGAAGTTTTAGCTGAACTTGATGTGGACACATTAAAACCCAATCCGATTCCTGAAAAAAATGATGATGAGAATGTAAAAGAAATTATTAGCAATGATTTTATATTTGTTGAGATTCCTAAACACAAATCTAAAGAAATTATCCAGGAAATTACTGAAACGAGACTAGAAAACGATGACAAGGTGAAGATTATTGAATTAATTGAGAAAACACCAAAAAAGCCTAACCGTAAACGATCACAAAGCGTCTCCGATTATCGCAGTGACTCCATTGAGGATCTTGATTTATGGTTTTCAAAGCATACAGATTCTCCTTTTGAAAATAAATCACTGAAAAGTGTAATACACGGATCCAGAATGGGTCGACGTGGTTCAGATGGTAATTGTGGATATGACACAAGAAAATTGTTTCCATTTGGCACTCGCGTTACACAAGAAAGAACTTTATTAGAGTCTGTAGAATTTTTTACAACAAAAAATGATATAGAAAATCTAAGCAATGCTGAGCCGAATAATGAGAAAATCGAACAACATTCGACTTTGCTGAAGTATTTAAAGTAAAATATATCTGTTAAAAACACTAACTTTCTTTAATTAATTAAAAAATCACAAAATGTAAATTAATAACAATTATAATTAATATTAAATAAATAAATTATAAATTAAATTAGTATAAATAAATAAATTTATTCACCTTAAAAAAATCACTTTTTTTTTTGCAACGATCTGTTGTTAATAATAATTTCCCAGTATTTTATTAAAAAAAAATTATGGCATGCTCACGGGTATTGTCATATGCTCTACTCACAATCAAAAGTACCAACAAAATAAAGAACAATGGCCGTTGCTGTATTATAGTACGCCATTTTAATGATTTAGAATACAATTGTCACTTTGACCAGAAAACCAATTAAAATAAATGTTAAAAATAAAGAATAAATTATAGTGCTTAAATAAAATAAATACTCAAATAGTAAAAAATATTTAATATAGTACATTGTGTGTTAATTTTGTGTTAGTAAAATGACACAATTTTTGCCACCGAATTTATTACAATTATTCATCCCACGCGATCCAATACCATTTCTTCCGCCGCCAGATAAATTACCACATGAAAAGAAAACAAGAGGATATGGAGGCGTTGGTGATTTTTTAAGTCAATTTGAGGTAATTAAAAAAAATACTCTAATAAATTCTTTTCAAAAAAAAAAATCTTTTTCTAAATATGTAGGATCCAAAAGATACACCGCCGCCGACAAGAGTTGAAACCCGTGAAGAAAGAATCGAAAGGCGTCGTCGTGAAAAAGCTGAACAAGTAGCATACAAATTAGAACGTGAAATTGCTTTATGGAATCCTCAACAAATTAAGCATACAACAGAGGATCCTTTTAAAACATTATTTGTGGCTAGAATTGTAATATAACCAAAAAATTGAAACATAATTTTTTAGGTTATGGTTACTAATTGTTTTTTATTATTTTTAGAATTATGATACCTCGGAATCTAAACTCAGAAGAGAATTTGAAGTATATGGTCCAATAAAGAAGGTAATTAAATAAATAATGTAGTTTAAATAAAAATAATTTACTAACGTTACAAACGTCAACTATTCGTAATATTTACCAAAGTTTTATACATTTTTTCTATATTCTTATATGTTCCGTTAATTTTCGTTTTAGATTATTTTAATACATAATACTGAAAGTGGTAGACCGAGAGGATATGCTTTTATTGAATATGAACATGAAAGGGATATGCATTGTAAGTAAAACAAAATAAAAATAGATATTTTGAAACTTCAGATAAGCAAGAAAAGATTATATAAAAAGGAATTAATTTATTTTTATTCCCACTGTTATTTAAGACAACGATATTATTTTTGATTTTATTTAATTTCAAATAGTGAAACTATTGATTAGGGATTTTTTTTTTTTTCAAATTTATTTATTTATTCTTTTCTTGTTAGTTGATGAATTAATTTAAAAAAGAAAATATAAAAGAGAAAAGTAATTTAATTTAATCAAATAAAAGCAGTAAGAAAGATAATAAAAACTAATTCGGGGTTTTGTTCTGTTCTTTACATACAGTAATGTTGCCACAGTGAATGATAAATCTACCTTGTATCACCAAATGTTGCCCACATAATAAATGTTAAAAATAGTAAAACAAAATCAATTATTAATTAATTAATATTCAATGAAAACTTTAAAACACACACAAACAATGCATTTTCCAAGTAATATATATATATATATTTTTTTTTTAATTTATTAATTTGTTGTGTTTTGGTAAAATACAAAGTAATGCGGTAATTACAGTATTCAAAAGGTACATCTAATGTAGGGCAGGATGCTATATATATATTTTTATATTTTATTTATTAATTTATTTGTTTTAATATTTTATTATTAACGGTTTAATTTTTTTTTTTTTTTTTTTTATTGTAATTTTTTCAGTACTTTCATTAATTAATTACTAAAAAATAAAAAAATAATAATATTATTGGTAGTAAGTCAATCAAGTGACGCTATCGTTAAAAGGTTCGTATAACGTATACTTCTTTAGGGTGCGCTCAGCTGAATGTTTAACATTTTGATAGATAATTTTTCAATTTTTTAAAAGGTGCATTTATTAAAAAACACAACAGGTTAATAATTTTAATAAAAAAAAAAACATAAGATTCATATTTTCATACAAACGATCGAACGAACAAACAAACAATTATAAAAGTAAAGATAGAACAAGGTTTAATAGGTTTGTATGTGTTTTGGTAAGAAAAAACCATACAATACAAGGAAATTTATTATTTTTAAATAATTTTTTTTATTTAATTTAATTTAATTTTTGGTAACGCAAAAATAAAAGAAGAGAAAAAAAAAGAATGAAATTATTAATTTTGCTAAAGAGAATAATTTCTTCTTATATTTATTTTTATATATGATTAAAATTTCATTCTTTTCTTTTCTTTTTTTAAAGTAAGTTTTTTTTTTTTTTTTGTTAATATATTTATATATATTATATTATTAAATTTATTATAAATAAAAAGCGCATTTATACGTAAGTATTAAGCGCACCAGGTAAACAAATTCGTTGCAAAACAATCAAATGTCTAATGCCTAAGTAAAGTAAAAGATTGAACTGAACAAATCATCTTCAAATAATATTTTCTTCCCTATAAACATTTATAATCGGAATATTAATATTTTCATTAAACACATTTATATTTAATAAAGAATTTCTCGCAAAGAATAAGTAAATAAAAATAAAATTATATATAAAGATAGCCTAATTTCCCGTAAGTAGAAATAACCCGGGGTAGGTATTATTATTTTAATTTTTTTCATTTGCAAATTTAAAAAAATAATATAAATAAAAAAAAAAATTAAATAAATAATTTAATAATTTTTTTTTTCTTCTACTTGTGTTGCTGATGTTTTGAAAAAGCGAAAAAAATATATTTTTTGTTTTAATAATAATAATTGTTTATTTTATCGCATCCATAAGCCACATTAATATTTTTTTTTTTCTTTTTAATTTATTATTCTTCAACCCCAGCTACTATAATGCCAAAAAGAAAATAGATTTCTCTATGTTTTTTATTATGTAAATAAATTTATTTATTTATATACTTAGTTACCAATAATTCTAATAAATTAATTTAATTATGAATAAAAAAAAATTCTTTGTACAAGGATTGTTTACTTGGCGCTATTCTCTAACAAGAAAAAATATTCTTCTTTTCAGTTCACCAGTTCACTTTTTTTTATTTTTCTCTGTAAAATCTACTCAACTCCTTATTGATGTAATAATTTATTTGTCTTGTAAATTAACATTTAAAGTATCTGAATTTTAATACCAAATTGATTTTTTAAAATAATTTATCGTACCAGGAGCAACCTTGTACGCATTATGTTGAGAACTAATCTCTTATTGATTTATTTAAATTATAAAAGAAAAATCGTATTGAATATAATTTAATTTAATTATGTTTATAAGTCTTAAAATATAAATGGAAAAGTATTTTTTCAATTCTTATTTCATTTTTTTTTTTTTAAATTAACTTTTTTATCTCTCTAACTTGTATTCGCGATTTTTTTTTTGTTTGTTTTTTTTTCTATAATAAACAATTTTACAGCTGCATATAAACATGCTGATGGTAAGAAAATAGATGGTAAGAGGGTTTTAGTTGATGTAGAAAGAGCTCGTACAGTTAAAGGATGGCTGCCTAGACGATTGGGTATGTTTCTTATCATTTTATTGAAATTATTAGTTTATTTTTTAAAGTTTCCTGTTTATGTTTGAAGGTGGAGGACTTGGTGGAACAAGACGTGGAGGACCAGAAGTTAATATTAAGCATTCAGGAAGAGAGGATAATGAACGTGAAAGAGAACGTTACAGATTGGAGAGAGAACGAGAAGATCGTGACAGGCGTGATCGTGAGAGTAATTTTTAAAATTATTTTTATTTGTTAATAATAAACGTTTATTTTTTATTATTCTAGGATTTGATCGTAGACGTTCACGTTCGAATCCAAGGGAAAATCGTCGTGCTGATCGTGAAAGATCACGTCATCGTAGTAGATCTCGTGAGCGCAGGAAACGTCGTAATAATATGAGCCGAGAACGTGACATTGATGAAGTTGAGGTGAGGAGAGAACCACGCAATGAACAACATCATCGTCGTGACAAAGATTATCAACGTGATCAAGCTCAACCACATCATAACAACCAACAACGAGATAAAGACAAAAAACGTAAACGATCCCGTTCACGTGATAATAGTTCCCGTGATGACAAACGTAGTGATCGTAAACGTGATAGAAAGGATAGAAATAGTGATCGGAATAGTGAGCGCAAGGAACGTAAGCCAGAATTTCGAGAGGGTGAAATTAAAATTAAAGAAGAACCTATTGATGGTAATTTTTATTATTATTTTTATTTATGCAAAATTAAAAACATTGAAAAATTTATCTGTAAAAATAGAATTCAGAAAATTTTTTAAATAATTATTTTGCTAGATCAATCTTTAAATAGATTAAAGTGACAGGACTAATTACATTCAAGTTTATGTATACATTAGTAGTATAAGCTTTAAACAGTTTTTTTTTAATTAATTGCATGCAGTATGAAGTGTTAAATTTAACTAATGTGTATTTTTCTCCAGATTATCCTGATTATACTGCACAATATGCAGAATTTCAAAATCAAATCAAATACGAGGATGGTGATGAAATTAAATATAAACCGCAACAAGATATGGGTACAAATGGTCAAAACAATTATACATCACAACCGAATAATAATGATGATGACGATGATGATGATAATAATTATGAGAATCGCCATAATTATTAGTAATAATTAAATTAATCCTAATCCCCTATATATATATAAATATTATATAATACTTTTAAATGTTTTATTATTTAATTTTCATTATTTTTTCTCCTTTTTTTTTTTTTTTTTTTATTTTTACGATTCTTTTATTTTTTGTAATAAATAATTTTTAATGTAAATGACAAAATTATGTTAAAAAAGAGAAGAGAAATATGGAAAAAGATAACGAAAACAAATAAATAAAACTTTTTTCGTATAAAAATTTTAAAGGTAACAAAAACATTTCTTAAATAAAATAAAAATTAATTAATTTAAATTTGCCATTTTTATTCAATAGTACATATATTACTTTGCAAAATAAATTAATTTAACGGAGTATTTAGATGTTCATACTTGAGTTAAGAAAAATTACCCATAAAATTAGAGTTCAGTGGATTAGTGAATAAATAGTAGTAATAATAATAATAATAGTTAGTAATAAATATAAATTTTATAGTAGCCTTACCAGCGCCACATTACGTCATGTGTTAATTACGTAAACTAAAATTCTGAAAAATGTAATATCAAAAAAAAAGAAAAAAAAACGCCAAAGAGCATTATTTTTACACAAGAAATGTTAGAATCATTCGAAAAAATACGAAACAAATTAGTTTAAAAAATAAATAATATAAATAAAAGGATTAATTGAAAGTTTCTATTTATTTTTATCATATTTTTTTTTGTTTCTGTATCCATATTATTTGTTAGATGTTTTAAAGAATAAGTCAATTTTTACTGTTTTTTTTTTTTTTTTGTTAATAAATATTTACTACAAAGAAGTTTTTTTGTTTGAAACTATATAAACTAAAAAAGGAAAATAGTCTGATAAAAGAGAAGAAGAAGAGAGAAAGAACTAATTTAGTACAAGGAAAAATAACAAACATTAAAAATGAATGGTGAGTAACGAAATTTAAAAAGAATAATTATATTCTTTAAATCTTTTACCTTAAAAATAAAATGCATGTAATAAATTTTATTATAAAACGTGTGATAAAAATGCAATGCTAAATAAAAAATGATTGCAGAAAAGAAAATATATATATATATAGTTAGGTTATGGTGAATCATGTGTCAGATATAAATTTTCTTTGCCTTCCATTATAATTACGCAAAATATTTTTGTGTAAAAAAAAAGAAAAGATTATTCATTCATTGATCGAAGTTTGTAAATAAATTATTTATTTAATTGACACTGTTTGCAAATTTTAATAATAATTAAGTCTGACTAGCGAAATTTTAAAAAAGGAATTTATTTTTGCCTTAATTAAACAACTACGCATATCAAGTTTTTCGTCGTTTCTCCTCTTTTTAGTCTTCTTTTGTTGTTGTTGTAACAATACAATGCCCTCCATTAATTTTTTTTTCTCTATTTTATTTTTGTTTGTTAATTTGTTGATGATTTTTTTTTTTTTTTTGACAAAAAAAACGATTTAATTAAATTAATAAAATATGATTTTTTTATTATTTTATTTCATTGTCTGTCCAATTAATATGAGATGGGGAAATTAACCTTTTTTCTGTTCAAAATAATAACAGGGGAATTAAAATAAACTAAGACAAAACGTCATTAAGAAAAGAATAAGAAGAAGAGAAATTAGTAGCACGCCCGTCAATTTTATATATTTTTTTTTTTATAAATAAATTTGTATGATAAGATAATATTTTTTTCCGTTTTTGTTATGTTAAAAATGTTTTTTTACCTTAAAAAATTATTATTTAAATAAAATAAAAATAATTCTTTATTACAGATAATTTTACAGATATTGATGATTTACCACCATCATTATTAATTGAAGATGATATTGCTGAAAGTTTAAAAAATTTTGCAACAACAGGAACTCCTTTGCACCGGTAAGTGTTTTAAATTATTTTATTATTTATCTGCAATTCCTATTTTATATAGTAATTTATTTGTTTACATTCATATTAAAAATTACACAATTATTACATAGATTAGAATAATTATTATAATTAAAATTGTGTAAGCGATGACAAATAAACTAATTTTGAAATTGTTGTAATTTTAGTAATAAAGTAAGAAAAAAATAAATCTTTATAATTGTTGTTTTCGTCACAATGGTAATTAATTAATAAAAACAAGTAAAGCAATTATTTTATTATACATTTAAATAAATATTTTTTAGCTGTAACTTTTTCGTAAAATTATAATTATTTTTCACACTGGAATAATTGGTTGTGCACTTTACTTAAGTATTTATTTTAAAAACCAAACGATATTTCCCTGCTTTTTTCTTAAGGTTATTAGTTTCAGTCCCCTAAATAATTGAAAATTATACGTAGAGCAAACATTTTAAATGAATAGTTTTATATCTTTACTTAATAAAAAAGATTTGACATTATCTTTAACTTCTATCTGTTAATAAAAATCAAATGTAATTGAAAGAAAGAGAAAAGAATGACAAATTTAAACATGTTTAAAAATGCATTTGGTATATATTGTAATTTGACAGTTGTGTAGATACTTAATTATGCTTGACACGAGTAAATTTTCTTAAAAATAATATTAAACAATTATTTCTAAATATAGTAATGCTTTGTTTATTTTTAATTTGTATCAGACATCCTTAAGTGAAAAAAAAAAAATTATGAAAATCAAAAAGAAAATTAAAAACTTATCGAATTATAAAATAAATTTGAATTTTTGTAATAGATGGCACTGAGGTTTAAATTTTCGTTGTCTGCCCCAATACATTTCATTCCTTCGTTTCTATTACTAATTCCTTTAACCTTTTTCATAAATTGTTTTTAATAATTTAATTTTATTTATTTATTGTTTTTTTTTTTTGCGTAAAGTGTCTGGCGATTTAATTTTGAAAAACATAAAAAAATATTTTTAGAATAAAATCAAACATAAATAAAACACAACATTTATATATATAACCTAAAAAACAATAATAATTTATGAAAAAAAAATAAATTTTCTATTTTCATTTATAACTTTTTGTATAATTTTTGCTTTTGTAAATTTTAAAGAAAAAAAAAGGCCATGGATTAAAATAGATATTTATCGTGTTTGTTGCTACTTCTTACTTGATTATACTAAAAAGAAATGATGACTTTTTTACTGTTTTAAAATTTTATTTTCTCTGCCACTGAGACGTTTTTTTTTCTTACTTTTAATTTGTTTTGGGTGTATCGTCGCAATTTATTTTATTTTTAATTTTTTTAAATATTTTTTTATTCTTTTTTGACAGACTAAACAAATTTGTTTTGATTTTCTTCTTTTACTTTATTTCAATGGGAGTACACTGCAAAATTAATTACTGCTGCTAATTTTTTATATAAATTATTGATGATCCTTTTGTATGAATAACTTATTTTCTTAGTTTCCAAAGACAACAACCCCTACTGTATAGTGATTTTCAGTGTGTGGTTTTATTTTTGATGCAAAAGGGAAATTTTCAAAGACGCAACCCTCAACAAAATTATGTTTATTTAAGCGAAAAAATGGCTGCAACTCCTTCTTGCACATTTTTATGTTGAAAATAAAACTTGATTTGACATTAACACAACATATTGGGAAACATATTTACAAAATATATATTTCGTACATCAGGACTAAAATACTAATAAATAATAATAGAAAAGGGGAAACGCATTATAGAAAAAATAAAGTAAATTAAAGTGACTTAAAAAAAAAAATGTAAAACATCTGCCGTTCTCTTTTGCGCTTATTATTATTATTGTCCCGGGTTTTTTTTTCTTGAGAACAGATGTTTGATTTTTATTTTATATTATTTATAAATTATTATTGAAAATGCATTTTTGTCTGGTACATATATACATTTATACATAGATAGATAGACTGAAAAATAGACACATAGAATGTACCTTTTTGTTAAAAAAAAAAAAATGAAGAATAAAACGCAACAAATTTGTTGTTAAATTTTCCTATATTTTTGGCTATTTTTGTTGTTAGCTTTCTATATTGCATTTTTATGTCTGCGCAACTTTTGTAACTTCTAATTAACCAGACTTTTTATGTTTATTTTTACATAAAACAAAACAAAAACACATAATTATGTATTTATTTATTTTTCTTATTTCTAAAATATTACTAAATTGGTTGTGTGTTTTTTAAAATTCTTATTCTTCGCGTAAGTCAACGTGTTTTTGAAAGCAGAAGGAAAACAAAAAAAAACGTGGCGGCGGCGGTGTTGATAGAATAAAAAATAAATACCTTTACAAAGCATTTTTCAGCTTCTTCTCTTTTTATAGTTGGTTGGCTGTTGTTATTAAATTTAAATTGAAATAAGTTAAAGTTTAAAAAGAATAAAAGTTTTTAAAAAAAATTATTATGTATACATGCTTTGGCGCCTTTTTATATAATGTATAATATTTCGTTTTGTTGTTTTATTTAAAAATTTTTTTAGGAACATAGTTTTTACACCACGCATTTTGCTTTTTTTTTTATCGAAAATTTCTCCTGCTTATGGCTTGATTGCTTAACAATAGTAGCAGAAGATTATGTTTGAAATGACGACACAACAATATATGTTATTGACACTAATGCCATCGTAACATATATTTCTATCGAAAAAAAATGCGTAGTTTTATTTCTATTTAAAAAATGTCATTAAAATGAGTCAGCAAGACTCAAAAAACCTTTTAATTCGTGTAGAAATTAACAAGTACGTTGATTAAATACGTTTTTTCATTATTTTGATTTTACTTTAAATAAAAACAATTAATTTAATTAATTAAAAATGTGAAGACATTTTTACGGGTACTTATATATATTGCTGATTAATAATGATAATAAATAATTGTGTAAATGTTTTTATACTTTGATAATGCATTAAATTATTATTAAACTATGTCGGGGTTAATTTTTGTTATTTCTAAAGGCACATGTGTAGAAATACTACATTATGTTCACTTTTCTCTTAAAGAACTTTAAACTAGAGTTGACGTAGAATTGTAGAATTGAAAAAAAAACAAATTAGTTCATCAATACAATTGAAATTCTTTTTCTCCTGCTATATTAAATTAGAAAAAAAAAATACATTTTATGTTAAATTAATAATAAAATGAAACGCCAGGTCTCAAGCAAGTCCGTCGACTTTTTCATTTTTTCTTTAGTTATTATTGTTTTTTTTTTTTTTTTTTTTTTGGGAAAATGACTCTAATTTCAAAAATCTCAACCCAAAAAATAAAAACATAACTTTGTCTGGTTGCTTTAGCTGTTGTTGATGATGCTGTTGCTTTTGTTGTTGCGACTTTAGAGAGTTTCTTAGAATTTGGGTAAGAAAACAAAAATACACAAAAACGAAAAAATTATTTCAATTTTTATATATATTTTTTTATTCCTTTGGTGTGTTATGCTCAAGACTTTTTAACTTGTTGCCTCTTTTTCCACATTTTTGTTTTTAAATTTATTTATTTAATTCTTGTTTTTATTTGTTATGACTCGCGGTTAAAGATTGTCTAGCACAAACTACATATTTTTTTCCTTCAGTGTTTCTCAAATAATGAATGGCTTAGAAATGTTTAATTCAAGCTGTTGGTAATTTGATGACAAGTCACTTATTTATTTACACTTAAAATAATTGTTGACGAGACGAAAGAAAATAAAATAACTCTCGATAAGAGTACCGATTTTAAGTTTTGTCGTCATAGTTATTGGAAAATGAGGGAGGCCTAAAATTGAAAAGTTTAACGAAGTGTTAAACGTGGATCATATTACCTTGAATAAGTCCTGTTTCCTTGTCACCTTCACAATGGTTTTGGTTATTTTTTTTTTCATTAAAGCAATTAGTAATTGGTGTTTTTTTCATTAGAGAAATTTTATATTCTAGACCTTGTCTCCTCCTTACACATGAAACGTGACAGTAAACCACTTGTTGTGCGCTTTGATGACTAACCCAAAGTTTAAGAAACTTTCCATTTTAATTTAAATAATTCTGAATGAATGTGATTTAAGGGCGATTTCTCTTTATTTTCGGTGTTTTTTCTTTCTAATCTATTTATTTAAAAAAAAAAATTATATACATATATAAAAATTAAATTCCTTAATTTTATTTTTTTCACTTTACGTAGGTGTGCTCTAACGTACCTTCGTGTGAATTAAAAAAAAAAAAATTTTTCTAGGAAAATCAAAATTTAAAAATTCTTTTATCTATTTTTGTTTTTTTTTTAACTTTTCTTTTTGAAATCACAAGATGGTGAATACATTTTTTTAATGGCAGAATGTGTACTGAAAATTTCCCTTTGATTTGTTATTTTTCATCAATTTTTTAAAAACGAAATGTACGCAATTCTTTCTTTTTTTTTACAAAATTGCGTGATTTTTGTAGATCCTTTTTTAGCTTTGCTGTTGTTATTTTTAAAAAAATATACTCTGTGCCTACAAAAGAGGATAATCGATGATGATGTTAATGTGATAAAGACTAAAAATTAACAACAATAACAATAAACAAAAAATAAAACTTTTCCTTCCTGGAATTGAGGTTTATTTTAGATTGTTTTTCAATATTATTTAGTGTCGTCGTCTTATTTTTTCTTTTTGTTGTTTTATACAAAAATATAAATAATAACAAAATGCAATAAATATTATGAAAAAGAAGAACCTTGTTTGGCTTTCTGCACTTTTCGGGTTTATTTTATTTAGTGTGCATCCTGCTTAGGTTATGCTTTTACTTAATTGTTGAAAAAATATAATAAAATCGGTATTTCGGTTTGTACACAAAAAAATCAGCTTTTCAAATTTAACTGGAGGAAATTCTACTGTCTTTCAGGAATAAAATATTTGTATTATTAATAAAAAAACAGCATGCATAAAATTAAGAAAACGTTTTGGCATGCAAGCGTTCTAATTATATGATGTGCATCACGAAATGTACCTAGTGATTAGTAGTTATGTATTTTGTATAAGGTATTTTCTTTTTGATGCTTGTGAAAAATTACCTCACGCCTTTGTAATTATAAAACAGAACCTGCAATTACCCCTTTTGTCGTTGTTTTTGTTAGAATTCATATAACTTTGTTTTATAAACATTTTTTGCCCTTTCGATACCAAATGCGTGTGCATGTGGGTAATTTTCTTCTATTGTTATTAATTAATAACATAATATGTTTTTCATCGCAAAACAAACAAAAACCAAGAATTTCTTCTATTGACTATTGTGTTTTTGTGTAGAAAATGTTAATAAAAATCTGTAAGAACGATGACACGTGTGACAGTATTTATTTTTTTCGGATGAACAAGCATTTATCTTTTTGTTTTTATCTATAAAATGTTATATCTTCTTCTTGTTTACGTTTTGATGTTTATTTCAATTAATTCAATATTATAATCAATTTTCTGAATTAAATAGAAGTGTTTATATAAAATTTTTCCTGTTCCATCGTCTACGACGTCTTGTTCATTGTTATTTTAGCCTGTTTAGCTGAAATAAAATATTTTTTTTTTAGTTTTGACACGTAAGATATTTTTAAACATACTTAAGGGATGGTTTATGGTTTACTTTTAATAAAAACAAATTAATTACGCACAAAATTTTTATTAACTTGATATGTGTCCTCCTGTGCAATATGTAGCAGTTGTATAAAGCTTTAGCGCGCGCGTTTTATACATTAAATATCATCATCATCATGTATAATATTGCCAGATTAAAATTGTATTCCCTTATTTTTGTTAAATTTGTACTATTAAAACATTTCGACCCTTTTGAATTATATATGAAATGTTTTATTCTGTACATTACGACTTTTTCTGTGAAATTTGCACGCCATTTTAAAATTTAAAATAAAAAGGGGAAAATTGTATCACGTATTTTGTTGTGTTTTATTTTTCTTCTTTTAAAATAGAGAATCAACTTGTTAATACTACTCTTTATTAAAAATGTGTGTATAAAAAACACTCGGTTTATGTGTGAGTTTAGTTTAAAAAAAATGTATGAATTTGTGTATCGTTTATAAATGATATTTTTAATGTACATTTGTAGTTATTTTAATTAAATCTCTCTCATTCCCCACTATTTACGTATATTTTCTCCTTTTAAATAAAAAAAGCAAATTATGATTTGCCTTGCCTATTTATATGGTGGATTTAAATAAAGATGTGTGCGTTCGTAAAAGCGTAGAATTACATACAGGCTGCCCAGCCTTGGGTTTGGTAGATGCTTACAAATCAAGCTATTAGCATCTCCTGTATTATATGCCTAGTAAAAATAATGCGTATATTATTTTTTTACTAACGAAAAAACACAAATACTATTGTGTAAAATGTGTAATATTTATCGTGGTGTGTATATTTAATACATTGGGGAAATTATTTCTTACAGTTCTAGTACTACATTTAAATGAAATTCTTCGTGTAGAAAAATGTAATTTATTTAAGTAGTAGTTTAACTTGGTGCGTTCTTGTTTGATGATGCGGTTTTATATTAAAAAAATATTTTTTTTATATTCTGCAGTAGTGAATATTTTTTATCCTAAAGAAATATAATTTTAATATAATTTGAAGTGATTTTTAATTATTTAAAAAAATATTTATCAAAAATTTAATTGATACAGTGTTTTTTAATTACCCTATCGATAAAATGTATAAAATTATTGTGAACAAAATACTAATGGATTACCTTGCTTTTAATATTAAGGAATATGGTGTGTATTTTCATAAATAATAAATTTCTTTAAAAATGTATATTTATTTATCGCGCATCATTGGAAGATGAGTTGAAATTATTTAACCAAAAAAGGAAGATAGATAAAAATATTTCTTTTTATTTCCTTTCAATAAAATGGTTACAAAATTGGACAAATTTTTGGAATATATATAAATATTTTTGAATAAACATGTGCCGCTCATTTTGGGTGTGAGAAAAGTTTTTTTTTCTTTTTCGTTTTTCTTCTTTTTCGGTTGTTTACACACCGACCGCCATTTTGTAGAAAAAAAAATTAGAATTTTTTTTATTTGAATATTTTTATTTCTTTTCACAAAAAAAAAAACATTTTTATTTTCTGTGAAATTTTTAAATACTTTCCTTTAAATTTTTTATTTTATATTCATTTACGGTTAGAATTTTTCATTATTTGCAAAAGACGAGAACACGTTTGTTTATATGCTATTAATTTTTTTTTTTAATATTAAATTAGCGTAATTGAACATTTCTTATTAAATAGCTCTTTTTCGAGAAATTGAAGTTGCTGCCTAGCAGAAAGTATGAGAAAATGGCTAGAATTTTTTTTTAAACTTAACTGTTATAATTGTAGAAGTTCTCATAATGAAAATGAGTATATTCCTTAATTTTTTTTTATTATATCGTTTGTTTTATTTCTGTCCCTCTCTCATGTCTTTTTTTGTTTGTTTTTATTTCATTGTAGTAGTTGTGTAATATAACGTTAAATTGTTGAAATAATTTCCCCACAATAAAAAAAATTAAGGAAAACAAAATACGATTTTGTGTTAGAAGAAAACTTTATTAAAATGTTGTTGATTAATAGTTTAATTAATAAAACGGAGAAAATAAAACTTTTCTTCTAGTATGTGTTACTATAATTTTCTCTTTAATAATGATTTCCCAACTAGAAAAACTACATTATTCAATACCGGAAGTTTAATCCAAAAAGCACATGGTTTTCTCATGCAAAACAACAACAATGCAATATCAAAAGTCACTAACACTGTTTCATTAGTGGATTTTTATTTCTTTTTTAATAAAATTATTGAGGAAAATAAAAAAAAATGAATTAATTTGAATATTTATATAAATTGCCGCGCACTCGAAATAGTTTGTAAACGTAATTAATTGAATGGTGGATCGCTTACATTTATTTTACGTCCACTTTGATTATTAATTTCATTAATTAAATTTAAGTAAAACATAGTTAGAAATATATAAGTATAGCACATTTTTTAAACTAAGAATTAAAAAATAAGAACACCCGGAAATAAAGATAAGAAATAATATGTTAACAAAAATCTTTCTCCTTCTTTCTTCGTGTATTTTGATTAATAATTTTTTTTCTTAATTAAGCTAAGTTACTGTATTAAATTCCTTGAGTAGTTTTATTTATTTTATTAAAGAAATGAGCGCAGCAACTTAAAAGAGAAATGTTTTTCTTTTCTTTATTTTTTTTTTTGTAAAAATCATAATTTTATCTTCATTACGTAATTTTTTTCGTTTTTACAATTTAATTTAATAATCATTAAAATTGACTAACAACAAATATTAAATGTTATTACCATTACATTACCACGCCCTAATTTTATGTGTCGTTTAACCCATTTTCACGTGTTTTTATTATTATGTTTCTTTTACTAAGATGATATATAGTCGAAATAATAAGAATTTAATTTTTTTACGATATCTTTTTTATTTTGACAGCAAACAGCATCATCATCAATATCGTATAGTTTTTTTTAAGGAACTTTTTTATTAATTCATTCATAATTATGTAAATGTTACTTCTCTTTTGATAATAATTTCCCATTCTGGTGTGTTTTGCTCTTCTTATCAACATTTGTACAAAGTATAATTTTGATTGAAGGAAAAAATAAATTATTTAAAAATATATAAAGAAAAAAAAACGATGTATTGTTTGTTTGTTGATTCTTAAATTGTGAAAACTAAGAAGTTGTCTAACAAATAATAATAATAATAATAATATTGAAGAAAAAGTTACTGTCGTCTTATCCGTTTTTTTTTCTTCTTCCAACAAACAATTACGTAATATCCTGTGTTTTATTATTATTATTTATTTTTGGTGTGGTTTTTTTTAAATATATATATTTTGATTATCCCCATTCATATTTATTCATTCATAATGTTTATTACGACACACAGCACACAACAGCACCGTAAAAGAAGAAGAACCACATGAAGAATTTTTTTCTTTTTACATATGAAAAAAAAAAAAAGAAATATTTACTCATATTTTTTTTTTCGAATACTATTTAATTTGTATGTTTCATCTCACTCGAACTTATGTTTTCTTTTTAATAATGCAACATATTATTTGACATTTTTATTTAAATATATTATGCTGGTCGTCAGCGACGACTCTAGTTAAATTTTTCTCTCTATAATTCTCTTATGTTTTTTTGATGTAGTATTTTTATTATTAAATTTTTTCGTTAATTAATATTATATGATATGGGAAGATCATCAGGGGAGGTTAATCGTTTTGTTTTTCTTTTCCCTGTTATCAAAATTGAAATATTTTTATTATTTGTAAGTAGAATTATAATTATTACCACGTACCTATCGCAGTACCTTTTAGTGTAGTATAGTAATAGCATAGTCATATGTAATGTTGTGTTACTCGATAACGTTTAAAAATAATATTTTGTTGTTTGATTAATATTGTGCCGGACAAATTGCATTAACTGCAAAATAAAAAACTAATAAACGAGCAACAATAAGCTACATTTTAACCAACAACCAACGGATAAAGAGAAGACTGCGAAAAAGAAGAAGAAAAGGCATTAAAGTTGTGGAATGTGACTGTCCGTTTTGAAAACCGCTATAGTCTATGTTTTTAAGTCGATCATTGCCCTTGCAAGCACATATTTGTGCGTACGACGACTACAAGAAGTGGAAAAACATAAAATAAATAAATAAAAAATCATCATCGCGCGCAACAACAACCGAAATGACTGCGCTACGCCACACAACGACGATGTATTTAGAATTTCTTTAGAAAAGGGACATTAAAAGTCTTGAGGCTTTTCTTTTTTCTCCCATCCTTAACTTATTTTTCGTTTAATTTTGTATTTTGGATATCAAAAACCCAAAGGAACAACATATCGTTTGCGTCGTCGCCGTCGTTGTTGCTGCTGTAGTTTGTTATCATTTTTTAGTTACTCTACAACACTAACACTTGGACGTTATTAAAGAATGCAGACTTTTTTTGTTGGAATTTGTTTTTTCAACTAATTTCTTATTAATTTTGATTAGGAAAACTATTACAGTATAATATGCTATGGCCAATGGCTAACATTGGTCGTCACTTAATGATAATAATTTTATAAAGAATTTATTTTAAATAAATTTATTACTAATTTTTTTTTCTCTTTTTCTAATTACAGAAGAATGTATGCACGTGTACTAGGATTGATGTTGCAAAAACCTTTGGAAGAGATTTTAGAGCATATAAATATAATTCTAACAACAATGCTCTTGATTGCAGAAGACGATGGTAATAATTTATTTGTTTTGTAATAATTAAGGCTTGTCATTTGTTACGTATTGTTGTTTTTGTAAAAGAATGTTGCCATCATCATCAAAGAATAATATTTGAGAAAATAAAAAAGAAAACCAACGAATTGAGTCGAGTCGAGCCTCATCAGCAGTTGTAGAGGAGAAGAATAGTTTTGCCGTTGAAAATAATTTGAAATATTATGTCGCCTGATGTTTTATTACGTTCCTTTTGCCTTCTTTTCCCTATGGCTGGCTACTGCTGTTGTTTTTATTATTATTTTTTTTTTTTTAATTTCTTCACTTAATAAAATTTTCCTTACGTGTTTGATGATCTATTTTTAAGACTTCTAGTAAACAACAACGAAACATCCAACAAACACCCCTCGTTTTTAAATTTCTTTACCAAAACGGAAGTGAAATTAATATATTTTTAGTTTTTATTTGAAAAAAATTATAAAAATAGAGTAAAAAAGGCCACATGCTCTTGTTTTTATAATTTGAATTAGTGTCGTTGTCTATCTGTATGTCTGTCGAGGCATCTAAGTTAAAATGCAGCTGCTGTTGTTGTTCCTACTCTAAGCATTTGCTGTTGTATTTCTCGATTTTGATAATTTTTGCGGTTTAAAGTATTTTTTTTTTTGGTTTTGGATTTTAATTAGTTTTAAATATAAATATAATTATTTTTTTAACATTTATTAAGCAACCAAACAAATCATGTCGCCGTTAATTTTGTGTTTTATGGATCATCCTGTTGTTTTTTTTACAACTTTTTGGAATGTTGCGTTAACGGTAAAACCGTAAAAGAAATTTTTGAAATATTTTTCACATTGTTGTGTTTTTGTTAATGCGCTTATTGCTTCGCTGCTGTTTCTCTGGCTGGCTCGTTTGTTTTTTATATTAAAAATCGTTTAAAAACTAAGCTTAACTTAAGTTAAAACAGAAAAGAAATAAAGGTAACAATTTAGCACAAATTTTTTATTCTTGCGCTGCTGTGGAATGTCGTTTTGTTTCTTTTAATAAATTTTTTAGAAATACAAGAAGTTTTACATAAAATAAATTTTATTTTAAACATAAAAAAATATCAATAATTAGTAAACATTGTTAATAGATGGCATAGTAAATTACTAAATAATTGCTAAGGGTTATTTTTTCTCATAATTTCTTCTTTCATAGTTAATGCGCAAACCATTGTAATAATTTTGTTTATAAACCAAAATAAAGTAATAAATGAGCAATGTTTTTTTTTTCTTGCTTACTGTTGATGCATGTCTGATGTAGTTGGGGAATTGTTTATAGTAATACTGTTTTTTATTTTATTAGTTGTTGTAGCAGCATTCCTTTGATTTTTTCTCTTATTTACCATTTTTACGACTTGTTATTGTTGAATGCGCAATACTCCTTTATATACTTTGAAATGGAAAAAAAAACTATTTAAATTTGTTGTAAGAAAAGCATACAACAAAATGTAAATAAAAACATGTTTAAAAAAATACGTTGCATTTATTTGGTGTGGTTTTTTATGCATATAATATTATTCCATTCGAATCATTCGTATTTACTGCTGCAGTTAAAGAACATATATCGTCGTGATGTGTATTTTTATTATTTTGTATGAGGCACTCGCTCAATCATCATTTCCCTCTCTGCTTTTTTGTTCTTTATTCTTAATGATTTGTTTTGTGAGTTTTTTTTTTTTTAAATTGTTTATAAAAGGCATTTTTTAAAGCATTACTATGCTTGCTGCTGTTGCATTTGTATTGTTGATTGCATTGCATTTCGTTATTTTATTTTATTTATAACAATTTATTTGTGTGTCTGCATGATGTATTTTGATTGTAATTTATAATTTTTACTATAAACCAATCGTAATGTCTGTTTTGTATTTTCATTCAGGAAGAAGATTTGTTTGTTTTTGTTTTGTTGCTTGTTTTTCATTGTTGCTGCTGATGCTTGCTTTCGATGATGTGTTGTTGTCGTCGTCGTTGAAGTTTTTATTTTTTATTTATATTTTTTTTTGTTGTTGTCTAGTCAATGTCTGATTTTTTTTTTTTATTTTCTTTTATATGTTTGATGATGATGATGATAGAGGAATGAACTTTAATTTTTGTTTTTGTAGAGAGAAATATTAATACAACGAAAAAGCCTATAGAAATACTTGTTTTTTTTTGAGTTTTAATTTATTTTTTTTTTAGCTTTTTTGTTTCTATTTTGTGCTATAAGAAGAAAGAAGCATATATTATGCTACGTTTATCTTTTCGTTAAATGGTTAATGAATTTTTTTAAAAATTCTTTTACAAATTGAAATCGACATGTGTGTACTGCTTGCTTCCACACAATGACACCGCCGATGTGTTAATATTTTTCTTTCACAAACAATCAATAATAAATAGCTAATAATATGTTATTTGCTGTTATTTTTTTACCGATGGCATATCTACATGTTAATTTCTGTTAAATGATTTATTTAATTTTTTTTTGTTTAATAAATTTTGCTTTTAAACTGAATAAAATTCTAAATTATCATTCTTCTAATTTTTTAAGCTATTGTATGTTGACATGGTAACACTAAAAATATAGCATAGACACAAACTTTTTCACAGCAATTTTGTTTTTTTTTTTTTTTTTTTCTTATTTTTCTTTTTTAATTACTAGAAATTGTTGTGCAAATTGACGATGATTTATTTGTTGCATCATCCTCCCTTGGTCTTATTTTTCAGTTTAATTAAATTACAATTTGAAGGCTGCTGTTTGATGTTAAATATGATGGTAGACCACGCTGGTGAAGTCAGGTGTTGGGCCAACTAGTTTTTTTTTTTTAATACTGCTTGTTGATCGTTGTTTCAACCTTTTGATTTGACGTATTTTTGGTTTTATTTAAACTAAAATGGAAAATTCTCTAAGGGGTGTTTTTAATTTGAATTTTTATAAGGTGGAAGCATGCGCTTTCGTTTGTACATCCCGATGGTGGTTTGCGACTTTGATAAAAGAAAAACAGAAAATTTTCTTGCAAGATGCTAAAAAGAAGACACATTTGTTATTGACTTTACTGCTGCTGAGTGGAAACTACCCTTGCGTGTATTTTCATTTGTTTTTTCTTCGTTTGGTGGTGGGTGAAATCAATTTTTTATTTCTGCATCTGTAATTTTTAATTATATCAAAATATGTAAATTATTTATTTCATTGTGATTTTTTATTAAACGATTTTTTTTCGATTATTATTGTTTTTGTACAAATTAAACACGCAATGTCCATGTGTACTGCTAATGTTTCTCTCCTGACTTATTTTTGTCTTTTATTCACGCTTTAATTTAATTTGAAAATATTTTTATAAAATTTGTGTTTTTTTTTATGCCAAGTGAAGTTTTGTTTCTCTAATTAAAAATTAAATTTAATAAATTTTTGGCTAAAAAATGAGGTTACAACATAAAGATTAGTGACATAACCACAATTTAGGGTGTAGTGCAAGGCGTGAAGAAAATGCGCAGCTTTTTCCTCTTGTTTTGATTTTTATTTTGCTTCTCTTTACCCAACTTTATTACATTATATACACACTTTGGGAGTTTGTGCCTCTATGTTACCAAGCATTTTAAAATTATGTGATTTAAGTGGTTTAAATTTTGTGATGATGGTGAGTGGTGGTTGGTGGCCTATCTGTCATGTATATCGGTTTTAGTTTATGTAATAATTGTTCTTATCACATGTAATCTGTATTTTTGAGTATTCATTTATATGTATATATATTTTTTTTTTTTTAGACCCAACTATACGAATTTCTTTGGTTGATAAAATTCCGCACATATTTAAGAGATGTCATGAATTGAACAATTCCGATATAGAATATTATTTCTATAATATTTTAATTCAAATTGTAATCAAATATTTAAAGGACGATGATAATGTAATATTTTTTTTCTTTATTTAATTAATTTTAAATCTGGATGTTTATTATATATTTTATTTTTTTCTTATTTGCATTTTTTTCTTTATTACTTTTTTTTAGGCATCTGTTG
The DNA here is from genome assembly GCA_963942525.1 of Ptychoptera contaminata. Taxonomy (NCBI): domain Eukaryota; kingdom Metazoa; phylum Arthropoda; class Insecta; order Diptera; family Ptychopteridae; genus Ptychoptera; species Ptychoptera contaminata. The sequence continues at coordinate 36,467,529 of OZ012638.1, read as the reverse complement.
TTGCCTACTCATCGCTGTCTTGTTTGTTAAATAGAAAATATATTGATGTTAAACGTATTGAAGACATGTTATGCCCAGCAATAATTGAAATGACTAAAAAAATTGATGTACAAGAGATTGATAATCAATTAAATGCAATTGGGGTGTGTATTTCGCTTATTTTCTTTTTAAATGTTATCTTTGTTTATTACTGTACTGCATATTATTTTTTTTTATTATTATTATCATTGTTTAAATAAGAAAATGAATAAATTTGCAGTAAGAAAAACGGCGACTGTGGGTGGAAAATGCATCGGCATCAAAATTGGCTGTTTTAGTTTTATGTTTAATTATCTATCACAGCCAGCTTTGATGAGCAATGCATTGTTTCTATTAATCTACTTAATATTTAAATTATTATTTTCTTCTGTCTTTGATTGTGATTATATTATATCATCTACGTCAAGTATTTTGTATCTATAATCATTTCGTGAAAATGGTTGTGGCTGTGTGGTTATAAAATAACAAAAAGGATTAATTTTGTTTTACACAAACAAATATTTTTTCCATTTTTATGTTACTGAAATTCATATCACAGCCATTTTGACGAGTTTGATTGTAGAAATTTGAACATCAATAAGCAAAATGTGTATTATTTATATTTTGTAAATATATATAGATATATGCATTTAAAGTGTTTAGGAGAGAAATGTTAATTACGGAACCAGTAGTCAGCTAGAGATGAACTGCAAATACGAGACATAACATGACAATACACACACTTTTTTGAACTTATAAAGATTGTATCATCTCTCAAAGTGGTTGTGAAATGTATCAATAAATTTTTATTTATTTTCTTTAGTCGTCTTTTGTCGTCAAAATTTTATTATTTGGTTTTTTTTAATTAAATTTTCTTTTTGCACTTTTCTTTGGTTATTATAATTTGTTAAAAAAAAATATTTTGAAAAACTAATAAAAGCAAGAGATTAATAAAGAAAAAAAGAAAAATAAATTCATATCACAGCCAGCTTTGAAGAGCGATAAGATTTTTAAAAAATTTACAATACAACAACAATGGTACTTGAAAGAAAAGTAAAACCGTGGCTATTTAAAATGCTGCATTGTGTTGAAAGATGGTGCTGATTTATATATGTTTTTATACTATTTGATTTTCAGAACCAATTGAAAAGAAAAGGAAAAAATCACAACTAAACTCACAAAGTGGTTGTGAAATGTGTTTTAAAAATTCATATCACAGCCAGCTTTGATGAGCTTAGATTTGATTTTTATTGAATACATCACAATATATATTATATTTAAAGTAAATTTACATTTTTTTAAATGAATTTAACTTATATTATTAATTAAGTAATAAATTGTTAACTTTTGTTTTCTTAAATATAATTTATTTCTCTCGAAATATTTTTTTCTTTTTTTTTTTTTGTTGTTTTACTTTTTTTTAATTTATATTTATAGTTAATTGCAAGAGTAGCACCATTGATTGGTCGTGATAAAACTGAAAAATTATTATTAAACCGTTTTATTGAAATGTGTTCAGATGATGCCTATTATATACGTCGTGGCTGTGCTATTAATTATGCAATAATATGTCAGGTGATGGGCGAAGAAGTCACTGAAAAGCAATTAATAAACAGTTTTATAAAATTATGTCAGGATGATGTGTGGGGCATACGAAAAGCATGTGCTGAATGTTTGCCCATGATTGCACTATTGTGTTCACGTGAATGTCGTAAAAATGTATTAGCGCCAACGGTATTTGAATTATTAAATGATTCAAGTTTATGGGTTAGTAATTCGGCATATATGAAATTAGGAAATTTTTTATCATCATTTGCGATACCATGTATAACTGGTTTAGCATTTTCAGAAAATGGTGAACTATATATAACAAATGCAATTGATGATGAAGAATTTCGAAATAATTGCAGTAAAGAAATGTTAAAAAATTTAGAATATTATGATCAATTATTTGCCGAATCCACATTACCACTTGACAGTGATTTTATTAAAACTGAAACTATAAATAGCAGTGTTTCTTCTGTAGCTGCAGCTACATCTTCATCTTCAATTACTAGCACCTCGACTACAGAAGCTACTGTTACATCATCGTCGCCAACAGTTGTGAATTTAATAAAAAATGAAAATTTTCATGATATAAAAATCGAAGGTATTACAATAAATAACTTTTTAAATATGTATTCCAACGATTATTCAACAAGAAAATATGATTCATATGGAATGGCAGCACCACAACATCCTCAATCTGCAGTTATCACTCATACTGCTTCCGATACAACAGAAACACCAATAGTTGTAACATCTTTAGATTTAACAAATAATAACGAGAAGAGTGGTGATGTACCTAAAGAAATTATAAATGCACCAATAATAACAACGGCTGCTGCTGTTGAAGAGGACATATTATCAACAACACCAAAAATAAAAATAACACCAATATACGATTTAGCGCCATTAACCGTTGAGAAGAAACATATGATTGTTAATCGAAGATTTAGTGATAGGCATGGTAAAAATTTTTATAATAATCAGAAACGTCAACAAGCGATGGATGGGCATTTTATGTATATGAAAAATGCGCCTGAAGATTTACCATCAATTGTAAAATTGGCTATTGAGAATCGTGAAATGGAACAACAAAAACATTTAAAGCTTTTTAAACAACCACATTTATTGGACACATCGGGAGCTGCATCGTCGTCATCATCTGCAGCAATAAGTAGTACATCAGAGAGCGCTAAAACAAATTGGAACCATAATGATAACAATAATTTGACAGAACCAGAGACACCAGATATTGATAGTGCACCCACAGATGCATTGGCTTTTCCGATTGTATCAACAATATGTAGTATATATAATGATAAGAATTTAGATAATAAAGTCGCATCAACAACAAATGTGAATAATAGTAATGATGAAGATGATGAGAAAAATGTATGTAACTTGGATAATGTATTTTATGATGATATTTGTAAAACAATATCCAGCGAAGATAATATCAATGTTGTTACTGGAAAAATTAATTTAAGTATTGTTAATGAAAGTGAAAATAAAAATGATTCCGATGATAATAATAAACAAAAGAAAATGCATCAACAACATGAACATGATGACGAAGAAGAAGAGGATAGTAATTTTAATTCACACCAATTTTGGTATATAAGTCCTGCACCAATAGAATTAGATGATATTAATTTGGTATTAGAGACGGAAAAGTCGCCTGTGAAAAATGCAAAAACGTTAAAATTAACAACAACCGTACTGCCATCGTTAACACTAAATGAAAACAAAGAAAATTTACATTTTAATATGAATACTAATAACCACAATATTAAAAGGAAAACAATTTTATCCAAATTTGATAGTGAGTTTAATATACTAGTTTAATAGTTAGTAGTTATTATAAAAATAAACAAATAAATAATATGTTTATACTTTTAGATCGAGTTTATGATTACGAGAAAAACTCTGCGCGAAGTAATGATACTGCAATACCAACAGACGATGATAATGATAAGTTAGATAATAATAATTTTAATAAATCGATCACAACAATTGCATCACTGACAACCGCACGTAAAATTTCGGAAATATGTAAAAAGAGCAAATATAAGCAGGATATAATTCCAATTGATTTACTCGATTATTATGTTAAAATGTCTACAATGGCGGAAAAAGATATTAATGTTTATTGTGCAACGAATTTTCCAGCAATTGTTCTAACTCTGGGCAGAAGGTTTGTGGTTTTTTTTTTCTTATTCTTTTTCATTATTTTTTTATTGACATTTATTCCTGTTTAAATTTGCAGCAATTGGCATTTATTATACAATTTATTACATTCACTAGCAAACGATATACATTCAACAATACGTAAAATATTAGCATCATCGATATATTTAATTGCATTGATAATTGGCAGGGAAAATGCAACGAAAGACTTAGTACCCATATATATTAATTTTTTTAGTGACTTTGATGAAGTGAAAATTGTTGCAATTAGAAATTTATCGAATTTTTTAAAAGTTATCAAACCATCAAGACACTTTGAGATCATTGATACGTTACCAGAATGCTTTGATCCGGATAATAAAGGTTATAGTAATAGTTGGCGTTTTCGCGAGGAGTATGCCATGCAAATATTAAAACTAATTGAAATCCATGATATGTATATAAGGAATGATGAGAGTTTAACGTTTTTAGAAGTGGCTGTTATTACATTATTAAGTGATAAAATTTCGTGCATTAGACAAATTGGATTAGATGCGGTATGTTGTCTCATATGCTATTGCCCTTTGTTGATATATATTTATGAATTTTTTTTTATTTATTTTTTTTTAGATGATTGCACGCATTAAATGTTGTAAAAGTGATTATTGTTCCGTATATAAATTGTTAATTGAAAATTTCCGTTATTCCAATGATTGGCGAAAACGTCAAACATTTATATTATTTTGTTGTAAGTTGATTGAAGAAAATATTAATGATGATAAATTAATTAATCAAGATTTAATTAAGCATATAAATGGCATGGTGTTTGATCAAATTGCAAATATACGTTTATTTGTTGCAAAGTTTTTAGCGAAGGAGATTATAGGAAAAGGTAAAATATTTTTATATTTTTTCGTTTGATGATTATTTTAATTTTTTTTATTATATATTTTTAAGGTTTTTTCAAAGATAATTTACCATTGCGTGCAATAATTATCGAATGGATATACATTTTACAAATTGATAAAGATCGTGATGTTCGTGAAATGGCTATATGTGATGAGATACCATCAATTTATGAAAGTACCGAATCATATCAGAAAATATTGAATGATTTTAGTAATAACCAAAATATTCTTGTACTGGAAAAAATATTTAATGATAACAATATTACAACTAGTTGCAGTGACGCTAATAATGCGGCAAATAATAATATAGTTTTAAGTACAGAAACCTATGGCGATATAAATAATGGTGAGAATTTATAAATCTAATTTTAAAACAATATCCAATTTCCATATCCATTGTCTATTTCAGATGAAAAAAATGCTCAAGACAAAATATCTAGTTTATTTCATGCAACAAATTTCGCAGCACCTCCAGAAACAGCAATAGAGGCAAAAGAATCGGAAATCACGAACAAAGATGAAGACTTTGGCACTGTAAAATCTAATGATAATGATGCGACTTTTGATACATATTTTGAACAGTTGATTTCTAACATAAGGCTTGAAGAACCTACAGATGATAATGCAAATGATAGTCAAATGTTAATGATCAAGGATGAGGAAAATTTAATGAATTCAGTCAGTAGCAGCAGTAGCAGTAATAGTTGTTGCAGTAACAGTAGCAGTAGTAGTGAAAACAGCAATATTAGTTTTAGCGGTGGTGATCAGCAGCAACAAACTGAAAATAATTTAGAAATGAGTAATAATGACTCTTCGCTGCCAGTCAAAAGAGATACTGTTGTAATGTCGATTCTAGAAGGTGGTGATGTTATTATTCGAAATCAGAAAATTGATAATGTTGAAGGATTAACACCGAACACTATTACATTGTGCAAAATTGTTGGCAAAGATAAAGATTCACAACAAAACACAACAGAAAATTACGAAGAAGTGGCAACAGCAACACCAACAGCAGCATGTTTAGAGAATAATAATTTTAAGTCAATAATCGTCGAGACGGATAATTTTGTTGAAAAATAATTCATTTTGAATGTGTTTTCTATTATTATAATTATTATTTTTTTAATTTAATTTTTATTTCCTATGTATTTTTTGTTTTAGTTTAATCTTGATACAAATTTTTCTTATTATAATTTTCTTTCTTTTTTTTCTTTTTATTAATTAAATTCCATTTATTATTATTGTACTGTTTGTTGTTTAATCATCACTGCCGGCCACTCTGTTTATTTTTGTTATAAGAAGTTTTTAAACTGTGTCAGCAGCAACACCACCAGCAGTAGTAGTACATTGTCGTATAATTAAATCTATATTTTCATTTTTTTTTATATTCTACAAGTGCGTTCATTTTCTTTGGAAATACAAACAATAATATAAATAATAAACAAAATGTAAAATAATTCAAAAAAAAAAAATGATAAATAAAAATTTTTTAATTAAAAATAGCGTATAGAATTTTTTTTATATTTGCTTTAATCCACTGAACTTTATTAACACTCTGTGACGATATGTCGTCATCGTAATATTTATTCGTTTCTAACAAAATGGCGACTGCACGGGGAAAAACATTTTTTTTTCATAGTATTTACACAAACAATTTGTAAGCTAGATAAAAATCCCCGAGAATTAATATGCTTATTGCTAAGTCAGTGTTAGTCACGCATTACTGTGTGGTTTTAAAGTTGTTTTTTTTATTAATTATATCTCGTACCTGTATACAATAATAAAATTTTTATTGTTTGGCTATTATTTGCAACTTGAAATTGACGAAAAGACGAAATAGGAATCACAGGTTGTTTAAGTAAAGCGGTTATTTCTACATTTCATTGACGGCGTTTTATGAAATAATTACAACCGTGTTGGTAAGTACATGAGGGGATTTACCAAATCAATACTATCTTGTAGAAAAAAAAGATTAAATTTTATAACAACGCAATTAAATTATTTTACGTGGATTTACTCTAAAAATATTTTTTTCATTTTATTTTTATTTTAAAGTGACTTTTGTTACGTTTGGTTGTGTTTTATTTGCTTTACTTTTAACAAAAACCGAAAAGTTTAATATCAGTGAATTTAGTTTTCTTCTTTTTATTTATACTATTTGTTTTACGTAGTTTATTGATAATATTTGTTATCAGCTCATAAGTTTATGTATCTAAATAATAAAAAATGACTACAATATTGGATTTGGATCAAAGGGAGTACATTTACAGTGGTAAAATCATAATTAATTAAAATTAAAGAAAATTAATTATTTAAATGGGAATAGAGTATTTTGAATCAATAAATAATAATTTTTCGTTTACGAATTCTGCGAACTTTATATTTTTTTATTTTCGCTTTTTGGCAAATATTTACTTACTACGAAATGAATTGATCTTATGACATAACCTTATATAATTTTAAATAAATAAATTATTAAAATATCGGACATATTTTCCAGATAATTCTACGAATATGTCACAAAATTCCCAAGATGAAAGATATTTAAATTCACCGTCGTATTCAACATCACCCATGTCATCGAACAGCAGTGAAACTTCCAATTTATATAACAACATTCAGAATTTGAACATATCAAATTATTCAAATAACTATGCTAATGAAGATTCGTTGATGACGACACATTTAAAAATAATTGAGCAGCCAGTAGATAAATTTCGGTTTCGTTATCGTTCAGAAATGAATGGTACCCATGGAACCTTAATGGCACAACGTTCGAATAAATCTAAGAAACTATTTCCGACAGTTGAGGTAAGTTTAAACAACTTTAGCGCAAACGAAGAAAAATCATTTACAATTTTACTATTTTCGCAGCTTCGCGGATATACAGGTGAAGCAATTATACGATGCTCTCTGTATCAGGTTGAAGAAAACAAATTAACGATGCAACGATCCCAGCACTCACATAAATTGGTTATAAGAAATGGGAATGAGGATCGAGAGGATCCACATGATGTGGTTGTGTCGAGTAAAGGCTATGCCGCAGTGTTAGTATTTTTAAATTAAATTTATTGCTTCTGTTATGCGTCATTGCTGATTTATTAACTAATTAAATATAATTGGGATTCCCGGCTCCTCTATTAATTTAAATCTTTTTTCTCATATTTGTACACGATAGATTTGAGGGAATGGGTATAATTCACACCGCAAAAAAGTCAATTGCCGAAGAATTATATAGGAAGAAAAAATATGAAAAAGAGATGAGTACAAAACGAGAACTTTCATCAAGGGAAGATGTTATGGTTGGTTTCGACAAAAACAATAATGTATTTTATTTTCTTTTATCTGCATTTATTAAATTTCAGCTTAAAAATTCTGTAGAGGAAGAAGCAAAAGCAATGAATTTAAATCAAGTTTGTTTGTGCTATCAGGCATTAAAACTAGACGAAAATGGTATACTGAGAGAAATTTGTCCACCGGTATTTTCAAATTCAATTAATAATATGAGTGAGTTGATTTTGTCATGTGAACTGTGAACTGAATTTTACAATAGTTTTCACTAAATTCTGTTTCAGAGAGTGCCCTCACTGGGGAATTAAAAATAACGCGATTAAGTGTTGCTGTTAGTAGTGCTGCCGGTGGTGATGACTTGTTCTTGTTTGTGGAAAAAGTTGGCAAAAGTAGAACTTTTTTGGAATTTTAATCGAGAAAATAGTAATAATATTTATAATATTCCATTTTGCAGAAAATATTAAAGTACGATTCTATGAGGTAGATGAGAATGACGATGAAATATGGCACGATTGGGGTATATTCACCGAAGCTGATGTCCATCATCAATATGCAATTGCGCTAAGGACTCCACCATATCGAGATGTTAACATTACACAAAGCGTAAGTGAATTGATTTGATATTTTGTGATTTTAAGTAATTTCTTTTAATTATTGTAATTATGATTATCGTCAGGTCGATATTTTCATACAATTACATCGAATAAGTGATTCTGATCGTAGCGAACCAATACCGTTTCGCTATAAACCGAAAAATAATTTTAATTCGCGAAAGCGTCAACGAATATGCTCTAATTATAATAGTTTGACTAGTAGCAGTAATACTAGTTCAGTTGAAATACCAACATTTGTAGCTCTTGGTGATTTTGAACCACAGCAGATACAACAACAGGAAATGACGATCAGTGAGGAGTATAGAAAATCGGATGTAGTCAATGAGTTCCTTAATTTCACATCAAATGAATTAGAGAGATTCGTTCAATGTGATTCTAATGAGTATAGAAATCTTTTGGAATTTGATTTAAAGTGCGATGGTGGTGTACCGTCGTCTTCAACTGCGACAATAGACGAAAAAAAGAAAAGAAAATTATTAAGCAGTATTGAAAAAGAACGGCAATTGCCTGCTGAAATGATGAAGAAGATCGCGGAAATTATAAGACGTTATCGTACAGACAAGACCAAAACGAAAGAGTTAATTTTAGAATTGTTCAAACCGTTAAATGAGGAGAGTGGTGACAAGTGAGTTGAATGAGATTTTTTTGCTGTAATATTTCTATAAAATTAATTATTATTGTTATTGTCTTAGCGTTATCCATCTTGCAATAAAATATGGTGATAATAACGCCACACAAAAATTATTAACATTAATTAATAGTTATGAGCTGAACGACATAGTTAATTCTGTAAATAATTTAAAGGAGAATTACCTTAATTGTGCCTGTGCCTACGATCGAAATGAGTATGTAAAAATGTTAATTAGTTTAGGCACAAATCCAAATAACAGTGATTACAAAGGAAACACACCGCTACACACAGCTGTCGAAGAGCAATCTAAATTATGTATTCAAAGATTATTGGATCCGGCAAATTACACGTCGGATAAGTCTATCAGTATTAAAATTGATTTTGCAAATCATGATGGTTTAACGCCGCTTCATCTTGCGATTAGAAAAAAGAATTTTGAAATTGTTAAAATTTTATTGGAGAATGGTGCATCGGCAAAATTATCTGAGTCAAAACACGGTGATAATATTTTACACATTGCCGTATATGAAGTAAGACAAATAATTATTAATATTTATAGGTTTGGTAATTAATTAAAATAAAAATAAATTCTCTTTTATAGAATGCCGCAGACATTGTAGAATATATTTTAGAACATACAGCGATCAAAATAAACGATGTTAATAATTCGGGATATACACCGTTACAGATTGCTTGTGCATCACAAAATAAAAGTGACACAGAGATTGTAAAATTATTATTGAAATACGGTGGAAATCCAAAATTAATGAATACCGATCACTTTGACCATCAGCAGCAGCAGCAACATCACGTACAAAACACTAATGTATGTATATGATTTATTTACGTCTGTGGAATCCACACTTTGTCTTTATATAATTATTTTTTAAGTAGCGCCCGTAGTAACATTGTTTGCATTTATTTAGTTTTCTTAATTTATTTATTTATCTAATTATTTGGTGTGTTGTGTGTGTAGGCCAATGTTAAATTTGAAACGGGTAAAGATAATGATAATAGTGATGATGATGATGATAATGATGAGGATGAGGAGGATGAATCCCCTTGTAATTCTTTTGATTTAGCTAAAAATAAACCAGAAATTTTACGTGTTTTACATGTAAGTTTTGTGTTTATTTTTATTATTATTTAATTTTGTTTTGCATGCAATAATTCTAATACTGTATAAATTTAATAAATTTTCACTTTAGTTTTTTTTTATTATTATTAATTCGAATACATATATCCGGGTTTGTTATTTGATATTAAGATAAATTTTTGTGGTTTCGCACTGTTTGTTTATTTCTAATGTTCTTTTCATAATAGTTATTTATGTATTTGATTGTTTTATCCTTTAATATAAATTAATTTTATTCCTTTTTTCTACTTAAAAAAAAAAAGGAATTCGTACCAACTGAGGCAAAAAAAGAAATTATACCGGAAAGCAATGACAACGACATTGAGATTGTTAATGATACGGATGATGACGATGATGAGAAAAAACTTGTGCTATATATAAAGGCTGAAAACACAGTGTTAATGGATACCACCAGTAGTGATAATGATACAGAAAACGATGATGATTATAACACATTTGTTGTTTTTGGGGCGAAAACAATAAAAGAATTTAATGAACTTTTTGAATTATTAAATAAAACGAGTAAATGGAAGAATATGGCAACTTTATTAGATTATGATGTGTATATTAAAATATGGGAGAATTCAACAAATCCTACCAAAATGTTATTTAATTTAATTGAGGTGAGTAATAGTAACAGGAACATAAAATCGACAAATAAGGAAATGTACCAATAATAATTATTGTTTTATTTGTTTATTCCTTTAAAATGTATGTTCAGCTTGACGACGGCATCACCTTTAGTACATTAATTGATTTATGTAAACAAATTGATGAAGCGGAGGCGGTAACGATTGTTAAAAATATGATGAAAAAATCACTGAAGTAAGAATTAACAGCAAGAGGACAGTTTAGTTGTTGTGTTTGTATATAGTATATATATATGTATATATATATTGATTCTGGTCGTTAAACGGATGAATTAGTGGACAGAAAGTTTTGTTTTTATTTTAAATTTAATTGTTATATATTTATCATTGATTTTTTTTTTAAATATATTTTATAAATGCGTTTTTTAATATAAGAAAATTAATTTTCTATACTAAATTTATATCAATTTTGGCACCCATACGTTTTAATGCGATAATTGTATTGACTGCTTTTATCCAGCGTTTCTTTATAACGTAACGTTTTAATTTAATTTTTGTCTTAATTAATATATTTTCTGTATTATTATTATTATCGTTTATATAGTTATCATTGATGTCATTTAAACATTGATTATTATTATTATCAATAAGATTTTTGTTAATTTCATTTATAATTAACCATTTATGTTCTAATGCATCTTTGGCCGTTAAACGGTCATTTGTATTTTTATTTAATAATTTTTTTATAAAATCAATTGCTTCCTTTGATATATTATTAAATGCATCATCATTGAAATCATATTTACATAATGTTACATTTGTCATTGTTTCAATATCATTTTCGCCCATAAATGGTGATAAACCGGATAGTCTAAAATATTTTTTTAAAAAAATAAAAATAAATTTAATTGTTAAAATATAGAAATTGCATTTTTTTTTGCGTCGAGAGAAATTGCAGAGATAACTTTTAAACTGGTATATAAATAAGGAAAAACCGATAACGTACAACACATAGCAAATAACGCCTACACTCCACATATCTGTGTAGAAGCCAATTTGATCAAAATTAACAACTTCTGGTGCTGCAAATTCTGGTGTACCGAAACACACCTAAAAAGAAAAATTAAAATAGTTATAAACCCGAACTATTGTGTTTCTAAAATACCATCATATCACACAATTACCTGTAACTTTTTCTTTGGATCGTAATATCTGGCTAAACCAAAGTCAATAATTTTTATACGATTACCCGTTTTACTGAGACATAAAATATTCTCTGGCTAAAAAGAAATTAAATGGAAAGAAAGTTTGTATTATTTTTTGTTTAAATATTTTCAGAATTATTTATAATTAATAATATTGTAATAAGAATGAAAGTTTAATATTTATTGATTTAACTACCTTCATGTCTAAATGTATTATATTTTGTTTATGAATAAAATTGATACCTTCAAGTATTTGTCTTATAAATATTGTTACGGATTTTTCGGTTAATATAAAGTCATCGTCAATGACTCGCTCAAATAATTCACCACCTAAAATTCTATAATTAAATTAATTAATAATTTATTTTATAAAAATTCTCTTCGATAATCGGCTTCTATTAACTAGCTGGTACTAGAATCGTATTAAACTGGTATAACTGCGTTTTATAACTATATGCACTCGGCGGTGTAGGTACTTACAATTCTAGTATAACGCAAATATTATTTTTCATTAAAAATGCATCGTAGATTTGTATTAAACGTGGATGCTTTAGTATATTCATTATTTCAATTTCTCTAATTATATTTGTTTCCTCTTTTTTTTTATTAAACTTAATGAATTTTGCCGCCAATTCAAAATTGTTTCGTTTAGTGTCTTTGCACAGAAACACTGTCCCATATTTACCGCTAAATTAATTAATTAAAATAATTTAATTAATTTATTAATGAATTATAAGTTTATAGACTTTACCGTCCTAATTCATCTGGTAATATTTGATAATAATCCTTTGGGTCCTCGTCTTGTCTAATCACAACATCACGATATGGAAAACTTTGCTCCACTTCTATTCATAAACAAGAAATAAGGGAAATCAATAATTTCGCAATAAATTTACTCTATATATTTTTATATTTCTACATTCGTAACGGTTGAATTTCAGTAAATTAAATTAAAAAAGAAAAACAGTTTGTATGGCTTATGAAAATAATTTCTAATTTTGTCGGTTAGCTAAAATGTAAATAAATAAAAAACCATATGACGATTCCGCAATCCATAAGTTATTTTAATTACAAGAAAAGCAGCGAAAAGAAAAATGATAAAAATTAAGAGCACATAATTAGCAGTTATATATTTCGGCGAAGACAAATTTAAGTAATAAACGTCCGAAATATAAATTTATATATAAGATGAAAAATAAATAATCAGAATGAAATTAAATTAATTTTAAGAATTTTCCTATTGTTTAACTGAATCAACTAGCGAAATAGCAAAAGAAATAATAAAAGGAAATTTTAACTGACAATAGAAAATGGGACAATAATTGGTACGTTTGGGTGGGAGATAGTAGGAGATGAGAAAAATATATATATTTAGCACATAAACATGCGCATTGTGAACAAGAAATGTTAATGGTAATTCACGTAAGTCTTATAAGAATTTTATATATATTTATTGGCATTCTTATGGACGCATTGCAACATCACAAATTCATAATAATTATTGTTGAAAAACAAAACAATTTCCCTTCACCGATATTATTTTGCACATACAATTTGGTTTGTCTGCTCTGTCTACGCAATCGCTCTTATTAATTATTTTTTAAAAGAAAATTCATTCCGTTTTTGTTGTAAATTCCATTTCTGAATTTTCGAAATTTTTGTTCTTTTGTTTACAAAAAATTCATATAAAAATAACGCAGGGGAAATGATTTAAAGCAATTGTGTCGCGCCAAATGGAAACTGTTATACTAGCCACAAAGGTACGTGTATTTAATTAGAAAAATGTATACAAATTAAAAAGTAATTAAATTAATGTTTAGTGTAGATAAAAGATAAACAATTTTTTGATAATAATTTTTCTAGTGACTAATAACAAACCTCCTACAGGTAAACTTTCATCAACTTGTATCATTTTATTTTCTTACTATTATTATTATTATTTTTTTTTTTTGAACGGAAAACAATCACTTTCGAGTTACTTGATATAATAAATAACTATAAACACAATTATTATACAAACACCCACATAAAACAAATAAAATTTAATTAATGTAGAAACAAATTAATTAAGCTTGTTGCTTCAACGACTAACCAAACGACGACTAAAATTTCCCTGTAATTTTTTCGGCATAAATAAATAGAAAAATTGAATTAAATCTTTTAATGTTGTTGCTGTTGAAAATAATATTTTTTATTTAATAATTTAAGCGCAGATAAATGTTGTTCAAATATATATATATAAATAAATAAAATAAAAATAAATTAAACGAACAAGAAATAGCGAAAAAAATAATTATTTTATTTTTTTTTATAAAAATAGGATACGCGATGTACCCACTATTCGATTTCCTCACAATAAAAATGTGTGTCTAGTGCCTTGTTGTCTTTCTTTATAATAATAATAATTATTATTATTATGATTGTAGCCAAATATATTTATTTATTTATTTTATTTGTGTGTTAATATATAATTAAAATTAATTTAATACTTATATTTAAAAATTCATTCATTCATTAATTTAGTAGTTAACGTAGAACAAAAGACGTACAATTTTAATGGAGCAGCCAGTGGTTTGAAACTCAACTATTATTGAGTATATTTTTAATATTTAATGAGATTCTTTAGTTGAGAGATGCTGTATATATTTTATTATTTATTTTTATAAAATTAATATTTTTATATAATAAATTAAAAATGTATTTATTTTTCTAAATAATTAAATTATTGATTAATTCAAATATTATGTATTACTTAAAATTATGGTTTATAACCCGACTACAATCATTTTTTATAATAACCGCTAAATATAAACATGTTCTCCCTCTACGTAAATGAACTTTACTCTTAGAAAAATGAAACAAATCGAGAATTGGACCATAATTTTGTGTAATAAAAATCTTACACACACACACACAATCAAACTAAAAAATATTTTGTTTAGCAAAATAAAAAAGTAAATTTTATTATAGCGTCATTAAAATATATAAATAAATAATCAAATAGTTAAATAAAGTATAAATAAACAAAAAATATTGTAAATAAAACAATATCAGTTAAATAAAAGTTTTTAACTAAAGTGTTTCTTACATAAAACAATACAAAAAGGAATAAGCTTGTATTGATTAGCAAAGAAGAAAAAAAAAACATTTTTTTTGTATCTATATAGTTGTGTTTTTTTTCGTTTTGCTTGTGTCAAATAAGGAGAGAACTATCAAAAAATCAATTAAATAAAAGACTAAAATCTGTTTTTTCATTGTAAATTGCAACGAAAATAAATCAATACAATGTTTTTTTATCGTAATAATAACAATTTGTGGTGTTTAATAATTAATTTTCGATCTATTAAAATTAAATTATCATAACCTCACTAATCGTAAAATAAAAATAAAAAAATATACTCCTCTTAAACTACAATAAAAAAAGGAAGAAAGTGAAATAAAAATTGATGTAAAAAAGATCTTTTTTTTTCTCCTGCTTCACTTTTGATTAAATTTTAATGATGGCTGCGTTTTTATATTGATATAAATAAATAAATAAGAAGAAAAAACATAACAAAAAACAGTTTTTTTTGTTTATTTAAATGTGGTTAAAAATTCTTTAAAAGATTTTATAAAAAGGACATTAATGTAATTAAAATAAATAAAGAAAAAGTTAATTTATAAATAAATAAATTAATTCAAATAAACTGTCACTGATAATTATTATTATAATAATTAATGATGTCAGGCTATCGGTGTGTTAATTATTATGAATTGTGTCGCCTATGTACGACTAGTCAAGGTGGTAAAATTCATATATTCTCTGAGGAAGGCCGGAAACGAAATTTGTATAATAAAATAACCAAATGTTTACCTATTATTGTACGTATTTTAGTGTATTTCAATTATTATACAGAAATAAAAAAATGGATTTCTACTTATTTTCAGGTTGATGAAAATGATAAATTGCCAAAAATTGTTTGTACGATGTGCGTAGAACAGATTGATACATTATCAGAGTTTCGAGAAGGATGCATAAATGCACAGACAATGCTGGACAGTTGTCTGAACTCTTCGAAGTTAAGAAATGGAGGAAAGGTTAGATCCTAATGTTTTTTATTACTTTTTCCCTTTGTTTTAATTTGTTCTCATTTAAGGTTTATATAAAAGATAATTGTACAACAAAAAAGACAGTTATAAATCCATCAACGTTAAATATTATAAAAACAATACCGTCAACGATTAATATAAGTACAACCGGTGCACAACAGCAACAAACCACCAATATTGTTACAAATCCAGATTTTTTAAGTAGTATTATCCAGGCTGTTGGTATTCAAGTATGTTCATTAAATTATTTATATCTATATTGTAGTAGTAATAAATCGAATTAATGTTTCAGTCCATGGATGATTCCCAACAGGATATTTTACAACAACAACAGCAGCAACAACCACAATATACACTGACATTGGATGGACAAACAATTAAAGCAAATCAGATTCAGTATAAAATTGAAGAGCCAACAACATATGTTATTCAAGAAGCACCACAGCAAATGTCACAACAGCAGCAGCAACCACAGCAATTGTAAGGTTTTTTTTTATAAAAAATTTTCAGACATTTATATTGTTTTTTTTTTGTTGAGACAGCTCGCAAATGGATGAATTTTTAAAATTAAATACGACAAAGAAAATAGTAACAACACCCCTTACGACAACATTAAAACGTGAACTAAATGCCGATCTAGGAACTAAGACTGAGTATATTAATAAGGGTGGTACCACGCAAATAATATCAAGTGGCGGTGCTAATAGTGGTGTAAGTTATTCTGGCACCACAACAGCAACGACACAACTACAGACGTTGCAACAAAATATAAATGCGAATAAAAAATCCAAAATAAATTTGCTATTGACGACTTCGCCACAAAAGACAACTGTTGCAACAGCAGCCACACAGAAAAATACCCTTCAAATACAAGATTTAAAATTTTTCCCACCAAACAAATGTTATGTGCCAATAACATTGAAACAGGAGGGCAGCGGTGTTACGAATAGTATTGCTAATATAGGAACAAACACGAGTAGCATTAGTTGTGTTAATCAAAAAGGAGAACAGCAGGTTTTGCCAACAACATATTTGCAAATGAAGGTATGTAAAAACTTTAATATGTTTTCTGCAATAAATTTTTTATATTTTCTATTTTCTTGCATAGCTGGAACCATTTCAATTATCATCTACTGGTGGCCTTCCTACAACTTTATCTATAGCACCAGTGACACAACATCAACAATTGCAACAACAGCATCAAAATAACCAAATAACAACTACCTCTCAGTCGATACCAGTGCACAGCATATCACAGGCACAACATCATAATAATCTGTTGCAACATCAAAATAGTACAAACACTATGACTACAGTAGTTAGCAATATGGGACAACATCAGCAAGCACATGCACAAAATACAAATCAACAGAATCAACACCAGCAGCAACAGCAAACTGTTCAATTGCAATTAACAACAATACCGACATCACTTGCTAATAATATTCAACAATATTCAAATAAAACAAATACTGTACTACAGCAGCAAACAATTCAGGCAACAACTATTAAACAAATTGTACAGCAGAAACAAATTGGAAACACAACCATAAACAAAGTTGTATCTGTTGCGAATGCAAAACCAAATTTAGCGGTTATACAACAGCAACAGGCGGCCCAGCAGCAACAGCAATTGCAACAGCAGCAACAGCAACAACTGTTATTGCAGCAACAAGAACAACAAATAATAACAACAACGCCTGTTAGTAGTATAGTTTCATCTTCTCCAACCGTTGTTACTAAATCGGCAACAACGAAAAAGTTTGCCACCGCCACAGTAGTTTCAATTTCATCGCCAAATACTACTACAACTGCATGTAATACAATATCTGCAATTACTCCTACGAAAACAACTGATATTGCGAGTGCCAATAATGTTGTATCGACAACTGCAACAGTCGCTGCAACTACAACAACAACCACAACGGCTACAGGTACTCCAGGTACACCGGCACCGCCTGTCACCGTATGTGAACTATGCAAAAAACAGTTTAAACGCAAGGAACACCTAATGCAGCATTTAAAATTACACGCGGGACTAAGACCATTTAAGTGTGAAAAGCCTGATTGTAACAAGTCATTTAGTCGAAAGGAGCATTTGTTGAGACACGTTATATCCCATACGGGCAAAAAATTATTCAGTTGTGACTTGTGCCAAAAATTATTTTCAAGAAAAGACAATTTAAATAAGCATCGCAAGTAAGTATTTTCGAAAATAATTTATTTTAATTAATAATAATAATTATTATAATTCAATAATTTTTTCCTAGAACACATCCGGAAGCCGGTGCCCAAAATGGTCCATTCTATTGTGAGATATGTCAAAAAAGTTTTGCTGTTAAATTATATTATGTGCAGCATAAGGCAATGCATGAAAAGGAAGGTACCGCTGAGAATAACACTGAAACGGTAAATAGCTAACTTAATTAAAATATAAATAATCATAAAACAAATTACATAAGAATTATAAAACAGAATTTTTATAAAAAAATATTAATTTTGTTTTTAAAAAAAATTTAATTTTTTTCCTTTCTTTTTCTGTTGCATTTTCTCTCTATGTCTGAAAATTAAACAAACTAATAACATTTTTTTTTTATTACGATCTCTGTGTACATATTTAATTATAATTAAATAATGCAAAAATATTGAAATAAATAAAAAATCGAAAACTTGTTGCTAATTAGTCAAAATCATAGGTAATTAAGCAAGAAACCCATAGAAGTGAGGAAAATCATTCGCATGAATTACATAAAACCGTACAACAAACACATGAAATAATGGATTTACAATTGCTACCAATTGAAAGTAACAACAACAATAATAATAGTAATAATATTAACAGCAATAGTATAGGTGATGTGATGACAGAATTAAAAACAATAGATAAAAATGGTACAGTGACATAATTTAAGAAAGGATTTTAGAGAATAGACAACGCTTATTCTATTACTAACAAATATTAGCACCATCAATTGGAAAGTGAATTAGTAAACCTATAATTAATTTTTAATTCAATTAAATGAGATTTAATTAAAAATAAAAGAAAAAATATTAATTATCTTTTATTAATAAATAATAATTATAATAAAAGAAACGCATAGTGATGTGTATGTAAAAATTGTAAAAAAAAAAAAAAAACTATAATAATATGATGATGAAGCAGAAGAAGTAAACATAATTTAAGACAATTGTGTACGTGTGTTTATATATGAATGTTACTTTAACGAAAATGAATAAACATTTAATTAGTTTTAAAATTAAAAATCAAATAAATATTATTTAGAAAATATTGTAAAAATAATGAAAAAAGAAAAAACATTTATCATTTCACCTGCAGTGCAGATTCATTAAAATGTTTAATTTTATTTAATTATTTAGCGAAAACAAAAAAAAAAATGAAATAATTTTTATACAAAATAATATAGAAATGTTGATGATGCTCTGTTGAAAATTATGTGCAAAAATTTATGTTAATTCACTTCATTCATCTGTTGCTTGATAAAAATTTTTAATTTTATTCATTGGCTTTTTCTTCTAAATTATATTTAATACGTACTATGTACTCTTGATACCGCGGTACTGTTGTTACTCGTAGCTACAAGTGTTTACTTTTAAAATTCACAAGTGCATCGCACTTTAGACGCAGTCAATTTAATTAGTCGGTTGCTTCTTCCTCATTATACATAAATCTGCAAAAATAATTCTTTTCATATGTAGTCGGACGAATTAATTGTTAAATTAATTAATAACTAGAATAATTAAAGCTAAGCTAATAATTTATTATGAAAATAATTAAGTAATTTAAGTCATACAGATTAATTTTTATTCCGATAAATTGTCTCTATTTGACCTACCTAAAGTAATAAATTTTTTTAAATAGAAAAATAATGAATAAATAAAATTATGTGATAACAGCAACAGCAGCAGCAACAAAATTTTTACCTTTTTCTCCTTTACCAATCTCTCCTTTTAACAACATAAATATATATATATATATATATATATATATATATATATATATATATATATATTTATTTTTTACTTTAATATTTTTAACGAAATAAATAAATTTTAAAATAAGAAAAGCTTCTATTAATGTTTATCATATTAAAAAAAGAAGGAAAAAGGAAATGAAATGCTTGTTTGTCGTAAAATTTAAGTAATTCATATTATAACAGAGAGTAATTCACAAACAATTATATAAAATTAAGTAAATAAATTGTTTTTTGTTTTTAATTTAAATGATTATAATTGTATAATTATTATTAAATATTTAATTTAGATGATAAGTGAATAGTATTAAGGGATTAATTAGTAATATGAAGAGAGAAATTAAAAATTTAGCTTTTTTCCAACTCTACCTGCCGCCCCCGCCACCCAACAAAAAAAAATCCATTAGGAGAAATTATTATTTTAAGAAAATCTCACCGAGTGACTTTGACTAATTTTGCTTAATTTTATTTTATTTTTAATAATTAAAATTATTTATTAATCGAATTAATTTAATTAATAAACAAGGAAATACAAATTGAGAATAATGTTTTTTCTTTTCTTTTTCTCCTGTGTACATTATTTTAATGATAAAAAACCAAAGAATTAATTATTATTTAAATTTTCCTACAATTTTATTTGTATTAAATGCTTTTAAGAAAAGAAATATTTATTTATTTTAAGAATTTTGAATTATTTTTATTCTTTTGCCAAAATATGTTTTAAGGAAAAGAAAATGTTTTTTTTTTTTTAAATAGAAATATGTAGTGTATAATAAATAAATATGCAAAAAAGTTCGTGTAGCTTTTAATAATATTATGATTTTTTCCATTTATTTAATTTTTCCTATTTTTTTAATTATAAACAAAACTCGTACATAATCTCAATTAAGTTATTTTAATTTAAGGAAATAAAATATTTACTGAATTTTATTATAAATTAATTATAAAAAAAAAAAATAAAAACATAGAATTATTGTAATAAGAAAAGAAAGAGAAATAAAATAAAAACAATTAATTAAATTAATAATAATAATTATAATAAAAAAAAAATTGTTTTGTTGATTTGCATTGATTTCTATGGGATATTTTAGAGGTGCAGGAGAAGGATGAGGCATAAATTTAAAATAAATATACGGAAGTTATTTATCATTATTACAACAGTTTAATAACAACTATTAAAATATTTATTAAATAGAAATTAATTTTAATACATAATTATTAATAATAATTGCCTATATATAAATAATATACTAAATTCACTTTTACAATAATACAAAATACAAATTAAACTGGCAAGGCACCAATTAAAAGACACAATTTTATTGAATTACAATTACTAAAACTAAAGTGAAAAATAAAAATAATAAAGCGCCAAAATGTAGACTACATGACATAACAATTAAAAATATCACCACAGGTGTGACACAAATATACAAGAAAAACTAATTTAATTATTTCTATAAACTTATTTTCATAAATTTTTCATTGAAATTCTTCGAAATAATAATAATAATAATAATTTATTTAAATCAATCAATGATAATAAAATTAAATATTACTCATAATTTTTGCTTCTTTTGCATAAATAAATCATTAAAGAGCTTACATATAACAATAACAATAATAATCATATTTCTTTTAAACACTAAATTATCATTTATTATACACAATAGCGGCAGCAACAGCAGTTAAATTCGTTTAAATAATTCACATTACGTCATCTAATGGCTTAAATTTCCCAAATCAGTATATCCGTTTTATTTCGCCAAATTATAATAATTTAAACTATAAGACAATACTGGAATAATTTTTGTTAAGCAGACAATACACAACAAACAAGGCACTGATTTTTACTCTAAATTTATGAGTTAATCATGTTTATATCGGAAAACAATCTCTTTGATGTACTCAATATCGTCCCATAATTGTATTACTTTTATATCACTTATATCGAAAACGGGAACAAATTTATATTGAAAACAACCACCATCATCACCTGAGTAAACGATTATTCCATTCTCATTGAATAAAAATGTTAGTATAAATTCCTCGCCTGAAAATAAAGATAATGTGTTGTGTTATGAGTATTTTCAAATATACGCTGTCTAAGTAACCTACCTGGACCATCAATCCAACTATTTTCTTCATTTATCTCCTCACCCCATGTTTCTGACTTATAATTATGAACAACCGTACTGTTGCCATTTGCTGGGAATATTGTCTTAAAGTGATAAACGATGTACGACGGAGTGTCACAACCATCTATACTAAAATTCACTGAAAAACTTTTTTTTATTTACATTATTAGTAAAAATGATAATTAAGTAATATTACATTGAGATTTAATAGAGAAGAAAAATGAATAAAAAATCGATAGAGAAAAGAAACTAAAACCATTAAAGTAGTAAATTACTATCGACCTGGCACTACTCACCCTTACTATTACTAGAAATAAATTAAATTCATTTAAATAAAAGAAGCATAAATAATAAAAGCATTTCCGGTATGCTAACGTAAATACAAAAATTACTTAAATATAAATGCATTAATAACAAAAAAATAAAAAGTAATTATAATAAACTAAGCTATGCCGGTATGTTATAAAAATAGTATAAAAAGGAAAATCAATTATTTTACGCAAAGGAAACATTTTTCTCTTTTTTTTTTTTTTGTATAAATTAAGTAAATTCTTACATTTCTGCATTATCTTTTAGTTTTCCCTTGATAATTACTTCATCACCATATGTAGGTGTTTTTGGAAAAATTGCCATAAATGGTCTTGGCATTTTAAAGGTTTTCCTTGGTTTTTTTTTACAATAAATTAATTAAATTTTCACTAAATACGCAATAACAAAATTAAATCACAGAAAAACCATAACTTTTCACGACAAATGCTATGCACAAAGTGACTCAAATTTGTACACTTTAATTCAACTAATTATAAGTAGTCACCACTTTAGTTAAAAACAATAATAAAAATATTAATAATTTAAGAAAAAAATAACTTATCAATTGTGTAAACAGAACATTGGTCGTTGGATAGTGTTTAGAAATAAATTGTGGATTCTAAAGAATTTCCAATTCGTAATAAATACATTTTATATTAATTCATTTAAAAAATAAATAAAAATTTGTTTCTTTAATCGAAGAAGCAGAAGCAAAAGAGCAATAATATCAATAAAGTACAACCGAGGTTAGGAATGTAAACAAAAAATTAAATTAAATTTATTTTAATAAAATGAAGAGATTATTGGTATGCGTATTTGTCGATTTAAGCAGTGGTCGTCGATTGGTCCAGCGACACCAGTCAATAACCGCAATTATTATTGGATTTATTTATAAGAATAATTAAAATTTTCTTCTATAAATAACTAATGAATGAATTAATTAATAAAATAAAAATATGATTCAAAATATTAAAAACAACAATGAAACAAATAGAAATTATTGTCTTTACAGTCGATATAGGCGTAATACAAACAACACACGAGTCAACACTGTCTTTTCTTTGGCTGCTTTTAATAGAGTTTATTTTCGGTATACGGAAAACAAAAAACCGAAGAAAAAAAATACAAAAGAACCAAAAATAAATATGAACACAAACTCTCAATTCATAAATGTTATTTTACATATTTTATTTTATTCTATTTAACCAGAAATTATTTAATTTATTTATTGAAAAATAATTACAACAAAATCGCCTGAATTTATTATAAACAAAAAATAAACTAAAATGCACGCGCAACGAAATATTAAAAAAACTATACTTGTTTACTGTTTGGCTTCTTTTTTTTTTTAAATAAATAAATTAATTAAATATTTATTTAATTAATTAACACATGCTCATATGCATTATTCAAATTTATTTTAATTAAAAATAAAAAACTTGTTTCGCTTTTATTTCTCACTTTATTTTTTTTTTCACTGATACTAACTGAATTATTTAATTCGATTGCAGACAATCGAAATGATAACAGTACAACAGACACAATTAATCACTATTTTATTATTTTAGAGTATAATTGTGAAATTACTTAAACATTATTGTTATTATTATTATTATTAATGTTTATTTAATTAGAAATATTTGCTTTATTTTTATTAAAATAACAAAATAAAACAAATAAAATTTTGTAATGATAATTATTTTATTGATAACGATTATTTGAAATTTTCTTTTGTAATAGTTTCCATAATTAAATTCACAGTACACTCTTGAAATACTATGCATTTAAAAACTCAAATGATATAAATAAATTAAAACTTATTTTGACACCTGAAAATTTACACCTTTTTTACATAATCAAATAATAAAAGTGAATAAAAAATTGTTTAATTAATTAAATAAATAAAACCAGAAAAAAATAATCTCTATTTTTGTTCACATTCGTAATATTTCGTAATGGTTGAAGTATTGACTAGAGCATGCTATAAAACGTAAAGTACAATAATTTATTAATAACAGTAATAAAAATGATTAAGTTACTTCTAGAATGTATATGGCAACACTATTATGAAAAGAGTATGTTCAGTCATAAAGTTGACATATAAATGGTGTATATTGAAGTGAATAAAAAAACAATCAAAAGAGAAAAAAAAATTATAATAATTCAGTATTTTTTTTATCTGTAATATTTATAATAATCTAACAAGTGCTTACTATACATCAATAATAACAATAAAAAAATCAATTATTTTTACAATAATTAATAAAATAATATATATTAATAGGCAGCGTAGTAAAAACCAAAAAAAAATTGTTTAAATAACTTAAAGAAAAAGAACAAGAAGAAAAAAAAATCAGTGTTTTTCTACGTAAAAGTCTTACGTAGTGGTAGTGTTTGCTGTGTTTGTTCCTGGAAATAATTACAAAAATAAAATTTAAAAACATTTTCAAAGTAAAACAAATATATTTGAAGTGATAAGGATTTATTAACATAACATTATTATTAATTCTAATTACAAATAATACATTATTAGAAACATAAAATGCATCGCAGCGAAAAAGTAAAAATATTTCAAAGTAAAGTTTACGTCCATTAAGAGAGCCAGAAAAAAACACCAACTTTTTCTATAAAGAATATTTTTACTACGAATAAAAGAGAGAAAGAAAATACTTTTCCAAGAATTAAATAAAATAAATAATAAAAATAAAACATTCATCAAAAAATATATATACAAGGAAAAACTTTATAAAAAGAAATTACGTGTAATTGTGAAGCGAAAAAGTAAAGCAAAGTGTGTTGTGTAAAGGCAAGAAGCATAAGAAAAAAATAACATTATTCATTTAAATGCATGAAAATTAATTACTTGCTGTGTTTAATAAAAAAGTGTTAATTATTCTTTGATAATTTGTCTGTGTTTGTTATTCCTTTAATTATTTGTTTTCCTTTCACCAAAAATTACAATTATATACCAAAAAGATAATATAAAAAGAAACACATTTGCTTCTTAAATACACATATGAGACAGCTTGTTTTCTGAGAATAAAATAATTAAATAAATAAAATTGTTTTTTTTTTTTTTTAATTTTAAACATTTTATTTCTTAATAATTTGAAAAAAAATTAAATTAAAAGTAAGCAGAAGCACCAGCAGCACCAATAGGAATAGAATACACCTTAATAGCAGAAATATTAATTTAACATAATTATGACTAAATAAATATAATTAAAAAACAACGAAATGATAACAATAAATATGCATAAAAATATAATAACGAAAAGTAATACCACAATACCAGCAGCAAGAGAAGCAACATTAATAAATTTAATTACCGAAAGGAAAAAAGTCTAACAAAAACAACATAAATAAATAAAAAAAATGCAAATTTATGCTTGAAAGAAAATAATAAAGAAAAAACAAATTAAACAAAAGTACGAGAAAAAAAATACATTAAAAAACCAAAAAAAACAAATTTTACCAGAAAAAGGAAAATACAAAATATACACAAACACACAACATGGAACATAATTTACTAAGTAGCATAAGATTTACAAGGAGGTATGTATTTTTCTATTTAACAGGACTTCGTTTTCTTTTCTTTTTATTAACTAATTTAATTATAATTATCATATTTTAAAGTAATTTCATTTTATAAGTACTTTTATCAATACAAGGAATCACTAATCAATTAATGAAATAATATTTTTTTATTATTTCCCTTTAATTATTATTATTTATCTAATCTAAAATACTATAACACATTCACGATTTTTGATAATAAAAAAACTGTTTCCGATATAGCTGAAGAATACGAAGATTTCAATACATAATAAGTATTCTTTCTAAAAATTAGATAATTTATTTATATTCGCAATGTTATTGCGATTTTGTTGATTCTTAATGTTAATTCTGCAAAAAAAAATATTACACTCCATGTATGAAAATTATGTATTCGTAAATGGTGTAACCTTACATAAAACCGTATTTATTTATTTATTACCATATAAATATTTCCACTGAATTATTGTTTTTATTTATTTTTATTAAATTCTTAAAATAATATTTATTATTTTTCACATCAATAACAATAAAATATATTTTAAAAAGTGTTTGTTCCTCAATGAAAGAAATGACAAGATGGATGAGATATTTCGTACTAATTAATGTCGTATTTTTTATATGATTAATGAAATTAATTAATATTGCTTTAAAGATAAGAAATACTTAATTATCTTTATTATGTATAATTATGATGTTAATGATATTTATATTTAATTATATAATAAATAATTAGGTGCGTACGCTGTTTGTCTTTTAGATTTGCATTATCCAGGACAAATAATTTAGCAAGCGATATTTTCCGGTTATGTCTTGGCTACATAAAATAGATAACAAACCACTGACCCGATTAAAATTTTTGTATCAAAAATATTAACAAAAATAGAATTTTCAATCAAAATTAAATTCATTTTTTAACACTTTATCATTGTTACATATTTATAGAATTAAATTAAAGAGAAAGAAATAAAGATAAATTTGTTTGTCAGTTTATATGCTTAAAGAATTTCTTGTTAAATTTTATAGGAAAAAAAAACCCAAACGAAAATTCACAATAATTACAACAATTGACGATTATAAGGAATTTTTTCTTTTACCATTCTTTTTCTTTAATAACAAACAAACAAATAAGTGATTGCCTCTTTTGAACTGTAACAAAAAAGTTCCTTAACCTTGGATATTCGATTGGATACATGTCTTGTTTCTTATAATGTTATGCTCTAAAGCAAAAATCAAACAAACTTCTTAACCATAAGACGACGACGCTATGTATGCTCTTTTCTTTTATTAAACACTTTAATTTGCTATTTCATTATTATTAGATACGAATTACAAGAACAGTTCTGGAAATTAAAAAAAAAAGAAGCGAATATAAATTATGAGAAAAATTGCATTATTTACACCTACGGTTTTTTATTACCTTGGACTGGTTTTGACCACAAAAATAAGAATAAATATTTATTGAAAACCCTCTGCATCTGTATCAACTTTAATTGTGATTTTTAGCAGAGTTTTTACTGTATTCCTTTTTTGTTTATCTTTATTGGCTTTTCAGTCTTTTAAATAATACTTAAGAGATTTAATAATAATAATATTTCTTGTCATTTAAATTAATCTTTCTAATTTTGTCGCTAACGTTGTAGTGTGTACGATACGATCGTTTCTCTTGTTTATTTCATCTTTGATTTCTAAGAAAATTAAGTTTTTTTTTTATTATTATTTCTTGTCTTATGTTGTAAAATTTTTTTTTATTATAAATGCTTAAATGAAGAAAAAAAAATCTCTTGTATAAATAAATTTTAATTAAATAAAATATTTATTTCCAATGAAAAAAAAAAACAACAATTTTGCCGAAACAATAAAAAAACTTATTTAATATTTGAAACCATAATTATGTTTGTAAAATTATTATTAATAATAATAATAATAATAATTAAAATAATGAAATTATTTTAATTAATTTCATGGATAGAGTTTTGTGCTCGTCTGTTCGCCCCATTTTTGTTATTATTTTATTTTTACTAAAAGTAAATTTCCATTGAAAACATATAATTAAAAAATTAAATACATTTAATGTATTAAGATGAATTACGTGAATTTTACGTAAACATTGAATAATGTTTATTCTTTAAATATAATAATACATATATATATTTTTAAAAATTTAACAAAATTTGAGGGAAAAACGCAATAACGAAATTTTTAATGAAAAATAAAATTTAATGCTGATTATGGGTGAGACCACTGAATTTATAACTTTGTTTTAAGGGAAAATTAAAGATAGAAAACTTTAGATGCGAAATGATAATCAATTTAAATGAATGAATTTCGATTCAATATAAGTACTTTATTATCTAAATGCAATCAGTCATTTATATTTTACACTTTTATTTGTAATCAAATAATAATGAGGAATTTTTATGAATGAATCAATTAGTTTTTCTTTCGCAATTTTTAATCTGTATATACAACACACATGTACATACAGAAAATTAATTGAAGAGTAAATAAATAAAGAGTATATTTGCGTTTATTCATTACTTTTACTATTGCAAATAAAAATAATAATCTAATAAACAGACAATAAACTACTACGTTGAAAAATAATCTTCTTTTTTTTCATTTAATAATCTTTTAATTCATTACCAAAACAAAAAACATTATTATCGTATATTATTCAGAATTACGTTATCTAGAAATATATTTCAAAAGTTAGTTATTCATTTCGTAGTATTTCATAATAAGTGTTATTAAACTAAAACAAAAAATCATTTTATTTATATAATTAATTTAAAAAAAGCAAGCCTTAAGCTTCAACTATAATGTAATTAAATTAATTAAGCTACAACGAATTAACACTACTTAATTACTTTAAATTTTGCTTAAAAATGTTAATTAATTAAATAAATTCTAGTTGCTAAGTAAAGTTCATTAAAAGTTAAATAAAAAAGAATGGAAAAAAATTTTAACAATGTAGAAATATTAATGAAAAATTCAACCGAAAATGGATAAGAATATTATTGATAAGTTTGTTATCCTTATGCTTATTGAAAAGTTGCAATATCAAATAAATTTCTTTTAAATATCGTGATAATAGATATTGCAAAACTGAAATAAAATTAAAAATTGCGATTATCGTGTTTAACAATTAAAATGATTTGATAATATTGATAAATATGCTGACATAATTTAATTGCTAATTTAATTTCCTTAGAAATACTTACAATTCCAAATAATTGTAAATAATTGCTATTCTCATTAAAAATAAAAGAATGAAAGAAAACTACCTCATTGATAATATTTATTTATTTATAATAAAAATTCGAAAACAATATTAGGTAAACATTTTTCGTTTATCATTTGTAATGATAAGAAAATTTGTAGAAATATTGATTTGTTTGTTGTTTATTGGATAAATTAGATCGAAATTTTATCGAAAAATAACGTCGCAATATTATAAATTAATTAAAATAATAGGGATGATTGGTTGGGCTGCCTGTATCAAATTCTCTATACAGTATAACTGCATTCGTTTTCTTTTTTTAATACAAATTTTCGAACATTATTAATTAATAAATAAAGAAATTATTGAACCATATCAGCATTTTATTATAAATTAACCAATCAAACACGAAAACTACCCTTAATAAAACTATTAAATGCAACTACTAATTGGTAATAACCACCGACTTATTTTCTTCTCTTATTATTAATAAAATGTTTTTTTTTTCTACTAACAATACATTCATTTTATTTATTTATTATAATTCCCTTGAATGCTTAACATTTCTCAGAAGTTTAAATATTTTTCTAATGTATATTTAAAAAAAAGAGAATAAAACGTTTGTATGCGTGTGTTATTTCTTATTTGTTGCTAGAAAAATAAAATAAATTTCTTTTTAAACGCCCGTTATTAGTGATAATAAATTCTACATATGACGTGTTACAATCAGAGACAGTTATTAGTTATTTAAAGAATTATAAATGCCAATTAAACAGTAACGTTTATCATAAATTATTTGGAAAATATTTATTTCTCTAATTTTCAAACATAAATAGTAAAGTAACTAAATTGTCTTCCAGACAACAACTACCTACTTTTTTAATCAAAAATTCACAATAATCTGGCTACTTTTTATCAAGATTTTACTGAGTGTATATTTTATGTTTTAAATACATCCGGTATAGAAATATTAATGGCAAAATACTCACAAGGAAATTCATTTTAAAGGGAAAAAACCCCTACTTATATTTGTAACTAATATTACTTCCGCCTTAAAAATTATTTTTATAAAATTCACTTGAAAACAAAATTCATAAAATAATCATGAAATGTCTGATATAAATGAAATAAGTATTTCTTGTATTTATTTACCAGGAAAGAAAATTAACAATTTAATTTGTGAAAAGAAAAACCAACCATTCAAATGATAAGAAAAATGAAATTTTAATTATTATTAGTAGGAATGCAAATTCTTCATTTTGATGAACAATGAAAAAATCAATCAATTTATTATTCATCTAGTTTGGGGATTGTGTTTATTTAAAATTATTATTTTATAAATAAAATATCAATTGAATTATTTGTTTGTTATAAATGCTTTTCATTGAAATTATTATT
Organism: Ptychoptera contaminata; assembly: GCA_963942525.1. Taxonomy (NCBI): domain Eukaryota; kingdom Metazoa; phylum Arthropoda; class Insecta; order Diptera; family Ptychopteridae; genus Ptychoptera; species Ptychoptera contaminata. The sequence continues at coordinate 36,436,722 of OZ012638.1, read as the reverse complement.
ATAATTAATAATTATTAAAAGAGTATAAAAACTTAATGTTTTCATAAGAAAAACAATTATTCTTTATTATTATTATTATTATCAACATTTTTTCACCAAACGAGACAATCATATTCTATTGAAATAATATTTATTATATATTTTTTTCATCATTCTAATAAATATTTATTTGCAATTTCTCCTTATTTAATACAAAATATAATAATTAATAATAATAATTTGTAAAATTACGTTCAGGCGTATAGATGGTTTAATAATGTGTGGGTGATTTTGCAATTATAAGTCAAACCAAATCGAAATATAATGAGTTTTCTCATTTTATAATTTATTCATTAACCAGTGACAACAAGTTAATAATTTTATCAACAATAAATTGACCGATAGACCGCAGAAGAATAAATTTATCGTAAATTATTTTAATTATTAATGAAAACAAAAGTAATTTTTATTAATTAAAGTAAATTAAATCTATTTTTGTGTTGAAAATTCCAATGTAAACTTTTTTTTTTATTCTTGTCTTATCGCTAAAGTGTTCTTAGGAAAAATAAAATAAATATTTCATCTCTTCATTCTGGCAAATAATATGCTGCTACACAAATAGACAATTTTTTTTAAATATAAAATGGGGAGTCCAGTGTTGTTATCTCTTTAAATAACGAATTCCTTTGAAAGCTTTTATTTTAATTTTTGTTGTTGATAAAAATAAAGATATTTTTATTACGTTTAAATTACTCTACTAAAAGCCATATTAATTTAGTAATAGTTAAGATTTTGTCGAAGTAAATACTACAACGAAGATAATTATTATTTAATTAATTAATTTGTTTTGTTTTATTTTCAATTCCATCAGTATCATCATGCAGCCAATATTAATTTATTTATTAATTTGCGTGAGTTGGATGCCACAATATATTTTAGCTGTTGGAGGTGAGTTTAAATTTTTTCTTTTTTAAATTTTCTTGTGGTTTTACAATAATATTTTTTTTTTTTGTTAATTCTAGAAACACATCCTCGTGGTTCAATCAATAGATTAGTGGGTGATTCGTTTAACATTACATGTACGATCAATAATTTTATGCAACCAATGTGGATAAGCAGAAATTTATCATTTTATAATGGAAAAACAAAATTAACGCATAATGTTCATGTAATTAAAATAATTCAACAAAACAAAATTTATTTATTTATTTATTTTATTATTAATCTACTAATATAGGTACTTAATAGTACATCGGTTGTACTAATGATTGAAAATGCAGAAGAAATGAATGGTGAAATGTTATATTGTAAATATAATGATACAATTGCAGTCAGTTATAACGAAGTATCTGTTGGTAAGTAGTGAATTATTATACTTTGCTTACTTAATATAAAAATCATTTAAGTATATATTTACGAATAATAACTAATTAGCATTAAATATTTAAACAATTTTATGCAAATAAATAACCCAAAATATAAAAGCGTTATTTTATTAATGAGAATTTTTAATCAATAGAAATATAAATATTTAATGAATTTCTTTTGAAATCACAAGTTAATAATTTTCGCCTGTCCCCATTTTTTTATGAATTATTATTATTTCCAAATAATAAATAACAAATAACAAAGTAGAATATTTGAATAATATGATGGTAATAAATCAAAATATGTGTGTGTGTAGGCCACACATCAAACAATAAAAAGTAACACAGCGAGGAGATGGACAAATGGAAAACAACCGAAAATGCTTTCCGTATTTTATTAATGATTTTTGCATAAATTTATTTATTTCTACATGCATTATTAATATTCGCTTCTGCTAAATTATTCGTTCAAATTAAAATTATTATTTTTTTCTTAATTTTCTACGAATAAAAAAACAAACAAAATATTTTAATTATAAAATATTAATTAATTTATATTTATTTATAGGTTACAAGCCGGGACATGTGGAAAACTTTAAATGTCGTTCATATAATTATGTATATATGATTTGTAGCTTTAAACAAATGGAAAATCCACTGATTACCAAATATACATTAGAATATCATTTACCACTAATAAAATATAATGATTCAAGCAATGTACGTGTCTATAATTTAAACTTTTTAAATGTTTTGTATGGTAAATGGTTGTGTGCATTATGGTATTATATGAATGAGATTATATTATTATAATTGTTATGCTATTGTTGCTTGCTCTTAAATATATTGTTATTATTGTTATTGTCATTGTCTGTACCGTTTTTGTGAATGCAAATTCTCTTAATTGTGTAGATACTTTCTACAGAATTTTTATTTTTTCATTTATTCATTTATTATTATTTTTTTTTTTTTTATTTATTAATTCAATTAATAAATTCTAATTTTTACTAATTAAAAAATTAGGGGTCGCCCATTGTTCGTTGTTTGTATTATTTTTTTTGATTTATTTTTAATTAAAAAAATTTTTTTTTCTAATTTAATACTGTCCTTTTGGTTGGTTAATGTCAGCATGTTTTGTTTTCAGTTTTTATTATCTCTAATATTGTTTATTTTATATATATATTTCTTAATGTTATTATTTAATTATTATTATTATTATTAAAATCATAATTCAAATTACTATATCATTATTATTATTTGTAAAATTAGAGTAAAGTAGTTAGTAAGTAAAGTAATAAAGTATATTAGAAATTTTATTGATATTTGTATGTAGTTATTTGAAAATAATATATTTTTAAATATAAAATTTTATTAATCAAAAATATTTATTTCATCATGGAAATACATACATACATATACAATATACCGATTAAGTGCCGATTAATACAAAAAATGTGCTAAATTAACAACTAGTGATATTAATTATATGGAAAATGGTGGTTTGTGCTGTTCCTCCGGATCAGTGTTAATTAAATGGTTAATAATGGAAAAAAATTCGCAGTGTAAACACATGAGAAAGCTTATCAAGGGATCTACAGATTAAAGTGTTTTTATGACAATATAACAAGATCAGTGATGAGATTCATTGGAGATTGACTGATATTTTTATAAAATGTTGGATTCCCTTACTCAGAACACAGCTTTAAATCAGGAATAAAAAAAAATCACTAAAGACAGTGTAAAAAACGGAAAACCATAATATTTTTTTACATTTAGTATTACAATCGGCACTGTTTCGGTATTGTACATATGTGCCATATAGATATAGATATATAAATCACATTATTTCTTGCAGCACAATAAAACATAAAAATTTGTCAATTTTTTATTAATATTGTTTTTTAATTAATTTATTTTTTATTATTTTTATCAAATTGTTATTTAAAACAAAATATTCAAAATGATAAAATTTGATTCAACAAAACTACGATAATAATAATAATAATAATGAAAATAAGAATTAAAAGTAATAATAATAATGATAATGAAATAATAATAACAGTATTTAAGGGCAGCCCCAATTTACTAACCAAAAGTGAATCTAGAGATTGCAAATAAGAAAATTTGTTTGTTTTGTTTTTGTTTTATTTTTCTCTCTTACATTTATTGACAAATCTAACAATCTAACAAATAATACTTTACTAACCAAGCAACCATATTCTTATATTCAAAAATAGAATGAAAATTTTCAGAATTATCCTTGTGAGTTAAAACGAGATTTTAATAAGCGCTACATGTGCACAATCAGTGATCTTGCCTATAGAAGAAGTTACGATAAATTTATATTTGATTTATTATCAGTTAATGAATTTGGAAGATTTGAGGAGAAATTCGAAATCGATCATTTTAATATTGGTAAGTGAATTAAATTTTTGGCTTTCAATAAAGTAAAATAAAAGTATTAATTATCTTTATTAAAACAAACAGTCATACCCGATCCACCAGAAAAAGATACAATGAGGTCTGACAATTTAACATCAAGCGGTGTAACCTTATATTGGAATTTATCATACAAATTAAAAACACTTCCTACAGGTAAGTTTTTCAACTTCAATCATATTGATACTCTGCTAATATTTAACTTAATATTACAGAATTTGTACATCAGATCAACATAACGTCAGAGTTCAGTAACGGAGTATGGGAATCGGTTAATTTAACCAATTTGAAAAAAGTGGATAACATTAGTTATTCATTGCAGTTGCAAAACTTGGAGTTTGCCCATACCTGGTATGTTTACATAATTTGTTCAGACACTTAGTTAGCCAGTTCTGACATTTTTATTTTATTTGGCAAAGGTATGATGTTAGAATTCGCCTAAGGACAATAAAAGCAGTAGAAGACGATTTGTGGTCAAATTTCACCAGCAACACATTTAGGACAGCATCCAGAATCCCTGACAATCCACCTGAAATAGACATTGGTGCTTTTCATATTAACGACTACGGTGATATTGTGATTTATTGGAAGGAATTATCCCAATCAAAACAAAACGGAAATGATCCTCACTTTCGAATTGAGAAAGTTTACGAGAACGGCCGAAAAATGTAAATATTTTCTTGTAATGCGCAAATTTCCTCAATTTTTTAATCGAATTTATTATTTAGTGACAGACAACCAGATGAAATTAAAAGCACGATGGCTAAATTCAAAGCGATGCCTTCTTACGAATACGAGATTCATGTGCACAGTGCAAATAGCATTGGTATATCGACAAAGGCGAGTGTAGTTAAAATACCTTCAAAGAATCGAAGTAAGTGTGCCAAGTGGTTATAGAGAGTAAAAATATTAATTTTTTTGTGTCTGTAGGATTGTCCGAACCTCGACGTCTTAAAAAAATCTTCAACAATGGTGAATATAAAATTCATTGGGAACCACCATTAAGAAATCAGAACGAGATTGTAAACTACACAGTATTTTGGTGCGTTACCAAAAGTGAATTGCCTAACCAGTGTGAGGTAACTATTGCATCTCTCTCAATTTGTTAATTGTAAAATTATTGATTTATTTCCTATTTTTTCTTTAGAGTTCTATTGATTTTGTACAAGTTCGACCGAATGTTTTAAGCTACGCGTTGAACACTACAAATACAATTAATTTCGCTGTTTCTGCTAATTCACGAAATTCGAGTTCTGGAATGGTATGGGCCTTATGCACTGCAGCACAGAGCAATGATATTGGTAAAATAAAAACTATATGGATACCAAAAATGGATGCAACTTTCATGGAAATTCAGTGGGAGTTGGAATGCGTCGATCGTTCGATCGTAGAGGGATATAATTTAACATATTGCCCTATTAGTTCACCAAAAACCTTAGAATGCAAAGGTAAGATTCCGTTAGATATCTAGTAGGAATATTGTTCAATTTATTTATTATTTTTTTTGAAAATAGAACCGGAACAAAGTTTGAATATAACTGGCGCAACATTATATAATATGACAGATTTACGACCCTATACAACCTATAAAACTGTCATTTCAATGTTTTCCAAAACAAGAATCGGACCACCAAGTGAACCTCTTGTAAACACTACATTGGAATCATGTAAGTATTAACAAAGCCTTTACATTATTACCAACTTTTAATAAATATTTTATGCAGCTCCATCGCCACCGTATCTCTTACGAGTCACAGACATTACTAATGTATCTTGTGTAGTTCATTGGGATGCACCGGAAAATCTTAATGGAGTTCTTATGTATTATGAAATTTGGTTTAACCAGATACGAATTAAAGTGGACAACGAGAAACGAGATGCTACCGAAATGTCGTTTTTATACACGAAATTAGACAGCTACACAAGTTATACAATTTTAGTTGTAGCTTGTACTGTAGGATGCTCCTCGGCCAGCAACAAAGTCACCATTAAAACTAAAATTGGAGGTAAATTCTTAAAATTAAATAATTTTCTTTACATTCTTTAATAATAATGAATTCTTATATAGTCCCAGGCCCAATGGAGCAACCTATATACAAAATACGAGACTCGGTAGAAAATCCAAATACAATGCTAGTGATAAGTTGGGAACCGCCAGCAGTGCCATTTGGTAAATTAGATTTTTATGAACTGAAAACAGTTTTCAAGAAAAATAATAAACTGGAGGAGAAAATTGATAGAATCAAAGGCACTTACTGTTCCTTAAAATATGCCGTTTGCCAAAATGACTATGAGAATTATCAGTTTTCTGTGCGTGCAGTAAATGTAAAACAAACTCCACATGCGACCATTTTAGCACGACGAAGAAGAAACATCGCTGCTAATTATAACATAAATCCAGAAGATAGCGTATTGGCAAATTATGATGAAATAAATCACGATGGAGACTCTGAGCGACGCACTATTGTATTGAAAAGACATTCAAGTCCCACGATTGATACTGTGAATAGTAATCAACAGCAGATTCTTTGTGATAAAAAGAAAAAAGGCTGCCTTACAGAGGTTGATAACAGTAAAATAGAGGATTCAATTTACACAGATACTGATGACGAAAATGTTTTGATAAAAAGCACTCAATTGGACGTTCCGCTTATTCCAAAAAATAATTACCAATGCGTCGAAGCTGATGATGAGAGTTTAGAAAATTTCTTACGACAAGACCGTTTTGCTGAGTATTTGTATGGCAATTGGTCTAATCCAAGCACACATGGATGTCATTACCGCGACAAAGAGCAGGGAATAGCCATTATTAAAGTCGCCGGAAGTTGTCTTTTGGTTCTTCTGATTATTGTATTGATAGTCTTCTGTTGCAAAAAGTTTAAAAGAATGAAAGATTTTGAAATTGAACTACCATCTGGTTTAGTTGAAAATAAGGACATCAGTAAAGTATCGTCTAATTTAGAAAATTCTAAGAAGAAAGACGAAATTATTCGCGCACGTGATGAACAAGAACAAAGTCTTTTAGGCACATTAAGACAATTTTCTACCAGCAGTAGTAATACAGGTGAAACAAATAGTAATTGTGGATCGACTGATGATGTCCATTCGGAACAAGATTACTCGGAGGTAATTAAATATTATTTAATTAAAAGTGAAAAATAAAATTTATTAAACATTGGAAACATTTTTTTTATTAGGAATCTAATGAGGATGATTTAAGTTTAAATAGTCAAGATGATGGTTTATCACAAATATGCTTTCAAAAATTAAATCAGCTATCAGATTCAAATGCTATACCATCACATAATGTTACCCCTGTAGTAACATCACATCATCCGCAACCATTTCCAATTATGTCAAATGGATATGTACAAGACATGTCCATGTTAATGCAACCGGCTTCAAATGGCTACATACAGCATCAAGCAATGCCAAGGCCAGCAGCGTCTGGCTATACACAATTAAATGCTTTAGGGCAACCAATTTTAAATTTCGTAAGTCAATTTCTAATAAAATATTTATTATAATAGAGATCATAAATTAATAAGAAAATAAAATTGTAGGTTGATAAAACATCAGAGATAATTACAAATGTTAAGACGCCAATAATTGCATCAACAGACGTTCAAGGAATATCTGGTAATTATTATTTTTAAGTTTATATATATTTCAAAATACTAACAAATATTATTTTTTTAATTTAGGCTATGTAACGCATAAACAATTATCAGATTATGGCCATAGTATGCAATAAGTGATGTTTTTTATTAGTTTATATGTGAAAAAGATGATTATTAAGTCTTAAGTTTTGTTTAATTATTTAATTTTCTTGTGTTTTTTTCAAATTTTTATTAAGATAATAATACTTAATTATTTATTTATTGTAATGAAACAAAAAAAAAAACGAAGCAAAGAAAACAAAAAGGTTTGTGCAGTTTATTTAAAAATAAAATGAAAAGTATTAATTAAATAAACAATGAAAGTGATATTTTAAGCAAAATAAAAAAAAAAACGTTAAGAACATTATTTAATGTGAAATAAATTTAAAAAATAGTAGAAAATCCATATTTGGAAGGTATATTAAATACAACGAATATTAATATTAATTTTTAATTATAATTATCAATAAAATACTCTGACTAAAAATTAATTTATGTTAATTATTATACTATAATTGTTGATTATAATAGTATGAAATATATATTATATATTTACAGTGTTTAACAGAATAATTAAAAATTGAGTAAAAAATCATTACAAGAAATTTATGTCAAATATTTTAAGAAGAATATATATTTAGAGAAAATAAAAATTCTATGGTTTCATGACATATTTAATGAGAATAAAATTAAATAATTTTTTGTTTTTTATTTGTTGACTTTTAAAACAAAAATTTGGCCTTAATACGGTGCTCCAAGCCATTGATTGAACATAATAAACGAATTTAATGAAAATAAATACATACAGCATCGAAGATAAACATGTATTAAAGAATATATATTTACGTATTTATTTATATATAATTAAAAAGGAATATTAGAATGTCAATTTGCTGCAAATACAGTGAGCATTCTAAAATATCTCAGCTTAATTGTTTCACTGTAATTGTTTGTTAGCAAAATATTTTTATTCATTTCTTTCTCTCATATATTTAAAAAGAAAAAGTTAATTGTCAATTATTTTAAAGTAAAAACTAAAAAATAAAATTAAATTAAAGTTTTTAATAAATAAATTCCATTTTAAAATATTTATATAATAATAAATTAATCTGTTATTAATAATCTCATTAAAAAAATAATTGAATAGAATCTGAACGGGTTTATCTTGTTAATAATATTATTTCTATGAGAAGAAATAATTTTATGTAATAATTATTGTTTATTAGTGATTTAATGACTTAATTGTTAATTAAGAAAACAAAAATATTAAAAGTATAAGGCATATGCTTTTAGCAAAATTAAATAATTAAAACTTTGTCAACTGGTATAAATATTCTGTATACCACTTATCATATAAATAACAATGAAAATTTAATTTAAATTAAAATTATGTTAAATATATTAAAGAGTAAGTTATATTCTATATTATTTTAAAAAATAAAAAAAAAATTATGTATAAATTAGTATAATTGATTAATTAAATATAAGATTTAATTTAATTTTAGTATTATTAAAAAAGAAATGCAGTAACATTTTTTTTATACAAAAAATGGCGACATTTAAATGAAATCTTTTACAACGATAATGTGGTGTATTTCTTGCCTAATTTTTCATTTAAAATAATAAACATTTCGCTTTGCTTAATAAAATGAAAATAAACGTTAAATAAATAAATAATTTATTTTCAATGAAACATATTGATTTTTTTTTATTTATGTATAAATGAGATGACTATTCACTACTTAATATTAATTATGAATTTCAATAAAAAAAATGATATTGATATCACATACCTTTTATTATTGATGTTTAATTTATAACAATTTTTCTTATTGGCTTTCCTTTTGATATGATGCTTTAAATTAATTTACTAATATGGCATGTGCCTTTAAAATTACTTCCGTCGTATGCAAATTTTGAATGACGCAGTACAGTCAGTCATACATAAATGGTATTATTGTACCACAATTCTTTGGTCAAAATAACAAATGAATTCACCGATTTGTGAAATATAAGAAAAACAAAGTTTTACTTTTTAATTTAAATAAATATTAAACAAAACTTATTATTATCAGTAATATCTAAATTAATTACATTAATCATGTATGTAACTTTTATGTTGAGTCCGTCACACATCCTAAAACAAAGGAAAAAAAATTATAATAATTGGTCATATTTATAATGAAAAAACTAATAACCTTCTGTTGGTAATTTCATTAGTTGTAAGTCATTCAATTTTATGTAACCGTTAGATGGTGTAGCAGAAAATGTATTTGCTTTTACTGCTTGATATGTAAAAGAGGTCGGAGAAATATAACAAGGGTAAATAAATTATAATTATTGATAATATTTATAAAAAAAAACTAATAACCTTTTGTTGGTAATTTCATTGCTTGTAAGTCATTCAATTGATTGTCGTCTTTAGACGGTGCTGAAGAAAATACTTGTGCTGTTAATGATTGCTTTGTAACAGAGTCTAGAGAAATATAACCATTTGAAGCAATTGGATTTGGTAGTATTGGAATTGGTTTTTCAATTATTTTTGATCTTACATTTGATGATTTTGTAAAAAATTGTGGCGACTCTAGTTCATTCATTTTTTCACTTTCCAAGCTCTATTTATAAATAATAAAAAATAATAAATATTCATTTCTGAAATTTATATGTAGCAAAATTAATTTTTTTACCTCCGAATAATCTTGTTCAGAATGGACATCATCAGTTAATTCACAATTGCTATTTGTTTCACCTGTATTACTACTGTCGCTAGAAAATTTTCGTAATGTACCTAGAAGACTTTGTTCTTGTTCATTATGTGTACAAATAATTTTGTCTTTTTTTTTCGTATTTTCTAAATTAGACGATACTTTACTGATGTCCTTGTTTTCAACTAAACCAGATGGTAGTTCAATTTCAAAATCTTTCATTCTTTTAAACTTTTTGCAACAGAAGACTATCAATACAATAATCAGAAGAACCAAAAGACAACTTCCGGCGACTTTAATAATGGCTATTCCCTGCTCTTTGTCGCGGTAATGACATCCATGTGTGCTTGGATTAGACCAATTGCCATACAAATACTCAGCAAAACGGTCTTGTCGTAAGAAATTTTCTAAACTCTCATCATCAGCTTCGACGCATTGGTAATTATTTTTTGGAATAAGCGGAACGTCCAATTGAGTGCTTTTTATCAAAACATTTTCGTCATCAGTATCTGTGTAAATTGAATCCTCTATTTTACTGTTATCAACCTCTGTAAGGCAGCCTTTTTTCTTTTTATCACAAAGAATCTGCTGTTGATTACTATTCACAGTATCAATCGTGGGACTTGAATGTCTTTTCAATACAATAGTGCGTCGCTCAGAGTCTCCATCGTGATTTATTTCATCATAATTTGCCAATACGCTGTCTTCTGGATTTATGTTATAATTTGCAGCGATGTTTCTTCTTCGTCGTGCTAAAATGGTCGCATGTGGGGTTTGTTTTACATTTACTGCACGCACAGAAAACTGATAATTCTCATAGTCATTTTGGCAAACGGCATATTTTAAGGAACAGTAGGTGCCTTTGATCCTATCAATTTTCTCCTCCAGTTTATTATTTTTCTTGAAAACTGTTTTCAGTTCGTAAAAATCTAATTTACCAAATGGCACTGCTGGCGGTTCCCAACTTATCACTAGCATTGTATTTGGATTTTCTACCAAGTCTCGTATTTTGTATATAGGTTGCTCCATTGGGCCTGGGACTATATAAGAATTCATTATTATTAAAGAATGTAAAGAAAATCATTTAATTTTAAGAATTTACCTCCAATTTTAGTTTTAATAGTGACTTTGTTGCTGGCAGAGGAGCATCCTACAGTACAAGCTACAACTAAAATTGTATAACTTGTGTAGCTGTCTAATTTCGTGTATAAAAACGATATTTCGGTAGCATCCCGTTTCTCGTTATCTACTTTAATTCGTATCTGGTTAAACCAAATTTCATAATACATAAGTACTCCATTAGGGTTTTTCGGTGTATCCCAATGAACTACACAAGACACATTGGTAATATTTGTGACTTGTACGTGATACGGTGGCGATGGAGCTGAATAAAATATTTCTTAATAAAAGTTGATAAAAATGTAAAGGCTTTGTTAATACTTACATGATTCCAATGTAGTGTTTACTAGAGGTTCACTCGGCGGTCCGATTCTTGTTTTGGAGAACATTGAAATGACGGTTTTGTAGGTTGTATAGGGTCGTAAATCTGTCATATTATATAATGTCGCGCCAGTAATTTTCAAACTTTGCTCTGGTTCTATTTAAAAAATTAAATAATCTGAACAATATTCCTATTCGATTTTTAACGATATCTTACCTTTGCATTCTAAAGTTTTTGGCGAACTAATAGGGCAATATGTTAAATAATATCCCTCTACAATTGCACTGTCGACGCATTCCAACTCCCACTGAATCTCCATGAAAGTTGCATCCATTTTTGGTATCCATATAGTTTTTATTTTACCAATATCATTGCTCTGTGCTGCAGTGCATAAGGCCCATACCATTCCAGAACTCGAATTTCGTGAATTAGCAGAAACAGCGAAATTAATTGTATTTGTAGTGTTCAACGCGTAGCTTAAAACATTCGGTCGAACTTGAACAAAATCAATAGAACTCTAAAGAAAAAAAATGGAAATAAATCAATAATTTTACAATTAACAAATTGAGAGAGAAGTAATAGTTACCTCACACTGGTTAGGCAATTCACTTTTGGTAACGCACCAAAATACTGTGTAGTTTACAATCTCATTCTGGTTTCTTAATGGAGGTTCCCAATGAATTTTATATTCACCATTGTTGAAGATTTTTTTAAGACGTCGAGGTTCGGACAATCCTACGGACACAAAAAAATTAATATTTTTACTCTCTATAACCACTTGGCACACTTACTTCGATTCTTTGAAGGTATTTTAACTACACTCGCCTTTGTCGATATACCAATGCTATTTGCACTGTGCACATGAATCTCGTATTCGTAAGAAGGCATCGCTTTGAATTTAGCCATCGTGCTTTTAATTTCATCTGGTTGTCTGTCACTAAATAATAAATTCGATTAAAAAATTGAGGAAATTTGCGCATTACAAGAAAATATTTACATTTTTCGGCCGTTCTCGTAAACTTTCTCAATTCGAAAGTGAGGATCATTTCCGTTTTGTTTTGATTGGGATAATTCCTTCCAATAAATCACAATATCACCGTAGTCGTTAATATGAAAAGCACCAATGTCTATTTCAGGTGGATTGTCAGGGATTCTGGATGCTGTCCTAAATGTGTTGCTGGTGAAATTTGACCACAAATCGTCTTCTACTGCTTTTATTGTCCTTAGGCGAATTCTAACATCGTACCTTTGCCAAAGAAAATGAAAATGTCAGAACTGGCTAACTAAGTGTCTGAACAAATTATATAAACATACCAGGTATGGGCAAACTCCAAGTTTTGTAACTGCAACGAATAACTAATGTTATCCACTTTTTTCAAATTGGTTAAATTAACCGATTCCCATACTCCGTTACTGAACTCTGACGTTATGTTGATCTGATGTACAAATTCTGTAATATTAAGTTAAATATTAGCAGAGTATCAATATGATTAAAGTAGATATACTGACCTGTGGGAAGCGTTTGTAATGTGGGTGATATACTCCAATATAAGGTTACGCCACTTGATGTTAGATTATATGACTTAAATGAATTCTTTTCTGGTCGATCAGGTATTACTAATGCATTAAAAATTTCAATTAATATCTAAATTGTAATTGGATTATTTTTTTTATTTACTAACCAACATCATTTTGAAAAATCTGAAATGTTTCTTTATACTCTCCGAACTCGTTGGTCGATGTAAGATTAACTGTTAAAGTATCATAACTTTTTCGATAATACATAAGTGTACATTGCCATCCGTGGTTATAATCATTTTTTAAATTACAATGATAATAAGAATCTGAATATATATATTTAAATGTATATGTATTTATAATTGGATTAAACTTCTCCTTAAAACTGCATATCATAATCAACCAATTATATGATCGACATTTAAAGTTTTCCACCTTGTCTGGCTTGTAACCTAAAAGCACAAAATCGTGTTGTTAATTGTTTATATTATTTTTATTTAATTCTTGAATTTATATTGAGAATTATAACATGAATGTAATTATCCGTATATTATTATTATTATTATTATTATTCATTTATATTATAATATTACATGCATCAATAATAATTAACTTATAGCTGGTAGTAATAATTAATAAAAATAACAAACAAAATAACGTTAAAAATTTCTCTTTAAATTTTGCATTTAAATAATTAAAATTATACATATAAACAATTATATTTAACATTTTATTAATACAACTTTACGGATTTGTTGATATTTGATTTATTTATAAAACAAAAATTGAATTAATTAAAATTAAATAAATAACGTGTTGTGTATTTTCTGTTTGTTGATTTAATAAAATTGTTAATATTTTTAATCAAATAAATAATAATAAAATAGTTTATACCAAAAGGAAGTATAGATGTACATATATGGTGAGAAAACACTTACCGACATAAACATTTGTAGTTGCTAGATGCGTTGTTGAATTGGCGAAACATAAATATTTGCCCGTATAGTTGAGCTGTGCATTCGGTATTATTAATTTAATTGATTTACTATTCACTATCTGTTTATTTATAAATGTTTATTTATTATTATTATTAATTAATTAATTAATCTGTAATTTAAATTACCTCAATAGTACCAATTTCTTTTACATTAATTAAGTCATTTTCGAATGAAAATAATAAAACGTTGCTATTAAACGTACTCGTTATAAAATTAGGATTAATTGTACATGTTATATATATTGTACTATTAATTAACACATTTGTAGTGCTAGAAGATTCAATCCCTTCAATTTTTTTTGTTATAAAATATATAATTAAATTAAAAGCATAAGAAGACAGAAATATATATATATATAAAATTTTTTTAATAAAAAATCACTTACACGCAACACCATTAATATTCCTAATTGCTATAAATGTAAATAAAATCACAGAAAAATATAATTTTTCCACTAAAAACATTTTCTAGTTTTTATATAATTATTATTCTTTATATGAAATATTCTTTTTATATTTATCATTTTTTTTTATTCTTTTCTTAGTTTTTAAAGTATTTTTTAATGCTTGTGCTTTTTTGTAATTTAATAAAAATATTTTACCGATTACACTCACTCACCTCAATCACTTTAAACATATTTTTTTTCTACTATTTTAACATATTATTTTATTATTAAATTATTTATTCAAAGATTATTATGAACATTATTTCTTAACGAACTAACCGCGCGAAATTGTTTAAATAGAATAAAAACGCAAAAAAACAGCAAAGTTAAAAATAACCGCTAAATGCTTTTCCTATAAACGAAGAAAATAATTTTTTTTTTATTATTATTTATTCCCAAAGACAAAATAATAAATTAAAAAAACATTTGTTATAACAAATAAATAATCATTATGTTCGATCATATTTTTTTTATGATTATTTATTATGTGTTTATATACAAAAAATAAATATAAAATATGTGTTATGTTGTGTGGCCGTTTTTTTTTTTTTTTTAATATCTTATCAATTTGTTTACTTATTGGCTGTATTTTGCTTGTACATTTAGTTTAATTCCTGTTTATTTGATTTAATATTATTACTTTTGTTTGCTTATGAAGGAAATAAATGGTTAATGTAAATAATTATTTAAAAACGAACCAGGGATTAAAAGTAGTTTATTCACTTATGATTTATTTAAATACTGTTTAATCAATCATAGAAAAACTGTTTATTATTATTATTATTATGATTATTTGTTATCATTGGTTAATAATAATCAATACAACACAATATGATGTGGATAATTTCTTTATTTGATTTTTTACTTTTTTAACACAATCTTTATTTGTTTATACGTGTCTTAAGTGTGTTTACCTTAAATTTTGTGTTTTTTTTTTATCGCCTACAGACACAAATCAAATATGAAATGTATGTTGAAGTTAAATATGAATTTAAAGAAATAATATTAATAATTATAATTTGTTATTATTTATTATGTGTGAACATTTTTTTTTGCTTTGTTTTCACTACTTTAAGTATGTATATTTGTATATACATGTGTATAAGGACATTAGTTTGGTTTTATTGTATCTTTTTTTTATTATACAAGCTGAATTGATTTAACAATAATTGTTATAAATTATAATTACACGAACATATATTTAAGAAAATTATTTTTTATTATTTACATATAAACTTCAAAAGCATTTTTTTCAATAAAATAAAAGGAAATTGCTATAGGATACAATAAATTATAATTTTGTATTACATTTTGGTATTTTTTAAATTGTTTAGTAAACTTAACATATATCTAGATAATAATTATAAATTATAATTTATTAATTAATTGTTTTTTAATCTTATACAGCTACCAAAAAATATTATGTATATTTAAATGCTTGCTACTCGTTTAAAATTACACTAAATTAATTTTATTTTTACACTGCACCACTTTAATTAATAATTAAACAGTCGAAAAACCAGCTGATTTATAATGAAATTGATTTTTATTTGTGCAATAAGAAACTGAAACGTGATCTTATAGCATTACACCGTCTTTAATGAATGAAAATAATTTTATTTTTTTGTCAATGTTGAATAATTAACAGGGTGCTGTGGAATAACCGAACAGATAAAAGCAATAAATTATACAATTAATCTAAATATAACTTGTTCTTGTTAATTTGGACAATTTATCTTATTTCGTAGAAATGTCTTTTCAATGTGATTAATTAGTGACAATATTATTATTATTTCAAATTTGCTTTTATCATTCAATTGATAATTTTTATTGATATAACATATTCAGTAAATGCTTTGGCCATTATAACGTAAAATACACTTAGCTAGGGTTAATTTAGATTGAAAATATTGCAACGTAAATAATAAAATTAATTATTTTAACTGTAACGTCATAATTAATTCTAATACACTTTTATATTTTTATTATAAAATAATAATTATTTTCAACGTTTATGTATTTATTAATATTTTTATTGCATTAAAGATAAAATATTAATAATAATTTTAAATAATATTATTTATTATCAATGTGTTGTTCATATTTAATTAATTTTATTCACATTAATTAGAAAATGATAAAAAATAAAAATTTATTATTTATAATAATAATAATAACAATATTATTTAATTAAATAGTAAAAATACAAAAAAAGAGAAGCTTTTCACACTCTGTATATGTTATATGGTTATATTTAGATAACACTATTTTAAAGTACTCTTTTTCTTATTATTGATTTAATTAATTACAATTTATTATTTACATTATTCTTGTTACTGGAGGTAACAAAGATTCTATCTGTATACACTTCAAACTAAGGTCAGCGATTTTTTTTTTACTTTGCAGTTATGTAAATTTTAAAAACATATTTTGCACAGTTGTAAAGCTCGTAAAGCAAAAAAAACCAACACCGGAAAGTATACTATTAATCAGTATTTAATTAAGCTTTTAATACGCCAATTCTATTGGTTTCAATGTTCTTAAATGCTTTGAATACTAAACTTAAAAGCTAAAGTTTTAAAAACGTACTAATATAATATAATAATTAATTGTTTTCAAATATTTTTGTATATAATGAAATATATTATCAATATTGCTTTTTTATCAGGTATGAAAAAAAAATTATTTGATAAGATTATGCCTTTGAGTATTTTAAAACATTTGTATGGTTTTAAAATTTTGTTTACAATAAGTAGGGGAATCGGACATTTTTTTTTCTCTACGGTTGTCAAAGCAACCAGATTTTTTGTTTATATTATTTTCTACGCGGTTTTGTCGTGGATTTAAATGCCTAATATTTTCTGTAAAAAAATTATATATTTTTAATTTAATAATAATGGTAAGTATTGATAATATTACTTGTAAAACATTTCAACAATTGAATTGTTTCTGTTTTTTAAAGGATTTTAATTACTCCGATCGGTTAGTATTCATAGCAGAATGGTATCAAGTCGAAGCATCAATGGCCAGATCATTTTGTTTATATTATTTTCCATCTGATAAGACAATTGAAATCGTAAGTGACATGGTTATAAGATAATTGATAAATGGATAATGGTAAAATTATATAATTGTAGATCGATCATAAGGCCAGACGTACATTTCTAAAACGAACGACAGTAGCCGGTGTTAAAGATAGTGATTTATATATTGGTTCAAACTTAAACATCTTTGGAAGACAATTTCGCATTTTAGATTATGGAGATACTCTAACAAAAAATAGAATTGGTGGTATACGAGAAAAGTAATGACAATTAATAACTATTTATCTTTAATTGGATAATTTTACTTTTTATTTTTATTTCTAGAATTTTTGCTGTATTAAAGCCAACATCAATACCAGTAATGGGAAAAATTCTTAAATTGATAGAATCAAATCATATTTACATGAACCAATGTAAAATGATTAATATATCCCCCAATGAAGCGAGAGAATTATACAAAGAATATGTTGGAGACTCAATTTTACCGTAAATTTTTATTTAATATAATTATTTTAGTTAAAAATTGTAATTTTTTTCATTTAGATTTCTAGTTGATCATTTGTGTAGTGGACCTATTCTCGCTATAGAAATGGTAACAAATCGTGGTGCAGACAAATTTAAATCTCTTTGTGGCCCGGAAAATCCCGAAGAAGCTAGGAAAACAGCCCCAGAAAGTATACGAGCATTATATGGAATCGATGAGATTCGAAATGCGATCTATTATACCATTGATAAAAAAAAAAGTGATGAGGATATAGCATTCTTTTTTCCACCACCACATATAAAACGTTTTAGCGGAACAATATCATTAAAAAAAAGTACATTATGCATAATTAAACCGCACGCATTCAAAAATGGTAATATGGGTAATATTTTGACGGCGATCGTGGATGCCAACTTTAAGATAACAGGATTAAAAATGATATTTCTGGAGAAAATAAACTGTGAAGAATTCTACGAGGTATATAAGGGTGTTGTGCCAGAGTATTCTCAAATGGTGGAACAATTAAATAGTGGATATTGTATTGCATTGGAAATTTGCAGTAATGATCCCGCAGTTAATACATATGATGAATTTCGTAAATTTTGTGGCCCTGTCGATCCAACACTTGCTAAACAATTAAGGCCGTACACACTACGAGCACGATTCGGCGAAACCAAAATATGTAATGCTGTGCATTGTACAGATTTGGAGGAGGATACTCTACTGGAAGTTGATTATTTTTTCAAAATACTATCGTGACTTTTGTTATTTATTCCTTTATTTATTTTGCGGTATTATATTAAGCGTTATTGTATTTTTACCATTTTTCTCGCTTAAATATTTGTAATTGCGCGAGAGGAAGTAAAACCATATCATGCTGATTACCATTAATAAGGAGTAAAAAAAAAATTCACAACTCTGTAATGAAAAATTTATAATTAAAATTAATATTTTTATTATTTAAATAAATATTAAAATACCTGTGATTGAAATATTTGTAGTTTCGTAATTATAATTACAATTAAATTTCCCAATGCATTGTTGATAAACCATGACGCGATTAATAATGAAACCATTGTATGCGGTGCCTGAAGTTATAAAATTATTATTATTAAATTAAATATAATTGATGTTAATAAAAACCTGTGTAAAGGAAAATTGTAATCCGGGAATTGATAATAATACTTCGCCCAGCATAAGAAATAAAAATTGTGGAAGTTGCAGTAATATTGTCGGTTGACTTGTATTGGAATTAATATTGATTTCGTTCAATCCTGCCAATAAAAATGACAAAGATGCAAATAAACCGCCAATTATAATACTTTTTATCGGTGTTATGTTTATATTAATTTTTTGTAATAATGGTTTAACTATTCTCTCCCAAATGGGTATTAAAATGAGCAAGAATATGGGAGCGCATGTCTTCACCTGTAACCAACAATGTAATGAAAAAATTATTCTTTTGCGCTAATTTTTATAAAAAGTTTTCGCCATACTTGATCTGGTGGAATATGCAGACCTAATATCTGTGTATCCATTTTGGTCGCTTGTAATGTCCATGTTGAATCTTGCTGGGTAAGCAATGCCCAATAGACTGGCAACGGTACAAACAATTTAATAATCTAAAAACATTTTAA
The DNA here is from genome assembly GCA_963942525.1 of Ptychoptera contaminata. Lineage (NCBI taxonomy): Eukaryota > Metazoa > Arthropoda > Insecta > Diptera > Ptychopteridae > Ptychoptera > Ptychoptera contaminata. The sequence goes on along the minus strand of OZ012638.1, from coordinate 36,417,006 downwards.
CTATTATAAAAATTAAGTAACGAACTGAAAAAGGTGTTTCTTACATTAAAATAACATCGAATGTCGGTTAAAAAATGTTCATCAAACTGATTCAAATAGTCACTTTGTGCATTTGAATTTCTTTTCCTCTTTATCAAATAAGAAATTTTCTCTTTAACAAAGTATTTGGTATTTACAAATAAATATTTCAGAAACACCAATAAAATACTTTTCTTCTTGAAATTGGCGTGCTTATAAAATTTTAATCCAATTATGAATGTCACTGTAGTGTTTAGAAAAATATATTGTTATCAAATGTAATTTGTAGACGTAAAAAATACTTACAGGACGATAGTAAAAAGGTGACAAATAAAAAACCATAAACCGCTGAGTAGCAGGAATCTTCGCCATAACAAAATGTATTCGTACGTATTATCGGTGGTAAAAATTTACTTATAAGTATACCTGATGTGTATACCACGTAGTACAAGGAGAAAAATGATGTTAATTTAAATTTTTCTTCAGGAAGTTTATATTGTCGGCCTCCTAATGATGTTAGACAAGCCCTAATGCTGCCATTACCCAGTGCTATTAAGAATAGTGACAGGAATATTTGATACCTTAATAGAAAGCTAAATAGTCAACAGGTAAATTATTTTTTGAAGAATTATTAAAAGATTTACCTGGTACGAAATATCTCTATTGGTGATGTGACTAATATGACACCGATAAAGCCAACTCCATAAAATATTAAAAAGAATAATATTGTTCTTAAAGAAAGAGATGTTACATCATTAATGAAGTTTAAATCATGATTTGTTTTTTACCTTGTATCACCATAATAATTGTCAGCAAGTACTGCACCAAGTAATGGACAAAACTGTCCAAGAAAATTAAATGCATGTAATATGGTAACAGATGTATGATATTCAATCATTAAATATGTATGCAAATGTAGCACCAAAATTGCTATATTGTGAAAACAGAACTCAAAAATGAATAAATAAAAGAAATTAATTTTAATCTTACTTCTAATGCCATTCGCACTTATCGATTCGAAAAACTTTGATAATAATATTATTTTCACTGATAGCGGATACATAACACAATTACTATGGTTAACACTTTCATGGCTATAATTTAAATTGCTTCTAGATGATGGTGTGGATTCTGGTGCTGTTGAAGAGGTTGCAGATATTGTTTCAGTTTCTTGTTGCTGAAAAAAAAATCATATTTTTTATTTATAATTTTAAAAACAGTATTCATTTACCTGATACGTGCCATAATTATTATTATCAGAATTTATTTCTACATTATTTAATATTGGAGTTGCTGCAAATAAATTAATTTTATTTATTAGTTACATTAGGTAATTTTACCGATCACATTACAAACGAATAAAAATTATTAATTAGACAATAATCGCATTACCGACTTACATTCATCACTTAATTCATACATTTTATTAGAAATATTAACAATAAAAATTTAATTAATTAATCAATCAAGCGTACACAACTGATAATTATTAATAATTAAATTTTCTTTCTTCAAAATTTAAATCAATTGAATAAACTGATTTGTGTCTAGTTAATACTTATTTATTATAATAATAATTTAAATAATAAATGATAAACTATTGAACTATTTAATAAAGAAATGAAAAGAATTAAATTAATTACAATTGAAAGTGCCTTTAAAAACAATAACATTTAGTATTAATCCGTTTAAGTAAGTAAGTAAATTTAACTTACAATTTAGTGTTTGTATTTTGTTTATCTCATTCATTTCAACTGTTTTTCTATTTTTATTTGTTTAAAATTTTCTTTTATTTTCACTGGAATAAGTGACTTAAATTATAATTTATTGTATGTATAACGAACTAGATTAAACAAATCACTAATGAAAAAAATATTATATTTATAATATTTATTTGATTAACAATATAATTATGTGCATTAAAATAGTATATTATTACAACAAGTTAGTAATAATTACTAATAATTAGTTAGTAATTACTCACGAAATATGAATTTCATTATAGTTAAAAAATGAACCAATTGCATTGCTTATAAACGGTGGATATGGAATTTTCATTTATTCGTTATTTCGCTAATTGAATAATGAACATCATATGCTACGAAAACTAAATGGAATTAGTTCACTTTTTTCAATTGAATTAGAAAAAATAATTTACCGGAAATAATTATCAATTCATTTTAATTTTTTTCCGTTGCAATTTGTATTTAATTGCAAAATTTGTTGTAATAATCCTTAGTTCTTGCATATAAAAGCGTCCACTTTTCAAAAAAAATTCATTGAATAGTAAAAAGATCAGCATCGTTTTTTACTTTGTAAAACTCTGCAAAAAAGCTAAATTAAATGAATGATTGTTATTAAAAATCAACTAAACATTGTCGCAGCTTACAGTGCCATTGGCAGTGAAATTTATGCATTTTACTCGCTATTTATTTATTTTTGCTTTTAACAAATAAGGTCACTAACAACATAAGCAACATAAAATAAAAAAAAAAACACTTTAAAGTACATAATCAACAGCATCGTGTAATGTAAATAATGATAATATACATACTAACATACATATGCTCTGTGCTATATTTATTGTAATTTTCATAAAATAAAATTAAAATATTATAAATTGTTGTTAAATAAAACGACAAACAGAAGAAACATCAATATGAAAACGAAATGATATTTTTGAGAGAAAGTAAAGTGGTTTTTTCTGTTTCTTCTTACTTTTTTATTTAAATATTTTATATAAACGAAGAAGAAATAGAAGAAAAAACAAAAAGATACATTTATTTATAATTTAATTATTATTTTATGGTTTAAGGATGGTACACACTTATATTGATAATATTTTTTATACATTGTTCGACACCTTTATGTTTGAGTATTTTGTGAGTACCTGGCAAAGTGGTTTTTCACATGGCACTTTCTGTTGGAACAAGCAGTAAAGATTTAAAAAACTTTATCAAGTGCAGAGTAAAACCACATGAATCCATCTACTGATGAGTACATTATTACTTTCACTATTAAAGTGTCGTATTTTATGCAGAGTTTAATTTGAAGACAACAAACAAACAGCTGATTGTGCTTTTAATGCGATCGTCAGTTGTTGATGATCGCGTAGATGTTTAACAAAATATAATTTAGTGTTAATAAAAGTAGAAGAGCATTTTTTTTCGCTATATTATATTAATTCAGTTATAATTGTGCGTTTACCGCGGCAAGGTGTTTATCTATTCAAATTTAATTTAACTATAAATTTAAATTTTTATTACAAAGTGAAATGTTTAAACAGACGATTTTTTATACATTAATTTTAGTTTTATTGTTTATTCATTGGAATTTTGCTCAGCTAATCACAGTTAATAATAATAATAATAACTCAACATCACATAGTAAGTTTAAGCATTAAATTTTTTCACGGAAATTGTCTGATTAATAATCCTGTTAAATAGATTTGAGAACAAAACAGGGTAATAATGGTAATAAAAATTTAATAATTATCCGTATGCCGACCAGACAACAATTGGACAGTTTTCATTCAAAGCAATTAGCACCACCAACCGTTGGTTCATTATTAAATCAAGTACGTTTGCCATGCACTTGCCAGAATGGTTTATGTGGTTGCTGCACAGGTAACTTAATAAAAATAATATAAATAATTTAATTATAAATATCATAATATTTAAATTTCAACTCAGGTATGTTACTGCAAACATTTCGTACAAAAGGATGTGTTAACATCACATATATGCCGGAGGATTTTGCCTTTGAATTGAAGATGCTAATGAACGATCACGTTTTGTATAAAAATAGGTTGACTGGACGAAATCCACCGCCAGTGTGTGTTCATCCACCACGATTCCCTTTTATTGAAGTATGTGCTAATTTCCATGATGTTTACTTTATTGGCCGAAACATACACGTTTGCCTTGATTTAAATGGTAATTTCCAAGGATTTGAGTTATTTTCAAGGTAAATAAAAATCACCAACGCGTGCAAATAACGAATAAATGAATAATTTTTGTTTTTTTCTCAGATCATTTGATTGTATGCGCTTGGGTAATAACGGCGTTAAAATAGTAAAGCCAGAGGATGGACCAGGTCTACCAAATTATGCAACAGACGCAGACGTTGATGCTGGCGGTCCAGATATTGAAGATTATGATGAAAATCTTGTGCGATTATTTGATTTTTAGTAACACATGAACACTGTGTACATTTAGCATAGCCAAAGTTAATTTATTGAGAAAATGCCTTAAATGACTAACCGTTATAGTCTGCCAATTTTGAAAGAGTTTGTTTTTTATATTTATTTTGTAATTTATTATAATTATTTTTTATATCATAAGTAAATAAATAAATAAAATTAACTATTATTTAAACAAATTGGGAAAATTGCAAAAAAAAAATTCTTTTTATTTATTTGGGAAGAGAGAATACTGATATATAAAATATATTTAAAGAGATAGAGACTGTGCAGAGATTAGATATTTGTGATTATTTTGAAAAATTAGGACACAACTGTTGTTTGTATCCATGGTACGTATGATGCTACATTAACGTAAACACCAGGAATTCCACCGGTAGCGCATCCAATGCCCCAGGCAACCAAGCCCGCAACAAACCAGCGCCCACCCAATTCACACATAAGTGGTGATCCGCCGTCACCCTGGCATTTTTCAATTAGTTGAAAACAAGAAACATATTTGCATATAATGATGAAATATGGCATAACTTACAGTACACGCGTCTTTTCCAGCTTCGCCTCCAGCACAAATGAAACTGCTGCTATCGAAAACAAATCCAAGACCTAGACGAGTTGTTTGTAATGCTGACTGACATTCAGTAGCTGATTTCATAGGGACATCAACTTCTTTTTGTATTGCCTGAAACTGTCCAGATGTGCTAAAATCATTTTTGCCCCATCCTGATACCCAACATCTGCCTGATGAAAAACTGGTTGCCGGCATACAAGCAGTTGTAATGGTTGGCGTTGTACCCAATCCAACTGGCGCATTTAATCTTATCAGAGCGATATCATTCTTCAAATTATTCGCATTGTAAGATGGATGAATGAATATTTTAGCAGCAGTAAACTCTTGATAGGCTATTGGTTCAGATGTTGCCGATGCATCCCATTCACCCAAACGAATTTTTAATAACTTTCCTGTCCTACAATAATTTAATTAAATGAATATATTTTATTTCTTGGTGCATTGACGTTTCGAGAAAACTCACGTGAACTCAGTTACACGATGTGCGGCTGTTAACACGTGTAAATTATCGATTAAAGCACCGGAACCGGTATATACATCTCCGGGTGCTAGAAGCACTGCTTGCCATGGATATGCGCCATAAGCTGCTTGTCCTGAGGTTGGAGTTTTACTTCCAGTCACGGGTGGATACCTTAAGCCGCACTGATACGGACCATTCTGGCAACAACGTTCCAGTATACCAGCTTGACACGACGATACTGATGGTGTTACAATTGCCGGGGTAATAATTGAAGTCGTCGTCGACACACCCTAAATTTATTTATTTTGAAAAAATTCTTTGATTTGATTTTTAGGAAAATAAATAATACAAAGTTGCCAACACGTCAATATTTTGAAATAAAAATAATGTTTTTATTCAATGGATTTTTTTTTTAAATAAAGAGTACAAAAAGGTAATAAGAGACCGGTAAAAATAGCTGTTGGAGCGCCTAGCATTTAAGTGTTTTTTTTATTGGATATTTCATTAATCCTAAATTAAGTTTAGTTTAAATTATTTCTCGCTTATTTCTTTATTAAATTTGTTTAAAACTTACATTAACAATGCGGATATCAATTAAACCTGTACCATCGTTAGTAGATGTTGAATTCTGGGTACCGCAGCGACCCGTTGGCACACAGGTGCATGACTGATTAGGTGGAACTGCAATAGTTGAAATTGGCAAAACTGATAGTGATTACAGCGGAAAATAGTATATACATTATTTCATTCATTTTTTAATGATTTATCAACTCGATAGCTCACCTGTGGCTACGGGAACGACTCCCGTTATTACACCCGTGGTTAGATTCGTGGTCAACTGTCTCGTTAAATCTTTAAATTAATAAAATAAATGTTAAAAAAAAACATCCGCACAACATCAGATCCATGTAACAAACCAATGCCATCGTCGGGATTTTCTATGGCATCTCCGCCATCAAAGGAAAATTGTCTATTTTTATTCACATCGAATATCGTTTTGGCATCCAAACAATTTATCACAAATAAAATTACCAAAAATCGTATAAACATTTTTCACAAAATTACACTACAATTAAGAATTTAACACTTTTGATGCTTAAACTGTTATAACGCGATATCGAATCAACTAAATTTTAAATCAAAATTCTGTCGAATTTATACAAAAGTCCATTGAAAAATTCATCAAACAAAAAATTAATTAAATATTTAATTTAGAGCAGAATACAAATGATTTCTATTATTTTTTGTGGGTTTTTACGCGACTCAAACGATTACAAATTGTTTCTGGATGGCAAAAAAGTGTTTGTGACTTTGAAAACTGCTGGTTAGATTTTATTGGCATCAACGGGAGTGAGCGAGCACTCTAGCTCTAAAGTGTTAGAATTTACACAAAAAAGTGTCAAGCACACAATTTACACAGGATATAAATAATTAATATTTTATGATTTTTTTTTTGCTTTTAGTCTTTTTTTAGTATTTCATTTATTAATAATTTTATTTGATTATTGTATTATGAAATAAATATTATTCATGTGTTTTATTGTTTTTGATAATAACATTGAGAGTAAATTAATATGTTAGGAGCATTCCCTTGGCAGTTTCCTTAGCAGTGTTCATACCACAGAGAATTTCTGCAATTTTTAATGCAAACTCAAATGCAGTGCCTGGACCACGACTTGTTATTAACTGTCCGTCTTGGACTACTTGTTTGTCCTCAATATAACTGAGAATAATAAAAAAATGAATTCGCAAAAATATACCCAGAAATTCATAGTAGTATTACTTGTATTTGTCAGCCAGCTGATCTTTAACAGATGGATACGAGGTAATTGTTTTGCCACATCCAATGGAGTGTGCCAAAAGTACAGTTGGTGCTAATTCAATCAAAAATAATAAACCAAACTTTTTTAAAATATACCATTCAATAATTTACCAGCACAAATAGCCGCAATAATTCTGCCAGATTCTTCTTGTCTACGCAAGTAATTACCTAGCTCCTGAGATTCGCACATAGCTTTTGAGCCGCCTAGCCCACCCGGCAATACAATACAATCATAATTGTTCTATAATTATATGAATTAATTAAACAAAATCTCCTGTATTTAATTTTTTATCAAATATTTACATTATTTATCTCATTCAATGTTGTATCTGGTTTAATATAAACTCCACGTGAACACTTAATTGGTTCATTTCCTGTTAAACTTGCTATTGTTACATTTACCTTTTTTTTAATGTAATAGAAAAATAGTTAATTCATAATTTTTATTGTTATTAAATTAATTATATTTTTTGTTCTATAAATTGTTTGAAATTAAGTAAATAAATAGTGGGTAATTTGTGTTTATTATTTCACAAGAAGGTAAAGGGATTTATATTTGTATAAATATTTTAAACAATGAAATCATTACAATGTAAGGTCAGTTTTCTACAAAAAATTTGGTAATTATTTGTACATGATTTAAGGTTAGAGAGAATTTTTAATATTGCTCAAACTCCAGAGTGTAATCTCACCGGTTGGTAATGGATAAATGAGAAAGGAGTTAATGTCAATAGAAATATATAACGCAGATTTAAGAAAATATCTTTAAAGATCTTTATTATATTATTTGCATAAGCGAAAATAAATTATTATCTTTCTAAAAATACAATAAAAACATAGGATACTTGAAGGTTAAATATGACTTACACCAGCCCGACGTAGAACGTCCACGGAAATAACAAATTCCATTTCTTCACCACCTTCTGCTAATATTACAACCGCTGTTTTATTTGCCATTATTGCGTTTGAAAGACGTCTTTTAATTAATTGAAATTTATTTATGTTAAACAAATTAACAATTGTACGATTTAATAACATGCAAAAATATAAATAATAAATCGGTAATTGTTTAGTCAATGAACTAGAAAATGTATGGATATATGTTGTTAATTTAAACGATACTGATGTTACAAACATATTTAAAATAAAAAATTAAAACTAATTAATAATAATGTTTATAAATTATAGAAAATAAGAATAATTTAATTATTTTTTTAATATTAGTAAATAATTAGAAATAAATGAATAATTTTATCTATAAATTGTAACAATTTCAAAATATCGATAGGTTTTGTGACAATAAAATGCACATCTGGTAATACTTTGTTCACTGTATATTCTCTAGCAAAGTTATCAACCGTATTTATTTGCTTTAAAAAAAATTAATTAAATAAAAAACTAATTTTATTAATAATTTTTTCTTTTTAATAATCATAATCATTATCGTTTTGGAACCTGTTTTGTATAATTTATTATTAACAATTTACAATTCTTCGTTCTTTTATTATTTATATCATTGCGTTTCATTTCATTTTGAATAAATGTAAATATATAGCTCTAGAGCTAGGTAATTAAGTTACCAAGAAAATTTAATTATTAGTTTTAATTAATTCATAAAAGAAAAAAAAAACAACAACATAAAATGAATAATTAAATAATAATTATCTCTATTCGTTTTATTCTTTTAAATCTCTAATTTGCATCCTACTATTTACGTTTATTAATATCATCTAATTTGATTAATTGTTTTGGTATTTTTAATTTAATTTAATTATTGTTTACATTTCTTTTACAAGTGCATGTAGTATTAATTGAAATATTTCTTTAATAATATTTAAAAAAAAGTAAAATCAGTTGCACACGGAAAATTAAAATTCATTATGTTTTAATAGAAATTTAACTACTTAAAAACGTGCTATTACAAAAAAAAAAGAAGAATATTTTCATTAATTAATTATTTAATTTGTATATATATAAAAAAAGAAGCGTTTATTTTAATTTTTAATTTTACATTATTTATCGTTCTTATAAAATATTTTCAGAAAACAACAAAACTACCTGCGTTTGCTACATTAATTATTATTATTATTTTATTTCAATATTGAACGAAAATCATAAAAATATTTGTGTCATTTGTGACCGAAAATTAAAATATATATTATATATATTTATGTAATAATTAAATTAAAAATATAAACTTAACCTTTATCGCTACATTATTTTGAGCAATATTATCAATTTAGAAATTTATTTTCTTTTTTATTATCATATTAATTATTTATTTAATTACATTTTTAATTACTGCAATTAAAATTAAATAGTTTTTTTTTTTCATTCTATTAAATAAAATAGTTTCACCACATTCACCGGATGCTCTAAATAAAAGAAATTATTAAATTTCTTTCTGTTTTTTTTTTTTAATAAAATCTTAAAACTAAAGAATAATAAAGCTTTTTTTAATAATTATAATTTAAACAAAATAAAATAAGAAAAAAACAATTTATTTAATTAGTTAGTTGCTGTGCCAATACTGAACAATTTTTGTTTTTAAATTAATTAATTAATTAATAGTCATGTCTTTCAATTACATTAAAAAATAATAATATTGGCAAAAATAATTGTCGTCATATCAATATCAAATTATATTCTTAAAAACGATAGAATTATTAATAAATGGCTTAAATTTTAACAATCGTTTAAAGGGTGTTATCTGCTTAGGTGATTGCACTATTGCGAATTTACAGCAATAATATATGTATTTAATCCAAAAAATAAAATAAAATCAATCTAAACTAATTATTTATGCCATAATTGTTGTTGTTTACTTTATTTAAAATTTATTACCAAAAAAAAAAAAAATTATAATAAATCACCAATTATAAACTACTTATTGATTAAACAATAATTTAATTAATTATCAGACAAATTTACATAACACGGGGGCAACAGGCAAACATATTTAATATTTCTTTCGTAATTATTTTCATTAATTTTCATTTTCTCTATTTAATTGGTTTAAAACAATCTCTCTCATCCCATGGCTTATATAAAATAAATAAAAACGAAAATCATTTCTTTAGGCCCCAAAAAAAAACAAAAAAAAAAATTAATTAATTAATTACATAAAAATTATATCACACCGATTACGGTCATTCATTATTATTTATTTTCTTTTTGCATTTTATTAAAAACATTCTTAACTTTTATTAATTAAAATTTTTTTTTGATTTTCCTAATTAATAATTAATAAATTTATATTTATTATAAATATTTTTTTTTTTTTTGCAAACATAATTAATAAATCTTTTATGCTAAATAAGATAAATAATAATCATCCTTCTACGGCATATTTAATAAAAAATTATTTATTTAATTATTAATGATTCTTTTAAATGTCGTACCATATGCGAACCAATATCTTTAACATCTGGCCATTGTCTTATTACAAATATTGTAATAAATATAAAGAAAAGTGTTGTTAAAACTCGTACTCTGTTAATAAGAGAAATTTTATATTTATTTATTTCTTAATTAAAATAATATTATTATCAATTTACCTAGTTTTTAAAAATGGCATAATAATACCAGCTGCTGTTGCAACTAATAATAAAACTACTTGTAAAACAGTTAATACTACATTAATTAATTTAACAACTAAAGCTCTAGCATTTGAATTATCTATTCCTTCAACGGTTACATATTGCTGTTGTGACAAATGTTCCATTTTTGATATCTAAAAAAATAAAATGTTAAATAAATTTTATATTTTGCGTAAATTAATTGAATTTTTATTTCACTAACCCTAGTTTGACAATTTTCTAAGACTTCGTTAACATCACGTAATCTCTCATCACTTTGATATTGTACTTTTTCTTCCATATCAGCCATTGCCTGCTTTAAATTCTCAATTTCATTCTGATGTAATTCCGTTAAATCATTTATTTGCTCCTCAAGTCTTTCAGCTCTATATCGTTCACTCTCTAGTGATATTCCTAAATCAGTTATATCCTTTTGTAATTGTTCAAACCTATCTAGTTTCTCTTTAAACTTTTCACAATCGTCTTTACGTTCTTGTAACTCTTGTATAATTGTTTTAAACAGAACTGAATACTGTGGTGTTGCTAATTTACCACTGCTAAAACATATATTTATTTAATGATAATTTGTTAAGGAATGGAAAAAGTTTTATAGAAAAATAAACTCACCCAGGTGGTATACTATCACTTGTAACGCTACTACATTCGCTGTCATTTTCACTATTAAATTTACCGCTACCACCGCCACCCGGATTCGAACCACCTGATGCCATAGTATTTGTATTATTTGGTGTTGATGAGCCACCAATTCCAAGCACACCCAAACCACCATGGTATTGTTGCTGTTGCAATTGTAAATTCGTTTGACCACCTATAAAACCACCACTTTGAAAATCCATTTGATTTCCTGTTGCTGTTGTTGTTGCATTTAAATTCAATGATGTTAATTCAGAATCTGTATACCAGGCTTTAATTAAATATTACTTTTTCATATTAGTTGTGCACACAACACACACAAAATTATTAAACAAACATAACAGAACAAGTAAAAACTAAATAAATATAATAGAACAAATCAAAATAAAGCGACAAAAATTTAATTATAATTCTTCAATTTTCGCGTTTTATCTAATCAAATAAAATTTTTTTTTATTTATCAACTTTCACGTATTTTTTTTTTTTTATTTACCATTCACAGTGCATGTTAGTAATCAAGTGTATTAGTATATATTTTTTGTACCGATATTTTTACATAAATATAAAATTGACAATAAAAATAAATAATTATTTTAAAGGCAAAACAAACATTAATTATATGCCATATGGCTGGGCTAACCGGAATAAACTTGAAAAGTAAATTATAAAACAAAAAAAAAATACCGTGCATTATATATTGTCTAAATTTAGGTGTTTTTAATTTCTTTTATTTGTTTTCTCTATTTTTTTCGACAGAAACAATAAAAAAAACGACACAATTTTTATGAATCATAAAAGAAATAATTAATTATTAATTTTACTACCCAAGGAATTTACTCTATTTAATAATATCATTTTTATTATGCAATTAATTTATTAGACAAGCATGTTAATAAATTTTGATTTGATTAAAGTATATTGTTACTCGTTTTTCTTTTTTTTTTACAAAACATGCATATCGCTTTAAAGTTCTTTTTTTTCATATATACAAAAAATAATTAATTTAGCCAAACAACTTATTAAAGTGATTAAAGAAAACTTACTTGATAATTGATTAATATTATCGGCACTACCAAATTTATTCTTGATTAAATGGGCAAATTCACGAGGCTTTGACATTACTGAACCGGATAATCCGCTTATACCGTCACGTATATTACCGCCAACATTTTTTAAGCCCTGTCCCACATCACGTAATACCTCTCGTGGTGGACGGTGGCTTTGTATCTTTTGGGTTTGTTGTAATTGAAAATCTTTAACACGTTTATTATAAACTTCTAATTTTTTTTGCAATTGTGATATTGAGTGGGCACTTTTTTGATTCTTCTTCTCAAAAACAGCCTACAAAAAATAAAAATATTAATAATAAACTAAATAATAGTAAAAAAAAAAAATTACTTTGATTCTTTGTAATTGTTGTTTATCAGCATTTGCTGCTAATTTCAGGTACTCATTAACGTTATCTAAAACGATAAAAATAGTAAAACAAAAAAAAAATGATTAAATTCTTACATGATTACATGCTTAATATAATAAAAATATTAATGATAATAATAATAATAATAATTTACCATCTCTAGCAGTTTGTTCCTTCCTTATTGACTCTTTCGTACAAGCAATTTTTGTATTGATTCTATCCAAAGCCTGATAGCTATTTGTTCTTTGGTGGTGATGCGGATGTGATTGTTGTTGCTGCTGCTGTTGTTGTTGCTGTTGCTGCTGTTGTTGTTGCTGCTGCTGCAGTTGTTGATTATGTTGTTGGTGCTGTAAATGCTGCTGATGCTGTTGTGCATGCTGTTGTTGATTGTGCAACTGCTGCTGTCTACTATCATTTGATGTTGCTTGTAATAATATTCCTGCACTTCCCATTTGTACTTGCGACTGTTGACTGTCAATTTCATCGGTTAAAAATGACTGATAAGATGTATCATCTGGACCTTAGCAAACACCAAAACAAATTATTTGTAAAAAATAAAAAATATAGAACGAAATCATCAGACGTTACCTGATAATCGAGAATCGTCAAATAAATCAGAATGATCAATTAGTAATTCACGTTCATTTGTTAATTGCTGTTCGCGATTATCCTTATCTATTATTAATGAATTATTAATATTATTATTTAAATTAATACGTTCTCTGTCACGGCTGCGTCTATGTGTGGACGGACTTTGATTACGAAATCGTACAACACCACTAGTGGCATTAGTGTTATTTATATTACCACTCCCACTAATAACACCACCATTATTAGTTGTGGTCGTATCACCATTATCACGATCTTTAGACACTTAAAATATAGAAAAACAAATTATTATTATTATTCAATTTAAATATTAATATTCAATATATACTTACTCTGATCTGAACGACAGGGTGATGGTGTTCTACTAGATGTTTTACTACTTCCTGCTATTTGTGAGGAGCACACTTGTAATGTGTCCATTTTTTATTAATTTACATTCATAGAAAAACCTTAAACAAAATGATAAACATAAAAATTAATCACCCTACTAATTTCATTGTTTTATTTTATTCATAAAAATAAATAAATAAATAATAATAATAAGTCTAAAGTGCATAATGATAACCTTTTTTCATATAATAATAATAATAATAATAATAATAATAAAAGATGAATAATTTGCATAATTATATCAAGAATATAAAAAATAATAATAATATAATTTAATTTAATTAATTTTACTCTCAAGAACCTAAAGAACACAAGTTCATTGTACCGTCAGCGATTTAATTATTAAAGAAAGAAATTTTATATAATTGTATAAAGTGAAAATTATTATTATTTTTACTATCCCAGAGTCATGTCAATTAAATTGTTAAAATTTATTACTTATGTATGTAGATACAGTATATGGTATTTATTGTCACCGACTATAACGAATTCCTTTTATTTTTATGTGTTTATTGGTGGCAAGTAGAATAATAAATGCTAGTCTAACACAACACTATAGTTATATATTACATTAATTTATTATTATGATTATACAATATTTCACTACACATTTAAATTGATATATATTTATTTAATTTATTATATTTATAGAGAAAGAAAAATAAATTTATTTATTTCATAATCAGTGGTGGTGCATCAACAACAGACAAAGATCAGCAAAAAACCAATTCCGATTAGATATTATTAAATTCAATTATTTTAGTTAATGCTGGTGGTGATTGATTTTACAACAATTATAATTCTCAACGTTAAAATACAGAGAATAAACAGATTTTAAAATTTTAATTTAATTTAAACATAATGTAGAGAAAAAAAAAGTAGTGTACCCTTGTCACTTCTTGTAAAGGAAATAATGAAAAAAAAAATACCATCCAGTAATCTAATAAAAATAAAATAAAATGACTAAAATATCAACCCAAAAATAATTACTAACAAGAAAAGAAAATCATCAATCATGGAAATAAAGCATAAAAGCAACAAAATAGCAGAAATGACTAAATAAATATTATTACACAGCGATTCTTAGTTTTTAATTAAAATGTAAAGGAATAAAGAAACGGAATAAAATGTTGATGATTAATTTAAATAATCAATTTTTCATTTATTTATTAATAATAAAATATGAAGAAGAAAAAAATATCACAGCTCATAAATACATCTTTAAAAGATTTTTCATTCATAACTTATGCTGATGAATAATAATATTTCTCGATAAAAATAATAAAGCAAAACAAAGATTATTATTATTGTTTACAACAATGAAAATTGTTTATAAATAATTTTTATATTATAAATATTTATTATTTAAATTAATAATCGGCGAAATATTGTAAATAAATAAATAAAAGTGTAATGTTCTACTCGTTTGCTGTCAAACCAACAGACATTAGTAGAGTAAAGTAAAAGTAAAAAATGTGGTATTAAGCAATAAAAAATTTTTAATTAAACATAAAATATTATTATTATTATCAATGCAAAACTAATAGATAATTCTGTGACCTACAAAACACTGTTCTGTAGAGCAAAAACAATAATTTTTCAATGGTCAGACTCACAATGGATAAAATGCATAAAGCAAATATGTATATTTATTTTTACAACAATCATAAATAATGTAAAATTTCACCTAGTTTAGTTTTTTATTACTTTAATTTACCAAAAAATTAATTAATAATTTCCGGTAATTAATTAATTAATCATAAATCTGCAAACAAAATGTATATATTGTAATGTTATTTAAATTTTATGGATAAGTTCTCTGGGTAATTGCTTTTATTAGTACAGTACAGTACAGAACAGGTAATAGCTAAAGCAGCATACAATAAACATAACAAAGGTAAAAATTGAAACAAGCGATGACTAATTTTATAGTTATAAATATGCGGTGTAAAGTTATTTTTTTATGTTGATATGACACACATTTATCTATTTATTTATTTATTTTTTTAATTATTTATACGACACTTGGGATGAAAAATATAACATAAAATGTATTTAATGGAAAAGCTATTAGAATTAAAAGATTAATCCGACACTGGTGATTACACTTTAATTTATTATTAAATTCTAGTGACACATAATAAGAATCAAGAAGCTAACTTATAATATTAATAAAGAAGCATTTTATTAATAATAATAATAATCATTCAATGATGTGATTTTTATTTCCTGTAAAATGTTTAATTTTATTAGATTTGATTTGATTTGAATTTTTTGCCATTTTTTTTTTTTTTATTTCATCGAAGCTCACAGTTTTTTTCACTAATTTTTGTTAAATTATTTTTCAATTTAAAATAGTAGAAACTTTTTTGTATCTGCATTAATTAAAAACGAAATTTAAATAATTATTTATTGTTTCATTATCATTAAAAAAACAAAAAAAAATTAATTAATTTATATTCATTTGTAACTTACATTAAATATATGTGATGTTGGGTTAATAAGTTTTCTTTTCTTCAAGTTTCTCTCCAGTTGTTTTACTTTTATTAATTATTTGTTGTTCTTATGCTTCCTTTCCTTTTAATGTTTCTCTTCTTGATAATTTCTATCCAACTTTTTTGTTTGATTTTAATTTAAAAAAAGAGAAGACCGAAGAAGTAAAAATAAAAAAAATAAAACTAGGAGGTGCCGTCAATTTTCTTACTTCTTGTTGTTGATTTTTTATTTTATATTGCGTTTTGTGTGATTATTCTAATTTATTTTAACTTTTTGGTGTATATTAATTTCAATTAATCGTCAAGTTATTATTACTATTAAATTTAATAATGTAAAACACTTAAATTATTTTTTTTTTTATTATTTAACATGTTTTTTTTATTACTTCGGTCATCGATCTATATATTATTATATTTACAATAATTATTTATTATTAGTTTAATTATATTTTATCACAATTATTATTATTATTATAATTTGTTGTTAGTTTTTTAATAAATTTATATCTATATTTTATATATTTTAATTTATTTATACATAAAAAAATATTTGATTAAATTATAATTAATACAAATAATAATAATAAAAAAAATTAAAATAGGAAACACTCAAAAAAAAAATTATCATTGAGATCGAGCAAAAGTGAAAAAATGACAGCTGCACAACAGTGGGGAGTTTTTTCTTTTGTATAATATATTGTCGATAAAACAGTATAGTACTGCCATGCATAATTTTTTTTGGAGAAATGCAAAATTTGCACAATTTTAAATTTAATTAAAAAATGTTATTATAATAATATATTTATTTAACTTTAATGTTTAAAATAGATATTTACTTATAATTGACAAAATACAATCTGCGAACTTTAATATTTATAATTATTATCTGGTAATTTTTAAATGGGAATTTTTTTTTGGTCCTTTTAAATGGTTGTCATTTGATGACGTTACCCAATCAAATTTCGACAAGTTTTGTTTTAGTTTTGTTTAAAATCAAAAAACATTTTGTTTCACTTGCAAATTGAAATTAAACAATTGTAATTTCTATGTCAATTTTAATTGAAATAGTTATTATTAAAATAAAAGAAGTAAAATAAATAAATAATTTATACATAATAATTAATAATGTAAGTATATGTATAATTTTTATTAATCATTTGCATTTAAATCAATAACAAAAAATAATTATTGTTGCCGGTAAAGGTGTGTTACATTTCGACATTTATAAATTTAATTAACTTAAAACCATCATATTGTGACTAATTTTATGAGCTAAATAATTTATAATTTTGATTGCTTTAATTAAAATTAATTGTTTATAAGCGTGTCTAATTGGAATAAATATTCTGTGCAAGAAATATAACATAACCTTAGAAACGTTTGTTCTTTGTTTCTTGCTACGAAAACTGTTTCGCTTTGATGACGTTGATGTTTATCCATTTAAGTAATAATTTTGTTTTTTATATTTCCAGAAGATTTAAGAAGCATAATCTAATTTAAAAAACACTAAAAATGAAGACTTATTTATCATTAGTGATATTTGTATCAATATTTTATTTAAGTTTAGCACTTAAAGATGATGATTGTGAAGGTAAAATAAATTTTTAATCAAATAAAATATATTTGTTAACAATTTTTTTTCCAATTTCAGTTTGTATTAAAACTTTGAACACTTTTGCTGATTCATTAACAGAGAATGTTAAAAAAGATCCTAAATTAATTGAGAGTGCATTTAGAAATTATTGTAAAACAACGAAAAATAAGGAAAATAGATTTGTAAGTTATTTAGATTAAAAATATTGTATATGTATATGACGTGTCTGTATTTATTATGTTTAATGCAGTGTTATTACTTGGGTGGTTTGGAAGAGTCGGCGACTGGAATTTTAGGAGAAATATCAAAACCAATTAGTTGGTCAATGCCAGCAGAAAAAATTTGTGAAAAATTGAAGAAAAAAGATGCTCAAATATGTGATTTACGTTATGGTAAATTTAACTAGTAGTTTATTGATTTGTTTCCGAATTTAATTTAGATGTATGTTTTTTAGAAAAACAAATTGATTTAAATGCAGTTGATTTAAAGAAATTAAAGGTGAGAGATTTGAAAAAAATATTATCAGATTGGGATGAAGAATGTGATGGTTGCTTAGAGAAAACAGATTTTATTAAAAGAATAGAACAATTAAAGCCACAATATGTAAAAACTGAATTGTAAATAAAAGTAAAAAAAAATAATAAAATTGCGAAATGAAATTTGATTAAAATAGCAGAATAAAAGAAAATTAATTAAAAATATTGCACTAATCGGGATTATTCACCTCTTAAAATCAACAATTCCATTTGCAACGTTTAATCAAGATTTAAATTTGTAATTTTGTGTTTAAATCATTCTTGATTAATTAATCACTCTTATGTTTACACTTAAAACCAACGATGAAAGAAATTTAAATTTTATTATTATTTATTTAGTTTATAATGTGTGCAACATTTATAAAATGTTCATTAATTAAAACAAAGAAAAAGGTTATTTAAGAATAAATTACGATTTATTTATATAAAAAAAAATAATAAATTAACAGAAAATTAACAAGAGAAAAAAGATTATATATAAATGGCATTATTATTCTTATTATTATTTTTGTTTGTTTATTAAAATATAAAAAAAGGGAAAAAATCATTTTACAATAAAACAATAAAAAGTTGACTTAGTTTTATTATTTAATTAAATTAAGAAAAATATAAATAAATAATTAGTTTAAATTTGATTTAGTTTTTGTATTTGTTAAAATCACAATTATTGATAATTTGTTTTTATTAATTTGCATTAACATTTAATTAATTAAATACACTTTGTTGTGGCAATTTTTATTTTTTGCTTTTGCATGCAAAAATTATCTTCTGTACGGTTGCTTAGCGTACCGGCCTCGGGCTTCTTCATCTTTAATGACAATGAAATAACTGTATGTTACCATCCACATGTAAACGTATATGACTGAAATGTAGAAAAGTTAATATAGTTTATTGGTTTTGATATTTGCTTAGCAATAATACAAAACAAAAGAGTGTTTAGTTAAATAATCGTAAAACAAAGATGCAAACCCTAGAAAAGTTTATCGGAAAACCCTAGCGGAAAAATACCTTAGTGAAACACATTAAAGCCTAGACCATATAATATATAGACCGCTAGCCGTATGTCATTTCAATATAATGGCATTTTACAAAAACGCAAAAACATCACTAGCGCACCCGAACCAAAATGGCAATTTTTTGTAACAGAACGTTTACTTTTTGTATAAAATTTGTAAACTTATATTTAGTATTAGTAAACTTAACTATTAGTATTAGTGAAGTAAACTTATAATTATTGTATATTTAGTTACAAAAAATTGCCATTTTGATTCGTGTGCGCTAGTGATGTTTTTGCACATTTAAAATTTACGCTAGCAGTCTATATATTATATGGTCTAGGCATTAAAGGTATTTTTATTTTCTAGCTCAAAACTCATTTAAAGTTTTTTTTAATTATTTTTAATAATTAGAAATGCTCACCAACTGATAATAATCCAAATATTAGCCACACAATACCGCTAACCGCAAATCCATCAATAAAGAATACAACAGCTGTGTAAATAACAGAAATGAGTAATCCGATTGCTAGCATTATGCCTAGAACGATCCATGGTAACATCATTAATGGATTTCGCTACAAATAAAAATAAAATTAACACACAAATATACATTTTATAATTATTAATAGACGAACCTTTACAACACCAAAGATCATCACGAGACATATTATTACTGTCATACATAAATTTATCGTTAAAATAATTTTCACAATGTTCGATGGCAGCCAATCAATGATTATTGTTTTCATTTCGACACGTGTGAAGAACATTGCTACTAGAGCTGCAAGTGCCAAGAAGATTCCACATATTCCTGATATAATTGATCCAGTCCTTAGTGATTGACACCGACAGCATGAGTTCAATAAAGGTTCAGCCATTTCTGCAATTTAGTTTGCTGGAGTAACAGAAAACGGTAATAATATTAAATTAATTATAATTTAATGACGTATTAATTTGATTACAGATTCTTGTAATATTTATTAATAATTAACCCATTTGTCATTTATTCAAGATTTTAGTTCAAGGTTATTTTTACACATTACGATATTTATTTATTTTAAGTTACGATTCTGACTTATCTGCTTCAAACAAGTAATAAATCAGTTTAAATTGTCCTTAATCCAATTAGAATTTATTTTAATAAAAAAATAAATAAAAATAGTTTAAATATAATTTAAATCGAAACTAATTGATTTGTGACACAAACATTAATAAATATAAAAGATAACAAACTAATTAATTTACATTTAATTCAGTCATTTTTCTTAATAATTTCTCTTAAAAAACCACAAATGTAGCGTCAAAAATATCAAGTATTTATTTTCTAATTAATAAAACTTTATCATATTAACATTAATAATTGATTATTAGTCATTAATTACCATATTTTAAAAAAGGTTACAAAATTAATAATGACTCAACCAACAGCGTGCCAACTTTAAATAAATTATTATTTCCGTTTATAACTTCTTCTTTCCTAAGTCGTTTATTTATTTCTTAATTTCTTATTCTCGTTTGATTCGTAAAACATACAAAAATGAAATCAATCAGTAATAACCGCTGCCGATAATCAATGATCTTTAACATTAGACAAAATAAGATTCGTAATTTAATTAAATTTAATTTAATTTATGCGCTTTTTCATCTTTTAATTTAATTAATATTATTTTGATAATTTTTTCGTTTCTTTTCGCTTTAATTTAATAAAAACAAATAATAAATATTTTCTGCTTTTTTTTTTAATTTAATTTTCAAAAATAGCTACACTTGAAATTTTCTTTTTTGCTATTTTGTAAATTCTTCTTTTTCTTTTTTATTTGTGATTTAAAAATAAATTCAAGTAAAAGAAACATAAATATTAAAATAAATTCAACGAGATCATCTGCGAGAGAATTTTTTTTTTAATTGCAAAATCTGTTGCTATTGAGTATTTTATACAAAAAAAAAAAAATGAAATGACGTAATTAATTTTTTAAATTTTTGCTTAAAGTTTTCAATGTAAACATTCCACATTAAAAAAGAAATAATTATATTATATACTGGACACTAATTACATTTATTTTCAGTTGGTATTTTTTTTGCCATTAGTCACTTTGGTTTTAGGTAATCTCCCACTGCAGATAATTTTTTTTTTTTTATATAGAAAAGAGATTTAATGCTTCATTAGGAGTTTTTTATTATTATTGACATTGTAAACAAGATTTATTTATTTACAGAGAAAAAGTACAAAAAGAAATCGAAATTTAATTAAATTATTTCATTTCACAAGAAAATGGTAATCAATGTTTTTTGTCTGTAGGTAAAACGTACCGAAACGAAACATACTCCGAGTATAAATAGCCTACTTATCACGTCTGAGAACCAAAAAGCGTATATATTCTAAAGTAAACAGTTAAGATGCATTATTTATGTGCTTTTAAGGAATTAAATAAGTAAATAACTACAAATTTATTCAATGTTAATAGTCAATGAATTTAAATATTAATTTCAATTGAGTAGAGGCTGCGTTAGCGTAAATAAATTAAAAAAAAAAAACAATCATTAGCAAGGTAAAGGTAACTAAATGACGTAATATGAATAATTTATTTTTGTTTAACGATCAAATGGGTTTTTTTTAGTAAGAAAGCAAACTAAACCAACGTTGAAGACAATGGAAGCGAGAAATGACAAACAAATCATGCTAAAAAAAAAACTTGAATGACTAGATAATAAACCTGTTAGCTGTTAGTAAAGATTTTTTCATGATTTAATTTAATTTTTTTTTATCGTTATTTTGCTGTGTTTTTATGTGCTTATCACCTTTTATATGTTTGCTCAATTTAGTAAAAATAATAGAAATAAAAACTATAAACACTGTAAACATCTGTGCTCGTGCGTAGTATTTCAGTTTGAAAAATGAGTCTCATTAAACATTTTTGTGAATCAAATAATTAAAATCAAATAATGATTATAAAAGAATAAGATTAATAAAACGGCAGAAAAAAAACTATATTGATGTGTATATAATATGTATACATAGAGAGTGAGCATGAATATTGACAAAACGAAAAACAGCGAAATATAAAATAAAAACTAAATGATGTTACTATAAAAAGCTTTTATTTATTTTTATTTCGTTGTCCTTCAACATCGAAGAAAATAGAATAAAAATGTTTTTTCTTTTGTTTTTAGTATTTTGTTGTCTTAAAGAAACAGATTGGCACAAAAGTTAATTAAATATCGCTTTCTTTTTGTCCGATAAAAAACATTAAAAGCGATTGTCTAGCCTAGTTACTTATGGTTAACGAGTGAAAGGCGGTTTTAATTAAATAAAATAAATAAAACACTTGCATCGAACATAAAAAAGTATGTGTCTCGACTAAAATTAAGAACATTTGCATAAACTTTCTTATGTTGCTAAAAAATAAGTTCATTATCAGTAATTTTAGAACCAGACAGCAAAAATTATAATTTTTTATTATTATTATTATTAAAATATTCTTAAAAACAAATTTTGGTTTTTTAAATGTAATTATATGCACCAGTTTTATCAGTGCTCATTGTTTTATTACCAATTGTGTTACATTTATTACGCGCGTACAATTAATAAAAAGATTAAATTAAAAAACTAATAAATAGAAAGTTTCGTAACCACAATCAACAACCATAATCAGTTAATGCTTTTTTATTGCAATTATCAATATAATCAATATTTAAAATTATTATTTTTTTTATAAATAAATCACAATAAAAACGACTTTTGTCCCACACTGTCTCTACCTTTACAAACAAAATATTAAATTTATTTAATTACCAAAGAAAATGAATATAAGTTTTAATCCAAATTAGCACAATTTATTTTTATTATTGTAAAGTCAAAAACAAATTTAATAAACAAACAAAACACTAAACCAAATTGCACTTAAACGTATAAAATATTTATATAAAAATAAAGTAGAAAACAAAGTTTTCGTGTTGTTACTTTGTTGACGACTGACTTGCTTTTAAAAAATAAATACGTTTATTTTCCATTTCTCATTCACTATGATTTTTATTATGATTTTCGTATTATTATTATTTTTATTATTCGTGTTGGACTTGGCTTTGGCTTAAGCTGCGCGTTATAAACTTAAAACATATTTCTAATAAACTTAAGCCAATTGGTGTAATAATTTTTCTGTACTTAAACAAATACAAGTAAAAGATTTGCTCTCAGGAATTGAATTATGTTTTTTTTTTCTTAAACTTTATTTACCTAGTTAAGCAATATTTGTGGTTTCTTATTTATTTTTTATTTTTCTTCTAAAATATATTCTGAACAGCATCAATAATTATATTAAAAGAAAATCATCTTTTTCTTAAATTTCGTTATTTGTATACAATTACATACAGAGCACGATACAACTATCATAATCACCGTTTGATGTTTTATTATTATTTTTTTCTTTTTTACTAACTTTGTTGATGTTTTATTTGCGTTTTTCTTAAATACAATTGAAATGAAAAGAATATATTAAATAACACGTAAACAACCCACATATTTTAATACAAATCGAAAAGTAAATATCATCAAAGGCTATATATTAACACTAGCAAAATAATACGTATAATTATTTTTTATGCTGTTTACGTCATTTTTAACAATAAACAATTTATTTATTTTTATGTGCATTAGTTTTATTGCATTTATTTTTTTTTTATTTATTAATAACGTAAAATAAATTCGCGGTTTACATTCCTCAAATTGCATGTTGATGAAAAATCTTGAAACATGTTTTAACGGTATTAAAAAGGGGATTTTTGTTGGTTCTTCTCATTGCCAATAATGTATGACATAATTTCTAGCAAAGTGAAAAACCAGTATTTTTCTCCTTTTTGTAAGGGAATATTTTTGCTTCAAATCTAAAACAAATAAATAATAACCAAAATTATTAAACACCCGTTTAATTAGTTAATTAATGAATAAAAAATTATTATTATATACATAATAAACATCAATTATAAATTATAGTTAACATATTTTGCTCTACTTATTTAATTAAAAAATATGTATTAAAAAATAAAATACAAATGCAATTTTGTTTTTTAAATTAAAAGTAATTGTTATAACTAGTATAAGCTGATCTATTTAAAAATTGGTTTTTAATAAAATCATATGTTTTATATAATATATATTCTACTAAATAGAAGATGTATATTTAGCTGTATCGAAATTTAAACATGACATTGACACACCTTTAGTTATTCCTTAAATACATTTTTAATTAAAAATTTCATTTTCTTAAAACAAAAATAAGTAAACATTTAAAACAACTGGTATAATGTAAAAATAAATAAAACAATGGAAAGTGGTATATCTGAATTGATATTTTTAACGAAACATTATAATAGACATAGCCCTGTATCACGTCAAAAATAAAATATATCGTTTAATTGGGCAATTTAATTTTGGCTAAGAAAAAAACTACTTTCGTCAAAAAATACTCAGCTCCTTTGCGTATAAAAAGTCTTTCCAGACAGATTTTCAATAAAAAATATTTCTTGTAAGTAAAAATGAAATATATATTAAAAAAAATGTAATCAAAAAATACTTTTATTATTTATTACCGGTATCATTATTATTTATGTTTTATATAATTTATTTTTATTATGTAAATTGTGTATAGTTTTATCACCACATGTCTTTATTGATTTTTCTCTATACAAAAAAATTATTCGTGCTGAAATCTGCGTGGCATATTTTTTGTTAAATGAAAATTTTTGCTCCCGGCTTTCGATTAAAAAACCATTTTTAATATTTTCTTGAATTGATTAAATCTAATTTTCATTTTAGTTTGCATCAAAATTTTCTATTTAACTATTTAAAATGGCTTGTCCTTTGGCTGCTGAACGTGTTTGGACTGATAAATCTCAATATCACGAAGCTGAAAAGAAATATTTTGAAAATTTATCAAAGGTAATTAGTAATTAAATTTTTTTATTTTATATATTTTTTCTTTCCCCTTATATTTATTTTGTGCTTTAATAAACTAATTTGTAATGTGTAATTATGTAAAAAAAAAAAAAAACTAAATGAAAATAATAAAAATTTAACTAAATGCAAGCTGCTCAATGGAACACCGAGTTGTTTGAATGATTATAAAAATATAAAGAAAAGTATTTCGGAAAATGAATCACCAAATGATATAAATGATAGTGAAGAAAACAAAATTATAAATAAATCTCCGGTTAAAAAGCAGAAAAAGAATAAAAAAGAGAAAAAAGAAAATGTTGAGCAACAGCAGCAGCAACAAAATCAGGACGCTGTTAGTGACTCATCATCGCCCACAAAACAGCAAATGCAGCAACAACCACAACAGATTCAGCAACAATCTAAAAAATCAAAGAAAGAAAAAAACCAAAAGAATAAAAATGCTCAAATTGTTAAAACCTCATCAAAGGATGATAGTGACATTTCTGTATCCGTAAATGTAAATGAGATTGAAGAAATTGTAATTGAGGAGCAGCGCAAAGCTCAACCACAACAGCAAAAGAAAGTCAAAAATAATAAAAACAAAATGAATGAGGATCAACAAGATGTTGATGAATCTACAGGCAAAGGAAAAATTGTAATTGATTTGCAACAACAGCAACAATGTAATAAGAATAATCAAAAGACTGTACCACCAACGGTATCACCAGCTGCATCAGCAACTAAAATTACTAAAGAGAAAAAAGTTAAAAATAATGAAAAGAAAAAACAGAAATTATCAGTGAATAAGGATGAGGAAAAGGTTTCTAAAAATATTAGCATTTAATGGTTTCTTTTAGAAATTTTAGTAATTTTGTGATTTATTTTATTTTATGTTTATATTTTTTGTTGTGGTTAGAATTTTGGTTGTTTTTAGCATGAGATGATGGTTTAATGGTTCTTCGTTGTGTTTAAGCTGTACATAGTATGAAAAATTAAACGTAAAGAACCCATAATCATCATCTTATTTATTTTTTAAAAACTCTTTAGTTTAGTTTGTTTAATTTATTTTTATATACTAATAATGTATTTTTTCTATTTAATTATTTTTTTTTATGATAATAATTTTAAAATACTAAAAACAATAAAAAGACGGTCACTGGGCAATGTACTCTTTCATCTGAAATAGCAAAAGCACGTCAACATATTAAAAACTCACTTGAACGTGTGAGTAGAAAATATGATTTACGTTTATTTAATGGTTTGATAATATTTTATTGATTTTTCTGTATTCTTTTTTAATTGCAAATAGATGGACGGAATTGCAGCATTAGCATCTACACCTGGTGCTGAGTTGTTGGATCGTTTGTCATCTGTTGAAAAGGAAAATATTGCATTGAGAAATAGTAAGAATAATTTTGAGTATGCTTTTGCCCATATTATTGAGAAATAATTTTTACGTTTTAGTTGTTGATGGGCTTCAGGATTTAATGGGCGATATGCAAGATCGCATTAAAAGAATTGAATCGTCGATGGGTTCTTTAAAAATCACTGCATCACCAGCAGCAACAGCAGCTCCAGCACCATCAAAACCAGCTGCAAAACCTCAAGCTAAGGACGATGATGATGATGGCGTTGATCTATTTGGATCGGATTCAGAGGTTTGCATTTATTTTTTTAATTTTTCGACGGCAATTTAATAATTTGTTTGTTTATACGTTTAAGGAAGAAGATGAAGAAGCAGCAAATCTACGTGAAAAACGTCTGGCTGAATATGCTGCTAAAAAATCTAAAAGTAAATAAATCAATTGCTCGTCTAGATTTAATTTTTTAAAACTTTTTGTCTTTTTAGAACCAGCCCTAATTGCGAAGTCAAATATTATTTTAGACATTAAACCATGGGATGATGAAACTGACATGAAAGCAATGGAGGCTGAGGTGAGGAAAATAACAACTGACGGTCTATTATGGGGTGCTGCAAAATTAGTACCATTAGCGTACGGTATACATAAATTACAAATTTCATGCGTTGTTGAAGATGATAAAGTATCTATCGATTGGTTACAAGAAGAGATTCAAAACAATGAAGATTTAGTCCAAAGTGTGGACATTGCTGCTTTTAATAAAATCTAAATTTAAAACTAAAAGTAAACAAATTAACAAAAAGAAAGTAAAATTAATAAAAGAATAACTTAAAAAAATAATTAATTTATTATTCATTCCATATAAGATTTATAGATGAATGTAAAGTAATTCATAATTCATATAAAAAGAAAAAAAAAATGATCTAATTATTCTCGTCAGTGTGTTTAATACCGTTTCGTTTTCTTCCATTTATTATCAGATACTTTTTTAGGAGTTTTTAAAAATTTAATTTAATTTTCTTTTAAACTTATTACATATTTAGATGGTGTTACTACAATAATATTTATAAAATTAATAAAAAAATATTTTGAAATATGTAATCATAATTAACAACATAAAAAGAAAATAATATTCAATAAAGGGATGTTGTCTTGTGCTATATAATAAATTATTTTTAATAAATTAAATTAAATTTTGTATGAATTACTAAGGCAATTAATTTAGTTTTCGTAGCATATGCCATTCATTATTACACCTGCAAATTAATTAAGTAGTAAGTACAAATATTTATACTAGATTGGTAAAGTTCACTTTTTTAAATTTTTGACAGTGTACGGTGATTGCTGCCAACATAGTAATACGAAAGAATGACAGAGTTGTGAGATAAACGTCAAATTAAAAGCATCATTTTTGTTTGTTTATTTTTAATAATTATTAAACTATAATATATAAGTATTATTATAACATTTATTAATTAATATCAATTTTAAACAATAATTATAAAAAGCGCTTTTATTAAAAATGGCTTTGGCTATGCAGAGAAGAAATAATGTAAGTTTTATGGTTATGTCAATTTTATTGCTAAATTAAATAAAACTATTTTTTTAAATTAATTTCTCAGGTACGATTACCACCAGAAGTAAATAGAGTTTTATATATACGAAATTTACCCTATAAAATAACATCAGATGAAATGTATGATATTTTTGGTAAATATGGAGCTATAAGACAAATAAGAGTGTGAGTCCAACTTGTAACTTATATTTGAATTTAAATCATATGTTTTATTAAAATTTGTGTTTTAGTGGTAATACTCCAGAAACCCGAGGAACAGCATTTGTTGTATACGAGGACATATTTGACGCTAAAAATGCCTGTGATCATTTATCTGGTTTCAACGTATGTAATCGTTATCTAGTCGTTTTGTATTATCAATCAAATAAGGCATTCAAACGTTTAGATGTGGATAAAAAGCAGGATGAATTAGATAAAATAAAAACAAAATATAACATAAATAGTGACGATTTAAGAAAATAAATTTTATATCTTGTAAATATTTTTTAGTATTTTTATTTAAAAATTAATTAAAGTGTTCTCAAATTTAAATCAGGCAATAATTATTTTAGAAACTAAAAGCATACAAATTTAAAACAAAATTCTTCATATGTTTTTGAAGTTTCTCTATAATAAATTAACTATGGCGCCGCCGGTGTGAAAATAAAAAATAAATAAATGTTTTTGTTTTTTGTTGTTATTTTTCTGTCTTATCTAAAGTGATGGCGACAAAATGCCAAAAAAAGTTTTTAAATTAATTTTATAGAATTAAAACGTAGCCAGAGTGTTATTTCTTATTACAAATAGTAAATTTTTATATAATAAATTATTTTTACTAGAAACTATAATTATCGTATTTTATTTTTACATATAACTTATTTAACCTGATTTTTCATATACAATAAAAAAACCAAAATCAAGAAATTTTTTTGTTGTTCTTTTGTGAAACTGCGTAATTTGTATAGAAATTTATAAGTTTAATTAAATACAATTAAAATGCAAGATTGTTGTACTCATTATAATCAGAATAATAATTTTAATAGTGGCTACAGTTTTAATTGTATGATTAAAACTTTAAAAACATTTTATCAACAAAATAATAATACAAATTTCATATTATTGCATATTTCTATTTTATTATTATTAATTTATATTATTTTTTATATGAAAAAATAATTATTTTTTCTGTTTGTGTTATAATCGGTAAGTTAATTATATTTGATTTTATTTTTATAATAAATAAATAAGAAAGAAGAAAAGTAAAAGTTTTTCTTATTTTGTTTCGCTTTCTTTACGTATGGGAAATTTCAAAGAAGAAGAATAAAGTTGCAATGCTTCATTTGGAGGCTTCGTGTCTATGGGAAATTTTTCTTTCTAATACTTTTTGTTTAAAAATTAATTAATTGAAGATATTAAAGTTTTTGCAAATAAAATCTTTTCTCCGTAATTAATTAAGATAATTATAAATATTATTTATTTTGTGTTGTCAAGAAAATTATTTTTATACGAGATAATTATTCACTACTTAACCAGGTGAAAGTAAATTTATTATCCGTAAATAATGAAAATAATAAAAAAATGTACAATAATTATTCATAAATATAATTTGTTTTATGATTGCATATTTACTTTTGTGGTGCATAGTCAACCACGTGCGTAATAAGAATAAATATAATAAATTTCCCTTAGTCAAGTTTTTAACCATACAAAAAATTTAACTTGTTGCTGCCTTAAACTGTTATTCACATAATTTCAAATGCACGATTTGTGCAGCATCCTGTTATTTGCTAATTTTTAATTCGCGTTTAAAAGAAGACAACAAAAAAAGAAAATCAAAAAAAAAATGATTATTATTATTATTAAATCTTTTCTTTTTGTTTCGCTTTGTATTCCTTATTAATTTTTTTTTTTACCCAATTTCGATTATGTTAATTGAGGTGGCGATGGTCGTCATAGTGTAGATACATGATGTGCGAATTATTGTGGAAGTTGGAGTTAGTGGTGGAGTCGGCAAACATGCAAACATAATATATAAACCGCGACGGGCAATTTTCTACTTTAAATTTTTTACTTATTAAGAATGTTAAACAACAGACACATATGCAGATAAATAATGAAAGATGACGATGATGATGATTTTATTCTTCCAACTCTTTAACAACAAGAATTTTTCGATTTGTTTTCTTTTTTGTTAACAAATATAATAAACTGGTTGGGCTTTTTATTTATTTTGTTTTGTTTAGCGTATTTTACTGCTGCTGTTGCTGCTAATTTTTTCTTGTTTTGTAGATTTTTTTTTTGGGGGCTTATTGGCATATAAATATTTTTTTTTTCTTCGTATTATACGTATTTTTGATTATTTGTCTTCTTTTTCTCTCTAATATAAGTAAATAAATAATAATAAATAAATAAATTTGCCTTGTCTCATCGTTTCACGTTGTATCGTCTCTTCTTGTATCAAGAAAAAAAAATTAATTTTTTTCTATGCTTTAAATTTTGTTTTTATATAAAAAATTCTTTAAAGTTTTTGTTGCTTTGTTTATTTTTTTTTTGTTTTGCTTCTTTAATAAAATGATGTCCTTGGCATTCACAAGGTTAACTCAATGATACACCAAAAAACTGAATTTTTTTTAAAATATATTTTATTATTATTACAAATTTGTTGTTATTTATTTTTATTGTTGCGTATTTCATTGTTATTATTTTTCATTGCGTGTTTATGTATTTTTAATTATCGATTTGATTTAATTTGCTAATTTATAGTTAATTAATCATGGTATGGTAATAGCCAAGGGAAAAGGTAAGGTGCATTGAATGTACTTCAAAAAACAAAGACTAAACGAACATATAAATAATTGATAAGCGACTAATGTTTAATTTTTCTTTTTGTAGATATAAAAAAATAAATAGAAGAAAATGCTTAAATTTTTTGTCCAAATCAACACACGCCGCTTGTGCTTTTAAGATGTTTTGCGTTGTTCAAACTAAAATAATGTTAATAACAAAAATAAAAAAAATTAGAAAAAGAGCTTCACATTGCTTTTGACAGTCCAGATAATAGAAATAGAAATAAATACACACAGAAGAATAGAAGTATCTAACGCGTGTTTCGTTTTATTTCTTTTTTATTTAAATTTGTAATTTTATTTTTATTATTATTAATAATAATTTAAGATTAAATGGTTTTAATTATTTGATTTTTTTTCCTTTCTATAATCAAAATGTTTTAAGTTTGAAAAAGAAATATGAATTTTTCTTGCTTGGTCATGTTTTGACGCAATTTATTATTATATATTTTTTTATTATAAAGTAACAAATAATTGATCATAGGTTGGTTTATTTTCTGTCGTATTTATTATGTAATTGTTTTTATTTCTATTTTTACCTAATCTACTTTTGTTTTGGTTAGACTATTTATGGATAATTTTATTAGCAGTATTACGAACCTATGTTTGTATACCAGTTTGATTATTATCGTTGTAAATGCAATGAAATTAAGATGCATTTTAATAATAATAATTGTTTTTATTTAATTATTTATTATAATTGAATTGTAACAATGTAATATTTTATTTATTTATTTTCTATAGTAGAAAAATTTATGATTAAGTTGAAAAACTATGCAAATAAAACGGACGTCATGTTATTATAGAAAATTATTGTTATTATAATTATTAAATTTTATTTTTACGTGATTATTTGTATTATTACGTAAAAGATATTAATTTATTATTGTTATTATTTTTTTTTTTTGTATTTTGTGTATTTTCTTTTATTATTTTGTTGTTTCTGTTTTCATTTTAGCATTAAAAATACCAACATGGTTTTTCAAAAACTTAAAAATAATAACACACAATATGAATACTTAATTATTTGTTAAATATATTATTATTATTATTAAAAATTATGCAATAACAATAATAATGAAAATAAATAAAATAAAATATATTTCAAAAAGAACAATATATTAAAAGGAGTTATTAAGTGCATTGAACTAATCTCTCTTCGTCAACGTTTATTACATTGGACTTCGTTTTTTCTTTATTATTGTTATTATTGCTTATATTTTATCTCTTTATTTTAATTGTAAAATTCACATGTATATTATAAATGCAATTTTACTAATCAAAAAAATAAAATCACAAAAAATGAAAAAATAAAAATTCATTCATAAAAAACAATGACTGAAATAAAAATGGTAATTATACTTTTAATTAGTTTTTATTTTTAGTCTTTAAATGCATTTTTATTATTTACTAAACGTTATGCAGTTTTATTTCGTTTTTTTTTTGTGAATTTTGAGTTACTTTGTTATCTATTTCGCTTAATATCTTTTAAAATGTAATTCAAATTAATAAAATTAAAATAAATCTAAAATTTTTAACGCATTACAAAGAAATTGCCTTATGAATCATAATTTAATGAACTGAAAATAACTGACACATTACTTGTATTATTAATTAGCTCAATAAGTTATTTGTTAAATATATTAAGTCAGTTGGTAATAATAATAATAATAAAGAAACTAAGTTGTTGCCGCATGCACATTGATTTTTATTATTTCAAATTTTCAATAAAATCAATATCCATTAAGCAACAATAACAAGTAATTTATATGCATGTATGTATTTATGTATTAATTTTAATTTGTGATTTTGTCAAAAAATATATATAAAACTAATTGAAAAACTATTTTTGATTTTCGTTAATTTGCTTCTTTTTTTTTTATTCAATATTTTAATGTCAAACACACTTATTTTTTTTGTATTAGTTTTTCTAATTTAATTTAATATATTTTTGCATTGTTAATATTACTTTGTTTTATTATTGTAATAATCATAATAATTATTGTTAATATGTAGTAATAATTTTGTTAGTTATAATAATAATAATAATAATAATAATAAATTTTATTTAATATACTACGCACCCTCGTGTATTCATTTAAACAGAAAAAAAAATAAAAATTTAAAGAAACAACTTTTATTGCGCACTTTTTAATTTTTAAATAAAAATAATAATAATAATAATAATAAAATTGACAATTGATGAATTAAGTGTTGTATTTTATTATTATAGTTATTTTGAAATTAATTGCTGTTTTACGTTTATTTCTTGTTAAAATATTACTTTAAATAAAAAATATTTCTGGCCATTAAGAAATTTGCAATACGCTTTTTCTATGTGTCGAAATTCACCTAATTACAATTGTCTTTTTAATATTATATTATTTAATCAACTTTTTACTATGTTATTTTTTTTTTTTTAGTTTAATTGCGTTAGTTTTTTACATCTTATGTTCATGTCGTTTATGTGTTCACCTTGTTGCTGCATTCACACATTATGTTATAAAGGTGTATAGAAATGACTGTAATTTGCAGAAATTTAAATTAAACATTTTTTTATGTATAATAAATAATGAGAATAATAATTATGTTGCTATTGATAGTTTATTTAATTTATAATTTTTTATAACGTTTAATATCGAATAAATTGAGTTTTAATAAAAAATTACTAGATAGACTTTCCAAAAAATAAATAAATAAAACAAATTAACAGAGACGATTAAACTGGGCGAGTATAAGCATAGCTATGATTGAAGAAGGGAAATTTCTAACTGTTTGTATAATAATTAAATGGCTCAATGGAAAAACCTTTATGCCTACACGTGGTTTTTTTTTGTCGTTTTGAAATAACAAATTTTTTTGTTTAAATTTAATTTTTCTGTTATATCGAATAAAAATAACAGAACACTGCATTTTGGTAGCCGTTTGTGTATGGTTTGCCTCTTTGCTAAGTTATTTTTTTAGAGCACATTACACAGTGTTTTTACTGTTTTTTTAACTGATAAAGTAAGGTGTGCAAACTGTTTTATTGTAGGTGTACTTAACGGTATTTATTACACGCACTAAACCGCACTAAAGTATAATAATTCTACGGTTAATTTTATGTAATAAAACACACAACTCGGTTCAATTGCATTAGTGTGATTCCATGAATATCGTTTGTATCAGATTCTTCGTTTAAAAAGAACCAAAATCACAGGAACATTTTACAAATAACGACATAATTCCGGGTTGTTCAGGCCTGTATAGAAGCAGCTACATAGATGCTCTTCTAGTTTAATAAAAAAAGAAAATTGTCGCTTAAAATCTCTTTAACTTATTTATAATCTAAATAAGAATTAATTTTTATTTTATTTTAATTCAAGTATATTTATTTATTATTATTTTTTTTTTTTGAAATAAATTGAAATAAACATTTCCTGCTTTTTGAATATTATTTATTTAATCTTTTTACTTTATACAAAGTAACTGAGTATGAAAAAAACAAAAAAAAAAAATAGCACAAAAATTACATTTTGTTATTGATTAATTTCGGAAAATTTATGCTAAAATTAATATTTCTTTGCGAAAATTATATAAATAAATAAATAATTCAACAAATAAATTAAATTATTCAATTATATATACACAAATATTCAAAATAAAATAGAATCTCATTTTTGTTCAAAAACAAAGTGTGGATTTTAAAATCAATGCATAAAATTGATTATTTAAGACGACACAAAATAGCATTATTTACCTCAAATTTATTTTTTTTTTGTCTTTAAAATTTATTTTTATTTGTTATTATTATAATTTTTATTTAATTTTTTGCTTTGTATTTTTATTTAATTTAAATTTTAGATTTCAATGCCTTTCTGGCTCTAAAATTCTGTAATGATTGCTGACAGCAGTAGTTGCTTGCTTATCCTGATCAGTTTAATCCGTTTCCATAAATTTAATACATTTGATGTTGCATGATTTTGATTATTGCTGCGTATCACAGGTAATTTATTAATATTATTACTTTTTTTTTTTTCTTGTTTTTGGCAAACCAAAAGCTGCATATGGTTATCATGTATTATTGTGAAAATATATTAAAAACATTTGTCTACATGAAAAATTATACATTTTTCATTTTGTGACTTTTGTAGAAATGTGTTTTATTGTTGGTGCCGTGTTTTTATTTTGTTAGCGCCTAATAGAATATTTTCACGTATAAATTTGTTTATTTAAACATTAAATTATTAAATTTATAAACACGTAATATGCTGTTTTATTTATTAATTTAATTGAGGAAATATTGGTTGAGTTTTTTTTAGAAATTTAATGAACTTTCTTTCTTTTCTTTTCATTCGTTAAAATATTTTATTATTACTATTTTATTTTTTTAATACTTTTCTTTCATTGTTTAATTTAGTTTTTTATGAATTTTTATTTTTTCTAATTAATTTCTAATTGTTTTAAACTATTCATCCTTCAATGTTTGCTTATTCAATTGAAATATAAAAATGTCTATGTCATCGCTGAACGTATAAAACTTCTGCAATCATATTTTAAAGAGAAATTTTATGTAAGAAGCGCAAACATAACAAATATTCTGTTCAGTTTATTTCCACGAATTTTTTACTGGCTTCATTTTCTGTTGCAATTCTAATTGTGTGTTTTTTTTTTTTTATTTTGGCTGAAAAACAACAGGACAGGACTTGAATTAAATAATATATTCGAGAAAAAATAAAACTTTAATAAAAAAAATAATAATAATAATTTTGTTTTGTAGAAAGAAATCACAGCAAAAGGTAAATTAAGTTTAATTTTTATTTTGTTGATTGGATTGGATTCTTTTTTATTTATTTTTGGTTAATTTTTGCTGTTGTGTTATTGCTGATGTTGTTGGTATTTATTCTTTTTTTTCTAATAAAAACGTGATTAGAATACTTGAATCTCAATATAAACGTTCTTTTTTTCTACTTAAATATCAACAAACTAATAAAAATTATAATCATAATAATAATAATAATAATGATGGTGTATTGGGTTTGGTTATTGGCATTTTTCTTGATCATCTGAACATGTGGATCAAGTTTATATTTCTTTGTTGTTTGATTTTGTTACCGAAACTGCATTGTTTCTCGTATATTATTTTGTCGTATCGGTTGCTCTCTTATAATTATATATTTAATTTATTTATTTATTTTTTTTTTCATCCATTTTCTTCTTAATAAACGTTTACTGTCTGACATAGCAAATATTTCGGTATTTATAGTTATTTAACCTCCAAAATACTTGTAACCATACATTGTTGCATTTGATAGCGTTGAAAAATAAATAAAAATAAAAAATCGAATGCAAGATTTTTGTTGTTTTCTCGTTTTTTGCTTTTAAATTCAAATTCAAATATTCGTACGTTTAAATCGCCATTTTAATCACAGTCTTTATGCAATTTTAGTTTTTTATTAAATTTTAAAGAAATCAAAAACAAAAAATATATAAAATATACAAATTAAATTTCTTGGGTAATAATGATTAAATTATTATTATTATTGACAATTTATTATTAACATTCAAATTAAACGACCAATTATGATGAAATGTTATTTATTATAAAAACTTGTATGTAATACATATTATTAATGTATTTTTTTATTGTAAATAAATAAAAGTAAAAATACATGTTGTTTACATGACATTAAATTTACTCATTTTTATAAGATTTTAATAAATAAATAAATAAATAAATTTATTTTTCACTGTTGTAATTTCAATAAATTTTTTATTTTATTTTATTGATCAATGACCTATTAATTATTTTATTTTTATGCTTTAATTGTTTTTTTTTTGTCTTAATGGAAACAATTTTGATTTTGGTGTCACAAAGTATTCTTTCTTCTTAATTATTTTTATTTCTTATTGTTACGTTTGATTTGTTTTGTGTGCTTATTAATTACGCATATTGAAATTTTTATTGAAAATAGATTTATGTTTTATTATTTGATTTGATTATGGCGATTCGAGGCCTGATGTTGAGAAGTTTTCGCATCGCCACGGTGGTATCTAAAATGCATCAATTCATTCAATAATTTATATTTATCACGGTTTGCATTATGCAATAAACTAAGTTACGAGTTGTGTCCAATTGTTAAAAATGTATAAAAAATAAAACGAAAATCTCAGCAGCATCATTTTTCGCTTCATATATGAGTTAAGCAACATTGCGTGTTATTTAGTACTTACTTAGATAATCACTTTGAAAATAATAATTATTATTTTGCGGCTGTCAGAGCTACACATATATATCTTTTAAAAATAATTTGGATACTGTTAAAGTAATTTGAATAAATAATAATTTTAGGATATTTTCCACGCCATATAATAAAAGGATACAGTCTCTTGAAATTTTGTTTATTCATAAATTTGATTGCTGCTATGCTAATTGCAATGGATTACTCTGGGAAATTTTTTCCTTTATCAAAATTTATTTTTCTTATCTCAAAATTTCTGTAAGATTTATTTGAATAAAAAAAAATCATCGCTTTTATATCCGCTATAGCATCTAGCATATATGTACATATGAATTTTTTTTTGTAAAGTAAAACGGCGATAAACTAAATAAATAAATATTTAAGATAAAAAAAATTTATTATTTTTCTCGTTACTGTTGATTTCATTTATGAATAATTTTTAATAATTTTAAAATGGAAAAAAATATGTCAAAACCCTAATAATTATTTATATAGGATCAGGGACTTTTTTTTTTCAATTATATTTTTCTGAAATTTTTTTTTTATCTCTTATTTGCGTTTATTTTTTTATTTATTTATTTATTTTCATTTTTTTTAAATAAATTAAAATTTTAAATAATAATCTGTATATCTGAATTTATTTATTGGTGTTAAAGCAGAAATGTTACAAAAAGAAAAAAAAAAACCGAATTTAAATGCAAATAAAAGTTAAATAAATAAAAATTTTATTCAATAAATCAAGAAAAATTCGTTAAATTAATTTTCATACATTATTTTATTTATTTTGGTTACAGTGGGATGGGATTTTGCTGTTAGATATGCTGATTTCATTTATTATTCGTATCCCTTTTACACTGAATAAAGAAGAATAATTTACTAATAAATTTTCTTATTTGAAAAATTTATGACCGGATAGTATTGATCATTTTTCACGCTTTAATTTTATTTTTCTTTTTATCGATTCTCGTCCTTTACTTTTCTTACGAATAATACTGACTAATTAATATTTGTTCGTTTGTTGTTGGCTGCTGCTGCCCTTTAAAATAACAACCAAAGTCACTGGATACTGCTGAACTTGAGCCCGCAGTTTCTTAATCACTGAACCGCACTGAACAGACATTATTAAATTGAATTATTATTTTATTTTCTCTTTCATTGAATTCTATTGAATGTTTTTTTTTTGTCTTTGATTCACAGACCCCATAATCACCGTGTAAAATGATTCCTTTTTGCTCCTTTTTTTATTTTCACCGAATTCCAGTTAAAAATTGATTTTTTTTTTTAAACTTTTATTAGCGCAGTCTGAATGCTTTTATCTCTCCTTCGTAAACTTGTCATCGCAGAGTTTATTGGCAATAAATTATAGATTAGTTCTCATTACATGCAAAGATTTTTATGTGGTTTTTTCTTTGATTAAAGTTGAATATTGGGAATATTTTTTGTTCTGTTTACTTTAAATTAAGCCTAGACGATGAAAGAATGAATTCGTTGTATTATGCAACATATACGAAAACAAATGGTTAAAGTGATGCAATTTCATTTATTTGATTTATTTTAACGCGACATGGCTGTTTGTGTGTCAAACCTTTTTGTTTTATTATTATTATTTTTTATTAATCGACTTATTATTTATTTGTGTGTTTCTTTCTGTTTTTTTTCTTTAATTTAAATGCAGCAAAAAGCATTATTTATTAATTCTTAAAATGACTTGCCAATTCTTATTTAACATGTACAAAAAAAAATAATAATAATCACAGAAAGACCAAAAACGACTGAAAAAAATCTACTTTCTCTTTTTTTGTATTTTGGCTTTTTACTCGGTTTCTTTAATTTATTTGCTTAAAGTTTTTTTTTTATTTTTTCATTTCTTGGGTTTTTATGTTTTGCCAAATTTCAACAACGACAATATAAGCAGCATTTTTTTTTCTGTTTTTACAAAGCAGCCCAGCAAATATAAGTCTTTTGTTGTTTGTTAGTTTAGTTATTTGATTAAATTGTTTTTTTTTAATTCAGTTTTAAAGAAAGTAATTTAAATAAATAAAAACTTAAAAAATGTAATTTTGTCGTGTTTTGGTTGATTTTAATTTTTTTTTTATTGGTTACAAATCTTCTAACATAACTTTTGATGATGGGAGAATTGAAATTGAATGAATGAACTGAATATATATATATATATTTATAAAAGAGTAAAAGTATTACTTTCTCTTAAAGAAAAAATAATATAAATTGACCGACATTCAATTTATTTATTTATTTTTTTTTTTGATAATTTCTTTTTATTTATTATTAAATTTTTTGTTTATCTTTATTTCTGTGTGACTTTATAGCTTTTTTTTTTATTTAAGTAATCGATACTTGTAATATGATAAAATTATATTTATTATGCATAAAAATAATAATTTTGCGTAAATTTATATTTCTATAACTTTTTTGTAATCAAGCACAGTAATTAGTGCTTGATTACAAAAAATTATACCAGTTTTTATTGTGATTCTCCTATTATCATCTTAGCTATTGCAAAATAAAAACTTTACTATTATACTACATTATAGCAAATACAATAACCTTTTTTTTGAAATAACATTTATTTTAATAAATATATTTTCACTTTTTATTATTAATATTATTATAAATTATAATTTATTTGTTACCTAATTAAAATTAAATAAAAATAAATTAAAATTAATTGAATTGGAAAAATTGAGTTTATTGCTCTTGTGTGTGTGTGTGTTTGTATGCATGTTTTATTAACTTTTTCTTCTTTCGATTTTTTTTTTATATTAATAATAAAATATTATCATTTTATATAAAGTTTACAATTAATGTTAGTAGAACAGAATAATAGTAAAATTAATATTAATTTTAATTTTTTATATTTTCTTTAAAGATGGATTCTTATGCAGATGCTTTATAATATTTAAATAATTTCTAGAAATTTTATCTAAGAAACTATTCTAGTCACTTTAATTGGATTTGATTTTAGAAGATGTCTTTATTGATTTTCGCAATTCTGTTACATAACATGTACATTGGACTACTGAATTTAAAACATAAGATAAAAAAGGTTTAACATCCATTGCAATGAAAACTGACAAAACTAATAGATAATAATTCGAATGCAAAGAAAAATAAATTAAATGCGACCTCATTTGCTTACTTAATCAACTCAAATTAACTCGACTCTAGTACACATTTTATAACATAATAATAATAATAATAATAATAATAATTTTATTTTATTATTATTATTTTTTATTATAATATTACTATTCGTGTTAAGCAGTAGCAGCAAACAGCATCATGACAATTTTATATTTTATATAAATCCTATTATACGTATTTTCATTCTTAATTTTTTATAATTATTAGTTTGTTGCTTGTGCTCTAAGCTGTGCTCATTTCATTAAGATTGTAGTAAAATAAATAACGAAATAAATGTCTAAAAATACTCTCACTCACATATAATATATGAAAAACAAAATTTATTAAAAGAAAAATTATTTATTTAATAAAAGAAAAATATACAATAAAAATGAAATGAAATAAAATGCGAGAGAATTAACAGTGAGAATTAATAATAATAATAATAAATAAAAAAATAACTCGTATTACTGCATTTTATTATAAAAAGGAAAAGTTTAAAAAAGAAAAATTAGGTCAATTAATGTAATTCTTTTTTTTTTTTTGTATTTCTTGTATTTAATAAATCAATTTATGTTTTTTTAAGCTTTATTAATTAATTTTCTTTAATTATTCTTTGTAGTTCTTTTTTTTTTCTTAAATTTGTATTTTCGATATTGACTTTTGTTAGTCAAGTATGCTAGTTATTATTTATCAATTTTCTGTTCTCAATCATGTTCCTCTTGTGATGATTACTTATGCTATACTGTTTGTAATTGCTGTCGTTAATATTATAATAATTATTAAATATTATTACTACATTTACTATTGTTATTATTACTATAATTATTCGAAAATATAATAAAAACGTAAAGTTGAATAACATGACACAGTAATAAAATGTCAAATGTGTAGTTGTAAAGTTTATTTATTATTGTTAAGAAAAATAAAGAATAATTAAATAGTCATTTTAGTGTTTTAAAAAGCATAAGAGAATCAAGAGAATAAATAATTTTTTTTTTCAAAACAAAAAATAGAAAATATGCAAAAAATTACAAAAGAAATTATAATTTAAAACAGGGTGGTTTAGGTATAGGGTATGCGGGATATTTAATTTCCTGTGGTTTACACATTGGCTAAGAACAGATATTTTCTATTAACCTTTTGACACACACTGATTTCAATAAATCTTAATAATATGTTTTTTAATTAAATTACAAAAAAAAAATACGATGAAAAAATAAATAAAATAAAAAGAAAAAAAATAAAAAACCAAGTAAATAATTATTTAAATAACAATTCAATGTCACTTTCTTCTATTGTTTATAACTTTTATTTTTAATTAATTTTGATTTATTCGCAGACATTATATTTATTAAATAATTCATTTGCATGGTTATATTCTTGTTATTAAGATAAAAAAAAATTAATTCAATTATTTGCTATGGGTATTGTTAGGATTTAATTTTATTGTTTTTCTGTTATTCCTATTATATTTTTAACAAAATATATATTAAAATAATGACGACACGACACCATTTCGATAAATAAGTATTTATCTAGTTTCTTTAGCTGTTGCTTTGCTTTGTTTTTAATTCTTTCTTTT
Source organism: Ptychoptera contaminata (assembly GCA_963942525.1). Lineage (NCBI taxonomy): Eukaryota > Metazoa > Arthropoda > Insecta > Diptera > Ptychopteridae > Ptychoptera > Ptychoptera contaminata. Next base: position 36,375,025 of record OZ012638.1, on the reverse strand, counting down.
TTTTGTGTAAATTATTTAAAAATAAACTAATGACAAACGACTAGACATTCAAATAAATTATATTTTTTTTTTTTTTGTATGTAATGTTTTTTTATATTGTTGTCATTTATTATTATTATTATTATTATCAGAGTCATTATTGTTACAGATGCAAATATTTAATCATTTCTACTTTATTTACTCGTTTATTTTGTTGGTAAAAAAAAATGCAATATATGTGAAAAATGTTGCTATAGGAGACTGAAAACAATTTTTTTTTCATTTTGTATTTTGTATACCAGCTTATCAATTAATTACTAATTATAATTTTATACTGTTTTTAATTAAAATTTTTTTACATATATTTAATGCAAGTGGTAGTCTGACCCTACTGCTTTCTATAACCGAAAATATATTTGTTTGTAATAAAAATTGATTGTTTTATGAGAAAAAAAGGTGATATGAAAAAGGTTGCAGGATAATTTTGTGCAATTGTAATTAGTAAAGATTTACACCAATTATTTACTTTGACTCTTGGTGATCTTTTTCTGTTATTTTATTTTTAATTAAATTTTTTGTAATCAAAAGTTTTGTTTTTGTTAAACCAAAAAAGAAAAAAAAAAACACTAAATATATATACATATTTTTAAAATAAAATAAATATCCAACAAAACGTGATTATATTATTTAATGAATTAATTGTGAAAAACAACCGCGATATGTTATGTTTGTTCTTGTTTCTTTTATATTATTCTTGACGATGGCGACCACGATGACGATCATGATGGCGTTGATGATGACAACGTTTAACTTTTTTAAGTATATTTTGCTAAACAACAAAAACCAAAGAGACAATCAACCAAACAAAAAAAAAAGTGGTTTTTAATTAAATTAATTTATTTTTATTACATATATTTTTTTCTTGCTTTTCTTTTCTGTTTTTCACATGCAGTTAAAACTGGATTTGATGGAATTTTGTCCGTTTTTATTCTTCGTCTTTTGCATGCTATAATTCTATAGAAATTTAATTAATTAATTAATTTTTGTCTTTATTATCAAGCAAGCATTTTAATCAACGAATTAGCCTTCTTTTAAAACATTTATACATTATTAAGTTCTTGCTTTGATTATGCTTAATTAAATCGGGTTTCTTTTTTTTTTTTTTGTTATGTTAAATAATTAGCGCCATGCTTTGTTGAATAATTTAATTAGTGTGTATTACAATCGCAAGGCTGACTATCATCGTATCACCATCAATGTATGTATATATATTGCACCGATAGATAAAGATTATTTTAAAATTTTCTCATAAACAGAAACAGATCAATGAAATCAATAAATTATTTAATTAATTAATTAATTATAAATTATTTATTTATTACTAAGAATTTCCACTATTTACAGTTTTTATTGTTTATTTCTTTTATTATTGTTTCTGTGTTTTTTCTTTTTTATTTTACAAATTCAACCTAGTATGCAACCAAAATAACAATCAGACTTTTTATTATATCATTTTATTTATTTTAAGTGTAAATATTCGATAAATACTTATGTTTATGTATATATATGTATGTAAGTTGCTATTCTTGTCTCATTATATACACAATATTTACTTGTTATATTCTGTATTATATTATTTATATTTATATACTTAATTTTCTGTTGATATTGTTATATTATTATACCAGTTTGGTTTTAAAAACTGTATTCAGTTTATTTTATTTTTAATGTGATGCGATTTTTATTTAAGTCATTTATTAATCTAGACACATATTTATGACATTTTTTTTTTTAAATTATTTTATTCATTTTCTGTTATTTATATACATATATATATATTTTTTGAAATATAATAAAACGAAGAAGGAATAATATAGTCGAATATGTTGCTTAATTTTTGTTAAACTAAATTGATATGCTTTTTTTTATGTGCGGTTTTAAAAATATTTTTCCATTAAAATATAAATTTGATGTTTTTATAGTCTGATCGATTTTGAAAAATGCATTTTACATCCAGTCATTATATTTAATAACAAAAAAAAAAAAAGTTTACAATGCGCATTCCTCAACAGACAGGTGTAATTTTTGTTTTTCTTCATATATTCAATTATTATTATGTAATAAGTAAACATGCGTACAATTAAGCAGACTTACTACAGACAAATATAGTTGCTTTTGATAATAGTTATAATAATAACTATTATAGGAATAAAATTACTTGTATTGTGCAAGTAAAACGATTAAATAATTGTGAAAAATTCACTCGGAAAAATCAGTAATTAATTTTTATTGATAAAATTTATTTAATTCTGATTTTAACATACAAAAAAAATGAAGAAAATTATTTCAACATTTGAGTGAGATTTTTTGTTTTGTGTTTCACTGTAGCGTCGTGTTTAGTGTTTAGTTTGTTTTGTTTATTTTGTGTATTGCTGCTAACATAAATATGCGTTGCCATGAGGATGATAACAGAAAATAAATTAAAGCAAGCGACTGAGAAATAAAAAAAATAAGAAAACAAATAATAATAATAATAATTAACCAATACAAGAAAATATATAAATTATTTCTTTCAGATTATAAGTTTTTCTGTTTTCTTTTTATTTATTTAATATCGTTCTTTCAAAAAATTCTTGTATTCGTTTGGATGGTTATTTATTTTTTCTTATTTTATTCACGTTCACTCTCAATTCTACTCATTCATTCAACATAATTATTTAAAAAAAAAGAAAAAACTTTATATATTGATAAAGTTTGATTTTGATATGTTTATGCTTGGATAAAAAAAAAAATTGTATGTAGTGGATATAAGTATAGTTTTGTATTAGTTTGGAATAAATTTTCATTAAAGTTGTATCGAAAATGTATTGAATTTTAACTATTTATTTAAAACTTTAATTAAAACTTTTTTTTTTTTTTTTTTCAAAATTTATGTCAACAGTTTGTGTGTGTGATTTTTTTTTTTTTTGTTAAATTTATTTTTATCTTTTGAAATATGTAATTAAATAAAACAGCAAAAAAAAAAAACAATGTTCAATTTGCTGCTTTATACATATATGAATTATGGTAATGGCTACACTCGAGTGTATTGAAAACGTATTAAAGTTTTTTTTTTTTTTTATTTTATTTCTTTAATTTTATTAAATTAATTTTTTTTTCTTTTTATTTGACACCAATACAAATTTAATAAAATAAAAATGTGGTTGAAGAAATAATAAAAATACAATTCACAAAAATACGAAACGTATTCAGTCTCTTTTAAACTTGGAACGGTTAAAGAAGCACATTTTCTATAAGAAATAAATTTTGTTTTCTCTTAATTTTTCTTATAAGTAATTTTAAGTTTGAATTTTTGTTTTTTGTTTTTCGTGTACGGAATTTTATTTAATCGTTCTTAAGTTATTTCTTGTGTTATTGAATTAATTAAATTGAATTAAATCAAATACAATTTGTTTTATATTTTGTGTGTCTCAACAGCATAATAAAGCATAAATTTATATAAAGTCTTAATTAAAGTGCGCAAAATAAATTTTTTTGGTTTTGTGAACATTTTAATAAACAGGCGAAGAAAAAACATAAAAATGTGCTTATAAAATAAATAAATAAATAAATAAAGTATAAATCCTGGGTGTTAATTAAATAATATTGTTTTTGCTAAGTGTAATTAATTTTTCTTTAATTGATAAAACTGTTAATTTGTTGGTTTTTTTTTGTTTGTTAAATTAAAACGAAAATAAAAAATAAAATTGTGCTCCAGCTAAAAAGAATATTATTTTTTTTTTTACATAAATCTCTAATTAAAACTTAAGAAAAAAAAAGTGATTTAGGTAGAAGAAAATTGTAATTTAATTGAAATAAATTCATCAGAAACAAATTAACAATTAATACAGGGTGATTAATTATTTTATTTATATAAAATTTTAATTAATTTAAATTTATTTTTATACGTTATTTAAACCTCTGTGGTTTCTCTTTTTTTTATGATTACTTAATCGAATATTATTTATATTAATTTTCTTCGTTTTATTCTTGTTGTTGTTATTACTATTATGGCTGTTGTTGTTGTTAATAAATTACCGAAAAATAAGCAAATTAAGTAAAGCAATGAAATAAGTAAATTAAGTCAATGTTAAAATCGAAAAAAAAAAATAAAAAATAAAAAATACAAATTTAAATAATACATTTTTAATTAACCAAAACAAAAATGTATTTATTTTTTTATTTTTTTCGCTGTTAAATAATTAACAGTCACTTACTTTTCTGTTGATGGCTTAGTTTCGTTGGTTGTCTTTCGTTTTACCTGAAGAAAACAGATTTGTTTTTTTTTTTCATTATTTTCTCATGTATATACGAAAATTATTCATTCTTCTACAGGTATACAGGTATTTCGGATGCATATGTGTGATTCTTACCTGTGTAACAGAAGAGACAATCGAAGACACCAAAAAACAAAAAAAGTAAGAGTGAATATAATTTTTTGTTGGTGTGTTTTCTTCTTCTGTATTGTTTTTATGTTTTTCTTTTTCTTAATTTTAATTTTATTGAAAATGAAGAAAAAAAAAATATAAATAAATATTGTTTTATTTTGTGTAACAAGTTTTTGACATTATTAACCTGAAACAGGTTTTTTTCCTTATTTGTTTCTTATATGTTATTATTGTTGGTAAATTATTTTTCATTTCGTTCGTTCTGTATTTTTTTTTTTTTTTTACTTCTCTTACCTTTAAAATAAAAAAAAATTATAATAATGAAAATAAATTAAAATTCAGACAAGAGGAGAGAAATATTTATATAATTTGTTTTTGTTTTCAAAAAAAAAAAAAAAAAATTTAAATTTATTCTCTGAAATACCAAAAAGTTTTTTTTTTATTATTATTATTTTTCCTTAATATTTTTGTTATGTTTGTTTTTTGTATTTTTATTCGCACATACATCGTCGTCTTTTTAAATATTTTTTCCTTTTGCTTTTTGTTTAAATTTCGTCAGTGTTGCCTCTTGTTTTTCGCGTTTATTTAAATTGGTATTGTTTTTGCAATTTTAAGCTTGTTTCTGTTGAAAAGATTAAGAGTATTCTACTTAAATCTGTAGAAAAATATTATAACACTACGGCCTTCGGGCAGGTAGCACAATATATTTGATTAATCAGGTGCCTTACTTATTTATTAAGTGGCTGCTTATTCTATCTCTGAAAAAACGTTTAATAAAAATCTTAACAGATGAACAAACGAAGGCATATATGCACTTGTTTCTTTCGTTTTTTTCCTATTATTGTTTTTTGGCAATTTTACAATAAATTTCAATTAAATAATATTAATAATTAGCGGAAAAGCAAAAATTGTTTTAATCGTTTGCCGGTTCGGTACGGTCCGGATAATGTATGTTTCTCTGCTGTTTGTTTATTATTATTATTATTGTTATTATTCTTGTTCTCTTAATGCATAATTAGATAATTTGACATGCACGTTCTTCTCACTTGTTGTATTCATTTTTTTTACTTTCATATAAACATTACAAAATTGACGGATTTGGTTCTCTTTTTAAACTGATTGTAATTAAATAATATAAATTTTCTTCAATTGAGTGCATTGTTAACACTGTTTAGTTTTTTGCGGTTGGATATTTTGAAGGGCATATCGTTAAACAAGATCATGCAAAACGTGGTTTGATCAGTGTAATCTTCATCGCATTTATTTTATTGTATTTTGTAGTTTATACAGTTTTATTTTTTCTTTTATAAATAAAATACTTAAAAATTGAAAGTTGACCTCAAATTTTGTTTAAATAAAAATGTTTTTTGCTACTTTTTTTATTTTTTTGCAAATTTTTGTGAATTAATATTGACGGTTTTATTTAAGTTTGCATTTTTTTTTTACCATAAAAGGATTAAATTTAATAAAAATGTAATTAAATCCAATGGAGAAAGAACTTTGAAAGCAGGTGGCGTAATTTTTTCAACCCTTAATAGTATGCTAATTAATTAATTTTTTTTTTTGCATTATTTATTTCTAAATTTTAAAATTTTCACATTGATTATGTCAGTAATTTAGATGAATGAAAAGGTAAACACGAAGCATTGTACTCTGGTAAAATATTATTTATGAAATTAGTGAGTAAGGGGCCTTTTTTATTTATTTATTTCCTTTTTGTTATTAATCGTTATTTTTAGATTAACATTAATTAATCAGGTCAAAGTTTATTAACCGGTGTAATTTTATTATTATTATTATGTTTACTATTTTTTATTACATAATATTTTCTTTTATTCTCTCTTTGAGGGCGTCAAACTAAACACTTTGACCAAACTTCTCATATAAGTTTTATATCGTTTCTAATCAAAAAAAAAAAATCTATCAATGACTTTATTTCGCTGTTTTTCCAACCAATAAATTTGTCAGAAGATTTACAAATTTTTAATAAAAAGGTAATGATTTCATAATTATTAAAGTTATTAATGAATTAAAAAATAAAAGTGTTTTAAGCAGTTGTTTTTTGTTTTTTTCTTCTTTCTGTTAACACATGTGTGTTGTATTTTTGTATATAGTGGGAGAATTGCTCAGACGTTTTTATTTTCATAATTATTATTTTTTTTTTTTTTCAACATTAAAAAGTAAAATTTAGGTTAAATTTATAATTAAAAAACGCGAAAAATAAAGTCATGTAATTAATAATAAATAAATAATAATAAAAAAAAAAAAAAAAGAATTAAAAAACCAGCAGATTTTTAATTGAGGTTGCTTATGATATATTTATTTTTCATTTTAATTAATTAATTTATCTTTTTCTGTTTTTTGTTGTACAATTTTATTAACAAATTGATTTAAAAAAATAAAATAATACTTGTATACCAGTTAAAATGTGTCTTTGCTTAGCAGTTATTTTATAATGTGTGATGATCATAATTATGCGGCATTTTTAAAATTAATTTTATATATTTTTTGTTTTTACATTGTTTGTTATCATTACTGTATGAGTTCCTGAACGACACTGATTATCAATAGCTAACCCGTTTTCTTGCTTGGATTGATTATCTGTTTGTTTGTTAATTACATTTGTAATCGGAATTTTCTTATCGCAAATAATAAAAAGTAAGAAAAAAATTGACGAAATTTTTACGACGAGTTCATAGTTTCCCTTTTCTTTTTTTTTTATTTTATTTTTTTTTTTGTATAAATAATTAATTCCGATTGAATTGTATACGCACAAAATTATAATACTTTTTATTATTTACTTTGGTTATTTTTTTTTTCTATTAAATTTCATGTATTTATTTATTTTCCTGTTTTAGAAAATAAAAATAACTCACTAACTCGCGTTTTCACACTTTCATTTAATAATAAATTTTTTTTTTTTAATTTAAATTCAATTCATTTGCACACAGTAAATGCTTAAAAAAATAATATCTTTTTTTTCCACTTTTTCTATTGTCAAAATTATAATTCCATTTAGAGAGGAGAATATTGTTTCGGTTTTTGTGGGTTTTTTTTTGTGTTTCTTTTTTGAAAGTGAATTAAATTATAATTATTTTCTAATTTAATAATATTTGTAGACAAAACTTGTATGATAATAATAATAATAGTTAGTGCGCTAAACAATGAAATAAATAAATAATAAAACCATTAGCGATTTTATTATTATTGGGTAATTAAGATAATTGGCGATAGTTGACTGTGTTCTATTATGTACGATTTGTAGTCATTATTTCTATAAAAACAATTTAAGCAATTAAACTTTACCAATGCTCTATTGTGTTAATTATTGCTAAGTAATCGTTGATAACTAGAAAAGAAAATATTTTAATAAAAAGTTTATTTTACCTTAAGTACCGTTTAGCAAAGATTTCTACTTTAAATTATTTTGCTTTGATTATACCAGTTTTGAAAAAAACTTCTTTTTTTTATAAAAATCATATTTCATTGTTTTTATTATTTTTTTATTGCAAATAATAGATTAAATATAACATTATGTTTAACACGTATAGCGGCACGCACCCCACATAATTGTTTATTATTTATTTATGCTTATTTATCATTTATTTACTGTTCTAAATATTTTTTATTCTTTGTTTAAAATTTAATTATAATTTTTTGTTTTTGTTTTTTTTTTGTAATAATTAAAGGTAAATAATGTCAGGTAGTACTTAGAATTTTTGTATTTCAAAGAACTTAAATTATAAGAAAATTTTTATATGTATATACTGTTAGAGCCATACAACTTCATTAATTAATTTCGTTTCTTTATTTGTATTTTTTAATTGATAACCTTTAGCTATTTGGTTATGAGTTTATGTTTTTTGCTTTTTTAGTATACACGACACAAAAGCAAAATAAATTAATATAATTTAAAAAAAAAAACGAACAGCACAGCAGAGTACGCGACATATGAAAAATATAATTAAATTGATAAGATAATAAATTGTTTTTTTTTGTTTTGTTTTCGTTAATAAATAAAGGAAAAAATTTAATACAAAAGGCATCAGAATTTGTTTATTAAAAAGGTAATATTGATGCAATAAAATTCGTTGTTGTGATGTTCGATACAATTTCTTCTTTACACACTTTGTTTAAATTTATGCCAATAAATTTGATTACGAAAATTATGTTTATTTTTATTTTATTGAATAAATATTTTCTTACATAAATTCTCAATATTTAATCAATTTTTTATTTGTCTGATTGTCTTTATTATCTTTATTTATTATTTCTTATGTATAAATAAATAGACTAAAAATAAATAAATAAATATTATTTTTAATCAGATTACCATTATGAAATTGCAATGCAGCATTTTTTATTTTCTGTTTTTCTTTTTTAATTAATAATTTTTGATATTTATTTTCGTTTTGTTTATTTTTGTGGTTATCACAGAATATGCACTTGAGATAATTTAAACATTTCTAACGTCCATGTATATACATTTGTTATTTCTTTGCATCTAATATATATGACTGGTTATCACCAGTTGTTTGTACTCGCTTAGTTTAATTAATTAATTATTTATTTATTTAAATAATAATGTAATTTAAGTTAAAAAATAAATAAAAATACTGAAATTAAGGATTTTTTTTTAATTATGTAAATATTTATACAAAATCTAATTAAATTAAAAAACAAAAAACAAAATTGTTGATTAGAAATGTGAATAAAATAAAAATATATAGAAATAATAAAATGCAAATAATTTCAATGAACTTTTGTTGATTTATTTTTTTTTTTTTGCTCTCATGTAAGAAAATTAATTAAATAATTTAAATCGATACACAGTATGTGTAGTATACTCTATTTTCAGCTAAAATATTGTTAATTTTTTCTGGCATCATTGAAGTATTTTTTTTTTTGTTGATGGAAAAACGTGTTTAAATTTTGTAAACAATGTTTTCTATTATTATTATTATTTTTTTCTTATTTATTTATCATATTTGCATACACGTGTATGGTTACAAGATCCATAATACAACATATTTTCTTTTATTTTCTGTTTATTGTTTTCTATTTATTATTATTATTTAACTTTTCCTATTCAGTTACAAAGTCAAATTTAGAATCAATTTTCAATTTCCTGTCACACATTCATAAATAATAATAATTATTATTATTATTGAAAAGAAAACAAAAAAATATGTAAGAAGCACAAAAATAAAAATCATACAGTAACAACACTTTTGTGTTGTTATTTTCTCGAGGTTATTTTTGTAACAAATAAAAGAAGAAATGTTATAAAAAAGAAATTGTTAAATAATTAAAATATATGTATGTTGGAAATTCCGTGTAATTTTATAAATGATGTGTAAAAGGAAGGAAAATGTTATTTTTTATTATTACATTATTAGGTGTTTTGCGAATTTTGTCATTATGTATTGCATAATTTTTTGAATGTTTGTTTTTCTAAATGTGAATTGAATTTCCTTCCTTTTTTTTTTTTTTTGAATAATTTTGAATTCACACTTAATTTGTTAGTTAAGGCTATGCGAACATATTTATCAAACATTAATTTACTATTTTTTTTTTATTAATAATATTAAATAAAATCGTGCCAAACCCACAAGTAAAAATATTAATATAAATAATCTCTTACTTAGTCATTAAGTCGACGTTGTCTGTATATTATTTCTATAAATTTTTTATTTATTATTATTATTATTTTTAAGTAGACTAAGTGTCTAGGTTTTGAATTTAATTTTAGCAATTGATGCGTGCATATGGTTTGGTTTTAATAAATTAAAAACAAAAATAAAAAATAATAATAAATGCGGTTAAATTAATTAAAATCTGGTGTAAACCTATGCTTATTTTACTTTATTATGATGTGTTAAAAATAATAAAAAATTAATTAATAACTCTTGCATATATTTTTATTGCACATATAAACTAAACGAGTGTTATCGTATCGTTTTGTTTGCTATACTGTCTGGGACACAACGGATTAATTTGTATTTATAAAAACGACATATCACTTTCGCTCTCTCTATAATTATTAATAATAATAATAATAATAATAATAATAATCATGTATAATTATGAATATTTAATAAAAATTATTATTTGTCCTGTGCAAATGATAAAAAATAGAATAAATTGTTGTCATCATCGGTAATTGTAACTTTTTCCTTTAAATTTTATCATCATTTTCTATAGCAACATCACTGATTATATTTATTTATTTTATTAATTAATTACATATTTAGCTTGGTTTGGTTCGGTTGATGGCGATTTTTATTCATTTAATTTAATTAATTGTTTTAAATTGTATTGTTGCGTTGCTAATAATTTATTTGTAGACAAATTGAAAGTGAAAACAATTTTATTCAATAAAATTTTACAGAAAAAATAAAGAAATTTGTTTTTTTTTTTGCTTAGTTCCAAGGCAAATCAAGTAATAAATCTTATTAAATGAAGAAAAAAAATAAATAATAAGAAAATCATCTTCATTATTAGATATACATATATGTGATGATTTAAATTTCTTATGCAAAATATGATTTATTTATTATTAATCAATTAAAATGCATATTTATTTATAACAAATTGCTGGACACTTTAAATAGTCGTCTAGCCGAATTGTGGTTTTTTCTTTTTCTTTATTTTTGCCTTTTAATTTCTTTTTTAGAATTGTTTTTTTTTTAGGAATGCAAATTAAGTGAGGAAAAAAAATACTTTTCAATTAAAAATTGTAAATTAATATTATTTAGATTTATTATTAAATTGTTTTATTAGCGGTTAGCTGATTGTCGTTGTCGTCGTCATCGTCGTTGTCATTCTGTGGTTATAATTTCTGCGTTGTAAAATTTGTTTATGCTTTTAATAATTCAATTTGGGTGAACTTGAGACATTTTAATAATTTATTTATTTTGATTTGTTTTCTTTTCTTTTTATTTCATTCTCTTGTAAATTTTTATTTTTCAAGTTCATATTAATTACAATTTTCATTTATTATTTATTGTAGTTTTGTATTGTTTTGATTTTACTCAAATGAATTCTTGTTATTTGTTTATTATTATTATTTTTTTGTTTAATGTCTTATCATATCGCATTTAATAAACACTTAATTAAACTATTATACAATTTAATATTGTTTAAGAATTTTATTAATATTTAGGAATTTATTTTCATAGTATCTGGATACAGTTTTAAACATACTTTATCGCAGTACTACCATTTATTAGGATATAAATGATTAAACATAATTTTTCTGCATAATTATTATAATATGGTTTGAAGCTAAACTATATGCTTTTCCACACAACTTAGAAGTATCGCGATTTGGAATTTTGCGCCCGTCCGTTTAACAATTTTATTTTGGGTTAAATAAAATAAGTAATAAAAATATAAAAAGAATATAAATCGACAATTAAAAATCACGTTTAACGTCATTATTTAAGTAAATAAATATATTAAAGGAGAGACAAACAAAATTAAATAAAAAAAAAAAAATGAATATTTTCTTAATAATAATGAGTACATTACACACCCAGGGTACAATGAACCTACCCGATATTTTTTTTATTTTTTTTTTTCATTTATTTGTTTATTAAATTGTTTTTTCTTTAGTTATTTATTTTTCTTCGTTTTTTTTTTTTTTTTTATTTAAAATAATAACAATAATTATTAATATTTTACATTAATAAATTGCAACACACTTTTAAAGACTCATTTTTTTTTTTTGTTTAACTCTGTTCACTTATTAAAAGTGTCAGCACAGTAAACTTGATGATTATTTTATTTTTTAAGCAATATTTATTTTGTAATTATTAAATGGAAATAAAGGTAAGAAAAACTATGATATGTCTATTATATTGTGAAAGAAAAATAATAAAAATCGATAGACAACAATCTGTGCATAGTTAATACATATGTTTTTTACACTTATCGGTTAATTGATTGTTAAAAACAAGAGAAAAACCATCAACAGGAATTTATAATAAAATAATTCATTAAAATTCAACTCGTGTCAATCTGCTAAATTATCCCGCTATATCGAAATAAAATTATTATTTTGTAATTTAATCGCGCTAATTGAGAGATTTTTTTTTTTTTTTTGGTAAATTTAAATAAAAATGTTATTACTTTACGTGCGATAGAATTCTTTATGAATGGAACTGTAGAACCAGTTTATTATTATTATTTTTACTCGACAAAAAGAAATAATAATAAATGTTTGCTGTCGTGGAGAAGGCGGATCGATTGTCCTTTTGTGTTTTGCACTTTTTTTTTTAAATAATAATAATAGAAAAACTGAATGCTGTAAAGTCTCAGTGGCCATAAGACTATTTAATTAAATGACAACTGTTTAATATTTTCTTTGAAAAATCTAGTTTATTCCAACCGAACAGCAGTATCTTTCAACCGAAACGGTGGTCCTATTATTTAAATTAATAAAAAACGTTCAATAAACAAAGAAAAAAAAAATTATCATCACAAGCAATAAAAACTATACAATTGATGATGTTGATGATGAATATCGCACGATAAAAATAAATAAATAAAAAATCAGCAAAATATTTTATGCAAAAAAAAAATAAATAAATAAAAATTCGCGTAGCCACCGCCAGCACATGTGTTGTATTATTTTATTTCTTTTTTCTTATTTATTTATTTCGGTTGTCATTAAACAAAGTTTTATTTTGTCTTACAAATCATTTTTCACTTGAATAAAGTACGAAAATAAATTAGCAAAAAAAAAAAGAAGATGAAGAAGAAAAGATTGATTTTTATTTTTTTGTATTTAACTTTTCTCCTCTTTGTTGTCTTTTTTTTTTTTTAATAAATTTTATTTTAATCAAATAAATAAATATTTTTTAAGAGAAGATTTTTTTTTTCATTTTTCATTTTGGTTCCTTGCGAAATTTATTGTCTCGTTGTTATTTTGACGTTTTTTATTTATTTATTTACATTTTTTATTATTTATTTTGCTTTCTTTTAGCCGAAAATTTTATTCCTTTTTTGAAATATAAGGTGTAAATAATTAAATATATATATATATATATATCTTTGTTTGCAATTTTTAATGGTTCTGGTATTTATTCAATTGGGATGAATGCACCAAAAAAAACCAAAAAAATGAATAGACTTCCTTTGACGTAGTCATCGTCATCATCGTCGTAGTCTTTTTCTTTTTGTATTTTATTTAATTTAATTACTACGGTAATTTTGATTTTTCTCTTCTTTATATATTTCGGGAATTGGAATTTGTATTAATGAAATTTATTTGTAAAAATAATACTTTACGACGTTAACAAGTGAATGTACTTTTTTTTTGCACATTCATTGTTGGTGGTTTTTTTTTTCAAAAATATTTATTTGGGTTCATATGGAGGCATCTTACCGCCCACCTGTTTCTTCACTTGAATATTGTGCTTAAATATTGAGAAGTCTTAATAATTCGTTTTTGTTTTTTTTTTAATGATTTGACTAATTAAATGATGTTGCTGTGGTGGATGGATGGGATGGATGGATGGATGTGATGGATGAATTGATTTGTTTATTTTGTTTAATATAAAAACCAACGACCTTTCGATAATATAACATGTAACAAGGCTGTGTACGTTTTTTCGCATGTTTATTCTTCTTATTTTTTGACAGTTTTTTTTTTGTACCCGTGATGTTGTGAGTGTGCTGTTTTCTGTTTATTGTCTGCTTAATTTCGCTTTTTTTACATTAAATTTTGTGCATTTACTCTAACGGAGTTTTTTCTTTTTATTGATTTCTGTTTATTTATTTTTTCCGTGCAAAATTCTATTCTATTATATCATGTTTGTTGTAGTTTTATCGTCAGTAACGTCATTATTTTGATTTTTATGTTTCGTTTTTAAGAGGAAAGAAAAAATCCTTTTTTCCGCGATACATAAAAAATAACGAAGAAAAGTAAAAATACATAAATTATAAAGTATATTTCGCTGAAATTTTTTCGTATGATTCATGTGCATTTTTGTACCTTTTAATTGGATTTATTTTTTCTTTTTTTTTTACTTTGATCTTATTTGAATGATGGCAAAGATTTCTTATTAACTGAAAATAATTCACATAAATATCGTGGAAATTTATTAACAATAATAGCAATGACAACGCGCTGTTTGTGCGTATTTGAATTTTTAATGTCATGCTGCTGCTGCTGCTTTTTAATAATCTGTGTTGTCAAATGACTAATGAGTGCAAAATAATCGGTAAAACTTTTAAGCAAACATGAGAAACAAAAAAAACGACAAAAACTTGAATTCAAATTAATAATAATAATAAGAATAAGAATAATAATATTTTTTCTTCGTTTTTTTTCTTCTGTTTTTTTTTTTAATAAATTAAATTCAAATATTTAAGGTTAATAACTTTTCTCTTCTTTATTTGTTTATTTTATTTTATATTATTTTTTATGTTGTTTATTTTTTGCCTTCTTATTATTATTAAATATATATATATATATATATTTATCTTAATTTTTTTCTTACTTCTCTTCTTTTAATGATTAATTTATCGTTGAATGACTGGACCATACGTACGTAGTAATTGTTTGCTTATTTTATATGTATATATATTATAAATGAAATATCTTCATCATTACGATGATCATCATCAGAAACTATATATGTTGACAATTCATAATGACGTAATGTTGGTATTATCATTTGCATAAATTGATGATAGATATATAACATGTTTTTTTTTATATTTTTCTTTAACAAATTAACTATTTTAGAAAATTTCTCTTGGAAATAAATTTTATCACATTTTTCGTTAAAAAAAAAAAACGAACAAAAAACCACAAAAATTTGTAGAGTAAAATCGTGACTAGTTTATTTTTCGTTAATTTATTATTTCTAATTAAAGAAGACAAACAAAAAACAGATATTTTATTATAATTATTAATAATTTTTGGTTTCTATGAATTTGCACCAATAGATAATAGAAAAAACGGCATAATTTGTAAATCTATTATCAGATAATTGATATTGCAATTCAGTTTTGGCATAACACCTTACCGTAGATGAGTATATACATATCTACATACATATATTGATAAGTAATTGTTAACAGGAAGAAAAACAAAAAGTATTTTATTGATAATAAAATAAAAACACATTTTTTTTTTTGATTTTTCGTTTTTTATGTTTGTTTATTTTATAAACATTTTTTTACTTATTCATTTTATTACAAAAGTTTGTTTAGCGTTTTTTATTTTATGGAAAAACACCTACAAATGTGTTTCTTGTTAAAAAAATAAAAAACGAAAAATTTACTTTTATTTGTTTAATTGTTCAAAAATAAAAATAAATATACAGAAATTGTGTCAATGAACTTTGCATATATATATTATCTATATATATATTTATAAATAAATTATAGGTTTATTACTTTGCTAATTATTTAAGATTTTTACCTTTTTTTTATTTTATTA
The DNA here is from genome assembly GCA_963942525.1 of Ptychoptera contaminata. Classification (NCBI taxonomy): domain Eukaryota; kingdom Metazoa; phylum Arthropoda; class Insecta; order Diptera; family Ptychopteridae; genus Ptychoptera; species Ptychoptera contaminata. The sequence continues at coordinate 36,359,164 of OZ012638.1, read as the reverse complement.
TACTAATATTAGGTTAAAGTTTGCTGTTTTTTTTTTAAATATTTTTTGTATATTTATTTTTTCGCATATACGTAAATAATTTATTAATAAATATTTGCTTGTTTATATTTATTTTTTGCAGTGTTATTCTGTTACCTGTATAAATTTATATAAATAAAGAAAACAAAATAATAAAAGACTTATTAAAATATTTAATAAACAAAAAAAAAAAAAAGGATTCTCAGGAGTAATAAAAATATTTTTTTTATTATTATTGTTATAAATTTTATTATTTTCTTTATTTATAAAAAAAATTGACAATAATGAGTCCTGACGATGATTTATCTTCAACATTAACAGCAACACCAACATCATCGACAACATCATCATCAACACCATCAGCATCACCACCAACAACACCAATACAACACAAATTAGATGATACAACGACAAATATAATTAATAATAATAATAATAATTATAATAATAATATTTTATTAAATGATAATAATGGTAATTTAGTACAACAGCAACAACATCAACCAATAAAATTAATACAAAATTTTGATAATTTAGCAGCAAAATTAAATGGTAAAAAATGGCAAATAATGCCAGAAAAAAAAGAAACATTTTTAGAAGAAAAAAATGATATAAAAAATTTATACAAATTAATAAATTCAACAGATGTAGTAGCAACGATAACACCACCATCATCGCCAACATCAAGAACACCAACAACTAGAAGAACACCAACAATAACAACAGCACCATCATCACCAATAAAACCATCAGAAAGTCAAACAACAAATAATATACATAATAATAATAATAATTATAATAACAATAATAATATTAATAATAACAACAACAATAATAATAATAATAATAATCATAATCAACATCATCATAATAATAGTAAATTATTAAATGATCATACAACACCATTATTATTATTAGATAATGATGATAATAATATGAATAATAAAAAATTAGATAAAAATTTTAATAATAATAAAATAAATAAAATCATTATGAATAATAACAATAATAGTAAGCATCAGCAGCAACAGCAGCAGCAACAAAAACAGCAACATCTAGATCAGCAACAAGATTTACAAAATCAATCGCCGATAAAATCGGCAACTCCAATTCTATTGAAAAAAGAAACAACGAATAATGGCTGGAAGGAATTATCACAAGACGATGATACAAATAATTTTAATACAAAAAATAATACAAATGGCAATAATAATGGGTCAATAATAAATGGAAAAAATGGTATTGGAAATGGTAAATAAAATAATATGATTTTTGCTTCTTTAACTGTTTGCATAACGAAAAACTAAAAAAACAAAAAACTTTGCTACAGGCAATGGTCATACAGAACAATTAGCAGAAGAAGATCCATTAACTGGTTTAAATTTAAAACAATTGGATGATGATGAATTATCGAATTGTGGAATTGGTACATGCCAGCCAAAGTGGGCCAGACCATTTGCATCAACACACTTTTTCATGGTCGTCTTTTTACTAGCATGGATTTTGCAGGTAAATCTTCTATCCCATTTAAATTTGGCTATTTATTTAATAAAAAATAAGAAACCTGTAAATTAATTGTGTGTTTGTCTGCTTTAGGGAATGTATTGTACGTACTTTGTTAGTGTTATCACAACAATTGAGAAATTATTTCAAATACAATCGAAAACGACTGGCTTATTAATGAGCGCAACTGAAATTGGACAAATTGGCACCGCATTATTTTTAACATATTTCGCTGGACGTGGCCATCGTCCCAGATGGATTGCCTGTGGAATATTTCTATTTGCAATATCATCATTCTGTTGTGCATTACCTCATTTTATTTATGGTGATCAAATATTACATGCAAGCAACATATTTAATGGGCATGCATTGCAAAACTCACAAACAACAACAAGAATGTATAATAACAAGACACATATGACGAAATCAGATAATTTGAATTTATGCTATGCTAGTGATAATAATACTAGTCATTTTGGTTTGGATAAAGGTAAGTGCGATGATTCGGTTAAATTTAATAATTAATTATTGTACTCATGTTATCGTCTCCTATTCTTTTTTAGCAGATTGTGAAGAAGACATTCTAGTCGAACAAGTTGCCCACTCGCAAATAACAGTTTTTGTCTTTATTATATTTTTCTTTGGTTTATTGGGTGTTGGAATTGGATCAACGGCGGTGTCCACCTTAGGCATACCATACATTGACGATAATGTTGCTAGCAGAGAATCACCTATTTATATAGGTAAGATTTTTAGTTATTTTTCATTTTATAAGTTAAAAGATGATTCATGTTATTTTTTTTTTAAATATTATATCAGCTATAACAATTGGTGTACGTATACTTGGGCCAGCTGCTGGTTTTATCTTAGGCTCATTTTGTACGCGAATTTATGTTGATATATCAGTTGATCCTGGTTTTAGTCCATCAAACCCAAAGTGGGTAGGTGCTTGGTGGTTAGGCTTGGTATTAATATCAACATTAATGGCAATAACATCATTAGCGATGTTTGCATTTCCTAAAAATTTAAAAGGCAATCGAATTCCGCCACCAATGAAAATGCGTGCCATTGAGGCACAGAAAAAAATTGAAAAACAAGAGGAAGAATATAAAACACCCCAATTAAAAGGTAAATTAATTAAATTTTATTAAGATAGATTGCAGAATTTTTACTCTAGCTTATTATTGTTGAAAATTTTAGATTTTCCAAAAACGATAAAACGTCAATTAAGCAACGATATACTTATGTTTCGTACAGCATCGTCTGTTTTACATTTACTGCCTGTAGCTGGCCTATATACATTTTTACCGAAATATTTAGAGTCCCAATTTCGTTTGCCGGCACATGATGCTAATTTAATATCAGGTGTTTGTGGTATTTTAGTGATGGGCATCGGTATTGTTATATCTGGCGTTGTTATATTGAAATTCAATCCAACTGCGCGTTCGGTAGCTGGATGGATTGCTTTTACAGCAATTGTATACGCTTGTGGTGAGTTTTGCTTCTAAAAATTCAATTTAAAGTCTATTTATTTTTTTATTAATTAATTGATTGAATTTGTTGTTGTTTTTTCAAGGAATGGCTATATTAATGTTTGTTGGTTGTCCTATGGACGATTTTGCTGGTTTTAAACCTAATAATCAAAATCCGTATGTTTTTATTAAACCAATTTATTTTTACCTTAAATAAGTTTTAAAAAATTAAATCTATTTTAGTTTGCCGAAATTTGAGCTGACGTGCAATTTAACTTGTAATTGTGATTTTAATAAATACTCACCAATATGCGGTGCCGATGGTATGATTTATTTTTCACCATGTCATGCTGGCTGTAGTCAGTTGACTACCGAGAAAAAAGAAACACAATTTTTCAATTGTGATTGTATACCATCAGGTTTGTTTGTTGCTTCACTTTTCACAAAATTTATTAAATCATCCTTTTATATAAATAAAATTATTAAATATTTTAGTTAATACGACATTGCCAACATCATTAGCAACAGATCAAAAAATACCAGAAGCAATTGGTGGCTACTGTGAAGGAAACTGTAAAAATTTCTTGTTATTTATAACATTGTTTTGCTTTTTCGTATTTATGCATTCCACATCAGAAGTGGGTAGTATGCTGTTGATAATGCGTTGTACAGATCCTAAAGGTAATTTTTATTAATTATTTTTAATTATTTTACGTTATTTGTTGTTGTTTTAATTTAGATAAAGCAATGGCTATGGGTATAATACAATTCGCTATTGGTTTATTTGGTAATGTGCCATGTCCGATAATTTATGGTGCCGTTGTTGATTCAGCATGTCTGGTTTGGGAGACAATATGTGGAAAACAAGGCGCGTGCTCCTTATATGATGTTAATGTGTTTCGTCATTTCTTTTTAGGTAAGAAAATGAAAATTTAAATAATTTCTTTTCTTTTCAATTATTATTTAATTTTATTTTTCAATTTTTTCAGGTACCACGGCCGGTATTATGTTATTAGCATTTATTATGGATTTAGTTGTATGGCATAAAGCACATCGAATTGATATAGATCCAGAATCATCATCAGAAACAGAAATTGATAAGCCAACAAATGTGCCTGAATCAACTGTATAAATAAAATAAATACAAAAATACTGAAAATTTAATTATAATTAAGTAAAAGTAATTTAAGTTATATTTACAAGTAAATAGTAAAATAAATTAAAAAGAAAAAGAGATTAAACCGAAATGAGAAATGAGAGAAGGTTTTACAGGTTATGAAATAAGGATTAATTTTATAAAATTGAGTCGTCTCATTGTGGCATTTTTGTTTTTATATAATATAATATTTTTAATAAAAACAATATTTGTATAATTAAAATTAATTAATTAACTCAAAGTAAAGAGAAGAGGTTCTTATTGGCTCTGATAGGTATTGCCATAATATTTTTTTTTTATTATTATTATTAATTGTTACATTTGTTATGTTTGCCCCAATAATACAATAATGGTGACATAACTTTATAAAAATTCTTTAATTTAATAATAATAAATAAATAATAAATTAATGAAGAAAAAGACCGAACTACACACATACACAAAGTAAAATTAAAAATCTCAAACTTTATTTTTTCAATATTAATAATTTTTTATTTAAATTAATTTGTTTGTAATTTTTTTTTTTTATTACTTTTATAATAATTATAAAATTATTTGTTTATTGTTAATTTAAGCGTTAGGATTTGTAATTAAAAATTTTTACATTAAGTTATTATTGTTAAATGAAGAAATGTTAGAAAGAAAGTAAAAAAGAAAGAAAATGAAAGCAAAATGAATAGAAAAAAAAGTAATTAAATAATAAATGTAAAAATATGATTAATTTTAAACAAGTAAATAAGATAAATTTAATTAATTCTAATGAATCTATGCAAAGTTTATTTTTATTTCTATTTTTTTTTTTTTTATTATTAATTTCAATACTTTATTGTTTTAACTTGTTGTGCTAGTCTAATTTTATTAGTTTTATTATAAATATTAGTTGTTGATGTTGTTTTATTATTATTATTATTATTATTATAAATTAATTATAAATATATATATATAATGAATGCAAATTACAAAAATAAGAAAACAAAACAAAAAGGGTAAATGAACAAAGAAATAATTAATTTCAGTAAAAAGTAAAATCATTGAATGTAATAAATAGAAAAGTAAAAAAATTCAATAATTTTGTGCCATAGTTGATAATTGTGTATAAAGGGTAAATAATTTTTATTTTTTTTTGTAATTGTAAATAATTAATAAACTAACTAAAACTAGAAGTAAAAGTAAAGAAAAGAAATTTGTAAAAGAAAAATGAAAACAATATTATACTCATGGTCAGTTGAAGCCATAAAATTTTTATTATGTATTTTATTTAAAAAGAAATTATTAAACTTTTTTGGGCCGCTATATATATCGTAGAAATGTTAAATTTATTGTGCATTGAAGGGTACTTCTTTGATACACGGTTTAAATTATTTAGCTACACATCTACTTGTTACATTTGGTACAGTAAGATGTGTGGCTTTGAACAAGTAAAACAATTAATTATAAATTCACTGCCGTTGATCAAAAATTAGTTTCTTTTTCTTATTAATTAATTTTAAAGAAATAAAGTAATATGCCAGTAATTTTGTTAATTTAAATACCTCGATTTAAAGTGAAAAATATAAAAGGATAAAAAATACGTAAAATTATTACAAATTTATCTCTTTTTTTTTTGATGATTATATACATTTTTTTTTATATATCTATTAAGTTAAACATCACATAGTTTTTATTTTATCTAATTAATATTAATTATTATTAAATGAAAATATATTATACAAATTTATACTACAATTGATGTTTTATTAATTTTTTAAACATTCTCCTTATTAATAGATGGTGCTTCGGGTATTCTATTTTATCTGTAGTTTATCTATTAGTTCTTAAATTTTTTGATTACAGATGGCGTAATTAAATATCTTGTGATGTTTAATTTAAGTCATTTTATAATAATACAATTATTATACTTATTATAAATAATTATAATTAATTAATAAATATATTTAATTTAATAATTTTTTATTGTACATAAATATTTGAATAATAACATGTAGACAAACCAAGTGAAAAAAGAGGCCTAATGCATACTGCTAAAGAGTACCCTATTGTAGATAAGATTTAACTATGGAATAAGGTAAAATAATTTGAACACACAGTAGATGTGAAAAGCACACATATCTAAAGTCAATGTGGGGAAAACTCATCATGAGTGTACTAAAAAAAAGTGTATTTTTACTGAACAAAAAACACAAATAAAAATTATTGAGAAAGTAAAACGTAATAAAACTATATTTGATTGCTTTTTGAATTTTTCTATTATTTATTGTGATTCGTTTTGTTATTATTCATAAATTATTAATTTCTCTGTGAGAACAGGCAAACGGATATATATAAAAAAATATTTATTTTATAGAAATTGTTTATACATTATTTAAAAAGAAAAAATTAAATCAAAGTTGAATACTGTAATAATAAGGAATCGCTGCAAAGAGAAGAGAAATAAAGAAACTTGTTTTGCGAAATTAATATTTGTGGGGCCATTTTTGAGCGTTTCTTTTATAAAAAATATTTTTGGCTACTTTTTTTTACAAGCCCTACACAATTTGACAAATATTTTAATTAATATTTTACAGTAAAAAAATCTCAATAAGCAGGTAATTTAATTATAAAAAAAATTTTTTTTTTGGTTATATTTGTTTATTGTTATATTTTTAGGTTAAATTTGTTTGACTTTTTATTGACTTGAAAATAAAATTAAATATTTAATATAAAAATGAGTGATAATTGGATGGGAAAGGCTGTATCTATACGCTGTTATAATTCTTTAGGTGTATTTCAAGGTACAATAAAAAATGCGAATCATAATAAAATAACGATTACAAGAGCATTCCGGAATGGTATTCCATTGCGTAAACAAAATATGGAAATAACTATATCGTAAGCAGAATAAATTTATATATAAAATGCTTAATTGTCATTTTAAATTAATTTATTGTTTTCAGAGCAACAGATATAGAAAAATTAGAACTATTACCCACACAAACTTCAAATAATGTAATTACCACCAAACCAAAAGTACAAAATGGTAATAATACTGCAGCAACATCGAATCATATTGATAATATAAGTTTAACTCATCATAATGATACAAATCATGTGTAAGTTTTAATGAATTTCCCTTTGTTTAGTGGTTAGTGATTAATTTTTTGTAATTTTAGTAGCAAATCTCCAATAAATGATTATATAAATGATATAAAGCCACCATCATCATCCAATATTAATATAAATAGAAATATAAATCATAATAGTTTTCAAAGTTTCGATAATATTGATAAACGCAATTTAAATGGTAGGTTTTTCTAATTGCTTTTATAAATAGATTGTATTGTTAAACATATGAAATTATAGGGACAGATATTAAAACATTTGGAACACCTGTTGATGATCCAACGATGGATGAAGACTTTGATTTTGAAAAAAATTTAGCACTATTTGATAAAGAAGCCATATGGCAAAAGATAAATAAGACTAAATTCAAAAAGCAAAAGAAGAAGCAACAACCAAAATCTTATCGTCATGATGAGAATGTGCTAGAGACAAAACCCATGCAAACACGTCAGATAAATATTGGAAATTTAAAAAATACTCAAGAGTACGTAACAGATGATGGTCTGGTCATACCAGCGATTCCTTTAGAAGTACGCGAATGTTTGCAGAAAATTGCAGAATTAAATGGTTTAATATGGCTGCGACAATGCGACATATTCTCACGATGTACCATTGAAATTTGTTTGCAGTTATTGGGTGGTGCCAGACGTTTAACACAAAATAATCAGCATCAATGGCCAATTGTATGCGTGATATGTGATATGCCTACGAATGAGAGCATTAGTGAGCTTGGCTTATCTATTGCTAGGCAATTATCGACACAGGGATTAAAGACAATTGTTTACAACTCTCAACTGAATAGTATCAATCAAGCTGGTGATGTTAAAACAAATAACAGAAATAATTATGAGCTGAATTTGTATAATGCCACTGGAAATCTGCTGACTAATAATATAAACACGTTGCCGTTTTGTGATTTAGTTGTGTTGGCAGTTAAATCACCGAATTTAAGTAAAGAGTTGAATAAGTGGATTAATGATAATAGGTTCGTCTAGTTTTTTATATTTTCTTATTTATTAGATTTAAAAGTGTAATAATTTTGATGCATTCATTCTTTTTTCTGTAGATCACCGGTAATAGCTGTTGATCCACCAGCTGATGGTATCAATAGTATAAATATAAAATGTTCAATAATACCAATATTGCCAATAAATAATATGAATATCAGTTCTCTTGGTAAATTATATTTATGTAATCTAGGCATACCGGATTCGTATTATAATGATGTTGGTATTGATTATAAAAGTCCTTTTGGTCATAAATTTGTAATACCAATACATCCTGATTAGCATGAAGTGCAAAATAAATTCAAAAGGCGAAAAGGAAAACAAAAAAAAACCAAAAAAATACGACAAATAAAACTGAATCTTGAATAAAACTTGGCAATGAAAAACTTGAATCTAAAGAAAAAAAATGAAATAAAAATGACAAATGGAAAATAATCAAAAAAGAGGAAAATTGTTGAAAATTTTATTAATTTAAAAGTAAATAATTATTATTGCTCATTTACAAACAAATAAAACGAGAAAATTTATTTTGGAAATACATAATAACAATAAGAAAAAAATAAATATTAAATTGAGAAATTGCACACGCAAAAAATGGTATATCTTTTTCTCGTATTTGACAAACACTTTGTTATGGGTTACACTTACTCGCTAAACGTCACATGCATTAAAGATAAATACTAAATAATAAATTTAATTCAACAATAAGAAAAACTAATTGATTTATTAATTTTTAATTAAATTATTTTTTTATCAAATTAAGTGTAATTTTTTTTTGTTGATTAAATTTATTTGTTGCGCGACACCTAATGGAAAATAATATAAACAAAATTTGACAGCTTAAAACCTTTCAAATGTTTCATTTTCCAAACAAAATTATTACACCGATAAACGTTTCGCGTCGATGCAACAACACCAGCAATATTATCATAATCGGTTATAACACGAAAAATAATAATTTTTCGATTAAAAATAAATTTTATTTCCATTTCTATCGCGTTTATATTAACATTAAAGTATTTTTCCTGTTATTTTTTAATCTCTTTTATCTGTATTATAGATTTTTTTTTTTAATTATTATTTAATTTATAATTAAAAGAATAAAAACACAAAAATCTTTTACGTGACATATTTAATACATTCACGCGTGTGCACTTTTGTATATGTTAAGTCGTTTAATTCAATTTTAATTAATTAATTATTTTCTACGGATTAGTTTTCTTTTTTTTTCATTATTTAATATTTTGTTGTTATTTTTTATATTGTGTTTTTTGACAATTCATTGAATAAAAGTTTTAATTTTTCTATTTCATTTACAATTTTATTTTTTTGTACTCTGTTTTAATATAAAACAATTATTTGTATTAAATGATAAGATAATGCATTCCTGATAGATTGCAAATAATGTAATAAAAAATTAACTCAAAAAAAAAAAATTGTTTAGGTTGTGACAAAGTTTTTCAAAAATTGTTTAGTTATTTTTTTTTCTATCTTAATTTACTTTGTAGTTTATTCAAATGTTAATTAAAATAGTTTATAATGAGTTCAAATAATTCATCGGTAATTAATATAACATCAACATCAGCACCACGTCCGCCACCAAGAAGACGAGCAATATCGCTTGGTAATCAACATTATCAGCCGCATCAACATCATAATAATAGAAATAATTTGAATCAAACGAGAAGATCCTTGTTTGATGCGAATTCAGTGAGTTGGTTTTCATATTAATAATTTAGTCACATAATGAGTGCATAGGAAAATTCACGTTTATAACGAATTAGAAATAAAGAAAAGATTTGTTTTCTTTTTTTCTCTCTTATTTTAAGCCATCGTTTTGATTAATTTTATTTTTACTCCTGTAATAATTTAATTATAAGTGTATGCGACACTGATTGGTGGGGCTCAGAAATATATAGGTGATAAGATAAAAAATTGGTGTTTTTTTCTGTTACATATGAAAATACAACAAAAATAATAATAATTTTTTTAATGAAAAACGAAAGAGAAGAAACAAAAAGAACAAATTGCCTTAATAAAAGATTTTTTATTCATTAAAAGACAAATAGATATGCTTGTTTTTTTATTTATTATAATTAAAGTGATTATAATTTTTTTTTCTTTTATTTCGCCTTTAGATGATGTCATTAATTTTACGGTTTTTTTTTCTTCTAAACTTTAATTAATTAAATATGACTTGTTTTGCTCTCTTGCTTTGCTTTTTTTATGTGTCACTTTTGTTATTTTTATACTATTTTGGCTAAAGCGTATTTTATGTATAAAATAAATTATTAATTATAATATATTATTTTTTTAAGGCTAAATAATTTAAATTAATTAATAAGATAAAACCAAAACGAAAAAAACAAGAAGAAAATTTTGTTATTAATTTTTGTGTACGGTTTATGTCTTTGCTTGTTTTTCATTTATTGTTGAGTGTTTTCACTCGGCTTTACCATGTACACTTGATGGTGTAATTTTATAACAGTAAAACTACTGTCAAAATTATGCTATTTCTTTAATTTTGTTATTGTATATATACGTATTTATATTTATGTTTTGTAAAGTTGGCTATTGAACTCGAACTGTCATATGTCAAAAAATAATTTTTCTTTGCCTTCATTGTTGTTGTACTTTTAATTGCTCTTTAATTTATATTTTTTTCTTCTGGTGTCGCTTCTCGTCTCATACGGGTAAACAGAGACAGCACCCCATTTAATGATAATTATTGATAGTTTATTAATTTTGTGTAATTAATTATAATTAAATAACAATATAAAATATTAAGTTAAATAATTAATAAGTGTTATTAATTGTGTTGTGCTACTTAAATTAAGTCTTTTTCGTACTTATTTTGTATTAAAAAAATAAGAGAAGAAAATTGAAATAACAAAATCATTTTTTTTTAGCTTTAAATGTTTTTCTCAATAAATTTTGTAAATTTTTATTTTTTCTGTTTTTCTTAATTAAATTGTAATATTAAATTGAATTTTATTTAAAATAAATTAAGAATAAAATAAACAAGTAAAAAAAAGAACGTAAATATGTCTGGTGATAACACTATTTATGGTTATTTGCCAGGAACTGATGAATTTTATGTGAGTTATTTCTGGTATTTTCTCTATAGTTTTTTGTCATCACGTATATACATTTTTTTATTAAATTATTTTCTTTTTGCGTAAATCAAATGGTTTAATGCTGTTTTATATTTTATTTTATTTATATATAGTTTTTTGTATAGAAAGATTATTAAAATTATAATATTAAAGCCATAGAAAGTGTTTTTCTTCCTTTTCTTTTATTATTATTTTTGAATTTTCTCTTTGACATTTCTACTTATTTTTTTCTTTTTGTCGTTATTATTATTATTATTTAATAAATAAAATATAAAAAAATGACACATAATTAAGTGATTAGCTTATTAATAGATTTATTAAAATATATTTTTATCAATTTAATAACTAATTTTATGTTTTTTTTTTCTTCTTGGATTTATTAACAGAGCGATGAAGGAACATTACAATTACGTGTTAAAGTACTTTTAGGGGAAACATTAGCGAAAAAGGATATTTTCGGTGCTAGGTACATTAAAATAAATTTAATTCTTTTGATTTTATTTTGATTAATTATTTTTATTTATTTTTATTAGTGATCCATATGTAAGAATTGATTTAAATACAATAAATGGTGATGTGAATATAGATTCTGTACTTACAAAAACCAAGAAAAAGGTAAAACATAAAATTGTAGAGGAATTTTATATTTTTTATTACATTTTGTGACATTATATTATTATTATTATTTTTTATTGGCTATAATTAACAAAATTATTATATTTATATTTAATTGACTGATGTCACACTGTTAATGTGTTGACTAAAAGTTAAGTAACTAAAATAGAATTTCAATAACGAAAAGAGTATTCTTTTGCTAAACATTAACTTGACACAATTATTGTTTTAAACAAGTAATAACTGACCACTGACACTGCTAAAAAAATGTTTTTATTATTTTTTTTTATTAAATGATATTAAATTTTATCACAATTTCTAATTAAATAAATATTCTGACTGTTACCCTTTCAATAAAAATTTTACTTTCCAATTTGAATGTGTTTTTTTCTTTTATTTTCTACATTATTAATTAATCTTTGAATTGTTTGTTTTCTTCTTTTTAATATTCTTATCAAGTTTAATACTAGCATAAACCAGTTTATGTATATTTGGATTAAATAAGTTTATTTATTTCTTTTCTGCTATGTTTATTATAATAATAATGAAAATAACAATAAGACTGAGCAAATTGTATTGTAGATACATTAATAACCTTGATTTTTTTTTGTTTTTTTACAAAAAAGTAGCAAAATTATAATTAAAAAAAAAATGTTTTAAATTGAATATAATTATGTTGTTTTTCTTTCCATAGACTTTAAATCCTTATTGGAATGAAGAGTTTGTGTTTAAAGTGAAACCAACTGAACATAAATTATTATTTCAAGTATTTGATGAGAATCGTTTGACACGTGATGATTTCTTGGGCATGGTGGAAATACAATTAAATAATTTACCAACAGAACATGAGGGACGTACAATACAATCGAACATTTATCTTCTAAGGCCACGAAGGTCAGTTGGGTACGTGGATGTAGTTTTTTTTCTTTTTTTTTTTAATAATTTATTAACACGCCAAATAAAGTTAAAATTACAATTTTATGGTAATTTTGTGGGTGGTGGAGGTGGTTACAGAGGGTTTTTTTGAAATCTTTTCATAGAATAGAAATCAATATTTTTTTTGCTGTTGGTTGTAATTAATAAATGTGATTATGTGTTTTTAGTGCAAGATCCAAAGTACGTGGTACTTTACAGATTTATCATGCGTATATACGTAATTTAGATTCACCACAGGAAACCAATGAAAATGGTGATAGTAGTGCAACAATAACAACAACAGGTGCATCAACAACTGCTGGTAGTACAACAGGACAAACAGGATCCAATCCTGAATGGGAAATTGTTAATAATGATCATTCAACACCATCGGCTGGGGTAAGATTAAATAAAAATTTGAAATAAAAAATTAAGTAATTTATATAATATGCATGAAATATTTTTTATAGAATTCATTTAATTCGGGTCCGGGCAATGAACAATTACCACCCGGTTGGGAAGAAAGACAAGATGCTAATGGTAGAACATATTATGTTAATCATTTTGCTAGAACAACACAATGGGAACGTCCTACATTGTATGCTTTTTCCGTTTTTGATTACTAAGTTTTTTCCTTTTTAAATTATAATTTTTTTTATTAATTTTATTTACAGAACAAATATAGTTGAAACGGATATAAATACGGCAGCGGCAGAATTCCATAGAAGATTCCATATAAGTGTTGATGAAAGTGATAATCGTAGTAATCATCAGGTGAATATTAATGAATTTTGTAGAGAACAAAAAATTTTATTTTATTTATTAAATAACCAAAACATAAAAAAATCATCGTGTTTAACTGCATTAATAATTAATCTAATTAATTTAAGTTTCGCATGAATTTCTCAATTTTTTTCATATATATATTTCTTTTTATTTGCATGTCTTTACTTTGTAACTAATTAATAATGGATGATTTAATTTAATTATTTTTTTTTGTATTGCGCAAACATTTAACCTCCCTTAACATTGGAATCTTGTGATTGTACTTTTTCTTCCTTATCTTCATGTTTTTTTTTTTCTATTCTTATTAAATATTTTTAATCAAAGTATAATGATTCGTTATTAAGAAATGCCAGTAATAATTCATCATTATCATCAATAAATGATATTGTTGATGAAAATGATGCCATTGATAATGATAATGATGATGACAATAATACTGCAATAACATCACCACCATCACTAGCAACAACTGTTATCGATGTGGTAATTATAATAATTAAGGAAATTAGTTAATTTTTCTATTTTTTTTTTGCGCTTTCGATGTGTATATATTACAGTATAATTAATTCACTGTTTGTTTAAGCACTACACTGCAATGTTAATTAATTAAACTTTTGATAATAAAAATAATGAAAGCGTAAAATTTTTGTTAATAGTCGTCTGTAGTTGGTTTTTCTACATTTCATTGGGGTTACTTATTAATCAAATAAAAAATTTATTAACCAAAATGCGCTAGTATACACAACCAATAGCCACCCATTATCACAAATTTTTAATTTTTCTTTTACATTTCCAATGTTTTAATTCACATATCATTTGAGTAAATAATTATTCTAATGTATAAATAATTAAATTAAACTTTATTGAAAATAAAATAAAAATCTTAATAAATATTTAGATTAAAATAAATTTAATTAATTAATAAATATTTATTATTAGTTAAGAGGAAATTATTTAAGAAATATTTTTTTTTTATTATTTAATTAATTTATTTGTTTGTTGTTATTTTTATTTATCTATATAAAAAAAAATTAAAATAATAAACACGAAATAAACCTCCTCCGTTTTATAAATACTATCCCAAATAATGTAGTTGGATACAATGAGTGTCACTTCGGAAAATGGTATAATTGATAATAATAATATGACGCCAGCTGGTTCTATGACATCTTTAAATGTTTATGGAAATCAAAGGTGTGAATTTTTTAAATTTTTTGTCTATTTATTTATACTACCACCATCCCTTTGTGATGTTTTGATGTTTTTTTTTTATCAATTATTATTTAATTTAATTTATTTTTTTTATTTCCGTACATAATACATAAATAAATTTATCGTAGAGATAATAATAATACATTTTTACGTCATGGTTCAATAAGTTCAATAAATAGTAATAGTTCAACAATTGTAAATAGGCCTGTTAGGCCGGCACCAGCAATACCAGGATTTTTAGCAAGAACAAATTTAAGACGGACAGCACCCATAGTACCATTAAGGTTTTATTTTTATATTTATAATTATTATTTTATTTGATTTGCTTTTATTATTATTTAAAAAATGTTCAATGAAAAATACACTAAAATAACAGACCGAGTCCAACGCAAGTAGTTACATCACCAACAACGACAACCACAACAACATCCACAACAATAACTGAAACCAATGAAAATAATCTTAATAGTCGTAGAAATGGAAATGATGCTGAAGAGCATAGTAATAGTGAGGTATTTTTTTGTTGTTTCTATTTTAACTTTCCTTTTTATATAGTATTATTAATATTTTTGCTTATTTACAATCATTTTTAATTGTAGTTTTTTTTTTTTATAATTCCTCATGGTGTTGTGTCTTGTCTTGTCGGTTTCTGTTCATATTCACTTTTATGCAGTTAACACCGCTTTCTGTTTTATAATTATATCTTATGTATAAAATTTAAAATTTTTATGTTTGCTTTCCTTTTTGCACAAAAGAAAGAAACAAATATTATTAATGGGATTTATTTCCATAGAATGATGAACCAGATTCTAGTGATATTGTACCGTCTATGGCAGCTTCTACAACAGCAGCAGCACCATCAACTGGAACACCAACAGCAACCGTTGCAGCAAGAACGGCCACCTCATCGCCTATTAACAATAATAACAATTCTCTATCACCATCATCGTCTGCCTCTTCAACGCCACAAAATTCAACAGAAGATAATTCTGCAATAGTGGATACTTCGGGAAGTTCTGATAATCCGTTGCCACCTGGTTGGTCAGTGCAGGTTGCACCAAATGGTCGTTTATTTTTTATTGATCATAATGAAAGGAAAACATCATGGGTGGACCCAAGAACTGGACGTGCTAGTCCAATGCCAAGTGCCAGTGGAGCGAATGCAACACCAGTTAGAAAGCCAGAAGATGATTTAGCGCCATTACCAGAAGGTTGGGAAGAGAGAGTACATTCTGATGGACGAATTTTCTTTATTGATCATAGTAATATTAAATAATTCAATTAATTTTTTTTATCATAATCATTTAAATCATAATTTTTTTTCAGATACGCGTACGACACAATGGGAAGATCCTAGATTATCAAATCCAAATATTGCCGGCCAAGCAGTACCATATTCAAGAGATTATAAACAAAAGTATGAATATTTCAAAAATCAACTTAAAAAACCTGTAAGTATCCTTGGCATTTATCAAATTAAATTTATTTCTCTCAGAATATATTTTTCAATATGCGATGCTTATTTTTTTTTTTTAGACAAATGTGCCTAATAAATTTGAAATAAAAGTACGTCGTGCATCAATATTGGAAGATTCGTACAGAATTATAAATTCGGTGACAAAAACTGATTTATTAAAAACGAAATTATGGATAGAATTTGAAAATGAAACTGGTTTAGATTATGGTGGCTTAGCTAGGGAATGGTTTTTTTTATTATCAAAAGAAATGTTCAATCCATATTATGGTTTATTTGAATATTCCGCTATGGATAATTATACATTGCAAATAAATCCATTTAGTGGTTTATGCAATGAGGAACATTTAAATTATTTTAAGTGAGTTTTCTTACAATATTCACTTGTTGCTTTCTTCTATATTATTTTATTTCGTTTGTATAGATTTATTGGACGTGTTGCTGGTATGGCTGTTTATCATGGAAAATTATTAGATGGTATGTGACATGCTTACTTAAATTTTCATTTAAAAAATATGTTTTTTCTTCTAGCATTTTTCATTCGTCCATTTTACAAAATGATGTTGCAAAAGGCTATTG
The DNA here is from genome assembly GCA_963942525.1 of Ptychoptera contaminata. Taxonomy (NCBI): domain Eukaryota; kingdom Metazoa; phylum Arthropoda; class Insecta; order Diptera; family Ptychopteridae; genus Ptychoptera; species Ptychoptera contaminata. The sequence goes on along the minus strand of OZ012638.1, from coordinate 36,342,212 downwards.
ATTTACGAGATATGGAATCTGTTGATATGGAATATTACAATTCATTATTATGGATAAAGGAGAATGATCCAAGTGAATTATTATTAACATTTTGCATAGATGAGGATTCCTTCGGGCATACAAGCCAACGTGAATTAAAACCAAATGGTGGTAATATTGATATAACAAATGACAATAAAGATGAATATATACGGTAGGAATAGGAATTATTTTGCATATTTTTTAAATTAAATTTCTTATAATTGTAAACTTTTAAAATTTCTAGTCTTGTCATTGAGTGGCGTTTTGTGGCTAGAGTAAAAGAACAAATGGCATCATTTTTAGATGGTTTTGGTTCGGTGGTACCATTGAATTCTTTAAAAATTTTCGATGAAAATGAATTGGAATTATTAATGTGTGGCATACAAAATATCGATGTTAAAGATTGGAAAAAGAATACATTGTACAAAGGTGATTATTCAGCTAATCATATAGTTGTGCAATGGTTTTGGCGAGCTGTGCTGTCATTTTCAAATGAGATGCGTGCACGTTTATTACAATTTGTGACGGGAACGTCACGTGTCCCAATGAATGGTTTTAAAGAATTGTACGGTTCAAATGGGCCACAACAGTTTACAATAGAGAAATGGGGAACACAAGAAAATTTCCCACGTGCACATACATGGTAATTAAATATATATAAATAAATAGTTTAATATTCTTTACTTAAACACTTTATTTAATTAATAAATGTATGTTTTACTGTTTTTAGTTTTAACCGATTAGATTTGCCACCATATGAAAGTTATATTCAATTAAAAGATCGCTTGATAAAAGCAATTGAGGGAAGTCAAGGTTTTGCCGGTGTTGACTAAACAAATTTATTTATTGTTGTCTATTGGAAAAATGGGGTGAATAGAAATACAAATATTTTTATTTTATTTTTCTATTTTTTATTTTATTAAATAAAAAGAAAACATTATTATGCAAAGCAAATAATAAAATTACGCTAAAAAAAAAAAAACATAAACGCGAGAGATAAGTTTATTATTAAAATATATATAAACAGTATCTATATATTTATAATTATGCAAACAAAAAACAATATTATAATTAGACAAAAGTCATATATACATATATTAATATTACAATTTTTTTTCGTTTATAACACATTCCTTGTTAATTGATTTCTGTTCTGTTATTATAATTATTACATTAATTAATTATCATATTAAGCGAATAATGCATAAACAGGCAAAATACAATAATTAAAGCATAAATAGTAATAAATTTTAATTAAATTTTTTGTTAGAAAGAATAATTAATAAACAAATTTTTTTTTGTTGTTGTTATTGTTGTAATATTGTTTGCTAATTAATTTTTATGAGAATTTAAATTACTAAAATAATTAATCTAATCTAATCAGTGATAGTTTGATTATTATTTTTTTTATCATCTATTTTTTTTATTTCAATTATTATAATGATTAATCAATTATTGAAAAAAAAAAAATTACATTTTTTATATATGAGACCTGACTGTGCTATTAATAACTTACTTATGTATTTTAAAATTTAATTTAAAAAACAATTTGATAAAGTCAATGAAAAGAATTATGGTCGTTTAGGACAGGATTATATGTTCTGTTTAATTTATTTAAATTAAGAAAGAAAATATTAAAATTACGCCCTTGTTAATTAATTATACAAAGAATAATCTATTTACCTTTCTATTATTATTATTAATATTAGTTTTGCTTAATTTTTTTTTTTTTTTTTGTTTTTCTACTTAAGCGAAGAAAACATAATTAAATTACGCAATTTACAGTAGAAAAAATTAAGGGTTTTTTTTATACAAAATGTTATTAAAAAAAAAAAATAGTATTATTTGGTTTGTGACTTTGCTATTGATTTATTTTACCGATTCAATAAAAACTCACTACCCTTACCGGTAAATTGTGTCATTAGTTAAACCCTTACAACAGCAGACACATTTCTACTATAAATTAAATTTCTTCTCTTCAATATTTCTATCTAAAATAATAATAAAATTATTAATTAATTATAATGTAAATAGTTAATCATTCATCAGTTAAAAAAAAAATTAAAGTAAAACTATATATAAATATATATACATACATATATATATATATATATATAAATGTTTTTAAACAATAATAAATAATTTAAAGTCATACAAAAAAAAAATATTATTAATTTATTTTTCTACTTAATAAAAATATGAAATACAAAAAAAAAATTATTATATTTTTTAATTTCTATACTCTAAATGCATGATGATCTATTTTTGATAATTTATAACGACCGGTAGAGTTATTTGCTGTTTGTTAGTCATGTTATTGCTGTTATTCGGTATAAAACAGGCAACGTTATGTTGATCGCCTAATTGTAATTAAAAAAGCAACGCATGGTGTAACAATGCTTGTTTAACAAATTGTTTTCACTTGATAAAAAGAAGTAAATTAGCATCGTTACACTGTACAAATAGGTCTATTTGCTGAATGCATTAAAATAAAGAAGTGTCTAATAGGATACTAAATTTTTGTGTTTTCTCCTAAATCTTTATCACGTTTATTAACCAGTAAACAGGCCTTAATGAATTATGCTTTTATTTTGCTTAAATAAAAACGAAATTCGCTGAAAAATTATTCGCTGTCGTTAATTATTATAAAAAAACGATATCTTTTTGTATTTAAAATTCCTTTATTTATATAAAAATTTAGATGTTGTATGCAACTTATAATTAAACATTTTAATGCTAATTAAACATAAATATATATTTGTTGTAAATTTTTTTTTTCAACTGTGCTAAACTTCGTCTACTGTGCTGTTGTTTTTTTCACTTTGTTTCTTCATCCAACCACAGTAGAAGAAATTTTAATTTTAATTATTACTCTAATTGACGAATTATAATAAAGCATTATAAGTGTATAAAAATATAAGAAAATTATCTTGTTAATTAAATAAATTACTTTAGATCACAATTGATTGATTACGCATAAAGTAATGTATTTAAAATAAAATATTAGTTTTATTTTTAATTTGACAGTGCCTTGTGTGAGTGTGTAAAAATGTTTATTTCATATTAATTTTTTCAATTTTATTTTTATTTAAAAATATATATAAATATATATCAATTGTGATCTTACATTCAAAATACGATTAAATATTTTACAAAAGAATGTGTCGAAATACGAAAATTGTATTGAATTTAGAGGGCCGAGATATAATATTATTAGCGAGAGAAGAATATATAAGAGAAAAGATTTTTTTCCAAATTATTAAATGTAAAAAAAATACATAATAATATATATATTTGCTTTATGAAAAACAAATAAATTATTAAAAATATATAAAGCATTTTATTTATACTTACCTTACTTACTATTTATCCTTTTATTAACCGTTCTGCTGATCCATTCATTACAACTCAACTTACAAAAGGAGATAAAAAAAAATAGTACAATTATATGGCTTTTATTTCTCGATTAGACTTTTGCTATGGTTTTTACTAAAATAATTATGCTGGATAGGTGCTAAGGTAAGGATGATTTAAAAATGTTTAGAAAAAAGAGATTAGAAATAAATAAAATTTAATTTGCGAACAAATTTGCTTGCCTATAAAGCTTATAACAATAAAAAAAAGCTTAAAATAAGCTTATAGACATATAAAAGAAATGATGATTTCTGTTTCAATAAGAATAAGAAATGCTTTTTTTCTGAGCTTTACATTTTAAAACTCCTTCTGGATTAAAGATGAGAAAAATAAATAAATAAGAGACGTAAATAAAAAGCACAGGGAAAAAACCAAACCAAACCAAATTAATAAAAATCGAAACGAAACTTATCGATGATAATAATCATAAAAAAGCATGTAGTCAGTTAAATGGAATAATGTAAATGTTTCGTAAACGTTAGACCCTAAAAATAGTGTTAAGGGTGTGTGTAAAACGTTATTTTATCGTCTGACCATTACTGATAAGGTTTATTATTATTATTGTTATTATTTTCTTCTTCTTTCTATTTATATAAATTTGCTATTTTGTCTAGTTACAGGCAGCAAAAAATAGTGATAAAAATCGATTTATTTATAAATATTATTTATTTACTCACTTACCACCAACCGGGCCTATACTCATTTGACCGTTATTTTTCTTCTATTTTTGCTATTTTTCATAAAGAAAATTTGCAATAAAATCAAAATGCTTATAATTTATTAGCAATTTTCCTGCCTCTATATTCGTTTCAAAGTTAAAAATAACTATTTGCTTGATGGTTACTAAATATTATTTTTGGTATTGATGAATTTTTGCACTTCACAACTGAATACACAGCAATCGATTGCTGTTTGCTACTTGATTGAATAATATATTAAATAAAAATGATTTCCTTTATATATATATATATATATAATATTATAATTTGTTTATTTTATTTACAGATATAACATATTTATTTGTTTATTAGATTTAATTTAATTAAATTTTGTTAATTTTTTTTCTAGTTTTATATTTCACTTTTTAATTAACTTTATAAAAAGCTTGTGTTTTATTTTTCTTTTTTATTTAATTTATGTTATAACATTGAATTCATTATATAATTTTATTTAATTAAATTATTTACAAGGCACTATATACTTTTTTTTTTAAATTAAATTATTAAATTTACTTTAAAAATCACAAATTATATAAAAAAAAATTATTTAATAATAATTATTCGTTTTGCAAACTTTTTTTTTATTAAGTTGAGTTTGTAACAAAGCACAAATTTACATACTCACCCTAATTTTAAAATGAAAAATTGAACAACGTACTTGCATTTAATTAACAGTAAAGACAATCTAGTACATTTGCTTTTTAGTGTATAGATAAAGTTACATAAAAATTTTGTTGTTAAAATTTTCTACAAACGTTTCTTTTTAATTAATTTTTAATTTTATTTATTATAGCAAGTATAATTTAATTTAATTAACATTTGCTTGTACTGTTTAATTTTTAATTTATTTAAAACTATAAAGTGTTATTGTGCTTTCAGCAATAGACGGGACCAGCAATTTTGCTACCGTCAGTTTTTTCTTCATTTAGACTTTTCAGTACCACAAAACATGTTTGTTATTCATTTTTAGTTACTTTTATATAAAAATTCTACATTTAACATTGAATTATTATTTTTTTCTAGGAAATAAGTACAGTACAGTGTTTAATCAATTTGCTTATTAAATAACAATATTTTACGAATGAATACTTTTAGGCAGCCATCACTTTCTTAAATTCATTCATACATCCGTAATTATCAATATCGTCAATATTATCCTTTTCTGCTTTTATGTTATTTTGTGGAGGACGAGGTAACGAAAGTGGAATTGGTAACAATTCTGGCATTATTGAATGATGTGTTATTAATGCACGTAATGATGAAAACTCTTTTGTAAAGCCCTGCAATAAAATAAAGGTAATTAATTATTTTCTTATTTTTCATGTATTTACGAAAAAAGTTTTCCTACTTTAATTTTGTAGCCACGCGATGTTCGTAAAATTAAATAATGAACAACTTTTGGTGATGGTGGCGGTGCACGTAATGATAATGCATAACATCCAGGATTCGTACTGCTTTGTCTAACTAAAAACGATCCAGGATTTTGTCTTGATAAAATTTCTAATGATATTTCACGTGGTATGCCCGCCTGAAACCATGGTGCTCCTTTTAACTCTGTTTGTTCAATTGTTGCCAGGTTTTCATGATTACTATTATTACGAAATTTTATTGAGAATGGGAATTTCTTTGGACTAGAATTTGCTAATTAAATTAGCAGAGAAAAATTCATTAGACAACATTATTTGATAGGGGCATACTTTTTAAAAATTAAAATTAATTAACAAACGAACATTTACCACTGCTTGTTTCGCGTAAAAAATTCTTTTTAAAATCAAATTCACAGGTATTATCGTTATTGAAATTAAAATTGCTGTTATAATTAAAATTTGTTGTTAAATGGTGTGCATTCATTGTCTGCCCCTTAAATGCGTTATTTGTGATATTTGCATTGCCATGCTGTATGGACATTAGTGATTGTCGACACGAATCACCGAATTTACTCTGAATAATACGCTCTGTGTCAATACTGCTGCTGCACATTATTTCATTAACATAACCATCGGATATTGTTTGCGTTGATCCAGATGATTTAACTGATGACGATGATGTTGTATTGTTGACCAATGGGCGGCTATCTTCTGTTGAACGTAGTAAACCCATTGCTAATCTCTTTACCTAAGTATATGTAAATAGTATTTTTCTCATAATTAAATCTTTAATTAAATAATTAAATAATAAGGAAAATGTACCAATGGTGGTTTATCAACTAAGCGACGGCAGTTATTCATTTCTGTCGGTGAATTATCTTCCTCGGAACTAGGTGATCTTGTTGTTATATTCACATTTTCATCACAATTTGTCTTATGAAATAAATTAATCGGTCGCCTTTGTACATTTGGTGAGCCATTACTATGATTTTGTCTTTCTAGTCTAATACGAATGTCTTGCATATTTTTTAACAAATTACTCGTTGTGCTATTATTATTATTATTATTGTTATTATTATTATTATTATTATTGTTGTTATTATTATTGTTGTTATTATTAATAATATTATTATTGTTGTTATTATTATTATTTGTATTGCTATTATTAATTAATTGTTGTGGGTTTTGATAATGATGTTCCTCTTCAGCTTTTTCCTTTTCCTTAGGCTGCTGTTGCTGTTTTTGACGTTGACGCTGTTGGGTTTTCATTAAATTTTTTTTTTTATTTTTCTTAATAAATTTAATTAAATTTTTATAATTTATATTTATTATAATTGTTGATTTTTGTTGTTCTTTACTTTCTTCATTATTTTTTAACTGTAAATAGAGAAAAGCAAAAAAAAAAAAAAAAAAATTTAATTAAATAAATACATTTTCTACTTCTATTGATAATTTTTAGTTTTTTTTTTTTTTATATTTGCAACAGAAAATCATTTTATTTTACGTTTCTTTTGCATGTTCATAGATACTTTTCTTATTATTTACTTAATTTATTTTACTACTGGCATTAATGTTTTCTGCTAGATTTGTAAACAGAAATATTGTTAAAACAGACAAATAATTTACCAAAGTAATAATTAATTTAATTGTATAGAGTAATGTTAATTTAAATTGGGTTTGAGTAAATACCAAATAGATAAATCTATTATTAGTTTTCAGGTAAACAAAATGCTGTCTTAACACACGGCCAGCGGGTCTTTTTTTCGCGTTTTGCGCCCTGCCGACGGGCTGTTTTGCGTGGATATTTCACACCATAAGAATTAAAATGAAAAGTGCGATATCTTTTGTTTTAAAGGAAATAAAATAATAAAATTGCTATATTGTTTTTTATTTTTCTCTAGTTTCTATGTACCTGTCTACCTATACCAAAAAAAAAAAACTAATGTAAAATTCAACTGTATTTTTCGTTACAGCTTAAAAAACAATTAAAAATAATTAGCAACAAATAAAGTTTTATTGCAGTCTTCCGATTTATAGCCGGAAAAAACTACAAAACAACAACAAAATTTGTTTTGTAGTTTCTGCAGGTAATATATCGGTAGACCGTAATAAAATTTTGTTAAACATTCCGAAATCGAAAAAAGGTGTCCCGTCCTTTAGCTATCAAAAAAAAAACGTCTAATTTAGATGGCCCGACAGCCATGTGTTAACAATTAAGCTACTTAAACGTAAAAATTTTTTATAAATATTTTATAACATCACAATTGCATTACAGTTAATTAAAAATAGAATATTACGACTGTGAAAATTAATTAGGGTTATTTGCTAATAATCGATATCTTGCACATAATTTACAATAATTTTAATATTTTATTTATAAACGATATTACCTAAATGCCAAATCAATTAGATAGTGAAAAAAAACCTTTGCATTTAGTTAATTTTTATTCTAGACTGAAAAGTTAGTAAAATGCAAAAAAATTCTACTTTTTTTTCAACTATTTAGAATTATATATAGGAAAAAGGAGTAATGAGAAAAAATCACCCTTAAAATAGCATCAATAGATAATTTTGTATTGTTATTTATCAATCAATATTCATTAAGTCGAGATTTACGTTTTAGTGTTTTTTTTTGCCTCCTCTTCTTTCTTTAAATAACGAAAAATATTAAATACTTGAAATACTTTACTTCGTTCAGGATTTCTTGATTTTTTCACTTATTTTCTCCTTTAATATTGAATTCTTTTTCACTATGCTATTTTTTTTTTTTTTACTCTTTTTATTATCAATCTTTTAATAAAAAATCGTATTGTGGATATCTCTGTGTACGTACGTAAATCCTTTATTTTTTTCTATGTGGAGTAAAAAATAGAAGAAAAATTACAGGAATTTCATTTTATTTTTATTTATTTTCTTTTTAGCTTTCTTGATTATAAAAAATAGACAATCAATGTTATACTGCATAGTGAATAGTGTAGTATAGACAGTTGAAGTTAACTGGTAATAAATACAACAGAATAAGGGAATAACAATATGCATTGTATGAAAAATAGCAACAACATTAATAAGATGAAAAGGAATAATAATAATAATAATAATAATATATAAAACTAAACAAAAAAACCGACGCAAAACATCATCAATAGAAGAAAATTAAAGGGATGAAATGATTGGAAAAGTTTTCTTGTTGCATAACTTGTATACGGTAAATATTATTATTATTATTATTTTCATTAACTTCTAGCGATTTTATAATCTTTGTATTTTCGATTCCCTATTTGCAGGTTATTTTCCCATTGAAAAAATTTCCCATTAATGAAAGGATCTCAAAATATTGGTAACAATAAAAAATTTTATTTTATTATTAAGTAATTTTATATTTTAATTAGAAAAACAAAACAGAACTTAGTGGCCCAATTATGTTAAAGAATTTTCAATTAGTAAAATTATTTAGAAAAATTATTTCTATAATTTGATGATGATAACCATTCAGATAGAAATTTTGTTTTTTATATATTTTACATACCGTAGAGTTGATGTATGGGGTTTGATGGTTAATTTTTGAATAAGAGTGGTTTTTTAGTGGAATACAGGGTCATCTGGTTAATATATTTATATTTAATTTTATAATACATTATTCAAGATTATTAATGGAAAGGTGTATACAATTTTACAATAGTATTTTTTTTTAGTAGCGCTGAGTACATCCCTTTTATTACATATTATTATAATTATTATTAATAATATAATTATTATTAGTATTATGATATTTATAATAATTATTGATGAAAGGAATTTATTACATATTTCTTGTATAAATTTTCATATAGTATTAAATTCCTGGGTAACTAAAAATTAATTTTAATAAAATTCTTTTAATTCTTTTGAAAGCCAGCCAGGCATTATTTCTATAAAATTTATTTAATTTTCTAATGATAATAGAACGGATAGAGATATAATAAATATGAAAGGTGTTTTGTTTTTACTACAGGCAGTTTATTGATTTGTCAATCAAAATTAATTAATTTTTACTTTATGCTTTTGCTTTAATATTACTTATCAGCTATTCATTTATCTTTATGTATCTTTATGTCCTGATTTGTTTAACGTTTTTTAATAATAACAAAAATTGATAATTATAATTGAAACATAGTCGTGGATTATAAATATACCAATGTTATAATATTTTGTAAGTTATTTCGTGTTAGGCAGTATCTAGATAAAGTTTAGTTATAAGAAAACAAACGTGAATGGTAATAAAAATTGTTCAAATTAAATAGCAACACCGCAACAACTTTAACATTTTGCTTTTTTTTTATGTTTTCCAATAAATTAAGCATAAAATTGCTTAATATTTCTCTAATTGCTTGTAATATTGCTCTCTGTTTATTGTCATACGTTTATTTTGTTAATTTTTGTTCCTTCGTTTATTTTCTATTTTATGATTCATGAAAAATGAAAAACATTAACGAAGAATAAACAAAATGAAAAAAAGAATAGAATTTTACCATCTCTAAAGTATCTGGTACGCGCTTTCTAGCCAGTATTGTATTTTTGGCTTATTATCACAACCCGATTTATTATTTATACATATATATAAAAAAAAATTATCTTTATTATGTTAAAATTGTTTAACATAAATTTTTTATTAGTGTTATTGTTCACTTGTAGCAGAGAGCATACGTATTCAAATAATATCGTTAGATAAAAATACAAAAAAAAAAAAAAAATTGATTATTTTATTAACTTGGTTGGTGAGAAATAACATAAAACCTATCAATTGTGTTGAAAATTATTTGAAAAAAATATCAAAAAACCTTTTAATTTTTCTCACACATTTTCGCATTGTTTTTAATTTTTTTTTGTTATGATTCTATTTAGTTAGATGTAAGTACTTGTGTGCTTTTGTACCGTTATACATATATATATTTTTATCTATGAGTTTGAAGGTACAAGTGCTTTAACCACAATAAAAATAAAATATGTAACACTTTTATCAATTTATTCGCAAACATTTGAACAATATTTAAGCTTTTTATTTTTGTTGATCCTTTTTTCAGGTTGTTTGTTTTTTCCTTTTCTACTGTTTGTGTGTTACATTACGTAACATTTTAATCTGTGTGTCAAGTTATAGAGATTAGAAGGATTTTTTGTTTTTGGTTATAACAATTAATTTGTAAGATATATTGGGATATTGCATTGCTGATAAGAATTTACCATTCAACACGCTCCATGATAGAAAATTCTTCAAATATTGTCTGCACGATAAGGTGAAAACTGATGATGTATAATAATAATAAAAATAATATTTTTTTTTCTTTTATACATATTATTTCTGTTTATATTGGATGTTGTGCTGCTTCTATTACTACTTTTATTATTATTATTATGATTGTTGCTGTTGTAAGAAAATTAACCTTTAATTTTCTTTATCGTTTTTACTTTCATTTGCCTCACTTTAACCACACCATTTTTTTTTCTTTTATTATTATTTGTTATTTATTTAATTTATATTTGCACGTTTGTTTATCTATCGTAATTTAATGAATATGGAATGTTGATTTTTGTTGTTGATATTGTCACTGTGATGTTTCATTTGCTGACAAAAATAGTGGTTATTATAGTGTGTACCTAAAGTACATAAAAACGTGATAAACGTGCAAAGGTTATCTTCATGTTCATTTTACCTAAAGTTTCCTTTGACAAATGAAATTTTTACACTAAAATTCTATTTCTTGTTTTTTAATCAAACGAATATTAATTTCAATGAAATTAAATTAAATTAAAATTGGTTTGCTTTACTAGTAAGTGTTAACATATAACATTAGGGTTTCCAATAATACAATTAAGGGACAAATTAAAACGATTAAAGTTTAATCGTAAAACTGGTAAATGCTTAAATGTAAAATTAGAAAAGTTTTCTCTCTATTATATATTATTCACATTTAATGTTTTTTGATTTTAATTAAATTCAATTTAAATTTAAATTAAATTAAAACGCGTTTAATGGGTAGAAAATTCTTATACACATTACACCGTTGTTGTACTACCGTAAAAATATAAAAAGAATTTAAAATTTCAACGTAAAAGAAAAACAAAAAAAGGATAATCGTGTTTATGTGTTTATTTGTTTATTCTTGAAGCTTTTTGTTATACTTTCGTTACTTGGGCTTTTTGCTTTTTTTTATCTTAAATGTAAACACCTAATATTTTTATTTAATTTTTTAATACATTTTTATTATTATTATTATTATGTATTATATTCTTTGTAAACATTACAGAGACGAATTTTAAGTTTGATGTGCTTTATGTATTAGGATACATTTATTTCGCTAGCGCATTATACCTTTCCATTCGATATGTAATATCAATAAAAAATTAATAATTTTAATATTTAATTATTTTTGAAAACAATTTGTTACCGACTCTGGTTAATATTTGAATCCATCATTAGAACCAACAACAAATAACCGCGGTAACAGCAAAGTATAAACAAAATGTAAAAAAGTATAAAAAACATTTTTTGTGTTTTATGTTGTAAACTTTTATTATTATTATTAAAGTTGTTGTTGCTGTTGATGTTGAAGCTTAACGGCGATATTAAAAATATTAATAATACTAATAATAACAGCAACAACACAAGAATAGCACTAAATGCGTCGAGTAAAATAATAAGATCAGTAGTGATAGTAGTATTAGTACTAGTATTATGAGTAGTAACTTTACTAGAACAGTTTTCTAGTCTTCTTACTTAAAAAAAAAAAAGATTTCGTTTTTAAAATGATAATTACTTAAGTGTTTAATGTATACTTAAAACATTATAAATAGAAAGATTAAAATTGTAAAGTTTTGTAAAGCAAAATAAAAGCAACAGCGCATCCAACTGCAGATTATAATTAATTATACATTATAACCATCACCATTACCACGATTATCATTTACCATTTATATTTATCGACTTCTCTTCACAAATTTTTACATTTTATAATTTTCAAAACTCAAAAACTTCCTTATTGTTATACGGAACATTATTTCTACCCCTTATTGAGAGGCAACGCCAACCACCCAATAAGTAACAACACTCACCTCAGGAATATTTAGTTTTTTCTAGCGTTTGCTTCCTTCGAAAAAGAAAGTTGAGGTGAAAATTTTCATGTTTGTGTTTGGGGATGATTTTGAGGGAGGAAACATATGTTTGTGATATTTTTATTGGTTTTGTTAGTTAAACAAATAAATATAGAATAGCAACATGAAAAATAAAGTTAAAAATTATTATAATAAATGATGATGGCTTTTTAACTTGATTTTCTTTTTGTTGTTCCTTGTAAAAGTAATAATCGTTATTGCTTCTTTTATAGTTTTTCTTTTTTTTTGCGCTGAAAATTATGCAATAAAATTGTTTACCTTCTCATTTTAAAACCGTTTAATTGTTTTTCATTGTGGGCTTTGCTCTCGTTGTTGCATTTGTATGGTCACTAAGTTAATTTTAATTCATTTATTTACAAACAAATAAGATAAAAATTATTAATTAATTTTATGGATTCCCTTTTCTTTTTAGATTTTATTACATCGATTTAACTTTCTTTTTTATGCTATATGGAAGTAAGATTTTTGCATTTAAGTACTTTACTGGGTTTAAAAATATATTGCATATGTGACCAGTATGTTAGTTATATAAAATTTATAAAAACGTAAAACAAGAACGAGGAATGGTTAAGTCGCGAACATTATACACCAAGTAAACGAGAATTTGTCAAAGGTTTATTACCACCGAATGTAATATTTATATAACACATATTTCTTTTACGTGTTTATTATTTATGATATTTTTTCTCTTTTTTTATTTTTATTTTTATTTTTGTTCAGGAACGAAAATCAAACCTCAAAATCCATATAAATTTTTTATGCCATAAAATAACACAGAATAATGTACATAACACAGTTTTTTGAACATTGAAGGAGTTTTTTCTTTTTTTTTTGTTTTGGTTTCTTATGATTGCAAAATTTTATTATTAGATTATGTATTGGCGAACACATTTTTATTAAAACATTGAGAAAATTTAATTAAAATTTAAGTATATAAAATTCAATATAAATTAATTCTGTTCGTTTGTTGTGTGTTAACCATTTTTGCACCTTAATAAAAATACTTTTATTATTGTTTTCCGTACTTAAAAACCGAAGGATAATTACTTAACGAAGAAAATTAAATAGAATAAAAACCCAAGTATTTTCTGCTTAACTTTTTAATTAGAAAATTATTTACAATTAAAAATCTTTTTCGTTTTATTTATTTAAATAGATAATGATCAAAATTTCTATCTGCATTCATAGTAATTTTGGGAAAACAAAGAATGCTTGTTGCCTATCATTAAGTGTTAAATATTTTTTGCATTAAAACAAATTATTAGATAGTTTTCGCAAGGTAATTTTACTAAATATAACATAATTAAATAAAATATTTAATATCCTTGTTTGTTGTTAATAAGAACAAAATATTTGTAATAAACATGTGTAGTGTTTTAAAGTAAAAATCGGAGAAAAAAACATGATTAGGAAAATAGAGAAAATTAACTATGAAAAAGTTTTAATTTTATTTCCAACATTAAATTTGACAAGAATTTAACGATCCTTGTATAATTAATGAAGCATTGGAGTAAAAATTAATGTTTTATGAATTTTCCTTCAAAAATTAATGTCTTATTTAAAACTTTAAAGAAAAAAAGAGTTATGTGCCAGGTGTGCGTTTTATTTTTATTTTATCTTTAACATATTTTAACGTTTTGCTATTAAGAGCGTGGATTGAATTGTGCTGCCTAGCGCCGTGTTACAAATTTAATTGCACATAATGCGCGGTTCAGTTACCTAAAATATACTTGGGTGTTTCTTATTAAGCAAATAAATGTAGCCAAGGTGGTTAACATAGTTCGGTGGATGTAATGCTTGTAAACGCTCGGTTAACCTGTTACGGATGGAACTAAATTGTGCAAAAAATGTTATATTTTTAAAGCTCTATAGTGCTATTACAATTTAATGGTTAAAATCGAACGTTTTTATAAAATGTTTAGTATATATTGTCATAATTTTATTGATTTAATCACTTATGAAATAAATGTTCCATTTGCTTTTATTATGCTTTTTGAGTGAAAATTCTGTTTTTAATAAGTAATAAGAAAAGTAAAAATGAAAAATCAAATTTAGTATGATAACCATAGCATTTACTATAGATTTGATAAGATTTTATTAATATAATAATTATTAAAATGAATAAACATTAATTTTATGGTGAAAAACATTGAAAGTAAATAAATAAAAAATGAATATAAATTCTATATAAAAGCATAACTAAAATCCATTCAATTGTATTATAATGAGGGATTACAATATTTATCTATAGTAAATGTGATAATAATAATAATAATAATAACAGTAGGTGTGAGTTGATACAATAAATCCCTATAACTATTATACTTGTGTATATTGTTCTATTGTTGTTCTGTTGTATTGAGAGTTGTTAATAGGCGTAATTTTCTAACCACAATGCTATCCCGAACATGAACTAAAAATTATGACTAGTTTTATACTTAGTGGGTGCAATTTTCTTATTCACATTAAAGCTACTTCATTCCTCTTATATTTCCTTTTGTAAAAGATTGTACATCCTATTTGTATATTTTTTACACTAAAGTAAAAAGGTTTATTTAAAACTTGTCTGTTTTATAATCTTGTAAATTCTACTTTGCTTTAATTTGAGTCTTTTTTTTTTTAATTTTGCGTACATAAGTTGTTGTTTCTTATTTATTTATTAAATCTGTCATTAGGTGTACTGTTTTAAACGTGTTTTGGGTTATCTTGTATCTTCAAAGGCTGTCGAAAATGCAAACAAAATTAAAAGCAACCTTTAAGCAATGTTTGTACATTTTGCTTGTTAATATTTCGGCAATGGAACAATAAAACAACATTCGTCTATTATTTTAATATCAGAAATCTATGCGGAATAAAATGGTTTTTTTTGTTTGTTATCCAAAAACCAGGAAAAATAACCACGATAGATGTCTTTTATGTTATTTCCGCCTATTAGAAATTTTAATTGTTGTTGAAATTTTTAAACTGAAACGTTAGAAATGTTATCAAAAATCCTTTGAATTATTTTCATTATTTTAATTATTTTTGTTAATGAAGAAGAAAAGTAAGAATATTATCTGAAATATTTACGTCAAACTATTGTTCGCTATTGTTAACCATAGTGTTATTATTCGTAAAATTTTGATGATAGTTAAAATCTTGATTAAAATCAACATACATATATACATAATTTTTTAAAGTGCCAGAGATGATGAACAATATTTATCAATGTCATAAATTCAGTGGTGGTAAACCTTTGAATAATATTTGCACCCGTCTTATTATCAATAACACGTTTTGTGGTGAATATTACACGATTTTTCGCTCTTGTTGTTGCATTTTAAGTAAAAGTAAAATTAAATTAATATTAAATTTAATGTTGATTAAAGAATTTAATGTTTTCGCAAAATACCAGGTTTGTGTTTTGTTGTTTTATGCTTTTATTAAGTCAGGTTTATACCATTAGGCCTAGTTTGAGAACGTGGGTGTTTTGAAATGATAGTAAAAACGTATTGGATTACATTTTTACGTATAATTTGGTTTAGAAATTTGTTCATTTTTCCATTTAATTTGTTGATTACGATTTTAAAATATCTAGATAATTGTTTTTTACATTTTTGTTTCTCATTTTTTGTCTCATTAATTGAATAATACTGTTTTTTAGATTTATTTTTAGGTAGCGTAGGTCGTACAGCAATAGCGAGAAATAAAACTAAAAAACAATTAAAAGGTTTTAGGTTGCAAAACTAATCTTTAGTACGTGTAAGGTGTAATAAAGGTTGTAAAAAGGATGTAATTATTAGTAGAAAAATATTTCTCTTATACCCTATTTATTACTAGTGTTCACATAACTTAATTAAATAACTTTTAATTCACTGTTTTGGTACACCAAGTAAATTCTCAAATAAAAGCATTTCTCTGGCTTTTTATTAATGACTTAAAAAGAAATAAAAACGAAAAAACACCAATTCAATAACCAAAGTAATAAATTTTAATAATAATAATATAAAGCTTAATTTGTTACCCTTATAAAAATAATTATGAATCACATTTTATATTTTTTATTTAATAAAGAACGTACAAAACCTAGCTAATAGGTTAAATCGATAATAAATTGAATAAAAAATCACCGAAAATATATATACGTACGTAGAAGAAAAAGGGAAAGTAAGGAAAAATATAAATAATACTGAAAACGATATGTAGAAACGGAGTTCACCCATCCAACTGTGTAAAGAAAACCTTAGAGAAGTTGTCGATTGTATCAAAGTGGTATAATGTGGTATAAGTCATCACAATTCTATACAAAGCAGGAGCTAAACAAAAACAAGAAATAAATAAATAAATATTGTAGAAATTTGTTTCTTTATTTTTGCTTTTAACATAAAGATAATGGTTTAAGTCACGTTAGGTATTCATTTTCTTAAAATAAATAAAACGGAAAAAAAATAACTATTGATTTCGGTTGATTTTTAGTTAGTTTTTCCTTTCGTTTTTCTTTTGCTTGCTTATTTATTTGTGGTAAAAGGTAGAAACAAATATGTTGAATGAATTATGTTTACAGAATTTACCCTTTTTTGTACACTGTTTTCTTTTTTCCTTTTTGAAGTATTTTGATTATTTATTTATTTATTTTTTTCATTTATTTTACCTTAATAATAATCATAAAACCTTGTGACTTATTATTCTGTAATCAGAAGCAAGAATAGAGAATTTTTATTTTTATTTAAACCAAAATAAAAACAATAAAACGATTTTGATAAGAAGAAATTGATAAATTTTCTTTAACTTGCTTATCGTATTGCTAATTTTATATTATTAATAATAATAATATTAAATATATATAAGGGAAAATGAATTAAATATTTTTATTATTATTATTAATGCTATTTGTTGACCTTTTTTTCTTCTTGCTACCTCATTAATTAATTATTTTGCTTTTTCATTACTTTTTTATGTAATTTATTCCACAATATTGTTTTTTTGTTGTTGTTGTTGTATTGATTAAAATATTTATTTTATTTTATTTGATAGAGAATTATTGAATTGCTTTAATGGTATATACATATATAATAATTGGCAGCAAAAGGCACTGCGAATTTATTTGAACAAAAACACTTTGCGAAAACATTATAAATGTTTTTTTTTGTTTGTAAAAACTGTATAAATGTTTTCTTTTTAGATCTTAGACTTAGAAAGCTTTGATTTGATTTATTCGTGGAAAGATAGATTTTATGAAGAAGCTTCCTTGGCATTATTTATCAAAACAAGATATTTTTTGCTATTTATATATTCAGCCAATTAATAAGAAATGCAAAAATAAACACATTTTCTCTCGTTGGTTACTGAATAACGAAATAAAAGAAAATAAATAAAAATTAGGAGGATTTTTTTCAAATGATTAAAGAAAATTACAAACAACAAAGAAGCAAGCAAATCTTTTTTAATTTAACGCATGAATAGAATAAATTGATAATAAAATAACAAGAAATACACAAATATATATAAATATTAGAAAAATCACCAGGATCAAATAGAAAATTCATGTTAATTTTGTTTGCAAACAATTTATGTTGTCGTTTAAGTTACAAAAAAAAAAGCAAATATAGTAAACAGTTTTTAAAAAGTCACGAAAATATAATTATAATTCGGTTCAGTTTATTAGTCTGTGATAGTGTTATCAATTGGATTTACAAAAATAAAACAATTTTACGTCGTCATTTAATTAATTGATTTTTATTTTGTGTAATTACGTAAGTAGAGCAATGAATGCATATTTTATTTGATCGTACGCAAATTCAAGAGTCGCAAAATATTTTTAGTATTTAAATGTCTCACGTCGCTATGAAATAAAAAAAAATAAAATATAAATATTTTTCGTTGAATTTACTTTTCGTATATAAAGTGCTTAACAGGATAATTAACAATTGTAATGAAAATTGTGAAAAACAAGAAACAAGTAAACTTTGTTCTAAGAGAGTAGATAATTTAGAACTTCTATAATGTTAAATACCAATTAGAAGTGAAATTCGTTGCACGACACATTTAATTACCGCTTTTACAATTAGTCGTCTTAGATACGAGCTTTGAATTTAAATTGATTAATATAAATAAGTTCTTTATTTTTGTGCTTAGTAAAATTTTCAGTTGATAAATAGTGAATTTTGGGTTCACTTTTAAGCAACAGTAGAGCGACATGAATTCAAATTACATATGCTAAAGAGTGAACATATCAAGGACATGGTAGTTAATTTATCAAAAACAATAATTTACATTTAGTAAGTAAGTTAGTCAGTATCAATGCACTTTGTAAGAATACTATCAGAGATTAAATAAAAGATAAAGATAATTTAAGAGTCGAAAACACTACAATCGCATTATTTTCTTTTTTATTATTGGAATAAATTTTATACACTTTTTCGTACATTTTAAACGCTTTCTATTTTTATTTTAATGGTTTTTTTTGTGGGGTAGCAATGTGCTTACTTGAATGAATATCCTAATATATCTGTATATATGTATGTAAAAAGAGATTAAGCGTTTGTTTTAAGTGTTTTTCAAGGGATAAGGCGAAAAGAATTAACTTTACGTCGATTGTTCGTTTTCTTCTTTATGTCGTTACTGTTGTCGTCATTCTCATATGAGTAAATTTTATAAAAAGATATATTTTGGTTAAACAGTTTGTTTGTTTAGTATTCTTTCCTAGATTTTGTAGCTTATTTTTCATTTGTCTACATAACCATACAGCTACACAGTTACTGGATGTTAGTTATTTGTCTAATTTTTGACTTCACTACAAATTTATTTTTATTATTATTACTATTATATTTCCCAGCATTGACATAACATTACGCATGTTAACATTAAAAACACTTTGTTTTACATACATAGAGAATGTTTTTTTAAAAATAAAATTAAAAAAAAAGAACAATTTTACCTAATAAAAAAGTAGAAAACTCAACATCCACCATCATGTATCAGCAGCCACCCATCGTCATCTTAAGCAAATTTTTATTTAAAAAAAAAATAAAATTATTTTGCTAACTAGAACATGGTGATGTGAGATGAAAATAAAATTAAACGACTATTTCATTTTCTATTCGTATAGTTATAACAGATTGAGCTTTTTTACATGTTATTTTTTTTTTTTATTTAAACTTTTATCAACCCCTAGAATTATGCTTGCAGATAAAATACATTTTTTGTTGCCTCTTCTTATGGTGTTATGTGTTTGCTGTTGCTGTTGTTGTTATTATTATTTCTTCTATTTAAATTTCGTGTAATAAAATATTGTTGGGTGGTTGGTGGCAGGTTTACGGAATCAAAAATAAAAGTTTTCAAAAATCGAAAAAAACATCTTAAGTCTGTGCGAAAAAAAGATTAACATTTTATTTTAATCTAATATTTGGGCTTATTGGGTGGTGATTTTATGTATAAATTTTGCTATGGAAACGAAAACTTTCTTCGACTTTAAACAATAAAACGATTGATCTTTTGCGCTTTTATTTGCTCGTTGCAAAAACGAAAAAGACATTTGATTGGAATTGAAAGGTTACGCTGTAATGAGGTATGAATGGTTTTCTATTAATTTTTCTTCATTTTTTTCGTTATCTTTTATTCTTTTCTCTTATTTATATTTATTTAGATAAAAAATGTTTTTTGGCTGATATAAATCTAATAAACCTGATGACTTTTTTTTATTAATAATATAAATATATATATATATATATATTACTTTTATTTGCAAGATAAGAATTTTTATCGCTTTATGTTATTTATTTATCATGGAGAAAAGTTTTTTTTTGCTCAAGATTGAATTTAAAATCAGTTAACAAATAAAGAAGAAAGTTTTCTGCTTGAACTTAAGTAGTATTTTAAGTAGTAAATTTCATAAAAACAGAATTTATAAGAAAAAAAAAATACGAAAATAATTTTTTTATTGCCTGAATGTTGTCTAATTGTATTACTTAATTTGCAAATCTCTCTGTGCTTTTGCAGTGACAGAATAAACAAGAATTTTCTTAGTTATTTTTGCTCTATGTTTAGTCTTCTCTGTTGTTTAATAATTTAATTAATTAATTTTTATTTTTAAATTAAAAATTATAAAAAATTGACGCCACTTTTCTTTAGCAAACAAAACGTTTATTTATCTAAAGGAGAGTTAAAAATGATGTTTTCTTTCGAAGGGAAATTGTAGTGGAAAAACTGTCAAAAGAAAATGAAAATAAAAAGGTTTTGCAAAAATGCATTTAATCAACGAAAAAATGTTTTTATTTTAGCGAAAAATAAAATAAATAAATAAAAAATACTGCATTTAATAACAATAATAATAATAAAAATAATGCAAACGTGTTTGTTTAAAGTTGTGCAGTGGTTGGTTTCGTCTGTTTTAAGTTATTAATAAAAAAAAAGCAAAAATTTATACCATGGAATGAACAGAAAATATAAAAACCAGTTTTTAACATAAATAAATGATATGTTTTAACATTTTTTTTTTGCCTTCTCATTATTTAAGTAAAAACTTAATAAAAATATATGAAAAATAATATTTTTTAATATAATATGAAATATTATATATTGTGAAATATATAAGCAAATTAATGTCTTTTTTTATTTTCAATGCACTTTAATAAACACATTTATCTTACTATTGTGTAATGAAAAATATTAAACTGAGTATAAAACGTTAGAAAATTTTGCGAAAACAATACTAATTTTTTTTTTGATTTGTGAATAATAATACATGAAACCTGCTAAATGCGTTTAATCAATGCAATTCAACGACGAATTGATAGACTTTATTTTTCAACAAGTTTTGACCATTTTTATTGTTGTTTCTTAACAAAAATAAATAAATTAATTAATTATGTAAACTGATTCTAATAGGCACATTTATTCTAATACACTGGAGCACCTACAAAAGTTATTTACTTTGCAGAAACTTTCAAAAGATTAAACCTAAAACAAAAATGCAAACAAAACATACCTTGAAAGCTCTTTATTATTATTTTATTTGAAACATTTTTATTTTTTTGTTTTCGGTGATTTTAGTTTTATTTTAATTTTATTATATAAATCACATTTTCCATTATTTATTAATTAATTAAGTATTAACGTTTATTTTAAAACTACAATATTTTTTTTTTTTTTTTTAATTATTGATTTAATGAATTGTTTAACAACTGAGTGAACACATAAAAACTTCTGTAAACATTTCTAACATAATTGTTAAATTGTTTAAATAAAAGAAAAACAAACAAACTAATATTTTCTTATCGTAACTGAAGGTAAACTAGAAAAGTTTCACGTTTTTTACACATCGAAATGTATAACTTGTACACTACCTATTGCTACGGTTGACAGTTGCTGGTTAACTGATTAACAAAAATATTTACTTCTTTTAACAGTTCAGTTCACTGTTGATGTGCTTTTTCTACTTCTACTCCTTCTTTGCTGTTCTGATTCGGTTTTACTTTTTTCTTGTTTTTCTTTTAAATTCTTGGTGCTGGTGGTTGTCTTATTGAAAACTTTTGAATCTTCTAACGGAACGAAAAATAATGTAACGTAGCGTAATGTTATGTAAATAATAATAATAATAAAAGTTTAAAAAAAAACAAGCTCTGAAGTGAAATCAACTGAAATATATATATTTTTCATGTTTTTAAATAGAGACTTAGTAAAGTTAAATCGAATACCAGAAACAAAAACTATGTTTTCACTGTAAGTAGAACATAATCTCACTCAACATAACAACTAAAGCAACATAACAGCATATAAGCTTTATGTTTTAGCTTTCTTTTATGCTTTTTTTTTCATTAAGTTTCAATACGTATTCGATATCGGAAATTTATTATAAAATTCTTAACATGCGCGTTAGTGTTGCATATTTTCTGTTTTTTAATATTTTGCATTACCATGCTTTCAGTAAGCAAAAACGTATATATGTGAGAAACACATTTGTAAGGTTTTTTTTTGTATTATGTTTTAGTCAAATTAAACAATATTTTATTCGAAGGGTTTTCTTTATTATAATTATTATTTCATTATTCCTTTTTTATTGTTAATTAATTTTTATTTAATTTAATTAGATTTTAATTATATTTTTACTATTTTGTTAGGTCAGTTATTTGCTTGCATCGTAGATTAAGAGCAAAAATCATCATTTGTGATTATTGTTGGCTACAATGTATTTAGGGTTCTATTATTTACCTTAAATAATAAATAAACTACGAAGGAACATTAAAAAATAATTAATTTTACTATATACAAAAAAATAAGGAGAAAAGGAATGGGAAGGAAAAAACAATCGTAAACATCAAATAAGAATCATTAAGCAGTTAAAGAGCTTGAACTTGTTAAATCCATGTAATAATATTAATGCTATTAGGCGGTAGTCAATTTATATGTTGGTTAAAAAGAAATCATTTAACCCAATAAAGCTCTTGTTTTTTTATCTTTAACAATAATAATAATAATTGTTGTTAGCTATAATCTCTTACACATTTTAGTATTTTAAAAATAATATCGCTACAATATTATGATTGAAATTTATTGTTTTAGCATTATTATTTCATTCTTTATTTGTATAATAAGAAAAAATAAATAAATAAATATTAAATTGAGATAAAAAAAATAGGAAAAGAAAAAAGAGAAACCAATAAAACATAACATACAAAGTAAAAAATTTAACCACAATCATCACATGGTAAATAAGATGAGGTGGAAAACAAAGAATAAAAAATAAAAAAGGAATTTTTATGAATTTGATATTCTGGTTTGACTGCCTCATTCAATGTGATGTCAGTGATTTGCAACCACAATGTTATTAATGTTATTACTTTTATCTTATTTACCTAAATAATAACGTCAGCTATGATTTTGTATATAAAATTGAATTACTTAATGATTGTATACCGGTATCTGTCTAACATTAAATCAAGTTGTGTAGCCAAATAATTTTTTTGTTTATTTCAGATTGTCTTAATTTAATACTTTTATTATTATTGTTATTTATGATTAGATAGTTCGACAAGAAAAAAGTTTTTAAACCTCTGTGTGGTTATATAAAACATAAAATGATAAAGAAATTTCACAGCACTCAAAACTACTGTACACGGTTACGTATGTAACGTGAATTTTGCAAAATATAAAATAAAATAAATAAAATAATAATAATACCATATGTGAACTTTTAAGTTAGGTAACTTAAAAAGGTATAAGATGAAAAAAATACATAAAAAATAATAAAAATAGGAAAGAAGCAATGCAAAATGATAAGGAAAAAGAAATTCACAGAGGAAAAACAAAGTTGAACTTTGATTGTTTTGTTACCTTTTTTCCATGATATTTTTCTTATATTTTTCTCTCTATTTGATTGTTTATTTTTATTTTATGAGCTTTTATTGCTCAATCGCTGTGTGTGTATACCTTTTATTTTATTTTAATAAAATGAATTGTTTATAGAAATGCAACAGTTGAGTAGTGTAAATGCATATTTTTCTGTGACTAACTGAAAAACGTGAAGCCTTATCTGGTTTTACGTTACTTATCTTTTTCAAATAACAGTTTTATGTGGCGAGAAGTTTCTTCTCAATTTGAATTATTATTATTTTATTTTAAGGATGTTAATTGTATTTTCATTTTTGTTTTATTTGCTTTAATTACACCTTAGTTCCGCCCAGTTGCACCAACGTTACGCTGCATGAAGTTTCAATAATATTTAATTTTAAAAGCATTGAATCATGTAAAAACAATTTTTATTAAATGAAAATATATATTTTTTTTTGCATTAAATGCCACACTGAATAGCAAATGGAAAAAACAACCGAATCTGCATTTTACCACCACGATTGTGTATTTAAGATAAATTGAAGAAAAAACGATTCTTGTTGGAATTTTTATTGAATTTTATTAGCTTATTTTTTGTTTTTAATTTTATTTTTAAATATAATTGTTTTTGTATATTTATTTACATATGAGTAGGTGGTTGTTTAAAGCGAATGATAAAACAACAAACGTTGTTAAATATAATAAGAAATTTAATATCCCAAACAATCAGAAGATAATAAAAGAAATATAAAGAAAAAACCTAAATTCCCACATATTTATTTATGATTATTATTCACTATTATTCTTCTTTGACTTGATTAACATAATAATAATGATGATAATTATAATAAGAATATAAAATAAAACGAATGATGTGGAGGAGAGACAAGGAATAATAATAATTTTGAAGCACAGTTGGAACTCGTTATGAGTTAACTTTTACTTATGTAAAGTACTCTCTGTATCAAATTAATACAGTATTTTTTATTTATTAATTTATTAAACTTTTTTTGCAAATTTATTTTTTTTCGTTTAATTATTTTTTAACGAAATGTATTAAAGCTTTTTTCGCATAAATCAAAACTAATCATTACTTTGCATTTGCAAATAAATGTGCAAAGTGGGCTGTCTGATATTAGGCGAAAATTTAAATTAAAAAATATTTTACAAATTTTATCAAAGTGTGAATATAAGAAGTAAATAAGTGAATAGAAGAAACATAGTCTAAAGTGAGTGACATTTAGACATAGTGAAATGTTGTAGAGTATTCATAAAATTTAAGAAAATCTAAATAATAACAGTGCAGTTACAGTACAGATAAGAATAAAATTAAGTAGTTTGAGGCAATAAAAGATCTTATACATCTGCGATAGTAAAAACATATCTCTATTTGTCATTCTGCCATTTTGTTGTTATTCCCGTAACAATTTTATTCTTTTTATATAGATGTTTGTTTGTAATTTTAATCCACCAAATATATATATATAACAAAATAAAATAAAATAAAAAATACATCTCAAGACATGTTACTTTCTAGTATCAACTGACATTCAAAGTAAAAGTCTGTAAAAACTAAGTAAAAAGTAATAAAATTATTTCCTTCTCCTTATTCTTATTTTAATAGTAGAATTTATGTAGAAAAGTTGTGAGTACACAACATACATTTATGTAGTACACTTATGTAGGAAGAAAATGTTTACTTGTAGGCATTTCGTTTGTTTCGTAAATTTTTCGTGGTAATAAAGTGTGAAGAAATGTAAACAAACGAAGGATAAACCGCACACACAATGCGTCATTAATGTTTTATAAAGAAAAGAATTTTTTATTTTTAGAAATCTTTAATGAGAAGCATTTTTTTTTTTAATTATTTTATTTTGGAGGTAATCGAACTTTGTACCAATTGATGTTACAACAAGTGTACGTGTGTGCTTTGTTCGGTTTGTGTTATTTATTTATAATTTGGCTTCCGGTTAGTTGTTGTGTTGTTTATTGTTATAAAGACAGTAATTAGCTTGATTGAAGATTTTTTTTCATCTTTTTTATCTATAATGTAATTTTAGAATATTGAACAGAAATCGGCTTTAATATTGTTCTGAGTTTGTTACTTTACGAGTAACTAAATTTACTTTTTGCTTTGTGACAATAGTGGTTTTAGTTGTTAAAAGAATAAATAAACAAAATTCGACACCACTATAGAGCATGCATTTACTTGCAGTCTGGACTGGATAATTTAGTCAAGAAAATATTTATTTATTTATTTTTCTTAAATTTTTGTTGACATTTTTCATTTTCATTTTCCAAAGAACCAAATAACTAAAAAAATGCTTTTGTTATGATTATTAATATATTTTTAAATAAAAATAAAATTTCTATATTTTTTGGTTTTTGTTGCAGAAAGATTTCTGTTTTCTTTTCATTTTTTCGATGAGTAGCAGCAGCAACATTAACAAAAGGATTTTACGCTTGAATAACTTTTTGCCATAATTTTTGTCTTTTGAAGAGAAATTTTTATTTTTATCTAAAGAAGGGCATATCAAAAATAAAAGAAAAGAAAAATATAGAAATATATTAAAATAAAATTACATTGAAAAACTATTCTTTAGTTTGTTTTTTGTTGTTAATAAACATAATCCAAGGACTTTCATCATCAACTGAACAAAAATATAAAAATGATTTTATTTTTCTTTACAATTTCCCTATTTTTATGTTTTGACAAAAAAAAAGAAAAGAAAAACTATTCAATGCTGCTGCTGCTGAATATGATTTTTGAATATTATTTTAATGATCAATAAACAAACAAAATACGAATGAAAACAAGAAAATAATTGAAATGAGGAGAACCGAATAGTTTAACAAGCATAAATTTTATGTTTGTTAAGGAATCCTTTATTATTGACAAAATCATTAAAGAGGATAATTTATAAAGTTTTTTTTTAATGTATTTTTTACAGTAACAAAGAAATAAAAGGAAAAATTGTAATAAAATGCTTTTGGGATAAATAAATTGAAATTTAATGAAGTTAAATTAAGTAAATAAGTAAGAAAAAAAATGTGTTGTGACGAATCTGTGAATAGCAACAGTAAAAACTATATCCATTTAAACTAAATTATACTATAAACTTAGTATATATCGTGTGCTGGCCATTCTCTTGTAATTAAAACATTTTGATGCTTATAATGCCAGAGCAACATTCACTTAATTCTCTTTTTTTATATATATACTTTGAACAGAGTTCAAGAATGTATTCTTCATTAGCAGCAATATTGCAGAATTAAGCGCAGCCAACTGAATATGTTTATCAGCAAAAATAAATTAAAAATTATAATAAAAAAGCTTTTAATGCAGTCATCTGTCCATTGCCTTGATTAATATATATGAGATTACATGAAAAGCAACACAAGATTATAAAAACGCAGTAAAAGCCAATGATACAGCGAATCTAAACTAGGCAAACACACGTACACATCACAAAGCCCTAAAATTGTATTAGGTCAGTTAAAAATAACAGAACAAAAGGTGAACAAATTAAATAAAATTTACCTGTTTTATTTTATTTTGAATAAAAATAAAGTTTTTCTCTTATTTATTTTTAGTTAAGCGTCTATTGTTTTGATCAAGTAATATCCTTGGGATACTTTATATCACTTCTTCTCTGCTATCTTTTTAACAAATAATCCAAAAGTAATAACAGCAAAGAAGAAGAAGAAGCGCAACAATAGCCACAATACACACTACACAATGCACACAATTCATATGATATTAATTTCGTGCATTTATATGAACAATTCATAAAAACTGTATTATAAAAATGCAACTAACACTAAAAATGGATTAAAAAAACTGTTTTGTTGATGTTTGCCCGCTTCCAGAGCACAAAAAAAGGAAGATTTTATATTGTACAATCCAAAATTGATATAAAAACGTAAAAAAAGCGCAATGAACAACAATAATTACAACAAAGCACACAAGCAACAATGGATATGAGCAAAACTAAAAGTAAAGTTTTTAAAATTGCACAAAAAGCTACACAAATCAATGAGATTATTTGATTTTTTTTATTATTATTTTTTATATTGTATGTTTGTTGATTTTCGTTTATGTTTGAAGGTTGCAGTAGCACTATTTACCGTTTTTTTTACTGTATCGACGCGTTTTTTTTTTTTCGGTTTTTCACTTTATTATTATTTTAATTTATTTTATACTCTCTTTTCGGTTATTAACAGTCTAATATAAAAACATGTATATGTATATTTTTTGCCGTTTCACAACACCAATTAAATTAATTAAAGAAAAATTAACGAAAAAATGAAAACCAGTGGCTCGCGTCTTTAATTTAATTAAATTCAAGAAATACAGAAAATTTTATACATTTTTTCTCTTGTTTTAGTTCGTTACGGTGTTAAAGACTAGACTGACTTAAAGTTAAAGAAACTTGATGGAAAAAACTTCACGAAAACCACTTCAGCGGTATAATAAAACAGAAAGACGAGAGAAAAAAAAATAAAATTAAAATTCTTGATTTTTTGTACAGAGCAGTGAGCCGAATTTGGTTGTTTTTATTTCAGTTATATTAGCAAAAGAGTAATTAAGCTTGTGTTCTAGTAAAAGAATAGAGTAGTAAAGTGACTGTCAATATATTTTATTTTTTGATACATGGTTATCGTAGTTCAATTAAATTTATTTAATCTTCGCGAATGCTAAATATCTAACATAGAGTACGGCTTTCATCGCTGACTAGACTGCATTCTTCTTTCTGTTTTTTTTATTTTTATTTCATTTACTTTAAACCAACTTAGCTTCAATGAACTCAAAATACAAATGAAAGAAGTAAATAAAAAATTAAAAAAAAAAAAAGAAAAATTATTAAACTGAGATCATAAATTTATTTAGTTCGGTTAAATATACTTTAGTTGTGTTAGACTATTATTATTATTTTGCTTTGTTCTTAAAAAAGTTAAGCTGCTAAAATTACACTCGAATTTTTTGTGTTGTGCAGATATTCATATAAACGATTTATGTTGGCTAAGTTTTGCTATGTTGATTGGTTGACAAAAATTGCTTCTTTTTTTGTTATAGTTAATTTAAAAACTAAAAACTTGTTTCCATCATTTTTTCCAGATGTAATTGCAACGTTTTTTTTGTTTGTTAAAACTGACAAAATAATTAAAAATTAGGTTCGTTTTGATCACTTTTTAGTTCACTGGTTTTTTAAAACTGTTTTCGATAGTTGTAGGCACGTTCTAGTCGGCTTTATATTAATCAATCTACTTATTTTTATTTTATTATTTTTTGAATAAAACATGACTTTTAGTGATAACGTAAATTTATAGAAATAAATCTACTGTCCATTAAACGCTCACAGTATGATCGTCGGATTGAACATCATTGTTTTATTAAATTAATAAATAAAAATAATAAAATGAAATAAAACAATAGGAGATACAATTAACCAATCAACACACCTTAAAATAGGTTAAGTAAATGTGAATAAATGTAAATCAACCAATCAATGAGCGCACATAAGTTTTCATCACTTAAAATTATTATAAATAAAATTTGTTTCGTTTTTTTTTTTTAAATATTAAAAATACCATCCAACAACACAAAAGCATTCTTAACGGTAATCATAATTTTCATTATTTTCCATTTATGCAAATTAAATTAATAAAAATAAAAGCAAGCTTTAATTAAATCTTAATAAACTCGTCTTGTGTGGTATTTATTGTTTTTTTTTTTTGTCATTTGACATTTTTTTTTCTTTTTAAGTAGGTTAATTTAGTTTGATATAAAATATTCTCACCTGATTATAATTTTTCTGTTTATCCCAAAATTTAAACATTTTTTTACACATTTTTATAATATTTCGTTTATTTTTCTTATTTAAATCACAAATCAACAAGACATGGATAGTCGTAAACACCTCAACAACTAAATTGTAAGTGATTCATTCCTACATCTAGGGGTTTTTTTCTGTTGGCTTAGTATTCTTCTTCTTTATTTTACCTTATTATTATTATTAGTTTTTTTATCGTTTTGTAAGACTATTAGGGACCCGTATATATTCTAGCTAGTAGTAAAGTACTTATGAGTAGGATTTCTATTGAAAAGACGGATAAAAAAGCGTAAAGAATTCTTTTGTCAGTCTCAAGGAAAAGTCATCTAAAATATAATAGACAAAAAAAAATAGATACATATAAGGATTATTAAAGGGACACGTTCATGGATAAGGGTGTCTTTCGCTTCGTTCTTCATATGGCTGAATTAATATTTTTATTATTAAAAATATAAATTCTTTTATGAATTTTTTTTTCTTCGCATTTTTTTTAGATTATTTACCAAGAAAAACCTTTTTAAGAGTGAAATATTGTTGTCTTTGTTAAGTAAGTTATATTTTCTTAAAAAATTTATTTTTTCGCCATTAAATGAATATTTGAATTAAATTAATTTGATTGATTGTGTTTGTTATGTTTATTAGCAATTGATGAAAATTTATTATCATTTGTGACGCTTTCGTAGATAGCTAAGCATTTGAAAGGTTTGTTGGTTATCTCCAATTTTTATTATTTTAATTAATTAATTTTCTTCTTTTTTTCATGTTAATAAAATACTAATAAAAGACACTTTATAAATGGCATAAAGTGTTGATAACATTAAAATGTCAGGTTATCATTTCGAAACATATTTTCCATAATACGAGGGTATTTTCCTTATTTAGTTGCGTAACATAAAAACATAAAGATTAAAGGCATACACTAAAAAAAAAGAAAAGGAATAAAAATGTAGAACAAAAAGAATACTGAACATAGAAAACCGCACTTGTATGATATATTCAGTAAAGAAAAAAACGTAGAATAAATAAATTTACGTGAATAGAGTGGAGAGAATGACACAGAAAACGCGGTAATATGGTATAAAGTGCGAGGGTACAAAAATAGCTTCAGGTGTTAAAATAGTTACCTTTTTGTTGTTATTTATCGTATTTTTTTTTTCTAGATTAACAAAGTAAAGAATAGAGAAAAAATTATAAAGAAATTGAATGAAAGAAAAAAGTAAAAGAAGAATAACATATACGAGTACCACTCGATCCTTATAGTAAATACGAACATCTATACTCTTACCTAACCCATATCTTTCGAAAAAATTTTAATTTTATATCATTTTTGCCTTTTTAGATAATTTATTATTATTATTATTATTATTTATTAGATTTTTATGTTTTTAATAATAGTGATGATGATAATAATAATAATAATAATAAAAGAGACATAAGAAGAAAACGGAAAAATTCATTTAAAATTGGAGCTACGCTGTTTTAACCATTAAAATTGCATTAAAACGTTATGCACCCTACAATTGTGATGTAAAATAATAATAATAATAAAAATTTTTGAGTTTTTATGGTTAGTAAAAACGTGCATTCAACTGCAAAACCCAAATGATAAATCATGGAAAACTATAAAATGAAAAATAGTGAATTTTTCAAGACAAAAAAAAGGTATTTTTATGCAGAGATATTTTCTACAATTGCAAAGACTGGGAATGTTTAGTTAGCAAGCATTCAGTCAAAGTAGAGTGAGATTAACTTGTTGAAAGTTTTTCTGTATGTGGTCTTAATTGTTTTGTTTTATTAGCAGTAATGCGGCTTTGAAATGATAGCGAAATGGTCAGGAGAAAAGTTGTGATTGATTCGTCTGTGTCATCTGAAGGTATTAGAGTTACAGACGAGACGGTAGACGTGTTGTAATTTGATGTAGATTAGTTTCCTCTGTTTTTGCGGTCGGAAATATGGGTTTTCGTTATTGGATTTTTGTTTTACATCAACTCTCGAGCTGATAGTAATAAGGTTGTAGATTGCCGACTCACTGTTGTAAGAAAGAAAAGAAATGTTGAAATTATATTGATCATTGACTAATGAATATTGAAATCAGTAGAAATTAATTTAAAAAAATAACAACCGAGGTTTATTTCTCAATTAACTTATAATTAATTTCTGTCCGTATTAATAAGTCCGTAGCGGCATAACTTCCACACAGCAGCTAAGAACACATTCAGTATTTCTATGATTTTTATCGTTTTTTTGTGCAAATTTTTGGTTTCAACAAATTTATCTTTTTAAAAGCATAATTATTTATCCCATCCTCCCCAGTCGATTTCTTATTTATATATTTTTGTTCTTTTTACAAGTTTAACATTTAAAAACCAGTTTTTTTGCTCATTTTATTTTGTTTGTTTCGTTTCTTATATTAATCATGGTTGGTTGACTTTTTCTCACAGCCATTAAGTAATATTATGCTTAAAAAAAATATTAAAGAAACAATCTTCAGCAAAATATATTTGTTGTTTATATAGAAAATGGAATAGAAATGAAAAAAAAAACTATTAATTCAACATAAAAAGACTTGAAAAGAGAAATATTTCATCAAGAAACTATTTATATTTTTCATCAAATAAAAAAAACTATATTCTTTGTTGCCATTGAAACTTTGTGCATAAATGATGTTTTCCTTCGTTTGCGGATTGTTTTGGCTTAATTTTTCTGTAATGGTTAAATTAGGTTAATTAAAAACACAGAAAACTCGGTGTACGACTATGTAGCAGGTGTAGATAATTATCATATATTTTACGCTACTCATCAATGTAAAGAGCAGTGTCATTGTAAGAACGCAGTCTGTTTACAAGAATAATAATGAAACAAATTTAATTGTTGTTCATTTTTACGGTTCTTCATTAAAAATCATTTTAAATTCTTTTGATTTTTGATTTTTTTTTTCTTTTTATTAACTAAAAAGCCAAATGGAGTACACCGAGTTTATTATAACTTTTGTGTGCTATTGCTGTTGTTTCATTATTTATTTGTTGGTTACGCTCAATAATAGAAAAATAATGAAGCAACGCACAGGGGATGGTAAGAATTTTTCATTTTATTTTACCTTTTTTTTTTGTTTGCGTATAAATGTTTTACCTTTACCTTTTGCCTATTATATATACCGAAGATTAACATTTATCCAATCTATTCACTATTTATAAAATAACAAAAAGAAAAATTCTGCAAAACTGTATGCACTCAATATAGTTTTGTTTAGCAGAAAAATTAAGTAAATTTTTAAGAGAATTAAATAGAAAAATCTGTTTGATTGAACAATAGAGCATTACGGTTTAGGGTTCTTCAGTTTCTTTAAATGATTAAAAACTAATGAAAAACTCATAAGAGGCGGCAGATGGTTTATTTTCTTTTTGTTATTTTTATTAACTTATTTTTTCTTTCTTTTGTAGTCGATTTTCATTTACTTTGATTAGTTAGGAGTGGTTAGGATTTATTAGCAGAGCAAACATTTTGTAGAAATTTATTCGAATCACTTTTACACACGCAAAACATGAAAACCGAATATTAATATTTAAATGAAGAAATGAATGGGGGAGGAAAAAAGTTATTTCTTTTAAAGGTTTCTTACCTTGAACGCGAATGAGCTTTATGGTGTAGGTGGCAGTAAATAAGGCTTCCTGGTTTATAATAATGTAAGGAAATTGTTATTTGTAAGGCGATCCTGGGTTATTGAAATTTTTTAATGAAATTGATTGTGGTGAAACGTAGCTGACATTTATGACTCGTTGGCGTTTTTTTTTCTTGGAAAATTTTTGCTTATTTGATTTCAACCCTAATTGTAATGTAAGAATGTTATTAATTAACCAGAGTATATACTGTTTACAAGAAATTATCGACTCTGTTTACGTGCTGTAATCACTTCGTTATTTTTCCTTTTATTTTTTTCTTTCGTTCGTAATTAAATGACTGAGAAATTTCGTTTGATGTTTCTTTTTTCTAATTCTTGATTTGTTTATTATTTTTATGAAGAAAACTTTTATTTATTTACTTGTTTGTGTTTACTTTACTGAAGTAATTTATTTAATTAATAATTTTTTTTGTTTTTAACTTCTATAAGTATATCCATTTGTATGTATATTGACGCATTATAATGGCTTTTCTGTTTGATTATATAACTGATGCAGGTAGAAGCATAATAATAGACATAAATTCTGTACGTACTAATACTAATGAATCTGAACCATTTCAAATTAATTTAAATACAATAAAAATTAAATTAAAGAAAAAAAAAAACAATAAAGAAAATTTAAATATTTAATAAGGTCTTAAGTGGATCAGCCACTAAAAATGCCTTTATAACCGCCATAAAAATTATAAAATATAAAATAAATAAAAAAAAACATCAATAAAATAATAAATTGTAACAAGTTAATAAATATAAAATAGACTAAAAATCATTTAATAGATTAATTAAATAATTAATTAATATTATTCGTAGCGATAAATGGAAAAACGTAAATAATAGTGAGAGAAAAGCATGATAACAAAAAAAAATAGAAATCGTTAAATTTATTAGAAGCAATAAAAACCGAAAGTAATGTAACGATATTGAGACAAGAAAAGGCTAAATCTAACTAAAACCAGCATGAAACTAAACAACAGACAAGAAGAAACATCAAAAAAGGGAAAAATTATTGTTTTCTGTCAATCTTTTTCCATATTTTTCCTTTTTTTGTGCTGTTTTCTTCTCCACTTTTATTTTTATTTTTATTTAGCAACACTTTCAAGCCTGATGTCAGTACAGATGTTTAAGTTCTCAAAAACGAAAAAAATAAAAGAATACAGAAAAGATAAAAAATAAAATGAAGCAGATATTGGCAATAAAAGCTTTTCCACGTATTCGCAAAACTGAAAAGACAAAATAACCAAAAAAAGAAATGAAAGAAAATAAAAGAAAAGGAACAAGAAAAATGATAAAAAAAAGCATAGTAGAAAGTATAAAGCGTTATTGAATGGGTGGATTTTTCATCTTGTATTTTGGGTGGTGATTTTGTATTGTTGAAACATTTAACTACCCTAGCAAAAGTGGCATAGCTTCAATACCGTTTAATGTTTTTGTACTCAGTTTGCGTTCTTTATTTTGCTGTTACCATAGGAGAATATGTCGTTTTGCTTAGGTTTAGTCTATTTTATCATTTCCACCCAACCAATCATTCTGTTTGTCGTTCCACTTAATATTGAAATAGAACAGAAACAAAACCTAAACAACCCAAGTCAACCAACTCAGCTTAAGAGAACAGAAAATAACTGCACAACCCTTTAGTACTTGTTATCGATATGTTGTGTTTCCGGTTTTTTTTTTATTTTTTCATTCTTTATTTTCTCGTTTTCTATATTCAAGCAAACATAAGACAAACAAACAAGTACAACAAAAGAGCCTAGATAGGCATCGATTAAAGTGATTGGGATAAGGTCTCTAAATCTTCTCGTTTCTTTATCTTTTTTCGGTTGACTATGCAGTGGTGAACTTATTTTGTTTTTACCTTGAGTTAGATTAATTGTGAGTAACATCAAGCAAAACAATTCGTTGGGTTTTAGTGTGACAATGAAACTTAGAATGAAATCGTGTGGAACCAAAGATACATTAAATTTGAAATCATCACACCATCGAAGTTGTTGTAAATTAAATGCCCATAATACGCTCCTGAGTTAATACTACTAACACAGTTTTTTTTCCCATATTTTTGTTCAACTTGTCTTTACCATCGTTTTTCTTTGATATTTTTTTTTCCTTCCTCGGTGCGGTTTGGATCTTCCTTTTCCTTATATTATTACACTTTGGTTACAAGTTAAAGGGTGAATTGTTGATACTAAATGAAATACCAAAGCGAATAATCATAAAAAACATTTGTTTATTGCATTTTATTATATTTCTTTTCGATTTTAATATTTTATACTGTGGAAAGGAATATTCCCATAAAAAAAATTGAAAAAAAAATATTTATTCAAAATCAAATACAAGTTATGAATTTTAAATGATAAACAAAAGGCAGGAAAAGTTTCACTTTATTTTCTTTATACTTTTTCATTTGTTTATTATTATTATTATTATTTGCAATAATGGTAATTTTGGTAACCGTGTGTTGTCGTAAGGGCTGATATTTATCGGGTATTTTAAAGGAGAAAAACTTTTCTTACGTTTAGAAAAACATAAATCAATAAATCAATTCAATCGCTTCATTTCCCTTTTGAAGATTCTTTATATACTTTATTGGTAAATTAAATTGTATAAGGTCATGATTTTATGTATATATATATATAAAGTAAAAGTGTTTTTCCAAAGAGAAATATAAGCTGGAAAATTTATTTGAAAAACTTATGCAGATATTTGATTTTGCATTTAAAAGGTTTTTTTTTGTTTATTTAACAATTCAATGGTTTTGTGTATTATTTTGTATCATTTTGTCGTTAAACTTGTCATTTAAAGTCAACATTAATGCGGTATTTATATATTATTGTTCTGGTTATTTTCACTAAGTTCAATAATTTCTATTTAATTTAATATTTAAAATGTTTTATCTGCAACATAACCCATTGTAAAGTTATATTTTAAATGGATAAACAAACATAAATGGTAAAATGTTAAGTTTTTCTAAGAGATTAACTTTTTTATTTCTTTCTTCATTTCTGCTCTTTATTTTTATGTTCGTTTTTGCGCTTTAACGTAGCTTTATAATAAAAAGAACAAATATGTAATGTTTTTTCTTATTTACTTTTAATATTTGTTTAAATCATTTAGTTAATCACATTATTCCAAGGGATTCCAAACAATATGTAAGGAAAAAAATATTTCTGTAAATATTTATTGAAAGAAAACCGTTTACAAGTTTTTAATCTGTTTTTTAAAGTAGAAAAATAATCAAAAACATTTTCAACTTTTACAAAATTGTGTACTTGAGACAATTCTATACGTTATATACCTACCCTATGTTATGTAGTTATTTAACAATTTAAAATCTTTATTTTCTTTCAATAAAAAAATTATATATATTCTATTACAGTGACAAGTGTGTTTTTGATTTAAATTCAAAGCGAAATCGCTTATAAATACGTTGCTAGGGGGTTGCTCATATTGCAACAACACACTAAACACTTAAGATGTATAAAATAAGAAATATATATGAAAATAGAAAACAATCTAGTCTCTGACTCTATGTATTATAAATCTTGAAAATTAATTAATTTATATTATTTTCGTGTCAAAATAGTCTTTGATGTATGTATTATGTTCTTGGAAAAAATATTTTTTAATTAATTGGAAAACATTTTGTGTAAAGAAAAAATAAAATGTTGCTTAAGCGTAGAAAAATAATGCATCAAAGGATAAATAAAATATTTTTCTTTTTCGTTGGTAGATTTAAATGTATTTAATGACATGTGTTATTAAAGTCAATTACATGTAACTCTTTATTAAGATCTTTATAAAATAAATTAATTAACTTGTTAATATGTGCGTATTTGTGAACTTTTAATCACAATAAGCAATCACCAAGCTGAGTTATCATACTGTTGTACATAAGTAAAAGTACTCAACATTTAGGATGAAAGAAAAAATAAAAAAAATTACGCAAATAAAATTTAGAAAATAGAAAACCATAAAAGCACATAAAATATAAATAATAATAAAGTAGAAATTAACATTTTATATATATACATATACATATATATGATTTATTTATTTATTTAACATATTTCATATTTGCGTTTTATTTATTTATTTCATTTCAGCATTAAACAGCAATAAAATGAGTAATAAAAATATTAAATAAAATAAAATAAAATAAAATAAAGGTAAAAATAAATAAAGCTCAATAATTGAATATACAAATATATTTTATTTTATTTTTTTTTCAGTTTCTCTCTGTTTTCATGCAATAATTTTGTATTATAAGGAAGCCACAGTATAATAAATTTAAAAATAACGAAGCATAAAATACCAGCGCCAGAGTATAAACACCCTGTTATTGATAGTGGATACAAATAAAAATTGATAAATAAATAATAAAGACTAACGACAAATAAATAAACTAATAATCGTCATTGACACAAAGGGAACATTTGTGGCAAAAAAACAACAAGAAAAGAACAAGAAAGCACCTTAGAAGCAAAACATAAAAATAATAAAATAAATAAGAAATAAATATTATTGGAAATATAGGTAGGAATTTTATAGTTTATTTTCTACTTGAAGCTTTTATAAGATGGAAAGTAAAACACAACTAGTCGACAGTACACTGCCAGTTAGATTTTATCAACACTCTGATCGGTGTCTCTAAATTGATGGTGTATTGAGGTTAGTGGGATATTTTTGGTGTATCTTTTTATATGGTAAATTTTAAATTTATTACTAACTGATTCCTGGTCACGATCCTTTACAATAATTAATTGATATTTAATTTTATTAACATAACAATTGTCTAAACAAAACCATTTCTGTATAATATAGACGTTTGTGTATTGTGTATCTACTGTACACGTCTGGCTGGTAGAAAAGTAATTAATTAAATTTTTCTATAAACTCACCACAATGATTATATTTAACCAACATGCATTGTTGCAAAACTAAACAAATAAATACCAGAGAAAATTTATTCTATTTCGGTATTATTACTGTTATTGATTATTTTATTTATTTCATCTATATATATATATAAATTACATCATTTGTTGTTTCTATTAAAGTCACGTGTTTTTTTTTTGCTTTTCACTCAAATTTTTTCTTTTATTTTATTTCCATTTTATAGCCAAATAAATTGAAACAAGTATTCACGAGTACATATACTTTCTATTTGTTAAGAAAATAAGCTAATAAAAAAAAAATAAAAAGTAAGAAAATCTCACATCATAGCAGAGGAAACTTAAAGTAACGAAAAAAGAAAAAGTTTTCTTCCGTCGAATAAAAATAGCGAAAAAAAGAAAACACATAAAAACCGAACAACCTGCTGGGTATGAAGTGAAAATTTTGTTTGTTTTTTTATTCTTATTTTTTTTTTATTATTATAGACAAGTAGGGAAAAAAATCCACCCAATAAAATGATTTTCAAATAGACTCGACGAGCAGCAGTAGAGTAGTGAAAAGAATAAAATAAATAAATAAAAACGTCGACATAAACAATAACAGCAACAAACAGTGAAGCTGAATCAATGTCGAACTTGTAAGGTAATACAAAAAAAGCACACACACACACAGAGAAAAAAGGGAAATTAATTGGAAAAATTGTTGATTTTTTTTTTCTTTATTCTACTGTTTCACTTCATATTTTATACAATTTTTTTTAATAAGTAAATCAAGCATTAAATAAACGGAAAAAGGGTACCCTGACCGAGACAACCAAGTCCTTTAAGTTTCCTATTTATTTTCGTCTTTTTTAACATGATTTTGTATTATTTTTCTATTTTTACCTTTTTCTTCCTCTGCATTAATTTATTTAATTTAGTATAAATAAAACAGCCAAAGCAAAACAAATAATAGAAAGTAATACATTGCGTGATTATAGCAAAATAGATTTCCATGTAATAAAGTTAGAGAAATTATGAAAATTAGCAAATTTAATCATTACAAATGATTTTGTGTATAAAAAAAACATTTGCATGGTTTTATCACAAAAGAAAACTCAATTTTTTTTTTGTGATAAAACGGTGGTTCGAAATCACAAAATCTAATTAAATTAAGATTAAATCTTAATATTTTAATAAAGTGGATCACACACACCACAAAATAAGGGATTTAACTTTCTTATTTATAAGAAAAGTAAAAACTAAATAAATGAATTTCCTTGATGATAATCACTTTTGTATACTTTTTACCAGTTTTTTTTTTCTTTATACTTTTCATTATTATTATTATAATTTTCTTTCATCTACACTTTCTAATAAACATATTTTTACGTTGCTTATGGGTTTTCATTTCTTTTATAGAGAGAATAATAAAAACAATTTCTAATACAACAACACGAAGGATTATCTTCAACGAAAAAAAAAAAAAAAACAAGAAAAAGGGAAAAATTACCCAGAGAAGCCCACAATACACAATTCATAACTAGAGCAAAAAATCGTAACCAGAATAAAATAGAAAAAAAGAAATCATATAGAATGTAATGAAATCAGTAGAAGAATAGGCAACCGATGTAATCTTTAATGTTAAAAGAATGAAGATTTTCTTTTCCTTCTATGATAGAGCGCGAAGGATCGACCAGCAGCACAAAAGAAATAAAAGAAAAGTAAAAAAAAAAATGAAAAATATTTGTGATTATGGAAAATGGATGAAAAAAAAAATTTTAATGTGGTTTTTTGTTGAAGTTTTTCTGGTATTTTTTTTTTATCTTAAACAATAACGAAAAGTTTTCTGTTTCTGTTTATTTTACTTTTTATTAGGAAAATTTCTGATGTATATATATTTTTTTTATTCATTCTATTTAAGAGGAAAGTAAAGAGATTTCAACAACAAGAACAACAGTAGTAAGAAAATAAAATTATGGGCAAGAAACAAAAAAAAAAGGCGATATGAATTAAGCGCCACAGGAGATCATCATATTTTGTTGCCCTACTGACTCACTAAACACTAAAAATTTGAAACGAATATTAAGTATATAAATATATAGACAAGTGGCGAACATAACAACCGAATGAACCAAATGAATTGGAAATGTACCTAATGGGACACAAAGGAACTAAAAATAAATTTCACAAAATAAAAATCTCAAAAAATTCATTAAAGTTAAAAGAATAGAAACAGTAAAAATTCTCATTCATTCACTTGCCTACCATCCAGTTTGCTATTATTAAAATTATAATAATAAAAAGTAGAAAGCATTGTACAGTATAGAGAGAACAATTACGGTATGCAACTATAAACACTGGATAAATAAACAACCGCCCCCATATAAGCCTGCATAAATATTCAACTCACATGACACGAACATTTTTTATCGCCTTTTGTGTTCAGTTTTTTTCTTTTTACGTTATTTTTAGATTTTTATTTTATTTCACCTACAGCGTTTTGATTATTTCAGTTGTTCCTCGTTTCATCGTTTATAAGACAAACAAAGACGAAATAATAGAAACAGTGAACTGCAAATCGTGTGTAATGAGATGAAGATGAGTATTATAACACATTATTATCAGTATTTTAGGCGCTAGTTTTTACTCTTTTTCATTTTCTTCACAGGCATAGTAACTATCGATAATCTTCTTATCAATATAATAGGAAAAAAAAGCCAATTGTTGGTTTAAAAACACAAACAACATCAATTCACTTGTATAAGTAACACAGTCGATATTGAGTGAATGTGGAAACCAAGTTGGTGGCAATATTGTTCGGTTGAACACTTTACTGATTGAATTGGGATTTTTGTAATTGAAACAAAGACGTAAAATTGATACAACATAGAATGCTGATAACGAATTATTACATATTTTTTTCGTTAAATAAACAAACAACAATGTCTATTCAAGGGTAAGTGTTTTGAAATTTTATTTTTTGTAATAGAAAATAGATAAACAAGTGTAAAAAGTAAAGTTTTTTTCTGAATTGTCTGGATACATATATATATATATATATTTTAATCTTGTAACAAGATTAAAATTATCTTATTTTGCCCAAAAATAAATAAACAAATTTATGGCAAACATCAACAATAACAGTACCTAGAACAAGACACAACAAATAATTTAAACAAAGCGTTTATAAAATCATACCAAAAAAAAAAAAACAGTATAAAAATAAAAATAATGTGGTATAGTATAACCATATAACCCTTAACTAACCCATGATAATAATAATATGAAAAAAAAAAATAAAAAATAAACTAAGCAAAGCAATGAAATTTTGTGTTAAAATTTAAAAGATTTTCATCATAAGATATTTTGGTTACGACAAAAGTACCACAATGAATCCTTTCTATCTAAACTAATAGCTCTCAATGGATTTTTTGCTGCTATGTTTTCTGGCAAGAGAATGTCTTTCTCATTGTAGCCACGTGGTTTATCTTAAAAGTTTTCTTTTATTTTCTTTTTTCATCATTCTGTTAACAAAACCACTGAGAAACAATTTTATGCGGCAAACGCAATGTTGAAATATATTTTATGATACATAGAAAAACATTATGTGTAGTTTTATGCATAGATATTAATTTATCTAAGATGGTTTAAGGGATAATAAGTAAAAATTTTTAACGTAAATTATATGAAAGAATTCAATTGGAGGCAAACAACAAAGAAATTTGATTTAATTATATCGAATGTAGACGCCTGGTAATTTTGTGAAAAACTAAATGATTTTTATATTAGATTGCAAACATTTAGGCGGGTATTATTTGTAAAACCTTTTAACAGCAAAATAAAATTATAAATAAATTAATACTAATTTAAGGGGGGGGGCTTAATGTAGGTGCGAATAAATAAAAATTACATTTCTTTTATATCTCTTAATTTATAATTTATTCAAGATTTAATCACTTTAATATTAAATATTATAATTAAATTATTGTCCCTCATTATTTATTGTAATTACATTTCAATAAATATATATTTATAATAAATTCAAATTAATAGAGCAAAATTTAATAAATATACTACTATTTTCTCTAAATAATAAATAATTAATAATTTTATATTTCTCTTTTATGACCCATTTTCTATATAAATATTATTTTTAATTAAATAAATTTTTTTATTGATTATATTTTTAATAACATTAGGTGTCATCTCAAAAAAACAGCATGCAAATGAATATAGTAATTTTCGTTTTTAAAGTTCCCTTTATAATAATTGACTAGGTTAATTATAGATTTTTTGTTTGAAATGACACCACACCAAGTAAGCAATATAAAATTAAAATTAAATGCAATTTCATTTATATAATATTTTTAATTAATTAATTTTAAAGGAAGCTTCATTAATTTTAATTTGTTAATTTATCCATAAGTACAGTATTATATTCTACTTTCTAATAATAAATAATGTTTTAAAAAATGATTCTTTCTATACTTTTCAATGATCATCATTTATCCAATTTGACATTTCATTTAATAAATTTTCCATTATTGGATTTGGTCCAATTTTAGCAACCTAATAAAATTAAATAAATAT
Source organism: Ptychoptera contaminata (assembly GCA_963942525.1). Lineage (NCBI taxonomy): Eukaryota > Metazoa > Arthropoda > Insecta > Diptera > Ptychopteridae > Ptychoptera > Ptychoptera contaminata. The sequence goes on along the minus strand of OZ012638.1, from coordinate 36,299,264 downwards.
TGCAATAAATTAATAAACAATCAAATAGTCAATAAGAATGGTTTTACCTCTTCTCGAGCCTCTTTATCTAAAGAAATAAGTTTATCACGGGTATACTTAAAACTTCCTAATTTCTCAAGTAACGTAACACAATAACGCTTAACCTCAATATCACGAGTACGCTGTCGTAAAATATCTATTTGTTTATATTTTATTTAAGAGAAAATTAACATAATTTTATAAAACAAAAAATTAATTAATTTAACAATTTTGTTTTTATTTTTTGGATAATTAAATAAATGCAGTGCAAAAAGGATACGTAATACTTGTTTATCATGTAGTTGTGTATGAACAGCATGTATCATAGGGAAACTAAATTTTCCCTCGGTTAAATCTTCACAATAGCTTTTATTTTCTGTGTACTAATCAAAAGAAAATAAATTAATTATTTTAAAAAATAAAATCATTAAAACAAACCTCTTTTGATACTAAATTACGATAATCATCTGTAATTTGAAAGTACAAGCCTAGGATTGCTGTCAATTTTGTGAAATCATTTTTATTATTACTAAATAATTTCATTAAACGTATCGCAAGCATAAATAAACCGCCAGTTTTTCTAATCGTCATTAATTTATAATCAGTTTCGGTTGGACATTGGAAATTATCACGCCAATAAATTTCCATACCTTGCCCACGATGTAATTCTAATAATTGTTCGGTATACACTTTCGTTGCCTTCAAATTAAAATGAATACTTATTCAAAAAATAATTACGGAATATATTAAACAAATAATTACATCTGGATGTTCTAGTTCCTGTACTTTAGCCAATGCCAAGAATAATACATAATTTGCTGCATTAATAGTGCTTGCAACACCGTAAATTGAATGTGCGACTGGTATTCCTCTGCGAAGTATGGAATTATCTTCAATATCATCAATTCTGTAAGTTTTTTATTATTCAAATATTTATAAACAATAGATTAGTGTTTGTTAATTAAAATTGTGCTTAAACTATAACTAAAGTGCTTATAATAATGTTTTTTATTAAGTATAAAGCAATTTTGAATATAAAAAAACTAAAGTTCTTCAAGTGTTGATTAGTGTTAACTAAATAAAATTAATTTGTTTGTTTGCAGTTATGCATTTCATTAATTAAATTATGTATTAATTATTATTAATAGAAGGATTACATCATCGTAATTGATTTTCTCATAATTTCTGTATTGAGAAATTGTAAGTAAATTTTTTGTTATATTAACTATTATTAAATAAATATATTTATAAAGAAATAATGTTTAACAGAATATTCTATTCTCGTGAAGTACTTACAAGAGACTTGAATTGTGTAGCATCTGCACTATTTCACCAATAGCATGTAATTTACTATTTGGTATATTCAGCCAGTAATTAAACGCTAACGATAACTTTGCTCTGATTTGTTTCCCTGGTATTTGTTGAATGTAAACAAATGGTTGTAAAAGTATCTAAAAATATAATTATTTTTTTTCAAACATAAACAAATCAATTAGGCATGTTTTTCTTAGTTTTTTATTAATTAATATTAATTCTCTTTTATTCATTAGTTGAGAAGGAAATGTTTATTTTTCAAAAGTCTAATTTCTTCTCTGTGGATTTATAAACATATAATTATTTTTTATTGAAAACTTATGGTAAACATTATTAAAAAAGCAGGTGAGTAATAAATTATTGTTTTTACCTCATCCTGTTCCTCTTGTGATGACTTATCGAGACATTTTTCTAATATTTCATTTAATTCAGACATTATTTTTTATTTGGTTTGTAAATATTTAATACTGAATAAAGACTGTTATTTATTAATAAAACAATCACTGGTTTTATTTTATTAATTATGGATTAGTAATATTAACGAAATAATTACAACTTTTTCAACTGACAACTTTAGCAGAACTGTCAAAACTCATTATATTACAATTTTGTTACCGTTTTATATCTTTTTTTTGTATAGCGCATATTTTAAATGGTATAAAACGATTCTCGATTAATCGAGTATTTTTATAATGTAATTCTTATTGATTTTATTTAATAATTATAATTACATAATATCATATATTATTATAAACTTTGTTTTATTTATTACATATTAATCATAAATTAATATATTTACTTTAAAGAATAAAAACAAATTTATACTAACTAGTATAAAGTTTGTAATAATAAATATTTACAATAAAATTTAACGCATGTACAATGTTAATTTGTTTTTGAACTGTCACTTTATGTTCTTGCTGTGTTGTCAAAAAGTTTCTTTAGATCATTTAAAAACAAAATAATTTATAAATTAGAGATTAAATAAGTAAAATACATTTTCCCAAATTATTTAAATTAGAAATAAAATCTAAATAATATAAATAATGGCTGCTGCAGCAGCACAATTTTCAACGTGGGGGCCAGACAAGAAACATAGTGATCGCGAGAGGTTAGATTTGGTCTCTTTTAATTCAATGGAAGAAAATTAAAATTTAATTTTTTTTTAAAGGTGGATCTGTATTTATCCAGCTTATATAAATAGTAAGAAAACACGTCAAGAAGGCAGACGGATACCAAAAGACAATTGTGTAGAAAATCCAACTTATCAGGAAATTGTTGACGTGCTAATGGTATCCAATCTTAAAATTGGAGTTGAGAATAAAAGATATCCTCGTGAAAACAGCAAAGTATGTTTATTTGATATACTTTCATGTGTTTTATGCAGAATTTAATTTGTATTTTTAGGAACCAACAGTACGTGGTCGAGTTCGAGTTCAAATTAAAAATGATGATGGTACAACGTTACATCCCGAATTTCCTACTCGTGATAGTCTCTTACTGCATTTAGGACAAATGATACCGCAATTAAAGTCACGCCAAGGGAAATCAAGTAACGCAGCTAATCAGCAATCATCGTCACAATCTAATAAAAAAGGAAAGGGCAAACGTCGTTAAAAAGGTTCTAGTTAAGTGATTAATGTAATTGGATTTAAAGAATAAAAGTGCGAATTTTAATTAATAAAAAAATTTATATTTTATTAGAAGGTACTTAAATAGATAAAATTAATTTTAAATAATGTAAATTAAAATTTTAAGCAGCCGCTGGTGCTACAACAGTTTCTGCTTGAGGTTCTACTGCAGCAGGTGCCACATCTGCAGATGCCCCAACTATTGGTTCATTAGGTGCTGATGGGGCTGTTGGTGCTTGTGCACCCACTATTGAGTCTTCGTTAGTTGCTCTTAACTATTTTGTTTGTAAATAAAATAAAGAACTTTAGATTACCATAATTCGATAGATAAAGGATAACTTACTAGCTTGTCACTTTTCATAAGAGCGGCTAACTTTGAAATTTCTGTAAATCGTTTCTTTGCAATGGCTGATGCCATTTTATTTGCCTTTATTTTGTCAGCTAATGTATCCGATTTTGCAATAATTGTTTTGTCAAGAATATACTTATCTTTTGAAAGTTCGTAGTTCACTTTGGACATTTTTTCAGCGAGCTCCTTGGCACGCTTTTTCGCTATATAATCATTAATAAAGCTTTTTTTAATTAAATCCGTTGACTTTGGCATGCCAACTGTTTCTGTATCACTGGGGCTTGCTGCCCCAACTGTTTCTGCTGCCGCTGTATCGTCATTAGGCGATCCAACCTACAAAAGCAAATTATGTAAGAAAAAAATATTTCCCATCGCTACATTCTGCTAATATTAAACCATATTTACCAAGTCATTTGTAGATCCTAATTTTGAAATTGATTCTTTATCTTTTGGACGCTTAGCTATAACAATCACTTTTCCTTGCTTTAACGCTTCCATAATGTCTAAATTCTTACCAGCGAACTTCGATCGGGGAATATATTTGGTTGATTCATCATGATCCGATTTGCTTGGTGGAGGTGGTGTAGGTGTCACAAATTTGTTTTTATTAAAAAACGGTTGAAAGGCAATTGTTTTTGTTGGAATAACCATTGTAGTGGCCGATTTTGCCATACCAACATCTTCTGCAGCTGCGGCAACAGCTGGACTTCCAACAATTTCCTCTTTTGGGGCTTCCGGTGGAGCGACAGGTGTTGCAGCGCCTACAACTATACTTTTGTTATTGATAAAAGAATTTTCATAAATATTTATTATCAAAATAACCTTCGTCGGTGGATGCAGGAACTGGGGCTGGTGCGCCCACAACTGGTGCAGGAGCTGCTGGTGCTACTGGTTCATCTACTAAATGAACATGAACTTGATGCTCGCTTGGCAAATTATCTACACTGCGCTGTTGCCGTAAGACATCCAACTCATTTTTGTTGTCCTCATTATTATGCTTTTTATTCGATTCGCGAACGAAACGATAACCCTTAGAACCCTGATACACCATATCAAAGTTTAAATCCATTTTATCACAGTTGGACTTCATTGTTTCTAAGCATTCTACATCTGTTAAATATTTCGTAATGTTATTAAAGATAAAAGATAAATATCTCCAAAAATTGTATTATCAAACCTTGATCTGTGTCCTGAACGCACTCGCAAATACATTCGTCACCACAATAAAATCCTTTGCATCCACAATGTTCGCACAATGATTTGCATGTATTTTCGTCTTCATTATTTTCACTACTTTCGTCCTTCACAGGACTGCAATTTACTAAAGGAAAACAGATTATTAATTATTTTTAACGAATTTTTATTTATAATTTAATTTTACCTAGTGTTAGTAAACTGATAAGGAACAGGAATGTGAATAATTTCATTGTACGTGAAAAGTCGGTTTCAAATGCTTAAGAAATCACTTTTAATTGATTATTGATGAGGAAAATCACATTATTATATACGAAAAAATTTAATTAATTAAATAATTCTGTTTTTTTTTTTTATTTTGTTTATTTATTTTAATAAATAATTAAAACATTTTATTATTAAATTAATTAATAATTTGTTGACAGCAAATGAATAAATATTTATTAACAACAAAAGAAAAACAATTGTGAAATATTTTCGTAGTTCCTACAAAATAACTTATCGTTGCTGGATACATGAAATATGCTAAAATATGTGTAATATATCCGGAACTAAACAGTAAATATCATAATCAGCAAAATAATAATAATAATAATAATAATAATAATAATAAATTATATTTATTTGTAAAATAATTAAATACGGAAATTATTATAATTTTTAAATTAAAATAATACGAAATTACCTAAAAAATGCATTTGAAAATTGCATACAAATGTCTTAAAAGAAATTATTGAAATTTATTTATTTGCAGCAATCGGATACAAGCTTCTGCGTTCCAGATACTCTATAGATGAATTCTTGAATATCAATTATTTTCTGATTCGGTGAAACATAGGTTTATTTCCTTTAATTAATTAAATATATGAAACGATATGTGTAAAAACAATGCAAAATGTATATAATGATTGTCGTATATAAGTATTAACGTTTTGCTAAATATTTTGCTATGTAAATAAAGTTAGTTGGTTTAAATATTTTGCAATGTAAATTAAGTCAGTTAGTTTTTTTTAAAAATTTATAGAACACAAGAATAAAGTTGTGCATATATTATATATATACAAAATAAAATTATTGATTTTCGGCTGCGTCCGTGGCAGTGTGCATTGTTGTCTTACGTATCCTCGGCTTGCTTTCAAGTTCGACGGGGGTCCGTATTAGTAAAATGGTTTAGCTTCACATGCATAAAATCACGGTATATGGAACTGCCCTCTGAGGCCACAGAACAGAGATCTCTCCCGATTTCTCTGCCTGTGGCGGCCGGGCCTTCCATGATGATTGTCATGGTGGAAAGGCCCGGATCTTAGAGCTGCAGAGTTCCTCCATATATTTTTCCTTTATGTTTAGTTTTTCTAAACAACAAGCCGGTCTATTCTGCGGGGGAGTAGGCCGGCTCGGCTGGGGAATTTACCGTTAGAAAAAAGTGCACAAAATTTGTGCCAAACAATAGATTTCAATAACAATAGAGCAGTGCGACGACGACGACGACGAAACTGTAAATATCTCTATATCTATTGTGTAAAAAAAATATTTTTTCTATTATTCGCTAAACCATTGTCCTTTTATTTTGCTATTTCTTCTCCATATATATCATTTTATTTTTACTTTAAATAAATACTTTACTTAAATTTTTTCATTTAAAAATTTTTTACCATTTTATATATTTTAAAAATAATTTACTATTAATATAAATTATTATTATTATTTATATATTAAAAAATATTTAACTAATAAAAGCCATTTGCAAATAATTTTCTATTTAAAAATAATTTAATAATAAATAACCATTGTGCAGTCATAAAGGATTCGCCATAGCACGTGCATTTAGTGAATAACTTAGTCTATTTTTTCACCAAATATTTATAAATTCTGTGTCCTTGCTTACTTAAGCGGCATTGCAAATTTTTTAATAATTTTTTTTTTTTGCAAACTGTGACCAGCTTTGCACTTGTTTTTTAATTGCGAAAGTGACATTTACCATTTACTCTAATAAAATAATTTTTAATAAAATCCTCGTGTTTTCAAATAAAAATACATTAACCATTGTAAAATATCCTTTAAATAATATTTAATAATAATAATATTTTGTGAAATCTGTTGGAGTCCCCTTAAAGGATTGTTCACCATTTTAAAGTGATAATTAATTCACTCAGTATAATTAAAATTAAATTGTTTTCTGCATAATATAAATTAATTATTAAATTTTCTACTTGTAGACACCCACCCACCAGCTGTTGAATAATCAATTAAATGATTAATTAAATAAATGAATGAGAGGGACACAATTTTTTATTTAAATAAAAATAATTTTATTTCTTCTGTTGTCTTATCGTAACCAGCATCAGCAAAGCCTACCATTGAGATTCATCCAGTGATCAAGTAAAAATAATTTACTTTCTGTCATATATTTATAAGAAAAAAATTAAATAAATAATTTTTTATTTTTTGTTCTTTTTGTAGATATAAAACATTTAGTTTAAGAAGTAACCAGTGACCACCGATCATCGCAATGCCGCCGCACAACAAGAAAAAAAATTATTCTCCAGTATTTTGTGAATTCTCTTGAAGTCTACTTAAAGGATTGTTCAGCATATTAATTCACTCAGTATAATAAAATTGCTTTAAATTTGTCTGCATAAATCATTAATTCTTTCTACTTGTAGCCACCCACCAAACCACCGTTGATCAATCAATTAAAGAATTGAAAAATTACCTTACATTGGATTACATTCTTACATTCGTAATTACCATCAGTATCAGCAAAACTCACCGACCATTGAGAATCATCCAGCGATCAAGTAAAAATAACTTACTTTCTGACATAAATATTTATATGCAAAAAAATTAAATAATTTTTAATTTTTTGTTCTGTTTGTAGATTTAAAACATTTATTATGAAAAAGTATTCATCAAAGTATGACCACCGTACAACATTAATTAATTAATTATTCTCCAGTCTTCCAGTACAGAATTTCTGACATTCCTTACATCGAAATATCTTTAATTTTAGTAACTTTTTTGATAAATAATTATTTGTATCATTCAATTATAATGTTAAAAAATAAATAATCAAAGTCAGTTATAAAATTAATTAATAAGACATAAATTAAGAAAAATGTAATAAATTTAAAATGTAATAATTTTTAGTTGGCAAAATTAATTGTAAAAATGTTATAATGGCCCACTATTTGCCCACATCAATATATTATCTAAACAACCATTAACTATCCAACAGGCAACAGCAGATAATCAGTCACAAATAAAACTACATTTTAACAGAGGTAGCAGTTGCCATTCCTTCGACACTGATAATAATGTTGATTGCACTAAAATATTTTAAATAAATAAATAATAAAGCGTATCTTATCTTGTAAATAATTTTATGTATTTATTATATATTTTGTTAATTAAAAAACGTAAAAAAACCATTTAATTCTGCAAATAAATCATTTTATATACTTGAAAAAAAATCTTGTCATTTTATTTTTGCAAATTTTCAGTTCAAATAAAAAATTTACCATTGGTGAAATATGAAAAAATGTGCAATACTAACCATTGTTTTAATATTGTAAAAACTTGCAGTACTAACCATTGGTTAAATATGTAACTATCGTGAAACTGAAACGACGAAAAAATTGCAACGACCCCTATCCCCCAACAAGCTTTAAAACATCCAACTATACGCACAAAAATTTGCAAAAAGGAAATTTTTCCCAAATTCTGGTTAATTATATAACTTTTTTCTCGCTTTATATTATATCTTCTCCTCACGCCTCCCCCTCTTTATATATATCTTATTATAATTGTATCTTAGCAAAGTTTTTCTTGCATAAAAGAACATGCTTTTTTTTAATTTAAATGCGGACCGACACGGTTTCGAACTCGAAACCTAAAAGCGACTATTACTTAGTTAAGTAAAGCCTTAAACAATACGGCTATAATGGTTGGTAAATTGAAATGTTATCCTTAATAAGTTTAATTATTAAATAAATTATAATATTAATAAATAAATAAGATTATATTTAATTTATTTAAATTTATATTTTTACTTGATTGTATCTTAGTATATTTTCCTCTTGCATAAAAGAACATTTTTTTTTATATTTACTTGCGCACGACTAGGTTTCGAACAAGAAAAACCCAAAAGTGACTATTAATTACTCAAATAAAGCCTTAATCAATACGGCTACAATAGTTGGTAAATTCAAACGTTATCCTTAATAAGTTTAAATATTAAATAAATTAATTTTTAAAAAATATTTGACATTTCCTTTACTTATATATTTTTTGTTTAAAGTTTAATTTAATTAAATTAATTCAAAGACTTGAAGAATAATTTCAATAATTCTAGTAAATCCTTGTACATTACCTGTTTGGTATTTCGCTTGCATTCTTCGATACCTCAATTTTATTAATTGAAATTTTTATTAAATTTATGAGCTAGCCGTAGTAGGAACAATAATAGGAGGAAAAATAATTATCATTATCATTATTTAATTAATTTTATTACTTCTCTCTAAAATTAATTTTAATCATAATATAATATTAATATAATTATAAGTAAGAAAATAATATAATATATATATTTATAAAAAAGGAAATAATAAAAATAAAAGGGAATGAAAATAAAAAAATAATTAAAAAAATTTTACAAATAAATTAAAGACACAGTAAATACGAAATTTAAATTCTTCTTCTAACATTTGTATATCACCCTATACATTTACTGTGCAATTCGTTGTCGATTATTTAAATAATTTTTTTATTGTTTATTTTGTTGGTGGTGCCTGTGTATGATGTTGACATCCGTCCACATTCTCTGGCCAATCGCATACATTCTCTGATTCATTAAATACTAAATTCGCTGGACATGGCATATGATGTTTGCGTTCACCTTCGCACATGTAATACATTGTACAGTCATTGTGATCTCGATGGTAACTAATGTGACCGTCTTCCTCTTCGCATACAACTGCATGTGCTGCAAAGGCAAAAAACAAAAATTGAAATTAAATTACTAAACAATTAGAAATACTTAAAATTGTAGAAATACTTACGATCTTTTGTGGTGTAGGCACCTCGTGGTCCTTGTGACTCATATGGTCCATCATATTCTAATGGAACTTTGTAATTACTTAATTCTTGGTGTAGTGCAGTTAAAAGTGGATATTTTCCACTACCACACCGGCCTGAAAAATCATCCATATCTATGGACCACACCATAATACCACCGAAGCCTTGTTCTTTCAACCATTGCATCTGAAAATTAATCATTTTTGATTCGAATAAATAATTATCACAAAATAGGAAATTATTTTAAACAAACCTTAGTTCTTAAGGATCTCTCATCATCAAAGCCAACCCATTGATCATTTTTATATGCAAATGGCACTTGTTGTTCTGAATCCCAAACCAATGTTGTATTGCTGCCAGCCAAGAAGGAACATACTTCGTAATAACTTAAGAAACCCGCTTCATTTGTAAATTTGCCTGGTTCACCACCACCCGAAGCAGCTGCACCAATATCAAATTGTGTTGTATTGACTAAGGAGAATGTTCGTCCGTACGTTGGCATTCCAATTAATAACTTTTCTTTTGGTGCTCCCTGCTTAACCCATTCTCTAGCACTAAAGTCGACTGTTAATTTTTTCTGGTATCCTGTGGCTGATTCTAATGCAAACAATGGTGAATTATGACCAACTTGACGCTCCCATTGACCATGGAAATCGTATGTCATCACGTTAATGAAATCAAGATATTTTGATATTTCAGGTACATCGTAGCCAGCAGCGATCGCTTCAAAAGATGCTGGTACTGCGGCTGTCAATAATAGACGTGGCAAGCCTGACGTCTTTGCTTCTCCTTCAAATGCGACACGTAGTTCCTACATTGTGGAGAAAGCAGCAATTATATTTAATACTGAAATCTTTTATTAATTTATAAACGTACCTTTAATAAATTTACATACGCTGCACGATCATCGGAACCGCGTGGGTATTCCCAGTCAACGTCCAAGCCATTAAATTGATAATCACGTAAGAATTCGATTGCTTCATATACAAATTGATTCATTCTAAAGAGATTTGATGTTAAATCTTTGAATGGTGTTGAACCAAATGCCCATCCTCCAATAGCTAGTAAAATTTGTAAATCGGGATTCTTTTCACGAAGGGCGATAATTTGATCGTACATATCTGGATCATCTTCGGATCCTTCAGATAATTTAAAATCTTTTAATGTGGCAAATGCATACACTAAATGAGTACATAATTTTGCATCAATGTCCTTTGGTTCAAATTTACCAGCACCTGGTCGTTTCGCTGACCAGCTCGTTAAGTAACAAAATACTTGACCAGGACGTGCTATATTAAAAAAAAAAACTTTAGCATATTTCAACCCTTACTGGCGCACAAATTCCAAGATACTTACTATTTCTATCGACTGTTGCTGTACCAGATTTCACTTTGTGGGATTTAACTGGTTTCTTTACTTTGTCCAATAGTTCAGATACTGATATTTTTATTGGAGATGGTTTAGCGGCAGGCTAAAATAAAATTGAATTTTGCAAAAGTATTTTAAATGAATCACATTTTTAACAAAACACTTACTGCTTCATCTTCAAATGTTGCAGCTACTTTAGTCCAATCGACATCCTTAGCGTCTTTACCACGAGAGACTCCACGTAATTCCTCACTGAAATATAAAAAACATCTTCAGTATACATCTTTACATAAATTATTATTTAATTCATCTTACCGCATAGCGCCAATCAATGGATATTTAACGTTGCCGCTGCAGACATCACCCTTAAAATCGTCCATATCAATTGTCCAGACCATAGCACCACCATATCCACCATCCTTAATCCATTTCATTTTATTTCTGATGGAACGTTCATCATCAAATCCTACCCATTGATCACCATCAACCATGTATGGAACTTTCATTTCTTCATCCCAAACATATACTGCACCATTTAGTAACATTTCACATATTTCATAATAAGCTAAGAATCCTGATTCCTTGGTATATTCGCCAGCTTTTCCACCTCCACTAGCTGGTGAATTGGGACCATGGCGATCTAAATCTGATAATGTAAATGTGCGGCCATATGTTGGCATACCAATAATCAATTTTTCTCTTGGTGCTCCTAATTTAACCCACAGATTTGCAGCATTGTCAACTGATAATTGTTTTCGCCATTCAGAGTCACTTGATGGTGAGTACAATGGAGCATTGTGACCGGTTTCACGTTCCCATTTACCGTGAAAATCGTATGCCATCACATTGATAAAATCCAAGTAGCTAGCCACTGCAGGCACATCATATCCACCACGTACATTATCTGGACCAACTGGTACAGCCGCTGTTAATAATAAACGTGGCTTGCGAATTTCCTGTGCCTCAGCATCGAACGCTTCCTTTAACTCTGCATTTATTTACATTAATTATAATTTGTTCAATTTTTTAATTTGTTTTTTATAAATTTACCTTTTAACAGTAAAACGAAATTCTTCTTATCATCTTTTCCCTTAGGATATTCCCAATCCATATCTAAACCATCAAAACCGCGTTGACGTAAAAATGGCAACGATGAGTAGATGAATGTTTGACGAGCATAACGTGTTGCAGACATATCTTTAAACTTTTGTGTTCCAAATGACCAACCACCAATAGCTAAGAGAACCTAAAATTATAAAAGAAGCAGAACTTATTGCTTCCGCAGGAACAAATAATAATTATTTATTTTCGTAATTACCTTTAATTTAGGATTTGTCTCCTTTAATTTCATTATTCTATTGTATAAGCCAGGTGTAGTGTCTTTAGTTTCATCGTTGCTTTCGAATGAGCTTAGTTTGCCCTTTTTCAACCAACCAAATGCAAAGATTATGTGCGTGCAGAGATCACTGGGAATATCTTCAGGTACGAATTTACCGATTTTTGTACGATATTGTGACCAATTTGTGTAATAACAGACAATCTGAAAACAACAACTTCATTAAATAAAAATTTCTTTAAAAAATTAAATAAAATATTACCTTGTAACCATCTTTATCCTTTTTGTCTTTTGATAAAGCTAGAGCAGTACCACCAGCTGCTGCTCCACCAGCAACTAAAGCTGCAGCACCTAATGCATTACGATTTTTTGATCGCACTCGGAATCGATTTGCACCAGAAGACGTTGACGAGGATGATGTTACTTGATCAGAACGATCCTGTGCCTTCTTAGCGACAACATTTTTACTTTCTGATACAGAAGACGTTGATGATGATGAGGAGGAACGAACAACTGTTGATTTGGCGGCTGGTGTACCTGTAGGTCGACGAAGTCTTCGTCTTGTTACTGTTTGTCATTTAAAAATTTAATAAAAATATTTTAAACATTAATTAAACATCTGGAAAATCTTAATTTTATCTGTAAAGTGATTTGTCAATCGCACATACACACATGTATGTAATCATTTATTTAAAAATAAAAACAAAAAAAAATGTTAAACAAAATATTATGCAAGAAGCGAGCTCTTGAAGAAATAAAATCGAAAAAAAAAATTCATTGTTGGTTGATTTCGCTGTTCTTTTTTTCTTACCTCGTCGTCGTCTTTATGTTCATTAATGATTTTGTAATCAAAATTTAATAATTTAACAAAATATTCGATTTATTAAAAATAATATTTACCTTGGGCACTATCCGTTTGTGAGAAAATTGCTATTAAGAGACAAATAACAAATCCTAACCTAATTAATCGTGGTGGCAACTGAAATTGAAATGGAAAAAAAAAACAAAAATTATTAAAGATGATTTCTTGTTGATGTTTTGTCATTTTTTACATTTTTTTAAAAGTAATTTAATGTTAAATAAAGCATAAATCGTGACAATAAATATACATTTTCTTTGTGTTTTTTTTTAAATATTTAACAAAATGCAAACAGAAAATGAAAGGGATTATTGCATTGTGATGTGATTATTTGTTTTAAAAGAAAAAAAAATATTTATAAACGTTTTAAAATAAAATAAAATAATAATAATAATAACTCATCATTAATGTGAGGAAATAAGTGAAAAAAATAAAATAAATTATATATATACATAGGTGCATATGCATAAGAGAGATATTAACTGAAATAAAGTATTTTTATGCAAAAAAAAACCTTACAAATGTTTTTCATTTTTATTTAATCAGCGAATAAAGAAAAAAAAATCCTTTTAAAAATTATTGCGAAAATTCTTGCAAAATCACAAGCATTAAATAAAAATTATATATTTTTTCTATAACATTTATCTAACATTTACAATAATTTATTACTTATTATCGATTATAATTCAATCATTAATGTTTATTTTTATATTAAAGAGTTTGAAATGTTAAAAAACTAAGAATTTTGCGATTTATAAAATTTGATTAATAATTTAGATTAAAATTAATTGTAATCTTGACCGATTTTTTTTTTATTACATTGTTATTTTCGTTATTTTTTTTATTATTATTTAAATAAATAAAATAAAATAAATTGATTAAATATTTTTTTATTATTATTCATTACTAATCGAGCTTAATATTGTCTTTAATATACTTAAACAGCTATTAAATTTATGCAAAGTATATTATAACGAATTTTAATTGTTTTTATTAATATTCATTTTTTTTTTTAAATTATTTATTGCATAGATAATATGCACAATAGTTGCACAGCTGCATTCAGATAGATAGATCTGTATAAGCAGAGAATTTTGCAAAATTATAAAATTATTATTTACACTAGAGATCAAAGAAATTGGTACATTTCGTGTTTATAGTAATATATTTATTACAAATTTCTAATGAATTAATTTAAATAAATAATAATCAGAGCAATAAGCAATAATTATTTATTATTTGATGGGAATATTAGTTTATTTTCTTTTTTGTATTAATGCATAAATGTGAAAATTTTCTAATTCTCATTCCGACATGAAAATTTAAACGAATTAAAGCGAATTAATATCAATAAAATGAATTAAAAAGTCATAAATGATTTCTAAAATACAAGAATTATTTCAACTGTTGACAAATTAAGTGTGGACAATGACAAGTAAATATTAAGCAAAAACTTATAAAACAATTTAACAAAAAAATATTAGCAAAAAAATGACAAAATACTTTCTTTAATTAAAATAAGTACATTGCTGTTTATATTACTTAATTAATTGTAGCAATAATTTATAAAAATGTTTTTTTTTTTTATTTTTAATAATACAAACAATAACAGCACAGCACTACAAAAAAGAAACAAACATTTCAACATAACAAAATAAAAAATTATATAAATTATAATTATTAATAGCCCCACCGCTTACTTAAGCCACAAAAAATAAAATAAAAAAAAAAAAACATAATTTACTCGTGTTATGATTAATCAAAATTAATGCATAATGAATTAATAACGAAGAAAAAATATAATTTAAAACTAGACAGCACACAGTCACCGTAACTTTATTATTATAATTTTACATATATTTAAATATGTAACACAGTTTTTTTATTTTTGTATAAAAATTTAATTGTCTATGCCGCAGGCTATTATAATAATAATTTATTTGTTTTAAAATAAAAAAAAATAATGTAAATATGCTAATACAAAACGTTAAAGATGTTAATTCTTATGCTTTTCAACATAAAACAAGTGTTTAATTCCCAAAACAACCCTTAACTAAAGCTTCTTGTAAAACGAATTGATCAGCATGGCAACGAGAAACAAAAGAATTTTTTCAAAATAAAACAGCAAACGGAACGTGAATTATTTGAACATAACAAAATGGTGTTTTTGAAGGATTTTTAATACCGGAATTAATATCATTTTTTTTTTTGGAAGTAAAACAAGGTAGCAAAATTGATTTAATAGTAAAATATGAACGCAACAAACCAGTTTCATATATTTATAAATGTGGAAAAATTAACAATAAAAAGCTGAAATACAAAAATGTTGATTAATTAATCTATTTACAGACAATTGTAACGTTTCCTTAAAAATTTTCTTTATTTTTCTAGACATTAGTATTATAAACTGTCTAAATTGGTGATTTGTTGCACCTTAAGGTCAAATTTAAAAAAAATAATAATTGCGTGACTCAAAAAACTGTGTGTTTTTGTACATGAATTTGAACATTATTTTCTTGATTACCATTTCCGTGTAACTTAATTAAAAGCAGGTGGATTCTCTTCTTAATTTCTTATTTAATAATTACATGTAAGCTTGCTTATAATCACAAAACTTTCAATTTTTATTATTTTGACATTTTAGCGTTTTTATTATAATTAAAAAATAAAAAGTTTTCTCAATTTTTATGCTTTTAGTTTTTTTTTTTTTTACAAATGTTTGTAATGTTTGGACATTGTGCACAGTGGAAAGTTTTATTACAATAAATTTTTTTTTCGTTATCTTTCAAAGCCATTAAATCCCTAAGGGCTAGAAATTTTTTTCAATGGCATTTGATGATTATTATGATGATAAAATTATACATTTTTAATTATCATAAATTTTCTAATTTTTTTTTAAGAAAAGAAAAAAATTCCAAGCAATTATTTAATAAAATATTAATATCTTGCTTGTGCTGCTGTGGCTGCCTGCACTTATCTAAATATAAAATATTGTAACAAGTAAAAGCCTAGCAAATGTGACACAGTTAAAAATCACATATAAACCGCACAGTGCTTTGATAAAACTAAGTTAAACATGCTTTTATGAAAGTGAGAGGATTTGTTTTTTTTTACCGTTGAATTAATGTAAAGCAAAGGTAAAGTAAAATAATAAATAATAAATTCAACAGCAAATACGTCATTTATAATTTTGCTTAAGGGGAAATGAATAAAAAGCGAAAAATAAAAAAACACACAGATATAATTATTGTCTTGTAGTGCACAGCTAATAAGGTGGGACCACCAAGTAACTTTATAACCATAAGTGAACTGGTTTTATAACTTTATAAAAAGAAGTTAATTATTTCAAAGAAAAGTTGATATAATTCATTATAACCATTCGAAACAAGACAAATGTAAATCCACTTAAAGTCACCAAAAATAGAATCTGTACACTAAGAAAAAGTAAATTTTGTAAATTCGATAAAAAGAAATAAAAACGTAAAGTATATTAACTTCCGGAATCGAAAGTTTAATTTTTCGTCTTGTTTTTTGTTTTTTTTTTTTTGGTTGTTTCAACAAACAAGATTAATAAAATTTTAACACAAAAAACGAAAATAAACAAGAAATTTGCAACGTTCGTGATGTAATGATTACCGAAAACACAAAATAAAAAAAATCTAATCATTTTCGTCACTTGATTAAATAATAATTATAAACATAAAAAAAAAACAATTTTCAAACCAATTTTTACATAATATTTTTATAACACAAAAAAAAAATAAATAAATAAAAACTAACTCATTATGAAAGTTTTTGTGTTTCTTTTTTCTCTTCATTTCTTTTTATCGACAATTGGTCTTTTCTTTTATTTTTATTTGTGGGATTAGAAAAAGTAATTGGAAATAATTATTAATATCTAATTAAAATGTGTGGGAATATTTTACCACCCTCCTATAAACGATATAGAAATTATTATTAATTATCATGGAATAAAGCATAAATTACTTCCTCAAAGCCTTATAAATCCTATTGATTTATCAAGCATTTAATAGGCTTTCGTTAAAGCTGTGTTAAAGCTTGTATACGTTTTAATTTACTTAAAAGCACATTAAAACGTCTAATTAAATGGAAATTTTCTATATAATTTATATTTCTATTTAAAAATTTGCTTAAATTTAATATAATAGTTTAATAAAATAATGTTTAAATAAATATTTAATTTATTTAAACAGAAAAAAACACTTTTACCTTTTTCAGTTTATAAATAAATAAATTATTATTATTATTATAAATATTTTATTATTTTTACGGTATTATTTTGGTTGTGTTAATAAATTTGGCGTCAATGTACATACAATAATTTAATTTTTTCTTTCTGTTTGAATAAACAAATATGTATGTCGTTTTTCAATAAAGCAATATAATAACGTATTTGTATATAAAAGCACAAAACAAGTATTAAAAAAATGTATGTACAGTAAAGTAAAATATATATTATGTTTCACAACTTACACTTAGCTTTGTAATAAAATGAATTATAATATATTAATAAAGTAAAAAAAAAAGATTATATACAACTGAAAACATGTTTTGAAAATTTTTTTACTTTTACTACTTTTCTGTTGTCTTATTTAATTTGTAAATTTCTGTCACTATTCATATGGATATCAATAAATTAAATAATTTAATATGAATTATTATAATCAACACATATATATGGATGTGATAAATGTTCACCCGAGTATTGATTAATTTATTTTATTAAATAAATAACCAAAGAACAAAAAATATAAAATTAGATCAAAATGTGATAAAAGAAATAAAATGATTGAATTTCCATACATGATAAGCATGTAGGAGGTATTATTGAATGCTTTGCATGAAACTCCACAATGAAATTCAATTAATTCGTCGAGTGTCGTTTAAAATATTTATTTTTTCTTTCCAATAAACATTTAAGCAAAACAATAAAATATTTAAAAATAAAATGTTTGTTACTTAACGTTGCTATTGAACCTTTTTATTTATTTATTTATTTTTTTCTGCTTTTATATAATTTTATTGATTGGCAGCAAAATGTTTATTTTTAAAGCGCTTTGTGATGTAATTTTTCGTGCAATTTATTATTTATGTACAGCATTTGTCACTTAAAATACGTGAAAAAAAAATTCTTTAAACGGTAGAAAAACACTAGAAAATATATTTTTAATGATGGCGAAATTACCAAATAATAAAAAAACCAAATAGAGACATTTTTCTCATCCTACATCAAAGTTTTATAAAAACAAAAAAGTCTCTCGTTTAATTAACGAGAACAAAAACGATAATTTTTAATTGATTTACTCGAATATTTAAATGCATTTAACAAGCATATAAAAATCCTGAAAAATATTAGTGGGAGTTTACGAATTAAAATGAATAAATGCATTAATTTCACTAAAACACTGCAGAGCAAAGTGATTGGCAGTTTTATATATTTCTTTCTTTGCTAATAAATTATGCGAATGAATATTGAAAACTAGAAATGAAAATAGCAAAAATAGTAACATAATCAAACTGACCTACTCAAAGAATTTAATTACAAGCATTACTGCAACAGCAGCAACAACTATTACTGCAAAACATAGAAAATAAAAACATAAAGTAATGTAAAGTAGTAAAAACTTCTTTCTAAACTCATATAACTTAAGTTATGTTTACTTGAAATTTTTTTTTCAATAAATTAAGCTAACTGTTTCTCTTTTATTTATTTATTTATATTTTTATAAATTTCTTTCACTTTGTATTTATTATTTATTCAATTTAATATTTTTTCTTCATTTTTATTCGTTAAAATTCTATATGAGGAGTGAAAATTATTCAAATAACTAATGATAATAATAATGCGAAAATTTTTATGTATTTTATATACAGAAGACGTGTAGTAAATATGAATTTATAATAAAAGATTTCTTGGATTTTGTGAATTTAATTTAACAAACGAAAAATAAACGACGAAAATAAAATAAATCAAAATTTAATTGCGTGAAACATACAAAAGAATAAAATTTCTTTCTTTCTTTTCGATTGTTTTAAAGTTTTAACATTTTTCAAGTTAAGCACACACCTATGTTTAAGCTTTTAAGTCAAAATTGTATTTATTATTGTTATTATTATTGCTGCATTGTTATTTATAAATCTGATTTAATTGCCAAAAAAAAAATAAGCTTCTTTATTTTTGCTATTTGTTTTTAATTTAAACGATTTTAAACTGTTAATAAACTATTAAAAATGAAAGAAATAAATAAATTAACATTGTTGAGGTTTAATAGTATCGATAATTAATAGGAAAAGCCGGTAGAAATTATTTATTTAATGAATTTTAGTTTACTGTGCATCAATTGAAAATACTAAAATCAATAAATCTGCACGAGAAACAATGATCTTTCTTTAACATAATTTCACTTAATTTTCTCTCAATCACTCTCATCTTTAAACAAATTAATAAAAATCTCAACAAAGTTTTACAAAACATCAGTTAAATTTAAGTAAACAAATAAAGAAATAAAGAAAATAATAGAAATTATTAACGAAATAATAAACGAAATAATATTTGCATCTAATTAAATATTTA
The DNA here is from genome assembly GCA_963942525.1 of Ptychoptera contaminata. Classification (NCBI taxonomy): domain Eukaryota; kingdom Metazoa; phylum Arthropoda; class Insecta; order Diptera; family Ptychopteridae; genus Ptychoptera; species Ptychoptera contaminata. The sequence goes on along the minus strand of OZ012638.1, from coordinate 36,279,527 downwards.
TTCAACAACAAAAAAATAGTTAAAAACAGAGACATAGAGAGAAAAATAAAAATAAATTAAGTAGATGACACAGTAACCTAGTAACTATGCTTAAGTCAAAAATTATCAAAATAAACAAATGAAAGTATTTTAATTATTATTTATTGATTTTTTTTTTGTTTAAATTAATAGAAGAAGAAAAAATTTAATTTTTGTCACAGAAGCAACGATGGTGAACTCACCAGTAAAGCAGCATTAATCCATGAAAAAGAAATGAAATTAAAAAAAAAAAACAAAAGAATGATAAAAACGTGACTTATGTCAAAATATGTATTTAATTTTTATTTAAAGCAATTAAGCCACTTAAGAAATTATACAAATTAATCATTTTTTGATTATTATTATTATTTATGTAAAAAAAAAAAAGAGTAGACAAAGTTAAATGCCATTAACAATGGGGAATAGACCTTTGTTTCTTGTCATTTATTTTGTTTTTCTTCTTGTATTTTTTTTTTCAGCTTTAATGCTTAACGAAACTTTCTTTAGATTATACAGATTTTCTATTGTAATTGTCATTATTATTATTATTATTACTATTATCATTATTATTATTATTATTATTATTATTCGTATTATTAAAATTAACATTAATACAACTTTCTAAAATAAAAATAAAAAAATCATATTCAGAGAGTAGAGAGAAAAAATTATTTTATTCAATATTTTCTTTTAATAATAAAATTATGAATAAAAAAACACAAAAGCGACTTAAGTAACTTAAGCCTTTAAAAGGTGTAATTAAACCTACAAAATATAATAATAATGAAATAAATTAGAAATTTTCTTATTATAAATAATTTTTAATTGAAAATGTCTCGCCAGTTGTTTGCCCTTTAGATTCATTAGTTTATGGCTGTGATTTTTGTTTTTATGACAATGGTGACTTAAATTTAAATTGAATTGTAGCTCTGATTTAATTACGTTTTTATTCATGTTCTTAACTATAAACATGAGAAATAATTATTATTTTTATTACTTTACGTGGATGTCATTATGTCGTTTCAGATCATTACCGATTTTCAAAAAAATAAATGTATTCAGTTTAACTGCATATAAACTTAAGACACATAAAACAAATTCACGATTAAGTGAAATTTAATAAAATTGCACTTGAAATTTATTATTAATTTAAATATTGTTTCAATAAAAATTACTAAATGGTCAATGAACAAGAAAACGTGAAATGATTCAAATTGAAATTATAATTTCCTAGTTAAGTTAAAAACTGAAAAATTTCAATTTAGCGGTCAAAAAATCAATCAAACCAAAAATTTTATTATTGCTATTGATTGGTCACGCAATTTTAATTTCGTTTTCATTTAATTTTTTTTTTCTGTTTTATTTACTAATGACTAATTACCATGGTATTCTTAAGCGTCAGGGTGTTAAAACCCGGATTATTTATTAGTAAAACCACCAGGAACTGCAATTTTTTTATTACATAAATCGAGAATTTAAATGCGGAATAATTTATTGCCGGTGGGGTAAAAAATATAATTAAATTTCGGAAATTTTATTAAAAATTTATTTCCTAAAACAGAAATTATTCGATGGTTTTATTGGATATTTACTTCGATAACCGGATATTAGGTAATACATTTCGGTTCCATGTTTTAACACTTAAATAATTAAAGTTTGTAATTGTCTTCCGAAATAATTATGAATCAAATAAAATTCAAAATAAAAAAAACAATCGGTTTGATGCCCTGATTACTTTACTTTACTTGCTACTTAAGTAAACTTTATTAAAACAAACAAATAAAACAGAAAACTTTCGGTTTTGTTTTTTAGCTTTTGGTGACCCAAAACAAAGTTTCAATTTTTCTGGTGCTGTCACTTGTTTAAGCAAACAAAAAACGTTTTAAAGATAAGTCATCAGCTTTAATAAATATTTAGACTTAAATTCTTTATTTGTTTTGTTTTTTTTTTTTGTTTTTAGTAATTTTAAGTCAATATAATTAATTATTGTTTTATGTTTGTTTGTTTCTTTATGTTTTCGAGGCAGTTGCCACTCCTACATTCAAGGACGACGATTAGTTTGTATTATTATTATTTTTCTATAGAAAAAGTAGAAAAAAAATTGTATTTATTTAAGTTAAAAACACGTGTTTTAAGTAATATAAAGCTCTTAAATGGACAATTATGTAAAACAATGAAAACAGGGTGCGTTTGTTATAAATAAAACATTAATTAATTATTTTACTCGTAATTATTTATTCATTCGAAACTTGATATGTTTTTTATTTGTTAAACTGAGTAAAGCTTTTTTAATTTTTGTAAAACTGAGTAAAATCACTGAATTAATTTAATTAATTAATAAAAAGAACATCTACAAAGACGTGTAGTCGCTGCCCTTTTATGTAATTAAATCAAAAATTCAGCATTTAAAATAAAACCTTACAAATGTACGCTCATTGTTAATTTTGATTTTTTTTATGATTTAATTTTATTTAATTACGAATTTTTAATAATTTAATTATTTAAACAATGGAAACCAAAAAAACCTTAAACTACAAAACTTGTTAATAATATTATTAATACTAAGCACAAGTAATTCAGAGGGTGTTTGTGCAAACTAAATTATAACTAAAACATGTTATTAGATGTATTACCTTGAATTAATGAATTATTTTTTTATATAATAGACAATATAAAAGCTAAACAATTAATTTACTGAAAAAGCTTTATTTTTTTTCAGTGACTACGAACAAATAATTATTAACATTTTTTTGATTTTTGCATTTAAACAGGCTTAGCCATAACAATTAATTCAAAAATATATATATAAACCAAGAACTTGTTCTCGCTCTGTATTGTAGACTAAAAAATGAAATAAAAATTTTATTCAGGTAAATGACAATTAATAAAAAGAAAAAATAATTCATTGTCAAAAATTCATGTATTTTTGCCAAAAATAATTTTAATAAAAACACAAAACAAAGTGAATCTTAAACCTTCAGCAGCAAAAATATAAAATTTTTATTAAATTAATAAAATAAAATAATGAAAAAACCTTCTAAAAATTAAATTCAATAAATTCCACAGTCAACCCGTTAAACATAACATAAAATTCCCATAAATAGGTAAATTAATTTTACACAAAATTAGGTTAAATTAAAATAAAAACAGCAAATTACATTTATCAAAAATTTCCAATAATAAAATTTAAGTCAGAAACTCAACAACAACAATAATAACAACGAAAAAAAAATTACAAAATTTCGTCGGTTATTAAAAAATTAATTTTTGAAAACGTGTTAATGTTACGTTGCCTTTATTTATTTTAATATAATTTTAATTAAAAGCTTCTTCTTTGAGCTGAACGTATGCGTAAGTATGTATTGCGTTACATTGAATTAGCCTCAAAAAATAAACACTTGACCATTCTCAAACGTCGTTTATTTTTATTATAATTATTATTTAGCTAGTTTCGTTGGTTATGTAAAAATATATTTATTTAAATATGATTTAATGGCTCATAATGTAACAGTGAGTGATACAGTACGATCTCACAATTTCCTTTCACACGAAGTCACATTTTAAACGATTTCCCATTGCATAATTATGACATTTGAATATTGGAGTTTTGATAAAATTAAATTAATTAATGCTTATTGGTTATTTATAATTGATAAATTGATTTAATATTTGAAGGACAATCACTAGCTTTTTATTGACATTTTCACTCTATAGACTTATATTTTTAATATAATCATCTAATTGTGTTAATAATTAAATATTTAAATTGATTTCTTTTCTTTTTTTTTTAATTTATGTATCAATTCAGTAATTATCGCTATTGAATGTTTTAATTTGATAATAATGTTTAGAAAATTAACTTCTTTTGTAGCCGAAGCTTATGTGCACTTTACACCTATTAACTAATAACATCTATTTGGCGAAAAGGATCTTCAAAGCGCATAATGCTGACCGCTTCAAGTACAAACTGTAATTTTCTGTTTTAGCGTTTCATAATTTAATTTATTTATTTACCTTAAAATTAAACAATTTGAATATGTAAAATTTATTATGTGAAAAATATTAAGTAAGCACAAAATTATTGAAATTTCCCCCCTGTCCAATCAAATTCAATATAGAATGAGCTTTTATTATGTTTATTTACTTAAAAAAAAAAATACGCAAAGTATATTATAGTCAAAACTTCCGTAATTTGTTAACAGAAAGAATAAATTTTATAATAAATATTTGTCTGTTTAATATTTTAGAAAGTAAAAGTTTATTTTGATAATTTTCTGCATAATTATAAATATTATTATGTTATTAGCACACAGTCTTATACTATTTCTTTACGTTGATTTTATATTTCTATGACGATTTTCTAATTTCAAGTGTTTATTTCAGTAAAAACATTTGCTGATGATTACTGTTGTTAATACAGAAAAAAAAACACAATTTACTTAAATTAATTTTCCATAATTAAGAGTTTAACGAAAAAAACATCATAATAAAAGATTGTTGACCACCGAATATATATTTATTTAATTAATTTTTTTTTGTTTTTTATGAATTTTTCTCTTCTTCATTAAACACCTGATCATTTGTGTGCCTTTTTTTATGAATAAAATAAAGACGCAATCAAATTTTATGTTAAAAAGCAACAATAAAACGATAAAGCATCCCACACACATCTACTCAATTATATATTTCGACTGTTTATAGTCTTGCTTGCTTTTATTTTTTGACAAACAAAAATCTTTAGTATTTAATAATTTTTATTATAAACATCTGCATTTTGTATTAAAAATTAACATTCAACAACCTTTTCGTATATATACATTAAACATTTTAATATTTATTTTGTTAATTTTAGCTTGTGGCAAGTGTTGTTGACATTTTCTTAATACAATTTTTCACTTTTAATTTTGTCGGTTTATTTTCTCTCTCGTAAAGTCTAATGAATATAATTATTATTATTTTTTTCCAAGTATTTATTCTTCGACTATGGTTGGTGTCAGATTTTACTTGTTTATCGGTTAATTTATATGACCAGAGTTTATTTTTGGCTTCAAGAGGAAAGTGAAACTTAATTATTGTTAAAAAAAAACAATTAAATGTTTGTTAATGAGTTTGACAATTGAGAGGTTTCAAGTATTCTTTAACTCCTCATCACGAATTCACGAATCAGGTGGAAATGGACAGTGTTTTACGCACTTAAAATAGCAAATACAAAACGAAGAGATGATAAATAAAATACTGTTCAAGGTAAAAATGTTAAATAAAAAATACGCAATATACTTTACAGTGTTTTTATAGAAATATTTAATCAAATCCTCATTAGTTTAACATAATTAAGTTTTTTATTTTTCTATAAATTTTAAATTCTTTTCTATTTTTTTTTTTGGCAACAGTAATTTGTTTATAAAATCTATTTGTTTGTTTTCTTGTTACTTTAAATGTCAACGTCGTTATCTTGCAAAGCAGCAAGTAGCATAAAAAGCTCAGTTAATTTTTTTATTGCATTCTTTAAAGCAATATATCACTGAAATGAAACTGAATGACTAATTTCAAGGATAATGATGTTTCATTTTGCTAATTTTTTTTTACAATATATTTAATTTTTTATTCATTTTATTTATTAATAAAAAAAAAAAAGAAAAAAAAACATCAACTTAATTGGGAACTAAAGAAGTAACAAAAAAAAAATAATAAAGGCTTAAAATGTCATCAATTTTATTTATTTAACGAAACAAACAAACAGAAATAACAAATTAAATTCCGAAAGGTTAATTAAATATTAAAAGCAAAAAATAAATAAAATAAAAGCGGAAGTTCTTCTATTTTGTTAGAATAATATTTAAAAGTCACTTGCTTTAGTTATTTTCAGTTGCATATTGCTGCGCAATAATATTGTCTGAATAATCAAACATACGAAAATTCCAGATAAAACATAATGGAAATTCAGTTGGCTTAACTCTGTCATTTAATTATTTTTATTGCTTAGTTCTTTTTTTTTATTGATTTATTTCGTTATATTGATTATTATTATTATTTTATTGTTATAAATTTTAATTAATAATAAAATAAACGAATAAAAATAAGCATTTTTATCAATAAGTTTTATTTTATTTCTTTAAGTTGTAAAAATCTCCTCAATAATCATGATAAAAATGAAAAAACTTTATTAAATGGACAAATGTCAAATATAAGATAATAAAGTGAAAATAATTTTTTTCTTCATAATAACGTGAGAAATGTTTTAATAAAAAAATTAAAAAAAAAAAAACATTTATTTAATTAAAAAGAAAAGAAAAGTTAATTTATTTAAATGATTGAATTTTTGTATAAATTAAGTTTTTTCTTTGTCTTAAATTTTAATTAAATAAATCAATTTTACTTATTAATTAATTATTAATGTTTTCTCTAATCATTTGTGCTTTTATAATTGTCGAATTTTTAATATTATTAATAAAAATTGTATTTTTTTTTTTTATTGGATTTTAAATGATTTTTCTTTTTTATGTTTCATTATTTCACTATTATTATGTTTAAATGCAGACAATTTGAATGGAACAGAATGTATTTAATGTTAAACACAATAATTGCATGATGATGAATTAAATATGATGAACAAATATGCTTGTGTTTAATTGAAAATATTTAACCTTTTTTAGGTAAATTATATCAGATTTATTTAATTTTCTTGTGCTTTGTGCTTTTAGTTTATTGTTATTATTTTTATTTTCTCACTTAAAGTCAAGAAATCACTCAAATTCAACAGAATATTATTACTATTTATTTCTTCATTTTCAATGTAATTAAAAATGCATTTATTAAAGAACATTTCATTAACCAAGCTCTAAAATTTCTTTTATTATAAATTAAATCCTCAAAACTTTAATAAAGAAACAAAAAATAATTATAAAAGTTAGCTTTAAAAGCCCACACAAATTAAACCAATTTTAAATATTCGCGTGTCATTTTTATTTTTATTTATTCTTCTAAAAGCACATAATAAATGTAAAAAAAAATAATCAAAATAAATTAAATATCTTAAAAAATAAACAAAATTAATAATAATAATAAAAATAAAATTAAAAAAATGAGAATAATAAAAATTTGTGTTAAATAAACTTCATGGACGTTTGCCATGTTGATATTTGTTTAAGTTTTACTCAAAAAAAAAGAGAAATAAAAATAAAAATAATAGAAAAGCAACAGCTATGACCTATCCACAAGCAAATAAGTATAAAATTTAATTTTTTATTAATAAAATTAGTGCTTTTTTCAACATAGAAAGCTCATCACAGTAGATGCAAACATAAATGCAAAGTTTCTGCTATAATAAAAATCCTTTTATTGCTAAGTAATTTAAATTTTTATTTTTCAAAATTAAAACTGAGTCAATGAAAAATTAAAATAATAAAATTTATTTTATTTTGTTTACTTTTTACCGACCAGTCCGTTTAAGGCTAAATTTTTTATTATTTGGAATAATCGTTACACGTTTTTTTTTTTTTGCTTAAATTAAATATCTGAATGGTTGATATAAAAGTTATTAAAAAAAAAGCTCAATAAAATTAACTAAACTAATTTATGGATAAAGCCAACTGCATTTGCATTTGTGCAGCAGTAGCAACAGCAATATAAATTATTAAATATTTAATTTCCTTATAAAAATAATTAATAGTAAACTCGAAATAATTAAAAAAAAAAAATTATTAATTAATTAGTGAAGTAGAAAAAAAATATATATTAGCAATTTATGGATAATATAATTAAATATGCAAAATAAAATGGAATGTTGATTCGATTGTATAATTGAAAGGTGTAAAAATATATTACAGTTGCTATTATTAAATAATAATAATAATTAAAATATTATTAATCATTAGAGCGCCACAAATCCTGGTTTAAATATTTTATTTAACTTTCTTTTGCTGGCGATAATCAAGTGATTAGATATACTGACTACTGACAATAATTCGCGAACTAAAAGGGTTTGTTATCTTGAATTATTCCAATGCAATAAAAATTTCAGCAATACATATTACTAAATCATTAATTAATTAATTTAATTAGTTGCATTTCGTGTACACTATTTTTTTATTTGATTTTACAACAAGAAATAAAAATGCATTTCACACATAAAAATTAAATAAAGTAAACTTTCTACAATTTTTGTTTTTTTTTGGTTTTTTCCATTTTTACACAGAAATTAAAAAAGAAAAAATAAATAAATAAAACAGAATAAGCACGAATTCGTTTTATTTAACGGCAAAAAAAAAAAAAAAAACTAAATTAAAATAAAGTAAAATGAAATTATAATAAAGAAAAATAAAGAAATAAATTCCGATAAAAGAAGAAAAACAGTAAAAAAGCAGCAGCAACAGCAGCACATAGCTTTATAAGTGGAGAAACATAACAGCAAGCAAATTGAAATCCAATTTAAAAAACAAACAACAAATGAAACAATTCAAATATATAAGCAATATGCAAACAACCTCGTGAGAATTTATTTCTGTATTGTAAATCATATAATTGTGAATTAATTATTACAAAAAAAAAAAAAAAGCACGCAAAAATAATGCTAATAATACTACGCTGCTGCATGAGAATTAAAACAATTTTCAATTTCAATGAGAAGAAAATTTGTAATTAAAAATCAATAAGAATACAAAACGGCATGCAAATGTCTCGTGAATAAATTCTTGCGATTTTAACTGAAAACAGTCATTTACGTGTGTAGCACATGCAAAATAAACAAAATATAATTTCAAAATATAAACGATTTAAAAAAAGCACAAAACTTTCATTCTCTAATATGCACAAAAGAAAAAAACGCAAAAAAAAAATATTATCGCAATTGTCTACTCGTACAATAAAAAAGCATTAATTAAACAAGTCTTAAACACAATAATTATAAAATAATAATTAATTAAATGAAACAGGCAGCAGCCAAGAAAACAAGTCACCACATGTATTCCATACAGTAATGTTAAACGTCGTCCACTGGCTAAACAAAGCAAATATAGCGACAAAATAGCTGAACAACCGTTACTATTCTATGATGCAATCCACACACCACAATATAATTATTCAATTTTGTTTTTAATAAAGAAATAATAAAATAAAATGCGAAAATGATTATGTAATTGTCGAATAAAAAAAATTATTATAATTAAATACACGAGATGAGGTGAAGGATGAGAAACAAATTAATTAATTTGCATATATATAATTTTCTTGTAATAAAAAATACATATAATTTTCTCTCTTTAGTTTATTTTTTGTGTAAATACGGAAAGGAAACATTATGAAAAATTGATTTAAGGTTTTTTATCTTTTATTATTATTATAATTATTTTATCTTGTTTACTTCTCTTTTTCATGCCGTTTTTAATTATAAAAGAAAGTGAAACAACTCAACATTGACGTTGAAATATCACATATAAATTCTTGTTTTAATAACTTTTAATAACACAATAAAAACCATACCAGCGACAGGTAATAAAATTTAATGAAAGGAAAAACAGTTTTGTCGTCTTTAACCTTTAAACAAAAATTTTTACTTTTTATTTTGTAATTTAAAAAAAATTTGTATTTTTTCTTTATGCGTTATTCTTTTTATTTTTATCAACAATTAATCAACCCTGAAGCAATGATAAGTGTATAGACAATTAACAACCTGTTATTACCGTTGCCTGATTAACTAACCATGAATTTACCTGAATTTTAATGATTAGAATAAACACGATAAAAATCTTAATAAAAACACAAGATTCGTATCGAATTTTTAATCGTCTTACTAAATAAATAAATAAAAAACACTTAACGTTCGTTTATTTATTTATTGCTTAATAACTTTTTAAAATTAATAAAAAAATTTTACAAAGAAACTAATTAAAAGTGTCTTAATATGACGTTTAACATGCCAACATGAATATTACACTTTATTCAGGCTTGACAATCCGTTGAAAATGTTTAACCTTTGTCATTCTTTTCACCACGAACACACAAAAAATCCAAACAGATAAAAATAAACAATGCAGAGTTTCTATTTTTAAATAAAAAAACTTTTATAAATTAAAAGCCAAAAGAAAACTATTTAAAAAATAAAATTTATGAAGAGCAGATTTATGGATTTTTCAGAACTAAAATCGTGGCGATTTTAAAAATGAAAATTAACTATTCAGAACCTAGCAAATGTTCAAGGTTTTATTTTTTCGATATTTTTTTTTCTATACTGTAAAAATGTTTAATTTATGCATTGTAATGGCATGGTATGTTAAGAAAATAGTTACAAATAGTTGTAATAAAAACAACCCAATTCAGCCCACAAAATATTATCGAAAAATAAAGTAAAATAATTACTGCAGATGTGATGTTGACCAACCAAAATGTATTTTTTTTTCGCTTTTTAATATTGTTTTTAATTTATCTTATTTTTTTTATTTATTTATATCCGCAAGTTGAAATTATTATAAACATTTTTTTTTTATTCAAAACATGTAGCAACATTTATGCTTTAACGAAAAAATAAAATAAAATAATAATAATAATAATAATAATAAGAGAAGAAACTACATTGCAGTTTGAATGAAGGTAAAATTTGTAAATAATTAGCAAAGACAATCACCAATTGAAATAAGAATTTATTTTGCTTTTTGTCTTTTGTATGATTGTTTTTCTTCTGTATTTTGCATAATATTTAATAGTTTTTTCAAGCAACTGGTTAGCATAAAGAACAATTAAGCTTTATGTAGTGAATGTAATTACATAAACGTTTTATTTTTTTTTTTTTTACTTATTCGTTGCTATGCTTTGCTTCGCTTCTTAAAAATAAGTCAATTATTCTTATTTAATTGTTTGTAGTTTTTTTTTTTGTTCCTATTGAAAGACATTTAAAATTGAAAATATGTAATAGAAATACAATAAAAAATTTATAATAATACAAAACAGTAACCGCCGGCTAGTTAGTAGCCTTGATATAAAAAAAATTAAATATTTGTTTAAAAGAAAAAATCAAAAAATAAAATCAAAGTGGTTTTCTACTAAATTTATCAAAAATAAATAAAACTGACAGCAGAATTATTAATATTTTTTTTACATTTTATTTTAAAATACATAAAAAAACCAATTTATTGTATATTAAGTACTTTACTTGGCCAAATATACTTTTAAACGGCTAAACAGTTACGATATACACCAAAATAGAAACAGAACGAAATTAACTGAATAATTATGATTGTTTTAATAATAAATAATAAAATAAACGTTATTTTTAATTAAATTATTTAATGAAACGTTTACGATAATGTTAGCAAAGTAAAAATGCATAAAAAAGCACAAAGTAAGAGAAAAAAAACCTTTTAAATGTTTAAATAAAAATTATGTACTCTTAGCCTATTTCTCGTCTCTATTTAAATTAATAAAAGAAAAATGCGTAATAATAATTTTAATTAATTAAAATTCTACTAAAATAGTAACAAAAAATAAATAACTTATTAACACAAAAGAAGTTCAATTTGAAAGTTTCTTTTAATTATTTGTTATTAATAAACAACAAAAACCTTCTTAATTTATCAAGCGTGAACAATTGTATGGTTTGATATTTACTAAAAAACTTTACCAACGGATAAAATATTTATTCTCGTGTTTGATTGAAAGCTACTTTATTTATTAAATAAAAAAATTAGGACTTACCATTGTTGATCTCCTTATAAGATCCTTTATATAAAAATTAAAATAGCTATATTGGCGTGTGCTCAACTAGCCAATAATTGATACGACAACCCAAATTAAAAGCGTTAGTTTAAGCTGCTTCCACCTTATTTTCTTTAAGTCTCTTTTTTCAGATTAAAAATCAATCGTTCAATATCACTGTTAACTTTCCTTTTTCTTTTTGTAAACTTAAATTAATTAATTAACACAGTATCCACACTAAAATAATTAATTAAACTTTTAGCATAATAATTAATTTTTGCTAAAATATAACTTTAATCACATCTGGAAAAAAAAAATAAAATAAAATTAATATAATTAGAGTAGAAAAACACAAATGCTTTAAAAAAAAAAAAAAAACTAAACGAAATATTATTCCAAATAGTGTTAATCAGCAGAACTCACTTGTTCAAACACGAATCAGGGACTGACTGTGGTTTTTAATTATATTTTTGAAAATTAAAATAAAAATTTAAAACAAACTAAAAGACAACTTTAGCTGCGGTCTCTTCTAGAAAATTTTATGATATTTATGTTGGTTGAATTAATAAATTTGTTTTTATTTTATTTTTTTTTAACTTATTTTTAGCTTTTTTTTTCTTCTCTCTTTTTATTTTTTTTGCTATCAACGAAAGAAAATCGTTTAATAAATTATTTATTTTATTTTTGGTTGGTGAACAAGTGAGCGCAGCTTAAAAAATACAAAAAAAAAATGTTATATCGGATTTTAATCTGCGCGCGCATGTGGTTTATATGTTATTATTTTGGTGGGGCTTTCCACCAACAACTTAAACAGACAACAAAACGAGCAACATTAACTTACCTTACCTCACTTACTTGAGCTAAGTTATATTAAGCTTAGCTAAGTTAATTCACGTTGAGTCAAGCCAACATATATTATTTTATTATGCTTTATGATATATTTTATGCTTTTTGTTTTTGCTGTTAACCACTTCTTACTTCTTCTGAATGATGAATAAATCAACACCTCACACTACAAATCAACAAATAAGCAAAAAAATGATTTCTGTATTTTTATTTTAACCATAAAAACCATACAAATCGAACATAAGCTTACTTGGCTGGTTGGCAGCCTGCCTTTCTTTTTTCCAACAGGGTCGTCCGGTTTTTTTTTATTTAATTCTTTTTTTTTAAATAAATTATTTTTGCTGCCAATTTTCATATTGGATGGTGGGAGTTTTATTTTATTTAACCTTTTTTGTTTATTATTGTTGCTCTCCATATTTTCAATAATTTATTAAAAAAATAACTTTATAAATGTCCGGCTCTTGATAAAAATAAGAAATTATTGAGGTGATTATAGCATATATTCGATTACTCACCACAATGCGATGGATTCCAAAATATATGATTTTTTTTGGATTAAACATTAATCAGCGTTTATATATATTACCTATATTACCTCATGTTTCAAATAAAAATAATAATAATAATAAAATTAATTAATAAAAAACTATTTTAAAATCAATAAAGTATTTCAACACGAATATAGCTTACAAATAAACTTAATCGCCATGTGATAATCAACTGCAACGTGCAATGCCTTACTTTAGTTAATTAATCATTAAAGTGTCAGCACACAAATAAATCAATAATAAAGTAATCTAAATAAACAAAAATAATTACATTATAATTGTTTTATATATATTTTAAGATTAATATTATTAAATAAATAAATTAGAGCAGAAAATTATAAATAAAACGACGAAACTGATAGACTCTTTCTATAGAAAAATTAATCGTGTAGATTTTTTGCACAAAAAAAAAATCATTAAAATCGGTTTAATTAATTTTAAATAAAAATAAAACTTTTCTACGATAAAATAGGAAAACAATAACCAATAAAAAAAATGTATTTACTATTATTATTATGTAAAATAAAAGCAATTTACATGCTCTAATTCTTTATATAAATTTATTACGATTTTTTTTCTTTCTTTTACTGCATTAAAAGTACTTTTTGCCGCATTAAATAAGAAAAAAATATGAGAAAATATTAATCAACAAGATAACATTGTTTTAACATAATTTCTATTCATCAAACTATTAAATTCAAATAAAAATGTGTTCGTCAATTAAAATTACATTAATTTAAGTTAAAAGATAAATGAATCAAATCAAGTTATATCAGTTGTAAACAAGGTGAGTATAAAGTAAATATCTCAGCTATTGCAATGTAATTCATTTAATTTAAATGTTGCAAAAAAGTACTTTAAATCAATTAACATATTAAACTATTTTTAATTAATTGCTTCTTAATGAAACAAAAAACAATAAAAATAATTATTTTTCAGCTTCAAATCAAGTGTTTTATTATTATTTGTATTAAATTACCAAGAGAAAGTCATAATAAAAGCACAGTAGCAACAGCAGCAATCACAGCAGCAAGTATTAACTAAAATTTATTACAAAAAAAAAAAAAAGAGAGAAATAATAATATAAATAATGATATTGATAATAATAATTCAACAACAATATATGTATTTATATGTAGAAAGTAGATTGTTGATGATTTTGTATATTTTATTTTTGCTTTTGCCTTTATCAAAAACAAGACAAACTATATTTTTATAAAAATAAATAAGTGCATAATACTTACTAGACTGTAACGTAAATTGCGCCAGATATATTATCGATTTTGGAAATTGTGCATTTTGTAAAAGTCCCAGAAGTAATCTAGTTATTAATTACATTCTAGGCGATTGTTAGATTAAATATATACTCATGATCCGTCAGCCAATCCGCATACTAATTTTAACGCAATCTGAGGAAACTTTTAAAGTATTTCGACTAAAATATAAATAATTCTTAATCTGTAAAGGAAATTATTATAAAAAATACATAATAAAAATACACAAATATATAATTTAATTAATTTTTTTCTCTTCTTTTTCTTCTTGTTGTATAATAAAACATTTACACTTGTTTTTTAAGGTATTATTAATTTTTTTTATTATTTATTTCTTTTTCAATTAAATAATTCATGATTAGTGGAAGATTGCATTATGGTTATTTAAATTACTTCAATTTTGTTTGTCTTGAGCCTGAATGGATAAAACATAAAAATAATTAAATAATGTATAATTGGACATTTTTAATTTATTATGTTCATTACTCAGTTTCTTAGTTTATCATTTTTTTTTTCTTTTTGCTTTGTTTCTTAATAAAATAATTTTATATTATTTTTAGATTAATTATTTTTATATATGTATGACTTAATTTATTTTATTTTTTAATTAAAATTCATTTAAAATAATATTAAAGAGACAATAATTTCTGTTTTTCTTTTCTATTCTTAAGGTATAGTACTTTGAGTAGGAAAAGTTAGTCACAATTAGTAAAGTTAGAGGCAGTTTGGGGATTCAGACTTTTATTTTTTAATTATTAATTTTTCTTTTCTTTTTTTATTTTTTGGTGGAATAAAATTGTTTTAAGGATTTTTTCATATTTTGTCTTCTAATGCTATGTTTGCGGCCAATACCATTAATTTATTCAATGCACAGAAACTGAATAAATTAATTGCATTCCGTTTGTGTATTTGGAAACTACAAATGTGGTTAAATTATTTAAATTTAATTGTACGAAATACTAGATGGCAATATAAGAAATCTAATCACCTTAAAACGCGACACAACCACATAAATTATTTTTATTACTAAATATACACGTCCGCAAACATATTATTTCGTAAATTTATATTTTTTTTTATCAAATATAATAATAAAAAAATTTACACAATAAGTTCGTTTTCTTATCACTT
Source organism: Ptychoptera contaminata (assembly GCA_963942525.1). NCBI lineage: Eukaryota > Metazoa > Arthropoda > Insecta > Diptera > Ptychopteridae > Ptychoptera > Ptychoptera contaminata. Next base: position 36,264,025 of record OZ012638.1, on the reverse strand, counting down.
ATGTTAAAAAAATTATTATTTATAAGGTTTTTTTTAATAGAAACCAAGAGAAAAAAAAACGACTTAAAACAATTAAACCTCTACTCAAAGTGCTGCATTAAGAATAGGAAAAACAAAAATTAAAATATAATAAATTCATTTAATTAATTATTATAAAAATCTTATCGTATTAAAAAATTTGATTAATAATTTGTATTTACTAATTACATACAAAAAAAAGGTAATTATTTATATATATATATATTTATCAGGAATACATAATTAAAATATAAATTTAAAAAAAAAAAAAACACAAAAATCACATAAAATTTGAAATTTTTTCAAATAAATTTACTTTTAATTAATATTTACTTAATTAATTAATAATTATAATAATAAATTTAAAGTTTTTTTTTTAACATTTAAAAAGTGATTAAAATTGTTTCTTTTCATTAAAATTATGTTTGGAGATTTGTTTTGTTATTTTGCGTTTTCTTTTTGTTCATTTTAATCCTAATTGAGGTAAGTGCGATATTTTTTTTTATTTATTTTAATCTTAGCCAAGTAACATTAATATTTAGCAAAAAAATTAATTATTATATTGACGACTTAACAAATCAAAAGGGAAACAGAGTGTAATATCGTCAGTCACTTTCTTCGTTAGACTTTTGATTGTTTAAAGTGACTTAGAAGCCACACAACTTTCGTGTGTTTACGGTAACTTCAGCTAAGTCAATATAATATTTAAAAAATAATAAGATTAAAAATGAATATACAAAAAAAAAGCTTCTTAAAAAGCATATTCAGCTAAATTGACTTTTTAACAGTGAAACCTCAATCAGCACTAATTAAGAAAAACAAACAAAAATATTTTCTTTTATTTAAAATTAATTAATAATTATTAAAAAAATGGTAAAATTATTTAATTATTAATATAAAAGAACAAAACATCAGCCTTTTATTTTAATTTCATTATTTTGTTTTCAAGTAAATTAATTCATTCAACAAGGAACACTTTTTTCTTGGCGTTAAATTTCGAATTCTTTATTTAATTAATTATTTATTAAAACGCACAAGTAAGTTAATCCATTTATTGATTTTAATTTACTGTTATCATCCTATTATTTAATTAATTTATTTCAATTCCAATATACAAAAAAAATAATAATTATTATTATTATAAATTATTTTCTTTTTATTGTTTTATAATTTCTATTTTTAATTAATTACATTTATAAATAACGAATAAAAAAGACACTAATTTATATATTTTAATATATTTATAATAGTTTTTAATTGTAATAATAAAAAAAAATTCAATCGTTCTATAAATTAAAAACGAAAAAACAAAAATATAATTAAAATAAGAAGATAATAAAAGCACATATTAATCCAATTATGTTATTCTTCTCGATAAAACAAATATTAAATAAGTTTTATAACGCAGTAAATTAAAATCAATAAACAAAATTAAATAAAAAAGTAACAGAAACGAACTATTTTGAGAGTATTTTCTTCATAATTCTCATTTTAATTAACGTAAAAAAATCCATTTTTCTGCATCATCCTAATTTCATTGCATTGAAAAATAGAAAAAAAATTCTTTAATGATAAATTAACAAGAGACAATGAATAATAATATTAATTTTGTTAAAAAATAATTTATTCATCATGAGCTGGTGCCGCTCCCGGAAAATAATAAGGTGGTGGTCGTTCATATTCTGTTGCTGGTGGTGCCATTGGTGGATTTTGATATCTTGGCGGTCCACCATCCCAATGTCTGGAATTTAGTTAGCATTTTAATAATTACAAACAAAAAAGTAAAATATAAAAACTAATAAATAATTAATAATAAATACACCGATCAGTTCTATTCTGTTTTTATTTTTATTTACATAAAATGGTAAAATGTTTATCATCTATTTTCAAATAATAAAATTAACATTATTTACTTTGTGTAAATATTTCACTAAATTTAAAAAGAAAAATTATTATTAAGCCAAAACCAAAATTAAATGCAAATCAAAAAACACCAATAAATTACAACAAATCTACAAAACTACGAAAAGAAAAAACATTTAGACAAACTAATCGACAACATCAAGTAGTAGCTACTACGTTACCACAATTAGTAAAATTCATTGTATTTTCAAAAAAAAAAGAAAAGGTTATTGTTAATGTTAATCAAAACCAATTAAAAAAATTCCAATAATCAATTTATGTTTTAAATATACACAGTTGATTAAAGAACAAAAAACAATACGATATGATACAAAATTCAAAACAACGTCTCTATTAGAAGAAGAGTAAGCAACAGCAGCAACAACATCAATTATATTCTGTTGGAATAAATTGATAAAACTAAAATCACATTAAGCATTAACGAAACATAGAGTTCCATTAACGCATGTAACACTTGTTTAGTGGGTTTTTTTTTTGTTTTAATTTAATTAAAAATAAAATTATTAATGAAAGAAAAAATAAAATAAAATTAATAAACATATAAAAACGATCAACACTGACATGATGATTGCTTGAATTAAATGATTTTTGTTTTTAAATTACATAAAATAATGATGAAATGATTTTATATTATTATAATTTTTGTTAAAATTTAGCTTGAAACCTTGCTTTTTATATATTTAAATTAATATAAATTAATTTAATTCTATTAATAATATTTTTTTTCATTATTCAAACGTCCATTATGAACTAAAGATTTTGGCATTTGATGTGATTCTCGTTTATTGTTATTGTTACTATTATTATTGTTATTATTAGGAATTTTTGTTGTTCTATCAATCGTTGCTAATTTTATTTGGTCATTATCGATTGGTGTTGACTTTGTTTTTCTTAAATTACTTGTATTATTATGATGATGATTATTTATTATTTCCATGCTTGTATTTGAATTGTTACTATTTGTTTTATTAATTCTTGGTGTTTTATGTGTAGCTATTCTGTAAATTACATACTTTTGATGTTATATTTATTTAATTAAAGGTAAATCATTAGTAATAAAAAATAACATAAAAATATTAAATATTCAAAACAAACATACCAATCAAAAATATCTAAAAATGTAATTAATTATAATAAAAAATTTAAATAAAACCAAAACAACATAAAAATAAAATTACTTCATTTTCTTTTCTCTAGATTTACATTCAAAATAATAAAATTGAAAATACTCAAAATACAAAAATAAATCATTATTATTTATAAATAAATTAAATTAAATTAATTAATAATAAATAAAAACAAAATCCAATAAAAAATAAATTAAATAACTAAATCAAAACAACTTATCTGTTCTTTTAAATTGCTTTTCGTTTTGTTTAATTTTGTACGTGTGCTTTTTATGCAATTAACTTACTTTGGTGCCATATCATTATATCTAGCTTCTCTAGAACTACTTTGTATTGGTCCATGCGATGAACTTGAATCCTCATAATAATCACCATGATGACGTGTTTCTCTATCACGTGAACCACGACGACGTTCTGGCTTTTTATTACGTTTTTTATTATTTGGACCACTAAAAATAAAAGAAAACAAGACACGTGTAAGGAAAATAATAAATAAAATCCGTATCACACGTACTTTGCTAATGGAATATTATCCCTTTCAGTATAAGCATCATACAAATATTCTCTAAAAAAGAAAAAATACAATTCAATAATTGAATTCAATAATATCATTTAAAAAATAAATTAACTCACGATTCAACTAATGGACCCGGATATGGATCTGACTTCTGATACAATGTTGACAATTTAACAGCAATAATTATTGTTGGTAAAAATATTAAAATACTCCAGCCAATACCTGCCCAAAAACCATTCTAAAAGAAAATGCAGATAAAATTATGTTGTGCAATTATAAAATAAAAAAGAAAATAAAATTAAACACTTACAAATGGATCAACAATACGATTACATGTCGCCACAACTAATGATGAATAAACATTTGATATGGGTGCACATTGCCCTACATCATTTTCTACCGCTGTTACGACTAAATCTAAATACATATCAATTTCTTCCTCGAAACCATCCATTAATTTTTTCGCCAACTATAGCCCCAACGAAAAATCATTTGATATATCTAATACATATAATTTACTTTGAAACAAGTCAAATTTACTTACATCTTGTACAAAACGTGTGCCATTATTTCTGAAGAAATTTTCTGCTTCCTTAATTTCATTTAATATTTTATGTATAGCTTCCTCAAATGATGTTTCATCGAATTTTAAACTATTGTGTAAATTACCAGCTAATAGTATTAAACGGTCAGAATTGCTTATCATTGGTTTAACTAAATTTTCCTTAAAAAAGAAAATTAAAGTTCAGAAAATGTAAATTAATTTCGAATATTAATACTTACTTGATATGATCTCAAGTGTAACGCCTGCAACTTTAAATCACTTTTAATTGGATTCATTATTGCTGAAGGTTGTATAGCTTTCGCTGTTTCGTCCAATTTTATTGCGATTTCATTTAAATTTGATTTAGTTACGGTGTCATTCAGCTGAAAAAGTATTTTTTTAAATTATTAATAAATAATATATTATTTTTAATAATTTATTATTTAATTACATTATCAATAAAACGATCAGCATTAAAGTCATTTAACGTAGAATTAGCTAATTTTAAAATTTCCGTCTCCATACCAGGTTGTAATATTGTTATATCTGATTGTATATTAATTGTCGATGTTAGTTCTTCCATTTTACTATATACTTCATAATCAGTTGGAAATTGTTTTATTTTATTAATATCATAATAATTATTTATTTTTAATACATCGTATATAGATTTATTATCATGACACGATGTTATTATATTTGATATAAGTAACTGATTATTTATTTCTTCATATTTGATGCTTGTTTTCTTCGTATTTGGATATAATAATTTATTTAAATTTATAAACGAATCGATATAAGTAATAAGTTGATCGTTTTCTGGATTCCTGCAAATTACAGCAAAAAAAATAATAAAATAATTTTATTTCACTGAATAAACCAAAAAATACATACTTTAATGGGGTACAAACTCCACGATACATAACTAAACCAACTAAAAAGTAAACAATTGTAATAATAGCTAATATTGATATAAATAGGAAAATCAATGCAACCGAACTGAAAATAATATAATAAAAATTATTAAATATAATTATGGAGACAGTAAAACCTAGTAAAACGTACAACATAAGGAAACGGCCACCAGCTCCTTTATTACAGCAATCATCACCATAACCATCTGGCCGTTTTCCGCAAACGCCACATAATAAACCGAAAACAATGCATATTAAAACCTGAAATAGTCGAAACACACATTTAATTTAATAGAAGAAAAAATCATCATAAAATCATAGGAAATTACCAATAATATTACTGAGCTAATTGCAATACCAAAGTAATAACTATAATTACTATATTCATTAATATACTCGTCTGCTGTATCAAAATGCTTGTACGTATTATTGCCAGCAACATTAGATAGTTTTTCAAATGTTTTCGTTATACCATTTGCAATATCTTTAATACCTTTTCCAGCCTGATTTAATGCCGATTTAATATTTGGTATATTGTCATTGATTGTATCTGTTAATTTATTTTCTAAATCATTTAACGCTATTTCACCTTTATGAATTGTTTCAATTATATTATTGTTTATTAGCTCATCAACACCTGTTATAATTGTAGTAACATCAGGTAACTAAAATATATAAAATAATAATTATAGAAAACAAGAAAATACAAAAATTAACCAATATTCTATAAATACAGAGTCAAAAGTACTAAAATTTCTAAAAAGCAAATATATATACACAATGTGGTATGAATAATGAACGTACCCTTGGAAAAAATCTGTCTAACATCTTAAGCATGTAATGGATATAAATATTTAATGAAATTTACTATAAGATGAGAAATATTTTATTAACAAAAGAAAAATTACCTTATTGTAATCAATTCCACTACTATCCAATTGTCCAATTTTGTATTTAGACAATATTACACCACATTCTTCTGTTACATGCGAACAATTGGTTAATGAAATCAATAAACTATTTTTAACCATACGTAAGCCATCATTCAATTGGGTCGCATCCGAACGCAATCGATTCGTTAATGTTTTCATCTCTTCCAATTCGGTTTTAATAACTGGTAATGTGCCAACAAATGCATCTAATTTTTTAAATGATATTGATTTTGATGCTTCACCCAATTTCTCAATTAATACTTTTCCAGATTCTTTACCACAAATAAAATATAAATACAATTATTTTGTAATTAATTTAAAATTATTATTTTTTTTTTAAATACCTTCTAATACCGATACTAGATTTTTATTTAATTCATCATAATTGTCAATTAATAAATGATTTACTTCAGATGATGTTTTCTTTAAAAATTTCTGTGTATCTTCAACACCGTATCTGGCCGATGTTGTTAAATTACCAATACCCTGTTGCATATAAAAATTTGTTGTAAAACAAATAACTACGCCGAATCTAAAATTAAACAAATAAAAATATTCACAAAATAATATTAATAAAACTCATAGAAATACTAACAAAATTCCAGTAGCAGCACAAATAATAAGTACACCCAGCATGAAACGACGACAAGTATCATGTTTTTTATCAAAGGGTTGTGATCTACCACCGCAAGCACCAGCACATCGGCAACAACAAAAACATAATCTAAAAATAATAATAATAATAATAAATATTTATTATGATTACTGTATTTTTGTAAGTAGTTAAGAAAAAGCGAAATAAAATTACCCAATAATTGGCATAAAGACAATTAACAGTAATGAAATTGTTACAACCAATAAAACACCCCAGTACGACTTTAATAAGTCCGTCCAATCATTATTTTCTGCTTTAACGCCTAATGCAAATTTTTCTTCCGTTACCACAATATATCCTGCAAAGAAAAGATAAATATTTATATTTATTACATTTCGCCAATAAATAGAACAGTAATAACAAAAATATTTTTATTATAATCATTTAATTCTTATCATTATTACTTTTGTGTACATTGAATGTCTGTAATCAAACAGGCCATTAATAGATACAGATAATCAATACATGGTGAATCATGCTATTGTTTTTATTTTATTATTTTTTCATTGATAAAATATTTCTTTCTTGTCTTAGATTAGAATTAATCTGATTTTGAATATGACAGCGGATAAATAATTGTTGATTTTAATTCTTTAACAAGATGATTAAATTTATAAATAAATTTTAATTAGACATTGGGTTTTTTTCGGTACAAAAGACCACGCACTAGCAAGTTTTTAATCAAAAAAAAAAATGCATGAAATGATTTAGTGACAAAAAAGACTTAATCACATTGGTACACGCTGTGTAATTATTAATTATAAAGATAAAAATTAAATAAATTATACATTAAAACTAACTCTTACCATATGGTATTGGTTCTTCAAAGCCAACAAAAATCTCTATGACTTTATTTGTTAAATTATATAATGGACCCATGCCACGGGCATCATACGACTGCGAACTATTATACTGGATAATATCATTTCCAGTCCAATTTGAATACTGTGTATGATCAAATTTTAATATTTCATCGACATTTAAATTAGTCAATATAGTTTTCGTCTCTGATCCATTTACTTTTATTAAACATATATTAATTAGAGTAAATAATAAAAGTAAAGAATATTTTAAAACACCCATTTTTTGGGTAATTTTCTCCTAATTATATGATGACACTTTTTCGTATTGTGATGCAATAATTACAACCAAAAAAAAAAAAAAACGATAATCTGTAAAGAGAATAGAAACAAAATAAATAAATATTAATTAAGAATTTACAAAATAAACACTTAAACCGTGACTTAACTAAACTAATTATAGTTTTAAAAATTTAATACAACATTAAAATGCATTTAATAAGTAATTTATTCATAGTAGGAAAATGAAAAAAAAAAAACAAACGTAAGTAAATCGAATTGTAAAAATAAAAACATAAACATAAACCGCAAATATTAAATATTAACTGTTTTTTTTTGCAATTACACAAATAGCGATTTAATTATTACAAAAATAAAACTCATTAAAACTATTTCTAACAGTTTATTAACACAAACACATACTACTACTAATCATGCGTATTTAATTAATTTTCAATTATTTTATTTATTTTTTTTCAAATATAAATTTTAATACAAAAACTAACCAAATTGACAAGTTATGGCGAAAGTGAACTTAATTAACAAACAAACAAAAACCATATGGTTACCCTATATCTATTGACCACAAAAAACTAAAGAACAATTTGACATATTAATGTCATAGAAAATGTTCAAATTATCCAAATTAACACACAATTAAAATATATATTTAGTTATTGGCAAAACACAAGAATGCTTTTATTATTTTAATATAAATAAATAAATTAATATTTTCCTACATTATCAGTACGAAAAAGCAAAACTATTGATCAATTCGCACTTTAATGTCGTTACCGTCGTCGCGAGTATAACGAATCGTTTTAATAAAAAAAAATAAATATTTTCTTCTCTCTGTAAAAACAAAAATTCTAAATAATAAAATAAAAAACAAACATTTATCATTACCCCGATAAAAAATAATTATAAAAATAAATAAAACCAAAAAAAAAAAGATAAGATTACAACACTTAGAAATGTTTCAGCATCATTTCTATATTAGATAATAAAACAAAAACACCTAAACGGTTATTAATTATTTTTAATTACTTAATATTTCTGCACTCATTATGAATAAAAATTAAATATTATATTTTCTGTTTTCTGATTTATAGAATAACTCGTGATTCATATTTATTCATTAAAATATATGTTTAATTGTTATTATAAATTAAAAAAAGTTGTCAAAAGGATCACGTTTTTATTTGCTGGTGTGAATGTTTTTACAGGTAGATAAAACTATATAAATATTAGTCAATTATTTATAATCATAATTGTTGACGACAATTTTATTCATATTCATATTTAATATTTTTATAATTATACAGTGAAAGCATACAGAATATTACTTTATAAAGAAAAATTTTGATAACATTCATTCAATTAAGCAAATAATTTACATTTTTTTTATTTCCTTTGTTATTAACATTATTAATTGAAACGTTCAAAATCATATAAATAGATATAATAAAATTTATATTGATAACATTGTGAGTTTACTTTAAATACTTAATGCAAAATGAATCAATATTTGTACAAAAATTGAATAAAATAAATAAAGGAAAAGCATTTTATTAATTTCAAAAAAAAAAAATAACCGAAACACCATCAGCTGGTTAATATAAATTGAAAATAATAATTATTATTTCTCGATAAATATTGTAAACCTTCAGGCAGGTAATTATTTATAACATTTCCCCTGTGTTAAAATAAATCGCAAATGATTTTATCCAATTTTAATCAAAAGATCAGCAAATTGGTAATACTTATAGATAGAATTTTAGGCAAAATTATTTTTCATTAATTTTAAATTCAAGCAAAAGGTGGTGGAGTATCGTGTAAAAAAATCATTAAAGAAATTTACGCACCTTCGTTCAAAGCACTACCAACAAGCAAGTAATTTTTATTTTTTTCAACAAAATTACAAATTTAAGCATAGAAAAATCGATTTAATTTTCCAATTATTACATAAATAACAAAAATAGTACATACAGATTGTGAATAATAATTACCTATTAAAAAAAAAAGAGTGTAATAACCTACCACCAGCCCAAACCAGAAGAATACAAAAAATTATCTTAAATCATGCAAAAGAATAACTAAAGAAAAATCAAATGAAAAAAAAAGGCACAAATAATCAATCATAATGCTGAAAAAAAAACTAAAGTTTATTATGAAAAAGGTAAAAATTAATTAAGTACAAAGCACCGTGCAAAATTTATGTTAAATGTAAAAGCAACAAAAAAAAAATATTTTTATCTGGTTAATAGTACTTTTTTGCGGCTTTTCATAATTTATTTATATTTATAATTTATTTCTAATTATTAAAAAAACAACGAAATGAAAGGCATGAGCAAAACAACAAGAGAAAAATTCTTTCTGTTTGCGATAATAATAAGAATAATAATAATAATAAAATATAATAAAGTATTTAATAAGAAAATATGGGTTTTCGTTTCTTTCTCTATTTTATTGATAAAAAAACACAGAAGAAAAAAAATTTGCACGCAATAAAAAATTGTAAGAAAATCTTCATTTTTTTTTATAAATATTAAAATTAATTAATTAATAGATTTATTAGCGAAATATTTCTTTATTTTTGTTTTATTAGTTTTGATTCATATTAATACATTTAATTAAATAATAATAATAATCACCACCCACAATAATCCTTTACTAGCAGCAACAAAAACATGAAAAAAAATAACACAAGCAAAATATGTATTAAAAAAAATCAATTTTAATTGCGAAAAAATGGTCAAAACATTAATAAAAAGAAAAAAAAAATATATATATATGAAATTCCAAAAATGCTAAAATTCTAATGTCTTTAATGCATTCTCCACCTTAAAACATGAATAAAAGATATGAAAAAAAAAAACAACAAAACGAAATGAAATGTTTTTTTTTATTATTTATGCCATAGTTATGTTATGATATCATCAGATAGAAGAATTAAATAAATAATCAGAACACCCGCTACTATCCACCTATATTAACTAATTTAATTAAAAAATAACAAACTAACAATAGCAAATACGCCAAAATAAAATAAGGTGTTAAAAGAGAAAAGAGCAAAAAAAATTTAGCATTTACAATGACATCGACAGTAACAGCAATAGCAGCAGTAGCAAGTAACAAATATTGACAAATGATTTATTAATTAGTTGAATATAATACTAATGAATGATAATAAAAAAATAAAATATTTGTCTGTTGACTTTATACAAGAAAAAGCAAATCATAAACGACACATTTTTGCATGCAAAATAGTTTTCATATAAATAAATAAATAATAATAATAATGTTTAAGGCAATAAAAAATGTAGACATCGTGAGACATCAAACTGTACAGTCATGTACCATTCATCACCTAATAGTAATTGATTAAAAATAACCAATTTTATTATTTATTAAATAATCAAAAAACACGATAAAATTCCAACATCTTAAACGATAGACTTACTCAACCCTGGTTTTCAAAAATAATAAATATTTTAATTATTCAAAGTGTACAACGAAAATTTCTTGAAAAAATAATTTTATATTTAAAAAAGGAAAAAAGAAACTTTATTTATTTATTTAATTAATTAATTAATTATTTATTTTTTCTTTGGTAATATATAGTAGCACGTAATGAAATACGAGTGACTCTTTAAAATGTCTTAAAAATGATTCAAATGTGTGCTGTTTATTACCTGCTGACGTGATTTAAGTATTATTTCTTTTTTAAACTCAACATCATTACATTTTATATTACATATTTATATTGCTGTATATATACATATATATATATATATACTTTGTAATGTATTTCACGGATTGTATTAAAAATTCATTTTCAACAAGATTTCATTTCATTATAATTTAATTTTAATTGGAAAAATGATTAAAGATTTTTTTTTTTTTGATTTTTAATTTTATTTCTAACAAAGAAAAAATCAAAATTATTTAATAGTTGAAAAATGTATGTTTTTTTTTTATTATTTCTTCTTCATTTTTTAAAATTATCATTATAAATTAGTTAAATTAAGAAAAATATTTTTTTTATAAAGGTACGAGAAGAATTAAGGTGAAAAAATTACTCAGTGAAAAAAGGCAATAAACTGTGTGAAACATTGTGTGAAACATTGATGAAACAACAAATGAAACATGTTTCAAAATATGTATACAAAAACATTTATGTCTTTCTTTTTAATAAAAATATAAACAATAAAGCACCAGCATTTCCTATCGAAATTTATTGTTTTTAATAAATTGACAGCCGTTAATGACATTAAAAAAAAAATTTCACGTGTAACAGTCAATTAATCGGCAATTAGAAAATTATAAACACATTAAAAAAACAAACAAACAAATAGCCAAAATAATACAAATTAAAGTAATAAAAATAAAACGATTTAAATAAAAATTCACAATTAAAATCGATAAAAAATTTGTCAAAATAATAAATATCTTAATTTATATATAGCAAAATAAAGCTTGACTTAAGCCCTATAGATTAACGAAATTAAAGTAACTTAAAAAAAATTTTTTTTGCATTCTTCTATCTACTAATGACGAGGATAAAAAAAAGAAAACATTTTTAATTAATGGAAAAACTAAATATTAGTCGTTGTCGTTAGCTACTTTCAATTTTGTATTTAAAAAACGTTTCATGGACAAATAAAAACGATAATCTGCCAACTGCAATAAGCAAAACTTAGAGCCAACTTAAGTGCAGCAAGCAATATGCCAATGATTCATTGTCAGTTTTATTTTTCTTTCTTGTTTTTCACTTTGTAATGGAAATGACGTGGCATTTATGGTTTTTATTATTTTTGCATTAAGCCAAATTTATTTCAACAAACACATGGTATTTTTAAAACGAAATTATAAATAAAGTTAAACATTTAAAACCACATGAAAAAAAAACAAGCATAAAACATGTCATAAAATTAACAAAAAAAATTATATTTACATTTGTAAAATACTAGATTACATTGATAACAACCAGCAAATGTCATGTTATTTGCTTGAAATCAGAAGCGTACTTAGTGGAAAATTATTTGTATACAGTTTGTTATTGCCGTACCTTGAAGATAAGATAAAAGAAAAAACTATTGAATAGTAACGGAACTGCAGTAAACACTCAAATTATTTAATTGATATATTTTAATTAAAACGCATTATAAAAAGTATTTGAAATAATTCAACGTTTAAACAATAACAAAAAAAAAAAACAAAGAATTACCACAAAATACTGGGATAAAACCATTGATACCATCGAAAACAAATTAATATCACAAGCAAAATCCAGCAAATGAATTTAATTCGAAAAATATATTTAAAAAAAAAAACCGAGACAAAATTTTTAATTAAAATAAATAAACCGCACACAATTTCCTGCTACAATTTAAATTTAATAATTATAAAAATTAGTATTTTCTATTGAGTAAGTAAAGTAAAGTCAGTACACTTGAAATAAATATTAAATAAAAATTGCTTAGCAACAAAAAAAAGCAGAAAAATATTAGTGATTCACTTGTTGTGTCATTAAGCAATATTTCTGTAGCAATTACTGTACTTAATAATCATAACAATAATATACAACGACATGAGCAGTTGCTTGCAGTATAAGTAATATCCAACCGACAGCAACTGTAACCAGAGGTAAATCATTGCTAGCAATAATAACAAAAAAAATAAAAACAACAAGAAATAGAGTTGAGAAATTGAAAATATAATATAAAATCGACGTCACCAAAGTAACCGTTTTACCGTTTCACAGCATTTACACAATAAAAAATAAAATTGAGCAAGAGTTCAACAAACAAACAAACAAACAAACAAACACAAAAAATAAATCTAAACAGAAAACACATTAACGCATGCATTTAATAAAAGTTAAACAAACCAAACAACATAGGTACTTATTAGAAATAAAAATCAGGCATAATTTTTTATAACTACTTAGAAATGAAATTAAATAAATAATAATATTAAAAAAAGGGAAATTAAAATAGGGATTAAAAACTATCAGCCGGTTAATAATAACACGAAAATAAAGTAAAAGGGGAGAAAAAATCAAGTTACTATATATTTATAAAGAGTAAAAAAAAACTACCACAGCAGCATAATGCATGTTATTTTAAGTAACATAAACAACTAAGAATTAGAAAAATTAAAGAAATAAAAACAAGACATTTTCGGAATACTAATAATTCATAAATAAAAAGTGACATTCCTCATCCGGATTAAGAAGTGACAAACAAAAACAACAAAAAATTATAATTAAAAAAAGAAAAGAAAAAACTAGAAACGTTTTTCAACAACATATTATGTCTCAGCCATCATCATCATCATTGCGGTTTCAGACATGTGTATTTCCTGAATACTTAAATACTCTTTAAGAAAACCATACGACAGTAGGAATATTTCTTTTAAGTAGAACAATACCAGCTTAAATCATAAAATCAGAAAAAAATAAATAAGTAAAGAAAAATCAATAAACAAATGCAGAAAAAATAAAATAATGTTATGTCATCAAACCATTGCATAAAATTTCGCTTATTAAATGAAAACCGGAAAAAACTATCAAACTCAATTATATAATTAACATTTTTCAATAAGTATAGCTTAGTTTAAACAGCAATGCATTTATTTATGATAAAAACAAGAAAAATTTATGTCATTTTAAGAAATAAAAATTCCACCTGCTTTTATGAAGCCAATACAAAATAAATTCTTGACAATTTTCCATCAGCAGTAAACAGACACAAAAAAAAAAATTCATTAAAATTAAAAAGTATTTCTTAAAATATTTTACAACATTAATTTAAGAGATGCTCACATATTAAAACATAAAGCATCATTTACAGAAGATACACAGAAGACGAATAAAAATATAATGAAAACACAGATAAAGCAAGCGTGTTATCAACACAATTAACATTAACACGAAAACAAAAATGATTTGATAAAGATGAAAAATAAATAAATAAATAAATTTCCTTCAACAACAAACACTTAGACAAAGTGTTAATAATAAATAATCCAATTAAAAAAAAAAAAATAAATAACGAGAATAATAAAATTCATATAACAAAGTAAATAGCATGGCGCATGTATAGAATAAACAAATGTAAATTTTTTAAGTAAGTAACGCATGCGCATCTATGTAGTTTATTCTTTTTTTTAATAAATAAACTATTTTTATCAAATATTTAATTTATTTAAATTTACTTACACACTTTCTGTTGATTTTTATTCAACAACCAAGAAAAAAAAACATTTAAATAATTTTTTTAAAATAAAATACGTGAAAACACGTGAAGAACAAATAAAAAAAAAAACACTTTATAATTATAATAAGAAAAAAAAAAAAAATTAATAATATCCTGCATAAGAGTGTTTACGTTAGATGTGGAGAACACACTCACGCGTCTATTTAATTTTACAATTATTATTATTATTATTGGTGGTGGTTATTTGCTAATAAATTTTATTAAAGAAATTCTTAAAATACTTATTTTTTCGCAAAAAATAAAACATTTATTTCATTTGCTTCGAAAATAAACTCTAAACGTAATACGTTGTTTAGATAAATCAGCTATGTAATTACAATTTAAAATTCCTTATCATTAGAGCATTATTATTACTATTATTTATATGACAAATAAAAAATAAATATTAAAATTAATTATCATTTCTTGTAATTCATTATTTTATCAAAATATTTTAATCACTTTTTCTTTCTTTAGTAATTAAGTAATTTATTATAAATAGAAATAAAATAATACTGGAAAATAGATTAAATAAAATTGTGAGTGAATACCACAGTGTTGCATTGTGATGATATGTGACCACCGGCATTACTACCACCAGCATTATTATGTCTTTCAAATGACTTCTATAGACGCTAAACATCGTATATATTCCAATAAAATTACAAGGGAGAGTCAGTAGAAATGATTCAAGTCAATGAACTAAATATATTCAACTAAAAAGAATACGCAATTTGGTTAAATTCACACAATTCACACATTATGACTCAATAATTTTTTATTTTTACATTTTTTCTACATTTTAAATCTAATTAATCAAACAAATATAATTTAAAAAGCACACAAATTTGATTAGAATTAATTAAACAAAAGTAAAAAAAAAAAAATCAAAATTAATAAGAAACGATTGTAATATGAGCTTATAAATATTATTTAAATAAATATAAATCATTTTTAATCATTTATTTGATAAAATTATTATATTTGCTTTCGTTATTTATAAACAAATTTAAAAAAAAAAACGACTTGTGTGTTTGATTAATTAATAAATTTAAAAAAAAAACTGCAGAATTTGCTGCAACAAATAACAAATAACAGAAAAAATATGTTAAACAGTAACAGACCCTCAAATCGAAATGATGCCACATAACTATAGCAAAAATAATGTATTTTTATAACATCTCCATTTCAAAACAATATTGAAAAATGCTACAAAGCATAAACACACACACACACATCATATCTAGATAGCATAAAGAAGCGAGGAAAAAATAAAACAAATTAATCCAAATAAATTTATTTCTTTATTCAAAACAATTGTCCCCATTGTTATTATTTAATTCAACCAATAAAAATATATAAATCAACCAGCAAAATAAATAAATAAACAGAACAGACAGACTAAAAAAAATAAAATACAGCATAAAATGGTTAGTATGTACTTAAGTAATATAAAATGTTATATAAGGTTTAGTGGATTAACTGCTCCACACACTTGTTTGGTCAATTTTATTTCGTTTTTTTTTTTTAAATGTAATAAAAATTATGATAATCATTTAAATATGTTCATTATTTATTTATTTATTTATTAAACCGAGTAAATACTAAGCTATTGTAGATTTCATATAGAAAATTATCGGCGTTTAGTTCATCTGAATTCATTCTTTGGTTATCATTAAAAATGAGAAAAATACTAAAAGAATTTCTCTACTTTGTTTAAGTAAACAATTCATCATCATCTGTATATATATTTAAGCCATAGAGGCACAAAACATACAAAATGGGTCAAAAATGACATTTTTCATTTGTGAAAATTATATAAATATTTATTGTTTAAAAAATAAAATTTTTAAAGTTTTGTACATACATGCAGTCGCAGCAACAGCAACAACAGCAATACAATAATAATTTATTGATATTAAATTAGGAATAATAAAGAAATAAACAATAAATGAAAAAAAAACATGAATTACTAATAACAATAATTAAGTGGATCTTTTGATGAAATAAACAAAATTGAATAAAAAAAATGATAAACAGATGTTTGTGTAGCCTCTCTTTGTGTGACATTAAAAAACTTTGTTTAAAAAAAACATGAAAGAAAATTAATTTCACAAAAATAACAATTAAAAATGAATTTAATAAAATAAAGAAAACATAATTATACTGGGTGACACACACACAAACACACAGTAATGTTAAAATTTCAACATTTATATAATATTAAACTGTTAAAGTACAACAGCAAAATTGAATCAAGTTTTATAGGCACAATTCTAACCGGTTGTTATAGTTTAATAATAATAATAATTTATTATTTATTTATAAAAATACACAGAATGATTCAAAAAGAAAATATTTAAAAAGAGTAAATTTATTCATAAATTACCTTAAAAACGTCACAATTAACAACCTTAGCCCAGAAAAAATTAATTTTTTTTTTTTATTTCTATTTTAATAATTAATATTAAAGAATATTAAAACTGTAATTATCGCGACATACTAATTCCAATGGGTTTTTTTGTTTCCCAAACAATGCAATCATTCTACTATTTTTTTTTTAAGACAAACGTAAGATACAAAAGATTAGGTCAAATACAAGTAAAACAAGAAAAAGAAATTTTAATGAAAAAATCACACAAATTATTTCCTATTCTTATAATTTGAATAATAGACAGCTTTTAACTCAGGACCGGACCGTATTGAGTAAGATTTAAACGCCTCGTTTATTTTCATATAATTGTTAAAGTAAACAGTCACGTATTAAGCCAACTCTGATTTAAGCCACTTCACCAAACATACAGAATTAATATTCTACTAACAAAAGGCTTTACATTTCAATTGATTCTTAAAGATTCTTAAACATTGAAGACAGACAAAAGTAAACATCAGGGATTAAAACACTGCTAAGAAGATAAAAGATTTTTTTTTATTTTCTAATAAAAACTTTTACCTTTTTCTATCCTTAAAAATTAATATAATAACAAAATTATGTAAGGTCATCAATTAAAATTAAAATTTTTAACATTTTAAATATAAAATTAAAATTCGTTTTTAGTTAAATAAAATATAAAAGCACAACAGAGTGTTAGATGATATTGCCAGTAGTTTGTATCGTTATTTCTAGAGTTTTACATTTAATTTAATTAATCTTTTTCTTTTTTCTTGTTTATTATTTCTATTATTATTATTATTATTAGCAGCTAAAAGAGCATATATAAATAAATAAATGAAAATTAATTTGACCTCTAAAAAAACAAAAAAAATTAACAAATAAAAAACGAAGAGGAGACTGGATACAAAGCCACGACCTTTAATTAAACTTTTGTGTAATATTTAATTTACTTTTGTTTTGTTTTGTGTTTTTTTTTTTCTGCTTTTTGATTTATTTTTTCCGGTAATTCATGTTAGAAATAAAATTTTTGAAAATAAAGTCTTAAAAAAAATATTTCGTATAATTATAAATTTGGTAAAAAGAAAAGTGAAGCTTCTTCGGCAACCCTTTATCATTGCATGTAATAAACTGATTATAAAGCAAATAAATATGTAATCACGGAATTCACTTCTTCTTCTGCTTTTTTTTTGCAAACAATTCAAGTAATATAACGTAACAACAATAATAAAATATATAAAATAAAAAAACACCTTTCACCTAATTTTTTCTTTCTTTTTGATTTGTTAGTTGAATGTTTTTTCTTTTCTTTTTCGCGTTTCACCTCATTTCATTACACAGTATAAACTCCACAAATTTTATTTATTTAGTTTTTAACAACAGTAACTACACTGCCATTTAAAGCCAACATCACTGATGTGACTACAATCGCAAAAAAAAAATAAAAAATAATTGATAGAGAATGCAAGCAATGGTTAGTTAAAAATATTCTATGTAATCACACATTAGGTCACAAATTTATTAACTCGTAGAACTTTGCAAGAGAATAAAAAAATATTTTTATAATTTATCATCGTTTGATGCTACAAATGATATTTAAAATAATTTTTTTGCATTTTATTTTAGTTTGCTTCATTCAATTACATGAAAATTTTTATGATATTTGGTTTTCTTTCAATATTTTTTTTTTCAACCAAGTACAGTAAGTGCATCAGAGTCTAGAAAAAAGTGCCATAACTTTTCAAAAGTAAATAATGTTAAAACGAAAAAAGAACATAATTTACCAGAATTTTTTCTTCATTTACAAATGTAAGCTTATCTCATAAAATATAATAAAAAACATAAAAGAAAAAGTTCTTTCTTTTGCTACTCACTCACAATCACTCGACCTGCTGTAAAATTACATGTAATAAAAGCTGCATACACAAATGCTCAGACAACAAAGATTTTTAGCATTTTTATGATGACAATAGAAAACAATTTTGCGACTCGAAAAACCAAAAAAATAAGCGCACACAAATCTAGGTTAAAAGATTTAATAAATTAAGAAAAGTTTTAAATACAACCGGCCGTTATATTGTCGTTTTTAAACTAAATTCTATTCTTGCAATAATTTTGAAAAATCAATAAAACAATGAACGTATAGCAAATAATAAAAACAATTAAAGTTATGTTATCATGCGCATAGCAATAAAATCTCATAATAAAATAATAAAAAGAAATGTCGTCACTGGTAAAATAAAAATTAATTTTTCACGAATTTAAATCCGAGAAAGCATACAGACGTACAATTTAAATTAGAAAATAATTAACAATGTGAGTGGTAAGACAGACAAGCGTCTAAAAACTAATTAAACCTGCTCGTTTTCTAGTTACTTAACTTACAGAATAATAAAATACACAGAAACCATATGTATACATGAATGACAAGTATTAACTAACGCCTACTATTTTATTTATTTATTATTATTTAATTCTGCAATTTACTTTTTTTTCTTTACTCTTTCGTTTCGAACTTCTTCTTTTGGTTTTTTTATTTTTTTTTTTCATTTAAATTCATTAAATGCAATTGTGTTTTGCCATTTCGTATTAATTTTTTCTTCAAACATCGTCTTATGTATAAATTGTTTGTTTGTTGATAGCTTATAATGGATACAAATTTATTTTCATTTTAAATTATTAAATAACAAATTTTCACTCTTTTTCATCGTATTGTTTATGCAGCAACAAAATTCTTCACTTAAATATATAAATTTATGCAAAATTAATAATAATATTTATACTAAAAACAAAAGAAAGAAAAATACAGATAAATTAAAATTACAAAACAATAGATTTAATTAAAATTATGTTAAGCAACATAAAAGTCAAATCTATGAACAACCGAAAGTAGCTGCTGCTTAAATATCTAATGAAGAAAATTTAGCAGATTTATTTTCATTTTTAATAAGCTTTTTTACTTTGCACAAAATTAAAGTGACTTTTATGCTAGTAAAGTCAACATAAAATGAATGTGTGTCGTTACATCAGTATAAGTCATTCTGTATTAACCTGTTTGTTGCATAAAACATTTTTATGGGGATTTTTTCACTTTAATCATATATGACGATAATAATAATAAAAAGAAATTTCTCACTTTAAAGCACGTAAATGTGCACCTAAATGTTTGTTAATTTTATTTTTAATTAAAACTTAATAAATAATAATTTACTTAACTAAATTAATCTATATATATATATATATTTAATTTCTTTTTTTTTTTGAATTGTTAAATAAAAACAAACAAAACTGATTTCATGGTTGGGTAAAATATAAAATTAAATAACATTTGTTTACGTTTTTTATTTCTTCTCTTATGATTATTTTTTTTTTTTTTTTTTTGTAATATATAAATTTATTATTAGCATTACGATTATGCAAAGGTTAAAATAGGTATATCAAAAAAATATATAATAATAATAATAATAATAACAATAAGTGTTTGTAATTAATATTAAAATGCTTTCTTGACGATGAAAAAATAAAAACGTCAAATTAAAACTGGTATAAAAGTGTAAACACATTTCGACTGTTATACAGGTTTAGTCCCTTTGTGCATTAATTACATATCACAACCATTGTGATTTGTGTTTATTGTGTGGCGGAGGATTACATACCCCATTTAAGAAACGACAAAAACAAAGGAGCTGCTTTATTGTCTAGATTTAGGATATAACATATTTCTAATAACAAAACTCACCTTTAGCACTAATGTGATGTGATTTTAAATAAATTATTGCACAGATTTAATCTTAAGATTAACAATATTAAAAACAATAATAATAATAAGTTTGATTAACTAAACATTATTTTAATTAAATCGTTAGTATTTTTTTTCCATTTAATCCAATAATCACTTTTATATATACATTTTTTAAACACATAAAATCACAAATACTTGTTTTTTTTTTGGAAAATTAAAATATAATTAACTGAATCACATTTGTTGCAGTACAGAAATATTAAAAATATTTTATTCAAAGAAATATTAAGAAAAACCCACAGAAACACAAATCAATCCAATTATCAGATGTATTATGTATTAAACGATTAATTTAATAGCATAATAATGAATGTTCATATTATAATATGCAGACTTTAATTTATTATTTTACTTTGGTTTTATGTTGTGAGTCGTTTTTCTTACTATTTTCATTTACGAAACAAAGAAATTAAATAAATTGTCAGACATATTTTTTAGTGTCTGAAATGTACTGAAGTTAAAATAACACACAAAGTCCGACAACCAACTCCCCTGTTTCTGTTTGGTTTGATTTCTGTTTAATCGTTCCTTTTTCTTTTCTCATATATTCTATGTTCACAATATGTATATGTGTATCTCTCACTCTCTGCGTTGCGCACAATTTTTTAATAGTGTGCGTACATTCGATACCGATGTAAATAATAATTTTATAAATGAGGAGAACAAATATGTATAATTCACAATAATCAGTTATAAATGTACTCACCATTTTTTAATTTTCAATTTAATGAACATCAATTTTAATTTAATCTTGGCATAAACTTTATAAAACAATTCTTCATAAACAATGGTAAATACTCCATAATTTTGCCTACGCATGCCAATGCTTCATAATATATAAAATTAAACAACTCATTTAGAATTCATTGCACTTTGCAATTAAATTGTAATTTTATAGTAAACTCTCATTAACGCAACACACTCATCTCACTTAATCCCACTCTTTTATTTTAATTAAATAGAATTTGTATCTCTTTCGTATGTTACATCGGATATTTGAAGTTTGCGGCAACAAAATTACTCTTTTATAATTACTAGTGACATCTTTATTTAGGCATTATCAATTCGTTTTTTATGTACAAAAAATTAATTTATACAAATTTTTTATACTAAAAATTTTTTATTAATTAAAACCAGGCCGAATTACTACATCAGAATTTTCAGCAATCCAAAATAGATAATAAGTTATCCGTGTATAGGCAGCTGGACGTCCAGCTTCGCAACCAAAGAATGATACAAACGAGAACAAGCCAATCTGTGTTTCAAGACCATCCGCTTCCTGAACTGTTAATGCAGCACCAGAGTCTCCCTAAATTTTATATAAAAATTAAATATTTTTTCCAAAATTAAACCTATCTCTATTTACCCGGCATGGTGATCTTCCCTGTGCTGTTGTAGTGCAAATATGACTACTCTCTATAAACAACGGATAACTAACCAAGCAATTAAGATTTGACATTACCTGTGACTTTGTATATTGTTGAATGGGAGATATCTCCTGATTCCCTAAAATCCATTTAATTAAATATTTAATTCAAAATTTATTAACTATTTTAAATAAATTACAATCTGCAGTTGTACCCCAGCCGGCTACTGTGCCTTGTTGATTGAAAAACGTTGATTGCAATTGTCGCATGTTTGGTAAACGAACTGGACGAATTGTTGCTAATCGATATTATAGAAAAATGAATAAAAATTTAACTAAATAATATATAATATTAATATTTAAATACTGGTAGTTGGAACAGTAATTGGTAGTCTAATAAGTCCAATATCATCATGCAGTTGTGAAGAATTCCAATTGGGATGCAGAATGAATTGGTCAATAAATAAACGGCGTTGGCCAACTTCATTATAATTATGAATATTATTCGATCCCAGTACTGCTATTCCCGACGGAATACTAGAAAAAATAATTATTAAAAGTTTTAGCCCAATTTTTTCCTAAATATAGTTCCTACCCATCCAAGCAATGTGCTGCAGTTAATATAAAATTGTGTGACACCAAAGTTCCACTACAAAAACCACTACCGTCTGGTAAGTGCATAACTAAGCCAACCTTAAATCAGTTTAATTAGTAATTAAATTAAAATGCAGAAAAATATTTATCTCACAGTGTACGGGAACTGCCCAGGTCTTGCATCTGTTCCACCGGTAACGAAGTTACTTAGATCATCGTCGTTAAGTTCTTTGGTTAAAAATTCATCAAAGGATGAGCTCGCTGCTAAAAAGGAGGGCAACTTGTAAATGGGCACCACTGTTACCCAATCGATTGGACCGACATCGTGAATTGTCTGTCCTGTAACAACACTAATAAGAGTGAAATACACCAAAAACACTACTAATAATATCGACTTCATTGTTGCACGGAATTAATTCTACTGAAATGCACTTAAAAATGTTAAACTTAAAACGGAAAAGACAAGAAATTTACTGAAAATTTCAAAACAACTCAGCCTTATCTCAAGTCGATCAATTTTTTTCTTTTTAAATTATATGAAAGTGCCAAGCCACAGATTAACTGATAAAAATGAAGGAAAATTTATAAATAAAAACAAATGAAATCAACAATTAATATTTTAAGCTTCGTAGACATGCGCTTTAATTATTTGAAAAAAAAAGAACTGATAAATTTATTTATTTAAAAATCATCACGTATGATAACATCAGAGTTAGCACCAATCCATTCAATGAAAGAAGTCAGGCGAGCATAAACTGCAGGCCACTCGCGTTCACAGCCCAACGCTGAGCCGAATGATACTGCGCCGATTTGTGTTGTTCTCATATCAGCATCGGTTATTGTTAATGGGCCACCAGAGTCACCCTGTACATGCACACAAAAAAACAAAACAATATTAATACTACAGATAAAAGATAGAAAAAAATACAACTAACATTGCATGGTGATAAACCCCCATCACCAGATGTACAAATGTTTGTCTCATCGACAGCAGTAGGGAACCGTAATCGGCATGCAGTATTTGTTATAACCGGGACGCGTACAAATTGTAACAACGGAGAAATTTCCCCAATACCTATATAATAATGTAAATAAAACAATTAACAAATCTTTTTATAAAAAATGTCTTAGCCTTACTGTCAGAAAATACTCCCCATCCAGAAACGGCTGCCAATTGATTCTCGAATGTACTACCGATTTGGCGTCGATTTGGTAATCGGACCGGTTGAATTGAGTCTATAAAGATTATATTAAAAATACAAGAATACAATATTGTGAACCGTATTGTGTGCTATCAGAAAATACCTGTGTAGACAATTGGTGCTGGAAATCTAACTAAGCCGACATCATTACTAATTGAAGCCGAATCCCAATTTGGGTGAATTACGAAAAAATTAACATTAACACGAACTTGGCCAGGTTCGGTAGCCAAACGGATATCATGAGCTCCTAAAATTGCTATTCCAGAGTCAATTCTACAATTATAATGAAAATCATTATAGAAAATGTAGTAAAGAAACCGATAAACAATACCCTTGAAGACAATGTGCAGCTGTTAATAAGTAATTATTGGAGATGATGGAACCCCCGCATAAGCCAACACCATCTGCTAAATGCAACAAAATGGCTGCTTGATAGGGAAATTGTTGCCTTTCGGCTTCTTGTCCACCGGTTATCCGATCAGTTAGAGTTTTCTCTTCTGAAAACTGTACATTGGGAAACCGTGCCCGAAAAGATGGAAAATCTGTAATCGGACGCACTTTGGACCAATCAATATCGTTATCATGCACTGGATTCGCGAACCCAACAACGACGGCACAACACAAAACTAAGAGCACTTTCATATCGAATTTTATTCCCGAATTGTTCAATTACAAAACTAAGCTTGAATACTATTGTCAGCTCATATTTATACCTGAAATACTTTTGGGTTTCTTTTTTCTTCAATCAATTGTCAGATTACACAATTCATTATCACAGAATGTGATATGAATCTTTAATTAATTTTTGTTTTCTTTGTTAAGCGTTGATAAGGCATACCAAGCACAAGATTAATTCAATAATTGATAAAAAATTAATTATTTTCTACATTTATCGGATTAACGAATTAAACAAACAAAAATCTAGTTAATAGATTTATTTTCATTTAAAAAATTCTTTTAAAAAATATTTTTATTTTGATATAAAAATTTGTCGTAAATTAATTAATCATTAAAATTTACATCAGTGAATTCATCAAGAAAATCTATAAAAAAAGTGACACGAGCAAATGCAGCGGGGTAACCAAGCTGACATCCAGCAGCTGCACCAAATGATACAATACCAACCTGAATTCCACCATAGCTGGCAACAGTCAAAGGTCCACCAGAGTCACCCTTAAGTAATGTTAAATAAAAACAACAAAATTAAACAGCTTTGTACTTGTAATAAAAAAGATTATCCAAAAATTACTTACATTGCATGGTGAACGGCCACTTGTGCCATTGGTGCAAATATTAGAATCTTGAATAATGTTAAAATAAGTACTGCATGCATAATTAGAAATTATTGGAACTTGAACATATCGTAAATCTTCAGATATTGACTGACTTGCTGGAAATTAAATTTTTATTATAAGTTTTAATACGCATTTAATATATATAATATGTAACGGTACATACCGTCAGAGTATCTGCCCCAGCCCGACACTATTGCTTGGGAACCGGTAAAATCGATATTTGCTTGAGATCTTTTTGGTAAAGGAACTGCCTTAATTGATGCTGTAAATTCAACTCTGCTTGGTAAATGTATAACAGCAATATCATAAACGGGGTTCAATGGGTTCCAGTTTGGGTGCACCTTTATATTGGATGGCGAAAAACGAAAAGCAATTTCGTAATCTGTTTCTATGTAGATATTGAGCGCGCCTAAGACGATATCACCTTGTGAGAAACTGCAAAATAGAAATAAATAAATAACTTATATAAAAAATTGTAAATAGTTGTAGAACAAGACATACTTATCGACACAATGAGCGGCAGTCATAGCATAATTATTTGAAATAAGGGATCCTCCGCAGAAAGACCCGACATTTATAATCAAATAAGCTTGATATGGAAATTGATTTTGTGTAGCTATCGATCCACCAGTAATTCTTGTAAATGGATCAGGAAATTTTATATGCGGATAACGTGCTTGGAATTCTGGTGTATCAATGATTGGACGAATTTGTTTCAAATTATAGCTAACATTTAATGGATTAGCTACGCCAAGTGCCACAAAACTTAACAACAAAACCACTTTCATGTTTTTTCTTTATTTCAATTGCAAAACACAAACTGAATAGCAAATTAATTATTTCTCTCATATTTATACCAAATCTATTTACTTATAACAAACAAAGTACTACTAATAACAATAGCAATAACAATAATAAATATAATTAAGAAGAAAAAGACGACAAACTGGCAAAATGATTAAATTGACGAATAATCAATTATTATCATTAATATCGCGGTTTATCTGCTCACTGATTATTTTAATTTATATTTTTATTTTTTCAATTTTATAATTATTCATATCTTCTCTTATTATTATCATTATCATTATTATAATTTTATATCACAAAAGTTCAAATAATTAAATATTAAACAAACCTAATTTGTAAGCACAGTCCAAGTACTTTCTTATACGAGATTCGTATCAAAATGTGTAGACATTTGATACGACTTAAATTTGATTTATTTATAATTTAGCTTATATACATTTAATCAGTTTGGTTGGAAACAATAAATAATAGTGGTTTTAATAAATTTCTATGGTATTCCTTATGATTGCTATTTTTCTCTTAATTAATATAATTCATCCTGCAGTTACAAGCGGTTGTTGTATCAATTCACTCACGTAAAAAATTAAGCTACGATCCGTAAACAGAATAAATTCATTAAAATAAATATAATTTTTTTTTTTTTCAACATTATAATTAAATTAATTAGCATTTTCTCTTTGTTTTTATTTTCATATTTCATACAATTTTAATTTTTCTTAATTCTTTAATCTTTTTACAAAAACAAAATCATTCATGACCTTCTTCACGCCTCATTTAATTCATTTATTTAATTATTTACTTAATTATATTATAATTATTATTACTAATCTGTTTCTTATTTGTATTATTTTTTTTATCAATAATTAATTATATTAAAATTTTTCTCTCATTATTATACAATTTAATTAAATAACAATAAATTTCAGTGCTACAAAATAAATGCTTTTCTTTATTCTTCTTCATTATTTCTTTAATAACAGAATTTTCTGCATTTAAACTACGTTTAATCCAACAAAAAGATAAAAAATAAAAACAAAAACAGGGAAGAAAAGTTTAAGCAACGCAATACTTTGGCAGCAAATAGTTTATTTTCTAATTGTATATTTTCTATTTGAGAAAATTAAATAACAAAGATATATAGATATAGGGAGGATTCGTCTTATAACGAGATTTATTTATAAAAAAAAAAAAAAAACTCAAGATTAAGATGATAATAAACGCATTTTTAAAATAGAATCAAAAATGATAATGAACAAAAAAAAAATTAACATCATTATCAGGAAATCATTTCTTCCATTTCGTTGCACATTATTATTTATCTTTTATTTTTTCCTTTAAGGCATATACACCTTGCACAGCTTATGATTTTCTACTTGTAGTTAATTGTGTGCTATGCAAGACAATTAAGTTTTTATTAAACCAACAAATTGTTTAATTTTTTTTCTTTTTTTTTTTAAGTAAAACTATAGCAATGCAATGCGTTTATTATAAAAAGTAATTAAATTGCTTAAACAATGTCATATAAATTTAAATTGTTTTGGTTATTTAATTAAAAAAAAAAATTTCTTTTTCTACTAAGTCATGTGTGTCTTGTCTTATAAAATTCCTTTAAAAAAATATCTAACGTGATTTATTTAAACCACACAAAATGTAACGAAAAAACACAGAATATTTAATTAATTAATGGCATAAAATTAAAAATCAAGAAAACTCAAAGAGTGAATAATTAAAATATAAGTGTTTTGTGTGTGTGTGTTTATTTGCCTTTTTGTATTTGATTTTTAATTTTCTTTTTATTCTTTTTCAATACTTAATTGACTAGTTTTTAATATTTTTTTAATTATTATTATTTAATTAATTAATTAGTTTGTTTTATAAATTTTTTTTTGCATCATTTTTGGTAATAAAATAACAACGTACTACACGTAGAAAATTCATTTTATTTGTAAATTATACTTAAGAGCGTGCGAAATATAATGTATATTTTTTTAATAAATATTAGAAAAATTGTAACTTTAGATCTGTACAATTATTTAATTTGCATTTATGCAATTTATATATTCCGATATTATCGTAATAATGCGTGTTATAAAATTAACCGTTGACTTGTTTATATAAATTTTCTTATACAAAATCAAACAATGTTAAATTTACATATGTTAAACAATATTCTAATATTTATTATTATGTACAACGCATATCAACATCTTAAGCATTTAAAAAGTAATTAATTATTTTCCAACTAATTAATTAATAGAAAAACATTTTTCTTTTTTAATAATAAAAAGTTTCTCTCATAAAAATTATTTCTTTAAAACATTTGTTCTCGTGTCTATTTGTTTTTATAAATGTTTTTAATGATAAATGTTTTTAGCAAAAATAAAAAAAAAAAACAACTTATAATTATGCAAATTAATTAAATAAAAATACTTCATTAATATTTATGGTGGTAGATTGTTTTTTTCATTAATTAAATTAAACTTTTTTAATTAGTTGCGTTTTTAAAAAATAAAAATTTGACTCAAACCTCTCAAATGTTTTTACTAACTGGTATACCACATTTGTTTGGTTTTTGTTTTTATTTAAATTTTTTAGGTAATCAAATGAAACCAAATTTACTTCTTTTTTTCAAATTAATGTATGTTTTTAACCCTTAAATTATTAAATTATTTAATCAGACACATTCAACATGTAAAAAAAAAAACATAAATAGCAAAAAAAAAAAAAAAATTATCAACTAGAAAAAGGGTTAAATGGAAATTTTTCGTGCCAAAACAGAAATATATAAAAACGTTTCGAGTACTTTTCTCTGTTTCTTGCTTAAATTATTTTACTCAATCAATGAGTGGTTTTTTTTTTCTTCTTTTTTAATAACAAAAAAAATATTATTTATAATTAATTCAACCTGTGTTTATCTGGCTGTGGCAAGTGATTTATTTTTATTTACGTTTTTTCTTTTTATTATATTATTTTTTAATAAATTTCATTAAACAATTAAAAATGTCTATTTTATATAAATTTCAACAAATAATTCAAGAGTTAATAATTAAAAACAAATAAAACATTCAATACTTTCATATTATTTTCGTTATATAATTTTGGTTTTAAAAATCTTCATCATCATCATCAATCATCAATCATCATAATATAATAATAAACAACAATCTTATTTTATTAAAATAATTTTTATCACACATTTTTTTTTCACTTCTTTATCGTTTATCTTAAATTGAATAGACAATTGTTATTTATCATTATTCCCTTCCTTTCTTATCTTTTCCTCTTTTTTTTCTTTTTACATAAATTTTTATACAAAAACAAATTTAATAAAAGCAAAAAGAGAAAGAATAAATAATTAAGGAAAATATATATATATAAATTTCATTAATTATAAATTATTATTAATTAAACAATAATAATAATAAAAATTAATAAAAAAAAAAGAATTTGTTTATATAATATAATCTAATAATTAAAACAACTAAAGGTGTGCTGAATCTTGATGCATTAATGGTGATAATGGTCCAGCTACTTTTCTACCCCTTTCAATTTCATAATGTACATCTAATGACATTCCTTTTTAACATTTTTATTTATTTATAATAAATAATTGTTGTGTTGTTGATCGTAGTTAATTGTGTTTGATAAATAAATAAAGAAAAGAAAAGTAAAAATTAGTAAACATATTACAAATTAAATGTATTTAAAACTATTAAAATAAAAAAAAAATTCTAAAAACAAAATCACAAAAGAAAGAAAAAAAATATTTAAATACTTTTTTTATCACCTAATGATGATCTTCTAACATTTTCACTATCCTCCTCTGGTATAAATGCAGCAACTAGTATTGCACAAACAACCATAAATGCACCAAATACAAATGGTGGACCCGGTATTAATTGTGTATATGAATCATAATTATTTATTGTATTATGTATAATTGTATCATTCTTTATAAATTTTGTATTATCAATACTATTATGTATTATATTTATATTATTATTTATATTTATATTATTTATATTTATATTATTACTATTATTTATATTATTATGTTCATCATTTAAATCAACGTGAAATAAATAAAAAATAACACCAAACATGGCTGGGCCTAAACCACTACATAAGCCACGCATTCCTGTTACTATTCCTTGGACAACACCTGTTTGAATTTATAATTAAAAATCCATTAAAATAAATTTAAATTTAAGCACAATTTGTAAGAATATGAAAAAAAATTACCTTGACGATCAGCATTTGAATGTATTGAAACAAAGGCGCTTATTGCTGGATAAGTAATTGACCCTAATGATGCTAAAATGCCAGCTGCCCACATCATCCTATAATTAAAATTAAAATTCATTTCAGTGTAATACATAAATAAAATTATAATTATAAAAAAAAATAAAGAATAATTATTTACCATGTTTTACTACCAAAACCATACCAAAGTAATTGCATCATCTCAAATAATAGACCAATTATTATTGTTCGTTTTGCTCCTAATACTCTGTTTATAGTAAAATAAAATAATAATTTTAATTTTATTAAGCAAAAATAACGAAAATAAAAAATATTCTTTACCTCATTAAAAATCCTAATACTAACTGTGCTAATATACTTAATATGCCAACAACAGCTATAAATATTGATACTTCAACAGAATTAAAACCCATTTTTAATTTTAAATAAACAAATATGCAAGAATATTGTCCAGCTTCTGGTAAATATGATAATAACACAGTAACACATTGCATTAAGATTGTTTGATCTGAGCCAACTTTTCTTAACGCCTAAAAAGAAAAGACAACGAATTATTATTGCAAATAAAATTATTATTAAGTTTTTTTATTATTTACAGCAAAAGGATCAGCTTGTTCCCAACTAATTGGTGCACCCCATGAACTTGGTCGTACTTTTTCTGGTAAACTTTCCGGTACAGCAACTAATATAAAAAATACATCTAATACAGCTATGGCTGTTGCTAATGCAACCACTAATGTATCACCATATGTAACCATTAAATAAGCACCTAATGCCGGTGATATCACCTTTAAAGCAACAGACAAAAAACAATGAAAATTGAATAAATAAATTAAATAATTAAATTAAATTACCAAACTTGCTGCAAATGTCGCTGATAATAAACCGTACGCCTTTGATCTATCTTCAACTGTTGTCACGTCAGCTACATAGGCAAAGACTACAGAAAATGTTACTGCAAATACCCCACTCATTGATATCATAGCAAAAAACCACCTGAAATTTTGTTTTTCATTAAAATAAATTTTATTGATTTATTTTTTTCATTTAATTATTTATTACCATGTATTTATTGTCATTA
The DNA here is from genome assembly GCA_963942525.1 of Ptychoptera contaminata. NCBI lineage: Eukaryota > Metazoa > Arthropoda > Insecta > Diptera > Ptychopteridae > Ptychoptera > Ptychoptera contaminata. The sequence goes on along the minus strand of OZ012638.1, from coordinate 36,232,249 downwards.
ATGGTATGGGCGCACACGTAAAAAACACTGTAATCAATAGGAAAAATTTTCTACCCCACACATCTGATAAAGCTCCAATTAATGGTGCACTTAAAAATGATAGAATTCCTTTAATGCCCATAACCAAGCCATTCATCAAAAATGTATGATCGGGAAATGTTTGATTTAATATCTAAAAGAAAATAATTAATTAAACGAAACTAAAGTAAAAATAAAGAAAAAAAACTTACATTGATTGTGGGCATTGTCAGTAAACCCCAGGCAAAAAATTCCAAAAATATAACCACCAAGGCATGATAAACACTTGGTTCACCAATACCTGAACTCTGTAATAAGAAGAATAGAAAATTTGAAACATTTAGTTAAAGCATAGAATTTCGATTGTTAAAAAATTATTAACAAAAATTAAGAATAATTGAAAAGCAGCATAAAATTACACTAAACAAATTAATTAACATAAAATCTATGATTCATAAGCATCGAAATCTATCTGATAGAATGTAAAACAAGGCAATGGATGTTGTTGATCTTGTTGTCGTTGATAATATTAATGACAAGTGATGATTTTATGAAGATGCTATTCATTCAAACAGTGTTAAACCCTTTCGAGAGATTTTAAATAAATTAATTCTAGGTATTTTTTTTTTTTTTGTTTAAATATGGTAAAATAATATAAATACTTGGCGGCCAAACCAAACAATCACGCAGCATAAAATATTTTAATTAAGCAAAAAGAAACAGATGTTCAGACAACGAAAATCAATAATCAAATTTTTATGCGCTTTCTCGCTACAATAAATAATAAAAATACATTTTTACGAGGATATAATGTGATGATTATATTGTGGGTGGTAGTGTTGGCGGTTGGTGGTCATCATAAAAACATATTTTAATTGATTTATAATAAAAAAAAAAAATTTAATATCAAAAGTCTGTGCATCTTTAACTACTTTAATTCGCTTTGCATTCGTGTGAAAATCAATCAATCATATTTTAGGGAAAAAAAGAAAGCAGCAGCAGAAATTAAATAAAATAAAAGGCAAATTTATAAGGCTAAATAACAACCAGTTTGTTTATGTTGTTATTATCTCTCTATTTATGAAATTATTTATACCAGTATGAACCAATTTAAAACAAATAGAAAAAATTAACGCAATAATTATAAATTTGTAGACAATTAACAAACAGCAAAACAAAGCAGCACTTTAAAACCGAAATAATTATGTCACATTAGAAGCTTATTATACAGGAAAAAAGACACAGTGCTTTTAACGAGTATTAGTCCCTTGAACACACTTAAAACAAGCACACAGTCGAATGAATGTGTAAATATTTAATAAATTAAATACGATTAAGCCACCAGCAAGTAAGGTAATAATATCGTTTACAAATTTATTAATTATAATTTTGTTATTTAATTGATAAAAAGAATTTCTTATCATAAAATTCAAAAAGCCAAATATTTTTTTTTTTTTATTTAGAATAAAACAAATATAATAAAAATGCAATAAAAAATTAATTAATTATTCGCGCTTTACCTTATCGTTAAACAACTATAGGAAGGCTTTGTGACGACATAAAATTAGCATACACGATTCTTGAGTATGACAAGCAGTCGCAACACTTTCATTTCATTATTTTATTTGCAAAATTAATAAATAATTATCATTAATTTTTACTTAATTAAATATTAATTTCAGTGTTTCACCGTCTATAATGTATTAATGAAATTTATTATTTACTTTTCGCATATAGCCTGGCCGAGAAATTAAACAGGTAGAAAGGTATGTAGATAAGAGAATACAAATATTACATTACATTATTTTATTTTTAACCTTCTAATTACTATTGAAAATGTGAAAAACACTTATAATTATGATAAATTAATTTAGTATATTTTTTAACTGCTGCTATTGTTATGTTTATGTTGATAAAGTGTATGGCAGCGATGGCATTTTAAAAACAATATTTTTTATTTTTTTTTGAAATACATACTAAAATGACTTAACGTCGCACATATTTCAAGGTTAATTTGTTTATATTTAAGCTTAAAGGAAAATACAATTTTAAATACTAATAACAAATTTGTCAAAATAAAATTTGTAATATTTAGCGAGAAAAAATTATTTTTTGAATAGAATATAAATATAAAGACAAACAAAAAAAATACCTTCAAATACCTGCAAATTTTTCAATCATAAACTACATGATGCAAGCGAAAAAAGTCATAATATTTTTTTAAATATATATATATATATATATATATATATATATATATATACAAAATTAACATTTAAACCCCAGAGTTTGCATGTTAAGAACTTAACCTAATGAGTTAATGATAATGACACACTTTACCATCGTTAACAGCAATTAAACACACTATTGATTTATATTTATTTTTTATTTTTCTTTATTTAAACTAAAAATGTTAAATGATAAAACCTAAACTTAGGGTCTCAAATTACAAATAAAGAAAACAAAGCAAGCAGAGCAGCAGCAATCACAGCAGCAAATATTTCAAAATAAAATGATTTTCATTTCTAATGAAATTTGAGTTTTTAGCTAATAAAAATAAAAATAAAAACATAACAAGTCTCCAAAGGCAATATAAACACTAAAGTTTATTTTAAATGTTAATCAAAGCAAATTTTGGTTTTTTTTTTTTTTTTAACTAAATAAAAATATAGGTGAAGAAGAAACAAACAGCAAACATGATTTTACTTTTATGAAACAACAACCCGCAAATCAACATTTTGCAACCAAAAAACAACAAATTATAACTTCAATAAAAAATAAATTTGGTTAAATATCATTAGTCATGGGAATAAAAGTAAAATAATAGAAAGAAAGAAATGAAAATTAATTAATAAATTAAAGAATAGAAAAGAAAAACAGAAAAAATTATATTATTAATGAAACAAAAAGTAAAAAACACCTTGCAATGCTTGAAGATATCATGAAGATAATTATATAGAAAATTATTATATTTTAGTCTGACAACTGTTGTCGTTGTTGCGGTAGTTGGTGCTGGTGGTACTGATGGTGTTACTGTTGGCATTGTTATAACTGATGATGATGATGGCCTTTTTACAACAATACAATTTTTATTCACATTATTTAATAATAATGAATCTGGTTGCTGTTGCTGTTGCTGCTGCTGCTGCTGTTGTTCCTGATGCTGCTGCTTCTGATGATGATGATGATGATAATTTTGTTGCTCCTTTTCCTGTTGCTGCTGTTGTTGTTTCAACGTATTTGTTAAATTCTTTATTATTTTTCTATTATTAACTGTTTCATCGTTATTACTCTTATTTAAATTTAATAATAAATTAACTTTATTAACATTGTCGTCATCATCACCATCATCATCACGATCATCGTCGTCAACAATAACATCAACATTATCATTAATTATATTTAAATTTTCATCATTTATTATTAAATTTATTTTCTTATTTAAATTATTTAAAAATTTATTATTTATATTATTATTAATATTGTTTAATAGAAAATTATTTTCATCTTTGAAATTTTTATCATTTAATATAATTATATCATTATCATTATTATTATTATTATTATGATTAAGAATATTATTATTATCGACAGTAATTAATGTATCATCATTAAATAATTTATTTTCAACAATAATTACTGAATTTTCTTTTGTATTCATATTATTATTAACATTAATAGCAGGAACAATATTATTAATATTATCATCAACAATTGATTTATCATCATTAGCAGTATTAGCAAATATTTTATTATTTATAATTTTCGTTAATTTTCTATTTGCATTACTGTTATGTACATTTTGTAGGCAAGATAAATTCCCAACATTACAATCCTTAATGCTACACATTACAGTAGTTGTTTCATCAATAAAATCATTAACATCCTCTGCTACAGCAATAGCAGGACCAGCAGACAAACAAACTCCCAATTCTTCATTTAAATTCGGTTTTAATGTATTTAAATTCATTATGATTATTTACTTCTTTTTTTTTAACTAAATTACACCCAAAATAATCTTCGTTTTCACTTTTATTTACTTTTACAAAAACAAGAATATAATTAATTATAATCAAAAGAAAAAAAAAACAAACAAAACAAACAACAACTTCCTTGGACGTTAATCGAGTAAGTAATTTCCTCGAATTTTTTATTATTTTGGGGGCGCGCATAAATAAATAAATTTTCTTTTTCTAAATAATTATTGCACAATTATATTTTCACAAAATCTTTAAATGGGAAAAAGAAAAGAAAATAAATTAAATAAAATAAATTTAAAAAAAAAACAAACAAACAAACAAATGTATGAGATAAGAAAAAAATAAATAAAAAAATAAAACATAAAATTAATTAAATTATTTGTTATCACCCACACCCTGCACAGCGAGTGAGTAAGTGATTTAGTTTAGGCTGCCCCTTCTGCTACTATTATTATTGCTGCTTTATTATTTTTATTTAATAATTTTGTCGTTTTTAGTAGAATTAAAATAAATTGCAATTATTCTATTTTTAGATGATAAAACGTTTATAGCGAGAAGGAGAAGAACAAATATTATTATTGATATTAAACAGCAACAGCAACAATACCACATAAATAAATAAATAAATAAATAAGAAAAAACACTTTAATCATAGCAACAATAATACATTAATCATATAATTTAATAAGTTTATTGTACCTTTGCAACACTACACCTATACAACCCATCCAAATTCAAATATAAATATATTTCTATTGATTCTATATAATCAAAACACAACCAAAAATAACTAAACGAACCTCATCATTTAATTTGCATTTGATTAGAGATTTCTACATTTTCACCGCAACTATATTTTCCTTTTTTTATATAAAATCAGCAGAAGCAGCAACAACAGCAGACACTTTTAGCAGCAATCTCATTAATATTAATAATATTAACGACGATAATAATAATAATAATAATAATAAAATAAATAAATTATAAACATGAAAACCTTAATTTATGAAAATAAATCTGCGGTATATTCATGGTTTAGGTGTTTTCAATTAAATAAATTTTCTTTTATCGGCGCATTACGACAGAATTAGGTATTGAAAAACCTAAACAAATCAAAGTGTTATGGATTCTGCACAAACGAAAAGCACAAGACCGTCCACTGGCACTGAGATTAGTTAAATCAAATGGACAAACAGACATTAAACGATACAACAAAACTGAGTGTTTACTGTGTGTGTTTTATAAAAATAGAATAAAAAATTAATAAAACCCCAACAATACAGGGTGATGGTAGTGTTTGCTAAAATATTATTCAATTTAATTTCTACTCATCACTTGAAAATGATTAAATATTTTTTTAAACATTATTTTATGCAAAGAAAATACTAAATACTGATAAACCAACACAGAAACGTTGTTGTCGTCTGCTGTCTTTTCTAATTTTTTTTTTATTCCACGTTTTTCATTAAACAAAAACATTTTTATATAATTTTATTTTATAATCTAGCGTAGAAAAAGAAAAATGTATTTCAGTGTAACAAACGAAAAAAAAAACCTCATAATTATCCATGAGTCATGTATATAATTAATTAATTAACTAAACAAATAGCAAACAAAAAGAATAAAATCTAAAAAAATTTTATTACACTAAAAAACAGCGATTATTAACCTTTTCAGAGTCGCGAAACCGCTGTTATTTATTATATGACAAAAAATTGCCAAACAGCCCAGTTATTTCATTTTTTCCATATATTCAAATAGATTAAAGATGAACAAAACAAAACAAAAAAAATAGTACTGATAACGCACAATTTGTGTTAATTATGTGAGAACAAGATAATTATTCCGCTTTATTTATTTTATTTAAATTTAATTAATTTGTGTTAGAGATTAATTTTGATTTGGAAATACAAATAGTACAGATAAAAGAATAAATTCCTTGTGACAAATCAGTTGTTTGTAGAAATGTATAAAAGTTTTCAGACTTAAGAGTACCATTGAATACAATAAAGTTTAAAGGACTTTGAAAGTTTTGTTACTTAGAATGTGCCGGTTGGCAGCTCAATCAATTCACCCACAAATCAAACATGCTAAAAATAACCAAAGTCACCAATCGAAATGCAGTCGAAAACAGCAGCAGCAACAACAGCAGCAAACAAATAATCAACGATAGGACCGACATTCATGTCATGTCAACATAAAATAATTTAATCAACCATAAAAACAGTTTTTTCTTTTTGCATTTAGAGAAAGGTGGTTAAAAACTATTTAAATTTAAACATATTAAAGCAGCGAAAATATATAAAATTAAAGCCAATAAAAATTATATTAATCCCTTTGAATAATTAAGTAATTAGCATTGGTGTATACACACCGCGTAGCACCAGCACCACCACCATCAACAACAGCAATTTTTACAATTTCATTTCCTAAGCAAATCAATAATAATAATAAAAAAAAAATCCTCACCAAGGATAAAAAATATTCAAACGGCATGGAATGAATCTGGGGGTGAAACAACAAAAAAAAAAAAATTATTGTGAAAAGTCAACACAACAAACAATCAGGTGGAACGCAAGAAAGCAAAAATATAATTCATTCAACAAAGCAAAAAACAAATTTCCGCAATGTAATCAATAAAAAGCAGCAAAAAAAAATATAGAAAATAGCAAAATGAAAATCAAGAAGGCAACAACGAAATAAAATAAGAAATTTGTCCACCCACCCAAAATGACATATGCCACCAGCCAGCCACCCTGTTATTAAAAAAACATTACAGGCGCGAAAATAAACATTATGAATAAAAGAATAAAAAATATAATTGCAATTTAAGTATTCAATTAAAGATAAGAAAGAAACTACACTTAGCTGTGAAAAGAAAAAGTTAAGTAAAGTTTAATAAATAAAAAAAATAAATTCAAATTCAAATTTATGTAAAAATAAAGTGAAAAGTGGTTTGAACAACCCAAAGTCTCTTAAGTCATTCATATCTTACGATAGATAGATTTCTATAATAGAAAATTCAATATCAGAACAGTACACTCTCCAAATGACGTATTTAAGTCTCATCACATCGCAGTTATTATCGATTTAAACCTATTTCTAGTATATATTTTACAAATTTAATCACGACAATTACTACCTTAACGTTGCAGCAGCTAACTTAAACGTCATAAAATACGTCATGCAAAAAATTACTTAAAATTCATTATACTCTTGTGCAATAATACACAATCATTAAGGTTGTTTATGCCTGATGAATACATAAAGAAAATTATTTATTCTAATCAGATAAGAGAAAAATTAAAATAAAAATACAAAACTTGTGTGCATGCAGCAGCAGCAGTTAGTAAGTAATACAGATACAATCGCGACGATACATAATCTCTGTTTGTTGTTTGTTTAGTTAAGACAAAAAAAATTATAAATTATAAATTACATAAAGCACACAATTTTTATCATAATTTTTCGGTTTATTTATACAAAAATAGAATTATTTTTCATATGCCACACACATGTTTTTCATATGTAGTTTATTAATTTAATTATTTAGTTTTTTTTTCCACCAATGTTGTCACAACAAAAAATAGCGATCGCGACTACACGCACCAGTACAGCACAAATATAACCAAACAAACCACAACCAAACGAAATATTGTTTAAAAAAAAAGAATTAACTTTTTTGTCCTACATTTTCTCTGCTCCGCTTTAATAAATTTATTAATTTTTTTTTTGTTTTGTTTATTTTATTAATTTTTAATAAATTAACAACGAAAAATCGCAAATAAAAATTAGCAAAAATTCACGTAGTTAATCTGTTTGTCTGATGTAGACAAAAGTAAAAAAATTCTAAATAAATTCTATGACAAGAAAAAGAAAATCATAAATCGCTCAAAACGATGAGACATGACCTATTAAATAGAAAGAAAAAATAATAAATAGGAAAATTACCGATTTCAATCAATTGATTATTATTAACGACAATCGTTTTCGTATTTTTTCATTTTACAAAAACTACCGCCTCAAATCGTTTTAACCCAATTCTTTTGCTTCATTCACTTGAAATACAAAAAAAAAATAATTATAATAAAACATATTTTTGCATGTATGTATTATGTTGCCTTAAAAATTGATTTAATACAAAACTAAGTCAATGTGCTACGACGATTATGTGATGTGATTTGTGTGTGCTCGGCCGTTTTTCGTTTAGAAAAATAAACAATTTTCACTTAGAAAATCGCAACTTTACGCATTTTACGTAAACACAGCCAGTCAATTAATTCACTTTTAATTAGTTGTAAATAGTTTTATTGCATAAATAATTATAATTCCGTTCAGGAAGACTCTCTGTCTTATGCTTTTATGAATTTTAAACAATTATAATCATAATATATTTTGTATCAACATCAGGACAACAGACGGACAAAAATCATTCTAAAAATAAAAAAATAAAAATTATTAAATTAAATCAGTAGCTAGCTAAACCAAAAAAATACTCAAAATTCATTTGTATTCTATGCTGCTGCTGCTGTTGTTGTTTCTGTTTTATGCTTATCAGACTATTCCATTATTAATTTTATTAAATTTATTATCATAAAACCACAATTAACATAAAATTATATTTGATTTGTTCATTTTTTATTTAATGAGCAAGTAAAAATTAATCAATTTCATTTTATTAAATAAAAAAATAACAATAAAACCAGCAGCATAAAATAAAGTGAAACGTTAGACACCTGGAACACCATTCAGTAGTAGCATGTTTTAATTTCGATTTTAGTTAAATTTTGATTAGAAAATGAAATCCTGATGTAACATAAATTTGCAAAAAATTGAATAAAAAATCCAATAAAAACGTATATTGAACCATTATTTACCGGCCTATTAAGCTGGTTGTGATTGTAATTTTTACACAAAAAATATAAAAGAAAATACGACAAATAAACAGCAATGACAGCTGTTAACCACGTTAATTCCCCACACAAGGACTTAAGTAAAACACAAATAATAACAACAAAAAAAAAACAGTTAGAAAATACAATTAAAAACTTTATTAATTATATAATCAAAAAAAAAGAGCATAAAACGTTTTGAATAACCAAAAATACGCAATAAATATCAGGCAAACACATGAATAATTTTACTTGTGGCGAAAATAATGGTTGAACAAAATTTATTAATTATATTTGCACGTTTTTCTGTTATCAATATTTTTCAGGTAGAATTTTTTTAATAAAGAAAAAAGCACATGAAAAGTGTAAAATATTTTTAAATTTATTATTTATTAAATAATTATTTTTAATTTTTATTGACACAAACAAACGTACAAATATGTGTTTAAACAACACTCGACATATTTTATTGATAAAAAAAAAACACTTTTATGTGGTTTTCTTATTTATTTTTAATAATAATAATAATTTATTTGTCATTAATTATTGTTTGACTCATTCTATATATATAATACACACACACTTTTTTTTTGTTTCGCCTCGTTTAAAACCATTAATTAATTTATAAACTAAGTCGCTGAGTTTTTCGACTTCTTCTTGCTTTATACATTATTTTTTTGATAATGAAAATTATCATGATTAAAAAAATATATTTCAACATATTTTCATGTTTTTACAAAATGATAAATTAATTGTGACCGAAAAAAAAAATAAATATAATCAGTATCATGTATAAAGGTATAAATAGATATTTTCCTTTATAAAAATTACTTTTCTTTTTACTTTTTTTTCCATGACGTTTTGAACTGATTTGAAAGAAAATTTACTTTTCAAGGAAAAAACCAAAACTAAAAAATTCTTGTACACTTGTCAAAAAATTCCATTGGAACAACAAACCAATTAAGTAAATATATAACAAAGAGTCAAACTTTTATTGAAGTACCTTATGTTTAATGTGAATAAAAGAGAGAAATAACAGAGAAATTTTTTATTTATTTATTTCTAACAAAAAAGGAAGCAATAGAAGTGATGCGTTTAGGGGATAATATACTTTGTATAAGAAAAAAAAAAAAAAAAAACATAAAAATCAATCAATAAAAGCTTTATTTACGAAAAATATATGTTATTAAGGATATTAGTAACAACATTAACAAAAGTAATATTTATTAAATTAAAAACCAAATGATTAAATGAGAGAAATAATGAAAAAAATAAATAAATATAATAAAGAAAATAAAGTAAAAATAAAAAATGTCAAAACTTACCGTAATCACACCATCTTTAATGGTTTTCCTATTACGAATAATAACCATGCCGATAGGTTTTTTAATTAATTTTGTTGGCATGTTCCTTTAACAGAACAGAGGAGAAGGTTGCAAAAAAAAAAAAAGAAATCTAATTAATAAAATTAAATTATTTATTTATTTTAAGAAAATTTATTTCAAATAAAATGACAATCCAACGAAAGGGAAAAAATTTCTTTATCGTTTTCGTATTAGTTATTATTCTTTAGAATTTTGTGTGGATTTTGTTAAAATATATAAATTTTCTTTTTTCTTCTTATCCCGGCGTTATCACCCACAAAATATTTTATTTAATTAATTTTTTTATAAATAAACCAACGAAAGAAAAAAAAAAAACGAAAAAAATAATAACTTAACTACACAGAACAACAAATTTTAATAACTTCAATTAAAGAAATTAATTATTTTTTAAATTCTAAACAAACGAAAAGATTAATTAAAATACAAAAAAAAAATAATATTAATTCACTAATATGTTTTTTTTTTTTATAAAATTTATTGTTTTCGACATTTTTTTAATTTTATTTATTCTTTTATTTCTATGTTGCTTGCTTCTGGTGATTCTTTTTTTTTTTTTTTCGCTTTTATATTTTGTTTAGCTTTTAATAATAAAAAAATGAAATGTATGTTATTTTTTATTTATTAACCCAAAACATATGTTTGTATTTCTTATTCTTTTATTAATTGAATGTTGCACAATTTATTTATTTAAACTTTTTTTAAACATCTTTTTCTTTTTTTTAATAATATTTGCTTCTAGTTATTTAGTCGTTTAAATGGCATTCTGTTTTTTCTAATATAAAAAAAAATTGCGTTTGCTGTTCAATGCCAAAAACTTTATGTAATAAGAGAATAGTGCAGTACTAGATTATGTTGTTATTGTAGTTTACCTTTATGAGCAGCGCTAGTACTACCTTATGATAAATGTCATTAATGAACGGCCATTTTTTGTCGATAATGCAGATTTGCACATTTTCCATTTATGAGTGCGTTCAATTTTTAATTTCGCGAAAATTACACGTGATTTTTAAAAATAATAAAACAACAATGTTTAACATTCCAATAAAACGTATTTATTTTACCAATTTTTATTCTTTTCTTTAATAAATTTTAGTATTCGATCAATATTTTGTTCATAATCAGCATTATTTGTACTCACACCATTATCGCTATCAGTATTATTGTTATTATCCTCGTTGTTATCATTATTCTCGTTACTATCATCATCTGTATCATTGTTATTTCGATTTAATAACTTATAGAAAAAATAACCCATAAATAGACTGTTGGCAATTGTAATTGTTTTGATTGTCATTAATATCTTCCACGGTAATACCAACGCATGGATTATAATCATTGGAAGCGTTATCAAGGCGATCGCACTCAGAATAAACTTGCTGATTGTAACAATAAAGTGGCTAATCGATTGCGTCTGTAGATTATCCATTATAGAGATCTTAGCATGTTTTTCGTCATTAAAATGTTGGCATGTAACTTCGTGCGAAGATGCGGCTGGTGTCCAGCTAAAATATGAAAAATACTAAGATTAGGTAAGATAAACGGTAGGAATTTCTTCTCACGTTAAAAACTCACTCATTCTGTTTGTGATTATAGAATTCATTTCTTTCGTTAATATTTCTTTTATCGCGGTAATCACTTAATCCGTTTACGTTATCATGGTTATTCCGAATTGCATCGTACACAGAATTCAAGATTAGAGAATTATTTAATTTGAATTTATTATCACCGAGCACAAATAATATGGACAGTAAATAAAATAACAAAAATTTCAAAATGATTAAGTTTATATGAAAATTCATTATGAAAAAGCACTAGAGAGCGTAATTTCTACGCAATGTTATCGCGAGTCGATGTATTGAGTGAAACTGCGTACATCCAGCGTTAGCGATCAATCATTTATAGGCAGAAAAATAATCGAATAAATTTGATGAGAAATATAATCTAGAATATTTTATTTTTAATATAATTATCCGATTATTATTGTTTAGAGTTTTTCCTATTCTTTATTTTCGAACCGAAAATAATTATCTACTCTTGGTAAGTACAAGCAGTGATGCCTCTTTAGAGATTTCTTAACTCTTAATGTAATTACTTAATTAAAGCATAAAGAACTGATTTAGAATCGATAAAGAAAAAGGGAAAAACATCATCGCGACAAATGAATGAAATTATATTTATAACGGTAAAAGAGAATTAATTAATCAAATTATGAAAGGTGAAATATGAATAATATTTTACGATAATTTACCTTTACTGCGAGTCATTAACCGAATTAATATTAATGAGAATATCTACAAAAGAAGGAAAACAAAACGAAAACCCCGTGCAGCGCCGGCTTAATTTTTATTAAACAATAGAAAGTGAATTTTATTTTATTAAAAGAATTTTTTATTTTTTTACTAATCAGAGATTAGATTTACATGAATTATTTTACATTTTTAAGTCAAATTATTAATAGTCTGGATCACAGCAGCAGCAATGTCCGATTATTATTTATTGATTTTTTCTTTTATCGTTTAATTTGAACTCAACAAACTGGCATCGTCAAGCGCGTGGCCGAAGTCGTTATTTTTGCGATTTTTCCCTTTTTTCTTTTTAAAATTTCTTTTTTATTTATTTTCTTCTCAGCCGCTGGTGACGGCGGACTAGCGATGTTAGCCTTTACCGATGGCGTTTCAGTTTTTACTTTTTTAACTTTTTTTACCACCTTTTCAGCGGTAGAAACTACTTTTGATACCTTATTAGCCTTTTTATTAGTTTTCACTTTTGTCTTTGGCTTCTTAGCAACTACTTTAATCTCCTCTTCTTCACTTTCATCAGATTTACCTTCATTAGTATCAACATCTTCATCAGTATTTGCTTCATCAATGTGGGCATCTTCATCACTAAGTGGTGCCTCATCCAATTCTTTAGAATCTGCGATATCATCATCTGTTACTTTAATATTAAATTCCTTAATTTGATTTTTAACAAATTGACCATTATTCTTCAGATGAAATTTGGTCAAAACTGAATTTAACTTATTCTTTGTTTTTAAAATTGCTTGTTTTTGTGGCCCAAGAACAACTGGCACCATTACATCATTTGAATTCTCTGCAAGATAAATTCAATATAAATAAAATTATAACAATAAAAAAATTCTATGTAAAAAACTCACGTGTTGTCATATACAGTGGGCACGAAATGGAATCATTCAATGACAATGTAAGAAAAACGCTGCGAATATTGCCCCAACCACCTGGATACAGTGTCTTCAGCGAATTTAATACAAATTCAACATTTTCAATTATTTGCTCATCCGTTAAACTCGGTTTACCAACATTTATTGATGTCACAGCACCATTTGGATTTTGCTTGTACATAATTGTGTTTAATTTTCTTTCTAATTCACTTTTTAAATCTTTTTTACCCATATCAACAGCTGTGGGTAATTTCTTACTTTTAATAAAAGCCTGAAAAAACAGATTAATATATTGTAAGAAGATAAAAATATAATAGACAAAGCTACTTACTTTGCCCAGAAATCCAAATAAATTCTTTGTTAATCGGGCATCGGAGAGGAATAAATCATATGAAGCGGCCAATTTACGTTTCATCTCAAAAGTAAGATATTCTGTACAAACTTGTGTCATTGGCATTACCGTATTTATAAAGTCAATATTGTGTTCGCTTAATAAATTCTGATAATGTAAAATCGTCGGTTCAAAATCAATTTTGCGGCCACGTTTTAAATCGCAAACAAATAAGCAAATGTCGCTGGTCTTGTCATGGAGGCCGTGTGGTACTTGCCTAAAATCAAATTAATAAGACTAATGTAGAATCCGAGTAAAGAAATGATTTAATTCTACTTACATTCGTGTCATACGATTGGGGCATTTTGGAATTTTTATAGCATTCACCTGCAACATATATTTGTAATCATCGTCGAAAATATTATTTTCCTTCTTATGATTTTTCATATACTCTTTTAGAATATCTATAGTTTTCTGTATTGTCTCATTGGTGGTTAATTTCTCTGGCAATTTTATTACATTTAATTCATCTGTATCTATTTTTTCTATAACTTTTTCATTAATTTTCTCTTTAATGACATTTTTAGGAATTTTTTTCTCAGCCGTTTTTTTAAGGTTAGATTTTTTCTTGTTAACTTTATCTCCGATTTCCGATTTAACATTGGCATTTTTATTTTTCTTTATATTTTCACTATCATTTTCTTTTGCTTTTTTTATTTGTTTATTCACTTTTCCCATTATGAATTATGTTTATTTATTTTTTAAATACAAAAATTATTTTAACATGTGCGAACTCGTGTTTTGAGATGAGTTGAGAGACATAAATTTGTATTTTAAATTTGACAACTAAAACCCAATGGTGCCAACATAAAGAGAATGTGTATTTAGCAAAGACACAAAATAACGATACGTTTACTGTACGCATACAAAACTTGTTTCTTATTAATTGTATCGATATGTATTTATTACGTGAAAAACTTGCTAATTACTGGTACGACGTTTCAGTTAGCATTTTGCTGTTTACTCAGCACATTTTCCAAAAATTAAAGAAAGCCAAACGTATTGTTTTCATATATTATATTCCGCATGATAAAAGAGAACTAAAGTATAATGCACGTTCCCCTTTAATACTAAGCTAGCGACCAGCAGCTTTAAATAAACATATTTACAGCAAAATTCCTTATAAACATAATGAAAAAATAAAAAATTATTTATGCTGTTAGTTTAGTCTCTTAGGTGGTTTTTCTTGGTTCATTTATTGTACAGTGTTAGTGGTTTGTTGCTTTGCTTTGCATTTACAGTGAAAAAAATAATATTATATTACATTGAAAATGTATCTTATGACGACTTAAGTCCAAACAAATATATATTTTTAAAGTGATTTTAGTGTACTGTTTAAGTTTTAATTGATACAAAATAATAAGAAATTTATTAATTGTTTAATAAATTTGTCAAATGTGAAAGTATTTCGTGTTAATTTTGAATAAAAAAGTAACCAATTTAAGTGGATTAATCATCATTAAAATAGAACGAATATAAAATAGCAAGTACGTTTCTATATGCGTGTTTTACTTAATTTTATTTTACTTAACTAAGCTACGTTTATTCTTATTTATTTATATATAAGTATCGACTCCACTTGTTTGTAGAATTTATTATAAAGTTTATATTTACATATTTTTCTGCTGTTGACTTAAGTATTAATATATGGCACATAGTGTATTAAGCTTACATTTATGCGAAATAAAATAAGAATATTTTATTGAAACAAAGAAATGTTTGTGAATAATTCAATCAACTTTTGTTAATTTGAATAAATATTTTATTTTTTTTATTATATAGATGTGACTTATGTACTAGAAATAAATTGTCAATTGAATACTCTTTGTAAATATGATTTTTTTTTGTTTTTACAAAATTCGAGACTGTTAAATCTGACTTAAGTACTTTTATCATTTAAATTGCTTTTATTTTTTCAATTTTCTTTAATAAAAACAAACAAAGATAATTTAATTAAATGGAATTTTTTATCAAAGTAGCTCAACATGATGACATCAACAGGAATGATGAGAGCGTCAGTGAGCAAGTTTTTCTTATTTATTTAAACATCTTTTTCCTTATCTCTTATTAAAATTATTATAATTATTTTACTTTCTTAAGTAAAAATAATTTTTAATAAAACAAATTGTATTATTTTTATTCTTTAATAAACCACATTTTTGTCGTAAATTCAACAGTTTGTTTATGTTAACAAACAGCTTTTATTAAGGTAAATATTAACTGTTGCGCTGCTGTTATATTTTGTGTAAATTTGTATTAAAACTTTAATTTTAATTCCCGATTAATTGATTTCTGGAGAACTTCTTAAGAATTATTATTATTTATTTCTTTTTGATTTATTAAACGAGAATTATTTTTCTAAATTTTAAAATGGTTTGAATCTGTGGTAACTGTCATTCGTATATTTGTACTGAGGGTATGAGAGTTCGAAGTTAATTAATAATTAATAAAGGTAATTAAAATGTTATTTTTTATTCACTATATTACATAGGAATTATGTTTGCTTTGCATTCAATATTATCTATTTTTGATTTGTTAAATACATTTAATGATTTTTCCATAATTATTTCATTATCAAGGTTAATTAGAACAAAGTAAAATAAAACCATTTTTTCATTTCTATCTATAACTGGTATACATATTAAGGGGAATTTCCTTTTTATCACACTACATTTCTGTCACCATGTTGTCTGTTTTTATTATTATTATTATTTTAAAAGCAATAATAGTATTAAAAAATAAATAAATCCATTAAATAATTTATCACAAATGTATATCGTAATATATACATTAAGGATAATTAATAATAATATTTATATTATGTACGTGTTATAGAAACTGTACCTATGCATATGATTTAACATACGATTTTTCCTAGTTTTTTTTTTGTTTATTTTTTATATTGATTTTTTTATATAATAATTATATTCTTATTATATATATTATTTTAATCATTAATATTATTATTAATAAATATTATTATTTAATTGCAATAACTAGCTTTAAACAATATTTTGTTTTTTGTTTTAATTGAATAACACAAATTCTAAGGTCATTTGCTTAGATGTATTTTAAAATAATTCAAATAAAATATAATTTTTATTTGTTTTGTTTCTAGAAAAGATATATCTGTGTTGAAATTATTTAATAGAAAATATTTTTTAACAGGCATCTACAAAAGTATTGTGCATTTTTATTTTTTTAATAATTTCTATGTAAAATTTTATTTAATCCTGATTTCCTGATAGAATTATTAGAAACAACAAATTTACCCGGAAGTTATTAAACCCGGTAAAAAAATCAAAAATCTTGCATATAACCTTGTCCATTTCGTTTTTGCCTAAAACAACAAATTTACATTTATTTACTTTAAATGAATAAAAAATAATATTACCTTCTCTACAGAAACAAAAAATCTTCTCTCTGCATGATTGCTGCAATAATAATATTCAGGTTAAAACCATAAGTAAATAAATAAAGTAAATAAAAATATAAAAAACACGAATAAATTAAGGCTACGCCACTTTGCCAAATATTATCATATTAATTCTGACGTATTTTTTATAAATCAACAACAATAAATATTTTAATTATGATAATTTGTGAGAATATTGAATTATTTATATGATAATTTTTTTATTTTCATATTTTATTTATGATTTATTGATTATCATGATTAGATAGATATAATTAAAAGAATATTTACCGTAATAGTATAGTAATTATTTTGTGATTTGATGTTATTAAAGCCACACCGATGCATTTTTAAACATAAATCGCTTTAAGCATTAAACACTCGTAGAATATTGTAATTAATATTACCAAAAAATAAAGGTGAAACACCATAATGTCATATAATAATCGGTTATTTGCATTAATTTTACCGTAACAAAGTACAGTGAAAGTTTACCCCTGCTGCTTGCCAATACATAAACACACTCATATTTGTTTCTTAAATAAAAATAATTTTAACTAATTATGTACAAGTAACATCAGATTTAAATTTTCAATTGAATTTGATTAAGACTTACATATAATATGTAGCTGTTTTACCATTATTAAAGTTATTACCCAGTCAATACCGCATCATTATAAAACTTTATAAATATTGTTGTTTCTTCCGTTTGTCTGCCTTTATTATTATTTATCATCATCATCATCATTATGATTAATAAAAAAAATTAATATTATTTATATTTTTCATTTTCTCTCTACAAAAATTAATAACAAAAACAAGTAAAGTAAAGTAATATGCAATGTGATTGTTAATAGTAGTTGTATTTTGTATTCATTGTTATTACTGTGTTGCTATTGCTATTGTTTCGTTTATCAATTTTACACAAAAAATAATAATTTTTTTCTATTAAATTATGCTGGGTGACTTATTTAATTATTTTATTTTTTCTTTTTATATTCAAATCCAAAGGGTGTTACTTGTAGTAATTCTATAATCATAATTGATTTGTTAAGATTTAAATTCCTTATTGTTATTAAAACGTCCATTTACGTTAATAACACTTAGCAGTGCGTTAACACAACCCGTATGTCTATGAATTTTGTATAGAAAATAAAATCAAAATCCTTAAAAATAAACTATTAAACAGCCCTTAGTATAATATTATCAGAAATTCCTTTATAAAAATTATTATTGATAATAAAATTACAATTGAATTAATTTTATTTCTTTGATAATAACATTTGAACTTTTAATTATGTACATGTATACAGTATATATATATTATAATTTTAATTAAATAAAATGTAATTAATTAATTTATTAACTGTTTTTTTTTTTTAGTTTAATTTCTTTTTTTTCTTTTCTTTTTATTACAAAAAAAAAAATAATTTTCTAACCCAATTAAATGTTATTTAATAAGAGAAATTTAACAAGAGGAATTTTATTATTACAAATTTTGGTAAAATTGTAATATAATTAATTAATTATTATTTTTAAAAATGATTAAAAAGACTAAAATCAGGTAATGATAATAAATTAGTAGGTGTTTAGTCAATCATTTATTCTCCAAGGAATTAAGACTATGACTACTACTAAAACAGTCGTGCAATCACCCTGTAAATTAATTTTATATTTTTTTACATTGATATTATTATTATTATCATTTTGATTGTAAAATAAATATATATTAAAGTTTTTCTACATTTTCTCTCTTGTTTAAAATTAATTTTTTTAAACATATATATATGGCAAAAATACAAACAAAAAAAGAAGTTAAATAAATAAATTAACAACTAATGAGAGATGTGAATCATGTAATATGATTATTACTACTTGTTTCTCTTTGTTGTTAATAAATAAAATAAAATAAAAATTCAATTTTATTATTATTATTATTATTTTATGAAAGAAATATAAACATTTTTCTTAGTAATTTTGTGTAAACTAAACTGTTGAATGACGTTCAATGAATAGTTTTTTTATAATTCTTCGGTGAAAAAATATTTATTTTCTTTATTTTCGCCACGTTTTCACGTAACCGCAATAAGCAATAATTAAAATAAAAAATAAAACAATACAATATGTTTGTTTGTTTTAGTAAAAGTAAATTCGATTAAATATCAATTTTGTGGCCTTAAATATACGAAGAAGCCACAAATAACCACAAATTAATACAGCTTAATAGATTATATCCGTTTTGTATTTTTGGTTGGATACTGTGTACGCCTCTTTATAGCCCTCTTTCCGCGTATTTTAGTCTGATTTAACTGATTAGTATATTTACTATTGGGTAATTAATTTTTACAAATTTTCTCTAGTAAACACATTGAAAAGTAATTTGAACCATGTAGCATATCAGCATATATTTTTATTTGATTAATGATGCTAATGTTACACTAAATAATCACGTTTCTTATTTAAAAACAAAACGATATAAGCAACAAACCGATAATTTATTTAAAAAAATTAATTATTTTTCTTAAAACCATAATTAAATCATGTCGTTCAGTTCAACTGACTCATTTCCTTTTATTTTATTTTAATTTATTTTATTCATACTAAGCCAAATCACAAATTAATTCTAACTGAAAACAACAAAAATAAATATATAGAAATGTGTTAAAAGATTAAAAATTCACAAATTTAGCGAAAAATGTGACTTTTTTTTCGAGAAAGCTTTCGAGAAAAAACAAAAATTTTATTAATAAAACAAATGACATGGAGAAGAAAAATTTTAAATTTTTGAATGGCAGGACAGTTAAGCACGTGCTATTTTTACATAATTATATATATTTAGGTAGCAGCCTACAAGAGAACGTTTTGATCTTTGTAAACCTACAATTGTTACTTATGTAATAAAAAATAATTTAAATATATATAAAACGAGACCGCACTGTTGTATTAAAACCAGATAACATATGGTTTAAGCGTGTTTAGTTCTAAAGCCGGTATCTATGCGGTATCTAAATTTATTAATAAAAATACAAAACACATACGTTTATTAATTCTATATTATCAGAGAAAAATAAAAATTATTTTCACTGCATAATAGAGTAAGTATTAAATATAATAAAAAAAAAAGAATGAAAATCATACCGGGAATTTCCCTATTTGCTTAGAAAAGAAAGCCACACAAAGTAACCATGATTATTAAGTGTTTCTTTTTTTAATTAAATTTAATTTAATTTTATTAAGATTTTAATTCATTTATGATTAAAAAAACAAAACAAAAAAAAAACAAGAGAATCTATAAATAATTTAAATGATAAAACAAAAAATTTCCGCTCATTGCCAAACACCAATACAATTATTTTCACTTTTATTTTTGTAGTTTATGTTATGCTTCACAAAAAATTCCGGATACTTAATCATTTTAATAATAATAAATAATAATAATAAAAACTTTATTATTCTTTAAATATAATTGTTTTTATTTTTTTTATTTATTATTAATAAAATTATTAAATAATGAAATTTAAGAAGATGACGCAGCTTTTATACTTGATTAAAGAAAATATGTTTTGTTTGGTTTTTCATTTGTTTAACTATCAAGTGTACAAAATTTTACAATAAATTATTGTACACTTTCCACAGATATTTACATAATATATATTTATAATAATACTATCTATATATATATATTTTTTATTTTGCAATTTAAATATCAGTTAATTAATTTATTTAATCTTTAACTCAATTTTTAATTAAAGAAAGTAAACACAGTGATAAGATTTATTAAAAAAAAAAAAAAAACAAACATAATCGATTATGTTTCCAAGAAAGCTTATTATTTCTATGTGTGTATGCATAACAATTATAAATTCTTATCTATTTATTATTAATTTTGAAAATAAAAAATAAAAATATTTATTTATTTACATTTTAAACTAGATTATTACTTAACATGTGATAAATTATTAATTTTTTTTTATCATTAGAATAATAATAATAAACATAAAAAGAAAAATCTCTTTGTAGAATAATAATCATAAATATACACAAAAATTAATTAGAAATTGTTGATAACAAAGAAATTAATGAAAAGAAATTTTAAATCAGTATTTTTTTTTTTTTTATAAATGGTCAACATGAATTTATGTAAAAGGTTTTGTTTTTAATGATTTTGAAATGAAAATATGTACTTTTTTTTATGTAAATAAATGCAACATAAACATAAACCTTACATGACAGTTTTTTTTTGTTGTTTTAAGTCACATAATTAAAGAAGAATTATTGAAATATTGCTTGATTTACACTGTTTGTGTGCTTTCAAATAATTTAGAGACTTTTATTATTAAAGCACGTATTAATGCACCATTTCTACTTGCAAAAACATACATACATAGTTCAAGTGTGCATAGTTTTTAATAAATATAATATTTGTTTATGCTGCAGTATCACAAAAGTTCATCACACTCTGATTATACTAGAACATTTGTTGACAAAACTATAATTTCAGTTAGAAAGTTTAATGTTTTGATGCAGCTGACACCACTATGTTTATCTTCTTACTGAATGGGTTTAATGCTCCAAATGCTACCTTATAAACTCCAATGAGAATTGCCTTTTTTAGTACTCTGAACGTGCACAGAGATACATCTATTATGTGTAAATCGGGCAATAGATGTACTTTATGCTAAAAAAAAAAGTTAAAAATAAATGAAAAATTATTAACAAATGACAAAATGTGTCATATTTAATATCAGCATTAAAACAAAACAAAAGCATAATGAAACAACATACAATTGTTTTGTTTTTCGGTATTTTATAAAATAAATTTTTTCTAGCTAAATTTTAAGTATAGTTTTTGAATAATTTTAGTTATTTTGTTGTTTTTTTTTGTCAATGATAAAGCTGTGTAGCTTAACTAATAATTCAATTGTTTTAAATTTTGAATTTACAAAAAATAATACAGCATAGATGAACGATGTCGTGAACGCGACTCAAATATATAATAAAATAATTCAAAAATTAAATAAAACCTTTTGGCGATACATAAAATAATAATTTACAGTTGACTGACATAAAAAATTCCATAAGTTGTACTTTTTTTTAATGATTATTATTATTATTAATATTTATATTTAATTAACCAATACACAATTATCGTATTACAAAATTGTAAAATAAATATTGAAAATTAAAACAATATTTTGCAATTAAACCACCGGCTTAAGTTTGATGAGTTGATTGTTTATTTAAATTATTTTATTTATTTTATATTGTTTTTTCTGCGGTTTAATGAAATAAATTATTTTACTTTAAGAATTTAAAATTAATTAACTTAATTAAGAATTTTTAATATGCAAATTAGATTGGTTAATTTTTTTTATTGGTAAATCCACTAAGAATAAATTAATGATTATATTAATTTGATTAAAGAAATGGGCATTCACCAGTATTTAATTTAAATTTAAGCTTAAACTAAACTAATTTTCAAAAAAAAACATGCGTAAGTCATAATAGCAATAAAGTAATTTTCTATAAAATAAAATAAAAAAAAAACATTTCCTAAGTCACTTAGATAATCAGTTATAAAACTTGTTTTCCGATTAACAAATAATAATTTTAATTTTATTTAATAACAAGAATTAAAGGAAAAAAAAAACTGCAAGCTAATTTTGTTCCACATTATTGCACGCAGTTATAATATCCGCGTTTAAAAAAGCAAAATTATTACAAAAAAAAAAATAAATAAAACGAAGTAATTATTTCCGTGGGTGGTTTTTTTGTTTATTAAAATTATTCTACTAAGTCATGTTGCTGTTTTTTTTTTTTAAATTTAATTTAATTTACATAATATTATAGGCGTTTTTCGGTATGAATAAGTTTTTCAAAATTATTTAATTTTTCCTCAACGAATTTCCTCAATTTCAAAGCAATATATGTACGTTTTTTACTAATAATTTTTCTTTCTTATTTTATTTAGTTAACAGGAAATCAGTATCCATGAATTAAAAAATTAATAAATAAATAAAAAAAAAGTGAAGAAAATGTTTTTAAAAATAAATAAATTATTTATCATAAATATTTATATTATAATTTTAATGATAATTAATAATGTGAATTTAACTATTGGACAACAACTGAATGAAATTGAATTAGATGGGCCAAATGTTTGTAAGCGACAAGAACAGTAAGTGTATTCATTAGATTTGTTTATTTATAATTTTAAAAAATATTATTTTTATAAAAATAAACATTGAACCAACCAACCATCCAAAGAAAAAAAAAAAAAAACCACCACCAATTACTTTGATTAGATTATAAAATTGTCATTAAAACTCGCGTCTGCCTAAATGATAAAGATAGTTGAATTTTTTTTCGTTTTTATTTTATAAACAAAGAAGGACACTTGATAGTGATGAATTTCCTGCTGTAGAAATTTAATCTTTAATTGTTTTTAAATTGCTTCTTAATTATTATTATTGTTTGAAATTATATGCGTTGTGTTTTATTTATTTTTTCTAGATACGAGGTCGAAGTTATCGTTACCGAACAACAAGCATATCAACAACGTGAAAGTGTATGGTGTTGGAATGTTCCACCGAAATGTTCCAAATACAAATTAAAATATAAAACAGTAAATAAGACGCAAAAATTATTAAAAACTCGTGTAGTCAAAGACTGTTGTGGTAAATTGAAAACTCACTAATGAAATCATTTTTACCTTTTTTCATAACATCATTAATTGTTTAATTTTAAATTCATTAGACGGATATGGTAAAAATTATGCTGGAGATCGTTGTGTTCCAATCTGCTCGGAAATGTGTCAGTATGGTATTTGCGTTGCACCAGAAATTTGCCGCTGCGAACATGGATACGGTGGACCGGCTTGTGATATTAGTAAGATTTTTACAAAGTTTTCAAAAATTTCATTATTTTTATGGATTATCAATTTTTTTTTAATTAGAATGTCCTCCGGGTCGTTGGGGTAGAGATTGTTCAAAAATATGCAAGTGTCAAAATGATGGAAATTGTGATCCCTATACGGGTGTGTGCATTTGTCAAAAAGGTTATTTAGGTGATAAATGCCAGGACAAATGTCCAACCGATCGTTATGGCTTGGTAAGCACAAGAATAAATTCTAATTTTTATTGATTATACTTATGGTAAATTATTGCTTCAGAATTGTACGGAAATCTGTCGATGTGCCAATGGCGGTGACTGTGATCATGTATCTGGTGAATGCATTTGTAAACCTGGCTGGACGGGTCCACTGTAAGTGATAATAAAATTTAATTTTTTGTTTTTATATGAAATAAACTTATAAATTTTTTTACAGATGTAACGAGTCCTGTCCAGATGGTAAGCATGGCGCTTCATGCCAACAAGAGTGTCGCTGTCAAAATGATGGCAAATGCAATCCAACTTCTGGTGAATGTGAATGCCCACCAGGTTGGATTGGTAGTGTCTGCGCAAATCGTTGTCCTGTAAAATCTTATGGTCAAGATTGTCAATCGGTGTGTGAGTGCTTTAACGGAGCTAGCTGTCACCATGTAACCGGAAAGTGTGATTGCGCTCCTGGTTTTATGGGTGAAAAATGTTTAGACAAATGCCCAAGTAACTTGTTTGGCTATAACTGTTCGGAAACGTGTCGTTGCTTAAACGATGCACAGTGTGATTCATCGTACGGTAATTGTACATGCAGAAATGGATGGACTGGGGTTGATTGTGGACAACGTTTATGTGCAGATAATATGTTTGGGCCCCATTGTAACCAGACATGTGAATGCGATCCAGAAAATACAGAATCGTAAGTTACAATTATTAAAAATTATTTTACTTTTTCTAAATTTATGATTTATTTCAGATGTCATCCCTGGACCGGACAATGCGATTGTAAAGCAGGATGGAGCAGCAATTTATGTAATCGTCAATGTCCATTTTTAACGTATGGCAAAAATTGTAAAATATCGTGCGAATGCAAGAACAATGCTCAATGTTCACCAATCGACGGCAAGTGCTATTGTGCTGCTGGTTATACGGGAGAGCACTGTGAAGATTTGTGCGAAAATGGTTATTATGGACAGGATTGTATACAAGAATGTGGTTGTATGAATAATGCAAAATGTTCACCGGAAACAGGCCAATGTTTCTGTACACCTGGCTGGCAAGGTCACCGATGTGATCGTCCGTGTGAAGCTAAACGATATGGTAAAGATTGCGCACAGCACTGTAAATGTATGAATAATGGGGCTTGTAATCCAGTAAATGGTAATTTTAAATAAATATTTTTACTTTTTACGTGCATAATAATTTTAATTAAATTTTAAAAGGTGATTGTACATGCAGTGCCGGTTACACAGGCATTAACTGTGAAAACAAGTGTGATGACAATTATTTCGGAATAAATTGTAACCAGGAATGCGATTGTGATAAGGATAATTCAATTAAGTGTGATGCTGTGACTGGAAAATGTATATGCAAACCAGAATGGGGAGGTAATTATTTATCACTTTTTCTTTATGGTTTCTTTGCCTAATAATACAATTTAATATTTGAACATGCTTGGTAAATGGATTAGAGAATATACCATCTGGTAAAAATTTAGCTAATTTTCTTTTATTAAAAAAATAAACATTTCGAAAAATTATATCGGATTATTAATTTATTATTTTTTATTGTTATTGTTAGGAATTCGTTGTGAAACTAAATGCCCACTTGGTACATACGGAGTGCACTGTCAGTATTTATGCAAATGCATGAATAATTCATCTTGTGATCCGGAGACTGGTAAATGTGTATGCTCACGCGGTTGGATGGGTGTCGATTGTACAGAAAAATGTCCAAATGGTTACTACGGTGCTGGATGCAAAGAAAAATGTTCAGAAGTGTCAAACGGCAATAGATCGTGTCATCATGTGACTGGCGAATATGTTTGTAATCCAGGTTATATTGGATTGACGTGCGAACATCCTTGTCCGGCAGATACTTGGGGAGAACATTGTAAAAATAAATGCTCTTGTGATCATGGCGGTGAATGCTCACATATATCCGGCGAATGCCAATGTTCACCTGGTTGGACAGGTACTAATTGTACGGTTCCCTGCCCCGATGGTAAATACGGACCAAATTGTAATCATTTGTGTAAATGCCAAAAGAATGGACGATGCCGTAAAAATGATGGACATTGCATCTGTGATGCAGGCTGGATTGGTCCTAGATGTGAAGATGGTAAATTACCACTGTGAAAATTTTGTTTGTTTAATTTTTATTTATAATATTTTTTTTTGGAATATTTATAGTTTGCCCCGAAGGATTTTATGGCAAACATTGCATGGAACTATGCGAATGTAAATCACACCAATTTGTATGTCATGCAGCGTTAGGTTGTATATGCCGTCAAGGGTTTACTGGCGATAATTGCGATACGCCAACTTTGTCTAAGAACATTCAAGAGCCACCAAGTAAATAAAATTATTCAAAATAAAATAACAATTTCATTTAAACAATATATTATTTTCTGCAGCAAGTCATGCTGGAGTTATTGGTGGTATTCTAGGCGCTATAGCCGTAGTCGCTTTTGTTATCCTTTTCTTGTATTATAAGCGACGAGTTGCTAATTTAAAAACAGAAATGGAACACGTTACATATATGGCTGATCCATCAGCAGGTTATTATTATTATTATTGGAAAATAAACATTTTGATTTTACATAAAATATAAACGTTATTAATTTCACAGAGAGACACTTTGATAATCCGGTATATGCGTTAACGCCAGCTTCCGATAATACTGGTTTACTTAACAATCAAGTAATACATAATAATCTGAATATAAGGCCAACAAATCTGGATAAATATCGTGGAACATTTTCAAGTGATGATAATTCGAGTTGCAGCAGCAGCAGAGCTGGTGCCTACTCAATAAACTACAATTCGGATATAAGTCAAAAAAATTTCAATGCTGATTCAACAAATCCAAATTTATATAACAGCATTGAGGATACAATTAAGGAAGATCATGTTTATGATGAAATTAAACATAAAGAAGGTAAATTTTGATATTACCTTGCCATAACTGATTTATAATAACAATATTTATTTGATTTGTTTTTTTACGCTGCTTCGTTTTTGTTGATGAACAGTTATAGATAAAAGAGATTAATTTTTATTTATCATTTTGTTAAACCAAGTAATTTTGATAATTAATGATTTTCAGATATGGAATATGACCATTTAGATTATTCGCGTCCTGGCAGCTCTGTTAAGCCACACTACCATCGCATGACGGATAGTTTAAATAGCAAAGACACGAACAAATTAAAAGATAATAATTTATACTCACAACAACAGCAGGAGCAGCGTGAATCCACATCGCCTGCATCAAGTTCCTCATGTAATGGGGAGCGCACAAGTGGCAGTGATAATTTAGATGATTCCGCAAATCCGGGATCTAGTATTATATAAATAAAAATATAAAAACAAAAAACTATATTTTTAATTTTGTTAAAATGTGACTGATTGAAAATTTATTCTATTATATTCTATTCTTACTTTCAATTAAAATAATTAATTAATGATTTGAGTGTTATTTTCTTGTTCTATGAATTAAGGTAAAAAAAAATAATAATAAAAAAATAATAAAATAAAGCAATCAGTTTAAGAAAAACATTAAAAAATTGTGATTAAACAAAAATTTATATAAAATAATTAAATATTAATTAATCTAATCTAATCGAATACTTTTTTTAGTAATAATTTACAATAAATAAATAAAAAAAACAATTTTAATATTTTGTGAATAAAATTTTATAAAAAATAAAAATTATATTTTTAGATATTTAGAGAAAAAATATTTTTGCTCAAATGTGTGGCCAATTTTTTTTTTGTGCAAAAAAAAAATAATAAAAACGTTTCATTGCAGTTTTATCTCAATTATTTAAATTTAAATAAATTAATTTTTAGTAGAAAATTATTTAATAAATTAGAAAAAAAAAATCTATTTTGTATATTAATAAAATTTAAACAAATAAATTAACAAATTTAAAATAAATGAAAATAATTTTTTAATTAATTTAGTGGTATAAATGATATGGTGTTTGCCACCACTGTGACAAATAATTCATTTTACATAAGGTGTCCCATATCGTATCTGGTATACCAGTTATTATAGAATTGTAACTGAAAAACATTTATGTCGTTTACCTGTAAAATCAAATCTATTTTGAAAAAAACATTTCATTTTCTCGAGAAAAACACAATTTTAGGATACTCATGAGATATGTTTATTTCAAAAACACGCTTACTTGGTGATGTGCATCTAAAACAAGCTCTTTGATTATTTGGATACAATTTTCACGGCTTAATTAAAATACTCTTTGAATTATGAGAAACTTACGCTGAAACAGCGTTTATAGTGGACGCACGTGTTAAATTTGAAAAAAAAATAAAGTTTATTTTTTTGTTACAGAATTTGATTAAAAACAAACATTTTTTTGAGAATGAGATTAAGATTGACACTGAGATTGAGAATTTTCGTTTGACTAATTATTGTTTGAGCGAACATACTAATAACAATACATAAATAAAAATATTATTTTTGTTGATAATTATTTTTAAATTAATTATAAAACTAATAACCAAACACAATAATAATTAATTTAAAAAAAAAATGAGTAACGAAATGTACTTATTTTTTGCTTGTAAGAAATTGTGACAAATGAATGATTTTTAAAATCCACAAGATCCACAATACGATTTTACTGATTTCCACATATAAAATAAATATTTTCTATTATTATATTAATTATTTAATTGATAATTAATTTCTTTAGATAATTTTCTAATTTTTATTTCTACTTTTGACTCAATTATTTTTTAAATACATGAAATAAATAAGTAAATATTTTGTAAGTGGTATACAATATGGCGACAACATATAAGAAAACTTACCAGTTGGCAAGTCTGCGTAGTAATATGCTGTCACAAGCCGTATACCAGTTTGTAGAGTCGAAAAAGGTAAAAAAAAATCGACGCTCGCATCCAACATTACAGGAAGTAGAGAAGAGAAGTAGACGAAGAGAAAAATTTACGCTTTTTTTTCTTCTGTATTGAAAAATTTTTGACAGAAGAAGAGCTTAAAAGAAATAATTTTTTTTTGCTGTAATTTTCTCGTGGATTTGTATGTGAGGATTGCTGGTGAGCTTGGAGTAAAAATTCTGTGTGGTTTCTATTTATTTATTTAATTTTTTTATTAGAAAATAGTTAAAAAATATTTTTTTTTTGGTTTCTAATGAACCAGAACGTGTAGTAAAAATCCCATAAATATTATAGTTTTGGGCATTTTATATGTGAAAAGAATAAATTTTTTGCGTTTTTGTGTAACCAAACCATCATTAAAGTGATCAGCAGCAGCGTCTCATAATTATTGTGAAACTAAAAATAACAAGAAGTTGAGTATTAAGTGTCAAGTGAGTTTTAAAGTGAATTATTTTTAAGAAAATAAATTTTACGTTTCGTCGAAGAGAAAAGACAGCGAAAAAAAACACTTAATAACAGCCGAATAAAGTTTACTATACAATACAGAAGAAGAAAGATAAGAGGAACAAAAAAAATTGTAGAAAAATAAAATAGCAAAATGTCGCTCCCAATAAACTCTCTATATAGTTTAACATGGGGCGATTATGGTACTTCATTAGTGTCTGCCGTACAATTATTACGGTGTCACGGTGATTTCGTTGACTGTACATTAGCAGCGGGCGGTAGAACATTTCCCGCACATAAAATAGTACTATGTGCAGCTAGTCCATTCTTATTGGACTTACTAAAGGTAACCAAGTTAAATATGTTCATTTCCTAATAAAAAAAATTCATCGAAAATGGTGGAGCCATTTTTGACAGAAATTATTTTTTCTTTTTTTTTACCTTTTTGTTTGTGCGTTTTTTTAAAGTAAGAATTCTGCTCTCTGTATATAAACATACATTCAAACACAGATAGCTTGTGCTTGGCTGTGTGGTTTTTGTTTGACGATTTTTATTTAATTAATCTCATTGTTTATGTTTTTCTGTAGCGAACATCAAAAATCTTTTACTCTTTTTCCTTATTACTATTATTGTTATTATTATTAATAAAAATCTTACGTTTTGTATCTGGTGTTTCAATTGTAGAGTACGCCATGTAAGCATCCGGTGGTTATGTTAGCTGGAGTCGCAGCAAATGATCTGGAAGCATTATTAGAATTTGTATACCGCGGAGAGGTTAGTGTAGATCATTCACAATTACCGTCATTATTGCAAGCGGCACACTGCTTAAACATACAAGGATTGGCGCCACAAACTGTTTCACATAAGGATGAGTACACTTCGATACAAATTCATCCGACATTAGTGCCCCAACATCATGTTAAAACGGTTATCGATGTAGGGAATAACACCTGTGTCACTGTAAGTAACAAATTTATATATAAATTAAATTGTTTATTATTAAAATTAATTAATCATTTTATTTATTAAATCGTTAGAGCGAGGAATTATTATCCAGTTTACAGCAACATCAACAACAACAACAGCAACATCAACAGCAACAACAACAACAGCAACAACAGCAATCACAATCGGTCCAAACACAAATTATTGAAGAAGTCGAACAGGTTGAAGCGCAAGAAGTGGAATTAACCGCTGAAGTAACTAAAGAAGTGATTAATCAATTTTTACCAACTCGTAAACGTAAACCCCGTGCTAAAAAGCAAACAAACAGTAAGAGAATATTCTTTTGCTTATTTTTATTTATTTATTTTAATTATATAAATTTCGTTTATAGTTAAAGTCGCTCGTACTGAAGACAACAATGTAAATGACAATGGACAAACAATAACAACCACGACAAGCCAAATCAAAAATGAGAATGCTACCAATGATAATAATACAGTTAAAATTGAAAAGAGCAACGAGAATAATCAACCAAGTAAGTTAAAAGTGTTCTAAATATTAATGTTTGTGTAGAGATTTTAGAATTTATAAAAAATATATATTTGAAAACTGATTTAAACTAATGTAAAAAAGTTGTTATAAAAATAGAACCGGTGAAACCAAAATCCCAATCTGAACAACCAGCTACATGTCCAATTTGTGGAGCAGTTATTCGCCAATCACGTAATTTACGTCGTCATTTACAACTTAGACATTTCTCAAAGAGTGACAAAAAAGGCAAGAAAGGTACAAAAATAATTTTGTTCATTTAAAAAATATGAAATAAAAATGTAAAATACTTTTTGAAAATTTCAAGGAATAAAATCTGAAAATGGGGCAACTACATCAATGGAAACGGTAACTATAGTGGAGGATCATCAGCAACAACAGCAGCAACAGCAGCAGCAGCAACAACAAGTGACTACAGTAAATGGACAACAGCAGCAACAACAACAGCACGTCGTTACTAAACAGGAAAATACGGACGGAACCACATCATTGTCGATTGCTCACGTTCAAACAATACAAGGTCATCAGATAATTGGAAATTTAAATCAGGTAAATTGGTTTTTTTTTTTGTTACTCTATTCGCTTTACATTTAAATAATTGGATTTTTTATTAATGTCCAGGCAACAATAATACACAGCGATGATCAAATGGAAACCGGTATAATAGCAACACATGAGCCAACATTAAGGCCACAAACGGAATTATTTCGTGTTGGTGCCGTATACACAATTGAAGAACGTCGACAGGATTAAAAAGGATTAATAATATAATATAAAAAGGAAACAAAAAAAAAAAAATAAGAAAAACTAATTTTAATCCATTATAGTAGTAATATAAATAAGAATATTAATAATAATAATTTAAGAATAATAATGATAAGTATAAAAAGAAGAAAACAAATTAATTGAATTAATTAAATGTATTTTAAATGTTTTTACTTATATATAAAAAAAAGAAAATTAATATAAGATTATTATAAACTATAACTTATATTAAGGAATTTAATGTCTGTCTGTTTGTGTGTGATTGTATTTTTATAAAAAAAAAGAAAAGATTTACAAAAATAATAATTAATTAAATTTAGTTAGGGAATTTTACTTTTTTGATTTTAACGTAATCTTTTAAAATTCTTTAAGAAAAAATATTAGAAGAAAATTTTTATTTTTTGCACGCGTAAATACGTTTAAATTTATAATTTGTAAAACTATTCACTTACTATCACTAATTTTTAAAAAATCATTGTAAATATGTGCAATTTTTTTTATAAATTCATTTCGTTTTAAATTAATTATTAATTTTTTTGGTGTTTTTTTTTTTATGTGATTAAATGACTTTTTCTGTTATTTGATTGTCTCTTGAGAGGTTAGCGATGAGAAATATTTCTTTTTTTTTTTTTAAATGATTGTAATTTTTTGTTTTTATTTATTATATATATATTTTTTTTTTATAAATATATATTAATTATTGTAATATTAATTAATCTAATCACATTAGATAAGTTTACATCTGTAGTGTTTATATTTTAGATGAGTATTTATTATATATTGTACATTTTTTTTTTATCATTTTTAGAATTATAATTTTGTTGATAAGAAAACATAAAGTGAAATCAAACAATCAGTTTATGCTGTATTAAATGCCTCTTTAATTACATTAGACGCCATCTATTAGATTATAATAAAGAGTTACTCTTCTTGACTTTTCTTTAAAGAAAATTTTATAAAAATTATATTTTCATTTGCAATTATTTTCCAAAATGTCTAATTAATAAAATTTATTTCACTATTTTTATATAATAATATTTTTTTTCTATTGTTTAAATCACATTAAAGTACTAAAAAGAAGAGTAGTAAACACTGTGCAAAAATATAATAAATACTCGGGGTCTAAACTAGTAAAATTTTTGTATTTATTTCTTATTTTTCATTAATAATTTTATTTTAATTAATTTATTGAGAAATAATTATTCATGACACATTAATAAATTTTATTAACACATTACTTTACTTTATATAATTATTGTTTTATTTTATTGCGTTCTGAATGTAGTACGTACGTGTAATTCAATTTTTCTTTTATTAAAATATAATTGTTAAAAAAAAACGAAGAGAAAAGAATAAGTAAATAAATGAATAGAAGAAAAATATTCTTTTGCTATTTATTATTATCATTATTATTCTTCTAAATAATATTCATTTAACCATAATTGTTAAATTATGTGCTAATTGTAGTAATTGTAAACAAAACAAGAAACAAACAAAATAAAAAAATAATGAAAATGAAAAGAAATCAAATAACAAAAAATGTTTTTAATTAAATTTTAATTAAGAAATAACAAAGAAAAAATAATGTATCATAATATTATAAAAATAATTGAATTAAAAGAATAAGCGAAAAAATAAAATAATTTACTGTAAAAATAATAAGAATTGTTTTATTCTTAAATTTGAGTAGAAATTTTTTTGTATTATCTATAAGGCTTCTCTGAACTAAAGGAAAAATAATACAACATTAAAGACCTGATCTACGAATCGTTTCTGAGTACTAAGCGCTGTATCTTGAGAAATAATTTTTTTAGTGGCCTACTGTAGAAGAACATTTCGTTCAGATACACCACACGAGTATCTGTGCATAATTTCAGCTCATTTGGAAGTAAAAAAAATTTTGTCAAAATTTCGCCAAAAATCCATACTAACCATCAGGAAAATTTTCAATTTTTTTTCAAAAAATCGATTTGCCTGAAACTTTGCAGGAATATTCTATTTGGGTTACTGAATAATTTCTTCCAAGGAACTAGGGTTCTAAAAGCATTATTTTTCGAGTTATGAGCATGTTGAGGGTAGGAAATTTAACGCTGTGGCCCATTTTTCCTACTTCTAGAGCTTTTATTTTAATAAATCTACTTCTAGCCCTACAGTTTTACTCTAAATAATTTTAGATTATTTATTTAAGAATCGAAAAACACAAAATTCAGAAAGATGTAATAAAAAATTATTGAATTGAAGCAAATAAATCGAGAAGACTACATATAATCCTGGTCCAAATTAAGTTTTGTTTTTTGGCCTCCTGACATCCAAGTTTCCATTGAGTTGGCTGCATTTACTTAGATAGATCATATTCAGTGTCTTCGTACTCTGACATTATATATGCTGTTGATTTTTTTTTAATGGTTTAGCTGCTTGTTTTTAATGTTTTATTCCTGTGCCACCGCTGATGTTCATGTGGTACACGTTCGCACTGTTTGTTTGCCTTCCTTGCCGTAGTAATAATAATAATAATAATAATACGAATACGAATAGTAATAATAATAATAATAAACCACCACGAAAAGTAAAATAAAAAAAAATGCGAATAAATATAAATAAAGGAAGAAAAAAAAAAAAGAAATAAAAGAATACAAAAACAACAAGATTTAATGCGAATTCGTGAGTAGAATAAAAAGAAAATCAACAAAAGCGAATCAAGCACACATATAACACCCACAAAAAGAAAGTGAAGCAAAAAAAAAAAAAAAAAACAACAACCAAACGAGGAAAACAAACAAAGAAAAGAGGAAAGAAAAAAGAAAATAAAATGACATTACTGCTAAATAAGAAAAAAATTTGAGGAAAAATTGATTTTTCTGAGCTTTTTTCTCCTCTACTTTTATTTCCTTTCTTTTTTTTTCTTTTTTTTTGCTTATTTATTTGATTTTATTTTCATTTCTGGCAGTTTTTTTTTTGTTCTGTTTTGGTTTTACTTCTGTTACTGCCTTTTTATTCGGTTTTATTTATTTATTTCATTTTTATTTTTTCGTTCTTCGGTTTATTAGAGGAAAAATGTAACAGAAAACAGCACTGCCAGCAACAACCAACAACAACCTACAAATAAAAGAAGAAAAAATAGAACCAAATTTATAATATTAGGAAAAATAAAAAAAAGGCAGAAAATAGGCACTATCGTCGTTACTGGTGTGGTGGTGCTGCTGCCTCTGCTGCTGTTGTTATCCCAAAAGGACTATAATTCTTCTATTCTTTTTTCATCTTTTTTCATCCTTTTTCCCTTCTTATTTTCTGTTTTATTGTTAAGCTTTTGTTAGCTTTTTTTATTGTGTTTAATTTTTATTTTTTTTTTGCTTTATTCCTTATTTTACTGTATCCTTGCCATTTTGAATTTGCTTTTTCGTCTCCGTTAAGCCAAACGCAAAACAAATATCAAATAAAAGTTTCAGAAGAAAGCACAGAAAACACAACTAAATTACTATGAGCTTTTGTAAAACTACTGTAGTCTTTATTTTGTCGTATTGCGCATATCGCAATCTACGTTAGCAATACGATTAAAATAAAATTTCTAGATTAAGATAAATATCATTGATTGATTTAAATAAGGAAGCATCTACTGTAGAAAAAGCATAAACTTAGCTTTAATAAATAAATAAATAAATATATAAAATGGCTACTATGTACTTTCAAAACTAACATCAACAATATAAAAAAAGATACAGAAAAAGGATACAAACAGAAAACATCCAACTAAACCCTAAAACTTTCTGATTAGACCTTTTTATATCAATTTGCTTTTAGTTTTCTCTTTTTTCATTTTGTGCTATGACTCTATTTGGGGTTTTGAATGCGGGATGTATATGATGTCAAGTGACTTTATGTAACGCAAAGTAACTAAATCGCATACAAAAGATGGATAATAAACTCGGCGAAAATTTTCTATTTTCAATTTTAAATAAATAAATAAATTAAAATCAAAGAAAATTAATTTAGTTGATTTATTTTTTGTATGGATTTTTGTGTTATATAAGAAGGGATAAAGGTCAAATAAATTGGTTGAGATTTTCTAGCTTTTTTAAGAAATAAAAAATAACCATTCTCACCCATTCTGTATTGCTGTTGGTGCTGTTGTATAAATTTCTTTCAATGTTCAATGATTAAATAATGAAAAGGTGTAACAGTGTTACCGTGTTAGGTAGCCTGTACATGTAGTTATTACAAAGGGTGGCCAGTATTAGGTCAGAACATTTTTCGGTTTCTTATGTTAAGCTTATTGACCGCATATTGTGTATTTTCTATCATAAGTAAAAAAAAAATTCTATTTTCAGTCACAGCAAAATAAAAAAGAAAGAAAGAAAATCAAAAGTAGGAAAATTGATAAAATTATAAAATGAAATTTCTACTTTTCTACCTTTTTTATGGTTCAGTAGACCTAGAATAAACACTTTAATGATAACAAATTTTTTTTTTTATATAAATAAAGTCCGTCACCAAGCATTACATGACGAAAATGAAAATGTTTTTGTTTAATAAAACTTTTTCAACGTTTCTTGGCAACCGATTTTCATTTTTTGCCAAATAAAAAATACATTTTGACTAACACGTGCTGCGTACAGTTGTTTAGAGAAAACTTAAATCAAACACCGAATGCCCGAATTATAAAGAAAAGCATTGAAAAAAAAAATTATTATTAATAAATTATTTACAATGAAAATATTTCGATCAATAAAATTTTACCTTTTTTTGTAAGAATAAAAAAATAAAATATTCTTACCTGTTGTGTCATCCTCAAAGTATTTCTTTTTTCCACATGAGACTGTTGTTGTATTTAAATTGGTTGACTTTTAGCTCCTCAAAGTTCATTATTTCTGTACTTGTTGTTGGTCGTCAAAAGTAAATGTGAAAACTTCAAAATGAACAGAAATGAACGTCTTAAGAATTATTAGCAGCAGCAGCAGAACCAAACGAACGGCAGAAGCAGCAAGAAGAACAGCTAAAACTGAACAAAATGAAATAAAAAAAGCTTTAGAAACAAGTTTTACATTAAAACAACTTTTATTCTTCTTTATTTATTTATTATTTTTTTCTTTCTTTATCTTAATTTAATTTTATTTTTTCGATCGGTCACACGTTCATCGGGAATTTGTTTTATATATTTTTTAGCATAAATACTTTGCTTCGCTTAGTTCATCTCCTTTTTATTTATTAAACGTAGTATTATTATTTTTTCTTCGTGTTATTAATTTTTCAAGTTAAAAAATTAAGACAACAAGATACAGAAACGTTTTGTTTATTTTTCTTCATTTATATGTTATGACCAAAAGCAGTAACCAACCAAGTTGCTGATGATAAAATGAATAGCAAGCGGGTGGTTAAATTTTTATTTATTTATTTATTTTTAATCGATAAATAAATATAAACATTATTGAAGAAAACAAAATATTAAATTAATAATTTAATACGTTATATTTGTATAAAAAAATAACAACAGGGTGCCACACTGCTCCAATAATATTAATAGAAATTCAAAAAAAAAAATAAAATAAATATTGCGCATGATTAATAAACTTAAAAAAATATGAAGGGCATCTGTTTTTGATAATTTTAGTTCGAAATAAATTTGAAAAAATAATTAACAATGCCGAATTGCCGATAGAAAATTACGCAATTTAACTAATTAAAGTAATCATAATAATAATTTTTAATATTAAGTGAAAAATTGTCAGTTAAAATTGAAAATTCTTTATAAACCTTAAAACGCAGTAATAAGTCAAAATAAAGCACAGGAAACAATGAACCAAGATATTGGAAAAAACGACAAACTGCGTAGTATTCAATTACAATTAAATATTTAATTACTGTAGCTAATAAAAAGCTTCAAAACAAAAGCACAGTATTGCCATCGTTACTTTTGTTCAAGGCAAAGAAAAATGAAACATAGTAAATAGCAAAAACGAAGCTTTACACAATAACTTCAAAACTTACGTAATCAAAAAGTTAAACAAGACAAAAAAAAATCTGAACTTTTCGGTTACAAAAGGAAAAAAAAATAAAAGCAAAATAAGTAACAGAAAAAGAGCGTAAAAAGAACAATTCAAAAGGAAAAAATGAACTAAAGGTAGCAAAAAAAATGTTTTTCATATTTTCTACATGAAAATATGAATAGAAAATAAAAAAAAGAAAAGACGATGGAAAAAAATTTTTAAACACAATGGAAAATTGTTGTCAAAGCAGCAGCAGCAGGAAAAATATTCTCAAAAAAAAAAAAACGTGCAAATAAATAAATAAAGGAAAATTATATAAATACAAAAAATAAAGGTTACGAGTTACAACGGAAAATTCGTTTCATTTTCTACGAAATAATTTTTTTTTTTTTATTTTCAAACGCAGTGAGAATATATAAAAAAAAAGGAAAATTAAATAACAAAAAATAAAGAAAAATAATAATAATAAAAACAACAGAAAAAAGCAGTTAGTACAGCTCACGTGGAAATCGGTATACGGATAAATAAAATATTTATGAAAATAAAAAAGAAGAAGAAGAAATAATATAAAATCCTCATTCTAGCGAGTTCAATGTTGGCGAGTTAAAGTGGTGGCAAGCAGGCAAACAAACAAATAAAACGAACAGAATTTTCCATCAACAAAACACGAAGAAAAATGAGCAATAATAGGACATACATGTGCTCCAAGTATTATACATAGCAGAGTACCAATGGGGGCGAGATAAAATATAAATATATATTTGTTTGTTTTAAAAAAAAAAAAAAGTTCACATATCTACATTGAATTGAAATTCAATGTGAGTGGGAAAGTAAAACACAGAGAAGCTTTTTTCTTCGTCACATTATTATAACTTTGATGGTGGTTTAACTGATGGTGTTTACGATTTTCACTGTGGTTATACCACTAACAATAGAGTAGTATTTCTGTGTTAACAGTAACGTCTAGAGTAAGAATTTTTCTATCACAATTTAGGGCCAATGATTAACTACATACAACCCTGTTAACTTAAATAATACAAATGACGAAGAGTAAAAGCATATAACATAACTAGATAACCGCGCACATATATATATATTCTTGTGTGTATCTTCTACACCCATTTGTGCTAACAATGGTTGGTGCCACACATATGAGAATTGCAATGCAACATTACATTTATATACCGTAAATAAAAAAAAGGAAAGAAAAAAACAAACCAAAGGCAAAAAATTAAAACATAAATAAAAGTTATAGAAAAAAATTATTTTATGTTTTCCATGAGAGCAGTTCATGCGAGAGCCAGCATTGTATAAGTGAATTATTTGTATGACTTTTTGTCTGCGCCTAAAGCTCGGTTTAGATTTTTTCGTAAACAACAACAAAAGCACCACCTCACAAGAGTAATATTTGCGAGAAGAGATTTTTACTGTTTTTTATTTTGTATTGTTGTTGCGATCAATATCCGTTTTCATAACCAAAGTTGGTAAAAATATACATAAGGCAACGCAGAGTATGAAATTAAAGTTTCTGCAAAGAGATAAACAATACAAATGAGCAGAATACGATCGAGTAATTCTGATATGATAGTTTTTTTTTTTGGTTGTTGTCTTTCTAAACTGCAAATAAAAAACCGGTATATCACTAAACACATTGCCCCAATGTGGAGACAACATTACTTT
Organism: Ptychoptera contaminata; assembly: GCA_963942525.1. NCBI lineage: Eukaryota > Metazoa > Arthropoda > Insecta > Diptera > Ptychopteridae > Ptychoptera > Ptychoptera contaminata. The sequence continues at coordinate 36,192,597 of OZ012638.1, read as the reverse complement.
CCTTAATTCCATATTCCAACGAAAAATCCAACTTTAATCGACATAAAGAAAAACAAAGTTTACTCCGTCAATAGTTTTCCTATTCACCTCAGAAGTTTTAAGATAAAACTTTTACCTTTTAAAAGACAAAACAAAAAAATTAATTAAAAAAGATTTTTAATCCCTGAATACGGTTGTTTTTGCTACTCAAATAATAAAAGTTTTTTATTTACTCCTTTTTTTCCAGTTGCACGCATGTGTTTGTGTGCTTAAAGCGTTAAAGCTTTGTAAATTTTTTCACTGCTGTTACACCATGGATTTAATGCCTTTTGTATTAAATATTTAATAATAGCTAGATAGGAGAACATTACTGATATTCTATTGGGTAGCTTCTGAACTTAACTTTTATTAAAAATAAAAATTTCGTAGAAAAAGTTCCCCATTTGCAAAATTTTAAAAGCTTTACCATGGATTCATTTTATTGCGTCAAAATTCAATTTTATTTATGCCTGATTTTGCCGATAATATAGTAAACTCCACTTCTCCATAGTGTATCTTCACTGATTTTCCGAGTAACCGAAAAAAATAAAAATAAAAAGCGGATGGCAACACAAAAAGCACCATAAAATACTTTTTTTCGTATATTTTTTCCGTTGATTCTGCTGCTACTGTTATCGTTGCTGTTGTTGTTTCCTTTCAATTTTTTATTCCTGTTAAATTTGATTTGTAAAAAAAAAAAAAAACGAGCAAGAAACTTTTTATTTTTTGCCTGCACAAAAAACGTATTTTTAAAGTTGAAAGCTTATAGCTTTAGTTACGTAAATTTAAATTACATTTTTTTTCTTCCTTTCCGTATGGTTTTTTGTTTTGTTGCTATAGAAATTAATATTTAATTAAATTAACATGTGTACGCGCCTCCGTATTTTTTTTTGTCCACCCTGATACACCATATCCATCCACTCAGAGCTTTATTTATTCAGTTTTTGTTTTGTATAATTTGTGTGTGTGTGTATGCGCTTTTTTTTACATTTTTTCGTTTCACTTTTATTTCTAACAATAAAAAGTATTTAGCCTGTTTAAGAATTTACAAGAAGGATAATAGAGAGTGGATCTGAAGAAATATATTTATTTATTGAGAGTTAAAAAGAAAATTTTGAAAAGCTTACAATACTTTTTTACAATCAATAAAAGAAAAGTGAAAAAGTAAAATAATTATTCTTTAAAAAAGCAAATAAATATTATCACCCTGTTAACAATAAAGAAAATAATATTATAATAAAGCTGGAATAGCGATGCTACCACACCAAAGCAACTGTTAAACCCAACAGAAACAAACAGAGAAGGAAAAAATTAAAGACACAAAGAAGAAAGAAAAATTCTACACAAAAAAAAAATATAATAAAAATCCTCAATATTTATAATTCTATCACTCGGTATCACCCACACCAGCCACCCAATCATTCAACCTAAAAATAAACAATCCACCCACCCAAAAATAAGAAGAAAATAAAACAGCACACAACCCACCACACATATACATATTTTTTTTTGCTTTGCTTGTTTATTACATGCTAATGTCATGATTGCTGTTGTCTCCTTTTTCCAAAAAAAAACCCCAACAACAGCAATAACAATTTTAAACCTTATAGAATTCCTCATTTATCAAACCACCCACCCGATCCCAAACGAAACTTTTTTCATACAATAATTTTGTTTGAAAATGTTCTGTTCCAAAGCCACAAACCAACAAAATTTTCATTTATAATCATTTTTCTTTTTTTTGCTTTTATTTTCCTTTCTCTGGTTGCTTCTCGTTTGTTGTTGGCGATGCTCAGTTTATACACTTGCTACTACAGAACTGCTATTGTTGGTGGACTTTTTTTTCCTGCTGTAGATGCTGATGCTTGTATGTTACACATATGAACGATACAAACAAACTGAATAATGAAAAAAAAAAAGAAGAAAATAAAGCAAAGAAAAGAAAAAGTTTTGTTTTTGGGTTGGTTTTTTAACAACAAAACACAACAGCAACAATAGTTAAGCTTTTACGATGAAAATGAAATAAGAAAAATATATAAATTTTTCTTTACTTTTTAGTCAAGTGTGGCGTAAAAGCCGTACAAAGAGAAGAGAGGCTAAAATGTATAATTTTTTTTCTGTGTGCTTTTTCTTGAAGAATTGAGCAGCAAATGTGTGGTAATAGAAGCACAAGCCGAGAAAGTTAACAGCAGTAAAAAGGGATACATGTGTGTGATGAGTTGTATTAAAGGCTATGCTGTTCTTGTTGTTGCTGTTGTTATGCTTTTTTCTTGCCTATTAGAAGATAAAACAACATATTCAAACAGCAATGGCAAAAGAAAAGAAAAGAAAACTTAAAAGAAAAAAGAATATATACAGGAGAAAGCATACGGGGTGGAAAACAGAGGCAAAATAATTATTTATATAAAGGAAAATATATTTAATGCAGTAAAATGTTGCTTCGCCTGTTTTACTTATTTAAAGTAGCAAAAAACTTCGAATCGTTACATCATCATCAATGGGAAAATAATTAAACATTAAAGCATAACAAAAAAATTCTAATTGAACCTATGCCCGTAATAATATTTAACGCCGTTTATTTATTCTTTTTTTTTGCGGTTAGAACAGATCATTTTACTGTTGATAGAAGAAGAGAATATGTTATGCAAAATATTCATATATAACAAAATTATAAAAAGATTTAGAGCTTTAATTAAATTAATTATAAATTTTTATGTTGCTGAATTTTAGTTATAAGAAAGTAACCCAAATGCTTTGTCGCCTTTAATATTATGCGTAGGTGCACACAATATATTATAAATATTTGAATGTGGTCACAAATTGTCCATAGTTTTACGTAAATTTATAAAAATAGTAAATTATTATTATTATTTGAGAGCTTAAACAAGAACTGATAATCCTTATCAATAAAACAAACAAGTATTATGATTATAAATAATAATAAAAATAATAAACCCACAACCTGATAATAATTAATTAATTAAATAGTGAAAAGGCAGAATATCTCTACAAAGGTATAAGCAAAAATTTAACTATCTACCAGGCGTCTCCATCGACAATAATTTTCTTCTGCGTGTCGTACCAAAATGACGTTAATCATTTGCAAGAATATGCACAATGCACAGTGAAATTATAAAAAAATATATTTTATTTTCTATTTAATAAGCACCCTGTTATGTTTTTTTATTTATTTTAATTAAAATAAATAAATGTTTTTTGTTTTTTGTGCTTTGTTATTATTAAACCTTTTTTGCGCCTATTTCATCAGTTTAATATTTCTTTTTTTTTTTGTGTAAATTATGTTAATTTATTATTATTTCATGTTTATATGTGTTTTTGTTTATTATTATTACTGTTATTGTAATATTGAACATGATTATCACATACCTCTATTGAATTTAATGGTAAATCTATATTTATAAGTATATATATATATATGTGAATATAGAAATATATATACATATAGTGTTTTGTATAGGATATTGTCATTATTATTAGTGTGTTTGTCGACATTTATAACTTAACAGTATGTTTGTGAATATTTACGGAATTAAACAAAGTTATATATAACTATACAGAATATGTTTCAATAGAATAATATATGTATATATACCGTATATAAATATGTTTTAAACAAGTAAAGTGCAAAACAGTAGAGCAGAGTAGATGATTCGATTTATTTCTTATTTTATTTTTTTATCCTACTGTAAAGTCTCAATTTTCTTAACTGCAAAATAATTATTTATTATAAAAATATTTTTACTCATTATTATTAAAGGAAAATACTTACTGTTTTTTTATATTCCGTCATTTAATTGTTATAATTAGTTTTCGAACATACTTCTTTCACATAAAAGCTCATAGCAGGATGATCCTACAGACTTTCTTTAAAATATCATGCAAAAGTATATTTTTATCATCAGAACTTGACTGTTATGTAGAAATTTCTGTAAAAACAAACAAAAAAGCATAATTTTAACATAGAAGAATTATTATTATCAACATACATATCTATATATAATGGACAAATAATAATAATAATAATATTTGGTTTTATTATTATCTTTTATCTCTTTTCCTATACAGTATTTTCACCTTATACACTTGTGACTGACTGACTAACAATACCACTACTTTTACCGCATACAATATATAATATTGTTTGGCAAACACGTTTACAATATATATATTTCAAAAAGAAAAAAAATAAGCATTTATTTTTTGCAAACAGATAAAGTTTACGTTAACGCATTGTTAATGTTTAGATTTAACAATAATAACTCGAATACTCGAATATTCGCAAAAATCTATATGTACAAATGGCGACAACAGATATTTACACGTTTAATAAGCTTTTTATTTTCAATACAATATTGATGTACGTTTTAGGCCCATCCACAGAAAAACATACGTACACAATCTGAATATGTTTTTATTAGTTTTAATATATAAACGACGACAATACATTTAGTTCAATTGTATTTAATTTAAATTTTTACATTGTTTTGTCATTGTTATAATGATTAAATATATTTTATAAATAAATGTCACAGATTAATTACTGATTTAACCTATGTTTTAAGTACTGTATAATACTAATAAGGTTGTTTCGTATTTATTAATTGCTTGATGTTTGCTAAATAGCTCATTCTTATGACTAAACATTATTTAATTAGTTTTTTTTCCTTTCACAACATAAACATCGTAATTAGCTTCTTAAAAAAAATAAATTAAAAACAAAAAGACTGACAAAATTCCAGTGCACATTAGAATTAATAATGCACTGTGTGACATTCGTAGTAAAATGCTGCGATTTTTTATTTATTTGCAAAAATATTATTTTTTTAGAGCAATAAATCCCTTTGAAAGTAAAAAAAAAAATCATAAAATAAATTAAGTCAGTTAGGCTATTTCATGTCTACTTAAGCATAGCAACGCAATCATTTATTTAATTACAAAATTTTCTATTTAATTTAATTCATTTAATAATAATTTAATTTAGGTTAAAACATAAATAGAAATTAATTAATTTATTTTTATTAAAAAAAAAAAAAGAAACAAAAACAAAAATGTCATTGCAAAAAAAAAAAAACAAAAAATAAAACAATTTTTGCTGTTGTTGCTCAGTATGACGTGAGTTTATTGGTTGCACAATTAATTTTTGTTTTTTGTTGTTTCTTAAAAATATTATTTTACTTTGCAAGAGATAAGTCACTTGTTTTTCTCTTTTCAATAATTTGTACGTTGATTGTGCATCGTGTAGTCATTTTAAAATAAAAAATAAAAATATTTTTCAATATGAACAAATCACTGAACTCCAGCCTCGGTAAGAAAAATAAAATAAAACTACTTAAGTCTCTCAATCTCACTTAAATATTTTGTTTTAATTTTTGTTTTTGGCTTAAAAATGTTTTTATTTTGTTGCTTAGTGCGCTTAGTTAATGCACAATTCTCTTTCATTGGAAGTTCAATTCACTTGTGACTGTTTTTGTTTATTTTTTTTTTCAATTCTTCCATAAAAACAAAAAAATATGTTGCATTGATTTATTTATGCTTAAGCGGGGATGAAAGGCAAATTAAGCAGCTAAACTATTCTACATTGAGCGCGCACAGTTTTTTAATTTTATTATTTTTCTGTTTTTTTTTTTTTTTTTTTTTCAAAGAAAACATTATCAATTTCTGTCAGCATATAAAAGTAATTCGCTTTTCCTCTCTAAATTTATTTTTTATTATTACTTTGGTTGCAGTGGATGCTGCATGTATGAAACGTTAATGTTGATGTTAATGTACTAATATTTAAGTCTGAGAACAAGATTTAAATAATAAAATAAATATATATATATAAGCGACAACATAAAAATCGAAGTTAAGAAACATAAAGACAGCAAGATTAAAGAAATAATAATAATAATAATAATAATAAGAAAGAAAATAAAAAAATAAAATAAATTCTCTGCTAGAGTTTTCGTGTCATCAAAACATTTTCTGTGTTCAGTTCAATTCTGTTCTGTTTCTTCTTTAAAAAAAATAAATGTTTTTCGACGTTTTTGTTTTTTCTTTTATTTTTGATTATGCGCCAAGTGCGGTCATTTCAATGCACTTTGTCTGTTTTTGGTTGCTGCTGCTGCTGCTGCTGTTACTTGTTTTCATATGCAGTTTCAGTGGCGTCCAAGTTATATTAAGTGTCCTCAGTCTTTTCCAGAAAAATACAGAAAACTTTCAAAAGCTCCGTTCAAACAATCAATTATTACAATAATCGTTCCAATCATCAACAATAAAATAATTACAAAATAAGTAACTAGATAGTACACCACTGTTGTACATTACTGTGCGTTGCTAAATGATAAATAAAAATTTAAATTAAAAAAGAAAAATGAAATGTTTTCACACAAGTATTGGTATCGATAGACACCATAGCACATTTATGTACTTTTTATTATTATTATTATTATTTTTGCAATCAATTCTATACCCTGTCTCCTCCTCCTTCCTTTATGACTATTATTATTATTCTTTATTTATATATTTTTTTTTATGTTTTTTTTTTTGTTGGATTGGATTGCATTGCATTGCGATTAGAGTGCAACATATACATAAAATCATCGTCATCAACAGCATCAGCAGCAGCAGCAGTAATAACAGCAGCAGCACTAGCAACACCATATAGCCATGTAACTATTTTCAATGCTTTTCTCACTTGCATATACATTTTTTGTGTCTTTTTTATGTTTTGTTTTGCTTCTTTTATATTCATTTTATACATATTTATATATATATATATATCGAATCATATGGAAACATACAGATTTGTTTTTATTTTTATTATTATTATTATTATTAAATAAAAATATATAAATAAACATTCACACAATATATATAGATTATGTGTTAGTTATCTCTTTTATATATATATATATATATATATTTTATTTATTCAGTTTTATTACAAAATTGTAATGATATTTGAGTGAAATATTTTTTGGTACAATGAACTCTTTAATAATATTAATAATAATTATTATAATTATAATAATAATTATAATTTTAATAAATAAAAATAAAAAACAAAACTGTTATAAAAACATTAAATCACCGAATAATAATTTACAATATTCATATTAATTTATTTATTTATTTAATAAATAAATAAATAACAAAAAAAAATTCATTTATTCAAATGAGAATTACCATAATCGATTTTTAAAAAATAAAAAAAAAACTCTCTGATTGATTTTTATTGCGAGAAAATTCTATTAATTAATTAAAAAAAAAAAAAAAAAATCAATTAAAATTATTTAATGAAATGAAAAATAAATAGTTATTTTATTATTATTAAAAAATCAATTAATATTTATTTGTTTGTTTATTAATAATCCACAACAATGGCATTAAGGTAGATTAAGTTACCAGAATTACCAGAAAAGTAGGTAAATAATTTAACTCTACTGTAGTAGTATATATACTAAAAAAAATTAAGAATTAAATTTAAAATTAATGCACCGCGTAAAAGAATTATTCATTAATTATCTTGCAGTGTTCACAGTGACTAATTAATAAAATTCTACTTAGTTAAGTGGCTAAGTAAATTATATGTTAACAGTTTAACAAGTTTTTGTTTTTGTTAACTAATAAAACACTTTAATTATAGTTTATTTTTAATTGTAATACAGTTGTATTTGTTGTAACGGCAGATAGAAAGACAAAAAAAAAAAATAAACTTCCGTTTAGAAACTGTGATAGTAATACCTTTGAGAGATCATCAATCGGAATTTTCAATGAATATTTGCGAAAAACAAACAAGCAACGATTACGACCGTTTTTAAATTTTTTTGCATACTAAAATCAAAGTAAAATAATAATTAATTAATTTAAAATAATAATTAACTATCTCCCTTTCACTCTATTTAAATTAAATTAATTTTTTTTATTATAAATAAAAATATTTCTCAATTTTTTTGTTATTATTTTTTTATTTTCGATTAAATATTTCTCGTCGTTTTTCTGTTTTTGCTGTTGTTGTTTATGAAATCACTGTGCACACACATAGAGCTTTTTGTTACCTTTCTAATTGCACGATTTGTTGTGTTTTATTTATTTTTTTTTTTGTAATCATTTTGTGTGTTTTATTTTACGTTTAATAATATTAATAATAAAAAAAAAAAAAACAATTTTCTACACAAAGAAAGTAACAAAAATGATTTGATTACGTCTTGCTGTGTTTTTTTTTTTTTTCGTCTTACTTATCCTATTATTTCTCTAATAAAAACCGTGTTGTGGAGAGCAGAAAATAATAATAATAATAATAATAGTCTTGTCTATTTACTTTCATTTGTCTATTATTTTACTTAGTTGGTTTAATTTATTTATTTATTATTATTTTTTTACTTCATCTCCCCAGTTTTCAACATTATTATTATTATTTTTCTGTTATTTAAAAGTCAATTGCGAAATTTTATTTTATTTTTTTTTGGATTAAAAACATTTTTTAACTCTCTGTAATTTTTATTAATAGATTTTTTTTTTCCATTTTGTTATTTTTTTAATTATTTTGAACTAATTTTTTCGTTTTTTTTTTGTTTCAACTCTTATTTATTTATTTAATTTAATTTACGATGACAGTACTTTATGGGATTTTATTATGTATATTGTGTGCGTTGCTACTAGCACAGGGATTAATAACCTTGATGTAATTTATTTTATCATTGAATTCATTTTTCATTAAGTACCCTGAATTCCCTTTAAAGGGCACTGGCTTAATAGAGAAAAAAAGTTAAATTTTTTGGCCTAGCAGTGACTTAATATCGGGTACATGCTTAATAGTGGGAGAGACTTATTAGAGTGCATATTTTTTAAAAAATAAAATTTGAAATAAATCTTTTTTAATTATAGAAATTTAAATTTTATTCATCAAGATCTTCTTCGTCAGAAGCAAAATTATCTTCATCTAAACAAATAATTCATCAATTTTTCACGGATTACAAGTTTCTTCTTCCCATTCGTACAATATTTTAGTACAATTAAGAAGCCAGTGGCTAAATAAAAGGTAGTGGCTAAATAGAAGAATCTTAAATCATTTTGCAATTCAAAAACACTATTAAGCCACGATGCTTAATAGAATATAGTGGCTTATAAAGGGAATTCATCGTAATTATTAATGTTTGATTGTTCATATTTTCAAGACATCACTGTTACATATTAATTCAATTTTAAACAACAAATAGAACTTCAATAAACAGTCAAAGAAAAAATCGTTCTTAGAAAGTCTTCCGGATTAACACATAATTATAATAATTCTGTTGAATATGAGAAAATGTTTTATTAATTAATATTTAAGTATTACCACCAATCAGCATAATTGATTAAACAAAATAAAACCAAACAAAGAACAGAAAAAAATAAATAATAATAATCCGTTTGTTTCTCAATAATTCTGTCAATTTTTTTTCTAATTAATTATTTAATTTAATAAAAAAAAAAAAAATAACAACAAGATAAATTCATAAATTAACTAATTAATAATTTATTTACGGAAAAATAATAATAATAAAAACATATAATTAATTAAAAAAAGCACAAAGTAATACATGAAAAACCTTCTTTTTTTTTTTAATTAATTAATTTTATTTAAATACTGAAAAATCAAATCAAATCAAATCAAGGCTTTTTCTATTATTATTATTATTATTTTTATTAAAATTTATTTATATATTAGATAAAAAAAAAAAAAATAAATCTCATTTTTTTTTTCTCCTATCGTTTTAAGGCTAATTATGAAATTTTTATGAACAAAACAGTTTTTATTTTTAATTATTTATTCAAGCAACTGACGCCACATCAATATTACAACAAAAATATATACATATTCTGAGATTTATTTTTTTTTTTTTAATAATATTCTAATGCGCGTATTTGTTGTATTTTTTTTTCATTTAAATAAGCCGAAAATTAAGTATAAAAAACATGCGTACAAAAATACACCAAAACACTATAATATCGTTAAATTATTATTATTAAATAACAAAAGCGTCTTTACGCAAAAAAACAAAAAACTCAACTTAAGTTATGTTACTTAATTATAAAAACAAAGAATTTCATAATACATACATACATACATACATACATAAAAAAAACTCAATAACTTTTCCTGCATCTGGTTAAAAAATTAATAAAAACAAATCGTATAAAAAAAGAAATTGTTTATTTATGTTAAAAAAAATAAAATACTCCCAGCACTCACCACTTCAATAACAACAGCAAGCAAAGCATATATTTTCAATACAAAAAAAAAAAAAGTAACGAAAAAGATAACCAAGTAAGAAAAAAATCACCAGATAATATAATACAAAAGAAAAATCAGATCACATAAATGATATGATTTCTGTTCTGAGGCCAAAATAATGAGAGAGAATATTTAAGAAAACTATTACTTACTATTACGACGATTATGATTATTATTATTATTATTATTTTGTTATTTTTATTAATAAACTATATATACTATGTGAAATACCGCTAGAAATAACTGTGCTGTAAAACACAAAAATATAATAATATAAAATCTGTATTAAAGAAAAAAAAAAAAATAAATAAATAAATAATAATAAAACAGCAAACAGCAAAATAAATGCGAATTACATACCGCGCGAACAAAACAGCAAAAAACAATAATAAACAGCTAAAATTACAGATTTAAGTTAAAAAGAAAGAAAAGAAAAATTAAATTCATAAAATAAATGTACTTTGCTTAAATAATTTAAAAAACAAAATCTCTGACTAAAGTGAAACAAAAGTTTATAAACAAATGAGAAATAAATATTTGTAAATATTTCTGGTCGAAATTATTTTTAAGTCAACTTATGCCGCCATTAAGTCATATTGCTCTTAATAAAAAAAACAAAACAAAACAAAATATTATTATTAATTGTTTTTATTAATAATTCAAAAATAAAAGTGATTAAACACCAACATAAACACCTTAAAATTATAAACCATTTATTTAAGTGACTTAAATCAAGATTTTTGCATATTTTTCTCTTTTTAATAGGAAATAAATTTATAAAGCTTAATTTTCTTCTTTTGTGTAGTAAATAATTATTTCATTAAAATGTAGAAGAATGGATAAAAGAAAAAAAAACATTTCTCTCCAGACTTCTAGAAAGTATTAAAACAATAACAAGAGCAGTAACAGTAAGAAAATAGCACTTTAAACGGTTTTTTTTTAAAAGACGTCCAACTAGGCTAAATAAAATCGTGATCAATAATAAATTTGTTGCTATTTCGTTTATAACTTAACTATTATTATTATTACAATATAAAAATATATTAAAAATTAGTGCAAATATGATATTTTTTAAAAACATAATTATTTAAGTATTGGCTGATTAGTTTCGTTACAACATAAAACAATATTAATTTCCTGTTTTTAAAAATTTGTAAATAAAAATTAGTAAATTAAAAGGCTTTAAGCGATAAGCAAGCGCAGCATAAAAATTATGCCATATTTTAATAAATATTTATATGAATTTAATTGGAGAATGCATATATTTTACAAAATCTAAAAAAACAAATAAAATTTTACTTCGATATTTCATGTTGTATTACTGGATTAACATAAATATATTTCTACAAAGAAAAAACAACTAAAAATCAATCAGAAGGGAAAAACAAAAAACGTCAAAGCTTTTAAGTGCTTTGTGCTTTTACAGTAACTAAAATATAATAAAATAGAAACATATCTTCCAATTGACAATCAATTATAAATAATACTAGCGAACATACGAGTATATGCTATGTCTATTTATTTTTATGTTTTAGAAGAAAGAAAAAAATGCCATAAATCAATGATTTATTTTGAAAATAAAAAAAAATAAAAAACACAAAATAACAGACAAACGGATAATCAGAATAACGAAGACTAAGTGAATAGTAATAATAATAATAAAAAAACAAAACCGTTCACTTGAATGGTTGTTGTTACCGCGATAGACAGCCGAGTATTCTCAATATTACTTAAAGTTAAGTAAGGTTAAGTTAAACTAAACTAACTAAAACGATATTAAAGAATAAAACATTTATTTTACTATTACAATACTTAACTTTGCACAACCTGTCTTAAGGTAGCATAATATTATCTGTATTAAACTTTAAGTCAGTTTGTAACCTTTAAATAGAATCATTTAATTGCAGAAAAAAATACATAAATAACAAATGCGCAACCAATTAAATTTGCTTTAAATCAGTTTTTTTCTCTAATTTAGGAACAAAAATTAATATTAAGAAATCAACATTTTATTTTTTCTGATTAATGTTTCGTAATTAGAAATAACGTATATACATATGTACATCGCTATGTACATAATGTCATACGTAAGCAGCAAACAATTAATGAAATACAATGTGTCGTTTTTTTTTTTTGCTTTGTTTTAATGAGTTAATTAATTTTTTATAAAACTATTTGAGCTTCAGAATTGATCTAAAGCACGATTAAAAGCAATATTTTGTTTGAAAGTATTTAACCGGAAATGGTTATTTTTTAATGTTTTTCTATGAAATTCCTATTTAAATAAGAATGATGAGAAAATTGCATTGATTGCAACATCAATGATTTAGCACTTTGCATAAATGACTAAAGTGGTAAATATTGAATTAGCAAACGTTTATGTCTGTGCGTTTTGTGACAGGTTGTCTTAGACTGTAAAAACCAATAAAAATAAACATACAGTTAGACCGAGAGACTGAAAAATTAATTAATATAAATTTACAAAAAATTACAAAAGGTGTAAACAAACAGATTAAACGGTATTATTTGATTATTAGAAATCAATTTTCGTGTTAAAAATAAAAAACAACAACGAAAAAAAATTTATTAACAGGTCGAAAGTTCTCCATACACTCATAGTTAAGTAAAAAGCAAATAAACTAATTAATCATTAAAATAATAGACGAGAGAGAGAAAGATATAAATAAAACAAAAAATTTAACCATAGTATTTGAACTACTTAATTTAAAAACTTACTTAATTAATGAAATAAAAAATACAAACAAACAAGCACAGCGCCAATTAAGCTTAAAACAAAAAACAAAATATTATTGCGCTGTGATTAAATTAAGTTAAGTAAAGTCTGAACTAGCGCAGCTAGACTGATGATTACTTTTGACAAATTTGTTGATTTTAATCGTTAATTTTTCTTTAAAAAATAAAACATGGTTTTCGAAAAAAACAAAAAAAAAAAGACTTAAGCCGACTTAAGAAATTTCTACCAACATTAGAAAATAATCGAATCTTCTTCAATTCTTAAGCAATTTTTAAGCATTTTATTTATTTAATACAAAAAAAAATTATTTGATTTTAATTCTTGAAAAGTTAAACGACCGCACGCGATTTTGACACGAGTTTTTGTTCAAAGATTATGGTTTTTTCTTTATGAATTAAAACTTGTTTTGATTTTTATTTTCTTCTGAAAATTCTGTTGCGTTTTTTGTTGTTGTTGTTGTTGATCTCTTGTGAACATGAAATTCTATAAATTTATAATAATAAATACATAAATAAAAGAAGTAACATCGATGCTTAATTGCGTATGTATTTATGTAGGCATTGAAGAGACACAACAAATTACTTTATTTTCAATAAATAAATAAATAAATGAAGGAGAGTTATAAAAAAAAATTATTGTAATATTTTACAGTTAAAAAAACCGATAATTATGAAATTATTATTATTATTATTATTGTTATGCTTGGTTGTTGTTATTATTATTATTATTGTTGTTCGGTTATTATCTCAGTGTGATTGATTTTTATTAAAATAAACAAAAACGAACACAAAAATTCTTATTAATTATTGGAATTGGTCGGACGGTAATGTTTGGTTAGTTCTTGTTGTTGTAAAAATAAAACATTTTAAACGGTTATTGAACCGGAATTTAAGGAGAAATATTTTTACTGGTAATCATTTTGCGGTGCTTTTATCATTTGGTGACAAATTTAAATAAATATTTTTAACAAAATTTACCTTGATATTTATATATGATTTTGTAGATATTTCTGTACTGGATTAATAACAGCTAACAAGGGCTATTTATCTGCCTTAAACAATTAGTTAGATAGTAATTAACAACTGATCTAAGTTGAATTATTTTTCTTTCAACTAGATACTGGATTTGAGATACTAAAATAAACAGAAAGAGTAAAATAAATTAGTTTAGCATAAAGATCATTAAAAATATATCATAAAAACCCAAGAATTGAATCTTCTTGTTTTCTCCAATTCCGGTAACAACAGCATATTTCCTCATAATTGTTTCCTTCATATCGAAATCTACAAATAAGAAAAAATATTTTTATAGAATTTTATAGAATTTTTTTTTTGCTAATTTAATCATTAGTAAAAGTTATTTAATCAAATTAAAGACCATTGTGATCCGTTGTAAGCATATAGAAGAAAAAAATAATAATAATAATAATGAAAATATTTCTACAAACTAAATCAAACACTAAAAGACAAGAAAAGAAAAAATAAAATAATAAACAAATTAACCTTGACATAAAAATTTACAAATAATTGAAAAATAAAACTAGAGAGAAGTGAAAAAAAAGAAGAAAAAGAAAAGCAGCCAAACGTTTTGCTTCTTTTTTTTATTTTGAATTTTATTTGAAATCAATCAATCAATAAGTTAACGAAACAAATAAATAATAAGACTATTTCGTTGTCATCTTTATTTTTTTGTTTTTATAATCAAATAGTGTTAGAGAGTGCTTAGTGTTAGAATAATCCAAGTAAATATTTATGTTTGACAATGAATAAGTAATTTAAATGCAAAATATAAAATCAAAATATTAATAATATGCAATTTTTTTTTTGCTTTGCTATAGCTAAAACAATTCAATGTTGAAAGCACTTACAGTGGAATAAAGTAATTTTCTATTTTACCTTATTTTGTATAGCTAAACACTGTACAACTTGTGGTTTTATTCACTGAATATTATTATAATTATAATTATTAAACAAAAAGAAAAATATCCAACAACATAAAAAAAAAAAAAACATATTATTTGTAATTTTAACTATAATAGAACAAGGTCAGAAGCAACATTATAAATATAATCGAGAAGAGTAAAAAAGAAAAAATAATAATAATAATAATAAATAAATAATTAAAATGAAAATAAAACGGAAAAGTAAGCACCAAGTAAATACGAACAGCAACAGCAGCAGTAGAAAAATCTTATTAGGAGAAAATAATCAAAGAAGCGAAAAGAAAAAAAAAGAAGGAAAACTAAAGATGAGATAATTAATGGTGAAATGAGTATGCGAGCATCTTTACTTATAATATTATTTTTTGAATAAATATCTGTTGCTGTTTGTTAACCACTTAAAAAAGCATTTATATTTATTTTTGTTTTTTTTTTTTCGCTTGTATCAACTAATTTGTTTGACTTCTTGTCAATTGTCAATTGTAATCAATCAAATTAAAAATTAAAATTAAATTAACTAATCAACGATTAAAACGACAAAACATTTTCAGTTTATGTCATTAGCTTTTGCGTTGTCATCGTCGATTTAAAATAAAATAATAATTTTGTTGATAATTATATGTTGTAATGTACATTGCACAGCGGGCGTATGTTAACTTTGGTAACCAAACGTTTAGATACCAGAGTTAACATAAGATTTACATAAATTTCAGATAACTTTGCTAATACACTTGTGTTTTATACATATATATTTTGGTTCCTGGTGCAATAAATATATGCATCTTATCTATTAAAAAAAAACCTTGTAAATGACCTACTGTGTCAGATTTGCATTAATTTATTTATCGTTTGTTCAACCATCGACAGTAATAACATATCACCACTGTCGAATAATTATTTAAACGTTTATTATTTAAACAAAATTAATTTATTGGCGTCTTAAAAGCGTAGAAAATTTAATATATTTTTTCTTTCTTTAATTAACCTGCGTATGTTTGCGTCATAAACGCTTGTCGTCACACATTTTCTGTTTGTTCTAAAAATATTTTTTACAAAGCAAAACAATACGAACAAAAAAAAAAAAAGAGTTATTATTATTTTACGCCGATGTACAGTGCAGTACTTGATAAACATTTCATAATTTTACCTTTTTTGTTTTTAATAATTTATTGATGATAGTTTTCATATTTCTTCAATTTAGTTTATTTCTGTTTGTTCACTTTACTTTAATGCTAATTATTAATCAAGGCTAAATGCATAAACAACATTAATATACAGTTTCATTTGTAATTTTTATTTTTCTTTTTATGTAAATAAGTAAATTATTTTATTTATTTTTATTATTTATAAATAAAATAAAATAATTATAATAATAATAAATAAGAAAAAATTCAATTAAATGTCGTTTGTATTTTATTTTTTTTTTATGTCACAAAAATTTAAATTGTGCTTTTTCTTGAACACACAGACTTATTATTATTATTGTTTATTGAATTGAGTAAATTATTTCTATATTTAATTGAAAAATATATATATATTATTAACTATTATTATTATTGTTGTTAATGAATAATAATAAAAAAAACACTTTATAGTGTTTACTAGTCAGCGACAATAGTTGTGGCTTAAAATTGTCATAAATAGACGATTTGAGATGATTACAAGTCATTACTTATCCTTTATATGCTTGGAGAATAAGGAAATATTAACAGACATCTTAAAATGTTTTAATGATTCCAAGAATCGCTAAACCGCTGCTAAGTTGTTCGCATATACTAGTTGACAGAAAAAAATAGAAAATAATTTTTTTTTCAACACTTTGCACAGGAAATCTACCATCGATAGAGGAAATTTTGTTAAATAGGATACACAACTGTAAAAGAAAATATCGTTGCTAAAATTAAATAAAAATCTATATTAGATGAATATTATGTAAAAATAATGAAAATATTAATTAGAAAAATTATATTAAACCAATTAAAAATATTACATCATGCTAATAAGTAATAAAAATAAGGTAAAAGGTAAAATTTCATTGCGTAGACAGTTAAAAACAATTAAAAAAAAAATCGGCGAACATAAACAATTAATAAAATTAAAAGGAAAAAATATCAAAACAAAAAAAAAAACGTTGTAAGCAGTGCAAAAATAAAAAAGAGAAAATAATCATCATAAATTATGACGTAAGTCGAAAACAATATTAATATAAAGTTAATTAAAAAGAAAATAAATGAAAAATAAAAAAAATATTATTATTATTATTTTTTTTTTGTTAAATTAAATAAACAAAACAAAAGCTGTGAAATCAGATTAATTAAATAAACTGTAAATAAATTGTTGAACAGGTAAAAACAGCAACAAACAAAAAAAAAAAAAAAAACCAAAGTAAATAGCACGAAGTAGAGGCAACGACGAAACAAAAACAAAACAAGAAAAATTATAAAAATAATTTTTTTTGTTTTGTTTTCACTAAATTATAAAAATAAATAAAATAGTGACAGTAAATGGTGTACCTTGCAGTGCCAAGCTTTTCTAAAAGTTTATCGAAAACTAAATAACAGCTATAGCGGATAGCGACGCTAATAAAACAGAGCAAATATACTGAAAAACTAACAGAAAAGAAAAAATATTTTCCAAACTGTGGTTAAGTAGATGATTTTAAATATCCGAACAACAAATAAACACTCAGTTGGCACAGCTTTAAGCTTTATCAATTTGTCATTTAGTCAAGTGTTGTAGCGGGAGTAGTATCAGGAGTTACATTCAAACACAACAAAAAAACAACAATTTCTTATTTCTTTTGCCCAGAGAAGCGCAAATTGATAAATTCTCAATTAAAAAGAAAACATATCCGCGACTTAAACGTAATTAGTTGACATTTAATTATGGATTTTTAATTATTATTATTATTGTTTATGTTTAAAAAAAATTAATTAATTACTTTTTTATTGTTATTAAAAATTTTGATTAAAAAGAATAAATAAAACGTAAATAAAGTAGCAGATTTTCTGGGACAAATATCCATGAATAAATTACAATGCTTTTGGTAATCAATTTGTTAATGTAAGACGTCCACGCGTAAGCGTAAATACAACACTGTTAATAAATATACAAATGCAAAAAAAACAATAAATGATTTGAGCAGCGCGCAAATAAATAAATTAATTAATAAAAAATAAGAAATAAAATTAACAGCAATGACATGAGCATCAACAGCAAAATAGCAATAAAAGTAATAATAGCAATAACAGCAACAACAAAGAACAGCAATGAAAGCTACATAATCGACGAGACATTGATGATGAAATAGTAAGGTAAGTACCATAGCGTTAAACAAGGCAATGTTAAGTTAAATAAAGTTAAGTAAAGTAAAGTATTTAACCCCACCTTCCATAAATAAATTTAATAATAAACTAATAGACCCCCTACTAATCAAAAGAATTTCATTTTTTTTTTTTTTGTTTTTCTGTATTTTTTGTATTTTTATTAAAACACAAAAATCAACAGCACAACAACAACTTGAACCCAAATAAACTAAAATAAAATAAAGAGAAATAAAAACGAAAGAAATAAATAAAAATCATTAAAAAATACAACACATAAGCAGCCAAAGTAATACAGAAAAAAAATAAATAAATAAATAAATGTTTAACGCAATTATTTTTTTTTTTCTTTTATTATTATTTCGATTTTTATTCTCTATCGCGCGTTATTTTCTGCTGGCTTATTGTTTTGTATGCTGTATTCAACTGGATAACAACATTAAAAATCATCAACTTGTTGTGTATTATTATTGTTTTGTTGGTTTTTATTTGTTTGTCTCCACGATTAACTAACTATTTGAACGGTCTTTGCCTTTTATATTATTTCTTTACGTTCTTATTATTTATTTAATAAGAAATTAGAATAGAAAATAATAACGTAACTGATTTTATGATAAAATAAAAACAAAAAAGATACTAATTTTTAACTTAAATTAGGTTAAAGCGTAATAATAGTCAGAGATTTTTCTAATCAAGTGAATCTAACTGCAAAGATAATATACAAAAACTAAACGCATTGACACTTTGAACGTGTTAAATTAAATCGATTTAATATGAGAAATATTTCAGCAAACACAAAAAACAACATAAAAAATGTACAAATTTTATTACTTACGTAACATAACAAATATCCGAAAACAAAAAGCACAAAGTAAAGTATGGAGAGAAAAAAAAGAATTTAATTAAAGTGAAAAGTTCTACGTCTCAAAGCCATACCACCGTACCGACACCAGTGACAGTAACAACGCCAACAAAAGTCAATGATAATGAAAAAAAAAGAAAATAAAATAATAATAATAAACGCAACCAAAACCATAATAAACTTAATGTCACTTTGCGCGCTCATCTTAAGCTTTTCATACCAAAAAAAAAATAATAATAAACTTATAAAATTGGTGAAAGCACACCACCCATCTCCATATAAAACCACAGTGTTTTCTGTTTTGTTATTGCTACTGCTGCTTCTGTCGCTTGTCTACTTCATTCGTTTTTGTGATAAGCATATTACATGAGACATAGCAATTTAGTGGTGGTCGCCGTTATAGTAAAGCTTTTTTCAATTTAATATTATTTCAGTCATGCTTAGTTCTGACGGTTGGGTTGATGCAGTCAACCAAATAATCAACCATACCTAAAGAAAACCAGCCAGCCAATCTTTAATCTATAAACGAACTTGAAAAACTAAATTTCTTAGCAGACAACTAGTAAAAGCTTTAAAAACACCACAAACAACAACAACAATAAGCAATAGTTTTTAAGTAGAAGAAAAAATTCAATCAACTTTTAATCACAATAACAACTACAGTAACATCAATTACCACCCAATTCTGAGTTGTCTTTTAAATAACTATAATTTTTTTTTACTTTTCGTTTTTCTTGTGATTTTTCTAACCTAAAAGTTTCGCTCCAATTCTAAATGTTTCTCTTCTAAGCATAAAAGCTGTGCATACGTTAAATATACCTTAAATTGGGGTAATTTCTTCTGTTAACTTTGCGCTAGAGTTATTGTTACCTCGAGTCGCTTTTTTTATTCCATTCACAAATTCTTAACGTAATAAAGTAAAGAAAAGTTAAGTAAAGCAAACAAAAAGTTTAAGTTTAGTAAAAAAAAAACATAAAACAAATGTTTATAGCGACTACGAAGATGTTGCTATAAAGTTTTCAATTTTAAAATAAAATAATAAAAACAATTCTTTCATTCTGTTTGCTTTTCGTAAAAAATTTTTTTAAGCTTTTTTTTACTATTTTTCTCTTTAATCCATTTGATGGTGCTTTTTGCATCGTTTTTGTTAACAACAATCGATGAGCAAAAAACAAAAAAAGAAATGAAATGAAAAGAAATTCATTTTTTATGCTTTTTTTTGTATAAAGTTAAATTTGAAAAGAACAAATAAAAATGGAAAAACATTTTACTTACAGTGTTGTTGTTGTTGTTTAAAAGCACACTGTGAGCAAATCTTGTGCTTTAGAAGCTTCTTGTATATTCTTTACATTTTCTTGCTTTTATTCAATTTTATTTTCGGTTTTTATGTTATTATCGAAAATAAGCAAACTTTTTGTGCTTTTTTCGTGTTTATTTTTTCCTATAACATTTCACATACATATTTGTGATGAGATAAAGTTTTTTTTTTTTTTACTTATGTTTTTGTTTATATTTTTATTTCAGAGTATAGAAGCCACAAGCTATCCTGTAAATATATTCTCAATGTATATGGTACACATATGTAGCAAAATTTACTTTTATATATACTGTATATTGAATTCATTGCTGGTGTTGTTGGTGGTGTTTATTCATTGTCTTCGTTGTTGTTGTTACTGTTTTGGGGCTTGTTTTCGTTAACGAAAATATATATAACAAACGGAAGAGAGACAGTAGATTATTATTATTATTATCATTATGAAAATAATTTTCCATCTTGCTGTTTTAACTGCGGCGACAGATAGCGAATTTTATACAAAAAAATAAAAATATTTAATTTTTTTGCTTCTACTTAGCAGTGTAGTATGTTTGTTTGTTGTATTGTGGATTAAGCTTCTTCTTCTTCTACTTTTTTTGGCTTTTTTATTTAGCTAGTGTTTAACAACCTTTTTTGCTGGCAATTTTGGTGTTTTAATTATTATTGCTGTTGTTTTAATAATTAAACGCTTTGTTTAAAATACTGGTGAGATAGTTAACGTACAAATTACGTTTATTTTGTACAAAAATAAACGAAGAAAACTTTTCTGTTTTTGTATATTTTTTTTTTTTTGAATAATAAAAAATAATTAATAGTTATTGTTGTTAGCAGGCTCTGTTAATGTCCCTTAATACGTTTAAGTTTTCATGTTTTATTTACTTATTTGTTTTGTACCACTTTGTAGATTGTTTTACCTTTAACACCCATAGCAGGTTGATTGTTTTGACTAAAAAAAAAAAAATTTATATTTTATTAAAGCAAACTTTGTAATTATAATTTTTATTAAGTATTTCAGTTGTTGTCATTGTCGTTTTTAAGCGTAATTATGTTTCTACAGCAAAAAAATAAACAAAGTTTCTTATTTATGATAATATTTTGTTTAGTTATAGCAACAAACAGAGACGATTGTACAGAAAGACCTAAGCTTTAATTAGCGAATAAAAACTAATGTTTAGAATAGTTACTATAAAGAGCAGAAGCATAGTCTTACGTTTAATGTTAATATTATATTTTAGTAATAACAATTAAATTTGTTAACGGAAGTGAATGGAAAAAAAAACACAAACACACAGACACATTTTACATGCCCGCCTACAAAAGGTTATTATTTCCTACTAACCAAAATATTTTTATTCATTTTGTTTGCTTTTTCAATTTAATGTGGGTGTATTTTAGTATTTGTTGTCTATAAAAAGAGTCAATTTTCTACAAAAATAAATAAAATAAAATAAGCAAACCAGAAAAATGTGCTGTTAACACAAGCACATAGAAAGCACAACACACAACAAGCAACAGCACGTACACAATGAACGAATAAAACGTGTGAAATGTCCATCTAGGTCCAAGCTTAAAAACCATAAAAAAAAAAACCAACGAAGCAAATAAAAAATTCTATTTATCGATCCGATTGGTTTATATAAAGGCAAAAAAAAAATAAATAAATAATAATAATAATAAAATTGGTAAAAATAAATAAAAATTGAGATAGAGAATTTTGTTTAATATCGTTTTGTGTTTCTTACCAAAAAAAAAGAAAAATAAATATTTAAAGCACAACAACGGCAGCAACATATAAAACAGAATTTGAAGCAACATTTTTATATCCTTGTAACGACCTTCTAAAGGTCCCTTATTCATGACAATTTTGTGTTTTTTTTTTTTGTTTTTATTTTTACTTCGATAAATTTGTGCTTGTGTTGCTTGGTATGCTTCTTTATTTTTTTCGTGTGTTTTTTGGATTGTCTTAGTTTCATTGTGCTTTTTAGAGGTTTTTTTATTTTATATTTTGTGTGTGGAAGGTATTTGACTGCCAAGCAACACGTTTTATAAGTGGAAAAAAACCTTAAAGTTGTTTTTCTCTTTAATTTTTACTTTTTTTTTGTTTTCTATTTATATTTAAGCTCTTTGTTTGGCGTTTTTTTTTTTCTTATTATCATTTTTGGTTGCACCTGCCGAATGAAAGCTTCGTGCATGTACTTGACTTCTTCAGTCAATGTATTCTTTGTACTGAAAGTGACAGTTGAGTACGATCTACGAAGTAATTTTCAGTCCCACCAACCCCATAGTACATTTTGTTGTTTTTTGGAATATTAACTATCTAACGCCTTATTTCTAATAACCATTAAAACCTTATGTTGACTCTAAACATTACCCTAAAAAAACAAGATGGTAAGTAGAAAGACATAAGAATAGTATATTTATATTTCACCCTAAATTAATGTATCATCATTCTTCTTGTTCTTTGCAAATAAATTAAATTTAGATGAAGAACAAAAAAAAAAGCTCACCAGCATCTTAAATGATTTTATTTTTTCTTCATTAAAATATTTATTTCAAAACAGACATCAACCAATACACGAATGAAATTCATTTTTATTCCTTCTATTGCACTTTTAATAGTTTTTGCGAAAAATATTTATTTTATTTTAATGCTGACTTTTAGTTATTTTGTCGCGACGATATGTGATTTATAAAAAAAAAAAACACAAAACAACAGACAGAAAATGATGAAAAAAAAAAAATAAAATAATAAAAATTGCATGCAAAAGGAGAAAAATTATTATAAAAGTGGGATTTTGTTTTTATTTTTCTTTGCATTATTTTGGTAAGTAATTGTTTGGTGGAAGGAGGACTGAGCGGACAAGACATTAAGTAACAAATTTTTAAAAGTTTAAAACATAGCAGCAGAAAAAAAATGCGTTTTCTTCTGTTGTCTTGAGCGAATCATAGCTTTTATTTTATTTTGAATTTTTATGCAAGTAGTGAAACCTGTTAACCTTTTCCATCTCTGTCCAATCTTGGCTTTTTTTTATTATTATCATTATTATTTATATTTGCAAATCAACAACTGTGTGTGCTCCTCTTTTTTTCTGCTTTATTTCTGTTTTTTTTGCATGTCTTTTACTTAACTTTACTTTACTTTACATTTTTTTTTTTACCTTGTGATGTCGACGATTTTTCACATTTTTTTACTTTGCTGTTTTTATTTTTACTTCTCTGCTTAATTTAACGATCAATGCGATTCTTTTTAACAACAAATAATCATCACAAACAACAACAACAACAATAACTGTACCGCGCAGCTAAAGACGACGTCGTCGTCGTCGTCAATACTCTTGGTGTATTATCTTTATTATTATTATTATTATTATTAGTAATATTATTGTTGTTGCCGTCGACATAGTCATCACCGCTGTTCATAACGAACCGATATTACATTTAATTTTATTTATTTGCTTTTATTTTTATATATAAAAATTTAAAAAAAAATTAGTACATTGCTCATGCGCAATTTTTTCTTTTTTTTTTGCTGTTGCGTTAAATGCGCACGACGATTAAATAAAAACAAAACAAAATTCTTGCGTTTCGTTTTGTTTTATTTTATTTTTATTTTTACTCTCAATTTTATGACTTTTTGTTTAATTTTATTTTTAAATTATCGAAGTTTCTTTAAGTTTTAATACAAAATAAATGAATTCCTTTTTGACTTAACTTTGGTTTAAATATACATTGAATATGGTTGCTACCTGTACCTTGAAGTTATGTTAAATGTAATAAAAAATAAATAATATGAATAACAGCAGCAGCACCAAGAACAACAACTACGGTGTATAGGAATCAACATATACCAATAACAAAAAAAGGATAAAACATAAACTAAACTTGCAAATAAATATTTCTATATATATATATACTGAATGAAAATGTAATAAGCACAATGAAACTTGTACTGATTTATTGTTAATTTCAAGTTGCTTTATTTTTATTCATTTTACTTATTATACTTTATGTTAATTTATTTATATTTTCGTATGCATTTAAATTTTATTTTGCACATATATTGTACGTTGTATGTGTGCACGGCGCAAGTTATTTTTCTGTATTTATTCACATTTCATTTAATTTGAAATAAGTAAGCAATAAAATGTATTTAAAAAGAGTTGACAGGGACAATGCAAATATATAAAGAAAACAAAAAAAAAAAAAGAATAAACATTTTAAAATATAATTAATATACGGACGTTAAGTCATTTATTTGCTATATATTCTAAGAAGTGTAAAGAAAAAACAAAAATAAATCATACTATGGAATGTTTAAGTGTGATTAATTTTCCAACGTTTTTCTTCTATAATTATAATAAAGCTAGTAAAGGTTATACATAAAAGTATTGACTGTAATTAATAATAATAATAATATTAATGAAAAACATGAAAAACAAACATAAAAGTACTAAAGTTGGCATTTAATAAAAATTAAGTACTTTGCGCAGCTGAGTCATGATTGGCTAAAGTAATTATCTTGCTTATGTAAAGAAATATGTAGATGCATTACAGACAGGCAACTCGGACTTGTCTTTAGTTATTTAGTAAAAAATTTAATTGTTTTAGCAGTCATAGCAGCAAAAGCTCTTTTTCATTATTTTTTAAAATAAAATAAATAATTTTATTGATAATCCTTTTGGAAAAGCTGTCTTTTGATTATTATTACTACAAAAAAAAACAAGAATAATTGTTATCAGTCAAGCAAAGTAAAATAAAGTGGAAAAAAAATATTCCCGCAACGAGAATTCTTAGGGTAGAAAAAAAAACATAAAAAATCTCAAATCAAAACAAAAGGGAAAAAACAACAATTTCCAATGCATCATCAAACGACAATAACAAGACAAAAACAACTCACACTAAGCACGCAAAGAAAAAGCTTTAGTGTAAAGAAAGGAAAATTGTGGAAAATCCGTCATCTCTTCATTTGTAACAAATGAAAAGTAATTTGTTGTTGTCTTGCGAAAAATAAACTTTTCTCCCTCATTTCTTTTTTTTTTTTTTAAATAGATTCAGAATTTAGATGTTATTTGTTTGTGCTTTTTATCTGTTGGTATGTCTCTCGCTTTTTTTCGTGCTTCTACTTCTGGTAATGCTATCGCTACTGCTGTTGTATCGCATTTGATGACACATGACATACTGGCGTGTACATATTTTTCCATCTTCACTTTATTTTTTCTTTATTATTATTCGCTTGCTTGTTACGACTACCAAAGTATAAATGAAAAAAACCACCCACAAAGCAACCATCATAATGTCACAATCGTAATGACACAGTTATAAAGCAAAAAGCTTTAAACTTGGCTATAGCTACACAGTGTATTAAAGCATATACATATCCTTTCTACATAAATGTAAGAAATAAAAACCGAAAGCTCATAGTTTTGCTCATTTTTTGTCCGTTGAGAATTTTATTACCCATCTAACGAATAATATAAGAAGCAACGTAACAGCCAAAAGAAAAAAGGAATAAAACCAACCCTTAACGGAAAAAAAAACTAAACTAAACTAAAAGAAATAAAAGTTGAAGTAAAGAAAATCGAAAAAGAAAAACAAAGGAAAAAAATGAAGAAAAATTATTTGTTATACGGTGAGGACGAGTCAGGATGGTTAGAATAGGTGGCGAAGGTTATCTCAATAAAAGGTGTGAGGTTAGAACAGCAAGTGAGCTGAATCAAAAAAGTTTAGTCAAATAAAAATAAGTAAAATGGAAAAAGAAAGTAAAAAAGACAAAGAAAAACAAGCAAAGAGGCGCACAAGTTAAAACAAAAAAAAAATTGTTAAGAAATAGGGAATAATAAAAAAAAAGGATAAATGGTACGATGTAGGAGGTGGTTTTGAGTATGGTTTGGTTTTCCTTTTTTTATTTATATTTTTTGTCTTTTCATGTAGCCAAGTTGAAAATTTTCACAATTTTAGTACTGCGCACGTATTTGCCGGTTATGGATGGTATGTGCTGTGTGGCATCACCATCAACAGAACAAAAAGACGAATAGGAAAATGGCAAAATGACAAGTGTATGCTGCTGTTGTAGCTACTAACATTGCTGCTGTTACAGTTGTTGAGGTATTAGGGTGGCTGGAAGTTCGTAACAAACGTTTTGGGTGGTAAGAAAATTTTCTTTACTTTTTCATTTTATTATTTTGTCTTCATTCTCTCTGAACCTTCTGAACTGCTAACTAAAACTGAAATTCATGTGACGAAGGATGGATTAATGTTAGGTTAGGTAAGTGGGTTTGATGGTTTTGTTTTTTTATTATTATTTTTTATACGCTTCGCTTTTAGCCAACTCTACAGATCTGATTCTATTTTTATTTTATTTAATTTTTTTTTGTTACTTTACTTTTCTTTATTTAATACACGAAGTAAAAATAAAAAAGGAATATTAAAGGAAAGTTTCTAAACTAAATAAAAGAGTAAGGAAAGACGATGAGGAAAAAATATATTCAGTATTGAAAATGAGAGAAAAATACATTTTTATGCTTTTTTTCGTTAACTTAGTAGAAACAATAAAAAAAGCTAAAGTAAAATAAATAAAAGAAAAAAGTATGATAAAGTTAAGAAAATAAGCAGCCAGCGTAGGAAGGTGCTGTATGGACGAGGGCTGTTCAGTTCTCTAAGGGAATAATTTACTTTTCTTTTTTACTGTGTATGTGACTCCATTTATTTATTCTGTGGCTATTTAACTCCATATCAACCATTCCCAATTCATTTATTACATCAATAAAAAAGAAAGAAAAATCACCTTGTTTTGTTCAAAAAAATAAAACAAAAGAATTTTTCTTTGTATTAAATATTACTTCGTTTTGTTTTTCTTCGTTTTTTTTTTTTTAATTAACGGAAAATTGTTTACTTGAATGTCCAGCAATAGAGACGACACAGAAAAAAGTTTTATTTATTTCAATTCCTTTATTAGGCTAAATAGCAACAAACATGTAGTAATACGTCTAATGGCCAAATCGTTGGTGCGGCACTTTTCTATTAATGTAACATTGACGAGCTTTTAAGCAAAAAAAAAAAAAAAAAAAAGCATACAAATAAAAAACTTTTCTTCTATGCTGCTATTGTTATTGGTGCCAGGGAAGTTTTTATTGTTTTTTAATTAATTAATTAAATGTAAAGAAAACGCGAAAAGAAATTGTGTCTTGTGAAATAAAGAACTTTCTTATTCCTGTAAATCTTATAAAGCTCAATTTTTTCAAATTAATTAAATTTTGTTATTCTTAGAACGCAAAGAAAATCATCACTTGATTTCTGGCTGGTATGGAAAATGCTATAAAGTTTTTCCTTGAAGGTTTTTATTTAATTTTTATTATTCAGCCAAAATTTGGTTATTTTATCCTTTTTTATTATTATTTTTATATTTTTTTTTTGTTGGCTAAGAAATAAAATTTTATAAGGTTTGGTTTGGTTCCTTTTTTTTTTTATTTTTCATCGTCTTTGTTTGGTTGTCGTTGGTGTTTCTCAAATTGAGTTTTTTTTTTCTTCCTTTCTTTATGACTTTGCTGACAGATTTCTTACAGCAGAGTGTTGCTTCCGGCAAGAACTTTAAGCTCTCTTACCACAAAGTATTAGATTTTTATTAGCAAAGTATATAGACCACATGAATTCTGATAGTATTAACTGGTATCTACTGTGTACATTTTTCTTTATCTTTCATGAAACATAAAACAGCAAAAAACGCAAAAAAAAAATGATAAAAGAACAAAATTCATGATTTGCCCATCTTCAATCCATCAAATGAAAAACATAAAAAGCAATGGAAAAGGCAAAGGCATGAAATAAAGCAAAAATATACGAAAAAAAAAATCGCCATACGTTTTTCTACATCACGTATAAATGGATAAAGCACTATGCTTTTCACAGTCACCATGCACTCATTGGTGTTTGGTGTTTTTAGTTTATTACGTCAGGGCTTAAAAAGTGAAAGAAATTCTATAACTATTTTTTATCATTGATTAAAATTTTCATCATTAGAATTTCCAAATGTTATAATTTACTTAGCCAATGAAATGATCTTTTAAACCGCTTTTCTAATACAATTTCAATAAAGAAATTGTATATAAGTATAGTAGACTAATAGGACGGAACATAAAATTATAAAAAGGTTTGCAGGCACTGCAAAAAATAATCCAAGCAGCATATTTTATTTTATGTTTTTTTTTTTTTTTGCCATCGTTTCCACAATGCTTCTAACCTATCTCTAATTTTACACCTTCGTTACCTTTTACTACATACAAGTTAAATCATAGAAAAATTATATTCTATTGTGTTTTTTCATTCTTTCTCTTTACTTTAATAAATAAAATTTGCAAAAAGCTTTGTTACTCAAAAATCTCTCAATCTATGTAACAAAGTTATTTTTCAAACAAAACATTTATGTTTTATTTGTATTTGCTGTTGTTGCTTCTAATGTTTTTTTTTCTTTATTTAACCATATATTTTATGTTGCTTTTAGTGTTTAAAGCTACAGATATACAACAACAACACAAATAACAAAAGAAAATTCTCTAAGCTTTAATGTTTTATGTAAAAGAAAATTTTCTTTCCTAAAACTCTCATTGGTTTCTCTATCTCTTTATACATTTCCATCTCCTACAATGGTATCCTTCGTATTTTAATATTAATTTATTATCTGTTTCTTTTCCCAACGAAATACTCTGGTGTAAGCATATAAAAAAAAATGATAAAATGTGAGAACCAATCTGTCATTGAACCAAAAACAAAACAAAACATAAAAACAAAAAGAAAATATACATAAACTGTCAATTCTCACATGTGTGCGTGTATGTTTTATTATTTTTTTTTTTGGAATTTATTTTCTAGTTCAGTTCAATATTCACCATTGCCTACCATCAACAATGTTTTTATGCTTCATACAACATTAATGTATTTACATTTGTACACCGCATATCCAAGCAAGCTACCTCTGTGACGTGAATGTACATGGTTTGCAGCACAACATAGCACAGTACAGTACAGTAGGAGTTTCTTTGTACTACAGTCATATACAGTGTGAAACATGTTTTGAACCAGAAAAAGCACAAAAATATAATTTATGATTTTAGCCTGCTGTAAGCTTACGGAAGAAGCAAAAAAAAAGCATACACACAAAATGATTATTTAAATATGTATGCATAAGCATATAAAAGGGCGAAAAGGTCGGACAATATATTGTATAGAATATATAGAAACACATTTATGTTTTTTGCAAAAACGTGTGTAATGTACAGTGCAGCACAATAGAAAGGTAACATGAATGGTGATGATAGAGAAGAAGTTAGGAAAAACGATTTAATCCCACTACCATATTGTAATAAATATATTTTTGGCAAAAGTATTAGTTACATTGGCAGCATAAAAACAGAAATTAAATGATAATGCGCACGCCTGTTATGCTTCTTTTTTTTTTTGTATTATACTTATTCAAAATTTATGTTTCATTCCCTTCTTGTAATTTTTCCTCTCTGCATGCTTAATTGAGGGAAATAAAATCAACTTTGCCTTTGCTTCTGCTCCCACTTTACATAAATTTTGTTCACAGCAAACATAGAAATAAAAATTAAAAAGAAAAACATGAACAATCGTACTGTAGCTTTACAGTAACATGTTACAGAGGCAACATATACATATTAAAATCATAAAAAAGTATGCTTTTTTCTTATTTAGTTTAGTTAAATACGGAATAGCAGCAATAGCAGAGGTATAATGAAGAGAATTTGTAGTATGCTGGGAAAATTAAATAAGGCGAAATATATAATAATCATAAATATGTTTATAAATACAAAATGAGAAGCAAAACAAAAAGCATAAAAGGTTTGAATTTTATATATTTTCTCTAAAGTGTCTTTTTGTTGCTTGCATTTGTGTCGGTGAAGTAGCCTGCTTGGCTGTGGGTTTATTAAACATAAATTGATAATTCCATTCTGCTTAGGGATAATCATTATAACAATATATATATCTACACACACGAAAGCACCTCTAAAGGTATTTAAAATCGCAAAATATTAGCGACAGGTAAACCTAACTAACTGCGTACTCGCAATTCGTCAAAATATTCATTTCAATAGAGTTTTTAGCATGAAAATTATAAATGAAAAAGGTTCGACGCATCTGCATACAACATAAAAAACAAACAAACGAAACATATATTATTGTATCGTGTGATGTGACAAAAAGAAAACCATTTTACGCTTAACCCCTCGAAACAACATAAAACATATCATCATTATTCGAGTATATATATATGCGATACTCAAATCATCAGATATTACGTTTTCTATCCCCTATTGCCTTCATCACTCAAACACGCTCGTTCACACACTGTACATGATGGAATTATTAGTTTATGACTTACTTGTTTAGATTTTATTATTTTGTGTTGACGTCACACAGTTTTACATCCTCATAGACTCATTTATTTTATTAAACTAAATGGTGATTACTGCTACATACAACAAAATGAACCAACTCACAGTTCAACATTGTATTATGTTTTGATTGAGGTTACTTTGTTATTTGACAGTTTATTTATTTATTTTTTAATTTTTGTCATAATTTTATTTTAAAATTAGAAGAAAATACTAAAAATAAAAAAAAGCATAGAAAATATTTTTTTTTAAATAGCATATTAATAGCACTTACCCTGGCACATGCAAATAGAAATTGGTATCGCAGCTCTGGTAATTTCAACAATTTCACAGCTTAAACAGAAAAATAAATGAAAATCAACTAGTAAAAGCAGAGCAAAAAATAAAAATGAAATAAATTTTGCGTTTATTTTTCTGTTTTGCTTTTCGCGTTTATTTTTTCGCAAAGAAGATGAAGAACCAATGAAAATAATAAAAAAAAACATTCAACTTACTTTTTTATTTATTTTTATTAAACATTTACCACGTTCCACATCAATTTTTTGTTGTTTCTTCTCGGTTGTGCAGAATTTATGACAGCAAAAATAAAATAACGCGCAAACACAAACAAACGCTAACCACGCGCTCTATAAAATTATGAAAAATAAACCAACCGCACGAAAAAAAATATGTTTTTTTTTATTTAAAAATTTATTCTCTCTTCATCGGTTACGCTTACATATACTCTTTCACTCTCTCGCTATCTCTCCAAAAATTGATAAAACAGATTTTATGCTTCTATGCTGTGTTTTGTTGTTATACATACATTTATCTAGCTGTTGGCAGTTGTGGCGCTGCTACTAGCCAAATGATTTATAATAATAATAATAATTATTATTATTATTATAATAAATACAAAAAAAAAACATTTCTTTTTTTATTTATTCAATTTTCAAAGCAAAAATATTTCTCGTTATTTACGAGAGTATGCGTGTGTAGAGTTTCGATGAACCAAAAAGAATAAAATAAAATAAAAAAAAAACTTAGAGCCACCACTGCAAAGGCAGCGCTATACTTGTTTCTTAGTGTATGTGTGCGCTTCGTACAGTGTGTTGTTTTTGTTTTATTTCATTCTATGCTTAACGTTTCTTTTTGTTGCCTTTTTTTTATTATTTTATTCAACAAACAAACAAACAAACAGTCAAACACAAACATAGTAAGCGGCGCATAATCATGTTGTAAAGCACAAGAAGAATATGAAGAAGAAATTATTTTTTTCTGAACAAAAACAAATGAACAATAGTTGAGCTTAATTTTTTTGTTGTTTGAATTAAAAACAGTTCACTTTTGACATTGATGCGGTTCGGAGCGGTTTTGTATCTCTCTTTCTGCGTTACTAGAAATTAAATTTAAAAATAAAAATAAAATTAATAAAAACGTAAAGAAAAATTTAAAATTTGTGAATTAAATTTGTAAGAAAATCAAAAATAATTTATGCTACAGTTAAAAATAATTAAATTAAATATGACAAAAAAATAAAATAAATTTAGTTCAGTGATGTGATTTTGGTGAATGTGACAATTTTATATAGTTTGGTTAACGAAAAAAAAAAAAATAATTTAAAAATAAAATGGATAAAGTGTGAGTTTTCTAATTAATAATAAATGAAAATCAAGTGTTATAAAAGAAACATAAACAAAGATAAAAAATTGTTTTCATAAATCATAAAACATAAACCTAAATACAGTCAAAAAGACATAAAAAAAAACATAAAAAACGTTAAAAAAAAATTACTTTATTTTGACAACTGTGGATATGTCAATTAGTTTAGCTGATTAATTTAATCAAATTAAATTGAATTAATTAATTAACATAAATGGTGCGTTAAGTTTTGTTTTTTTCTTCTTCATTTATATAATTTATTTATTTATTTTTAAATGTTTATTTATATTGTTTTTATTAGAGCTTAAGCGTTGTTGTTTTGGTTGTTAAAGCTATATGTTATTTTAACTGTCAGTTTTGAAAACATAAAAAAAAAAAATTTCAACCGATTCGGATGTGCTTTGTTTTGTTTTGACATTTTAACATGTTTTTCACGATATGTTTTTTATTTTTAGGAAAAAATATATATTTATGTGGTCTCGCTGTCAGAATGGCAGTTATGTTAAATATGATGAAGAATTTCTTATCAAAAATATTGTTTATTCAATGAAAACAAATTGATCAAAAAAACAGAAGTCGGTCCGTGCTAATCGAATAGACCATTTGATTGCAAAAGATTTAATCAGAAATAAAAGTGTGTAGTCTTTTCCCGGTGATCTTAATTAATTATGTTGCTGGTTTTAATATTTATTTATTCTTTTATTAAATAAACAAACATATCTTTAACTAAGTCGATTGCGCTATTTATAGTAATTTCTGTTTTTGTAATTTGTTATCGTACTTAATTCTCTGTTGTCAAAAATTTATTTGCTTTATTTTTAATTAGATAATTTAAAACAAAAAAAAAAAGAAGTTTTAATGATAAGTGACTTAAATTATAAAAACAAATGATTTATTTTTTGTATTTTATTCACGAAAAATGACATATTTTTGTTAATTGCAAAACAAAATACGTAAAAAAGCGAAATGTTTATGTTTTTTTGAAGAAAAAAAAAAAGAACACCATACTGTTAATACAGCGGTACGCAGTAGAAACTTTTTCCTTGATTCTTTTTAATTTTTAAAATTAAAGTAAATCAATGACATAATATTGCGTTAGTTAATTTTAATAGTTAAATGTTACAATATTACGTGAATTTTAAGTTATAGTATTATTACTATTTATTTGATGCATAAAAAAAATAATAATAATAAAAGTTCTACTAAAACAATCATACAACAAACAGTACATTTTCGCCATTTATGTCGATTTAATTTTTTTTTTGCTTTAGTATTTTTATTTTCATTTTTTTTTAATGTTAAAATATTTAATTAAATAATTTGTACGCAGTTGTAATTTCTGTTTTATATTAAGAAAATTCATCAATCTGTGCTACTAATTTTTTTTTATTTTAATAATTCCTCCCGCTCCTACCACCTACCTCCATCAATGTTACTTATTTATTTTATTTTTTTATTTTCCTGATCAACGTTGAAATTTTTTTTCAATTAAATTAAATAAGCAAAAAAAAAAAAAAAATGGACTTATTATAATTTTAATACAGAGCGCATGTGCGCTACACTTAAATATTTAAATGTTAAAACAAAACAACAGCACCACCACCACAAAATTAATTTTTATAAAAAATAATAATAAAAATATTTATAAGCTTGCTGTGTGTTTATGCTGTTTAATTATAATTTTAAAACATATTTTACTCTTTGATTATAATCATCATCTCCCCGTAGATCGTACCGTACCGTATGTATACATGTACCCAGCCTTTTTACCTCTTTTTCTGCTTGTTATTTTTCATGTTTGTTTTGCATTTTTTTTTGTTTCTTTTCATAAGCTTCAACTAATATACTCTTAATTTCTATTTTTGTAGAAATAAAATAAGAAAACAGAAAAAAAAATCGTATAAACAAATTAAACATTAGCGAAATTAAGTAAGAAAAAATAATTAAAATTAATAATTAAAATATAAAAAAAATACAAAACTGGAGTAAAAATGAAATCATTTATTTTTTTTTTAAGTCGTTGGTGTAGTTTTTAATTTATTTTTAGAGATTTGTCTATAATTAAATAATGTTTATTAAGCTTAACGCAAGGTATGCTGTTAAACATTACTTAAGTTACTTAGATTAAATTGACTAACGAAAAATTAACTTTAGCTTTAGTTAAGCTAAGTGACGTTCCGTTTATTTTAGCTAAAACATTTAAATTCCGTCAAGCAAATTGATTGAAAGATGAAACGAAGAGGAAAAGAAAGAAATTTATGTTTTAACTGAAGTAAAAGTTGGATAAAAACAGATGAAAGCTTTTTTTATTGTTGTTGTTGTTGTTTGTTTTGAAAAGTTTAAAAATTTCTGTTTGTTTTGATTTTTATTTTTTGTTTAATTTCTTTAACGAAAGTAAAGTAGAGAAATTATTGGATAAAAATTATTTTTAACGAGAAATTATAGAAATTACTAGAAATAACGTATAATTATTTACGTTGCGATAAATTAATTATTTTATTTATATTTTTTTAGTGACATTTCGATGATAATTTTGCAGCCAATTATTTGATAAAAGAAAATTTAATATTGAAACACAATAACCAAGTATTTTTTCAGTCTTCACTTTTAACACATTTATTGGCTTTTGTTTTTGTTATTTATTCTCTATTTTGTCTCTTTTACTTCCGGGTGAATTTAATTTATAAATAAATTAAAGTTAAGTAAAGCAAAGTAGCGTAAATTGTTCACAAACTGTCTGGAAAGTTATTGATTTTAATTTATTGGTTGATTAATGAAATTAATTTATATTTATTTATTTCTATTTGCTTTACTTTATTTCACCAGAAATATGTTCTCTGTTCACCTGAACACATTTCAATTCAATTAAAAAATTCCCATTGAAAATTACGTTACGTGCTAGTCAAGGAGACTCTGATAAAAGATTGTATTTAAGTTAAAAATTAATTTTTATAAATTATTTTCTAATGACTTAGAGAAATACAATTTAAAATGATAACTGATTTTGATAATAATTATAAAATACATTTGGTTGATATAATTTCTAATGAAATATATATAAGTCTTAAAAAATAATAATAATAATCAAAACTACTGTAATAGGCTGTTTTATTTTAAATAACTTTTTTTGTCAAAACTTTGTGTTAAATTCAGTGTAAAGTAAATTTTAAAAAAGAAAAGAAACATTATTTTTGTTATCAGACAAATAAATATTAAAAAAAAATAATAACAAACATACAAAAAAATAAAACGATGGAAAATCATTTTTAATTTAAAAATAATACTTAAGTAATAATAAAATAATATAAAACATAAAAATAAAATATTATTAAATAAATATAAACGAGATAAGAAAAATAATTTATACTATGGTAACATGGTTACATTTATTGTCGTTATGTTGTTTTTTATAAAAAATATTATTATTATTATAACAAAAACAATAAATTGATTATAAAAATTTAATACTAATAATAATAACTATAATTGCATATTCTAGGTGTAACTTAAAAATAAAATAAAAAACAATATATAATGAAATCGTGAATTAAACAGCGCAAGTAAAACTTAACTTTAAATAAATAACTTCTACTGTGTCGTGGTTATTATTATTATTATTATTATTATTATAGTATTCCCTTCTCTTCCTACTTCTGGTTAATTTAAAGCAAAAATAAACTAAATAAAATAAAAAAAAAAAAACACAAAAATTATTAATAATAAATGTCGAAATTCATAATTATCAGAAAAGTATAAATTAAATATATAAACAAATAGCACACAGAAAAAAGCTTATCAGGTTTTATTTTTTTATTTTATTTGTTGTGAACAAAAATGAAGAAAGAAATTAAAAATAAAAAAAAAATTAAACATAACGTCAACAAGCCAATGAAATAATTAAAAAAAATTACAAAATATCATTGCTACATCGGGAAATCACTGAGTTACATAATTAAAAAAAAAAAATAAACAAATTTTAATTAATTAGGAGCAATCAAACAGCATCAGGGTGTTCGATATTTTCGGTATTAATCAATTGAAATATTTTATAATTTTGAATTAATTTTCTTATAAAACTGTTCATTTCAGAATATTCTTAGATATATTTTTTAAAACAGACCTTTTGGAATTTTGTAAAAACTTGCGATGTCAAATGTAAGCTCTTGAGCTCTATTTTTATAAACTGAGGCGATTCCATCAAATAATAATTCGGAATGCATAAAATCATAAGCTATGATTGAATATTTAAATAAATGCTTCAAAAGCACCCACTTTGGACAGCCCTGCTATCGTATGCGAATATAGCTAAAAATAATAATAAAAATTCTCGATAAAACCGTAAAACTGTAAACATAACATAATAATATAACAAAAGTTTTAAAATTATAAAACATAAACAACGGAAAAAACAAAAATTGCAAATATAAATAACGAGTGAAATTGGCAAAGTATTTTCGAATAGCAAAAAAATAAATTTATGTTAAAATCAGTAGAAGAATCAGGGAATGAACTGTGTGGGGTATTTTTTTTGTTTTTGCATAAAAGTTGACATGTTGCGTTGCGTTTTTGTATTCAATGCGAATGAGACAGACGGTTTTGCCATATATTTACGGATATTTAATCCCTGTATCCCTTTGAATTTACAAAAATAAAAATCATTTGATTTTCGAAAAAAATATACAAATAGGATAGAAAAAAAAAATTCTGTTTGTTCGATTGAACGCAAAACTCATCAACCCTATTTACGTTGTTATAAAACGTAAAAAAAAAACGTATCTTCACAGTGCCATGCATAAAACAACCCCATATGTCACATAGTTATATGAAATATAAATAATTTTGTTAGAAAAAAAAAGCCTGAATTCTGGGCAATAGATGGAAAAAAAATATTGAAAATCCCCCAATTGGATTTTTACTTTTTTCCTTTTTTTTTACCCAATAAATGTAATATTGGAAGATTTCCTTTTTACACACTTTGATTCACGATTTTATTGATTAAAGTTTTTGTTTCATTTAATTCGTAAATATCTGATGGAAATTGAATCCTTTTCGTATTTCACCGACAACCTTTTAAACATATAGTATAGTTAAGCATAAATAAATTCCACAAATACATAGACTAGACTTGTAATTATAATAATAATAATTTTTCACCCTACATATGACATTGAATATAAATAAATTCGCCACCCTACTATCCTGATTTGCTACTTTAAGTTACTGTTATGCGAAGTAACAGTGGCAACGTAATATACAGCCAACCTATTTACTGTATTTTCATAATTTTCATTGCACAGTTACAAGCCACTGACTTAATTTTTCTTTTATTTATTTTTTTTTTTTAATTTCGTTACGGTTATTATAAGCCTGACTAGCTAGATTAACTTAAGTTAAGTTCAGTTAAGTTAAGTAACTTGTAATTGTAAATTATTAACCAGAATAATAATTTTTTCTTCTCTTTTTCTTTTACATTTTTACATATTTTTTTTTGCTTTTGCTTTACAATAGAAATGTGTCAATAGAAAATTATAATTTTTTATTTTTTAAATTAATTTAATTACAAAAAAAAAAAAAAATTATAACAAAGTGATAAGACCACAAAAACAATATTTTTCTTAACCGCAAAATACATAAATTTAAGTGACTTAAATAATATAAAAAATGGCACCTTGTCGTTTTGTTATTCTCTTTTGTTTATTTAAAAACAAAATCAGTCAGTTACATGTCAAGCTAATTAAGCATTAATTTTATTTTTTTTTTTTGTAAATGGAAAAAAAACTTAATTAAATCAATAAATTTTGTTATTTATAAAAAAAAAATCGTACACACAACCTTAATTTAGTAAATTAAATAAATAAAAAGAAACAAAACCATGAAAAATAATATTTAATATATTAAAATAAATAAATAGTAAAAATATAATACAATATTGACAAATATCGTCATCAATATCACATCGTTGTTGTCAATATACAAAAATAATAATAATAAATAAAATTACGACAAATGTACAGCCAACACAATATATACACTCAAAAAGCCATCATAAAATGCCAAATATATATATATAGCTAGTTGTATTAAATAATTATTGATTGATTTTCTATTGTAATTATTATGATAGGGTGATACAAATAAATTAATATTTTTTATTGATAAATTCGTATTGAATGGTGTTACATTGTCTATTTAGGGTTACTTAATAGATGATAAATACATTGGAACAATGTAGTTAATCTATATAAATACAGAAGAAAACATTTTAAGCATTTCAGTAATGTTATAAATAATAAAAATTACATCTGGTCCATTCAGTTTTATTCTTTAACAAAAGAAGAATCAAAAAATATAGAACAGAAAACACGCGACTTAATTAAACCAGAAACGAAAAAACACTGTGCTTATATTTTGGCGCCAAACAATAAATTCAAATAATTTAATACTTGAAGACAAGAAAATAATAAAAAAAAATGGAAAAAATGTAAAAAAACAGACACAAATTGTGGTGTAAGGTGAAGCTGATGTTGCTGCTGCTGCTGCTGATGATGCACCTGACATTTGTTAAGGAAAAATAAATAAATAAATAAAACACCTGTCATCGATTACATTTTTTTTATTTATTTAATTTTATTATGATCACCCTATCACTAGGCATTTTATTATATTGTATTTAATTTAATTTTATATTTTATTTATTGTATTCTTATTTAATCATATCAAAGGTGTATTATGTGTCTGTATTGATATTATATTGGAAAAATAAAAAACAGCACAGAAAATATTAACACCAAGAGAAATAGAATAATTATTTATTGTTTTACCTGTGCGGTTTTTTTTTTGTTCGTATTGTTTTTCGTCATTAGTTTGCTTTCATTTAAATTTTTATATTATTTTACGTTTTTTTTTTGTAAAATTCTATTGCAATGCTGTTTGAGCATAAAATGACATTAATTCACCTTTAAAATTCAATTAAATTATTTTTATTTTTTATACATGAAACGTTTGATTTTGTTTTTAGTAATTTTTTGTTATCAATTCTTTTGTTTATTTTATTTTATTTTATATATATATGTATATCGTTGCTGTGTTCACTCGGTTACGTTAATTATTTATTATTAATGTTGGTGAGCCGCGAGTTCAATCATAAGTAAAAAATAAATAAATTTAACTGCGACGATTTTTCGTTATCGTATTTATTGTAATAAATACTGTTGTAGTATTGTATTGGGACAAATGGTTAAACTATATTATTATTATTATTATTTAGAAATAATTATTGATTTAGATTTATTTATTTTTTTAATATTATTTATTAATTTATTATTTTTCTCCGAAAATATATTTTTAGTTAGAATTATAATTAAAAGAAAAAATAAATAAATGTATTGATGTTATTTTGATATTTTTTGAATGCAAAATATTAGCTAAAATTATTGTTTTTATTATTAATCATAATAATAATAATAATAATAATAATAAAAATAATATAAATTATGTTTGGTTTATCAAATTTTATGCTTAACCATTTAACGTTTTATTTTTGTACAATATTTTAATCTAATTTTATATAAATTTATTTTAATTATGAAATTAGGTTAGATTTATTTTTTTGTATTTTCTTTATTTTAATTAATTATTTAATTTAAAACAATTTCAATTTTATTACTTTATTTTTTTTTTTTAATTAGAGTTTATGAATAAATTTTTATTTATTATTATTACAGAAAAATAATAATAATAATAATTTTTATTATAAATAAAATAAAGCTTAAAAGCTCGATTAAGATTGGTGAGAAGAAGGATATTGATTGAGTTGATAGGGTTTAGCAAGGAATTTCACTTACTTAGTTAAGACACAGCGTAGACACATTTTATGAACTGATATACTGATATATAACTGATAAAAAAGTTATCTTAATGCAATTTAATCCTTAAAATTAGCACGATTATTTGTCATTATTATGATCAAAAATAAATAATTAATTAAATAAAGAATTTGTTATTTATAAAATCAAGATTTTGACTGTACTCATAATTTGCGTAATTAATCTTTTTGTTTTTTATTTAAATAATATTTAAAAACAAGTGACAAATTTTTTTGACTCAAGTACTACTTACCTAGCCACTTGTAGCTAATAATAAAAAAAACAAAATTCGCTTAATTTCCATAAATAAATTGTCTGTCAATTGCTTTGTCCTAAATTTTTATTTTCTTGATTATTTCATTTGTTTAGTGTGCACAATTTTGATTTCTTTCTAAAAATCAGAAAATAATCATGAAAATGATTATAAACAGGTAGCTGAAGAGATGATAAGATTTCTATTAATGTTTGTAAGACAATCGCAACAAACGAAATTTAAAGTCAATCAATTTGTTTATCATTTATTAATAATTTTTTTGCATGTTTGATATAATTTTTTTATTACCTCAATTGTTTATTATTTTTTTTCGCTTTATGTTTGTGTGTTGATTTCGCGACATACAATCGCGTTTTTTTTTTATTTACTTTTAATGCGCGTCATATATTATTAATAATATTTTATTTTATTTATTTTTGCGCTATTATAACATACAGTGACATGTGATAGTAGAATTATTGTTTTTTAATAATAATTATTATTATTATTATAATTTTTATGCTCGTTTTTTTTTTATTCTTTTAATGAAGTTGTTGTTGCTGTGCTACTGCTGTTGTTAATAAAATTAAATTTTTTAAATTTAAAAAAACAAAATTTAATTAAATTAAATTTATAAATATATATTTTTATTTTGTTTTTGTTATTATTTTCAACGTTTTTCCTGTTGTGATTAAAAAAAAAATAAATATTTTTTTTTTTTTTGCGAATTAAATTAGCATAATTGGTTGGTGGGAGTTCTTTTTTTTTTGTTTCAATAATTTTGAAACTGTTTTGTTCGATTAGTTACTTCTATATTTCTTTTTTATTTTTACCTTCGATTGTATTTTGAGGAGTTTTTCGTTTAGGACATGGAAAAGCTTTTTCATATGCAGATTTATTTTATATCTAAGACACATCAGGTTTAAAAGCACCTAGAAACACTTGCTGTAATAAAATTGTAACAATTTAATAGAATTTAATTCATAAAACATATTAAAGAATAATAATTACATATTTTTTTTTTAATGGCAATAAAAAATAAAACAATAAATATTTATTAATTAGAGCAAACACACTGTATTATAAGTTTTTTTTGCGTAAAATTGCGTTTTTTAAAATTAAATTATTCCAGCGAATTGTAAATTGTCTTGATAATATAGAAAAATTAATTACGATTTTTATACATTTCTTTTTTTTTTAATTATAATTTTCTACATTTGATAATTTATAATTATTTATATTTTATGCAAAAATCAAATCGTCGTAGTACAAACGATTTAGCTTATATATACGTTATTTTTTTTTTTTTTTGTAGGCTATTTGGCTGTATTTTTTATTCACAATTCTATCTCAATGCCAAATCGAAAAAATTTATAATAAAATTATTATTATTATTATTATTATTATTATTAACGTAATTTTATTTATTTATCATAAAAAAAAAAATGAAACGAAACGAAAGAATAATATAAAATAAAATAAAAATTCACCAATGTTAGTGTTTCGCGTTGTTTATATTAATATTATTTTTTAAAGATGTTAATAAAAATATTTTATTTTATATTTTTTTTTTTTTGTGTCATTGTGATTTGTACAGGGTGTTGTTTTAATTGATTTAATTTATATTATTACTGTGATTTTTTTTAATCAATGAATCAAACAACATCCAATCCACCCTGTTGGGTGAATTTTCTTACATCTAAAAATGAATAAATTATTCGTTTTATATGAGTAACGCAGGGTCAGCTAGTTATTTTAGAAAAACTGATATAAAAAAATGTATTTAGGAGTAAAATTTAATTGTATTGTGCTAAATTATTAATTAATTAATTAACTAATTAACTAATGCAAAAATATATATAACATTTTTTTTTTCGTTTGCGAAACAAAAAACACGTTCAGTTTTCAGTTTGTCTTTTTCTGTGCGATTATTTTTGTCGCACCATTAGAAATAATTTTTGCGAATAACAACAACTAATTTATGATTAAGTTTTTCTATTATTAAATTTATTTTTATTTTAACGGTTTTAACAACACGTGCATTCATTATCACGTGTTTTGTGTATTTTGTGTGTATCTGTCTGTATCGTTTGCTGTTTTTTTTTTTTTTTTTATTTTTCTTAACTCGTTTCTTTTTTTTACAATGGAAAATTCTTCACCTATTACAGGTTTTCTTGGTTGTTTTTGCTTTTTGCTTTTTCAATGATAAATCGCTTAAAAGGAATTTTATTTATTTATTTATTTTGAAAAATGTTCAACACCTTATCACCTTACCCCCACAACAGACACTGATTTATTTTTATTATTTTTTTTTGCATTAAAAAACTTTTATGTATATTAATAACGTGATTTTGGTGCACAAAATATATATATAATAAAGAAGCAAAATAAATTCACCACACAAATGTGATTTCTGTTGTGTTTATTTGTCTGTTATTATTATTATTATTATAATACCTTGTCGTTGGCCACGACTACGACGACACAACAACGACAATAACGACAACAACGACGACGATATTAATATGTTTCATTTAACTGAAGGTCACCAGACAAAATAAAACGAAAAAAAAGA
Organism: Ptychoptera contaminata; assembly: GCA_963942525.1. NCBI lineage: Eukaryota > Metazoa > Arthropoda > Insecta > Diptera > Ptychopteridae > Ptychoptera > Ptychoptera contaminata. Next base: position 36,149,363 of record OZ012638.1, on the reverse strand, counting down.
ATTAAATAAATAAAATTAAAAAATTAAAAGAAGTAAAAAAAAAAAAAAATAATAATAAAATTGACAAATACACACACACACACACACGAGCGAACACAGGCAGACAAATTAAATAAATTTTTTTTCAATAAAAATAAATTTGTCATCCTTTTTTTCTTATATATTTATTTTTTTTTTCGCTATACTTTGTATATTTAACTCTTTACTTGACTTGACTTAACGTAAACTAAAAAAAGTAAAAATATATATCTCTTGTTTTTTGTTTTTTTGTTTTAATTTTAATTTAATTTAATTGTCTATTCTTGGCTACTAAAATCAGAAGGAAAACATATATATAAAAATAATAAACTGAGTGTTTTTGGACGCGTTTTGATAAACAGTCGCGGCGCAGATCTGTTGATACGTTGATAGTTTTCATTTGTTTAGGTGAATTAAAATGATTTTTCTCATCGGTTGTTTGATGCTTGATAATAAAATTAATAATTCATTTTTTATTTTCGTATGTAATGCGTGACATTTTAAATGTTTATTAATTTTTTATACCTTAAGCAGGTCATTCTGATGGAACATCATTCCCCTTTGTAATGAAAAAATAAAACTAAATCATTCATCCATAATTGTTAATTACTTTATGTAACAAAATTTAATTATCTTCAATAATAATAATAATTGTTTTTAATTTTAAGCTTTTGTAGCTTTTTTAATGAAAAATATGAACACTATTTACCTTACTTTGAATAAGGAATTCAGGGTAATTTTCTTTTCTTTTTATTTTTCGCTTATAATTTTTAAGTAAAGTTTTCATATAATTTGTGTAATATTTAATGAGCTTCGACTGTGCTTTTATTTTTCGTTGAATAATTTATATTAAAAAATAAAAATAAATAAATAAAAACGAAGCAAAAAATCGACTTAACCAATGAGCATACAATCTAAAATACATAAAAATACATTCAACTTGTCTGTTTTAATAATAATCATTTTTTTTTATTTAATTTAATTTAATTTTTATTTTTTTTTAATGTTTATTTATTAAAAGTTAATAAATTTCCATGCATATGTGGTATGTTTTGTTAGATAGATAGTGTATTATGTGGTGTTGTTTGGCTGGTGATTGCTTGGCTGTTTGTTTGTTTGTTTCTCTTGGTTTATTTGTTTATTTATTTTTATAAGATGGGATATAAGGATAAGCAATATAAAAATTGTCTTACGTTTTGGTCTTCTTTTTTACGCCTTATGTTGATTCTTTTTTGTCTTTTATTATTTAATTTTAATTTAATTTTTATACTAAATGCATCATCTGTATCGTGTTCCCCTTCTGTCATATTATTTTCGGTTTTTTTTATAATTTATAATATTTATTTTAATAATAAAAATAATCGAGGGTGTTGTTTTTTTATTTTTGTACACACACTAGAACTAATAAAGAAAGATAAATTTCTTATTATTATTATTATTATTGTTGCTGGTAAAGCTATAGCTACCGCTGCTTCTTAATTTTTCGTCTTTTGTTTAATTTTTATTAAAAACAGAAAAACAAAGCAACCAATCATATGTACAATTTCTACAAAAAAAAAAAAAAAGAATGTAATTTACTTAATTTAAATGTTGACTTAAGTTAATTTAAATTATCTTCAGGGACGTAACTAGATCATTCATTTGTCTGACAACAAACAATACGTGTTGTTTGTTGAGGGCGTCTAACGCTTTGTGTAAATCTCAAGTAATTATACACATAAGCCATATGCTCATGCGTGTACACTTCCTTTCCATTAAAGCAACATCGATTAAATATTTTCATTTCTTTTTAATCAATTTAAATGAAAATAAAATGTAATTTTATTGAATTAATAATCGTTTTGTCAGCATTACGTACTTCGTTAAAAAGTACTCACAATCAATGTATTAATTCTCGCTTAATTAAGTGTTTAATTAAATATTTCCCAAAGTATTTACTTCTTTTGTTTCTTGGCTTAATTTTATTTACGAAACTTTTTAATGGTGGCATTCGTATTTCTTCTGTTTTTACTAACTGATTTATTTTCAAATAAAAATTCTATTTTCTCTAATTAATTGAGGAAAAATTCTTTAGCCAATGAGATTGTTAACCAAATTTTAACTGAAAATTTATAAAGAAATTTGAGGAGATAAAAGAAAAAATAAAAGATTCTTTTCTTTATTTTTAGTTTTTAACAATTAAAATAAATATAAAATACACAATTTTTAAATATATAATTAAAAATAAATGAGGAAAATTTTTTTTTTCAAAAGATATTTATAGATCTTTACAGAAATAGATTGGTTTTTTGGTGAAATTCAAAAATAATAATAATAATAATAAAAAAAATTAATATACTGCGCGTATTTTTTCGTTGAATAAAAATAAAGAAATGAAATGAAAAGAGAAAAATTAACATAAATAGAACAGCAATAAATTTGCTTCCCTACCTAAATCATCAGTAAATTTATTTTTGATTTTGATTTTGTTTTTTGGTAACGAAAACAACCAACCAACCAACCAATGAACCAATTGGAATATTATTTTATTCCAAAAATAGATGAAAATAGCTGATTTCATTTCTCTCCTTTCACTACTACTGCGATTTGATTACAATGCGTTCCTTACGTTTTTTTATACAAATAGAAAATAATTTCTTTTGACACATAAATTAATTTGCTGCTGCTGTTACTATTGTCTTTGGTTCAAACCTACATCATGGTACAAAGTTTATTTGTTCGTTTACCCTTTTACACTATTGTAGCAATAAACATTTACATGCCACCAAGCTAATGACATTGATGAGTTTAACTATTCCAACTAATAAGAAAAATTAAAAATAAGAAACAAAATTCCATGTGCCAGTTTAAGTATAATTATAAATCAGTTAAATAGAAAAAATGACTTAAAAGCACTCAAGAACAATGTATGCTGCTACTTCTGCTTCTGCTTCTGCTTCTGCTGCTGTATCTCAATGAATCTGGTTGTAGTTTTTTGTGTTTGCTTTTTAATTTAAAAAAAAAATAAATACATTTCTCTGTTGCTTTTTTTTTGTTGTTGGTTCTGTTTTGAAATTCTTTTCAAACAAAGTACATCCGTGCAGATGCTTTTCCGCTTTTTTTTGTTTTTTTTTTTTTTTTAGTACAGTTGCTTGTTGTGTAATTTTTCTTTCAACAAATAAGAATTTTTGGTATTAAAGGGACGCATAATTGTGTGTCTCTCTAGCTAGAGCGATATTTGTTCCCGGAAATATTTTTTTTAATTTTTTTTTTTGTAATAATTTAATTAATTAATTATGTTTTTTTTTTTGTTTCAGATAAGAATCCCCTAATTCAAGGATCACTATTCAACGCCAAGCATATTTGTTTAAAAAGTAGAAAAAACACTCAATTTTTAGTGAAAACCGAAAGAAAATTATCAGAAATTTAACATTTGCAAAAAAAAAAAAAGAAAATTTCTGCACAGAGAATATTTTTTTTTTTTTCGTTACTTAATTAATTAATTAAATAATTAAATAATTTTTTTTTTTGGTTTTTGTTTGTTTGGTTTTTCATCGTTAATATAAACAACAAAGAAATAACATAGCCGAGTAAGTAGCCAATAATAATATTATTTTTTATATTTATTTATGTAAAAAAAAAATGAAAATCTATAGTAATAGGTCACGAGATATGTGGGTGGATGGGTTAAATTTTAATATATTGGTGCGTGTAGGTGGCTTCTATTTTTCTTTCATTTATTAATTTAATAAAGTTAATCTAGAAAAAATAATATTGATTATAGGTTATTTCTTTTTTTTTTTTATTTTATTTTTACATTATTCTATGGGGAAATTTTTTAAGCTAAGTCTGATCGTCGTACCAAAGGTATTAATATTTTTTTTTTGCAAAATAATTTTTTACCTTTTTAACTACAGGGTGGAGAAATTTTCTTTATGTGTTTAATGTTAATTTATGAATGCGGAAAAACAATTATCTATGTTTATGAGTATATATATATGGCAATCAGTATAGTAATTAATTATTTAATTAATTATCTTTTTCTGGTTGTTTTTGTTTCATCGCAACTACTAGACACTTTAAGTACTACTGTTGGAGGTCTTCACTGTTTTTGTTATAATAATAAAATAATTTTCTTTAACACCCATTTATATATGCTAATCTTAATTTAAATACAATTTTTCATCATGTTGTCACATTAGTGTTAATTATAATTTTTACAATAAACATACAGAGAAACAATATTCTCTTCGCGCTGTAATGAAACACAAAAAAGAAAATTATGTCATCATCAAAGTCGCGATCAGCGTACGCATAATCATAATAATAATAAATTAACTTTGCATACACATTATCTGTAGTTAGTTTGACCCACCCTCTTGTATAATACATAATTAAATAAAGAAAAATTAAAATTTATAAAATGTGAATAAACTTTTATACATGAACCAACAACAACAGCAACAACAATAAAAGCATAAAAATTAGTTTAAATTTACCAAAAAAATAAAATAAAGAAAAGAAAAGAAACTTAACTTTGAAAGCAATAAATATAGACAAACAAATAAATAAACAGAAAATCAACAACAGCAAAAGAAATGATTTTAATGAAAATTAGTGGAATAAAATTATTAATAATAAAATTAAATACAAAATAAATACAAGAAGTAGAAGAAAAAATATTTGAAGAAGAGGAGGAAATAGACGGTTTTTTGTTGTACATTTTATATACATATTTATTCATTTTTATTTTGAATTTTTTAATTTTTTATTTTTGTGTTATGTTGTCTTGTGTTATGTTGTTGGAGTGAAGAGAATTCTTTTAAATAGATTGACCTCATCATTGCCGCGTTTTTTTTTTACCTTTTTATTTTCTGTCTTGTCTTGTATCATCTATCTATATGCTGTGTGTTCTCATATTGTATTTGGAGTTTTTTTTTTTGTATTTGTTTCTTATATAGATTTAATTTTTCTTTAATTTTGTTCGCACGCCTTGTATATACCGTCGTTTTTATGTTGCTGTTGTTGCTGTTATTGTTATTATTATTCTTCTTATTTATTTATTTTCTTTATTATATTTTATTCTTCTTGTTGTTGGTATTATTATTATTATTACCTGTACAAAAGATATAAAATGCGCGCAATCGTTTGTTTGCCGATGAAAAATATGTGAAGAATATATTTATTCGCTGTTGTTGCTGTTATTTGTATTAAAAAAGAACTTAGTTCAGTTAAGTTGAGTTAAGTTAAGTTAAAAATCTACTTTAATTTACTTCTTTTTTTATTTATTTTTTACCTTTAATTTTTCTTTATTTTTTTTTTTTAATTCTTTATTAAACAGTGGTGGCTCAGGTGAATTTATGATTTAATACAAATTAAACAGATAATAATTATATAATTTTTGTTTAATGATATTGATTTTAGTGCAAGCTGAGAGGATTATTTATTGCAGGATTGTTATTCTCTGTTAAAAGCTTCTTTTAGTTTTTAATTTGTAGATTAAAGTAATTTATACAAATATATAGAGTCCTTTCTGCCTACCTGTACAGGCAAAGAACAAAAAAAAAAAGATGTTTAAAGACACAAATATAAAGTAAAAACATTATTCGCGTCCACCGTTTCACGTCAGCTAATAATAATAACAATAATTTTTTTGTAATTTTTTATAACAATTCTTATACATATTTTTATGCTTCTGTGTTATTTGCCTTTTTTATTATTATTATTTTATTTTATTTTCTATGTTTTTCATTTATATTTGTTGCTGCTATTTTATCTGGTTGTACCTTTTTTTTTTTTTCGCCATGAGAATTTTTCATGTATTTTCTTTTATTCGCATTTATCGTTGTGTCTGTTTATTTCATTTATTTTATTTTATTAAAATTATATCAATAACAGCAAAATACCACAGCACAAGTAATAATAAAATGAACAAAAATTAAATATAAAATAAAAAATAATGTTTTAAACAAAAAAGAAAAAGATGTGTGAGGTGAGTTGCTTTATCTAGCATAAAATTAAGTAAAAAAATGAAAGAAACTAGCAAAAAGTAGCGTTAATTATGCTTTTTTTTTATTTGTGTCTATTAATAATAATAATAAAAATATTTACCATCGACTAAAACAATTGTTTTTCGCTTAAAATAAATCTCAAAAAATAATTTTCGTATTTTCATTTTTTTTTGAGGTTATAATATATGTAAATGTGTTATTTACGCTGTAAATTTCAGTTTTCAACAAAACGTCGCTTTTATTATTTTTAATTTTTTTCATTAAATTAAATAAATTCAATTAAATTAATTATTACAAACAAATTAAACAGAAAGAATGTTAAAATATATAAGTTTTTTTTTTTTTTGTTTATTTATTTTAAAGGTTTTCGTTTCTTCTTCTCTTCTTAACGTGGTGTTCTATTTTTGCTTAATTTAGTCAGCCAAAATGATGTTATCAGCTTTCTTTAATTATTATTTCTTTTTATTAATGGCAAATTTATTTATTTTATTATTATTTTATTTTTTTTTTAATTCAATTTTAAGGTAAAAAAAAAATAATAATTTTATCGGTAATTTAGAAGACTAGACTTTTAAGTGGTTTAATTATTTTTTGCTTTTACGAATTTCTCCAATCACTCAATTGTGACCGTCCGTATGTATTGTTTGATTTAGTGATCTGATCGTGCATCTGATTGAAGGTTATTTAACTGCGTACACAGTTTGTTATATTCTCTTAATTTTGCTCCCTCATTGTAATTTAATAAAAAAATAAATAATTATTTTAATTCTGCAAAACAATAAAATTATTTTTATTTTTCTACTCTACTCTGGATACATTTGATCCATGACATTCAAAAAAAAAATCAACGAAGAAAAACAAATCAAAAAAATTTCCCAGTACTACTTTTTTTATTGTATTTAATTCGTGTATTTTTTCGGCTTAAAATTTAAATTTAACAAAACAAAAAAATCACTTAAACAAAACAAAATTGGTTAAATAATTATTTAAAATTAAAATCCATTTTGATACATTTAATCGTTTTGTACTTTGTGTATTATTTGTAGAGAGCGAAAATGTAATGAAATAAATTAACGAAATAGCATTTTTTCTCAATAGTGTTATGACCTTTTCCGACGATGTGTTTGTTGTTTTGTTTCTCGATACAAAACAGCAAAAAAAGAAAAATAAGTAAAGAAATCATTGAAGGTAATTAAGTAGAAGAGAATAAAGCAGAAAAAAAAAAAAACAGAAATTATCTTAGGAATGTTATTATAAAAATTATTATTTCTCTTCTATTTCTGCTTTTTTTCATTCATAAAGTTTAGTTGTTTGTCTCAAGTAAAAAAATAAAATATAAAACAGACAAAATCTACCTGCTTAAGTGTCATTAACTGTAAAACTGTAAAAATTAAATCGGTTAACCAGTTTCTTAATTCATTCAAGATCCTCTGATTATCCTATTTTTTTTTTTGTTAATTAAGTAATTTGTTTTTAACACACAAAATCACTAGCCATGCCATCCAACCACCCACATGATTTTTGTGCTTTTTTTTTTATTCTGTTCTACCTGACTTAAGCCGGTAACATTTTGAATAATTTATTAATTATCATTGAATATTTAACAAATTGTAATTATTATTATTTTTTTTGCTTTAACTGTGCAAGGTGTCCACTATTATTGTGACAAACAAACCCTTTCTGAAGAATTTTTATTTGAAAAATTTATATTTCTTTTGCAGGTGTTTACGTTTCTTTGGTTTTCTTTGCATTACATTGTAGAATTTTCTTTACATATCCTTAAGTCGTTTTTTTTTTTTTTGCTTCTTTGGGTCAAAGTAATTCTTAGAAAATTCGATTTATTTTATTTTTTTTGTCAAACTACCTGAAATTAATTTTCTTTTCTTAAATAATTATTAAAAAATTTTTTGCAATTTTAAGCAAAATCTTAATGGTTTAGAAATGAAATAATTATTTTAATAAAATTGGCTGCAATTTGTTTGTAATAAAAGGTATAAACAACCTTTAGTTCACCCCAAAAAATTATCTGCTAAACGCCTATAAAATAAATGCACCGGCCCTGTATTAGACAAAGTATGTATTATTAAACATAACTCGCATCATATGCAACATATAAAAACACATTGTCAAGCTACAACAGTCAAAGAACAACAACAGCAGCAGCAGCAGCAATAACTGCATTATGGACTGGTTTTAATTCAATTCAATTCAATTCATTTCAATTTTACTCCAACATTTGTATGTGAAGTATATGTTTGTTGTTGGAAACTTAAATTATTAAATAAAATAATAAATAAACAGTAAAGGGAAATGTAGTTTTTTATTTTTTATTTTTTGAATTCTGGTGAACCTTTCAGAACCCAGCAACAACAACAACAACAACAACAACAAAAAACATAAAAATTTAAAGCTGCAACAGCAACAACGGTGCATCGAAGTAACGATAAAATCTTTTTTTGTTTGGTATTTCACCCGAAATATACATTCCTCGTCTTGGTTTTTGTATTTTTATATTTTTTTGTTCTTTTGGTTACATAAATCTCTAGGAATATAAATATTTTATTTTTTCGTTAATAATTGTAATCAATCGTCTCTCGAATATGTTTCAAAGACATTTGGGTTGCTTTCCTTCCCTTATATTATTGGGTTTTTTATTTTTCCTTTTTTTTTTTGTTTATTTGTTGGTGTGTCTTTCCTCTTCAAATAATTTTTTGTTAAATTTTTTTTTTTTTATAAATATGAAAACTATGCTGGGTTTTTCACACAAGTGAAATTACATACGATTGATATATTTAAGCTTTATTGTTATGCGCAATGGATTATTATTATTATTTCTTCTTCTTCTGTATATGTACATATATATAAAGTAGGAATATTATATGAAGTGTAAAACCAACTTACCTTAGGATACATCGATTATAATGTAGAGTTTACAAATAAATAACTAACACTAGATACATGCAGCAATAGCAGAAGTAACTATACATACCTAGCAACAGCTACCTAGCTCCTATGAGAGTTGATTTACAATAAAATAATAATAATAAAAAAACGACAACCAAAAGTTTTTTCATTTAGGAGTGTTTACTAGTAATTTTATTAGTCAAACCGAATGAATAACAAAAAAAAAATAAGGCTCGTGCCGTAAACAACACAAATGGGCGCTAATATTAAATACTTATCGGTTTGTATTATTATTATTATATATTTTGGTTGTATTTTGTATTTTTTTTGTTTAAGTTTGTTCGTTTCTACAATATGAATTCAAACAACAGCTGTATATTTGTGGAACAAAAAAAAAAAAAAAAATATTCTACAGACGCATCAGGCAGCAGCAGCAGCAACAACAGCAGAGTGTTTTTCATAACAAAAATATAAAGGAAAAATAAAAAAATAATCATAAAATTGTTTCATTTACGAATATGAAATGTGTTTGACGGCTGATGACGGGGAATAAAAATCGATGAATAAAAAAAATAAATAAATTTATAAAATGTTTCGCCTTATGAAAAAAAAAATGTTGTTGAGTTTATTTTTTGCTATTAAAAAGAATAAAATTAATAATAATAATAAAGCGGGAAATTTTAATAGAGAAAAACAAAACTGTATGTACATTGTTACTACGCATGCGTAACTTACTTATTTTTAAAAATTAAAATTTTTCTCTTGTCTTTTTTATTTTATTTTTTGTTAATATTTTCTATATATATATATATTTTAGGCTCATCTATAAACTAAATTAAACAGCCACGTACATTTATTGGTTTAATTTATTTCATTTTTTAATAAGAAAATATATTCTTTTCTATTTATGTTAAGTTAAGAAGTTAAGTCAATTTTCCATATTATACACACCCATACAGAACACAGAATACACAGTCTTCTTATATGCAAATGTAACTAATAATGATCAAAATTTTAGTAGAAGTAGAAAAATAAATAAATAAAATTTTAAAAATCATGAAGAAATTCTTCCATCATCTCACATCAATTCTATTTTCGACACAAGAAAACAAAAAATTATAGAAAATATTAATAAGAAACAAAAAAAAAAAATAGAATTATTTAATGATTGAAAATTAAATTAAGTTAAAAAAATTGAAAATACTGAGAAGAAAATAAATAAATTTCTATAAAGTGTCTGTGGGGGGAAAAAAACATTAAAAAAAAACGAAGCCACACATATTTTAAACCACATAAAAAAAAAAAAAATTAAAAATTTTAAATAGAAAATCGAGGAAAATTATTTTAATTTAAATTAAGTTTGGAAAATTATCGTTTTTTTTTTGTTTTTATGTGAAAAAATATTTTTAGATCTATTCGATCTATTTATAGGGGCAAAAGTAAAAGAAATTAAAAGAAAATTATTGAATAAAGTTGTGCACTCTGAAAAATATGTACCAAAGAAAACAACCAACATAGATATATGTAATTTGTAACATTAACATATGTATGTAATGTTGTGTTGTTAATATTTTATTCATTTTTCTTTCGGAAAATATTTTTATTTATTTTTCAACCAAAGAGCGTGCTAATATGTTGATAAATTGTGCTGTCAAGTTGTCAACAATAGCGAAAACATGTTAAATGTTATTTAGTTAGATTAGATTAGATTATTGTTATTATTATTATTACTGTGCTTTAGTTGGTTATTATTATTATTATTTTTGTTATGATAATAATTATTATGCTGTTTAAATTATATTAAAACTTTGCGATGGGTAAATAAACACCCTATAGCCATTTAAATTTAATAAATTGAAATAATTTTTATTTAGCGTTAAGAATTTTTAACATAAAATGAAGCTTTTTATTAGTACTTAGTTAATTAAACCTTTAAAATAGTGTTATTAGTGATTTTATTTGATTGATTTTATAACAATTGCATAATTATTTATATTTGCAATAGATATTTATGTATGATCGTGTTGTGATTAACGAAAAACAACAGATAATTAATACATTTATGTCTTCACGCTCTTCTTCTTCGAGAAAGAATAATAATTTTAATTTTCTTAAATATTCTTGGAAAAATAATTCATTTTATTTTTATTATTATTTACTTTATGCTCCTTGGTTGTTATTAGTTCCTTCAGATATTTGTGACATTAAATAATTTGTCTTTGGAGAGAAAAATATAAAATAAAAAAATCTTTTTCTTATTGTTGCTGTTGTTTTGTGTAATCCTCCTTCGTTTTAGTTATTTTTTAAGTAACAAAATAATAATAATAATTCAACATTCTACAAACAGAACAAAGAATATAAAAGGATAAATAAATTTTTCTGTTTCTGCTTTAATCGCTCTCTCAGAGTTTAACAAAACGTAAATAATTATTAAAATACAAAATGCAAAAGACAAAAATTTTTAAAATAACGTTTTGATTGCACCAATTTAATGTTGTCTATAGACGAATATACTTAATTCTTTTTTATTTTGTAATATATTTTCGGAAAAATTGATTTTTTCCTTTGATATTACTTACCAAAAAAATAAAAAAAAAAGGATCAACAACAAACAGCGAATATATAAATGAAATGAAAAAACCTTGATCCTCTTCTGTTGAATTTCTTTTATTTTATTTTATTTTATTTTTTTCTTTAATATTTTCTCTGTCGTCTCGCCTGTAAGGATGATGATGATGATGATGCACCATATTTATTTTTTTTTGTATTTTTCTTAAAGTAAAGTTTTTTTTTTTATTGTCGTTTTGCTGCTGTTGTTGCATCTTGGTTTGTTTTTTTTTCTCTTCTGTTATTTTCCTTTTTGATCATCGTCGTCGTCGTCTTCGTCGTCGTCTGTTAGTTTATTTATTTATAATATATATTTTGTATTTTATTCAATTCATTTTCTGCAGCAAACAAATATAATAACAGCAACAACATGGAAAGAAAAGAAAAGAATAAAAAAAAACATCAGCAACAAATCAGTATCTTGTGATGATTTTATTTTTTTTTTTTCGTTATTGCTGTTCTTGTGTGTTGTTGCTGATGATGTTCTGAAACTACAAACTAAAAAATAAAAAACAGAAAAAAAAATCAGTTTAAGGTTTATGAATTTGTTTTCTTATTTTCATTTAATAAAAATTCTTAAAGAGCATATTAAGCGGTTGGAAACCTTTTAATAAAGTTTTATTTATATATTTTTCAATACTATTTATGCGAATTAATTTGAAGTTTTTTATATGGATTAATTTTCTATTGGATTAATGATTCAAATCTATTTGCATTTAATTTTCGAATTTTTTTTTGTTGTTATAAAATAGCTTAAATACTTTGTTTTACCATTTATATGCTTTCATTATAAAGTTATTAATTTTAAATTACTTGAAATCCATCATAGTGTTAGAAAAATTCTTTATAAATTAAGGTACTATGTAACGTGTAATAATCACTGAGATGTATTTCAGTAAATTACAGTAAATAAGAAACTGATTGCTTACCGCTGACTTAACTTTTTAAAAAAAAAATAAAGAAAATATACACTTAAATGTCGTTGACGGTTCTTTTTGTTTTGATATTTTGCTGCCTACATTACATTACAAACATATTTCTCTTTTGATTCTTTATAATAGTAATTCGTCGTTGCTGCTTTTAAGGTTTTTGTTTTTTTTTTTCTTTATATAATTCTTTTTTTCTTCGATGTGTAGCTTTTGCTGTTGGTTATTATTTTTTTTTTTATTGGTGTTATGCACTCTTGCTGGTGCTATGCTGTTGTTGTAATGTCGTCTTTCGATACAAAATTTTCTTGGAATTAATAATAATAATAATAAGTGAATGTATTTAGTTCAGTTTCTTTATTGAAATTATTATTATTATAATTTTCTTTTGTAAATCTCTAAATCCATCCAATACCCACCATATTAACGATTATAAATTAAATTTTGTTTTGTCTGTTTTCGTTTTATTATTTTTATCATTTTTATTGCATCTTTTGGTTTTTCTGCGTTTATTTTTTTTTATTAAATTGAGTTAAAATTAAAAGCAAAAACGTAAATAGCAATAATGTTTATTTTGTTTGTTTTTTTTCTATAGTAGGCGTTTGTTAATAAATGTCACCAAAGTAAGGGTATTTTAATTTTTTTTATAAAAATTTCTTTTCACATCAATTAACAAATTTTTGCATAAAATTTTAATTATTATTTTAACAATTGATGGATTATTATTATTGAATATTCAATACATTTAGACATTTCGCTATTTTTATTTTTTGAATATAAATAATTAATAAAACGCCTACACACTCCTACAATCAGCTAGTCATTTGTATGCGAGGGTGATTTTAAATTTAATTTAATTATAAATATTCATTTATTTATTTAGTTTTTTGTATGGTAATTATGAAAAAAAAAACCATGACAAAAAGCTGATAAGAGAAAAATCACATAATTTTGAATAGCATAAAGCAAAGTAAAGTAATAATAATAATTTTAATAAGAAAATAACATCACTTAACACAAAAAAATAAACAGATAAACTTGGTAACTGTGTGCTGTCAAGATGCATTCATTAAACCAGTGATGGCGAACCTGTGACTCGTGGATTAACAAACCTGATTTCTGAAGTAGAAGCAAAAATGTCTAAAAGTAGTGTAGATAATAATAATCCCAGACTGAAAATTATAAATATATTATATATGCGTATGGAATTTCTTAACAAATAATTTTGTATAAATGAAAAAACTTGCAAATGCTCTATTAACGATATTCGGGTCTATATATTCGTGTGAAAAATTGTTTTCTTTATCGAATTTTGTAAAATCTTCCAACAGAAATAAATAAAGTAATGAATTGACTGAAAAATGCGTAGAATGCATAAATACGGAATATTTCTCTCTTTGTGACCCACGAGCTAGTGCTAAAAAGAAATAATTAACAAAATTTTACCCACTTCTCAAAAAGGTTCGCCATCACTGCATTAAACCAATAAAAGGCAACAACAGAAAACACAAATGAATTGAATGTCAGGGGAATAACCAGCGACAATATCAAGGAACAAATATTATACATACTTATAATGCATGCATGAAATGTTCGTAAACGATACATAAACATTTAGATTATTAACATAACCAAATAAACGCATGTTAAGTTGTTATTACTTTGGTCTTGCTTGTGCGCCAGATAGACCCGAATACATTTTGGTTTTTTTAATTTTTTTTTTGTGTATGCTCTTCGTATCTTTTTATTAAATAAATAAATAAAATTTTATTAAACGTGTGTTTTTACATTATTAAAATAATTATTAATAAAAAAAAAAATATACACACATTGAATAAAAATTGGTCAAAAAACCCAAAAACAACCAAACAAAGCCAGACAGTGGTATAAATTTCAACAAAAAATTATTTTAATTTTTTTATTTTGTTTGTTAATCATCGTGTCTCATGAACCGTGGTTTTTCTTCTTTTTTTTTTTTTAATATTATTATTAATTTTTTCTTCTTTATGATAATCTAAATTTTTATTTATTAAAAACACTGGAATTCAGTTATTGTGTGTAGGAGATTTTTGCACTTAGTTTGTTTACTTTAGCCGACTGTCTTTGTTGCAATCGAAAACACTATTAATAAATATTCTTAGAAATTATTTGCAAATATTTTCTCTCGAAGCTTAGTTCTCTTTGTTTTATTTAAACAGAAATAAAAAATTGGTTTTGTTCATTTAGAACTAATTTGACGTAGAGAAATTAATGCAAAAAATTATAATAATAACCGAATAAAACCGCTACTAGTAATTTTAGTTGATTAAGAAATTTACGTTTTAAATAACTGTTGACTGGAAAATGTAGAAAAACAGTATCAACAGCATAAATTTGTATAAATTTATTAATAATTGTAAGTCAGACAAATAATCCTAATAATGTTGTATTAATGGAAAAGTTCTTGATGAAATCCGTATAGGTTATCTGAAATGTCAAGCATGGATGGAAAAGTTCTTATAGAAATCTGTATAGGTTTTCCGAAATGTCAAGTCTGTGGGCAGAGGACACTTATAACTTTTACTTTCTTTTCATTATTGACATTTACTGAATAAATTGATAAAGATAAGAAAAAGTTAAAGAAAATTCTGAATAGATAAGATTACAGACAGAAATCACTATGAAATTCGAATCGCAAAGATAGAAATCGCTAAGATCTATCAAAAATTCGTTTATTTTAAAGTTTTGTTTTTTGGCATGGTAATTTTTAAGTAAAGAAAATAAATAATTGAAGGAAGTACTATGACTTAATTAAGTCACTTACAGTTAAACAATAATAATTTTGAATAAAATTATGTAGAAAAATTACCATTTTACTTGAAAAACAATCAAATAAACCAAACAACGCGTAGCAGCCTACAACAAGAAACCTAACCAAAACCAAACAGAAAAGAAAGAATTTAATTTTTTTTTCAAAATAAAAGGAAAGATGGATAGAAAAAATTAAATTCCCACGAAAAGTATTTGTCTGAAAAAATTATAATTTTTATTTTTTTTTTTGCTTCTCAGTTTTTATTAGGGTAGGGTAAGCTTTTGTTTGGTGTTTTTTTTTTCACATACAATTTTTAGGCTTCCTTTCGGTGTGTAAATTTTTGTATTTTTTTTTGGTATTATTATTTTGCTGTTTTGACTAAACGTCATTTGATTGGTTAAGTACTGAATTAAAATGCGTAAATAGCAACAAACAGGACAGGAGCAGCAGTGGCAGGCAACGCAATATATGTATATACAGAGGATCACAGTCACAGCAACAGCAACAGCAACAGAATAAAAAATCTATGCAAAATATTTGTTGTTTTTTTTTTTTTTTTTTGTTCCCATAGGAGTGAATGCTGCTAAGGAGAGCATTTATTTGATTAAATCAAAGTTTTATTATTATAGTTTTTTGGTGATGATGGTAAAAGTCTATAAGAAACAAAATATTATTTTAATTTTTTTTTTTTTTGTTAATTCTTTGTGTGTGGGATAAAAATGGGATTTCAATACGTTTTTTTGTTGTTATTTTCATTTTTCTTCTTTGTATTCTTCATCTCACCATAAATGCTATACTTTTTGTTGGTATCTTTTGCTGGTGCGCGGCCACATTATTTCCCATTCATTGAAAAAAGTTTATTTAGAATTTTTAGTTTTTTCTTTCTTCCAGTTATTATTTTTATTTTTATGTTTTTAATCCATCGGTTAAATTGTTGTCTGGTTCTGTGTTGTACTTATATATTTCTTGTGTGATTTTTAGATTTCTTTATTTCTTTTCTTTACCAAAAATCTTTCACTAATATACAGTTTCTAAGATTTTCTCGAAAAGAAAATAATAATTTTATGGAAGAAAACAAACAAATAAAGTGACCCACTTGATTTTGTTATTCATTTTGGTTATTATTACAGAGCCGTTAAGTTGGTTTAATGAAAAATTGAAAATAAATTAAATTAAAATGATTTGTGAGGTAATGTTCTTGCAACGTTGTTCAAATTTTCATACTATTCTTGTACAGATTTGTCTTGAATAGCAATAGTAATCAGTTTTCAGATCCTTTTTTGCTAGTTATTTTCGCAAATAATAATTAAAAAGAAAACATATTAACTGAGTGTTTTATATTTTTTAATTACCTGTAATCTCGTTTAATCACAATATCAATCAGTAATTGAATGAAAAAAATAAATAAATAATCAAAGCATAATAAACGTACCGTTAATTAGGTAACCTAATCTAATATCAATTAAATAAATAAATAATCAACGACAAAAAAAGCAAAAAATTTAGTTAAATTTATATAAGAAGAATGCATACAAATACACCACTATTTGTACGAGTATATAAACTGTTATTAAGTTAATTAGCACACACCGTCTTTAAAACATACAATTACTTTGTTATTTCTTATATATTTACATAGCAAAGAAACAAAAAAATTAAAACTGAGTTATAAAAATAAAAAAAATTATTATTAATTTTGCATTTAGTAACGGAAATTGTGAAATTATTAACATTTTTATTATTATTTTTGTTATTTTTGTTATTTATTTGTGTTGTGTATTTTTTTGTTGTTGTACTTCATTAAATTAAATAATTAATTTACGTAACAAATAAATAAATAAATAAATAAAAATTTTCAAAAACCAAACGTAATTATTCGTCAAAAGAAATAGATTCGCTTCTTGTGTGTATGGCTTTGGTTTTAGTCGCGTTAAAACCAAAAAAAAACAACAACAGTAGAAAAACGACGTTAAATTCAAGTTCATGTAATATAATTTATGTATTACATTTAATGTTTCCACAAGCGTGTATGTTGATGGTTTTTTATGAGCCAACAACCAAAAAAAAGCAAAAAAAAAACTGAAATAATACAGAAAAAACTGTTAAATTTGTAAAAAAAAACGTTTTACGTTTTTTTTTTTTTTTGTTCATTTCTTTTCGCTTCTTTTTATAACGCGATTTGGAAATGTTTTTATTTTTTTTATTGCTCGCTATGTTTTTTTTATTTTTTGTGAAGTAATCAATGCTTGGCTGTTTTTTAATTTAATTTAATTTAATTTTTATTTTTTTTTTTGTAAGAATGTACATACGTAGTTCTGCTGGTTTTTGTTTTCGGTATTAATTTCCGCGTTGTACAGTTAAAAAATAATTTTAATAATAATAATAATAAGTCTTAAATTAAATTAAATCATTAAATTTGAAAATAACAGTTTTTATAATTAATTAATTAATTTATCTACCTGTGCAGACACAGTATATGTTGTTGTTTTTTGTTGGTTTATTAGCTGATAAAACAATTTACGTGATTTAAACATAGAAATTATATTTTATATTTTTATTACCTATTAAGTTCTTTTAAACAAGAAATCATTTAATGTTTATAAATAATTGTAAAAATGTTTGCAATGTCAGGTTAATTGCATTTAAGAATAGACCGCACTTATTGTCTTTTGAATTCGATAGATAAAAAAAAAAATCCAACTATTAATGTTTTAATTACATGCAAACCTATTTATGTAATTAATTTTATTTGAATAACATAAATCAAAGTGTATGATTGAAGATTTAAAATATTATGTGCGTTCCGGAAACCGTTCCTATTTAATGTTTAAACTGCGTAAAAGCTGTTTATGCTATCCCTCCATCTACATACAATACATTTTGGGCGTATTCACGCGTCTGATCTATTTTATTGATAAATTTAATTAAATTCTTCTACCTTGTCATCATACATTTTGTATAATTTTCCTTAATTATTTTTATATGTCTTTATGTGTTTTATTGTCTGCAGAAATTCTGAAAAAATTAAACGCCTGGGTTTTTCATGTGTGACATATAATTATCTATGTTTAATCTAAAAAAAATGAGTAAAAGAAACCAGAAAATAACATAAAAAACACATTTTTAGCAAAAAAAAAATTAGCAAAGAACAAAAACTGTTTAATAATCCACGAAAATTATCACCTGGATTAAATAATTTAATCTGACTTTAGTTTAAACAGTTAATAAAAATAATTTTTTCGATAAAAAAGTTAAAAATAAAATAATTATTTTATCGTACTGTATTTTTTTTATATTTAAATCGTTAATTAATAATTAAGTCATATCTACTAAGTCGATAAGTAATCGATAATCAAATCAAAATTATTTACAAAAAAAAACAAATATATCGTTGTCTGATTAGAAGAATAGAAACGGTCTAATAGCGGCAACAATAGGCATAAATAAAGTAATTTCGATTGCATAAAGTTTACTTAATTAGTAAGTAATTAAGTAACATCGTTAATTAAACACGAATACAGACAGAGCTTAGTTTTGTTATTATCAGTACTTGTAGCCGATGTCGATGTTGTCGTCGTCGTCGTCGTTGCTGTTAATTTATTAGAAAAATAATTGAAAATTTTGTAATGTAACCGTGTAAACGGCACACAGAAATCCTTATCAGTTGTTTCAACATTATTATTGTTATTTTTTCTACAAATATTAATTACCTGTTAAAAATCACGTTTTTTTTCCCCTTGTTTATCAGAAAGAAAATTAATAATTTTTTTTTTTTGCTTCTATTTTGCAATAAAAACTCTTCTAGAAATTTTCAATTTTTGTTTTCTTTATAAATGTCTCAAGATCAGTTACTAAAATTTATTTTCATTTCCGACGTAAATGTTGAGAAATAATTTCTCACAGATTTTTTTTTGTGTTTGGAATTAAAAAAAAAAAAACTCTGTTATTACACCTAGGTGTAGCGGTTATTGGGCGTAACTTGTGCTTAATAAGCTTCAGTGCAAAAAATTTTAATGCCGTTTTAAAGTAATTTTTATTTAATTTTGATCTAATAGAGATGTTAGGGTTAAAAATATATTAGCTTGACCGTAATTTATTATTAATTAATTATTGTTAAAATTATTCATCTTTGATTGAATAGTGCTAAAAAGTCCGCCCGCTAATAAACGCTGTTTTTCTGCTATAAGCTGTGACATTTCTTTAATTTTCTTTTGGACAATTATTAATAAGAAATAAAAAAACTAACATCTATATTAGATTAGTGCTTTAACTGTGTACATTACATAGAAGAAAAAAATAAGTAAAATAAACATTAATATTTATGCTTTATAATGTACTCTACTGTACTGTACTGTACTGTAACTAGGACAAGGCTATTTCTATAACAACTGAATGTAGGTGAAATAATGTTTCTCTGTTTATTATTATTATTTTTATAAATTTATTTATTATTATTATTATTTTATAGAAACAAAATGACTTTATTTAATTTTATTAAAAGTATATAAAAAATAAAAAATAATAATAATAAAATAGAATTAACAGAATACTTGAGTTTTTTTTATGTTTGATGAAGGAGAAGCAGTGAAAATTTGTGCTTTGCGTAGAATAAAAAAATATTATTTTAATAATAATAATATATATTAGCATTTGCTAAGGTTGTGTACGATATGACTTTACATGTTATTTGCTAAGGTTATTTATTTATTAATTATTTAATTAATTATTATAATTTTTGCGTTTTTAGCTGCTTCTGTGTATGCCACTTACACGTTTAATAAACGCGAAAATCTTTTATCCAAAGCGAATTTATATTTTTATTTATAAAGTAAAGAAAGAAAGAAAAAAATGACCCAATTATAATCAATACGAATTATTATTATTATTGATAAACAATATTTATACGTAATTTTGCGATCAAGAAACGATCAGCGTTTCGTCGTTATCAGAAATTATATTTTTTATTTGATATTGTCGTGTTGTGTTGCCGCCACTGGTTCACTCTCTATAATGTATAAAACTGTGCAAAATATCTTATTTAACACACAGGTAAACAATAGTAATAATAATAATGTTAAACATACATTGAAATAAAAATCAGTGCCTTCTCCCACGTAGCGTGTAAGCTTCTTCAAATTTTATCAACAATAATAATAATAATAATGATAAAGCGAAAATTCTACAAAGTTTTTTACACATTTGTTGTTTTTTTCATTTGCTGTTGTCTGATTGCTGATTACAATCATATCGACCAACGCTGCCAAAACATAATAATAACAATTCTTTAATCCACGATTACACGTTAAAAATAAAGAAAAATTAATTAAATACAAAATAACAATAGTAACGTTTTTATAGGTGTTGTGTTTAGGGTTGTATTTTCGGTGTGTGTGTTTCTCAGGCACCAAACGATGACATAATTTTTCCTTTTTTTTTTTTATTAAAAATTATTGATTTTTATTTTATATTCTTGGTGGTGTTGTTACCACCTTAGCGATTAGAACCAAAGTTGATTTAATTTCTTCTTTTTGCTTCTTTAGTTTTTTTTTTGTTGATAAAATCAATCAGCCCACAACACCCACAACGCCCAATGTTTTTTTGGTGACAATTTTCTACGTTTTTCTATTTTTTTTGTCGTTTCGTTTTTCTATTTTTAGGCTAAGTCAGTTTAATAATGATTATATATTTTTGTATTTTATTATTCGGTATTTTTTGTACTTTAAGTTTATAAATGAGAAATTATGTTTATTATTTATTCGATTTTCTTTGTTTTATTGGTCAAACCCTTTAATCATTTTATAGAACAAAAAAACACATTTATTCGTGTTGTTTTCAGAATGTCAGGATCTGTATTCTCAGAAGACACAAATTATCGATTTAAAGTAATAAAAATCATGAAACAAAGCTTTAAAATAAAACAATAAAAAAAAACAAATATCCGGAACTCCTCTGTTGTTCAATAGAAATTAGCGATTAATTAAAGAATAAAAAATATATATATAGAAAAGTTCGTTGTTATCGGCTTTATTGAGTTAAATTAAAATATCATAATCCAGCCTACACTGGTCAAATATTAGAAGTAATAAATACGAATAATAATAAAGCTTAAATTATTTATTTTTCAACAAAAACGCAAAAACAAAACGCGAAACATGACAAAACAAATTTATTTCGCTAAAAATAACTACCCACTACTGTTTTAATTTCATTTTTTGTCTTTTATCATCTCTTGTAGATTAAACTGTACTCCTCACTTTGTTTTGTAATCAAATTTTCTTTATTTATTCCTGTATCATGGCTCGTGGTTAATCGATTTGTGGTTAAATTATTTGCATTCAGTGGCGTTTAGTACAAGACAAGACAAATTAAAACTGGGAGGAAAGTGATAATAAAATACACCATATGGAATACATTTAGTAATTGTGAAAAAATTTTCGACACAAAAAATTAATCAAAAAAGCGCTAATAAAGCTTTATTTAATTGCAAAGAAAAAAAAACTAATAATATCTTTTTTTTGAAGGACTTTTACTTTTATTTTTATTATTATTTTTCGTTTGTTTGTTTGTTTGTTGCTTTAACAATGATAATTATTATTTAATTTTTGTCATCTTATTGATGACAGTAAAAATAAAAAAAAAATTCAATTATCACCAACAACAGCAGCAGCAAAAAAAAAAGCGAAAATAAAATATACAAAAATTACGTAATCATCGTACGACTGACTTTGGTTGGTGGGTCTGGTGGTTATATAGAAATAATAAAATCAGCAAAAAATCAACAGAAACTCTCCATCATATTTTGTTGAATTGTAATTTCATTTCTACTGTGTTTATGGCTTATTTATTTTAGCGTGTTACACACAATGAGCGAAAAAAAGCTTTTATTTTTTTTATATTTTTAAAATAAAATTCAGCAAATAACAAATAAATTATACACGTGCGGTGTGCTATACGCTATTCTCTGCTCTGTGTATTAGATGAATTTTATTAAATTAACGTAAAATATAGCAATAAAGGTTTCGCATGCGAAAAGAAGGTATTAAATAGATGAAAAAACCACTAACCATCAGCATAACACATAATTTACGTGCGTATGTAATATACATTCGTATCTGAATCTACGTAACACTAAATTATATTTTTCTATACAAAAAAGCAAGAAACACCTCGTCGTTTCTATATCTAATATACAAATGTGAGTTTTTTTATTTTATTTTTCTTCAGATTTTTATCTAATCACACCATGATCCATTCTCGATTAACAAAACAAAAACAAAAAAATCAAGGACGCGAACTTTTTTTCTGCTTCTTCTTCTTCTTCTGTCACCAAGAGTTTAAATTATTTTAATTGAAATTTATTATTTGTTTTACCTTTTAATTGCTATACTTTCGTTTATTTTTTTTTTTTTTGCATTCTTAATTTATTGCTGTTTTTTGTTTTGCGAATTTTGTTAATTCATCTCCAGCTCATTCACTGATCTGTTAAAAAAGCTTTCATTGTTTCTCAACATATTTTTTGCTGCTTAATTAATTAATTAAATTGTTCACAAGAAACAAATATTTCTTCTTCACTCGTTTAATGTAATTTTTTGCCGTAAAAACATAAAATTATTAATAAAAGTTTGCAAACAGCGAAGAAAAAGGCCACAGAAGACATAAACGAACTGTCACAAGCTTTCAGTTTTTAAATATATATTTTTTTGTGATTTGTTTGATTTGATTGCGTTGTGTCGTTATTTTGTCGTTTTTTTGGTGTTTGCTTGTGACAAACTTAAGTCATCGTTGTCATAGTGTGTAGGCTAAATTTGATTTTTATTTTTTTTTTGTCATTTAACCGAAGATCATTTTTTTGTTGATGGTTGTAGCGCGTTTATTGTTTTTTTTTTTATTTTGCTGTTACTTTCAAGGTGAGACAGCAGCAAAACCAGCAATCATAGCAAAAAGCAACATATCCAGTAAAGTAAACAGATGTAGATTTGTTTATAATTAATTTCAATTTATTAAATTTTTATTTATTTGAAATAAAATTAAAACTAGACTAATGCTGTTTTGTATTTTAGATGACATTTTTCTTGATATTTGGTTGATTTTGTTCAAATAGAATACAAACAAGTTGAACGGTGTTGTTTCTTTAGATTCTGTGAATGAACAGACAAGTGTTTATTGCTCCAAACATCATTATAAAAGAAAAGTAAAAGAAAATTTATAAAGAATAATATTCAACAGAAAGCTGAAGATAATAAAAAACGACTAAATAACACTACGAATACTCACTCTGTCAGTGTGGGATGACTTGGTAATGTGGATGATCTGTATTCTTACTTTATTAACAAAAAAAGTTGTTTTTAAATTAAATAAAAAATTTCTTCTTCTTAAAAAACAAATCAAATAACTTGTTGTTGGTGACATTGAAGTTTTATTATTTGTTTGTTTCTCTTGTTCTCTTCTTTTTCTCCACAAATCCTTATTAAGCGTTAAAAAAATAAATTTTATATAAAATCGCCCAAAAAAAATGTATAAAATAAAATAATAAAATAAATTTATAAATGATTAAATAAAAATTTCCAATAAAAAACATGATTGACAAAAAATTCCCAAAAAAAAAGGCAAGCAATTCTAAATTGATAATAAATAATTAATCAGATTAAACACACATTTTTATAGTATTTTAATTTCTTTTTAATATTTTAATTATTATTATTATTTTAAATAATTTAAAAATCACAACAAAACATGAAAAACATAATATCAACACCTTTAATAACTTTGTGTGATTATAATGATTTAATTTAAGTTGACATGACAGCCAACCAACCAACAAGCCAGCAAGTCAAGCCACTATTTGTGTCACGTTTCGTTTGACTAAGTTAACGATGTATGTTTTTCCTGTTTGTTTGCTTCATTTTTTATTTGATTGTAACGTGTCTGTCTCTCTGTGCGACAATAATTAAATAATTAATTATTATATGCTGCTAATTATTTAATTAATTATTAATAAATAATTTTGCTAGTTTTCCCTTTTTTAATCGAATTAATAAATAAACGATATGCCAATTGTTCGTTACATTCCTTTGGTTCCGTTTTTTCTGCTTATTTTCTTTTGTTTTATTACTTTATTACCGTGATTGACATTGTTTTGATTCTTTTGTTTATTAAACTGTCAAATTTTACCCCAAATAACTTTATTTATTCGAATATAAAGTTGATTGCACTTTGTAGTAATAGTTTTAAAAAAATAATTTTGTGCTTTTTTTACTGTGCCTTAAAGCTATACGATGATTTTTTAACAAGTTTATAGCAATATATGTCCGTGCTTAATTTTATTATTATTAAAACAATAAACAAACAGAATAAAAAACATACAAACGTGTGGTTAATTAGATATAATTTGAACCGGTTTCGTTGTATACTGTTAAAATATAAATACAACCGATTAGTAACTAGTCGTTGGCAGAAACAACAAGTTTTATTATGATTATGCAAAAAGCAGTTAAAAAGTGTGTAAACGCCGCAATATTTACATTTTTGTAATATTTTGATTATTCAACGAAAATAAAGCAGCAGATAGTAATGTAATAACATCATTTCTTAGCATGAATAAAAGTATAATTTGAATAAAACCAGAAGAAGATGATATTGTCGTGTAATAGAAGAGCGTAAAGTAACAAAAAATAAAAAGCTAATATAGAGCTTTCCCTGTTAAACATAACAATATGCTGCTTTTTCTCTTTGTTTATTTATTTACTTTCATCATACTCGTACAACACAATACTACAACCTATAGTCAAAAGAATTAATTTCAGTTTAGTAACAGTCCGATCTCAATTCAATAAATTATCCAACCGCGAAAAGAATTATTATTTTTTTTTTGGTGTTTTTATCGCGAAAATGTTTAAACCAACGCCTACACCTACTTATTTATTATTTTTTGCTTTAGTTACATTACACTTGACATTATCCTTGACTTGTAGAATCCTGAAAAGAATTATTTTTTTCTCATGTCTTTATTTATTTATTCAGGCTACGTGCAGACCTTCAGGTTCTCTAGTCGAATCGTGTAGGTGGGATTTATTTATTTTTTTTTTTCGGTATTTTCATTCTTTTGGTTTATTATTTTCTACCTTTTTTTTACGGTAAATAATAAATAAAATGTACAGAAAAAAGGAACCAGAATTCGGGTGGTCGGTATTTTAGCTTTATTTATATTATTTTTTTCCTATTTTTTGTTGTATAAATATTTTGGTTGTCAAGATCACACCATTCCATCCTTGGTATTTATATTATTATCGTTGCTGTTGTTACTGCTGCTATTACGACTCTTCTAACAACAGAGCTTTTTTTTTTGATAGTTAAACTTTTAGTGTCCCTCGAGAGAGTGTCAAAAATAATATAATAATAATAAAAGAAAAAAGAAAACAACAAAAAGGATGAAATGACGATAGAGAAAGTTTAGTAAAAAAATAAATAAAAAAAGTGACGTATATTAAGCCAAAACAGTAAAAAAGCAACAAAAAGCTCACAATAACCTGATGAAAATAAATAAACAAAGCAAGGCATGATACAAATAAAAAGCAAAAAAAAAAAACAGCAAACAAACGAGAAAAATAAAAAAGCTTTACATTTTTACAATGCAAAAAAAAAATGAAAATAAAACTTTTCGGTTATTTGTTGTGTGTTGTGGGTGGCAAGGTGGTTAGTTGGTTGATTTGTTGGTAGCATTGGGGTATTTTTGTGTGTTGATTTTGCGCAATATTAAAGCCACTCTTCGTCGTCGTCGTCGTCGACGAAGTCGGTGTCGTCGTCATCATCGTCGACGTCGCATTATGTGATCATGTTTTATGTACGATGCAAAAATAATAATAATAATAATAAAATTGCAAAAAAAAAAAATAAACCACTAACGGCTGTGTCAGTATTGGTTCGTCGGTCGGTTGGTTGGTTGGTTAGTTATTCCTTCATTTACTCTGTCGGTTAAAAAAAAGCTTCTAGTCCAATATCAAAAATTCTCCTCAAACCCAAACAAAGTTGATTTTTTCGTTTTTCCGTTTTCATGTCACAATGGGAATAAACAAGGAGTTTTTTTTTATGCTTTTCATTTTTATTTCGAATAAAGCAAGAAAATAAAAAATAAAAACAGCAAGTAAAAGGATAAAAAGGAGCAAAAACCGACATGAAAAATAAATAAAAGAAAAAACCTAAACCGATGATGATGACGCAACAATGACAGATCTCAACTTAACTTCTTCGTAGTTGTTTTTCTTTTTTGGTTTTTTTTTTATGCTTTCGTATGTTTTTAGTGTTATACTTTCACCCTATGCGATATGACGATGAGGTTGATGATGGCTTGGGTGGCTGGGTTAAATATGTGCAGAAGTGTAACATACAAAATTCTACTGATATATTTCTGTATAGAAGATGAATATGCTTGAATAGGTTTTCGTATATTCTTTTTTCATGTTTTCTTTTTATATTTTTGTTATTGGTTGTTGTTATTGTTATTCTTGAAGATTTCCTAAGTAGGATGTCGGTTAACAGAGTTTAGGTGGATTGGTTTCGGTATCATTTTGGCATGGAAGAGTCGAAGAGTCGAAGAGTCGTCACAAAGTGGTTGAATCAAAATTGGGTGGTAAACTTTTGTATATATGTTCTTATTCTTAAGTTTGGGTATTGTTTTGTTGGGTGTGGGCGTTTGATTGGGTGTTGGGTGATTGGGTGAATGGCCAATTGGTATGATGTATTATATTACAATATACAGCAAACAGTGATGATTAAGTTAGGGACTGTGTGAACAACGTACAGATATTTCTATATATTTAAAGATGAACTTGGTTCGTTTATGTTTATTTATGTTTGCTGTTGCTATTGCTATGTATGGTTGGTGATGGTGGGTATTGCTGAATGATTTGTTATGTGGGTGGTTATTAGGCATTCAGGGATAATAATAAACGATGATTCTAAATAAACTTATCTTAAATAAAAGAAAAATTCTCCTCATCGTATATTTTTCGTTTTTTCATTTCATTTTTTTTTTTTTTTAATCAACACAAGAAATTAATTTTTTTTCCCATTTCTCTGCTGCCTAAGATTACATGATACACGGATGACATTTAACAGAAGTGAAAATAAATGATGAAAAATAATCTTAAATGAAGAAAATAATAATAATAATAAAAATGACAAAACTTTCCAGACAGAAATTTTCTTATTTTTAATTTTTCTCTGATTTGTTTTTAAAGATAATAATAATAATACTAAAAAAAAAAGAAACCTCCACTGAAAACAAACAAAAAGCACAAAAAGTTCCAAGTACTTAACAGTTTGAAATACGTAATACTGCTATACTCTTTACCGTATCGTACTTTAGCTTTTACGTAACGTTTAACAACATTCTCTTGGTAAAATTAATATATATTATTTTTTGGTAAAAGGAAAAATAAATTCTAAAAATATATTATATAGAAAAGAAGAAAAAAAAAAGTTTGTTTTTAGTTACGATAAACCATTACCACCCACATTACCGTTCCACAATTACACCACTAACACTCTACTATTCATTATTTGTATTACGGTTTGCTTTGGTTTTTGTTGGTTGCCACTTTTATACTACACCAGCAATACCATGGAGTAATTTCTCTGCACAAAAGCACAGTGAAGTCTCTGATTTCTCTAAAAGCATCGAAAAGCTCACACTTAAAATGCGCCAATTTAATTTTTTCTTAATACTTTAATGCGTGATAAACGGTATTTGGATTATGCAGTGTAAAATACTTATCGTCAATGTTAAAACATAAGTCTTTAGACAGTGTTTAGGGTTGTATTATGTTTAGACAAACAAGTGAGAAGAATATAACCGCGAATCATATATAAATCTTGTGACAATAGGAGACTTTACTGTGCAATATTTATTATTGAAAATCCGAAACATTACTCTCATACCTTGGGCAGAGTATCCTATATTTCGGTGTTTTGTGTTCTTTTTGTTTTTAACTATAGGATGAAAACAGAAAAATGTTGGAAAAACACAACAAAAGCAATGTTAGCAGCAGTAAGAGCCCAAACAAAATAAAACCAACAGCAAAAACCGATTTATGTGAATGTGAAACAACCAACTAAATCAACCCAACCAAAACCACCCTATAATATTCTTAATAATGTAATGTTGCTGATGGTATTGTTGCTGGATTTTTGTCAGTTTAGTTTAGTTCAATTCAGTTCAGTACAGTTCAGTACTGTTGGAAATATTTTCGCTTTTTTAATTTTATTTCTTTCGGTGTGTTTGTTCGAACGATAAAAGTTTCAGGAGGGTTTTTTTATTCGGTGGGCTTTTATTATTATTATTATTATTATTTTTCTACGTATTTTTTTGCCTATATTTATATTTATTTTTATTTCGACAGAGTAAGAGAAAAAAAGGAAAAAAAATAAAGGCAACAAAACAAAACCAAACCAGGCCATCATCCATAACATAACATAAGGAGATCGGTTGATAGGGTTGGTTTGGTTTGGTTTGGTTATGCTGCTGCTTCTATTGTTGCTGTTATATATATATACTTGGGGTATGAATTTGGTGGATATTTTTATTTATTTTCTTCATTGCTTTTCCTTTCGTGTCGTATTTTTTTCTTTATTATTTTTCTGTTGTTTGTTGAATATGTTTGTTATACGGTTATAGAATTGAATATTATGGAGAAAAAGAAGAATTATACAGAAAAAAAAAAAAAAAACAACCAGTATGGGAATAGAATAGACGCCAACGCCGTTCTTTAACTTGTTACAAGCAAACAAACTGAATAATAATAATAATAAAAAATCCGTAAAGACGAAGAAGACAGTTGTATAAATTTATTTATTATTACTATGCTGGAAAACATAGTACTGAGCATAATACAGCATAGCACTAAATTCTTTGTATTCTTGGTTGTTGTTTTTCCACTGGTAGAAGGTTGACTCGACACTTTATGGGTGTTGGTTGGTGTCGTCGTCATTGTCATCATCATCATCATCATCAGTAATATCATCATACTTTATACGTTATGTTTTCTATTACGTAACGTAACATTACACTACGGTACATTTCGTTTCGCTTATAGTCAGTTGTCGACATCGTCAGTGTTATAAATGTTTGCACATTTTTATTTTATTTTTTCTGTTTTTGTAGCTTTTGATTGGGATGAGAAATAAATAGATTTTTTTTTTGTTGGGTGAGATAGAAAAATAAAATATAAATTTGCTTTAATGTAACTTCTATAGAGAAATCTATATAAAAAGCTGGTGATATGATGACGACACAGTACACAAAAAATAAAAATAAAAATGAAAATGAAAATATATATATATATAGAAGGAAAACAAACAACACGATAACTAACTCTCACGCTGGTGTATTTTCAACTTTTCTATTCCGTAAAGATGGCTGCTGCTGTTGTTGCTACTTTTTGCTTTTGGTTTTCATTGGAAAACTTTTATTGGTTTGAGTTGGTTATCCATAGATATATATGTATAAAACATTGTGGGCTGTAGGATTGTTTGATGATGTATAAAAAGTATAAGGGATTGTTCTAGACAAAAAATATATATATATATATATATATATATATATACATGAAGAAAGAAATAAAGGAAAAGTTAGCAGTTTGTTCGGTGTTTTATAGAAAAGATAGATAGATATTTGGATATTTTATTTTTTGCATTGCTTTTATTTCATTTTTACTTAACTTTATTTAAGTCTAGGAATGAGTTGGATAATAATAATAATAATAATAAAAAAAATAAGGGACAAGGGTGTGATTTTCAATTGCAAATATATACACAAAGGCAGCAACAACGCATATAAGTTTTGCGTTTTACTTTTGTTATTTTGTGACACAAGGACGAGTTTGAAGATTTTGTATTTCTAGTAGAAGGAAAAATATTGAATGGGTGGAATTGTGTTTTTATTTGGTTTGTTCTGTATGATGTTTGCATGTAGCTGCTAAAAGGTCCTAATTTTGTTCATATTTTGTTGATATTTCTCTATCAAACCATCGAATGGACTTGCTACAGGATTTTTGTTGTTATTTATGTTGAAGGCAAAAAAAAAAAAAAACGAATTATTATTGGAAATAAGGGGAATAAGATGGAATATATAGGATTTAATATATATTTTTTTTTGGTTGCTTCATTTTACTTGGCAGAGAAAGTGTGAGCGTGAGAAATAAAGACATAGGGTTTGGTGTTGGCAATAGTGGCGGACAAATAACGTGAAATAAAAATAAAAGAATGTAAGTAGGACTCTGTGGAATCTGAAGGCGTAGGGATTTTTTTATTATTATTATTATATTTTTTTTTTTTGCTTCATTGTAAATGATAGACGGAATGAGAGTTAGTAAAAACGTGAAGAAAAAAAAGGTCACGATAGGAAAAATAAAAAGGATGTGAACGTGAAATTGGAGACAACGAAGAATAATAGTCGTCCTGAGTTATTATTATAAAATTCGTCTTTTCACTTTTATGGTGGTTGAGTGGTTTTATTATATATATATATATATATATATTTCGGGCTGTTTTCTTATTAATATTATTGTTTATCTTCAACCCTAGCAATAAAAAATTAAAAGTATAGAAGAAAGTAATTTTTTTTTTTTTCATTTTTTTAATCCGAACCATGAGTAGCGCAAAGGAAAAATAAATAATTAAAGTGATTTAGGTGGAAAAAGTAGGTGATTATTTCTGAGTTGTGTGGGTGGCATTTCGTTTTTCATTATTATTATTATTATTACTGTATTTTTTTTAACCTTTCTTAAAGCTTTACAACTGTATTTAATAAGCTTTCTGTTTACTTATTGCTATGTTTCAACTGTAAAACAGTTTTTACTTGTTTATTCTATTTCTTTAATTTTATTTATTAGTGTGGGATAAATGTTTTTAGAGTTTTTATTATATTATTGACTAGACTAGATAGAAATAGAATAATAATAAAAAAATCATCTATAATCATCTGCTTCTCATAAGTATTTGTTTGCAAATAGAATTGTGTGTGTCGTTTCATTTTTATGAAAATATATAAAATTCAAACCACTAAAAGCTAAGCTAAAACCTAGGTTATAATTTTTAAATAATAATAATAATAATAATAATAAATGTATAAACAGCAAAATAAATGTGGTTGTTTCGAGAATATATGTATATTATATGGAAAGGGTAGAAAACTGTACAAGTAAATATTGTCCGTATTAAAAATCATCCCCTGTTATGTTTTCATTTTTTTTTTTTTTTGTTGCAACTTTAGAATAGAATAAAAGAATAAAAATGTCCCTTTATAATACAATTGCTATTTCCACTGTTCACTTCTTTACTGTTTAGTAGTACTAGCTGGCTGTGTTACAAAATATATATATATATAATATATTTATAAATAAAAATTATGATAGAACCACAAGAAAAGCCAATGTTTTTTGCTCTTCTACTTACTACTGCTTCTGCTACAACTTCTACTTCTACTTCTACTTCTACTGTTGTTTTTAAAGAGTAGAACACAAGCTAACACTAAACCAAAAATAATAATAAATTTTTTCCTCATTTCTCTGTTGTTTTGTTGTATTTTATTTATTATTATAATTTTCTTTTATTTTTCTGCTGCTATTACGTTGTTGTATGTAGTGAAAAGCAGCAGCAGCAGCAGCAGCAGCAACAACGATGATGGTAAACGGCAATGGATATATAAAAAAAAAAAAAATCGGCGCGACAGTCCTTACTTTATTTTACTTTACTTGGCTTTTGCTTTACTTTATTTTATTTTACCTCCCTTATTATGGTTTGGTTTAAATTTATTTTTCTTTTTTTTTTTTTATAAATATAAACACATTTATATTCTTCTTTCTTGCGTACATAAAACAGCATATATTTTTATGTTTAATATACACAATCGCACTCGATTTATGTGAAAAATTTCATCGGTTTATACATTTTTTCTTGCTTTGTATTTTGTGTGTCGTTTTCCATATACAACATACATAATATATAAAGATACGTACAAAAAAAAATGAAAAAAAAATGAAAAAACAACATGATAACAGCCGAAATATATGTAGGAAGGGATAAATAAAAAAATAAACTGGGATAAAATTAAAGGAAAATGTAATTTTCTAGAGAAAAATGATATAAAAATTAGAGGAAAAAAAAGAAGCAAAATGTTTGGATGATGATGATGATGGGTGTGCGGTGACGTTAACATTTTATGATGGCTTTTCATGTTGTCTCCCGCACATACCGTGTTATTATTCCCCTACGACAATATACACGGTGGTTAATATATTTATATTTTGTGACATAAAAGCACAAAACATATAAAAATCACTGACTGTCAAACTTTTAAATGACTTAACTTGCCTACGTTATACGGAAGTACGTCATTGGAAATCCTTTCGTTAAGGGTTTTAACAGCAATATTTTATCTAAAAATAATTTCAGGATAATATTTCCTATTGCGTCATCATACTGCAAAAAAAGAGACACTACTGTACCGAAAATTTAATTGTTTATTATTTAAGGGATGACATTGTTATTATTGCAGCATAATGGTGGTTAAATTGAGACACTACCGTTGAATATTATTATTTATTTTTGCTTAGGTTTTTCTATTCATTCTTGTGCTAAAGTTCAATTCACTAGATTTCACCAGAGCTGAGAGAATAAACCAAAATATTTCAGGATAGTTTTTATTTTTTTTTTTTTTGAGAATAATAAATACAGTTAGGGGGTTGATTACTTTAGTCTTTTATTATTCCTTTTACTACTTGCTTAATTTGATTGGTAAAAATATTTTTATTTTATTTTTTTGCATAGAAGAATACTAGTCTTTTAGGGATGAAATATTTAATTAAAAATTCAGATTTGCAATGTTTGTGTTGATGAGAGAAGAAGAATAGTGAGGTAAAATATTTCTTAATCTTATCAAATTGTATTTGTTTTGTCCTTTTTTATTTTTGCATCCCTATAATGGTTTTAACTGAAATAATATTGTAATTTCAGGAGGAGTCCTGATTTTATTATTATTTTTTTTTAAAGTTATTAATTTTAACGACTTTGATAAAAATTATTGAATTATCTAAGGGTTGTTGTTTATGCACTTTTCTTTGGTTTGCTTTGGTTTATTAATTTTTATATAAACAAATTACAAACAAGCCTTTAGGACTGGACTTACCTAAATGAAATAGTGTGTTAAATGACCTTATATTGTTAACATCGGTTATTATTGAATTTTTACGGATAAAAACCGATTATATATTTTTGTAATCAATTAATCTCGTTTATAAAAGTAAGTAACGAAAAATAAATAAACTTTGAGAAGCATTTTCCCTACTATTTACCCTAAGTGTTTTTTTGGTTCAACACACATCATATTTCATCGTGTAGTATTCCTTTTTTTTCACTCTCTGTTAACAATATTAATAATAATATTAATAAAAATAATAATAATCATTCAATAGATGATATGTTGGCCCATTCACATACCATAGTTAGGTTATTAAGTCCATATACACTCTAGCCTTCATCCTTTAGCTTTTATATTTATTTGATTTGATTTTTATTATATATTTCATCGTCGTTGCTTGCTTGCTGTATTATTATTTTTTCTTCTTTTATATTTTTAATAAATTTTTATTACTTTTCATGATGGTTTTGTTTGTTAAATTAAACAAAAAAAGGGGTTAAACGTGTTTTATATTTATTTTTAGTATGTAGTTGCTTGCTTTTTGGTCGATTATTGTGGGTTCAATAAAAAAAAAAAAACGCAAATATATTCGGGAATTTATTAATTTATAAAATTAATTTTTCATTTGCTTTAAAAACAATCAGAAAATAAATTTATTCGTATATACAGAATAAATATTTTTCTGTATTTGATTTGAATAACAAATGTAATGATTTTCGATTGGAAAATAAACTTATTAATAGTTAATAATCGGGATTAAAATATTGATAACTTAAATAATGGAATTAGAATGAGCATTTTGAGTTG
This sequence comes from Ptychoptera contaminata, assembly GCA_963942525.1. Taxonomy (NCBI): domain Eukaryota; kingdom Metazoa; phylum Arthropoda; class Insecta; order Diptera; family Ptychopteridae; genus Ptychoptera; species Ptychoptera contaminata. The sequence goes on along the minus strand of OZ012638.1, from coordinate 36,115,127 downwards.
GTGGAATAAAAATAAGGAATAATATTGTGTAGCAACAAACGACAATGTTATGCTGAGTGGATAGTTGGTTGATTGGTTGGTTGGTTAGTTGGTTGGCTAACTGACTGGCACTCCTTATACCATTATGTATGAATCACCCCGTAATACAAGTAAAATAAAATAAAATAAAATAAAAAAACAAAATAACTAGAAAAGAAAAGAATAAAATGAAAAACAACAATCAACATTGGAACGTTTTATATGAGTCAATCATAATTTAGGGGTGAATTATATATCCTTATTGCCATTTTCTACATTTATTTCCACTTATTTACTATTTTTATTATTATGATTATTTATATTTGTCTATGCATTTTATGGGGTGGCGGGTGTAAGATATTATTTTATTATGAATTTCTTGTTAATAAATAAATAAAAATAAAAAACAATTTACTTTTGGGGTGAAAACATGAATAAATTTTGCTCTTGTGCTTTGGATAAAATGATTTTTTCAATGATTAATTTAAAACAAATCAATATTCGATTTGTTAATATTATGATTATGATTATCTAATTTATTTAATTGTATTAATTTGTTATTTGTTTTTTTTTTGCAGATATGGTAACGGAATGAGTGCCCAGGGGGGCTCCTCAGGGGCTTTAGCCTTAGGGGGCCGTGCAACTCCAAATAGGGGCTATCCGGAGCCCCACAATCAACAAAACTCTTCTACCGGCGAGAAAATAACAACGGGTAGATCGAGACGTCGTAAAGTTGTACAAGATGATGTTCAACAGATAACCCAAGTTCTTAATCCAAATGTACAGCAAAATTCTTATCCAAACAATTTATTAAATAATAATAATAATAATACAAATATTAATAATAATAATAGTAATAGTGGTAATTTAAACAATAATAATAATAATACGTCAGTTAATCAACAATTTGTGACAAGTCAACAACAACAACAGCAGCAACAATTACAGCAGCAGCAGCAGCAACATCTCGGTTATGGTGGAAATAATTTAAATTATTCTGTAAATAATCAAAATATTGGTAATGGACATTTAAATCCAAATCATCATCAATATATTGGACACGGCGGTTATAATCAGCAACAGCAGCAGCAACAACATCATAATAGTTTAAATAGTCATCATCACCATCAGCAGCAACAGCATCTTCAACATCATCAACAACAGCAGCAACATCATTTGCAACAGCAACAACAGCAACAGCAGCAGCAACATTTAAGTGTTAACAATAATAATAATAACAATAATAACAATAGTGCAGTGAGTGGTAATAATACATTTAATACAAATAATAGTTCGTCGCCAAACATGGTAGCTGCAACGGGTAACCAACAAGCCATGGATGTCGGTTTTAATGCTCAGGTTAGTGACATTATTCATGGTTAATTATTCGCATAATACTGAAAATAATAATACAAAATCATTAATTAATTTTTTAATTTAATTTCGCATTTTTTTTTCACTTGTTTATTTGTTAATGTTTATGTTTAATTTCCTATTTATTAGATGCAGATGGGTGGCGGAATGGGCATGCATACACAATCCCATCAACAATATATGAACGGGATGAATAATATGGGTGGTGGCGGTGGTACCGGTGCTAGTGTCGGAGGTGGTGGCGGTGTAGGCGTAGGTGTTGGTGGCAATAGTGTTGCCGGCAGCATGAGCAACATGAATAATATGACAAGCATAAATAGTTTAAATGGTATGAGTAATTTAAATACAATGAACGGTATGAATTCAATGCAAATGAATTCAATGAATCCAATGAATAATATGAATTATAATACATCAAGACATCATCATGTAAGTAGTTATTTTATTTATTTAATTATTTATATATTGCATCTTCTTATTGTTACAATTTAAATACAAATAAATAAATTATTATGTATAAAAGATATTACATAATCATAATAAATTTAATAATAATACTAATTATGCATGATTATTATTATTATTATTATTATCATCTGAAAATTAAATACAATTATAAAATTATTATTATTATTATTATTATTGTAGATGAATCCAATGGCACAAATGCAAGGGATGAATATGGGTGGTATGCAGCAAATGCATAGTATGAATCCAATGAATCAAATGGCAAATATGTCGCAACATATGAATGGTGGTGGAATGAGTCATCATCATCAAATGAACCCTATGGCTAAAATGCAGGGTATGGCTAATGGTGGTTATCCACCACGACGAATGTCACCATATCCATCACCACAAATGTTATCGGCACAAAAACGAGCTGCTATGTATCCAGGCATGGTAAATCCAAATTCACAGAGTATGCCATCGGGGCCAATGCAATATCAACAACAGCAACAGCATGTACAACAGCAGCAGCAACAACAACAGCAGCAACAGCAGTTATCACAACACCAGCAACATCCGCATCACCCACAGCAAACAAATGTGCCGCCAGTTCCTATACAAACGAATAATTATGGTCGTGGCCCAGTTGTTAATACAGCGGCATATAATCGTGGTGGCCCTGTTATACCACAGCAGAGGCAAAACACTCCACCTTATTCTAACACACACAATCAACAATTTTACGGTGGAAATACCTATCAAAATGTACCAAGGTATGTATAATATTTGAATACTGATGAGCTGCGATAATTTTCGATCTATAAAATCATAAAAAATTAAATTGTATGTTTGTTTTTCAATAGTTATCAACAAGAAGTACGATTAAATTACCAACATAGTCCAGTACCTGGTAATCCGACACCACCGTTAACGCCGGCTACGTCTATGACACCATATATCAGTCCTAATCCCGATATTAAACCGGCTCCTATGCACAGTAAGTATTTTTATTGATTATTTTTAATGCAACGATTATTTTTATTAATTGTTTAATATTTTTAGAAGATGATGAATTACGATTGACATTTCCTGTTCGTGACGGTGTAATATTGACACCATTCCGCTTGGAACATAATTTAGCAGTTAGTAATCATGTGTTTCAATTAAAACCAAATGTTTTCAATACATTAATGTGTCGGTTAGTAATTTTTTATTGATTAAATGTTATAAAAATTTTACAAATTCTTTAAATCGTTTCCATTTCACAGACCTGATCTCGAATTACAATTAAAGTGTTTCCATCATGACGATAAATTAATGAATACAAATTGGCCGGCTAGTGTACAAGTATCTGCAAATGCAACACCATTGATAATTGATCGTGGTGAAAATAAAAACTCTCATCGACCACTTTATTTGAAGCAAGTATGCCAGCAGGGACGAAACACAATACAAATAACCGTCAGTACGTGTTGTTGCGTAAGTATTTCCTTCATTATCAATATTATTCTTTACCTTATTTTGTTTTAAATTAAATTAATTAATTTTACCTATTTTTTAGTCACATTTGTTTGTTTTACAAATGGTTCATCGACCATCTGTACGTCATGTTTTACAAGGTTTAGTAAGGAGAAATCTTTTACCAGCTGAATTTTGTGTAGCGAAAATAAAACGCAATTTTAATGCTGGCGGTTATGCAATAATGCAACAGCAACAGCAACAACAGCAGCAGCAACAACAAATACCGTCAACAGCATCAACAACAGTAACAGGACTAGATCGTGATAATAATAATAGTAGTAGTAGCAGTAGTATTAATAATAATAATAATAATAGTAATAGTAATAATATGAGTAGTAATAATAACAACAGCAACAATAATAACACTAATAGTAATAATAATAATAATAATAACAACAACAGTATTGAACAAACAACAATAAGAGTATCATTAAAATGTCCTGTTACATATAAAAGGATAACGTTACCAGCTCGTGGCATTGACTGTAAACACACACAATGTTTTGATTTAGAATCATATTTGCAATTGAATTGTGATCGTGGCAGTTGGCGTTGTCCTGTATGCAAGTAAGTGTAACAACCATAACCATGTAGTATCCGTATTAAGAATCAATATTAATTAATTTTTGTTTTTAATTATCAGTAAGGGAATATTAACTGAAGCACTAGAAATTGATCAATATATGTGGGCTATTTTAAGTGCATTAAGTACAACAGATACTGAAGAAGTGTCTATTGATTCTGGTGCAAATTGGAAAGCAATTAAAATGGTGACCGGTATTAAAATGGAAGAGGACATCGATACAAAACGATTAAATAAAGTCAATTCACCTGGTTCAACAACACTACCTACCTGGGATAATTCGCAAGCGATGAGTCCTTACATGTTTCCGGATATGAATACAATAGCCAGTGGAAGCATGATGGGACAAAAGTAAGTTTATTAGAATTATTTTTATTCAGAATTAATTAATAATGAAAATTTTCGCTATTTCTCTCAGTTATAACAATAGGAACGCCTATGATTATAATCAACAGAATACTGATGGAGGTGGCAATAATCAGCTTGTAAATGAATTTAGTGCAAGTGTTACTAGTCCATTAACACATTTAAGTGAATCAGTTAATTCATTAGAATTAAATCCGTTAAATGCTATGGAAAAATCACTGAATGATCAGGTAATTATCCATTTTTGTTTAATTCTTTTCTGCTTTGGTTACTTATTTGTTTTTAATTTTTGTACAGATGCCTCACACACCTCATACACCACATACACCTGGTGGTGCATCCACAGGACATCCATTAACACCTGGTGGACCACCAAGTGTAACATCAGTTCATGGTGAAACTAGTTCAACACAAATCAATTCAAATTCAGGTAATTAAAATTTTCTTATTTATTTTTTTAACTAAGGAAAATAATTCAAAACTTTGTGTAGGTGGAACAACAGGTAGCAACTCGTCACCACAACATAATTTGATATCAAATCAGAATGCAACCTCAGGTACAACAACGACCGGTTCAACAGCAAATGGCACAATAAATAATCAACAAATGAATAATCCAATGCAAAATTCAATGATGAATCATCAACAGCAGCATCTTATGAATTCATTTATGAGTGCACAAAATGACATTAGTTTAATTAATTTAACCGATGCCGACTTAAATGCTGACTTAAATTTTGATCCAGCTGCAGTTATTGATGGTGACGGAACAGCGGATGCATTAAATGTATGATTTTTTATTTTTATCAAAATAAGTTGGATTTTCAACTTTTTTTTTATTTTCTTTAGTTATTGTCCGACAACGTTGTTGATCCTATGGAATTATTATCGTACTTGGATCCGCCAGACTTGAATACACCACCATCAAGTGGTTCCAGTAACAATCCTAACAATGATGATATATTAGCTGCATTTTTAGATTAGAATTATTTGACAAAAACTGGAGAATCTCCGTTAAAGTTAAAAAAAAAAGAATTTCTTTCCCAAAGACGCTCAGTTTAGTGAATTAAAAACAATTAAAGGGGAATAAATTCAATAAACAAAAGAAATAAAAATGTGATTAAAAAAGTTACTTATTTAGGGGCGCAAGTGTTAAGTCAATCAAAAGAAACTAATGATAACAAACAATGCAGGGATTTGAATAAATAAATAAATATTATAGAGAGAAATTGCCATAAAAACTAAAAGGAAATAGTGCGGTTTAAAATCAGTTTTTAAAAATGTGTCGAAGTGCGTGCTGCTCACACGAATATAAAATAAAACAATTAAAATAATTAAATTAACTTATTTCAAATACATAGTCAATTATTTATTAAAAAACAATTTTAATTAAATGAAAAATGAAAAGAAAATACAATTAATTTTCTATTAAAAATGAAAAAAAAAAGAATTCAAAATTTCTTTTCTCTTTATGTAAATTTAAAGTTTTAAGATAGAAATGATGAAAAAAAAAAAGAAATAATTATAAATAAGGAACTTAAGCTTTTTGGATTGCAGCTTAATTAATTAATGGTTATGTAATAAATTATATATCTATCTATATGAATAATTTAATAAATATATTTAGATTTTAAAAACGTTTCCTATAGCAACATCATCAGCATAAATGGTGATCTAAGAACACATACACACACTCGAACCATAATGTAATCAAATAAATAAAATTAAATAATAATTATGATAAAAATCACATGATCTTTGCTCTCTTTATCAGTTTCTGTTAATTTAAATGATTAAAATTGTACAAAAAAAAAAAACAGAGAATAATTAATGAATAATCTTTTAAAATGTAAAAAAGAAGTTCCTTTTATATTAATTAACAATTTATTAGTGTACTTAAAAGAAGAAAAACAAAGGAATTTAATTATTGGTTTTTTATGACTGATTCTTTAATTTAATAATTAATTAATGATTTACTTCTTATAATTTAATTAAAACAAAACTCGCAATTCATGAATTTTTTATCTTTTGGTTCCAATGAAAATTTTGTTTTTCCCTTGCTTAAATATATAGATTAAATTATTTTTATTTTATTAATTATTAATTAATTTTCTTTCTTTTTTTTTTCTTCGTTGTGATGCTGATCTGATTTTGGGTAGAAAACTTGCAGTAAAAAAATAATAATAAAAACTCAAAATTACAATGATAATAGTTTTAACATATAAGAATCCAAAAAAAAAAAAATAAATAATTAAATATGATGATAATTCAATAAATAAATAAATAATTAACAATCATGGAACATTAACCTTGCAAAAACTATTTTAAAAAATAAATAAAAATAAAATGTTAATTTAATTAAAAAAGTGACGAAATATGATAGGGAAATTAATATTTTAATACTGAATGAATTAATTTTTGTTGTTCCTTTATTACTTTTTTTTTTTTAATTTAATTAATTAATTTAATTTTTTTACACTAATTATATTCGTGAATGCAAGTTTTTTTAATAAATTAATTTTAAATAAATTGTTTTGCGTAAATGACAAAACGGAAATGATATAAATGAGAAAATTTCCTCTTTACACATTCACCGCCATCTGTTAAAAAAAAAATTAAAAATATTTTCTATAAAACATTCAATAATAAATGACAGCAGCAAAGAAAGTCTTTTAATTAAATTAATTAAAATTTTTATATAAATTCGTGAGTATAAACAAAAAGCATTTTCACCATTAAATCGCAATTAAATAATTTATTTTATTTAATAAATTTATTCAAAAATTCCTACATACATCATTAAAAAAAAAAAAAAAACTTCTAAGTAAAAAATTAATAATAAAATTTTTATTCAAATACTTTTTAATTTTTATTTTAATTTAAGTAAACTCATAAAGTGATAGTTACTTATATTTAATATTAAAAAAAAATAATTAATAAATTAACAAAAAAATTAAAAAAAAAATATTAAAAAAAAAAAAGATAAAAAATATTATTAAATTAATTAAATAAGAAAATAAAATCTATTTAATAATTTTCACTATTAATCAATTAATTAAGTATATGCATGTGAATGTGCGTGTAAAAGCGTGAACGTGTGACCGGATGAATTAATTATTTATAATATATATTTTTAAAATGTTAAAACTATTAAAATTTATTAAATAATTTGTAATTATTATTGATAAACAGAAATAAGGAAAAAAGAAAAACAATTAATTAATAACAAAAAAATATTATTAATAATTATAATTATAAATAAAAAATAATAAAAATAAGAAAAAATCTATATTAGTTTAAATAAAAAGTAAAAATAAAATTATTTATAATTAATTATTAAATGATTTAAAATTAAGAAAATTACATTATAAGCAAATAAAAATTAAGAAAAATAATAAAAACCATTAATTATTTAATAAATAAAAAAAAAAAAAACCTCTAATAAAATAATTAAATAAAAGTGCAAGATGGAAAAAGAAAACAAATTATTAAATAAAACTTATATATATATTATACATATATTTAATTAATTAATTTAATTTAATTTAAATAATTCTAATAAAATAAAATAAATATAAATTAATGAGATAAAAATTTGTAAAATTATTTAATTAAAAAATTAAAAAAATTCCCATTATACACACACACACACCGCCACACAAAGGCATAAACACAAACACATAAACATAATAAAATTAATTAATTAATTGTAAATAAATTAAAAATTTGAATTTAAATCAATTTAATGAAATGAAAGAAAAAATTCTTATCATCAGAAAATGATGCTAATGCAGATGCTGATGATGATTAATAATTATCCCAAAAAAAAAAAATTAAAATATGAAAAATTTAAAACGTTGAATTTAATTAATTAAATAAAATAATTTTTCTTTTTTCTTTTTTGTAAATAAATAATAATTATTCATGTCGGCTACTTGGCCCTGTGTTTGCAGAGTTTTCTTTCTTTCTTCATTTTTCTATTCTAATCAGCGGTTTCATGTAATTTTTCCATGCATTAGTAGCTGTCCAATTTTATTTTATTTAAATTTACTGAATTTTATTTATTATTTTTAATTATTTAAATACTAGCATTAGCTGCGTTAATTGCGTTATTTGTGTTGAGAATTTCTCTTTGATTTATTTTCAATACGACGGCACTAACGCATGCTTTATGTAATTTTTATGGTTATTTCTCTAAACCAATCAAAAGTAAAGAAAAACCTAAACCAATCAGCACGTAGAGAATTTTTATAGCAAATAACGGTAACAAAAAAGAAAACAAAACCAAACTCATGGCCAAATTAAGACAATTTAATTTAAAAAAGAAAAGTTTTAATAAAAAGCGCTTAAATAAAATAAAAGCTTAAAATACTAATTATAATAATAATAATAATATGCTTAAACGTGTCGAATTATTATTTGTCATTATTAATTAATTAAATAAAAGAAAATTTTCCGTTCTTGTTAATTAGTAAAAATAAAATTAATGTAAAAATTCATAAAGAAAAAAATCCAACCCTTAAAAAATCGGTTTAAAGAAAGCAAAAATGTGTAAAATATAAAATTAAATAAGAAAATAATAAAAATAACAGAAAAAAAAGTAAATAAATATATATAAGAGAGAAGAAAATGCATTTTAAAAAACGTTAATTAATTAATTATTCAATGTTTTCTTTACTTCTTTTTTTAAATGTTAATTAATTTATTTATTATTTTTATGTAATTTAAAAAAAGAACTCTTAAAGAAAATCATAATATTATTCATAAATAAATCATTTTATTGGCCAGTCTATAAAGTTTAATTAACAAAAATTATGCAAAACAAAGAAAAAAAAAAAACCTACAAATATAAATAAGTGAAATTAAATTAAATTAAATAATTATTTATAAACAAATTAATAAATAAACAACCCTTAAGTAAAGTAAAATTAAGTTAAAATTTAATGAAAATAAAACAAAAAATATTTAAATTAAAAATAATAATGCTAAAAGAAGAAAAAAAAGAGAGAAATTATTAAAAATAAAAAAAACATAGAATTTAATTAATAAATAAAATTAATGGTGAATTAAATACAAAAAATAATTAAATAATTAATTAAAACAAAAGTAAATTGAATGAGAGTTTTATAAAAATGGGAACGGAAATACTTTTTATTAAAATAATTATTTCTTTTTCTTTTATCCTTATTTCCTATTTATTTAATCAAATCTAATTTAATTTAATTTAATTAATTTATAATCAAAAGCTCAAATATGTTGAATATACTGTTTTTATTTTGGGAAATTTATTTATTTAAATTAATTAAAATGCAACACAAGAGTAGAATTTTGTCAACAGCAAAAAATGTGTGTGTAAAAAATAATAAAAGTGTTTCTGTGGATTGGACGCGGTAAAGTGAGTGAGTGTGAGAATAGGGAGCCAGAATATTAAAAAAAAAAGAAAAGAAAATAAATAAATAAAATTTAATTTAATTTAATAATTATAATGATTAATAATTAATTAATTAATAATAATAATATATTTTAAAGAAAAAAAAAAAGATTAAGGTTTTTTTCAATTGGTTTTATTTATTATAATTTTACCTATCCGTAAAGTCTTGTTTTTTTCCATTCTTCTCTTTTATGTTATTGTTCCATGATCTGAGCCACAGGATTATTGTTGGTTTTTCATGTAAGTAAAAATAAATTAAAAAGGGAAAACGATTATCTGGATATACCGCATAAAAATTCCTAAAGAAATTTTAAGATTTATTAGAAAAACACCAAAAGTTAGGCAATACAATAGCAACATTACACCAATCAAGTTCAATACATATTAATTTACAAATTTCTGTTTTATTACTAATTGTTATTGTTTTGAATTAATTTCTTTAATTGCAAATAATTTAATTTAATTAAAGGTTAAAAAACCCTAAAAATATGAGATAATTAATACAATAACGGAGTTACAATTTTAATTATTATTTTTACAAATAAATCAGTGGAAAATCTAAGTACAGTCACGATACGTAAATAACTCATTAATTAATTTATTAAAAAAGAAAACATAAAACGTTTTTAAAAATTTGCTTATATTATTATATTTTTTATTGTTTTTCATTTATATCATAATTAGGGTAAAAATGTCATATTTCGTAATTACTTCTTCCTTTGTAGAAATACGTTTTTGTTTGCGATTTTTTAATACAATAAAATTTTGCAAATTAATTTCTTTTTAATAATTTTTTTATTTTTCAATTGTAAATTTTCATTCAATCATCAAAATTTATTCAAAAAAATTATGAATAAATTATGCTGCAATATGAGTTTGGTCACCAGTTGTGCAGTTTTATTAAACCGAGTCGGACTAAATGGATTAAAAGTGTTACAAATAATTAAAAAGTGTACAAATTAACAAGTGAAGTTATATATATATATTAAATAGTGCTAATGCATGGATTAATTGTGATTATTTTATTTGGAATTGTGTTAATTAATTAATTATTAAAATTTGAATTAAACGAATGTGTTGGCAAGTGTTTACACGATAAAGCAAGAAAAATGGCTTATAAAAAGGTTTATTCTGTTAAAGGTAATATCTAAATTGCTTTAATATATTAATTAAACAATTTTAATTTATTTTTTTACTAAATTAATAAGTAAATTAATTATTTTTGGCTAAAATTTTTTATAAAACACATTAAAAATGTCAGCAATCATAGAATGAGTAAACATTTAACAATAAAAACCTAGTAAATGTTTCTTTTTTTACAATTGCTAACTTTTTATTTGAAATTAAAATAAAATAAAATTATTATAATTATATTCATCAATTCAACAATATTTAATTGATTTTTAGATTATAAAAATAATAAAGCAAATAATTTATGTTTAAAAAAGCATATTTTTGCATATATATTTTTTGCAATTTTGCTAATTTGTGTGACAGCAATACTTATGGTTGGTTTGTATACCGGTTACACTGCCATCTATCGTAAGTACATTTCATTTAATGAAATATTCTCGTTTTCTTTAATTAACTGAAATAAAATTATATTTTAGCTAATGAACAGTCAATAATTGTTAATAAATTAATGAAATTAAATGAAAATCAAAATAATATCGTTGAAAAGTACAGTACAACAGTTATAGATGATACGGAGAAACGGGATAAACGTGAAATAAATGGAAATCATGGAAAAAATCAAAAGGATTTTGATGAGAAAATTTCATTCATTGAATTTATTAAGAAAAATCGTGCAATTGTCAAAAACGGTGAAATAATAACAGACGATAACAGGGATAAATATTCAAAAGTTGATAGTGTTGTGCATAATATCAATTCGATAAGGTATAAACGTGATTTGAGTGAACTCGAACGGCAATTGAATCCCATAAATCATTATGAAAGTTTGTTGAGTCAACTGAATGCAGAGGAGCAAATGAAATTTGTGCGCGAGAAGCGGATGGCGGAACACGAGTTGCAGAAACTAGAGGAAAAAGTAATTAATTGCCGAAAATCAACAATTGATAATCAATGCGATGCTATTTATGCTCAGTTTGTGACCTTAAAACAGGAAATTGACGAAAAGTTCAATCGTATGGCATCCATTTTACAAGGATTGGAAATGCACAAAACTGACGGTAACGAAAATTTATTTCGAGCAGAAAATGAGGAAAGAAAATCTGAAGACACAAATAAATCAATTAAACTCACGAAAGAGGAGAAAAAAGAGATGAAAAAACAGAAAAAACTAAAAGACAAATTGAATAAAAAGGACAGTTCGGAGGAATCTTCCGAGGAGAAAAAAAATAAGCTGAAAGACAAAGGTAAAGACGATAAAACAGTTCCGCAACCGATTAAATTAAATGGACATAATGAACAACTAGATTTGACCACAAGTGCACCAGATTTAATCATCGATGAGATTGAACAAACGACGAAAAACAAAATAATTGCTGATAAGATTACAACTGTTTCCCCATTGGAATCAACATCAACGAAATCAACTGCATCGTCAACAACAACAGAGCATTTAAAAATTGACGAAAATTTTCCAACAGTTTTAAAGAAAAATGAAACATTGCCTGACCTCCATGTTGTTTCAGAATTAACAGACAAAATTCCAGCACACGGTCTCGATAAAGATGAAGTAAAACCAGAAAATATAAACATTAATGAAAAACTACCAGAAAAGCCAAAAAGTGAAAAATTTGATAAAATTCCCGAAGTTATCCAGATCTTAGATCAAGCAGATGCAAACACAAGTAGTTCTACAACTACTACTCCAGTAGCAACCACAACAGAGCTTGATATAAACAAAAATATAGTGCAAAATGTCAATTGGCGCCCTCCGAAGATCCATGAAGATTTGCATGAAGATTTTTTGGAGAAAAATTGGGACAATCTTAAGGAACCCTCGCCAATGGAACAATTTATAAATCACAAAACGAAGAATCGGGTTAGTAACTATGATGGAGTAAGTTTTAAGGATAATTTAGTCGGAAGTGATGCAGGAAAAGCTGGTAATGCTAATAACAATAAAAATCTTGATATTATTGGTAGGTTCATGAAGTAGGAAAGCAGAAAATTATTTTTATTCTAAACTTTATTTTCTGTAGGTGCAAGCGGTCCATTTATCTCGTTGTGTGAGGAAATCGCTAAGAAAAATGCTAAACAGCAAACGCAGACATCACAAGTGCCTGTGCCAATACATACAATTCCATTGTCAAATTTCGGTGGTCAAATTCAAACATTCATTCCACATCAATTTACCGGTCGTGGTCCAATGCATATTCCCGTCACTGGGGAAACAATGAAAGCTTCGTCCCAGGTTATTATGAACCCCAGCTATGGTAATTATATGCCGTATCCATTCTGCTATTACGTGGTACCTGGGCAACAATTCCGTGCTACTCACCAAACTACCGGGTGGCCTCAAATGCAGCCAGCGTTTAGTAATGGCATGGGAATGTATCCACATAATCAAGGTTTGTTTTTTGTGTTAATTTTCTATCGATTTCAACAAACTGTTCCGTTGTAGAGAATTCCTTAAACTTTTATGACAAAATTGTTTTTCCGCCGAGTAGACACGATGAACGAGATACTAATAAGCACGGCATAGATCCTAGATCTAGAGGTGCTTATCAGAATCAGTTTTAGTATAAATTTCTTTGCTTTAGTTTAATCATTTTTGAATATGTCGACAAAATATTTCTTTATAGGCTTTGTTTATGTTCCTAACCAGGCGGGCAATTTTGTGCCAGCATTTTCCAGTCTTAAAAATACTAATACAGGACATGGGTGAGCAATTTTATCTATCGACTGTACTTTCTTTACTTTTTAAATTAATTCCTTTTGAATCGGTTTTCCAGTTTTGTAGCAAATAATCAAAATTTACGAATGTCACAACCACAGTCATATTATTGTACTTATTTACCTGGGCAAAATTTACAAAGTAACTATCATGGTCCTGGCAGTAGTAATGTTCCACAGAATGCAGCTGATTATCGTTCACATGAGAATAATGCTGCTGAAGATACGGCTAGAGGGGTGCTCAATACAATTGTGGCTCCTGGACATAGCATTGCAGATGCAAATAGCTCAATTCACGCTTTCCCAGTTCATTGTGAACAAGGGTTTATTCCCTGCCTGAAAGTAAATCAATGTATTAATCTGGTGAGTTTATAAATTATATATTTTTGGTTTAAATAATTAACCATGTCCGTGTCCTAGAGTCAATTATGTGATTCAAAAGTTGATTGCCAAGATGCCAGCGACGAAATCGATTGTCCATGCGAATCGAAAATTGCAAAATCTAAAATATGTGATGGCTTCGCAGATTGTCCGAATGCCAGTGATGAAATTGGCTGTTTTGGTATAAACTTGTGTTTAGTTTTATATTTATGAAGCAGTTTTCTGTATTCTGTAATCAAATGCAGGTTGTGACAGATTTTCGTATTCCTGCTACTCCAATAGTGAGGAGTTCGAGAAGCATAAGAAATCGTCCATGTCCATGTGTTATTCGATTATCGAGAAATGTGATGGATTTGAAAATTGTTTGAACGGACACGATGAACGTGATTGTTCCATAATTGCCAAAGATTTAGATCATCATATGGTACATCTTTCTTTAAAATTAATCAACTGAATTTTTAAATTAAATTTTTTATTTGTTGTATCAGCCATATACTGTTGGCTTTACTGAAGGATTTTTATATAGAAATTATAAGGGAGTATGGTATCCGGTCTGCAAAAATCCAATGAAGTGGGCAAGAGAAGCTTGCGAGAGTGAAATTGGAGAGTTAACCGAAGATCCAATGATTTCCTATAAGCCCATGCTAATCAATGGTCCATTTATTCAACCGCATTCCTCTGCAAAAACTTTAATTGAAATTGACCTATCCGATCCAGTATTTGTTGAAACGTGCCCCAAAGAAAAACATCATATGGAAAAGAATGCCGTTTTATACGTGAAGTGTCCTCAAATGCAATGCGGAACAGTTATGCAAAACAAGAAAGAGCACGAAGAATCGTTACTTCGTATTATAAATAATCAGAATGGTAATTGCTGATTTTTTAAACCGGTTAAATATGCTTTAAATTTTTTATTTTTAAGACATGCCATCTCGGATTAAAAGAACTGAAACTCGTGTTGTGGGTGGTACAGATTCTGAACCATTGGCGTGGCCTTTCATTATTGGCTTGTACAGGAATGGTAGCTTTCTTTGTGGTGGAGTGATTCACACTGAAAAATGGATTATAAGTGCGGCGCATTGCGTTGAGAAATATCAGTCCTATTACTATGAGGTACGAGCGGGTGTTCTGAGAAGACACAGCTACTCTCCAATGACACAAATTATTGGGGTGAGCTCCATTATTGCTCATCAGACCTACGACAGATCCGGTAAAAATGTAATATTATTATATAGTGATCAAGATTTATTATTTCCATTTTATAGTCATGATAAACGATTTGGCACTGCTGCATTTGTCTAAACCTCTGATGTTTAACCGTTGGATACGACCAATTTGTTTGCCAGGGCCGAAAATAACATCTGATCAACAAGGTTGGATGTGGGGACCACAGCCAGAAACAGTTTGCACTGCTGTTGGTTGGGGTGCGGTCAAGGAAAAGGGACCAGAAGGTGATGAAATAATTTTGTTTTTTTAAAGCTTTGGTTGTAACCATTATCAATTTGTAATTTTAGCTGATGCTCTCCAGGAAGTTGAATTGCCAATAATGAAAGAGTGTAAACATGCAATGGATAAGCAAGGAGAAGAGATTTGCGCTGGATATGCAGAAGGTGGTCGCGATTCATGTCAAGGGGACTCAGGAGGTCCTCTTTTCTGCAAAAGTGTTAGTGATCAGTCAATTTACTACATTGCTGGCATAGTCAGTCATGGTGAAGGCTGCGCTCGACCAGACGAACCAGGTGTTTACACGAGAGTAGCTTTGTTTCTGGATTGGATTCATCAGTCTGAGAATAATGCGAATATTCCACATAGAATTCCACACCAAGTATGCTCTGGCACGATATGTTTCAATGGACAATGTGTTCCAGAGCGTAAGCATTGTGATGGGCATGTCGACTGCCTGGTTAGTTCTATTCATTATTTACAAATTATTGCTAAATTTTTCTAATAATATCTCTATATTCTGCAGTACGGTGATGACGAAAAAAATTGTAATTTCAATCACTTTGTTGGCTTATCGAAATTAAATCAAACAATTTCGAATGTCACAAATGAAGAAACACCAAACGCAGCAAAGCATGCAACACGAAATGAAACATTTATTGAAACACACAGTGAAACGCAAGCTTCAAAAAATAAAACCGAAACAAAAGCTCGTTTTGTAACAAATCAACCGATTATAAATCCGGATAAACTTGATATCACAGATTTTCCATTACATCGGGAAAATGAACTAAAGGGACTAGGCGACAATACTACAAAAAAACGTGACGAAACGCGATTATTCAATGACACAGAGGCGAAATTCATACCGCTGAAAAATATCACTAAATTATTCCTCAATATTGATAAATTTGTTTGCACAAAGTATGTATTTGTAGTTTTAACATTACTCATGACATTTTATCAACAATTTCAAATCCTCGGAATTTCAGAATTTTACAAACAATTAACTTAGTTCATCGTTGTGATCGGCAAATTGACTGCGAAGACGGCACCGACGAGCTTCATTGTAGTTGTCGTGACTTCCTACAGGTAAGCTTTGTTTTGCTAATACTTTTATTTGCATAAAAATTTATTTTATTTTTATAGAATTCACAGAATGGAAAATTCACGAATTTAATCTGTGATGGATTTGTTGACTGTGCAGATTTAACCGACGAGGAGGATTGCTGTTGGTTTCTTCACATTTTATAAAACAAAATTTATTTTAATGTTTTTGTATTTTTTTTAGTGAATTGTAAAACTGGCGAATTTAAGTGCGGCTTAAGCAAGAAATGCATAAAACGTGAATTAAAATGCAATGGAAAAGCTGATTGCGAATTTAAAGAGGACGAATTAGATTGTGGTGAGTGATTTCACTTTATTTTGATTATATACAAATTACAAATGTTTAATTTTTGCAAATAGTTGCATTAACGGATGGTACGGAAGTGGAATTGGATGAAAATAATCGTCCAAAGTTTTACTACCAAGGATATTTAACGAAGAACACAAATGGTCAATGGCAGATTGTTTGTCACAACGAAAAAGAATTAAATAAATCTGATTACACTAATGATTTGGTTCGAAAAACGTGTAATAAAATCGGTTTGAGTGATTACAAGTTTTTCAATAAAACAATATTTGATGAGGAACATTTGAAAAAATTAAGTGTATCCCGTCAGTCAAAGAATTATCCGATGGATCTGATCGATATTCGAAAATCAGCTCGTAAGGAACCTATTAATAAACACGTTTTACGACTCTTGGATGCACATGGAATATACAAACGAGAGAATATGGTAGAGGAGTTAGTGAAGCAACACAAAAATTGTGTTAGTTTGTATATAGAGTGTTTACCGCAGTCAATCGGTGGTAATAACTTAGTGATACCATCAGCCAAAAATAAAACGATGATACATAAGCCGGTGCAACCGATTTCACCACTTATCCAGCCTGGCAAAAAACCAACGGTAACAGTGCATTTTAATCAAACGGAAAAGGATACAAAAACACCATTTCATCACGATGAAGTGGAAAATAACAGTTTTTACCCATGGAATGCCAATGTGTATCTGGATGGAAAATTAATAGGCAATGGTGTGCTGTTGAATCAGCACTGGGTGATTGTTGAGCACAATTGCATTAGTCTGGTGAAATTGCAATTCGATTATATGTCTGTTGTAATTGGCACTTTAAATAATTATCTACCTGTTAAGAGTCTTCACGAGAGTATTCACCAAGTGGACAATTTCGTTAAAATTCCAAACAGTATCTTGGCGTTGCTGCATCTGGCCAAGCCGGCTCAGTACAGTCGATTTATTTTGCCTACATTTATACCTGACAAATCAGATAAGTCATCTGATTGTATTGCGCTCGCTCACAATATAATCGGCCAAATCAAAACTATCAAGTTAACGGCTGTCGATGTTCATCATTGTGAAAAGGACTCAATTTGCTATAAGGCAAAGAATCATAATCATGTGTCATGTGCAAGTGGTGAAGGTACGTAATTTTTGTATTTTTTTTTGTCTTGAAACGGAAGATCATGTAATTTTTCAGATGAGTCACTTCGTTCTGGAGTTATTATGTGCCAGTCAGACCACAATCAATGGTTTCCCAATTCATTTTTCAATCATCGTCGTGGTTTGTGCGGTTTTGAACACACAACATCAGTCAAACCGTTGTACAAATATAAAACTGAAATTCAAAAGATTATTGATAACCCGATAAGTGATGAGAAGTATGTGGGACCTTCGTGTAAGGATGGTTATCGATGCCCATTGGGTAACTGCCTTAAGTGGAGTCATGTTTGCGATAAGAAAAATGATTGTCGTGATGGTAGCGACGAGTTGCCACAACAATGTCAACAAAAACCGCTAAAAGGTACGAAATATATATATTTTATTCAAAAATTTCATTTAAAGTTATTTTTCCTTTTTTAAGAATGCTCTAAGTCTGAAGTCACTTGCGCCAATGGAAAATGTATTGATAAAATAAATTTCTGTAATCATAATAATGATTGTGGTGATCTAACGGATGAGCCGAGTGAATGTACTTGCTACGCATATCTAAAGTAAATCACAGAATCACTTAGATAAAATGAACGAATAAAATTTCAACGTGAATTTCAATGTCTTTACAGAGTAACTGATCCGTCAAAAATTTGTGATGGTCTCAGAAATTGCTGGGATAAAAGTGACGAAAATCCATATTTGTGTAAATGCCAGCCGAATAGTTTTCATTGTGGCAGGTGATTATCGATAGTTTGTGTTCTTGTGCAATTTGATTTTATTTTTCAATATTTTCTCCAAAATTAGCTCAAATATCTGTGTTCCTTTTGATTATGTTTGCGATAAGGAAAACGATTGCCCGCATGGTGAAGATGAAAAGTATTGTCATGGCGTACAACACGCTGTTCACAACAAGTAAGTTTCGCATACTTATTTTAATTATTTTCGATGCTGATTTTCATTTAAATCTAGCGATGGTTATGGTGAGGTGATTGAGCAGCACTATGGGGTTTGGCAGACAAAATGTTTTCCAAAATCTGAACCACCGTCACAAAAAGAAATTGAAGAAATCTGCAGAAACATTGGTTACGCATCACCAATTGTTGCCAGTTCACGATTAATAGATGATGATGACTCAAGTAATTTAAAATATAATTAGTTAATTCCCAATCTCTTTGTAAAACCCAAATTTTCATTCAGTTGTAGGTGCTGAGAAAAACACAACAATTAGCCAACAAGAACGCACTGTGCCAATCAAGGGAATTATTTATAATAAATTTTCACCGATAAAACTGAACAATATTCTAACGATATTCATAAAGCCGAGTAAGCCAATTGTTAAACTTATTAAATGGGATGCTACTGACCATCAAAACTGCTATCGCTTAGAAATTAAATGTGAATAAAAGTTTCTCTGTTTATTTTATTTAAAAATATTTTTTCAAAATAAAGAATTTTTTTTATTGAAGCAAATAATTTAGTTTCTGGTAACAATCCTACTACACATCGTTATAATCCTTAATATTTAAAGCGGCATCTCTGAGAAATTCGTAGTGAGTATTAAAAAAAAAAAAAAATATTCCACAAAACACTATGCATTGCGTTGAGAAAGCTTTTTTAAAAAGGATGAAAATGGGGAAAATTGACCTTGATTAAATTTCCCTTTGATTGCGCCCCAAAAAAGAAAATTGTTCTTTATACTATTTACAATTACCATTAGGCGAAATAATGCATTAAACGTTCACTATCCTTGAATTAAAATTGACAACAATTCATATGTTATGTTGTGTGTATAGTTCCAACTATGTTGTCCGACCTTACCCTGCTGATGCTGGTGCGCTTTAACAACAATCATATAGATGCGCAGCGCATCTTGTTCACTTTCAGGCTGTCAACAACAATGGTATTATTTTTTTCATCTCATTTTTGTTACTACACCCAGCATTTATGGCTTTTTTGTTCATCTGTAATCTGCTTTATGTGCAGTGCATCTATTTAAGAGGGTGAATACAAAACATACAAAATACTAAAGCTTTAACACATGTCCTTTGTGAATCATATATAAATACTTTTAACGCATGGTGTGGATTTTCTGTATGTTTTTCTTTTTTTTTTATCTCCGAAAGTCCTTAGTCTCTTAATTTTCCCGACACCTTAATTCTTGTTTAGTATTTCTTAAATCACTATCGGGTAGTATTGGCTGTTCTGTATTCTATTCTCAAGAACCTGAAATATTTAACCTAAAACACACTTCCTGGTTGTTGTTTTGTTTTTTTTTTTTGCTTTTGCTTTTTGTAAATAAAAGAGCTTTTTCCTCATGCTAGCGCCAGTAATAATAATAATAATGATAAAAGTTCAAAAGTATAAATATTTTCATTATTGCTAATTTTTCTCCTCAATTTTTATCTTATTTTTTTTTGCATCTATTCTCTGAAGCTGAGCAAAAAATAAACAGAAGAAACAGTGAAAAGCACGCACACAGTAATCTCATCAGAAGAAGTAACAACAACAAAAAAATTCAGTACGAATTGAGTCGTTGTAACCAAAGGAATGAATGTCTTCCGTGTAGTTTATTCACTTTTTTTTTCTGTGAATTATTTTATTTTTCTATGTCAATAAAACATTTTGTGAATAAAAAATAATATTAATAATTATGTGAATTGTGCTTTAGTGAATTAATTAATTAATTAATTAAAAAAAAAAGTGGATTTTCAAAGTGTTACAAAAAAAGCTTTAGTTGCAGTAATTTTTTTTTTCGGTTTGGTTTGGTTAATAGCGAATCATAAAATTAGTGTCAAGGCAAGAGTAGCAATAGTTTATCAAGGAATAAATTTCATTTAAGAAAAATTCATTGACTTGCATCCACTAGTATTGACACCCTTTAAACTGACCACCTCCGGATAATATTACATTTATTTCAAATTTTCCTAATAAATTTTATTTTTTTGAGTATTTCCTATAAGAAAAATCAGCATCAGTCAAAGTAAACAAATAAATAAAAGCACAGAGAGTTATATAAATAAATTTGAAAAATATTTCTATATATATAAAGAAGAAATCCTCATCACGGTATCGATTTTCCTTAACAGTGTAAAGAGGAGGCACACCGAATAAAAAACCAAAAATAAAATAAATGATTTAGTGCGAAGCACAAGTAAAATTCTCCTCCAGACTAGAATAAGATAAGGAATAATAAAAATGAGAAGAAAATAAAGTTTAAATATTTACAAAAATAAAAAGATAAAATTCCTGTCACTTTGAAACTTTGTTTTTAGTTGTTATTCCGTGAGCTTTTTTTTTATTCTTGTACAAAACATTACAGTAATTCGTGCCAATGTACCAATGCCAAATATTATCATTAACGGGTGATTCACCTAGTGGGTGTGTTTTTTTACAAATCTATCTAAAACTATAAGTAAATGAATTTTTCTTAATTATTTCTTAAATAAATTTTACTAATCTTTCTACTCAAACAGAAGTGACTTAAAATAAATAAATTGGATTTAGTTAATTAAAACAAAAAAAAAATAGAAAACAGTGAAATAAAAATAAAACCAGCATAAAATAAGTTTGGAAAATGTGACAAAATATATAAAAAACTCAATTAAAGTAGTTTCCTTAAACCTGCTGGTTTTAAGTGTGGACCAGTATTTACTCCATCAGTTGCTGCCGCAAGGATTTTATCCCAACAAATTATTTCAAATAAGAAATAAAGGAAAATAACAAAAAAAATTAATAAAAAGGTTTGTAAAAACTTTCTAAACGAAATTCGTTCTTACTTTGCTGTGTAACTGTGTACTTAGAAGTAGCTATAGGTTCCCGTAATTCGGTTAAACTTTTTTAATGAGAATATTATTCGTTATAGCTTTAAGCTGGTTTCGTTTTGTTTCAACTTTTGGGTTGATTAAACAGCACGTTGCGTTTATATTTTCTTTCATTGTAAAAAAATAAAAATTCAATGGCACGAGTTTCTGTATATATATATAAATGGTGATAACCTTTTGTTCTAACTTTAAAAAAAAAAACGGTGTCATGTTCAACCTCAAGCAATTTTACTGAATGTTTGTTATAAGTATCACGTTGTAATATCACATTTAATAAAATAAATAAATAAAAGTAACAATTCACATAGATTATCTAACAATTTCTATCTGAATAATCAATTTAATTATATTTTTTTTTTGATATATAAAATTAATGAACAAGTGCAAACGGAACAACAAAGATCAAAGTGTTATTAGCAGTACATCAGTGTGATCATCGTCGTCGTCCCTTCGTTTTGCTAATAAGAAAAATTCTTTCAATCAAAATTAAAAAGTTTCGTTGAACGGTACTCATTTGGTTTTTTTATCGAAAAGATTTTATGATTTGATTTTTATTTTCTGATTATTGCAGCACAAGAATATTAAATTACAAAATTTCTGTTCGGTTGCTATCGTTGCCACGTTTGATGAACGTTTGAATGGTACGAGAATTAGGAAAATAATTCAAAAGGTTTTTGATATTAAATTTTCGATTAATTCGCTATAAATTATTAATAATTAATTTTTTCTTTTGTATTTTTAAGAGAAGAAATCAGAAACTAAAATATAAATAATTTAAATAATTTTATTATTATTTTCTTAGTTAATTCTAACTGACAATACGGCCCCGATGGCTTATAGGAATCGCATAGTTTCACAAATAATAAACTTTTAAGTTTAAGAGAATTCTCAGAGAACACAAGCACAACATAAATGCTGTTAAAACTTTTCTTATTCAAAAAAATTATAGGTTGTAATCAGCTGATACTTGAAAAACTCGGTTAACGAGTACTCAAGTAATAATGAAAGTTTACAAACAAGAAATAGAAAAAACCCTTCTGCACCTTTGACAATTGTTTTATTTAATTTTAATCCAAACTTTACTTTGGGTTAAAGTCGCTAGTTAATTTTTTTTTTCAACCGATTTATATAATAGTTACAAGTACTAGGTAAAATCTCTTTAACAGCACAATAACCACAGAGTCAATTACAAAATTTCCCGAAGGGTTATTATTCTACACAGAAGGAAAGCAAAAAAAAAAAAGAGACGAATACCCCCTAAATTTTATATTAAATAATATATTTAATTTTATTTTTGATGTAATTAATTTTCCTACAAAGCAACATAATTGCAAAATGAAAGGAAAAAACACAACCGAAATTTCACTAAAAGGAAATTGTGTATCTCTCCAAACAAATAAAAATAAAGAAAGTTTTTTTTTAAATGATGTGAAAAATGTTGGCAAAAAAAAAAACCTAACTGGAAAGAAATGGATGATGTGAATGCCCCGTCCGGAAAGTCAGCAACATAAATATTGTGTATTTTCATTAAATTAAGGGTTTGCCTTTACATAAAGACACAACAGCAGTTTAACAGCCAACACACAACAAAAAAGGTAGATTATGGGGTAACGAAGCTCGAATTATACAGTTTTTTTTTTTTTTTTTTTGCACAAACACAAACCGAAGGAAAAATTTTTCGCTTTTAAATTTCATTTTGAATTTTAATTCTTTTGACAGTGTGTCGAGTCGTTGATTCATTGCGAGTAGAGATATATATATATAAGAAAAGCTTTGTATAATTTTAGATAAAAAAAAAATTAATGAAATTAACTTGTTGAAGCTTTTTCTTCTTCTGATATTATATCTATTTTTATTTTTTTCTTTATTCGCAAGTACGTAGCAGCAACAGTGTGACATCAGAAAGCAACAAATCATTATCCATCAATTCGTCTCATTTTTATCTTATTTTATGTTTATGCTTTCAGTATATGTAAACGAGCTTTTCGTTGTTGTTGTTGTTGTAAAAAATTCTTCTTTATTGAACTAAAAAACGAAAATAAATAAAAAAAAAAATGTGAAAAGCAAGCTCGGGAGAAGTAAAAAAAAAAAAAGAAAATAAAATATTAAACAAATACCTCCCAAGGGTGTAGTTAGATTTAAGGAAATTTATTTTTTCTTTTTTTTTTTTTTGCGAATATATATTTGGGTTATTTTTTAACATTTATCTGTTGTCTGTTGTAAACTTTTAATGTTGTGCTTTTTTTTTTGTATGTCGTTGCTGCGTACTCTGCTAACAAATCAATAAATTTCGTTAAATATTTTTTGTTTCAACGAATAAAAAGTTACTTTTCCTCCGTTTGTTATATGAAATCATCATAATCAACGTGTTAATCAAGACAATGGAACAAATTGCAGACGATTGAACAAAACTGATGATGAACTTTATAAATATTTAATATTTTAATTTAAATAAATAAAAAAGGAGGAAAAAATATGTAACTGAGCTTCGTTATTAGAATTCTTAATTGCTGATTATTTTATTAATAATAATAAAAAAAAATCCCTAATTCCACGAGACTTAAAAACTGGTCGAATACAGATCAAGCTTGCAGTAAGCTCATTATTCCTACTACAACAGTTCAATTATTAGTTTTTTAAGCTATAATATATAAAAAAAATTAACCATAAATAATCCTTAGCTTAGGCACACTTATTATTATTATTTCAAATTAATATTTTCTAGAATTTTTATTAACCAGGCTAAATGCGACAAACAAAACCCACAGTATTTCCTTTTTACTTTATTAATACAAATAAACGCAAAAAGCCACCTAAGTATCGCTAATCACTTGAATTAAGTTTGTTTTATATTTATGTTAGACTAGTAGCTAGATTATAAGCAATGTTTTGTGGTTTTCTCTTTTAAAAATACAGCAAAAAAATAAAATTATTTATTAGACTGCCGGCTATTGACACCATGACAAAAACCGATAATATACACCCAATTATAGATTGTATTCTTGTTCATTCATATTTACATTATTTAAAGAATAAAAGAGAAATTATTTTGAATACCAATTACACGTAGAATAATCAACAATAAATATTGGAAAATTAATTATAAATAATATATGCAGAATTAAATGGAAAATAACACAAAAAAACCTAAATAATTTTTGTACTTTCTTTCCGAAGAACGTACGTTTGTTTACATTTTCACCATCATTAGCTTTCTTCAAATATTAGCAAAATTTATTCAGTGAAGCAAAAATTTCGCTGTTTGCTTATTATGCGGCTACTCAAGTAGCCTTAAAATTTTGTCTTCAGCACGCAGAACAAACAAAGTATTTAATTCAATTGTTTTAGAGAGCTTTTTAGCAATGTTTGCTGTTTTTTTTTCAAATCATCACTCAAAAATTTATATTTAAAATCTGAAATCACTATGGTTAATATATTTCTCTTAGGCTTTCGCTTTGTTTTCTTGGGAATTCTGTTTCGTCAGTTTTTTAATTTAATTATTTATAAGGGAAAAATATAAAGTTTATTCTCAATTCGTAGTTGAATGTTTAATTCTAGACTAGTTTCGCTAGTTGGCGAGTAACCAAACGCAGATAAACCACATAAGCCGATTCTACGCATTATATAAGCTTATGCTAGTGGATTTTACAATTGCTTGAAAGCTTTTCTATACTCAAAACAATTTTCTTTTTTTTATATATATATAATGATATTTTGCGTTTGATTGCTTTCTAGTAACAATAACGTGTGAGTGTCTCATGCATTGTAATTACTGAGTCATCACCTCGATGATTATAAGCAGGAAGCTTTTACAAAGTAAATTTATTATTTTCAAAGTTTTAAACCAAGATACATGATTAAATTTTAATACTCACCATGTACTGTTGGCTGTTACGTGACTAAAATTTATTTTGCTTCTCTTCGCTTTTTTATTGTCCATTAGTTTACTTTGTGAATAAACTAAAAGCACAACGTTCTTAACATTCAACAAACAATGGAGAGTCTGTCACTGTGTTTGTTGTTGCTTTGTTTCGTTATAAGGTGATATACATAAGAAATTCTACGATTCACAATGATATATTTTGGAAATGACATCGAATTCCTTTTGAGCCAGTACTCGATCATACATAATCTCCAGTTAATAAATCTTAAATTAAATAAGTTTTAAATTATTTTTATCACATTATACCTGGTAAAGAATGATAAACTTTATACTTTTTTAATTCAATTAAAGTATTATTAATCAATTTACTGATTATTGAATTTGGTGATTGATTACAATTTTTGTTTAGCTTCGAGATGTTTATTGTTTTTAATTTTATTTATTCAAAGTCACAAAAAATTATTGCAAATTATGATTGAAGACACAAGGGCACATCTTGAAAACTGTAATTTTCTTGTTTTCATTTTATTTATAAAATTATTTTCCTCATTTTCATTATGATGCTATTTTTGTTTATCTTAATTTGCTAATCATTTATGTTAATTATCAAAAATCCATTATTAATAATATGAACAGAATTATTTAGTCTAGCTAAAATTAAACAAAATATTTAGTGGATTTGTGTGGTTATTTAATGGTTTATAAAACGACTTGCCTTTTAAAGGGTATCTACGTAATTGCATACAAAAATATCTACTGGATATTGAAAGTGAAATTCCATGGAAAAAATATCAAGAAATTACTAAGTTAATGGTTTCCTGAAAATAAAATAATAAATGGTTAAATGATTTACGACATTAGAAGGATCACAAGTAATAACTTTTTTAGCATTTTTATTATTATTTTATTCTTTGCTTAAGTCAAAAATAAATCCCTCGAATGGTTTATTATTTTTTTTTTTTTGTTAAAGTTGCACTTTTTGTCGGTAGCTTAAGCTTTTAGGAATTTTTTCTTCTGCTGTTTTAATCCAGATGATTCCTTTGAAGGTTTGGCGTCTACCTTTTACTAAAAATAAAATGCAAAATAATCGTTATTTTAAGTATCTCCGTTTTAACAAAAAATTATTTTTTTTTTACCAAAGTAAACGCAATTACGTCATTTGATTACACCAACTTCCCACTGTACACATCACTTTGTTATTTTATGCATCAGCCCCAAATAATCAGCAGCAACAAACAAAAATAAATAAAATTTCAACTCACATCAAATATTATAATTTCGGTATAATTATTGATTGTTGATGCATAATAGGCGGATTGTTAATGTAGGCGGATTGTTCAATTATTATTAACTGTAAATTCACTTTAACAATTTATTACATAAAGGTAATATAAACATTTTCTCATTATATGCTCTTCGATACTGATCGAATCATATTAGATTGTAAGAAAAGTTAAGTTCTCGTAATATCATGTTTGGCGCTGCTAAGTCACACGGAGCCATTTTTAAAATTTGACATTAAACGTTTTTCAATGCTTCATGGTGCTGCGTTACTTCCAAATTAAAAATTAAATGAAAAAAGAAGCATGAAAATTAATTATTTGAAGCTGGATTATTTTGTGGAAAACCATCTGCAGACACTAAAAAGGAAGCCCAGTGGTAATAAAGGAATGGCTGTAATATTAGAAAGTAATTCATTCATTTGCTCACAAGGTAATTTCATTTGTTCAATATTGCTTTATTTTGATTGCTAATTGCCTAATATATAGTCAAATTGATAAAGGGGGCTCAATTGAATATTGACGCATGTCCTCGAAATTATTTTATAATTTAATAATATTATTACAATTGATTGATTTATAACCCGCATTTTTAGGTTTTTAATTATTTTTTATATTTATTTTTGGGTAACAAAATCAATACTTTAAATTTATTTAAAGTTTAATTAACCTAAAAAAATAATCAATAATACCGGATCTTCCGGCTACCAGGTAATACCTATTGTTAAGTATATTTATTAATTATTATTTATTACCGCAAATAATTTGTTATGCTTTTATAATTTTTTATGGTTTTTTTAAATTAATTATAATGGTAATTAGTAAATTTCTATACAGTTTCTAAATTGGCAAAGTTTATTTTTAATGCCTTAATTATTATTTGCTAAAGTTATTTCATTCTAATATCACACAGAAATTTATTATATTTACATAAGAAGTCGCTAAATAGTAGCACAGGCTAAATGTTCTAATTTTGTTGTAATTAGAATGAAAAATTTAGAAAATAATAATTCAACTTAATTAAAAATAATAATAATAATAATAATAAATTAAAATAAAGTAGCCAATTATAATTGTTATTTATTGAAAGGAAGAATAAATTTGAAAAATTAATAAAGTACTTAGTAACGAAATGAATCAATTGTCTGCCAATGTCTCACTGTGTTTAGCCATTTCCATTGATAATTTCACAAACGCGTTTCGTTTTATTATTTGTTTTGTCTGTTATTTCTGTAATTGTTTATTTATAATTTTCTATGTGTTTGACGGTTCACAGCTCTATGTAAATAAAAATGATAAATTTTATAAAATAAATATTTTGTATATGAGAGCTTTTATGTTGATAAATTATAATTTGAACATAATTTTATTTATAAATAATAACTTTGTATAAGTTTTCTTTTATTTATTATTATCGTTGGCTTTTAATTGGCTTTATTTTTGTATAGTCAATGTTAGAAGGGGTTTAGATAATTTAATAATAATTTTGCAATGACAACCCCCATTTGTTATTCAAAAACGCCAAATCTCTCCACTTGCATTCTCATTTTATTTCAATTTAATATTTTACATGAATTGAATTTTTAAAAATAATAGTCTTTTGATCATTTTCCATAGTTTAGCAGTTACTGGTTATATGTTTATAAGGGAAAAACGATAATATTTCTACTGAAGTAGAATAAACGAAAAAGGTTATCTCTTTTTAGGCAAAAAATAAATAAACATCTTAGCATATGTGAGCTGGGTTTGTGTGCTTTTAAATTTTCTCTACAATTTTGTTTTATATTTTGTGAAGACAAATACACACACGCACACAAAATATAAGCCGAGAAAAAATAAAAACAAATTTTTTATCTTTGTTTAAAATTAAAAGGAAAAACTTCGGTTCGGTTTAAAAGTAGCGAACAACAAAAAAAAAAAACTCATTGTTTTTAATAAAACTTAAATAAACATTAAATTTATTTTGAAAGTAAAAAAGTTATGATAAAAAAAAAAAAACGTCCGGATGCATAATAACAAAAAACTGATTAAAAAGTTGTCACCAAGCTTTAATTATGAAAATGATTTATTATTTATTTATTAAATAAGATTCAAAAAAAAGGCTTTAAATTTTATTTTCTTTTTTCTTTTTTAGCAATAGGAAAAGTTTAGTTCATTACGAATTGTTTTATTATTTTCTTGTTTGATAATAAAAGAAACAACAGCATAAAAAAAAATTCTCATTAATCAATCTGTCATTCACGATTATGGTGGAATTGTAACGTCAAATCTTGTCTTGTTTTGTATATTAATAATTTTCCATAATAACGTCATGTTTGTTTTTTTTTTTTTTGATTGCAGACAATAATAAATTTTAGTAGCAACAAAAGCTTCAAAAGTTTTAATGTTTTTGTTGTACTTTAAACTGGTCTACATAGCCACACATAAAGTCCGTTGATTATAACTTCGGTTTGCTTAGAAGAGTTTTGTTTGTGGAAATTAAATTGGGAAACAAACATTAATTTCGATTTTGTGTGGTTGTACGTGCTTCAATCGATATTAACCACACAACAAGTAGAAATCCCATTTTATTAGTTTATTAATTCTATTATTTGTACTTTAAAAGCTGTTATAGTGTGTTCTGCAAATGAAATTATATTACTAAATAAAATAACAAAACTATCTGGTTCCTTAACCTGATTACCAGCTAAAGCTACATTTATTATTATGATTTATGCAATAATAGAGTGTGTTTGGATTCGTATTTGTGTAGAATGGATGGGCATAGTGCGGTTTAAGATAACTAAACCCAATGCGGTAATGTAGTAAATAAAAGCACACAAAAATTATAAAAGCTTTTTCTTTCTCCAAACATTAATTTCGTTTAGTTTATCCTTTTTTTTTTTGTTCTTAACTATTTTCCTCCCATCAATTTCTTTCTTTTTATTTCACCCAGATGTTTATCAGCGGTTTTCACTGAGCAACGCAACATAAGATAAGACAAAACTTTTACTAATAAGAGTTTAGTTTGTTGGTTTTTCAAAGACAAATTCTTTTTGTTTTTTCTTTTTTTTTGTGGGTCACTTTTAATTGTTGTTTTTTCCGGGTTTTTGCCCAGAATTTCTGTTTATTTATTTGTTCTATTTCGTATGACAAATGTTTAACGTTTAATCGTTTACTAGAAAACTGATAAAAATTGATTAATGACTCAGTATTAACCTACAAACCAGGAAATTGTCATTTTTTTTTCTTACAAATAGAAATAAAATTTAATAAGAATTCAGCAAAACACCAGCAGTCGCTGTATTTTATTTATGTAATTATCGTCAAATTCATTCATTAATCATAACAAAAAAAAAAGCATTATTTCTAAGTAATTAGAGATTAGCCTAATTTAAGAACTTTGTGGTGGTTGTTGATGGTGGTTTCTGTTTTCTTAAAATTTTAAATTAAAGATTAAACGAGTAATGCAGGCTGGTATGAGTATTCAAGTAAAAAGTATTCAAGTGTCGTTTAAGTACATGAGATGTGCTTGTCACAAATAAGAAAATAATTTTACGAATCTTTTTTTTTTCGATAAAATCTCACAGCAATAAACCTAATTAATGTTAATTAATTAAACTAAAAACAATTTTTACCGCAATTAATAAATAACAAATTTGAAAAAAAAAATCCGCAAAGGATTTTGTCCATTAAATAAATTAACTAATTACCATTAAGTCTTTCTTTTCTAAATTGGCTTTGTTTTCTTAAGAAAAAGTTCGTTTCTTATTTTTTTTATTAAATTTTATTTATTGATTCTTTTCTAATTAAATAATTTTTCTAATATTCTTTTGCTAATAAATAATCAGAAGGTGTTTTTAGTGTTTAATGGTATTAATTGAGTTTCGCAGAAATTTATATATTTATCATGTGCTATTTTATCACAAACGCAAAGGTATTAAACTGAGCTGAGATTAATAATGCATTATTCGACCACGTATTAATATGTCATCAACGTTGATTTCTTAACGTAGATACGTGACGTAGACAGTTATACATTTAATTATCATTGTTGTTTGGTAAAACAATTAATTTTTTACCATTAAGATTTCATGTACAGAAGAGATATTCCCTGTAGTTATTTTACTCCTTTTCTTACTCTATAATTAACAAAAGTAAATAGACTTTTATAGTAGCAAATTTATTTTATTTTATCTATATTAAAAGCTCATCAACATTTTTATTATTATTATTTGAATGATTAAATCAGCATTCAGTGTGTGAAAGTTTTTTCTAAACTTAAATAATGTGTATGTAGCGTGTAGACGTAACATAAACAAGGCAATTCTATTCATGTCATATTATTCACTTTTATGTCGCCTAGATTAAGATTTACCTTTTTTTATTGTATATAAAGGGTGTCTTTATTATTATTTTTATTTTCCCTAGTTGTTAAAGTGGTTTTTTATAGCTTTTGTTCTGCATCACTATGTTACAATGGGATGAAATGATTGGAGTTTGTGGTTTTCTCCTTTTGTTTTTTTTTTAAATATTTTTTCCCCATATTATTGATTAATAAAAATTAATTCATTTGTTATTTTAAGTCATTTGTTTGTGACAACAGTAGAATATGCTTTTTTGATTGGCTAAATGACTTCTTCTTATTTCTTATGTAATTTACCCAGCATTGAACCACTGAACAGTGTATAATTTTGTTAGATATAAATTACTAACCATCCCATCATTATTATTATTATTAGAAGTATTATTTTTATTCTTGATACATAATTCAAAATGACAACGACTCCAAGCTGATGACTTGTGTTTTGTCCGTATTATTTGTGTAGTGAATAAAAGAAAAGAAAAATTACAGAAAAATAGAAAATAAAAATGAATTATGAACTACGAGCAATGGATGAGATACTTTACAAGCAGTAGTTGCTGCTGCTGCTGCTGCTGTTGGTTTTTATTTAATGTCCTTTGACATATGAAACCTTTAAATATCCCTAAGAACGTATGAATAAACAGAAAAATGATGGAAATTATTCACGTCTAGTATATTTCTGCTATATTTCAGAAATGTCTGTTTTTTTTTACTGAGTTCACATGAATAAGAAAGCTGCTTACCTATGGATCTACTTGTTGTTATTCACTTTTTTTTTTAATATTTTAAATGGATAAATGACAATCCAGCAAACACAGGTAATATAATAAGCTTTCATGCTTGCACATCAATTTTATTTTTTTACTCGCATTATTAGCATCAAGGTACGCGGCTAGAAAACATTTATTTTCTAAAAATACTAAACTAGGTTAATTCGTTGATGTTTTTTCGTCATAATTTTTTTTTTATTTAATTAAATATCAGGTTATAAAAAATATGTTTTTAATTTTTTTAATTACTTTTCCACTAAAATGCATTTTATAAAAGTTTTCTCATTAAAAATAGAAAAATAAAAATTAAGTCACGAACAGAAAACATAAATATTATGAGGAGATTTAAATTTAATAAGCTTTTACCCGTCTAGTATTTTTATATTTAAAATTGGCAAACATTGTTAATTTTTGTTTATGATTGATTTCAGATTTTAAACAATAGTTAATAATTTTAATTAAAAATTTTTGTTGTTGAAAAATTGATTAAAATTGTTGCAGATTTACCGTGCAACCGGATTATTTCTTTTATTATTTTTTTTGACAAAATGTTTGTTTGAAAGTTTTACCAAAGCTTTATGCTTTGTAAATACCTGTATTTACTATAAATGTGAATTGGTTGGTTGAAATAATGCTTATTAATTAAAGATATTTGTGTTTGTTTTGCTATTTATTTGCATTTAATAAAATAATTTACATTTAAGGTATTTACAATTCAAGAAATTGAAATAATTCTCAATTTGAATTCCGAGTTTATCTAACCAAACTTAAATATTTTCTCAAGCCAACTATAATGGAAAAAAAAAGAAAAGAAAAGATAATTGAATTTTTCTCTAAAATAAAATTCTACCCCACAACATACAATGGAAAAGAATAAATACAATGAAAGCTCAGGTTTTTATTAAATTATAAAAATAGAACAAAAGCTAGACAACAAAACGTTTATTTTTATTTTAAACAAACAAAATATGCAAGGGAGTATAGAGCTTTTGTTAAGTCGTTATAAGCTTAAGTTTTCCGCATTTTTATTTTACAAACTGTCAGACATACAAATAATAATAAATGAAATTTTGTATTTTTTTGGTTTTGTGTGTGTATGCCTTCAACCGTTTGTTGTATTTTTAGTGAGAAAAAATTATAAACTTTTTGGAGAGCTTTGTGTAATGCTGTAGCAGCATGTTTTAGTAGAAAATAAAAAAGTAAAAAAATCATACAGCAAGGATTTCATAGGACTTTTATTACAAAAAAATGTACGCAATATTTTAATTAGTTTTTATTATAGTGTTTTGTCAAGTTAATTTTATTTTTTTACATTAATTTACATTTGCGAATATTGTTTTGTTTTATTTAACAATTAATAAAGACGCAAAAATTCTTTGTATATTTATTTATATATTTATTATTAATTTTCCAACTTATTATCGTTTATTTACCTCATTCAGATTATTTGTATATCATCTGTGTATTTATTTCTTGTATTTCCTCTGCCTTGGTAATCTCATTGATGATTCTATGATTGCATATAACTTGACGATAGCCAATAATAAATTTTATTATAAATATTGGTATTTATATTATCTTTCAATACATTTTTACTTTACTTTTTGATAACAGTTTTTACTTTGACGATTATTATTATTGTTATTATTATTATTATTATTATTATTATTATTATTATTATTATTTTAGTAGAATCTTTAAGAAATAAGAAAATATAATAAAATTTATTAAGAAAACATAATTGTTTGTTTAGTTATAATTATAATTATTATTATTATTCTTTGCTATAACTTAGTTATTACCTACTTTGGGAATCAAACTTATTAATTTTTATAACTTTTATATGTTATGTGAATTGGTAGTATCAGTAACTTTTCTTATTTCTATATAAATAAACACTTGAAACACTTTTGCTTTTAATTAAAAGAGAGAATTATTTTTTTCTACGTTACTCATTGCATTTGTACAAATATGTATAGCGTTCGAAGATAAACGATTAATTATCTTTGTGTAAAACTGCTTTTAAAATAATTATTTTATTAATAAATAAAGGATTATGCTCTTTATTTATATATTTAATAACTCAAATAAATTTTAAGATTAAAAATCATATCTTCATTTTAAACTATGTTAAATTTAATAAACCGATTAGATATGTAAATACTCTATACGATTGTTGGTAGGGACTGCCTACTGATGAAATAACTAGAACCAAAGAAGCAATAACAATTAACATTTGTATTGGGATAATAAATGAGTAGAATTCATTAATCATTTAAATTATTTGTTTTAACATTTTAAAATTGATTAAATTTAATTTAATAATATATTAACCATAATTTGTGTGTACTTTTATATTTATCTATCGATTATAATAAAGACAACCTTCTTACCTAAATGTTTATTTAATTTTGTCACTTAATTACTACTGGGGTAAGCATATTTCTTTGTAAATAATCTTTTTGTTTGGCTAAGAAATAATAATAATAATACTTTTCAGTTTGTTCTCATTTCTTTTTCCCTTATTTATTTATTTCTTTTTTTTTTTAATTTGTTCAAAGTAATTTTATGCAAATAAAAATGGAAGAGAAACGTCGCCTCTGCAATGTAATCGTTAAGCAAAGTTTCAAAGAGAAAACACAGTCAACACCAACCAGAGTAAGGAGATTTTTAAGAAACTGGAAACAAAGTATAAATAAATACAAATCAAATTCGTTATCTTGTTAAGAGGATTCCTTTTTTTTGTTTTCTTTGCTGCTTTTACTTGGCTGTTGGTTCTACAGTAAAAACATTTTCATATTATGGAGAAAAAAAAAAATGAAACAAATTTTCTGTATTTCGTCTCATTATTTATTCAACTTGACCGTTTGCTTGTTATTTTATATTATAGACAAGGGATTGGCTTGGTTGTTGGATATATTTTTTTTTCTTCTGCTTATTATTATATTTTATTTACTTTTACACATCGAATATGTTGAAAAAATGAATAAAATAAGAAGAAAAATCGATTTATCAACACCATAACTGAGTGAATTTGTGCGGTAGAGAATGTTTGCAATTTTATCAAGATGTTTTTGTTTTTTCTCGATAACAACATTCCACCACAATATGTCGGTTTTAACAATCGATTTTTATTATTAATAAATAAAACTTTCACTGGATTCATGTATAATTAATTGATAAAAGCAAAAATTTATTACCAATATTCTTATTTTTGTGCGTAATGTCGTTAACTAACTCGTTTGTTATCGTTAGACCTATTGTTGTTACGCAATATGATTTTTAATTAATAAATTATCTGCAGTACTTAAAATAAATTAAATAATAAACAATAAAAAATGGAAAATAAAGTAAAATTCTGTTGAATATTAAAATGAAATAATAAATTTATTAATAGGGAATTGTAAATGTCGAAAATCCTGACCTAGTAAACCACCAACATTGTGTCATTTCATTACCATTTCATTACATTGTTAATGTAGCTTTCTTGTCACCAAAAGTAAAAATTAAACAATGAAATGCAAAAGAATATGTGTGTGCTGTTTTGACTGTTAAATAAAAAGAAGCTTTATCAAACACAAAGCATAAAATGGTAAAAGTAAAAGTACAAAAAATCACCTTAGATGATGCATAGCAAACAGTATAAGCATTAAATCTTTCCATTAAATACAAACAAATTAAATGAACGTGACTTGTTTGGTTACATTAACATGGGTGAGCTCTGAGCAATGTAACAGAAAAAATATATTTCAGTTGTTTATAACATGCGATAAAAGCCAAGGTGAAAACGATAAAATGTTTGGTAAAAAAACAGCTAATTGTTACTAGCACTTACGTCTCTCTATTGTTCTTGTGGTAAGATTTTGAATTTGATTTGATTGTCGAGTTAATTTAATTTACTTATAAATAAACTTTTCATTTATATTATTTTTAAGCGATTATAGTACTTTTGCAGCAAAGAAAAACACAAAACAATTCTAAATTACTTGGTACAAGCAAAATGTTGCTAATAAAAATACTTCAACAAGTTTTGATCCTTTTTTCGTTTTTTTGCCAACAATTGAATTTATTCCTTTAGCCCATTTTTGAATTTAATTATTAAAATAATTTTATTTTGTTTACAAATTTAAATGTCACAGACGCTTTTCATTACTTTGGTGTTGACCCTTTATTTTTCCCGAATTTTCTTTTTCGTTTAAAGTTTTCTTTTTTTTTCTATATTTATTTGGGTATTTATTTTGTGTGTTAATTAATCTGTTGTCTCAGCTCTGTTATGATTTACTCTTGGTAATTATTGTGTTTAAATTGATGTATTAATAAATGAAGAAAAAATGAACTGTAATGAATTATATTTCAATAAAAATCTTTAATAAAATCAATGAAAAGCTACAAAATTTAATTTCTACTTGACTACTACACCCGAATGCTGTCAATAAGAAACCTAAAAAGGGCATATTTCTAAATATACATAAATAAATGAGTGGAAAAATATTTTTATAAAGGTAAACAAGGACCAACGATGACGAAACCATTAATTTATCCTCTTTTGCCTCTTCTTGTTGCTATAAATTCTTTCTTTTATTTATTTTTTTTTTTGTTAGATTTGTCTCGGTAAAAAAATTTAAATATTTTCAAGAATTTCTGTACAATAAAAAATAAAATATAATGAAAAAGGTATAAAACAAGGACTCTGGACAAATGAATTAATAATTGTCCAAGAAGAAATGAATGGCGTAGGGTTTCTTAATATTTTCATTTTTACAAAATTAATTTTAATTGAATTTCTCTAAACGAAATAACAATTCTTCATCAATAAATATATTCGAGTAAACAGTACACTTCTCTTGTACAATTTTATTTCTTTTCTTTAAAACTTTCTTCCATAAATATTTCAACACTTTTACATAGCATAGATTCGTGTTTTATTTATTTTTATTACTTTTAAGATAAGTACGATAAGAGAAAATAGATCATGAATTTGATTATTTTATGATAAAGTTTATGCTTGTTGTTGGTTGTTTAATAAAAATATATATATATATTTCTAGTGATAAAATGGGATATAGAGAACGGATGCTTAGAATAGAAATACGCAAACAATTGGCAAAGTTTTAAATCCCAAAAATACATTAATGTTAGCCGAAAAGCTTGTCACGTTTTACTATCAAGTTAAAATCCTATTATAGGTTTTATGCGTTGGCAAATTATAAACAAAAAACGGAAAAATAAAATAATAAATAAATTAAAAGCCTATCGAGATTAAATTATTGGTTGAATTATATTTCAACGAAAAATTAATTTTAATTTTTTCTTTTTTAATTAGCAAATCTTTTGATTTGCGTTTTACCTGCTTTATAATAATAATATTATTACAAAAAAATCATAATAAATTTCTTAACAATATGATAAAAGTAAAATGTTTTGAAACTTTAGGTTAAAACACATAAAATCACTTAACAATAACAATTTTATAAATAGTTTTATAAACCTTTTATTATATTTATAATGATTATAATAATAATAATAATATTATAAAATTTATACAATTTTCACTGAATTTAACACAAATATGAATTTTTAATAAAGAATAGAATATTCTATGTAAGGTAGCAAGGTGATACATATGTAGTTTAAAGTATATTTAAAAAAAAAACAAGGACATGGGTTTATTTTTGGTTGTTTTATTGTTAATTGTTATTAGGAGCACCATTTGATGTAACACAATACAGAAAGCTTTTATTTTAACGAAAACAAGAGCAGTATTTATAGTAATATTTTTTGAAAACTTTTTAATTATTTTTAATTAAATAAAAAAATAAATTTAATCAATAATAATTATTAATATTTTTATCATTTACCTGTAATGATTTAATTAGAAATGCGAAATGGAAAATCATAAGGGAAAGTCTAATGTCTGGACTATAAGTAACAAGTTAAAAAATAAGTAAAATTCTCTTTAAGAAAAGTATTGTTAATTAATTACCTTTTGAGTTTTTTTTCTTTCTTTCTTTCTTTCTTAATTATTAATTAATTAATTATTGATAAAGTTTAATAATCAGAAATTAAATTGAATTTGTTTCTTATTAAATTAATAAAAAAAAGAAGAAATTTTTACATGATCCTTGGTTAGCAATAAGAAAATAGAAATATTGTATATGCAGCATATGTTAACAAATATGATGCTTGTAATAGCAGCATCTGTTTTAACTAAATATAGAAGAAAATTAACATTAATTCTGTTGTAAAAAATAAATAAATATAATAATAAAACGCAAAATTAAAACAACACAAATATTATACTCTAATGTAGCGAATAAATGTTAAACAGTCGAAATAAATTGTAATTTCTTTTGTATTTTAAGCAAATAACATTTTCTTAAAACAATGTTAGTTTAAAATAAAATTAGATATAAAAGTGTTAAAAAAAATAATTACAAAACACAAAATAAATTAAAATAAAATTAAAACATTAGCAAACAATACACAATTCAACACCTGTTGGATGTTTCTTTTCTCTAATCTTGCTTAGCAGAGAAATCCTTGTTGCTGCTGCACCTTAATTTCACTTTAATCTTTCCGCTAATTTATTATTAATTTATTTTGAATTAAATGAAAAACAAAAAAATTGGATTAATAAAATGTTTTAATTTTGTTATTTTTATCTTTCAAGAGAAAAAAAAAACCGTTTTGTTGGTTGTACCTTACTGTACCTCTGTGCTTTTTCTTTTTTATTTTATTTCATTAAATATCGTTTGCTTCTGCTGCTACTGCTGTTGTGCTACTGTTGCTTGTTTAACAAGATGAAAATTATTAAGAAAAACAAATAAAAACCAAACAAAATTAAGGTTTTATTTAAGAAATTGAAAGCTCAATTACTTTTGTACATTTTTATCAGCGAAAATACTTTTTTTTTTCTTTTGCTTCTGTGAGATAATTTAAAATAAAGAAACTCATTGCGAAAGGACTAAGTAAATAGAAAAAGTAAAAAAATAATTAAAGTAAATATTAGAAGGAAAAAAATTTAATTTTCCAAAATGAGAAAATGCACACACACACACACACAAACCTACACACAAATTTAATTAAATAAACAACTTAACTAGATAAATTGATATTCAATTGTGACTTAAGTAGCTTACCTTCAATTGAGTGAAGTAATGTAACATGATAAAAAAAAGGATGAACAAAAAAAAATTACACATATTGTATTTAACCAATTTTGCAGAAGTGAAATGAAATTTATTTTTTTTTAATAAAAGCACACATTGAATATAAACAAATTAAGCTTCTTTACTCGTACACAGAAGTAACGACAAAGTTCAAATACTGATAAAGTTATTTTTTTTTCGCTTATCAAATTTCAAATGTATCTATTTCCGTGCAATTGATAAAGGTGGTAAGGAGCGACGTATTATTATTCTCCAAGTGTTTTGTTTTTTTATTTTTAATTGAATGAAATAAGCTGTTTAGTTTTACATTAGTTAGAGAAATAAATTTTCAAAATCTAGCCAAAAAATCAATTTGTCTTTGACGATAAGTCGCTTATAAAACTTATTTCACGAGGAGTAACTGCGAATAGCACATAAAATCTACCAACAAAAATTCCCAATGCAATTGCAATCTATCCTTCCGAGTATCTGCACCGTAAAATAAATCTTTATAATCTTCTGATTTATTACTCTAATTTGCCCGAATCGCATTAAGCCGTTCAAGGAATTTCAAATTGATTAATAAAAATTCACTCGCTAAGACATAATTTGATTTTTATGGCCGACAAAATAAACGAGAACTTTTTCTTTTACAACTTTTTTTAAATAATAAAAATACTAAATGATGTATAAATAAAAATTACTAAATGGATTAATAAGCGATCTGAATGCATTGTTAATATTAATGTTTATGTTAAGTATTATTAGTATTTCTTTTTTTTTTTACATTGGTTCGATATCTTCGTTATTAATCCATTAAATCAAATAAAATATTCCAATAAAAATTATGGTGATAAAAATGAATAAAATTGGGTGTCACCATGAAAATGAAATAAAAAATTATCACACGATTACGAAAAATAAATAAATAATTTAATAAATAAATTTTATTAAATTATTTATTTATTTTTATTGCAATTCACGCAGAAAAAAAAAATTACTTACAGTCAGAGAGGCAATTTTATTAACCAAAAAAATTCATCATTTATTACCTGCATAAAATAAATAACATAAAATTGTGTAAGTTTTTAGTTAAAAGCATAGCTAATTCTAACTTTTTATTAAAATTTCAGCTTTAAACGAATGCAATTTTGGTTGCGGAAAAAATGATCAAAAAAAAGAAAAATATTGGCTTACTCATACAGAAACGATAGTTGAAATCGATTTTAATCAAATATCTATCTATGGCACAAAAGTTTAAATCAAAATCTTTAGAAAGGAACTACTACTGAGTAGAGTGTTTTTTATTCTGGTGTATGGTGGTGTTGTAAAACGACAACGAAGAAGAAGAAGATCGACTCGTCTTGATTAAATATAAAACAATGACAACAACCAACAAATCGGATGCATCTGGTGAACAATTGAATTTAGATTTAGACAATAAGGGTCATCGATCGCGTCCGGTCCGACCAAAATTACTTAAATTAACAGATGTGCAAATGCCCAATAGAAGTCGAAAGAAGAGCAAATTTAAGGTAGGAGGAGAAATACTTTTATATATATTTTTTTCTTCATCTAATTGTCTTATTTTTGTGTCTGGTTAATATAGTTGAAAGAACGCTCAGTATCATCTGGTCGTGAACGATTTTTAGACGATCCAGCATACACAGATGATGTTCGACATTTAGCATTACCGATGCGAAGAAACAGCGGGCCTGATAGTAAAAAACAAAAAGATATAAATTCTGATGAAATTTTGACGCATCAAAAACAACAATCAAAACAACAATTAAATACCAATCATAGGAAGGATAAGGAGAAGACCAAAAATGATGATGAGTCTAGCAGTTCAGAGCGATTAGAACTGATGAAAAACCGTCGTGTGCAAAGTTTGGATCGTGGTAATGCTAATAGTTATAATTATAGCAGCAGTTTACCGATTTCATCAACGAAACGTTCATTGTGGTTTTCGAAGGAAGCACGTCATGACACATTGACTACGTCTAATAATGAGAAACACAAGAGACGTGATAAATCAAAATCACGACGTAGTGGTGATACTTGTGACAATAAAGCGCCGCAATTACCACCAAGGAATTCGAAAGAGAATTCTTCACTTGTAGTAACATCAGCATCGGTTGATGGAACTAAAAGCGACCAGATGCGGTCAAGACAAAAGTATATGCAGCGCCAAAACGCGTCTGAAGTTGGTGAATACGATCAGGCGCCTCAAAATGAGTATGAAACAAAAGATAAAACTCAAGAGCGCGTCAGTGGCTTTCAAATCGGTAAACGTTTCCTGCGAGGCGAAATTGGTATTAAAAGCTTTAATTACTATTTAATTAAGGAAGGACTGAAGTCGTCAAAGAAAAACTTGTTAAAACAACGATCGGCGCCCATCCAGCAATCAAATTACAAAATATCAAAGAGTGATGAAAACATTTATGAAGAAATTTTTTTCGCGGACAAAAAACAAGAAGACAAACAATCAAGAGTGGGAACCGATAGTGACCGTAGTGGCTGCGGTACGGGCAGTGGTGGTGTTTATACGCCAGATTGTGAATTGTGTGTCCAGCAGTGTACAAGTGAGTCATGCGAGTTATGCAATACAAGCAATTGTAAGTTGTCGCAAAGTGACATAAGTGAACGCCATAATAGTACGGGCAACGGCAGCAGTGGTTATGATTCCAGGAGAATTTATTCTGATGACCAAAATAATCAAACTGTTTCATCAAATATAATTAATCAGAATGTGTTGCAGTATCAATCATACAACCCCAATAATCCGGGTGTTTATAAAATTGAGACTACTCCAGTGGCATTCACCAGCGATTACAATCCCATTCAGATGGTGCAGCAAATACCGCCGGGTACCACATATGGCAGTCGTGCCAAGTCTTCATCCTCTAGTGACTCACTACACATAAAAGGCCATAATCCATCAATGTATAATTACAACACACGTTTCATTTCTCCGACGGCTTCAATGGGACAACAAATGATGTATCATCACGATATGGTCAATCGCTTGCATAAGACAGATTCAAGAGCGTCTATACTAAGTGAGATGTCAGCACGTAGCGAAAATTCATTACGTATGCCACAGATGCTACCATATTGTCGCACAGGTGGTGAAATGAGCGATTCTAGTTTGGCTGATTCCCTGGCGTCTTATCCACGTCATCAACGGCGATACTTTGGTAGTGCTGAAAGTTGTCGTTTTGCTTTTGAATGCAGACGATGCAGTTATGATGCCGACAAATGTAGTTTCTCTGACACTTGTCGTTACTCAGATTGCAGAAATTGCGATTGCTCGTCTAATTACTTTTCCTCAGATTTTGATGATCTTAATTATGGTCGCAATGTTCGACGAAACGTATTTGAAGACAATAAAGAGCATCAATACCTGGAGTTGAATTTTAATCAAAATTCAAAGGTGCATCCTTTGCCAGGGCAAAATGCAAATCCAAATATAAATCAAAATCAGGGTCAAAATCGTATTGATGTAAAAACTAATCGTTATGCAGAGGATTTCATGAAGCATGTGCGAAATGTTAAGCGTAATTCAGGTAGTCAATTTTCAGATGGACCCCCGAAGGATTTGAAAGATTCAAAAATTACACGTTCTCGTGATGGTACAATACTTGTGACCAAAGAGAAATCAGCAACAATTGAGAGATCAACGCCATCACTCAGCATCAAAAACAAGAGCGAAAAAATGTATCAACAAATTGACAAAACCACAGGGAAGCAGACAAATTATGATCTGGATAAATTGTTAAATAAAACTAATTTTAAGAAGGTTGATGAGATGACAACAGCAATGGCCACATCAACAATTGCGACGACGATAACTAAGGCGAAAACTAAATCGACAGGCGCCATACCGAAGTTAGCTCATGGCTCAAGTGATTCGACTAAAGTTGGGTCACCGAAAACACAAAATCACAAAACAAATGAGAGTCATCAACAGAAACAAGCATCCGACAACAAGACAACATCTGCACCACCAGCATCAGTAACAATAACGGCGACAACATCAAGCAAAACAAAGTCGTCAAAGAGTATTAAGGAAAAAACAAAAAATTCATTAAAGGCTGAACAAAAGTCAAAAGTAAAGCGACATACAGGCATTAGTTCGCCACAGTGGACCGATGACGAAGATGATGACGACGATGATGTTTTCGTTGATAGCCGCTCATTTGATTTATTATCAGCGACGACGGCACATAATCGTACCAAGGTGAGCACAATTTTTTTTAATATTTGTCTTGCTATAACGACCAACGACGACAAACTTGCAATCTTATCCGTTTAATATTCAAAAAAAAATATTACATTTAACAAAATATAATTCGGAACAAAAAAACTTTCAAAAAACAAGCAGCGAGTAACACATTATTTTTTATTAGCCATTGAAAAGTTTTAATGCTGTCTTAAGGCGAGTTAGTTTTCTTATTTAGTCTTTATCGTTTTGTTTTCTTTTAATAAATTTTCACAATTGAGTATAAGTTTTGTAGAGATAATACCAGTAACAACTGTGACTCACTAAGTAATTTGCCGTTTAAATGCTAAATTGTTGATAAATTGTTGCTGGATTCTGTTTTCATAGTAGTTAATCAGCTGATCTGCCATCAACAACAATAACAATAGCAGCCAAAATCAAAACAAGAGTGTGGTGTAATGATTATGTTGTTATGAAAGCAACACAAGAAGAAAATCGTTTACATTTATTTCTTAATGATATTCGAAAGCATAGAAAAGCTTTTTTATTATTATTATGTATCATTATTGTTATGTTGTTGTGACATTAGCATTATTTCTCTATTGATTGTTAAATTCCGTTTTATTTTTTACTAAAAAAAAAAACACGAATTTTATCTAACATAAATTTCTTTATACATAAATCAAGTTTATTTTTTTGTGCAAAAAGGTTTGTTCGCAATGCACACTTGTATCCAGTTTCTATGGATATGTATATTTTATTATTTTTTGTTATTTGTGTTGGAAAATTAAAATTTAACTTAAGTTAACATTAAATCCTATGATCCATCATAAAGAGCACACCCTATTTAAAGTTTGCCGCTTTAAACACAAAAAGAACAGAAGAGAAAATCATTTTTTTCATAACGCCATCATATTTGTGTCGTTTTTCCTGGCTTAGAATAAATTTTTATCAGATTTAATAATATTAAATCATGATTTACTTCTTTTTCTTCTTACATTTCTTAAGTATAAATATATCTTTGACCAGCTTTAAGAAAAAATAAAGTA
Source organism: Ptychoptera contaminata (assembly GCA_963942525.1). Classification (NCBI taxonomy): domain Eukaryota; kingdom Metazoa; phylum Arthropoda; class Insecta; order Diptera; family Ptychopteridae; genus Ptychoptera; species Ptychoptera contaminata. The sequence goes on along the minus strand of OZ012638.1, from coordinate 36,070,620 downwards.
AAATCAACAAAATTGTTAAGGAAAAAAATAAATAAATCATGTAACCAACCAACTAACCCTCTGTAAAGGAATACAAATTTGAAAAGAAAAAGAATCTTTAAAATATGTTTACAACGCGTATACCAGTTATAATTTAAAGTGGTATAAAGTTTTTTTTTTTTATTTACATTTAAACTTTTATTACTTTTATCAATGTTTTTGTAAACTTTTTATTTCTTATTCTTTTATATAAATAACCTATCATTTTCCAATATTTATATTAAATTGTTTTTCTTTTCTCGATTTATTTAATAATTATTTTTAAAAAACAATAAAAAGTTTTATTTTTTATAGAATAATAAATACTAGGCGCCTCCACAGAGAAAATGAAAAAAAAGAAAAAAACTTTGCATAACAATACAAGAACAAAATAATAATTAAAATAAAGTTCATGTATTTGGTGTTGTTAAAATTTAATAAATTTTGTAACAAAGTGAACAAAAAAAAAAAAACAATAACAATGAGTTTAGCACTAAAAGCAACACCAGCTTGTAGCAATTCAAAGTGTTTTTTTCTTCTTTTTTTTTCGTTTAAAATCAATAAGAGTTTAATTGCGTATTTTTATTTAATAAAATTTAATCGTTTAATTAATAAAAGCTTAATCGCTATCAAGCTAAGAAATTTTTTTTTCTCAATAAATTATTTTGATTACAAAATTTTACTGGGATTTTACATTCATTCCGAGAAGAAAATAAATTTCATTTAATTTTATTTTTTGGTGTAAAAATAGAAACTGTATAATCGCAATCACAATAGGACAGTAAATTTTGTTAACGTAATACAAAAAAAAAAAAGAAAAGAATACGAAGAATAGAAAAGAAATTAAATGAAACGAAAAGAGCTGACTGAACTTTACGATTCTTTACGTTCTTTTCATTATTATTAATATTTTTTTTTTGTTACCTTTGTTTACTTGACCATTGAAAGATAGGAAAAAATTTAGCCTCTCGTGTTCGCAATCCTTGAAAATTCTTTTGTGTCGATTAGACACAAAATGATGACAAGAAATGAAGACAAAACCCTATAACGAAGGTAAAAAAGAATAAAAGAAAAATAAAAACTAAAACAGAAATGAAAAGGTAACAAGTAATGATGATGTAAGTACACTTACAGTGGACAAAGCGTGCTTTTGTTCTTTTTCAATACAATAAATAAAAAAAAAACAACGAAAAAGCTTTATTCGCTGCTTTGAAAATACTTCAAATGTATTTTGACGGTGTTTTGAGTTTCATTCCTTATATTCCTTTTTCGGCGCTTTTGTTCGCCATTTAAAGCACGCATAACAACAATGGTTTAAAAAAAAAAGGTTGTAAGTGTATGTCGCTTGTAATCAGTTTCCTTAACTCAATGTCATTTTTATTTGTTTGACACATTTCACATCTTAATACCCATTATGTGTGTCCCTTCGTATTGTCACCACCATTTGAAACTACATGTTTCCCGGAAATAAATAATGTCTTTTTAAGAGATAGTAATAATAAGACACAAAAAGGCTGAACAACAACACAGAAGAGAAAAAATAAATTGAATTATTATAATAAAAAATAGAAGATTTATAATGAATAAGAAAAATACAATAAATTTGTTAACGACGAAAAGCTTGATTTAATAAATTGCAAAATAAGCGCAATAATTTCAATAAATAATAAAACAAGCAAAAAGAAAAATAAATAAATTTATTACTCTACTTTGCTAAGTTTCTCTTAAATTTAAATAAAAATAAATTTTCAAATAGATAATTATTTTATAATTAACATTGCTAATTAGGCTTCTAAGAATTTAATAAAGTTTTTATTGTGATTTATATTCGCTCAGTTATTAAATTAAAATCAGATTTTTTTCTATTAAAAATAATGTTTGATAAATATGTGCAAACGTATTGCTGTTTAAACGTATAAATATTGTTAACAAATTTTGTCTATATCTAATCTATACAGGTAATAAAGTGCGATAGGAAAAAAATCCACAATAATAATAATAATAATAATAATAGAAATCGTAAATAAACCATATGAATTTTAATAGAGAAATAAAATTTTGATAGGAAAAATTCCAGTAGCAGCAAATGACTATAGAAACTTTTATCTATTCCTGTTGTTGTTATTGTTGTTTGAGCTTTTTTTCGTTGTTTTTGTTGTTGCTGCTTCGTTTATTTTCTTCTTTTTTTTTTAACATAACATAAACGATTTTCATATGACATTTTCTCATCGGTATTTTTTTCTTTCCGTAGCTTTCTTTTTATCGTTTGTAACGAAGTTACAAAAAGAAGAAGAAGGAAAATCGTTGTTTTTTGTAGATGAAAAAATACAAACGAAAAGATGACAAAATATCAAAATTAAATATATAAAGAATATTAAAATAATAAACTGGCTGTATATGGCTATGGTTTGGTTTTAAATGTTGTTGGTGAATTTTCTTTAAAGAAAATAAATAAATAACTAAGAAATAAATAAAATAAAAGAGAAAAAAATTAAAGTAGAAAAAGCGCAAGCCTATAGCCTTTTTTCTTTTTCTTTAGTTAAGAATTATTTTCTTTTTTCTCTGTATATATATGTTTGCGCTTTAAAGACAACCAGAAGAAGCAAAAAAAAAAGAAACAAGTCAGAGTTATTTCTTCAAGTATTTATAAACCTTTTATAGTAAAACGAAAAGAAACTCGAGGATAATATAAGAATGAAAAAAACAAAAAATTTGAAGTTTTACTCGGCAACGCCGCTCAAACCAACAAATTTATATTTATTTTCTACTATTACAAAAATCGACCCATATAAATATTAAAACTTATTTTCATGTTTCGTTATTTTATTTTTTTTCCAGTTTTATGGGTCCACCCTTTAAGCACACGAAATTACCAATACACAAAGTTTATGCTGCGTAACGTGCGTGATTCTAATAAATCTCTAAATAGTAGAAAAATTTACACGATAAAAAGCTTAATCTTTAATATGAAAATTAATTTACTTGCGTATTTGTGCGTTAACTTATATAACTTACTTGATACTTTGATAAAATTTTACTGAAAAAATATAAAAATATTTTCTTTTTTTAAGTTTAATAAATATTTATAATTAAATTAAATATTTATCTGTTAAAGTTTTAATTAAATTGGTAAAAGCTTTTAATAATAACCTTTAAAGAATTATAAAATAAATACAAACAGTACGAGGGTGTACCCAACCACCATCCATATAAATTTATTAAAACATTTGTGTTGATGAATGGATGGTAAATTTTTTAAAAAAAAAAACGTTATCAACCTTTATAAAGCTTATTGGAATTTTTGTTTTAATAAAATATTGATTATTTGAAGCTTAATTAAAGTATTACATTTTTTTTTTGAAACAAAGAATTTAATGATAATTCACTTAAAACACGGAAACTACCGAGTTGTTTTATTTATTTCTTAATAACTAGATAATAAGTGATTAAATATTAAGCGAGAAATAAATATGTTTAACGTTTAGATGGTAGAAATTTTCAAAAATACTGTTTCAAATAAACATTCTGATTATATTAACATTTTTGCTTGTTTCGGTAATAAATTAATAACAAACAGAAATAAATTAAAGAAAAAACCACTTGAACGGAGCAGCAAAACGTGCAGATAAGAATATACAAAAATAACAATAATTTTCCATTTAACTCTATAAATTTTCATCTTGTTTTCATGTTTTAGACACTAACAACAACAAAAAAAAGAAAAAGATAACGAAAATTAAAAGAATAAAATTTCGTTCTGAATATGACATTTGAAGTATCTTCAGGAAAATTAAGCACCGGCAGCAGCAACAGTAAAACAGTAAAGAATGGTCGCTCTGTTATTTTTATTAATATTAAAAAAGACACACTTGATGGACATAACCATCGTACACAATTTTGAGACAATAGAAGACAGTAAATATGTATATATAAAATAAAAAACCATAAAAAGTTAAGCTCTAAGCGAAAATAAAAAGATTAAAAACGCGAGGCCACAATCAATTATTGTTGTTATAATTTTAAGTGGTTTTTCTTCTGACAAATTTATACAATTATTTTTGCTGCATTTTTATTAAATTAGTTTGCAGAAGCTTTAACTTTAATTGGGATAGCTTTTTAGAATTTTATCTTTGCAAAAATACTATTCTTAATAGAAAAATAAAACCTTCAGTTGATGTCGCAAACGAATAAATCTGATTTTACGCAATTTAATAAATTTAATTCGAAAAACCATAATAACCGAGCCAGATTACATGGTTAAACAATCTAATAAATAAATTCATAAAGCAATTAAAATATAATTAATGAATTCATAATTAATTTGAATTTTTATTTAATTTTTTTTCTTGCATATTAATAGCAATTCACAATTGTAAATATTTTTATACAGAAAAAAAATATCCCGATGTTGTTTTGCATGGAAAATAAAAACTATCTGCAGCTTTGGGCGTAGAAAGTGTTCTATTTTTTTATATTTATTTTACTATAATAAATTTCCTTTTACTTACATTACCTTACACGTTTTAAGTAAGTAGAAATTCGTTTGTTAGCTTAATAATTTTTTTTTCTTCTCTTAACAGCAAATAATAGGTTAAAGCAATTTAATAATAAATTGTTAAAAGTAAAATGCTATATATTTATTGTGTTATATGACGCCCAATTCGCAATGATACTTTGCCTTTAAGATGAAATAGAAATAAAAAAATATATATAAATAAAAAGCTACTTTTGTTATAGGCTAGTCCCACATGTCTATAGAGATTTACGTACATAAATATAACAGATAAATATATATATATATATATATATATATATGTGAAAGGTGTGAACGTGTAACAGATACCAAAAATAAGAAAAAAGCACACACAAAAAGTAATACGAGGATGAATAACAAACAAAAATAATTTATAGAGATACTAAATAAAGAAAATAAACGAAAAATTGTTAAAATAACCTACATTAACCCTTATATAAAGTTTGTGGAAAAAAATTATTATTATTATTTATTATTGTTAACACATAAAAGCACATAAGTTTCAATAGTTATTCACTTTGGCAACTAACAATAATGACATTGAAAATTGTAGACATTTATGAGGTTTTGAATTTTTTAAAAATAGCATTTCAAAGGTTTTTGTTATATGTATTAATTTTTTTTTTATTGGTTTAATTACAGACTAAGGTAATTAAGAATGTTGATAATGGGCCTAAGACCACCGCAACGAAAACGACAGCATCCAGCTCGACAACAATAGCTGCAACAACTGTAATTGATAATTTTATCATACCGCCAATAACAATGACAAAAATATCAACAATTATAACAGCAACGACCGCATCCTCACCACTGCCACCATCATCGTCATCATCATCGTCGTACGCCTCTGCCATTGCAACAGTTACTAAACCACTGAGCACAACGTCGTCGCCAACAACAAAGCAACCAACACAAACTACTGACTCAACTATGGAGAATATGCGCATACGTGGATTTGAACAAATAACATTAACAACGTCACAGAGTGGCACTTGTAGCCGAAACAACAGCACGAACAGCAACAGTAATGAGCTAACAGAAGGTTTGAGTGTTGGATGTGCTTTAAGCTTAAGCAATGAAAATATACCAAATACAACTAATTTGTGTGCGAGCAATGATAACGACGATAGGGCAATGGCAACTGTATATGACGAGGCGCACGACGGTGATGGAAACAGAGAGAATATTGTTAAAATTGTGCAAGAACAAATTACCACCACCACCTCTGAAAGCATTAATACAACAATGACGACGACGTCGAATAATACGAACGAGAAGCTCGTGTTGCATGAAGAACTTGATCAACAGCAACAGCAGCAGTCGCACGACGAGCAACAGCACCAACAACAAAAACAGCGCAATAACAGAGGCGGCAATGACGATGAAAATAGTTGCGAATTGAACGGTGTCGCGGATAAAGCAAAAGAAAGGTACCAAAAAATAACGATTTAACATTTCTTTTACTTCTTGTTGATTTAAGTTTATTATTTATTTTATTTAGAAAAATATTGAATTGTTTTTTTTTTTTGTTTTTTTCAAGTTTAAAAAAATAATTAAGAAAAGAAAAAGTGCAAAAAGTGTATCACTGTTTTGTTTGTTTACGCGACTTATCAAGTGCTAATGCAAAATAGTGATTGTTCTGTGGAATAAAAGGAAGAAAATTAATTTTCTTTTTCGTTATAAATTTTGGCGCCACGCCAAAAATTTGGGCAGATAAGCTTTTATAAACTTTTTCCGCCTTGAAAAAGTAATTTGTTTTCTTCACCAGAAATTTGGTTTCTATTGACTTAAGCGATAATCTTGGATTATAATTAAATAAGAAAAAAAACTTTTTTTTAATTCATTTTTAAACGGGTAAAGTACTTTTTATTTATGTTTTTTTTTTTTTTACCAACAAAAATATGTATTTCCCTTTTTTGTTGGATCTAATTGGAAAAAAATTGTTTTTCTCTAAACGAGTAATTAATTATTATTATTAAAAAAGTACAAAATAAAAGTGAATATAGCAATGCAGGAAAAATGTTTAAAAAAAAAAATAGAAAGATAGAAATTTTTTTCACTTCCGTACTAACCGATTATGTCCATCTGCGTCGTCACTAGTTGAATATAAATTTATTTTTTCATTATTATTGTTTGTATTGCTACGTCTATTAATCATTTTTTAATTAATTTTAACAGAAACGATCATCGTTTTACCTTTATTTATTTATTTATTTATTTTTAATTTAATTTAATTACAATTTAATTTAATTATTTTTTAATATCGCTATAAATGTCCGAAGTGTGTACTGTTGTAGTTCACTCGTACGCACGCTTTTTATTTATTTTGGTTTTTTCTTTGAAAATGTTTTCAATTTCATTTGCAGTTTCCTTTTCATTTTATTTTTTAAACATTCCTCCCTATAACTAACATTAATTAGTTGTTTGCTTGTTTTTTTTTTTTTTTCAATTAAATAATTAACAGTACGTGGTGTAAAATAATTGGCAGCGTTAGTATTACCTTTTTGATTAACAAAAATTAAAAAAAAAAATATTATTATTACTATTTTGGATAAGAAATTACAAGGGTTGACAGTTTTCATTAGAGAAACGCACATGAAATTCCTTGGGTTTTTTTTTCATTTTATTTATAATAATTTTTGGGTGTTGCTGCTCAATGTAAATTGCGTAATTTTAAGAAAATTAAAGTACATAAAAGGAATCGGACAGCAAAAAAATAAATAAATAAATCTCTAATTGGTTTATTATTTTTAATCGAAATATTTGGGTAATTTTATCCTCTCATTTCCTTGGTACATTTGTTTTTTTTTCAGTTTTTGTGCTTCGAAAGTAATTAAACTGAACGTCGTGAGTCGAGAAAAGAGATTTTTTATTTTTTTTGGTTAATTATAAACCGATTACCGTATTTGTTTAAAGAAAACAAAAAAAAAATACAAAACATATTTGGTTATAGAAATAATTTAAGGTTTATTAGTATAAAAGTCGTTGGCGGTAATGGTTGCTTGTATTATTAAGGTTATCAGGGTAATGAAAAATTTTCTGTTGAATTTGGGAGTTGGTTTAGTTGCTGCTTCAAGCTGTTGTATATAGTCCCAGTAAATCGTTGGTGTATTTTTCATTTATTTTGCAGTTAAAAATTGATTATACATAATTACTCTATTTTTTTTAGTGGGTGAGTGGGTGGGCATACTAAAATGCGGTTATTTTGTAACTACTTTCGGTTTAACTTTGAATTATTTACTTTTATTAGTTTAATTATTGTGGATGAAGATTTTCTAATTTGTAGTTTCTAATTTATGGATTAAAGTAATACAATGCAAGACTAATCAAAGGTTACTGGCAGGTGATTTTTTTTTTTTACTAAGAGAGATTTATTAAACCAAAAGAAATTTATTACACAAATTTATAAATCCAATTAAGTTGCTTAAATCTTCGGTTTTATAGGGAAAAGAAAGATGCAAAAACTGTCAAAATCGTTGTGCTATTATTCACCAATCTTGTGATGGGAATGATTTATTAATTTTATTAACACTGGTGCCTTACTACAATAGCACAAGCAGTAGAGCCCACATGTGTTCTTTATTTTATTATTATTATAACTGTGATTTACCGGTGACTTTATTGTTGTTTGTTTTTATTTCTTTCAATAAGCGCGCATCGTTTGTTGCGTGCTGCTTTTCAATTAAATAAATAAATTTTTATTTAGAAATAAAAGTTTTTATTCAAATTTTATTCATATTACTTCACTTAAGACCATTATATAGCTAAATGATTGCGTGACAAAATATTAAACAGTGTGTCTTCTCATGTCGCTTCTTCTTTCTTTTCTTCATAAGTTGTGTCATCTTGTCACTACCTCATTTACACTCGAAGCAGCTACTAACATCCATTAAGATGTTTTCTAAGTTGTAACGAGGAAAAAAACACTGCTGTCTAAATTACATTTTGACAGTTGGCTGATTTACCACCTAGGTACTCAATCATCACTTAAAATTTTGTCTAATCGTGCACGCAGTTGTTAAAAGCTCCATGCAGTAGGACCTTTTGTTTCATACCTTTATTTAGAATTTTATTTCTAATTGTTGAATATTTTGACAGCGATGCTGATATCTACCTTTAGAAATCATAAAGAATTCGCATGTTCTCAGTTTTTTCTTTTTCTTTTTTTCTGAGTAATGTAAAAGCTGTTGAGAAATTATTCATGAGGTTTTTATTACAATTATTATTATTATTCTTATTATTATTATTTTTATTATTATTAATAATAAATGTAAATGAAATTATTTATGAGCGAATAATACCTTTCAAGAATACTTCATACCTTTTTTTTTCCGGTAAAATTATACGGAAACGCTTGACATATTATTACTCTTCTCGTGCTTGCATTACTAAATTAAGTGCTATATGCTTGATGGGTTTTTCTTGTTGAAATTAAATAGAAATGAAAATACATTTTTCTAATTATTATAAATTTTGTTCTTTTTGATTATTCTATTTCTAATTATCAAAAAAAAAAAAAAAAACGTTTATGAATTGGAATACAAAGGTATTTCTTTTGATATTTGAGTCAGAATCAGATGAAAATAGAAACACGACCAGCTACATATTATATAATTTAACATTTATTTATATTTACCTATAAAATATTATGTAATTTTTGTATCTAATTACTTATTTTATTGCTAAGTGTAATCAGAAAACAAAAAATCCATACGCATTACAGATGAAGTGAAATCTAGAAAATGATGTGAAAAAGTAAAGACAGAACACCTACATGCCTGATGGAAAAATATTACATTTATTCTTTCTGCTTATTTTTCATACTTTACTAATAATAATAATAATAATATTTAATTATTTAATATGCTAAGGATGTGTGCCTTAATAAATATTTTGCTTAAGAATATAAAATAATAATAATTCTAATAATATAAATAATTAAATTTGTTAAAAACGAGTAAATGTGTATAACTGTTTGACGAAAGAGATCTTTCTTTAGAACATTAAGGTTAAAAGGATTAAATTTCTTTCGATTTTCCTTATTACACAAAAAAAAAAAGGGAAAGGAAATTCGTTTAAATTTTTCTTTTTTTAAGAGAAAACTCTTTTATATATTTGTAACCAACAAGTGATTGTTTGTTATCATGATTTAAATGTTTATATATTTTTGTCAAAAAAAAAAAAAAAAACTAAGCATAAAATAAGTTTAAAAATGTGAAACAACGAAAAAGGTACCATAAATATTTCTTTATCGTATCGAATTATAATGATGATGATGAAGATGTTTTTGCGTCGTTAAAGCTCCATTTTCCAACAACGGCATACACGCACAGGGTATGAAGAAGCAAAAAAAAAAAAATAAACATAATTTAACACCCTTTTTCTGTACTACTAACACTATACTCTGTGCTTTTACGGTATTTTACTTTACGCCTTTGAAAAGTTATTTTTTTTTCCTATACATTTCGGTTTTAAGGATGAGTTTTTTAAGTGTCAAACATGAGAAACATGAACGAAAACGATACAAAATACGAGTTGTATAAAGTAAGCAAAAAATAGTAGTAAATGGGTGTGCAGTGCGAATAAAATCACAATGTAAAACCAGGAAGATTAAAAAAAAGAAAAATAAAACGAAATTGCCATTCTCTGGAAAGTGGAATTAGCATGAATAAAAAAAATATATATATATGCGTATTAAGGGAGTTTCATTTTCCTACTCTTGTTAACTTTATTACCAGTATCTCGAAGTATTTTCATTTCTTGAATATTTTCTTTCCCATACGCGTGCTGTTATATGATTTACTATAATTCTTTACAAAAAAAATGAAATAAAATCAAAACAGTACATGTTAAGTCGTCGCTTTTTATGTTTCGTTGCTTTTTTCTTATATTATTTATGAGATTGTATTAGCCGATTTAGTTTACTTTATTTTGATAAAAGTCATTTTATTTATTCATTTTTAAGTATGCGACATAAAAAACAAAATGTTTGATGTTTAACCACCACAACATGTTACCAATATTATGTCTTAAGCTTTATTCTATATACAGTGGTTTATCGTTTCGTTATTGATGGATCGATAAATTATTTATACAAAGTCCAGACTTGTTTGTATTTTATTCTTACACGGATATTAAAGTATTAAGGTAATGAACGATTTTAATACATTTAAAAACCAAAAAAAACCACTGTAAAAGTTTCTTTAATTCACTTTAATCATTTAATTAAATTGTCCTAATTGAGCAGAGAGAAAAAAAAAATATAAATCTAAAAAGTTTATTACGATTTTTATTAACAATAATCGTAAACGGCAGTATAACTTCCTACAAATCATAGAAATTATTATCTAAACATTTCAATCAAAATGTTCAAAGTTTTGCAAATCTTTATCACTATCAAAATCACACACAAATTTATGAAAATACCACTGACAAAACCTGTCAAACTTTTTTTTAAAGATTAATTTATTAAAATTCGGTTTTTAAGCAGCAATGACTTTTGTCTTCTTTGTTTGCAAAAATAATAATAAATTCGCTAAACATAAAAATAAAAGTTATAATTCTGTGCACATTTGGTGACGTTTATTTATTTATTTTTTATCATTTCTATTTCAATATCAACATGTTTAAAGTGTTTTTAATATGTTTGTCATGAATTCGTAATAATAAATTCAAGCAGAAAACTTAAATAATATGAACGGGTTATTCATCCTACACATATGTATATAAACACACTAAAACGCTAACGAAAAGCAACAGAAATTAAAAATCAGCAGAAAAAAACTACTACGAGTATATGTATATGCTGTTGTTGCGGCACGTTGTGATGAATTAAATGAAAGAAATATAAAAATAATTTTTTTCTTTTCTTTTTGATCAAATTATTATTTTTTAAATTCAATAATAAACAATAAAATGTAAAAAAAACATACAAAATATACACACACACCGTGTGTAGGTGGGTCGATTTGCTCATGATAAAACCAATTGTTTGTGTTTTTCTTAACTTAACACAACTTTGCTTTACTTTGGTAAAGTTTTTTTTGTTCTCTTTTGCTGTTGCTTGACGAAACTTTTATGTTTTTCTACTTTACTTTAAAGATAGCATTGGGAACGAACGACAGAAAATATGTAACTTTTATTATTATTATTATAATTATGTGTCGTATGACTTGTGACTTAATGATTAAAAGTTTTTCTTTTTTTTTTAAGTAATGACGATTTTGCCTTTTATTTTTGTTCTTCTCGGTTCTCTTTTTTTTTTTAGTTTTATGTCACTGTGAAATGTTACAGAATGAAGCACAGAATTACGTGATGTTAAATTATCATACAGATATATGATTTTTCATTTATTTTATATAATATATTTCATCACAAGTAAGACATATTTTAAGTTACCTAAATTGTCTATAGATATTAATGAAAATAACGTAATGTATTTAATTAACTCAATTATCTTCGATTAATAATACAAAGTAGGTCATTTATTGATAAGAAAGTTATTTTTCTTGTTTAATTTAATAGCATCTTATGATTATTTCTTTATAAGTATTAAAATCAACTCTGTTGATGTTCAAAAACCGCTACGACTGTTTTACACTTAATTAACCTTAACGCTGATCTTCTACTTTAAGTACAAGAATTGATTTATTAATTTCACCGAATAATTTTTTTAAAGAAAAATAATAATTATTTAACCATAAAACACCGAAAAATAAACTAAATGAATTTCCCTTTCTAATTCAATTATTAAGAGAAAAACATAACACTTTTCTGTTTGTTTTCGAATTCGGATTATTTATCTCGCTAGCTAATTTATTGTTATTATTATTATTATTATTATATTTAATAATCATTTTCTCTTCAAATATTAATATTTCATCATTCATATTTTCATTATTATTTAATTTAACTTTTTTAAATTAGCAACATAATAATGCTTTTCATTTTTATTATTATTATTAATAATAATAATAATAATTTAATTTTCAAAGAGTTATAATCATTCATCACGCTATTCAATGATTATTGATTTTCATAGTTATTCAACTATAGAGATAATAATTAATGAAAAGTTATTTTCTATTTCTTATTAAATTTATTTTGTGGAAAATTCTATTAATAAAATGAAAAGTTTGTTGTTTGTGACGTGCTTTAACGTACTATCACGGTTTTAGTTTTATTTATTAACAATAAACATGCAGAAATCTTCAACGATTTATTACAAAAAGAATTAACCATAAGTAAAATACCAAAATTAAGCTAATTATAATATGAGAAAGTCTCTGATCGATGATTATTTATTACCAAAAAAATGTAAACAATAATTATAATAATTACAGCAAAAAAACAAATTATTGACGGTAATAAGTCAAAATTAATTTAAGTTATATAAAAAAAATAGATGTAATAGGTAAAACGGTTTAATTAATTCAAAGCATAACTGAGTTTAGAAAAAAACATGTCATTGCTGTTATTACCTTTAATGGTAATTTATGTTACCTGTAATATCTATAACAAATAATTATAACAAACATTGATTATTTAATTAATTACAGTTTGTAATTCATATGCAATTGCTTAAGGCTGTGTAATTGTTATAAAAGATGTTTGCCAATTTATTTCGTTGTTACTGTTGTTATGATTCTACCTCCTTCTGGTAATAAAATTTCCTTTTTACCATAGAAATTATAAAATCAATAAGTTATTCATTATAATAACATGATTATAGTATTTATATTATTATTATTATTATTATTATTAATCAGCTTAATAAGTAATAAAAATTAGTAAAAATAGAAAAATAAAGAAATTTCGCTAATTAACTAAAACAACATTAATTATACCAGTTTCTGATATGCCAATAAAACTTGTTTAATCTTCAATGTCTTCTTTCTCTTTAATAACTTATTAAATACATACTCAGTTACTTTACCTACAAAAAAAATAAATAAATAAATTAATTTATTTATCTCTCTAATTTCACCAATATAAAGTTAATAACGATAGAAATAAAAGAGAAAAAAGTCTTCTGATCAAAATAATATATGAGTTGGGCAAGTAGCTAAGTAAAAAGTAATCGAATGCTGCAACAACAGCAGCCACACATATAGATCTTTTAACTAGATTTTTAAAAGTCTTAAAATATGTTTAGAAAGTAAAAATTATTTTATTTTATTTTATTATTATTCAGACTACATTCCAGACTTGTGTTGTGATTATTTATTTAGTTTTTTTTTCTAGTGTGTTTTAAGAAAATAATTATTTTATCTTCTCATATACTTTGCTTGTGTGAATGAATTTATATAAAATTTATCATTTGGATTATTTTCTAATAATTTAAAATATATAATTAACAGCAATGTTATTAAACTAATGTTGTTCTCAGCTCTAAGTAATACATATAACTTATTTACATCGTTTTACAGTTAAAATAACCATAAAATAAGATATGTTATTTTGTTATTGAGAGACGACAACACCTCAATGGCTTTTTTCAATATCAATCATTTTATTAAATTTCGAGAACGGCAAACTTAAATTGTTTGTTTATTTTTGACAAATTTGTACAAAACGGTTTAATTAAACTATTCACTAAACGCACTAATTTTATGTCATTAATCACTGTTTTTTTTAGATTGAGAAACATTTTAAACTGTTAAAGAGAAAACAGAATTTATATTAGTTTATATAAGCATATGTTAACAGCAGCAGCAGCAGCCCTATTAACAGTTAATAAGAAGGCAATAAAAATAATCTGAACTGGTTTCTTTGTAACCTTCATAAAATATCAATAACTTTACCTCAGTAATTTTTTAATTTAATGAGCTTTAAAGCTTCAATTAGGCAAAATTATTAATCCACCCACAAATTTAATCATTTTTTAATATTTTATTATTATTATTATTAAAAATTTTATAAATTAAGAAATACTTTTGGTTTGTTTTTAGTAATCAGTCATAATTTTACTTGAATTTTTCAGTGTTTTTCATTTTCTTAAATTCAAGCACCTCGTGCTGTTCCTACTTTGTTTGTTTGTTTTTCTACCTCATTTCAGTTTTTTTTGTGTGGTTTGATAAATAATTCATTCTGAACCTCAATATTTATCATCTTCCTTATGAATTTTGATAGAAATACAACTACTTGAGACATCAAGTGGAACTAATAAACATTGCTTGAAACGAAGCTTGAACAAAAGGTGATGAGCACAAAAAACAATGACAAGACGAAAGATAATAGATGGTGAGAGGAAACAAAACAGAATATACCTTCAGCGTTTTATTTACCATTTATTTGTTTTGTGTTTTCACTGAATGAAAAACGTTTTTAAATGAAAATGTAACCAAATAAGAGAAAATAATAATCCTCTATGAATGGTAAAAAAATATGTTTTAACTCTAGGCTAGACTGAATGCTGCTGCTACTGGTTTGTTTCGTTTTATATTTATAAAAAAATAAATATGATTTTAAAATGAATTATTTATGCTTTAGCTTGGCATTTTATGAATTCCCCTCCGTTATATAGTATTTATTACTCGGCATACTATTTGATAGAAAACATTTTTTTTTTCTTCAGTTTTTATATGTAATGAATGCATAACTGGTTTAAATAACAAATAAGAAAAATTGATATAGAAATTTGATTTAATTAAAAATGAAATAATATGAGTAAATAAGAAATAATTTCTCATAATTATTAAATCATAGAAATGCTAGTTTTTTTTAATTAATTATGATTGTAAAATATTATAGAGTAATTGATTTATATAATTTTATATGTTTATTTCGATTTGGTAATGTGAGTTTTTTTTTATGTGTTTTATTACGAAAATCTGTCTTTTGTATATATTTATTTATACTGATGTAATAAAAATACAAAGCGTTAATGGGCAAAACACTAAAATTTAAGTATCTATGTAAACAGTACATAATTTTAAAGGGATTTATGTAATTTGCATAATTATTTTCACTCTATATATAGGTATATCACTTGCGTTGTTTGCTTATCCTTATACTACTTTAACTAAAATTGCATAACTTGGATCTAACTCTAGATAAAATTTAAGGTTTTTGTAGAACTCAAACCACTATAATGTATTTTCGCCAGATGAGCTTAGTAGGACTCACAGTGATATGTACGCAGAAAAACAGAAAAACTTTTCCAACAAATCAAAATAAGAGGAGATTTTTTTTTTATGGGAAAAAATCATCATCATAATGGAAATTGTTTTATATTTCGTTTAAAGCTTTTATCACCAAAGAAAATATAATGATTTTTCTAACAAAAAACTAAAATATAACTATAACTGTCGTAACTCTTAGTTTATATTATATGCGTTACTTATTTCTTTTATTTGCGTTCTTTCCCTAGTTGTGTTGCTGATGTATATTTTCACTGTTGTGTGTGCTTTTAGTGTATATTTTGTGCTTTCGTCTCTGCATATAATTTTGACAAGATTTTTATTATTCAATAAACGAAAAACAAACTTTATAACATTTTATTATTATGTAAACAACAAGGAAGAAAAAAACATAAACTCTAGTTCTATTCGTCCTCATCGTCGTCGTCTATGCCTTATTCGGTGGTGTACCAAGTGACTGTGAATATATGTATATATCCTAAGTTTCTTTTTTATTATTATTAGTATTATTAAAGAATCAAAAAAAATAGAAAAGAAAAGAAAAGCAGAGAAAATCGTAAAGAATAACACAGGAATGTAAATAATGTTTTGTTTACAAATAATTTTCTATAAAACCGTATTGATATTTTTTTTTATTTTATTTTTAGGTGAAAAAGAAAATACGAGAAAAAAAGCATTGAGGAATATTAGAAAGTATGAGTAGCAGCGCAAATTTATAGATTTTTTCCATCAAATTTTTCTTTTCGTTTTGGTTAAATGAAAAATAAATCGAACTCAATAAGTCAATATAGTTAAAAGATTGATACTTTGAACCGGTTCAATCGGTTAAATTGTTTTTTTTTCTTCGTCACAATTTTATTTTATTTTATTTTATTAAAATATAAATATTATTGAATATTGTGCAGGTGCTACCACTGATATTGCAAAAAAGAAAAAAATAATAAAACATTTATTTTTTTATTATTTTTTGAGTAAAAAAAAAGTCAAACCAACAGACTGACAACAGCTTAAAATTGATGTTAAAAGAATTATTAAGTAAACCTCTGCAAAGGGTGCATTTGGCAATAAAAATGCTTTAAATAAAAAGCGATAATTATATTGATCGACTATTATAGCTGCAGAATAAAATATTCTCATTAAAAATTCATTTAAAAAAGAAATTAAACCGGTAATCAATTAAATCAGAAAAGTGTTAACAAAAAACACCTACATGAACAATTTTAACTATTTCAGCACTCATTTTAATTGCCCATTATAATTAACAATTTAATTACAAAACAAATGTGCTTTGTCCGCACATATAAAGTTTTATAAGTTCTTTGACCGAAGACAACAATATCACAATTAAAAATGCAAAAAATAAATAAATATTTAAACTTTCTTGGCGTAAAGACAAAATTTTAATTAAAAAAAAAAATTATTATTTTTTTTTTATTGCTTTCAAATTTTATGTCATTTTTGTGTAATTTAAATAAATTTTTATTTTGCGATCATAAATTTTGTGCAGTGGCAGAATTGTTGTCCTTTAACCGAGTCCTTTTATTGTCCCATGTGTTAAGGGATGATAACTTTTCTTTTACTTTAATGGTTTTCCTATTTAAATTTGTTGCTGTTTTTTTTTTTTTGCTTCTCCAAAGCAATAATAAAATACAAAAAGCTCCCTGTACTAAAATAATTTTATTTAAATTCTTCATTTGATTTTCTTTATCATTTTCAATGTAATAAAAATTTTGCAATAAAATTGGTTCTTCTTTATTTTTTTAAAACTAATTTAAAATGTTCGATAAGCGTGATAATTTGCTAATAAATCTATTTAATTTGAATTTAATAAATATTTGGATTAAAGAAAACGCTGTACTAAATCCACTGTGAAATTCACCTTGCTTAAACCTAGCAATAGTAATTAAGTTTTAAGGGAAACCTGTTAACAGCCAAAAAATTTCCTTTTTTTTTTTAGAGACATAATATATCGTTTACATTTAGTTTATAATTACAAAATGGATTAACCAAACATCTTAGTTTAATTAAAAAGGAAAAAATCAAAGAAATAAAACCAATTTAAAGATTTATTCATATAAGTTGTGGTTGTCTTTTCTGGGTGTTTCTTTTTTTCTCTTTCGACACTCACAACACAAACAACTGTGACACGAATCACAAATTTGTTTTGATTTACATAACTCATTTGTTTGTAGCCAGCTGATGCCTATATATTTAAATCTTCTTATCTTTTTTCTTCCACTTCTCAATATTATATATTTATTTATTTGTATTATTACTGCTGGCCTTATTCTTGTCTTTAGCATTTGACAAATTTCTATGGCAGGAAGAAGCAACAAATAAACATTTTATTTTGTCGTTTAAATTTACATTTTAATTAATGGTCGGTTCGGTTGCGTTTCTGTATTTTTATGGTTTTATATTTTGTGCTGACTGCAAAAGTGACTCCTAGTAATAAAAATTATCCGAAAACAAAACGTTTTTTTTTTATTTCTTTGTTGAAAATATAAAATTTTTAAGTCATTTTAAATAAAGCAAAAGTTGGTGACACTTTGATTATTTCGTCTTTGCCATTTCTTTTATACTTGAATAATTAAAATTGTTTTTTAATTGATTAAAAATTTTTGGTTGATGGAAGAATAAAAAAATGTTATAAACGATAATTTATCCTTTTAAATTGAAATGTTAGCTTTGTTTGTGGTTTTTCTTTTATGCTAAAATGAATCGATCATCATATTTTATGGGTGTATCTTCTTTTTTTTTCTCGTCATTCGCCTTTTAGGCATTTTTTTTTTTTTTTGTGCTTTTGAGTATGCTCAGGGAGAGTTTATGCAATGAAAAATTTGATAGTCAGTTAGGGGCTGTAATTTTAATTTTATTTAATGGCAAAAATTATTTATTCTTTTATTATCATTTGGTTTGGTTTGGTTTTTTTTTTGAATAACAATTGTGTTGGTTAAAATAAATCAATTTTTAAATATCATTTTTAGATTATTTATTGTTCATAATTTATTTGATTAAATTATTGCTATTAAGGGTTGGAGTTTAAATGCGGCATTAATTAAGTTAGTATTAGAGTTGGTATTAAATGAGGGACGTTGGAGAGTAGTGTGAGATATTGTTTAAAAAAATCGATAGAATTGTACAGCTTTAATGCATCACCTGTCACAACATAAACTTTATTAGTACTTTACATGGAAATAATTAAAATAAAATAACAGGCAACGAGTGTATGTGCTTTTTAAGTACAAAAAAAAAATTCAATCAATTTCTACATGGAGAAAAATTATTATTATTATCGCTCAGTTTACAGAGGTAGTAGCAAAAGAAAAAATTAATTAAATTCCATGGAAATCAAGACAGATTTATTGGAATCGATAATTTTTTGATTGAAATAATATATATATTAAAAATAGCAAACAAACAAATAACTTGTTTATTACCTGCAAAATTTATTCGCGAAATTCACCGATGGGTGGTTTACATTATTTAAAATTTTGTACGCTGCATATTGTTATCAATTATTTACTGTTAATCGCATGGATTTTTGATAGACAAAAGTTTTTAAATAATGTTGTTAATCCATTAATAAACGACACACCAATAGCATTCAACCGCAATATTTATTTTTTTTATTACATTTAAAGCAAAAAACAGCAATCTGTAAATTTTTTTTATTAATAATTAATTTAAACATTTTAGAGCAATAAAAAATTATCCAAAAATAGATAAATAGATGCATAATGTTGTTTAAATAGATGAAAAACAATTTGATACAGATAAAAGTGAGTCAACATCGTTAAATAAAGTTTTGTGTTTTGTGTTTTTCTTTGACTTAACGTAAACAAAACATCTTCTTAAACGGTGAGGAGTATAAGAAAAGAAATCATGCAAAAGAATTCGTTAAAAAAAAGCATCTCATTAAAATTCTTTACTGTATTTCTCATCAA
Source organism: Ptychoptera contaminata (assembly GCA_963942525.1). Lineage (NCBI taxonomy): Eukaryota > Metazoa > Arthropoda > Insecta > Diptera > Ptychopteridae > Ptychoptera > Ptychoptera contaminata. The sequence goes on along the minus strand of OZ012638.1, from coordinate 36,050,977 downwards.
AAATAGAAAAAAATTTCTTTAAATTCGACGTATTTTTCCTATTTATTGTATAAATATTCCGCCAAAAAATAGTAAAAATCAACAATTGTGTATAAAGTTAACAAAAAGCGAACAAGCGACAAGAAAATAAACTTTTACGAAACGCACCCCCTATTAGTAGTCTATTAGTCTCTATTTTCATGGTCGATTAGCAAACTTTTCGATCGTTTATTATAATTTATTTTTTTCCGTAATTTTTCGATAATTTTGTTTGGTTCTTTGGGACGATGGTGAGTCGAAGTCACCTTTTTTTTCGTACTTTTACACAACTTTGTTTTTTTTTTTCATACGTCTAAGTTTTTTGACAAGTGGTTTTTTGGTCACAGAGCATACACCATATGCACGTTAACTTTCTGCTTTTGCCAAGTTTATTTTATTTTTCTGCTATATTATTCTTTATTTACCAGACATTTACTTAATTGTAATGAATTTTTGTTTATGTTTTTTACGTTTTGATAACGTTTTATTTTTTGTATTACGATTTAAGTGCTTTATATGGATTCTGTGTTTTGCATTTAACTTTGACTGAATTTATGCGATAACAAATATTTTGTGTAGGGCTTTGTTAGCATAGCTTTACCGATTTGTATTATGTTTGTCATTCAGTTTTTTTTTTTTTGTTTGTTCTTGCTTTATAAATTAATTATATAGAAGCTTTTTTGTATTTTTCATTAAAATAATAAAACGTTTGTTTGTTTCACAGTTGCCTAAAAAAATTATTTTTAAGCTACATTTGTTTCCTCGAAAGTTTTTCATTTCACATAGAAAACAGCAATTCTTCAATGAATGTTTTTTATATGCAGAAAGCTTTTAGAAAAGTATTATAAAGCTTACAATGTCATAAAAACAATTTTTTTTATCTTTTTGCAAAATTTATTAGGATTAGTTTTTGTAACTGATTATCCTGTAATAATTCTCAGGTTTTTTTTTTTGCCATTTCTTAATTATCTGGTGGTCGGATAATGTAACTTAATTTAACTTTTACCATATACATATATATATGTAATAAGGTGAACGTAATAGAGTAATTCGTAAAGAATTTTACACTTGAATTAATAATATTGAAAAGAATATAAGGAGAAAATTTTTGTTCTTTGTAACTGAATCAATGACACTGACCCTTTTTATGGATTTACGAATTTTATTATAAAATTCAATAGAATCTACAAGTTTATTACATGTTCAAATGGATTTAATGGGCGTCCAAACACCCAATATTTTTAATAGAAAAGAATCCGATCTCTTCCTGGTATTTTTTATTATACTCAATTCAAACATCGATCATAAATGTTTCATCTTATTACATTCTATTTTGCGATGACATCGTTTGAATGATGTCCTTGTTAACAATTTATTTATTTATTTTTTTTTATTATTATTTGTGATTTTACTTTATCACTACTGCAATAATTTTGCTTTTATGACATTTTTTTTTTTTCATCTTTTATGCCTGAATGAAAACATGTAAAAAATTTGACATAAATTTAATAACGACACTGTGTGTGTATACCCTAAATAGTTTTTATGATTAATGAAAATATAAATAAATAAATAAATTCAATTTCGCGATGTTTTCTATTACCGTTAAAGCTCTTACGATGAACTAACATTATTATTTAATAGCAGATCAAGCTTCATATGGCATTATTATGTGCTGAAAATAAAATTTATTATTAAAAATAGAAAAAGCAAAAGAACAATTCATATGCTATAGTTGGCTGGCTGGCAGTAGCAGCCATATTATTAATAAAAAAAAAACAAAATTAATTCGTTTTTCTTTTATTTTTTCAATCTAAAATCCACCTGATTGGTTGTTTGCTTTATACGACTTTCTATAAATTGTTAAAACTGTTAACCCTAACAAAAATAGCAAAAATTTATTAAATTCTTTTATTAAAATATAAAAATTAAATTTTTACTAAAACTGGAATGTACTATATGTATAATAAAAGCTTTAAAAAAAAAACAAAAAGCTTAAAAGTTTATAATACTTTTTATTAAATATATATATTTAATATCATAGAATTAGTTTAATCGATTAAAAAATATAACAAGTCAGATTTGCCATGTCATTTATTTTAACAGAATTCATTTAAAAAAAAAAAAATAAAATAAAAGAAAATATGAAAATTACTCTTGTCGGATGATTTTCCATTAAATAAAACAAAAGAAAAGAAGTAACAAACGAGTCTAAAGCAGCAACATCAGCATCCAATAGTAATGGAATGGTGAGAAAAAAGATGACGAATTATATTTTATAAATTCTAAACTTACAAATAGATTATAATCTGTTTATTAACGAGCAATAAACGCCATAAATGCCATAAATTATTAAAAGCAGCGAGCTTTTCTATCATTGTTAAGTGAAATATTAAAATAATAATGAAAATGAAAAGAAAAACTTTAACAAAAAAAATGGAAAAATGTTTACCCACCACCTTGGCAACATCAAACAATTGACTGCTGTATTCTACTTGAAATAAAAATAACAAAATAAAAAAGATAAAATGTGCTGCTGGATAAATACTCTCTTCCCATTGTAGGTGATTTAAAAAATTATTATAAAAATTCGATAAAATAAAAGAAGAAATAAAGAATATTGAACAGAGAGAGTGACTTAAGTCATTTCGGTGAGTCGATTATTTATTAAACAAATGAAGCAGGTGTATAGGGTGGAAATTTCTTCCTCTTTATCTAATTATTTTCAATTTATAAATATATTATAGTACAGGATAAAATGAATGAATTTTAAGGATAATTCACTTATTACGCCCGTTGTTATAACGATATGAAATTTGTTTTTTTTTTTTTGTTTAATTTAATTTTTAAGAAGAAAAAATAATTTTTTTTTTTAAAACAAATCCGAGCTAATTTAAATTCCCAAACTAATCAACGAGAAAATTTTAATTAATTTTACTACACAGGAAAAAAAAATACGAAGAAGGAGCTTTAAGAGATTATTAACAAAAATAAACAATAAACTTTAAAGCTTTTTTCAAATAAAACAAAAGGAAACATGGAAAATGCTTTTAGTCAAAACCGAAAAAAGAATTTTTATTTTCTCATTCCTATGCGACGATAACAAGACAAGCAAAGAGAAAAAAATATCAATTTCCGTCGTCCAATTTATGTTCCGATCACCAACAATAAATATTTCTTTCCTTAAGTGATCAGAACGAATAATTTTGAGCAGAAGGAATCAACAAACAAGTTCTTCTCAACCACGAAAATTTGTTTATCTTTGTTGTTTAAAATCGATTTAAAGGAAAACAACTGAAATAAAAAGCACAGTCAGTTGATGAGTTGAGTTCGTTTTAACGAAATTATTTGGAAGAGCAGCTATCCGGTAATTTTTGAGTAAAGAAAAATTACTCTTAACTTAATTTTCTATTAAAAGTTTGGTTTTCTTTTTTGCTGCAAAAAGTTTGAAGCTTTTTTTGACAGTTTTATTGTTTTTTAATTTTACTTTATTATCAGAAAACAAAAACATAAAAGCCATTCGGTGGTTTAAAGGTCAACTTTGCCAAGTTTATGAAATTTAATAAAGTTCTTTACTGCTTTGATGTTTTAATTTTTTTTTTCTTTTAGTCCGAAAGTGATTTGTCTAAATACCTAAAAAAAATTTCATTTTTCATTGAAACTTTCTCCAGTATTTAGTTTTATATTACTAAAAAATACGAAAAAGTTTTCACAAAGACGTTTAATTGTTAGATGATGGTGTCAGTGTCATTTTGGTGCTCAAAATACATTTCTTTGCTTATTTTTTTATCAACACTTTATATAGAAATAAATAAATAGAGTAAAACTTTTCTAATTTACGTTAATTTTTGGATAATTAGGCTAATAAAAACTCGTAGTACTGTTTGATTACCGCTTGACACAAATCTGGTAACAGCAAAAGAATTTATTACTTCACGTATTTTATGCATATAAAAATAGAAAACCGGCTTAAATGTTTTTTATTAATGCAACAAAATATACAATTGCCTTGAAAACAATGTTGGCATTATTTCCTTCTTAGTTAAAAAGAAAAACAGAAATAATATACCAAAGTGCTATAGATTTGATTTTTATTTATTTATTTATTTATTTACTTACCGCAAAATTATTATTTATTCGTATTTTGTGATTGTTTCGACGGGAAGGTCACATTAAAATGCTCGGATTATATTGTAGAATAAAAAATACTTTAGGTAAATATGTGTATATAAGCTAAATGCAAAAAGTTAATCTGGTTTTTATTTTATATTTTTCATATATCCATGTGGTATTGTGTATTCCAGTGTTTAGGAAAATTATTGATTATTTTGAAAAAATGGAAACAACAATACCAGCAGTACAATACTCGGTGAATGAAAAAACAGAAAACATTTATTTTTGATAATTTTTAATTATTTATTTGTTCATTTTGAAAAGAAAAACTTTCTTAATAAATCAGCAACAAGTAAAAAGCACAAAGGAAATTTGTAAAATATTAAGAAATTAGAAATTTTATTACAAAAAAACCATTAGAAATATATATGAAAATGAATTGAAACTGGCAGCTGAAAAACAATATATAAGAAAAGTTATCTCTTGTTTATTTTAACTTTTATTGGGAAGAATTCTATGCAAAATAGATAAAGGTGGAAATTTTGCTGAAGTCTCTATCTGTCTACTGTTTGTAGTCTTCCTTATGTATGGTCAGATGATGCTAATGTTTAACCAAAAGTATTACCTTGAACTTTTATACTTAAATAAAATGTAATATTCGGTTGTTTCTTTATTTTTATTGTTATTGTGGGCGATTATTAAGCAAACATTTCCATATTAAGTCACTTCGTCCAATCAACTTTATTATTTAAGATGATTTTCGGAATTTTATTTATTTGTTTTTTCTCATTTCTTACTAAAAAATTATGTTTTTAGCATGTCTTTTGCAGTAAAAAATAAAAAAATTCAAATTGTAAAGGGAAATATTTAGAATAAAATAATCAATAAAACGTCATCGGTGCTCTGTCCGGAATTAATTTTTTTCTTAACGTAAAAATATCGTAGGTTTAATTTAAATTAATTTTTTTTTCTTTCTGTTTTATTTGAAGAAATAAAGTCAGTAATTTGATTTTAATTTATTTTATATTTCTTGCTGAAGAATTTAATCAATTTTTCCACTCTTTTATGTTGTTTTGTTTAATTATAAAACAGGAACGGCTTAAGGTTTTTGTTTTATTTGTATCTCAGGAAATATTCTATCAAATATAATTTCTTGTATATTCTGATGTGGTATTAGCATTTCAGTAATTTAAGCTGTAAAATTACCTTTTTTTCATACTAATTACAATGTTATGCAAAAGTTCAACAAAATAACAAATAAATGTTTTCTTTTTTGCCAAAAAATTGATTAAAAAAATTGAAAATACTAAGCTGCACTTGATCTGCCTTTTTTTTATTTTAAATAATAAATTTATTAAATCCGTCATATTTATTTCAAGCATCAGAATCATCAAAATGTTATGTGTAGAAGCAATATGAAGACGAAAAAAGAAGCGGAATGCTTTTAATTAAAAATTTAATTTAAGTAAGAAACGAATTATATCAACACCAGAAAAAAAATAACATAAAGAAGAAAGAAATTACGAAAAATATTTCAAAAGAAAGTAATTTAAATGAAATTATAAATACTGTGGACGCTGACTGCCTTTTTTCATTTTCCTTTTTGATTAAGAATAAATATATATTTAATGGGAAAATCATTTAGATTAATGTTAATAATAAATGAAAATCTGTAATGAATTATGATTCGCAATAGTTATAATAATAATAGCAACCCATCATGAGAGATTGATTAACCTTTGCTCACATTTAAAAATAAAATAATAATAATAAAAATTTCATTATTTTCCATCATTCGATTAGCTTTTACTAAAAACAATCTGACTATGTAATAATGTTTATAACAAAAGTGGACATTAACCTTTATATCCTTGCAATTTTTATATTATTTTAGTAGCTGCCTACCTACCTACGCCCTTAATAAAAGCAACAAAATAACAAAATAAAAATTCATCCTTTATTTTTTTATTACTTTACGAATTATTGTTCTTTGTTGTCTGATTTTTCAGTAAAAAATATTATTAACAAAAAATATTTTTTCCTTTATATTTATATTTTTATTGTATGTTGTTGTTTGCCTTTATTCTAATGTATTTAATATTTAAAAAACAATTTTTGCTTTTTTTTTCTTTTTATTTATGCTTTAAAAACGGTAACGACAGTAGCAACTCACATACGCAGAATCATTTTTATTATGTTTGAAGGTAGAAAAAACAAAAAACAACCAACGAAAATGTCATTTTTCACTTTTCCGAATAAGAAAGGAAAAAGTTTTCGAGAATAAATTTTTTTTGTAATTAAAAAATTGAATAAAAATTGATAAAAGCGCCTAAAGTAAATTTATCCAAAGGTTCTACACAGAAAAATATTGAAAATTTTTATTTTCTCTGGTTAATTTTCTTTAAAGTGAACAGAAATTTCTAAATCAAACAGAAATTAATTATTTATTTACCAAAAAAAAGCAGGCAAAAGACATTTTTATTTATGTTATTGACGACTTTCGCCAAATTCAACAGAATTTTACTTGAGCTTTGAAATGAAATTTATTCTTAATGTTTTCGCTATTTATTTTTACTGTTTTATACAATATATTTTATTTAATAAAATAATAAATAATCAATAAAGTGGCTGATTGAGTTCGTTACATAAATTAAATGCATAAGAATGAGTCAAGAGCGAACAGTACAGGTTTTTCGTCAACTTGTAACGTAATCGAATACTTTAACGTAGTTAAAAACGACTTAAATAAGCAAATACACCGATAGACTATTCTATTAATCAATCAATATGCAAATAAATAACTAAATAAAATTTTTTTAAATAGAAACAAATATGGACAAAGACCTCGTCTTCAAAAGAAAAATAAATAAAATGTGACTTAGCGCGCGCGTTTAAGCAAAAAAAAAAAAAAATTATCTAATAGATTTTTAATTTTATCTATTTTTAAATATCTTTACAAATAAAAATTAATTAAAATAAAATACGAAAAAGTTTTAAAGCTTCGTTTAGCTTTATTTTTAAAACAAGTTTCGCTTTTTTTTTTTTTTTTTGTTATTTATTTGGACGTGGTTTTGCCTCTCTAACAAGGAAAGCAACCATATAAGGAAAGTGAATTTGAATTTTTCGATTTTTTTTAACTAAATCATTTACGTCGTTACGACATGAAAAATTGCTTTTCCAAATATATTCGATTCAATTGGATTTTTGATAATAAGGCAAAGTGAAATTTCATATGTTTTATTTAATAATTTGACCGAGTTTTATCGTATAATTGCAAAAGAAATTTTATAATATTAATAATTTCTTATTTCTTTTTAGTTTATTTAAGTCTTTAAACAAAAATGTAACAAGAAAGTTTTAAAAACTTTTATTATAAGTATATACGGTAGTGTTATGTGAAAAGCAACAGCAGCAGAAGCATCAGCAGAAGCATCAATGATTATTATTTAAAGAATCGATTAAAATTCGAATCTATATTTCGTTGCTTTAATTAAATTATATATCCATATTTTTTAAGGGATGGCAATTTATGTTGTTCCTCTGCTTCTTCTAGAATAAAATGACAAAAAATAAATTAAAAAAGGAAAAATAATACAACAAAGAGGAATACAAAACATGAAATATTCGAATATAAGTTATAAAGAAATAATAAATAAATATCCAAATTATTATTTTTATAAATAAATAAATGAAAAAAATATTCATTTCTCTTGCTGTGACGTCTTTTAAGGAGGTTGTTTTTGCTTCTTCGTTTTTTTTTTACTGTGTAAGATAATATTCTTTTCGTTTCATCGAACTAAAATATAAACGAAATGTAAAATTTATATTAAAATAGAAATAATAAATTTGAGAAAGAAAATGCTGGAGATGAAATTAAAGAAAATATATTGAATATGCGTGCTGCATGTGTTATTTTATCAATTTTTTTTTGCAATGATTGTGGAAAATTTAAAGAAAAGAAGAAAAGCTCATATTTAACAATTTCTAATGAATTCGATTGACTCGTTTTGTTTAATTTGCATTGCGAAATGTAAAATTCTCAACACACACAGCACCTCATTTTCTATGAAATTATTATTTTGATTAAATAAATTATTTTACTTTATTATCTTTTAATAATTAAAAACAAGAACAAAATATTTATAATAATTCTCTCAACATAATATATTTCCATAAATGTCTCAAAATTAAATGAGAAAATTAGTAAATACACTGAGTAGTACCGATCCCACACTTATTGCACAACAAATAATAAAATTAAAGTGCTAATCACGTCAATCATAAAGAAAAAATTAATTAATTTCTTTTAACAAAAAAAAATCTAATTACAACCGGGGTGGGAAAAACCCAAATTCTAATTAATTAAAAAATAATATATAGAAAATTGCGAAACAATTAATTAAAATTATTCAATTAAAAAAGCAGCAAGCACACCGGGAAATAAATATATAATCAGATGTTGTCCTTTTTGCTGCTGGTGGTGTTATTCTTCTATAAATGAAATAAAATAAATAAATACTTTGGCGGAATTTTAACGGAAGCGAGCAAAGAAAGACAAAAATGAAAAAAAAAAAAAAAAACGAAGAGGCACACGTCAAATCTATTTCTCGTCAAAGATTTACCAAAAATGCAGAAATGAAATTGTGATAAGAATAACAAAAGATGAATATTTTGTATACAAGTGTTGTGTGGGTGGGTGGATTTTTGTTTTTTTTTTTTTTTTTTTGAGATGGGTGATAAAGATTGCTTTTTTTATTATTATATTTTTTTGGTTCTACCAGAGATAACAGAAGAAAAATAAAACGATATATTTCTCGGTTGTTGCTTACTTTATTCCTTACTTGCTTTTGCCCTGTGTGCAGAGTGTGGTTAGCGCGTCATACAATTGTATGATTTTTACAAACATCGTCAACATCATCATCATCAAATTTCCTCTTGTTGTACATTTTTTTTTTTTGCTTCTTTTATATTTCTTGATCGGTTCGTTCTTTCGTTTTTTTATTTTCCTCAAAAAGCTGTTGTTGTTATTATTTGTTTGTTGTCTTGTAGTTTATTTATTTTTTTTTTGGTAAAAATAGTTTTGGCAAAAACATATCCTAAAAATAATTGAATAAATAAATAAGAAAAAATTCTATGTTATGGATGGTGCTTTGATTATTTTCGACTTTATAAAAATGCAATTAAGTAAATTTAATAAAGGAAAGGAAAATTATTAAGCAAAACGAAGAAGAAGAAGAAGACGTTTCTCGTTTAAATAACTAAAGAAAATAGCGTAAAGAAACAACAACAACAGTAAACCACAAAAGAAGACTTCTAATCAAATTATATTGTATTGTTATTTATTTTCATCGAAAAGATAGGTAAATAATATTATAAGTAAGTTAAAGTTGAATTAACTAAAGTTAAATAATAATAATAAAAGATCAATTCAAGTTAAATAAACAAATAAATAATGTTGTTCTTTTATAAATGATTAAAAATTCCCCTCTAACGTTGATTTAATTATTTAGTTGGTGGTAAAGAGAGTTAAAATAATGTCAATATATGAGTATTTATTTATTTAAATGACGTCAAAACATTGATTGGCAGTTTGTGTTTACCTTTTTCTTTTTTATTATTTTATTCAACTATTAAATAAAGAAATAATAATATTTTTTTTATCTATATTTAAATATCAAAATTGTGGTTTGATTTTATTTCTTTAAATGAAAATGAATAAAAAAACGAAAAGCTTTTACATTTATTTATTTTTGCTAGATGTTTCATTTAAAGCTAAACAAAGCTGACACATATTGTATAAGGATTTACTAAGCTTAAATAGAATAAATAATTATTATTCTATTACATTTACATGGTTTTTATCTTTAATAATAATAATAATAATGTAAAAGAAGAAATATACCTTCCGGGGAAACTGTAATTTTTATTTTTCTTCATCCAATTGATAAAATAAATGATACAGTTTCATGATAAGAAAAGAAATAATAATTTTATCTCTATTTTCATCTTTTCTTTTTATTTTTTAACTTAATAGAAATTAATTTAATGTGAATGTTATTGTCGAAAACATTAAACAAATCATTTAGTTAATGGAAAATTAATTATAAACTGACTGATTATGGCTATGATGTGTAAATTTATGATTTTTTAATAATTATACTTAATTTTTGTTTTTTCTTTACTTTTCGCTTCATCTATAATTCATCAAACTAAATTTTTGATACATTGTTAAGCGTTTTTTTATTTTCAATTTCAATCCATTTTTGAGTTGTTCACTCGACAGTGGGATGTTTAAATCACGATTAACTAACCCATTAGTTGTTAAAAAATCATTGACCAACATATAACAAATAGCTAGCCACATTTCAATAAATTAATTAGCGTGTCCCTGACCACACGACGTTACTTTAAATTTGTATAAAAATCCACACACAGAAAAAAAAAAAACTATTATTATTTCGCTAAATTGCTAAAAATAAATAAAACATAAATCATTTTATTTATTTTTACTTTTTTTTTTTTTTAACTAGCAACACAAAATAAAAACTCTAATTTAAATAAATAAAATTCATACAAAATGTAAATATTTGACTATTTCACCTTTTTTTCGGTGCTTATATTGTTTGATGGAATGAATAATTTATTATTTTTTAGCACAATAAAACGGTACAGACAACCAAACTAGAGGTTTTTAATCTCTACAGTGCTGCAACATGATTTATAGTTTACGATTGTATTCGGGTACAAATGATATCACTTCAAACGCATTTAATTCTTTTGTACAATTAATTTTAATTAGGTTAAAAGTTATCGTCCACTTCTGCTGCTTCTGTTTTGTCTCTAAAAATTCTTTAACTAAATGCTAGAGACAAAAAGTCATACACAAATAAGTAAATTATGTATTGAGATTACATAAATACACAAAGTGCGTTAACCATTATTGAATTGCGTTAAAGAAAAAATTCCACAATACTGCTGATGAAATGAGTATGTTTGGATAAAAAGTGCTACGCAACAACACAAGAGCAATAACGAAATGCTAATTTGTTTAAAGTAAAAATATAGATAAAAATGAAAACATTGTTTAACATAAATATTATCATGAATGCTGAAGTTTAAACACCCACTTACAAGCATTACATAAATGGTAAAACATAAAACAAACAAAATGATACAAAAGAATAATTATAATAAATAAAAAATTAATTTTATCATGAGACAAAGAAAAAATTAAGCATATCGACGAGGTGACACAGTGTTGTTTTTATTCATTTCTTAATAAATTCACAAAGACACAGAGTTTTCTACCTATAAGATTGTGTGTTGAGAGACAATGTTTGGTCACAGCATGAGAATCAACAAATGTTATCCAGTTAATATGTTTAAAGCACTCAAGTTCTTAAAGCCCTGTCAATGGTACTGTAATAATAATTGTTATTATTTTTGTAATAAACAAATAAAGCAAAAAAAAAATATGAGAATTTGAACATTTGAAGAAAAAGAAAACAATCCACCTCACTATACCGTATAAGGTCATATCAACCAATCTCCTCTCAATGAATACAATTCTATTTATTTTTTCTGTTTTTTTTTTTACTTCTTTTATTATTAAAATGTACTGAAAATGGAAATAAAAATAAAGAAAAACCAACCGGGTACTTGTTGTTATATAATTTTATTAACAAAAAACATAAAAGTAAAATAAGATCAGAGAAATGAAACATTTTCGCCAAAAACCGATATACACAACATACGTGTACCGTGTACATGGCAAGGAGTGTTTATTTTGTGGTTTTTCTTTTTCTATTTGTTTTCCTGTTTAGTTTACCTTTTAAATCCTAATTTTATTTTTTTCTTTACATTTCTGCATAAATTTGTTTATTATTTTTTATTATTTCACATTTCATTACAGTCGGTTCTTGCTTATATGTTGTGTCTATCCATCCACCAGCATATTTAAATAAATATAATTCTTTTGGGAGTAAATATACTTTTATTATATAGTTTTTTTTTTGAAAATAATAATTAAAAGTGACCAAAGTAAACGAAAATGATGTTGGTTGACAAGATCACTTAATTAATTAGCATAACAAAAAAAAAATATCAACAGATGAAATGAAAAAAAAAAAGACGAAAATAATGCAAAAACATGTATTAACCTTGACGTTGAATTTAATAATAATTTTTTTTTGCGGTAATTTTATGCTGATACCTTTTCTTCTTATGCTTTTAATTTAAATTTAAATTTATTTTTAAGATTATTATATTTAAACAGCAACAGTAGCAGCAGCAATAATAATAACAAAATTCATGCATTAAGTGAAAGTTTTGTTTCACAAAATTAATAAAAAAAAAACAACGAAAAATCCAAAAACATATGTTTAATTTATGATTAACCAAAGCTCATCTCATCTTATGAATGAATTTTTTATTTTAAAAAATTATTATCTCTTTTTATAAATAGAAAAAAATTCCATAGCATGAAAGTTGCAAGCATAAATAAAACTTTCATTTCGATTTATTCAATTACATTGAACATAAGTTTTCTACAAAAAAGAAAAAAATAATAAAAATATTAATTGTGTTATGTTGAGTATAGAAATACTTAACAATCATTAAACATATATATCAAAGTGTAGTGTATTTACAATTGTTATTTCTAATAAGTAATTTCTCTTCTTTTTATTTCTCAGGGAACAACAAATAAAGCAACTGAAACAAGTTAAACAGAACAAGGATAAACTTATTGATGAACAATTACAGTTATTGAAGCAACAATTAAAAAAGTCCTATGATAGTATTGATATACTTGATTTACCATTACCTGATTTACCGATAAAGAAGCGGCAACATGTTAAAAATGAAGAGAAATTATTGAAGAAACATCACAGTGAATTTTTAAATGCAAAAACAACGAAAGATTATAATTCATTGCCGTTAATATCGAAACAGCGTAGTAGTAAAAAAGAATCGAGAAAAGATAAACAAAAGTCCGATAAGAAGGCCAGTAAACAGCAATCTAGTGAGGAACAACAGATAACGACAACTGGCTCAACAACAATTGGCACAAAAATGCATTATCATAGTTCAAATGAAAAGCCAAAGTATTTATTTGGTGAAAATAGAATTCATCGTAGTAAATCAAATGAAAATGAAATTATATTAAATAGAGCTGGATGGGTGCAAGTGAACCAAAGAAATTTTAATGTTAATATAAATCAGCAGCAACAGCAACAACAACAGCAGCAGCAGCAGCAACAACAGCAACAGCATATCCGTCAGCAACAATATCAACAACACCAGCAGCAACAAATACCTGTTATTTCCCATGGTATTCGCATTGATAAAAGACAACAAACATTAAACGATAATATTATTTACAAGAACTATGATTTATTGCAACGTGCCAAAGGTTATAATTTATCTGCAGCGTCGACCGCACAACGAAAACTAGAAGAGTTGATATCACGTAATGAGGCGAGAAAATTAATAACGACGAAAAATCAACAGCAAAAAGTTATACAAAATCGTGATAATGTAACAATATTGACTGTGGGCAGTAATAATAACAATATTAACAATAATAATATTAATAATAATATAAATAATAATAATTTAAGTAGCAATAATATAAATAATAATAATAATAATTTGAATGATGATTCACCAGTGAGCGGTCGTCCTGGCTTTTTACCAGTGAAAAATATACCAGATAACGAATCGCCACCACCAATTACACCAATTATATCGCCACCGCCAGCCTTCCAAGATTCTAAATCAAATACTATCATAAATAATGATGAACAGAATATAAATCATATACATCTGTCAATTGTGGACAATGAGCCAAGGCACTCGAAAGGAATGGTGTTCTCGAGAAGCTTTGAGTACGATATAAAGAAACGAATTGATTACAATGAAGCATTCTCAAAGAGCTTTGATTATGATTTTAAACAAAATGTTTTATCGCCAGATGTTTTTCAGCGTGATAAATTTTCCACATTAACTGGTAATTCGCCAAATTATTTAACGAAACGGGAAAATGTTCGACAACCGCTTAACAATTCGAAATTAATACGAGACACATCGCCCAATTACAATAATCAATTAGGTATAACGAGAAAACAGATATCATCGCAATTTTTAGATCCAACGGCAATTGTGTATCCAAAGAAATTGTACGCGGATCAATATCCAAATGAGATAAAACGATTAAGTAATTATCGTTCGTTAGATGATCACAGTCCGGGTAGATCGAGACGTGCACAGTTCTCTCGACTACACCATGAATCAACTTCATCGTCGAGCAGTATTGGTTTCAGAAGCTTAGACATTGGTGCTATCAATAGACGTCTAAATTCGTGTGACAGTGGTGCTAGATCGGGTGAGTAGTCGTCAGCCAAGCAGTAACTTGTTATGTTAATAATCATTATGTCATTATTCGTGCAGATTTCTCAAACGACGAAGAGGAGGAGGAAGAGGAAGATCAATCATCGTCATTAGCCTTAAGTTATAAATCAGCGCAATTATCTGTTACAATAAATCGCGGTATAACGGAGCACGGTTCATTAAAAAAGCAACGTTCATTAACTCCTGATAAAACAATAAATGACATTACACACAGTAATTTAATTAAGCAAAGATCTTTAACGCCAGAGATGCGTTCAATAACACCTGAGGAGCGTCGCGTCAGTAGCCTTAGTAATAATTCAAGCGGGAGCAGCCGAAAGGGTGGCTCCCAAACACAAACCACAATATCCGCGACAACATCTATAACTGGAACTGGCGGCAAATTAAAATTAATTACAAGCGATAAAGATAATTCGTTATCACATCCAAGCTCAGGCGGTTCACGTAATAGCACCTTGGAACGCATCGTTAATGCTTGTAACGTTTCAATTCCCACAACGGCAACAACAAATATTGAACGTAAACGATACGATATTGTATATGATGTAAGTGGCAGTCGACGATTAACACCATCCTCACGTAGTTCATCTAGTTCCAGTTACAGTGAAAACGATTTAACTACAAATTTAGCGGCTGATGTCACTGGCAATTATCGTCGATCGCAAATCAGACAAAATTTACGGAATGATGGTGATTACAAGATACGACGATCAAGGTAATTTTCTTTATTCTTTTTTATTTCTTTAAATAAATATTTTCTGTATTGGTTTTGCGTAGATCATTGCAATTAAGTGAAAGATCGCCAAATAGACAAACACAACGTATTAATATTAATATTGGAAATGAGCGTAATTACACGCAACAACAGCAGCAACAAATACAAATTCAACAGCAATTGCAACAGCAGCAATTACAACAGCAGCAGCAACAAAAACAGCAACAAATTAGCAATGATCCTCCATATAATTTAACAAGAAATTATAGTCAGCGGCAACAGCAGGCTGAAATAAATAAAATAAATAAAAATTTTATACAGCAACAGCAACAACATCATCAGCAGCAGCAACAACAGCAACAAAATAAGCAACAACAACAGAAATTAATCGCTCAGGACTACAACTATGATAACATTTCATCAATAATTAATCAAGACTTTGATAAAAGTAAATCATTTGATGACGATTACTACAATAAGCGCAATAATAGTCAAAATATTTTCATAAACGAGAATCGATCATACAGCAATGATTACTTTCAAAATGAGAATAATCGTCTGCAGCAAATCCGACAAAATCAGAGTCAGCAAAAGATGCTAACCAACTATGGGCAAATAATCTATGATGATGATAAAAAATATTTAAGTAAAAAATTGCAACAGCAACAACAACAGCAGCAGCAGCAACAACAGCGAGATCATTCGCCAGTAATGTCTAAAGAGTCGCTGGGCTTGAGCAGAAGTCGGGAACGATCACCAAATAATGATCCGTATAGCAGACAATTAAATCGCAGCTTCGACTTAGACTTATATCATAATAAAAAACTTTATGATTATAAAAAAATGCAAGATCATCAGAAGTCATCGCTCAACGATTACAGTCACATAAATTACATAACGAACGACGATGACGATGATGAGGATGACGAAGATTTGTTTAATGACGCCGACATGATAACGAAATTTCTGTACGCCGATCAAAGAAACAAATTAGACGAGCCCCGCAAAAATATAATACAACCATTAGGTGGCACACCATCGACTGGAAGGTACTAAAATCATAACCAAACAAAAAATTAACCGAAAAAAAAAACTGAAAATCCACTTCACTCGTTACGAAGTAAGCCAAGAGCTTATCTAATCCAGAGACCAAATACCATCTGACTACTAACATATAAAAAAAAATCAAACCAAAAAGTCTTAATCAATTTTAATTTTTATATTTGTTTTAATTTAATTTTAATTTATTTTTATTATTTTTCAAAAAAACACTTAAAAAATTATTTTTATTTTATTTTTGTTTTTTATTTTTTTTTTATTTCTTTTTCTTCTTGAAATTTCAGTTGTACCGCTAGTTCCTGTGATTTCTGGCCACACTGTGGCATGACTAGCTATAATCAAAAAACAATAAACGATAAGTACATTGATGATTGTAAAACTGGTGATTTTCTAAATAAATTAAATAATAGTGATAAATTTATAAAAATTGTGAATAATAATAATAATTTAAATAATCTAAATAATAATAATAATACAAGTGATATAATTATAAAATGTAATAATAATAATAATAATAATAATTATAATTATCATAATAATAGTAATAATAATAATAATATAAATAATAATTTTAATAATTATAATAATAAAATAAATTTAGGTAAAATAATACCATCAGTAATGACACGAGCATCTTCGGCTGGCTCAAGACATTCACCAACAATTTTCTATAGAAATTTTAATGAGCAACATCATAATAATAAAGCACATTTAAATTATGAACAATTTTCATTAGATGAACGTGAAATGCCAATAACACGCGAACATCATGATATAAAATTAATGAAAAATCAAAAGATTTTATTGCAACAACATCATCAGCATCAGTTATACCAGCAACAGCAAATTCAATTGCAACAGCAACAACATCAAGCTGAATTAATTGCTAAAGAAAAGTAACTTATCATTTTTGTTATTTTTCGGTTTTATTAATCTTTTGCAAAAATTTTCATTTCTCTTTAAAAACAGGCAACAGCAAAATGCTGCAGCATCAACACCGACAAAAAAGAAATTAGATAATAAAAATAAAAGCAGATCATTGCCGAAATCATTTTTGAGGCACAGGTATGCTTTTTTTCATTATTTTTATAATTTTGTTTGTATAATTTACGTGCAAAAATTAAGTTAAATTAATTAGAAAATTAAATTAAAACTACCTTAAGTGTCAGCGAAGATACATACATATAATGTACACTAAATACGACAGATGTCAGTAAAAACAGTTTAAAGAATTTTATATAATATTTTTAATTTTTTTTTGTTACGTTTTTATTTTTAACAATTTAATCAATTTTTTAATTATTTAAATTAAATTTATTTTACATACATAAAAAAGGTAAAAATATAATTTTTAAAATCGATTATATTAACGAAAAGTTTGTGTGAATGCTGACTTGTTCATTAGGTGTATGCAATTGATCAGTAAAATGCATTTATTTCCTTATTTATATATATATCTCTTTATTTATCCATATTCGTATCAATCAAATTCTTTTAACATTTTATTTTTTAAACATTTTATTGATTCATTTATCGTCAATAATCTTTTAATAGAATTTAAGAATAAAATCTAAAAACAGGTATATTGCAATGCGGTTTTAACACATATATGTGTTATTATCGAAAATATCAAAGTTGCATTCGAAATTGGTAGAAAATAAAAGTAATATTAGAGGGGCTCCTAAATAATAGAGTGGGAGATAGAGAGCAATATGGTTTGTGTTAAAAACAGAGAATCTTTATTTTCCTTCATATATTCTCATTCTCAATTGAATGCCAATATTTACTCTTCATTAGAAGTACAACAACAATATCATATATAAAATATTATCATCTGCGCATCTCTCTTCTTTTTTTTGTTTAATTTTTATATTTTTCTCATAAATTTTGACTGTCTCCATATTTATTGTTTGAAATTTTCTTCTTCGTTAATGAAATGTGTTGAGAAGCGGTTGAGTGTGTTTTCGTGGTAAAGCTAATGCTAAAACGTTATGTTGGAAATTAATTAAAAATTTAAAAACTATCTAATTAAGTGAAGTATTTTATTTGTTAAATAAAAAAGTGAATTTAATAAAGTTTACAAACAAAAATTAATAAGGATTAAGAAATCGAAACGTAAAAGGATACAAACGAAGCCAAAAGCAACAGACGTCTAAAAGTAATAGAAAAATTCCTTTAACGTATTTATTGGAATTTATGTTATTTTCTTGTTAAAAAAAATTAATTAAATAACATTAAGACATAATTACTCTAACGGTTGATTTAATGTTTGTTATTATTATTTAAAAAAAAAAAAAGTAATTATTACTAATTTATGCTATTTATATGTTAAAATGTGTGTGATTTAGTGATTAGAAAAAAAATATTTTAAAAGAAATCTTAGCGTGAAGAAATGCATGTTCAATAGTTTATTTTTTTATTTACATGATTAAAACAAAAAAAACACCGTAAATTTTCTATTATTATTTTCTTTAAAAAAAAAATTAAAATTTCTTACACCTGTAATAATATAAAAAAAATTTTTTTATTAATTAATAAAACGAAAATAAAAATTTGTATTAAATTTAGTGGCGGTAAATTGAAAAACTGGTATACAAATGCACATAAAACATGGCTGACATTTTAAATTTGACAGGTGATATAACGATAAATAATAGAAAAGTAATAAACTGTCAACAACAACATCAACAATCACAAATACGTTTACCATTTAAAAGTATTCACGATAATAATAATTTATTAATAAATAATAATATAAATATAAGCAATAATAATAATAATAATATAATAGAAAAAACAAATAAAAAATTCACCGATATTGTAGTTGTTGAGGGTAGTAATGATTACCATGCTATTGATAATCATGATGATAATGATAAAAATGTTAATGTTATTGATACCAATGATAAGAATAATAATATAAAATTTATTGATAATAATAATGTAACATTAATCAAATTATTTAATTATAAATGGTTAAATTTATATAAAAAGAAATTGATACATAATCATAATGATAATAATAATCATCTATTCATAAATAATAATAATAAAATGAAACAATATAAGCGTCATAGCTGGCACATAGATTTAACGACAACGACGACGACGACAAGTAAAAAGTAAGTTTTTTGTTTTGTTTTTTGCCCAATTCCTTTTCTTTATAATTTTCAATTAAATATATATTTTTTTATTATTATTATTATTAGTATCATTTAACCACCACCCACTTGATGATGGTACAACTTTGTTTTATGTTTTTTTCTTCTTCTTCGTTCTATGATTTAAAATTATGATTTCTTGTTAAATGTATCCGTTTTTAGTTGTTTCTTATTTATTTATTTTGAATGTAAGAAGAAAACTTTGCTTAAACAAAAGACTCATTTGTATACAGTAGGAACTCGTTAATTTTTGATTATATAATAAGAAATTTTTTTGTTTCTTTTTTTCAATGTAAAAATGAATTTTAAATACGGAAAAGTTAATTACCACGTATAAGCGCATAAAAAATAAAGGTTGTTAATTAAGAACATAAATGTAGTGAGGAAGTCCGTCTAGAAGAAAGCAAGTTATTTTGCAGTTTTTTTTTGGAGTAAAAACCACAGGAACGTGGCTAGATAAAACTTTTATTATTTTTTAACCCAATTTTATAATAAGAACATTACTTGCTGCTGTTGCTGCATTATAAATTAAGACAACGAGAAATTATTTATTTAAATTTTATTTTTAATAAGATTTTAAATTAAATTATATTTCCGTTTAAACAAACAAAAAAAAAATTAATAAATTTGTACAATTTGTTGTTGATTTTAATGCATTTTTTCTTTTCTTTTTTAGTAGCTATACTAGCTCTCTGTTATTATTTGTATTGTTTTTTCGTTGATTAAATAATTTTATGTGTAAATTATGTTGTCGTTTATGGTTTATTATAGACTATATATAAAAAGAAAAGAAATAAATTGTACTTTGCAGAGAGCAAAATACTATGAAGCTACGTCCTTAACGACTCAGAATAATTAGAAATTATTTGTCTAAAGATTAAAAAAAAAAGGCAGTAAGTTTACACTCTGTGTATGTATTTTCCTTTTATTTCTTATTAAATAATTTTATATTAATTTTTTATTATGCTTTTTCCTTCTATCAAGACAAGCCCTCATCATGTCAAAAATGTCAAAATGAATGAACAGAAAAATAATAATCTACCTTTCTGAGGAACTCTTAATAACAACAGAAAAAAAAAAAACACTATTGATTGTCGTTTCGTTTTCTTCTCGGAAAGAAATAAAATCTTATTTTTTTTTTGTCTAATCTCATAATTTATTTATATTTTTATAAAATTGTCTAATAATTATTATTATTATTCTGCTCAAATTTCACTTATTTAATAAAATAATAATGTATAACAGTGAGTACTCTGTTTACAAAAAAAAAATTTATTGCGAATAAATAATATTTTTTTCGCTACTTTTACTTTCAATGTCTGTACTGCACCTTTAATTAAAATATTATTTCCAGTTCAGAAAAATGTTGTAACACCATAATGTTGTTATGTCGTTTGTTGTAATAATTAAGCAACAAGTAGTTTTATATTTTCAGTTGTAATCAGCTGCAGCGACAAGTGTGTTGTCACTATGCCATTGAAGATAAAACAATTTATTATTGGCACGTTTTTATGTAAAAAATAAAAATATCATTTAAAGTCAATAATAATTATATTATTTTACGTACTACAGTACAGTGCAGTGCATACACAATTATTGTTAATTTAATTTAAAACATGAAAAAAAAACCAACACAATTTTATAATTTAAACGAATAATATATTTCTTGTCTTGTCTTGTCGTTTCTTTTAATCATAAATTACTTGTTTATTATTAATAATATAATTTTTGTCGTTTAATAAATAAAATTTATAAACATACAAAATATTTCTGTTGTTTTTTCCGTTAATTAAATTAAAAAAAAAAATTCAGTCTATGTTTCAGCCGGCTTATAGCAAGCACATAGCAATAAGTACATTCATTTCTAACATTTATTTTTATTTAATTATGATTTTTATTTACAAATAACCGCCTACGTACAGTATTTGTTTTTTGTTTCTTAAATAAAAATTTTCTTTTTGATTGAAATTGAAATTGAGATTTTTGTCTTACTTAATTAAAATCAAATTTATTAATTAAAAAGAAAACAATAACTTTACATACCGACCTAATCGACCGGATCTATTGAAAATATTTTTGTTTCTTTACATCTGATTAGCTGCTAAGCACACACAGAGTACCAATAACACGAGTAGCATCATGGTCAGTAGCAATATGGCTGCACATAATTAACTTTCTTTATTTTTGTTTTTCTTCTTAAATTAATTTCTATTTATTAATTTCACCGAAAAATATTACTCTCGGTGTCTGTATGTGCTTTTGATTTCATTAAACAGATATAAAAAAAATTAATAATTTCGCGTGATTAGTTGATTTTTGTTTTATTTTTATATCTTAATTTCAAGTCATTTTAACAACGTAAGTTGGATTAATTTATTTAAAAAATATATTCATGGTCGAATTAGCATAAATTTTCTTTTTTCATTAATATTTTGGTGGAAAAATGTTTTGTACGCTTTTAATGTATTTCCATTTAACCTTCAAGCTTTTTATTATTATTATTTAATTTCTTTTCTTTAATTTTTTTTTTTTTTGTTAATCAAATTTTATTTGTAATTTTTTTTTATGTTTTTAAGTTAAATAAAATTAAAAATATGCTAAATGTGTAATTTTATTTGCAAAATTCCGTGCGTGCAAATGAAAAACAACAAGTAAAACCAACACTATACAGTTATTGTCGCTAAAAAAATAGCTTTTAATGCAAGCAAAACACAGCAACCTACTTTTGACATATTTTTCACACATAAAATCCAATAAAGAAAAAACGTGGTGGTCGTCATAAAACATTTGAAAGAGTTTTTATTAACGTTATTTGCAGAAATTATTCATTTTTATTTATTTAATTTATTTATTTATTTAAAGATATGGAAATTAAATATATTTTTGATAACATTAATATGTTTTTGCGGTAATAAAAATTGTAGCATACGCAATTGCACGATAAAAATAATGAATTATTATTGAATCACCTGCCGCGCTTATTACATTATATTGGAAACAATTTAACAATTATTCTAATTGCAATGATTTAATCGAATAAAAAATTCAAAATTAACCTTCTAAATACAAAATAATTAATTTAAAATATTTATTTATTTTTAGCGATTAAAATAAAATAAAACAAATGTCAGAAGAACGTCATTTTGTTGAATTTAATTAAAATCCGGTGAAATAATCATGACCTTTGCATAACGGTTCCTAATGACATTTAAATTGAATTTTTTTGTTTTTCTTTGGTTTAAGCAAAGTTTGCAATTCTTTTATTTTCTGTTATAATTTTGTGCAAAAAAAAACAATAAACAAATAAATAATTAAATTTATGTGCCCACACACGCGCTTAGATGATTTAAACTGATTTGATTTAGCGAAAAATTAATTGATTGATTTGATTAATGTTACTCCGATACAACCGATTTACAGGATAACAAGAATTTATTTATTATTATTTATTAATTTTTACTGTTTGTTTTAAAAACAATTAAAGAATTATTATTAAAAGAAATTAAATAAACAACAATTTTGTCTGTTGTTTGTTTTTCTGTTTTTTCTGTTTTCGTTTAATTATTTTATAGGTTTTTTGCTTCATTTACAAAATAAGGTGTGTAATATATGCATTCATATTCGTATTTGATGTTGTTTATTTTTAATGTCAATTAATGTTTGTTTAATGTTGTGTTCAATATTTATGCTGGTTTGTTATATGTTCTTCTTCTTCTCCTAATTACTACTATTACTGCTACCAATTACTACTACTTCTGTTCCTATTTAATAATAATAATTGTTCATTTCGATGTCATTTTATTTTTGTGTTTCTTGGAATGTATATATTTTTCTATTTTTTTGGCATTTATTAATCAATTTATTTACCTTTCCTTGTTTCTTGCAATTACAGTCTTTGATGATCACCTTTTTTTCCCCCTTAATATTTCCATAGAAGTGTAGACTCTTAGCATGGCGAAATAATTCTAAAAAAAATTACTTTTATTTTCGTGGTAAGGTATTATTACCATTATTAGTAGCTTAAGTCTTAAGCTGCTTTTGAACAGTGATTATCGGTTTTCTTATGATTAACTTCTTACTCACTTGAAAAATTAAGTAAAAGTTCTCTGTTACAGGTAATTGAATCCTTGAAATGTGGTTAAAATAAAATTGATTGTTTTAATGTCGCAATGCAGGATCTTTACAGGAAGCATCCGTAGTAAATAAATAAATATATAAAACCAAAAAAAAATACAGGAAGAATCATGAAGAATTCACCCTTGTTTCTTTATTTTATTTTATATCCTATCCAGGGTTTTCATTTTTAATAACAATTTAATTTAAACAAAAAAATTAAAATAAACAATTTCTGCTTACCTTATTTATTTTTAATTAAATAACTCAGGTAAATTGTTTTAAAAATAACAAAAAAAAAAAAAAATTCTTTTCAACTATTTTATTTTTTCTGTATTGTTTTCGCTTAACTATTTTATTATTTTTATTTTAATTAAAAATATTATTATTATTATTGCTAAAAATGTAAGAAAGAAAAACAGCACATTAAGCACACTTGCTGTATTGGCGAATTTTATTTTAATAATGGATGGATTTTTGCCCTTAATTTTAATTAACTTTTTTTGATTATTTTTATTTTGTTTTCTTTGTATTAGAATTTAAATATTATAGAATTATTTATTTTTAATCAAATGCGATTCTATTTTTATAAATTTTAATTAGATTTTGTAAAAAAAAAAGGTTTTAACTACCGGAAGCGATGAACTTTGCAAAAAGAAAGGTTAGAGCTTGAGTAGATTTACAGCAGTTAGTTTATTTTATTGATATTGATAAGCAACGATTGAATAAGGATTGATTGATAAATATTTTTGATTTCGTTTTCTCTTGTGAGTTTGTCTTTTTTATCTCCATCGAATTATTTTGCAAAAAAAAATTAAATCGTCTAAATTGAGGTTTAGATATTTATAATTCTTTAAAAAAATCCCCATACATAGTTTTTATTAATTGATTTTTATTTTATTCGTTTAAATCTTTATCAATTAATTTAATTTCTCTTTGCTTTATTTAACAAGCAGAAAAAAACATGATAAATTAATTGATTACTCAATTAATTTATTGAATTATTATGAGGTTAACTATGTACTCTGTTAATAGCGTAAATGATTTTACGTAAGTGGTTCTTTGTCGTAATAATAATATAAATTCCATAAGGATTTTACTTTTCTACTATAGAAAAAACGTAATCAATGTAATGTTGTTTGATACGTTGCCAATGTAAAACCGTTGGAAAAACACTGCTGGTGGCTGTGGCTGGTGATCCGCTTGTACAGTAATTTTTATATTGATTCCAACTACTATTTTCTTATCCATCCGTTTATTTTTTTTATTATTATTATTATTATTGAATTAGCGTTACATGTTACGTGCTACTGATGTGGCGTTTCGGTATTTATTTATTAATTTATTTTAACTGCATTTTCGTTCCTCAGTCGTTTTTATATATTTATTTTTTTTTTAATTATAGTTATTAAAATTATAATTATTATTCAATTGTTGTTTTGTGTGATTGTTCTTTTTTATTATTATTATTATTATTATTATAGTCGTGGTAGTGGTAGTAGTAGTAGTTGATTGTTGATGATTACTCATTATAATTTTCTTTTTTTAATTTTATTAAATTATTTGCTGTTTGTTGCTGTTTGTTGTTATGTTTCACTCTCTGGTGGGTGAATGTATTCAGATAATTTGTTGTTTTTCTTAATAAAAAAGAAAAATAAACTTCGGGCGTAAAAGTGTTTTGTGCGATTTTTGTTTTTTTCTTTTTTATTAAAACTTTTTTACGTGATTTTATTCTCCGAAAATTTTACGTATTCTCTGTCTATTGTTGTTTCTTGTTTGTTATATTTGTATTTTATTTATGAATGGAATACACATAACTTTAGGAATAAAAGAAATATTACCGAATATTATGTGCTTTGAAGACTGTAACACGCGGTGTATACATAAAGTAATAAATTCTTGTCGATATATGCTGTATTGCTCTGCAGAGCAGTGTTGTTTGCCAATGGATGTGAAGGAATTCGATTTTTGTAGTATTATTGTTTACTTTTCCTTCTTTTTTTTCTTTCTATTTACCTTTGTTAAATTGATTAAATTTCTTCTTGTTGTCTGGGAGGATGTTTATTTACTACAATCTTTTCAATTCAAAAAAAAAATATCTAAAATTAGATGATAATTGTTATTTCTTTTGCTAATAAAGTTTAATTAAATCAATTACCTTGATAATGATGGCATTTAAATGGTTTTTGGTTGTAGCAG
The DNA here is from genome assembly GCA_963942525.1 of Ptychoptera contaminata. NCBI lineage: Eukaryota > Metazoa > Arthropoda > Insecta > Diptera > Ptychopteridae > Ptychoptera > Ptychoptera contaminata. The sequence goes on along the minus strand of OZ012638.1, from coordinate 36,025,189 downwards.
CAACATTTAACAAAATTTAAATAAAAATCGTAAAAGAAAACAATAAACATTCAGTTATTCAGAATAAATACATTAAAAAAAAAAAAGCCCAAACTAGGAATTATTTAAATAATAAAAAAAAATAATTACCAAGCAGTGAACCGTAGTATTCCCACGTTTATATTGAATTAACTTGTCTCGTTTACCTTTAAAATGCAGACAAGACAATTGCTGCTTTATTATATTCTCTATTTATTTTTTTGTTAACAAATACATAAACGTTTTATGCTTTTGAATGTCGGCTATGATTTGTCTAACATTTAACTGTAACTTTAACTCTATTATTGTTCGCATTACTTGTTGCCCTGAAGAAAATGTTACCTGCAATGAAAAGTACAATAATGGTAAAAAAATCTGTAAGAAATACACGGAAATCTTTTATTTACAAAAAAAAAATTGGAAAAAGATTCATCATCATCATCATCATCGGTGACGGTGGTCTGATTTCCGCTTATTTTCTTCTTCAGTATTAATTTGAAAATTTTAGTCAATCAATTACTTTTGATTGAAATCATTTACTGTTGATGAAACTGAACTTATTATTTATTTTCACTTTTTCTAATTAATTAATTATATATTTATTTTAAGTATTTGTTTATGTAATCTGTTTACATAGTTGTTTATTTTTTATTAAATAATTATTTTTGTTTATAAATTTTTCAAATTAACAAATATTTTATGTACTAATTAAATCTGTGTAAAAAGTAGTTATTGAATTATTTTCGAGTGCAAAAATTGCTCTTTGATGATTAATTTTGATGGGTTTGAAAGGCAGTCCTCAGCAGTGTAACTTAATTTTAGAGGAAATTCTTTGCTTATTTAATTTTCTTTTACATAAGCGACAAAGAGTATAAAAAATTTAAAATAAATTTCTAAAAATAACACGGAATTTAGGAAGCAACTAAATAATGAAAATATAAAACCCCTAATATAATATTTGTTAAATAATTTATTTATTTATTTATTTATAGAAAATTATCTTGTTAACCTTGAGTGCTGTTGTCAGAACGATCCTGCAATGATTCCTTTACATTAAAAATATAATTACTTTCAAGAGAAAAACACAAATAAATAAAATATTTAAACCAAAAATTATTTTAATCGTGATGATGATGATGGTGGTGGTGACACATTTATTTTTTAATTTTGTCAATGTAAACATCCGTTTTTTCGTTTATTCCCATTTTTTTCGGGTTTTTTTTTTATGTATAAATCTCATTGTCCCAAACATAATTATAAAATAAAATAACAGCACAAGGATATTAATTTTTTATTTTGTTCACAGCAGAAGCAAGAAGTATTACATATGAAGATTAATTTTTAACCACATTTATATAGGGATGAATCTGTAGATATTTGTTTTTTGTTTGTCTCTCTTTTAAATCAGTTGAACGAACACAACATATGTAAATATTTAAAATGTTTAAATTTGTTTTCTGTCTGCGAGAAGTTTTGTATTAATTTTTTTCCTTTCTTTTATTGCTTAAAACTATCAACATGATGATGAGTTTTTATTTACTCATTCTCATTCCTTCCAGCCACAAGTATTATTGTTTATAATTTTCATTGTGATTATTTTCTTCTTTCTTTTAACATTTCTTTGTTTATTCATTAATTTCAGGAGTGTCTGAGATATTGAAACAAATTCATCAGAATTGTATTTTTTTAAATTAGTTTTTAAGCGGCACAATTTTTTAAAAGTTTTATTTCTTATTGCGTTAATAACACACAGCTGAGCTGAGTTTTATTATCTAATCAATGTTTTGTTCTAGTTAAATTTTTATCATTTATAAAAATGACGAAATTTACTTGAGAAATTTATTTTTATTTTAATAAAACTTTAAGTAATTGTTTGTCGGTTGTTGAATATCCACTATACACTAGCCACGCATTCATTTCAATTATTATTATTATTATTCGCATATAATAACAGAATGAAGAAATTGATTAGTTTTTTGTATAGAAAGTAATGAAATTGTTTTATGATTAAATTAAAATTTCTATCTATCTATCTGTTATGACTTAAGTACTTAACGCATATAATTGTTTTTTAATTGTTTTTTTCTCTGGATATAGATAGCACGGCTTTAGTTATTACAAAAGTCATAAAACAGCAGCTAAATGAGGTTATTGGTTGTTGGTGTCGTCTTTTTGGTTTATTTCTCCTCATCTGTTTTAAGAAATTTATTTATTAAATAAACTTTGTTTTTGGTTTATTCTTTTATGATTATTATTACATATAATAAAGTAATAAAAAGTCAAAGTAAAACTACTGTTGTGTGTACTTAGAATTGATAAACAATAATAATAAAAATGTTTCTTGTTAAATATTTTTTTTATCAGACAACAAACAACAGATATTAGAAATTTCTTCTCAGATAAATTCTATTTTATTTATCTCTTGTAATTCGTTTAAATGTTTATGTCTTCTCTAATAAGTACTTGGAATTTTTTTGTATGTATATTTGTTGATAATAAAAAAATATAATTTTTATCATTAATCCCATCATGAAGATTAAAATTATACAAATTTAAAGACTTCTTTATATTTCTGTTTGTTTCTATGTTGTGATTTGTTGTTTCTAGTTTCGGTTTGTTTGTTTTGATTAGTGAAAGGAATTTTATTAAGAAAAGATAACAAAAAAAAAGTCATAATAACTGGATTAGAATCTTGTTGGAAGTGATTTTTTCTCTATACACATAATTATTATTATAATGTTTAAAAAATAGTATATTTCGTTGGCTCTGAGACAATTTTGACAGGATGCATATACAGAGGCGATCACATCTGCTGCTACCACAATAAACTGTATATTTACTTTGTTAAGTGCAGATTTTCGATGGTTTTCTGCGTTATTTATTATTTATTTTTCTATTACCCACCTTTAATGATGTTTATTAAAAATTCATAACTTAAAAGCACTCTGAACAGATTTATTTATTTATTGCAAAATTGATTATTAATCACCGTTTCTGCCAAATATGTGTCTGGCATTTTTTGTTGATTGACATTTTCTTCGCTCCATATATATTTATCCATTAATAATAATAAAAAGAAATTTTTGCTGAATAATTTTGAAATAAAATGTCAAATGTGTGTTGTTTTTCCTTCATAAAATAATAAATTTCTCATTTTTATTATTGATTTTATTTTTCTTTCTTTTTGTTGTTTAACTTTTCTGCTGATATTATTCAATAAATGTTTTGTAATTTCTTTAAGACTTTTTTCGGTTATTTAAGATATTAAAATTTGTAGAAAATTAATTAAAATATTTAGAACAAATAACTGTGGTGGATTAGCTGTGCGATGCTTACGATTGCATCATTGAAAAAATTTTTATTTTATTGATTTTGAATTAATTTTTTCTTTGATTATTATTTTTAATATTTTATGGATTTTTATTGGATTTTTGTTTTCTTTTTAAAAATACAATCGATGTTCTACATAGATGTGTCTGTGGAGATAAAGGAGGAAAAAAATGTATCTAAGAAGATACATCGTATCTTCCACACAACAGTAAATGCTGATATTTTTTTAATTTTGTTTACACTAAATGCATTCAATAATACTTTAATTAATTATTTATTTATAATATATGAATAAAAATTATTTGTTTATGTAGTCGCGTCGCATCGCGCTGCTTTAATTAATAAGATTTTTTATTTGTTTGTTTTGAATTAATTTTTGTTTTGTTATTTATTTTAGACAAATGTAAGTTCGATAGCCCAAAAAAAAAACAAAAATTGAATGGAATGAAGAAGAGCCAGCAAGCAACAGCAGAAGCAACACCACCGATACATTTAGATTGATTGAGATGTATTAGAATTAAATTTATGCTTAGAAGAATAAACGGTATTTTCAATATCAAAAACTGTTGCGTTGTGTTGCTTCTGGTTGCTGTTTTATATGGTTATTTATTTAAAAGTTTAATTAGTTATTAGTTAGGCAAATTATGTATAGAAAAGAATATTTTATAAATACTAAAAATTAAGAAAATTTTAAGGTCAAGTCCCAATTGCATTTATCATGATTATTTTACTGTTTTTCGACTCTAAATTTAACTCTAATTTGTTTAATAATATTAACTTTGTTTACGTTTCAATTTCTATATACATAGTTAAATACCGCCAGAGATAGATGAGACACGAGAATTATTATGGATTATTTTTTGTCTTTTTGTTAATGCGCTGTTTGCTGCTGCTGTTGGTGTTGTATCGTTTCTTTTATTTTAAAGTTGTCGGTAGAGAAGAGACACTGTCTCACAAGTGTATCCGTTTTTTTCTTTTGCTTTTATAAAAATCACAATAAAAAAGAATCTAAAAATGTTTACGATGGCTGGCTTTGGTTTGGCTTCTTTCTTGTTTCCATTAACAAAAACGTAGTAGAGAAAAGAAAAACTTAAAATATGTATAAAGATAATTTATTGATGTTCCACAGACTTCCATATTTTCATTTTAGATAATAAAATTACATAAACCAGTAATTGTTGTTTAATTAAGAGAAAACAAGAATTCTTCCTGAATTTTGCTTCATTTTAAATAAATCAACAGACAACACAGAGTTAAATTTGTGTGTTTTTTTCTTTGGTATTGTCAAGATCAAAAATTGTGTAATAGAAACCAGACCTAGTGCTGCATCTAATGGTTTTTCTATTTTATTTGTGTTTTTCTCTCTATCTTTGGTTTTCTAATTTTGCTTTTAATTAAAATTATTTTCCTACCTCGACATTCTGTAATAATCTAATGGGAAAAGTAAAAATATATTTTATTTAATTATTTATTTATTAAATATAATTATTAAACAGATGTTTATTGTTTTTTTTGGCTTTTAAAATTATGATAAAAACCTGTTGTGTTTGTTGCTGCGGTATGGTATTTTCAGTTTCTTGTTTTTTTCTCTCTTTGCACAAATGCTTTTTTTGGTTATTCTTCGTTTTTACTACACTACGTGGTTTTATTGCTTTCGTTATATTCTTATTAATAAAATTATTATCCTTAAACAACATTATTGTGTTCTTTTTCTTTATTTATTCTTAAGTTGTTGTTACACAGCACACATACTGTTTGGGTTTAATGCAGGATCGGTGTAAGTGGTCTTGCCAAATGTATAAGGCCGGTCCTAGTTCACTGTTCGTGTTGCTAAGAAATTTATCCTAAATTATTTACCTGTATTTTTCTATTGAATAATGATAGAAAAGAAGAGAAAAACTAAATTCACCTTTTCTGTGTATAGATTTAGATTTAATTTTCATTTTTTTTTTTTTTTTTGGGAATAATAAAAACTCAAACAAGTCGTCCTCGTTGACTACACAGCACAAAAACCATGTAATTGATGAAAAAAATAAAAACATCTGTCGCTGTTTGTTGTAAATTGTTTTATCGTTTTATTACATTAAATCTTGCTCAGTTGGTTAAGGTATTTTTAAAGCTATATATATTTTTTTTTTTTTAATTACTTAAAAAATTTGCATTTTACTATAAACCCGAAATAAATACACCAAAAGTTGCAAAAAAAAACATCAAAACAGAGGAAAATTTGCGAGACAAACAAAACGTTTTTCTTGTTTTATATTTTATGTATGCTGCTGTTCACCCTATATATCAAGTCTAGGATTTAAATTATGTTTGTTACTGTAAATGTATGATTATATGTTGTTTTTCCTTTCCCATTTAATTATTTATTTATTTTTTCTCTTCTTTTGTATCAAATTTCTTCTTTATTTTTTGTGTTTCTATGCTTAAGGAAACAGCTGTTTTGTGTATGATTATTTGATTTCAGTAACTTTTTCATATTTTTTTTTTAGTATTATTATTATTATTATTGTTTTAATGTCTGTACGATGGTTGTGTAATGTGTGCCGAAGTTTTAATAGAAATAATATTTTGTTGAAGGGACTTAAATCCATCGAGTAACAAGAGTTATAAGTACTTAGTGAATGATGATTTTTATAAGGAAAACAAAACACAGTGACTGACGCCATTTCAGTTAGTTATTATTGAATTATTTGAACCGGTTATTAACCTACACTTTCGGCAAGAATCCCTGATATAGAACTAACATAAATTGTATTAAATTTTCTATCGTAAACAATATAAATATGTTTTAATTATATTTTATTTTTTTCGTTATGTATTTTACTTGATTTCAAGTATGTAGCTGGTGGCTATAAAAATAAAATATTTTCATAAATATTGAAAAGGCTAAGAAAACATTTTTATTTTATTTTTTCTTCTGTTTGTACATTATTTTAATAACTTGAAATATAATATGTATTTAATAATAATGTTTTTTTTGATTTTGATTTTATTACACATAAGAATGAAATGAACAAAAAAATAAAATTTAATTTTTTTGGTGATGAATTTTACTTTCTGTTTTGATTTAATTTTTGTTTAAATGAATAAATTTCTCTATATTTACCTTGTATGCCATCTATTGGATTATTGTATAAAAATTTGTTTTATTTATTTTAATTAATTAATTAATTTTTTTTTTTATTTGTTACTCTCTAATTGGTTTTCGTTCATTCATTTGATTTGATTTCATTTTTCAACATAATAATTAAAAAATAAGAGAAAAGAAAAGAAAAATCATCTTTTTTTTTTTCCATATGCATATATATACATATAAACATATAATATATCTACATAAACTTTGTAAAAATAATTTTACTTTTATTTTATTTAATTAATTTAAAAATATATATATAAATCAAAAGGAATTTTGTTGTTGTCATTACTTTTATTTTATTTTATTTTCTTTAAATTAATTCAATTTTTTTTTCATCAAATATTTTATCTGCATGTTTTTTAATGAAATTATTTAATTATAATTAATTAAAATTAATTTTTCTATTTTTTTTTTCTTGTTTTTTATGTTTTAGCTATTGTACAACAGATGATGCTCACAAGTCTTTCTTTTCAACGTCCAATTTGGTAAGTGATTTCATTATTTTACCTAAAATATTAATTAATAATAATTATAAAATATTTTTTATCTATATAAATCACAATATATCGACGGATGTGATAGTTAGCCACGTTGAAGAATGTTCAATTAATATTAGATTGACTTGGATAGATTAATAATTTAAGTTAATTAAGTAAATCTAATTGAGTATCAAATTACAAAATTTTAATTGAGCTTTTTCTTACCTCCAATTAATGGACATTCATCGACAATATTAGCACGTCTGTCATTAGAGAACAAAAATTTAAATAAATATCCTGAATGGTTAATATTTATCTTCTTGAATTTCAACAGTAATTAATATAAATTATATTTTTTATGTCTGGTATGGTCATTTTGCACTTCTTTAGCATAATAATATCACTTATCAATACATTTTTCCATTAAAAATAAACAAATAAAATATATATTTTGATGTTAAATGAATTGAAAAAACAATTAATAAAAATTATCAATCAGACTTTTATTGTAACCAATTAGTGCTGATAACACTTGAACACACCACTTTGTTCTTCGTTTTTTTTCTTTGACGCTATTTAATGTGTGCTTTTTTTTTTTTTTTGCCAATATACATAATAAAATTATTTAATTTTCCTTATCAAATTACAAAATTTATTTAATTATTTAATTCATTTCATTTAATATGATTTACTCCTCCTCATTCACAATTTGATTATTAATTAACTTTTCATTTTTAAAATAAAAAAAAAAAGTGTCTATAGCGCACAGTTAATTTACGTGAAGAGTTAAGTTACGTTTGGTTTTTTGGTTGTTTGTTCGCTAATTGAATGAAAAATTATGCTATACGGGAAAAAAAGAAAAATTTATTTTATTTGCGCAATTTTAATGAAAATAACGAAACAAAAAATAAGTTTATAACTAAAAGTTTGCAAAAAATAAATAAAAATTAGAATTAAAAATTTAGTAGAGAAGAAAAATCATCCAGCAACAAGCAAGTAACAGTAGCAACAGCAATTTTTATATTTTAATACAAAACAAAAGCGCATGGCATCATGCTTCCGGTTATATGTATCCATATTTAATTTCAAATATGTTTATTCTTTTGTTTTAAATGTTCGTACAACATTATTTCACTATTATTGAATTGTTGCAACATTGTCTGTCTGTCTGTCTGTCTATCTATCTATCTGCTTGTTTGTTTATTAATTTAATTTAATGATACACTGTGCCCATCATAACATCGTATGTACTACACATATAATGTGACAACAACATAATTTTCGCTTACTTTTTATTTTTTATAAACATTTACACATTGTGTCAGTTTAAAAGTAAATTTCAATGTGCTATGATCGGCGAATATTTTTTATCGATATGACATTATCATTGTAATTGTCTAATTAAAGAAAGTTTACGTCATACCGGTGTTTTTTCTTCTACTTTTTCTTCTTTATTCAATTTTATCGATTACACATGTTTATTTGTTATGTTTTAGTGATTATTTTATTAGCAATTAAAAAAAATATGTGTAATTGATAATTCTTAATAATAATAATAATAATAATGGATTTTTAAGTGAGTTTTGTGATTCTTCGTATTTATTTATTTATTTATTTATTAAATAATTGCAAATACATTTGTCTTGTGCGCTAACAAAGTTTTTTATGTTTTTATGTTTTTCCTAAATTTTTAAAACGTTTTTTGCGTTTGTTTTTTGTTTTTTTTTTAAATCAAAATTCGTTGAAACAAAATGGAGAAGGTGAAAGAATGAAAAATGTTTTACTTATTTTAATGTTTGTTTTGTCACTTGATTAGAAATTTATATAAATAAAATTAACGTCTTTTGATACACACATTCACACACAAGCAACTGTGAAATATTTCTAAAATAAAATTAATTAAATAGAATAATTTTTTTCACTTATAATAATTATGACGACGACGATGAATGTGTGAATCTTATCTTCTTATTGATTTGTGTAGTGAATTTTTTCCTTTTTTTTTCTTGTTGATAATGAAATAAAATATTTATTATATACATTTGGATGAAAAATTAAAACAGCAACAACGATTTTCGCATATCTTATCAATAATAAATAAATTGATGAAACAGAAATATTTTCGTTATCATATAGAATTTTAATAAATTGACGCACAGTCAGTAATACAGTGAAAAATACTGTAGAAAAATTAAAATTTAATTATTTTTACTTCTATTTATTTATTTATTTATTTATATCACGTTTGTTTTTGGAAAAAAAACGGAAAAATGTCATTTTAAGAATTTTTTTATATCATTTTTCCTTTCGTTTCATTTTTTTTTTTTTTACTTTTTTGCATTTATAATAACTATTTTTGGTGCTTTTTTTTCTTGTTTGTTAAAAATTATAATTATATAAAAAAAAGTTTTAAAAAAAAATTAATATTTATTTGTATTTCTATTATTATTGATTGTTAATTTAATTAAAAAATGTAATTTTCTTAATAAAATGTACATGGAATGTAAAGAAAATTATCTAAAAGTAAAAATACAATATTGCTGTCACTATGAGAAATATAAAGTTAAACAAAATAAAATTAATAATTCTATAAATTATAGTAATAATAATCATATGGTAGAAAATATTAATAAATAAATTAATTATATTATTATTATTATGAATAATAATTAATTTTTTTTTTTATATTTTAGTCAACACAAATGAGAGCTGTTTCAAGTCCAGCACTATCAGAAAATCCCTTTGAAATACAAACAACAGTGGCAACAACAATAGCAATAAATAAACATAATAATAATAATAATAATAATGTAAAAATAGTAGATTGTGGTAATAGTTGTGGCGATGCTGGTGTTGTTGGTAATAATCATGTAACAGGAACCACAACAACAGCAGCAGCAGCAGCATCATCAGCAACAGCAACGACAACAGCAATAAATGATGAACATAATGGTAATATATTTTGTATTAAAAATTATTCTTTTTTAATGCTTTTCTATCCTATTAACATAATAATATTATTTTTTTTTTTGCTATTTTAAAACATTAATTAATTGCGAAAAACAAACAGCTCACGGTAGTGTATTACAGAAATTTAAAAAAACATTTTCACATTTAAAAGGTGACAAAAAATTAAATCATAATCAAATAACATTAGATACAAATGAAACAACAAAACATCGGTAATTATATAATTAAATAAATTTAGAAATAATTTTTAATTTTTAATTGAAAATTTAAAATTAAATATTTTAAAGTTTTGGTCCTTTAATATGGCGCACAAGTAAAGAACGTCGAAAAACAAAGCATCATCGACGTGATAAATGCAATAGTGGTGATTCTGGTATACAGGTGGAATTAGAAAATGATGATATTAACTTGGATGGTTCCGATAGTGTTGTAATTATTAAAAAAATAATAAAATAATATATGTATAAGTGCTTTATTAATTAATTAAATTTTATTTATTTATTTTTTTTCTGTGTAAAGGAAACATCACCATCGACTAATAATATTAAACGCAGTAATAGTAATAATAATAAAAATAATAGTAATCGTAGTACAACAATAAGACGTGCTAGTTCTATTAAAATATTAACACCGAAAACAACGGCGGATGGTATAACGTTAACATCACCATCGAAAAATAATAAAAAATTAACAATTTTAACAAATCGTTCGCTAAGTCAACCGTCTGGCTTAGATCAATTAAGTAAAAGTAAGAATTTATTCATTTTTTTTTTATACAAACCCCAATTAGTATTAATAATATATTTATCCTTTTTATAAAGATATTGATGAGGATGATAGTGATACAGATAGTATATCATCGCATCAAGATCATATTCAAGGTATTTTAGGATTATTTTTTCTAGTCTTATGATTTTTATAATGTTTTCGAAAAAATTTCCATTTTAGAGCCAATTTTTGCTGAGGTTATGTACGCGTTTGAAGCAGACGGTGCTGAAGAATTACCATTGGAAAAGGGTAATCTAGTGAAAGTATTACGCCATGAAAAAGAACCATGGTGGTGGGGTGAAATAAAAAAAATTAATAAAAATAATAATAATGAATTTATTGTAATGAAAGGATGGTTTCCCAAGGATTTTGTACGTGTAAGTAATTTCTTTTTTTCTGTATAAAGTTTTCCCTATAATAACCGTAATGAATGTTTATAGGTAATTCCACCATATACAAAAGTTATAAAATCACCAAGAACACCACCAATTGTTGTCGCCTCACCAATAATATTATCGCCAAGTGTATCCTCACCGATACAAAGTGTTAAATCATTAAAAACGGATGATGTACTCATTGGTAATAGTTTTGATATAAATTTTATTGAACAACCGATACCACCATTACCATCAACATCAATAGCAAACACTATAACCACAAATAGTATCAAGTCACCAACTACTACAGCACAAATTGTTGAAAAATATAGAAAATTATCAAATACTTCGTTAAATCAGATGCAATTACAACAGCAACAAAATGAAAATAACGATTTAATACGTGAAAATATAGTTAAAGAACTATTAGAAACTGAAATAAATTATGTAAATTTATTGTGTTCCTTATGCAATGGGTAAGTAATAATGTCTGAAATTATTAAGAAATTTAAAATAATTTAATTATTTATTTATTTGTTTGTAGATATTTACAAGAATTTGAAAAAAATAATCATATCTTTACAAACGATAGTGTTAATATAATATTCTCAAATATTGATAAAATCTATAATTTTCAAAAGAAATTCCTGAATGCATTGAAATACGGCATTGAAAATAATAAAATAGCAAATGTGTTCTTAGAATATGTAAGTTGTTGTCTTGTGTTAACCCCCTTTGTTGTTAAAAAAAAAAATATAACGATTATTAATTATTATTTACTTTTCTTTTCTTTTTTGCAGCAATCAGAATTTATGATTTATTCAATATATTGTAATTCATATTCACGTGCATTAATGGAATTAGAAAATTATAGTAATAATAAGGAAGCAATAAGTATAATAGAAAAGTAAGGATAATATTTCACCTCAAATATATTATAATTTATTTATTAATTTAATATTTTACCATTGCAGTTGTAGGATATCACAAAATTTACCCGAATTACCATTAACAGCGCATTTATTAGCGCCAATACAACGTATATGCCGATATCCATTACATTTAAGTGAATTAGTTAAAAATACAAAGACAAAGGAGAATTTATTATTATTATTAGGTAAAAATAAAGAAATAACAACAGCAGAATCTCAGAATAATAATAATAATAATAATATAAATGATTTAGATATAATAATTGATTGTAAAGAAAATTTTGAATTAGCATTACAAGCAATGAAACATGTTACCGAAATGGTTAATGAAGGTAATTTTATTTTCTTATTGAAATTTTATTAATATCTATAAACAATTATTATTTATTTATTAATTAGGTAAGAGACACAGTGAATATTTATCACGTATTCAATCACGTTTTGATAATTTCCAAGGACCACCAATAAATATACATAGTACACGTTTATTTTTACAAATTGATGCAATACGAATTACACCAAATTTATGGAATAATACGTATACATTGTATTTATTTGATAAGCAATTGATTTATTGTAAAAAGGATTTATTAAAGCGCACACATTATATATATAAAGGACGAATTTATTTGAATAATTGTCGCATATTAAATTTACCGGATGGTAAATTATTTGGCATAAATTTAAAGAACGCATTGCGTATATACTGCGTGATTAGGAATAAAGGTTTTGATTTTTCATTTCGTAGCTACAATAGCAAGCAAAAGTTTCTGAATACATTGATTGTTGAGCGTCAATTCAGCGGCGAGCATTTATTTATCTCGGAATACAGTGGCGGATCGGGTGGTGTCAATTCCACGGGTGGTATGCTAGACGATGATAATTATTCTGATAAAGATTATGATTACGTTACACGGACATCGTCAACGTCAGCGATAAATATTGATAATTGTGATAATGAACGCGGTATTGACGTCCTCGATACTAAACATTCTGCAAATGACAATGAGAGTTCAACCATGGCTGCGTCAACATTATCGATACCGGTTATGGGAAGTAATCAGGAATCAACAAATGTACGACAAACTTCAATAAAAGTGCATAAATGTGATACATTACCAAAAAAGTCAAGGAAAATAAATAAAGAATCGGCTGCGGCTGCTGCACCAAACGCTGCGTCAACGATGTCGTCCAGTATCAATCAGATATCACCGTATGAATATAATACCGGGTCGCTGGGTCGGAGAAAAATCGGTAATTGGTTCCGTAAGTCAAAGAGTACAAATAGTACTCCGTCGCACAGTCCCACGCATAATCCAACATTGCATATAGCGACCAGTGGTACGAACTTTAACTCTGACAGTTCATCGCAGAGTAGTCCCGGCCTAACATATCGATCGACCGTTCAAAGTACAATAAATGGCCAAACAATATCATCAACAACAACGTCTTTATCAAGCAATAAAGGAAATAAAATAAAAGATGTGGGCGGTGGTGGTACATTATTGTCATGAGGGTACGAGAGCACCTTATTATAATTAAAATTTTAGTTTGTTGTCACTTAAAAGAGCATCTAATGTATGGTAAAATTGTACGTAAAGATTTTTTTTTTGTATTTTATGTTAAAATTAGGAGGAAAGACAACAAAATTACTCAAAAAGGAATTGTTAATAAAAAAAAAAAAAATAACTGATAACTGATTAAAATTAATTAATTACCAAATATTATTAACAAGTATATTCGATGTCAATTTATTTACATTCCTTAAATTAAATTTAAAATTATATACACGACGCTCCCCACACATATACACAAAAAACTCCCAAAATATTTGCCAAATTTTTTTTTATTACAATTATTAATTAATTAATTAATCAATTTATTTACTCCAACGCAAGATCACACTGAATTTACATTGCATTAACTATAACAGTGTATTTGGTGCCATTTAATTATATTTTTTGTTAATTATTTACACACATCTAGGTGAGAAAAAAAAAAGGAATAATTATTGTTATAAAATTGATAAATTAGAGAAATTAAATTAATCAATATAATTAAATCTAAAGGTAAACGCACAAAAAATTTATTAAAATTAATAATAATAATAATAATACAAAAAGAAAATGAAGAATTTACTTAATTTAATAAAATATTAATTATATAATAAATTAATTAATTAATTAATAATTTCGTTTAGTAAATACAATTATTAATTAATTAATAATTTCAATTAATAAAAAAAAAAAAATATTTGACCAAAACATTTGTAAAATTTAAATGGAAAACAAAAACAAAAAAAAAGGAAAAACTTTTCATCATCAGGGTATTTTTAATTAGTAAAAGAAAAATTAATTAAATTTTTCGTTCTTTTTTCAATTTAATTTGGAATTATTGTTTAATTAAAAATTTTATGTGACTTTATTGATCATGAAAATCAAGTCTATTTGTAGACTTATCTCCAGTATATTATCAAACCATTTAAATGCAATTTTATTTAATCGCCGAACATTAATTCAATTTAAAATGAAATTTATTTTTTAATCTATTTCTTCCAATTGAATGTTGTGTTAATTAATTAACTAAATATAAATAATTATTGTATTTAAATTAAATTAAAATAAAAGTATGGAATGAATTAAAGAAAAATATATTAAATTTAATTAATAAATATTTATGTATTTGTTCACAAATCTAATTAATTAATTAATTAATATATAAGAAATGAACTATTATTGATTAATTTTCAAGTAAAATTTTATTAATTAATTATAAGAAGAAAACGGATTTATGTGGGGTTTTTTTTATTTTTGTTTAATTTAATTTTTTGATATCAATAACCGATTGGTTGTGATAGCAGCTATTTAATTAATATTATTATGCCTGAAATATGGTTTTAATATTCGGTTTCCGGTAAAATAATAAACCCCCTATTCCCAACAAACAGCAATAATTCTCCTATCATTTATTAATTAAGAAAATTAAAGAAAAGAAAAACATTTCATGTTGTTGCTAAATATATATATATAAATAAAAATTAAATTAAATTCTTTAACAACATGACGTAAACGCCAAAGATATTAATTAAATATTTATATTATATTTAAAATTCTGTTTCCAACAATAAGATTCCAAAAAAAAAACAAGAAAAATATTTATTATAAAAATTAAAAGAAATTATTTTTCTATCAAGTAAGAAATGTTAGAGAAAAATGCCTAAAAAATTGTTAATAATTATTAAAAAAAAAAAAAATGAAGAAAATGGTAATTAAAAAGAAGAAAATTCATACATAAACAATCATAAATAAATAAGAAAATTAGTTAAAACATAATAATTAGCAATTAAAATGTAGGTAAAAACTAGTTGCGCATTCGCTTTTATTTAAGTTTAATGAAATTTAATTAAAAAAAGAATTAATTAAGTAGGATTAATAAAAAATAATATATTAATTGAAAATGAAGAAAATAATAAAAATAATTAAATTATAAAAGAAAAATTCTTTAATTTATTTGGTAAAATTTTAATTTTTGCTGGTTGATGGTGGTTTGATGGTTTCTTCTGTCGGTAAGCCGATTTTATAGTCGAAAATTTCACCGAAAATCATGTATTTTTGAAGCATTGGGATGCGGATAGCAGAAGATACAGTAATACAATAATTTATCGTTAATTAAAAATCTTTAATTAATTAAAACGAAATTTTGAAATTTATTTTTATAATAATTGGTGTTTTTGTTATAGTTTTCGTTGTTTTAAACACCTGTAAATTGTAATTTATAACATAAATAAAATTTAAATAAATAAATAAAGAAAATGTTATTAAAAATAATTAATGAAAATTCTTAATTAATTAATGTCATAAAAAATTAATTTAATCAGCGCCATCTGTTTTATTTATTTATATTTATAGTTAGCACAGTAACAAACTAAACATTAACAAATATTCTAACCATTTAATATGTTAACCATTATGAGAGATTTCTATCGACAACGATATATGTCAAAAAAAAAAAAATAATATGTATGTGCAAATCGCAATGAAGGTAAATTCCAACAATAAAAGAGCCACGCCGCCATATTGTGTTATTTGGACGTGAGAGCGAAATAAATAAGAAAAAAAGAAAACAATTTTCTTAATATTAAAAAGAATTTTTTTTTTTTTTGGATTGTATATAAAACGCGGGAAATAACTAAAAACAACTTTTCTTAATTAAAAATTTGGTAAATTAATTAATCAAGTATACAAAATAATAAAATATAATTTACTTACATATATATATATATAGTTGAAATATTAATGAAAATTTCAATTGAAAAATATTACTTCCGCTCATTTATTAGAAAAATTAAAGAGAAACAAAATTAGTTATTTTTGTCATTTTATGGAAATGTCAAAGCAAAAAAAAAAATAATAAATAAAACGGAAAAGGAACAGCGATGGCGGACACTAGAAAAATTATATTTTTTATTTATTTTTTGTAACTTCATCCTGTTGTTTGTTATTTTATTTTTGAAATTCTTTCCTTTTTAACATTATTTAAATAATAAATATTTTAAAAGTTTTATTTAATTATTTTCCAAATAGCGGAATTATTGCCATCATTAGACATTTTATGGTTTTTGATTTTGATAAAGCAAAAAGTTAAATCTCGTTAAGACTAGAAAAAGGAAAGAAGAGAAATTTTTCTTACGTTTTAATAATAAAAAAATTTTTTTTTCAACTTTGTTTTGTTTTATCTGTTTTTCATTTGTTTTTTATTTTAAACTAATTAATATTAAAGTGTAAAGATATATATTTTTTTTATTGCTAAATTATTTCTATAAAATATTATATTTATTAATTAATTTTACTTTTTACCATTGTAGGCAAACAAAAATTTGACAAATAAGACAAGAGAGCGAAGAAACAAGAAAAAAATATTTTCTTTTTTTAATTACTACTTTTAAATTAAATTAATATGATATAAAGGACAACTGTAAAGGATTTTAAGTTGTTGAATTTATTTATTATTTTTAAAAAGTATATTGAAAATATAATTACTGCAATCATCATGCTGACGAATTTTTTAAGTGATATTAAGTCAGAGATTATGTGCGATACAAATATTGAAAGTATTGATGGTAGTGCAATTGATGCGATTCCGGTATGTTTTATGTTCTTATTATACAGAATTGCTTAATTATTGAGTAATAAATCCAAAATCAACAGATCAGAAAATGTAAATAAAAAAAATATATAAACATAACCTAATTGTTGTTTGATTTTAGATTGAATTAGGTGGGACACTGAAATATGGAACAAAACAAAACGTTTCGGTATCGGATTTGGGTAGGCAATTATTGTTAGCTGCAAGGAATGGTGAAACCGTACAAGTACATGAATTAATGAGCAGAGGAGCACCTTTTACTACAGACTGGGTATTAAAAAAAAATAACCTATTTCCTGTCAAACATTCACTTCCTGTCAAAAAATTTTTTTTTTCAAAATTTATTTTGCTAAATAAGAAAATAATTATTTTTTAGCTGGGAACATCTCCACTTCACTTGGCTGCAATGAATAATCATCTAGAAACCTGTGAAGTGTTAATTAGAGCGGGAATTGGTAAAGATGCTAGAACAAAAGTCGATAGAACTCCGTTACATTTTGCCGTGTACGAAGGACATATACAAATTGCAGAATTATTTTTAAATAACAAATGTGAAGTGGATGCTCGTGATATGTTAAAAATGACCGCACTGCATTGGGCAATCGAGAAGAAACATAAACGAATCGTTGAGTTATTATTGCAATTTGGTGCCGATCCAACAGTTGTGACAAAATTTGATAAAACCCCATTATCAATTGCAATAGAAACCGGACAAACGGATGTTGTGGAAATGCTGGAAATGGCATCACGGTTAAAAATGGAAAATTCAAGTCAGGTATTTCATATATTTGGTTGATCGTTTTTATTTTTTGCTAATATAACTTTATGTGTGTATTTTGCTTTTTAGGTGCAAGAAGCAACAGATAGTATTCTCTTTGAATTGCAAAAGGATTTAAATAAGGATGTAAATCATCATTTAAATATGGACACAGATAGTGAGGAAAAGGATAATTTGAATATGGATTCATCATCATCGGATATACATATAAATAGTGAAAATGATACGGCAACAAACGATAGTTCAAATATTATGGAATACGATAGTAATACGACACTTAGTGAGGCAATTATACAATTACAGAACATGGACGGTTAGTCAATTGTAGTTTTGGTTTTCCTTTTCAAAAATAATTAATAGTTTTCCTTATGCATTTTAGAAACGAAATCACTAGATACAAATACGTTACAAATGTTAAAATCTCATGGAATATCATTTTTACCACAGGACGATACCGATAGTTTTATAACGTCGGCATTACAGCACGGTAGAAAATTAGTATTAACTGAAAATGGTAAAATATTATTAAATGGTGTTACAACGAAATCGGGAGGCCATAATAATAATAATACTAATAAAATAAAATCAATTGGTGATTCTATAACAAATGGACAATATTTATCGCAATCAACACCGGCAACAACGACACAACCAACATCACCGTCAATAAATGATTTAAATTTAACAAATCCTATAATAACGAATTTTCAACAAACAAATAATACATTAAAATTAATTAAAAAAACAACATTTAATCACAATTTAAATAATACAACGACAAAGAATGCAAATTTAAAAACAAATCGTGTAATAAAAATATTATCAGCTGAGGAATTTAAACAGATTTGCCGTGGTGATGTAACAAATGCAATAAAGAAATTAAATACAACAATTCATAATACAAATCATAATAATAATAATAATAATGGATCAATATTTAGTAACTTATTAGGTAATAATAATAATACCGATATTCAAATAACGGCAACATCGCCGAAACTAGGAAATACAATAATTGGACAATGTAATAATAAATTTAATAATAATAATAATAGTAGTAGTAGTAGCAGTAGCAGTAATCATAATTCAATCAAGTAAGTCGTGTCAGATAAATATTTTTTATTATTTTAATTAATAAATTATTTAAATATTATTTTAGAGTACAAACAATAAAGTCACCAAATAAATTAACAGGAGGATCATCAGTGGTTGTTAGTAGCAATAATATTAGTAATAATAATAATAATAATAATTTAAATAATAAACAAACACAAAGACGGATTGTTGTTAATAAAAATAAATTTAATGCCATAACAGCTGGTATTAAGGTAAAATTTAAATTAATTATTAATTTTAAATTAATAATAAAAAAAAATTACTTATTTTTAGATGCCAATTTATAATGAGATAAAAACACCAAATAATAATAAGGGTACAATCGGTAGTAATAATCAACAAAAGACTCATTTAATGCCGATTATAAATAGTAATAATAATGAGACAATATATACATTGGCGACAACGTCTAATGGTATTACCGTACCGATTATACACCATCCTCAGCAGCAGCAGCAGCAGCAGCAACAAAATAATAAAATAATTAATAATAGTAATTTAGGGAAAACAACGTTTAATAATAGTAATAACAGTGGTGATAAATTTGTAACATCAAATATTGGTATAACGGAGGTGGAACGACAATTATTTGAATTAAAGAAGCAAACGGATGAGCTACGAAAACAATTGGAATTATCGCAAAAACAAACGGAAGAGTATAAAGTGCGTTTAGAGAAATTAGAGAAGGAACGTGACATCGAAAAGGAGGAACGTAAAAGAATTAAATTATAACTTGTAATTGTGGAGCGTCGAACAGTATCCATCTTAATGAAGAGTATATGAAATATTTTTAAAGTTGTCAATTATTATGGAGGAGGAAGTTTGTGTTTTGTGTGGTGAACAGGACAGGACTGGACTATGTTTTTGTTTTTATCTTTTTTGTTATATTTTATTAATTAAAAATGCGCTCGCGCTATTTAATTTTTTATCCTTTTTTTTTATTAATTTAATTAATTCATAATTATAATAATAATATAAATCATAATTTCTGTAGCTTTTGTACATATAATTAATATAAATAATTATTATAATAATAATAATAGTAATAATGAAATAATTAATTTTTAAAGAAATTTTTAGATTATTTAATTAATATATATATATATAAATTTGTTTTTATATAAAAAAAAAATTTAATTATACATAAACATAAAAAATAACATTAAATCTCTGTGGTTTTATTTAATTAAAAAATTAATTATTAATTTCTTTACTTATTTTTGATTAATTTTTATAAATAAATCTCATCAAAAAACCATATAAATGTTTATATTTAGAGAAATCATAACATTTGTATGGCTTTGTGGAAAATTATTTATTCTCCATCAAGATTTGTCCAGTGTTTTTATATGAGAAATTCTTTATTTCTTGTCTTCTCTCGGATCAGTGTTAATAAAAGATTTTGTATTTATTTGATTTGTTTCTTTAATCATCAGTTAAATCATTAACTTAAATTATTATTATATTAAAATAATTACATATAATCGAATTTTATTAGCCACAACATCATGAATAATTAATTTTAAATTTCATTAAATTAATATCATTATTAATACTAATTTTTTGTTTTTATTATAATATTTATAGTAATTTTATATATATAATAAATGTCGATTAATCAATATAAGAATTAAATTTTGATTTATATATATATATATAAATATATTTTTATTAATCACAATCAAAAGAATATAATATAATTCGGATCTCATAAAATGTAAATAAAGAGAAAAAAAAGGCATATATTATATTGCAAAGAAATATAAAACATTAAAGAGCATAATTTACTTTTCTTTTTCTTTTCTTAAAGACAAATAAAATGAAATCCCCTGATAAAAACAATTCCCCCCATATATATATTATTTTTTTTTGCTGCTGCTGCTGCTTTTATTAATTTATGTTAAGTAATCGTGCGTTTCATCGTCATCAGTACTCTCATTTTCGTCAACATCTGCATCATTTAAACGTTCCGGTACCCGTATATTTGATAAAAAATCACGCATCGTGTCCACAATTGAATTTAAAGAACTGCGTAATTCTGTATAGGATTGCATACTGCCACCACCTGCATCACCAGCACCTCCAGCAGCTGATAATAAATAAATAAATTTTAGTTTATTTTTTTTATTTCACGAAAATATAACACAAAACAAAAACATTTACCTTGATCTTGCAGATCTGGTGCTGCAACAGCATTATCCATTTCTACCCTTTGATTGTGTTCAATATTGAATGTCGGTAATAATGATTGAAAAAACATTTGAAATGGTGATCCTTGTATAATACGTGTACCTGGTTTCATATTTGGTCTAAAATAAAACATAATTTTAATAAAATATAACAAAATGAACTATTAATCATTTGTACATACTTTTGATATATATTAATCGAATCTAATGGTGGCAACGGATCATACATAACAATTGGTTCAGAGTTTGTATTTATAAATGGTGCCAAAGGTACTTTCTCTTTAAAATCGGATAGAACAATATGACGTAATATTTCACGTGGTGGACTTTTATAACGTTGATTACGTTTAAAAGCATACTCCTGGATTATATTATCTTTTGCATCAACACGATCTAAAATAATATTTACATTTTTCTCCAGCCATGGTAATAATTCTTGATCACGCCATATTATATTTGAACGGCAAACATATAATGCAATTAATTGCTGTAATGCAGGTGGTGATTCATTTGATACTACTTTAAAATAGTTATGCTGGCTACAACGTTTATCAACATTTATCGATAATACTTCAATTAATGATTTTAAAACGCCTGGGAACATAAGTAGGGCATATTGTAATGCCTTATCAGCCGTTGTTAACATGTCTGCATTTTTATCATTATTTTTATTTATATAATATAATGCCAGCGCATAAGAATATGCCATGTTTGGTAATTGTGACAAATTATTTGTCACTTCCCATTCATTGTACAGCTGCACTAACCATTCATATTGCTTTGAACGTATTGCATAATAATCGATGATTAATATAACTGCCAAAGGATCATTTACTGGATCCAATGTTAATATTAATTTTGCAATTTCTAAAGCAGTCCGTGAGCACGCACGACTTTCTAAATATTGAGAATGTTTAAATAAAACAATAAATAATGATCGATTCTCTTGTCGACGATAGTCTATGCGGCAATTGCCAGATGTTAAGCTAAACATAGAATGGAAAGACGATTCAATCGCTAAAAGTGCATGTTCAATTAATTCTGAAGCCATTGCATGATCTTCTGACATTTTACCTTAAAAAAAATATAATTAAATTATAAATTTAGAATGATTAATTGATTGAAATGAATTAAATTTCTCTTACATAGTTCACTTAATTGTACTAACGAATCAACATGATATGGTTGCTGATTTATTATTTGGATAATGTTATCAGAGTCCATACTTTCAACAGCGTGTAAAAATTTTTGTTGTAACTGTCGATAGCTTGGGCTATGTTCAAATGTAAAATAAATTATATTTTTATCAGTAGCAGTTACAGTGCCAGCAGCACCGCCACTATCATCACCACTTGGATTCTGAATAACATTCATATATATGCCCATCTTTCCCACTGGTGGCCAATTTTCTTTGGCATTTACTAGCCATGTTGATTTCAATGTTGAACGTTGTCCACTATTTGTGCCACCGCTAATACCACGCATATTTCGACGTTTTTGTTGCTGCTGTTGCTGTTCAGCTTGCACAACACGACTGCCAAACATACGTTTCATTTCATATGATGCATTCAAATTCTTATGTTGCACAGATAAAAGTGTTTTTGTTGCAGAGGATGATGCTAGAATAGCAGACGATGTTATTGGAGAAGCTGGTAATTCATGATTATTATCATCAAACAATTTATTAACTTCTTTTACTGTACGATTTAAATCGTCCATCTATTTATGTAATTAAATGATAATAAAATAGTAATCAAATTAAGGAAAAATATATAAAACACTAATAATATAAATTACATCAGCATTGTCCTCACTGCTTCGCCTTTGGGCTGTTGAGTTCTTCCCACTCTTTTTTTTACGTTTTTTCTTCTTCTTTTTTGACTCGCAAACATGTGCATTATTAGCAGCAGAAGCATGTTCTGTTTCATTATCATCTTCCTTAACTTCACTTTCTGACGGTGATTGAGCATTTAGCTATAATAAAATTAATGTGCTATCAATCATTATTCTTGAAGAATTATATTCAGTGTGCAAATAATGTAATTACCAAGTCATAGCGATTTATATTAAATTGTTTCTTTTTGGCGCCCCCACAATTAGCTCCTCCACTGCCAATTGGACCACCAACTGAACTGTCACCGATAATTTCTGAATCCATATCTCCCGTCTCCAAATCCGATAATTGCTCATCCTGTTCTTTTATATTAAAATCATTATCACCTTGTAACTTTTTAAGAACCCTTGACGACATCTTATTAAATCCAAAATTATTGTATTTCTTTCCAACATAAAAAGAAATTAATTGCTATGACCACCTTTCTAACCAAATTATGATTTCCTTTAAATCGCAGATAAGAACAAGAATAATATTAAATGTTAATCACACTGTTTATATATTAAATGAATTATGTTCATTATATTTACAATAAATATATACCAAGTAATTTCTTCATCAATAATATAAACTTTACATAAAATTATCTCTTTATGTAAATAGAACTTACCAAAAACTTTTAATCAATATAATATATAATAGATTTAAATATCTATTGATCAATATTGATTATATATTCAATTATTAATTAAAATTATATTTGTTATTTAAAATATAGATTATTGAGAAAATAAAAATAACTTCGATGCGACTATTTTCATTTGACACATTTCCACTTGCGGTTAGGTTCTTTCATATTATAAAATATATACACAATTTTGTAATTACAGCGTTTAGTGCATAAAGTACGCAACCTATTTTTTTTTCTAATCATATACATTTGAACTGATATGTGTGATTATGATTGGTGAGAAAATTAAAAAAAAAAAACATCAATAAATTATATTTCATTAAAACTTTATTATCTATATTAATAAATTAAAAAAAACTTTTATTTGGTTAAAAATTATCAACGACAGTTGCATACAGCTTTTGAACTGCAATAACCACCTCTCCTCCCACGCAAAAGACAATGTGCAGCGCAAGCAGAGTGATTTAAACCAAAACCGCTTAATAGATCACATGTTGCCCGTTTCGATCGTATATTTTCCTTAAAATCTTCATTTAATACCATTTCGTCATTGTTTAAATCTAAAATTAAAAACATAAAATCTTTGTAAGAAATTAAAATATTTTAATAAAATATAATATAATTTACCAGGAATTAAAAACGAATTTACATCGTCTGTATCTATAATTGATGGAATCGGTTCGGATACGTGAGGAAAGGCATTAATCGTTATTATTGTTACACACAAAATTAATAATAAAAACTTCATCATTGTTAATTAATTATATGTACTTAATTTACTTAATTTATTTGAAACTTTTGCTTTACACTCTTTAATGTTCAAAATTAAACTACTTATTTAGAAGCGATATTGGCTATTTATATATAAATAAAAATATCTTAATTTTCGCTAATGGGGATTTTTTCTTTTGCATAATAATTAACTGGAAAAGTATTAAAATTTTTACTACAAATAAATAATGTTTATTTTTTTCTGAACAATATTATTTATTATTTTACTTATCAAATTCTATTTTTACAAGTCAGTAAGGCTAATATAAATATTTCTTCTTATTTTAAGACGAATCATAATTGTCACCGGAATATTAAAATCCCCCAAAATTTGTTTTCTTATTTTTTTTATCAATTTGCATTGCGGTCAACAGTAATTACAATTATTATTAATGTATCTTTTATGTGCAATAATTGAACTGAGATCATTTTAATAATTCTCGCAGAATAATCTTGTTGGGAAATATTCACAGAACTTTACCGTTCGCCGAGAATTTACTCGAATAACATTACTAAACGAAAAAAAATACTTTTTCAATCCCATAATTAATTCTGATTTTAATAATTAAGAAAAAAAGAAGTTCAAGAGTTTGTATAATGCAACGATTAAAATTGTCTAAAATTATAACTTATTTTTTTTTATTTAATCAATAAGAAGCAACAAACATACTTATCAAATACATATATAATTTGTACACAATATCTTATAATTTAAAATATATATGTCAAAACTAAATTACAGAAAGAAAATTGTTAAATTTTATTTATATTTCTTTTATTCAATATATATATTTAATATTTTTTATTATTTTAATTATTATGATTACATAGAATTTAAATAAGTTAATTAAAAACATGCATTTTATAATAAAATAAGACCAACATCCTCTGGATTCATACTAGGGCAACGCCAATTATATAAATAATATTGCAAATTGCCATCGCCAATACCAAATTTTAAATTAACCAAAAATTGTTTATTTTCCATTAAATCTAATGCATTAAATACATCAATATTTAGATTTTTGGCAGAAATCAAGGCGTCAGTCATTAAATCTAATAACTGAGTTTCGGTTGCGACATTATAAAATGAGTATGCGGCACGCACATTTTTATGTACTGGATGATGCATTACAGTTGATGGTAATGTATAATAGCTAACCATATCCGTGATAATACCGTTTTTATTCTCAACAACGAACGAGTCAATTATACCAGTTTGTGGATAAAACCAATGATGAAATTCTTCTTCTGTATATACCGGTGATAATTTAAATTGCAGCAAATAATTGCTTAATAATTTATGAGCACCTTTAATATCACTTTGTGTCATCTTTCGAAAACCTGGAGTTTTCGGTTGCTCGGGCAGTTTATATAATTTAATTGTACGTTGCATAGTCATATTTCGTGACAAATGAGAGAATCTTATGTCAATTAGTTTTCTTGGATTTAAGGAACGATGCCAATATCTGCATGTGGATACTGGTTTTGGTAATACAACGCCGGCTGTATAGACGGCTTGGAAAATACCTATTTTATTAACTCTACGTGTTATTTCACGTATTAATACTGGTGCAACTCTTTTAGAACGAAGTTTTTTATGAACACATAGGAAATTTATTTCGACAATTTTCTTCTCAACATTATATATTCTAACTCCACCAGGAATGGCTGATATAAAACCAACCAAACGCCCTGACTTAACAACACGTACACCGACATGCCATTCTTGGGTCCAGCCAGGAGGTTGCAATGCCCATTTTAAAAATTCCGGCTGATAATCAAAACGAAACATAGCATCGTCATCTTCTACATAATTTTCGTTTAAAAGAATATAAAGCTCTTTGAGAATAAGAGGTTCATTCAAATTAAGCGTATCCCATACAAAACCCTCTGGTAAACTATATGGTTCATCCCGAATTTCAGAGATATCCTTATCTGCCTCAATGGGCTCATTTGTTATTATTTTCTCATACATATTTGGTACCGGTTGTGTTGACCAAAATTTATAATCTTTTTGAAGAGCTTCCTCTTGAGTTTTTGCTGTCTGCAAGGTAGGTATAGTTTTTATTTTTAACTGTTCAATTAAGTTTCTCACGTTGTTTAAAACGGTTTCACCATCTTCAGTATGCCTTTCAATCGATGGATCGCTATCAGCACAAGTTGACACGGTTGCCGTTTCCTTTTCTTCATCATTTCCAGTTGATCCTTTACAACCTGCACCACAATCCTTGTGTTGGTGTTTTTTCGATGCCATTTTGTTATTACTTTTTATAGACGCTGTCTTATTATCACCGCCACCGCTATTTGGTTTATTTACATTAACAATTTTTTCATTATTCGATGTTACATTAGCAGATTGATTTTTTAATTGAATATTATTATTATTATTTCCACTACGATTCTTTTTCTTATTGGATTTTTTTGTTTGGGTTAGAGGCTGAATGACGGCATTATCTTTAATTACATCATCGGCTTGGTTATCTGCAATCCTATCAGCCATTGAATTAAATTATTTATAATTTTATTTAGAAAATGTGACTACAACAGAAATCGTTTTCCCGAAAAATAAATGTAAAATAGAAAAATAATTATTTAGTGAAAAGCATGAAGTAAATAAAATTTTGAAAAAAATATTTCTCACCTCTGTCAAAATCTCCGAATGTTGTCACACGGCAAAAAAATCGATATTTTTTATAAAATAAATTTGATTGTTGTTAAACTTTTTGGATTATTCAAAAGTTATAACGCTAAATAATGTTATAATATAATTTGGTTTTATTTTAAATACCAAATATAAATATATATTTATATTTCTATATAAAATTTGTATGAATGCGTGAAGTTAGCTTGAAATAATAAGCATCAAATTTGTCAATGTCATACAGCCGAAATCAAGAAAGAAATATTTTTAGTTTTATTAAAAAGCAAATAAATAATAAGAACTTGTTTATATTTTATTATTATTCAAAAACTTGAACAAATTAAATAATTTTTTAATTTAATATTCAATTTGGACAGACAATATTTTTGATAAGATTTTTTTATTTCCAAATTTGAAATGTCAAAAAAATTAAAAGGAACATGCTCTTTTCAATTTTACTTGAATTTTTAACTATTGCATTGTAAACGTTGCTCAATTTTACTTCTCAAACTAAAATTGAGATGGCAGATTAAGAGAATTCAATCATTCATTTTTTACCTTTTAATTTAATTTATTTAAAACTTTCTTTATAAACAATTATTTAAATAATCAATTAATATTTTACAATAGTTATAACAAAATAAATTATTATACAATTCAATATTATATAAATGTTGTTTATTTAATAAAGGTTTAATATTAAAAAGATTTATTATTGTTAAATCATTATTTTCACTGTAACATCGATAGAATTCATTATCAATATAATTAAAAATAATTAAATAATTCTTTTTCCAATATCTATTTAAATTAATTAATATTATTTGTAATTTATTATTTTTATAATGAAAGAAAATTTTCTTAAATATAAATTTACATAAAAGAAATATTAAATTTATATTAAATTGTGTAAATAATAAAAAATCTTCTAATATTATTTTTATCTTTTTTTTATTTCTCTGATGATTATCGAAAATATTTTTTAAAATTCTCTTTATACGTATGTACAATAATTTTTCATAATAATTATAATTCTTTTGTATATTTATAATATAAAATTTATTTATATTAAATTTAATTTTATATATATTCATTTTTCTATTTATTTTTATTAATTTACATAAATTATTGTACTTTAAAAAATGTTTATTATTCAATAAATGATCAAAATCATTTACATTTACTAAACTTATGATCTCCAAAAATATATTTAACCAGTGAAAATTTGTGAAATTACTATTTAATAAATATTTAATTGGTTTACCCAATTTTGTATTAATTATATTTTCTATTAAATTATTATTTAAACAGATTTTACTATTATTAAAATAAATTTTCATAAATATATAATCTTTGAAATTAAATGTACTATCATAAAAAAGTGTATTTAATAAATTTTTTAATAATATTAATTTATCACGAGAATTTATATTATTTTTTGCACAACGTTCTGTATAAGTACCGACATGGTAATTTTTGGATATTAACGAATCTGTATCAATTGATTTATTAAGCTCACGTTTCATATTCACATTCGAATAGTCTATTGAATTATCCGGTAATAATTTTCTATCATTTGCCAATTTTATTATATTGAATTTATTAAAAAATTTACAATTAACTAAATAACGTAAATTTTTAATATTTTTCATTTCATAATAATTATCAATTTGATAATTCTCAATATTTTTATTTATAATTGTTATTTGTATATTCATAAAAAATCTACAACATTTAATTAATTGTTTTAAATAATATTTTGGTATAATGTTTATTGATAGCATTGTCTTACTATAAACAACATCAGTGTTTAGATTGTTAAATATTTTATTAAAATATTGATTAAATTTATTTTTACTTAATTGATAATCAATACATATTATATAAATTTCACTATTACCTTGTTTTGATGTTATTGGTTTAAAAACATGAACACTTTTAAATGAACAATTCAAAATATATAACAAATTAATACTTGAATGTTCAAATAATGTGAACATTTTTAGTATGAAACAACCACCAAATGCTAATATATTCAGTGCTACAACCGTTTCTGAGAGATGCAATAAAGCGACATTTTCCTCTTGTTTATCTGGAGTATTTAAACAGTCGATTGAACCATCTGCAGTGATTAGATGAATCTACAACAAAATGTTGTTTGACAATAAATGCATTTAATATTAGTGAAAATGTAACTTACAGGTCCTAATTTTGTAGATTCATTTAAAATAGATTCCGCATTTCTTTTATCCATTATATTACCAGTAAAATCTCTGCAAAAATACCATTTATTATAAGTACGGCGTATTAAACGATCATCAAATATTGTAGAATTTGACTGATTGCCTTCGTAATATGGATTTAATGTTGTTGCCATCCAATTCCACTAAAATTAGTCAAATTATAGAACTTTAAAATAATTGAATAAAATATATACATACTTCTAGTTCAGGATATTCCACAGCTAAGTAATGATTTAATGCCGAAATAAAAGCACCAGGCGCTTCACAGAGATGTAAACTATTAAATTTCGAATCTTTACATATTTCAGGTCTCACAATGTTAAAGGAAGCTAAACATTCATACATTTTACACCATGCAAAAGTAATTAATTCACTGCTTATGTTTTTCTTTATTTTCCAAACAATTTCACCGGCTGGATTACGTTTTTTTGTATGCATATTCCATTCTTCAATTGGATAATCATTTAATTTACTTTTTATAAAATTTAATTTATTTTTTAATTCTTGTAATTCTGGTATCACATATATTTCATCCGTATACATTTGATTTACATTTGGAAGTAACCATTCTTCATCTATACTTTTTATAAAATCAAAATTTTTATTAAATAAAGAGTCCACATAGTTGTTTAGTTTATTATAACGGCGACTCATTTTAATAAAAATAAGAACAGATATTTAAATACAACCGTGGTGGTGCTCGCCGAATTGATAAACATTTGATGGCAGTGACAGGTTTAAATCCCGCTGTCACCATTTAAGTTTACAAAAAATAAATTTTGTTATTCTGTCATTAGATTAAAAATAAAACAATCAATTTGACAGATACAAATATTTTATTACAATATTTATCATAGATGGCAGTGTAATATGAAAATGATCAGGAGCTTTTTTAATAAAAAAACATTTATTTCGTTTATTTTTTATAATAAAAATATAATGTATTTAACCAAATAGAATATTTTATAATAACAATAATTAAAACAATAAATGAAATTTTATATATATTTGGAAAACGCTGTAATTGTCAAGCTGATTGTATTTCATCTGATTTTTCATCGCTTCCGGCATTATTAGTTATCGGTGTTATTTTAAATTTCATATTACCA
Source organism: Ptychoptera contaminata (assembly GCA_963942525.1). Classification (NCBI taxonomy): domain Eukaryota; kingdom Metazoa; phylum Arthropoda; class Insecta; order Diptera; family Ptychopteridae; genus Ptychoptera; species Ptychoptera contaminata. The sequence goes on along the minus strand of OZ012638.1, from coordinate 35,994,653 downwards.
CCTTTATTTGATTTTTGTGATATTTTTCCATAATTTGAAGTATTCGACTGAATGTTATTTATAATTTTATTAATTATTTCATTGTTATTCGCATCTGTGCTAGAACCACTTATTAGCACTCTTACTTCATAATTTTTTTGTAACCATTTTACAGTATTTTTTATTCTTGATGATAAATCATGATCACTTATTCTCGCATTTAATGATAATAATTTGTCCCCTTTAATTGTTCCTCTAAAAAATTATAATATAATGTTAATACAAAACACATTTAACAATAGATAATATAATGGAAAATTACTTTTTACTATCGTTTTTATTTTTATTTTCACTCGAATCATCATAAATTAAATCAGTATCAGATGCTAACCTGTATAGAAAAAACAATTTAATATAAATTTTAAGGTAATTTTTCTTTTTAATTAACCTATATGTTGCCCTTTTGGTCTGATGATCACAATCACTTATTTTAATTAATTTTAAATGTTTACGTTTGGCTATATTTTCAGCTTCTTCTTTCGTTATTATTGTACTTTCATCTTTATTAATTAATGTTATTTTTGGTGAAAATATTTTCGCTTTATTTATATTGTTTTTAGATAAATCACCAATTTTTTGTGAATTTGATTTTTCAATAATATTATTTGCACACAACTTATTTGAATAATATTGTGATAAAGTAGAACGAATGTTGAAACTATTTGTATTTAATAAAAAAAGCATATTTTTTGATTTTATTAAATTTATACATGATAGTGTTCCTTGTTTTAACATTTTAGTTTTATTTGATATTATCTATTAATTATGTTATTTAATTATTTAAATATATTTTTATTCTTTTCCAAAAGGAGATATTGCGTGATTTTTATTATTTATGACACTTGACGTTTAATAAAATATGTTAATTATACCACTTTGCACGAATTATATCACTTTTAGTAGTCAGATTCACGTACTTTTTAAAAATCATTTTTAACAATATGCACCTTTTCTCGTAATGCATTATCTCGGTCTTGTTTGGCGACCATTCGTTCACCTTTGGATTTTTTACCTATGCCTAATTTCGGTAAACCTCTATTTAAACCTTCTAATAATACACATGCTTTACATGGTTGTTGTGATGATATAAAATTACAACGATCGCAAACTCCGCGACTAATCTTCTTTATTGTGTCTTTGAACTGCAATTGTTCACCTGTTATACAAAGATAAATTTATTATACATATTTAATATATAACACGCTATGAGATAGATTACCTGAATGAATAATATCCATAATTACTGAAGGGCGTATTTTTTCTAAATCCTTCAAAAATGTTCTAGCATGGCCACGGTAAGCATTTGGTGCGAAAATACATTCAGTTGAAAAATATATTAACTTTTTAAAATGTGCATACATAACAATTTCTTTTTCGTATGTGTATTTAAGCGGTTTAACACGTTGAATACCGTCTTCACTACCGCCAGTTTTAATATCAGTACAACGTCTCAATCTAGCTGTATCACCACGTAAAATATTCATCAACACAGTTTCTGCTATATCATCGGCATTATGTCCGGTAGCAATGCAATCAACTTTTAATAATTTAGCTCCTCTATCTAATGCCTGACGTCGAAATACTCCACAAAATGTACAATTATTTGATCGTCCTATTTGACTAACAATCTTATCCATAGTCCAACCATATAATTCTTCGTATGATAAAATTTTTAAGGACATTTCATAATCATCACTATTTTTTTTCACAGTTTCTAGACTATCATCGCGATAACCTGTAATGCCTTCATCAATGGATAATAATTGTAATTTCAATCCATAGTCATGACGTTCATTTAAAAGTTTCATAACATGTGCCAATACAGTAGAATCTTTACCACCACTTGCAGCTATAGCCACAACATTTCCACGTTTAAAAAGATTGGAATGTTTAATGTTGTAATGAATTTCATCCTCAAATGCACGAAAAAAACAATTTTTGCAAAGTGCATCGCCAGTTTTAGGTCGCTAAAATACACATAGTTTATTACAATAAAATTGCTATACAAAATAATTTTTATTCACCTTTAATATCGCACGATTTCCACAATTTGCAATACAAGTTATATGCATGTTTATACTTTATTAGAAAACTGTCATTTAGTTTAGTTTTATTACATGCTTTTATACATTTATCTGGTATACTACATTGCCAGATGTAAAAGCTCATTTGCAACATATACCAAGTGTGTAATTTTGTGTCGCATATATCTTTTTAGTGTTTTTATCTGTCAAGAAAAGTAAAAGAAATTACACTGGAAATGGATAGTCAAGTTTGTATTTATTTTATTATAAAAAATGTTTTATGGGTTGAATTATTTTAATAAAACAATATTTTTAACTTATTAAAGCCACCAAGTGATGGTTATCTACTGGAAATAGTAGATAAAGAGTGGCGTTTAGACGAATTGCCGTATGATGTTGTTACAGTACCTGCCGATAAGTTACCAGATCCAGAAGCAGATAGTGGAGATTCACATTTATCTTTAACAGAACAAGTACATTATTAAAAATATATGACTAAGTGGGTAATAAAAAAAATGTTTTTTTAGGAACAAAAATGGAATGATCTTGGTTTATCAACATTAGCACCAGATTCAGGAATAAGCGATCCGGTTAATGTTAACATTCATTTTGTGTAAAATAGTTTTTAAATATATATTTATGAAGTAAATTAAATACATTTTTTTATTTGGTTCAACTAATCGTTACTAACTTCATTATTTTGATAATATAAAATCCTAAAACGGTTACTTGTGAGGTTATGATTCTACAAGTAACGCCAAATATTTCAATATTTTTCATTTTCACTAAAGCAAATAATGGATAAATCAAATGTAAATAAATCTGTAAATAATATTGGTGAATCTTTTAATGATTCCACCAATCCAGATAATAAAAGTTCGAATTTACCAATAGCAAGGATTAGAACGATAATGAAAAGTTCTCCAGATATTGGTCAAATTTCAATAGAAGCTGTGTTTTTAATGGCTCGATCAACGGTTTGTTACTGTCATTTCTTTAATTTATTATTGTATTTTTAAAACATGTCATCTCTGTTTAGGAATTATTTATTCAGTATATTGCTAAAGAAGCATATGATAAAGGAAGTGAAAAAGAAAATTTTGATTACAAAACAATTGCAGACCTTGTTTTAAAAGATCCCCAGTTGAATTTCCTTGAAACAATTTTACCACCGAAAATTACTGTTAAAAAATACAAAGAAATTATGGCGGAAATTTCAAGTTCAGAAGATTCGGATGCAAGTACCAGCAGTGATGAGAATAATTGAAAAAATAATGTGTATTACTCTCTATTTATATTTTATTATTTAAATAAAATTTATAAATTATTTTGTGAATTATAGCTTTTGACTAATATTTTTGACTTTGCTGCTAACTTTACGTGTTAATTTACGCGTCATAATAGTGTACTGTCAATAACATATATTGCAATAAAGTTTCTTAAATATAAAATTAACATGATTGTTCATAATCATCATAATAAAATTATTTTAAGAATTAACAATGAAATTGGTGCAGATGTAATTAATTTATATAAAAGTACAAATTTGGTGGAGAGTTTTAAGAATGATTTAAGAAATATCGAAGCAAAAGTATGGTTATGATTGTCTCTTTAAATTTCTCAAAGCGACTAAAAAATTATACTCATTTTTCAGTTAAATCCGGAGAATGATAAAGTTCAGTCACAAGTTAAGGATATTTTAAAGGCTAATAAAGCAACAACGGATAAAATTATAAATAATATTAAAAACATAACCATATATGAGACAGAATTGACGGAAAAAATAAAAAAACATGACAAACTATTGTCTGATGTTGCTGATAATATAAATAAAATAAGACAATTAGAAAATTTAATGATTTATTTTAGTATTTTACAAGATATACAGGATATTAGGTAAAATCATTATCATAATATATAATAAACAAAAAGTTTATTAAATTTTATTTTAAGCATTGAATTACAATCATGTATTAAGGGTCGTGATGAAACGAAAATAGTTAGTTTTTTTATATCACTTTGTGGAGACACGTTTACAAGTGATACAATTACCAGCAGATTAGATAACTTTGATGCACCGAATTTAAAATCTTTTGCTTTTAAAACAATAAATTATTGGCATGGTATCCTTAAAGAAAAATTTTCAAAGTAAATATTTTACTTTTTCAAATCAATTTAAATTTATTATATTTTCCGCTTTTCTTTGTTTTCTAGAGATTTTGAGAATGTGTTAAAAACAATAAAATGGCCTCATTTAGGACAGGGCGTTGAACCATTTAATCCGCACAAAGATTCTATAAATCGTATATGTGTATTAGCAGAATATTTATTTTTAATTAATTTACCATGTGATAATGAAAAATTATTTAAAATAACAAAGTCAATCGCCTTACCTGAATTGAGTATACCCATTCAACTGTTAATAAGGCCATTCCGCCAACGGTTCCAATATCATTTTACTGGTCAGAAACAAACAAATCGTTTAGACAAACCAGAGTGGTATTTTACACAAATTTTAACGTGGGCAAAGGATAACCATTTATTTGTAAATGAAACATTTCAAGAGTCTGCCAATAAAGCAAAATTATATAATTTTAATATACGAGTAAGTTTTTAACTTGTTTATAAATATTAAGATAAATTAGTTTATTTTATAAATTTCGTAGATAGAATTTATTCGTGGCTTAGTACAATTTGGAATTGAAAAATTATGCCTTGATATTGAAGAAATAAATAATGATGAAACACTTTTTGCTCATCTACTCGATGAAATACTATCTTTTGAGCAGGAACTTAGAGATAATTTAGCTTATCCGAATAATTATCCAAGCGCCATAACAGTACTAACTCAACCACAATATTTATTAAAGTGGATCTCAATTGAAGAAAGATGTAATTTTATTAAAAAATCAATCGTTCTACCTAAAATATATATTAAAAAGTTGCGTATTTATATTTTTAGTTTCTAAAGATAAAATGGATGCAATGTTAACTAAAGGAACTCCTTGGGAATTTCTAGATCCTATTAATGCTGAAGATATAAAAATTCCAAAGTGCTCAGATCAATTTATTCGTTTGTTGGATGCTATACGAGAACGGTACTGCTGTTTACCACAGCCTGGACATCAGTAAAAAAGAATATTTTTTTGATAAATTATTTTCTAAATCAATTTATATTTTATTTTCTATTTATTAGGTTACAATTTCTTCACTTGCAATTAGAATTAATTGAAAATTTTCGCTGTCGCTTAGTGCAATTACATAATAGCCCCATTGATAATGTCAGCACTACCAAAATCTTAAATGCTATTAATTATATTAATTCTGTTTTACGTGAATGGGGCGAAAATGTTGTATGTATGACTTTAACGTACAAAAAAAAAAGTATTTATTGCATTTAAAATTTATTTTAGCATTATTTACATCTACACGCAGCACTGGTAGGACCACATGCAGATGAAATAGATTCTGTGTTTGATAAATCAGTTGACGAATTAGACCATTGGCAGACGAAACTGATTAGGGAACTTTCTAGTAAAATTGTTGATGATATTAAAGCAAAAACAATGCCATATCGTCACGATTGTTGGGTAACAATGCCGGAACAAAATGATAAAGAACCGTTTATGTTATCATTAACTGCCGGTGAAATGTTTCAAGTAAAAAACTAATATTTTCATAAATTTTATGATTAATTATAAACGGAATACTTTTCAGCTAATGGTTACCAATTTGCATAATCTGGAAATAGAATTATCAAAAAATATATTCGCAATAGCCTTACGATTAATTGCAAAAACATTAGATGAATTTTTTATAGAGAGTATGATTATGAATACAAAATTTTCAAAAGGAGGTGCTGCCCAATTTCAATATGACATGACCAGAAATTTATTTGCATTATTTGGACAATATGCTAGACGGCCAAGTTTATTATTTAAAAATATTAACGATGCATGCATTTTACTGACACTGCCAACTGGCTCGGCCCTTTTATTATATCAAACGTTGGCCGACAAAAATACGGATACTGAGGAAAGTCAGCCTTTGAAAGAAATTGGTATAAGTAATGCTTCCGTGAACATGGCTATGAACATTTTAAGAAGGCGAATCGATATATGCACCTAAAATTATTAAAACAAAGAAAACGTTTTTTTTTTGTTTAAATTTTGTGATATGCTAATATTAAAAATATAAATAAAAATCAAAATAAAATATTTATTTTTGTGCCTCAATTTTATTTCTTCCTAATTTCATATCCTCTAATATATTATCTAATGATTTTCCTTTTGTCTCTGGTATAAGGAACCATATAAATAGTATAAACAAAAATGAGAAAATGGCAAAACTCCAAAATGCAATATGTGCACCAAGTGATTCACTTACTACACCAAATAACTTCGTAACTCCAAATGAGACACCAGACGCAAACATTGTGAAAGCTGTATTAGCCATTGCTTTTATATTTGTTGGAAAAATTTCTGATAGTATCACAAATGGTATAGTTGCTAAGCCAATAGCGTAAATAAACATAAAAATCATAATTGTGGTGATTGGGATCCAACCAAGATTACTAACTTCTATATCGGTTTGCGTATCAAGAAAAAAATATAATCCAACAATTGTGTTGCAAATTACGCATCCAGCCGTTGAAATTAAGAGTAATGGACGTCTTCCAATCTTATCAACTGTTGATGAAGCTATTAGAGCTGATATAAGACGAACAACGGCTAAAACTATTGCGGCTTCACTGGCTCCTAACATGCCATCAAAATTTTCAAAAACTAATTGCGAATAGACCAGTACAGCATGACTTCCAGTTAATTGTTGGCATGCTGCTAAACCAAGTACAATTAGTAAACTTAGACGATTTCCAACTTTGAATAATTCCTTTACAGATCCACGATTTGCTTTCGCTCGTTTAACTGCATGGGAAATCATAATATATTCCTCTTCTACATTGTTATGACGTCGTAGCCATGCTAAGCTTTTGAGCCCTTTCGCTTCATTATCCTTCAGTGCATAAAAGTATGGAGATTCTGGTAGCCAAATAAAAACCGCAAAGAATATTATCGGCAAAGTAAATAATACCCACGACAGATTTGTAAAGGATATATATGGTCCAATTGAAAATGTTAAAATAATTCCAGAAGTGGACATTACGGTAAATAAAGTGCCCACGGAACCGCGAACTGCGTCCGATGCTATTTCACCTAAGTACATAGGCATTGCAGCAATTGCCATTCCGACACTAAACCCACAAATTAAACGTGAAATATATAGGTAAACAACCGTTTTGGCAATTATAACTAAAATCCATCCAATAACAGATGGAATTGCGGCAAAGAGTAGAGTAAATTTTCGCCCAAATCTAAAATTGCACATTTAATTATTTTATATAAACAAATCACTTATTAAAATCACTAATTTAACCACCTATCCACCATCCATACTGTTGCAATTGGACCCAACATTGATCCTAAAACTAACATCGAAGCAATCCATGAACTTTCACTTAAAGTAATTGGAAGTGGTGAATCTTCTGATAATAATTTCGGTAATGTTGGCGACGTCCAAGCGTACGTTGCATATGAAGATAGAATGATTGTGGTTCCTTTTATTGAGAAATATAAGTATTACTAACAAAATTTTATCCTTACGTAAATTACGAATTCCCATAACACTAACCACACAATGCCGCCAGATATTCATTTAAATATTTTTTTAATTCCATATTTTTGTTATTAAAATAAAATAATTAAGACAGTATTGTGTTTAGTTTCTTTAATTTTATATTTATAACTGAATTATTTAAAAAAATAATTCTTTCATTCATAATTAAATATTAAAGGAAATAACAAGTATTAAAATAAAGATTAAATTATAAATTTTGATTAATTGATAAATTTTTTAATGATAATATTTACTAAGTACATTTGTATATATATATAAAGGCTTATGATAAATTTTTTCATTAAATCATTAGTAATTAATCATAGTAAGTTATTTCTAATGTCTAATGGATATTTATTAAAATATAATGTTTTTGCAGTAATTTACTATTGATAATGGTATTCAAGATATTAACGGACTTACTTTACATTGAAATTCTTAAGCATATTAATATTTTTTTTTAAACGAAACCTTACAAATGTTTATTAATTTTATCAACAATTTTAGCGATTGTTTAATTTCAATTAAATGATTTTTATATAGAAATTATTAATTTTCAAGAATAAAAACTTTATTGCAAATTAATATATATATATGCATAAAATTAACTAATAAAATGCTTTTAATTTATAACAACGTTATTTATATATTTTAAATATTTAATGCCCATTTATCATTTCAGTTTTATAACCATTCGGATTCATTGTTTGCCATCGCCAAAAATCTATGCACATTTCTTCAATTGTATGAATAGCCTTCCAGCCAAGTTCATGCTCAGCTAGTGAACTAAAATTAAAAAATTAAAATTTAATAATTAATAAATAATATAATAATAAATAATAACTTACGCATCAGCAAACATAGATGAAATATCGCCCTGCCTTCTAGCTTCCACAACAAATGGCACCTTTACATTATTAACGCGTTCAAATGTGTTTACCAATTCCAGTACCGATACACCTTTACCGGTTCCCAAGTTATACATCTAAATTCAAATTTTAATAGTTTTTTAATTTTCTAAATAAAATTATCATATAATTTTCATATACCTTAATTTTTATATGTTCCTTCTCAAGCTTTTCTAGTGCTGCAACATGCCCAGTGGCTAAATCCATAACATGTACATAATCACGTATGCCTGTACCATCTGGCGTATCATAATCATCGCCAAAAATGGTTAATACGTCTTTTTTACCAGACGCCACCTGACTTATAAATGGCATTAAATTTGTAAATTGTTTCGTTGGATCCTCTCCAATCAAACCAGATTTGTGAGCTCCAACCGGATTAAAATAACGTAATGCAATCATGTTCCATTTCTAAAAATAAATTTTACAGTTTCGTTGCTTCATCCAGCATTCAAATCTATCTTAAAATTAAAACAATACCGACCTCTTCAGCAATTGAAACATCTTTTAGCATTTCCTCAATAAAGAATTTTGTACGACCATAAACGTTCGTCACTTTGCCAGTATCTTTTTCTTCAGTTATTGGTAACTGTTCTGGTTCACCATACACTGTACACGAACTTGAAAAAACTAAATTATAAATATTATGTTTTTTCATAACATCCAGTAAGTTAATCATTCCAATAATATTATTTTTATAATATAATAATGGTTGTTGCATTGATTCGCCAACCGCTTTCATTGCTGCAAAGTGTATAACCGAATCAATTTTGTGCTGAAAAAATAAAATTTTATGCAAAAAGTTAATTCAATTTAATTTAATTTAAACTTGTGTCTGCCTTACTTCATCAAAGATTTGCTCCAAGCCATCAGTGTCTAATAGATCACATTTATAAAATGTAACTGGTATACCAGTTATAACTTCGACTCTTTTCAATGCAATCGATTCATTTTTAATGCCATTTACTGAATTTGTAAAGTTATCTAATGCAACAACTTTATAACCAGCTCCTTGTAATGTGACTACCGTATGACTTCCAATATATCCAGCACCACCAGTTACTAAAACTGTTTTACTGTTGCTATTACTTACTTCTGTCGACATTTTAAAACATTGAATTGAACGCCTGTAGTATTAAAAAGAAAAATTTAATTTACAATCTTTAGTTGTTTTTTTTTTTCGTAAATAAATATGCTGTTAATTTAATTAATTAATTAATTAACATATTCTTGTGTACAAAATTTTATTCAACAAGTATAATGACCTATAATTGGGTTCAATGGAAAATTAAGGAAATATACCATAACACATTTGTCATTGGGCCAGCATGATGATGTAAGTAACTAATTATTTTATTTATAATTTTAATGATCAATGTATGATTAATTAATAATAATAATAATTTTGCAACAGCAATATCCAATAATTATTTTTATACTTGATTTTAAAATTAATAGCATTTCTGTATAATAAAAAAGAACAAGAAGGCAAAGAAACCTTCAATAATGCCTTTGTCCGTTATTTTCCAACAATTTAAAAGTTTTATTCATAAAATTATTAATCGAACAGAGAAAACACTAATTAATTAAAAATAAATGCAATAATTAATTTAATTTAATTAATAAAAATTTAAAAGAATTGCATGTCGTTTTAAATTTTAAGAAATGTTAAATATTCTTGTTAACTAATCAATAATTATTATAATTTAAATAAATTATCATAAATACACGTTGTTAAATGTAATTAATAATCGAAAATAACGGAAAATAAGTTTATCATTGAATAGAAAAATGATTTTATCAAAATTTATAGAATTGATCAAGGGATAGAAGAATCCAATTGAAAATTTAAATCGGTTTGTTAGTATGGAAATATTTTTAATTAAATAAATGAAAATTTAAATTTATAATACTTTTGATTATTGATTTGTTTTACGATCGATCGACAAACTGTAAAAAATAAGAAGAATCAAAAAAAAACTAGAATTATAAAATTATTGAAATGAAAAATATAAAATAAAATGAGCTAACAGTGCAGAGCACCCGGTGTATAAATTGTAAAAAGAATAATAATACAGATGACGTGGAAGAAGATTCTTTTCATAAGAAATTTTATTGAATCTATTAAAAATTAATAGAATTATATAAAGATAATAATTTACCGAAGATAGATCAGAAACGGAAAGGGATACAACCGTTAATTCTTAAAAAAAAAAAACCGTTAAATACTAAAAATGTGTTTTTATCTATGACTTGTCATCAACGTTTTGTCTTTTGTTTTTCTTCTATTTAAATTTATTTAACACATTCAACAGTTATGAGTCGTCACTCATGTTATTAATTAATATAATATTGGACAAACAAAAAATGGATTGTTATTGAAAATAAAATTAAACGAATAAATAATAATAATAATACATTAATTAGTTTAATATTTGTTTTGTTAATTTACCGGTAATAACAACCAGATGTGCAAACATATTGTTAATGTTTTATTTTTCACCTTGAAACTACCTTTTGTTATTTTAGTAAATAGTTTTTCTCTGATAATATTATTATTAAATTGTCAACAATATATCACTTAACTGAGTCACGTAAGCTAACTTATTTGTATATTTTAATTGAAAAATAATTATTTATTGTAATGCTCTTAGTTTAATTAACTGGCATAATTATTTCAATTAATACAAAACAAAAAGTACGTAATATATAATATACAGTTTAGCTAACTCATATCTAAAAAATTATTAACATTTCTATAATAATTTTATATTCAAATAAATAAATTCTTAATTTTATTTTAATTTAAAGGTCAAACTTACAATTATGAATAATAATAATATATTAAAGTATTAATAATAAATTTTTATTTAATCCTTAGTTGTGGCACAAGCACAGAAATAGAATAAAAACATACAGGTAAATGTTATTAACTTTTTTTTTTTTTTTCTTTTTGCACTTTTAATTATTATTTAACAATAAAAATAAAATATATATGCTTTGTCTTATTTATCAAACTTTATATAAAACTAAGATAAAAAATTAAACATTATAATACTGATTTTTTGCCTTTTTATGCAAGAAAACTCCGGTTACGACATTACATCACAAATAACTAAACTTGAATGACTCTTTTTCATTTCTTTTCTTTTTTTATGTATTAATAATTGTTTGCTTTTACAGAAAAGTTGCTTCTTCAAAATTCCCCACCTTAGTTTATTATTTAAACTAAAGACTCCCATTATAATTCTTTTTGCTTTATGTTATTTTATATATATATGTTACATTTTTTCATTTTACGTCATTTTATTTATAATATCCGTCCAGCAATTAACAAATCGTATCACTACGAATCAATGGTAACTTACTAATTATTTAAATAAAATAAAAAAATTTGAATGTCAATGATATTATGATCAGTTCTGTGTTAACAGGTGTATATCACCTTTAAATATATAAAAAAAATACAAAAATACTTTTATGAATGAAAATAAATTTCTTATTTGCGTGGCATTTCTTTATAAAATTGTTATTTTTTGTCTTATAAATTCTTATCAAAGTAAAAAATAAAAATTTGTTGATAGTACCGCGTTTTAGGTTTATTTATTTTAATTATAATAAAACGTATTGTTTACTGTTTATTTAATAATAAAAATAATAACAGAGAATATTCATAGCAAAATATATATATTTATTATAAAATTGTTTTCGTTTTTTAAACATATATGTATATACAAAAGGGAAAAAAAAACGTAAATTAAATTAATATTATAATTTATAAAAATAAATTTTTCAGACTACATATTTTATATTAATAATTTATAATAAATTATATTTTAAAAAGAAGGATGATTATTTAGCATATTATTTATATACAAATTATTATATATTTATATTTTAATCTTATACAGTATTATTATATGATGGACCCTCTTTCACTTTAATAACACATAATTATATTTTTATGTTAATTTTGAAGAAGAAAAATATAATATATAAAATATTTATCAATGCATTTACTTTAGTATTTTTATTTATCATTGATTTTATTATAAAAATTTGACACTTTTTTTCTCTAAATTCTTTGGTGTTTAATGAGGGATATTACTTATATATTTATAAACAAAGATCCTTTATATAATTTTAATCATATTTTTCGCAGTTATTATTATTTAATTAAATTTCTAATTAATAACTTAGACTGATAATTAATTAATATAAACCTTACTTAATTGTTTTGTCTTTAACAATATTAATAATAATAATAATAAAAAATCATATTTACAATATTATATATAAAAATTAATCTCTTATTTTCATTTCTTCAAATATAACATACAAAATTAAAGATTAATAATTTTATTATTTGAAGTAGAAAAAAAAGGAAATATTTGCATATTTTTTGTCAACAATCGAAATTAATATTATATTTATAAATATTAAGGTCACTTTGCCGTGAATTTTTTTCTTTCTTTATGATTTATATAAAATATTACATTTTTATTGTATAATGCCCATTAATTTTTGTTTATAATACTTTAAAGAATAATTTTCTATAATTTTATTTACAAAAATACGATTACGCCATTGTAATAACACTGCTTCTCTGTTGAAGTTTATTTGTTGCTAAATTTGTAGCTGTTGGCACCGAACCTAATAGTTCTTCATCACCAGATATTAATGCTTCCGATTCTGATTCATTTTCTTTATCACGACGTATTGAACGATACTTTACCTAAAAGAAAAACATAATATATACATCACATGAGAGCAAAAAAAAAAATTATAAATGTTTATGATAAAATCATATAATTTTTATTTATTTTATAAGAATTTTTACAAAAATAATATTAAAAATAATAAAAATAAAGGCTTTTTTCAAGAGTGCCATCCAGATGCGTTTTCGCATCATAATAAAAAGAGGAATCACAACAAAAAATATAAATAAGCATATAAGCAACAAGGGGGGTTTTTTTTTTTCATTATGCAATCAGCAAAAATTATAATTTAAACAAAATTAAATCACAAAATTACAGTTTTATTACCTAAAATAATTTTATTTTATTTTTGTAATTGTTTTTTCTAAACTAAGAATCAAAACTTTACCTTTACTCTTTGTATTAAACTTTGGTCCCCACTGCCACCATTCATTCGTTTCTTTCTATTATGTCTCATAAGAAAATTATCCGTTACCCAAAAAATTAATATCTGCAAATAGTAGAAAAGCGAAAAATTAGTATTTAGCATATATATATCATTTAGTTATTTCAATATATTTACATTTACAAAAAATGGTATAACAAGCATAACAACGGCTAATTCAATTTTCGGATCAGAAAATGGTGATAATACAAAATTTTTTACATTATCCCAAAATTCTAATTGTATAAATAAAGTTGTTATCAATTTGACAATTGCCATCAAACCTATATATATCCATGTTTGAAAAATCCATGACTTTGGAGCAGCTTAAAAAATTATTTCGTCATTTTAAATTATTTTCCTTTATTTACTTCTATTTATTATTTAATTAATTCAACTTACAGTATTCACCAAAATTAATTGCATCCCAATGTTTTGTCTTTGCTAAATATTGGCAAACTCTAATTCCAACATAAATGATAAACAATCCAATTGTTGAATCTAATAAAAAATTTATTATATACCTAAAATTAAAATAATGAAATTAATAATAACTGATTTTTCCAACAATTTAATTTAAAATACATTTAATGTTTTTAAATTTACTTGTAGTTCGTGTTTAATATAGCATTGAATACATTTTATTAATATTATTTTATACTTATACATAGTAAAAATAAAATAATTATAATAAACATAAAAAACGTGATAAGCTTTTAATCTTGTTATAATATGTAGTCGTATTTAATTGATACTTGTGTGTCAATTATTTTTTTTTATCAATTTTTACTTTAATGTTTTATACGGCATTTAATTATTAAAATATTATTAACTTTCGATAAATTTGTATTGGTAATTGAGTGAATATTTACCATGTACAGGGATCACCTTGGAATAAAGGAGCTAAATAAACATTAGTCATGTGTATAACAAGGGCTCCTATTCCCTGTTTTGATGTATCATACCACCATGTTTCCCATGATCTTCTTACATATGATGGTTCGCAAAACCTTTTACCTAAAATTATATGTAGACATTTAGAACTCATTTAACATTTTTATAATCATACCAATAAAACATACCTATGAGACATGTAAACGCTAGACTAGCTAAAATTCCTTGTAAAAACCAACCAAAAAAATCGGTTAAAGCGTCCTTACTACAATGCAAATTGGACCACTGTGTATCTTCGTTGAAAATAGATGATGATGATGATGTTGCAAGTATTGTCGTATTCATTATATAAATTATCGTATTAGAGTGTTTTTAATGCAAATTTATATATCCATGAATTGCAAATCATAAACAAAACTAACTTTTTTTCCTACAATTATTCACCACAAATTTTTCCTTTATCAATTTTTACTTTCTTAATATTTTTTTTTCTTTATGCTGTTATAATAATAATATCACTTCATTTTGATATTGGATTTTATTAGTGTCGTCTCAAATGTACTTTTAATTTATAAATAGTAATTTTTTTTATTATCGAACTTTGACATATTTTTTATAATTTGTAATTAAGGAAAATTTATTTTTTTACATGAGAAAACAAAAGTAGCACCTTGTCCGAATAATTTAAGGAAGAGTTTTAAACTGTTGTGAAAAATTTCCTCTTACGATTAAGCATATTTTGACAGATACACATATGACAAACTATTGAATCGTTCTTTTTTAATAAAATAAAGTAAGAAGCCTAAAACTTATTAAATGGCGGATAGAGACTTGAACGTTAAACGGAAGTTTGTTTGACGTTTCATGCCTTCTCTTTCTTTTACGTTCTCGCTAGTGCAAGACTTAGCGGGTTTAATTTGATTATTAATAAAAATTTATAATAATCAGCCCCATCGGCGTATTATTTATTTCATAAATAAAATAAAAATATAACAAAATGCCACCAAAGTTCGATCCAACTGAAGTTAAGCTTGGTATGTAAAAATAATAAGTGTTTTATGATGTGAAAAAACATGGAAAAAATGTTGTGTTGACTTTAATTAAATATTTAATTTTTTTGTTATTCTAGTATATTTAAGATGTGTTGGTGGTGAAGTAGGCGCTACTTCTTCGTTAGCCCCAAAAATTGGTCCACTAGGTTTAGTAAGTGTCAAAATTAAAAAAAAAAATATTGTGAGCATAACCAATTTTTATTTATTGTTTTAGTCTCCAAAAAAAGTTGGTGATGATATTGCAAAAGCAACTGGTGATTGGAAGGGTCTTAAAATCACTGTTTGTCTAACAATCCAAAACAGACAAGCAACAATCTCTGTTGTTCCATCAGCCGCTTCATTATTAATTAAAGCGCTCAAAGAACCACCAAGAGATAGAAAGAAGCAGAAAAATAGTAAACATAACTTTACTAATTAGTTTATTTGAACATTATTAATTTATTATTCAAAAAAATTATTTTAGTTAAACACAGTGGTAATATTACTTTTGATGATATATTAAGTGTGGCCCGTACAATGAGACCAAGATCAATGGCTCGTGAATTAAAAGGAACATGCAAAGAAGTCTTAGGAACAGCTCAAAGTGTTGGTTGCACTATTGATGGACGTCCAGCACATGATATCATCGATGATATAAATAGTGGGGCTATAGAAGTTCCAGCAGAATAAATATATAAAAGAGATTTATATTTAACAAAATCAACATCAAAAGGAAAATAAAAAAGAAAATCTGTTTATACAAAAATATATTTTTTTTTCGTTTAATTTTACATATTTTCACATCCATGAAACTAGTGCATTTATTCCATATTTTAAGAGATCCTCGTCACCTGAATTTGTAACGAGAAGACCATCTTTTCTTATTACAATTACTGACGGTGTTCTTGTTACTCCATAGAGATATATTAATTCTCTTCAAAGAAAAATTGCTCGGATAATTATTTTGGAATTTTCTACTATCTATTCAGAACTTACTTGACAACATCGGAGTCGAATTGTATTGCATACCAATTTCCTTGTTTGCTAAAATATTGTTGATAATGTTCGTTAGTTTCATCAACTGAAACAAATAAGATTTCTAATCTAATTCCTTTGTCCTTAACTACCGCATGTAATTTTAGCAGTTCTTTTAATAATCTTTCATGTCCATCATTATCTTTTATACTTGAAAAGAATAATAAAATTAATTGGATATTTTTTAATAAGATATCAGACGTATAAACATTTGAATATTTATTTATCAATTCTATATTTTGTAAATTTTTCATTAATTCTAATTTCGTTCTCTTGATTTTTATTTCGGTCTTGTCTTTCATTATAGTTTTGGGATTGTTGGTTGCCATTTTTTACTAAATAATTAAATAAATGATTTTTACTTGATGAATTTTGGAATAACTTCTTGCAAAATATTGGTTTCAAATAATTTTTGATTTTCATGTCATCATGAGCAAAAGTATTTTGTTTTCTAGCAGTGACATCTAATAGAAATTTAAAAAAATAACACGGTACTCTTGAGCTGACATTTGCAAATCATATAAAAATAAATTCAAAGCTTTAGAAGCGTCAACGGTAATTTAATAACGAATATATAGATAGAAGTGCGTTTCGGAGAATCTAAATTTCAAGAATATTTATTTGGAAATTCCAATCTCATTGTATTTATAAATTTTAAGAGAATGAGAAAATTACAATTTATATATGCACTACAATAAAACTTTGTTTTTTATTTCTACTACTACTGTACACATAGTTTTAATTCATATATACGACACGCTTAAGCCATGCTTGTTTGCTAGAGTAAGAGAGATAATTTTAATGATAGATTTTGTAGAAATGAGAGAGAGACTTGAGTAAATTAGATTTTATTTATTCTCTATTATGTTCTCACTTCTCATCAAATTTATGTTTTTATTTTCAAAAATAAAGACATACTAGAAAATTGTCTTATAAAAATGCCAAAAAAAGTGAGTGAATAGTTTTCTATTTAATATTCTGCGATTTAATTTTATTAATATAATAACGTTAATAATAAAATAATAATAATAAAAAAAAAAAAAAATCAAATAAATAGTGTTTTATTAAAATATAAAAGTGAATAAAAATTGTTTACAGTGGGATAGGAGATGGCAGATCAAAATGAAAAATTGCTGCTAGAATTATTAAAACAAGGAAAAAATAATGAATGTGCTGACTGTAGAAGTAAATGTGAGTAGTTAGCAGCTTGTTATAAATAAATTTTAATTTATCTATATATATATATATATAATAATAATAAATCTTGATAAAAAGTTAGTTACTATTGTTAATTTTATTTACTGTGTGTGATGACAAATCTTCTTCTAAATTATATATATATATAACAAACAGCAACACGCAGAAATTTGAAAAAAAATAAATAACCAAACCTTGGGGGGCGGTTCACGCATTAAAATATTTATTTTCTACTCAAACAAATATTTTATTTGTAACAACATAATAATAGAAAAACTCATCTAAACATGCGCCTTTTTTAAAAAGAAAATAACAATTAATTTTTAAGGATTTATTTATATATAATTTTTATAATTAATAATACGCACATGTAAACTCCTAAATACATGGTATTACGAAGCGAATCAGTGGGTGAATTTTATAAACATAACATTTATATTTGCTAAATTCATGTATAAAATGTGTGTCGCACTAATTTAAGCGATTTGTTTTTCGGTTACAAATATTTAGGGGTGAATGAACTAAACTGTCAGAAAAATGCTTGGGAGAGTGCGAATTTCTATTCGAAAGAGAGTTAGTTATGTTTTTGCATTAAATAATTATTATTTGAATTAAAAGGATTTAATTCAAATAGCGGGAAACTGTTGTTAGGATATATTTTAATATTCTAATTATTTTATTATTTAGATATAGAATGGGCATCTTACAACATTGGAATATTTTTATGCACTCGATGTGCAGGAGTGCACAGAGCAATGGGTTCTCATATATCAAAAGTAAAACATTTAAAATTAGATAAATGGGAAGACAGTCAGTTGGAAAGAATGAAAGAAGTTGGAAATTTCAAAGCACGTTTAAAATATGAAGAAAGGGTTCCACCATGTTACAGAAGACCTACAGAAGATGATCCACAGTAATTTATTTAAAAAATTATTTAATTTCAATTAAAGTTTTATAGAGTTTTTTTCTTTTTATTTTTAGAGTTTTGATCGAACAATGGATACGAGCAAAATATGAACGTTTAGAATTTTCTCACAATGAACGACCAAGTTATACGTCAGGACATATGGAAGGTTTTTTGATGAAACGTGGTAAAGAAGATAGTCGGTATCAGCCTCGTAAATTCATTTTATCAGAATCAGAGGATACTTTAAAGTATCACGTGAAAGAAAGTAAAGAACCGAAAGCGATTTTACGAATATCAGAATTAAATGTAGCCTTTGCACCACATAAAATCGGTCATATGAATTCTATGCAAATAACTTACATAAAGGACGGTAGTACTAGACACATTTACGTTTACCATGATGATTCGGAAGTTATAAATAACTGGTATATGGCAATAAGATGTGCCAAATTACATCGTTTACAAGTGGCATTTCCTAGTGCATCTGAAGCTGAATTAGTGGCATTATTATCAAGAGATTTCTCACGTGAAGGATGGTTATCAAAAACTGGGCCTCGACCAAACGATGGTTATAAAAAACGTTGGTTCACATTAGATAATCGGAAACTTATGTATCATGACGAACCATTGGATGCGTATCCTAAAGGTGAAATATTCTTAGGACATCATTTAGACGGTTACAGTATCAGACACGGAGCACCAACAGGTGCCAAAGATCAAGGATTCAGTTTTACATTATTTACACCAGAACGAACATACAATTTATCAGCAAATAGTCTTCAAGATCGTGACGAATGGATTAATGTGATACAAAAAGTATTGGAAAGACCCTTATCGCCACAAGATAGCTCAAGTAATGTATAAATAATTTATATCAATAGTAGCATTTACTAATAAAAATATAATTATTACAGTCTCTGCACGTTTAATAAGAAAAAGAACAGGAACAAATTCAATAAATATATTTGCTGGAAGATAATGAAAATCAAACATTTAACAAGTAAGGGTAATTGTGTTAGTTAAAACAAATCGCCTTCTTTTTATTTTAAATAAATTAAAGCCGGTGTATATTTTATAAACGATTAAATGGCATGAAAAAAATTAGGCAATACAAATATACTTTTGCATAATACAAAATAAAGAAAATACATATCTCGCTTTATTTTATAAGATTATAAATTCTATATAATTTATATCTATTTGGAAATGATTGTTGATAAGTTTTTTTTTTTTTTATTTAATTAATTAAATTTTGTACAAAACAATACATCATTTTATCTAATTCTTACTAACTTTCATGTTTCATTACTAACCACATTCCTTGAATACAAATGTATATACTGCTGATAATAATTTTCTATTAAATTGTTTTTAAATTTGCATGAATTAAAGTCGATAATCATTGTAAAAACTGTCTTGATACGGTTGTTGGTGTCGATTGAAAACTCGATTAAATTATGTAATTACAGATTAACTTTGAATTGAGCCTAATATATGATTTCAAAGGTATCAAAAAATTAGGAAAATTATATTATTTAAGACAATTATACTTTTTATTTTGTTTAAAATAAGTTATGCAAAACAGTTATTGTATTATTATTTAAATTTAATTATAATAGTGCTCTAGTCCTAGTGGCCAATTCATTTTTATAGTTATTTATTTTTATTTGTTTAAATTATGTTTAATTATGATGCAATATAAATCAATATTAATTTAAAAATATAAGACAATAAAGTACAATTTAATTTTAATAACAGTTTTATATATATAAATAAATTAATTAAACATAATATATATATATATATATTTAGGTAATACATAATAACTCGCTTACAAAAAGTTGTGTTTAGATATATCAGGAATAAAGTAATAAACGTATGATTAAAAAACAACAAATGCCCACCATAAAATAAGTTTACAAGGTTTTTCGTTTTTGTAATTATTATAAATTTAAAATACTCATTTTTTTTAAATAAATAAATATAATCAATAAATTTATAAAAAATGAAAATAATTTATTTAATTATTCCAAATAATTAACTATACTCCATTCCAATATTGAATCCTTTAACCATTCTATCCAGTCATTATTTACAATTAATTCTAATGTGACTTCACAGAACACTGAAGAATAACTAGTTTCAATGAATTTCATTTTCTTAAACATATTTATGCTTTGAATATTATTTTCATTAATTTTAACAATAAATTTTTGGATATTAATAAATTGAAGACCATATTGTAACATTAATAGCATTGCCTCCCAACCATAGTGTTTTCCACGGGCAGATTTTTCAGCAATCATTATTTCCGCTTCTGCTTCAGTTCTATTATTTTCACAACATTTTTGTATAAACAAATTTGTATCACCAATCAGTGATTCGATTTCATCTTTCGTTTCCAAAAATAATTGTTTGTCTAAAATTAAAAATGTACATTCTTAAATTAAAATTAGTAAGTCATAAAGTAAAATATTGACTTACTGTCTTCATCTAAACGCCAAGCAGTTTGCATTTCATATTCTTGTGCTAATGTTAATGGTTCCGATGCTGTTAACTCCTGAAGTTCTGGATTTTGCATCCATTTATGATACCTAAAAGATGTTTATTTTAATAAACAACTAATTACATTCATTTTTATATAACACACTTTTCAACATGTTTCACCTCATATGGAATTAAAATCACATTTTTTCCAATTATTTTTACATTTTCATTTATTTTCATCTTCTGCTTCCAAAATTAACTACAAATTACTTTATTTAAGGTTATACCATGTAAACGTCAAAAATTGAACCATTCTACCGAAGCTTCAAACCACACAAACTTATCTTTTATTTTTTTAAATAAAAACACAAAACGTGTATTTTGATTTTGTAAAGAAAATGTGATATTTATTTTAAAAAAATAATTGTTATAAATAATTAAAATATATACAAAAAGTCAAGAACCATTTCCATAAATAAAAAATATTAAATAATAATAATAGTAAAAATAATTATTCCATTTCTTTTTTAAGTTGACTTAATTTAGTTAAACAATCATCACGCCATTTTCTACGCTTTTGTAAATCTTCTATAGAAACATTATTTTCTAATTGTTTTGCAATTTCCAGAACTTGGTCGCCTTCCATCTTTGGAATGTCCTTCATTGTTTTACTAACTGCGTAAATTGTTTTTGAGTAACGGTCACAGTAATTAACGAAACCTTCAGCATTCAAATGGGCAGTTTCTAGAGGTCCTAAAAATGCATATCGCATGCCTAAGCCATCGGACATAACACTATCTATGTCGTTAACGTTTAAAACGCCTTCGGATATTAAATTCCAGGTTTCATTTAAAATTGCATATCTGTAAAAATAATAATTTTTATTTTTATATTTTTAGAATTTTAAATTACTGAATCTTTACTGAATTCGATTAAGAGCGAATCCTTCAATTTCTCTATTCAATGAGACAGGCTTTTGTCCTATTTCTTCCATTAGTTCTCTTGTCTTCTTAACATACTCTGGTTTAGTCCATGGCGCTGGAACTATTTCAACCAACGGTACGTAGTATGGAGGATTAACTGGATGTGAAACTAGTATCTATTTCATTTAAATAATAAATTATTATCATTTTCCTTTTTAGCACAATTTATTATTAATTTTACCTGTGACTGATGCTTCAAATCTTTACTGAACAATGATGGTAGAAATGTACTCGTTGAACTGGATAAAATAACATTATCGTCTACAATCTTATCCAATTCTTTATATAAACTAATTTTCATCTCTAGAACTTCAGGTATACATTCTTGGACAAATATTGCATTTTCTAATACATTTTTTATATCAGTTGTACCTTTAATGCAATTAAACTGCTCATCTGCACTTAATTTTCCACGTAATAGTTTTTTAGTTTCTAAATTTTTTAACTCTTGCTTTGTTAGATCTAAAGCGATATCAACTTGCTCCTTTACAATATCATAAATTGTAACTTGATAGCCAACAGATGCAAACAACATTGACCACGATCTTCCAATTAATCCACTTTAATTATAATTTTGTTTATTAATTAACATACATAAATCAGGATTTTTAATTATTTATATTACCTTCCAATAATACCAATTTTCTGTTTTTTTATGTTTTCCATTTTTAATAAGTTTTTTCTTTCTTTCAGTTGCAAAATAAATTGATATCTATTCTGGCAAAAAGTAGTAAACTTTCTATTTTATATTTATATATTTATTAATTAAAATAGAATATAAAATAAATATTTCTTATCAGTGATGAAAAACACCGGACAGGGTACTATCAATTTAACAAGTTTATTATTTATTTACTTAAAAAGATAATAAATTTGAACTATATTTGTTCAATACTTTAATATGTTTTTATATATATAAATATTTAAATAAATATATATAAAATAGTAAATAATTGATAATATTTCTACTTCTTTTTTAAAATTGAGATTGAGGTCAAAAGAGTTAATTTAAATAAATAAGACATGTTTGTGACATTTACCACAAGTTCATATTAAATCAAACAGAGGCGCTGTCTTCGTAAAGAAACTTTCTTTTAATTCGATTTAATGCATTTAACGATATGAAAAATGTGATTTAATTTTTAATTTGTAAAGAAATATTAATTAATAATTTACATATTATTATGATTATGTTTTATTATTATCGTCTTAATAATGTACTTTTTTTTTATATAAATGTATAAATTGTATATAGATAAATAAATATGTATGTTGTCCACCTTTCTTAATTTATCGCTAGATTTTTGTATTGTTTTGTTTGCTTCCACGTTTTTAAAACTACAATTTCAAACATTAAATTATTAACAATTAAATATTTATAATAATTATTAAAAAATTGATGAATATATTTTTTATATCCATAATTAGTAATAATACTTAGCTACTATTCAATCAAATAATCTTGTTGCCTTTAAACATTATTACGTATGAAATTAGTTTGTAATAATATAGAAAGATTATTTTGGCTCATTTAAAGTTTTTAATATTTATTATATTATAAATGGAAGTAATTTATTAAAACATATATTACACAAAAAGCTACAATTATTTGTTTTTATTAAAAAATAATTAAATTTTATCCATTATTTATATATTTATTACATATTTATTAATTATGAAAATTTTTTCAATAAATTTTCTTTAATTTTGTTAAAAATTAATTATTAAGAATTTTTTTCAGTTTTTTGCACAAATATTTTTTATATTCTTATTTAAAATAATAATAAATATCACATATTAATATAATTTGACGTAATTATTTAACTTTAAGTTTTTCTTTAATTAATTAACGTGTACTGTTTATGTTATTCATCATACAATAATAGAGGGAAAAGTAATGTAAGAATTTAGGTTAGTTTTTTCTTTGACTTCCGCACTTATTATTTAAAAATAATTATTATGGCTTTTAATATTATTTATTTATTTATTCTTTAATAAATATTTTCTCTTAAATTAGATTAAAATTTATATTATTATTATTATTATTATCAATTTGAGTTTTATATATATTTTATTGTTATAAAAGGATAAAAACAGAAAAACTGATTGCGCTATTTAAATACTTAAACATTAGAGCTTCTATACAGGCAGTAATTTTGTGTTAATAAAATATTCTGTATAATTATTAAAATAAATTAAAAAAAAATTATAATATAACTATAATTTAGTTGTATAACAACTAGGCCGGTTTAATTTTTCTTCTTGTTTGTTGAATAAAAACTTGTTTATTATGAAAATGAAATTAAAATATATATTAAGTAGCAAGATGTTTGTTAAAAAAAAAACAGAAAAACAATTTTATAATCACAAGACAGGTACAAAGCTTTGATATAATTTAATTATTTTTTTTTATATATATATATTTCGTTTATACATTTTATTATTAAGTAGAATAAATATTATAATTATAATTGTTTATTTTTTAATACTTTTTTATTTGTTTATTATAATTAATTTAAATTAAAAAATAATCATTTGTCTTCTTAAAAATAAAACCATTTTTAAGATAATAATTTTTAATATATGCATATAAAAAAAACCCAAGAGGTCACATATAATGATGTAATCTTACAAAAGATAGTCGACAATTTTATTAATACTTTTTGCTTTTTTAAGTCTTAATATAATATTCTGTTTACATTTCTGCTTCTACTTCTTCTTGTTGAGAATAATTTTTTTTTTTTTATCTTATCTATTATGTATAAAACATATTAATCTATTTTTATTATTTACTTTGGGACGACATATATATAAAAAAAAAACCTCATTTACTTCTATTGATATTGGTGGTTTGACATTATTTGAGAATTTAATCTTTCTATTAAATTCAATTGAAGAAAATTTGATTTGAGTATAAAAATTTCTTGTCAGAGTCAAACTAAATCACTGTTGAGCAGCAGCGTCTACAACTATACTAAGCAAAATTCTCTTCAATTTTCAACAACTTTTTGTTCAATTTTTAATGTCTTATAACGATCTTTCTCTATTGAATTGTCTGGCTGTTCACATTCATATGATGACATTGCTAATACATTTTCCGTTAATACATCACACGTTTGTAAATAAATAATTATTTTATTTACTTTATCAAATGGACATGTTACCTGTTTCCATGCAATAAATTCTTGTACTTGTTTTGAGAGTTGCCAAAATTTTTCAAAATTTATATGACCATTTGGCAATCTGCAAAAAAATCAAAATAAATTAATTTAAAGATTGCTTTTTATTGAATATATCTTAGATTTATATACTTGTTTGAACATCCTTCATTTAGAAAATATAAATCTTTTACAAGAAGACTAAAAAATGGTATAACAATGCGTTGGCGTTCATCAGTAGCGCCAGCAGAACGCCACATAGCTGCTTTTAATGTTGATCGATAACTTGTAAAATTACTACTCGGATCCATTTGATGTTCTAATATTGAAAATTGTGATACGGATTGTACTTTACTCCACTTTATCAAATAGATAATAATTACTTTTAATATTCGTTTATAATTCGTTTTATTATTTTTTAACATACCGTTTTTTTAAGCCGTGATATTGGTGACATATTTAAGCCGGCAATAATCGCCATTAAACTATTAAAATTACCAATATTAAAACATTCGCGTGCTGTCTCAATCCAATACTCAATTGTACGTGCTCTTACTTTCTTTTTTGAATGCTATAATAATAGCCAAATAAACAGTTAATAATATTAATAATAATATAAATAAAAATTAATTCACCTTAACAATTTCTGATGCAACTATATAACTTAATTTATTAAACCAATGGATATATGATTCAAGATTTTTCGTTTTTTTAATATCTTTAAAGCACGTTTCTAAATGTGGAACTTCTTTTGCAAATGCTTGAACAAATTCCTCTGGACCAATGTATGATAATCTCTCTAATTCAATATGTGTTAGTTGATGAGCTAATACAATCGGTTGTGGGCATAATTCGGATACATCAATTGTATTTGGTGATGCTGATGAAGAACCAGACCATCGACTACCCGCAGAATTGGCAGATGATGATGCTGATGGCGTTAAAGGATTTTCTAACTCTAATAGAGCATCTGTTGATGTATTAATACGTTCTAAAAATTCCTCATATTGTTCTAATGCAGTTAAGCGATTTAATAATTTCTGTAATAAAATTGAAACATCCTTTCGCAGTCCACCATCAATATTTATACATTTCTGGGTCATAGTTTTTATATGCTTCATTACACGATCATCACGAAAATCATATGGAAACGTTTCTATCCACTCTGTTAATAGTTGTAAAAGGTTTTTTGCAAATTTTATCAAATCAGCATTGTGACTAATATCATTTAAATTCTGTTGCATATAACATAATTCGCAGATTTGTGCTAATAACTCATGGGGTTTTATATATAAACGTGCACTTAATAAAAATGCAAATATATAGGAACCCTCTGGATAATAATTATTTGTTGGCACAATATGCTGTATTAATGCGTCCAATGGTCCCGATATTAAATTTCCATCACGATACACTAATACATTATCGTCTAAACGTAATATTTCTTGTAATTCAAAATTTGTTCCCTTCATTGACCACGACGATGATGAACTGTTTCTACTGCATTGAGGTAAATCCTTAAAAAATATGAATTGTAAAATAAACGATATCTTAATCAATATTATCTAGATTGTGCTTACATTAAGTGGTCCGATTGCGATTTGTGGTTTTGCTGTTGTAAAAATTGGACTGCTCGCATTTTGCCTTATATAATCAGTTTCATCCGCTGATGATATATCACAACAACAGGATGACGTTGAATTTTGTGTGTAAAGATTACTATTTGATACTTCCCCATGTCCTGAATCACAGCTTATACTTTGTGCAATTTTTGTGTTACTTTTATTTAATTTATCAGCACTCGCTAATGCTATTTTATTATTTGATGATTCGCACGAATTAAGTTGAAGGATTCCACTGCTACTTAACTCACCAATTGTTGTATTTGTATTAATTGATGAATTGGAATCATTTATTGAAATGTTACTTATTGGCCGTGACGATGTTCCAACATTAGAGCCAGAACTAGACCGTGACGAATCTGTGCCAACAGAATTATGTCGTCCGGTTTGTAATTGCGCTAATGGTAAATTATTTGTTGGTGTTGCTGACATGTCACCATCTTTTTGCTGCGGTTTTTTAATTAATATCGGCATAGTACTTGTCTGTTCTGTAGCCGATGCTATAGGAATTTGTAAACTAGGATCACCTGCAGTAATTTTAATTGGTTCCCATACTTCACTACAGGAACTTGTATAAAAATTATCTTCCTTTGTTTCACATGATCTCTCATCCAGTATCATGCCTTCTTTTGATACAGTTATTGCCTCTGTTGTAACAACACTCGATTTAACACTTAATTCAGTTTCCATTCGAACTGGTTGACTCAATATGCCAGCACGAAATAATATTTGATTTAATAAATCACACGATGGCACTTCACCTGTTTCTAATGCTTTTTTAATAGCGGCACCGTCATCACCTTCTAGTGTTACTTGTATACCATTAATTAATATTACTTCCTCTTCACGTATCGATGATGTCTTTTCACAATCTACAATCTTTATATTATCACCTAACATTGATTCGACTGTACGTAATATTTCATCATCTGAACACAAATTAATTTTGCTCATTTTATCTGCCCACAATAATGTGAATTTGTCCTTTCCTATTAAAAGCAAAAGAAAATCGGTTATTGGTTGCGATAATAAATCAATTTAGAATATCTTAATTTTATAATTATCTGTTGCAAATATAATTAACTACAAATAAAACATAACTAGTTATATCGTTGTCTTACAAATATATAAAAATTTCATTTTATAATTGGATTAATTAAAATAGAAAGTTGTTCCAATTAAATATTTATTAATTAATATTATACAAACGAAAGAAGAAGAAATTATTACGTTAAAATATTCCATCAATTGATTGTGAATTACTTAATTATTAATAATTTTTGCAAATAAGATTTTTTACTAAAGAACAAACGGAAACTTTTAATATACCATCGGAATTACAGTGAACATCACGGTACAACAACATTGTTTTAAAATTATTTAATTAAAGATTTTACCATCATCTAAATAAATAATAGTTAATGGTAGCAAAAAATATAAGAAAAAACTGGTTGCAATAATCAAATTTTTATTTTTAAACGTTTTTATGGCGAAATCATAAAAGTGCCGGAATAACCAAAGAGTAAAAAACATCAAACGTACGCAAATATAAAACATTTAATTCATCATATTTTTTTTTTATTGGAATTTCAAGCATCGGACAATAAAATAAGAGTAAAGTTGAAGAAGAAGAAGCAATTTTAAGAACTTAAAAACAATAAAAATTTACTAAAATAGATTTTAGATTTTTCCCTTTGAAAAATATAATAAAATTGAACAAAATTAATGTTGTGTATGTTGTTGTTTGCCTTTGTTTTTATTATCCCTGTGATGAGATGGATGGTTGTCATCGTGATCATTAAATTGTATGTAAAAGCAAATAATAATCCTTTTCACGTAGTATTTCGTTGTTAGGTCTAGAGACCAATATTTTCTAGTCCAAAAAATTTCTGTCCTTTTTATACTAAATCTAAATATTTATACATAAAAGATGATAAATTTTAATTTCAAAGATAAATAAATGCTGTGGGAAGTAGTATCGGTAATTAAATAAAACAGATTTAAAAAAAAAAAATAATAAAATGTGTTGAGAAAAATTTCGCAAAGATTTAAAAGAAAAAAAATATTTATACAGATTTCCACCTGTCTTTTTTTGGCAAAATTCCATAAAAGTGATTTTTTATGTGTTTTGCAAATACACAATAGCCAAAACTTTCAAAATTACTCAAAACGGATAATATTCAATAAATATAAATTAAAATAAATATTTTTTATACAAAACAATAAATAAAATCTTTGACGGGTGGCACACGTCATTTTTTTTTATTTAATTTAATTTAAATTGTGCATATGTTTTACATTTAATTAAAAATTATTATTTTATTTTTATAAAGCCAGACCTAGTCAACCCAAGATAATGCTGATGCTAACTGGACGGACGAAATCATTATTAAATAAATTGCTAAAGTTCCTCTAGTTGTGCGAGCCATTAGGAATCAATGCAAAAATGTTGCCAATTTCATGTTCAAACACATTTTATTCACATGTATTTAGTTTTAAGAATTTTATTTCTTCTTAGCTAAATGATTAATTTGTCATATTTATGAGTTGATGAAAAATTTAATTAATTTAATTTTTATTTGCTAAAGAATAAGACAAACTAAGAGGTGTAAATTTCTCGGTTTTTTTGACATTAATTTGCAAATGTGATTTATTAAGTACTAGAAAATTCTATGCTGATTAGTATATCAATGATAAGAATGCTGTAACAATACGACAGATTTAAATTTTATATCAAGAAAAATACATCAATAAATATAAAAAATTAAGTAATTATTAATTAATCATTAAAATAAAATAATTTAACGTAACCAAAAATGAAAAGAAAAGAAAAATTCTTTAATTATGTTACTAAAAATAATGAAATGTGTCTACCGTCTGGTTTGATTTAATTCGCTTCTCTTGTTAATTTTTTTTATATTTCTTTCTCGCATTTTCATTTTTTTTCATTTTCTTCAAATTCAAATGTTTTTCTTATATTTTGTTTATTTTATTTTAATATTTTCTGGCACAAGTCTTGCACATAAATAAGTATTAATGTGTGTGCTTTTTTTTTTAATTATATAAAAAAAAAAAGAAAAGAAAAATCAAGGACGTTTTCTACAACAACAACAATACACATAATTATATTTTTATTTTTTTTTAAATAAAGCTAAAACAGTTTTTCTTTTCACGGCAAATGTCCGTCCTTATGTCAATGTTATGTTTTGATGTTTTTTCTTTTGTTTTTTTGGCAACGATGAGATTGTAAACAATTTTTTGATGAATTTTAGTTTAAAAAAACTTTAAAAGTTTATGAGTTTATCAAATAATAATTCGTCCAAGGGATGCAACAATTTTGATTATTCTGGCCACATACATTTATTGCTATGAATTCAGACTTTTCCACTTTAAAAACAAATTAAATAAGAAAATTTATATAAAAAAACAGATTGTCCATATGTTCTAATATTGTTTTGCTTCTGGTTTGTTTTTTTTAAACTTCTGGCTAGCTACATATAAAAAAATAATAATAATAATAAGGAAACATTGATTGTGAATTTTTCTAAATACAGAGAGTACATTTTACTTTTATTTTCTTCTATAGGGTGGATCGACATGTTGCTTATACAACGACAGTGAATATATAGAGCCAACTCTATATAGATTTTTCGCTTATATTTGAGAGTAGTTGAGCTGTAAATGAGGGAAAAATTTATTATCTGATTGTGTAGAAATAATTTTAACAAGGGTAAATTTTTAATGAATATAGATCCTAGTTGCTGCTTCAGGCTACCACTCAACTGTACATATGCGGACAATTTTAAATATACGTTTTGTTGCAGAGGGGATAAAATTTAATTTTTATTCATTTCATGTAATAAATTCCAATAGGAATAACAAAAACAAAATTTGCACCCTGTTTATATTTATTGGGAAAAAAAAACAAACCTACTAGGGGTTTCTAAACAAAATTGATTATTATCAAAATGCATTTAACGATGTATATAGTTACAATAAGAAAAATTTCATATTTCTTTTAACAAGTCACCCTCGAAGCATAGGGTAAATATCTATATAACAAATTATAGTTAAAATGCAATCATCATCATTTCTACTGGGGCTGAGGGTTGTTAAAAACATAGTATTCGTGTTCGGTAATCGCAAATAGTTTTATTTAACAGTGTACAGTTAGTCACTCACTGCAAAAAAAATATCCGAGTTCACGTTAAAAGTTCAAACTGAAAATTATATCGATTTATTTATAGTAGAGAAAAATGTTTTTCCACATTTATGAAAAACGCACGTCCACCAAATAATAGTAATATATATTTTCTTGTTTTGCAATTTATTTTCTTTTTTCTATTTTCTAAACAAAATAAATATATTTAGCAAACGTTGGGGTGCAATTTACACAAAGAATTGCAAAAATATGTAAATAATTTGTCCAAACATTAGTAAAAGAATTTTCTCTTAATTTAAATAGGAAAATACTCGTGTAGAAATGACATTAATGTGGGCAGAAAAAAAAAGCAAATCTCCATTGTTTATGATGAGTCGCCGGATACATTCTTAAATTATTTACAATATTCTGACATTATGTTTCTGTTTAGAATCTTAGAATTTGTATAATTTAGTATTCATAAAATATAATAGTTTTATAATCATTTCAGCATTAAATACATTTTTCAACAAAATGAAAAAAAAGGAAAAGTAAATTTATTTTCAATCGGAAAAGTCTATTTATAAAAATTTATTCTGTGCTGTTCTGTGTAAATACAAAAAAAAAAATGCTACTAAACTAATTACATATTAACATAAATAAAAGGTTAGAAGAAGTAAAACACGAAATTTAATTAATTAATCTTTTAACACTTAATGAAAGTGTTATTTGAAAAGAAAAAAAAAATGTATTTAATTAAAAACAAAAAAACCAAAAGCAATGACCTTTTGACATATTTTTCTTTTATAAAACAAAACACAAACAAAACTCAATCATAACCACATTCTCTACATACAAGCAACGTTTGATTAATCATGACTTAGTCTAGCCATTATAATCACACAATCCAACCAGTAATTTAGCAGTATTTTTGCTACAAAAAAAAAAATTAAGAAGTAAGAAATTTATATTTATTAATTAATTAATTTAAAAAAAAAAAAGTAATTAATAAACAAGCAAAAAAAAAAAAATTCTTTTACTTCCTTATTTTTTACTTTTATATTTTTATTTATTTTGTGTGTTTTTAAACAACATTTGTAATTTATCAAAAATATTTAACACTTACATTGCGTAAATAAAATAATAAATAAATAATTTAATTTAATTAACAAAACAGAACCAAATTCATTGTTTGAATGAATATCAAAATGAATAAAAAAAAAAACTCCAATAAAATAGTTTCGCTTCGTTTAATTCATTTGAAATAATAATAAAAAAAAGAATTTAATTAAATTAACTAATAATCAAAAAAAAAAAAAAATCGAATGAAAAATGCATTTAATTTTAATTAAACTAAAATATAAAAATAATAATAATAAACAAAAATATATATATATAATGAAAATTAATTTATATTTTAATAATAGATGAGATGAGGTTATTGTAATTTATGGTCAAATCAAATACAATTGGGACAAACAAACAAATGCTCTTTCAGCAAATAGTTTAATTTAAATCAAATTTATTATTCGGTTTTGATTATGATGTTACATTGTAATATTTTTTAATTAATTAAAAATTGCATAACTTTTTATTGGATGGTTATGCTGGACGATTTATTGCAAAAAATAAGTCATAAAATTAATGATTTTTAATAGAAACATCCTGGGGAATGTTACAAAATCTAGTCTAGAATCAATCGTCTATTAAAATTTCAATTTGAACTGATTAATTTATTTGATTGCATTTTTATTTTATTTTTAATTAATTTATTATTGTTTAAACCTTTTGACATGTGTACGTTGTTGTCGCTCAGACTTAATATTTAAATAATAAAAAAATATACATATATCTGCGTGTTTGACCTCGAAAATATTCGCTAGTCGGTTATTTTTTTATTAATTTAATTTTTTAACAACTAAAAATCTTTTGAAAAACTTTCTTTTAAATAAAAAAAAAAAAAATTTCTAATAAGTACTAGGAGGTGTACAGTGCCAATCAAATATAAAATGCCTAAAAATAAATACTAATCATAAATTAGCAGAGAGCCGGTAAAATGAATTTAAATAAATGTATTTTCTGCTGGAATAATTCATATAAGCAGCATCATTAATGTGTGTTTTTTATTAAAAATAAATACAACCAATTAAATAAATATCAAGGACGGAATATATATATTCATCGAGATAAATTTTTTTTTTTTAACTAAAATACAAAATATAATTTATATTCAAAAATATTTCAAAAATATAAATAATTTATTTATAAATATATTTCAAAAAAAGAACAACTGGTTGGTAACTAATAAATATAAAGCAAAAGGTATCTGAATATAGGGATCTATTATAGAACTCTAGCAATAATAATGCTTATGAATTTGTCTACCTATGTACATGTGCAGACATAACGATCGTTTCTTCTTAATTTTAAAAATAAAGAATTTATTTCATTGTACCGTACAATACGGCTTAAACTACGTGGTTCCGTAATAATTTCTTTACTTAAACAGTAAACCAATGGAATACATTACCAGTGAGCGAAATTCTTAAGAAATTCAACATATTATCCTTTAACACAAATGTCCACAAACGCCTTAACAGTCCGGCTTCCTATAGACAGTTCAACTTTACTTCGTTATTCCAAAACAAGTCAATTTCGTCATAACCGAAAAAACCAAATTTCAACGTCTGATAAATATAAAAATATAGGCAAGTATTTTCCGTATTTAATCAAAATCATTATCACAAATAACTGACTCAACAAAATAAAATAAATACTAATGACGTGATAATAATTTAATAAAAAATAAATAAACATATTGTTTATAATTTTTTCATTGATAAATTTATAAAAAAAAAGTGACTAATTAATATTTTACAATTGATTTGATTTTATTTTCTTATTAATACCGTAATAATTATATAAATAACAATTTAAAAGATTATTTTACTAATGATGCTGATAAATAATATTAATAAATAATAAATAATTGAATGAATTGATCGTGAACAGTTAAATCCCTTTAATAAACAATTTAACAACTAGTTTATTAATTTATTTAACCAAATGAAGCATTTATTCAATTATTATTTTTTTGCAATTTATTATTTACATTTAAGATGACTTTCTATTGCGGATATGTCGCCACTCAGGCAAATATATAATAATCGGTTAGCTGAGAACCGACAAATGAGAGAATAATCGTTTTAATTATATTATATTAAATTTATATTTTTAATAATATTAAACAATATGTTTAATAATAAGAAAAATATGTATTTTGCTTTAAAACTTTGTTATATTTTCGTTAAAAATATAATTTTGATGCGTTAAATTTTCAAGAATTTATTGATTTTCTATTACTAAATTGATGTGTTTGCGAGATGTTGATCTGTGAACAGTGTTATGCTGTCATGTTAATTTGAACAGTGGATTTTAATAAATTATTTATGAACATTGTAAAGGATTAAATGTTGAATTTGTGTACATGAATACACCGAATGGTTACGTACTGTTCTTTACTGTTTGAGTAAGTAAATCATTTCCGGATTTACATGTTGTTTATTTATGCCATTTTCATATTAAAATCCATCATAAATAGTTAATTACATTTGAAAATTCAACTAAAATAAAAGAGTAAAATATTAAAATACTAAAGCGTAACGAATATTTTTATACAAATTGATGTTAATAATCTAATGTTACCAAGGTACCAAAGGTAATCATCTGTTGTTGTTCTTTTTTCTGTTTATCTACAAAAAGCATTAGTTTTATTAAACCATCACTGTGTAAAGCAGTTTATTTAAGTTCTTCCTATTAGTAATAGATAATTAAACAATTAAAATTATAATGACAACATTTATATGCTTTAATTTCTTATTGGAATTTTAATTGCTATACAAATAGTAATAGCAATTTTTTTGTTCATAATATATTATTTATTTATTTTAATTGAATTAAATTAATAGTACCTAAATATATATATATATATTTATATTAAAGTAATGATTATTTTCTGAATTTCTCTTTCTTCACACATGTATTCTTCATTCATATATAACACACGTTTATACAATTGGAAGCATACTTTATTCTGTTAAGAAAAGTAAATAAAAAATACAAAACAATATATTATTATTATTATTATTATTTTAAACATAAATAAACAAAATATATATTTATATGTACTTTATAAATATATAAACACACTGCTAAAACGAATAATAATAATAATAAAAATAATAACAAATGTGTTGAGTTATATATCTGGCGGTAATCGTATTTTCTTGTTAGAAAGCAGTTTAAGAATATTAATATTGAAATTATATATAAAAAAAAAAAACAAAAATAATAATAAAATTTAAATTCAATATGGCGTGATTGTAGTGTTTTGTTATTTATTTTTCTTTTGATCCAAATTTTGACATTAAATTGAGAGTGAAGTCATTCTGAATTGCGTTTTGTATATTGTACGTCTTGTTAATTAATTTTATTTAATATAAATTGACTTTAGTTATAGGCAATGTTTTTATTTATTGATATCTTTTATCTTTATAAATTTTATTTATTTGGATTACAAACGATAATTGACTATAGATAAAAATAAATCATAAACATATATAAGAAAATTAAATTCTATAAAAAGTGTTTTAAACCTCTGTTATAAATCTAGAAAATTAACTTGTTTTTCGAGTATAAACACTTAATTGTGAATTTAAGACAAACACACTAATGCAACATGAGATTCAAAGAAAAAAAAAATTTATTAAACAAACATATATATACGATCGTGTAGCTGTTTTATTAATAAGAATTTTAATAAATATATTTTTGTATAATTGTTTTTATTAATTTATAATTATAATTAAAGATTATCCCACCTGTTATTATTTAAAACATAAAAATTAATATTATCATTGAATGTTTTGTTCTGATATCTCTAATTAGATTTACTGGTTCAAGGAATTCAAATTTATAAACAAACACAGAACACCACAAACACAATTTCTGTAATATTTATTATTTTTTAATTGTAGAAAATACAAAACTATTTACTTTTTTTTTTACACAATTTGCAATATTAAATAAATGCAAAACATTTTTATAAATAGGGAAAACACAACACAATATCAATGTTCACAATACAAAATTTGTTTTAGATTCGCATAAATGTTTAACCTTTCTTCGATTTTAATAAATAATTCTAATAAATCTCTATATTATGTGAGATTTTTTTTTTTTTGTTAAAGATCATTTATTTAAATAATTTATGACTAAAGCAAAAAGGCGGACTCATTTACTCAAATAAACCACAGTGTACAATTCATATTCATTTTGTTCCTAATAAATTACACTTTTAAACAAAGTTATGTATATTTTTAAGATAAAATTAATTAAGCACAATTATAATAAAATTACATTTTATTAAAATAATTTTTAGTACATTTCTTTTTTTATTTTAAATTAAAATATATTGATAGATATGGCAAATGCTAATGGGTCCATTAGGATCCACAACCAATATTAAAGTGAATTTGTTTTTTATTGTACATAAAATTTATGTTGAATTCAAGCGGTCGTGTTGGAGAGAGTCGCTATATGTGAGCAAAAATTGAGTGCAACAACTGAAAAATGTTTTATACACAAAAGTAATTATTTGATATACATTTATCGATATTAATATTATTAGTATGTTAAATTATAAATATTGAAAAATACAATTGAAAGATAAATTTTATTAAATTAAAGATATAGTTTATTTTCAAAAATTGTTTTCATTAATTAAACAGTTTAAATATAAAGGGTTACCAAAAATAAGATACCAAGTATGACATTTTTAACTGCAAGAATTTTTGTAAACCAAGTATAGCTTATTTTTAAATAACATAGATGGCACTTGTGCAATAATCATAACATTATTCAAATAAAATTGAATCCTGTCAAAGCTCGATGATACTGTTAGTACAGTTCTAATTAAAAATTAATTTATTAAATTATTTTTTTCCCATAAGTATATTTTCTTGTGAAGTGAATTGATCAAAAAAAAAAAAATTTCATATATATGACAAAGAGAAATAAATAAAATGAAGCAATTAGTATTTATATACTTTGTTTTATCTATTGCAATTATAAACTGCAGCTTTATAAATGTATATCCAAAAATTAAAACACATTATTATGTCAATAATAATTATGCTGATGATGCAGGAGAACCGCTTTATTTAACACCGTTAATAGACTCTGGAAAGATTGCGGATGCTCGATCTTTAGCTAATGTTACACACCCGGACTTAAATTGGTTAATTAGTTATTCTGGTTATTTTACCGTTGATAAAAAGTACAATTCAAATATGTTCTTTTGGTTTTTCCCTGCTGCCACTAATTGGGAGACGTCACCAGTGTTAATATGGCTTCAAGGTGGTCCCGGAGCATCATCATTGTTTGCATTATTTACTGAAAACGGACCAATATTTATCGATAAAAATAATAAATTAAGGCCACGAAAGTTCTCTTGGCATTTGAATCACAATATTATATATTTTGATAATCCGGTCGGTACTGGTTATAGTTTTACCGAAAGCGATGATGGCTTTTCAAAAACTGAAAATGAAGTGGCTATTAACTTGTACAGTTGTTTATTGCAATTCTTTAAATTATTTCCAGAATTAGATAAAAATCCATTTTATGTAACTGGTGAATCATACGCTGGCAAATATGTACCAGCAATATCGTATTACATTCATCATATGAATATAAAAAATAAAGATTCGGATAAATTTAAAATAAATTTAAAAGGATTAGCTATCGGTAATGGTTTAAGTGATCCATTACATCAACTGAAATACAGTGATTATTTATATCAACTGGGTTTAATTGATATAAATGGGCAAAAATTGTTTGCGGATTATGAAGCACAGGGCAGAAATTTCATCAAAAAGGGAGATTTTAAAAGTGCATTCGAAATATTTGATATATTAATAGATGGTGATCAGCAGTCGTATGGTTCACTATTTAAAAATTTATCTGGTTTTGACATGTATTTTAATTACTTAAAGACCAAAGATGATAATTCAGATAAAAGAATGTCTGACTTTGTACAAAATTCGCTTAATCGCAAAGCAATTCATGTCGGTAATAATACGTTTCATGGTCTGGATGGCGAAAATAAAGTGGAAATTAATTTAATACCAGACATTATGCAAAGTGTTGCTCCAATGGTTTCTGAGCTTTTATCACATTATCGTGTTGTCATCTACAATGGTCAATTGGATATAATTGTTGCTTATCCGTTAACCGTAAGCTACCTGCAAAAGTTGAAATTTAGTGGCTCTGCAGATTATAAAACTGCACCACGTTACATTTGGAAAGTTGGCGATGATATTGCTGGCTATGCTAAAGAAGCCGGAAATTTAACAGAGGTATTGGTCCGTAATGCAGGACATATGGTGCCATCGGATCAACCCAAATGGGCATTAGACATGCTTCTACGTTTAACTACAAACAAATCGTATTCATCTTCATCATATTTTGGTTAAATATTATTTTTATTTTGAATGTATAAAAACAATAAATATTTTCTATGTTAAATGAGGCAAAAGGTTATCATTTTTTATTAAATAAAATTAAAATAAAATAATTATAAATAAATGTCTTTTATTGAACTTTGTTATTTCTCAATTATTTTTACAGTGCTGCTACATACATCAATATTCCATATCTTTTTTATGGACAAATTAAATTTTTCACAACAATTCAGAGTTTCCGGGTCTGAGTTACCTTCGTCTAATACTTTATATAGTCTACACATTATGTTCTTATCTAAGTCTTGTATCGAATTTTCCAGTTTTTCATTTGATACATTTTTAATTGTACGCGTTACAAACTCCAATAAGGTCATACATATTTCATCGGTTTTTAATTGATTAATTTCTTCGGTTTCTATAATCTCGTCCCATTCACTAGGTTCCGATTTCTTTGAAGTTTGCTGTTCATTTTTATGCTTCTCTTGATAGTCATCAATTATTGACCATATATGTATTAATTGCGAGAAACACTTGTCATGGAATGGATCACCTAAAGCTTGAAATAATTCGCTAATATTTTCAACAACACCTTGTTCATTTGCGGATAATGGGAGTAAATAAATAGGCTGACACATCGGTGCCAATATTTGAGTAATACAATTGAATAATTTATCAAGTATCGGTTCATAACATTTTAATGAAAATGATTCATATTGAGACAGGATGACATTAATCTCTAAAAATAAATTCATTATTTTTTGCGTATTATGGGTTGGCGTTGCTGCATCTTCTATTGCTTCACTATCAGTTTGTTTAGGTAATAATTGCTTAAATGCTTCAATTACACTTGATATTAGTTCAGCGTTTACGAATAAATCACGAAAACTTAAATTGTTTATTTCATTGCTTTGAATTTCAATCACAACAAATTTTGTGCAAATTGCATTTAATGCTTCCAAAGTGTGTAACAGCAATATACTGCTTAATGAATTCGATAATATAAATGATAGTTGTAACACGAAATTTTCTTTTTGTTTAAAATGCTCAAACCAAGTAACTTCATCACCAGAATTTTCAAATACTAATACGGCATATAAGAACCGCATAAATTGTATTAATGTTAAAATATCCTCGCTCATTATTACATCTAGTATGGGTGACATTATTTCTGGGCTTACACATAATACATCTCGAGTTTCTGATAAACAACACATATTCGCTATTATTCCTAAAAGTATTTCAATCAAACGACTCTTTTTGGTATTGCTGCTTTCACCAATGCTTTCAATAATTGAAGAAAATAATTCCAGAACATTGTGTTTAAGTAATAGACGAACAACATCTTTCTCAATAGTCATATCCCATAAACTACATAAATCTTTTTCTAGTTCATTATTCTTTTCCAAAGTCTCATCCTCAATGTTTGTTAATTTTAGTAGCGTTTTAAGAACAAAACATTCACTATAAAGTGTGTCTCCGATTGCATCACCTTTTATTTTTGCAATATCCTCTTCTTTTAATTCATTTGGTAATTGTGGATTACAGGTACGGTCAGTTAATGAATTTTCATTGTAATTAATTAAAGATGACACGGAATTTTCGTCCGAATTGTCTATTGAATCTTTTGTATCAGCGAATTCACTATCCTCCATGTTTAGTCTTTAGAAAAATTCTATAAAATGATATATAAATAACATGTTTATTAATTTTTTAATAATAATAATTCATTTTTATTACAATAAATTATTTCATTTAATATTATCTCCATATAATTCCAATCCCAACTTTGAATTTTGATAAATTTGACGTTTCATATGAATAATAAAGAATATATTTTTTTATTATATATGTTGGCAGCACAGTTGTACTAAAATATGAGTAAATAAATGAAACTAACTTCATTTGTAACACAAACGTCAACGTTATTTGCATTGTCAACAAAAAAATATAATTTTAATATCACTTAATTATTGTTATTAAAAATAGATCATTATTAAATGTCAAGAATGGAGAAGGTATCAATTTTTGATACAATACCTAAAGATTTAAGGGGACTACGAGCATGTTTAGTTTGTTCTTTGGTGAAGGTAAATAAAAACTTTTAGTTTTTATTATTTTCTAATGTCTAAATAATTTTATTTTATAATTTTAGACATTTGATCAATTTGAATTTGATGGCTGTGAAAATTGCGAAGATTTTTTAAGAATGAAGAACAATAAAGATAATGTTTATGACTGCACTAGCAACAATTTTGATGGGTATGTTAGCATAACCTAGAAAAGTGATAATTTATTTATATTTCTTATATATTGCAGACTTATAGCAGTTATGAGTCCGGATGACAGTTGGGTCTGCAAATGGCAAAGAATAAGTATGTTGATTTAAAAAAAAATCATTTGGGCATAAAATTTTAATTAACTGTACTTTTAGACCGGTTCACAAAAGGGATATATGCTATTTCGGTATCCGGCAGACTACCAAATGGAATAATTAGAGAAATGAAAAATAGAGGAATTCCATATAGACCAAGAGACACAAGTCAACGTTAATAATTAAGACTATTTAACACTAGCTAATAAGTTTCAAATATAATTAATTATTAAATAAAAAATATCTTCATAAATAATTAAAATCATTTTTTAATGTTTAAAAGTTTATCAGTAATAAAAATGATTAAAAACGAAATTAAGAAATTTGTGTTTTTTATATATTATAAATTTACAGTGTAAATATGAAACTAACTTCACTTTAATATATGGCGCATTTAGTCAGCTGTCAAAACGGTTGTCTTATTTTTATGAAAGTGTTATACAAAATATGAGAAACATGTTTACATTATAATATAACTATTAAAATTAAATTAATTGTATACAAAAGAAAATTGCATAAATTTGGAAGATGTCGTTTAATTTTGGTAACACAAATACATCTGGTATAGGCTCAACAAGTACTCCAGCAAAATGTAAGATAACATATTTTCAATATGTATGGTTATGTTTAAAATACATTTTAACGGATTTATTTATCTGTTGG
Organism: Ptychoptera contaminata; assembly: GCA_963942525.1. Lineage (NCBI taxonomy): Eukaryota > Metazoa > Arthropoda > Insecta > Diptera > Ptychopteridae > Ptychoptera > Ptychoptera contaminata. Next base: position 35,952,855 of record OZ012638.1, on the reverse strand, counting down.
TCTCTAAATGCCTTCTTTTATTCAATAATTTCCATTATATTTCTTTTAGCTGGGTTTGAAAATAATTTTTTATTAGGCGGCGGTGGTCTGGGTACTGGTGCACCAAATAGTGCTCCGGCTTTTGGCACTACAACAACATCTACTAATACATTTGGTGGTACATTAACTACGCCTAGTTTTGGAGGTATCGGTGGTAATACATCATTTGGAGGTGTAAGTACATTTGGTGGAGGTGCAGCACCACCAACATTCGGTGCCGCGACAGGTAATACAAGTTTTGGAGGAGGAGCAGCAGCGCCTACATTTGGTAGTTCCGTTGCACCTACTTTTGGTGGTGGTGGACAAACAGCTACTTCTTTTGGTGCCGCACAAGCAACTTCTGGTTTTGGTGCAGGTGTGACTAATACAAGTTTTGGTGGAACAACTGGATCGGCTTTTGGAACCAATACTGGTTTAGGAGCTTTTGGTGCTACAGCAAGCTCTACCGCCTCAAATTCGGCTGCTCCAGCATTTGGTTTCGGACAGGCAACTACTACAACTTCAGCAGGGGGATTAACCGGTTTTGGTGGTTTTGCGACAGCTTCAACAGGTTGTTTTCATTAATTATTTCCAAAACTAAGTTGTTATTATAATACAAAAATATTGTAGCACCAGCGTTTGGAGGCTTTAATATTGGTGGCACAACAACCACAACTACAGCACCTTCATTGTTTGGAAATACTTTTGGCGGATCAGGTAGTTTTCACTTTATATTTTCCGAAATGATTTTTATAAATAATTTTTTTATCTATAAAATATAGCCTTTGGTACTAACACTGGTTTTGGTACAACACAGCCAACGACACAATCTCAATTTTCTGGATTTGGCAACACATTTGGTTCAAGTATGTTTTATTTTGATTTTTTTAGTATAAAAATCATGATTTTTAAAATTTTTTTTAGCATTTGGTAAACCAGCAAATACACAACCTGCTTTCCAAGGATTCGGTTCTACATTTGGACAACAACAGCAGCAGCAACAACAGCAAACGGTATTACTGAATCGTTTATTGTTTATTCCAATATTAATTTCATAATGTTATAGCAACCATTAAACCCTGATGAAGCATTTGCTCAATCAATATTCAATGTATCGATTTATGGTGATGAACGTGACACAACAATTGCTAATTGGAATTACTTGCAAGCAATGTGGGGTACAGGCAAATCGTTTTATTCTGATCAATGTAATCCAGTTGATATAACACCACAAAATTATTTATGTCGCTTTAAGACAATGGGATACAGTCGTTTGCCTGGCAAAGAGAATAAAATGGGATTAGTTGCGTTAATTTTTAATAATAAAACAATGACACAGCTAAAGTAAGTATTTTATTCTTTTTCATAAATAGGATCTTATTTTCAAAAATTCTAATTGTTTTTTGTAGGGAACAACAGAATGAACTGATTAATAATTTAAATCAAATATTTGGTAATAAGCCAAATTTATTAATAAAAATAGATTCAATAAAGAATTTATCAGATACAAAATGTCAGGTAATTTTTTACGTTGAGGAAAAATTGCAACAAAGCAATGAGGTTAAGCGGATTTTAGCCTCTGAATTAAATCAATATTTAAATAATCAAACAAATATAAAACAACAATTAAACATTGAGCAAATATTACCGCTTGTTATCCCTGATGAAGATCAGTTGAAAGAATATTTAGACAATACACCTAAGGGAATTGATGCACGAATGTGGCGACAAGCTAAATCAGACAATCCGGATCCCACGAAATTTATTCCTGTACCAATTATAGGCTTTCATGAAGTAAATAAATGTTTTTTAGAATAAAAAATGATTAAATAAATATAAAAAATTAAATTTTAGTTAAAGTGGCGAATAAAATGTCAAGAAAATGAAACTGATACCCATGTACAATATTTATTAAAAGTTGAAAAGGATATTGCAGAACTAAAGCAACGTCACGCAAATGCAACCGCAAAAATAATGGAGCATCGAAGAAAGTTTGCTGATTTAAGTCATAGAATTTTAAAAGTTTGTATTTTTAGTTTGTAGATAGATTGTTTTGCTTATAATTAATTAATTAATTAATTAAATTTTAGATTATTGTTAAACAAGAGATTACAAGAAAAATGGGTGTTGCTTTATCACCAGAAGAGGAAATATTACGTAGTAAATTAGAAAATATGCAAGCATTAGTATCGGCACCGACCCAATTTAAAGGACGTTTAAGTGAATTGTTGTCACAAATGCGAATGCAAAGAAATCAATATACGAATACAGGTAGCAGTAATGAGTATACATTGGATAAAGGTTAATCAAAGCTTAAATACTTATAATCATTTAATTAAAAATAATTAAAATCTCTTAATTATTGTTTTTTGTAATTAGATTCATCGGAAGAAATGAAAACATTTTTAACGATGCAACAAAAGGCAATGTCATTTTTAATACAAACGGTTAATAAAGATTTAAAAACATTAAAAATAATATCCGATGGTATGACACAGCTTGTACGAAGTTAAAATAATTAAATTATTAAATATTATTTGTGAATTTTATTTGATTGAATAAAAATTAAACTCGTTAATTGTTTGTTTTTTCATTTTACGATTAAAAAATAACAATGGGGATTGTTTTTTTTTTGCAAATAATTATCAAAATTAATTGTATTTAATTTCCTGTCGATAATTCTTTAAATTAGTATGCAAATATTTTATTACTTTTAATTATTAATGCATTATTTTGATATAAATTTGTGTGAAATTTATAGAAATAAATTCATTTTAGTGGTTTAATTAAAAAAATAAAAAACGCATATTATGCAGGTATTTTGCTTACTAGTGCTTCTGGGATTGAAACTTTACCTTTTTGCTAAATGTAATTGCGGTAAGTCGGGTGTAAAGTCTCGTGTAAAGTTCCTTTAATAATTTTTAAATGTTTGTTCCAAAAAAAGTACCAATTGAGCTTGAAGAAAGTTTATCATCTCTAGAAAATGGTAAAGCTGGTATTATTCCATTTCCGGATGTTCCAGGACTAACAACAACCACTACAACTTCAAAACCGGGTTTATTTCAGATACCCACTAAATTACCTTTAATCGGTGATAATGGCTTAGGCAACGGTGAAAACGGTGCGAAACTCATCATTGGTGGTTTTCAAGCTATAATTATGCCATTTAATCCATCTGCATTATCACAATTGACAAATTTACCAAATATATTAGGAGGAATGGGCTAGAATAGATTAATTAAACGACAAAATTTTCAATTTTAAAAATTATATATTTTACTAATAATTAAAAGTTTTATTATACAAAAAAAAAAAAATACAACAAATTATCTTTCATTCTTGTGCAGACTTAAATCTAATGGCAAATCAATGTCCATACTGTTAAAATTTTCATTTAACCAATAATTATCAGTTAGAATATCATTACCATTTTTAATTAAATTAATTGGCATATTGTGACTATTTATAATTTCATTAACATTATATGAATTATATTTATTATCAATAATAATATCATTATGATACGTAGGATGGAAGTTATTTGCTTGTGGACATGTACATTTCATAAATAAATCTTTATCCTCAGAACAATTTAAATGTTGTTTATTTATTGGTGAATAATCCGTATTATTATTATAACCAGGTAAATCTATATTATTAAAGTATTTCTCGTTATCATTACTTGGATGACATTCAAAATTTATCGACTTTGTCCACACTGATGACGTTGACGACATGTTATCTTCGTTGATAATTTCATCACTATTTTTATTATAATTAAATAAGGTAGCTGGTGATATCGATAATGGTATTGTATTTGATGTATTTGTTGCCGTTGATGTTGCTCTAACAATAAGATTTCTGTCCTGATCTGTTAACATATTTTGCTGGTGTTTGAATGTTTTCACATGTTTACGTAATGATGACGGATCTGTATAACGTTTTTCACATCCTGGTATTTTGCATATATATGGTTTATCGGTTGAATGTGTCCTCGTATGTTTAAAACGATCTGATGAATTTGAGTACGCTTTATTACATCCCTGTAAAAAAAAAAGAAGAAAAGATTTTAGACTTTAAAACATAGATAAAAGACTAAAATAATTGTCAAAATCTATACATCCGGAAAACAAAGAAACAAATGAGGCATTACACATGTCAGTTATTGAATTATCAAGCAAAACAAAAAAACGTCAATTAATCAATCAATTCTGTTTTAAAATTGCAAATTATCTAATCACACTGGAAATATATTACTTTTAATAATCAAAGTTCAAAATTATTTTAAAATAATAATAATAACACATCATTTGTGTGCAATATCTCTGGTTTTATTTAATGGAAATCTGATTAGGCAATCACATGGTTTTGAAATTAGCAAAATTAAACAAAAACACACGAATCATCACGTCAATACTAATCTTCTGTGCGATAACAGCCACTAATTAAAAATTATAGAATAAAACGACTCACCTCCACTGGACAAACGTATGGTTTTTCACCAGAATGTGAACGTATATGGATTTTTAAATTTTCTGCCCGTGAAAATGACTTCTCACACTTGGAACACTGATGTGGTTTTTCCTTTGTATGAGTACGCACATGCACCAACATTTTATAACGAGCGTTAAATCCACGTTCCGAACGATGACAGCCAGTCCATTTACAGTAATATAATCCATCGATTCCGGCGATAGCATGCATTTGTGTAACATGACTAGCTAAAGCCTCCAATGTGTCAAATGACCTATTGATTAACGAAGTCATAAATAAAAATCACTTTTTTCGTTAAATTTCTAAGATTTTACTTACTGAAAACAATTTTCCCATTTACAAACAAGATCCTCGTGGATAATATCTTTATTGGTTTTTGTTCGAATGACATCACCAGTATAAATTGAACTTCTCATTATATCCGAATCAATTTCAATAATTTTATGATCTTCCACTTTCATTATCACAGATGCTTTTCTATAATTTTGATTAAATTCTTTTCTATCACAATCACTTAAATGTTTATCAAGAATTGTCGGCGGTGTTATTGATAATGGTGGCGGCGTTGGATACTGTGCTGGATAATTTAAAAAATAATCATTTTCACCGTAAGAGAATTTATTCAATTCATTTTTCTCGGGATTTAATACGTTCGGAAATCTTTCACTTAAATTTCCATTACCGTTGGACGTTATGGAAAAATATGGATTTAAAGCGGCATAATCATATGGTGAGACATACGGTGGTGTTACTGGTAAATAATTATATTTATCCGTTGCTATATTTTCAATTTTTGTCTCAGATATAATTGCTGGTAAGTAATATGATGATTGTGCAGTTGGATATTCCAGTCCCATTCTGTTTTTAGTAATTAATGAACAAGAAACATTAACACTTTGCATTATTTCTGTTTTTCTCAAATGTTTGTTAGCACACGTTAGTTATTTAATTAAATGTGATCTCAATGAATGATCACAACAAACTAATTATAATTCTATAGAAAAACTTATTTTATAATAATTATAATAATTATTATTATTAAAAAAGGCTATCATAGCGAAATTATCATTAAATATTAAAAAAAAAAAATAATAATAATGGGGAAAATTGTGATAAGTAAACACCAGCCAAGTATTTCTCTTATATTTATTTTTATTTGTATTTTCTTATCACCCAAAGCTTAATTATTATTATAACAAAGTTATTATCTCTATGGTTTATTTAGTTTTCTTTTCTATATACAGAAACAGAAAAAAAATAATTAATTAATTAATCATAATGTATTTCATTAAATAAAAATAATTATTACAAAATATCCTCAATCCTCTATCCAAAATAGCCTTTTCTTTTTCTTCAAAAATCAGATGATAAAAATCCTTTTACAAAGTAATATAATAATAATTGACCTTAATAATGAATATTTATTGCAAAAAAATTATGTAATTAATAAATAATGCTTCGTTAACATAATTAAATTAATAAACAAATACATACGCGTGCATACCGTTAATTAGAAAGAAAACTATACAAAAAAATTATAATTTCTATCTTATCAATTAAATACTTTTTATTTTTCATATGGAGATTTCTCACATGGCATAATCTACGTATAACCACCACACAAGTTCATAATTTATTCCTAAATATATAAATTTTTAAAAAACTTTAACTGGTTATAATCAGTTTTTGTTGCTAAAAGATTGTTTTTATTTCTGTTTCTCATTAAATAAATTAATGAATTTATAATTAGAACTAATAATTGTATGTGTAATCATTTTAATTATTATTATTTAATAAAAACAGTTAGTAATATATTTAATTACTTTATACCACTTTTAGATAGTTAATACGGAAAAAATAAAATCAAATTTTTAATCATTAATAATCATCCATTTATTGTTTGTCCATACTGTTTGTTTAAATTTTACTTTTATTGATTAGATTATGACAATTAAACGGGAAAAAAACAACAATGAGAAAAAAACATTGCAAATAATTCAATGGAAGAAACGAAATTTTATATTATTGATTAAAAAATATTATTATTATATTTAAAAGTAAAAACCCGTCAAGATATACATACTTAGTTCGAGGTTGATAGTCTGAAAATGTTAATGGCGACCACCGACATGTGCAATGTCTAATAAAATTATTATTATTTTTCTTATCAAAATCACGTCAAATTTTATCTATGTATAAATATTTTTAAAAAAAATAATTATCAATAATTAACACTTTGTCTGCAGATAAAATCCATTTACTTATTTTATTACAAAATAAAAACAGAAATACCACAACACCTACATCATGCTGATGTAATAATTTCAAAATAAATGAAAATTATAACCGATAAGAAGTATTTTTTTTTTTCGTTAAATAAATGTTATCTAAACAATTGAATAATTTTAAATGTCATTAATAAAAACAAAAAGAACGTCTAGACATGTGTAATTCGTCCTCTAAAATACAAAAAAATAAAAGTTTAAAGTAATTAATTATAATTACCACCATCATCTAATTTGCTCACCTGGGTGTCTCGAATACGTCTTGACGTGTAATCTTGTTGTTTTTTTTCTGTTTTTATTAGTGTCGTATCTGTACTTTTATATAAATTTGATAACATAACTATTAATATTGTTTGTTTGAAATAAATCTCAATGGAGGAATGTCTCTATCTAAATTTTAATTCATATACAGATGACCAGATTTAATATTACTTTTATAAAAGTAGTCTTTTCGAGTAGCAATATCGAGTAAAGTGTATTTTTTTAAAGAAAACTATTACGTTTTAATTGAATAAAAACTAACTACTTACAGTAAAAGCATAATATTTACTTAATTTTTCTATTATCAATAAGAGCTTGTACAGAAATGCTAAATAAATAAATAAATAAGCAAATAGTTCTTCAAGAAACACACATTGTTGCTTGATACTTATCATTTTTATTAATTTTTCATTAACAATTTTCACCACTTACCATTAATAATATAAATATAAAAAATTATTTAATTAATTATAATTTCAAACAAGTAAAAGTAAACATTTCAATTTCTTTTCCTAAAACATAAATAAATAAAAGTGTAATCTTGTTGACATTCATGAACTTCATGATTTGTTTTGCTTTTTTTAAGTAATTTTGTGTAAAAAAATAATAAACAGACAATATTACAGACAAATTTAATTAATAAAAAAAAAGATTTAGGTCGACTTTTTTAAACTTAACTTTATAAACATTAATTATAACGCAAAGAAATTTAACTGACTTAATCTGGCTTTGAAAAACAAAAAAAATATTTTCCAGATTTTATTTCGAAAAAACAAAAATGAACGTTGGGGGGCAACCAAAATACTATAAATAAGATTTAAAACCAATTTTAACCAGTTTTTAGTATTTAATAAAATATTTTATTATCAATCATGAAATACGATCCGATATTCAAAGTATAAAGAACAGCAAATAAATTGCACAAAAAAAATGCCAATATTATTATTGAATGCGCAATTAATTATCTCGTTAATTAGTTTCAGAGAATATTTGTATCGATTAAATACGAAAAGTTGTTTAATAATAGTAATGCACAGAAGAGAATATTTATTTAAAACGACAATCATAGAGATAACACAGTCATAATTATTAATATTATCACTGTAGAACAACGTGAGTACCTGTCTAAATCAACGTGTTTTTACCTTTTAATAATTAATTTATTAATAAAAACGTTTAAATTTTAATCATTATAATTATAAATATCTAGTTATAATCGGTTTCTTTTCTGTAATTATAAATTAAAATTATTTATTTAATAAATATATAAATCGTAATAATTAGATAATAATTACATTTTTATTGTTTACACCTGTATTTAGATGACATGCATTGCACCTAATGAACCTATTTGATGATTTTGACTTAGTTTGTAGACAATTGTATAAATTATTTGCAGAAATACATTAAATAAATAATTATAAGTAGGTGGTATGTATATTAACACTTTAAATAGATAATTAATTTATTTTTAATGCTGCATTTAATGCATTTTATCTCACACGTTGACAAAAATAAAATAAAAAGAAGAATTAATAAGAAATTACATTACATATTCACAAATAAATATAGAATTTTTAATAAACATTAAACAATCAAATTATAATTAATTAATATTAGCATTTCATTTAAAAATAATTAATTAATAAAGATAAAATATGTGTTTCCAGTTAACAACAGCAGCATATACAAAAAGAAATGAAAAATTCATCTTCGTATTAGCAACAAATTATTTTTTTTTATTAATTGTTATTCTTATTACTATGGAAACAATTGTGTTTATGTTTTTCGCACACAACCGTTTTCGCATAAATTAAATTTATAAATAATCTTTTTCTTTTATTTATTTAATTTATAATTACGTTTTGTTAAATATTTAATACAATTAATTGACCTACGATAATTTTATTGTGTTCCCATTTATAATATTTTATCAATTTATAATCTGTGCGGCAACAGAATATCGTTTTATTATTTATTTTTCTAATAAAATAAATATTTTTAAATTTTTACTTATATAATTGTTATAATATAGAAAGAATTAATTATTCATCAAAACATAGCTATTTTCTGATAATAATTCACAGTATTTTCTCTGTTAGTTCCACTTAATTTTTAAATGAATGAATTAACGTTAATTGTTTCAAATAAATAAACACGGCTTAAATAAAAAGAAAAGAATTAAATTAAACTCACCAAATTTATTCAACAATATTTTACACAATCTGAGTGACTTACTATAAATGATATCTTATAAACAATAGAAATTAATTTTACTCGACTTAAAAATATATATATTTTTGTTTAATTTAAAAATAAAATCCCTAGCAGAGACACAATTTTGTGAGAGGAAATTTTTTAACAACGCGTGTGACACTATATATTATTTATTTTAAATAATTATAATGTGCAAATTAAAATGATATGTAAATAGATAATAATTTACAGAAAATAATAAATGGAAATTTATTTATAATATTTTTGCAAATTGTATTTAAATTTAAAAATAATCTGTGTATGCATCAGTTATTGGAGGAAATTAGAAAACAAGGAAAAGTATACTTTAAAATTCAAAGCAAAATATTAATAACGTTTAATTATCATATAAAAGTTATAGATATTTCATAGATATCATTACAGATATTTTATATATTGTTTTAAATTAAAATACTTAACTTTATGCTAGCATAATGTTGATTATTCACCAGCCTTATCACATGATTTATCCATCTGTAAATAATATTTATGATTTTTTCAAGCGGCGGCTACATGATTCTTGCAAGTACAATATTAATTGGCAACGAAGTTTTTTTTATGGAAATCATAAGTAAATGATTTGTTTGTTTCGAAATTATTTAAGTAAATTTATTTATAATTTCTATTAATAAATTATTCCATTTAATTTTCAATGATATAATTGCTACTCATATCAGTTTTCAAAAATTTATTAAGATGACAGTAAATTAATTTTAGTTTTAGATGTTGGTAGTTCTGAAAATAAGATCTAAAATTTCATCTCCAATCTAAAGTCTAGTACAATTTTTTCCAAATAAAAACGCAGCTTTTTTATATCAATATTTTGTATTTATTCAATTTTTTCACGCTCATTTATTTAATTTTGATAATTAAATTGTGGTTTTTTTATCTTATACAACTAAGAGAAATTATATATATTTATTTATACGTCATTTAAAATTTATGTAAATTATTATTAATAAAATAAAAATGTAAAACTAATTAAATTAACAACTATTATTTCATATCTTTAACATATGCGTCAAGTTCTGCATCCAATTGTTCAGCTGTTGGTGCAACACCACCATTTGCTCCACCGCCTCTTGTTCGGCCGCCACCTCGACCACGACCTCCTTAAAACAAAAAACATGTTTTATTATTTTATCACAATTAATTTAATAAAATGTATAGTTACTTGAATTATTTGCTTGTCGTCCTTGTTGTAATCTTCCTTTATTAGATGCTTGTGGTCCACTGTTTCCGCCACCACCACCACCTAATCGGTTTCTGTTTAATCCTGAGGGTACTTCTGATGTGGCTAATTGGATATTCATGGGGCGTCCATCTAGAGGTACTCCGTTATACTGTTTCATTGCCTTTATAGAGTCAGCTCTACGCTCAAACACAACATCTGCGGTACCTGCAAAACAAAAAATCAGATTTTAATACAAAAAAAAAAATTAAAAATAATTAAATAAAACATACCTAAAGATCTTCCAGATCTGTCATAATGCACAGATGCACTTTTCAATGGTCCAAAATCAGCAAATAACTCATTAATATCAGATTCAGATACGCCGTAATCTAAATTTGAGACTAAGAGTTTTGCTGAACCAAGTCCAGAACCACCAACGTTTCCTCCACCACCTGTAGCGCGTGCAATTTTCTTTCCACCCTCAAACATATCATGTTTCCAAGCACTGTCAACGTCGCCCTAGAATTGGATTTCGCCATAGTTTCACATTCCTTTCCATTTGACTTTTTTTTTTATATTAATATTTTTTAGCTCAATTTTGTATTACTTTATATGTTGTTTTTCCATTGAAATATGATTTTGTTTACTTCAACAAGCGCGTCATGTGTATTTTAATTATTATTACTTAACTATATTATTAATTTATTTTTTTTCTTTTGAGAATTATATATATATAACAAAATTTATATATGTATATAAACACTTTAAACTAACGACACTACAATATTTTAATTTTGGTTTTTTTTGAGAGATAACTCTTATTGAAATACGTTGTTTGTATAGCATTCAATGGCATTTAATTACTTTTATCAAAAAAAATTAATTTTCGCTACTTATCATCATTATCATACCATGTCAACATTTTAACTTTCTCAAACATTTAATCAGGGTGGATAAAAATATAATGTGATATGTACCGCTCATATATAAAATATATAGTTATATTATTATTTAGTTGATTTTACAATCATATTATTCATCGTCAGACGTTCTAAATTTTTTTTTTTTTTAGGACACTTGATTTTTACTCATACTGATCGTATTGTTGTTAATTTTAATGTCTATAATTTAATAACTATATAAATTATATATAAAATGTAGTAATCAAATTACTCATTTGGACAAAGTATGTAGTATAGATTATATGAGACATACTTTTTTCATTTCTGAGCTGTAGATATTACAGAACCAAACATTAAAAAAATAAATTGAATTCACTTTATTAAATTCAACATTGGCTGTTTAATCATGTTTTATTTTTAAACAAGAAATTTTATAAATTAACTCGCGCACTTATTTTTAGCAACATTTTCATAATGTTACTTTAAATAATAAAAAAAAAACTGTCATGGCGGCGTTGTCGAAGAAACACATATCATCCATTTTGTTATTTGGTCATGATTTTATGTTTAAGTTTTTATTAATAAATAAATAAATCATCAACAGAAAGAACTTCATGTAATTTGAGCGTTGTTGAAGAATTTCCCATGTCTTACCCTCGAATATTTGGATTTAGTTATTCCACCACGACCTCGACCTTTTTGAATTCCGCCGATACCAGCACGCTGATTACCACGAAAATTGCCTCCACCTCGTCGATTGTTAATTCTTTGGCCTCCTCGGCCTCCGCGACGTGGTCCAGTTTTATTTGCCTTTATTATATCATCTAAGCTCATTTCAATTTTATCCACCATTTTAAAGATATTTTTTATTTTATTGTCTTTTAATATATTATTATTATTTTAACACCAAATATTTTCACTTTTTTAATATGTTGCTGCCGTTTTTATTATTTATAGTTTTTCGTTTTCTTTTATTTTTTTTTACTTTATTAATGAACTCCAAACTATGCTAATGACAAAACACAAGTGAAGACAAATTTGATGGCTTCTATAAACTGCAAAGCGTCACCGGATGTTTGATATATTATATTACCGTAGAATGTAACAGCTGACATAATCCATTATACCAACCTAAAGGAAATAAATTATATTTATATATAAATAAACAAGGGTTTCTTTATTTATTTTAAATAACCTAGACCATATAATATATTTAAATGGTCTAGGGTAAATAATAATTAAAATAACGAGTATATAATATATGAGTTGAATTTATTTGTTTCGTTAATTCTAAATTTAAGGGAAATATATTGTGGAACGTATTTGATTAATAACTTCCACTATGCAAATACTCATATGTCAAAACATACAATAATTGCTTCAATATCTTATTATTTTTCTTTAAAAATACAAAAATGTTAAAAATTAAAGCAAATTTATTTATAATTAGTTAAAAAACAATATTAATTTTATATTTTCTTTATTTCAATGGCTTTTACAAATAATTGGATAAACAAATTAATTTTAATAAAAATTAATAATTTCATAAATACATTTCATCATATTTTATCATTAATATAATAAATTATATTTTGCTGATTCATATTATTTTTGAAGTTTATTTTAAATTACCAAAAAAAAAAACAATACCTAAAGTCAATAAATACAATAATAAAATGCCTTGTGAAAATTGTAATGCACAATTTAGTGTATTTAAACGTAAAAAAACTTGTACGGAATGTAGGCAAGTTTAGTTAAATATACTACCAAGATACAAACATTTATTCGTAATTAATTTTCTCTTATATTTGTAGTCGATTAATTTGTAATCAATGCTTAATCAAACTAAAGGAAAAAATCTTATGTGAGAGATGTGTAATATTTACAAAAAGACCATTAACAAAAATTGAATTATTAAAATTAAAACCAAAAGACTTGATTTTTTATTTGCAATCAAAACATATATCAACAACAGGATGTGTTGGTAATATAAACAATTAAATGCGTCTTAATATAATATATATTTAATTTAAATTTTCTTTTAGAAAAAGAAGAACTTGTAAATTTAATATTAGCACATATAAATGCCAATAACTATCAAGATCATCATAATAATGGAAATTCTACAAATAATAATTCATCAGATAATTGTTCGAATCCATTTGATCAAATTAAACAAACATGCCAAAATTTATTTCACAGTTTTACAGAAAAAATCGGTAATTACTTCTGTTTTAATAGTAATAGTAATTATTATTTTATTTAAATTAACTAAATTACATTTTTCTGTTCATTTACTTGAGAATTTGTATAACAATTTAAGTTTTTAAATTGTTCCAGATATACCTTTTGATTATTTTGATATTAAGCCATCTCAATCGACATCAAATGGTCAGCAAGGAGCATGTCAATCTAACATTTCTACGCAACCACGTTCAACATCAAGTACAAATTTAAATAATCATCAACAACAGCAAATTCCAAATAATCACATAAATCCAGTAACAAGTGCTAACCGCTTAAATAATCCAACAACAACGACTACAAGTACTCCAATTAACGGTTCGTTATTATTTAATATAAATATTCAACCAAATAATAATGTAACATCAAATAACTTATCAAATCCAATTAAAAACACAATAAATATTCATGCTCATACGTCGTCATCGTCACAATTACCATCAACACATGATTTACCCATAAACGGTACTTCAGCAAATGAAAAACTAAGCTCACCGACCCACACAAACCAAATAAACATGAATGATTTGCCGTCCGTACAAAACAATACAAAATCTAATAAAACATTTAAATTATTAACAAATTTCAATGACATAATTGCCTGTGATTGTTCAGACGATGAAAGTTTTAAAAATCTGAAATTAAAATATGACGAACAATGCTTAACAAATAATTTACCTGGTCCCAGTGGTAATAAAACAAACAGCCATGATTCAAATAAAATATTAAATACTTCAGAGTCTTCAGAATCGTTGTCTTCTTTTGAAGAACTAGGTGCTGTTGGCGGTCGTATCACTAGTGGTTGTAGTACAAGAATTAATGATGGTATACCAGAATGTAGTATTGCCGGTACAAGCTATGTTCCTAGTACATCTAGTGATACGGAAAATTGGCAATTTATTCATAAAACGGACGACGAATGTAAAAAGGAAAAAATTCCATATGACAATGATGATGATGATGACGATGGTGGTTACTTCGATGATAAAAATATAAAATTCAATGATGAGTTTTTATACAATTATAATCAATCAAAACAAAGTACAGCAGCGTCGTCATCATCATCGGAAAAATGCTTAAAAAAATTACATAAAAAACAGAAACATTCCATAAACGATAGTGATACAATAATTAATAAGAAAAATGATTTATTAAATAAATTATTAATAGAGCGTAATCAACGTAAATTGACGCGTCGTCGTTCTGATAGTTATATTCTGGGTAAAAAGCAAAAGAAGCAAAATGTTAAAACGGACATTGATTGTTACAATATTATTGATGTTGAAAACTGTATTAAAAATGATGATGAGAACATTGATTCAAATGAAGATGATGAGAACAATGATGAACAGATAACGATAGTACATTGCTGTAATAAATGTGGTAAAAGTAAAAATAGTATTAAAAAGCATATATTGAAATTCCGTAAACAGCTTGAAATAAAAACAATAACCGAATCGGAGAAATCAAAACAATTAAATGATTTTTTATTATATTTAGAAGAAAAAACAAAAAATTCATTTGATTATTCTGATGATTCAATAAGTGAGGACTTAATAACCGCTGATACAACAAATGCTACAGGAAATATATTAAATTTAACTAATGATGATGAACAACAACAACCGCAACATACTCCACAGTCAACAACACGAATAACAATTAATAATATACACGATGGGCAATATTATGAGGATGAATTAATTCTAGAGGATGATGCTATGCATGTTGATCCAATAAATAATATTTATAATAATGTGCCAAATAATCTAACATCCAATAAAAAAGAATCGATAAGAAAATATTTAAAATTAAATGATATAAGTTCTAGGTATAATTTCAAATTTTAAATCATCTAAAGTAATTAATGATTTTATATTAATTTATTGCAGTGATCAATTAGAAAATTTATCTGTAAAACAGTTAAAAGAGATATTAATATTAAATCGTGTCGATTTTAAAGGATGCTGTGAAAAAAATGAATTACTAGAGCGTGCTCAACGATTGTGGAATGATTATGTTTCATGTCCATGTAAATTCCATTAAAATAGAAATATAATCAAAATATCATTAGGTTTATATGTTTCTTTATATTTTTAATTTTAGCTGCTGATAAATTACCAACAGATGATTTATGTAAAATATGTATGGATGCACCAATTGAATGTGTTATCTTAGAATGTGGTCATTTAGCTACTTGTACAGACTGTGGCAAAGTATTAAGCGAATGTCCAATATGTAGACAATATGTAGTCCGTGTTGTTCGTATATTTCGTGCATAATTATATAATTTTGTAAATAAATCCTACATAAACGAAATGATGAAGCACATAACAAATTATAAATAAAAATATTAAACGGTTGTGAATGGTAACAAATTATGAATCGAATAGATTTAATTAATATCTATCTATGGGTTTTCTTTTATAATTTGTATAACTAGCGTATATATATATATGTGTTAATTGATTTATTTTAAAATTTCAATTTTAAAGGAAAATACAAGAAAAAATTTTCATTTATTGTTAATGCTTTTTACTATTTCTTAAAGCAAGTTTATTACTTTTCTTTAGTTTTTAAAAAATGCATAAATTTAAAAAAAAAAAATTACTAATATATTCCCTTAACCTTCTTCTTCTTCTTAATTCTAGTTAATTAAAATAAATTATTTTAATTTTCTGAAAACATAAAAAAATATGTATAAAATGCAAAAGATAAATTAAAATAAATGTATTTATTCCTTTAAATAATAGCATATAAATATAGGAATATAAAAATTAATTATTGTTTTTTCCAATTCTTTTAAAGAAAAATATGTATAAGTTCCTTTAATTAATTAATTAATTAAAATATAAATAAATAGTCAATACGTTTGTTTTATTAAAATTAACACTAAATGGTGATACAATTGATGGAGAAATGTACCATCAATTGTAACAGGATTGGCAAAAAAACGTTTTAATCGCCTCTTTAGCTCAGTGGCAGAGCACTGGTCTTGTAAACCAGGGGTCGTGAGTTCAATCCTCACAGGAGGCATACAGATATTTTTTGTATTGCTGTACTTTAGTCACAGGAAGCATTTAGTCGCGTCCAAATTGATGCGTTACTGTTGGTTTATCGACTCGAACAATTTTTTGTCCCGTTGTAAAGTATCCCAAATATTCAACAATCTCCGGAGTCGTATCATTATGATAATGGCCACCCCAACCGTTTGTTGAAAAACTATGAAAATGCTGTAATCGTAAATCCAAATTGACAGCATCATTTGTCGCCAATGTACCAACGGCAATCAATTCAGCAGGCATTTCATAAAATTTAAGCCATGTATTCAAGTCATTTTCGTTTGTGATCGGTGTTTTTGAGAAATCTTGCATAACATGTTGTCTTACATGACCAGATTTTATTACAAAGACTCCACCCATGCCTTTAAATAATATTTTATTAATGAAAAATCTTTTAATAATAGAGAAGTTGCGCGATTTGCTCTTTTTAATAAATTTATAAAATAATTTTTAATTTTCTTTATCAATATTACATAACAGTTGATTCGATTGATTTATTAAATTGAGGTCAATTAGAAATTGTTTACGAACAGATTTTAATGAAATAACAAATAATCAATAAGGAAATAAATAAATAAATAAACTGATAATAATAATCACCTATAGTTTTATCAGCATCGTAATTATTTTTCAATGATTCTCGTATACTTGCAATAAAGTCACTTTGGCCGATTCTCTGTTTACAATGCACTTTTAATACCTAAAATAATTCATTTGTATTTATTTATTTAATTAATTTATTAAATAAAAAGACAGTACCTTATCCTGTTTTCCTTCCGTTAAAAATATATTACCAAGTAATGCTAAATTCGTATTACCATTTGGTATTTTCATTAATTCACATTCTTTTTTATTATTTACTTTGACCATATGACTGTGATTAATGATTTCTCCATTGTTTACTCGTAAATTGAAAACACCCTTAATAATGTAAGTAATTGAATTGCATTGAAAAAAAGGAATATATGGGCATTAAACCTACCTCACAGTTTTGATTAATTAAAGGCCAAGGACCAGCTCCAGCACCGATTGCCAAGAAATCCGTTTTTCCTTCTTTATTGCACAATTTTTCACATATTTCCCTTAAATTATACACTTTTGTACGATCGACCAGCGGTAATAAATATGGTGGTCCGCCAATTTCTACTAATCGTGTACAACCGCTTAGACCTGTTTAATAATAATAAAAATACATTTAAAAATACATTAAAGATTACAGATATAATGGAAGTCACCTTTAGATGCTAAATGAAAGGGAGCCTCCTCTAAATTTGGACAATCTACAACTTCAACAACAACTTCTTTGAAATTATTTTTTAATCCATTTTCTAAAACTATAAAAGCAGAAAAATGTTATTTTTTAATTTTAAAAATTAAAATTCAAATTTTTTTTTACCATTTTTTATTTCAACCAGACTTGGAACAAATAATTGTTTTTCTTCAAATAATAAATCATCGGTATTTACCGTATTCATTGTAGTCAAAAGTAAAATTTTTACTTGTTTTAAACTAAATATATTAACTAGTTGCACTGCAATTGAAATCACATTAACGATTAAAGTATTGAAAAATTGCAAGTAATATATATATATTAATTATTTATTTTTTTTGATTAATTGATAAGAAAACTATTTGTTTATTAACTAAAAACAGGGAATTCTTTGTTAGAATGTGATATGATATAAAATTATCATTAAAACCACAAAATAAATAAACTTTTATCACCATAACAGAGTGGCAATTATTTATGTTAGAAGAGCATTTTTGTATAATGAAATAGGCAAGAGAGAAACTCAAACACGATTCAGGTAGATGTATTATTTTTTAAATTTCTTTTTCTTTAAAGTCATATTGTATGTATAAATGAGTATACGTTAATTTAATTTAATTTATTTTTAATTTTACAGTAAAATCTCATTTTTCTAAACATTTCTACATTCATATTTTACTCAATTGATCAAAGTGAGAGAAATATACTTGATTAATCGCATTTTATTATTTTTTTTTATCATAAATTGTTTTCGATTTAAAAATACAAATTCTTGTAAACATTTCCATTACGTACAGATAAAATTAAATATGTTTATTATGTTTAATAAATATTAATCAATTTATTATGTTTTATGTAATATTAATCTAAATATTTACCTAATTTCTTTTCTTTTTTTTTTTACTTAATTAAATTAATAATCTCCTTTTTAGTATTTTTTTTTTTTAGATTTTAATACAATTTTATTGGCAAACAAAAAATTTATTGAATTAGTGAATTGTTTTTTTCGTATTTTATTAATTTGCAATTATTAATATATTATATACAATTTGTATTTATTTTAAATTTCGTTAATATTATAATTCAATAAAGGATTAACAAAAAAAATGAAAAACTATTTCTTTCAACAACATTCAAAAATTGCACATTTAATCAAGGATATTTCTTAAATATTAAAAATAATCTTTTTTGTTTATTATTATTAAAAGTCTCTTTAGTATTTACTAAACACAAAAAACAATAATTTTTATATATTTTTTTAGTAAATACTACGACGTACAGTTTATTTACTATACGACGCATAGTTCAAATTTTTGTTCTTAGATAAAATTTTGTAATTTTTACCATAATTTTTTAAAATCATTGCACTTAGTTTTTTCAATACAATTTATTAAAATGTTTGTAAGTTCTTTAGATAAATTATCCTCAGTTTTATCAGCATCCACTTCTAACCAATAGTCATTATCTTTTAAATCTTGGAAACATTTTAAGACTTTTTTTTGAAATTCGGGAACTTCATACCTAAAACGACGTTTCAATTAATTTAAAATACAAAAACATATTTTTATATATCTTTATGGTACCTTTCATTGCCAAAACCACCTCGCTTTGCCATTGCTTCTGCATTTAAAGTTAATAAGACGACTAAATCTGGTTTAAGTAAGCCAGTCTCTGGAGCCTTACACCAATCCATATCTAAACCTTTCGCCGCACTAAATGCTACACCAGAATATGAATAACGGTCTACAATTAATGTTGTTCCAGATTTTAATAAAGTTTCCATTTTTTCCTTTACTTCCCATCTGTTAAATGAGAATAACAAATGTATGCTCTCATCATTAATTTCCGTTTTATTTGTTAAATATGAATTGATTAAAGCCCCACTTTCTGTTCTTCGATCAGGAAAATTCATATAAATTGCTTTGTGGCCCAAATTAGTTAATACTTCAGCTAAAATGTAAAATTCTTGTATTTCGATGTAATAAAGTGTTTTTTGATTGATCATACCCAATTTTTTACATTGTGTTGTTTTACCGGCGCGATCACATCCTTCAAAAACAATTAATGCTCCACGCTCTGTTGTCATTTTGTAATTATATAAAAATAATATAAATAATTTAAAAATAAGAAAATCAAATAAGTACCAAGACTATAAGTGGTATAAAAGTTTTTTATTTGGCATGTATTTAAAATAGGCGGCAAAAAATGCTGTTTAAAGATATACTTTAGCGCCATTTTATATACTTTAGCTCAAGCTGTCATTTATATGCTCAATAACTATTCTCAACTAAGTGTATAGGTGGCATTAGGTAAATAAAAGAGAAAATTGTATCTGTTAACAAACACTTACAAAAGGGAATAAACAATAATAATAAAGGTACCCTCATTATCATTTCAATGTCGCCAATATTAAAAAATATAACTATTGGAAAAACGCCATTGAATATTTCTTTGGCATTGTTGTTCACCGAAAAACCGCCCCGCATTTACAAATATAAAATAAAATAGTTTAAAAAAAATTATTGAAAATTCTAATCAAATTAAATAAAACATTTTTCGCATATTGGCTATTATTAATAATTTAATTGGAGTTATTAATTAATAATTGCATTAAGGGCTTTTATAAATGACCCATGTTTGTTTAAAGGGAGATAGTGAATGTGCGACAGGGAGAAAAGCAAATAACACCTTTTGTGAATCAAATACAATATTTAATGTTTTTATTCATTAATCAACTTTCAACTTTACCTATAAAATTTGTTTTTATTATTTATATTTGCACTAGATAAACGTGCTTAAAAGGACAAGACAAATATTTTGCATAATTTTGACTATAGTGTGAATATAATAAAAATAATAATCTGTGCCAATAAATGTGGAAAAAAGAAAATAGCAAAAAGTTATAAATTTTTTTTTTTATAAAAATGAAAAGAAAAGATGAATGTGTGGCAAATGTTTAAATGCATTTAAAATTTAATAAATTGTGTTAAATTAGATTTATTACTGGATAATTGTAACACATTTTAAATAAGTAAGATATACACATCTTTTGAACTAGTTATCTTTCTTTAATTAGTTTATTTGTTTGTAGAAAAAAAAAAAGTCATAGAACATTGCAAAAATTTTTGTTCTGCGTGCCTAAAGTACAAGAAAAAAGATGAATGTCGTGTCATAAAAGCTTTATAGTGGCAATAAGCTTTTAATATTTATTTTAAAAATAACTAATTATTATGTTCCTACCTCGTTTTTTTTTTGTATAAATAAATTATTAAATTTTGTTATGAAAATTTCTAGTTATTCTGTTTTTATACAAAACTTGTGTTTTTCTGAACTTTAATAATTAATCAATAAATTCTCAAATAGCATATTGTATGTATTACATTCGAGTTGTATTTGTGTTTATTTATTATTTTCATATATTAATTTTTGAAGTCACTAAAGTGTCAATTTTATAATTTGCAATGAATATACATTATTATTTTTAATTTAATTTATTTTGACACTTTGCATTGGTGATTATATAAAAAAAAATGTAAATTATTATTTATTTATTTATATAATATTTAGAAATGGATAAAAAAAAGTTTCCACCCCTATCCACTGTTAAAGCATACATACGCATATAATTTTTATATCAAATTTCATATCCTTATTTCAATAAAAAATATGTTCAAATCGAAAAGCATATTTTATAATACAAGAGAACTCTACTATAGCCAAATACTTTAAAAAAGAAAAATATTGTGAAGTAAATTAACCTAATAATTCAAGTCAATCAATCAATATAGTTTGTATGGTTATCCTTAAAACACGATTTGTTAAATACCTTTCCGGTGATTTGTAACAATACTGCATTCACAAATTATTTATTCTTTTGAAGAATATTTTCACGACGTTAATGTGATGTTTATTATGATATAAGTGCAGCTGTGTATTGTGTCGAGTTGGTTTTGATTGCTAAAATTTTGTGACCCTGAAAGATGTTGTTTGTCATCTTTTGTTTAATTTTATTTAAAAAATAAATAAATATTTAAGGGTCTTAAACAATATAAAATTACGCGCCCAAATATATAAATAAATTATCTTATGCAGAATTAAATTACATATTTATCGAAAGTGAATTAAAATGTAAATTCTATCGCGAAAATTATCACATACCTTAGTTTTTTTCTGAATACAAATCGTATAAAAGTTTTTATAAAAAAAATACGACAGATTGTGATTTTTTAAAGATATATATTTAAAATTCTTTTTAAATTTACATCAAAAAACTATACTTATTGACCCTGAAATTATTATTTACGTTTTTCATTATAATTTCTTAATTTATTTGTATGCTAATTTAATTCAGTTTCACTTATTTTTATTCTATTTTTTTACATATTTATTCATTCATAATTGCATGTCGAGATATTAATTTAAATATTATTCTTTTTCTTTTTTAGGAATAAAATAAATTATTAAAACTACTGAAATCACACAAATCAATTGATTGCTAATAAAGGGGAAACTCATTTTGAACAAAAAGCAAAAGTGTTTTATAAAAGAATATCAAGTAATTACATAAATATCAATAATATTTAAAAAAGGAATTAAAATATAACCACAAAAATGTCGGGTCATAATCCGCATAGTCGTATGGGACAAACTCCAAATTCAACATGGAATCATTTGCAGGTGTTTAATGTAAATTTATAAATATTCTTTTATGTTTTATTTAAATTTAAATTTTTTTAATTTGGTAAATAGGTGCCATCATACATTCCTCGTCAACCACAATTAGCACATATGTCTAATGAAAGACCTCTTGCCCGTTCGCCATCGACATGGCATACGCCAACACCTCCAGAAGCCGCTTTATATAATTTTATACAATCAAATCACAAAAATGCTCTGGATGGTAATCCATTATCAATGTCCGGACAATTTAGCCGCGGCGGACCGCCATTTACTTCGGTCGATTTATCATTGCAAACAGCGGTACGTAATAGCTTAACACCGTCACCAAGAAGTTTACAGCAACCACTTGGTGTAACAAGTGGAAATGGTTCATCGTCGTCCTCAACATCTGTACCAACAAATAATTCACAACCACAAGATTTTTATTTAAATGCCCAAGGAAATAAAAATAATTTGTAAGTTTGGATTTGATCTTTCTTATTTTAAAATAAATTAATTTTTATTTATTTCTTTTTTTTTGTAATTAGAAGGACATCACCGAATACAAGTGTTATTCAAACAACGGCCAGTATAAAAGAAAAATTACAAAATAATGGTGAATTAGCTTTAATTGCGAATAATATTAGCAATACAACTAATAATTGTGGTGGCTTATATATACGTGATGCGAAACAAATAAATAATGATATTGTTAAATTATCACGTGATTCATTAAATGTTAGAAAAAGTGTATGTTTTATTTTGTATTTAATTATTTATTTATATATGTCAAGTAAAATAATTTTCTATTTATAATATAGTTGCAACAAATGTCGGAGCCAGTTGAATTAGTAAAAGAAGCAATATATCATTCAATGAAAAGTCATTCAATTCCAATATCACCACAAAGAAGTAATTTTTATTATACTTATTATTAATATTTAAAATCTTATATAAATTTTTATTCATTTTTAATAATAATTTAAGAATCGCCTGCACCAAGGCCACCATCAGTACCAAATCAAAGTCCAAATAGTAATAGTCGAAGCCGTAGTCCATCCATTACAAAGTTAAATGAATTAAGGCCGTCTCCATCACCTTCGCCACAGTCGGCATCATCATCATCATCAGCTGCAATTGCATTAGCAACGGCTGCATTGCTTAATAATCATTTAATGAATGCAACAACTACGGCCGGTTTATTAACACCAATTTCAACAAGTTTACTATCAACAACAATCAATTCTTTACCATCGTCAATTTTACCGGTGCCAGCATCCGGTAATTTTAGTAATATTATAAATCCAGCGTCTCAGCACAGTAATACAATAACACAAGATGGTACAATTGTCGCATCTCCGACTAACACAGTAACCTCAAATGAAGAATCATCAGTAGACTTAAATATAAATAATAAAAAACGACGTAAACGTAAACCAAATAAAACATTACGTGTATCATCTAATCATAATAATATTGAAGATAACCATGATAATAAAATAACTACTAATAAATTAATCGATAATAATGAAAATAATGTAAATAAAAATCAAGAAGATAGTAATATTAATTCTAATATAATTTTTAAAAATAATAATATTAACAATAATGGTCATAATATAGTGAGTAATAACAATAATGACAATAGTGAAAGCAGTAATAGTAATAAAATGTTAAGCAAAAATTGTGATTTAAATAAATTAACAAATGATATTAATAGTAAGGATACAGGTGAAGAAAAACTAAATATAAATACTGAAAAGGTAACAACTATAGCGCCTGTTAGTGAATCAACAGAAGTAATATCAGCGAATAATTCAAGTGATAATACTAATAAACCAAGTGATAATAATCAAAGTAAAACAAGCGCAGTATCATCTTCTATCACTACTGATATGCAAACAAAAGAAAATGGCAATAGTAAATTAATTGATAAAGAAACAAAACCTCATTCAATAAGTGATAAAAGTACAAATATATTAATTAATGAAACACCATTAGCTAACAACATTTCTTTAGATAATAATAATTGTAAACATATTGAATCTGTTACAACATCAATAACAACACCGATAAAAATATTAGAAACAAATCCATCTTCAGCCCCGAATTCAACGCCAACAAGCAATAATGATGCAAAAATTGATATTAAACCAATATCACCAATAATAACTATAGAAAATAATGATATTGTAAAAGATGAATTAATAAATATTAAAACTGATTTAACAACAATAAAAACAAATCATAGGAAACGCGGACGTAGTAAAAAAAATGATTCTGATGATTGTGAAACAATTGATAAAATCGCTGCTATGATCGCTAGTACGACGCCACCAGTTGATGTTGATAAATTAGATATAAAAAAATTGGACGATGATAATTCAAAAATAAAAGTATTGGAGGATTTAGACAGTATGCATGCTAATACTGAAACTATCAACGATGACAATGATAATAAAGAATTAATTATAAAAACATGTAAAGAGCAACAGCAACAATCGGATTATATGAATGAAAATGCAAATTGCTTTGAAGAGGTAATTTTTGTTAATATTACTTTTGATTATATTTTTTTAATTGTATATTTTTTAATATATAAATTTAGGTGGAAAATAAATTGGAAGAAATGTTTGCTGGAATTGAGGACAATACATCTTCGGAAAAGTTACGCGGTACATGTGAAAATCTAACAACAAATACTACAGTAGACGTTGTTAAAGAGATTTTAACAAATAATTTACAAAATAGTGATAATAGTGATATTAAATTAAATATATATGATAATAATCAAAGTATAAAACGTACAATCGGTGGACAAAATGAAGTGCGACTAAGTAAGAAGAAACGAACACAGATTTCGAAAAAAATTGTCAAAAACGGTAAAAACAATCGGAAAACAATAACAAAGCAAAACAATAGTAATAATAATATAAACAGTAATAATAATTATAATGCTAAAGAAAAGATTAAACAAAAAGATGATTTATTAACATGTGATACAAATGGAAGTATATTGAAGCATCGTGGTCCATTTATACACATACGCCACGACGGACAAATGAATGTTGTTAATCAGTCAATAACGGAATTAGATGATCCAGAGAAAATAATAAATAAAATTAAATTGAAGAAGCCGGTTATACATACGACAAATGATTTAAATAAAATACGAGGATTACATGTCAGTACGTTGAGCATTAAGTATGATGCAGACACCACAGATAAAAGCTGGATGTGTGTTTTTTGTAAAATGGGACCACATAAATTTGGTTTAGGTGATTTATTTGGACCATACTTAATAACAACCACTTGTGATGAATTTCAATTAAGTCAAATTGAACCGGAGAATGATATATTTAAAAGTAAACGTAGTCGCCAAACAATGGTACAAAAAAATCCATATTGCTTACCTGTTGCTGTTAGTAATAGGGTAATCAAAAATGCAGTAACACCGAACACATCACATAATGTAAATTAATTTGTCTTTTTATTTAATTATAACTTTAATTTTATATAAATTTTTTTTTCTTAAAGGTAAAAAAGAAAAAGAAATTTGATCAGCAAATAAATACAGCCTTGGATATTACAAATAATATAAGTACGTCGGTAATTCCTACAACGTATGATGATATTTATTCTGGCATGACAAAGGCAAGCCCAGAATCATATGAGGTATGGTTGCATGAGGATTGTGCAGTGTGGGCATCTGGTGTACATATAGTTGGCGTTCGTATTGTAGGGTTAGAATCAGCAGTTTGGTCAAGTGTCAGACATAAATGCGGAGTTTGTTTAAATTATGGTGCAATGTTACCATGCTTGCAACGTGGATGTAAACATGAAGTACATGTGCCATGTGCTCGTAAAGCTAATTGGACATTAAATAATGAAGAATTTAAAAGTTGGTGCGATTTACATGGATCTAATGAAACGTATAATACAAATGAATCGGCACATATTGTTAAGCCTGAACCGTCAACATCATCGCAAAGTGAATTAACGTGAAAGTTTAATTGAAAATTATTGAAAATAAGGGCGGACTGCATTTGTATATAATTGTTACATATTCTATACATATGTTTTGAGTTCAGTAAATAAATCATTTATTGTAAAAATATTTTTAATTTAAAGATTTTATTTATTTTTCTCACAATTATTTTTAACAAATAAACGTTGGCTAATCATTGGAAAATATATGATGATAATCAAGTTGTACGGTATAAATATCTGTATATATCATTATAATAAAATAAAAATTTCAATAAATATTAGAATTTAAGCTGGTTCTTAAAACCCTATATAATTAAATAAATACTTATTCATTGAATTTTAATTAATTTTTAATAAATTTCTAATTATATATTTCGCAAAAAGTATAAATTTTTTGTAAATAAATAATATTTATCCAATTGTTAAATTATTTTGTATAGAAAAAAAAAGAAAAACCATTGTATATAATAATCAAGTAGTATGTTGTTAAACAGTTTAAAATTAGATACATTAAATTTAATAATAACATAAACTATAGAAATAAGTTATTCACATTAATTAGATATTTAGTATTGAAAAAATTGTAATTTAAATTAAGAACAATAATAATTATGTTTAGTATATTATTGTAAGTTGTAATTACTAAGAAACCTATTTATATTTTTAATAGACATAACAATAATACAAGATATTAATAAAAGATTACACACACACATATATAGCTATTTGTTTATTTTTTAATTATAAATTATATAATTAAATTAATAATTATATAATTAATTTAATTTAAATTAATAAAAATTTATTTCTAAAAATTAAATACAAAAAGAATTAACTGTGTAGCTAAGACAACAACCAAACCATTTATATTCAACACAAAGTTATTTTAGTGAAATTTTTATACAAGAAAATATTAAAATAATAATAAATGTTTAGATATATATTAATTTAATTTATTTTATCTTTTTTTATATTAAAATAATGATATAATTATTAAAAATATTTAATTAAACTCTTGCAAATTAATATATTTAATGCAAATTGTACAATTTTGCCTTATAAGTGAAAAGCTTCTTTAAAAATCACATTTAAGAAATGTGGCGCTCATATAGCTTTTGATTTGCAATATACATGGAGGAAAAATGTCATTTTCTTTAGAAATATGCTTTTTAGATATTTCCAAAGAAAAATTAATATTTACTATGAACTCAAGTTTTTATCCTTATAAATATATTTGACGCCTCTATCTAATTAAAATAAAGTTTGATAAATAAATTAAAAATTAAAGTAATTTGTGATTTTTTAAGAAAGTTTTTCAAAAAGCTTAACAAAAATTGTTATTTTTGGGAATGCTTTATTGAAGTAAAATTAGTTAAAAAGAAGATATTTGATCTTATTAAAAAAGAAAAAAACTATTTTTAGAAAATTTATTTTATATATACTTGTGGAATTGATTACCTAGAAGTAGATTTTTATTTTATTTTAAATAAAGAAAAGTCGTGCACTGTGTATCAACAAAAATAGTAAATATGTCTAAAGATGGGGGAAAAATTGCAAATTTCTTTTCAAAATTAACAAGTAGATCCTCATTACGAACGGATGCCGCTCCACTTTCACCAAGAGACGAGAATTTGCAGGGAAATGCACAGGAAATTACAACGCCTACAATACCAGATAATGCCACACCTACAACATCATTTATAAGATCTATGTCAGATAATGAAAATCAAGATCTATATAATTCAACTACAGATAGTAGAATTGAAGAAATTTCTACATCAGGAACAAGTAATGAATTGGCACTAAATACACCACAATCCCTTGCATTATCATCTCTTTCCAACCAAGGAGCTGTATCTAGTGTACAAAGCTGTCAAGTGTATCAATTTTCAAATATTAACAATCTGCATTTGGGATCAGTTAATACTTATTCTGTCACAAATAAAATAGAAAATGTTGGTGCAAATGATGATAGAAGTCCAAATGAAAGTCAAAGACGAAGAAGCAACTGTAATAATTTAAAGAAAACAAAAACTGTTGAAGGTTTGTACATGAATTTGCTCTATAAACGAATTAATTATATGTATTTTTTATTTTAGCAATGTTAAAGTGCACGGATTTGCTAGAATTCCGCTCAATGAATGTAATATCAACACATTTAGGTGAAGATTGGCGTACTATAGGACGACAACTGGGCTTTTCTGACGGACAAATTGAACAAATGTATGAGGATAATTATGCTAAAGGCATTAAAGAGGTAATCCAAACATTGATTCATGCATTAAAACTAAACTAAATAATTCGTTTTGCAGGTTATTTATCAAATATTACTTGATTGGACGAGAAACGATGATAATCCTACATATGGTCGCATTGTTAATATTCTATGGTATTCTGGTCAACGAGAAGTTGTTTATAAATTAAAAGAAGACTTTAAAGAATTAAGAAACGCAAATCTTGCGAATAATAACAATAATACAACAAATAAAGATACCTCTGAAGCAAAGACTATGACTGAAAACAATGATTTATAACGCATTTTCATTAGTGTCTTTTTTTTTATTAAAAATATAATAAAAAATTTCCTATTGTGATAAAATTAAGAAGAAAATAATAAACTCTTATATCATGCATTTGTTAATGTTTTTCTATTACTCAAAAAATTACTCTGGGATTTTTTTTTTTTATTTTGTGGTTAAATTGTGCAAATTTCCAATGTCATCATTGCAAAATATATTTACAAATGTCTCTGAGAAATTTATATGTAATTAAAAATAAATTTCAAAATTTAACTAATTCATACCAAAAATTTATTAACCCTGGAAGCACCCTTATGTTTTCATTAAAATATTATTATTATTATAATTTTGGTTTCACATTTAAATTATAAATATCTCCGTTATACTTATTATATATGTTTTGCCAAAAATCATGACGATTTTTTTCTATATCAGTACACATTTCGATATTTTTATCAATTAATAAACACTTTTGATGCAATACATCGGTTTTATTCAATAATTTATCTATTGGTTTCCAGATAAAATCAATTAAGTTATCTTGTTTTGGCGTTGGATTACTATTAAATCAATACAAAGGTTAAAATAATTTTTTAAAGAAATAAAATTATTAGAATTTACCCATGCTTTGCGAAATTAGTCCATAGGCGACACATTTTTTGTCTTATAACACCAGCTTCAGAAGTCATCGGTACGTCAATATCCAAAAACTTATTTCTACAAAGAAAATCCAATACTTATTAAGAAATATTTCTCGTTAATTATTTTAGCAAAGATTACTTAAATAAATAATATATATCGTCTGCATGACAAGCACCATTTAGATCATTAATTTGCATCATTTTTTTAATTATATTTAATTCACCATCATAAGCGAATTGATACAAATATAAATCTGATTTCAATAGATGACGACGATGAATCTCAACATAATTATATAAATCAATGCCAAAATGATAATCGGTCATAAGGTCGCAAAATTGTGATAATGTTTCATTACAAATAGGCTTATCATCAAAATAAAATTCCTTTATTATTTTCGCTAAATCTTCGCAGTCTTGAGTTCCTTGTTTAATATTAATGGCTCTAAAGAAAAAATATAAAACCAATAAATTCGGAAATGGACATATGCGTACAGTAATTACTTGGGTATCATTCTAGACACATCTGCGTCAAATACTTCTAATTTTTTAATTGCATCTGGAAGCATAACTATTCCCTCAGCAGATGTTTTACCAACAATAAGTGGTATATCAATTAAATTTTCAGTTGTTAAAATATCAAATGGTTTTTTGGTAATAATGGCATTTTCCTAAAATACTTAAAAATATAACAAAAAGTAGTAAACACTATCCATTCATACACTTACAGATTCCTCTTCAATAACCGGTGTGTATATCAATGGCAATCCGCGGCGTTTCTCATCATCGCTCATCACACTCATTGCATTTTTTCCTATATCTAGTAAAGAAGCTTTCTGTAAAAATTCTAAAAAAAAATTATTTTTATTAAATAAATTTTTAATTAATTTTTTTATAATTTACGTAAAATTTCCTGATCATTTATCGATTCACAGCCAATAAGTTTAGCTAATTTTCTTGCTTTGTATTCAGTATCATTAATAGCAGCCCATTGCATATTACTGGTTCCACTCTGACAAATTGCCTTATGGAAAAATTGACGAGAATTTTTTGATAAGAAATGGAAATGCACACTAGTAGCACCAGCACTTTCGCCCATTAGTGTAATGTTATTTGGATTTCCATTAAACATTTCAATATTATCTTTAACCCATTTTAATGCTAATAATTGATCTTTTAGACCAGCGTTTCCTTCTATGCCTGCCTTTGGTAAATGTAAAAATCCAAATGGGCCCAAACGATAATTTAGTGTCACGACAACAACATTTTCTTGTAAAATATATTCCGGGGAACATCTATCAATGAAAAAGAATGATTAAATAAAATAAAATATAATCAAAATAATAATAAAATGACTGTTTACAATGCTGCATTTCCGCTTCCCATCAAATAAGCACCGCCATGTATCCATACAATTACAGCAAGTTTTTCATTTAATTGATCAGAATAATTGGGTAATTTTGGTGTATAAACATTTAAAAATAGACAATCTTCCGATCCAACCAATAATTCATCACTTTCAACACCAGCCATAGCACCGCCAAAAGTATTTCTTTGCACAGCAACATTACGTTCTTTGGTACAATCTAAAATATCTACGTTAAATTTTTCTAATGCTTTGGGAGCCTATTTAAATAGAAGAAAATTATTATTTTTTTTTAATAAACAGTAAAATCATTATTTTAAATAAAAAACCTTAAACCGTAGCTCTCCTAACGGTGGTATAGCATATGGAATACCACGAAATGCAAACATCTCTCCACCATTTGGTAAAACATCTTGTTCGCCAAAAATTGTACCTTGTGAAACACTGACAGTTATTTTTTTTTTCATTGAACTCATCTAAAATTATTTTTAATAAAAATATTTAAATTTTTTAATTAATTTGTATCCGATTTTAGTTAAAACAAGCAGTTTTATGATTAGCTTTCATCAATTCTTAAAGGTACAGATATTAGTATAATAAACAATCAATATTATTGTGCATGTACTTTGAACACACAAATATTTCTCATAAATTCAGTATGAAATACTTGCCAGTCTTTTTGTGAAAAAATAAATTTTTTTATTACTTATATTTATTAAATGTTTATTTAACATTTCTATAAGTCTAAATTTATCCAGTATACATAAAAAAATATATACCTTTTAGAAAAATATTCAGTGCTTTTAACAATAAGCTTAACTATATTTTGACGTTTTCTCTTTAATTTGACATAATTTATGCCCACACTTATGAGTAGCGCTCTCCTTGAGGAAAAATATAAACTATTTTTTGTAATGAAATTTGCATAAAAAATCTTTGATTTATCTTAAACGGTTATATAAACAGTTCACCATTAAGTATAATTGCTACTTTAAATTGCTTTTCTTAACTAAATTGCTGAAGTGCTAATAAATAATTAATTTTTATCTTACCTAATAGATAAGATTATGTGTATTAACTAGTGTATTTATGCTTATCTTTACTATGAATGTAATTTTTTTACATAGTCATTGATATTTGCAAACAGAATCTTTAGAATGGCATTTTTGAGACTATAGATTGATTTGTAATTATATGTGGAATCAATACAGGAATATTTCATGTAAGTAATGCATCTTAATATATCTAGAAATCCCAATTAATACTAAAATAAAATAAACATACAATTGATTTACGTTAAATATTATATTAAATGTTAATGTATATAAGTATATATTTAATAAAATATTGTCAACAAAATGAGTAACATATTATTACATTTTATTATTATTATTTAATTAAAAATTTTATATAATATACTGTATATATATATATTTTTCTAATCATTTATTATTATTATTTACCTTTCTATTTATATATATATATAATTTTTGGTCGAAAAATTTTAAATGTTTTAGCTGAATTTTCTATAAATTATTAATGAAGAAAATAACACAAAATGATTAATGAAGAACAATTAGAATTTCAATTATACGTAAGTTTATGTCTTTTTAATTAAATAAATAAATATTTTTATAATACTTAAAGATATGTTATTTGTTTAGATAATTAAAGAGATAATTTATTTGGTTTTCTAAAGAAGAACGATTCAGTCAAATATTTTTGATATGAGAAAATTATAATAAGAATCAAGTAATAATAATAATAAAGAATTTACAGCATATTTTCATTTAATATATAAATTTTTTATATATATATAATTATGTTTCTCCTTTTTAATTATTAATCCTTTTTTTTGTTGTTTTTTTAACTAATTTATAACTATATAAGTCATAAAAATCACAATTATAAATCCTAAGTAAATTTTACAATATTTATTACTTAAATATAAGTAAATACTAAATACTAATCAGTAAAAATATACATAACATGTCTAAATATTCTTCATTTGTGTTAATAATTAATTATTGTTTAAATTTAAATGTTCTTTTATCTTTTTTAATTATTCATTTATGTTAATAAATATGTGTGTTAATTAAAA
Source organism: Ptychoptera contaminata (assembly GCA_963942525.1). NCBI lineage: Eukaryota > Metazoa > Arthropoda > Insecta > Diptera > Ptychopteridae > Ptychoptera > Ptychoptera contaminata. Next base: position 35,919,613 of record OZ012638.1, on the reverse strand, counting down.
ATATATGTTTACATTTGTTTGAGAAATTATTCATTAATCACAAATATTCATTAATTCTCTTTATAATTTTTATTTCCACTAATTTCTTTTATATTTAAATTAAATAAATATTATAGAAGTAACAATATATATTAGGTTTACTAAGTACTTTTATAGAAAAATGTAATAAAAGTTTCTTATATAAAGTAGTACATACGTGCTTTGTATATCAAAATAAAGAAAAAGTTACAGTATGAGCTGCTAAACTGCTCTAAAACTGGTATACAAACAAAATTAAATAAATAATTAAATATGTATGCTGATGGTATTCTTACTTAATTATTAAATGTTTATTTGCGCTTTATCATGTAATAAAAGTTTTATTTATTACATTTAAATATGTTTTATTCTGTTTACGTTTTATTAATGATTGATATAGGTGTTTGTAGTTACACTTTTTTTTAATAAATATTTGATTTAAATTCACATAAAAGAAATGTAATTTCTCACCCTGTTCTAGAATTAATTAGTTTTCTAGTCTAATTAGATAATTTATGTTTGTTTTTCTTTATTTATTAAATAAATAAAAATAGATTTTGTATATAATTATTGCTAAACTAATTATTTTATATATTTTTTTGATTTTAGTATTAGATTTGCTATTGCTAATACAGAATGAGTTGTAGTTTTCTTAAGACAATTCCAAGATGATTTTATTCCTTTCTCAATATTCTTTGAAATTAAAATTAGTTTTTATCCAAAAGAATCTTTTCTATTCTATAATTTTTAACACAAAACAAAAAATATAGAATTTTATCAAAGGAAAGAAAAATGACATCGACATTTTTGATTCAGGTTTTTCTTCAAATTTTGGATTTTTCAACTAAAGTAAAAAAAAAAATTAATATCCGGTTGTATCAAATAAATCGGGTAGTACAAGTGGTGGACAATTATGTGGATTACAAGTGACACGAGGTGGTTCATTTTGATTAACACTTTCTATACAAATGCATTGAAGACAATTTCCCGTTTCTTGTGGTAAAACTGAACCAATTTTGTATGAAATTCCTGATTGAAAGAAAAACTATTAAATTTTGGATTAAAAAGGAAATTAAAAACGTTAAATACTGACCCATCACAATACAATTTTGTTCAATTGGTGTACTTGACGCCGTTGTTATTATTGATTGAGATGATAAAATTGTTGATGCAGATGACGCAGACAGTGATGTGGTTGTTTGTGTTACATCTGTGGTGTTATATTTCGTTGAATTTGTTTGACCATTGTTTATGTCTTGTATTGATGATTGATTTTTATGATTAATATTCTCCATGTCTGTCGTATTTTTTCTATTTTCTGTTATATATTTATAATTATATTCGTCGCCACTACCTCTACTGCTACTACTGCCAGATACAGACGGTCCTGATCCAGATGATGGTATATTACGGAATTGTTCTAATACATTATCACTTGCTAATACATCCGTTTGTTGTTCAACATGACCAGACGATGTTATGACATAATGTTGGCCACCAACACCAAAATCATCGATTTTAATTTTTCTCAGTTTATTCTCATTGAAATCATTTTTACTATCCAATACAGTTGATGGTGATGATATTTTCTGTATACTTTCTATGAAATTACCATCGTGGGAATCACTATTATTAAATGTAGAACCTTTTTTTGCAGATGTTGTATTTATTTGCAATTTTTTATTTAACAATGAATCAGGTAAAGTTTTATCAGATGTTGCTGGTGATGTTTTATTAGCTGATGTCATAGCTACTGCTGTTGTTATTTGAAATAATCCTTTTTTAGTTTTCGTTGTTTCTTTGGCTATTAATAGTGTTGATGTTTGATTTATTATATTATTGTTAGCACTATTACTATTATAGATAATGGGATAAACAGTATCACTATTCATTATTGTATCGTTTAGTATTGTTAAATGTCCCGGAAGATTTTGTGGAAATTTCAATATACTTTGTGGTATATATTTGATTGGTTTTGTTGAATAAATCGGACGTGGAATCTTCTTTTTTGGTGTTAAATTTTGTTGTTTTTGCTGCTTCATATTATAATTATATTTATTTTTTTTTATTGTATAATCTAGATAAATTGAGAAATAATTTTTTATTATTTTAATAACAGGATTGTTTTTATTTTTTTATAGGAAATTAACTTGCCACATTGTTTCCACCAACAGAATATCTCTCCATCAACACATAAGCAAATTTCACATGGATCCAAACGTGTTATCTGCGGTTTTATTAATTCAAAAAAGGTATGTAAATAAAATATTTACGGTATATATATAGTGTTGAAGGTTTTTATTGTTTTTTAATCTTACCTTTTGGCCATGATCGTATCGTCCATTTTTACCAATGCATGCTTCAGCACCTTGTTTACTCGCTGTATGTGAACCACGTAGCTCTTCTGATAATAAACGTGGATCGTAACGTGCCTCAGATTGTTCTGTATCTAAATCATAGGATGTATCAATTATTGGTAAAGATGATAAATCATCAATGTTATCGTTTAAAGAGTCATGGCCATATTGAATTGAAGGAACTAAAATAATTTAATAAAAAGAAATAATTATGAATGGAATAGATAGATTAATTTGCTGATATTTAAAGAAATTTCCAACACATTTTCGCCATTCATCGATTTTATTAAAATTATTCGCGGTTTTTTCTTTACTTTTTTAACGAATTGTTTATTAAAATTTAGACAAATATAAATATATATCCTAGTTATTATTCTGACTTAATTAAATATTACCAAAATAATCCTTTTTAAAGCATAAGAAAGCGTTTAAACAACATAAAAGTTTCCTCTTAACCTCTTAGAAAATGTGTGTGTATAATAATTTAATATTTAATAAACCATTTACTGAGCATGAATGCCTTAATTTAAAAGAAAAGAAAAGAAAATAAAATAACAAAAAGCTTTAAAACACTCAGTATTTATATGAATTTGTAATATTTATGCGTTTAAGAAAATCACACAAATCTAGATATATATATATACAAATGCAGTGCTAATTTAATTAGATTTATCCATTTGTGTATAAATATTTTACGCACGTTTTGATTATATAAGATTAAATTATGCTGATTTTCGTATTTATTTAAAAAGTACAACCAGTGAATATGTAAGTAGTTATAGTGAGAAGTTCAAAAGGTTTTAAATATGAATGTGGATAAATCCTTTGCTATTATTATTAGATTTTATTATTAAAGTTTTCCATCATTATAAATCGCTAGTAATTTATATATATTATTAAAATTTAACTAAATATTATTTAATTATTTTTTACCTTTTTATGTGTAGTAAACTTTTGTATTTTTGAGCTTTTATATCATGATTTTGTAAGTGAAATAAAAGGGAAAAAAACTTTTAATAATATTTTATAATAAAATATAGAGGTGACTACGTTTTTCATTAGCCGGAGCTATTTTCATTTATTGAAAAGAAAATTGAATTGCTTTTTTATTTTTGTGGTTAATTTATTTTACCGCAAAAGCTTTTACGTGTAAAAGCAATACACGTTTGTGCAAAAAGAAAAAAAGAAAAACATTGACGACATTAAACCTTTTTTTATTCGTGATTATTACGTGACAACAACTGCTTAGTAGTGTTATACACAGCAAGTAATCAATTGTAAAACAATCAAAATTTGTCAGCCAAAATATGAAGATTATAACGCGTCACTATTAATTTTATTAAATTAAATTCTCTGTCACATATAAGTGCCATTACATGTCATCCGTATTTGTATTTAATTTGTCATAATATATATATGCTCTAGGTGATCTTTTTCAAACTGTTGATCTATTTAATGATAATAAATATACCTTAAAGATCTAAAATAAAGTAATTAATTAAATTTTAAGGTTAAAAAAGAACCAAAATAAAGTCTAGTTTTTGCAATAATCCTTAGTTTTCGATGGGATATATATGAATTTAATTAAAAATTAGAAAATTTATTTACTTGTTTCTACGTTTGATTCATTAAATAATGAATTTTTTTTTATTAAATTTAAATTAAATACTTTTTGGCCTGAATGTTTGGTTTGAGTGAATTTAAAAAAGATAAACAATTAGACACCCCTGCTGTTTACTTGTCTTTAATAATCAACATTTCGGCGAATAAGAATTAAAGCATTCTCTGTAAGCATTTAGAAGTCACCTTATTTTATTTTTTTTGCAAGAGTAAGAAAAATATGTATTCGCAGTTATGTGTCGTATTATATGTGCAAATAGAAGGAGGCAACATATTATTACTTTACAAACATATATATATACATATATATGCTTTCTAAAGATATTGTATTAAAGTATAATATAAGCGCCACAACCTATATACATTCAAGTTTCTTTCTAGCATATAGAAATTTATGGCAATTCCTCTTCTCATCAAAAGCTTATCATATTTACCCTCTTAGAATATATATATATATATTTTTATCTTTTATGCCGTCTAATTCTTTGTATTTTCCAAAAGTATATCAATTTTTTCTTTATTTATTTTTTTTGATAAAAATTAAAGGAGTCAAGTGTATGAACATTTTACTTTTTGTATCATTTAACAAAGTATTTCAAGTGGATTTTCATGGAAAAATAAAGTTTTATGTAAAATTTTAGTTTTGCTTGTTTGTTTTTTGTAAATTCGATTATATTATAATTATATAATTGTTTATTTTTATGTAATATAAATAGGTGAAAAGTCAGAATGAAGTTGGAGAAAAATCTACAAAACTAATAATAATGAAAAAGGTAATGCGGAAGTGTTAAAGTGTTTACAGATCTGTGTATAACTTTTACAACAGTAAATAATTGTTTTCTGGTTTTTGTTAGATGATTTTCTGTTTATAACACAATTTTATTCTTTTTATTATTATTATTATTGTTCAACAAAAGAATTTACCAATTATGGTTTGTGGGTTTTTTTTTTTGTTGAAGCGTAAAAAACAAATAATAATGAGAAATAAAAAAAAGGCAAACATGTTATCAGCATATTTTTGTCATGTTTGTTTCAATTTCGATTAAAATAATAATGAAAATTGAACGACAAATTGGAATAAATATAGATTTTTCACCTAAATTTATAAAAATACAAAAAATAATATTGAATTTGCTAAGAAAAGTAGAGAATAAATGTTTTTGAAAAAATTAAAACACTGATTATCATATTAAATTGTGAGAATAATGATATTCAATGGAGAATCAAATAAAAGTTACAATCGAAAAATTATTCTTAGTATATTGATTGTGTGGCATCAATGATAAATAATATAATCAAAGTGTAAATTCAATTTAAATGTGTAACATCAATGATTGTTGCGGTTCATTAAATAAAGAGAATAAATAAATTGAAGTTAAAGATAAAATTAGATTAGATAATTATGTTGAATAGGAATCGTTGTGCACGTCGTTATATGTACAAAAAAAAAGAATTAATAACAATACACAGTGAGAAATCATACGTTTATTTATTTATTTAATTAATTTATCTAAAAAACGTAAAAACTTTCATTCTTTATTAAAAAATCATAGAAGAAAAATATTTCTGTTCCTTCACTTACCACCCATTGCAAAGTTTCCAATAAATATTTGTATCCAAATTATTTGCAATAATAAAACTATTGTTATTTTAATATATTCACATGAATGTGAGATGATTTTATTTAAATTTAACATTTTTATAATTATAATTAAATTTAATTTAATTATAATAAATGTTTTCTTAATAGTTTTATTCGCGTTTTTTTTTCTTTACTTTGTTCACTTAACTTTAGTTGTGTGTTTTTGATTTCTTTCTTTATTTATAAACTTTCACAAACTTAGAACTAAATTTCAAAAAGAATATATATTTATGCAAAAAACTTGTGCAAATTATATACAAAAAAAAAAACAAGATTAAAGGCATATAAAAAACTGATTTTTCAGTTTTTTAATGTCTTTCTTATAACTTCTTGAAGTATTATTGCTGAATTTATTCTAAATCGAAATAAACTTTTTAATCATTTTTCTTTAATTTAATAATAAAATCCATGATAATTGTTAAATGCTATTAAAAGTTTTGTTTTTAGTAAGAAAAAGCTGCTTAATTTTAAAGATTTTCCAACGATATAGTTGCACCTGTTGTTGATTAGTTATAAAAATTTTCTGATGACCAAAAGTTATTTATTTTTTATTAAAAAATAAAATACCAGAAGTACCAAAGATGACCTATTTTTTTTCTAGAATTTATTTTGTATATTTAAAATGGAATTTTTAATTAAAATTTGTTGAAGGTAAAATTCTTGTTAAAATTTGGTAAAATCATGAAAAACTAAGTAAATTTAGAGTAAAATCATTGGGTTAAAATTTAAACTAATGACATAATACCATAGTGGTTATGTTTCGAGTAAAATAAATAGATAAAAATAGATAGATAGTGCCAAGATGATCCTAAAAAAAGATTATAAAAGAGAAAACGACAGACTAAAAGAATAAGTTTTGATGCAGGTTAAATCATCAAGTTGGTCAATTCTACAATATTACTGTGCGTGATTTGTCAAGACAATCCAGATAAATTTTTTTAACTTATTTATTAAGTAAATAAAAAATTCTAATCGTCTTTTAAACTTATTATTAAAATTAAAGACTGATTGATAATGTATATAGAATAGTAATCTTGGCAATATTGTTCACAGAATTTTAATTGATTGTGTTTATGTGGTGTCAGCTTAATAGATATTTAGTTATGTTTATGTAGCTCTGGATACATAAAGTGTTGAAAATATATTAAAACATCACATCAATATGAATGATTTATGTATGGACAGACGATGTACACACAGAGACATTATAAATAATAATATTTTCTTGATTTCTTTCACAATTAATTGTTTATTTATATGATTTTAATGAAGAAAAACACAACACCGATACTTTTAAACAAATAATTATTACTAGCAAAGTACATTTGTATTAAAAACTAAATAATATAGATTATTTTGCACACTTAATTGCTCACATAAAACTCAACATTTAACTTTAGAAGAAAATAACAACTTTTCGATTTTAATGAATAAAATAAAAAGTGATTTGTCTAGACGTGATTGTGGCAACGATACAACTTGTTCTGTTTTATTATTTTACCCGGTTCAGTATGGTTAATGACAATTCTCCAAAAAAAAAGAAGAAAATGGTTTTTCCTTTATTATTTCTAAAGAATATGTTTTGCGTACAGGAAAAATCATCTCAGTAAATTTTCTGACTGTGAGATGAGATGAAATTAGAGCTTTTTCTCTTTTGTAAAAAAGTTACCAATTCGGATGATGTTAAATAAGAGCACAAAAAGCACATAACAGCATCGATAAAAATTTATACAAATTTGTTATTAAAGAGAAGAAAGCTTATTGATAAAGTTTCTTGTTTTTGCTTCTTTTTTTGGTAAATACGAGAGAAATACAATCGGGTTTTGACTAACAGTTGTAAGTAGAATGATTTATCTACAGTGAAAATTGGGAAAAAAATATTTTTCTACTCTTTAAATAGAAGATTTTCGTGTTTATTTTTTTGCAGTAATTTTTCTTCTGGCAAACATATATTTCGTTATATAATTCTCTGCTCTATTTTTACTCTAAAATAATAATAATAATAATGGTTTGGTTTCAATTATATGAATAAGAATAGGACGATCTATATATATATATATATTTAACTTATATACTTGAATTGTTGAATTTTCGTTGACTGAAAAACATAAATAGGTTAATAGAAGGATGTGAGTGAGCTTTAATAATGATTTATTTTAGGATAAAAATAATGAAAATCATTGTAAACATTTTTATGTCATTTTATTTACTATCGTTGGTTTTTTTTGGTTGGAAACCGTTGAAATTCCTATACGTATCAGGTATCCAAATTTAAAATATAAAAAGGAATTTTTAATGTCGATACAATATTAATGTTTATGTTATTTTGTACTGGTCTACCACCGTATATTTTTAACATTATACACATCTGATGACAAAATGTTGCTTAAATTTATTGAATTTATTTATTCTTTTTTTAGTACTATTATTGATGTTTCTGTGTCTTTTATTTCCCTAGAGTAAATGTAACCAGCGATAAAACATTTGGGATTTATATATATATTTGTATATGAATCAATAGAGTGGTGATATTTTTTTGCTTTTGCTGTTTTATTATCATGAAAATAAATAAGAGTTTTGATGCCTTTTGTTATTATTATTATTATTATTATTTTACCAATATTATTGTTACTCAGGCTGTAATAACCACTGTACACCGTGCATTTATCTAAATAAAATTAATTGTTTTATAGAATATATTTACCAACTTTCTTTAATTATAATTTCTTTTCGACATCAAAAAAAGCCAATGAATGACTGAAAAATGTGTTTAAACATTTTAATCGCAACAGAAATTATTTATTGATGAAGTAAAGGTAAAAAAAGTATTTAAATATTAATACAAAATTGTCGTTATTATTATTAATATTATTTTGCGTGGCTTGAATATTTGTTTCTTGAATTTTCTGTATAACTTTTTTTGTGAAATAATTTTTCCTCTTTTTCCTCAGTTAATAATAATTATTCATTTTTCATTTATAGTTGTTGTTTCGTTTCATAGCTTTAAAGTCTTTGATGTTTATAAATTATTGTGCTTTTCTAGATTAAAAAGAAAAATTTAACAATACAGTATTTGAAAGCTTCTGTGATGTATTTTACGATAAATAAGTATGTTCTATGCATGGTTTTTCAGCATAAATTTAGAAACTTTAATGAAATAATAATTTATTTCTCATTTTTATATTAAAAAATGTTAACTTTGTTGGCTCGTTAAGGTCTTTTCTCTACATTTATATGAATTCCTGGTGCTTTTATTATACAAATAGTTATTAAAAATTATAATTTATTTAACTTTGTGTCCCGTCAATTTTATTTTAATAAATTTCTATCATTTCTTCATGTAAATAATATTTATTTTGCCTTTTTAAAAACGAAATTACTTTATGTATTTAATTAAATTAATGCAAATACTTAATAGTATTTAAATTTTTTATAATATTAATAATAATTAACAAAGAGTGAAAAACTAGTGAAAAAAGTCTTTTTGAACGAACAAATGTTATTTTTAATTGTTTAAACATTTATGCAAATTTAATTGCACAAACAATTTTCTATTTATTTAATGTTTTTAATTCTAAATAAATAGAAACTTAAAAACACTCTTTCTTGAATAATTTAAAAATACACTTTTTGTACGTCTGTTGTGACGTCTCAATAAACTTTAAGTTTTTTAATTTAAAAAATTACTTTTTTTCCCATTAATTCTATTGTAAAAATAAGTTTTCTACTAGCGAAAACTTACTCAAAGTCAAATGTAATTTAAGTGATTTAAAAACAGTTTATTGAATTTTTATTCATTTTTAAAAAGGTTCTTAAAATACTATATTATTAATATTCTGAATATTATTATTATTATTATTATGTTTTAATTGCTTATTTTTATTATATTTATGCAATAAAAAGTAAATTCTTTTTGAGTATTATCGTTAAAAAGTAAATTTTTTAACGCAACCCCAGCAGAAGCAGCGATAAATATTTTCAGTGGGGGTTTTTAATTTTTTATTATTTTAATTAAAACATATTTAATTTAGTATTAAATAATATTTATGTTTATCATAAATTTATAATGGATAAAGTTTTTAATAAGTGGGATAAAATAATATTAAAATTACTTTTACTTGTTTTAGTGTTTACTCGATGGTACAATTTTCTTTCATTTAATGCCTGAGTTATAATGACGCTGTATCGCATGCGACTGCTGTTAGCTACTAACAGCAAGTAGTTCGATATACGTTTGCCCTAATATACGAGTATTTTGAGATAAAAGCCGCCGAACGAGCGTTATTTTGCTTTGAGATGAGTGCAAGATTTGGGATACAAGGAATCGTATAACTACAGTTTACACGAGTTACACAATTCGCAGCAACATACGAGCTTTGAGGTACAAGCAAGGTTACGGAACAAATTAAACTCGTATATTGAGGTACCACTGTAACGTGATAATTTCTATTAAATTCCCCATATTTTAGACCCTAACGAAACCGATTTATTGCTTAAAAATAATAGAATATTTATATTTAACTGTACAAAACTTTATTATTTTCCTTTTTTTTTCACAATTATTTGCCTAATTATCTTTTATTTTCTTTGATATTTACCGATTATAGATTTATAATGACGACGCAGCGTTACAAATTCAAAAAATTTTTCAAAACCTGTCGTAGTAGCAGTTGCGCCATTATTAACTCAATGTTCTTACTTTCATTTGTTTAAAAGTGTGGCTAACAGCAGCCATTATAACTCAAGCATAAGTATTTATTGAAAAGAATTTTAATTATTTATATCAAGAGTTTTTTTATTAATCATTATTCTTAATTGAAAATCGTTAAATAAAATAAATTATAGACATAGAATCGTGGAAAAAAACTAAATAAGAAATCAATCAACATTCGTTTTCTTAGCCACGACAGTTTCTTATATAGAATTATTGGATAAATATTTCTGTGCGGATAAAACAACAGCATTTTATTTTATTCAAAATGAACAAAACAATTTTATTATCGATTGTATTTCTTAATCTATTTATGCTTACTTGCATATTTTTTTTATTCTAATGCTTATATAAATATTAATAAAAAAAAATATATAAATTAATAATTAAAATCATAATCATCAGTATATATACCTTGATTATTTCTTTAATGATTCGTTGGAAATTTTTTTTCGTCATATCAAAATGTAATATTTGATAGAGTCTGCAAAATGAAGATAAAAAAAAATACCACCCTCTGCTATATATATATTTTTAACATGCGAATAATAATTTTACTTCTTTAGTTTATTTTTTCTTATTTTAATATTATATAAAAATGTGTAATGACATACATATAATAAGATTATTTATTTGTATTAAAACGATAAGGCATAAATATATATTTAATTTATTTTTATTTGTGGTGGGTGCAAAGTGAACAACAAGTTTCATTATTTGAAATATTTTATAATCGCAACAAGAATTTTTTTCTTAAGACTATCGTCTATTCAAGATGAAGAAGAAAGGTTGACATGAACTAAAGGATTTATTAATTGAATTAGAATATTATTTTTAAAATAAAATGTTTTAAGTGTTCTAGGCCTGAAGAGTTAAAGCTAAAAACAATTACCATCCGTCAGTTTAATTAGAAAATAAAAAGAAAAGAAATTTGAATAAATTATATTAAATTCTTGTCTCTTATTTTAATTTAATTTAATTATTTTATCTTGTTATTCTTATTTATATATATATATTCTCAGATAAGTGATAAGTGCTTTCTTTCTTTTAATTTTCATTAAATATGTCAGTCTAGGCATATGTATGTACAACAATTATTCTACTCTTACAAGCTTTTATTAAGTGTTCATGTAAAAATTTATATAAATCCCTTCCACCTGTAAAAACACCCTAATCACACCATTTATAATTAATTATCAAAAAAATGTTTTCTTGTACAATTTTGACGGTTTTAAAATTTTTGTAATAAAAACAAAAAAAAAATGAAATAAAATTTTCGCTGTGTTTATTGCATTTTATGATTTTTTTTCTTTAATTTATTTAAATTATCACGTATAAGCTGTGTATGTAAAAAAAAATGTACGAAAAGTTTTTAATTAAAATTACAAAGAGAATAAATAAATTGAGAAAACAGCGACTGAAATGATAAAGTAAAATAAAGTTTATGACACATATTTCTGGTATGTACACGGAATAATTCGTCTTTTTATTTTTTGTCACAAATAATCCGAAATTAAAGTATTTTTGCAAAAAAAAACAATTAAAAAGCAACTTTATTTGTTGATTAATGAAATTGTTTGCAATTAACAAAGTTTTTGTTTTTCTTTCAGTCTTGTTTTACATATTTCTAATCATTTTCAGTTGGTTAGATTTTTCGTTAAAAAGTCTTAAAAAAACTCAATAATTTATTATTTTGGTAAAAACACTTTGTCTGTTTTTCATTGTGTTGATACTTTTTACTTGGAACACTGCCAAAATGCATTATCTTAAAGCAAATGTACTTTGGTCGTTTATATATATATATTTTTTGCACTGCATTACATGCTAACATTTTTTTGAAGCATTGTGGTGGCATCGTCATAACAGCAAACATTAAAATTAAAGAATTGAATCAAGAACACTTGAATTCTTACAAAAATTTATTTTCAACTATGGTGGTGACATTTTTCTCTTTTATTTATGTTTTATCCAATTCAAGATTTTTACAGTAAAATAATAAAGAAATTCTTCTTAAGTGGTATTTTCTTTATAGCTTAAAACCTGCATTAAATTCATTCATTGTTTAAATTAAAGTTTGATAGAGATTATTGAAATAACAAATAAATTGATAATAATTACAGATTTTCCTTAGCTCAAGAATGTTATGTTTTCAGCGAAATAAATTTTTCAATCAATAAATGTAGAATATTATTAGAATTTCCAAGAATTCCTTCTTTATAACTGTCTCAACGTAAAATTGACCATAGCCAACGATTGCGTTCACATCTGTGCCAGACAATTTAAATTCGTTAATAAATCTGTCTACCATCTAAACACAGCAGTGATTATAAAGTTTTCTTAATTGTTTTCATTTGATGCCCTTGTTTTTTGCATTAATAATTTCAAAAACCACCAAAATAAATATGACATGTATACTGATACCGGGGTGGTGTTTTCGCTTTTATATAGAATTTATTTTAATTAAATAAAGAGTAATGAGAGGGGAAAAAAAGCAAATAGAATTGAGATTTAACATCTCGAATCATCACCATCTTAGCAAAATTTCTCTGTTTTCAGTTAGAATAACTTTAGTTGAGTTTAAGCGTAAGAATTAATTATTTATTATTATTTTTTTCATTTAATGGGTTAAAATAATTAAACATTTCTTTATATATATATATATATATATATATTAAATGTATTTAAAGAAATATAAAACAAATAAAAATAATTTATATAAATTTTGTCTGTTATAAATAGTAGAAAAAAATTATAAAAAATATATATCTTTTGTATTTGGAGAGAAAATTTCATTATTTTATTACTTATTGACTAAATGCTGTTTAACATATTCCCACATTATAATTGCACCACTAACGTGAACATTTAATGATCTTATTTGTCCATATTGTGGTATTTCAATGACTACATCGAGTAATGTTAATAATTGTGATGGAATGCCTTCCTTTTCATGCCTTTAAAAAAATAATTTAATAAATTAATTAATTAATAATAATAATAAATAAATAATTACCCTAAAATTAATATAGATTTCTTTGGAAATGAAACTTTTTCAATTTGTTGACTGTTTGCCGTTTGTTCAGCGCCAAATACTTTAAAACCTTTCATTTTCATATTTTTTATATAATATGATAATTGATTGATTTTTATTTCCGTAACAAATAACCATTTTTCCGATGTGACACTAAGTGCCTGAAATTCCTTATTTTTCAAATGTGCCAGTGAATCAACAACATAATTTTTAACGCCAAACACTTCACAGGTTCTTGCCAAACCGCCCAAATTTGGTAAACGTGATACTAAACTGGCGACAACAATTAAACCAACTTCATTATTACAATTACTATTCATTATGTAATTTGGTAGTAATGTTCGAATGGGCATTATTTTACGTTGTACATCGCCCAACTCATAATCATTATGTGTCACTATCGGTTCTTCCAATTCTATGGTTTTTTTCAACCACAAATGCTCCGTCTCATCTAATAACTGATCATTTTCTTCATTAAAAATAATATTCAATTCTTTGCTGCATTCAACAAATGTATTAAATGGAATTCGATCATCAGATGCCATATAAGTTATGCGTGGTATACTATCAAATATATGTTTAACTGTTAAATATTTCAACGATTTAAATTTTTTATAACGAAAATCATTTAAATACTGTTTTGCCAATGGATAATCATTATCCTTCTCGATATTATGTACAATTGTATCATATATTAACTTATTAAAAGTATATAATGCAAAATTTTTAATTAATTTATAAATTGTAATTTGTGCATATAATCGTGCCATATAATTTTGTGACATTGTAAATGGATAAATTAATTTTATTGATTTTTCCGCAACAGTTGTATCATTTAGAAAGCAACACCGTTGATAAATTATTGTAAATAGATGTGGTATTAAATTTACATTTATTTTAAATGTTTCATCATTAATAATACTAAATAAATAATCTAAAATTTCATTACTATTAAACAATATAAAACAGGATAGATATTTTATATTTATTTGATTATTTTCATTGAATAATAAATTTTTTATATTCATTGTTAATTTATTATTATAATTAAATAATATTGCTAATGACTGTATTGCACGTAATTTATGTCTGTGTACAATTGAATCAGGATAATAACGTGGTTTTCTATCATTTAAATTATTTAATTCTTTTATTAAAATCTCAATCATTTTTGTAAAAATCTTTTCATAAACACATTTCTCTAGTGTATATTCAAAATTCATTAATGTTAATATTGTCATTGCGCGGACACGTTCATTTGCATCGTGGCAGTAACGTGTCTTTTTTATTTTTGGATTTTTCTCAATGATTATTTTACATAAATCTGCTTCGATTCTATAAATTGAAAAAATATTTACAGTAATTTAACAGTAAAAATTTATATTTAATTAAATATTTACCTCATATCACGTTTCATAGTATTTCCATACAATAAACCAGTTAAAATTATATTATAAATTTCATCATATTGATATAAATATTTAAAATCTTGTTTAAATAATTCTTTAAATATAATCAGTCCTAGGCCAGATAAATTTATTGATAATTTTAATAATTTATCAACAATTGGTAAAATAATAGTTTCGGTCCATAATTTATCATTACAACCAAAGCTAAACAACATTTTAATATAACTAGAAAAAGAATTTTACAATTAATAAGTCAGATTACTGATCATCATCATAACTACCTATCAATGCTTTTCCAAAATGCTTCTGATTTTTTCATATTTGTAAATTCATTAAGAACAACATAAACAAATTGTTCTACTGTACGATAAAATTGTTCATTTTTATTAAAACATTTATTATTTCTTTCTTCAGTTATTTGTTTAAATAATTCCTAAAAAATAATTGCAAATTATTAATTAAATAAACCACCAGCAGGAAAAAAAGTAACAACATTAAATTTACCATTAAATAATTAAAAATATCTTTATAAACAGTACAATCACATGAATAAAATATTTTTAAAGATATATCCAATTCATTTGTAAGAAAATTATTATCAATTTCATTATATTTAATTATATATTTACGAATTTTATATTTATTTTTTAATATTTTTGTATTTAGTATATTTACTGCTTTATTATCATCATCATCATTTGTATTATTATTTGGATTATTATTAAATTCAAACGTAATATTTATTGAATTATTCACTATATCTGGATTTTCATTGCAATTATATTGATTTTTTGTTAAATACTTAATTATATATAATGCAAAATATATATTTAACCAATTATTATCACTGACCGCTTTATTATAATATAAAATAATTAATAAATTATATTTACACAATAGATTCTTATCATTTTTATTTTGATTAATTAAAAAGAATTCTTTGATTAATTTTTTTTGCATATTTATTTCATTATATGGTAAATTTATATATTTTAAATCATCTATTATTAATAAACTATTTAAATATTTACTATATTTTTCAATACAATTATTTGGTTGGATGTGAATCTTTTTAAAAAAATAAAAATCTAATGTATTCTTTATGCGAATATAATTTAATTGTGTAAAAAAATCTTTATCATTTAAAAATTGATTTAAATCGTTATTATTTAAATTATTATATTGTACGAATGAGTAAAATAATTTTAATATAATTTCTTCATGCTCATTAATATGCTCATCGTTGTACATTCTTTCCAAGTTCTGTTTATTTATATTATTTATACTCTTGAACCATTTATCTAAATGTACAAATATACAATTATCTGATATGTTTTGTATTATATCGAATAATTGGAGCCACAATTTTGACGATTCACATAAATCATTGATATTCATCGAGGATATAAATTTAACTAATAACACCTGACCCATTGAACGAATAAATGTATTTGTGATGGTTTTTGTTCGCTGTGATATTTTTCTTATTATCTCAACAAATTCGGTTGTTAATTTTATTGTTTTATTAACATGGGATTTTTCTAATGCATTTAATATGAAATATAGTGGCACTGAATGCCAATTTGTATTACCAATTATATTGATTATTTCTTTATAATAATATTTTATAAAATTTATTAACAACTGTTCATAGTTCTCATCAATTGGATACAAATTTGTGTTATTAATCGTTGCTAAGAATGTCTCCAATAAAAATTCACAATTATTGTAATCGAAATAGTATTTTAGAAAGTGTATAATACCATAGCGTACAATCATTATGTTTTCGTTTTTTAAAACAATAAATAAAGTCACTGCTTTCCACTGTTTCGGTAAAAGTGTCATCCGTGATAAATTTTCGAGCATTGGCATAATTAGATGAGACTGTTTATCACACGTGTTCAGTGTATCCATTAATGTGAAATAAATATGCCACTCTTGTTCTAAAACACTAGTCAATGATGATTCCCAATGCAATAAATAGTTTCCTGATGGTAGAATAATACTGAAGCCATTCGGTTCACTTAATTGTT
Source organism: Ptychoptera contaminata (assembly GCA_963942525.1). Classification (NCBI taxonomy): domain Eukaryota; kingdom Metazoa; phylum Arthropoda; class Insecta; order Diptera; family Ptychopteridae; genus Ptychoptera; species Ptychoptera contaminata. The sequence continues at coordinate 35,902,792 of OZ012638.1, read as the reverse complement.
TTGCTTTATCTACGATCTTTCTCAGTATTAACATTGCATATTTACGATTTATAATATTGTCATTAATTGCTTCCTTGTGTAATATCTTCCAAAAACAATAATCATTTATTTCTAGAAAATTAAACTCCTTTAAATGATCTAGAAATGGCTCAATAAAGTGTATCATTAAAACTATATTATTAGATTTTTTATTTTCATGATCATCGACAAAAATATCATATATTGATTTTATTAAATTTAAACTATTTGGTAGTTTTATATATTTTAATAAAAGCTCAATAGCATTTGATTCAGATACTTGTGATTTGTTTATAAATTTTAGCATCATTAAAATTTCACTTTCACTAAGCCACATCTCTAAGCAACCCTTACTCTCAATGTATTCTATTAAAATGGGTAAAATAGTCATACAGGTATCTAGTATTTCTAATGGAAGATCCTGAAGAGATATAACGAAATTGCGGCAATTTATTATCGATAATTTCGTTTCTGTTACTTGCAAAGTGATTGCTAAGATACTACACCAATGTTTCAAAAGTTCTAGTTGGTTATCAGTAAATATTTTTGTTTTAAAGATTTGAAATATTTCCTCTAATTTAATTGTGGCTGAGCAGTCTGTTTTATTATCATTAAAATTTACTGATAAAATGAATTTATATAATTCAACACTTTCATTTTCAGACATTAATGCTTTATTAACAAGTTCAATATTATCACGATTTAATGCATTAATTTCTTTAATTCTATTTATTGGAATTAAAAAATTTGTCAATTCATCAATAAATAATGTTTTAACTTCCATAGTTGAGCCTTTAAGTTCTAAATAGATAAAAACATTAATTATTAACAATTGCTATCACTTTAACCTTTAAATATTTACCCTTTTTGGCTCTTTTGTAGGATTATCTCGGAAGTTATAATAAAATAATATTTTATTTTTATTATATATAAGTAATCTATATATAATTTTATATTTTTATAATTCTTGTTTTATTTTTAAATAATCCTTGTATTAAAAGCATTAAATATTTTAAAACAAATTTTGTTAAATTATTGACAGTTCGTGTCACATGCTATTTATTTATTATCTTGTCTCTCTGTATTAATTCTCTCTTAAGAGAAAATTGCAGTGGCGGCACATTGTACTAAAATATTTTTTGACAGTTGTTTTTTGCCATAATATATTGTTTACATTTTTTTATTCGCACAAAATGTTGACAAATATTTATTATAAATAAATCATTGATATATTTGTAAATGAAATATAAGCTCATGATATAACAAACGAGATAAAAATTTAAAATTCATTATTATTTAGACTATGTTGTGTAAAAAGTATTTCATGGTTACTTGCTGCGATATAGCGAGCTTTTATATGATAAAGTCGAATAATTTTCGATCAATATTAAAAGCACAAAAATGTACATGAAAAATATAAACATTTTGACAGTTGTATATATTACTCAATTATAATTCTCCTGAGAGAATTAATTTTTCTTGTCAAAATAAAAAAAAAATTATCCGAATAAGTTTCTAAATTTATATCTTATTTTAATTAGTATTTGTATTTAAAAAATTGTAAATAAAACTATTAAAATATTCAACAATGGATGATGATAAAACAAAGTAAGGAAAATTAAATTTATTTTTATGTAATTTTTTGTTTCTAACCTAAAATTTGTATCTAATTTTTTTAGTTTAACTGTACCGAATGAAATTGAAGAAATAAATCTTTCAAATAATGATTGTAATATACCAAATATTAGTAATAAAATGATAAAAGAAGAGGAAAATCTTAACGTTAATTTAAATGAAAATGAACGTGAAGATTCCAAGGCTTCAAAAGATGATAAAGAAAGCAATTATCGTATAACACCAAATTATGTATGGTGTAATATCACTGAGGAATTCTTTGATTCTATTAAAGGTAAATGAAAATATTTATATATAATTTACATATTGCAATTTTTATTCTTTTAGAATTGAAACTGGGTGAGTTAATGCATCATGAATTATTTGGTTTGTACGAAGCAATGTCCGCAATAGAGATGATGGAGCCAAAAATGGATGCAGGCATTTGCTACAATAAAAAATCAGAAGTTCCATTAACATTTGAAACGGCTGTAGAGGGTGGTCAATTGAAATTAATATCAATTGCATATAATGAATTAATCGGAATAATGGATGGAATTTATTCTTGCCTGGTATCATGGCTAGAAGGACATTCACTTGCTCAAACTGTATTCACTTGCCTTTACATGCATAAACCAAATTTAATTGAAGATAGAACATTAAAATCGTTTTGTTGTGCGATGCATAAATTAACGCAAATTATACAAAAATTTATTATTAAGTAAATCACAATACGTAATTTTTTATTTTTTCAAATTTAAGTATAAATTAAAATTTTTTAGTTCAATGATATACGAAGATGAAGATTTTGAACCTGGTTCCTATGGTTATAATTTATTTCCTGATATAAGTGAAGGTAAGGCATTATCTATGCTAAAAGAGGCTGAAGAGGAACTTTTAAAAAAATCGAAAACAACAGAACATAATGTAGAAGAAATACAAGCTGTGACAGCACGTCTAAAATTAATGAGGTTTTTATTACAATCATTATCAGCATTATGGCCTGAAAAAGTTGTCTCACCAAGTGAAATTGAAATGCAAGATATATTAAAATCTTTAAATGCATGTCTGGAGTTAATACCAACAATTAAGAAAACACTCGACAAGGGAACACAACCAGATATTAATAGTAATCAATTATCTGCACTGATTCCAATTAGAATCTTATTTATATTTTATTTTTAGCTGATTTACCAAATCCTATGGGTTTTTCTCCATTAGTGAATCATAAATTATTATCTACATTTCCACGTAATAAAAAAATAACTGATCGCTCATCCAGTATAACGTTTATAGAGGAATTAGTACAAAGATTAAAATTAGCTTGCAAAGTGATACATTGTCAAAATTATCATAGTGCGTTAAATTTTTTTTTAGAATTTAGTAAAAAGTCTGGTCCATGTGTATTATCACGTAGTGTCCTACAGTCACTTTTTTTACCAAATCATAATAAAATATATACTTCGTTCAATCATAATAAAGTATTTGGTACAATTGAATTTACGGATTTTTTAAAAGAGTCGGCAAAAAATTTTATTGCACCGCCTGTGCTTATACCGAAAAATCATTTATATGCTAATCAACAAGCAAAGCGTTGTGTCGATGCATTCTTTTACTATAGTAAAAATATGCAAACGTTTGCAATGTTTTTAAAGATTTGCGGCTATAATCGGGCTAGACAACGTGACAAATTAGCTAGACTGTTGGATGATTTTGGTAATTTGCAAGATGAGGCGGAACGTGTAGATTCATATTTATATTCATTAACAATGAAAAGTGATACACCCAGACCTAATTTAGCATTATTTGGTACATGGGTATTATATAATTGTTTAAGAGCAATGTCACTGTATCTATTATCGGGCCTGGAATTAGAATTATATTCGTTGCATGAGTATTTATATATATTTTGGTATTTATATGAATTCTTATTTGGCTGGGTTATATCAACTTTAACCAGAGCTGATTCATTTCTAATAGAGCAAGATTGTATAGCAGATCAGCAAAAACAGACAACGTCTAAGCAACGTAAATTAAAATTGAAAAAACGTAAAATAAAACCGTACTACAAAGAAATTATGTATAATCAAGCAATGCAAAATATGTGTGGTGGTTACTACAAGGGTTTAGCTGGTTTTACAAAGGATAACCGCATACCTCAACCGTTATCTGTTTTTGATAATGAAAAAGTTCGATTTGATCATCGTTTTGCTCCTTTTAGTAATCTCAATACACCACCTCCATTACAATACGTAGAATTTAAAAAAATGCGATCACGACTGCTAAAGCTACCATCAAACGAATTATATTTAGGCGCTGCGAAACATTTTCATCAAGCTAGATCTATATTAGAAGCTATACCAAATCCAGAAGCAGAGGTTTACGTTTATTTTCTATCTATTAATTTATTAATTATTAATATCTTGTTAATGTTTCTAGATAAATGATATATTACGTGTAGCCAAAGTAAATTTTGTTGTTATGAATTTATTAGCAAATGGACACAAAAAGGATTCAACAGCAACACCAGATTTTGATTATTCATTACATCATTATTTTCCCATTATTAAAATACAATAATTATTTTTAATTTCGTTTTTTTTTTCCTCTTTTTTTTTTGTTGGTTTTTATATATTTTTAATGAAATAAAACTTGAATAAGTACATAAGTAGTGACTATTTTTATATATAAATATATTTAAACGGATATATAAATTATTAAAAGAATGTGCTTAGATAAGAATAGACAAATAAAATAATTGAATCTGATATTACCTAATAATTATTGAATTATTTCTATAAAACAATTAAAAGGATCATTATCCATATTTGTTCTTATTTCGGGACCAGTGTGTTGTCGCAATAATAAATATTATTAATAAATGAAAATATTAATGAATTCTTGTCGCTTTTTAATCATACCATCAATCACGAGTAAAGGAAAAGTAATTATTACAGTAAATAAACTCATATTTTATTTAAAATAACATTTTAAAGGTAATCATTACGTATTAAAGAATCAAAGTAACAAATTAATATATTTCTGGGATGAAATATTTTATATAAATCGTAAAAAAGCATAACAAAAGTTCATAATCTAAAGTAAATCTTCAGAGTACTGCAAAGTGATTTATAATTTTTATTAATAGAATTAAATACTTTGCGACATTTTTTTTTGCCTTTTTTATCATAAATTGTTAAAAAGATAATAAATTACTCAAAATTTGTATATTTTTTTTTTTTGTATATAAAGAATAAAGAGCAAAATTACGAAAAAGATTATTGAGAATTGAATTAGATTTATCAAGAATTTTTCATTATTTCTTCTCATTTAATTTTATCAACTTAAATATTTAACAATTTCTTTGTAAATAAGCGTATGAATAATTATTATTATGTAATTTAAATATTTATCGTGTTTATTTATCTTAACGAAATGTGTTAAATTAATAAATTAATTATTTATTCTTGTAATACTTAGTAATCTTAGTTAGAATTTCTATTGTTTAATTAAACGTAGATTTAATATTGCGCATGATTAATAAATGTTTTCCCAGCCAGAGAGAATGCATTTAAATAATTTTTTATTTTTCTTGTTTTTAATGAAAAGCTTATGAAGAAGTTTGTGTTCCGTTTTCTTCATTAAAAAAAAAACCACTGTTCAAATGAATAACTTTAAAGAAAAAAAGCAAAATTGTTAAGAAACCTATAACGGAAGTCAGCTGTTTTTGTCTCTTATGATTAAATTTTCATAAGCAAAAAATAAAAAGAAACTGTATATTCTGTATAAAAATAGAAAAACTTTTTCAATACTCGTGCCTTAAACATTAATTTTCTCTCTTATATTTATATCTCTTTGTGTGTGTGTCACATAGAGTTAAGAGAAAAGCTTTTCACTTGTACATCCTTCAATACAGATCCCCAGTCAAATACCTACAGCATCCATCAATGTGATTTTCATTTTTATATAGAAATTTTTTTGCGATTAAATAGTACAGGATAGTACAGGTACTACACCATCAACAATAAATACCAGACAAATGTATGTTTTGTATTTATCGTTTTTATTAATAATGAAAAGAATAAATTAAATTAATTGTATTTGTGTAGTTCTGTTATCTGATAATCGTAATGATTATTGTAAAAAAAAAAAAGAACGAAAGAAAGAAAGAAAATTCAGTGAAAAGCGAAGACAAAGTATTGTTTGAGTGTTAAAAAGGACGACGACGAAATCAACCAGAAAAAATAAAATGTTTTCAGTGTTATACGTTTCTCTAGTTAAACATTATAGAAAATTCAGTGTCTTTATGTTAAATTAAGTGAAAAAAAATAAATAAATAAATTAATTAAGTTTTCCATAGAAAATTCAACAAATACGAATTAAATTTGTTTTGTAAATTTTTCATAAAGAAAAAAAGTTTTTAATTTATTCGCAAAAGGTATTAAAATTTATGGAATTATCACTTTTATGCAAATAATCATTTAATTATTTATTTTTTTAGTTTAATAAATTAGTGAAAATTAATATATATAGACTTATGTTAAATGAAAATGAAAAAAAGAAAATAATTTTATAGTGACGTCAACAGATTTTATCGCGCGCGTTATCTACAATTGTGCAAAAAAAAGAAGAAGAAGCAAATTTCTTTACATTATTACAATATGCAAAGTTTTTAATAGAAAATAGAAAAATGAGAATATTGTCTAACTAGTAAATGCCACTGGAAGCTTTAATTCTATGTTGCATATGTGCTTTTCGCTATTTTTCTTCTTCATTATGTTTTATGCTTCGTATGCATTTAAGAAAAACACTGAATTTATCACTGGAATAATTTGTGAATAATAAAATAAATTTTTGAAATAGAAATAGATTGTGATCAAGGTCAAAATAATTCTTGTTTTGTTTAAGGATCAGCTAACCAATACAGAACTTCTATGGATTTTGTAATTCCCATTTGAATTCTTTATATCGAAGAGCTTGCATTTGGTTTTGTTACCAAAAATTTACTATAAAAGAATTCAGATCATTTGATTTATCTGCGGTACATTCTAAACAGGATAGGAAGAAGCTGATAATCCTTAAAATAAAGAAGTAAAGACGATGACGACCTTGATAAAATAGAGAATAACAGTTTTTAAATTTATTTTCATTTTTTTTTTGGCTTAATAGAAAATTCACAAAAGACACCATAATACAATAGATAAAAAAATGCTTAAAAAGAAATCTAAAGAATAAAATGAAAAGAAGAAGCACGTAACGAGAGGGTATATTGTCTCTAAAATTTACAAATGATATTATTGTCCCACTTTAAAGCTTTTCAATTTCAACTCCAAACTTACTATAACCTCTCTCAATTTTATTAGAAAACTTTAGCGACACGGCAAAATGATAAAGTAAAAAACAAATGAAGAAAATACCATAAAACAACCACAGAGCTTTAACCATTTTATTTTTTTTGATATTCCACCGATTAAAAATCCTATTTTTACAGTAAATCTTAATTAATTATTTAAAATACGTTTTCTTCTCACAAAGAATACCAAAATAAAAATGATTGTAAAGTGACTTATGGTGTCTGCGGTGCGCGAAAAAACAATGAAACATTTTTTTTTATTAACAATAAATTAATTACTAATCAGCTAATCAAAAGTGTTTTTTTTTTTACAGAGAAAATTAAAATTATGCAGACTATATGTTTGACTGCAAATTATTATAGATAGTTTAGTGCAGAAATTTAGTGGAGTTTTGGGAAAATGAATTAAAAATAAACGAAAATAACAATAAACGTGGAATGATTGTTATGTGATTTTGGTTTATTTATGGTAATTTTTTTAGTTATTCTCTTGGTTTTTTCTTTATTTTATTTCAATAAAAACTTAACATTTTCGCTTTTTTTATTTAAACAAAAATTCTGTATATATGTTATGTAATATGTTTTACGATAGTACATACGTTTAAATGGATAATAATTTCTATAAGTACTTAATACATTCAATAACTTTTAATAAACGTTATTTTCCGTTTTTATAAAAACCATTTGATTTGTCTTTATTTTCGATTAAAGACTATGAGTCTCTATTTTAGATTAAAGACCATGATTTACCATGGCTTAATGTGGTAAAGTGTAACACGTTCAAAGCTCCTATTTATCCTCTTCGATTGCATTTTTAATGTAAATTATTATTTACTTTGATTTTCTTTCTTTTATTAAATTTGCATAATATTGTTTTTTTTCTTTCTTTCTTTAATTTTAGCAATAGAAATGTGAATGCTTAGTGTGTGTATTTTCTTTTCTTTATTATTAATTTTCATTTTTATGCATTAATTCAAGTGAAGAAGAAGAAATATTAATTAAAAATGTAATAATTTAATTGAATAGACCATGTGACAAGTGATTTTTTTTTGTTAAGAAAAGTGAATAAAAATTTAATCAGTGTTTTTTATTATAAATAATTTGTTAATTAATTAAAATAATTATTATAAAGGGTAATAAATAAATGAATAAATAAGTGTTTTTTTTTTTTTTTTTGTTAAATATAATTCGGAAATGATTGTTAGTTACGTTGCTGCCATATTAAAACGGATAAATATTTTTGTAAAATTAATATACATGCTAAAAAGGTGAGTTTTAATCATTCTTATATTATTAATAAACTAAAACTATCTATGAAAATTATTAACAATAGAATTAATTTTTTATTTAAATAAATAATTATCAATTTATGCATCAGAAAAAAACGTTACATAATTATCTATAGGCTAGTAAATCATTTATTGTTCTTTAAAAAGCATAAAATATATATTTTGCTTAATTATTTTATAAATAAAAGTATTTAGTGTTGGATCTAGTAAAGTCTAGTAAATTTATCTACACAAGGGAGCACAAAAATTTCACACCTTTTTACCCAAAAAAATTTAATCATAATACTTCGTAAATGATATTAGTTCGGTGTGGTCAATTTATTCTAGTATAAAAACTAAACTATTTATGTCGATTGGCACACCTAAAATTTGTTTGTCGCACCTATTTTTTTTCGCTTAGCTATTCATATTTATCTTTGTTAATATCCTCCATTTATTGTCAAGTCATTGTTCTCATCATTTTGTTGATAAACTCGTATTAATTGCTAATTATATATAAAAAGAAAAGAAGAAATTCTAATCTCATTTACTCATACACGAGTTTGTTTGAAACAATTAACAGATACTAAAATGCATATAAGAAAAAGAATTTATTGATTGTAGATATCTATATATTTTGCCCTTTTTTAATGATATAATTTAATGATAATATAGGCGAGTTAATAACTCTATATGTTGTGAATATTAACACGCAATGGTCAATTATAATCCATTTCTATTTATAATCTTATTATTAGTTAGAATTATTATCATTTTTATATTTTTAATAACTGATAAATGGATAAATATTTTAATTTTATAAGTAAAATACCTTGCTTGTAGTGTAATAATTAATTAAATTATATTTTGTTGTTTGGAAAAGCACATGTGTACGCTGACATTTACAGTTTTTAAATTATTAATCCATAAGAAACGGCAGAGAGAAATTAATCAAAATGAAAAAACGCTTAAAAAATATCAGGCGCCTCCATCGTTGAGTTATACTGGAATAAATAAATTATTATTAAAGTTTTTATAATAATTGGTTAATATATTATAGAAATATATACACTAATACCTCACTTAACGGCCTGGTAGCATTCCGGGAAACTTAGCCGTAAATTTAAATAACGTATAACGAATTAATTCGATTATATTCGCTTTTGTTTTCTCCTTTTGCTGTGTTTAGGCCGTAAACCGGAAAATTTTTCATAATTAAACTAGGCCGTTATACCGAAACGCTGTAAAAAAAGCTGCCGTATAGCGAGATATAAATGTATAGATTAGTTTTTCAAATGAAAAAACGTAAAACTGTTGCTTTTGTTTAGTCTTTTCTAGTAGAAAACGTCAAGTATTATTACTACTACTTTAATACATATACTTAAATAATGAACTTATTTCTATTAAATAATTTTCTTTTTATTTTATAAATATTAAAGTGTTTTGTCTTTAAAAATCTTTTCTTTTCTTATTTATACATAATTGAGTCAATTAATTAAGTAATTCAACTGAATTCATGAATGACTATTTTACTTTATTTTGTAAACTTTTGTAATAAAAAAATCCTTAAAGCTCTGCTTTATATATATTTAAATTATAAAATAAGAAAAACATACTTTTCTATTGACATAAATGTTTAAAAATAGCTAGAAAATTGTACAAATTAGCCTACACAAATATATTTCTTTAATTAGCATGAATTTAAATTGAAACTAAAGGCAAAAACGCTGTACGACGAGTTATTTGATTATTAATTATTTAAAAATACAAGATCTTACTTTAATAATGAAAAGCTTATAAGCTTTCTTCAAAATATTCAAATGAAATTAAAATTGTAAATAAATACAAGAATATTTTGTGGTTTTTTCCTGGTCATAACAAGTTCTTTATTTCGCTTCTCTAATTATCAAAAATAATTTGATTAATTTTCTTTGTGCCAATTTTGCGTAGAAAATAATTACATAAATATTTTACGCACTAATAAAATTATTAGCAGATGATATTTTTTTGCTGTATTTAATGATTAGGATATGTCATGCACAGTAGATACAATTGTAATAATTGAAAAAGGAAAACTGATGATACTCGTATTCCGTTTTCTTTTTGTTTAAGATCGACAAGAGTACTTAACTATGAAAATTAGAGCCACGACTTATTTTTGAAATATTTTCAATGCTTTTGTCTGTCTTAAATGGATATTTTTAATATCATTAAATGTATAAAAACGAAACTTTAATTTAATAAAATTTAATAAATAATATGTTTGACTGCTTTTCACTTAATGGTCATTGTAGAAATGTATGTATTGGAGATGGTTTGGCTAGGCGACAGTACATGCTTTTCAAAAAAGAAATTATTTTTTATTCATTTATTTTCAGTTAGCATCAGTGATAGAGTATGTCGACAGCCAAGCGGCTGGTGTTATCGTTGCGCGGTCGTAAGGATTCATCGCACAACGGTTCAACAGTGGCTAGTGGAGCTGGTACAACGACATCATCGACACGTCTTATCCCAACTGGTGCAGGTATTAGTAGTTCATCGCCTGGCCATGAACTAGATGAAATTGCCGTTGTTAGTGGTATTGGCGTAATTGGTTGTAGTAACAGTGGTATAGGCACTGGAAGTGGAATTGGTATTATAGATACTGGTCGACATGCATCATATGGCAGTTTATTAGCGGCTAGTGGACAATCGAATGGACCACGTTTTGTTTCTGGTAAGTAAAAATGAATTTTTTCATATACTAAATATATTTAGCATCATACTAAGCTTTACTTAAACACAATTCGTTGGGTTATTATCGATTATAGTAATAGCAGCAGTATAAAGTAATTAATTAGTGGTGTCGATAGGTAAACAGACATGATTATTTAGCGTAAATCCATTATATAATATTTATTATTTTTATCGGTTGTAAACTATAAAAGTTAAGTTATTAAGCTTAAAGCTGGATAGTAGAATTGTCGTATTATTGCAGAGTTAATAAAATAGAAAATAATGAACGTCAGTAACGTGTTTATCACTCCATTAATTATTAAGTTAAATACAATAAAGAATTTATTTTTATCTAAAAAAGTTATAAAGAATTTAAAATCAGTAAAATATGGAGAGAAATCTTCAAAGGTAACATATTACGAATAAATTATATTTCGGTTAAATCAAATACAGAATTTATAATTAAATAAAATAAAATTAATTGCCTATTACTGCATAATCAGATAAACGAACACAAAATTCACTTAGTTTATGAACAGATTTTCAGAAAAACGAGAGAAACCTAATCGAATTATTAATTTAAATAATTTTTTGTGCATGCGAATACAAGAAAAATGTTGAATGAAAAATGAATTCATGCAGACAGCCTACAGCTTCTTGATAAGAATTAATAATTCAAAGAGTTTATTTAAGAAAATAGTCAAGATATTATGTGGAAACTGTACGTTAATACAAATTTAATTATAAATATTTATTAGTCCGGAAAATATTACTAGGGGGTAGATTCTGTTAGATTTTGTAAGATGTCATCCATTGAAACCACTTCGAACCCATTCAATGTAAAAAACGTCAGTGCAGACAGTGTAATTTCTATAATTTTTGCAACAATTTTATTGATTAAAACTCTACGTATTAATATTCACTACAAAGATACTATTTTAAAGAACAATTAACTAGAAAACATATGCTCTATAAATAGATAAATTCGTTTCTATAACAAAGTAATGCAGACAAATGATGCAAAAACAATTAACTTGCTTAGATAATCTTTTGATATTCAGTTCAAGTTCCTAACAGGAATTATGAATTTATTAGACGTAGAAGTGACACAATATAAAGATAAAAAAACGTGTTGGAAAACTGTTTTTACGTTTAAAACTTTCACGTCTTCCGAGTAAACTTTCTCGACTTTACTACGTTTAAAAAAAAGTTGCCCGTTGACGATTATCAATGCAATAAAAATTGTCAAAAATTAAATCGGTTTCGTTTTTTTTTCCCAAGATTTAAGGTGTAAACGAATTAATTGTTTAGATTTACTATTGGTACTTACATAGAAGGGTGTTAAATAAATAAAATAATTAATGAAATTAATGTAAAGAAACTACGTTTATGCTTAGATAGTTAATTGACAAATTTTAATTACTAAATACTAAAAATATTTGTCACATATTGCTTGACGTCTTTGTTCATTTGTTTTTTTTTTTCGTTAGCTATAATATCCATGTGACCTAATTTTTACTTTTTTTTTAGATTCGTTTATATTAAATTACTAAATAATACTGCCAATAAAAAGCTTCTCGTAAGTTGCATATTTTTGTAAATTAAATAATAAAATGTTTGATTAAATACTAGAGACTAGACCATATATATATCGTGTATTTCATAGAATTTTCGTCTTTATTAAATATTTCTTTATTGACATTAGTCAGCAGGAATAACCAGTTAATATATAATAAAGCATAAAAATTTATTTTTTTGGAATTAGGTTACAGATATTTTTAGATTTTTTTGCACCCTTGCCACTAAATTATAAGGAATGGTTTTTGTTATAAAAATGTTAAAATTACAACTGTATTTGTCTTCTAATGTTATTAACAAGTAGACATTTATAACGAAAATTTTGCATAAAGTAAGAACTGAATTATGATGACAAAGAAAATCCCGAAAAAGTAGAAATATAGAAAATAATATTTTAATTGTGGTTATCCTCATGCTATTTGTCTATTTAATCTTAAGCAATTCACTTTGCAATTATTATTAACTCGGTAAAATTCTTTCTATTTTGCATGAGTTTTGTTATCTAAATTTTCCTAGACATTGTGGTTTCAGATTATAATTTTTAAGTATTTGCAATTATTTAGTGTCTTTGTTTTTATTCTTTTATGGTACAGAATTTGATGATAATTGGACACCATATAAAAACATGAATACATGTAGTAATGGGAATAACATCGCTTGTACGATTGATACAAATATTTATAATCCTGATGTAAAAAATAATAATCAGTTAAAAAGAGTTGTTCAAAATGGTATTGTTGGTGTCAACAGTGGTCGTGGTGGTGTTGTTGGCGGCGGTGGTGGTGGTGGTGGTGGCATTATAAATGGTGGTTATTGTTTTAATGATAATATTGCGCTACATTTGATTGATTACGGTGGAAGTATTGTTGATCCACTGTCATCATCAACAGCTGGCCAAATTGTTGGCGATGGTGAACGATTATGGTGTGATTCTGATGTCGACATGTTATTATTACGGAGACAAAGTGTTGCTGGTAAGCCAATAATTACTCACTTTCACACTTTTATTTAAAAAAAAAAATTACTATTTAAAATCTTTATAATCCTGACTGACTTGAAAGAAACAAATTGTTTTTTTTTTTTTGGTTTAATATGTAATTAGTGATGAGTTGTTAAAATGCTTTCAAATACCTATCCAGGTTCCCCCAAGTATGTAATGTATGTTCAAACAATTCAACAAAAAAGCTTGTAATGATTTATTTACATTTTTTTCTTTGTTTAAATTCTAATTCTAAAAATCTACCCCATAAACCATCAATTTCTCTATACAGCAGCAACACTGTAAATACCAGAAAAACTGTAACATTTAATATCTATTATTGTTTTATGATTTGCTATGTTTGTTGAATGTTATTCTAACACAAAAATAAACCAGCTTAAGAAGCTTTCCTATTGCCATTGATGTTTTCTGTGTGTTTTTTATTGTTTAAAACCGCCACGCCTTAATGTCTGTTACAATTCACCAAAGCCAACATTAACCGCAACTACCAACATCACTATAGTATTATTTAGAATGTCATTGTTAAGATTCCTGTTTTTTATTTTTTATCAATTTCTTATCCTTAAAGTTACAAATACAAATATTTATCTATCAATTGTGCAAAGTACTTATTTCTGGTCTTTTTTTTAATTTTTCCTTCGCAGATATAGTTAGTTCAAAGTTTGGCCTATCGGCACGATCGCACCTTGGACAGAGTATATCTCAACAAGGCTTTTTTTCAACATCACGTGATAGTTTATCTGTGCCTTGTATATCAGGAGTAACACCAACACCTACGGTAGAGACTAGACGGATAGCGCATTCACATGTATCAGTGACTGCTAGCGAAATGGATTTGTCACGTAAAGGTCGTGGTGGTAATACTGGTAGTGGATGTGGTACAGCTAGTATCGGAGGTAAAAAAGATAACCGTACGACTGGTGGACCGGGGAGCATTGTAGCTGGTGGAAGAACTAAATCGGGTGAACAACCTTTATTGGGTTCATGGAGTCGATCAGGGACAAGTGGATTTGGCGGTCCAGGAGGAGGTGGCACAGGTCCTGGCGGATGTGGTGGAGGCCCTCGTGGATCTATGGTAAATACTGTACCAATAACGACAGCTTCTAGCAATCATTTAAATGGATGCAATGGAACTGAAAGGTAGCTCTTAAGTAATGAAATAAAAAAAAATAAAAAAAATTAATAAATTTAAATAATTGCAGATCGGGACGTCGTTCAGGCTCATCATCACGCGGTGGGCGTCGTAGTAGTAGCGGCATAACGATAAATCCCAGTGGTGCCAAATGGACGTTCGTATTTGATCCTGCTGGTCGCCTATGCTATTATTGGTCAATGGTTGTCTCATTAGCGTTTCTGTATAATTTCTGGGTCATCATCTATCGTTTTGCCTTTCAAGAGATAAACGGAGAATCTATAGTTGTCTGGTTTTGCCTTGACTATTTCTCAGATTTTCTATATTTAGTAGATATACTCTTTCATTTTCGAACTGGTTATCTGGAGGATGGCGTACTACAAACAGATTCAACAAAATTAAGGCAGCACTACATGAACTCTACTACATTCTACATTGATTGTTTGTGTTTGTTGCCTCTAGACTTTTTATACTTATCAATTGGATTTAACTCGATACTGCGATCATTTCGATTAGTAAAAATTTATCGATTCTGGGCATTTATGGACCGAACAGAACGCCACACCAATTACCCAAATCTTTTTCGTTCAACATCGTTAATACACTATTTATTAGTCATATTCCATTGGAATGGTTGTCTTTATCACATTATATATAAAAATAATGGATTCGGTTCCAAAAATTGGGTATTTCATGACTCTGAGTCTGCAGACGTCGTAAAGCAATATTTGCAGAGTTATTATTGGTGCACATTAGCCCTTACAACAATTGGTGATTTGCCTCGTCCACGCTCTAAGGCGGAATATGTCTTCGTCATCGCACAGTTATTGTTTGGTTTAATGCTATTTGCAACCGTATTAGGACATGTTGCGAATATTGTGACATCCGTAAGTGCTGCTCGTAAGGAATTCCAAGGTAATTCATCCAATTATTATAAATTATTGACAATTATTAATTAATATAATAATCTGTCTAGCTAAACTTGATGGTGTTAAAACGTATATGCGAATGCGACGAGTTCCTAATCACTTACAAGTTAAAGTTATTAAATGGTTTGATTATTTATGGCTAACACAAAAATGTTCAGATGAGGAACGTGCAGTTTCATGTCTTCCCGATAAGTTAAAGGTTAGTACGGATAAAAATTGTTATCCTAAATGAATTAAACTAATTTAATTATTATTTTCAGGCTGAAATAGCTATCAATGTGCATCTGGATACACTGAAACGTGTTGAGATATTTCAGAATACAGAAGCTGGATTTTTATGTGAATTAGTATTAAGACTTCGACCAGTTTTATTTTCACCAGGAGATTATATATGTCGCAAAGGTATAATTTCCTAACGAAAAGATTTATTAAAATTCAATAAATTTCATTTCTTTTCATTCAACTGTGAACAGGTGAAGTAGGTAAAGAAATGTATATTGTTAATCGTGGCCGTTTACAAGTGGTTGCTGATAATGGTAAAACTGTTATGGCATCGCTTAAGGCGGGCTCTTATTTTGGTGAAATAAGTATACTCAACATGGGAACAGCAGGTAAAGAGCTTGGTAAATATAACATGTTCGCGCAGCTAGGCGGCCAGGCAAGAGTTGTATTTTTCATTTTTTTCTATATAATAATTTACTAGGTTTTAATTTTCTACTATTATTAATTTAACTGTTAAAACGTTTAAAAAAAAACACTGCAACTGTGTAAAATTTTCCTTATAAATATAACAAGCATAATTATGTATTTATTTATTTTATTATCAATTCAATTTTATTATGCTTAAAATGATTTTTTAATTAAAAATGTAATGTAAAATCAATTGATTAATCCATAATTATTTATATAATTTATCTTGTGGTTTTTTTTTTTAATTTTGCAATAAGTAGTCCTGTTTGTTCGTTAAAATTTCTTCTTCTCTAAACTATCTTTTCTTTTTATTTATTAAGTGTTTCCTTTTTTATTAATATACATTTTTAATTCTAAATATAATATTTAATTAGTTATAATAATAATAATAATAAGTGTAATAATAATTATTTTTATTTATAATTCTTTTGAATCAACTTATGTTTTCCTTTATAGTTTGTTAAAAAATGTGTGAATAATAATATAAAGTTATGTACTTAATTAAGTAATTATTAAGTAAATTACGGAAAAGTATAAGGGTAAAGTACTTGTTTGTTAAATATTAATGAAAATAAACGATGATACAGCGAGTAGTAGGTGTTTTTTATATAGAAATCCAAGACATTAATAAAGAGATTACAACATGATGGGTGAAAATGTTTTATTGATTTTATTCTAATCAATTTATGTGCAGATTAAAATAATTAACATTGTCTCGGGTTTAAACCCTTAAAGTAATAAATTTTTTTTTTGTTAAATAAAAATTCATTCTATCCTTCGATATTTCTTAGAATCAAAAATAGAAATTTACTTTTTTAGGTACATAGAGTGAAGACATAACTTTTACTTTATTTGTTTAAAAAATTCTTTTCTTTAATAGCAAAATCCTTAATTATATTTATGTTTTTCCAATAAATAAATTGGCTTTAATTTTATTTTTGCCTGGCCTGGATGCGATGCGTATATTGTTTTATATATATATTTATATTTTTATACGTATTTACCATATGTACAACCAAAATTTACTCTGCTAATTTAATTCATTTATCTAAAAATAATGATGAAAAATTTATTAATAATTTTTCTTTTTTAATTAATTAAAACTAATTTTTCCATATTATTAATGTATTTTAATCGAAATTGCTTAAATGTAATATTTTAATTATTTTTTTTCATCCTTTCATGCATGGAATAACATTAATGAATTTATTTTCTTTCAAATTTTTAGACATTTTTTAATCAAAATTGCATTAAATTTCCACTTTGATTTAGTAAAAATAAATCATTTTTTAATAATTATTAATTTATTTAATTTTATTTTCAAAAATGTATAGAAGATTATATTGTTTTTATTTATTTAGGGAATCGTCGAACAGCATCCGTTAGATCGGTTGGATACAGTGATCTTTTTGTATTAAGTAAAAAAGATATGTGGGACGTTCTTAAAGAATATCCAGCGGCCAGAGTGAGATTAGAAGCGATTGCCGTCAAAAGATTGGAGAAATATAAAAAGGCACCGTTGGAAAAAGGTAACAGATGATTACTGCATTTATATTTTCCTTTTCAAAAATAAATATTCTTTTCAATTTTGTAATCACGGTGTATAGTTGCAATGGGAAGATGCCAATCAACTCCTGGTTTAGTGGAAACGAAAGGACGAACACCACTTGAGGAAATGTGGATTACTGGTGGAGGTGCAGGATGTGGAACAATTTCAATAGCTGGTGGACAATCGATCTCGTACGGCCAATCAATAAGGTTTTCTTCATCAGTCAATTTTTATAAATGATTAAATTTTGTTGTCTTTACTGCTTATATTTATATTTAGTCAAGTTCTGAGTCCGCGTTGCAACCGAATAGAGACAACGAATCGAGTGAATGACTCGCCGGGATCAATAAGTCCGAGTGGTAATAGTTCGGATATGGAACGACCCCGCAGTAGAACTACATCGCATCCATCAAGGCCACAGTCACAGCCAACACGCAGAACCAGTACTGGTGCACCACTCTGTGATTCTTTAACACATTTAGAATCTTCAGGAGCGACACCATTATTAGGCAGTCACGAGGTTCTTGAAGATGAAGTTAAACGATTGCGTGAACGTTTACACACAGTCGAAGCAGAAAATATTGCTTTAAATTCTAAATTGGCGCAGCAGCAATATGAGCTGGAGCATCGATTAGCGGAAATTGAGATGCAAATATGTGGTGCGTCTTCCGCATCAAGTATTGATCAAGAGCTTCACGAGCAGGAAGAAATTGAACGAAATCGTGAAAGTATTATATAACACGGGGGCTCGCTGCCCCCCCAAAAGAACTATAGCCTCTATCATAGATATAATAAAAAAAATCAACAACAACCGCAACCACAACCCCAAAACTGTATTTATCTGCATGAACATAATAATCAAAATCACACTACATTAGCATCTTTGAAAAAAATCCCCGATTTTCATCAAGCAAAACAAGACCAAACGTATCAACGACTCGACTATATAACATGTTTATCATGACCGATAACGCATTATCTAAATCAAATGAAAAAAAGTTTTATTTTTTATTAAATGGAAAATTTGTCTAAAATTTTCCATTTTATCTTGCAGTGCGGTGAATAAAACGACTTTGTTTTGTTAACGAATTAATTTTACGGAAATTACTTATGAACTTATAAGAAACTTACTTGAATTCTTTTTAAAACATTTAATTAATCTCTAAGAAAATATGAATATTATTTGTGTCGATAAAGTGCAAAAATTAAAAACAGACAATAATGCAAAAATTAAGAACTTACACAATTTAAAAAACAAATATGTAAATCTATTGAGTTAAAACGAGTGAAAATAGTTTACTCTTGAACGCTCAAAACTAAAATTATTTAATATTTAAATAACATAATCATTAATTTAATTTGAAATATAAAATTAAATAAGACTCATAAGAAAATTAATAAAAGTTATAAAAATGTAATGTTAAACTGCCTCCTTTATAGGAAAATAATTAATAAAAAAACTAAAAAACACAGAATAAAATTAGCCAATAAATTTGCTAATTAATAATTATTTCACTCAGAATAAGAGTAAAAAGAATTAAATAATTAATTAAAAAGAATAAAACACGATGTTAGCATATGTCTATTAAATTTATTTATATTTATTTCTTAAATATATATATATATATAGATATATAATGAAGGAAAACGTAGTTTATTTTTGTAAATACACACTTATAAATAAATAATTAATTAAATAAAATAAACAATTGTATTTATTTTAGAAGAAAGAAATCTTTTTAATTACTTTGTTTTTTTCTTTTTCTTTTTAAAATCTCTTTATTAATATATATATAAATAAATAAATAAATATATAATTGTTTAATTAAGAAAAGCTCCCTCGTGAACTTCTCATTGTATATTGAGAAAAAAATAAAAATAAATATACTTAAATACTAATTTAAGAATAAATAATTTAATCAATTTTATGTCATTATGATTAAGATAAAAACTGTTTTCGATATCGAAATAAATTTGATTAGAAATTAAATTTTTTTAGGCAAAAAACTATTCTATTGTTTTAAATTTTTTGACGCTTTGCTAATTTCTTTTGTTTTTTTTTTTCAATTAAATAAATTTTTCTCTTGTAACTCAATGCGTGATAAGAAAATAATTTTCCCTCCATTTATTAATATAGTTTTTTCTTTTTGATTAAATAAAATTCAATTCAATTATTATTATTATTATTTTGATTATTTAATTATAATTTAATCGTTGTGTTGTGTAAATTTCTGAACAAAATGGAGGTACCAAAGTGTAACTGAATGCTGTGTTGTGATCAAATATTTAAATCAGAAACACACGTTTTTAATTGCAAAAGTGACAAATTTATATTTTTAATTTATTTATTTTATTCATTTAAATATTTATTTAACGGAATAATTATTTGAATTGTTTAATTTTTTCAACAAATATAAAGAAGAGATTAAAAAAAAATAAATTGTAAATATTTTCTTAAAGAAATCTTTAAATAATTTTTCCTTAATTTAATTTTTTCTTCCATTTTATATAAAAAAAATTAATAAAATAATAATCCATATGTTGATTAAAAAAAAATATAAAAATTTAATTAAAATATTTTCTAATCACTAAATGATTCCAGTATAAACTGTTAATATTTTTTTTTTTGTTAATAATTTAGATAAATTTAAAGAAAAAGAAATTTCTATTTATGATTTATATACAAAACGAACAACGAGTTGTTATTATTTTTTAATAAAAATAAATAATATAATTAATAAAAAAAATGTTTAATTAATTAATTAATTAAAAAAATTGTTTCACGATTTATAATAATAATTATTTTTCTATTATTATTATCAAAAAAAGCTTTGCTATATTAATTATTAAAAAAAAAAATATAATGGTAAAATTAATTTATATATTATTAAAAAAAGAAAATAAATATTCTTGTAATTAAAATCAAGTCGAAATCGTAATAAAAATAAATTAAATTAAATTAAATTAAAAATTTACATAAATAAATAAAAAAATTCGTTCGTATTTAAATTAATTAATTATATATTCGTTAAGTTTTATAAATCAATTTTATATAATATTTATTAAAGAAAAGGAAAAGAAAATTTTTTCTGTATTTAAAAAACAATTTGTAGATAGAAAATTATTTTTGTTTTTTAATTTTAATTATAAAATAAAATTAATTAATTATTATAGAAAAAATGTTTATAAAAACATTTATAAAAAAAAAAGGAGAAAATAATAAATTTAAAAAAATTTAATCCTAGTTAAATGAAAAAGAAAAAGAAATAATAATTCTTAGAGTTAATGTTTAATTCTATAATAAAGAATTATAATTAAATAATAAATAATTAAATCACAGAAAATTTAATTTTTATTTTTTTATTGTTTTAATTAATTTTTAATTATTATTTTTTTTATTATTTAATTATATTTATAAACATATATTATGTCTATTATTATCCACAATTATATAAAGAAAATTAACTACAGCATTCGATCATGTAACGTTTATCAACCAAAATGAGAAATAAAAAGCAGAAAAATAAAAAACGTGATCATATACATTAATTAATTAATTAATTAAAAAATAAAAAACCTAAAAATTATTGAGTTTGTTAATTAAAATCAATTCTTAATTGATTTTTCTTAAAGAAAATATAAGAAATAAAAAAAATTTATTTTTAAACGAGATACCTAAAACGGGACCAAACTTAAATAATTAAATTAATACAAAAAAAAAACCAGAACAATTTCTAATTACAGAACTATGTAGAGTATTTTATTTGTTTCTTCCTCCGTATTTAAATAGTTAATATATAATTTTCTTTAATTATTTAATTAATCATTTTCTTTACGTTTAATTTTTTTGCAAAAATTTTACTCATAAACAAAGCATTAACCTAAATAACCTAAAAATAAATATCTAAAAGACCAAATAATCTAATTAAATAATTCTTATTAACTCCTTGCTGCCAAAAATTAATAAAAAATATAAACAACAATATATATATTTATAAATTAATAAATTATATTTTATTTTATTTAATTTAATTAGCAAAAGATAAATAATTATCGTATTTTATGGATTTAAGAAGCACTGAACGATAAGATGCGCCGAATGATGAGACGCACTGAATGATGAGACGCACCGAATGATAAGACTCATTTCATATTTATAAGATGATTTTTTAGAAAAATTGATATTATGTTAGTTTTGGACCATAAGACGATATTTTTCTATGTTAAAAATCGCGACTTATACTCCGTAAAATACGTTATTTATTTATATTTGTTTTATATAGAATGCGCAAAAATTTTTAGACGATACAATAGAGCTTTACTTCATTTAAAAATGAGTTTATTTCGTTTATATAATTATATTGTTGTTATTTAATAATAATCATAATAATAATAATAATAATAGTAATAATAATAATAATAGTTAATAATAATATAAATAATAATAATAATCATTTAATTTGTATATTTTATTTAAAATAAATATTATTAATAAATAATTTATATATATAATATTTAAAGTTAAATTTATTTCAGTCATTCATTCATTCATTTATTCATTCAATCATTTATTAATTTATTTATTTATTATTCTTAAAATAGACATTTTATAAAGTTAAAAAATTTATTAATTTGTTCATTTAAACAACTTTAATTAAAAAATAAAATAATAATAATAAGAATTTATTATTATTAATAAAAATGAAAGAAAAACTAAGAAAAGCTAATAATAATAATAATAATAATATATATGCATAATTATTTTATAAATGTAAATTAAAAATAATAAAATAATAATAATTATTAATAATAATAAAAAATAATATCTATTAAGCATATCTTTAATAACTTACAAACATCAACATCAACAACACGATAAAAATTTTTAATTAAATATTGTAAAATAGCCCGGAAACTAATTAATTATATACAGGTATATGGCGCTTAGTGTTGCTACAATTCAATACTTTGAGTCAGTACTTTAAGTCCAGTACTTCGATTCCAGTACTTAAATTCAGTAAAATAATACCAAAAAAAAAAATTAAAATTAAAAATAAATTTTTTGGATTTATTTGTTTAAAATTATATCTTTGAAACTATTTACGTTATTTAGTTTTATTTAGTTCCTCATTCAGTGCTGTTTTAAACAGTATTATGGTTAATTGATGGAACCAAGTAGCAGCACTTTGCAAATTATTACTGTATATGATAATTATGCGATTGTTTACTATAGTTATGCAATATGAATGTAGACAGTGTACACTACCACCTACTACATGTATTATGTGTTCTTTTAACAATTCAATGAGATACAGAGATATTTATTTCGCTTAAACTAAACTAAAACAAACATAAAAGTAATAAATTAAATTAATAAATAATCACATTAACTAAGGTTTTGATTTTGACTTTTTCTGATTTCTTTGTTTTTTTGTTAAAGAATTGTATTCAACACTTGATATTCTTTTGTTTTTTATTTATGTTTTGTGTCAAAAGTTTAAAAATAAAATAAATTTGGTAAAAAAGAAAATAATTAAACGATTTTGTTGTTTTTGATGTTTACTTAACTTATGTTAATCTCAATTATGTACTCAGTGAATTTTTTAATTTAGTTTATTCTGGTTTATTTAGTCTGAAATATATACAGGAATTCGTTGATACAGTTCTAGACAGTCTTCTGTTATAACAAAAAATATTTTAGTTAAAAACACGTTGATGCTTCTAGTTTTGATTAATTAAATTTTATACAATGAATACTCTTTATTAACTTTATAAAAGCTTCTAGCACGGGAGAATGTTAAAAAGAAACTAAATAATTATAATAACTATTTTTCTCTCATCTGTATGCTTGTATGCTACAAATAAATTTGTCAATTTTAACTTAAAGTTAAAAAAAATAAGTAAAATTCAGTGTGATGAGTTCAGTTATGCTCCAACTTTAATACAAGCAAGTAGTGGAAATCCCCATAAAAACAAATAAAAGAAATATGTTTATGTGTCAAGTGTGCCAATAATATAAATAAGGATTTATTATGATTATTAATTCATTATAGAATTAACATAAAGTGCCATTTTTGTAACCAAAAAAAGATATTTAAAATAGTGTTATATTGTTAAATAAAAGAAAAGTAAGTTATATAAGAATTGAAATTGTGTAATAAATAAACCAACAATGTTTCTGTATAGATGGTTTAGTAATTATATGAAATACAACATAAAAGCACAATAATTGACAATATTACTTGTTTGTAACTAGCTTATTATCGGTTATTGTTGAATGCCGCACATTTTTATTATTATTATTATGTCAGTGTGTATTTAATAAATATTATAAAGTGAAATTTTTTCTATAAAATAAAAAACATAATTATTTAACGATGCGAGAGCGAGAGTCAGTAATTTGGGCGTGTGTAAAGAACGAAACCTATTCAATTCAAAAATGTATTCAATGAGAGATTATTTATTTATTTATTTATGTTTTATATTTATCTAATTAAATGCGATAATAACAAATGCGTATATGAAATTTAACAAAAATTATGAAATCAGTTTTATTTAATTGTCTTTGATTGCTTTTTTTTATTATTATTATTTTGATTGTTAGGTGTTAATTAGGCTCTCACCTACACAGTTTTTGTTTGGTGTTTTCAGTTTTTTTTCACAATTTAATTATACATAGAAATGTTAAAAACATCGTATAGAGCTTAATATTATTCTAAGTGTATACTAATCCAGTTTAAACTACACAAAATATTTAAATTTTTATAGCAAAAAAAAAATTACATCATATTTTAACAAAAATAAATAAAATTTTTATTTGTATTTGAAGAATAATGGAATTTCTATGTTTATAAAAATTATTTTTTTCATCGAATTTTGTATAAAATTTTGAAAGTTTATTAAATAAATTTAAACATTGGGTGCGGTTTTTTTGTTTTTCGGTTTTTAAGTTGGAAAACATTTGATGTGATTTTTCGTTATTGTGATTTTATTTTTTATTTAATAATTTTATTACATTTATTTGCAATAAATTAATGTTTTCTATGCGAAAACATTGTGATTATAAAATGATGACACAACAATTCTAGTGAGTGAATACATTCAGCAATATTGTTTATATTATTAAAAATAAAAATTATCATCAACAGTTAATAATAGCTGATTGTGTCATAAGTTTATAAAAAAGCTTATCTTCATTATCTTATACAAATATTCATTATATTGTTACAATTATTTTGACTTACAACGATAAACTTGAACAAAACATATACTTTTATGGAAATAGATGTAATAAAAGACTTAAATTTACTGTTTTTATGCTATTGACATACATTTTCCAAGGTTTTATATCCGAATATGTCACATTTTAAACGTAAAATAAGAGTTTTTTTTAAGTTTAATTATTAATTATAATTTTTATTTTGTTAATTAAAGGATTTAAATGAATAATTTTAATTAAAATGTAAAACAACGAACCTGATTTTAATAAAAAATAAATATTAAATAACTAAATTATTAGTAAATCTACGTTAAAAAGTGTTTTATGTTTGTGTTGACACAAATACAACAGTCTTTAGTAATTTACAAATAAAAAACTGTGCTTTCTGGCTATAAAAATGCAAAGATGTGGGCAAACCATAAGTTATATAATAAATATTTAATTCATTTTTATTTAATAACAATGTTTTAATAAAAACTATCTATAATTAAAAATAATTAATTTGAAAATGTTTTAATAGTTGATTGTTAAAATTTTATTGAAAATAAATTGAGCTTTACCATATAATTATTCATATAAACTTGTGTGGCCTTGAATCAGATAATTTTATTACACACAATTTCAACGAAATTTTTTATTGCTCATGACTTCTATTTTTGTTAATTTTCTGTTAATTTAACATACGCAACATGTATATGTACATATATTTGTTTTCTAAATTCTTATCTTATATATTTATATTTATTTAGTTAATTTAATTAAAAAACACTGTGCCCATCATACAGTGTTTATTATTTTAAAAATTAAAGACATTTATTTTAGCAAACTAAAAAGCTTTTTTTCTCTTTATTTTATTCAACAGATTGTAAATAAAATTATGCACAAGAATTTTATTTTTATTTAAATAAAAGAAATACATAATTTTCAAAGAACAATTAATTATTTTAATTTATCAATAGTTTGATTAAAGACATTAAAATGGATCGACAATCATCACCATTAAATAATACAAATATTAGGATAACACATGCAGGAATATTACAAGAGAATCCTGATGGAACAAGAGAACCGCAAAAGATTACGCACGCTGGACTTTTAGCTAGAAGTCCTGAAGGTACTGCCGCTAAGGGTATGAATATTCGTGGCAATGAAGATTTATGGGTAGAAATACAAGCAAATACATTTAAAAATTGGGTTAATGAGCATTTAAAAGATACTGGAATGCAGGTAATATTTATTTAATTAAATAATTTATTAATTATTGAAAAGTAATTTATAAAAAATTAATTTTAAAGGTAATGGACATGTCGACAGATTTATGCGATGGTACGCATTTGTGTGCATTGGTGGAAGAACTACAAAAACGTCCGTTAAAACCATCGTGGAATCGCCGTCCTGGTAATCAACATCATTATTTAGAAAACGTTACAACAGCGTTATCGGCAATAGAAAAAGACGGTGTCAAGTTAGTGAATATTGGTAACGTTGACATTGTCAATGGAAATATAAAATTGATTCTTGGTTTAATTTGGTCATTGATTGTACGTTATCAAATTGGCCGAAGTAAATTCCCGCCACGAAAATTAATGCTGGCTTGGCTTCAAGCAGCACTACCAGATTGTCGTATTTCAAATTTAACAACCGATTGGAATACTGGAATAACATTATCAGCATTATTAGATTACTGTGAACCAGGACTTTTCCCACATTGGAAAAATTTAGACCCTCAGGAGCCTGTTCGAAATTGTACTACAGCCATGAACATTGCATTTAGAGAATTCTCGATTCCTAAAGTACTCGAACCAGAATATTTAGCATCACCATGGTTAGATGAGTTGTCTGGAATGACATATTTGTCGTACTTTATGAAACCGGGAGGACCAGGTTATAAGGCGACAATGCGTTGGGTCAACACACAATTAAAAACACCTGTCAGCAATTTTACTACAGACTGGAATAACGGTCGTGTTTTTTGTGATTTAATAAGAACAAAAGGTGGATCTGTACCACATGCTGATAAAATAAATATAACCGATCATACACAATGGGAGAGTAACATTCGATCAGCAATTGACGCTGGAGAGCGATTTGGTGTTCGATCTGTTTTAACACCAAAAGATATGGCAAACCCAGAAGTTGAACATTTAGGTATAATGGCGTATGCAGCACAGTTACAATGGGTTTCACCTAGATCACCACTTTCTGACATGATAGCAGTTCATTTAGACAGTACTTCTGGACGCGTTGGCGAACCAGTAAATATTTTTATTGATGTTGATAATTAAATTTTATTTCTTATTATTGATTTTTACCTTAGACTCATTTTAGAATTGAAATTCTCACAAACGAATTAGACATCTCCAATATCAGAGCATATATTTTATCACCAGCTGGTTTTCAATATGGACCTTTTAAATTAGATAGTGCTGGAAATGGAATTTTCGTGCCAGAAAAATATGGGATGCATGAAATAATTGTGGAAGTGGATTCTGATGGAATAGACAAATTGCAAGGGCATTTCTTTCGAGTTCTGCCAAGGTTAGTTCCAGTTGCTCCACCTGGTATGGCTCCCTGTGCTTTAGGCAGCTTAGTTGAAGTACTTGTTAATGCAACAGGTGCGCCTAAGTCAGAGGATATTTTGGTTACAGCATACAGTCCAACAGGAAGATCACTAAAATGTCCAATTAGAAAAGTTGAAGAGGGAAACAGTGCTATATTTAAACCAGATGAAGCTGGTATATGGGAAATTGCAATCACATACCAAGGCCGTCATATACAAGGCGGACCATTTACTTGTTCTGTATTTGACGCAAATGGAGTTTCAGTACATAATTTAGATGGAGCAATGCCAGGTCGTGCCCATTCATTTGAAATCGATGCACGAGGCGTAGGAGTGTCAGGAGAATTGCACGTTGATATTGTTCATGAGAAACGTTCATTGGTTTGCTCTATTGAGAAATTAATGGAAAATAAATATCAAGTAACATTTATGCCTAGACAAAATGGCAAATATCGTGTATATATTTATTTTGATGGTCATGATGTAAAAGGTTCTCCATATATAATGCGTGTCGGTACACGTGGTCGCTCTGGAAAAACACGATCTAGTCCGTTACATGACAGTCGTCATCGTGCCGAGAGTCCGTCAATGCACTACACAACTTCTTCAACAAACAAAACCTCAGTTCGTCGTGAACTTTATTCACCACAGACCACAGGCAAAACTTCACCAATAAATGATGCTAATAAATACTCTCCACAAATATCAACTAAATATGCTCATGATTCTAATACATTTAGAAAACAAAACGAATCATCATATAATAAGAATAGTGAAATGTTATCATCAACAAAATATGATAAAATAATTACACCTCCATCAAGCGTTGATCCTGTTCCATCGGCTAAGAGTGATTATTATTATAATAAAGAAAATGAACTGTATATTTCAAAAAAAATAAATAGAGATGCGACATTAAGTCCTCCCCGTGACAAAAGCCCTTACACAACATCAACAAGTAATTTAGTATCAAATTTTGGCAATAGCAGTAGTAACTCTGCTCGCAAAGAATATACTGACACTTCTTATTTAACTCATATGATAAGTGAGCAGCAACAACGACTCAAAACTACGCCCAGTCCTATTCATGTATGTTATGATTTTTATTCGCAAATGCAAAATTTAAATGAAAAAAAAAACTTTATTTACAGATTCGTACGAGTCCCGTTACCGTAAAATTGGCTACACATCACGAAACAATTACACGCAATGATTCGAATGCTAGTCCTCGTCACTTTGTAACAACATCGTTTACTCCTGTAGTAAATAGAGCTTCGACCAATTCTTCAAATGCTCATCGGGTTCATAGCACAATGCAGCAAAATAGCGAAGATAACACATATAGAGTGATTCGAGAACAGCAACAATACAAAACTACATCAAAAAATTTTTCAAATGATCCCCATTCAGGAAGTTCTCAAGAACCATTAGTCAAGAATAATTCATTGCGACGAGACAGCTGGGATGTCATTAATAAAACAAAGAATATCTTGTCTCACAATTCTCTAGAGTCACTAGCTAATATGACAGAGAATCAATTAAATACTGATTTAAGTTATAGTCGAGATGAAGGTGCTACACAAAGTGGATCCATTAGGGAAACTGCGATGGTTGATCATGAAACTGAACGTAATACCAGATACAACAAATTTGCACTATTTTCAGAGGAACCATTAGCAAACCAAAGTGCTCATCAATTGCCAACCGTTAATAAATTTTATTCCGATAATAGTGACTACAAAACAACAGCAAAATCTTCCTCAAACTATGTGTCAACTATGAAAGAATCAAATGAACGTTTTGTACGAATAAACGAGGAATTAGAAAAAGGAAATGCTTTCGCTAAATTTCGTCCGATAGATAAAGATACGTCTGGAGCTGATACAATTCGTGTACAAAATATTGAAGAAGGAGTATTGGGACGGCCAGTAGAATTTCAAAGTAATAAAATTTAATATTTTTTTGTTATTGTTCTTAAATAATTAAATTTATTATTCTTTCTTTTATATAAAAGTTGATGGCTCACGTGCCGGATCAGGAAATTTGGAAATCTTGGTAAATGGTGGCAGAGTAACATCATCGGTTCGTGCATTGGGTGAACAACGATTTATAGCTAGTTTTACACCACATGAAGCCGTAATTCATACTGTTCAAATTACATTCAATGGCGACACGGTACCAGGTAGGTGAACACCTCTGTAATATTAATACGTATAAAAAAAATAATTCCGATTTAGTATAAAATGCAAATCTATTTTTTTTTTCATTTATATACACTTGCACATATCTTATATACCAATACCATATACATAAATACATTAACCAAAAGGAATTCCATTTATGTTTTGTATATTTCTCTTTCTCTCTGTCTTAAACACTATACACTTTGTCTTTATTTTATTCAGTAAATTGAAATTTCTTTTTCTTGAGTGGGCATGAAATCTTATTTTATTATATACACACCTTAAATTTATAACATTATTTCAATTGAAGCCAGTTTTTCTTTTAAATTCGTTTCGTTTAGTTCAGTTTCCGTAGTTTAAATATCGGGTTTCTTGCTTAAGAAATAGTGAAGTTTTTCGTTTTTATTTCTTAAAAATTAGTAAAACAAAAAAAAAATAAGTGTGTTAAAACGAAAACAAAAATACAATCTTATTAATAATTTTTACTAATTAATTCATTCATATTAACATTATTAAATTATTTTTTTTGTTCTAACATACATATGTATGTCAAATTGATTTTAAATAAATTAAAAAAATAATAATAATAATAGTTTTTATGTGTTTTTTGCCTATACAATAATTATTATTTTTTTTTTAACTATAAACATTCTTAAAATCCAGTGGCGTATACATATAAGTTTTACAATTATTAATGTCACAAACTAAAGAAATAAAGTATTTATGTTTAAATATGATGACACGACACAATTGTTATATTGTTTAATAATAAACTAATTAATTGATTAATTAATGATTAAAATTTTAATTATTATTTATTTATACGGGCGGGATAAATATATAGAAAAATATAGATTAATTAATTAATTAATAATAATTTTAAAGAGTTAAACATAGTGAAAATTCAACAAAACAAGAGATATTCATTAAAGGTGTGTGCAAAACATTGTTTATTCTAATTAGATTTTATTATTTATTTTTGACATTTATTAACTAATTTAAATTTATTATAAATTAATTTTTATAATTTTAGAGTAAATAAACAGTTTTATATATTGTTTAGTTAGTTATAATTATGTTAAAAATGTTTAAAGAGAATACAGAAGAGAAAATTTCAAAAAAATAAAATACACTCTATTTTTGACTTTAAATAATCAAAATTATATACATTCTAAGCATAAATATACAATTTAATTATTTATTAAGTAATATTTCTATGTTTTATAACTAAAATTGCAATTAATTAATTAAAATAAAATTAGACACTTACATTGATTTTGTTTATATAAAAATATGGTGGTTAGTTCCTCATTAAAAAGGTGTTAAAAGTCCTTTATAACACTTAATATAGCACCTTTATAACAACAAAACATTATCATTTATAATTAAACACGAAAATAAGCTCAAATAGAATAATATTATACTAAAAACAAATCAATTATTTTGTACATTCACTTAATTTAAATCAAATACCAAACTATTGCACTATGTTTAAAACATTTATTTACCGTTATTCACATTTATACAGTGTTTTATAGTAGGTAGTTAGCTTGTACGAAATCAATAAAATGTAAAATGAAATTGGTTCGTGAAAGTGAATATTATATTTTATTTTGCAAATATTTTGCATCATTGCCATTGCTACGCTGTATTGGATTTGTGTTTAAATTTATTATTTTTATTTTGTTTATTAGGTTCACCCTGGCACGTAGATATAATGTCATCTCCTGGCTTAATAACAACAGGTGAATCAACACGACTTGTTTCAGCGAATACACCGACAGTTTTTGAAATTTTACCGGCACCGGGACAAACAATACATCGTAGTGATTTTGTGGCAACTGTTTTAGCACCAAGTAAATCCAAAGTAAATGCAAGAATAAAGCATGAGACATCCGATGGATCGGTGCGCATTGAATTTGTACCGACCGAAGTTGGAACACACATAATTGAGGCCACAGTTGGAGGTGCTAAACTATCAGGTGGCCCACTTATTGCTAAAGTGTATGATGCAAGTTTAATTCAAGTAACTGATGTAAATGGAGGAGTCGTTGGCCAACCGTGTCAATTTCGTGTTGATGCCAGTGCTGCTGGTGAAGGACAATTGGAAATTTCAATAAATGAAGGCGAAGTGCCAAATCACGTCCAAGTGGTCGGTGGTGGTCGCTGTTTAGTGTCATTTACTCCAGAACAAGCAAAACCACATATGATTGACATTAAATTTAATGGAATTACAGTACGCGGATGTCCGTTTGTGTGCTCAGTTGCCGATACTTCAAGAGTTTTATTAAATCTCACTAATCTTGAACTTGTGCCAGTTAATCGAGCAGCATCTTTTCACATAACCGTCAGTGGCGGTGGTGCAGCTGAATTAGCCGTTAGTGTTCGAGGCCCACAGGGAGAACTCCCTGTTCGCGTCACAGGTGACATACATGCTGGATTCACAGCTGAATTCACACCCACAATAGTCGGTGCACACTCTATTAATGTCGAGTATAATGGTTATCCTGTCCAAGGTACACCATTCTTAGCAAAAGCCTATGATGCTGCTAAGGTGTCAGTTGGTGCGGTAACACGTGGCACCGTTGGCCGCCCGGTACAATTTACTGTCGATGCAGGTGATGCCGGCGAAGGAAATTTGGAAATAACAATATCAGCAAAAGGACATAATATACCGACCCAGGTTCATCCACAAGGCAACGCTAAATTTGCCGTTTCGTTTGTGCCAGCCGAAACATGTGAACACATCATAAATGTATCATTTAATAAAATGCCAGTGCCCGGTTGTCCAATTTTGGTGTCAATTAGTGGCGGTATGGCAGGCCCCCAAGTATCATTAGGTGGACCTGGTCCGGTACATCATGCTAACTCTTTGGTTATTAATCACCCAGGCGGCAGACTTGAAGACATAGAAGTCAATGTTGAAGGTAAGAAATACGTTGAAATTGTTTAGGATTACTTTGTTTTTTATTTTCGTTTCTATAATTATTTGCATATCCAGATCAATCAAACTTCTATAAATTTTTATCTCTTACATATTATTCAATTTTAATTAATTTTGTTAATTATTACTTTAATAATTCATTAAAACATTTCATTAATTTTTATTGAGGTGATGAATTTTTTTGTAAATTCCTTATTCAACTTTATTATCACTATTATTATTATTATTATTATCACTATTATTATTATTATTATTATAATTAATTTTAATTATTTTAATTATTTTTATTATTATTATGTTTGTTTTGTTTTGTTTTTTTTTTTTTTTCATTTGTCTTCTAAATTATAATTTCAGGGCGACGAAGACTATTGTACTAAGACCTTTAATATTATTATAATTATTATTTTTGTCTCTTCTTTTTATTGATTAATATTATTTTTTTATTTTAATTATTTAATTTTCCACTAACTACAATTAATTGTTTTTGGTTTTTTTTATTTTGCTTAAGCTTTATTAAAAAAATTAAAAATAAAAAAACAAAAGAATGGAAATGTTTTAAAGAATAATCAAGAAACAAATGGTGATCGTTGGGGTTTTGTTTATTTGACTTATATGTCACATGTGCGTTTGTTTTTTTTTTTTGGTATTATTTATCTAATTTGAGGGATTGTAGGAGTTTTCTAAATAAATTAAATTGCATAATTATTCCACAGTTCAACATTTTCACAATTATTTGACAATAATAATTTATTTTGCTAATTTGCTATAAAAGAAACGGTTTGTGTGCTTTTTTTGGGCTTAACTAATGATATAACAATAAGATATAATTTATTTTTACTATTATTATTATTATTATTTTTAATTATTTAGTAATTATATTATTATTTTTTATTAATAAAATTAATTAATAAAATAATTTAAATCAAACATAAAATTATTGACTTGTTCTTCTTCTCATCATTTTAATTTATTTAAACACAAAAAAAAACGAAACGAAACACTTTTTAACGAAAACAAAAAATTTAAAATTAACGACAACCGTTAAACAAATTAAAAAAAAATATACTTAAATGACAATGAATGGAAATTCAGGTCCATCTGGACAATCGGTGCCTGCTCAAGTATTACAAACCTCAGACTCTGGACTGTTTAAAGCAGAATTTGTACCACGATCAGTTGGTGAACATCGAGTTAGTGTAACAGTGACTGGGCAACCTACAGCGGGAAGTCCATATGCTGCAAAGGTTTTTATTTTATTATTATTTTTGTAAAAATAAAAATTAAATTTATTCAATTTTTAGGTTTATGATGTAAACGCAATTAAAGTAAAAAATGTCAGCAATGGAACAGTGGGTAAAGCTGTAACTTTTCTGGTTGAGACATCACAAGCTGGCCCAGGTAATCTTGAAGTAACTGTTAATGGAGGACGTGTTCCTACATCAGCTCAAGCGCAAGGGCAACACACTTATGCGATAAGTTTTACACCACGAGACGCTCAACATCATACAGTGGAATTACGTTTTAACGGACAAGACGTTCCTGGTAGTCCGTTCACATGTAAAGTGGCAGCTGCCGCTAGAATCGTATCACTGGAAACATTAGATAAAGTTAGTGTTGGTAGGAGTTTTGACTTTTTGGTGGAATCAGAAGTATCACCAATTGTTGAAATTCTTGGTCCTGCTAGACGTATTGTTGAAGTTAACGTTGAAGAAACAACTTCTGGTTATAAGGTTAAATTTGAACCTATTGATGTTGGCGATCATTCTATTGAAGTTCGTTTACCACAAAGTGGACATGTAGAAGGCAGTCCTTTCTTGTTAAAGGCATATTCAGCTGAAAAAGTTATTGTTACAGACATTAAACCAGGCGTAGTGGGAAAGAGTGTCAGCTTTGGAATTAATGCTAGTCAAGCTGGGGCCGGTAATCTGGAGATTATTGTAGCTGTTAACGGCAAAAACGTCCCTAATTTTGTACAATCTGAAGGCAATGCCAGATTTAAGGTTAATTTTAAACCAACTGAAGCTGCTGTCCATTCATTATCTGTTCGTTTCAATGGACATCCAGTTCCTGGATCACCTTTTGCGTGCCCAGTCTCACCAGCTCCCGTCTCTTTAACAAAAGCTACAGCTAGTGGTGATTCATTAAAACAAGCACCAATTAAATGTGACAGTATGTTTGAATTGGAGGGCTTTGATGTCGCTGGAACTGAACCACAAGTAATCATTACATCACCCACTGGAGAAAATGTTCCATGTACAATAACTGCTCGTGACAACACCAACTATTTCGCTACATTTCACCCGAACAATGTTGGACGTCATCTTATCAGTGTCACTGTTAATGATCAACATATTGTAGGATCTCCATTTTCTTGCAATGTTTTTGATATTTCACGCGTATCTATTAGTGGATTAGAACAGTATGCAGGACCAGCAATTTTGGGAGTTCCAGTTACTTTTAGTGTTGACGCTGCTGGAGCTGGAGAAGGAACTTTAGAACTTGTAGTTTCAACGACAACAAGCACAGTAAAAGCTGAAGTTGTGGCCTGTGCTCGTGGACTCTATGATGTCACATTTATTCCACAAACATGTGATACTCACTTTGTAAACATCACATTCAATGATGTATCCGTAAATGGTAGCCCATTCAATGTTGATATTCAACAAACCGTTCAATACGCTCAAGTTGGAGGTTTAGCAGCTGTTGAAATACACGAGGATGACCACACAAGTGTTGAAATAGTAGGTCCTGACAACAAACCAATTTCGTTTACAATGAAAGCCAATTGGGCCGAATTTCGGACCGAATCAACAGGATCGTATATTATTCGTTTCATTGATCGAGAGACTTTTAATTTAATTGCGACCAGAACTGTCAGCGTCTTTGATCCAAGCTCCATTAAAATAGTCGAAGTCAGTGAAGCTCATTGTCATCGACCAGCAACAATTGTTGTAAATGTACAAGACGCAGGACAAGGAATTTTAACTGCTATGGTTCGATGTGGTTCACTCGAAGTTCCTCACTCTATTCGAGGTCCCAGTAAAAATAACGAATGGGAAATAGTGTACCATCCAACTAGAGTTGCGCCACATAAAATCAACATAATGTACAATGGTGTTCCAATCTCAAATAAAGCAATCGAAATCAACGTTGCCCCAGCAATCTTAAACACAACAAGCGGCGTTAAAGAAATCAGTGTTAGTGGAATAGGTCTTTACCAAGCACGTATAGGTAAAACAACTGCGTTTACTATCGACACTAATGGAAGACCCGCTCGTGAATTTGACGTTGTTGTTTCTGGACCAGGAGGACAAGCACTTCCAGTGCGCTGTTATCAAACAAAAGGTGGCCAACTTCAAGCAGAATTTACTGTTCAAAAAATTGGACAATGTCTTATAGGTAAAATTAGTATTAAACGCATAATTGTTGGCATATTAACAAAATTGTTTTTATTTTTGATTTGCAGAAGTTCTTCATCAATCAAAACCATTACCCGGAAGTCCATTTACATGTGAATCTTTTGATCCAAATAGGGTATCTCTTCACAATGCTCATCAAGGCCAAGCCATTTCTCATCAACCAATAGCATTTACCGGTAAGATAACCACATAAAACGTCCATATGCATAATTTATTAACATTCAAAAATTTTAGTTCATCCAATTGAAGCTGGTTCTGCTGAACTCGAAATCACTGTTGTATCGCCAACAGGTCAAAATATTCCTGTGCGTATGCATCAACATGCCGAAAATAGTGAAAAACACCAAATAGAATTTACGCCGACACAGTCTGGACACTATAAAGTCAATGTTTTATATGGCGGGGAGCCAGTTACTGGATCACCATTTACTTATGCTGTATCAAATTCATCTGATACCAGTTTATCTGCAATAAAAATGGATAGTCGTGCTACTGGCAATGGTCTTGAAGTTTGTCATCGCGGAAAAGAAGCCTCATTCATTATTTATAGTCCGACAACGCCAAGTGTTCAAATTGAACGATGTGGCGAACACATTGAACGAATTGACGCAAAAATCACAGTTAATCATACATTGTTCAAGGGGATGTAAATTATTAGAAATTTAATTATACTTTACTTACAGTCTTTAAACAATAATGAATGGCGCATATCGTATACGATTCTATCTGTTGGAAACTATGAAATAAGAGTAAGTTGTCCAAATCGAGGGCCACTTCCTGGTTCACCATGGAAGCTATCATGTGTCGATTCGTCTAAAGTTGCACCAGTTGGTGGATGGGGACCCTTGTTAGATGATGAAGGACGCTTAATTATACCAGCGCGTATTATTTTCGACACATATCAAGCAGGTCCTGGTGCTCTTACATGTACAGTCGATGGAAGGGAATTAAGTAATTATTTACAAGCTAATTCAAAACAAAATATGCTAATTTGATTTAATAGTGGTAGAAAAGCAATCAGATGGTCGCTCTCGGATCTACATTCAAGCAGAAGGTATGGGTCAAGGCGAGCATGAATTTGATTTGAAATGGAGCGGAGTTTCAATATCACAATGTCCACGAAGTGCATTTGTAGCATCAACAAATCAACAGGCAGCCGATAAAGTTGTGCTAACAGGACGAGGACTTGTTGCGGCTCAAGCTGGCGAAGCTGCACATTTCACAATTGATGCTACACAAGCCCCATCTGGGCGACCGGATATTGTTTTGTGTTATCAAGAAAATCCATCAGCAACAATTCCTGTAACCCTGACACAACCACGACCCACAGATGCAATTTGGTTAGCAAATTATACAGCTTCCCGATCTGTACCGGGTCCACTTAGTTTATCAGTTAAATGGAATGGGCGATTAGTCAAGGGTTGTCCATTAAACATTGCAGTAGGTACTGGAGTAGATGCGTCAAAGGTGCATTGCTCAGGAGAAGGCCTTCGTAATGGCGTAGTCGGTCGAGAGATTAGATCATGGATCGATACAAGACGAGCTGGCCCTGGAGAATTGACAGCACACTGCACTGGGCCACGAAAAGTTGCTTATTGCGAATTATACGATCACGGTGATGCAACATTTACATTAAACGTTAAACCACAAGAACCCGGCCGACATTTATTAACAATAAAATATGGCGGACAACATGTACCCGGATCACCGTTTGCTTTGAAAGTAGCAGGTGCACCCGATGCTAGCAAAGTTCGAGTTTATGGTCCAGGAATAGAACATGGAGTTTTAGCTACATTTCAATCGCGATTCATTTGCGATACACGAGGTGCCGGCGCTGGTCAATTAACTGTGCGAGTGCGTGGTCCCAAAGGAGCGTTCCGTGTAGAAATGCAACGTGAAAGTCAAAAAGATAGAACAATTCTTTGCAAGGTATGTGATTGTTTAGAATTATTTTTAGTCAACTTTTAAGACTAATTTTGAATATTTGTAGTTTGATCCCACTGAACCAGGTGACTACCGTGTTGAAGTTAAATGGGCTGGTGAACTAGTACCAGGATCACCATTCCCAGTTATGATATTCGACACAGAAGAAGAACTAAGAAGATATTTACAAAATTTATAAATTCAAATTTATATCTAATGTATTTGTAAAAATATATATAAATTATATTTATTTGTTATGTTTGATTGTTTATAAATATTTAATAAAAGAATTTTTTTTATTTAAAAAATGAATGTTGTTTGCTCACTAATAACCTTAACCTTTGTATTTAAATGAAATTAATTATTTAAATTAAAAACATTTTTACTTTATTCAAAAATATAATTTTTCATATACAGATTGATAATAACAGGAGTTCTTTTTGGATAAAAATTAATTCAAATTAATGAAACAACGAGAATCAATGATATGATATGTATAAATTAGTTATAAATAAGGTTTTGTATTTACTCTTTTATGTGATTTTATTTTACTTATATATTTTTGATTCGGTTCTGCATCTGGGATAGTAGAATTTGTATGCTTCCAAATATTCAGTAAACCTTTTTCACCACCGGTTATTAATGTATTTGTTTTCTCATCAAACATACTAACTCGAACAATTTGTTCATTTTGTTTAAAGTTACTCATTTCATTTAATAAATTATTTTCCTGATTTATAAATAAGCTCCTGAAACATCCACTGTAATATAAAAATCAAATTAATACAATTCTGGTACAAAGAAATAATTTTTCGTATTACTTACGATTGATTAGAAGAGCCAGTTAATAACATTATTTTATTATCATAATAATTATGGGTATTAATTAAATAACAATCATTTATTGATTTTCTTCTATTAATTTTTGTTATTAAATTACGTTTATATTTTTTAATTAAATTAACATCATTAACGTCATATAATAATAAATCGTTTGTATGCGTAATGCATGTTAGCATATCATTATTATTTAGATTTGTATGCCAATTAATATTATTAACACTTAATTCAGTGTTTATAGTGTATTCCAAAGCATCATCTTCATTTTCTTGACTTATATCAAATATATTTATTAGTCCATCCGTTGAACCTGTTGCTAATTTATCAGAATTATCCGCATGAAATTTCACCTAATTATAAAATAACATTAATTCCAATTTATGTATATTTATAATAAAAAAATACCGTAGTTATATCATCAATATGACTTTCCGAGTATGTTCCTAGTATTTCTTGTTGTCTTATATCAAAAAATATTAATAATGCATCTTCTTTTACTTTTTCCGTTCCACAACATAATATTCTACTGTTAGAATTAATATCAAAGCTGATAATTGGATGAACAGCATTATTTGAATTATCTATAAACAAATTTCAATTTTAATTAAATATTAATCGTTTAAATATTTACACTAACCAATAACACTATTTAAAGTAGCAACTAATTCCAATGTTCTTAAATCAATAATCTTAACAAAACCATCTATTGCTGATACATATAGCATATTATCATTTACAAATTTCATGCCACTTATCATATTATTACATATACTGTAGTTATTATTTAATAATTTATTTAATCCAGTATTATTGACATCATAGATTTGTATTGATTTATCGGATAAGCCAACAGATAATTTATCAAGATTTTTTGTATTTGTTCCATGCAATATATATGATTTTGTTGGTTTAACTAATTCAGATTTTACAAGATTATAATCAACATTAAATAATCTATTTAATTCATCATCATCAACTGTATCACAATCAGTTATTTCATTCTCATTTTCTGAATCATATTCAGCCTGCTTAATAAAAGATTCTACAAATAAAAATTATTAATTAATGCGACTATGTAATATATTTATTAAATTTATTTAAAATACCATTAAATACATCAGACATGTTATTTAAATAATATCTGAAC
The DNA here is from genome assembly GCA_963942525.1 of Ptychoptera contaminata. Classification (NCBI taxonomy): domain Eukaryota; kingdom Metazoa; phylum Arthropoda; class Insecta; order Diptera; family Ptychopteridae; genus Ptychoptera; species Ptychoptera contaminata. The sequence goes on along the minus strand of OZ012638.1, from coordinate 35,862,711 downwards.
TATAGGTCACCGATAAACACGTGCTTTAATATTTGAAAGCACATGCAAACTGAATAGAAACGTCAAACTGATTCATTATTTTAATATAAACAAAACACTAAGGTTTGGATTTTTATCGTCATTTTATAATTATAGAAATTTTAACATGTTTTCACAAAATAACAATTAATTCTAATTAAAATACTAAAAACATATTAATTTTCTCTGATTTTATTTATATACAATAGTCTTAACAAATTATTAGGAATGTATTTAATTCATTAATAAACTATTCATTTAAATACGGTTATCATAATAAAAATCATAATTAATTATTTACGTAAGCCATTTATTTATTTATAAAAATTTATGAATAAAAAATTTAAAAGAAAAACATAGTGTTGTTTTAATTATTTAAATAATAAAGTAAAAAAAAAATATTAAATTTGTTCATGAAAAAAAATAATAATCAATTAAAAATATTTATATCTGTACATTGCAACTCCAGCCACACCAATTAAAATAGATCCCATAAAATATGCCCAGAGTTTAAACTATAAATAAGAAAAAAAAAATAACATTTAAAGAAAAAAAAACTTAAAAAATTAAAGTTATAAGAAGTGTCCACATAATTTGGAAAAATAATTAAACTTCTGATTTATTTTTAAATTTATTGCAATTATTAATTTACTTTTGGTGCTTCTCTATTATCGCTTTTTTGTTTTTTCGTTTGTTCCAATTTTTGGGCATGTCCTAACATTTTCTGATACAAATCTTGTTCATTTCTAGCCTCTCGACGTTGCTTTAATATTAACTTTGATAATTCCTTGAATTTAAATTTAGAAATTAAATCTATATAATAATTAACAGTTTTTAGTTTTTAATAAAAATTATACTTGTTGTATGGCTCTACTGTCTGGATCTAATGTTGCTGCCTTTTGTAATATTGGCACGGCTCCGTTTGTGTCACCTTTTGTATCCAATATTTTACCTTTGCGAAATAATGCTTTAACGTTATCTGGCTGACAACGTAATACGTGTTCGACAGATTGTAATGCAGTATCATACGCTGATATTTTCATTTGAGCCAATGCTAAATTATTATAAACTTTGACTATATCTTCTAATAATTCATGTGATTCAGCATTTGTCGGCTAAAATCAATATTTTTTAAGTAAAAAATCATTTATAACAATCGTATATATATATATAAATATATAAATTACAGTCATTTTCTGTTCACCATCATTATTACTTTCATTTTCATCTAAATATTCTAAAGCACGTCTATAACATTGTATTGCCAAATTATATTCATTACGATCATACCAGAAATTTCCTCGCTCACGTTTATAATTACTGAAATAAAAGCATTGCAAAAATTAAAAGAAAAAATAAGACAATATAAAAGGAGCAGATGTTTACCCAACTTCTTTTCTATGTGTAAATGTTATCGATCCTAAATCATCTTCTTCTTTGCAAGATAATAATTCTACTGTGTATATCAACTAGATTTATAAACAAAATTATTATAAAACGTTTGTTAATTTTTTTATATTATTACAATTACTTTAGCATTTGGTGGAATGGAAAGTTCATTATTTTCTTCATTTTTTAAGCCTAAAGCTCCATACCCAAAACGGTAGTCTACAAATATTTCTGCCGTTTCGCCAACGTTCATTAATGGTAAAGCCATGTCGATGCCTTGAACCACCTTTAAAACATTTAAAATAAAATGATTAATTATCTAGAGACGCTAACAATGTAAAATTACTTCAACATCTCCAACTTGTACAGTAAAATTGGTTTTGTTTTCAACAATTAAATCACTATCCATTAATTTACCAATTAAATTTATTTTGCAAATATCACCTCTAGTGGGTTTAAAATCGGAAGCACCTTTAACAATAACCTTTTTTAAAATAACAAAAATTAATAAAAACGTACCACATATTGTATTTATAAAAGAAAAACCTTTTTGGTCAATTGACCATTTCCAACTATATCAAGAACCGAATCTTCTGAACTTTCCTCCTGTTTAATTGTTACTTCATCGTTTATTTTTTTATTTTCATCGGAATTAGATTCTACGGACTTTTCTGCTTTCGAATCAAAATTATCTGTCGTGTTTTTTTCATTATGAATTGATGTTTTTGTATCTTCATTTTCATTTAAATTTGATAAATCTTCAAATGAACTATTGCTTGACTTTTCAGGATCCATTTTTTATAAATATTTTGATATTTTTCAGGTTTTTAAAGTGAATTTTTTCCTTAAAAGTATGAATAAAAAAAAACTAAGAATGCTTTAAATAAAAAAGAATAAAATCTATAAAAGATTATACTTTATAGTAAATATATTTAAAATATGTAATTAACAAAAAAATGTATAAAAGCAATAAAAAAAAGATAAATGCACTTTATAAGTAAAAATATATTATAATATAGGTAAAAAATAAAATATTTTTGTATTGATGTAGGTAATTAGACTTTAAACAGAAACTTCCAGATTAATTAAATAATATTGCTTAATCATGAGACTTCACATAACCGTGATTGTGTTTTTTGATATATTTTTTCCAAATAAAACTCGCAAGAAATTAAACTTACGTTTATAATTTATATTTCCTATATTGTTTATTAATTTACTGGTAATAAATCTATTTGATTTTATTAAACAAAAGAACATATAATATTTATAAAAATAATATATGTCAATAAATATATTATAAAAAACACCAATAAGTGGAAAACAAATTTTGACAGCAATTGTATTTTTATCTTATTAAAAATCACTTCGTGGCCAACTTCTTGCCTTAAATTTATTATTTTTGACTATTTATTTCAGTCAAACGGTATTTTTCTATATTCATATAAAATTTTGTTATTTTAAACAGAGCGAAATATAAAATATAATTAATTATAATAACTGTAACAATTTCTTTTTTATATTAATTATTTAATTATATCTTTCTTTAAATTAAATTACAAATATCTTTATTTTTACAGAAAGTCAGAAACTGTATCCATATTTAAAATAAAAATGTCAGAAGATAAATAATTAAAACGTCAGATAACTTCATTATATATCTTTTTTTGACAATAATTAGCATAACATGTGGATATTTTTTTAATTTTTCCATACATTTTTGTTCAATATTTTTGTTGTTATAAGGTAATAAAATAATGACTATATATCCATTAAATACAAATAATATATGTTTTATTTAATTTGTAGTAATAATGAATCCAGAGAAATTAAAGAAATTGCAAGAACAAGTGAGAATTGGAGGCAAGGGTACTCCAAGACGTAAGAAGAAGATTGTGCATTCAATTGTTGGTACAGATGATAAAAAAATCCAAGCAACATTGAAAAAATTAAATGTAAATGCTATTCCCGGAATCGAGGAAGTTAATATGATTAAAGACAACGGCACCGTATTGCATTTTAATAATCCAAAAGCACAAGCATCATTACAAGCTAATACATTTGCCATTACTGGCCATGGTGAAGAGAAACAAATTTCAGAAATGTTACCTGGTATATTAACACAGTTAGGACCAGAAGGTTTAAATCAATTAAAAAAACTAGCTAAAACATTTAGAAAAAGTCATTCTTCTGCTGATGATGATGTTCCTGATTTAGTTGATAATTTTGATGAATTTGCTGTTGCAGATACTAAGAAGGACGTAACAAAGGAAATACCCGTGGCATAGTTTTTATTTACAAGACAAATATTTTATTTTTTGTAAAAACTCAATAAAGAAAATCAATAAAATTATTTAGAATTAAAAGATAAAAATGTGTTAATTTATTTTCAATTAAATATTAATAAAAACATTAACAGTTCAGTGTATTGAAGAAGTACTTATTAAAGTTCAATGGATTAATTGGGTTATAAAAATCAAAATCTGTCAAAAATGTATTCAAGTGTAAATGAATTATAATTGCCTAAAATATTTGTTTATCTTCTTTTATATACAGCAGAAACAGAAATTTTCTTGTTTAATAAAAAATGGATACATCTGATCATAAGAAGGAATTTTTGAGATTATCAACTAAATTTTTATTTATCAACTGTAACGATAAATCATGTGATATAAATGTTTCTGAATTGAATTTATTATTGAACGAATTAAATGGATTTGATTATAAGAGCAAACAAATAATTGATTCAAATGTAAGATACTCAATATATAAGTTTAAAACTATATTTATCTTATTTTATTTGTATAATTTTAGTCTGCTACAAGATTAATACAATCTTTCTCCAATATCCCAACATGTGAAGAAACTCTTGTAATAAAAGCATGTTTCTTAATTCGTTCTTTGGTTAATAAACAAAAAATTGTTCTGCCCAAAGAAGTCTTAATAAATACGATTTCGTGGTTATTGGAATTCCTAGAATTATTTTCAAATTGTGATATATGTGATGTTTTAGACGCACTGCAGATTTTATTTCGTAGTAATACAGAATTCTTACCAATAGTAATAAAAATAAATATTTAGATTAATTGTATATTCAATAAAAAAGTATATTTTTTTTTATTATATTTTAGAGTGAAAAGTTAATAATGCCAAATGGAATATTAACAGAATTATTGCAAAATCCTTTATATAAACAGAATACAAAAACGTTATATGATGGAAATACTTCTGAAGAAATCCTTTTATCTGTTATGTTTTGTATTGAATCAATATTAGTAACTTTTACAGAATCAAAAGATTTAAAATTATCAGATAATGTTATTTCAAATTTAGGAGATATCATTTTAAACAAAATTTTTAATATAAAACTTGAAAAGTTTGGACAATTGCGATATAATTTAATAATTACGTCTGCATTAAATTGCTGCCAATCTATTTGTTCTATAAATAAAATATGGACTAAAGATAGATTAGGAGAACTATTAGGATCCGCCAGAGCTTTTATTATGCGGGGATTACCAAATATAAATGATACTCAACCACAGAAATTATTAATATCCCAACAAGCGCTGTTAGACCCAGAAACAGTGTCCACATCTAAAGGTGGCAAAATTATTAAAGCCAGGAGAAGTAAACCAGCCCATAAATCAAAAAAACCTGAAAATCAAACTACGAAAACCGAAAATGAAAAGATTAATCGTCATCCTTATTCTTATGATAACTTTTATTCAGACTGTAAGAGAATAATAATTTGTGCAATTATTTGTACTCAATATATTTTTTATTTTAGCTGAGTTAACACATTATTTATCAGTATTGAAAACGAGTGAATCTGATTATTCTGAAACTGAAACAAATCGTATACAAAGTGATCGTGAAAAACAAACAAAATTGCGTTATGCAGCGCTGACTCTTATAGGTATTATAAGTAGAAAAATTGAAAAACAATTATTATTTGGTTATTGGCATTGTTTATTTAATTGCGATAGTTTTAATGTACAAACAATATCCTTACTAAATTGTGTTTTGCGTGATCCTTCTCCTAAATGTCGAATGGCTGCATTACAAACAATATCATTACTTTTTCATGGTTCTAAGCAGTATTTGTTACAAGCTGAAAATAGGTTTATAAAATCAGCAAATATTTAAATAATTTTAAAAAAATTAAAAAAAACAATTTACAGTGATAAAGCTCCATCATCATATATGCCCTTTTCTGAAGCACTTGGAAATATGATTGTAACAATATACAATATAATAACACAGGCGTTATCAAAGGAAAGTTCATTGCCTGTATTAACACAACTCTTAAAATGTTTAACAATAATGATTCAATCTACTCCATTTCATCGTTTAAAATTTGGAATTGTTACTGATTTTGTCAAATATATCAGAAGTTTACTTAACCATAAGGGTATGCATTATATTTTTAATTTAATTAGCAATTATAACAATTTTAAACATTTTAGATGTAACAATAAAAGTGGCTTCATTAAAAGTTATGGGATTTTTAATGTCTATAAATGACATAACAGTGGAAATATCAGATATTATTGGAATTCCAAAAGATGAATTTATTCTGAACAATAAAATTAATCAAACATGTGCTGGAGAACAGAATTTGTAATTATATTTATTTTTCCTATTTAATTTTGTTCATATTATATTTTCTTGTAGGATGGACGGCACAGAAGAATTAATTGATTCAGATTATGAGGAAGAAAGTGAAATTTTAAACAAAGAATTTGAAAACAATATAGTAATAACAGAAAAAGAAAATAATGTTACAATGCCTTGGCTATTAGAATATATTTTACAAAATTTAAGAGTTGTAAAAGCCGATACTATGGTAATCTAAAAAAAAAATCGATAAACATTAGCATATATTATGTTAATTTATTTTAAAAACATTTTAGGAAAGTAAAGAAGTATTAATTCCAATACGTATTGAATGTTTACAAGTGTTATCAGCTATGGGTTCACAATTTTTATTGATTAATTCTCACTTGTATTTAATCAGTAAAGCTATTGAATTATCTATAAATGATCAAATAACTCAAATTAAATTATATGGAGCTAAATGTGTGGATGTTATAGGACATTCAATAAATAAATATTTATTAGAACAAGGTAAATAATCCATAAGTATCCATATAGTATACTACATATATATTTTATATTTTCTCTTAAATAGGAACTAAACTAGGCTTAGAAATGAATACCTATATTAATCTTTGGCAAACGTTATTGCCGTGTTTAATACAACAAATTCAGGACACAAATCAGACACCTTTTTTACGATCAATATGTTGTGACGCTCTAGCCAATATTGGAGTCCATGTCTTTGAAAAATTACCGGTTTGTTTTATAATTACAATATTCTTTAAAATTATTATTTACTTATTCAATTTTAGCACGAACAACAAATGTTATTGGTTTCATTATTATCGAGTTGCGGGTGTGGCGAAGAAAGTATAGTTCGTGCTGCGGCAGTACGTGCATTAGCGGTTTATGTTCTGTTTCCCACATTATGCGATAATATGTGTTTTGTTGAAAATACTTCAGAATCAATATTACGAATTTTAAAAGATAATAATTTACAAGTTCGTATTAAAGCATCATGGTCTTTAGGGAACATTACAGATGCTTTCATTGCTAATATGTAAGATATTTTTCAAATTTATATATTTTAGTAAATTTTTGTAGAAAGTAATAATTATTTTTAGTGATAATCCCTATCATGAAGTTATTGGAGATGAATTACTGAAAACTATGATTGAAAATACTATTGAAATATCAAATGATAATGATAAGGTTTGTAAATAGTAAAAGATTATAAAAATTGATAATTTTAAGTATTAATTTTAATTCTAAAAGGTACGAAGTCATGCAAATCGTGCTCTGGGAAATTTATTACGTTTAATCAATGATAAACATTTATTACGAAAAGAATGGCAAGAATTATGCATAAAAACTATTGAAAAATTAATATATAATTCGACAATTGGTGGCAATATGAAAGTGAAATGGAATGCATGCTATGCTATTGGTAATTTTATGAAAAATACTTACATTTTAGATAATACAAATTTGGATTGGCAGGTAAGTTTTGTTTCTTGTAAAAAAAAAAAAAAAATTAAAAAGGGAAATTTATGAATATTTTTCTTTAAGGATTTAGTTTATCCGGCTCTTTGTTCCATAATAATACACTGTCCAAATTATAAAGTACGTATAAATGGTGCAATAGCTTTGTCCATACCAAAAAGTAGAAAATATTACTCTGAAAAAAATTTTATGCTAATATGGGAATCATTATTATTGGCTTTTGAACAAACAAATAATTTAATTGATTTCAATGAATATAAACATCGTGATAATTTAATTGAACAATTATGTTTAACAATGTCACATATAATTAAATTAATCAATACAAATGATTTAACAATATTTAATAATAAATTAATACCGCATATTGATAATATAAAAACAAATTGGCAACGCGTTTTAAATCGTTTAGTACCGGAAAAAACGAGTTTCTTATTGGAAACTATATCGTTTATTAATAAAATTAAAAATGATAATTTGACGAATGAGCAAACGATTGCAGTAAAAAATTTACTTCTATGTTTTTCTTCGATGCCTGAACTCACTTAAGTATAAAAAACTTTCTTTGTATTTATAATGAATTATGTTTACTATTGGCTAAGTAAAGAATAAATTCTTTTTAACGTTTTAAAATCTGCACGATTGTTATTAAAACATATTAATTTAAATAAAAATAGTTTATAATTTTGAAGCATATTTATTATAATAAGATTTTTTACAAAAATACATTATTTTTTTTTATAAATCTATTTATTCAACATTAAACTATTTCATAAATTGATGTGCATTTTAATATATTTTAATGAAGAATTAAATAAATTATTATTTTTTTATTAATTTTATGGTGTATTTTCATCCAACTCACTTAAAACTATGTTCTTTTCCATTGATTCTCGTTTTCTTAATAATTGATTTAAGTGCTGCAAAAATAAAAAGAGCATAAATTTGCAAATAAATTACATTTACGTTATTTTCACTCATAAAAATACCTCCTCAGAGTTTATCATAACGATTCGATGTTGAATTGTTGGTGCCAGTTGACAGCTTACTTGTTCTAAATCATCTAATGATGCACGTCTCAATAGCTTAAATGAAATTAATTAAAATATATATAATGAGACACGTAAATTTCTAGAAATATAAATATATAAACCTTAATTGATTTTAGTTTATTATCATTTATCTTTGATGTTTGCATATGTGAATTAGCGAATGCTGTTGTCCGAATTGGTAATGGACCATGTAATTCAATATTATCTAACATTTGTATCATGCTATGTCGTCTAGATAATGTCACCAATGATTGACGATGTTTTGAATGTTTGACCTTTCCCATACGAATTTCAATTGCTTTAAAATGATTTTGGATGGCTAGACCAAGTTCTGGGCATGCATCGTCATCCATCTTTAAAATTTTCAATTATAAATTTTATTAAATATTTTTTATATTTTATTAGTAATTTACAAGCGTGGAACAAGATTTGAACATTGTATATCCGTCACAACCACCATACATGTAGCTTTTAATACAAACAGTATAAGTTTGTTCAAGATTTAACCATTCATCAGCAATGCGTACCAGACGAGACTCTACTCTAGTGCCAGGTTTTTTTGTCGCATCAAAGACAAATGATAACCCAGATACTTGTGGGAATCTGCCTTCTAATTTCGGATAACTAGACACTGAATTTTCTAATGCTTCTAATAAAATATACCCAGGAACTTGAAGCACCACCAATGGATCACGCATTGGTATTATATTAACTAAATCTTTCATTGTGAATGGTCCAGGTGGATGAATTTGGTCTGATCTAAACGTTCCTATAGAATTTGAAATTATTTTTAGATTTAATTTTTAATCAAATATAAATTCTATAAAGATTAACCTGAATTAATTAAAACAACATCGACACCTGTCGCTGCTAAAATAACATCACATACCCAATTTCCTAAATTAGTTTCTGATGTTCTGATATTTGAAAAACGTCCATCCAGTTCCACTGCAAAGTTACCTAAAACGTCTGTCATTTTTGATTCAATCATATCTGAAAATGGAAAACAAATTATTAATCTTGATGCCTGCATGTTTTTTTTGGAAGATATTTCACTTGAATATTTAGCAAGTTCCATTTTTAAATTTTCATCATCCTGATAACTCGATGTTACATCAATTTGTTCAACATTTAAGTCTATTTTACCATTTTTATTCCGTTCTTTTGCTAAAGAAATTTTAGAAAATTGTCGAAAATCTGTTCCGGATTTTATAATGTGTGTTCCATTTACATTAATAGTTTCAAATACGTGATCATGTCCACCTAATATTAAATCAATTTTTGGACAATGTTTCGCTAGTTCAATATCATTTGGTGTTCGCATATGTGTCAATGCTATAATCAACTGGCAACCTTCCGTGCACAATTCATCAGCCAATTGATTTCCAGCTTTAATAAAATCTATATACGTAACTTCTTTTGGATCAATTGTTGGTAATGTGTCCAACCATTCTTTTTCTACTAATCCAATAAGTCCGATTGTCATAGTTTCGGAATATTTATATATATGAGTTATTTTGCCACCGCCTTTAAAAAGATAAGTTTTTTTTATAAATAATTATTCAAAATCCAATTCGAATTGTCTAACCTAATGGGCGACCAGTTTCGTTATCCACGACATTTGACATTAACCATGGGAAATTTGTTTTTTCAACCCACTGAGTTAGAACATCTAATCCATGATCTGTTAAGAATTATAAATTTACAAACGTTTATGCGATCATAATTTATTTTTATTACCAAAGTCATGATTTCCAAACACAGCACATTTGGTACCTACAGCATTTAATACTGGTATCATTTGTTCTCCCTTTGTAAATGTACTCACTTTGGATAAAAATAATAATAATTAAATATTAATGTTAAAATAATTTTTAATGATTAATCAATTCAACGTACGCATACTTGGCGAAAATACATCGCCACTGAATAATACAATCGGATTTAGGTGATTAAATGTTTTCATTGCTGTGCAGAATTTCGCTGCACCACCAATTGGTTCCATACTTATATTTGAATCAATGTTATATACATCATTGTAATGCAATATTGTTATATATTTATCATTTTCTAATAAATTATGCTTTGCATTGCCTTTAAGCAAACTATCATGAGCGGTTGCTGTTAATTTTGAAGCAATTTCATTTGGAGAACAATTACTTTTCTTAGTAATATCATCTTCTTCTTCATCTTCTTTTACTAATTGATGTGACGGTAAAGATTGACTACTATTGGAATTATGAAACTGTGATACAGCTCTTTTTCCAGCCTCTCGTACTTCTATTGATGCCTTTTAATATAAAAATTTAAGTATTATTACACCTTTAATAAATATTTTCATTGGAATTACCTGCTTAAACCATCCGACAACATTTTTGAGCCCATTAGATACATCTGATGTTTCCGGTAGACTTGATGATCCTGAATCAACTAATTCACCCCATTTTGAACGTAATATTGCTTGTGATGCAAATCCAGCCATAACTTTTGTTAATATTTAATTAATTATTAATTAATACACCATCAGGTACTATTTATACAATTTTTCTAATTTTCGTGCTCTGAGCTTTAACGAATCGATAAAACTTTTATATATGTATTAACTAGGTGTTAAAAGGATTAATTCTTTTATTTATTTTTAATCTAAACAATTTAATAAAAACTGGGCCTACGATTTTATAGATATTATTTGCGAAATACACGATTTAGTAGAAATATTTTAACATTACCCCACGCTGACACTACTTTTGAAATACACTTTTTTTAATTAAATAAAATTTGTATGAACAATTGCCAATAAAAACATAAAAATATTAACTATAATTGACCGTGGCATTGTTAAATTGTTTAACGACAGTATTCATGTAGCAAACATGTTTTTAATGATTTGTTTGTCATTGAACGTAATAAAAATTGTGATCTTTTCTTTTATATAACTTAAAAATTTATTAATTCAACAAAAAATAAATAAATAAATACTCAGAAAAAAGGAATATTATCGAGATGAATCATATTCATTGTTTAAGTAATAAGGATAAATTATTTCTATACGCAAATATATTAAAAACTTTATAAATATAAACACAGAATATATATATAAATAAATAAAATCAATAATTATATTTTTATTTTTATCACTAAAGCAATTCCATGAAGAAAGCACAAAAGCTATTACCTACCTTTAGATATTTTAATTATTTATAGTTTCACTATTAACAAAAATAATAATAATAATAATATGTATTATTATGTAATATACATATGATTTTATATAATTAAGGTACTAGAGTAAAGTTTTTTTTTTTATTTAATATTTATTTATATATTATATAAAAAGCTTTTATATTAAAGGAAAATTTATATTTTATATAAAAGCTTTCGCATTTACCAAAGTTTCAAACCACAATTATGGAAGAAATCATATTTTTTATGCTTGTTTCATTGCAAAGTAAATTGTTTCTCGTTTATGATTTAAAATAATAAAAAAAGATCTATAAAAAAGGCCTTTCAGTTACTCTTCTTCCTAAGGATGATCATAAAAATGTTCCGGATTGTGTGCCAGTTTAAAAATTAGATTTCAAAGCAGGAGAAGAATAATAGAGCAGCAGCACCAATCTCTCTCTTTGTATAGCTAGTTTCCCACATCCTAACTCTTACTGATATAAGCTTTGTGTGGTGATATATAAAATTATATATTCCCAGCGGGATTCGAACCTGCAACAACTGCAAAAATACATTTACTTTTTACACAAATTTCCATCGACTTTATCCATTCGGCCACCACGACCGAGACAACTAAATAAAGGACAAGAACGTAGCCTTTTATAAATTTAATTATATTAAAAATAAATTTGTTATATTAGCTATACTAGCGATACAACTCGCGAATTCTAAATCTTTAATTTTTACCAATAAAAAGGAATGTATTCATCAAAAGGAAACAATAAGAATGGATAATTTTAAAATGATTAGGAAATAATTCCAATACGACTTTAATAAGAAAATTTTTTGTATTTTTTCTATCTGTTTTATTTATTTTCACTTTAATATTATATTTTAATTACTTTCTTTTTTTTTTAATTTTACAATAATAATTGATATATGTATGTATATATATATATATTTATGCACATAAATTTCATTTATATTTTTCTAGATAACGTTTCAGAAAATTTATATTCTCTAAATGTTAATATACAAATTAATTCACAAAAAAAAAGAAAATATTTTTTCATTGCGGAATGAAATTTTGTTTAATTAAATTAAATTTTAATGAAAAATTATGTAAGAATTGAAGAATTCGATTTAACTTTTTAAAATGCATTAATAATTTAGTTTTTTTTTTCATATTTAACTATTAAACAAAAATGTATAAAATTTATTAAAAAAACAAAAAGAACTAGAATCATAGAGAAACTATGTCATTGTGCCGAATACTGGATTATGACGACAAATGCCAGGACCATATTCTTCATAAGCAGCTTTAGTGTGACAGACTTGATAAAATTCAGGCTAAAATTAGAAATTAAATAATAAATTTTTTATAGAAAAGTAACAAACACTAAAAAACTTACAGTAGACGCCAACATACTACCACCAAACCATACAGCATAACGTTGCATATGATGTGATATAACAGAAACATCAATTGGTTTTGGCTATTTATTAATACAAAATAATAATTAAAGAAGAAAAAACATAAATCTCATAAAAATAATCTTACTTTAATGCGACCCTCGCTTAAATTTTCACTTATTCTCAGACGTGCATCGACCGAGCGTTTTATATCGCGTTGTAATCGCCTACCGAAATCACGAAACATTGTTGAGCCACCGCTCAATACTATATTATTGTATAAAGGTCGTCTAACATCGATTGGACAATTCTGTATAACATTATCGACAATCTCTGATAATGGTGTTGTAAAATCAGGATTTGAAAATTCTGGATGAAAAAATATTTCTGGCCCTAGGAAACGTTCATAACCAACGTCAACACCAAACTTTTGCTTTGTTATTGCATTTAAACTTTCATAATGACGTATCCACTTTCCTGGCTCTGTATCATATTTGGCAAATTCTTTTGCAATATCTGGACATATATAGCAAAACCTATAAAATAAAACAAAAAAGGGATTAGTGCTTACTCAAAACTTTTATAATAAAATAATTTACTTTTCTTTGATTGCTTTTGCTGTTTCTAAACTTTGTTCTGGTGGAATACCAACTTCACGTTCTCTCAACAAACTTTGAATGAATGATGTTATATTACGTCCTGCAATTGGAATATGTTTAATACAGGATCCAATAACATATCCTTCCGCCTAAAAGTACAAACGTAATAGATAAATTAACTAAATAATTCTTTGTTTGACAAAACTTACAACTGGAATAACATGGGTAACACCATCTCCACTATCGACAACAATTCCCGTTAACGTTCTTTCTTCAACAGGACGTGATGCCCAACTAGCTGCTAAAGCCAATACAGCCTTTATTAATTAAAAAATAAATATATAAATTATTAATTTCTTCTCTGTTATTAATTATTTAATTTGTACTAACTTGTACGGCTATATATAAACCTGGAACGTTGAATGTTTCAAACATTATTTCTGCGGTATATTCGCGATTTTCAGGTGTATTTAATGGGGGCTCAGTAAGTAAAAAGTGATGGTCTTCTGGTTCAGCGCGTAAATATTTAAAAATACATTGCTCTAAGAATCGTTCCATCAAATCCCAATCCTCAACCAGTCCATGTCGTACTGGATACTAATAATAAAACAATTTATGTTTATACAAAAAAATTAATAAATAAAATTTGTGATAATTACTTTAACAGAATAACCAGTAGCATCGAATGCTTCATCGCCGATGAAAAAATCTAAATCCTCAACACCTTTTGCTGATCTTCGGGAATTTTGATCACCAACTCTTGCTGATTCTTTAATTGCAATAGCTGATGGTATTATAAATTGAGGTTCTTTATTTGCAGCAAAACCTAATTTTGTGTAACTGGAATATTAAAAAAAAAATTGAATTTAATAAATTTATTAAGAAATTTAGTAAAGAAATAGATGATTCATCATTAGCAGAAACAACTTCTTTAGTTGTACACATAGCTGTGGATCTTAAAGAACTACTTTAAATAAATATTCATGCGTTAAATCTTATTTATGCCTTTTCTGATTTAATTTATAAATATTAACTCTAGTTAAAGACAACTGACGTTTCTATTGATATAATTTATGAAAAATTTACCCAGTTCCAACATCAATAACGCAAGCTGGTAAACGTCCTGTCATCTTTATTTATTTATATATAGTATTATTAAAACTAGTTTTAATTGATGAATTTATTTATTATATTAATTTTATTTAACCACACCTAACATAAAATTACAAAAATGTGTCACTATTTTCTTATCTCAACAAAAATTTAATAGAAACATCACCAAAGCGGCAGGAGATATAAAAAAATGTCCAATTAATTTTAACAGTGTATTGTTGAATACAACAACGATAATAGCCATTGAACTTAAATTTTCCAGAGGGTATAATTAGAAAATTTGACATGTGTCAAGTTGCCATATAAATATACAAAAAAATTGAAAATTTTGGATTACATAAACTAGTAAAAAAAAAATATAAATCAATAAAGAATAAATTTAAAATGTTTAAGTAAGTAAAAACTCTATTTTATTTATTTATGAAATTTTTTCTAAACATTTTTAATTTTTAGATTTGCAATAAAAACGAGTTTAGTTGGTGGTGCTATATATGTTACAAGAGAGCAAAATGTTTGGGGTAACAGTAAATTAACAACAGATTTGTATCAAAACATACGTTCTATGGTTAAACCTTATGCTGATGATGCTATGTCAAAAGTTCCAATTGAAGTATGATGGCAAAAACATTATAAAATCTTTTTAGTATATTTAATGTGCTTCTTCTTTTCTAGCTTCCATTATTACCTTCATCTGGTGAACTATGTTTCGTTACAAATTATTATTACAACAAAAGTGTTAAATCAACATTTTACTTTATTCATCGATTACCTTGTTATATTGGACAATACGCTAAAAAGGGTAAAGATGCTATTAACAGCGCTCTACAAGCAAAACCAGAAAATCTAACTTCAACCGTTCATCACCCAATAGATGGTAAAATTAAATCCTGAGATATTATGTTTGATGATGATTTTGATCTACTTATACATATTTGTTAAAATAAATTATGTTTTGATCGTGTAAATAAAGTAAAACTGTCTAAAGAAAAGAACACTTTTTTAGATTAGTATGTAATCATCAATCCTTATTGAATTAACAATTTAAAATTCTTTTGCTTAAATGAAAGTGTAATGCTTGTTTAAAAAATAAATCAATTGTTAATTAGTCACATTTGTATAGAAATAAAAATGATCAAAAATCATTTAATTAAAGAAAAACAAAATATTAAATTATTTTTAATTTATTTTAATTAATGAATTAAGTGATGAAAATATATAATGAAAAAGGAAAAAAAAATATTGTTTTAAACTCTTAGTACTTTAGGTAATCGTTAATGGGTTTTTGCAATTTCACAATACTATTTTGTTTTCCGATTTTAATGATATTACTTTATGTTACAATTCACTGCAAATATTTTTTTATTTGCATTTTATTTATTTAATCATATATATGCTTAAATATACGAAGAAATGATGTTCGTCAAGAAACTTGAGTAGTAATGTTTTATTATAAATAAAATGCTTAATCTTTTTGTACGTTGATAAAATTGCTTAGATGTTTTTTATTAAAAATTTGTATTTTCGCACATTTAAATAATAAAATAGATATATATCATTGTCCATTTTGAATTGTTTTCTTTTTCAAATAAAAAAAAAATCGGGAACTCCGGGGATGTTTACAATAACTTAGTAAAATTACAAGTAATCATTATGCCTTGGCAGTGGCAACCGGTGCATCTGCTTTTTCTGTTGTGTTTTTTGTACTGTCTGCTGTTACTGCCTCGGTACCAGTTGTCTTACTAGCGTCTCCAGTTTTCTTATCTTTCTTCTTCTTAGGTTTTGCTGGTCTAGTAGACGTTGAAGCAGTACACATCGCCTATAAAACGTGAACGTGTTTAATTAATTCTTCCACAGATTTGATTTTTTAAATTTTGTATTAATTTCTTATTTGAATAAAATTATGCAGACTTTATTCAATTTAAAAATAATTTAATAATGCTTTACTATTGCAAGATATGAGACAATAAATTTATTATTTCAATTTACTGTCACTTTTTCTTGCATTTTGCTTATATTTAATAAATATTTTACCTTAGTTTCTGGGTCCGTAATAGAATATTCACTTTCGTAATTATTAATTTCAAATGGAATATCTGTCACTTTATTCACTCCTGAGGGCAATATTAATATAGTATGTTTAAATTGCGCTACGATTTCATCTAGAATTTTATAGAGTAATTTAGAATTTAATTTAAAAAATATATATTATTCAAAATCTTACTCGGCTTTTCATAAAGTACTTGAAATGGTTCTATTAATTTATGTGCCACACATTCAACAACACCCATTTTTGCCTTTGTTTCTTCCTCAAAATGCCGCAAATTAAATGGCATTGATCCATGCTTGTTTTTTACCTATTTAAAAAGAAAATATATTTTTTATAAAGTATTTCAGACATAATATGATGTAAGTAAAAAATAATAATTGTTTTGTCCTCATCTCTCATAATCTTGTGATCATTGAGGTCTATTAATTTAGTACTTCGTAAATACGCTAAATTTGTTAAAATCAGGTTTGTGTTTATTTTCACAAACATCTACTCAATATTAAATTAAAAATTCCCCTCTGCGCTAAATTTTAATCATTGGACAAACACCCATCGAGATACGAACTTGAGAATATTTTATTTTCTCTCATAAACCTCGCGGTTTAACTACAATGGCTGTAGAAACAACTAAAAGTTAATGAAAATTATAGAATACCAATTTACCTCAGCATAAAAGGCTCTCGATGATTTCAATTTTAGTTGATAGTTTTCTTCAGTTTTTTTATATATTGATACCTTTGTATCGTGTTCTTTTCCCTAAAAGTATTGTAATTATTATTATTTTAATAATTAAGTAAATAAATTTTAACTAACAAGTCCTTCTCCCGTACTAATGAGCACATCCATAGCATATACTTCATGTAAATCAAAATCGCATTTTTCATGTTCTTTTTTTTGCGCATCAGTTGGATTTTGTATAATTGTTTTTTCTCCATCAATTTTAAATTGCTTTAATTGATGACTTAACATACCTTCAATAGGTTTACACTTATAGATATCTGCTATTTTCTGTACACCTTCTGTTATTGCATAATTCTGATAAAAAAAATATTTTTAATTAACATTTTAAGCTATGAAATAATTTATCAAACATACACCACTGCCTGGCTTTAGCATTCGAAGAGCTGCTTGACTAGCCCAATATGCGGCTAATATGGCATCTGCTTTACGACCTTTACATTTTTTTTTAGCAGACGCTCCCACAACAATTGTGTGGGCAACGACTGCAATGTATCCATCAATATGAGCACCCATATCACTAAAAAATATAAAGTAATAATTAAAATACGCAATATTTTAACACTTATTATAGTTTTTACATTTTAACAACATCCTCATCCTTAAGTATATAATCAGTATCATTTTTTGAAGGCGAAAAATGACAAATACAATTATTTATCGATAAACATGTTGGAAAAGCAATACCTTTTTTCAAATCTTTTTCTTTCTTAAATACCTTGAAATATACTGTGATTAGTACAAAAACAATATTTTTGAAAACTGTATATTTACTTTTCCAGTCTCCTCCAAGAGTAGATTGTCACCTTTATCACATAATTGTTTAACAGAAGCTCCAACCACACATAAATCA
Organism: Ptychoptera contaminata; assembly: GCA_963942525.1. Taxonomy (NCBI): domain Eukaryota; kingdom Metazoa; phylum Arthropoda; class Insecta; order Diptera; family Ptychopteridae; genus Ptychoptera; species Ptychoptera contaminata. The sequence goes on along the minus strand of OZ012638.1, from coordinate 35,844,222 downwards.
ATTAAAGCCTTTAACGTTTCTAAAATAAAAAATAAATATATAATAGATAAACTACAAAAAGGCTTGTATTTATGGATTTGTAAATTGTGACCACATGTTTTTAGGTTATGTTGTCTTAAGTTCTTGACATGCTTTATTCTTCATTATCACATAGATATTTAATGAATTTTTAAAGAGAATGGTTTTAAAAATTTAAATGCTTTAAAGAATTATATAATATATGGTTTCTAAAGTGCCATACGCAAAAGATAGCCGCGTGGCATTTATATAAATAAATCAACACATTGTAAAAGACATATAACTTCTTTAAGATAAAAAATTATAAATCAAATAAAAATATCATTAAATAACAGTATCTTAACTTACTATTAACAATTTCACCAGCCGCTTTATATTTTGTTACAACCAAATCGGGAATTATTTCAACATTATCTTTATCATCTGCCATGATATTTCATGTAAATTTAGCTAGGTAGTATTTCTTTATATTATTTTATAATAAAAAAATTACACTAAGTTATTAAAAAAAATTGCTAAATAAAAAATATAGTTTTTATTTATATTTTTTCTTTTGGAAATAAATTCAGAGCACTAAAAAACACTAAGTGAAAATTTTTGCGACGCGGCAGAAATTAGAGAGGAGAAAAGGAACAAAACGAAAATATGTTTGATTGAGCAAATGGAAATGGAATTTTTAAAAACATGTATAAAATCTCATTGGTTTATTAGTGTTACCATATGCAAAACATATTTAACAAAAGGGATATTATGTCAATGAACTAAAACTATATTTTAATAAATGTATGAATTTTATTTTAAATAGTTTTTACTTTATGCCATTTCCACTTCATTTACATTATATTTTAATTTTAATAATATAGTGCTCGGAGATGTTAAATCTGCTACCATTATTTCTTGTCCATCTTTGAGACCCAGCTCACCCAAAGATAACGTTAAATTTGACTTAGTACGTTCTTCAATACTTTTTACGGTTGACATATAAAGAGTTTTATTCTTTCCATCAACATGAGCTGTAAGTCCAGGATTTTTCATTTGAAAATCTGGACTGTCGCATAAGAGCTGTATTAAATCCTGCAACGTCATAGTATTCGGATCCTCAATTACAACTGGTTTGGGAATATTGCTGCAAGCTAAACAGTCTGATTTTTTTTCAGCATCGTATGTATACGAATAAATTCCATCTAAATCATTAAACACCATGTAATTATTAAGCGGCTCGTAGCAATTTGTTGCCATTTTAAATACCTGAAAATGATATAAACAATTAACTAAATTAACTTAAATTTCTTAAAATAATGGCAAAATACTTCAGTAGCACAACTCGCAGCTATTACAGCATTTGTACTTGCTACTGCTGGTATTATATGCTTCAAAACACCTTGAACTAAACGATAACTCAAGCCAGTTATGTTAAATGAATTAGCACGCTCTTGAGCTTTTTCATAAACCCAAGTAACATGTTGTGGATCATCACCATCCAATGCAACATTGAATGGATTTTCTTTATCCCACTGAATAATTTTTACATATTCAATACAATGTTCTGGAAGTCTAAACGTTTGCGTATATAGATTATAAAAAAGGAAAGCAAAAATCTAAATAAAATACCTTGGTGTATTTGCGATAGTACATAAAGGATACGATATTTGTGGTGGAAATAAATCTAAAGTGCAATCTATGCAAGCTGTCATTCCGGGCACGATAACTCTTGCGTTTCCTTTAAATCCTTCAGTTCCACCATCGATCAATGGCGTTATACTTGATTGATCTAGTTTTCCATCATCACAATAGTTAAGCATTGAAATTAACATTCCATTAATCCAACGCCTTGCTACAATAGAATCTAAACCACAAACTATTATATGAAATTGACGGTAAAACGATTCATCATAATCTTGAATTTTGCAATAATGAGCCACTACATTACAACCAGGTATACTGCAATGACAAAATAAAACTATTTATTAGTTTAGATATTAAAACATTTGTATTTTCTTTACCGTTTATTAATAAACTCTGCAGCAACTTCAGCTTTGGACAAACCTATATCTTTGCGACGAAATAAAAATTGCCTATTTAAATTTGACAGTTCAATTGTATCCATATCAACAACATGAATATTTTTAATTCCCATTAAAGCTAAATCCTTAAGCAACTCACATCCAAGACCGCCGGCGCCTTAAATTTATGATAAAAGTATTATATTAATTCAATTATTTGATTCTGAAATAACTATACCTATAACAAGTATTTTGCATTCTGTCATTAAAAATTCTAAATTTTTGGGTGACGCTTCAAATCCAGAATGACAAAAGGGCCCTGGAGTTTCTAAAATTCGTTTTAAATTGTTCCATTTTTTGCTCGTATAATCATGTTGAATAGTTTCCATAATTTTAATCACTAATACCTGTTTTAAGGTTATACAATTTATATAAAAATAGGTTTTATTATATAAATTTAATAACAATAGAAATATACTTTACTTATTATTAGAATATATATTTAGTGTCTGTCTATATATTGTTTTTTTATAATAACAGAAGTATTTCAATAAATTGAATTAATTTTATGAATAACAATCCAATCAATCAAAAACAATTTTTTTTATATGTACTATTTTCGAAATTAATAATATCGAAGTTTTGAAGTTTAAACTTTAAATTTCTCCTTTATATATACATGCGCCATCTAGAAATGACAAGCACAAGTTGACAAATATGATTCAACGACATTTTCAATAATTAGATTTCATATATTTACATTTTGGTTTACATAGCAACATAAAATATAAACATAATAACAAATAAAAGTGTTGCAGGCATTTATTAAAATTATAAAAGATAAATAATAAACGAAGGCTTATAAAAACATTTCTTTCTTATCATATAGATAAATATATAATATGGATTGGAAACAGGTGTTGGCTAAATCTCCAGATTATTATGATGATGAACAAAAAGAAGACATATTCATGGAACTATTAAAGTCACTGGATGATGGAATTGTTAACAAGTATGCCAAGAAGTTATTTCGATTATCTCAGAATATACTTAAATTTAAAGGTGATCAAGTTATTTCCTTGCTTTCTGAGCTTGATGCTCTAGCTGCTAAAGAAGTAGAAATGGAAGTTAAAGGTATACATTTTAATTTATTATTTATATTTTTTGTTAATAAAATTAACAATTTTAAAGGTGGTATTGATGTTAAGTCATTAAATGAAGAAATAGCACAGTTACAGAAGACAATAGAAAGATTAGAAATTGATAAATCAGAACAAAAATTTAAAATCAAAGAACTGTCGGAGGCTTTAGCAAATAATCATAAAACGCCTTTGGACGAAGGACAACTAGATAGTGAGAGAGACGATTCTCCAGATGCATTATCTGAAATTGATCGCCAACAGGATTTATTAAACAATATAAGTACAAAAAATAAACATATTAAAAGGCTTTTACGTGATATTGAAGAATTTGAAAAACAAATTGGAGATCAAAGTCATATAATAACAGATCTGAAAATGAATTTAAATGAAGCAACATTTAAATTAAATACACTGACTGACCAATATGAAGAATTACAACACTTGACAAACGAAAAATCAAATGAGATTATTAAATTAACAGATAGTTTAAATTCTTATAAATTAGAGATCCAATCTTTGGAAGAGAACAAAAAAAGTAGTCAACGTGAATTTAATAATTATCAACGTGAAATTGAAGAGCGATGTATTGCTTGGCGAAAAATATTAGATGAAAAACAAGTTGAGTTGGATTCGATTCAGGTAAAATATGATGAAGTTATGACAAAATACTCCGGATATACAACAAATACGGAATTCATTGATAATAAACAATTAATGCAAGGAATACTAGAGCGTGACAAAATTATAAATGAATTAGAAGGAAAAATAAAATTTTTTACTGAAGATATTGCCAAGTCCACGGTGCTTATGAATAAATTATGCGATGATCGAGAAAATGTAAATAAAACTTTAAAGGATGGATGCTGTAAGGAAGTAAAATTAATGTTGGAAAAATCAAATAAACGATGTAGGGAACTACAAGAAATGTTATCGCGTGTAGAAAATGAAAATATTTTAAAGTCTCGTCAAGCTTTGGAAGCAACTGAAATGCTACAGTGTTACCAATCTGGTGAAGAGGGATTATCTGAAGCACTGTATCGGCTTACAGAATTAAAACAAAAACTTGTATCTCGAGACAAACAAATACGAACTTTAACAATGGAATTAAATTCAGCACACGAAATAGCTGCAGAAAATTCACTGTTAAAGCAACGTCTCGGTATAAAAGAGAATGAACATTTACCAATAAATAATTACATGGCAAAACAAAGAAAATATGAAAAACTTAATGAAAGATTATCATTAAAACTGAGAGCTTCTGAAGAAATGAGATTACAAATGAAACTAGAAAGAAATGATTTAAAGTAAAAAAAAATAATCTTTTAGGATAAAAGCGTAGTTATTTATTCTTTTTCTTTTTATTTCAGGAGACAAATAATATCACTAAAAACCGAATGTAACTATCCATTAAAAAAAGATAAAAGAGTACGTGTCAAAGAAACTGGTGCTGGAGATGCCGATTATACTTTAAATTCCAATAACTTATTAGAATCTGATAAAGACAGTGTCTCTTTGGGACAGATAGCAGAGAGTAGCATTAAATATTGTGAAAATTGTTTAAAGCCATTTACATCGAAAGAAAAACTACAATCTTGTGAACTTTGCCAAAGTAACTTTTGCCATTCTTGTCAAAATAAAATAAATGTAAGTATAATTATACACAACTAGTTATTCCTTAATTTTGTATATTCCTTTAATTATAGATTTCCTCAACTTATAATAGTAGATTTGATATATATTCTAATAACACAAAAGAATTGGAAGCTAAATATACTGGTATTATTGAAGAAAATGAAAATTTAAGAATCGGAATGCATGAGATTCTTTTAAAATTAAAAGATTATGATTCTTCTTCAAATTATATAACAATAGACACTTTAATCTTGCAAAAGTTATTACAAACATTGGAAGCACATAATACTGGTGAAAATTTTAATTCGCGTATGACAAATCAAAATGAATTTTCCGATGCTGCAAATGCCAATACACCAAAAATAGAATTTTTAAACAATAAAAACAGTGCAAGAGGTAATGAAGAAATCATAATGGAAATACCAGTACCAGTACCAAGGAAAACTATCGATAATAATGTAAAAGATTTACAGGACAATAATAAAACGAATGTAGAATGTGCAGAATCAAATACTTGTACCGATGGAAATTCATTTGAAATTATTTTTTCACAATTATTCAATAAGAATAAAGAGTTAAATGAATTACATGAAAATAATAAAATAATTATACAAGATAAAAGAAAATTAATAAAAGAAAATGAAGAATTAAAAATATATAAAAATCAGTATAATGAATTTATAAAACAATTAATTGAAAATCCAGATGAACGTGATCAATTAATTGTAAGAATAATGGAAGAAAATCAAAATATAAAGATTGATTTAGTTAAAACAAAAAAACTTACTGAATTTTGGCAAGAAGACTATGAAATATTAAGTAAACGTTTTAAAGAGGAAAAAAATGATAATTTATTAATAAATACAGAATTAAAAAAACATTTAATTACACAAAAATATGCTTTTAAAATTTTACAAAAAGAAACGCAAAACAAATGTAATTCAAGGAGCTGTAATGAAGATATTAATAAGATGGACCTAAATAAAGAATTAAGTATTCTTAAAATAAAAATGGCATACGTTTGCAGTGGATTCTTAAAAAATCTTGAAAGTATCGACAATAATAATATAAATAATTTAAATTATGATAAAATAGCAAAGTATGATATAATTCAAGATAATTTAACAGTAGATATTATAACGATAAACGAATATAATTCCTTAGTCGAGTCTTTAAAATCAATTGAAAATGATTTAAATACAACACGAGATGCTAACGAAAATTTAAATGAACGTTTATCACTTTGTCAAAAACAAATAAAATTACAAAATGATTTATTAACAAAGTATTCTGATGAAGAAATTCAATTACGACATTCTATAGTTGATTTGCAGAGTCAAGGGAATCAAACATTTCTTATTGGAAAATTGCAAAAAGAATTGAATTTAAGTAATATAAATATTTTTAACTTTATTTATTCATTTTAGGAATTAAAAATTGATTTAAATTATAGGTAAAGAAGAGGAAGATAAGCTTAAAAAAGAATGCGATGAATTAAAAGAATCTTTAGAAACAGTAAGAAAGGAGTTAGAAAACATTAGAATGGAAAAAGAACAAATGCATCAGGATTTTCAAAACGATCAAGAGAATAATCTGCTAAAAATTAAGTATGGATTTTTGATACGTTTAAAATAATTAAATAAAAACTCTTTCTATGTTTTAGGTATTTAAAAAAGACTTTATTAGAATTTAAGGATAAATTTTGTAAATTTACTCCATTATATCCTATAATTGATTTTATAGAAAATTATAAAAATATTTTGGAAAGTAGCGAATCATTAAAAACTAATGTAATTGATGAGGAAAGAAAAAATAATGAAATCTCATATGAAAATTATTTAAATAGAGTTAAATCAAGTCTGAATATTCATGATGTACAATATCGCATTGATTTGGTTAAATATCAAACACAATGTGAGCTTTTAACAGAGACTAATAATAAAAATGAAATAAAAATTAAATCTTTACAAAATACAATTGACGAGATGAAATTAAAAGATATTAAAGAATCGGAAAATTTAATGGGATTAGAGATACTTTTTGGTAATAAAAATAATAAAGAATCAATTCCAGAACACTTTGATAAAGAAGTTCAAACAAATATTGGTAATTGCGAATTATTTAATTGTAAAATAAATTAAATTAATATTTTAAAATTATTATAGACAATGCAGAGAAATCAACAATAACTGAATGTAATTGGAATGAGTATGTAAACACGGCCGAACAAGAAAATGCATCAAAGAGTGACAAAACTGATAAACTTACTGAAAAGAAAGCAAATAAAATAACAGAATCATATCAAACGGAATTAATATCTACACAAAAATCATTAGAAAGCCAATTAAAACAAGCAATGGGCTTAGCGTCCACTAGAAGTGCTTTGCTTTTAGAAACGGAAAATAGTTTAGCTGAAGCACATGGACGAGTAAAAGCTTTAGAAAAATTATTGGACGAAAAAGAAAAAATAATTAAAGAAAAACAAGAAAAACTTTCAAATAGCAATGACTCGAATAAGGACGATAAAATGAATGTAAGTTGGATAATATGGAAGGATTAATTAAATATATTAATTTAACTTTAATTTTAGACGACAATTTCTTTGTTACAAAATTTACTATTGGAAAAAGATACAAATCTATCAAAATATCAAGAATTATTAAAAATTGAGCGTCAAGAACATTTAAAAAGTTATGACGAATGCTTAAATGAATTAAAACAATTTAAAAATAAGGCAAAAGAACTAGAAACACAATTAATAGAAAAGGATGAATTGATTGAAACACTAGAAAAACAGCATAATGAACTTATATTAAATAATAGTAATGGATTAACAAAGTTAACTGCTGATAAACAAAATGAATTCTTAGATAATAATAATATGGATAAAGATATATTAACGCTGGAGGAAAACGATAATAATGATTTGTATTTAGATATGGAAGATGTAGAAAAAATATTTGAAAATAGTTATTTCGATGAGAAGCAAAATTATCAAATTGAGGAGAAAAATATTGAAATAAAATCAATGGAAAATAAGTTAAAAATATCTGAGGAGGAAATTAAAAAATTACAAGAAAAGTTACGCGAAGTGAGTAATCGTGAGAAAATGTGGGAGCGCAGTTTAAATGAAAAAGAAAAGGAAATTTCACAATTTACTGAACGGTATTGGTTATATTGGTTACATTAGCGTAAAAAATTCTAATTTAATTATTTTTTTGTATTTTGTAAACTAAGATTATCACAATTAGAAGTCGAAGATAATTCTACAAATCATAGAGATATAGAGCAATTGCGAGATATGCTTGAAGAAAAAGATAAACATATACAAGATTTAACTGATACATTGACCCATTTTCATGTAATTCAAGATAATGACTTAAATAAATTTAATTTTCTATTTTATTTTATTTTCACAAAAATATATTTGTAGGATGATCAACAGAAATTTTTAAATGATACAACTCTTGATTCGGCTGAACAGGTTTCACAATTGAGCACTGATTTAAATCGTTTAGGTGCAACAAATCGTATTTTGACGACACAAATTGATGCATTCAAAAGACAAATAACGAACTTAATGCAACGTGAGAAACAAGCCAGAGATATGGTTAAATCTTTAAAAAATCAACTCATAAGACGTCCTGTTATTTCTTTGAAAAGTAATAGAATCTTAACGCGAGAGGATCAGCTACAAAAAAAGATTCAACATATTGAATCAGAATTGACAGAAACTCGAGAAGAATTAAAAAAACAAATGCAATTGGGTGATAATAGACGAGCAAAAAACGCTTCTGATTTAGCTTTATGGGAAAAACAGAAGAAGTGGCAACAATTAGCTGAGAAAATGAAAATTAAATTAAATGAACGTGAAGTAGAACTTGAAAAAATGCGATCATATAATATAACAGCGAAAACCACAATTCAACGTTTGGAGAGGGAAAAACATTTATTAGAAAGTAGATCAAAGAGTAATGCAAGGATTTGCCAATCACCATCCTGTCCACAATATCATAGTACTAAATATACACCAGCAGAAAGTCCAGAATCATATACGACAACAGCTAGCGATGATCATTGCATTATAGGTGGAGTGTCTTCTGTGATAACGCAACAGAAACGTTTTGAATTTGTCTTGGAAAGTGGTAATCGAGATTCAAGTCAAGAAATGATCGATGCATTAAAATCAAGAATAGAAAATCAACAAAGACGAATTGTGGCAATGGAACTTGAAGGAAAAGTGAATATAAATAGATTTATGTATGGTGTTTATCCAATTATTTAATCCATTCATTTATAGGGTTCACATACTCTGACTGTTGAAGTGGAAAGATTGCAAGAACAAATTTCATCTTTAGAAGCAAATAATTTACGCTTAGAGGCAAAAAATCTACAACTTCAATTAGATATTGATATGATGAGACAAGGCGATAACAGTGAAAGGACAAAACGACAAATTAAGCATCTTGAGGAGTAACTATATACGAAAACATTTCTTATAATAGACTTTTCCTAAATAAAATTAATAAATATTTTACAGTTATATTTTAGTATTGAAAAATGAATTATCACAAGCAATTAGTGAAAATACACACCAACAACCATCGAAATCAATTAATAATCAAACGCAACAACAAATGGAACAAACGATTTTGGCATTAAGACGTGTGATTGAACGTTTAAAAGTTGAAAATAAAAAATTAAGAGATACAAAAATATTTTCCAATAGTTTCCAATTAGGAAATGCTAGTAATAATAATAAAGATGATAGTTTAATTGGAGTTGATAGTAATAATGATAAGGTAATAATGTTGATAAGCGTTTTGATTGTGTGGAATTTAATCTTTTATTTTTTATATAGGGAAAAATTGAAAAACTAAAATGCGACATAGAAAAGCTTGAAAAATTGTATTCAGAAGCTTTAGATAAAATATCGGCACTACAAATTGAATTAGATGTTCAGATAACCAGTTGTTCAATATGTAGCACACAAAAAACAGCGGAAAAGAGAATAATGGGATTAGAGGTATATAATTAACAAAATTAATTAAATAAATTATAATTTTTATTATATGAAAGGGTGGTGATATGGCAAATGAATTAAAACTTATAAAGGATAAATTACAACAGAAAACCCAATTATTGGAGAAAGCAAAAATTTTACTAACTAGGGCAGCAGCAAAAGAGAAAAATTTACGTGAACAAATTGTTTTTTGGAAAAGACGTTGTTCGGAATTACAAAATGTTCCTGTCATCGATGAAGCGAGTGAATAGATTCCGATGGTATAAAAAAAAAACTCATTGTTAACATTTTTATAATCTTTATTTACATATAATTAAAGCCCACAACTAATAATTCAAATTTTTATTATTATAATTTTTATTAGCAATAAAAAGCTGATATTAAAATATAAAAAAGAAAGTGTTTATCAAATAAGAGATGTTTTTAATGAATTATATAAATTGCATGCATAAAATTTGCCAATTAATTAAATTTTCTATGTTGTTTTAACTGAAGCCGGTATTTGCGGTAAACCAAATTCATCAACTAATATTCCATCCTGAAAATAAAAGAGAATTTATATTAATTAAATATTGTTTTATTTTTATTCATTTTGATTTTACCTTATTGCGTATACTATCAGCTCCCGGTTCCTTGTCTGGAGCTGCAGGTGCCTTAACAACATCATCTAAATAGCTAGTATCATCATCTAATGCAATTTCATCACCAAGAGCATCTAATTCTGCAGCTAACTCATCATCGTCGAGTTCAGGCATTCCATAGGTTCTGCCTAAAGCTTCTTGTACTTCATCAGCTTGTTCCAACATATCAGCCATTTCGTCATTAATATCCTTAAATATAATAATGTTATTATAAATTGAATAATTGATAAATCATAAATTTTGAATTTACTTCTATTTGATCGATATTAATCTTTTTAAATTCGGTCTTCATCTGTCGAACACCGTCCTTCATAGCAATAACAGTTGAATGTGTATCTTTAAGGGTTTGTGCAGCATAATTCGCTTGTTCCATATTAAATGCTTGATTTCTCAAACTATCGACTTGTTGTTCATACCTAAATATATGATTTTTAATTAATAAAACATTTAATTATAGTTTAGTATTGAAAATAATTACATTTTCTTTTGCTTCAAGATACGCATAGCTTTTTGCTTTACTTGATTTTTCGCTGGTCCTTCACGCATTTTTGCCATTTGTTCTTTATATTTTCTGAGTTCATTTTCTAGCTTATTAATTTTTGCATCAATGCCATCAGCTCGGGTATCAACCTTTAACACATATAATTGTAATTTTAATTACAAGTAATATAAAAAAAAGAAATCTCATTGTTAAAACTTACACCAGCAATACAATCATTAATATTTGGTACAGGCTCTTTTGGTTTTGCTTTTCCGAATAAACGGTTCATTTTTTTTATTAAATTTTCTCAATTAAATAATATAAAATCAAATTATACAAGTTTAATTATAATTTTCTTATTAAATTAAATAAATTAAAATTTTGATGATGAGTAATCAACAAAGATTTGAAAATTTTATGAAATGTCAAAATAATAAGTGAATACAATATTTACGTCATTTTTATTATACATTACGGTGACATCTGTATATTCGGATTAAGATTAAAATACATTTTATCTAGTTTTTAATAGATGGCACTGTAACAAAAGTTATACCATATAGTATATATGACATTTTTGGCTTAAAACTATGCTAAATGCAAAATTATTAACACTTTTTAACTGTTATTAAATTATAATTAAAAGTATTAAAAAATTATGCTGATGATAAATATTTCAATAATAATTTCTATATTTATATAAATTTAACACATTAATGTACAGAAATAAATTTAAATAAAATAAAAGCCAGTTATTTTCGTTTTGAATTCCCTCCCGCAAAGTGTTTTTTGTTTTCTGCTTAAACGTGTTGCTCTGTCATACTGCTATGGTTTAAGCATATTCGGTTTTTATTTAATAAAATTAATAATAACAATTATAATAATAATAAATAATAAAAGTAACAATTTAATTTAATAATATTGTATTTTTACTACTATTTACACTCACACACAATTCACGTGTCCGTTTTTATTTATTTTAACTATTTGTTTACTTATTAACGGCAGCCTATTTTTGCTTAAATGCAATAAAATACCAAAATGATTTTTCTTATTTTTATTTATAAAATAAATATTTGTATCACGTGTTGGTATTTTTTGACATTTTTTTTCCACCCTATTTTAATCAGAAATTTAATTGTTAAATGAAGAAAATTATTAATTAAAATTGACTTCAATAAAGTAGGAACAAATTACCAAATAAAGTTGTTTATCATATATAAAAATAAAACACCGGGTAGCAATTCTAATAGATCAGCGACAAAAAATATCATCAGTCATCATCTGCTGAATATTCTATGATTAAAAGAGATTTATAATAATAATAAAAAATGAAGCTAATACGTCATATAATTTCATCAAAAGGAAATTTAATGTTAGTGTAAAAGCATGCTAATGATTCATAGAAAAACATTTATTTTTTTTTGTTAATCATTTAAAGAAATAAATAAATAATTAACTGATTCATATTCATCTGTTTTAAGTAGTAAAAATATAATTTAGTCTCTCTATGAGCTAATGTAGATGCTAGACATTTTGATTATGATGTTTTTTCTGTAACAAAACGACTGAATAATAATCTGTCAAGTGTTTATTTTTAGTAATCAAAAGAAAAAGAAGAAAAGCAGCGAAAATAAATTTATTTAATTATATTTGTATGTATTTTATTAAAACTATTATTATTATTAATAATAATACATAGACACGATTAACGGTTTGATTAAATTCATTGAATTTTAGATTTATAAAAGAAAAGAAAAATTGTTTATTTTTTCAACTGTTTTTTAACGGTTGTTAAGCCGCTAATCTGTCAAAAAATGTTTAATTTTACCACGTAAGGGTGGTTTATTTTGCAAATTAAAACAAATATGTATATTTTTGTGTTAAAAACAACTTTATCTGGACGAATAATAATAATTAATAAAATCATTCATCCAATACGATTAACTTTGTCTTGTAATATTGTGTCTGGAAAGTATTTTCCAATAATAAACACTTTGTATTGTTTTTATGTATTTTTATTTTTGGGTAATTTGTTCCCTTTTATTACAAGCATAAAAGCATACAACATAAAAAATAATAATCAAATGTAAATTTCATTATTTATCACATGCAAAAAATAAATAAAAATAAATATGTAACAAAGTAAATATGTACAGAAATAACAAAAACTGTGCAAAACTGTGCAAAAAAAGAACGAAAAAAGTTAAAACAAATTTTTTCATTTAGTTATTCTATGTTTTTTTGCAACAATTTTCATTTTATCTATTCTTTTGTGATTAATTTTATTTTTTTTAAATAACAAAAATTTGATTATTTTTCAATTTTCATCCCTGTGTGTTAAAATTAATATAAAAAATCAGCAAAAATAAAACAATAACAAGGAAAAACTGTATGGAACTGTATGGAACTGTATGGAACTGGATTGGTTTTGCAGTTTATTCACAATTTTCGTATTTAAAAATAATTTCAAAAATTTTCATAGGGAAAATAATATTAAATATAAAAATTAAATAAGTTATTGATTAAAATAATTAAATAAATAAATAAATTTCTCTATATGTAAAGAAAAAAAAAACATCAAACGAGAAAGATTTTCTACATTGAGAAGTTTATTTTTGTTAGAAAATTCAATAAAACTATTTCACCCTACATATTATTATTATTATTCATCTTTAACACCCTTCATTTCTATTTAATAATAATAATAATATTAATAAAATTTCATCTTTAACAAAAAATTAATATTAAATTATTATTTTGTTTGATTTCAAAAACATACATATTTAGTGGCTGCTTATTTACTATCAACAAAACTATATAAATTTCGTTTTATTTGGTTTATTGTGGTAAATAAATAAATTTATATAAATATATTATTAAAAAAGGTCAAATATTTACTGGTGTTTTACTGTAGTTAGTAGGTGGATAGTTAGATGGATGGATTTTATTGGTGAGAAAATATTGCAAAAATAATAATTTAACTTTTACTGCTTGGTGAATATTATTAGTGACGTTAAATACTACTATTACTCCACCGTCACTAATTAAACTACACAAAAATGTTTTTAATTTTATTTTTTAATAGAAAATACATACATTTCTATATATAAATAGAAAATTCTTTCATTTTTGCATCATATATAATCGTATTTTCTATGTATAGTTTGTACGTTTGTGTTTTTCTACTTACAATTTTCTATATATTCTTATATGGTGATTACCTGTCTTTAGCAGAATAAAATAAAATTATTTTTTATATTATTTTAATAACAGAAATTATAAATAATAATTAAAATGATTTAAAGAAACTCTTCTATAAGAAAAATCATCATAATGTGCCCGCGCGCGTTCACAAAATAATTTTGATTATTTATTTTTCATTCATGTTTTTATTAAAAATAAAAATAAGAAAATAAATTTATACGATTTTTGCTATTTAAAATTCATTCTCCTATGATTTTTATTAATATAATATTTAATCGTTTAAAATTTATTTTTATTATTTTTTTATAGAAAAACATTTCTTTTCAAAAATAGAAATTTTTATTTTTATTCTGTGAATACATCGAGCAACAGCAGCAGTATGTACACATAACTTGCATAGCAATTTGTTGATAATGTTAAAAATTGTGTGGTATTTTCATAATTATTATTTAAAGGAAAAGAAAAAAAACAACAAAAAACCAGCAAACAATTTAATAAAGAAGAAAATCATGTCATAAGCACATATGATTAAAAATAAATTTGCGCGAAATATTCTTATTAAATTTCTTTAAAAAACAAAAAAAAAAAATATTTACATAAATTTCTTACATTTTAGCTAAAATAGAAAAAGATAAAGTTATTAATGAAAATTGTTTTTAAAAAGAAAAGAAAATATAAACGATGCTTGATGATGATGTTATTCCACCAGCAAGTGAATTATTTTTACATACACTGTGGCGTACTTTATTTTTAGAAGAAAAACGATAAACTGAGTTAATTTTCTATTTATTTTTTTTTTTCTGTAATAATAAACTAAAATATTGGAAAAACGAAATTAGTAAAAAAAACTTTAACATTTTACACGATTACAAGAAAAAATTTCTACATTTCTACGTTAATATTTGGGTAGAGAAAAATGTTAAAGAGAAAAAAACGAATAAAATAAGAAAAATAGGTGGGTGATGGTGTAATACTTAAAAGAAAAACTCACCTTACTTAACAACACAAAAAATAAATAAATAAATAAATAAAACGTTTAATACTTTAGGATGTAAGAAGAAAAATTAAAATATATTAACAACAAGCCATATAAAGTGTGTGAGAAGTAAGGTGTTCATATCTCGTAACGTAATTATACAAAAATCGTATATAAATTCTGTCTATAACCACAAATTGTTGCCAGAAAAAATACATTTTTTTTTACAGTGAAAATTATGAAAAGAAAAGAAAAATGAATTGTATAACAATAACAAGTAGAAGAAGAAGAAAATTTAGAAGAAAATTGATTGATTCTTTTTACGTGTTCATTGTTAGTTAGTCATTTTATTTTTAAAACAACGAATAATAAATAAGCAAACGGTCTAGCTGTATGTATAATATTATAAATCACTTATTATTCCTTTTACCATTTAAAGATCGTTTGTCGGGAAAATTCTTTTTAAAGAAAAACACTTTTTAATTAAATAAATTAATAAATTCTTAACGAAAAACCAATGTTTTTCAGTAAACGTAGATATCGCAAAAAAACCGAAAAACATTTGATTATTATGCGAAAATGAAAAAAAAAAACACGAGAATAACAGAAAAACATGACATAAGTATAACTGTTACACCTATAAAAATTTTCTTTAATCAAATGGAATTAATCTATGTATGTATTTTTGTCAATTAATTTTTGATTGTATCTATGAACATTTTAATCTAAGTAACTTTTATTCAAAATGTGACAATACGTGAATCGGTTTAAACTTCGTTCGTTATTTTTATTTTTGATTCGTATAAAACGTTGTCATAGATGAAAATATCCGTTGAAAGATTAATGCTTCAAATGTGCATGGATGCTTTATGATGCAATATTACAGAGTTTTATTTTTACAGTAATTATCAGTGTTAATTTAACACCTGGATAATCTAATCTATACAAAATGAGCTAAAATATTATCTTAATTAATAATAATAATAGAAACTACTGTGCAGTAACTACTGTGCTGAAACTACTGTTCAGTAACTACTGTATCACTTCCTTTCCAGGTGTTTCTACTACATTTTTTTTAAACTTATGCAAAACTAATAAATAATTTATGTTTTTTTCTCTGCTTTCGTAAAAACATTAAATCTTGATGTTTTTTTTTTTTATTTTCTTGAATTTTCATCAGGTTTTTCTTCTTTTTTTTTTTTTCTTACGAAAACAAACAAATGTACTCTCGTTGTATTTTTTGTTTTAAAGAAAAATTAGTTTATTTTTCTCCTACTACTACTACTAGCACTACTATTACTACTACTACTTGTATTAGACTAAGTACTATATACAACTGTTGCTACTAATATGTATAGAATAAAAATATTAAATTAAATAATATAGAAGAGTAACACATAAATGTGTATTTTCTATATAATTATTTTTCCTTTTTTTTTTTTTAAGTTTCTTCTGCTTTTCATTTGCTTTTTTAAAAAAGAAGCTCCTTCCCTTATACGGTACGGTACGGCACATGTTAATCTATTTTTATAACACCAAATTATTTAAAAATGAAAAACAACAACAAGAAACGAAAGAGTATATAAGACTCCTACCAACATCAAAATACGACACAGTTCCAAGTTTTCTAATCTGTTGTGAGCGGATTAATATTTTTATTTCAATTTTTGCTTAATTTTCAATAAAATCAAATCAAAATGTGTGATGATGATGTAGCCGCATTAGTTGTTGATAATGGTGCGTATTTTTTTCTTCTGTTTCCTGGTTTTTCCCTTGGTTTTCTTTCTGCATTTAGTTTATTTTGCATTAAAAAAAAATAATTATAATTTCACTTAATGGAATTATTATTAAAATGAGAAAATTTCAAAAAATGTAATTAAATCTAATTAAATGGAAGAAAGAAGTCTGAGGAATTTTAAAGTGAAAAGAATTTTTTTTTTTGTAAATGGATATATATAGTGAAAGAAAAAAAGTGAAATTTAAAGTTTTACCAAGTAGTTACCAAGTTATCCTTAATAAAAAAAAAATGGATTATTAGTGAAATAATATTAATGAAAATTAATTGAGAATTAAATATCGGTGATTTAAGGATAAAGTTTTTTATTAATTTCGGTTAAATTATTGTCTTTGGTACTTTGATAAATTTAAATTTCACTTTTTTTTTTTTGTTTTAAACGAGTTTTTCCCGATTAATTTTGTCATTCTTAAAGTTATGTAAATTTAATTAATTAAAATCTATTTTTCTGTTTCTTTTCATCTGTTTTTTGCGTGCGAATTTTGATTGATATGATCAGGATCCGGTATGTGCAAAGCCGGTTTCGCCGGTGATGATGCACCACGCGCTGTCTTTCCATCGATTGTCGGCCGCCCACGTCATCAAGGTGTCATGGTCGGTATGGGACAAAAGGACTCCTATGTAGGTGATGAAGCCCAAAGCAAACGTGGTATTCTTACATTGAAATATCCAATTGAACATGGTATCATCACAAACTGGGATGATATGGAGAAAATTTGGCATCACACATTCTACAATGAATTACGTGTAGCTCCAGAAGAACATCCAGTTTTGTTGACTGAAGCTCCATTGAATCCAAAAGCAAACAGAGAGAAAATGACTCAAATTATGTTTGAAACATTTAACTCACCTGCCATGTATGTTGCCATCCAAGCTGTTCTCTCCTTATACGCTTCAGGTCGTACCACTGGTATTGTCTTGGATTCTGGAGATGGTGTCTCACACACTGTACCAATCTATGAAGGTTATGCCCTTCCTCATGCTATTTTACGTTTGGACTTGGCTGGTCGCGATTTGACCGATTACTTGATGAAAATCTTGACAGAACGTGGTTATTCATTCACCACAACAGCTGAGCGTGAAATTGTCCGTGACATCAAGGAAAAATTATGCTATGTCGCTTTAGATTTTGAACAAGAAATGGCCACAGCTGCCGCTTCCACCTCATTGGAAAAATCATATGAACTTCCCGATGGACAAGTTATTACCATTGGTAATGAACGTTTCCGTTGCCCAGAAGCCCTTTTCCAACCATCTTTCTTGGGTATGGAATCATGTGGTATTCATGAAACTGTATACAACTCAATCATGAAGTGCGACGTTGATATCAGAAAAGACTTGTACGCCAACACAGTTATGTCCGGTGGTACCACAATGTACCCAGGTATTGCTGATCGTATGCAAAAAGAAATCACAGCACTTGCACCATCCACCATTAAAATTAAGATTATTGCTCCACCAGAACGTAAATACTCCGTATGGATCGGTAAGTTTAACTGGATTTTTTTTAAAAATAATAATTTCTCATCGCCAATACTAATGGATAAATTTTTTTAACGAATTTTTCTATTAATTACAATAGGTGGTTCCATTCTTGCCTCCCTCTCTACCTTCCAACAGATGTGGATCTCAAAGGAAGAATACGATGAATCTGGACCAGGAATTGTCCATCGCAAATGCTTCTAAATTATTATTAATAATTTTCGTTCTTTGCTAATAATTCTTGAAAGAAAAGTAATAAGAAACTCACAACAAACAACAACCAACACCTATCTATCTATTAATATTATTATTATTATTATAATTATAATTATTATTATTATTATTATCTTATTTTAATTAAATCATTATTTTAATTTACAACAAAAAAAACATAAGAAAATTATTTTTATTTTTTTAATTTTAATTTGATTTTCATGAAAAACTGCAAATTTTCTATTTTGCAAAAATAATTAAATGATCTTCTTTCTTTTGTTAATTAAAATTAAAATTTTAAACATCCATTGATGTCTTTATCAACTAAAAATATGTTTAAATAAAAACAAAGAACACCATGCGAAGCCATAAGAAAATAAAATAATTATGTGCGACCAACACGAACATAAATGAATTAAAAAATAAAAAACATAATTAATTTTGCATGTATTAATATGTTTAAGAAGAAGTAAACGACAAATGCGCCTCAATAATCGTTTAAACAAGTGCAATAATTAACTAATTTAAATAAATAAATTAAAAGTAAAGTCAAAAGGCATTTTCTTATTTATTTTTTAATAAAGAAATTCAAGGAATAAATTTAAAGCGGATAAATGTGTAGATCTATTAACGAAAACAAGTAAAAAAATTATATAGAAATTCCTAATATAGAGCATTGTGGTGGGTGAGTTAACAATGCAGGCTGTCTTTCTATATTTTTTCGTTGTGCTGAACATCGATGATTTATCTGTGTGGCAGCGGGTGTTCTTGCATACTGACTATTTTCTATTTATATTTTGTTTTTTTTTTTTTGTTTTTTACTGGCCTACTCAAATATTTTTTATGAATTTTCATTTAAACCCATGCCCATGCAGTATGTCTTTTGTTTTTTTTTTTTTGTATATATTATTCAGAGTGAATTTTCTCTGCGTTGGTTTTTACCTTTAAAAGTCTTTTTAAAATAATTAGCCACCAATTTTTTTTTGATTAATTAAACATAAAACACCTTCACTTAGTTTTATTTAAGTAATTTTACTAAAAGTAAATAAAAAAAAAAACATGAAAAATAAACGGGAACATCGCCAAATATTTCCATGTCTTGTAAATTAAATAAATAAATTAAATTAAATATTCTGTGTGTTTATATATATAAAATACTCTCTGTGCGACTACTAAATACAATAATTACATAATTCGTGTTTTTATTTTTAAAACATTTCTGTTGAGTCAAAAAAATTGAATTTATTTTTAAACATACAGTTTTTGTTGGAGGCGTTATTGGTTATTTCTTAAAAAATTGTTGCGACTTCAATATAATTCAGTGATTGTGACGTAAATAAAACAAATGAATTTTATTTTATTCGTATTTTTCATTTGTTTTTTAAACTATAAAAATAATTTATTAAAAATAATATTCATATTGGTAAGTGAGAGAGAGTGAGATTCCTGTTTATAATTACATTGTAATGTGATATTTAAAACAGCATTGCACGCTCATTATAATTAATTATTTTAAAATAACTAAAATAATTAAAAATAATAAATATTCTAATTGACATGACACAATAATCTATAGATTCTTTTCTTTTATTTATCCACATGAACTATGTATGTTTACATTTCACAAGAAATTAAAATATACGCGTGCCAGTTAGTTAAATAATAGTAAATGTAATCTTAGTTAGTAGTTTATATAGTTAATAAAATACTAAAAATAAATTAAATTAAATAAATATAGTGCAAGTGTGCATACAAAAATACTCTTTAAATTTTATTTAATTAAATTGTACAAATGATGATGATACACATAGATATGTATATATTGATGACAGTGTTTTTCTATTACTATTTAT
This sequence comes from Ptychoptera contaminata, assembly GCA_963942525.1. Lineage (NCBI taxonomy): Eukaryota > Metazoa > Arthropoda > Insecta > Diptera > Ptychopteridae > Ptychoptera > Ptychoptera contaminata. The sequence goes on along the minus strand of OZ012638.1, from coordinate 35,823,756 downwards.
ACGCGTATTTATAGTTTAATCATTTTATTTCTTTATTTATTTAATCAAATATATTCTTCGTCGTATATTTATATATATATAATTCATTCATAAAAAATACTATCTGAGTTGTAAAAGTCTTTTTTTTTTATATCAATTTCAAGATTTTATTTATTTTTTTTTTAACTTTTATTGTTATTTTATTAACAATTTACATGGATTTTTATTTTTATCACATCGAATCACATAGAATATACACACTCAAAGTGATTTAATGTATATATAGATGAAGAAAAAATGTTAAAAATAAAACATTGAGCAAATATATATATATATATTAATATTAAATGGGGGAAAGTTTCTATATCCCTGTATGTACTGTACGTACATTCACCCTCTAGATTATACTAACTATGCAGCTAATATCCTCGATTATGACCCTTTTTTTATTTTGATTCAGTATAAACCATTAATACAATAAAATGTTAATAAATAATACATTAAAAGGCGATGATTTTTCTATGTTTGCTTACATAATAGACCTGCTCAATTAATACGTTTGATTTAACATTATTATAATAATAAAAAGGCTACATATTTAGTCAAAACGATTAATAATAATAATAAACTTTCTGTTTAAAAACAAAACAGCATTTTTATAAATTAATTAATAATGTTTATTTAAAGAATTACATATTAGATCTTCGTGTACTTAATTAAACACCTGTCATCTTAATGTTAATTAACATATTAAATGTATTAATAACTTGGCAAATATGTAAGTACATCACATAATTATGATTATGAATTTATTCATCTACATATATGTATGTACAATTATGATTTTTCTAGATTAAATTACATACAATTTTAATGCTAAATTAAATAAAAATAATAAAATAGTTTTTCACTCGCTTACTTTTCCGCAAAGATTATCAATTTATTGCAAATTTCTTTGCTTGTTTCTTTTGCCTATTGTTCTGTTATAAAAAAAAAACTTAAATACTGAACCGCCTTTTTAGGAAGCCGCCTTTAAGTATTAATTTTCTTTCTTTCTAAAAGGTAAAAAAACTATTAACAAAATTATTACTTTTTTTATATACCTTAAAAATTAAATTTTATTTGCGGTTATATTTCTTTATTTATTTGCTTTACCTTTCGCTATTTTTAATAAACAAGATTGAATTACTTTTGAAAATATGTTATATGATATCCTTATATTGATACAATTAATAATATATATTTACTAGATGGTTTCTTGTACTAATAATAATAATAATTTGCTTATAAATGTTATATTTTAATAAAAAGAAAATGAAATCTTAAAGATTTATTATATTAATTGCATCTGTCAATGTGATCAAATGTGTTTATATACATATATAGGGCTGAGGGAGAATAAAAGCAACAGGATTTCATTATTTTTTATTTATTAAATTATATGCGATGTAAGTATATGTATACCATGAATATAATTTAATAAGACGAGGAAAACACCTAAGAAATACACAGCATGATGTCTTTTAACAACATCCTACTTAACAAACTAACTATATCACTAATGAAAGTAAGTAACAAACATTTTTCTAAAATAAATCCTGAAACATAACTTAATACATTACTGTAGCATACATATAGCCTTAATATTTAAATATAAAATCGTATGACGACAGAAGAAAATATTTAATTATTATTATACGGCGATAATTTATTAGATTTTGATAATTATTATTAAATATTTTTATTTATTAATTTTTTATTCGTTCTCTCTATCAAACAAGTTAATTAAAAATAAATTTATTCATTTTAATCTTGTTATCAATTATTAATAAATAATAATTTTTTCTTTTTTTTAAACAAATGTTTTAATTCTCACTCACCCTTTATCACCTGATGAATAATAATAATCAAATTTTTCTTCTTTTTTTTTTTATCAGTAATATTTTTGATAATGAATTGAGTAAATCTTTTTGTTTATTTTTATGTTTTAAATGATAATAAAATTATAATTATTAATTAAAGGGTGTTTATATTGTAATAAATGTGATGTTTATTATGATTTTTATTAATGATTAATTTTATGAGATTATTTTTAAAATTTGGTCACTATTCTTTGTGTTTTTCTTACCCTGAATTCCCTGATTTATAGCGAAAAATAGTCTTAATAGAGAAAAAAAAGTTAAATTTTTTGGCCCTAACAGCGACTTAATACCGGATAGAGTCTAAATAGTGAGAGAGGAAATTAATTTGAATTGAATCTTATTTAATTAGAGAAATTAAAAATTTATTTATTAAAATCTTGTTCGTGGTAAGCAAAATCATTTTCATCTAAATAAATAATTCATTTATTTTACACGGATTGTAAGTTTTCTCTTGCCATTCGTTCATATTTTAGTATAATTAAGAAACCAGAAGCTAAATAAAGGACACTGGCTAAACAGAAGAATCCTTAAACATTTTTGCAATTCAAAAACACTATAAGGCCCCGATGCTTAACAGAATGTAGTCGCTTATAAAGGGAATTGACTGTAAAATAGCTTATATATATGGTTATAAGTATGTTTCTTTTATTTTTGTTACACTCTGTACTCTTTTCAGCAAGCGGAATAATACTTAATAATAAAATCTATAAATTGTAGGTGGTAAAATCCATAAAAATGATTCAAAAGAACATTACACAATTAATACATATAATACGTATAACATTGTTATATTTTATTAATTTAATTTTTATTATTATTATATATTTGTATTAAGTTAATAATGCTTAATCAAAAAAAAAAAAAAACAATTTTATGCCACCCATAACACCTCAATTATTAATTAGATAATAATAGAAAAAAATAAAAATAAACATGAGCCAAGTGAAAGTGAACATGTGTCTTATGTTTAAACAAGTGTTTATTGTTTTACCTACTTGTTCATTGCATAAATTAAAATCTAAACAACAATAAGGATACTTAATTAAAATTAACATAAATTTTTGTTTGATCTTAACAACAGTATAATGTAACAAAAGGACAAAATTAATAGAAAAATTATGCCGACAAAGTATTTTTATTTGCAAAAAAAAAATATACATAAGTTCTCATGTTATAATCTTACAAGGTGAATAGCAGCATTTATTTTTTCACTAGTAATTTACACCATTTAAGCAAAACACTTCTTAATCAAGTATAATTATTATTATTCTATGATTATTCGTTTATTCTATGCTAAATAGTGATACTTTGCATTATTGTTTGCAAAAAAAAAAAAATAAAAATAGTTATTTTCTCTCTTTAAAAAAAAAAAATGAAATCAATTTATATTTCATTATTTATAATTAAGGACTTTAATAGTTGTTAAAATTCTTTAATCTTTATCCTTTTTTTTTTTTTTGGCACTCAACGTAGTACGATGCATTGTTTCGCTGCATTTCTGTTGCTTAGGTGTGCTATTTCCATTGATAAATCACAGTTTTTTTTCTTTTAAAGTGCATAAGGAAAAAAAGGACACTTATTATTATTATTATTATTGTTGTAAAATATTCGTATTATACATATATACCGTTAACAATAAAACCACTCTAGCAAAATAGTGATAATTAGGGGGATAAATAAATGTAAAGACGGCACACACCACAAACAAAAAAAAAGAAATAATAATAATAACCACCTACTTAAAAAACAAACCATAAACAACCAGACAATAAACACCCTTAAGCATTATTATTATTTCAATTTAAAAAAAAAATAAAAAATTCTTTAAAATCCTAACAAAATTATTGCAAATTTTCCTTATTTTTTTGAGGACAAAAAAAAAAAAAGAATGAAATAACAGTAAGTCATCCATAAAATTATTTTGACACATTATCCTTATTTATATATTTTTACAAATATTTCTGCTCACACCTTCTAGTTTTGTTGCGTTTATTTTTTGCAAAATTTATCAAAAAAAAAAAAAACTGTTAAAGCCCCTTATTATTCAATTTTTTTGGTGAGAAAATGGTTTTGCGAAATTCTATTGAAAAGAAAAAAAAAAGAAAAATAAACGAAACTAATGTAAATTAAATTAAAACGTATATAGTTTAGTTATTACCTATATTATTGTTCAATGTTTACAGTTAAATGATTTGAATATTTTTCCTTTTCCTAGACAAGTAACAAAAAAAAGCAGCTATATTGGTTAAATCACTGAAAAATCACTGAAAAATCAGTGGAAAATCATTTTAAATTTAATAAATAATAACAATAATATTTACTCAAATAAAAATAAAAACCCTATTTACTTACCAAAAAGAAAAGGGTGAATTTTTATTTTATTTTAATTTGCAAAAATATTGTGTAATTGAATGAAAAATAATAATTTTTATTTTCTATTCAAATAAAAATTTATATGTTTAATCATATGTAAATTAATTGGTACAAAATTGGTTAATTTTCTCACGATAATCTTATGGACATTCGCGGCCGTTTATAATAAGCCGGAAAGCATAGAATTGCTTGGAAGTGCTAAGGTAATTGACATGTTTAGGAATTATAACGTATAGTAGAACTGTGAAAGGTTTAACGCTGCTATCACGTCTATTTATAGAATTGGAATTGCGATTTTTGCGAACATGAAAGATTGTACATTGAATTCTTGAGGAAATACACTCTATGATAACGCGTTTCATATCTTTGCTCTCCGTGCACAATAGTTCCAGCCCTTGATTTGCGTTGTTTAACACGTTTTTCGCAGAGAGACATATATTTGGAGACTTTCATTGAACAATGCTCGTTGCTTCATTAATAAAAATTAGTTAGATCCGCTACATCTTTAAATCAGAAGTCATTAGGCGGATAAAAAACAAATAAATTGATTTTATTAAAGTGACTGGACACCAAAACCACTTTAAAAAGATTGTCTGATTATTATCTATGCGAAAAACGCGGTTTTAAAGTCTGTCTAATAGTTCTAGTGTGCTTTTCCATACAAGAAAACAAATAAAAAAGTTTCGACTTTACTCTTTTGTTTGGAAAAATGATGACATTTGGTTAAATTTGTTACCGTTTAACTGAACCGATGGATAACCGATTAAGAGTGCCAGCATATATACTAAAGTACTTACACATAAAAGAACATTTATTTATTTATTCGTTATTAAAATTCAAAAGTGTGAACACACGACTATAGAGCATAAGTAGGTAGATAGGCATTAAGAAATATAATAAAAAGTTAATTTTTATATATTGTTTACCATAAAACATTAAATTTTTTATTATTATTTTTAAATAAAAGATTTTTAAGGATGTATTATAGGATTTGATTTTTCATTTTTATATATACAAATAATACGGCTTTTTTTTTTTATAAAAATAAACCTTTATTTTCATTTTTTATTATGATTATGCTATATGATTTCATGATGACACTTGATGGTATTAAAATCAAATAAAAATAAAAATGAAAAGGACTATTAAGAGATTTCTTTATATTCTTTTGTGTCGATTTTGTTAATAAATAACTGCAAACTATGTAATCAATAATACAAATATAGATGTTTAAATAAGAATTTACAGTAATTCTATGCTTGAAAAATTAATAAAAAAAAGATTATTTATGGTTAAAAAAATAAATTATTCAACAATTTTTTCATTAAGTTGATTGAATCATATACATAGCTGTGAATAAAATCAATCAATTGGTAAAACAGTGAAGGATTAAATAAGAGCAGAAATCAGCAAATAAATAAAAATAACACAATAATTCATCTTAATATTATTTCTCTTTTATTTATTATTAATATAATTAATTAATTAATTAATTAATGACTTATTACAATACGTTAAAATTTTGAACTTAACAAAAATAATAATAATTTTAATTTAAATCTGTTTTTCTTATATTATTTAATGAATTTCTTTTTAAATTATATATTTTTATTGTTTTTATGTTAATTTTATATGTTTTGCATAAAATTATAATTATAAAATAATCATCTTTAATTAATTTTAATTAATTTAATTACATTATAATCTTTGTTTTTATTTATTTATTAATTAATTAATTATTTCTATGTAAATATATTTATATAAAACGATTAAGATTTTATTTTTCTTTTTACTTATTCTATACCGTTTTAATTACTTTAATTAATTATTTCTTTAATTAAAAAATAAATAAACTTATTATTAATTATTTATATTTTAACTGTTTTTTATTTTATTTAATTGTTTTTAATTATTTAAATTTTAAAATTATTTATCACTGTCACGCGTTGGACTTTCCTTCGGACTATTTAACATTGATGGACTAGATGTACGTCCTGTTGTTGTTGATGACGTTGATGATGTCGTTGTATTATTATTACTACTATTTGGATTATTATTATTATTACTATTTGGATTATTATTATTATTAATAGATAAATTTTGTGGATAACCAAATAAATTTAAATTATTTAATCCCATATATTGTGTTAATATTGCATGAAAATTTGGTATCTTATAATTTGGCATTATATTTTGATGTAATAATGATGGATTTGGTGGTAATAGTGATGGATGTAAACCGAATTGTGGTGACCAAAATTCTGATGGTAATGGATGATGTCCTAAGCCTGATGGTAATGTTAATGGTATTGGAAAGTCTGACAATCCTGTAATTAAATAAATTATAAATTAGATTAGAATCATAGAATTTTTGTTAGAAAATTATTAAAACATTTAATAATAAACGTTAATTATAAATGATTTAATTATATATAATAGACATTTATTACATATTTACATTAACTTGTATAATTTATGTTAATAAAAATTACACCCTCGTTTATTATTTTAATAATAATAATAATAATAGTCACAAAAAGAATAAAAATTATTCAGTGTTAATTATTATTTAATTGTTATTATTTATGTAGATAACGTACAATAGATAAATCCCACGTTTAATAATAATAACAATAATTAAAAATAATTATATATATTAATAATTATAAGTTTATTTAATTAAAATTACCTTGTTCATGATGTAAAAATGCGGTTGTATCACGTCCCATTGCCTTCTCACGTTTACGCCATTTTGCACGACGATTTTGAAACCAAACCTGTTTAAATAAATAAAAAATAAAAAGTTCATTAATCTTTTAATTATTATTATAAAATTTAATTTAATTTTAATGGTAGAGAGAGAGAGAAATTATTTAATTAAAATATTAATATTTTTTATTGAATTGTTAATATTTAATAGAATAATAGTGACAGTAATTGGCATAAAAGTGGAATGATGGTAAAATGGATTATAATTGCAATGGAGAAGAAGAATAATAATTTAACAATAAATTCGTATATATACATAAGAATGCATTTTCATTAACAATAGATTGCAATCGGATGTGTTATTATGTTTCAATATCTATTACAATTTATCTAGTTTTATGCATTTCATCACTAAATTACTTTATACAGTGTGTTACATGCTGTAAAATCATTAAAAGAGATTTAATTAATGTTTAATTGTTAATAAAATTAGAAACATTAAAAATATTAAGAACCTTGGAATGATAAGGAATAATGTGAAAATTATTCATTTGGAAATTATATTTAATTTTAACCAAGAATTTAATGTAGAAATTTTTAAATTATGAACAAAAAAATTCCTATTGAATTTTATTGTCTCATTTCCGAATTGGATTTTAGTGGAATGTACTACTACTACTACTATCACTACCAATGCTGAACATTAATTTTTTTATGTTTTTGCCATGCGTCTGTCTGTATGTAACAATATTGATGTAAAAGGATAATTGGCGAGATAATTGGCGCATATTGTCAATTAGAGATGGTATACATCAGTATTTTATTGCGCTAAGTGAATCGTTTCATTCCAATTGAATGACTATGAATAGCTTAGTAAATTGGATAAAATTATAGCAGAAAAGAGCCCATTCAATCTACCAGCCAATTTTTATCTTTTTTTTTTTTTTGTTCCTTTTAAATCGACGAAGATAAACGTTGAGTTTTTTTTTTTTTAAATCATTTTGATTTAATTTTAATTGGGAAAATGGATTTTTAAAAGATACAACAAAATAATGTATAAAAGGATTCAGTAATAAATTTACACAATAAATAAATAAAAAAAAAAAATATGAAAACATTAGTTATGTTATAAAAAGTCCACCCTCATTTTATAACACCCATTTTAAAAAAAGATTCTTTAAGGAAAAATCTTATTTATTTTTTTTCCACTTAAACAACAGGATGTGTTTTGCTTTCCTCTAGGTTTTTTTGTATATATTTTATTTAGTATGACAAATTAGCTCATAGCAGCTAACCCATCCTTAAATGTGTACATACATATGCATGCTTTTTTGTAGCAAATAACCCTCTTATTAATTGTATTAAACACAATTAAATGATATCACATTATATACTTGTATATTGTTATTGTGTATTAAATTTCATTTTTTAATTTATTTATTTCACATGAAAATTACAAATCAAAACTACTAAAAACTACAACAAGAGTGTATGGGTATTATTATCCCTTGATTTTCTGCGTATACTAAAACATCCCTCAAAATTGAATTATTATTATTAGCTTTACTATTATTATTATTATTATTATTTGCAAGCAAATTAATTCGTCATCAACAATTAAATGCATTAATAAACTTCTAAACTTTGCACCCTCTTTATCCCATTTACAAGTGAAATTCCTTGGTAAAAATATTATCACTCTGTATATTTCAATTCAATTGAAAAATCTATTTGCAACATAAATATACATTTATTAAGGGATAAATAAATTATAATTCGCTGTTTTATTTGTTACAATTTTGTTACTCCTTCACTGTTCGTTCATATTATTGTAAAAAGCAAAAAAAATAAGGGTTTAGAGAAAATATAAAAAATAAAATCCGAATTAATTAACAACAATTAAAATGCAATTAAATTTTTCAACACGATAATAATAAAAAAAAAAAACTATTGTATTAAATTAGTATAATTATTTAAAGTAGGCAAAAGTAAGCATTTTTCTATTATACGAATTATGCTTTTATTATGACAGATTTTTATGCTTTAAACAATGGATAATTATTATAAAATTGTAGCTGATAACTTTAGAATATATATTTTATAATGATAATAATAACACTGACTAACATAATTACTACTGTAGTAGCATAAATATTGTTGACAGTAAATAAAACTATAATCTTGTGACGTGTGCTAGGAAACAGTATTTTTTTTTATCAGGTGGTGAATGGGTGATTTCGTCTCATAAAATCAACAAAACAATTTACTATCGAAAACAATGGGTAATTTGATTGTATTATGTTTAATTCCCCTCAATTTATAATTTAAAAAAAAAATAATAAATTCAGAAAAAAAATTAGTAATAATCATATATGAGAGATGATGTATGATGGACTAAGAACCATGTCGACCAGATATAATTTCACCCTCTAACCTCTTATTACCAGTTTAAATTTATTCATAGTAAATCGTTTACATCGACAATACACGTGGCTTAGTCAGGGCAATTATTTATGGATTTAAATTGCACTCAAAAAAAAAATATATAACAGATTTATCAATGTAACAAAAAAAAAATAGGATAAAAAACAGTTTTTTCAAAGCTTTTCAATTTTCTCTATTCTTTGCAAATTCTACAAACATTTGCATAAAGAAAAATAAAATAATTTCAATAAAAAAAAACGTTTTTTTTTTTAGGTTATGAAAATTACTTGGAAAAATTTATTAATATAAATTTTATATAATTATAAATCAATTACTATATGACTAATTAAAATAAACAATTTAATTAATTTATGTGTTTAATTAAAGTAAATTATATAAAGGCAAAAAAAAAATTAAGTGCAAATTATGCCGCAGGTTATAACAATAATAATTTTCTATTTAATTTAATTAAAACACCTTAAGCGAAATAATTGAGTATTTATTTAGTTTATGGTTAGTTAAATGATTAAATAATTTAATTTACCTGAACTCTAGCTTCACTTAAATCTAATCGCATGGCTAACTCCTCCCGTGTAAATACATCTGGATATTGTGTCTTTTCAAATGCTCGTTCTAATTGATGTAATTGATATGTGGTGAATGTTGTACGTGATCTACTTAAAAATATTGATAACAAAAGATAAAAGACACAGAGAAGAAAGAAAAAAAAGATAAAATTAGATAAAATTGCATTTAAGAAAATCTAGTAAAAAAATCGAGAGAAAAGAAAATTCATTAAAGAAAACTTACCGTCTTATCTTTCTCGGTCTTCCACTTAAATCACTTTGATCATGATCGCCCGAATCAATGTCACCAATTATTGGTAATTCATCGTCATTATCCATTATATCGACACCATTTACATCTGAATGATCAACAACAACCATCTGATGTCCAATATTTTCATTTTTAATTAAATTTTCTTCGCCTAAAATAAAAAATCAATTAAAAAATTTTTTGTTATTTATCAAAGCGATTAAGTTTTTTTGTTTGCGAAATTTTTAAATTAGGGAAAAAAAGGATTTGCAAGGAAACATTTTTTATTTTTTTTAATCAAAAACATAATGTTTGTCTGTCTCTCTGTATATACAAATTGTTTTTTTGCTTTATTTATGCTTTTTTTTGCAAATAAATAAATAAATTTCGCATCGTTAAAATATTTATTTATTTATTTAAACATAAATCCGATTATAATCGAAGAGGTATTTTCTTTTTTTTTGCATTTTGAACAAATTAAAATTTTGCTACTTTTTTTTTTATGAACTTGATGCTTTTTGCAAATATTTTTATTTATTTTTAATAAAAAAATTAAACTTTAATTCTTTAGAATAAATGGCTGTTGGAGAAAAAACGTTCATAGATAATGATTTTTGCAAAAATTCACGAATTAATTTCTATATATAATATTGTTGCAAAAATTTAATTAAATTAAAAATTTTGCATTAAAAATATATAAATAAATAAATAAAAATCATTTAATTTAATTAATTCTATTAAATATTTGTATAGTTATTGTGCGATGAGGAGTGTCCATTGTTGGCGGCTGTATTTATTAATCAGTTTTTGGTTCATAATAATTTTTATTTTTATTCAATTTTAATGCAAAATTATGAAAAATCGTTGAATAAAAGAGATTGATCGTTCGCTGATTAACCAAATATAAAAAATAAATAAATCAAAAGCTTATATGCATGTACTTAAATGTTCATTTTAAGTACATTCTAGTATCAGCAGGACATAATATTATTTAGTCATATGGAATAGATGATTGAAGAAAAAGGGTTTTATTATTTTTCCATTCTTTCTTTCTTTTCTTTTTGCTCTCGCACTCTATTATAATATTTTGCAAATATTAATTTAAAATTTGTAACAAAGAATTCGTTACCACATTTATTACATTATATTACAAAAATGATTAAATACTCTATTTAAGGGGTTAAACTCTCAACTATGCACCAAAAAATTATTTGTAAATGCAACATGCTGTGCTTTTTTTATCAAAAAAATATTATTAATCCACATATTATTAAAAATAATAATAAAAAATCACATAAATAATAATAATAATAAAAAATAAAAATATTTCAAGAGCTTTTTTCTATGCGCTTTCATTTCTCATTCAATTTTATATTAAAAACTTGCAGATATTGTTTTTCAAGTATTTATTCATATTAAATGCAAAAAAAATTATTAATAATAATCATGCTGTGTGTTGATATTTTAACCTATTATTATGTTTATATAAAAATAAAATACATAATTCAAGTGCATTGGCAACAAAACTACAGTTTATTATTAATAAAAAGTTGAAAAAAAGATCCTATTTAAAGGTTTTTCGTTTATTAAAAGAAATTATTCTTCAATCACGCTACACGATATGATCTTAATAACCAATTATATTTATGAGAAAAAAAAAGAAAGCTAAAAATTTCTATTCTAATTGGAGCCTATTAAAATAAATAAATAAATAACATAAATCACCCACGCGAAAATGTTTATTAAAGCTTTTCTATATCATATTGTTAAAGTGAGAATAATTTAACCACAAAAATATGCTTAAGGGTGTTTTGTGTTTCGTTTTTACAAATTTTATTTCATTCTATTATACAATTCTAAATGATAATTATTTTTGCAAACAAGTTAAACAATTATATAATTTACTGAGCATATATAGTATGCAAAAAATATATAGAATTTGTCTAGTATAATTTGCGACAAGTAAACATACATTACTGTTGATTTTCTTTTTTCATTTTCAACAAAATAACACTTTTATTGCGTTTTGTTAAATATTTAATTAGTTTTTTTTCATTTAATTTATATTTAATTATTTATTTGTATATAAGTTAAGTGATTATTTTGAAAATCGATTTGTTATGTCGACGCCTTTTATAAGGAACTTAAATACAAAAAAAAAACTTAGAAACAAATTATAATTATGGCACCTATTATGCTTATAATAATTACTGTTTTAAACAATTTTAAACAAAAAATAAGTAATTATAATTATAATAATTATATTTTTTGATCCTTTTTCTTGAGGTTAAGTATAGTAAATGGTTAGTTATTAGGAGTTTCTAAAGAGATTAGTTGAAACTATCGGATTTCTTGTATTTAAAAAGTATTTTTTTCTTTTTTGTTTTTTTACCATTATTCCTCCGTAGATGATTATGCTGATGATTATGATGATGATGATGATGATGATGTGTTCCTAATATTTGATCTATACTATAAACAGCTCGCGGTTTTGATATTGGACTATTTTGCGACGGTCTTAAGCCCATTGATGTTGAATGTGTCGCTGCACTAGACATCATTATAACCTCTTGTTTTTTTATGGTTTTTGAAATTATTTTATCACAAATTAATTAAAAAAATTCTGTATAATCCAGAAAACACAATAAGGATCACTGTTTTTATTACCCACTTGTTTAATTATTTTCACAATTTATTATAATTTCTTAAACAAATTACACTAAAACACGTTACACTAATCACTAAAAAAACGATAGTAAAATTTATTAATTGCAAAAAACCATTGATTGATTATCACCAGGTTATACCACTATGATATTTATTTAAAACAAAGTTATAAGTATCCTTTAATGATGTATTAAAAATGATTAAAAAAAAAACACGTTACATTACGTAAATACACATATTAGCACTAATTAAATATAAAATAAAAATAATTAAATGATAAAATTCACTATACTGGTTGCTACCCCGTTCGTGTCTGAGAGCTGTATGAAAATTAAAAATGACAACAACCACTAACTATGGTTATAGCAATAATAATAATAATATAAATAATATAAATAATAATATCGATACAAAATAATCTGTAAGTGTATTTTCTATGTTGTTATTTGTTGATATGACAACAACAATATAATACATGCTGAATTACCACCACCCTGACTTAAAAAAATAATAACGACAATTTAAAGGTAAACACACAGAATAGTACTGTGTTCATGTGCGCATAAATGAAATTTACCCTTATCTATATATCTCTTATATTTACTCATAGTAATTTCATTAATAATATCTCTTTCGGTTTTTCTTTTTTTTTTCTGCATTTATTATTGTTAGAGACTGTCGTAAACTGTTTTTTAAGGAGAATTTATTATAGGAGATCAAATCTAAATAAGGGAAATGCAACCAATGGAATTAATGTTAATTATGTGGAACAATTGAAAAACTGCAACAGGGGTGGGAACTTTTAAAAAAAAAATTATATACGATTTAATAATTTTATTACCTATTAAAAAGTATCAGGTAGATTTAATTATGTCACGTGTACGTACCATTTAGTATATTTATTTGCCTTAAATTATAAATGCTAATTTTATTACACTTAAAAATTTATTAATAAATAAAAAAAGAAAATCCCACATGATTAGGGATACAAAATCCGTAATTTTATTGCTTCCTGTTCATCTATTGTTTGATTCTAGAAAAATTATTAATTTAAAATTTAAATGAATGAAGAAATGGCCAATTGAAAATGGTAATTAGATGGTAATTGAAGAATTAAAGTAATATTCTTTGAATTAATTATTTTTTGTTGGCCATTTTAATACAAATTATTCATAAATGCTTCTTATTTAATCTAAAATTGTCCATTTCATTATACTTTAAGAGGATAATCTAGTTTTTTCCATAATTATTATTATTATTTAATAAAAAAACATGTCTTTCAATGTCTTCTTACTTTCTTTTATACTTTTTTTTACCATATTTAGGCCAAATTATTTATTGTTTATGTATGGTTATTAGTTTAAGACAAATGGACCATCATCAGCTCTAATAAAAACAAAAGATTATCCTTTAAATTATTATTATTATTATTATTATTGACGACAATTTAGTTTTTATTATCCATAGTTATAGACAGAATTATGAATGAATATTTTTTGTCTTATTGTTTTTTTGCTGTTTAATAAAGGAATAAGTATTATCTGCAAGGGATTGAGACTAATTATTAATATTTATCCTTTTTGTAATGACAATTATTTTTTAAATACTAAAAAAAAAAAAAAGGATAAAAATACCTTTTACCTGGTTGTTATAGTTATTAAATAATTAATTATTTTATTATTCTAGTATAATGAATGGACATTGTTTTTTGTCCTTTTGTTTTATGATCCATCTATTTAATTAGGTTTTTCCAAGAATATTTCAAATGTTTGTGAATGAATTTCTTTTTCCTTTCTGTCCTTTTTTTGGTATAAATATTAATAATAATGAAAATATATTTAATTATAATTTACAAAGTGTAAAAAAAGTCAAAATAAAAGTTAATAATTGTTAGAAAAAGTTAAGAATAAGGAAAAATAATTTAGTAAAAACAATTGATGGAAACTTTCAACAAATTCATTAAAATAAATGGGATGGCGGTGAATTAAGGATAACAGTAAAATTTATTTCATAAAAATAATAATAATAATAATGAAAAAAACAAATGAAATAAAAATTGAAAAAACATGCGCGTATGATAAATGTTTCTTGATTGGATAACAGAATAACATTGCTACTCCAATGATAGGCTACAATCTATATACAGTGTGTATGGGTTGCTAGGTTTATAATCTCAAAAAACGTTTTTTTCCTATTTTTCTATTTACTTTATATACCAATAAAAAAAATAAAAAATGAAATGAAATGGTTAGAGAGATTCTTTTATATAAAAACGTTATCAGCAAGATAGACTTGTTTATATAATAATTTAATAAAGAAAAACTAATTTTTAATTATTTTTTCTTATAATTAATTAAATTTTATATCATAATATTAATTGTTTATTTAATTAAAATCGTAATAGTTGATTTATTGCAATTTTTATTTATTTATAATCATTAAATAAAAATATAATAAATTCAATTCACGATTTTAATTTAATATATAATTATCCTATGTAAGATGTTTTTCTTTTCTTTCTTGTTTTAATATAAAAATGATTAGAAAAGAATAACATTTTTGCAATAGTGAAAATATACTCTGTTTATCACAATTACACATCACGTTTGTATAATTTTTTGGAAATGTATATTTAGATGAGAAATTTTTAGATATAATATGCCAAACGTATTTATATATATAGTGAAATGATAGTTTTTGGTATTTGTCTTGAACAAACATTAGGTTAAATAAGAACTTATTTATCAATATCCTGGACCTTAGGGCATAATAACCACGCTTAACTATTTTATGTTATTATTATTATTATTATTTATATTTATAAGAAGAAGAGAGAAAAACTTTATTTAATCTAATGTTATAATAGATATTTTATGATATTTAAGGAATAACTAAATTAATAAAAAAAAGAATAAGAAAATTTTATTTACTTAAAGCTTCATTAATCAGTCATACTAAATACACTGTGCTCATTTACAGTAGATTTAATTAATTTTCTTCTTTAAACAAAAAATAAATAATAATTTTGAGCTTCTACTGTATTTAACACACTAAAAATGGCATTAAAATAACTTTTTTTTTTTATTTACAAAACATTCAGAAGCAAAAAAAAAAAATAAAAACAAAATAATATTAAAAAAGCAGAAGAAAAACCGTTTTTTTTTTTTGTATTTACTTTTGTCGATCAAATAATAAAATAATGCGCTTTGGTGTTATTAGATGGATTTTATTTTGTTGTCTCTCTGTTTTGCTGTCTTTTATTTATCCTTTTTTGCACTACATTTCTTTATATACATACATTTCTATACTACTTGTTTTAACCATAAAAATAGCAACAATATCTTTACTATTATTATAAACAAAAGGCAGAAAAGTATAATAAATAAATAGCAACAAATAATCACAGCAAAAAAAAAAAAGACTAAACAAGGATTAAATACACTAAATAGGGACATAACAACTTGAAAAAACATTGGAAAACACGATAATACATAAATATGTGCGTTTTTTTTTTTCTTTGCTTTTGTACAAAAATTTTATGTAATTTGTATATTATTATTATTATTATTATTAGTTTTGCATTAAATTCAATAACAAAGATTATTGACCATTAGTTAAACTAATCCATCTTATTTATTACCACGTTTTATAGTTTTTATATGAAAATTATAATTAATACAAAAGCGAAAGAGACAATTTTTTAAAGAAAATATTTGACTAACTTGATCTTTATTATTTAAATAAGGAAAAATTTGAATTTCCACTTGACAACCCTTTATTTTATCAGAAAATTTTTTTTTAATAAAGTAGAAGACACACACACATTTAGCGAATTGACTTTATTTATTTTGTTTTACCAAAAATCCATCAATGTTTAAATGAAAAAGAAACAAAACAAGGGATTTATCGTGATAGAAAATTGATAAGATGATAAATCTTTTGATTGTCACAAATAAATATGTAGGTATGTGCGGACAGTTATCGTTAGATTATTATTTGTATTCCGATAGGGTTCAATTATATGAAAAATTGTTCTTGATAATATAGGGGATGCATATAAAATAGCAAAAAAAAATAAAACTATGCTTGAAGGCAAAGAGTAAACATAATAACTGTAAAGGAAACATAAGAAAAACTTCTATACACATTCATTGACATATTTTTTTTATTCCCCTTCTATATAACTGTTAAAATCAGAAAAATTGGTACTTTATCTGTGATTTAATAAAAAATAATAAGAATAATAAAAACTACTGTGCAGAGAGATTCAAGTCAATTCAATACATTTTTATGTATAAACAAAGTTAAATCGAATAAAATAACAATTCAAGATTGTTTTCGGTATGGAAATGGATGAGAATATTAAATGAGAGATAAATCTATAAGGTAAGTTTAATATAATTTCAATAAAAGAATAACAATTGTTACAAGAATGGGGAATTATATAAAAAGCGCAGCACGACAAAGTTTCCAATGAAAACAAAAAACAAATGAAGGCGCGGTTTATAGATGAAAATGGCAGCGATATGTAGTGTTAAGTGTGAGTTCTTTTGTTTTGTTTTTTATTTTATTTAATTAAGACCACGTGGAAAAAAATAGTTCTTTCAACTAGTATAGCCACAGTCAAAATTCTCATATAATTTTAATTAGATATTTTTTAATATTTAATTTTTTGCAAACTGCAATTCTGCGTTTTTAATTAACAAAAATAAAAATAAAATTCTAACCATTTAGTCAACTTTATAATTCGTAATAATTAACTTTTCAAGTGTCCTCAATATTTTTATTATTAAAATTGTGAATACAGAGTTGTAACAAGGATTTTTGTAACAGAATAAATTTTTAAGTGTGTAAAACCGCTGTATAAGGGCTATTTATACAATGTTAATATCCAAATCACAAAAAAAATTGTCATCAAATCCCTGTAATTAAACAATATATTAAGAACCCTTAGAAAAAAAACTCTCTCCATCGAATTTCACGATAATATATATATTAAATTCATTCAAGTGTTTATTAACAAATTCAGAATTTTTATTATATTTTCATAAATTAACTACTTTAAGTTATTTAATAATTGAGGGTGGATTGTACACTTATTTTGTACTTTTCGCATATCAAAAGCATTAAATGAGTGAATAGAATGAATGAAATGAAATGAATTGAATTGAATGAGTACTCCTTAGTTGATTGCTCAGTTATTGAAAATTTATCTCTCATTATTATTATTATTATTATATTCTGTGCTTATATGTGCATAATTCGTTTTTTTTAGAAAATTTATAAAATATTTTTGCAACTATTGAATAGAGGAATTTAATGTCAATGCCTTTCTTAAACGATATACATACGAGTATGTATATATTTTAATAATATTGTGGCTAATGTTAGAAATTTTCTCCTTTTTTGCACATTATTATTACATTTAAAACTAATATGCAGACATAATTAACTTTTTAATCAATATTATGTTATTTACTATAAAAAAAAACAACAACCCTATATTATTATTAATGTCATTTTCACCTATTTCTTTATATCAATTTCATATTTCTTTACAATTAATCGTAATAATAAGAATTATTATTTTTTATTTTTCGAAATTTAAATAAATAAAAATACTAGAAAAGAAAATGTCAACGTTTTTGCTAATATTTAAATAGATAAATATAACAAACAACATTATTATTATTATTATAATTGTTATTTGTTAGATTATGATTATGATGATGATGATAATCAGATGCAGATGCCACAATCTCCCCATTTGTGTTAATAATAATAATAATAATAATAAAAAATTATAACAAACCATCTAATAAAAAAACTCCATCGCCATTCCATCTCAATTCTTAACATTTCTTTCATATTATTATTATTATTTATTTTTGTATTTCTTTATTATAATTTTACAGGGCCCCCCAACTGTGAAATTTAATTGCACATCGTTGCTTATTCATTAAATATATTATCATAATAAATAAGATTTCTTTGTTATTATATTTCGCCTTTGAATTGTATATTGTTCTAGAAAATAGAATTTTAATTTTTAATTATTATTTTTTACTTTCAGAACTTTAGAATAAAAGTTACGTATTATTTTCTATTTTCGATAAATAAATAACTAAATAAATAAATAATATCAATACTTTTGATTTTCCATCAGCAATATACTGACTTACCAGCTATTTTATGTATTTCAATAAGAAAATTTCATTTTTTAATATCTATATGTGACTTACAATCGGTAAATAACATTTTATTGATCATCGTCATCATCATCATATAGCAGTGATGTTGAACCTTTTTTGGAAGTGGTTCAAATTTTGTAAATTATTTCTTTTTTTAGCACTAGCTCGTGGCTCATGGATCACAAAACCAGTCGTCTCTATGAAGACGATGAGATATTCTGTATTCATGCATTTATTTCTGTTGGAAGATTTTTCAAAAATTCATTGAAGAAAACAATTTTTCACGCGAATATATAGACCCGAATACCGTTAGCAGAGTATTTACAAGTTTTTTTATTGATACAAAATTATTTGTTAAGAAATCCCATACGTTTAAAATAATATTTTCAGCGTGGAATTATTATTATCTGCACTACTTTCAGACATTTTTAGTTTCTACTTTGGAAATCAAGTTTGGGTCATTTAAAACAGCCTGCAGTGTATGTAGTGTATGACCCCACGGGTCATAGGTTCACCATCACTGGTCCCATATAGTAACATTTCTCTTTATTTAATATTATCATAAAGGAGAATTTTCATAAAAATTTCTTTTTATAAATTTATTTATTTGTATAGTCAAATTTGATTTGATTTTTTTTTTTTATTCGTTATTTTATTAAGTCACGAAATATATGAAATTTTTCGTACATTTTTTATTATTCCTTTTAATAAATCATCTATAAACATACATATATTTAATAAATAAAAAAATTATTTACAAATGAATATAAAGAAAAATATATTGAAATATGATTTTTATTTTTCTATTTTATTCGCACATAAAATCGTTTATTAATCTTTAATAAATTAAAGATTATCGTACAAATTTTATTAGAATTTATATCAATAATAATAATAATAATAATAATAAAAAAAAACCGAAGGATTATTAAATATATTTAAGTTTATTTAAAGGATCTACTACTGTTTAATAATAATTCACCAGCTATTATACTTTGTACAATTAAGCTGTTATTTAATTCATATTTAGTAATAATTTAAAAAAGTATTTTTTGTTAAAAACACTTGTGGTGTAGTAAGGGTGTTCTTACTTACTTACTTGTCAAGCTTTTTATGTTTTAGAAGTTTTAATCTCTATATATTTATGTATGACAAGTGTAGACGCCAAATAATTTATGTATATCGATGACCTTATAATTTTAGCACATACATATCACTTAAATATTAACTAACTCTCGCTCAAGCCCTAAATTACAAAATACAAAGCATATACTGTTTAATAAAATTCATATTATTTATTAACAATAGCGAAAATAAGCTTTTTGTTCCTTTTGTTATAAATAATATATAACAATGGTTATAATTTTTTATGAACATATTTTGATCGATTTATAACGATCATTGAAATACAATAAGATTTTCATTGTACTTGCATACACTTTCATCTTCCTTTTTCCTTCTATATTTCATTTTTTCATTAATACAAAAAATATATATAACTATTATTAAAATGATTTTAAATGTTAATTGCTGTATTTTCATTCCACTTATATATATATATTTTCCACAAATAACTTTTTGATCAAAACAATATAGCATTAATTTTACCACTTATATATATTTTTTATTTAATGTAAAAATTATTCTTCAAGTAGAGTTTTAACAATTTTTGCTGTTTGATTCTGCTCTATGACTTTACTTTTTAACAATAAACACCATTAGTAAATTTTCTTAAGTAATATTACGATTATAATTATATTTTTCAATAAGTTTTTTCTCTCTTTATTTCTTATAATAATTAAATAAAACTGTTTTCTTGATATTGTTACCTGGATTAACTACAATAATTTGATTTGAAAAAATGTTTTTAATCTATGTAACAGTTTGATAATTTTCTATTGAATTTCTGGCAAAAATAAAAAAAATACTTTAAATCTGATAAAGATAAAAAAATAGCTGTAATCAAGGCAGAAAATAATAATAATAATAAAAATAAATCTATTCTCTATATATATGAATAATGAATAAAAACGTAAATAGAGGAAACCAATTTTTGTATTTAACGGTCGATTGTCAAATATAACAAGAGGAAAAAAATATGAATTAAAAATAAAAAATTAAACGATCGGAAAGTAATTTTTATTTAAATGTTATTTAATTCTTTAGTTTTATTTTGTGATTGTTGTTACATTTTTTTTTTTTGCCAAGTTTAATTATAGGAAATATTTTACTTGATTATTAATGTTTTTATTCGTTGCAAAGTCAAAAGAATTGTTTAATATAAAAGAAAAATGGAGGAGAATTGCTGAAGACAGGAAGCAATGAAAGGTACTGGAGGAGGCCTTTGCCAAAAGACACACTATAGCCAAACGAATTAAATAATACAGTCATAAAGATTAATCTCATCCAGTTTAACAGGCTAAATATAATAAAAAACAAAACGATTAAAGAACTTTCTTTGTATCGTTGTGCCTTTTACTTGTAAATAAGATAAAAATGAGTTTTTATTGAATATATGCATGAATCGAAATAAGTGAAAAATTATCAGAGTAGGAAGATAATTATTTTAAAAAATGAATACGTAAATAATTACTAAATCTAAACATATATACACAATGGATGGTATTTTACATTAAATTTCGTAAATTTCCATAAGTAAATAATTGCAACCCTAACAAACTGATTTTTATTTTTTTAATTTTACTTTACTTAATATATTAAAAACTTTTAATTGTTTTTCATATTAAATATATTTTAACGGTTTTTAATAAATAACTTTATTAATCTTTTAAATTTAATATAAAACCTCTACTTACCTAATATAACTATGGCATGGTATGGTTTATACAACCAATCTGGTATATATATATTACCAATCTGGTATAAATATATTACCAATCTGGTATAAATATTTATATATAAATAAAAGTAAAATAAATAAACAACAATAACATGAATAAAATTAATTTATTTTCAATTTTAGTATTTTCCTTAAAAACAATCAAATAAATAAATAAATAATTAACAAAACGCTAAACAACAACAACAACAACCCCCTAAATGAAATCTCTTTTCTTTTATTAAGTTTATTAAAATTAAAATAAAAGATCATCAAAATCAATTTAATATAAAAATAAACAAACAGATATCACCCTATCTCAAAGCCTTTAAATACAAAAAAAATATAGAAGAAACATTTTTTTGTTGTTATTTTTCCAATCTGAAATACAAGTCTCCGGAAATTCTCACTCTATTATTGTTTTTTTTTTCTACAGATTTTAACTATTTTATTTCATTATTATATTGAGTTGATGTTTTTTCAGTTACGGTGTGTGGTGAGAGTTCATTTTAGTGTAATATTTTAACCAAAGTTTAAACCAATATTTTTTATCCGCTATATCTATATATATATTTCAACTATTTATCCAATCCCACTAGATAAAGATTTACTTTAGTAAATTTTTTAATAAAATACGACACTGCAAAGAGTAGAATTTCATTAAACCATGATTGTAATTTTATTTTTTATTATTAATAGAAACGAGTCGGGCGTTCTTTTTTACACACACATAGAGATAGAGATACCAAAAAGAACATCCCTAAAGTCTCTATTATTTTTGTTTTAATATAATTCTTCAATATATACCAAATAAAAATGTAAAGTAAAACAACGAAAGCAGCACGACTATAACGGCAGCAGCAGCAAAAAAAAATCGAAAAACCACCCAAACGATCCTCTGCTCCTTTTATTTGTTTGCCTTTTTTTATCTTTTTTAAAAACTCAGAGTTCACCCAATGTAAACACAGCCAAATTCAATAAAGTTAGCTTTTTCAAGTTGGTTTTTCTGGTTTTTTGATATACAATTTTCACTCAAAATAAATAAAGAAAATAAAATAAAAAAAAAAACGGATTTAAACCGAACGCGGTAAAAGTTTTTACCAAGTGAAAATCCAGGCAACAAAACAGAACACTGATTTTCATGATTTATGTTAAATCGAAAAGTTTTCATTTTATAATAAAATTTTGTGCAAATTTAATTCTTTATTATAGAAAATTAGAAAATAATAATAATAATTAATTAATTAATTATAAAACTTATTTATTAATAACACCATCTGCTGATACATTATGGATTTTTTTCCATATAATGTATATACACACACTATTTACAAAATATTTAATAATAATAAATTTTCAGCCATTCATACAAACTGGCTTAATGTTTAATTACAAAAAAAGCTTAAGCCATCTAATATTAAAATATATTCACAATTATTTTTCTTTTGGATAACCAGTTTCTGGTGTATATTTTGGTTTTGGTGGTTGAACATATAATACACCTTGTAATCTGCCAGCATCTCTTTCCTGTTGCTCTTTTAAACGTTGCTCATGATTACCGTCAATACCTAAGCCTGTACGTTCAATTAAATTATTTGCCTTGAATCCGTGCAACTAAATGGTGAAAATATTATTAATTAATAAAAATAAATTATTTAAAAAAAATCTAATTATTTACCTGATAAAATTGTGATCTACGTTTTTGGCTAACATCTGGATCAAAATCAAATTCCACTTGTTTATGTACAACTGGAATACCGGCCAAATTTTCTTGTATTGTTTGTCGTAAAAAGTTTAATATTAATGTTGAGGACTCAACTTGATTTTTATTCTCACCAATTATTACAATTAAACAAATCTATAAATGAATTTTATTACACAAAATTATTAAATAATAACAATAATTTTACTTACAATGAAAATAAATTTAATCATTTTGATTTAAACCCTTTAATTTAATTTAATAAATTAAATTTTTTTATCGTTATAACTTCAACGAATTACTGAATACAACTGAACAAATATGTTGATCAATTTTAATTAAAATGATGGGAAAAAAAATAAATAAATAAAAGACAATATTAATACACATTTTTGTAATAATATTAATGAAAAATCGAAAGTAAAACAGTAATAATAATTTTCTTGTATTTATAATCATTTGAAGTAGAAAAAACATAAAAAACCCGTTACCTCTTTATGTAACATAACTATAGATACATACATATATGGTATATACACATATTTATATACTTAAAACATAACTCATTGTGAGAATTATTGTTTCTTTATTGAGTTCAGACAAACATTATTATGCGAAAAAATTAAAAATTAATTATTGCAATTGAATTAGTGCATAAATATGTGTAAAAGTTCTTGTAATTAATTAATATTGCCTTCGTTATGTCTTCACAATGTCTTCATTATGTCTTCACAATGTCTTCATTATTATTATCAATTTTAAGATAATTAAA
Source organism: Ptychoptera contaminata (assembly GCA_963942525.1). Classification (NCBI taxonomy): domain Eukaryota; kingdom Metazoa; phylum Arthropoda; class Insecta; order Diptera; family Ptychopteridae; genus Ptychoptera; species Ptychoptera contaminata. The sequence continues at coordinate 35,799,362 of OZ012638.1, read as the reverse complement.
CAAATCTTCCGAATTTCGTAACTAAATAATTTTATTACATTTCTGGTATCTAAATAAAGTTTGTCCAAATAAAATTTCCTAAATTAGCATAATTTCACTTTTTCTTTCATAATATCAACATTTTTTTTTTTAAAATGAAATTTTTTTTTAAATTGATTATTAAAATTAATTAATTATATAATAATAATAATATACAAATCTCTACAAATAAAATTAATTTTTTATTAAACAGAAATCTCATCTTTAAGAAATTTACAAACACTTTGTTGTGTTTTTTTTTTGCAACATAAATATACATTTTTTATCCAAAACTACTGACTAATCCTCTAAAGACCTTAACATAAATAAAAATTATTAAATTTACTTTAGAAAAAAGAAAAGTAAATTTAATAATTAAATTATTTTAAAGGTTATTGCATGGAGAATTTTAACAAAATTAGTTTTTAAAAAACCAATATATTGATGTTAAATCGCTGCTGTAAAGGTAATTAGATATATTAGCTGAGACAAATTAAATTTTGCAGATTAAAGGTGAAATCTTGATTGCCTACACCAAAAAAAAAAGCCAAAAACGACTTTCTTTATATAATATTTATTTCACCAAAAAATCTTTGTACCAAAAATAAAATTTCACTTAGTTAACAAACACACATCGTTTTTTTGTTTGTAAAAAAAAGTAATAATTTTAATTAAAAATATTGTTAAATTGCAGAGAAATGGTGACGAAGAACAGTGTGTATGCGTATTTAAACTAATTATCACTAAATAATTAATAAAAAGCATTTATATCATACAAAATAAAACCCAAACAGTGTTATTGATTAAAGCAAAAATGTAAAAGTTTATAATAAAAATTTTGTAATAAATTTACGTGACAATAACCATGATTATTATTATTATTTTATTCAGTTATTAACAGGTTGTCTCATAAAAATAAATTTATAAATTAAATAAAAAATAGAAATCTAATAATTTTGTCGAAATAAAGTACGGAAACATGCTGTTTGTGTTATTAAGTCATCAAAAAGCACACATTGGATTTGTATTTTTCATTTTTTTCGACCAACTATAATCAAAAATTCAACTAATTTCGTTAATATTAGTAAAAAAAAAAGATAGGAAGATAATTAATTTATATTTAAAATATATAGTGCCCCAGTCCCACTTAATTTTCATCTATCTAGAGTTCGTTACCCCACTTTATATTTTATTTTCTTTTAAACAATAAATGCTTATGAGAAACTTTCACTTTTTTTTTTTTCGTTATTATTATAATAATAAATAATATTAATAAAAGCTCTTACACAACAAATGAAGAGAAATATTTTATTATTTTTTTTTTGTACATTCTTGAAAATAAATTTTCTTGTTTGCTTTTAATATTTACGTTTTATTCAAATAAACAACAACTTTATCTGTGGTGTTGGTTGTACGATTGACCAGCAAACTTTTCTCAAAAGTAATTTTTGTATTAAAGTTTGTGCACGCGCCCGTTTTAGTATTAATTTAACAGTTGAACGTTTTGTGTGCCGTTTTCATTTTATATATTATTTTCTGTTAATTATTTACTTAAAATTAATATTAAAAAAGTGTTTTTTTATTTGAATAAAGTGAATAAAGACACAAAAAGATTTACCAAAAATACTAATAAATAAATATTGAATTACTGGATTAACATTACAAAATGGTTAAATTAATTTATCTAATTTTAGTTGTAAGTATTTTATAAAATCAACCAAAAGCACAGTGCAAATAAATGATTTATTAGAAATTATATTTTTTATTTATGTATATATATATATAAATAAATAAATTTTAATAAAGTTTCATATGCATGGCTTAGTACCGCCAATTTACAGTTATTGTTCCGCATAACTTTTTATTTACATTAATGTTTTGTTTCAAATTTTTAAAGAAAATTTAATCAAATTTATTTGTATATATAATTTATATTTGATTATAATAATAATTAAATATTTTGGAATATAAAAATTGCAAAGGAAAAGTGAATCTTTAGTATTTTGTACTATTTTACAAAAAAAAAAAATGGAGCAATGTTTGTTTAATTAATGAAAATATAATTTCCAAATAATTTATTTTAAAAAATTTACTTAAGGGCACACATTTATTTACTTCTTTTTATAAAAATTAGATTTTTGTGACATTTGCAACACTTTTACAAACCATTGAGTCAGCCTTACAACCAAGGGCACCAAATTTTCAATATTTTGAAAGGTAAAATTTAATAAATTGAAAATTAATACGTAAATATGTATATTAAATTAATTTTATTTTTAAAAATAGGCCTAAATACAGATATCCCTACTATGATGAAAATGGACGTGGCAAATTATTATACGGATATGGAGGCCCAGAACTTTATCAATACAAAAGTTATTCGCCGTTAGAAGGAATACATTAACATAATGTTTTTATTTTGTTTTTAATTTTGGTACTTAAGAGATAATGAATTGTATAAAATAAATTTAAAAAAAAAATGTTATTTATATAAATTTTATAAAATGTAATTGTTTTAAATTAATTCATTTATTTTTGTACACATTTGTTAAACCTATACACGACGTTTCTGTGTTGATATATATAAAACATTATTCCCACGTATAAAGGCATCGCCGTATTTATTTTTTAATTGTCCATTAACGTATTCTTCTGTTTGATCTAGCGCAATGTTCATATAACCATCCAGACATGCCAGTACACCTAAAAACACATAATAATTGTATATTCAAGTTTATTTTTACTATTAAGTATTTACCTCTGTAATCAACACCGCTATTTAGTTTGACTACAACTGGTCTTCCATGGATTTGATTAATAAATTGAGACAACGCTTCCTTACGAGACATGTCTGAATAAAAAGGGTGTTTTAATTAAACAAAAATCATAACCTTACTTTATTGTATGTAAATCTATTTTTACAAATATATAAAGTAAAGTAAAAATATAGACTCACTTTTATTTATAAATAAATCCAATTAAAATTATAATAATGTTGAATTTAATTATTTCTAAATTTTAATTGACAGTTAAAGATGACAGAACAAATAACTTGAAGTTAGTAACAAATTCACTACACTTTTTTATGGTAACATTTACTATAAAATAATAAAAAAATCCATTTTTCTTAATTTAAATAAATTTATTTTTATACAATATTTATTTCGTTACTTAATATCTCTTATTGTTAGCACCGTGATAAACAGATTTACCGATTTTATATCCTTTGCCCAACATATCAATTAATTTTTCACCACGATATCCAAAATGTCTTTGATATATTGGGCGCCATTTTTTACCAAAATTTGGATCAAATACTATTGGAATTTCTTGAGAATCTAATGGTGAACCAAAAAATAGTTTACGCAAATATTTTGCAATTGCCTTTGCCTTATCAAAATCAAATAATGTATCTGATGGTTGAACACGAATTCTATAATATCCTTTACCACTGTTTACAGGTATATGCACTGTAGGATATTTAAAATATTTAAAGTTTTTCAAATCTACATCGCTCAAATCAACCGTTGCATTAATTTTAATAATAAAAAATAATATTAACAGCAGCACCTGAAATAAATGTTAAATTAAAATTTATTGAATAAATTCTTAAGCTCTTTTTTAACTTACAAACTGTGTGTAATTTTTATCCATTTATCAGCCTTTATCAAAAATAAAAATCAGCAATTTAATAAAAATGATAAAAGTTAAGAACTCCTTATACTATGAACAATAATTATTTACTAAAGTTATTTGTTAAAATTAATTAATTAATTTTTTTGAATTTCTTATTACCACTTATTTTTTTTATATTATTTAAAAAAATATTTTTAATTAGTATGCTATAAAAGTACTTGCAATAAAAGAAAGTAAAAATAATTTTCATTCAATTCGCAAGTAAATATAGATAAATATGGTATTCAAATTAATAAATTTATTAAATTTCGTGAACATTAATCACTTAATAAAATGTAATGCAATAAATTAAACAGTATCGAAATTAGGTAGAACGTGTAACTTAATATTATTTTACTTTAATTATTATTCTCATTAATAACTTTTAATCTTTTATTGTATTTGTGACTTCCTTGCAAATAAACATCAATGGTGAAAATAATTTTTGTAATCTAATTACAAAATTATTTCTTTTTTAAAATGTAAATAAAAGTTTATAATTTTTAAATCAAAAGATGTTAAACTTTTTTTTTTTTAATTTTTAAATCATTTTCTCTGTATATAATCATAATAATAATAATAATTAACTAATTTGATTAATTAATTTATAAGGTAGTAAAAAAAAATAATAATAATTTAAATTTTTCATATATAACTTCAAACTTAATCGGCCCATTGCATTAATTCTCGCATATCTTTATCCATATCTGCATCAGCAGCTACCGCAGCTGGTGCAACTAAAATATAATTAATTGTTAATTACATTTAATGAAAAAAATATAAATATATGATCAACTTTTCTATATGCATACCTTTTTTCTTTTCTTTTGATTTATCCTTAAGTTCGTCTTGGGGTACTTCTGGTAAATCTTCTGTAACACCACCTACGCCTAATAAATCTTTGTCTAATTCTTCTTGTTCTAGTTCTTCAAGTTCTCTTTCTAATTCTTCATCATCAACATCTTGTCCTATTAAAATTAATAATTTTTTTCAATTAAATTAGTGCGTTTTTTATAAAACAAACAATAACTTACCAAATGCTACAGGGTTTGAAATTGCTTCCGATATTTCTTTAGCCACATCTTGTTGTTCGGCAATATCATCCATCATATCATGCACTTGATCAACGTCCCTAAAATACATCAGAATTTATTAATTAAAAATATTCAAAGCAATTAATTGCAAATATAATATTAACATATGCTTATGTGCTGATTTAAGGGCATCAGCAGCATTTTTCATGGTAGTTAAGACAGCTGTATTAGTATTTGCACTTTCCAGTGCTTCTCTTTGCATTTCAATTGTTGATAACGTACCATCTATTTGCTGTAATTGTTTTTCATATCGCTTCTTGCGTTTTAATGCTTGAATAGCAGCTATATTATAAATTAATAGAACAATAAAAATAGTTTTAATGACTGAATATTTTAAATGACCTTCTAGCATTAGTATAGTATGTTGATTAATGATAAATGTTAAATAAGATGAACACGAGTCATACCTCTTTTATTTTTGGAACCATTTTTTCTGGCTGTATCTAATTCAAGTTCGATTTTTTTTTCTAAAAATTCCTGCTTTTTTATTAACATATTTTCGGTTTCACGTAGTTTTTGAATTGCTTCGCCAGTTGTGGGTATTGGGTCCCCTTTTTTGCCACCAAACATTTTACCAAAAAAACTCATTGTTATTTATTTGTTTTTCTTTTATAATTTATAAAAAATAAAAGGGCACTACAGACACGATAATTATATACAAATTAATGAAATAATAATTATTTTGTATGAGTTTATTTAGTCTATGTACAACTTTTTCATTAATTATTTTTTATAATAAAAAAAGTCTGTCTCGATGCGTCATTCACTTGATCAATTTGAAATCTTTACTATATGTCATTAATTTCCCTTTCTAAGAAAACTTTAAATAGAGGGAAATTTTTTAAACGTCATTTAATTAAAACTATATATTTTTAATATATTTAAATTTAAGCAAATATAATTATTAAATTATTATAATTAAATACATATTTATAAAGTATTATTCAATTTAAACTAAAGAAAAATGATTAAAAATCATGCAAAGTATTACCTTTAGCTTCGGCTACTATCCATGCGAAAATTATGTCTCTTGAATAGCACAGGTGAACGTTAACAATATCAAACATTCAAGCTAACCTAGAAAATTTATTTTGTAGTGTAAATATATTATTGTGGTGTTATTAGTAAAGTCAAACATTTTCATATGTTATTCTTTTAAAAGTAATAATTGTAAAATGGCAAATCGTACAGTAAAAGATGCCCGGAATGTGCATGGTACAAATCCACAATATTTAATTGAAAAAATTATACGGTCTCGCATTTATGATTCAAAATATTGGAAGGAGCAATGCTTTGCCCTAACAGCAGAATTGTTGGTAGATAAAGCTATGGAGTTACGTTTCGTGGGTGGTGTTTTTGGTGGTAATATAAAACCAACACCATTTTTATGCTTAACATTAAAAATGCTACAAATCCAACCCGAAAAAGATATTATTGTTGAATTTATAAAAAATGAAGAATTTAAATATGTTCGAGCACTTGGCGCTTTTTATTTAAGGTTAACTGGAAGTTCTATAGATTGTTATAAGTATTTGGAACCCTTATATAATGACAACAGGAAATTACGCCGCCAAAGTCGTTCAGCACAATTTGAAATTATTCATATGGATGAATTTATTGACGAACTTCTACGAAGTGACCGTGTATGTGACATAATTCTACCAAGAGTAGCTAAAAGACATGTCTTAGAAGAAAATAATGAGATAGAACCGAAAATATCTGCTCTAGATGATGATTTGGATGAAGAGCAACAAAGTGACGATGATCATATTATTGAGAAAAAAATTGTGTTGAAAAAAGAAAAAGATATATTGAAAAAACCTGACCGATTAAAAAAGGAGCGTTCAAAATCAATAGAACGAGATCGGAGGTACGATAAAAAAGACTATCGTATGGACGAACGTGATTCATATAACAGGGAACGCGATAAAGAACGAGAAAGGGATCGTCGTGATCGAGATCGAAACAGGGAACGTGAGATAAGGGAACGAGAACGTGAACGAAAAATAAGACATGAACGACAAGAAGAACGTGACCGTGATCGTAAAAGGGATAAAGATCGTGACAGAAGACGTCATTAAAATAATTGTTTTTTTTTTTATTTATAATATTGTGTAAATAAATTTATTTAAAAAAGGTTAAACATTCCTTTTACCCTGAAAAATGTGTATTTAATATCAATAGTATTTAGTTTATTTATCACAATCCAATCCTTGAATAATTATTAGCAGGATAACGGCGAACAAAAATATGTGTTACTCTGCAAAATAAAAATTTCTAATTAATAAATTATCCAACAAAGTGATGTATTTATATGAAAAAAAAAACTTACATTAATAAAATTGTGCAAGTGGTAAATATGCTTATAGATATTATGTTGTAAGCATTTGGAAATGTACTTAATGTATTTGTATATACATATGTATAAATAGGTGTTATTAAAATTGGTGTTATTGATTCTAAGGATGATGTAAACGAAAATACTTTACCAATTTCATTTTTTGGTACAAAATTTGATATAACCGCACGACACATTGGACCAGAAATAGAACGAAATAGTGATACAGAAATAGCTAAAAATAATAAAATTTTAAAAATAATTGCATTATTTATTAAAAAAAAAAAGTAAATTTCGTTACCTAAATACATGTGCCAAGATAAATTTGCCAATGTCAAAATAATTGAATCCGACAAAGAACTAACCATTGCAATAATTGCTAATACAACATCTGACACATTAAATACTTTCTTGATAATATACATAGCAGCAATATTGCCAATAATTTGTAATAATATCGAAGTTGAACAAAATAATGTATATTCTTCAATATTCCATTTAAACTTTTGCCTAACAAATAAATATAAAATATTGCTTGCACCATCAATGGACCCAACCATAATGCACAGTGTTATTATTACAAGCCATATTATAGTCCGATCATAATTAGGTCGTTTTTTAAAACATGTTTTAATCATATTAATAACATTTTCTAACTGAAATAAACCTCGTAAGCGAGACTAAAAAAAAAATATTGTAATTTAGTAGAGTATAAGTATTAAGTAAATAAAATAATTTTTACTTACAACTGTCTCAAATTCATTGATAGTTATACTTTCTTTTACAAAAATTAATATATACAAAAAACCAAGAAGTGTGGCTATAGTTGCTACACCAAATATAAAGGCACTGTTTGTCAATTGATATACATAACTACTTGATAAGGAACCAAGTAATAATCCTAAATATAATGCTGCTTCTTGTATTCCCATTCTAAAATTAGATGAACATTACATGTCTTAATAAAAATTATCTATTTTTTTTTCTTATTTTACTTGATAGCACGTGTTTTTTCTGTTGTTACATCAGCAACATAGCAGAATAGGCCAGTTATTAAAGTACAATTACCTCCACATAATGCTGTTGGAATAAACGCTATGATATATATCCAAGGATTAATTGTAAAATAATTTGATAAAAAACAAATTATCGATAGGGACATATAAATAAATATATACCCAATAAAATTTGATATTAAAATTGGTTTTCGTCCAAATCTATCAGACCATGGCCCAATAAATAGACTACATATTGCTGGAAAAATACTTTCAATTAATGAACGAGTCATTATAATGTTGGCCGCGTATGCTTGCACTTTTTCTTCAATTTCCTTTAAATGTAAAACAAAGTTATTAAGTCTAATTTGGAATTACAAACGAAAAAAATAGTAAAGCCATACAATAAATTTGTTAATCTCTTTGATGGAGAGTTTATTAAGTCGATATAATGTTTTTTTAATGATGTTTATGTTTATTTTAATGTATTAACAAAAAAATTAATAAATGGGAGGAAATTCATTGCACGAACTTTTAATTATCATTTTACTATGTTTTTATTATAAGTTTATTAAATAATTACCATAAGCTCTTTAGTTTTATTATCATTTTCGAGTAAACGACATTCAGTTTTATTATACTGAAATATTACAGTACATGTTTGATATATTATTTGATTTGTAAAAATTGCGCCTAAAAATAAACAATTAATAATAAATATAAAAAAAAATTCTAAGATGCTAAATAATATTTAATTTATAATACCAGAAAAATTCCATGCAAAAAATAATAAGAAAACTGCTGGCTCAAGGATAAATATTCTTTTACTTTGGACATCATTATTTGATACTATCACAGTGTCTAATGTATGATCTTTAATTATTTCTGTTTCTTCATCTACTTGATTACCATTAGAACTCATTTTAAATCAATTTATAGATTAAAACTAATTTTAAATATATAAATTGTGTTAATTTTAATTATCACTTTGTAATCTGTATTTACTTTATCATTATTCAAATATACAGTAGAAAATTAGTAATATAATAAAAGAAAAAATAATTGAAAAACTAATGTAACTACTATTACATTTACTATTTGCACTTAGTTATTAAAAGATTAATTGTTTAAATATCATAAGTAATGCATACATTTATTATGCAAAATATTCTTTGACATTTCATGTCAACAAAACTTAAACTTTCTTTATTATTTAATTCAAATTGAATTGTTTTGTGTTGCTCCACTATTGCACCACTGTATACAGAAACTGCTGATCAATGTAGCATATTTTTATTTATACCAATGTATTGCATACTTGGCCTTTGTTTAAATTATTTTAATCGCAAATTAACTAATAAACACATATAAATAATTGATTTTATATAATATAATTAAATTATATTGTTAAAAATGTTTTATTTTTTATACTATTGTTAACAGTTTTTCTGATGAATTAATTTGATTATTAATTTATTGTTTTAAAAACAAAGTAATTTTTTGTTTGAATAAATACGTTCCACAAAAAAAAAAATAATCTTATTAGAATCCACGTTTATTTTTGCGGAAATTATAAGAACTTCAAATGTCAAATTTTTTCTTTGTTTTTTAAACATCATTAATTAAAGAAACAGAAGAATATTCTTCACCTTAGAAAAGTATTTTGTGTTTTTTTTTCAAAATAATTAATTCCCAGTTAATATTTATTTATTTCTCTATTAATTTGTACATTAAATTATAATGCTAAATGGTGAGCAAAACTGTATTTACTTATAAATAATAAATCAATTAATACATTGTGCAAATTAAAAATATGCATTCATTTTATTAATCAAATAATTTCATTTAATATTTATTCATTTAATCATCATATGTTTATAAATAAAATTGTGTACACTATATATATTCCTAAATAATTAAGAATAGTAGTAATTTGTCTTTGTTAAAGAATAATTATTTAAAGTTGCAACAAAAAAAAAAGTGATAAAACGTCTATAGTTGTAATTTTTATTAATAAAACTAATTAAATAAATATAAAAATATTAACTAAATAATTGAATTGATTATATAAAATGGCTTGGCTTGGTTTTGGTGCATTGGCTTCTGGTTTAGGTATCACAATCATATTTGTTATTTTATACATTTTTAACATTTAATTAATTGTTGTTTTTAATTTATGTTTTACTTTATAAAATTTAATTTTAATATATTTGGTTATCTTTAAGTTTTACAAAGATTATTGGGTGGAGATGCACCACCGAACAAAGTTCAAGAGATTAAATCCGATAACCTAGGAAGTTTACAAATATTATTACGAGACGATTCTATGATTTTATATAGCCCGCCAGTTGGACAAACGGATAAAAAAGCAGTTTATGAAATTGTTTTGCATCGTCCTTATTCAGAAACTTTGAATGTATCTTACAGGTTTTATTAAATTTTTATTAGATACTTTTTAAAAGCATTGATTCACTGTTTTCTTATCTCTAATTACAGTTTATACAGAGGATTAACGCAAAATGAAGCAGAAGAAAAATTCAATGCTTTTATGCATAGATTACCGGTTATTGTGACAATAGTTAAAGACGTAAGTTCAAAGAGAATATAATATTTTTTAGCAAAACATATAATATAAATTTATTTCAGATGTATAATATAAATGGTTTACAAAAATTGTGCGATGTACTCAGTGAAAATCCTTCATGGTCGTTAGCACATTTAGTTGCTTATTTTAATTTAACGGAATATGTAAAAAATGAAAAAGTGTTGCAGTTTATTGATTATCCTGATCATCTCAACTATATGTCACCGTTTCAAGTAATTAATATTTGTGTATATAATTGTTCAATTACGAAACTTATAGAATTATTTTAGCTGGCCGTTAAATCTGGAAATATTGACACCGTAAGGGCATTAATACCGTTATGCAAAATCGATCATTTAGATAATATAAGTAATTCAGTATACCATTATGCCGCAAGTACAACTAAGGAAATGATAAATGTATTTTATTTTATTTTATTTATTATTTATCTATAAGATTAAAATAATTATTTGATTTTTAGTTGTTGTCCTCAACAAGTGTTGTTAATTTAAATCATTGCAATTCGGATGGATATACTCCATTACATTTAGCATGTTTAGCAGATAAACCAGATTGCGTAAAAGCATTATTATTGGCTGGAGCGGATGTAAATATTACAGCTAGAAATGTTAGCTCGATTTATAATAAGAATACAATTCAAACAAGTATGTTGTATATTATTCGTGAGAACTTTTTAACTTATACATTATCTGTTAAGGTTCTGTTGCTGACTTTCTACAAAACAATCCAAATAAGTTGTATACCCAAGACATGAAACACGGTGGAACACCGCTTCATTGGAGTTCATCACGTGAAGTTTTACAAGCATTATTTGAAAGAGGATGTGATATAAATGCTGTTAATTTTGATGGTAGAACAGCTCTGCATGTGATGGTGTCAAGAAATCGTTTGGAATGTGTTGTTGCATTATTATCCCATGAATGTGAAATTGATTTACTTGATAAAGATGGAAATACACCATTGCATATTGCCGTTGAAAAAAAACTGGTACCGATAGTACAATGTTTAGTGGTTTTTGGTTGTGACATAAATTTAAAAAATAAAGAAGGAAAAACTCCCAGACACATGGTTGGCAAAGATGCAACAGGAGGTAGTGATGACATGATTTTATACATTTTACATTCCGTTGGTGCAAAACGGTATTTAGATAAAAATATATATATATTTATAGAAATGCAATAATTCCCTTTTTTGTAGATGTCCATTAGAAAATACAAAGTGCCCACCTGGATGTAATGCTAAAGGTATCTATAATGGTATACCCCCTGCTGCACCAGAAACTACTGAATCGCGAGAACATATAACACAGGTTTTGGCAACAACAAGTAAAGGCCAACGTCCCTTAAATTCTGTAAATGCTATTGTAAGTCCATCTTCAAATGAAAATGCGCCTTCAAATACAATAGTGACTCCAGCACCCAGGTTTGCCTTGTATACTTATAACAATTTTAAATTAAAAAATTCTCAACTCCAAATATTTTTAGCATAAACTTGATAGATTTAACGTCAGAGCAAACAAGACAAAGCGTAATGGATTCTTTATTAGGAATGTTTACTAAAAAAATACCAAAAGTTGATGCAGCCCCAGTTAGTACAGAAGTACCATTATCACTTACTACAGAAAATTATACCCAAAAATTGGATAATAAAATATACGAAGAAAAAGATCTTCATGGAGGCAGACTTTTGTGTTTAGATGGTGGTGGAATTAGAGGATTAGTTTTAGTGCAAATGTTATTAGAAATTGAAAAATTAGCACAAACGCCAATTGTTCATATGTTTGATTGGATTGCTGGTACTAGCACTGGTGGAATTTTAGCATTAGGTAAAAAAATAAAAAAAAATGAAGCTTGTCGTCAGTTATTTAATTTTATTATCGTTTTTGTAGGTCTTGGCTGTGGAAAAACTATGAAACAATGTATGTGTCTATATTTAAGGTTAAAAGATTTGGCATTTGTGGGTTCACGACCCTATCCTAGTGAAAACTTGGAAAATGTCTTAAAAGAAAATTTAGGAGAATTTACTGTTATGTCAGATATTAAAAATCCAAAAATAATGGTTACTGGTGTAATGGCTGATCGGAAACCGGTGGATTTACATTTATTTAGAAATTATAAATCAGCAAATGATATTTTGGGAATAGTTACACCAACAAGTATATAATAATTATAATTATTATTATAATTGTATATTAATTTACTTTTTATTATATAGCAAGTAAACGTATTCCTCCGCCACCGCCTGATGGGCAATTAGTTTGGCGTGCAGCTCGTGCAACTGGCGCAGCACCCTCTTACTTTCGAGCATATGGTAGATTTTTAGACGGTGGATTAATAGCGAATAATCCCACATTAGATGCAATGACAGAAATACATGAGTATAATATGGCATTGACTAGTGTTGGTAGAAAATTAGAGGCAAATCCGGTATCAGTGGTTGTATCCTTAGGTACTGGACTAATTCCAGTTACTGAATTGAAAGAAATTGATGTCTTTCGCCCGGATAGTATATGGGATACTGCAAAATTAGCTTATGGAATTTCTGCAATCGGTAATAAATTTTATATTTGTAAGATCTGAATTGAAATGATCAAACAACTTTTTTTTTTAGGTAATTTACTCGTGGACCAAGCAACTGCATCAGATGGACGTGTTGTTGATCGTGCACGCGCATGGTGTAGTACAATTGGTGTTCCTTATTTTAGGTAAAAATTATTAATAAATAAATAAATTTTAGCATATAAAGTATTTTTAATTTGTTTTAGATTTAATCCACAAATGTCTGAGGATGTAGCAATGGATGAAAAAAATGATCAGAAATTAGTTAATATGTTATGGGAGGCTAAAGCGTACATGTATGCCAATAGAAATAAAGTGATTGAAATGATTAATTTGTTAAAATAGCAAATAATTAAATGTTTGTAGAAACAATAATTACATAAAATATATACATATATGTTGTACCAAAAATGATAAAACAGATATTTAAATAAAATTAATAAATATTTATGTAAAATGAGCATGGAACATTGTAAAAGAAAGCCAATATGTATGTGTAGATTGTGTAAAATTTTCCATATTATTTTATATTTATAAAATATATTATTAATTTGGGGTCCTAGCAATTCTTTTAATAATTCTTTTTTGTTTGCTGAAAAGTATAGTTTAAATAAAAAAAAAATTAATTAAATTAATTTTATAGTCAAATATTTGTGTATATGTGTAAGAAGAAAACCTTATGATTTTAAATGAAACAAACAAATTGATTTAAATAAATAATTTTAATTAAATTGTTTATTAATTAAAAAAGAAGAAAATACAAATTAATCATCAATAACACAAAGTATATTAATACCATTTTTACCTAAATTCACACCTTCTAATAAACCTTCATGATGTGTTTTCATATAAATTAAAAATTGTATAATTACATGAAATAAATTATTACGATCCTTAAATATAAATAAAATATAAATTATATTTTTTATTATAATAAGTAAATAAATAAATAATTTATATAAAAAAAAACTTACATAAACACTATTATGTATTTTATTATCACTGATGAAATTAAATTTTGGTTTCATTGGATTTATGCACAAAAAACCACAATTTGTTTTATTTTTTATTTCACTTAATTGTTCATTTGTCGTCTTTTTATCACCAATAACCACATAACGTGTATAAAATGGTCTTCCACCTGGCTGTGGCAATGGCATTAATTGACTATCAATATAAGAACACACCAAATGGAATAATATCTATAATAAAAGTAAATAAATAAATAAATAGAATAATAGAATATTAACGGAAAAAATATTTTACAGCAGAATCTGTAGGTAAACGTTCATCCCAAGTTATTCCATTGCATGTGGACCCAGAATCCCAACGATAATCCGGTATGCAGCTTCCTTTTGCTAAATCTAATATTATTTTTTTTTATTAATCAAACTTATTAAGGTTAAATAATTTTTAAAGATAACAAACCTCTAATTCTCTGTACTAAATATTCCTGATTTGTAGACATTTCCAAAAATGGTATAACCAAAGGTAACATGGGAACATGCAAATGTACTAATTGTTGATTCTGTAAAGAAATATTTTTATAAATTTTTTATATTTCTGAAATGTTTATAAATTATCTAACCTCAGCGGTTTTCTTTAGCCTGTCTAAGCCAACTGTACCAATTTGGATATCTGAGAAACCACGTGCTTTGAACGATGCATCACAAATGTTTATTTCTCTGATAAGTGCTTCTAAAATTGTTGTCGATATCCACTAAATAAAGAATATTAAAGATTATTATTATTAGATAATGTACAAAAAAAAAAAATAAATACCATTCGTAAATTCGCAACATATTGTGATAATTTAGCAGATGATATTGTCTTTAATGAATCTGAACCTTCATCAAGACTTTTATTAAATGAATTAACATCATCCTTATTTAATTGTTTATTTGACGTTTGTATTGTCGGCGATAATTGATAAATTGATGTTTTTAACATAGTAGCAATATCATCCAATCTATAATTATTCCAAACTGTATTAATAGTTTGTCCACCTAACAAAGACTGATTATCATTTCCATCGATTGAGTTATTTTCATTTGATTCATAATTTCTAATAATGTAATCAAATTGTTATTGAAAAAATTTACAAATTAAAATATATATTCGCTTAACTTACTTTAAATAATTTTGTAAACCTTTTTCATCAATAATAATTCCATCTTTTTTATTCATGTATTTGTATGGTGAGACAAATTGGCCTGTACTATTGTTAGGACTTCTATTATTGGTGCTATTAAACGATATGTTATTTGAATTATTTAGTGATGAATTCAGAGACGCATTGATATTATATGATTGATTAAAACTGCCTTGATGCGGCGATCCTTTATTATAAAACCATCCAGGTGATGTAACTGTCACGTTTGCTTAAAAATAAATAAGTATTTTCAAATTTGATAGACTATTAAAGAAAATTTATGTATATTTAGCTTACAATCATTTACAGAATACTGATTCCTGCTGTATGAATTTCTGTTATCATCTGTATTATTGTCACATGGGGTTATTAGAAATGAATCATCTTTTATAAAGAAGGAAAACAATAAAATATAATATTGAAATTTATAATCAATTGAATTGAATTACCTTTATCATATGTTAATAATTTTTTCTGTTCTTCAGTACATTTGATAAACTCAAAACTAAACAAATGGTAAAAATACCGCGTAAAGTTATAAAATAAACTGCATGCTATAATTAATGCTGCAAAATATTCAACATAGAGCCATTTCGTATGGTCGTACGGGCATTTATTGCGTATATCAAAAATTAATATTGACAGGATAATAGTATTGAAAATACCCCATCTTAAGGATTCGCTTTTTATTTTTGATATAAGATTAGTGCTTAATGTTTGCTCTACAACGTATGATTTCTTTGAAGGTGATGTATTTCTAATTTAAAAGACAAAAAATATTGTTTAAAGATTTTTTTTTATTAGAATTTAAGTAATTTTTTAAATACCTTAATATTACATTAGCCATCATGTATATAACCTTAAATTGTATTTATGTAAAATTTATTTCTCATCAATAATTTCCTTAATAACTTTATACTATATAAATGTTATAAATATGTTATAAATTAAATATTTATTATTCACAAAACATATAATTACTTTATTTAAAATATATTATTAATTAAAAATCTAGAAAAAAAGAGCGGTTATTAAAACTTATATATAGATGAAAACATAATGGCAATTGAAGGGTTTCAAAATTTAATTTTCAACGTTGGCAGCCCAGTTATTGAATAAAAAAAACACTAAATTGTCAGAATCTGACATTTTTGACAGTCAATGTTGAGAAGCACACTTCTATTTGACAACAACGGCGTATAATTGTCATTTAGAGAAAAAATAAATTTGAGTTAATATTATAATAATTTTTTAATTATAAATTAAATAAATAAAAAAATTATATACTAAATTGTTAATAGATAAAATTAGAAAAATAAAAAAAACCTTTTTAAATACAAATTTAAAATAGTTTTTATATTAAATACAGCATAGAAGGTGAGTTCAATGATATTTGTATGCATATAAGATTCTATATATATGTATCATCAATAATATTTTTTTATTTTTGTGCAAAAACATTCCATGTAATTTTATAATTATCTAAATTTTTTTTTGTTATTTATTTTTACATAGCAACAGCAATCTATTATAAAATGTCTTGCAATATTCAAGACTCACCAGATGCTAAGAAACCTTGTAAAGGTATTCTCAAAACATCGAGCAGTTTCGATAAACAGACAGTTACAGGGTAAACTATTTTTGTGTTTATTTAATAATTTAATTAATTATTAATATTTTATTTATTTTAAACAGACAAGATTATTTAAGTAATCACAGAAAAAGTGCTAAATTCGATGAATTGAATGTATTACAAACATACCATCCACCTGATAAGGATTATGGACACATGAAAATAGAGGAACCAAAAACACCATATAATTACAGTAAATTAAATGATAGTAGCACAAATACCAATTATCAATTAGATGCAGAGCTACTGGCTGGAAAGTAAAATAAAAATTAAAAAAATTGTATGCAAAAAATATATTATTAACATTGAATAATTTGAAGGTTAAAAATAGCAGCTAAAGCAAGTAGAAGGGCGTCAACATCTAGTGAAGAGAGTTCTAATGAAGAACCGCTAGAAGAAACTGATGATCAGAAAGGTAATATATATATTTTCTTTTAATATTTTATTTAATTTGTATAAATTTTCTAGTGAAACGTGTAGAATTTGAGAAACGTCGTAAAGCTCATTATAATGAATTTGAAGCTGTAAAATTAGCAAGAAAATTAATCGAAGAAGAAGATGATGAGGATTTAACAACTGAACATAATAAAGACAACAATGCAGCTGATGATGATAATGATGAACAGGATGATTATGATGATGATGATGATGATGACAGTGATAAAAAGGAAAATTTAATAAAAAAACCAAAAGAAGATATTGACAATAAAGTATATGATGAAGAAATGGTAGAATTACCAGACACAAATGCTGTTTTAACAAAAACATTAAATACAGCGGATGTGTAAAAATATCATTATAGCTATTGTATTATTTTTCCAAAATTAAAAAATATAAACAATAGAATTTTATTTAAGTTAATCATCCAAGACTTGAATTTTACTCTATATATATTATTCACATATTATAAAAAATAATAATAATAATATATGTGTATAAAATGTGATGTTATTTAAATAAAATTCTAATATAAATTTACGTCTTCAGACCACTAATGAAAAATAATAATAATAATAATCTTAAGCAAATAATAATTTAAAAGCAAAATTATATTTCAAAAAAAAATTAAAATAATAATAATTAGAATTTAGATGATGTGTTATACGTATAACAGAAAAATGAAAGTAAAACATAAATTTTAATTGCTTACATTATTAATACATATTATTTATATATTTTATAATTATTTTTGAATTTAAATATATATATATATATACATTTTATGTTACCTATTATAATTTGTATATAGGAAGAATTTAAAAAAAAGAAAAAGAAAAATACAAAAGATATAATTTAATAAAGAGAGAAAACATATTTAATATTTATATTTATTTCTATTAATATATAAATTTCGTTGTTGTCCTTACTTACCAGGAAAAAAAATAAATAAAGTGAAATCCATGATTTAATTTTAATTTAATTTATTACAAAGAAAAAGTATAAAACGTAGTCAGTCGTTCTGCAAGTGAAAGAATTATTGAGCAAAAAAAAAATTAATGAATTGTGCAGGTGTTTAATGACTCCCACAGCGCTAATTACACAAATTGAAGACTGGCGACTATAATCACATTAGTACCATTTAATATTTTATAATTTTATTATTATATTTATGCTACAAAATATTAAAATAAAATAGCTTTTCAGATGATGCTTAATGACGCAACAAATCAAAGTAAATCATTTTTATTTATTTATTTATTTGTCGCATATACTCTGTAAATAAATTTTTATTTTAAATTAAATATTAAATAATAGATGAAATTATTTAATAAATAAAAATATGAAATATATATATATATATATATATTGCTTATTTATTTTAATTTAATAATAATAAAATTAGCAAACATGGTTTGTTTTATTATTTTTTATT
The DNA here is from genome assembly GCA_963942525.1 of Ptychoptera contaminata. Lineage (NCBI taxonomy): Eukaryota > Metazoa > Arthropoda > Insecta > Diptera > Ptychopteridae > Ptychoptera > Ptychoptera contaminata. The sequence continues at coordinate 35,780,421 of OZ012638.1, read as the reverse complement.
ACATTAATATAAAATATAATTATTATTTTTATTTTTAATTATTTATTAATTGTGTTAAAAATTGAATTTTAATTTAAAATAAAAAAAAAAATAAATAATTTACAATTTTTTGTTACAGAAAAATAGAATAAATAAACAAGTAAAATTGGTAAAATAAATAATAATAAAATGTAATTTATTTTATCATTTCCTATTATTAATATTATTATTAAAATAATTAATTAAATTTGTTAAACTTTTATTTAAAAATGAAAAAAAATAAATTATTTCCAGCATCCTCAATTATATAATTTAATTAAAATCAAATAATTTTCAACAAGTAAATAGAAAGAAATATAAAAGTGTGTTATTTTTTTATTTACATTCATTTTGCATTATAATAATAATAATAATAATAATTATTATTAATATTAATGTAATAATTATTATTTTAATTAGTTAATTTTAATAGAAATTATTAACAAGGCCTTTGATTTATATATTTACTTTTAATAAATTCAGTTCTTTATATCTATAAATATAAATATAAATATAAATATATTTATCAAATCTATTCAATATTTATTCAAAACAATTAATTTTAATTTAAATATATATATATTTTGCAAAGGCTCATTGCTTCTTTTAATTTATTATTTGTTTAATAAAAGATTACAATACAATAATATATATAAATAAATAATTTAATTTTTGCAATAATTAGTTTTTTATTTTGTTTTATTAATAATTATAATAATAATAAATTAAAATCATCACACTCGTTTTTATTTTTATTTTTATTAGATTAATTAAACCCCATTGTTTTGTTATTATTTAATTCTTTAATTCTTCTTACATAATAATTATATATATGTAAACACGTTTTTGTTTGCTCTATTTATTTATTAATAATTTGGATGAGTCGAAAAATGTTGAGTACCTGGTGGTGCTTTATAACCAGGATATGTTGAATTCAGTGCATGTTGGGCAAAGAATTGCGAATAATCCTATAAAAAAAAATTAATAAGAAAATGTTTTTTGTGTTTATTTTTTTTATAAAATAACAGACACATTATAACAGTAACAGACAAACCCAAAAATAGCACATTTATGTTAGTTAATTTTATAGAAAATTAATAAGAAATTAATAATAATAATTATTTATTATTCAAAAAAACATATCAATGTAAAGTGCTTTATTATGAATTAATTATTATTTTAAAGTTAATTTATGAATTTGTATTTTTTTTTGTGTAATAAATGTGCGCTAAATATATAAATTTATTAAATTTTTATATCGATTATAGTTTTTTTAAATTAAATGTTTGTTTCTTATACGATCGTTTAGGGGTGAATCAATTGGATTATTGAATTGTTGTTTATAGATTATTCTACTAGAAATATGTAAATTTGATGAAAAGTATATAAGAAGTATTCTAGTGATTTATATAAAACAATAAAATGTATGATAAGCTAATTATTTAACATTAGTTTCACATCAGTTAATACTTTAAGGATTAGTATAAGGAACATAAATGGTGTTTGGATTAGGGTTACCTTTTTTTTGTTCAAAATAAAGTGGGTGTAGAAATTGTTAAACAAACATTTTTGGTTAAAAAAAAAAAATAAGTATAATCCGCAGGGAGTAGTGAGTGTATACGATTTTTGCGTTGTTTTTTCTAATCTTGGTAGCTCTTTAACGAAAACAAGTGTTGGGCAAAACATAAATTAGTGTGAGGTGTATATGGCAAGCAGCAGCAGTTTAAATTTATTCTTCTTACACGTTTGACAAAGTTAAATGAGTTTTACATTTAAGAAATAAGTTTTTTTTTACTGTTGTTTAATTAAAAAACAAAAAATTAAAATTAATTATGTTAACTTAATATTAATGAAACACCTTGTATAGCAGATTAAATTTTTTTTTAATAAAAAAAACATGAATCAAAAATTACTTAAACTATTTTTATTAAATTTTAATGATTTTCGTTCATTATTCAAAGGCGAAAAATTTATTTTATTTTGATTTCTAAAGATGAAAAATACTTTTCTATATTTGTAAAAATCATTGACTAAAAAAAGATTAATAGTTTCTGTTTGTATTTTGGGCTGGCGGTGGTGGTGGGTGTTGGGTGATGGGTGTTGGTTAAAATTTAAATAATAAAGTTATTTACTATATTGTATGTTTTATGCTTTGTTGACTTTATCCTTATCAATACATTAAAAATTATTTTTTTTTTCAATTTATGTTAAATGTAATCTGTTCTTGATGCATTTTATAATGTTATATGACTTTTTTTTTCTCTCTTTCCATTTATATTTATATTTATTTGTATTTTCTGCAACTTTTTAAACTTATTCAATCTTTTTTTTTGGGTATTCAGGGATGTCTCTGTATATTGCAGTGTCAAGTTTATAACTATTTATAATAATTTACAATTGTATAGATTTATAGAAAACCACAAAATCGCATTTAATAAAATTGAAAATTTATATTTTTGCATAAAATTTAAAATTTAAAATAATAATAAATATCCATAAATTGAATAAGTTTTAATTAGTTTTTGTTGTTTATATTTTGCATTATTATTATTATTTTAACTATTTCTAATATTATTATTATTATTATTATTATTTGTGCGGTTATTACAGTATTTTATTAAAGAAATGCAAAATTATGTTAATAAATATATATTTAAAAGTTAAAACAATCATTAAAACAAAAAGATAATTAAAAGTTAAAGGTATTAACTTTGTTAATTCGTCGTGGACGAAATGCTGGTCCTAGTGCAACTTTACGACGATCCTCATTATCAACTTCAGATTGACTTTTTACACCAGCTGGTGGCCATTTATTATCTCCACGCATTTTGTCGCCTAAAAATAATATCAAAAAAATAATTATTATTAAATTAAATTATTATAATTTATGCTAAACTAATGTAATACATAAATTTTATGTTCTTATATCTTATATTTATGTTTCTATCTCAATTTGTTTACTAATCTGAAATATAGTGCAAGGATTTTTTGATATCGAATACTTTATTTGATCGCAAAAACAATGCAAAAAAACGAATAATAAAGATAATAATAATACATAATAGTTGTTTGCTACCTTGTTTATAGTATGTACTTCAATTTCAAATATATATATATATATATGTTTATTCTTATGTACACGTTTGTTGTATTTTTCTTCAAACATTATTGTGACATCATGCAACAGTAACTGAAGTAAGCAAAACACAAAAAATAAATACGATACATTGCAATTTCAATTTATTTTTATTTGTATTTCTCTCTCTGTATATATATATATCGGATGTTATAGGTTTTGCAGAAAAAAAATAACAAAAGGAAAAGGAAAAAGAAAAAAAGAAAAAACAACGAAATATTATCTTCATGCTTCAATAAGAATATTTTCTTATTTCTATACTAAAGTTACCATATATAAGATTTTATGTTATTATTATCCTCGATATATATATGCTGTTTTCTTATTACTGTTGTTGCAACAAATTTTTTCTATGTTTTCAAAAGAAAAAAAAATTGTGATATGTTTAAAAGAAAATAAAATATAAGCGAGATAAACAAAGAAAAGAAAAAGAAAATGAAAAAAAACAAGCAAAAATATGTAATCGAAAGGAATTTTTATTTATCTTATATATATTTTTAAACTTGTGATAAATATGAAATACCACAAATATATAAAGACTTATATATATATATATATAAATTGGTATGTTATTTATAAAAATATTTTTATTTTGTGTTAAAAATTCGTTATTTTTTTTATCATTACTTTTCCAAAACAAAAAACGTATCTTTTATCCATTTTTATTAGAGCTTTTTTTTGCTTTTATTTTATTGTTCATCATAATAAATGAATAAAAATACAATTGTAAAACGTTATGATATGATAAGATACCAGTAGAAAAGGAATTCTTTAATATTTTATCACTTATGTGACACTTTTGTCGAATGCCTAAAATTACTTTCTAAATGTAACGTAAATATGGAATCTTGACGGAATTCATACGGTTAAATAATCTTTTATGGGAATTTTAATTAATTTTTATTTTTATTATTGTAAATTTTCTTGTTTATTCATAAATAAAATTTTATAATTCGATCTTATCCCTGTTTTTAGGTAATAAATTTGACTGTACTGAAATTAGGAATTACGAAGTGAAGTCGTCCTGAGAATAGCTTTGAGCTAAAATGTCAATTTATCGGATAAGATATTTGTGGACATTTAGTTTTAAAGGATTGGATATTAAATTGGTTTGGTAATGCACATGCTGGTGGAAAGCGTTCCATTTCTTTGCTGTACGAGTAAAGAAATCATTTTTGGAACTTCGATGTTCGCACTGTAGTTACTGCTTGACTGTGGGTGGTTGTACCAGCCCTTGTTTCTCATACACGTTTACGCGAAAGAATTATTATTATCTCGGAGACTTCTTTGGAACAATATCCGTAGCTATATTTGTAAAAATATCGTGAGGTCCGTGAGGTCCGCTACGTCCCGACGATGCTTAACCCATTACATGCCACGGAAAACAGAAAAAACGTTAAAATTTTTGTGAAAATAAAAATGTTAGAGGCTGAAAAAACTAAAAATCCCAAATATTAGATACAGAATTATCTTTATTTGTATTTTAGGGACCAGATAGGTACACTGGAATTTCAAACATGAAAATTTTTTAAACTAAATTTGTTCGATTAAAGCAAGTTATTAGAACTTTGTGCCAATATTGGTACAGTGGGAAAAAAATGGGTTAAGCGAGTCTAATTTATCAGTGATTTCGTTTTATTTAAGCTTTTTTTACAAAAAGTTCATTCTTTGTTCTATCAGAAAAATTTTTTTGATCCTAAAATTTAAGTGTTTTCAGTGAAAAACAGACAGACAAGAAACAATCATTGTAGAAAAAAAAACATTAAAAATTAATTTAAAATTGATCTTCTATTAAAAATCAGTCTAATCAAATAATTTAACAAGAAAAGTTAATCTACTTAATAAAAAGAGAAGAAAAAAACTTTAAAGCTTTTAATATTTTCCCTAAGACATGGAATATTTACTAAGTAAGTATACATTTTCGCTATCACCTATTCAATCAAATTAAAAGTTTAGCTATTAAAAAAAAAACAGAAAAGAAAGACAAAAAGAGGGATTAATTAATATATAGGTAAATTGAAGGATGGAAGAAAGAAAGAATGGATTTATTTTAAAGCCTGTAAAAGGATAAAGCAGAAGAAGAGGAAGAACACACTCCACTTGAATGTGAGTAAATCAATGAATTTGTTGTTTGAAGAAAAGTTATTTTTATTGGTAAATTAAATTAAAACAAACCTTGATAGCTTGTAGCGGCAGGTTGGGATGAGAAAACAGGAGCTGGACGTTGTGTTATTGGTGCCTCACGACGTAATGTTACTATTCCTGGACTTGGTTGTCTATAAAAGTTTTGCTGTTGCTCAACTTGTTGTGGCTGATATTGGTATTGATATTGATCTTGTTGATCAATTGATTGCTGTTGATATTGTTGCTGCTGTTGATCAATTGGTTGCTGTTGATATTGTACCGGTGTCTGTGGTTGATATTGATAATTTTGTTGAAATTGTTGTTGCTGCTGTTGCTGTTGTTGCTGTTGTTGCTGTTGTTGCTGCTGTTGTTGCTGCTGTTGTTGCTGCTGTTGCTGCAATTGTTGATTGTAAATTGCAGTTGGTACAGGTCGAAAAGCTTGTGTAGGATGTGCTTGATACTGAATCTTTATTAATAAATATATAAAAAATATATAAATTAATATATTTAGAATTTTATATACATTAATTGATAATAATTATTTATCATATATATATTAATCCTTACTTTTGTTTCCTATATCTTTATTGTTAATTAAAAAATATTTATTTCTTTATAAATAAATAAATATTAAAAGATATGAAAACAAATTAATGCAAATTTTTGCAAAATTATACGTAAACAATAGACACAACATATACACACATAATATATAAAGATAGATAAATAAATAGACAGATTTTAAGCAAATTAATAAAAATAAATTAAAAATATTAATTAACATATAATAACGGCAAAGAAAAAATTAATTCATTTAAATGCAAAAAAAAAGCAATAATTGCAGAAATTCTTTATGTTTTTTACGTGTTATATTTAATTTTTATATATTTAATGAATATTCAATTTACTGAAATATAAAATTTCGATATTAAATAGAAAAATTTAATACAAATTACTAATGTAGTGTTAGAGTAAGTGGCACGGATGAATTTCTCCAAAAAGCAAAATAATAAGTAAAGTAAAATAATAATAATAAACGAATAACAACGAATATATATAATATATTTATATACTAAATATATATATACATATATATATATACATAATAAATAAAAATTTATAAATACTATTTTCTATTTAACTAAATTATTTAAAGTATACTTAAATATATAATTAATATAAAAAGTAGTACAATGTTTATGATAATTATAGTCTGTTAGCATCAAATTACATAAGTAAGTATATATAGATATATATATATATATAGATATGTATATATATATAAGTATAATAATATATTATTTATTATATTTAATGAGAAACTCATAAACCGTACCTGCTCTGTTCCACTTATATAAGGATCATATGAGGATTGTTGTACAGCTTCATATGATGATGATGATGATTGTTTTAATTGTACATTGTTATAGATGACATTACTGTTATTATTATTATTATTATTATTATTATCAGTATAGTTATTATTATTATTATTATTAGTAATATTATATTGTTGTTGATTTTGTTGTGTTATTTGTTGTGTTGTATTATAGCCAGCACCAACTGGTTGTGGTGATCTTACATGAGCCCAACCACGTGGACTACTAGGAGATCTAGCAACAATTTGATTATCAATTAAATTAACACCAGGTGATAATGATTCAGTTGGATACTTAATTGTATTTGGTATTATTTGTTCTTGTGTTTGATAGTGCTGTTGTTGTTGTTGTTGTTGTGGTAATATTGGATTAATAGTGGGTGTGGGCTGTTGTATTTCTGGTAAAGGAGAGATACAAGGATATGTACAAGCAGTTGGTTGAATTTGTGGTTGTTGTGCTGGAGCAACACAAGGTTGTTTTGATTGTACAGCTATACCACCAGAAAATGAGGTTGTACAGCTACCACCACTTGTACCGGTGGCTGAAGGACCGCGCAAGAAACCAGGACGTGTTGGTAAACTACTTGATTGTGAACGTCTATTTAAAACGTAAGACGGTGTTGAAGATTGTGCTTGAGAACAGGATGGTTTTATATGACGATTGGGAATTGGAGATCGTGATTGTCTTATTGTTTGTTGATTATGTTGATGTTGCTGATAAAATGGTGGAGGATTTATAGAATATTGTTGTTGTTCTTGTTGTTCTTGTTCGTGTTGTTGTTGCTGTTGTGAATATTGTTGTTGCGGTTGCACCTGATTTTGCTGTTGATTAAATTGTTCTTCTTGTTCTTGATAATTTTGCTGCGAAGTATTATTATTATTATAATTATGGTTCTCTTCTAATGTTGTATATGAATTATCATTGTTAATACAAACCTGTAATATAATTATGTTAGTTACAATTAATTAAAAAGTTATACAAAGAAAAAAAATAAAGGTAAATTTTGACTATTAGTATGTTACTTTAGTTGCATTTTTATATTAATCACTCTAATAATATTTTATTTTAAGTAGTATGCATTACATGAATAAATATAAATATGATTATTAATTATTGTTGTATAAATTAAATAATTAAACTACCTAAATACAGAGACAAAACATCATCTGCTTAAAATAATAATAATAATTTGCCTAAAATGTATACGAAATTTTCTTCTTTATAAAAATAAATTTCACTCCATCCCCATTATATTTAGTATGTCTACTATGTCTTTTGTGTGTTAATTAAAAAATATAAATTAATTTTTACTCATTTTCAACGAAAAAAAAAATAAAAATAAGACAAGAATTTTCTTTATTTTATCGTAAAAGGTAAAATGTGAAAAACTTTTTTCATCGTCTTGTTTAATTTTTTCTTATTGTTTGCTTGTTTCTTTCTTATATTATGCATAGAAAGAATATTAAGTGAAAAATATATGTTGTGATAAAGTTAAATTAAGGTTTTTTTATGTACTAACTGTAATTTATCATATTTTCTGTTTTTTATTATAATTTTCTTTTCATTTATTTATTCATTGTTGTTTTTTGAAATTAATATAAATAGTAAAAAAATTTAATGAAAAAAAGTTGAAATATTGTATTTTTTCTATTTTAATTAATTTTAATTTAAATGCGTTTGCGAAAGACTTTAATTAGTTTTCGCTTAAGCGATTTACAAATTTTGAAAAATAATATAATAATTATTGTTAATTATTCCAAGACTATAACTATTTAATAATATTTTAAAAGAATTCACTGTAGTAAAGTCTTCTAAAGAACAAAAGGTATTAATTTTAATATTTATACTATATAGATCAGTGATGGTGAACCTTTTTTGGGAAGTGGGTCTAATTTTGTTAATTACTTCTTTTTTAGCACAAGCTCGTGGCTCATGGACCATAAAACCAGTCGTCTCTATGAAGACGATGAGATATTCTGTATTCATGCATTTATTTCTGTTGGAAGATTTTACAAAAATTGACTGAAGAAACCATTTTTTCACACGAATATATAGACCCGAATATCGTTAACAGAGTATTAGCAAGTTTATTCATTAATACAAAATTATTTGGTAAGAAATGCCATACGTTTAATAAAATATTTTCAGTCTGGGATTATTATTATCTGCACTACTTTTAGACATTTTTAGTTTCTACTTTGGAAATCAAGTTAGGGTCAATTAAAACAGCCTGTGCTGCGGTCAGTGTATAACCCACGAGTCATAGGTTCACCATCACTGATACAGATAGATAGATAAAGATATTCACTGAAGTGGCAACAAAATAAAAAACGTGACATTATTTTCGATTAAAAATCTCCATAGTAAAAGTAAAAAATCATTCTCGTAATTCCCAGCAGTTTTAATCATCGTAATGTAATAAACTTTTAAAATAATTTTATTTGATTAAGTAAAATTTGTAATCAATAAAAAAAAAAAAACTAAAATAAGTAAAACGGCATGTTTATAATCAATTTTTGTACCTTTATCAATTGGTTGAGGAATTTTTTTTTTTTAATTTCAACAATAGCCAAATTACCACAAAAACTTTACCCTCTTTTAACATAATTAAAGAGTAAAAAATTTTGTGGTAGATTTAAACAATCCGTAACGAATACAGAATAATATGGTCGAATTCCGTTGGTTAACATTTAACTTAATTTAGATAATTTTTGAATACAAAAAAAAAATAAGAAAAAATAACAGAAATGGTATGAGAATTAGAACAGTTAGTGGATTTTCATTTGCTTTGTGTACGAACATATTTGCGGTATTTTTTAATGCAAAATCTTTTTAATAATAATATTTACATTCAGTTTTTACAGAGAGATAGAGAATTATTATTTATTTGTATTGTTAAATTATGACAATACATAAATTTATGTAAAATAATTAAATATTTATATGTTTTATCATTAAACATAAGATTATTTAACCATTGTAGCACGTAAATGCAATGTTTAAATAATAAAAGAAAAGAAAATTAATGAGTATTTTTCCTTTATTTTCTTCTTTGTATTCTCCATTAAATTTTTAACGTGTTATACGAAAAACACACATTGTGTATGCGATCCGTTATGTTTATTTTAAATTAACAAACAGTTAATAAATTTAAAATAAACTTACTTTTTAATTAAAAAATCGTACTTTTAATAATTATTATTTTGTGTTTTTTCTTTTGGCAGATATATAATTTCTATTGTTTTATATTTTCGGTTGTCAAAAATAAAACAACTGAAGAAGATACACGTTAAATTCATAAAAATTTATAGATAATATAGAGGAAAAAAAAATGGCTGTTATAACAGTAAAATAAACATGTGCAATCGACTGATGTGGAGCTGAGTTTTACATTTGATTAAATAAAAATAATAAAAAGGAAACAGTATAAATTTGTTGCAATTATTTAAACAGTAAAAATATTGTTAGAACATTTTATAAGGGTTATTTGCTAAATTTATAAACAAAAATATTATTTATTATTGATTGTTATTGTGTTTTTTTTTTTGGTTATGTTTTCAAAAAGGAAAAATTATCGAATTATATAATATAAGAAAAAAATAAACCAACAATAAAAAAAGGAAAAACAGAATTTTTCTCTGTTGAATATTTATTTATTTATTAATTTGCCTTTTCTTCAAAAAAATAAATTTATTATTTATTCTATACAGAACGAGGTCAACTCATTTAAGTGGAATTAATTTAAAATAAACAAAAGAGTATTATTATATTTATAAATAATGTTTTTGCGTCTAAGAACGTTGATTTTTCCACCTGTTGTTAATTTTTTATTTCAAGGATTCTACTTCTTGTGTGCTGTTTTTTTTTTTTTTTTTTCGAATTTATTTATAAGGAAACTTGAATGCAACAAAATTAAATTAAATATTTTAATTATTAGATAAAATCTATATTTAGCGTGGAATAAATAAATGCAAAATAATTTATAAACAGACCGATCAAAGTGTTATAAAAGTAAAAGATTTATTTTTTATAAAAAATTTCTATAAAAATAATTGTTATATATATGTATTTTATTATTTATTATCTTAAATATATTTTAATTTCTTTTAAAAACTATAAATTAAATGTGATTAAAAGAAGAAAGCATTTTTAATTTTGAAAAATAATGTGTCTCTAACTGTACGGAAAATTACTTTTATTATATACAAAGTATATGAGAAAATATATATATATATATAAATTATAGTATGTATGGTGGTTTTATATCATATTATGTATGTTTAATAAGATATATACATACGTTGTAAGAGTCTATTTAGTTAAACTGAAAATTGGTTTGTGTGTGTTTTTTTATTTTAATAAAAACAACATACATCCTCCTATGTCACCGTATATCGTTATATAGTTAACGACATTGTTATTATAAGGGTTTATGAGTACTTAAATATTTTGATGAATTGTAATTAAGCTTGTCGAACAAACCTAAGACCAATGTACAAATTTCTACTAAATAACGATGAGTAATATTCATTTAAAATTTAAACGAACAAAAGAAGTAAAAGGAGACAAAAATTAATACAAATAAGTAATATAAACGAAATGTAATGTTACCAAAGTTTATGATACTTAATATTTAAATTATATTTCATTTAATTTTAATATCTATCTATACATGTTGTTGCTGCAATTATATTTTTTTTTTATTATCTACAATTTTCGTTTAATATTTATTTTTTTTTTGCAATCTAAATATACATACGATATCATTATAATTATTATAATTTCTTCTTAAATACAATTGTAGTTTATTTGATTAATTTTTTATAGTTAAAGAAAAAAAAATCAATTTTAAAAATGATTTTATTATTAAAATGTAAAAGAAAATTTACCTATTGATATTGAAAGTTATTTAAATTGATTTATTGTTGACGGTTTCGTTGAAATTATTATTTTTCTTTTTTTTGTTGATTTCAATTTAAGAATAAAAATGAATAAATGATAAAGTAAAAAAAACTGTGCATAACATAGACAAGTGAGATAACATATTTGACATTAGACATGGCAACAATAACATAAAGTCTAATAGTCATTCAAAAAAAAAAAAGAAAAGAAAAGAAAATTGGCAAAATGTGAAAATATTTTTTTTGCCCTTTTTTTTGCTTTTCATCATTGATTTTATATAAAACTGACATACCTGTGCTTGATTTTGTTGTTCACCACCGCCACCAAACTGTTGTATATCTTGCTGTGTATTACGACTTGGTGAACGTTCAGGAGTTGGTGGCCATGCAACCCTTTTCAAACCTTAAACAAGTAAAGAAAATAAAAAATTGATAAGATTTTTTTTGTATTTAATTTTCTTCTTAAATTGCTTTTATACATTTGTATTGGCCTAGAGCATAATTGTTTTTTTATTTTATATAAATCCCAAAATACAGAAAATTTTATATAATAATCAGGATAATAATAATACAACAAAATTATATATATAATTAAAATAAAATTAAATTTTGCACAACCACATTGTTCGTTAACTTTCACTAAATAATTTTCTTTCTTTCATTTATTTTTTGTCTACTATTGGAAAATAAATTTAATTAAACAAAAACAAAAAAAAAATAAGGAAAAAGGCAAATAAAAAGGTAAAACACACGGATCCTTTTATATGTTTTAAATAATTCATAAAATAAAAAAACTAAATTTATTACATATTGTATGTACATAATTATTTATATTCTGAATATTTGCACTTATACTGTGTATATGTAATTAGATGAGTGAAAAATTAATTTTTTGTTTATAATTAAAAAATGTTTTTTAATTAATTAATTTATATACATACTTTTATGTATTATGTATGTTTTTTACCTTTAGTTTATTATATTATATCCAAAGAAGCACAACAATTAAAAAAAAAACTGTATTCGTTACTACACAAATGTAGAAAATTAACTGTGAGGTGTCTTATTGCCGATGCTTAAGCAAAAAAACTATTTTGCACAAATAAGAATTGTTAATATGACGGATGATCGTATGATGATTATAATGATCGGAATGATGATGCATACAAGTGATCTATATTTGTAACATTAGATCTGTAGAAAAAATTAACATTTAATACAGGTGCAAAGAATAAAAAAACGATGATGGTATTAAAACGTTAAGTTTGTTAAATAATTTTTATATTCTTCTCTATAATTTTTGAGTGGGATGAAATTTTTGCTTTTCTTTTCTATTCTATTGTGCTTGTAACAGAATTTCTCTTATTTTCACACCTAAATACACCGTTTGTATTTATTTTATATTATTATTATTATTATTAAAATAAATTTGCATTACAAAGTGGCGGGCGGGGGCAATGGAAAAAAAAAACTATTTTCTCGATTAAAATTTTCTTCTAGAATTTGCATTCTTTAATAGATTTGCGTTTTCTCAACTATATAGAAAATATATTATTTACATTTAATGTTAATTCTTTTAAACATAAGTTTAATGAACTAAACTAATTAAATATTTAACATAAAAATATAATAATTATGTCATTATTCGAACAATTTACGTTACATTGCTTAAAATGTATTTAAATAAAAACAAAAATTAATTCAATAAAATAATGGCGAATTTAATCAAATGTTTTTCTTTTTCTACACACAAAAGCATGTGGAGAACAAAAAACAAACGAAAATTATGTAAATCAATCAAAATGAGTTTGAATATATTTTTATGGATTAAATTGTGTTTATAGTTAAAATTTATATGAACAAAAAAAACCCCATAATAAATACTATAATCGTAGCCGAAAAAAATAATAACAAAGCAACATCAGTAGCAACGGCAGTAGCAGCCAATATAAGTGGAGTTACACCCACATATGGGTATTTTTTTTTTCTTGTACAAAAAACATGTATTTAATGTAAATAAAAATGGGCAATTGGTCGGAAAGTATAAAAAATAAATAAATAGCGGCAAGAAAATGGTATAGAAAAAAAAAAAAGAAAATCATATCACATAAATTTACTTATGGGTAGTGAGACACGATCCATATCGCTTAAGGGGTGAGTTCTTATTCTTCTATATGTATGTTATAACAGTTATAAGAGTTTGAATTTCACTTTCTCATCGTTGTTTTTCTTTTTTCTTTTCGTTATTTCTATAAGCTAAGCATTATATTATTTATATTTATATATATATAAGAAAAAGAAAACCTTTTCGTAAAAAAAAAAATTACAAAATATATATTAATAATAATAATAAGGAGTAGAGAGGTGAAGAACTTCTGTGTTGTTACACACATTTGAGACCAATTTCTTTATATTTTTATTTTTTTTTTGTTTCTTATTTACTAAAAATAATAATAAAAATAATAATAATAATAATATTAAAAAAAAAGGAGAGCGAGAAAAATTGGGGATAAATAATTTTTTGATAGGTTTTTATTTTTTTCGCTTCTTGTGTTTTGTCCTGGGGTGGTGGGTGGTTACTGCAAAAAATATAAAATAAAATAAAATGGTATCTTAAATAAATAAGAACAGGGTAAAAGTAAAGAACACAAAAGAAAGTAAAAATGGAAAAAAAAAAACGAACGGAACAGTGAGTAATAATAAAAAATAGGTAGAATACTCTGGGTTCTTAGCCACACAATACATTACAATCAGTGGAACAGTGTTTTTCTTATATTTTTTGCCTGTGTTATTTCAGAAGAACAAGTGAAAAATAACGCAATAAAAAACCAACGAAAAATAAAAGCAAGCGGGTTGAGATGACAAGAAATGAACTGTTATAACTGGGTACTATTACGGTACAATCTTGTACAATTTCCATTGTGTTGTCGTTTTTGTAAATAAAGGAAAAAAGGAAACAGAATCTAACTACATGTGGTAATTATATGTTTTTCATTCATTCATTTTTATTTAACTTTTTATGGGTCGAGGTAAACAACTAAATTATGCTCATAGGTCGTACACTCTAGTAATGATGACAGATTTAAAATATTATTTAAATATTATCGTTTATACTTTTTTTTATAAAATAACGATGTAAACAATGTGAATAAACACAATAAAAAAATGTCCTTGCCTAACAGTTAATAGGTTATGTTGGATGAAAACGAAAAATTAGATAATTTCTACGTATGATTTGATGAATTTATTAACATAATTTATTGCATTTGATAAAATTATTACTTTAGTTAATATTTTTTCCATTATTATTAAATTGCTTAGATGTTTTATTATTTGCTTATTTATTTATATTACTTTATACCGTTTTTATGTTTTTAACATAATAACGTTTTCTTTATTTTTCGTGTGTTAATGCTGATGATTCTAATATACAGTATATATATGAAATTCCTTAAATAGTTAGTGATCATTCGAGGTTAAATCTTTGTAACAAAGATATTTTAAATATATTTAGCAACAATTTTTTTGATGATGATGATGATGATTTTTTATTAAAATATATGTTGTTTTAACTTTAATTTAGATATTTTTATATACAAGCATAAACTACCTTGTTTTCTTATTTGAGATCCAAATATAAATTGTATTTTTCTTCTTGTGTGTAAATAGATAGATTTTTTTTCTATATATAAAAAAAAAAAATATTAAGAAAACTCCTTACCGCTCCTTCATATTAATAAGTATTTTAAAATTAAATTTCTTACACGTCCCACTTTAATATAAATATTTAAAGAGAATTAAAGAGAATGGTATGGATTTGTGTATATGTATCCCGTTGATACATTTATATTGTATCATCATCATCATCAACATCACCATCAACAAGATATTCTATTTTTATAAAAGAATACTTTATATAAATATAAATATTTATAAAATCAGAAATAATGTTAAATTTATTTTATTTGTTTGTCAAAATGCCATAGAAAAATAAATATTAATTTTAGTTGACCTAATGTCGTTTATTTTATTTAATTTTTCTACAGTTATCACTGTAGGTGTTTAATATTAAACGATAGAAAATTCTTAAAGTGTTTCGATTTAGTTTGTAAATTAAATTAACAATAAATTCTATGTAATTCAGTTACCAAAACCAACAATAATGCTTGTTAATATTTTAATAAACATAAAAAAATATATAGAAAATCTACATTTGCAATTTTAATCGCCAAAAAAAATAAATAATTTATTATTCGATATTTTCTACTTATCATTTTTTTTTGATTCGTAATTTCTATAAATTATTTACATATTTTTGATTAAAATAGAATAATAAAAACTGAAAATTTATATTTTTGCAAAGTGAATACTTCATTAAAAATATTTTTATTTATTTATTAATTTCATTGTTATAAATTCATATGTTTTTTGCATCCTATATAACCAAAAAAATAAAAAAACCCCGTAAAATTAAATATTTACCTGATGGTAGATAAAGATTTACCGGCAAAAACAAAAAAATTAACAATATTCCATTAAACAACGTTAATTTTAAGCAAAATTTTAAACATTAGAATTTGCAAAGATTATTGAAAAAAATAAACGTTAAACCGTTTATAATATTAATAAATAAAAACAGAATTCGCTGATGTGGTTTCAAATTTAAATTTTTATTTAATTTTGTTGACAAAATTATTTATTTATTTATTTATTCGTATAATTATGAAGCAAAAGAAAGAAAAATGTTGATGAAATTATTGGATTCATTCCAATTCACATCTGTGTGTTATTTTAATTTAAAAGTGCAGATGAAAATTTATTTAAAGAAAATTGTGACAAAATATTTGTGTAAACATAATTAAAATTTTATTTGCTTAATGTCTGGCCCTTTGCTATTTATTAATAGAATTAATGGTAAACAACAAGAGAAATAAAAAAGAACAATTTTTGTATATTCAATGTCAAGTAGTTTTTTGATCATCGACCTTTTTTTTATTTTTTTCTACTAGACATAGTTTAACTATTTTTAAATTTATCCAACAGTTATTTAGTCTAAAAATAAGTAATTTAATTAAAGAATTAGGTTAAATAGTAACATACCACCGGGACGTTTACCGTCCTTTTGACGTTCCTCCTCTTCTAACATTTTCAAAACAGCTGAATTAGCCAAATTTCCTGGTTTAGTAGCTGATGGATCACCTTCAAAATCAATACTGTAAATTAAATTAAATTAATAATAATTATTATTTTAATTAATTAAATTAAATTTTCTTTTTATTTAATTCGCAATCATTATATTCCTAAATTTCAGTTTATTTTTATATTTTCTTCTATAAGCTTTCCTTTTAAATAATAATTTTATTATTATTTTTTGCAAATAGAAGAATAAATAGTAAAATTATAAGCAAGCAAAAAAAAAGCAAGCATAAAGTATAATCCTAAACAGTTAAATACGTACATATACGAGACGTTTATTCCTTATTCCTTATCTAATATAATATAAATATATATATATGTTTTTTGATGAATTTATTCTAAAAACATTGAGTATATAGAATTCAAAGCATGTATGAAAGACAAGACGAAGAAGAAGTTGTGCAAAAAAAAATAAAATTAAAAAAAAAAAAGGTACATACAGCGAAGTCTTGCAAACGAAAAAAAAAGAAGAAGATAATTTATCATGGTCCATGGAATACGTGATTATATACGAATGTATCTTATAGTTTATGTGTATCTTCAGATATATTATTAAATAAAATTCATATTCGAGAACCATTTTTTTTGTTACTTATTTTACGTTACCTTTATCATTTAAGGTGTGTACAGAATTTTGTATTTATTTATATTTTTCCATTCGATATAATTCGTTCACCCACTCACGCACAATATTAACTCTTAAGTTGCATATTAGATAGTAATAACCGAAGGTAATAAGTATAGGTAACTAAGCCTATAATTTTTTTTCGTTTATTTATAAATAATAAAATATATAACTTTTATCTTTAAAACATTTAATATTTATATTATATAATAATTATTAATTTATTATTATTATTTACCTTTGGGGTAATTTAAGCATTTCAATATTAATTTTTATTGTTTTAACCTTTTACGTTATGTTGACTGATTATTCTATAATAATAATAATAATATCTTCTTCACTAATCTGTATATTATATTTTGTGATGGATACGAGAGTCTATATAGATGGTAAAATCAGTCACGTTTTATTTATTTTTTGTGCTACCGTGACACAATCATTTACATTGTAAAGAATCAAAGTGTTTTTCTTTTTTGTTGCTCTATACAATAAATGTTAAATATATATATATACCTAAGATAAAATACGATAAGTATGTGTTAAGCATAATACGATTTCGAATACAATACCTGAATTAATGTTAAGTGAAGTAACACTTTATAAAAATAATAGAAGAAAAATCAAGAATCATAGAAATGTTCTGCTAGAAAAAAGGGATTGAAACATTGTTTACCTTGATTGACTAACAAACGGGCTACTGTTATATAAGAAAATTCAATGTTACATTTGTTACCTTACACGATTGCCTAACACTTATATATATGAATGACAGATGAAACGATGAATAAAACGTTTCCTAATAACGTTTTCAACGTACGATAACCAAAATATAACTAGAATTACAATTCGATACTATTTTCTTGTACTGATTTTCCTATTTTTAGTTTTTATTAAGCTTAATATTTATCTAAAAGTTCGTGCTAGAAATACTTAAATAGGTTAAACAGAAAAATTATTTAATAATAATAATAGAAAATGTTGTTTATTTCTGAAAAATATTTTGCGTAATCGTTTTTTTTTTTCACTTTAACAACGCTGTTGTCATAACTAAATATGATTAAAATTTTCATTATATTAATGGTTTTTCTATTTATTATTATTATTATTATTATTAAAAAATAAAAATAAAATTTCAAATTAAATGTTAATGAGCTTTATTATATATAGTTAAAATTTTACACGCGTATCCCTTAAGAATTAAAACTTATTATAAATATTATGTTGCTTTTACGTGAAATAAATATAACTGTCGGATTGTTTTACGTAACACTTTACATACCTTATTATTGATTTTTATTACAAAACTGTTTTATATTTAAATAAAATAGTTAAATTATTTGAAATTAATTTCTATATAATAATGAAGAATAACACTTAACTAATATTGTGTGCTTTTAAAATAAAACTAATTATTTATATTAATTTTGATTCAATTGTCATTTTATTTTAATATTTTTTTATAAATAAATAAATAACTCATTGTTAGTCATTCATTATATATGTATATGAAGCTTATATTTATCGTAAGCTGTCTAATTAGACAGCTTAATAACGTAGTAAATATTTTGTATTATAATTAGCAATATTACTAAGTTCAGACAATTTTGTATTAAAAATTTTTACTGAGTTATTTGGCAAGTAGTGCCAATACTCTCAATATGATTCATCAATTGTGTATGTTTTTACTTATATATATTAGTAATAATGATTAATTATATAAATAAACATGAATAAGTGTTTATTTTTCAATATTATAATATTTATTTTAATCTATTTTATAGAAAATCAATAATGTTTTTAATTAATTTATATAAAATCGTGTATTAATTTCACACAATTATATTCAATTATAAAATTTTTTAATTAACTAAAATATACCATAGAAATGCTAATAAATAATTTTAAAGATATTGTAAATTATACAATTGTTTCGTTATATTTAAATAAATAATTAAAATCAACTAGCTAAGCTTTATTTTAAATGCATAATGTTAAAATTATAATAATAATAATAATAATAGTAATGAAAATGAAGAGTCGGAGAAAGTAAATTTCTACTGTGTTATAAATTAACAATAGAGTTGAGTTCCTGTGTGGTTAAAAGTTTGTCAACAAAATGCAACTCTTTATTTTACTACCTATTTTTACTATTGCAAAATAATTCTACACTAAACTTCTACACTATACTACTCAACATTACTCAACAGTGTGCTTTACATTTCCAGTTCGTTTCAAGCATATGCATGGTAAAAAAACAGAAAATAGATGATAATATCTATATAGTGTAAAAAAAAACGAAAGAAAGAAAAATTTATTTGTTCTATGCTTTTATGTTTAAGTAAACGATGAAGTAAAATTGAGTAGCTTTATGGATAGTTGTTGTCATTGTTGTTAGTATTAAGTAATAAACTGAATACGAACGTGGCTATATAAAGTTTTTTCCTTTTTCTGCTTTTTTTTTTATCCTTTGTATGCTTTACAATGAGTCTGCGTTATTACCTTTATGATATTGTTTAAAGGATTGTTTTGTCTATTTATATTTCTAACTTTTACCTTTAATTTAAAGTTTATTTTTTTTTACCTTTGTAATGCAGAAAATATCATTTTGAGCAAAAAAAAAATGATTTTATAACTTTTGAATTGCAGAATAAAAAAAAAATGTTAATATTACAGAATAAATATGATTTATTTTTGTTTAAAATATAAATTATTTATTAACAAAATTATGTGTGCGTTTCCTCTACCCACATCTCTGCTTCTTTTTGTTATTTGTTAACCAATTTTTCTCTCAATTTAATAAGGGAAAAACACAAATGACTTGAATGGGGGATAATCTAAATCAGAAAATGTTGATGTTATTCTTTATTTTCCTTTATGCTATATTTACGTCAATTGATGAATATATATATATATTTATATATAAAGTCATAGCAATAGATAGCTAAAGGCATATTTATCTATAAGAAAAAAAAACGAAGAAGCAGAAATATTCCAGTAATTTGTTTATTCAAGTCACGTTGTATGTGTTTTCGTGTGAAAAATGTCATCAACTCTTTTATTTTATTTTCATTTCATTTCGTTTCGTTTCGTTATTTTCTTCTATAAGAAAAAACCAGCAAAGTAGTGTTTTTCCCGTGTACAAGATATTTGTACAGACATATAGTTGTTTTTATTTATTATCTATGAAAAAAGATAAAAATAGTTGCACGATTTTACTAACTTATAATATTTATTATATGAGCGTAAGACGACACAACGAAAAAACGCCGGATAAACAAAGAATTTTTACTCAATAAATTAATTAAGCGAATATGATAAAAATAATAAGTGTAACATAGAGAGAAAATAAATAAATAATTAAGTTAAATAAATGCTTTTTATATATAAATAAACATTGAATGTTTGAAAAATTGTTGGTTAAATAATAATAATAATTGTATGTGGCAGCTAAATGTGCATAGAATAATTTAAAAGCTCGGGCATATAGTTTGTTATTACTGCAACAGGATTAATTATATAATTTTATTTATTTAATCCTTTTTAATTATATATATATATGTATATTGATTTATTATAATTATATAGATTTAAGCAATAGAAACTTTTTACATTTAAAAGAATCCAACAAGTACCAGGCGCCTCCACTGTTTACTTCTTTTCTCCACAACATTTAACTACTTTGTCAATCGTTTTTGGTTTATGTTGAATGGTTTAAAAGGTTTTTTTATATTTTGATTTTAATAATAATTATTATTTAGTATAAATATTATTTAAAGTAAATAAATTGAAGCGAGGGACACATTTAATAGCATTAAAAACGCTATATACTCAGCTTGAAAAAATTAAAATATAAATATGTACAAACGGATGTCGTGTCACGAATTATTATCATTCTTATTATTATTATTTTTATTATTATTATTATTATTATTATTATTATTCGTTTAAAAGGTAATACAATCAAGCTTTATATAATAAATTTTTCTTTTTTTTCTATTTTATATAAACGAAAAAAAAAAAATAAAAATAATGAAAAACTCAATCATCTCCTTTGCATATAGATTGCTTATTTATTTTTCATTTCAATTTATTTTCAGCGAACACATACGGTTATTTAATTTAAATTTTTTTATTCTTCTTCTCCTTTTTCTTCTATTTACTATAGCATTGTTATAAATTTTTATTGCACAGGTACTCATTACAGAAGTCACGTGAATGAAATTGATAAAGGTAAAAGAAGAAAACACTCTTTTTTTAATTAAATTATCAATTTTATTTATGCTATTTTTTCGCTCTCTTTGAAGAATTTTTTTATTTTTTTTCTGCTAAAGTAATGAAAAGAAAACAGAGCTTTTAGTTTAACTTTAATGTTTTTATTTTTGTTTGGCGTTTTTTTTTGCGTTTTTTCTGTGTTTTTTTCGCGTTTTTTTTTTGTTGTTCTTTTCATATACGTACGCATTAAATAATTTGGTAGAAAAATGTGTTAAATTAATAGACTGAGCATTTATTTATATATATGTATGTACAGTGCTATGTACAGTCAACTCTCCTATAACGCGATTGCATGGTATCGCGTTATATTCAAACCATGTTATAAGAAACTCAATGCATTTTAATGTATTTTATGGAGATCGCGATATGAGAAACATAGAGATTAGACAAATCATATTTACTTTTATCGCTTTATAATGTAAACCACTGTCGCGTTACATGGAAACCTTGTTATAAGGAACTAAGAACTAATTAAAATTGAATGAACTCGTACCACGTTTTATGGGCTCTGAGAAATAAATAAATCTTTTATTCGCACGCTAAAATACAGCCAACACTTGAAAGCTCGTGGATTTCAAGTAAAATTAGCTTTTTTTATTCGAATACTGCAGAAAATGTGCATACATGAATGATCTATAATATTCTACAGCTCCATTAACGTATTTAAATTCAAAATAAATAATTATTTAAATTTAAAACAACGAATAAAAGTTGCCATGGATAATTTTTTGCACGTTATTTGAGTTATTGGAAAGTTATTGTACAAAACTGGATTATAAGTAGTATCGCTTCGTGAAAACAGTCCTAATTTTCACTTTGCATCATATAGAAATCACGTTATAAAGGAGAATTGACTGTATAATATTGAAAAAAAAAATTAAATAATATATCTCCCAGCCTAATAAAACACACCGATAAAAAACAGTAAATAATTTTTATATTTAAACGATAACTAATGAAAAATATTAAAAATATAAAAATTCATGATTTATTACTTTTCACAAAAAATTGTTTTTCATTTATTCATCATAATAAAATAAAATCATTTTTTTGCGTTTTTTGCGTATTTTTATTTATTCAATATAATGTTTTATATTTTATGTCAATATTTATATTATTCAATGACTTTATTTGGACAAACATTTGTCGAATATATAGATTTTTATTATACGTAACGTAATTACGAATTGATACTGCTAAAAATTGTTTTAAAAATATATAATAAATGATTAGATTATTAAATAATATATTTAAATGTTCATATAGGGTCTTCAATTGTAATTAAAGTCGCACATTTGTCTATAATTTGTGGTTTCTATATGATTGTGTAACCTTTTTATGTGACTATTATATTTAATTTTCATATATAGTTTTAATATAACCAACATATGTTTAAATGTACCTTAGTTAAACTATGTATATACGAGATATTTGTATAAATTATAGGCGACAAGTAAATAAAACTTTTATTAATAAATAAAATAATTATAGTCTATATCAGTGATGGTGAACCGTTTTTTGGGAAGTCGTTTAAATTTTGTTAATTATTTGTTTTTAGCACTAGCTCGTGGCTCATGGATCACAAAACCAGTCGTCTCTATGAAGACGATGATATTCTGTATTCATGCATTCATTTCTGTTGGAAGATTTTATAAAAATTCTTTGAAGAAAACATTTTTTCACACGAATATATAGACCTGAATATCGTTAACAGAGGATTTACAAGTTTTTTCATTGATAGAAAATTATTTATTAAAAAATCCCATACGTTTAAAATTATATTTTCAGTCTGGGATTATTATTATCTGCACTACATTCAGACATTTTTGGCTTCTACTTCAGAAATCAAGTTTAGGTCATTTAAAACAACCTGCGTGGGTTAGTGCATGACCCACGGGTTATAGGTTCACCATCACTGGTCTATATAGTTTAATAGTTTTCTTGTTATTGCTGCAAATATTAACATTTCTTGGTATTAAATGTTGTTCTTTAATATTATTTAAATAATCACAAAAATTACAAAAACTTTTATCAATTGTATTTACGTAAATAAATATATATTGATTAATCAATAAATAAATTAAAAAATAATGAAAATGTATATTGAAGTAGCAGAAAATGGTAAAAATATAAATATTTATTTAAAAAACGATTTAACGTTTATATAAAAATTTAATAATCAAATAAAAGAAGAAATTTTTGTTTATTTTTTATTTTTCTCTCTGTTTGAACGATATTTTATGCTTTATATAAATATATTTTTTATGCTTTTCTTTCCATTTGTGTTTCTCATTTATGTCACACAAAAAATAAAATAAACGACAGAATGACAAGAAACTTATATATAAAAGAATAAATACTAATCGAAAAATAATTTCATTACAATTTTGGTATTGATGTTAAGTTTAGGGTTTAGTATAAACATTTTTATTATTATTTAACCATATTCCCGGCAATTTAATTTAATTTATTCATTGTTTTTGCATTAAATATTTGCTAGTAAAACAGACAGACTTGTGTGATAAGAAATTGTAAAAAATATTCTTTGTCGTTTGTTTAATATTTTTTACTAATCAAACAAGATAACAATAATCAAGAAAATGAATTAAAAGATAAATTTAGTGTTAAGTAAGCCTTACTTGTTTACTACTTTTGATGAGTCATTATAATACTGCTGAGATATTAAGTTAATTGGTCGATTTCTTTTATGTTTTATCTTAACTAATGAAAATAATGATGATGATCATAAATTTTCCTTTATCATTGTGTTTTTGTCTTTTCACGTAAAATAATGTAAAAAATCAATAAAAATTAATCAATTCAATTAAAACAGATACATAGTTTAAGACATTTTTACAATTAGTTAATAATTATTATATATTCATTAACATCATTACAATGCAATTAAAATAAATATTATTAACTGTCATCAATTACATTTCAATTAAAATAAATTTCTATTGCAAAAAAATACGTCTCTAAACATATATAAATGATAAATTGTGACTTTCATTTATCGTTCATTTATCAAAGCAGCTTTGAAACACTAATACCAAATATAATAATAAATAAACGAAAGTGAAATTAGTTTAATATAAAAACATGTTTTTATACATTTATTGTATATATTTATACGTATATATTTCGTTAAAAATGTTAGCGTGATGTGTTTTGCGTGCACAAATATGTTATTGAAGAAACAATAATATTGAAGAAAATAATAATAATAATATTAGCTTTGGTTTAATTTTTCATTATTATTATTATTTACTTATAATTCATTATATTGTTTCTGAATAATGTCCCAAAATGATGTAGAGAATCCCTAAGGTATTTTTGTTATATATACATTGATTATGAAAGAAAAATAAAATTATCAGTCTGTATATATATACATAGAGGATTAGAAGGCACGAAACTTACTGCATTTTGGTAATAAATTTATTGAAAAGAAAGTATTATTATTATTATTATTTTTATAGCTAACCTAAATAAAAATGTAAAAAACGACACAAATACATATTGTTTAAATGATCGTGTATATATATATATATATGAAGAAAAAATAAAAGTTACACTCATGGGAATAATTTCAAAAAATAAAGTACATTTTGTTTTTTCTTTTTTGTCCAAATGGTACAATATTATAGTGAATGGATGTGAGTGTTTAGTTGTAAACATCATAAAAATATAATAATAAAAAGCGTGGAAGACATGAATGTATAAAGAAGAACTATACACTGGCTATAATAATATTAAATGGTTTAATGGTCGCGCGCGTTCATATCTCTTCTATAACATAAATTCGCAAAAGCTTCTTCTTTGTGCTTTTTTATAGTAAACAATTTTCTAGATATAACTATTATTATAATTATAATATAATAATAATTGAGACAAAAATTAAAGTTAGTTTTTTGTTACATAAAAATAATGGGACAATGGGTAAATAGAAGAATGTCAGCAGTGGAGAAATGAAATTAACAACACCTATGGGTAACATTTCAGTTGATTACGAAGGTCGGACGTTATGGGTTATATGTATATGGTCCAGTTCATGTACATATATATGTCCTTTGAACTGTTTTTTATTTATTTGTGAGTTTGCTTACTTGCTTGCATGACTCTTCATTCTATCTTTCTGTTTTGGTATTTTTCTGTCGTTGTTGTTACTTTTAGTCACTCTGGTTTTTGTTTTTAGGTTATGTTTAGCCAATGGGTATTAATTTTGTTTTTTGTCAACGAATTAAATTAAATGTGAGACATGAGATACAAGATAAATTGTGGATTACAACAACCGGCTTCGTTTTAAATGTTGAATAGATGATAGTTAAATAACAAAAAAAAACAGAAAGAAAGAAATGTGATTAAATTAATAACTTAACATACATATACACTTCGGATTTTGATAAATACTTTAATTTTATGTTTAATTGATAACGATTAAACAGCAAAAAAATGAAAACAAAAAATTAGTGTTTCAATTAAAAAATTTAATCTAGTTTAATCTAATGTATATTTTTTATATTCTCCTTTTAATTATTTAATGGATTTTATTACTTTTTGAATTTTAAATAAAAAACATTTTTATGCTGTTTGTGCTGGCACTTTTTTTCCATGTATCAAATGTGTCATGTTTGTATAGTAGATATGTATATGTTACATGGCGAAATAAATTTTTATTTTTTTAATTAAACAAATTAATCTTTAATTATAATTCAATTTTGATGTTAAAACAAATTTGTAGAAAAAACTGCTAAAAATGTTGCATTAGTTATTATAATAATCGTTCGTTTTTTCCATTATATAAATTTAATTACAGAAATATATTTATATATAGATATACGAAACAGTTCGTTGTTTTTATTTTGCTCATCCCATAGACATGCAAAAATAATAATAATAATAATAAATAAATAAATAAAAACCCAAAAAAAAAAATCGTATAAAGGTTTCTCAAAGGTACAAAACCAAGGAGCAAGGATTAATTACGATGAGTTGAAATCTAATGAAAGAAATCTTTCTATTTTATTTTAAGACATTTAGATTTACTTTTATTTTTATCTTTTTATTATGTTTCGTATATTATTCTTGTTGCATTGTTGTGCAAAAAAAAAGCAAAAAAAAAAAAAAAAATATAGCTCAATATGACTTGGTTTGGTTTTAATTTAGAAAACCTTTGGGACGACTCGTCCTTTTCTGTTTGTTATTCGGTTTACATTTTTATTGGCTGAGGACGATGTATATCATGTTTATGCTTTCTTATATAAGTTTTATGCTAAATTATATAAGAGCAAGGACAATGGTTTTGTTTTGTTGTTTTTTTTTTGTTGCTATTCATTCGTTATAGCGTAATTCTTTTATATAAAATTATTTTTTACTAGATTCTTACTCATAGATAGTGTTTTCTTGTTTTTATTGCTATTATATCTTCGTATTTTTTTTATTTTTGCAAATAGTAGTAATAAAAATAATGAAATTTATAAAGATAATATTGTTTAATTTTCAAAATATAATTTTACACTCACCCTACAGATCCATTTGAAAGAACTCTCAGTTCCCTGTTGAGTGTTTCCTTAACATTACGATCCGAGTATAGTCCAATCGGTGAATTAAATTGTTTGTGTACGAGATGTTGTACTTTAGCCATTTCTTTCGTATTATTAATTTATTATTAAAATAGATGAAAAAAATAAATATGAAATATGTTCTTCTTGTCTTTAAATAAATTAATATTTCTTGATCAAATACAGAATTGATCTTTGATTGAAGATTGTTATCGTTAAAAATAAATAAAACTTTATTCGTTTGGATAACTAAGAAGGAATTTCCTTTTCTTCAATTTTTACTACTTTTCTGTATTTATTCTTATTATTTGTGTACAGAATTTTAGATTCTTTAATTTCAATGACTATAAATGAAATGATAAAAAACACATCTAAAAAAAATATCTACTTAGATTTTCGTGGTTTTCGTGTTCGTTTTTTTCTTGTATAATTATAGGTATTTATTTCATTCACCCCTTTTGTATATTTCCAGCAGAGTATCTTATGCTAAAAATAAAAAATAATAGAAAGAATAATTTAATTAATTAATTAATTTTAACAACATAGTTTGCATTTATAATAAAAGTTTAGCATTAAATATTTTTATTAATAAATACATAAATGTAATTTGAGATTTTTCTTCACATTTATTTTCTTTTTCCCGTATTTAAATGGTAATTTTTATATATAAAAAAATAATAAAATAAAATATATAATTAAATGTTTTTTCACGGAACAGTAGAGTTTAGTTAAATTCATTGAAATGAATGCATGCTTATTTATATTAAGTTTGAATTGATTTTGTAAGAGAATAAAAATTTATTTGTAGATTTTACTTTTCTTTTTATTATTTATTTAATTAAATAAAGTGGCGTTAACTATATTAATTAATCATTGCATAAATTTATTTATTTTGTTAAACAACTTTAATGCTTATTTCAATAGAAATAATAATTTATTATGTATTTGTCTGAGCATAGAAATAAATCCGATGCTACGTATTTGCTGCTACGTTTGAATCGTCATTTATGTATTTATTCTTTCATTATATACATATTTTACTCCTATTTTATAGAATTTAACATTTTATTTCAAAAAAAAAAAAATTATTATAATATTCAAAAGTAATATAATTAACATAATTTACTATAAACATAAATATAAAATCAATGAATAATTTAATTGATTTTCTTATTACAATATATATATATTTATATAATTAATTATTTATAGAAAATAAAATTATATATTTGTTATAATAGAGAAATAATCAATTATTCAATTTATTTAATTGATGATACTACAAATATATAATCAAATTTCTATATACATATATTCACTAAATAATAACAAAAATAATTTATTATTTTTGAAAAAATAAAATGAAAAGGAAAAATTTCATTTCTTAAGTTATTGATGTTTATAAAGTAAACCAATATTTTATTATTGATCCTTTATTATTGAGTTTATATACAAAAATATTTCAAGTAAATACTATTGTTTCAAAAATATATATAAATAAATAACATTAAATACCCACGCTGAATGTCAAATACTTAAGCAATTTATATATTTTTCTTAATTTTAAATTCTTTTTTGAAATTTTTTTAATAATATTGTTGTTTGCCAAAAAATAATAATAATAATAATTTGGATTTTTATAAATAAATAAAATCATATTAAATTTCCTTAGTCATTTAATTAAATTATTTTCTTTTGTATTTTTTACCTTTTAATTTCATATAAACTACGTATGTTTTAATTAAAAACTTTCAATATTTTTTGTTAAACTTTTTTTTTTTGAAATTAAATTACTTAAAATCGTTTAAATTCCGAAGCTATTAAAATATATAAATATCAAATAGTATATATATCTGCTCATAGTACAATAAAATAATAAAAAATAATAATAATAAATCTTATATGTTTTGTATAATAAATGAAAACAATGAAAAATCTGAAAACATGTCAAGACGTAAACAAGTAAATGAAACAACGTATATATACGTGCAAGCCGAAAAGTACAAATAAGCAAATAAGAAAAGCAAAAAAAGAAATACATAATAAATCAAATTGCAGAAAAAAAAAATAAAAATGAACCAACAGCAGCCAAGAAGAAGAGGAATAAAAGCAGAGAAATGGTAGAAGAAAAAAGAAATTCATATATTATGAATCACATATGATATTTGCGACGTGGAAATCAAAATTTTTCTTTCTTTATATAAATATATACGAATGAATATCCATATGTGTGTAGTTTTTATTATTATTTTTGTTATTTTTTTCGATTTCTTATTATTTTATATACATTTTTATTTTTATTTTTATTTTTTAAATATATAGAGAAGAGAAACAACAGCTAAAAAAAAATATAATAATAAAAATTGTTAGAGGTGCTTTCTTCGATTACGTGTATATGCTAAAGTAGAAATCTTTTCCATTTTATGTATATTCTTACGAGTAAATATATATATTATTTTATTTATTCCTGTATGTCATTTATGTTTAGAAAAATTCACGTAAAATGATAACACTAAGTTTTGATATTTTTATAACATAATGTGATCCTGAAATCATCTCTAAATCACCTGTTTCTGTTATTTTTTCCATTCATTTATTTCTTCTTTTTTTATAATGGAAAAATTTGTCCAAGCATACGGGTTAAAAAGGATTCTTTCTTAACATTTTGGCAAAAAAAAAATGATATATTAACAGCACGAAAAAAATAATAATTCTTTTTTATCCTATTATATTATTGAGATTTTGATTATATTTATGAAAATCTGAACAACAATGTGTTGTAATAATAATAATACAAATTTCGTCAATGTCCATTTATAGGTTTTTATATAAATAATAATAATAATAATAATAGCATATTTAATTTAATATAATTTTTTAAAATTGAATTTATTTTATATGAAAAAGAATAATTCGTTTTACATTGAGGAAAAATCACAAGTTATTT
Source organism: Ptychoptera contaminata (assembly GCA_963942525.1). Taxonomy (NCBI): domain Eukaryota; kingdom Metazoa; phylum Arthropoda; class Insecta; order Diptera; family Ptychopteridae; genus Ptychoptera; species Ptychoptera contaminata. Next base: position 35,750,259 of record OZ012638.1, on the reverse strand, counting down.
CTAAGAATTTACTTATTTATACGCTGTTATTCTGTTATTCTATTATCAAAGCACTTTAATTTATTATTTATTTATATATATATTTATATTCGTAGATATTATTTTCTATTTTAAGATGCATAATAATAAGCATAACTTTGATCTTGATTCTAAACGAATTACAGTTTTATTTTGAGACAACCATAAACCATTAGTTAAAAATGCATTAATAATAATAATAATATACGAGTAGTTAAGTAAAACACATGTTGATTCATTAGTTAATTCTGTTATCATGCTGACATAATCATTTAAATATCTTAATTAAATAAAGGTGGAACAAAAAATTAAACTCTCTGTTTGCATAAAAACAGGTAAAATAATTATAATCCAATAACATAAAAATAAGTATATTACCAACGGATGTATGTACTCGTATATAAAAGTAAATTGATAATCAAAAATAAAATACATAAATTCTTATTGCCAAGTAACCGTGTACGATGGTTCTATATATGTTTGGTCATGCAGAAAATAAAAATTTTATATTTAAATAGAATAAAATGACAATATATTAGCATGAGCTGGTTTATTGAAATAAGAATATATATATACACGTTTAATGTATATGAATAACATTCTGTTTCGGTTTTTTTTTATTTTAGTTATGAATAATTCATGTGCTTATGAACCTGGGTGATGAAAAAAAAAATAATAATAATAATCAAAATGTCATAAATTTGAATCGCTATAACCTGCGATGATGCGAAATAAACATCAATAAATATATATCTACGTATATATAGCGAAAGAGAGAAATATTTATATATAAATATAATTTTTAACACTTTATTTTTAGATTCAATTGAAATGATTTTTTTATTGTAAATAAATAAAAGAAACCACGAACGAGTTAACGAAGTGGAATGCATTTGTAGAATTTGTGCTGATGAAATAAGTTGAAAATTTTTTATTTCTTTCTTGCTAAAGGATACCTTCTAAGTCTTATTATTATTATTATTATTATTCAAAATAAGTTTCAAAGTAAACTAAATAAACAATTTACATTGGAAAAAAAAAGAAAACAACACGGAATAAGGAATATATATTTAAGTTTTTAAAGAATATAAGACTAAGGTAATAATATAGCATTATTATAGAAAATTAGAACAATTCAGATTGCTAGTTTACAAAAAAATAATGCAAAAATTCTTTGTTTAATGAAAAATTTTGCAAAATTTTCTATTGTTTATATTATTTAAATTTAAACATACACGGAAAATACATCTTGATATAAATATATATAATTAATAAAATTCGTGCATAGCACCACTAGTTAAAATGATTATTCTTATGTCGATATACATAAATACGGTAATAGTTAATTATTTATTTTTATTAAAAAGAAAATTTGCTACAAAAATAAAAGAAATTTTACTCGAAAATATATGCAAAAAAAGCTCTAATATTTGTTTAAAAGAAAGCACAATTGTATAAATTGTATGAGAAAAAAGTGAAAATTATATGTATACCAGTTATACCAGTTTTAGAATTTTAATAAGAAATAACAGAAATGCATACAGAAATTAATAGTAAAACTATGTAGAGGAAACAAATATTTTATTATTTGCAATCATAGGAAATAAGTGAAAAGTAAAATAACAATCAATAAGAAAAAAATAAAATAATATGAAAGGAAATATTCAAATGGAAAACATATATTAATGGTTAAAAAGAAACGGAAATAAAATACAAATTGATCTCAGATATATGTATTTGTATATAGATTGTGCAATATAACTGATTGCATTCAATAAACATTTATATATATATTATAGTAGCGTATAGGAGTAGTAATTGCTTTCTTTCTACAAATAATTTATAACATTTTTAATTAAATATATTGTTAAATAAATTATTTATGACTTTCATTAACTCAAAATTTATATATATATAAATGGGATTATATTGTGTCTAATAACTGTTTCTCTTAAACCATAATGCCTAGAAGATTGATTAATTTCAAAGATATTAGATTTTCTTTCAGTTTATTTTCTTTTTAAATAAATTTAAATTATTAAATAATAGATAAAATAATCAATAATTTATTTATATTATCTAGTAAAGTACTATAAAGATTCATAATGTATTATTCGCATATATATATATTGCAAATAAAAAATTCTATATTAGTTTTATTCAGAATTTTCTATATTAGTTGTGATAAGAAAATATTACATCTTATGTATATCGAAAATAGTGACTAAGCTTTGCTAAATTTATTTTCTTATTTTTTGTAAACAACAAAATTGCAAAAAAATTTCTTTAAAAAATTGTTTTCTTTAATAATAAGAATAAGAAAATATATATAGTTTCGATTAAATTTTTATTTTAATAATAAAAATGCTAGACTGATTTTATTATTTCTTATGTAGAAATTTAAGTTTAAGTTTTTCTCTCTTTTTTACTTTAATCTCTTTTAATAAATTTCGTTTTTTTCTTATTCTTAAATTCAATTAAGAAATTTGCAATGAATTCTAGAATAGAAGATTATATAAATATATGTGGAAAAAGTATGATCAACAATAACAATAACAATAGCAACAACAGCAGAAGTAGTAGTAGTAGGAAAACATATAGAAAAAGGAAAATTAATAATGGTAATAATAATAATAATAATTTTATTTTGTATAAAATAATAATTGTTGGTTGGAAATATAATAAGAAGAAAATAGTAATTTTAACGTTCATTTAATTTAAAAGGTAAATAGAAGTAAATTTTCTTCATATAAGATATAGGCAAAAATCACGTGCTCATATGTAAACACCTGAGGTATAATTTAATTGCACGGAAAATTAACATTTATGAAATTTTCTATTAAAGTTATGTAAGTTTGACGCGAGTTTCTGATGATGATGATGATGATACAATTCATTTTGTCTTCAACAGTAAAAGAAGAAAAATAAAAAAAAAGAGTAAGAATTCGGGGTTGTAAAATTATTATGTAAATAAGTCGTTACGCAATTTTCTTCATTTATTTTTGAAGTTACCATCATGTTGATGCTGAGGATGCTGATGTTTGTGTTAAGTTTGATATTAGTATTTTTATTTTTTTTTTGGACGAATTACTGTGGGTGGTGTTTTAACGTAACATTTTATAACGTAGATTCGATGATTCGCGAGCACAAATTTTATGTTTGCCATTTATTTAAATAAATTTTAACCCATCGCTGGTGTAGAAGGTAGTCAAATTCTTTATTTATTTGTAAAGAATGAGTTTTAATATACTTTTGTTTAAAATCTATGGCATAAGATTTAGTTATAAGTTTTGTAACATCTTGATGAAGATTAATTAGTACATGTTAATACTGTGATTTTGTTTTTTAGCAATTGTTACCATCAGAGAAATTAATAATAGTTTAGTTTGTTTTTTTAGTGGTTTTTCAATAAAAATATTTCTTTTTCACGTAACATAAGTTAATAATTATAATAAATTTTCCTTTTTGTACATTGAAACGATGAAACTGCTTTTTTACAATGGAAAATAATTAAAAATCTTGTATCGTAGTCGTTTATAAATGTATATAAATTATAATAAAAATAGATTTTAATTAAATAAACGTAATATTTGTTAACTTTTTGGTGGCCTTATTATTTATATTAATAAAATAATTTTAAACTCAGCATGTTTATTGTGTGTTGTGGCATTGGGTGGCGTCTAATAAAATTATTTCTTTGCACGACATGCATATGGACAGCACACGTTCAAGGAAAAGATTTTGTTACTTTTTTGTTTGTTGCCATTATAAGGTAGAGGAATATTTTAACGAATTTAGTTTATTCTAATTAAACAATATACTATGAAAATGCATAAATAAATAAATAAATTCACACTGAGCAAAGTAGCAGCAATGATAGAAAATATTTTCATAACTTTTCTTCAATTTATTAATATTGTCCCGAGTTGTGGGTTGTATTACTCATCTAAATTATTATTTATTCTTAAATTAAATCAATTTATTATGCCAACAAAGTATCCAATATGTTTCAAAAAAGAGAAAATATATAAAAAGTCTCAGTCATTTGCTTAGTTTTTCATTTCTTTCGTAATTAATTGTCTACTGAAATGTATGATTTTTCTAAATAAATTCTGATAATAAAAATAAATAAAATTACTAAATTCTCTCTAAACACTTATGTAACACCAGTTCGTTTGCTTTAAAATAATAAAAAAAAAGTATTATTATTATTATTATATTATTGTGTAGGAGGAATTTTTAATGGCCAAGATATATATATAATCACGCATAGCTTATAACTTTCTTTAATTTAATTTTTTTTCATGAAATAAAACAGATATATTTTAAAAATAGATAAATATATATATATGTGTGTTAAAATAATTCTCTTTGATTGAATTAATAAAAAAAAAAAAATGAAATAAAATCATAAAAACAAGAAAAAACTAGAAACATTTCTTTGGATCAAATTTCATTTAGAATAATCAAAACGCACTGTTTATGGCCAAAAATTTAACTAATTTCACATATTTATTGCTGATTTTTTCTCTGTTTTTTTTTTTTTTTTGTAATTAAATATTTACAATTATTTTATTTAATTACTGATAATAATTGTTGATATCATAAATATTTAGTATTTAATTAATTACTATCCTAAATTTATAACCGTCACTGTGACAAATGCAATTAATAAACAAATTAAAATGCGGTTTATTGTTGACACTTTAATGATTTGTTAAAATTAAATTTAAATTATATTAATAATATAAAGGTGTAAAGTAATATATTAAATTTAAACTAAAATTAACTTAAAACTAAAAGAACTAATTCAATGAAAACACTCGCACTTACCGTGCGTCGTTTATAAAACGGGCGTTTTATTAAACACTCAATTGTCTACTAAATTTAATTGCACTAAAATACAACGGAAAACCAACATCAAGTTTTGCAAAATGAGCTCGTTTCTATCCTTTTTGTATTTAAAAAAAAAAAAAAATAATTTTTTTTTAATAATAATTTTATTTTCTTGTACGAAAATCATTGACTAATTTCTTGAATTTAAGAAAAAAAAAAATAAATAATTCTCTTTGAAAGCATCTTAAAAATAAAAATAATATTTTTATACGTCGTACGTCTGCACAGTTTATTTCAGCAAAAAATAAACGAAAAGAAGAAAATTAACGAGGCTTCATAAATAAATAAATAAATAAATATATCTATATATACCTAAGACATATGTCTTAAGTAATAATCAAAAAGATTGTTAAGTGTGCGTAAAATATAAATAATAATAATATTATAAACGGATTAATAATATTATTTTCTTAGATAATATTTTTAATTGCTTAATTTAATGTTCAATTGTATTTTTATTATTTGATTAATTTACAACTGGTCACAATCTTTCTAATTTACTGTTACTGAAGAACCAAAAAAAAAAAAAAAAGGTCTTTTCAACAGCCTAGGGGTGTTAAGCAGGAAAAAACTAGACTCTTTTTTTTATATGTATATAAATAACAATATAGATAAGTAAAGTAGGTTTACTTTAATGCGAACATAATTCATTATCTTCAGCAAATAACAGACAAACAGTGAACTAAAAGATAACAATAATGTAACTCCCAAGTTATTTATTCAGATTAATAAAGCTGGTTAGGTCAACCGGATAGTATATGGATGCGGGAACAAACTTTATATCTAATTGGAAACAAGAACATTTTCTTATTTTTATTACATTGTACAGATTATAATCTTGAATTTTTTTTGGGTGTTTTTATGCTTGAGAATTATAAATAAAAATTGCAATATTTTTATTATGATAACAAAATTTGTATATATTTAAACCTGAAATTATGTGTTAATAACTTTATGGTAATAATTTCAAGTGTTCTTATAGTGTTAATTGATATAGTTTTGCTGATAAAACATTTCCACAAATCTGTTTCTAATGTCATCAAACGTTTTTAAGGTTTATTTTTATTATTTTACCATCAATAATGTAACAAAATGTTGTCTATAAAGTATTGTGCTAAAAATGTAGGCAGAAACAACAAAACACACATATATAAATACGATTTCTTATTTATTTTCATTTTAATGCTTTTGGTATAAATAAATTGCTTTTGAGTGTGGATACACATGATTTCGGTTTTAGCCTAAAATATATATATATATACCGAATTCAATTATTCATTCAGATTTTTATTCACTCTTTCTCACTTTGTTTTGTGTAAAAACACTCTTATAAATTATTTTAAATCATATACTAATGTTGGCTCCAATACAATTAAACTAAAAAAATATAAAAATAAATTTATGAGCGAAAAATCAACTTAACGCGTGGGCGTTTATATATATATATATATATATATATATATATTTCACATTGATTAACGTTATTCTACATTATTGTCGAAAACATGATTTTATTATTTTAAACATTAAAAATCAACAATAAAATTTTTATTCTACTTAGTAACAAGTTTTTACTTAAAAATATTTTATTATAATTAGTATTACCTTTTGATTAACCTTGGATAAATCTAATAAATTTGCCAAAAAATTTGATTAATTAAAATTCAAAAATAAAAAAAATGTTGGCTACTTTTCATTTCTATTTCATCGTTTTCCTTTTAACTTCTTTATTAATTAACATTTAACCGTGTACGTATATACTATGGAAATATTAATTTAATAGAAAAATAACAATTATAATAAAGAATACACTGGCATATTGAGGAAATTTATAAATAGAAATTTAATTTAGATCAGCAACGATGATCACATGTTTAATGTAATAATACGCAGTAGCAGCAGTAACAGTAGCAGCAATATAAATAAAATAAATGTAATTTGTTAAAAGAACAAAGTGTGTGTTATACTTGAACTCTTAATTTAATTGATTAGGAAATTAAATAAATAAAATTTAGTTATCAATTAACATGATTATTTATAACGATTTCTTAGCAAAATAATTATTATTAAATAAAAATTCAGAAGAGAATAGTATTTTGTTTTTTGTTAGGAAATACATCTGAAAAAAAAGGTCACAGGTAATCAATTCATATAAATGTTAATTGAACTGTAACATACTTCAATTATTATATATATATATTTTCTCTATAAATAATTATTTTATTCAATCGAAATGTGTGTCTGGTTAATAACAAAACGAATATAAAATCTTTATAATTATAATTATAATTATTCCTTATCCATAATTATACTTATTTGTTTATTCATTTATTTATAAGGGTTTGAGTAATTATTATTATTATTATAAAATCGAAAAACTTTTTTTTTTTTTGTTAATTACATAAAATTTACTCAAATTTGCATATAAGCCCGCCACACGCCGGCAAATACTTTACCAGTAGCACATGCTGTTGTGGTTTTTTGTAGTTATTATTAATTTATATATTATGTATATAAATACAGTAGTATCTCTATTATATAAACAAAATATATAAATAATATTTCGTTTAAAATTTAAAAATTTTATTATTTGAGAGATTTCTGCAAATGATTAGGGATATTCCTGTGTGGTTGTTAACAGTAAATGATTATTTTGCACAAAGGAAATGTAAACTTTTTTTTAGCGAAGATTTATTTTTTTTATTGTTTAATTGTTTAAAGATTTTTCCATATATTATCCTTTTTTTTTAACCATTTACAAGTCCCTTTCCAATATACATATTTGATTTTTGATATGTTATATGTTTATATTATCTTATTTCTGCTGTAGTAATAAATTTAGAAAATCGTATGATTGCTGGTTTTGTACAGTTTTTTTTTCTCTTTTTTTGCCCTTATCCAGATTTTCTACTATAACTTCGAACCCTTTATATATTTTTTATTAATATTTCATTAATTATATAATATTCACAACATTGAACAATTAAAAATATATGAATTCAATTTTAGTTATGAAACATTTTTCACATCACAACCCTTCGCCCACAAATATTTTTTTTTACTTTTTCTAATTATTTATTAAAAATTTATATCAAAAGAAAGGTTGCAAAAAAAAAAAAATGAACTCAACGTTTACTGTTCAACATAAATGGATAAAATGGATTTCAAAAAATGCACTATTTTTTTTACTTGAATTTACTTGAAATTACTAAATAAAGTATTTTTTATTTTGTGCTTTTTAAATACTTTTAGTTGATTAATAAACGTTTTGTGTCAGTAGTTGGTAAACTCTGCAAAAAAAACGAAAATTAGTTAAACGTCCTCTTTTCATGTATGAATTATGTTCAATTTGACTTTAACATGTTCAGGAAATGAATTAGTGTTTTATGCAATTATAGTTGATAGAAAAGTTTATTCCTATTATATATATATGTTTATATACTCAAGATAGAAAATTATGCAATAGAATTTTCATATTTAACATAAAAAAACATTATTTTTTATCATATCTAACTTCAATAGTATTAATTACTTTTCTAAGTGTTAAAAATAAAATATAGAAAATTCATAATTTAAAATTTAAAACACTTAAGAGCTTTTTAATGCATTTGTTTGCAGAAACTTTTTCTATGCTTATAATTTTATTAAAATAAAAATATTTCTAGTTTTTCGGTTTATAAATTTAAATAAATATTATTATTTTTTAATTAAATTATATTTCATTCTAAAGTTACGATATTCTAGATTTGTTTGCGTTCATTATATAATGCGTATTTTAAGTATAAATATTTCGTGTTTAATTCCTAATTTCTATATAAAATAAAAAAGAAAATACAACACGAATAAGTTATTGCATGTTTAAACAAATTGAATGCGAGATGAAAGCTCAAATATTTAACATTAACACAGTATTAAAATATTGTATATGATAATTTTAATATATATTTAAGATTGCGAGAACTTTGTTTATTGTTACGATAAAGAAAATTATTCATATTTTCTTTTTTAAAAAACTTAATAAGGTTAAAGAGAGAAAATAAATATACATTGCGTGATAATATTAACGATAAAAATTATAATTTTCTTATGTTTTTTAACATTTTTTTCTTTTTTTTTCAGACAACAAATATAAACTTTTGTAGCAAATTATTCGTTGCGTTGTCGTGGTCAATTTAATCAGAATAGATAACAAAAAGAAAAATGACAAATAAAACAATAAGACGGATGATAATGTGATTAGCAAGAAACAAAAAAAAGAAAAATAAAAACAATTTAACAAATCATACAAACGTTTCAAATGAATGAAAAATTATTTTTATTCATTTATATATCGTTAAAAAGTGTTTTATGTGTCACAATTGAAGTACTGTAAGAGGTTATATATATATATATTTATGTTGACAGTAAGACACCTGATGCCATATTCTGTTTATTTGATTAGTTTCCTTTTACAAATATATATTTAATTTATATGTAATCAGCGTAATCATATATTTTGAATGAAGTCTGACACTTTTCTATCAATTTCTACAAAAAGCTGTTATTTGATCGCTATTATTTTATTATTATTATTATTTTAATTAACTCATTACATTTCTTAAATATATATATATATATAAATTACTTTTAATTTAATGAATCCATTTACTTATATTGTTAAGCAATGATTAAAAAATTTTAATTAAATTAATTACATATTACCAGGCGTCTCCACTTGTATGGAGAGAAAATTAATATTTCTTCAACAAAGAAAATCAATAATTCATATAAACCGCATCTCCACAATACCATTACTTTTAAAAAAATAATTATAAAACAAAAAGTAAGCATAAGTTAAGTTTATTACATCTCATACCATTATTATTTTTATTATTATAAAAAAACATACAATAATAATATGAAAAAAAATTGTATTCGTAGAAAATTAGATCAATCAACTTTTTTCGACTGTCGACTTTTCTGTACAAAAATAATTTTAATGGAGTTAATATGGTTATATATAGATATTGTTGGATGATGTGCTATAAAGGACATGAATGTTGAAGTTTCAATATAATTAATAAGATTATATCTGCTTTAGATATTATTTTTGGTGGTCTACTTTTATCTAACTTTAGTTTAAATTAATTATTTTTTCTGTTCATTTAAAACATAGAATAATTGAATTTGTTGCAAAAATAGAGTAATATTTTATAATAATAAATAATAAATAATAATAATAATGGAAAATAAAAACATAAAGAATTTTAATTAATAAAATGTATAATACCTTTCATTATATTATTTACAAATTGGATTAGTAAACATAAATAAAATTATATAAAAAAAGGATATACAGAGAATGATGCAAATTTTTAATTCTGTTTATATTATAATTTTTTATTTTATTATTATTACTTTAGAATTTATACATATTTTCATTTCTATATGTACAAATGTTTGTATAAAATTTTATTTTATTTTGGATAAAAAATAAAAAGAAAGTTTAAAAAGTAAAGTTGTAATGCGAATGCGTTGAGATTTATTGTTCATAATAAAGTTGGGTAAACATTTTTCAAATTCAGTTTCTTTTGGTTTTTTGATGCTGTTACATTTTTATTTTTTCATTATAAAGGAATATATATATATAGGTTTAAAGTGAGAAAAGAAAGAAAACAAAAAAAAAAAGCACAAAAAACTGTATGAGGTCGTCGCGGCATACCAAATAACATACCAGCCGTAGGGGTGTTATAAAACTTTTAAGAGTAATAATATGAAATAAATTACTATTAAACGTAATAGAGTTTACTCATGGCATCATAAATATATAAAAGAGTAAGATAAAACGCAGATTAACAGACATATAAAAATGTAAGGTGTCGCGCGTATTTTTCTGTTTTGTTTTTTGTGTTTAAGTCGCACAATTTTATTCCCACTGGCACTGTCACAATACTTTCACCAAAATATATATATACGTAACGAATAACTTTATGACATTAATTGGTTATATCATCATTATGAAATGATGAATCTTAAAAATGTTATAGCCGCGTTTTTTTTTTATATGCTTTCTCGCTATAAATAATTATACAGATTTATAAATTTTAATTTTTTTTTTTTTTTTGGTTAATTAAACTGAGATTTATTGGTTTTCATTTGTTTTCATTTTCCTCCATTTTGTCGTTATAATCAAAAATATTTTTTATGATTAATTTTCACAAAATGTGAAATAATTGAAATTTTATTATAGATTTATTTCGATTAATATTTTTCTTTTTTAAGGCAAAATAATACTCTGGCTGACAGATAAGTTCAATTAAAATGATTAAATTATTAAAAAAAAATTTTGAATATTATTTTTTATTTGGTATCTTGTGAATGGGATGTACGCGGTCTTACGGGAGTTCAATTTATTATTTCAATAACGAATTGCAAGGATTATGATTATGATTAAACCCATTGAAATATTATCTGATTTAGATTTATAGAAATTTTATTCATTATTTGTGTTATTAACAATGTTAAGACGCGTTTTTATATTGAAATTTAACAATTAAAGCTTCTTTTTTTTTACTTGATAAAAAAATCCTTAAAGTAAGTTAAGTATTTTTTGTATTTTCTTTAAAATCATTTAAAATATTGTTGATAAATATTATTTAGCAATAATAAAAAAGACAAATTAAATAAATAATTTTTATTATTTTTGTATAATAAAATATTTATATATAAATATTCAATTGAAATATTCGATTTTTTTTGAATTAAACAGAAAAAAATTCCATTTATTTACATTAAATTTCGTTTAAATAATAATAAAAAACGATGAGTGAATTTTCTCTTAGCGAATTAAATGTTTATTTATCTGCTTTTTTTTTTTGTGTGTGTGTTTTTTGGGATAATATGAAACTTTATCAAATGTAATGTTTTTAAAAAGGAAAAATAAAACTCACAGTAGAATGATTTCTTGTTTTTTTTTCTTTACTTTTTACGGTAGATAAAATGTTTTTCTTATTTTTTGTTACACAACAACACATTTAAAGATTATATACACGATTAGTCGTGGCAAACATTACTTTTATGTTTTATTATATAATGTTAATACTGTAATGATATATATGAATTCTCAGTTGTAGACATTAGAAAGCAAAAAAAAATTAAATAAATGATCTGTTTGGTAATATAGGATATAAATATATAAAATTTTAAGACAAAGAAAATAGCAAATATATTGTATATATAGAGAGAGAAATGCAAAAATAAAAAATAAGAAAAGAAATTTTCATATAAAATAAATTGTGAAATTATACATCTGTTTCCATTACACTACTATTAAACAAATTAAAGGAAATGTTTTTCTTAATATATTTATTATAATATACATATATATATTCTTATATACTAAATTTTAAAAGATATTTTTCTCTATTTCGCGTTTTTCATAAATATTTTGAATAACGAAATTATTATTAATTTATTGTTTATTTATCAAATTATTAATAAAATAATTTGCTATGTAATAAAAATTAAACAATTAACAAATATATCAACATATTATTAATATTTGTAATTAATTAAAATATTTAATATTATTTATAATAATCTATATACAATAGAAATATATATATATAAATTTATTAAACAAATTCATTTACCACCTTTTAACATGTTAATATTAACTAATAAATTAAATTATTTACAATTATTGTAAAACAATAGAATTTATTTATGTTTTTTTTAAAATTACATATATAATCCTTATAAATACATAAAACAATAACAATAATAATAATAATAATATTAATTATATAAAACAGACAGTATAATTTGTATTATTGTTATAATTATTATTATTAATAATATTGATACAATAAATGTAAATAAATCTAACGAAAAAAAAGGCACACACAGAGTAATGAATAAATTTTCTATAAACAAATAATTAATTAATTAAATAAAATTTATTAATTTATGATTATTATTTATTTAGAGTCACAAAAAAAGGTTAATAATCAAAATAATACAATATATATATAGGTATAATAATGACACAATATATACATTGTTTTATATAAATAAATGGTAAAATATGTCATAAATAATAATTATAAATATAATTTATATAATGATTTCTACTAATATTTAATTAATAATAATAATAATAAACAAAACTAAAGGTAATTTTTATTTCTCAGTTAATTTTCTATGAAACATGAGTGTGTGCTTTTTTTTGTAGATTTATAAAAGAATTTGCTTTACTTTTAATACCATTATAGACTAATTGTAATTGGACTTCCAATTATTACCTGTTTATTATGCCCGTTTGTGTATATTTGATCTGACATGCAATTTTATACGGTTACATCATTATCACTATATAGAATTTAATTTTTCCTTTTAACAAATCCTTGTGTAAAATAATGTCGTTCTCGTTGTTGTTATACAATTTTACCATGTATTCCTTTTTAATCCAAAGTATTCAAACACTATAGTGGTATATTCAATTAAAAGATATATTTTTTACCAATCTAATAGCATATGGCTTGACATTATTATTACTCCTTTTTTCAAAATAAATTTAATTAAAAGTTTCACAAAGAGAATTTTCACAATTTATGAAAAAAGTTACAAAATTATGCTTACATAGCAGGTTAGTGTTAATAAAATGAATATATAATTTTAATTAGATAAATTAACAATAATAATTCTATACACTTAATACAATTTCTCTGTTCAATTAGGTTAAATTTATTAAATTATCAAATGGATAAGGATTTTTATTATTAAAATTAAAAAACAGAAATAATATTATTTGTTGGTCATTCATATAAATTACATAAAAAATATTATTTTTTTTAGCTTAAGGTTAAATAAAATTTCCTGTTTCAAAAATTTTGATTTCCTAATAATTTATTATCCTAGTAACCCTTGATTATCATCTGTAAAATGTACTGTGCATGTTTTATTTTGTTTTATTTTGTTTTTTTTTTGGAGAGTATTACTGTGGATTATATTTTTTAAAAAATAAAATAGAATGTGTATAATTATGTTTCCAAAACAAAAAACAAGAAAATGGTTCCTCTCATCCAATTAAATTTTATTCGTAATTTTCAGTAGATTGACGTATCAAATTATAATTTTTGACTCTTTATTTTTATTATTATTATCAATTAATTAAATAATTTTCCTTTTTCTATATTTTGTTTGGTATTTTATTAAAATACAAAAGAGATAACAGCAATAATATAGCCATAATAATAATAATAATAATAGTAACAATGATAACAAGGAACAAAAAAAAAGGTAACAGCAATAAAATTAACATGATGGCATGTGTATGGAATATTTTATATAAAACACATTTTTTTTGTACTTGTGTAAAAGGAAACACAAATATTATATTTGTTAAAAATTTGTTACTTCAGTTTTAACACAGTGTGTATAATAATATTTTATATTGAATAATATTCATTTTTTTTAGATACCGGAAAATAATCCATCAAATATGATAAATGACATATTTTTGGGCAGTCTATATACAAACATATATTGTTAACAGCAAAGCAAACATAGAAAATGATTTCAATTAATCATATTTTTTTATTTTTTTTTGCTATGAAAGCTCTACACAGTGTTTAGAATATTTTTGGTTAATTTTTTAATTATTTTATCTTTTTATTACGCTGATAATAGGGTTACAATTGATAGAATAATTTCTTTATATTTTTGCTGATGAATTTTTGAAGATTTTGTTACATAAAAGGAAAAACTATAATATAAAGAGACCACAAAATAACTATAATTATATGATAATATCAATTCTTCTCATTAAATTATGTTGTAAGAAGATGATATTGTTATTTGTTATATATTGTTTGTTATGTTATATAATGGGATAAATTCAGATTCGCATATTATATATATATATATATATGAATAGAATACAAATCCTAATTTACTTATGTTGTATGCGAGCTTTTTTTGGTGTATTTTTAGAAGGGGGATAACATTGCTAAACAAAAATAAAATTGCGCCCCTTGTTTGGGGCGTTTTTACTCTGTCTGTATGTTGTATTTTTTTTTTTTTTTCGTTGCCTTGTGTGTCTGTCTGTATGTATTTAGGTTGTCTATTTTATATGATTTGCAAAGTTCGGGCACGAATATAGTATACATTATACGCCTGCTGCTGATTTTATTATTTTTGCTTCTTTTGGCAAACGTTTTTTATATTATATTATTATTAATATTATTATTATTATTTTTTATTATTATTATTATTCTCTATGTAGTAGTTTATTTTTCCTCAAGGGATGAATATCTATCCTATTCATTTATTTTCGATGATGAGGTTGACTATATGACATTGATATGTCTTCTAAAATAATGATATCATATCATATATATATATATATATATATATAAAATCGTGACAATATTATCAATTGATATTAATTAATATTTGGCATTGACATGAATTGCGTGGTAGGCGATTCATGTTCGTTCGATTGAATGTTTTAGATAAAAATAACATATATACATATATATATTTTCTTCAAGTGAAATTAATAATCAGAAAATTAATAATAATAATAATAATAATAAAAGAAAAAACAACATACTACACACTTGCTTAATTATTTTACGAAAGTTTTTCTCACAAATATCAGAAGATAGTGATAATTTTTTCATAGCTAATAATTATATTCTAGTATACAATCAGTAAGATGACCATATTATTATAATTATAACTATTATACATACATATATAATTTCAAGAGTTCGATTGATACACTTTTCAAGTGGAAAGGTCAAATGTATCATGTTGATCATGGGATATCCATAAACAATTGTTAGGTAACCTTATCAATATTTATTTATGATAGGAGTAACAAAATTCTTTTCTTATTTTCGATTATAGATTTTTATACATAAACTAAATATATGACGTACAATGTTCTTATTGTCATACGCCGCATATTTGTCGAATATAAAAATATGATATTGATCTAATCAATATAAATATCGCTTCGAAACCAACTGAATGATGGAAAATGTTTGTTTGTTTTTTTTTCCCTTTAGATATAAGCGAATATAAAGGAAATTCCCTTTTCAAAATATGTGTAATATGAGACGGGTATTATTATAATTTTGTGAAGCAAGTTGTCGCACGAAAAAGCATAAGAGAAAACGCAAAAAAATGAGAAGTTGTAACTGCAGATCAAACAAGGAGACAAAATTATGATTGACTTAAGGTTGGTTTTCTTATATATATAAACTATGTCCTCATATTCATGTACTTAACTTAATTTTTTATTATTATAATAAAATATATCAATATGCAGTTTAATTTTATATTCAACGTATATCAAATCGATAACGCTAACTTAATAAAAGTAAAATATATATATATACATATATGGAAGTTCCATACGATACTTTCAAATGATACACTTTTGAATATAGATTATTGTGTTTATTTTCATTTTAACTATCTTAGCTTCCCTGCTTGCAGTCTCCAAAAAGTAATAATACAATTTCTCCTCAAAATTTATGTTTATATATTTTATGTGTTGCAAAAAAAAAAGCTTAAGAAAAGCATAAGAATGAAAAAAGCCCTCTTTATATTTATATCTTTCAATTCAAAAATAAAAAAAAATATAAATAAACACGGCGTGTCGTATTGAGTTTGTTTGCTTGTTTGTTTGTATATTGAATATACACCTACACCTACCCTTAATATATATAAAGCGAACGACATTATTTTTATTTATTTTATTATTTATTTTATTATTTATATATTCTTTTATGTCATTTGCAAAATAAAAAAATGAAAATTTATATGAAACGATTGTATACATGAGAAATAAACATTTTTTGAATGACATACCAAAAATGAACAGAAAAAACGTTGTTGATGCGGTGTTAGAATATTTTGCCTACGATAACAAGGGCACCTTTGTGTTATCACCCCCAATATATATATATATTTGTAGTCTCTTTATGTTATTTTATGCGTTTTATCAAAATTATTGAAGTATATTTCTGGTGAATGAATACTTTTTTTATTTATTTATTTTGTATTTTCTTTAATAAAATAAATTAATATTACATCGATTGGCCACAGTAAATAAATTAGGGTGTGTGTTGTATGCCAATATTGTTTATTTATTATTTGATGGCGGTAATAATTATCAAATTAAAAAGAAAAAAACAAAACCGGAATTAATAATAGTACATTTGTATAAAAAATAAAAATTTGATTAGTTGTAATTATTGTGGTTAAAACGTACGCATTCATCTATTAACTCTAGAATATATAAATATATCTATTTAGTTACTAATTATGTTTATTAAATTAAATGAACAAAATTTATTCTTGATTGGCGTATATAATTTGCAATTAATTAAAATACTCAAAAATTTAATCATTTATAATTTTTATCGTTATATATTTCCGTTTTCAAAAAAATGAAAAATTATTTGCTAAAAATAATAAAACATGTCATCAATTTTAAACGGATGTGGAGAAGAAAAAACTATCAGACGATGGACGATATATATTTCGTGGAAGAATCTGTAAAAACTTTTCGTATAAGTACAGTGATGATATTTTCTTATTAATGACTTTTCAATAGTTTTTTTATTTTATGTTAAATAATCGTTTTAGTTATTATACTAATAATAATATTCGTTTAATTTATAAACAGATTTAAACTATTATTTAAATATCAACAAATAATAACTGCAATATTAGTTTTAACAATAAAAACAACCCCTATTATGTTGAACATGATTGTAAACATTTATTGAAAATGAAATTGTATCTATCGACAATAAATTTATGTATATTTTGGTTGAGCCAAATGTATACAGAAAGAATTTCATTGCTTCCTGAATTTTGTGTAGAATAAATACTTGTTTTAGTTTAATTTTTTTATTGCTGCTGTTGCTGCTGTTTGTTTATTTATCTATGCCAATCCCATCCTGTTTTATTTTCTTTCTATAATATTAATAATATTATTTATATATATTTTTTTCTGTAAAAGTGTTAAATTATTTTCAAAAAAGCTTTATTATTTATTTTAAAGTTAATTAAATTGATTTAAATATAATTTCATTATGAAATACATAATAATGTTAAAACTGCATACATATATATATAGATTCAATTTACATCAATAATCCGGTTAATATAAAATAATTAAAATCTGTTTGTTTTAATTAAATTACAGCAAAGTAAATAATAATTTATTTTTAAAAAAATAAACAATTTTTCTAACAAGTGTAGTTGAGTGACAAACAAAAAAATTATAAATAAAAATCAATCTATTGTCTAGAAATAAAATAAAAGTAATTAAAATTATGCATAAATATCATTCTAAATTATGTAATTAATAATATTTAATTGCTGATGGACTGAACTCACTTATTTTTATCAATAAAAAAACTCACCTGATTGATGTCAAAAAACTTTATTAATTGTTTATCATTTAAATTGGAATTTTCTATTAACGATAATGATTTAATTTAATTCTTTTTTTTTTCTCTATCAATTTTAATCATATAATACAAAATTTGATTGAAAATTTTTCATTTATTATTTAATATTATATTTATCATATCAAATATTAAATATTTGCATGTTTTTAATAGAAATAATAGAACAATAAACACGAACAATCGTTCAAATTAAAATTTCTATGGAAAAAGTCAAAATGTCATTCAATTAAAAACATATTATTTTTCTATTTTAATTATAAATTTTAAATTTTAACATGTGAAGAATATATATATAGTGTATAGTAATTATTGTTGATAATATAATTAAAGAAAAATGACAAATTGCATGTGAGATAGTAAAAACTAAAAAAAAAAAAATCAAATCTCTAGTGATTACTCAAATGTACATACAGTAATTATATATTTCCTCTTTTAAACCGCATGCAAATCATAAGTTTAAATTAACCGACGACTGGTTTTTTTACTTAAATTATTATTATTATTATAATTATTTCTTTCTTTCTTTCTATTTTCACTGTAATTATTTTTAAATTAATTTAATATACGCTAGAAATTAATTTTAATTTTAATTTTAATAGAAATAAAAAGGTGTCAGCATTTTAATTAAATTTTTACCAACTCATTATTAAATGTTAAAGAAATTTTTATTTTAATTTGTGGTTTAACTAAGTACTTTTGGCTGTTCTTCAAAATTATTAAAAAAATATAATTATAAATTTTATTTTCAAGATTTTTAATGTCGTTTTGAGAAAATTACTTTGGTTATATGAATGAAATCCGGTATTAATGATAATAATATGTTGGTTGTGCGTTTTTCAAATATTGGTTATATGAGCTTCGTTATAGCTAGCAGCCAATCGTGAACTGAGTAGGTAGAATAAAAATAACATCGAAAAGCTTTTTCATTTTATAGACAAGACTAAGATATTGTTTTTTCCTTTTTATTTTGCCGAAGATTTTTCTTTACTTTGTTCTTTCTTATTAGAGCTGTTGTTATGTCCAAAAAAACATTTCATAGCACTATCGAATTCTTGAATTTTTATTTATATATTGTCCTTTTTTGTCCTTTATATGGCCAAACAATTTTTAGTCACGTGGAAAATAAACAAAAGCATTTTTCTCCATTTTATTTTTTTCTTTTGTTTAAGTAACGAAGAAATAAAAATTACAAAACTGTATGGTATGGTGGATAACGTTAATAGAAATAATAATTTTATTTCGATATTAACTTTGTTTTGTTAATTAAAAGAATAATTTTTTATAATAATAATAATATAATAACGTTTGCTTAACATTTTCCATGAACTCCTGTGAATGATTTATTGACGAAAAAATTATATATATGAATGTCTGAAAAATATTGTAATTAAAATAGAGAAAATAAATGTAGAATTTATAGGTTTTCAACATAAAATTATTATACATTTCAATGATTTAATGACATAATAAATTAATAAGAAATTCCATTTAATATTAAACGTAATTCTTAATAATCAAAACAAATTACTTTATAATAATTGTTTTGTATGGTATTGGCAGAAATTGTAAATTATATAGGAAAGTTTTTATTGTAAAGAAATATTACTTTGATCTCTAGACATTGTTACTATATGTGTAGTGTGTTCTACCTGTATTTGCTTTTCATTTAAAAATATATAATTATTATTATTTAAATAAATGTGATAAAGGATAATAATTATAAAATAAAAAAACCATTAATTCGATTGTTGCAAAAAAAAATTTGTCATAAATAAAATTTATCAAAATATAGATAAAATGAAAGTAAATATGAGTTATTGAATATTTTATCTATCTGTGTATATCCATATGAAATATGTATTATTGTTATGTTTACATAGATTTTTATTTATTCATTTATACAGTTTAAAAGCTTTTGCTTAGATTAACAATAAAATTGTGGGGTTTTTTGTGTATTTTATAAATATATCTATATTGTTTTATTAATTATAAGGTGATGTGTTCACTTGAACCGGAGATAAATTGAATATAATCAACAAAAAAAGAAGAAGAGAAAAGTTTTATTAAATTAAATTAATTTGCCTTCTGTGTTTTCTTCTTGTTTTTCTTTTTTTTTCACTCTGGTAAAAGTCATAAAATGCGGTTAATTATTTTGGCACACTATGTATATGTATGATATTCAATCTTATATAATAAATTTATTACCATAAAGGATATAAACATGGTTATATATATATATATATAGTTTTTTTTTTTTTTAAACTACTTTTAATTACACTTTTCACAAAAAACAAAACAAATTTTTCATACAAGGCAAATTTTTAGTTTAGTTTAACCGGTAGTTAACTCATGCATGACGGTAAAATAATTTCATAAAACACGAATTAATATTAATAATAATAATTTTTTGTACACCAAAATTTATGCATATTACATAATATTATAAATAATTTGTTATTGTACAAAAAAAAAAGAAAAGAAATTCATTTCATAACTATTGATTAAATAACAAAAGGAAAAATAGCAGGAAAAGTTTTATGTTGTTCAGCTTTTTTTTTTAAACTGTTGTTATTATTTTTTTGTTAAATAAGTTTTTTTTACAACAGAGCGTTTCACTTATTATGTATATTATATATATAAATAAATTTATATAATATTATATATCCGATGATATCAAACAGGTTAATAAAAACTAATAATATTGATATTGATTTGTTGTGCAAAGTGGAGGCGCCTGGTGCTTATTTATTAGCATAGAATAATTTTCCTTATTTTTTTTTCACTCTTTTATAATTTAACTAAACTTAATAGTTTTTTTCGTTTTTGTTATTGGATATTTCAATAACAATAATAAATTAACATTAACACTATTGTTTGAATATAAATGACACACCCTGTGTGTACAGAAGAAAATAAATGAATCAACAAATTCAAAAATACAAAGTAAGACAAGCAATTTCTATATATATACAGTCAGTGAATTTGTTTACATAAAAAGACAGTAAATCACGTTCTTTTTAGTAAATTTTTGTCGTTTTTTTTTATAATCTGATTACATAATCTAGATTTATAAAAGCTACAAATTTCATTTTGCTTTGTTTTTGTTTGTACGCTGAAGGGATGATACACACTTACATGGTGGGTGAATAAACGTTTAAGATATAAGTCATGATAGATAATTTTTTTAACAAAATTTGTTTGATTGTTGTCCTTTAAAAAGCTGATATTCAAAGATAATTTGATTAAATTATTATCATTAAATTTCTTGTTTTTTTATGTGTTTTATGTTTCTTATGTAGATATTATAAAAAATTCGTTTGTTTATATTAAAATTAATAATTGCCACCTTCATATAAATATTTCACTTTTAAGCAGCATAAAATGTTAATTTAAAAGCTTGGATATATATATATATATATATATTTTTATCTCTCTTGACATCCAATTACTTAATTAAAAAAATTCTTCTTTATTCATATAGATATACATAGATATATTTATCTAATAAATTTCATGTTGTTTGTTAAAAGGCAATAACAAAGATTTAAAAATATACTAAAGGAAATGTAAAAATCAGTTTTCACCAAAGGCTACAAAGAGCAAGAATAAAAAGAAAAGAAGAAAAGTCCCAAAGGATTTGTTGCTTTTTATCTTATTTATATTCTTTTGTATTTTCCTTTATTCTATACTAGTTTTATGCCTATATTTTTGAAGCAACAAAAAAAAGGATAAAAGGTGGCTAAGATTCGTTTTATTTTTCAAATTCTTTGTATATCTAACTCTGTACCAATGTATATGTATATCAGATCAGTTTTTATTTTTTCTTAGCAGCAAGTAAAAACGTATTTAAATCGGGAAGAAAAAATATGGTAAAGGTTAGGATTTTTTTTGCTTTTGCTTTTTATTTGTTGGTTGAATCTTAAAGGAATATTTTTTTTTTATTCATTTTTAAAGCTTAAAAACGTGTGAAATTAAATCACTTTATTTGAAATCGTATATTACTCACCAATACACCTTTTTTTAAAGATTCCGTTGATAAGACAAGATACTAATGTTTATCGTTTATATAAGTTTTTTCTTTTTGTTTTATTTAAAATAATAATAAAATAAATAAATAAATAGATATTGGAAATTGTAGTAAAGTTTAGAAATTCCCAATATACATATATAACACCTTTTTGATTAAACCCAGTTAACCATGTAAATTGTAATTCATTGTTATGTTCACTGAACTGTTGCGAAAAGTATGGTGCATATTTATTGAAATAAATTGACTTTTGGTTTTACCATTTAATATTATATAGACGCAAAAAGAAAGATAGAAAAACACAGTGACCAGTAAATTTTCTAAACATTGATTAATACAGTGATTAGTCAAATATTTATTATAATACTTATAACAATGTTTTCCATTTTCCATTTAAATCAAGGTGGCTTTAATGAAAATTTACAAATTTTCTTAAAATCTACTTGATGTTATTGATCTAACCAATTAACTTAGACATCCTGTTGGATAAACCAAGTTATTTATTTTATTATGTAATCAAAGTAAAACATTGTAATTTGTATCTAAAAAATAAAAAACCAATGATAAATACACAGATAACACAGATAAATAAATTGTTTATCTGTAATTTGTGCTTAGCTATTTGACTTTAAAATTAAATTTCCTTAAATCTTAGCACAGCGAATAATAAAAAAAAATGTAACAAATGTTAATAATTTTTTTTTTTATTCTTTTTCTATTATTAAAAAGTCTAAATTCTGCTTTAAAAGCACAAAAATAAATACGAATATTGGAATTTTTATTTAATATTATTAGTCACGTTTTATTGTATAAATTTTTTATTGCTGAATTATTTGTTTTTTGTTTATCATATTTTTAAAGCTTAAAAGCTTTTATTTATTTTATTTTTTGAAAAATATTCTTCGATATATAATTTGATTGAATAAGAAAATAATAACAATTAAAAATAATACATATTATATAATAATACAATTTTTTAACATACTTTTTGAGCTTTATTGAAGAAGCAGAAGTAGAAGAAGAAGAAAAATATATAAATTAAAATCTAATCAAATTAAAAGAAAAAAGTAGATTTTTTAAATATGAGAAGAAAAATAAAAAGTTTCCAGTTTCTCTGTGCTATTTGATTAATTTAATCAAAAAAGTATATTTTCATTATTATGTGAAACTTTTTATTTTGTTTTTATATAAAGTATATAAACAAACAAGCAAATAATAATAATAAAAATAATAATAATAATAATACTTTTAGTAAAATAAAAACGAAAACTTTTATTTATATGTATTTCCTTTATCATAGGATTGATGTTGTTTGTGCTTAGTTGTAAGAAGAATAGATATAATATTACTCATACCATATAAATGTCCTTAATATAAAGTTAAAGTAAAAAAAAGAATGATAACCTAAATTAAACAAGCAACAGTGTATATTTGCACTATACTGATCTATAGATGCTAAAGTGAACATAAGCTGTGCAGAGTTTTTGATAGTGTGATGAACTAAAAATAGAAATGAAAGAAGAAAATGTACAAAAAAAGCAAAACTATAAGCGGATGTAATCCAAGTAGACAACATATAAGACTTTATTGAGATCGCGCCAAAAAAACTAAAAAAAAATTCTATTTCTTCTTCTTCTGCTTCTGCTTTTCAGTCTTAACTCGAGTCGTTTTTAATAAAACATAGAAAAGTTTTATAACAACCAAAAAAAAAAATAAAAAAATAAAAAACTACTATGTGCTACAATGTTTTAAGAGTAGAGATGAATTTTAAGAGTAAAATAATAATTTTGTCACTAAGTTTTGCGGGTTATATATACTAGAATGTTACACATAAATGTTCTATAGAAGTTTACGTATAAAGAGCTAATGTATTTTAGTATTTATCTACACAACAAAACTAAAAAAACTGTTCACAAAGATAATATGTACTTATATCTATCTCTCGGTAAATATATAATATATTATTTGCTAAATTGCTCATATATATATATATTGTTATGATTATTTTATGAACGTACGAAAAAAAATAAAAGTAACAAACATGATGACAAGATATAACTGATTATGATTAAGTTTTACTTTAGCATAAGAATAAGTTTCTCTAATACAATATCTATATTCTCTATAATATTAGTTGCTTATATGCTGTATTATTATTAATATAAATGTTATTTAATAGATAAATATGTATATGTATTTAAAGTTCAAATATTAAACTGAAATAATTATGCGCTTTTATTGTATTTTTGTTGACAGAGCTTTTATTTAATTTTTATATGCATTACTGCATGTTTTATTTTGCCAAATTGATATGTCCATAGAGATAAACTTTGACTTTTCACTTACGATTTATATATAATTTGTCAGGGCTTTTAATTGAGATGCTAATTAATATAGAAAAATAAAATATTGTTGATAATTTATTATAAAGTAATTTTGTGGAAATAAGGAAATTTGTAGAATATAGAATACAATTTTAAGGAAAGGATCAGATAAAAGCTGTCGTTTTTTTTTCTGTGTAAAGAAATTAATAGTGCATGACTTTGTTAGTGTTTCTGTTGATAAACATAAATCTTATGATTTTCAAATGATAAAATGTAATAAATAGAGTAACCTATATATTGAAGAATGGTTGAATTATATAAATAAATAAATAAATAAATAATATAATCAGAAAGGATGTGCAGGTCAAAAAAGAAAAAGGGTTTCTGCTGAATATTTCTAAGTAAAACCAGCTGCCAGGATAGACATGGTTAGTGGTAATGTAGATCAAAAAAAGAAAAAAGAAAATTTTTCTTTACGATGTCATAAAACTGAAAAACTAAAGGATGAAAATTGTTTCATTTGATAGTAAATTCGTTGAATGGTAGAGAAAAAAAAAATAGAAGGAAGAAATATTCATTTACAGTAGATAAATGTTAATAAATAAATAAATAAATAAATAAAGTAAAAGTGTGCAATAAATATATATATATATATGTATGCCTTTTGGCAAAAACACTTGAAATGAAAGGGTGGTAATGACAATTTTCAATGACGCATATCTAGATTTTATTATGATAATCACGTTTGACGTGTACGTTTCTATTTTACCATCATATTTAATTAATATCTTTTGTGTAATTAATTGACCAGACGGCCTTACACTTTGCATAGAAATGTAGAAAATATAAATAAATAAAACAGTCAAATAAACCATTAAACCGGAAAAGTACTTTATAGAATAATTTCTTAATTTTATATTTTAAATATATATTTTTTTCATATTTATCTGCTTTTTATTTTTTTTTACTCGTATTTAACAGTGCAGAAGATAAAAATGATTAATAATAAAAGATGGTATAACATTGGGCGGAGTATTTTTATTTTTCTTATTAATAAATTGAATAAAGGGTTGGTTTTTCCTATTTATAAACAACGAAAAAAAAAATTAATAATAAATGAAAAACCGGGGCGAAAATAGTTTAATAGAAATAAATTTTCTTTTTCTTTTTATTATTATTATTTATTCTATGAATGCTTAAGACAAGAATTATGTTTATTGTTTAGTAATCAAGCTTTAGTTGTTGTTATTTTATTTTTTATTAATTAAATTTAAGATTTTTATCATTTAATAAATTTATAAATTCAATTTTCTATAATATAAAAGAAATATAGAAAGTTATAAAAGTTGGTCATCAATTCAATTCAATTCAATTAACGAGCTGTTACCATATTTTGTCATAGTTTTTTTGTTTGCAAAAAAATAAACAATTATTATTATTTTTCCGTTAATTTAATAATTTCAAACCATTTGGCGTATTTTTTTTTTTTTAAATTAAATTAAATTTAAAAACATTTTTCATTATTATTAAAAAATACTTTCTATCGCTTAAGAATTCACAACAGATGTATTTTTTTTCGTTAAACAAAATAAGAAAAATCCTTAATACAATCAGCAGGATATTTATTGTCTTCGTTAGAATGATTTCAAAGAAAATAAATAAATAAATAAACAAAGAACGCATAAAGAATTCTCGTCTCATGTTTATTAATTTATATTTTTCAATAAAACATTGGCAACAGGAATTCATTAATTTTATTATATTGCGATTCAATGTGTCCTAGAGATAAAAGTTTTGGCTTTTTCCTTTTATATTAAAAACAAAGTTAAAAAATCATACTTTTATGACATTTTTTTTTTCTTCTTTTCGGTCCAAAAAAATTACTACAACAGCAACTCGACAAATATATACAAAAGTAAAATTGTTTATTATTAAAGAAATAAAGGGAAGCTTTTGTTTATGCTTTTAATAATAATTTAATAAAAAATAAGCACATAGAGATGAGTAAAAGCTGCTGCATAAAATTTAAAAACAAATCTTTTTAAATAAATGTCTAAAATATTTTATTTTTCTGGTAAATCATGGACCGTAGTCGGACTAGTGACCACAGGATGGTTGGCCATAGCTGACTGTTGTTTATAAGATCGTTGTCCATGGTACGGTTGTTCATAGGAAGATGGCCATAGGACAGTTGTCCATGGTACGGTTGGCCATAGCGGACTGTTGTGTATAAGACTATTGGCCATACAGCAGTTGATGGCACAAAACTCAGTTATGAGAGATTGCCATATTGTGGAAGGATTGCATGGTGTGTTTTGTGGGATTGACTGGATTTTTAATTATAATTTATTTTAAATTAAACGCTGCTACAAAAAACTTTTGTCCTATGGCCAATAATCCTATGAATAACAGTCCGCTATGGCCAACCGTCCTATATACAACCGTCCAATGGTCAAAAGACCGCGAACCGTCATGAACACGTTGTCTGTATTAACACTATGCCTTCCGGTGACACCAGAGTGTTATCTTACGCAAAGTGTCGCCAGACAGTGGACTCGAAAAACAAGAAAAAAAAGACAACTAATAATCGTCCGCGAATCGTCATGAACATGTTGTCTGCGTTAAGTAAAAAACCACAAAAAGGCATTTGAACAACCAATTAGTTTGCTTTTTCTCTACTATTTATGTTAATTTATTATTTATAATTTATTTAAATTTTTTTATCAAGCGTAAATAATGTCTCATTTTGTTGGTTATGTTTTTTTTTGCGCTTTGCTATGATTAATATTATTTTTGATTACATTACTCGCGTAGTGTTTTAAATAATGATGATACTTTTTATTTTTTTATCATTTAAATAATAATAATAATAATAATAATAATAATAATAATAATAATAATAATAATAATAATAATAATAATAATATTTTGAATTGTTTGCTATTATTATTATTATTTTTGTAAATGCTTTTATATATGTATATATGCTTTACTCTCTGTGCTTTTTGTTTTAATGCTTTTTTATTGTAGTTGTGACTGTAAATGTGAAATGTTTGATGCAAATTTTTTTATAGCAGCACGTACTGTATACCATATAAATGTATAAATATATATATAAACAATGCAATATAAATGTAATGAACGATGAGGAAAGTGTCATGCTATTTTTCCTGTTATTGTTATTATTTTTATTTTTATTTTTTGCATTGCATTTCGCGTTTTTTATTTATTTAAAAAAAAAATTCGTTTATTTTTTCGCGTTTTTTTTCTGTTATTAATTTTGTATTTTTTCTTTTTTTTTGTATATTATAGCATTTAACGAAATGACGTTGATATCATTTTAGATAGTAAAAACAAAAAAAAAACAAACAATACTAACAAAAATTGCTTTATTTTATCATTTAATAATGTTTTTTATACTTTTTTTTGGCTGTATTGTTTTATTTAATCGAAACCAATGTAATTTTTAAAGCTCCGAGGGTTATCCATTTTATTTATTTATAAACTAAAATTATTTTTATTATTTGTTTGTTTGTTTGTTTGTATTAAATAAATAAAATATTTATTTATATATTAATGTAAATAGATAAATTATGGTTTTTTGAATTAAATTTATATAGTTTTATTATTATTATCGCTTTTAAATAACTGAATATACCTGTAAGGTTAAATTCTGTCCATCATTTAAAACAGAAAATTTTCTTAAAACAGTTTTTGCAATGTCTTTGTTTCTAAGTACCTTCTTCTCACAAAAGCATTTAAATATTTTAATAATTTTTAATTAAAATTTGCAAAACGACAAACAAAACAAACAAACAGATAAAACCCATAAAACATACATTTTAATTATTCAAATTAATTTTAATTGATACCTTTTTTTTGTTTAGCTTATTTATTTTTCTGTATTTATAAATAAAAGTGAAGAATATACACAGTACACAGTACACAGAGTGTCGATAACATGATTTTCTATTTTTCCCAAAGATATTTATACTTTATTTTCTTATTTTTCTTTTATAGAAATTAACATGAATATTTAACGTTTTTAAGCAAAAAAGAAACATTTGTTTCCCTGTAAAATGAAACAATTTCTGACCCATTCAAAGTTTTTATAGAGAATAATAATCATAATAATAATAATAATAATAATATTTCATTCTACTATGTATTACGGCAATCATCAACACACCGACCTAAAAAATGATGTTGGGTATAACATTGTAAAAACATTATTAAAAAAAGCTTTGAATGTTTTATTGAAAGTTTTAAATCACTTTTGACGTTATTTGCATTTTATTTGCACAACACAGAAAACATTATTATTTTTAAATGGCTTCGTCAAGGGGCCCCACATTTATATGCCAGAAATTTTTATACATCAGCTATATATATATACAATTATTTAATTTATACATTTGGAAGCAAGTGTAAGCCCAAAAAATAACATTAAAAGGTACATACGTCTATTATAGATACAAATATTTGTTATTTTTGTGGCTGAAATATAACTGATTGTTTTACATATGGTTATTAATTATATATATATATAAAAATGCTTGTTTGTTTTTTGTTAAAAATTTAAATATTCATGAATAATATTGAATTATTTATAAATTTTATTATTATAACGTTGATTGTTTATGTTTAAAATAAATAAATATGTGAATAAAGAGTTAAGTAACTGATACAATGATTTTTAATTGCACACATAACTGCCCGTTAATTTTTTGCAATAATTAAATATTTATTTTAATAATATAATCTCTGTTAATGCGACCCATTTTTTCCCTATTAATTATGTTATAAAAAATTATTTTATTTAATCAGTCTGGACATTTTATTATTACTTTTTATTTCTTTTGTCCGATTTATTGTTTAAAATGAGTTATAATGTGTTGACGGTTTTAATTGTGTTTTATATTGTGCAAAATGAAATTATTTCGCTTTGATCTATACTGAATTTGTAATGCAAAGAAATTCAGTGAAAGTACATTCATCATATTTATTAGAATTTAAATTTTTATAAGGATAAAAGTTAGAATATTATTTTAAATGTTTATTATAATTTTTTTTTGCATATATAATTAGCAGTAAATTATTATGACTAGGTATATATGTATATAATATTTAAATTAATATAAAATAATAAACATACATATTTATTATAATTAAATATAACAAAAAAAAGGAAAAATTGAAATGTTTATAAATAATAAAGAAAAAGCTTTTCTCGCACAAAAAAGAAGCCAAACAATGTAATATGAAAATAGAAGAGGAAAAACGCATAGTAGAAACCCGCTTTTATTTTTATTTATTTTTTTCGCATGAAGATCTCCTCGTTTTTTCTGTTTTTTCTGTTTTTTTGTAACAATTTTTTATATCCCATGTGAGTAATTTTGATGATTGATACGATAAGGTTTTTGTATGTTATTTTTTTACATAAACATTTTATCTATTTTCGTTTTTTGTTAGGTTTTTTTTTTGCTTTTTTTATCCAATGGAAGGTGCGTGCCAAACACAAAAGTATTTGACAATTCTGTTTAGTAAAGTAATATTCCCTGAGTTCTTTATATTACTTTGTGTCTATTCTTTTTTTTCTTCTGTTTTCTCTTTATTTTTATGAATAGAAATAGAAGAAAAAATACACAAACAAGGAAACCAAGCAAAAAAGAAAAAAAAAACAGAAGCACACTATCCTTACAGTTTATATTGGCTTATTTTTCTTAGATTTTATTTGTCTTATGCGCCTTGTTCAGATATTCTAATAATAATAATAATAATACTTAGAGACGGAGAGATGTAGATTATTGCCTTCTTTTTATATTTATTATTGGGGTTTTCCTGTGCATTGAAGAATCATGTTAATCTGTTTGCTTTTCTTATTTTTTTCTTAGTTGGTTGGAACATTTTTTCTTTATTAAAAACAACGAAATAAAATTTTATAGTTTTTAGTTATTTTATGTAATTTATGCCCCGCAGAAGAAATCAATTTGATTTTGTTATTTTTCTATTTAAAGTAGATAATTATGATTAAAATTTACGTGAAATAAAAACGGATTTATGTTTTTTCTGTGCTTGGAAAATTCATTTTTTTTTTGTTAATTAAAAATTCTGAAAACGTGTAGTAAGAAAAACTTGTATTTGATTTCAATTTTTCACAGATATCGACGCTGTAATAAAGTTTTTCTTCTTTTTTTTTTCCTGAGTATCCTGAATAGATAAGTGTTTGATTTTTGTAGGTCGCTAGTTAAGCTTATAAGATTAAAAAAACACTTTTCTCATGCTTTAGTGTTTGATTTTTTTGCTTATTTTTCTGCTTTTCTCACTATTGTGAACTAATGCGACGTTATGTAAAGAAAAAAAAGCACTTAAATAGCGCAAACTCAATATAGAAGAACTGTGCGTTCCATGCAAAAATCAAAAATGCCAAAGAGCAAAAATTATTCTAACACCCACATAATTTTTAAATAAAAATCTTAAATTATGGAAACAAAAAGCATAAAATGTTAAGCAAAAAACACTTAAAAATTAACCAACAGGTTTTTTCGGATGCATTTTTAATGTTTTTTTTTTTTTTTTTTGCATAAAAATTAAATAAATTAAAATAAAAATATTTTTTTTTACCTTACACAAGGAATTTTATTATAGGAAAATGGAAAAAATGGAATTTAATGATGTTATTTTTCTTATTCTATTCATTAAAATGATACGGATTGTTGATTTTTCTTTACTCTACTCGATTTTCTATTTATGTTTTCAAGTCTTGATTCTTATGCTTTTCCACTTGGTTTTTTTATTATTATTATTTCGATTTCTATTCTCGCTATTAAATATCTTTTATTACTTCTAGTTTTTATTTTTTTTTGCTTAAATTATAACAAAATAATATTGAAGAATGAATAAAACGTATTTGATAGCGAAATTAAGAGACAATAAAGAAATAGAAAAATTCAATTGATAGAATGGTTTATTTGGTTTTTTAATAATATAAAGCAGAAAATGTTTATAATTTTATTTTTTTATCAGAATAATAATAATAATATTTAATCAAAGTAAAGCGAAAAAAAGATGAGAAAAACTTGTGGTTAAAATATTAAAGTCAAAAAGTATTCTCTAAAATACTTGACTCGATTTGATTGAAATTCTTTCTACTTAACAAATTTGAAGATACTTCAAGCAGGAAGAATAACAATTTTTTGAGTATGTTTAAAGTAGCATCATACTATGACATGTAGCTTTTTTGTAAGTAATAAAAAGCTCTATAACTGTTAAATTATAAATAAATATACGCAAAGTATTTACGCATTCTTAAATCATAATTCAGTGACTTTAGACATATTCTATTCATAGAAACTGTATTCGAGTGTGTTCGAAAATTGCTTGAATTAATTAATTAATTCCTTTTTTTAAAAGAATTGCATTAATAGCAATGGGCGTTCTTAGTGCACAAACATAAAAATAACATAAATAAACTCGAGAAACACAAAAGACAAAGAAATATGATACACAAAAAAAAAAGAAAATAAGAAAGGAAAATATAAATTAAAATAATAAAAAAAAAAAGGAAAATTATATTGAACTATTGTACCATCGTCCGAAACAACAATGCAATACCGAAAGGAAGTTGAATAAATTTTCATTCAGGCCGCAAAAGTTTTTCTTTTTTCATCACATCATAAATTTTTAGCAAAACCAAAAGGGGTGCTGTGATTACACATATATATAAAGCATACACTCCTCTCTCTGAATACCGAGGGTTTACCATCATCGATGTAAACAGAAAACAAGTAGAAAATTCACCACCAAACCAGTATGTGCTTTTTGGCTCATGTATTAATTTAGTTTTAGTTATGGTAATGGCCTGTAAGTTTATTTATTTTATACAGAACTTTTTTTTACTTTTTAACCGGCATTTGTAAAACGAACGCGAAACGGCGTCATCAAACCACCACTATAACGTCGTCACCGGGTTTTCTGTGTTTTTTTCGTTTTATTTTATTTCTTTGCTGTCATTTTGTGCTTTTGTTTTTTTTTTTCCGTGTTATGTAAATAAAGTTACCGCGTCACGTTTGCGTGGTTCTTTTACATTTAATGTTGTATTTCTTTATGTTTATTTTCATATGCTTTGTTTTCCTTCTATTCGATTATAACGAAGGAGCACAAGGATAAAAAGGACATCGAAATTATTGAGAAAAAACAAAGTGTATGTTAAAAGAAATAAATAATCATGGAAGTTGTGAATTAAGGGAAAGAATAGCATAAACAGTGCCAGTTTGTTTAGCGTTTTTTTTTTTTTTGTTTAGTTTTACACTTAAATGATTTTCTGTTTATTAAACTTTATCACCGTCTTATTATTATATTAAAAAAAATATAAAAAAAATCTTTATGTGGTAAAGTAAAGTTTTCTTCACATATTATTTTTTATTATATTTCCGTTATAGAGCTTCTTTCTTATGCTTTAAAACTTCTATGACCCATTCTCCACTTGTTTAGCTTCATATAATTTAACGTAAGGTGATATGCTGTTCACGAGTTTCCTATGGTTTATGTGTAGTAACATCAGCCAAGTCTCACCATAGCTATTTTACTATGCGATTTATTTTTCTTAGTTTTATTTTTTTATATATATTTTTCAAGTATTAAATTGAGAAAATCTTTTTAAAAAATTTTTTATTTTTCTTTATATATTTTCTATAGATATATATAGTTTTTCAGGTTAAGCATATATATACAGATCACTATCAAATGGTGCACTGATTCTAGAACGTGCTAGCCAATCTGTGAAACATGTATCGTTTTATTTTGTCATCGTTATTCAAGGATGTTATGTATTGAATGCAATAGTCCTGTATATATTTGCTTCTGGCATGCATAAACTATTTTCCATCCATCTATACCAACAAAAACATGTACACAACACATAATGTATATACAATATTGCATATATACGAGTTATTTTTGGATGCATAAGCAATAAAAAGAGACATTGTTGATATAACAAAAGGGGTTTGATTATGCGTTGAATAATAATTTTTGATTATGTACGTGTATATCTCTGTCGAATAAATACACTTTGTATTTTATAATCTAAATATGACATTACATTCTTCTTCTTCTTCGTCTTCTGTATGCAAATATTCTATTCACAGATAGAAAAAAAGAAAAAATAAAAATTCCCGATAAGGGATTTAATAATAAGTATAAAGTAATTTCTTCTTTTTTTTTTATTAAACTATATATTATGTAGAATTATTGAAATACGATATCTATATATGAATATTTAAATGGCCAATAACTTATATAAATTGAAATTGCATAATAATTTTTAAAGTAACAATTATCTTGTATTATAAAAGCAATAAAATATAATATTATTGCTTTAATTTTAAGCTGAGCAGGTGTCGGATCGGAATATACGACAAGTATATGAATAGAGGATATATAATTGTCTAAAAAAAAAAGTGTTTTCTATAATAGAATGAACCATATTAAATGGAAATGATTTTATGTTACAATTGTGCATTGTCAAAAACTGTCCTTTACAACATAACAAAGCATGCATATAAATGGCCATTTAATAAATAAATCTTTGTACACCTTTTCTAATCGGTATATTGCATATTGTCTCCAGGTTATGATCAAGTTAGACACAGCGGTGTTCTCTGGCTCAGTTCATAATTCTAAAAATGGATTATTTGTAATTATAACGCCGATAGGCTGAACCTTAGTACCACTCTATAAAGTTAGTATCTTTCTATGTGATTATTTATATAGAAATAGACAAAGAGTTATGTATATATATAATATTGATGTACATAACATAACTAAACATATAATAATGGATGGGAAATAAACGTATGTTGATGTTATTTAAGTATGTGTCATTTTATACAGTATTTTGTGATCCATAAATAGAACAATTACTTAAATTTTCATGAATTATTTGTTAATAAAGTAAATGAGTCTATTATTATTATTATTATTATAAATAAATGGACAGAAATGTATCTAACATAATCATTATGTCAACATAATTTAAAGAATGTATAATATTTTACAATAAAAAAAAAACTGTAATACCTAGTAATATTTAGCATTTTAACATATTGGTCTGTGCATTCAATAGAATTTATTTTTTTTTATCTAACAAAATAATAAACTCATCAAAGAAAAATAAAATAAGATTAAATCCTGACATAGACACATAGTAGTATATAAGATGAAGATATTTTTATTTTACTTTTTTGTTGAAATAAAATTGCTGTATAAACATCGCTTGAATAAGTATATTGTACGTGACTCGATTTCACTCAACACACAATCAATCGACAATGACAAAAACACTACAAATCATGTTCAATTGAATTACTTACATTCCATTGAATACTTTTCTAAATATATTTTATTGACAAGAACTACATGACACATTTTGATGAACGTTTAGTTAAGAGTAAGGTAAATTAATTTTTTTTTATTTTCTATAATTCAGCTTAAATTCAGCCTTAATTATTTAATGATAGTATTTTGATGACATTTTATATATATTTATACGAATGAAAAAAAAAAAGTGTAACATACGCCACTCTAATAATAGCCAGCCGGTAATTAAAATCAATCATAAATGATAAATGATTTCTACTGTACACAATTCAGATAATTCATATTGATCGTTAATTTTATTTTATTAATTTTCTAGAAATATATATCCATCTACAAATGCATTATTTATATAAATAATTAATTAATACTTTATTATATGTCTTTCAAAGATATATATATATTAATAAAGTGAATGATAGTACAATAGACTAATATAAAAATTTTATTATTATTTGCAGAAAATTGATTTTGATACTATGTAGAGGTAGGTATATGCATAATATATGTTTTAAGTAACAATAAATTTATTCAGGTTTTTTTTTGCACTGAAAGGAAAATAAAACTATTCAGGTGAAATGCACTTTACATTGACTTACTTTGCATAATAAAATTATACAAATTTTGCACATTATAACAATTGCAGTCAATTTAAATATATTGCATTTACTTAGTCAAAAATAATAAAAAAATTGTTTTTCTAAATATTTGATTATAAAAAGCAAAATGTTGATTGTTTGAATTTTATATATATTTTAGAATTAATTATTTATGCTTATAATGTATGCATTCTGATTAAATGTTGATCAGTTGTTTAATATACTATTAAAATCTAATATATAAAGATTATAATATTAAATTAGTTTCTTCTTAATAAACTCATTATAAACGGCTATTATATTTTTAACGGCTTGTAGGGCGGGTGATGGTGTGTAATATACAGATCAAATTCATGCTAATCTGTAACCAAAAAATATAAAATTACTTAGGATGTTCATTAAAATAAAGTTTCTTCACATTTTAGCCTTCTTATAAATGCATTAAAGTTAAGTAGAATTTATTTTTTATTTCTTTTTTTTTTCATCAATATACTTGTTATAATCACAAGAGAAGAAGACAACGTAGATGATGTAGATTTAGAATATTAGAGATTCTATGAAATTAATAGTTATATAATTTTAGTTCTCTTTGTTGCCTATTTTAATAAGTGTTTTAAGTGTTGTGTTATAGTATAGGATCGTTGTCCCTTTTAGAAAATCGTTATAATATCTATAATAACAACGAAAATGATAATTTTCGTTGTAGACATTGTCATCGTCGTCATCAGTATCATCATCATCATCATCATCACTGTGTTTTCTGCTTGTTTAAGTGTTTTTTTCGAGATGAAGATATGAGAATGAATTTAATGGTATAGTATGGTATTATGGTGACTATAAAGACATATATACCTTAAAATTGTGTCATATGACATGTTGGAATGTTTCTGGTTTTAAGTTTTTGATACTAAAGTTCTTCAGTATTTTCTTTTTTTTGTGTATAAATGGTAGGCCAAATAGTGTTACGCTTGATAAAATCCACAAAGTAATTTCACAATTTGTTTTTAACCAAAAAAATACATTTCATGTATTATATGTGTTATGTTTAAAAAAAAAAAAAACGCAGAAATATTAAAACAAGAACAGTGACGTGACGATATATCGTTTAGTTTGAATGTAAATATATAATTTTAATACATATACAAATTACTTATATACGCGACTCTTAATAAAAGCTAAAATATTAAATTAAATTATCATCTAGAGCGTGAATAAAATTTAACCAAGTGGATTTTGTATCTGATTAAAATGATAACTGAATAAATTTTTTTAAACACATCTAAAGTGTACAAATAGATATGTAACATTCTAAAATATATGTTTTAGGATGGAGTCGTTGTCGGATATTAACTAAAAACCCGAAAAAAAAAAGGGTTTTTATCCTTATCTTTATTTTGAAAAATAAGTATATAGTTTAAGTTTGATCTTATTTCTTTATCAAAATACAAAAAAATTATAGAAAAAAGCTCATCGACTTGTTTATATTATATTTAAATAATCTTTTAATGCATAAATAATAATGACAATAATGTTGATGATTATCTTAAATGTTTATGATGATTTAGAATATTTTTATCATTTATTCTATGTACTTTTACATTAAATAAATCAATTTTTTTTATAAATCTAGTAAATTTATAGCAAGTGTTAATATTATTAAATTGAATTAATTAATGTTTTAGATTAAAATTATGTAAGAGTGTTAAAATTTGTTAAAATAAGCTTCATAGCTTAATCTCTCTATATGAAATCATATATATATATGTGTATAAATCTCTCTATCAATCATCTGTCTTTTAATAAATAACTTTATTATTATTATTATTATTATGATTATTTATCTAAAAATACATATATTATTTTGTAATAATGAAATTGTTTCTTTTTTTTATTTGTTACTTAAAAAACAATTTGTAAATGTTAATACAGAAATGTACCTGTAATATAGCGTCAAGATGAAAATATGGGAAAAATAAGGAAGCAAAAAACATAAGCAAAAGCAAAAAAAAAAACAATATTCTAAATAGCAATTCGCATAAATACACCATAGTCTTGTTATTGGACATACGTTTAGCTTATTTATTATTTTCATTATAGACAGGCAGGCAGGCAAGCAGGCAGGCAAACAGGCAAACAGGCAGGCAGTGTATATACCGAAAAGAACCACACAAATAAAACCATAATTGACACAATAATTTACGGCATACAATTTGTTTTCACTGTATATTATTTTATATAGATATAGATATAGATATTTATGTATATATTCGTATTACAGAAGGAACAGTATTTTTTATTTTTCTGTATTTTTTGTTCGAGCATAAATCATGCGAAACAATTCTTGTCACTTTATTAAATTTGCTTGTCACTTCTTGTCGTTAAGCTTAAAAATAGCATAGAAAATTATCCACCCAAGCCAAACCAAACAATAAGTAATGGAAAAAATAAGATGCAAAATAAGGATAAAGACAAGTAACGAACAAGTAGAAGAATTTATGTAGTTATACAAAGAAATATTAAAAATGATGATATTTGGTGATTCTCTGTTGCGCTTATCATCAAGAAAAGCTAGCAAATAACATTGTAACAAGGAATAATAACGAAAAATGGGTGTTTAAGAAAAGAAAAAGGGGCAAAATATAAGAAAGAAAAAAGCGAAAAAACCGAAAAGATTATCTAATTAGAACAATATAAACAATATGTCTTATATTATATTTTTATATCATAAATTTTATTTTTATTTTTAGTCTTATATTACACACAATTCTATTGAATGAAATTTATTAATACACATAATTTTCTTCACTTTTCTTTTCTTTTCTTTTGTGCTTAATTATTTTTCGTTGATATTATTTTCATTTTATTTATACAGTGATACCTCGTTATACCAGTTTAATTCGTTTCGTAAGCTTGCTTGTAGCTCATGTAGATTGTGTAATTCGTGTAAACTGTAGCTATACGATTCCTGGTATCTCAAATCTTGCATTCATCTCAAAGCAAAATATTACTCACTCGGCGGCTCGTATCTTTAAAAAACCTCGTATATTAGGGCACTCATGTATCGAGGTACCACTGTATATACAAAAACACCATAATAAAGGCTAGTTTATGTTTTAATTTAATTTATTAATATATATATTTTGTTGTTTTTAGTGAAATATATATTTGTAGATTTGTTAAATGTTTATTAAGGTATTTTATTCAAATTGTAATTGAATGTCACCAACGATATTGTGCTTGAAAATATTAAATGAAATTAATTTTTGTTGTTAGTTAAAAAAAACGGTGGTCAACGAAAACGAGGTTAATTCGATTGTAGAAGTAGAAACGACATGCAAAAAAATATCAAAAATCTATGTTATACCAACCAGCATGAATTTCCCTAGTGTATTGATTTTTATTATTTCGTTTTTTTTCGTTTTTTTAAACCAGTAACTTAATTAACTGTTCACATTTTGCAAAAGCAATAAGGTTATAAGGTTTGAGTGATCAAGTGGTTTTTTTTTTTGAAAGTTATTCTATAGTACAATTCTACTTCTTAGTTTTTATACAATGTTAGTAAGTTTGTGGATACATTTATTTTTGGGGCAAAGGATCTTTGTTATTTGTAACAAGAAAAAAAAATGTTAAAATGAATCGATTGATAAAAGTTTTTTGCTGTTTTTACTTCTGACTTCTTCAAAAAAAGATTATAAGATTATGATATAGAGAAAATTAATTTCTTTTTCTTATTTTATTTTTAATAATATTATTATTATTATTATTTTTATTTGTTTTAATTAAAATAATAATAAAAATATATATATATACAGGATATGTATAGAGTTGTTGAACAAATTCTTTTTTTACATTTTTAACAATAGTAGTAGATAGTACAGTTCTTCAGATTTTTATAGAAATATATATATATTTTCTCTCTACTTATTTTTGTTACCTCGTTATGTAGAAAGACACATTCGATGAAAACAAGCACATCCGATGAATACTAAATTATTCCTTTTTTGAATCAACTGAACCACGCATACAGATAGCTGTGTTGATGAGGCAAAAAACCAAAACCACTCTGATTTTTGTATGAAATGAATGGTATTCTATATTGTCGCATAATCATTTTATATACATAATATTACAGTATTGTTCATACTACAAGTTCCAGTATTTTTTTATTTTATTTTGCGAAGCATAAAATTAATTTTTCCACTGTATAAAAGTACAGACTATCAATCTAATATAGATAGATATAGATGAATACTTTATGAAATTTTGAGTTTATATTTGGCAAAAAACAGGGCATTTTATTCTCACGTTCACTTTTTATTTTTTCTTTATGATTATCGCTTTATAGGTATCTAAGTTTTTTCGGTTTTTTTATTGTTTGACAACTGCGGCACATAGATATACTCGGCACTGTCATAAATGGTCGTATCCTAAGAGACCTCCAGATTATTATTAACACAACACACAATATTATATATTATAGTAAAAGTATGTCATATCATATTTTAACCATATGTTCTTCAATAAAATTTTCATTTTTATTTTGCGCTCACTCTCGTAGATATACTAGCAAAATAATAGCACAATTTAATTATGCGATTAATAAAATACTGTTTCTAGAATAATTATTTAAAAAATAGTTAACAATAATTCTATGTTTAAAAAGTCAATTAAAATGCTAAACAAAAATGTCATTAAGAAAAGCACACTTCACTGTGTGTGTTTTATTCTTTTTAATTATTAATTTTCTCTTGAAACTTTATTATTCAAGAAAATTAATGATTTTTAATTGTAAGAATTATTAATTTTTTTGCTACTTTGTTGTACAGAAATTCAGTTCAAAATGATCAATATTGTTTTGTTCTCTAAACTTTTTTACTTTTCCACTAACCACCAGAAATATAAAATATCATTTATTATAAATATAAAAATAAAGATAAAATAAATTATTTTATGCTTACTTAATAGAATTATAATAGAGATGAGAAAATTTATTATTATATTTTTTATCAATAAACTTGCCTATAAACTTTTAACTGCTGTAAAAGCATTAACAAGAAAACTAAAAAAATATGTTCATGGAATGAATATTGGAAAAGGTGTAATCCTCTTATTATTTCTCTCACTTTATTATTTAATGTTTAATTTTTTTTTATAGAAAATCGTATATTACTTTATATTTCTTTAAATTCATATTCCCCACTTTTTAAAAATGTTTTCTTCACATTGTTTGATTTTTCTACGGAAACTTTTCCGATAGATTTTTTTTTTAAACAGAAAGTTAATGTTCCGTAACGAATTAAAAAGCTTTACTTCAATAAAACAGCAACCAAAAAAATAAATATAATATAATATGCGAATTATATATATATATAAAAAGCCAAAAAATCGTCGCATGTGGCTCACCAATACCTTGTGCAATAAATACAATAAATTAAGATTAAAATGTGAAGTGAACAATACATCAAAAAAAAGAAGCAAAAAAAACGATGTAAAAATCCTGGAACAATCTACAAAAAATCAACTTTATGTATTAAGGATAATAGACAAACATACACACACACACAGAGAGAGCAAAAAGCTTGTATAATGGTGACATTGCAAAAAAAGTTTCTAATAAAATTAAGAAATGGTATAAGGAGGTCTCGTTACACCTCACTTTGTGTTTTTTTTTTCTTTCTTTTAGTCTTAAAATAGAAACACAACAGCAATGCTGATAAATTTCTTTCTTCTTATCAAAAAAGCTCGTAAATTTTTTAATGTGCGAAATATATGTGAAACAAATAAATAAACTTTTTCCTCTATTAGATTTTTAGAAATTAAGAAGAAAAATAAAGCCACAAATAAGACACACACACAAAAAACAATTACATTGATTTTCCATTTCTAGTTCTTAGAGCTTTTAGTCAATGATAAGATTTGTAAAATTTAAATAATTTTGTAGTAAATAGATTGAAACAATAATGATAAATAATAATCATGTTATTTAAATAAGAAATTTTTTTACATAATTTATGAATAAATAATAAAAATAATTTTGACAATAGAAACGTAACGCTAATTAAGTTTATATAAAAGCTTTTATTTTATAGTTTAGTTAGTTTACATAACTATAATTAATAAAACATGAAAAAATATATTAATATTAATAAAATTGTATTTAAAACTCATGTATTTCTAACACATTTCTGTAATGTAAGAGCATAAACATTGAATATTACATTATAATAATAATAATTGTTGTTTACACACTCCAACTTGTATAATTTTGTTACGCGTTCATGACACATTCATTGTGCAGAAAAAAAGAAGAAAATACAGAAGAAAAAACCTTCCGAAAAGAAAACAATTCATAAAAAGGAGGAAAAAATTATTTTTATATAGAATAGAATATACCATCCATAGGTAAGATAAATAAAATGTATATTAAAATTGTGTGTGGATATAATTTTAGTTCATCTATATTGTTTAAAATTTATATACTTGTATAAACGATCTGTATTTGCATTTACATATTTATATATAGAATAATGATAAGAGAATAAAAATAAAATATAAACAAATTAAAAAGAAAATAAATAATAATAATAATAATAATAATACTAAATAAAATACAACCGGTATTTTCTGACAAGAAAAAAATAAAAACAAGACGAATAACAACATAATATAAATATATACAGAGGATATATACAGAGGAGGCTTTAAGTTTTATTATCGCAATAGAAAAGTATAACTCCCATGTGCGAATAGCATAAATTTTATGATGAAAATAATTATTATGATGATGATAATAATAATAATAATAATAATAATGATAATGATGATGGTGATGATGATGACGGTAAGGTAAAGATGTGATTTATAAAATACACTGTTTATTATGTATTACATAACAATATTAATAATTTAATTAATTTATATTATATATATATTTAACAAAACAACAAATTTTTAAACAACAAGCAAAAAAAATATATATATATATAAAAATTAAAAATACCTAAATTGCCTTAAAGGTAAATAATGAACATAAAAAATAAATAAATATGTATTTGTAAATATATATTTTTACCTTGACGAAGACATAACATCCTGAAAATATTAATATTAATTTATGAAAAGTTAAATAAATAATTAAAAGAAAAGAACTTTTATGACATTGACAATGTTTTTTTTTTTGTTTTTGATAATATTTTCGCAATAAAACATAAAATAAGAACTAGATTAGTAATAAGCTTTTTTTTCTCCTATTTAAAAATCAATATTTTTCGTTCATTTATTCGTATATAATCGTAGAATATTAAATTATAAATAAATAAATTGGTTTTTCATGTATAGAAACCGTTTTTTAATAATTAACAAGTTGAATGTACTTTTTTTGGTTATTTTTTGTTATCATAAAAAGCTTACAAACACCTTATGTTATTCTTCTGTGCTGAACATACAGGAATACACATATTTAATATTTAATGTTTGTTAAAAGTGCGACATTAAATTGTTTTGAATTTCAGTAAAAAAAAAAAATGTTCATTATTATGGTAATTATACTGTGTTTTGTTTTTAACTCTGTAAATGTATCCGAAAAGGAAATAAAGCGTTTATAGTTAATTGTGTCAGTGGAGACGCCTGGTTTATATTTAAATACATTCATATTACCTCGTGCAGTAATATTTGTTTATGTTTTTAATCATTTCTAAAATTATATTTCTTATAATATTTATTTTTTAATAGTTTTATTTATATATACACTTTGCAATTTTGCTGTTTTGCGAATTTAAAGTTATGCGATTTTGTAGTTATGCGACTTTGAAGTTAGGCGATTTTTCTATACGATTTTTATTCGAGTTGTTTTTGTGGGAATTCCCGACTCATGTGGTTTTTCTTTATTTCTTGGACTAAAATACGAACAGTGCTTATTGTGTTTTGGTCTGTTTGTCGCATTAAGTCGAAATTCGTGAAATTTACAAAGTTAGTAAGCTTAGATGTTTGCTTTGGATAATAATTTAGAAATTAAAATTTTTAACCTATTGATTTGATTCGTTT
Source organism: Ptychoptera contaminata (assembly GCA_963942525.1). Lineage (NCBI taxonomy): Eukaryota > Metazoa > Arthropoda > Insecta > Diptera > Ptychopteridae > Ptychoptera > Ptychoptera contaminata. The sequence continues at coordinate 35,706,500 of OZ012638.1, read as the reverse complement.
TTACTTTTTAACTCAACTTCTGTCTTCAAGAAACATTTAGCAAGCTACCAGATTAGTTTTTCTCTTAGATTATATTTCTTTTTATGCAATTTTTAGGTTATTTCTTTGATTGGATGCGATTTGGTTAAACGTGGAGCGTTAATTCATTAACGTTTTGCTGCGGAACGTATCTACCGCATAAAAATAAAATTTACTGTACTTATAAAACGGTTAATATTACTATAATTATGAATGTTTTTATTAAACAACTAAATAGTTAATTAGCAAATTAAGTAATATTATCATTAATGTATAAAAAAAAAAAAACTAATTCGCTTTTATTTGTTTAATTATAGGATTAAAAATATATATATATATATAAAAAATTTTTCATTCTTATTTCTATAGCTTTTAAATAATTTTTGACCACAGTAAAAGCTTAGCACAGAGCTAAATCCATACAGAAAATTTTATATTAACTTTTTTTTTTATCTATCATAAAATTTTCTCATTAAACATTGTTTAAATCTAGATGTATATTAACTAATACAGAAATACCAAAAGTTATTAAATAATCCTATGGTTTCTCATATACAATCTTTAATGTTATTCTATTTCTGGTTATATTTATTTGTTAATAAAAATAAAAAACATCTATATACTTGGTTATCATTTATCCGGGTAGAAACTTTAACCAAAATATAAAAATAATTATAAATGGATATTTTCTCTTCTTTATATTAGAAAATCATCTACATTTGTTTTTACCATCATACTCCACTATATTCTTTATTTATTTAATGACTAAACACCTTAAAGGTATTTATTTAGAAAAACAAATATATATTTTCGAATATCAATAAACTTTATTACCAGCAAGTGTGATAATGTTTTGTCTGTAATACAAATAGAAAGCAACAATATTTTTTAAGCTTTAAAATACTATATCGAGTGGAGAAATAAATTTATTAATGATAAATATTAAGATAAAAGTTAAATAAATACTAAAAAAATTATTTATCCAATATTATTTATGAAAAATAAAATAAAAATTACAATGAAAATGAATAATTTAATATTATTTAATTAACGTTAAACAGATCTACTGTTGTTTTTATTAAATAAATATATATAGAATACGTATGCTTTTTAAGCTCTAGTTTAATTAATTATGACTTTATGTAATGAATAAGACTTATGCACTAGTAAAAATATTCGTTGTTTTCATTTACATCTTGAATTTTATATAATAATAAGATTAGTTTGATTTTAAATATATTTATTTATTTATGTATATAGTGGAAAATTATCTACTTAGTTTCCATGAAAAATAAGTTTGTTATTCAACACACAATGTACTGTACAGCTAAAGAATTATTATTTATTATAGGGAACCTCCTTAAATTTATGTTATATATTTAACCGTAGAAAAGAATATTTTTCTTTTCATTTTCTATGAAAAGCTTATAAACATGCGTTTTATTTTTAGTCAAATACAATTTGTATGCGAATTCACGTAACAAGAAACAACCATTTTTTTTATTTTTTCTTGTGGTGGTTAGAGAATATTTTTTTCTTTCTTAATTTTATCCGTATCTACTCACCCTGAGAAAGATGTCCATGGTTACTTTTGAATTTATCTACAAAAAATAAATAAAAAGCTTCTTGTTTTTCTATGCTGCTGTTGCTGTTGCTGTTGCTGCTACTTCTTCATCTTTTTCTTTTATATCTGGTTGTCCTAAGATTTATAAAAATTATTAATTGTTTAAATTAGCTGTTTTTCTACGCTATTGATGCTGAGATATTTTTATTTTATTATTTATTTATTTTTTCACTTTTGTGATCTTAAATTCTTTATGAAAAGATATTTTTTCCTTCATGCATCATCGATTATTTTTTCGTTTTATTCTTGCTTTTACTATGCCACGATAAAGTAAAAAAGTAAGGTAAGTGGACGCTTGGTGATACACACATATTTTCTTAAGAAAGAAAGAAAAAAAAACACATGGTGCCAATACTTAATAAAAACATATTATTTTATTATTTAAATTAATGTTTTATGCGTGATTTTAATAACAAGTAATATTTATTTAATATTTATTTATTTTATGTAATAAAAATAATAACTTTAAGATGATAAAGCGAAAACAATGTTAATAACAATAATAATAATAGTAATTAATGTAATTTCAAAAAAAAAATCTTATTTTAACATAAAACAGCATAAATAAAAGTACCTAAACATAACATTTAATAATTAAAAACACTTTGGATAGCATTTTTAGCAGAAAAAAAAGAAAGAAAAATAACTATATAATAATGAAAACAATTTCACATATGTACTGTATATAGAGAGACATATAGATATATATATATATATAGGAGACACATAACATGAACATATTTTCCGCAATTATATTTATATATAATAATAATAATAATTTTCTCGCGACAATGATTTTTATTTCATTTTTATTTGCTTCTTTCTAAATGTTATTTAACCCCACATATTTTATTTATTATTATTTTTTTCGAGTTTATTTTTTGATAAATGTTACGTTTTAGGTTATGGAGTTGACAATGTACATTCTATACGTATGTATGTGTATTTGCTATTATATTTTTATGGTTACCATAATAAAAGTATATTTGAAATGGTGCAAAAAAAGAAAACATTTATAGCAATAATAATAATATATTTTCATTTTACTCGTCTTTTGTTTGATGTCAGTTTAAATTTTTCAGTTTTTCTCCTTTTTAAAGGTCTAATAATAATAATTTATTTTTTTTTTTTTTGAACTTTTATCGTTATTTGTCAGAATAAACATTAAACGATTAAAAATATTTATATTTTTAATTATATTTACTGTATTGTTAAGTAACAATAGTCAGAATTTTAATTATATATTTATACCCCCAAACGGACGGATTAAACGAAAAATGAAAATACAAAATAATATTTATAAGGTTTTTTATAGCAAACATTTTTCATAATGATTTATAACGTTTTGAAATCAATATTAAACGAAAATTGATTATAAAAAAGCACACAAAGTCTGAAGTAAATAAGAAACATTATATGGGTGTTGTAATCGTATAAACAGTGCATTAGAGAAATTTTTTTTAATAATATATACAGGACCCTGTGCGTTGACAAATCCTTTCTGAAAACTTTTCAATTTTTATACTATTTTTCTATGGTTTTTTTCGTTATTTATTTTTTTTTCATCTATGTATGTAACAGCAGCAGCAAAGTACTGCTGTATATATATATATATTTTATAAAAGTTTTTATTTATTTATTTTTTTTTCATCTTTACTGTAGAATAGAACAGAAATCGTACCACCAAGGACAAGCAAAAGAAAAGAAAAACAGTACATACAGTGTAAGGTAAGGAGTAAAAAGCACATAATAAAACCAATATATTATGAAAAATTACTAACAGAGTCATATTTTAACTTCAAAACTAATGTTTTATATTCTCATGACGATGTGAATGTTTGTATGGTTGGTTTTTCTTTTTATTTTGTTGCCTTCAAAATCTACTCGTTTATTTTCACATCTTCTATAGTCTTTGCTTTACTGTTGTTATTATTATTATTAGTGATTGTTGCTGCTGCTGCTGCTTCTACTGCTGATGTTGCTACAGTTGTTTATTAGCTGAACCATTCCCAGTAATCTCTAAAAGAAAAAAAATACTAAAGATTGCACAAACAAAACACACAGATGTGGACAAAGTGTACTCATTTTCATAAATAAATAAAGCATAATTTATTGTGTTACTCTTAGTAAAATCCAATATATGTATATACAGATATATATATATATATAGTGTGTCATATAAATAAAATTAAATAAATGTAAATATTTCTATGTCACATTTTATTATCGATTTATTAATATATTTTTAACACATCAATACAGTAGAGAAATAACTTTTTTCTGTTTTTTTCTTTCTTACTTTTGGCAAACAATAATATAATTTACATTAAATAATAACAAAGTATATAATATCGTAAACATAATATATGTACATATATGCTAAAGAGATGAAAAAAATAAAGTGAAATATTGTTAGCTCATGTTTTAAAGAAAATTTATAACTTCTACTTAGTTAGATAATTTCGTTTTTTTTTTGTAATATTAATATATATATTAAATAAAGTTGTCTTGAAGCTTAAATTTATTCAAAAGAGTAATGATTCTTATGCTAATTAAAAAAAAAAAAAAACTGAATTTCTGTAATTAGTATATAAGAATTATTATATTTATATTAAGAAGAAAAAAATTTATTCATAACTTTAGTTAATTGATTATACTTTTCCTAAATGAAATATAAAAGCTCTAAGCTGTTTCGGTCATATATATATATTATATTTCTGAAAAGAAAAATTAAATAACATTTTCTTTGAGTGGGAGGTGAAAACATTAATAATATTAGCGACATTATGTCATTTAAAGTGTTGAATTTTTCCATTTAAATTTTTCACCAAGAATATTACCATTATTATAACAGAAAAGTGTTAAATAACAAAGCAGATAAAAGATTTCAATTTAATATTAAATATGCTGCTGCTGCTGTTGCTACAAAAAGAAAAGAAAAAAAGGTTTTCTGAGACACTTTTCTTATAATATTAATAAAAAAAAAAAGTACAGAATTATTATAATTATTTCTATCGGATGATGACAATTTAATTATACTAATTTAATATTCTATGTGAATTTAATAATATATGTTTATTATGCAAATCTTGTTACAACGGTATTTCTATGTGTTCTTTTTATTTTTTTATTTAAAAGTAAAAGCACGGCATTGTAATAGTATATAAAGACAAAAAGAAAAGCGAACTTATTTTCGAAGAAATAAAATTATCCACTTTGTCTTTATTAATATTGTTATACTGTGTGCAAATTTTATTTTTCGTTTAACAAGTTTTCTTATTCATTCTTTTACGACTATAAAATTTTATGTTAAGAGTTGAAGAGAAAAAAACAATTATATAAAAATAGTTACTAAAAAGTTCGAAATTAACTCATCTAATTTTCATAATTTCTTCTATACATTTCTTACTACTTTTCCAGACAGTAAAATTTTAGTGTAAATTAAAGAATGTCGTTTTTTGTAGCCAGAAACAGTATCATTTATATATTTTTTATGCACACTTTTCTATTCTTTTACTGTAAAAGCTCCACTGTTTGTAATTATCCAAAATTTAAATTGCTTTTCAACTAAAATCAGTTTGTTAAACCAAATAAGTATTACTTAAAATAAGTTCAATTTTAAAACAACCAATGATTATTATTCAATGGTTAGTCAACAATACATAGTTATTAAAGAAAAGAAAAGAAAAAACACAAATCTTTGCAAATAAATAAGACAAAGAGAAGTAATTGTTTGTTATTTTTACTTAAGCTTATGCTTCATTAAGTTTAGATGATCTGTTTAACATAATCTTCAACAATGTTGTAATTAGCATCATTTAGATTACCACAAATAAAAATTTAAATATATTGTTATTCTTTGGTTAGTAAAGTTTTAGAGATTTAGTTATGCATCATTTACTTGTTAAATCTAAATCTACAGTGTTTATTCCTTTAAAAAAACGATAAAAAAAAGATAAAATTAGTATTAAATTAGCATATATTGTTAGTTAAAAATATAAAATAATAATTTATTAATCCAACAACATTGATTGAATTTGGCCAAAGGGGTTTTCTGATTAAATAAAATTTTCATTCGCTATTTAAATGACATTTTAAATCGCAAAAGGTGTTATTACAAATATTTTTTATTTATCCATTTTAGTATACACTATAAATTTATGAGATGTTAATAAATTTACTATCAATCATTAACGGTAATAAATTTAATTTCTATAAACAAAAAAAAATATAAAATTTCAGTTATATAACCCACATATAATTTTGATTAAACTTTTTCAAGTTAAACAATTCAATGTATAAACATTTAAATTTAACTAAAACATCCAACATCAATTGTAATTTCTGCATACACTATAAATTCAATTTGTATATGGTACATTGCATTTAATTTGAAAATTACAATTCAACAATTCATGATAATTTTTATTCAATTGAATAATTTTTGACGTAACATCAGCAGATATCATAAAATCGGTTACGAAAAAAATAAATAGAAAAGGCAAAATTCATAAATTGATTATGCTGATAAATTATTTAAAGAAAAAAATTTAATTTTATTTGAAACTTTGTCATACTGTGTGCTATTCATTAACTTCAATGTTTAACTATTTACATTATTGGAATATTCAATGTTGAAAATCTACATTAAATGTAATTAAAAAAAAAATGTATTAATATAAAATTGAAATTATTATTAAACTGTGGTTAAATGAACTTTCTAGTTTTTTTTTTTTTTTGTATTAATAAATCAAATAAATCATTTTCATTTAGTAAAATTCCATTAATTTCTTAAGACATTATTGTGGTTTATTTGCTTTTAAATAGTTAATAAAGTTTTGAAAATACTTTGTTGATGGTTTCTAGTAACTATTTGTTACATAATTATTTACTTATTATCTGTATTTAAATTTAAATAATGTGTGTAAATATTGATTATATTAATTAATGAAAAGGAATTTATTTAAATCAATGTAGTAGACAGTTTATGGTGGAACCACAATGTGCTTCACTTTGCTTCACTTTGAAAAACGGTATAATATTGCTTTAGCTGTCGCATGCTTTGAAATCTATTTTTGAATTTTATTGTACAATTTGAGTAATTTAATAAAAATTAAATGGATTTAAAAGACATAGAATTAATTGCTATTGTTGCTGTAGCTGCCTGTAAAGGATATTCTGCAATAAAAGTGTACAATGCTCGTCGCTAGTGCGTTTTCAAAAAAAAGAAAAACATATTTAAAAGCTCAAAGCGTTCAAAAAGTAGAAAGTAGATTTCCTCGAACTTTAGCGGACGCGTTGAAGCGTTGAAGCGATCTTCATCGCAGGCCGTTTCATATAACCATACAGTGTCTACTTTAGAAGCAATGAAAAGTCAAAGCAAAGCACATTGCAAAGCTTCATTGCAGTTCCACCATTATTTTCCTAAAACTCTATTAAAGTGTTTCTTAATAATAAAAGTGAAAATAAATTTAATACAAAGTAGCTTTTAGGTTGTTTTTTTTTTGTTTAAAGCTTTTTTTGCTAACATACGATCCAGACTTAACAAAAAAAAATATAAACCAGAATAATAATTGTACATCTGTACTGTATAAAACTGAAATCCTGAAAAAAACATAAACAAAAGTTTCAATAGGATTAAAGCTAAACGACCCATTAGAATTTATGTCAAATTGATACAAAAAAAATTGTTATTTTTTTTTTCTATCCTTGTTAAAAGTTCCGACCAAAACATTAGAAAAGTAAAATAAAATTTATTGTATTTAACTAACAAATTTAACTTAAAAATAAATATATAAAGTTTAAAACCAAACAAACAAACAAACAAACAAAATAAAACAAAAATTAAATAAAGTCAAAAAAGATAAAAAATAAAATCATCATCAAATTTTAATTAATTTTCTATTAAAATAAGTTTAGCTGAGCTTATGCTTCGTTTATCAAAAACAACATATAAGTATTAACGTGATAATAAAAATTAGAAATAATTAATTATGAAGTTAGATTCAATTTAATAACGAAATAAACTAATAGAGTTTCACTATTCAATACGAAAATTTCCCTACAATTAATTACATAATTTATGTTTTTATTTCTAATAATTTAACTAATATATATATATATATTATGTATAGAAATATAAAATAAATGTCATTGAAATTATTCGATTTTCTATTTAAATTGAACATTTAACTAACAGAAACTATTGTATAAAGGCTGAAGTAAAAACAATGCCCTAAATCAATTCGGATAACCAAAAAAAATAAAAAATCGAAAAGATTTTATTACAATTCTCTAGTTGGAATAAAGATAACAAAAAAGCATATATATATGCATTTATTTATTAATTCATTTTGTTAATTTTATGTTTTATCGGAAAATACACAAAAACAATACTTTAAATTGTTTCTGTGCATATAATGAATTATATTAGAAATTGTTTTATGAAAAATTATTTATATATTTCGATAAACAATGCAATTTAGTTTAGTTTTAGTTATTATTATTATTAAATGAAAAATAATAATCAGACGTTTAATTGTTTCTCACGCGACTAACTGACCCGTTTTAATAATACTATTTGATCATATAATTATCATGTATTGAAATCAGTTTTATTTTAGTCAAAAAAGTTCTATTTCTACTTTGAATATTATTTTATTACAAATAGAAAATACTGTACTCAGTTGTTGTTCTATTCCTTGCATTGTATTTTATTTTCTTTCCTTTCTGTTCAACAATCTGAATAGACAAAAAAATAAATAAAACTTTTATAAAAGTTACTTTATTATTGTTATTATTTTTATTATTTTTTATGAAAAAAACTTTATTTTCTTTTCATTTTGCTGTGGTTCTTCAAACAAAAGATAATATGGTAATTTATTTAAATGAAAACAAACAACAATATAAGAACAACAATATAATGTTAAAATGAAGAATTCACTACAATTTCATGATGAATGTAACAAAGGTATATAACACTTGGAAACATATAAGTCAAACAAAGTAAAACCAAGTACCTTTACCTATGAAAGAATATAAATAAATATAAAAGCAAAAAAATATGTATATATGTAATTTGTTTATATATAAAAAGGTATTTTAAAATAAACATCAAATATTTGTTGCAAATAAAAAGTAAAAGACAAATAAAACAATAATAATAATAATGATAAAAATTTCGCTGGGTGCAAAGACAAAAAGCACAGTGCGACAGTGAGACACTGAGACACAGAGAACACACTGAGACACAGAGATGCCATTTTAATATAATTTTCATTTTAATATGATTTCCCTGATAATAAATAAACAATTCAATCGATGTTGAATGTGTCTTATGCGTGCGTGAGAAACTCTAACCAAACCTCAATATATTTCTTCTGTAATTTTCTATTTTCTTGTGCTTACATACCAATCTCAAAAAGCTTTTGCAGCTTTTTTTTTTTTTTCTTGTTATTTCTGCCAACATTAAACTCTGTACGTTAGATATTTTAGTTTATTTTATTTTTTTCTGTCTTTTTATGAAAATCATATATGCAAATATTATCAAACGTGCCGATTTTTCTAAACGAGTTTCTAATACATAAATATATATACGAGTATATATATACATACGCCTGGCCTGTATGATATTTGTAAATCGATAGATTGTGCTGTGAATACATAAATCAGGAAGAAAAATATTCATATTTTTTATTTTCTGCTTTACTTTGAGCAATAATATCATTTTCTATTTATTTATTTTTTTGTTACTTTTTGGAGAAAATTTACACATCCAAATGCGTTTTTTATTTTTCTTTTTTCTTTAATATTATTATTATTATTAAGAATATAAGTAGAAAAACGATGATATATATTATTTTAATCGGTTTTTGAATAAGTAAACTTATACGAGTTGTCAACATTTTTATTTGCAATGTGTTTGTGTTTTGTGTTTATATTTATATATTTCTGGCTAATAAATTAATCAGCACACGTTTTATAACAAAATATATTTTATATTATATTTATTTTTTGCGAATATTATTTTATTGGCTTTAAATGTTTACAGAGAGCTTTATGCATTAATGAACAGTTTTTGTTATTTTTTTGGTTAATAATATTTTATTTTCTTTTGAATAAATAATAATATTGAAAACGTTTAAGTTAATAAAGTTATTTAAATAATATTGTTATAACTGTCGAGATATAAATATAACTTAAAAAAAAAAAAAGAAAATTTAGCTTTAAAAGGTGATAAAGTTTATGAAAGTTCTTTGAACTTTACCAAACACTTGAACAATTAATAATATTTATAATTGTTTCACCTTTTGTGATGGCTGTTGGTACATTTATTTATTTTAATTATCTAAACTTACCTTATAAAATACTTGCTTATCACTTGTGCAGAATTTAATTAATTATAAATACAAATATAAGTTACAGAAATTGTTCCAAAGAGGTACTACAAAGCTGGTACTACCACTCACAGTCCAGCAGCAACTTTAAGTACAGTGCAAACATCGAATGATTTCTTTACTCGTACAAGGAAACGCTTTCCACCAGCGTGTGCGTTCCCAAACCAATTTAATATCCAATCCTTTAAAAACTAATGTCCACAAATATCTTATCCATAAGTTGACATTGCAGCTCAAATCTATTCACAGAACGACTTCACTTCGTAATTCCTAAACATGTCAGTTTCATTATAAAAAGTTAAATTAAATAATTACCCAATGGGATGGCAAAGAGAGACGTTTTTTTCCATAAAATATTATCTATTTAGTTTCGTTTTTAAAAATCAACAAAAGCTAATAACTCACTACGCAAAAAAAGTAACATAAGTTCAATTTTCAATTTTACTAATTGGTTTAATAAACTTCTTTCTTCTGCTTTTTTTTTTTTGCCAATCTTCTTGTTTTAATATTTCAACAGCAAAAATAAATTAAATTAAATTAAATATTTTGCGGGTTGTACTATTAAGTATTTAACAAAACAAAAAAAAAAATGTGATTATTACTTGAGCACAGCATGAGCATAACTATACATACATAAAATTGTATAATTTATCCACTTAGTATTTACACATTTTCTAAGTAACAGTTGCTACTAAGTATGTACAACAATTGTTAATATTTCTGATGAAGCTTGAATATATTAAAAATTAAATAAATAAATAAATAAATTATAGCACAACACATCCACATACACTTGTTTTGTTGACATTTTTTTTTTTGTATTTTTATCTCCATTTGAAAGTAGATTTTAGTTTGAGCTTTTTTTTTTTGTTTGCAATTTTACTGTAAGCTTATTGAAGGAAAACTTTAATAAACGAAACTTTGTTATATATTTGTTTTTTCTCTCTCTCTCTATGTATTTTATTAGAAAATAATTTATTATTATAATTATAAAATAACCAGATGTTTCATGGAAAATGGAGGAAAAACAAATTATATATTAAAAATGAAATGGAAAAAAAGGATCAAAAAATAAAAAAATGCACAAATTTTATTAGATTTTTTAGTTTGCAATTGTTTTGTTTCTTTTAATAATTTTTATTTATTTATTTTTTAATTATTCTTTTCATTATTATAATATTTATTTATTTATTTATTTATTTATTTATTTATTTATTTATTAATTTATTTATTTATACATAATTTATACAGTTAGGGATGATAATAATATTAATAATAATAATATATTTATTTATTTCTTTTTATTTACATATAACGACAATTATTTATTTACGTTTTATTTACGTTTTATTCATATAAATATATGGTTTTTTATTTTTTTAATTTAATTTATATTGATTTTAATGCATAATGCATAACTTTTTTTTTTATTATCATTTAATATAATGAATGTTACTGTTAAATTAACAGTATATCAACGGTGTAACATCGTTGATTATTGTTTTATTTAAATTATTTAAATTATTTAAATTATTTCTACCTTTATTTTTTTTTTTTTTTTTGGTAATTAAATGAATTTTTATAGTTTCTTTATAAAATATTGATTATTACAAATTATTTTTATTTATTTTATTTATTTTATTTATTTATTTATTTATTTATTTATTTATTTATTTATTTATTTATTTATTTATTTATTTATTAGCAGTTGATTTAAATTACAACAATGCTTATTATTAACTAAATTATAAGTTATTATTATTATTATTATTATTATTATTATTATTATTATTATTATTATTTAAATTACAATTTTACCTTTATTTCAATTAAAATTATCAAATAAGCTTCAATTGGGAGAAACCACCTGCTTGATAATAATAATAATAATAATAATAATAATAATAATAATAATAATAATAATAATAATAATAATAATAATAATAATAATAATAATAATAATAATAATAATAATAATAATAATAATAATAATAATAATAATAATAATAAATAAATAAATAAATAAATAAAATATTTATTTTCTTATAAATAACAACATAACTAATTAATTATAATTTAAGAGATATTTATACATAATTTAACAATATTTGTATATGATAGTAACGTTGTAGCTATGATAACCACACAAAATTTATGTCTCAATTGAATTAATCAACACGTAACTGTGCAACTGTCCAACCACCCAAAAAAAATCGGTTAATTTTTCCATTTCGAGTGATTACAAGACATCAGATTTATCATAAAAATCACACCACATTTACATTACTTTCAGTAAAATCGTTACATTTTTATGGCACTATCTCAACATATCATTAATAGATAATTTTCCTATTTTTCTTATTTATTTTCATTCATTCATATTTAATTGAATAAATTCTTTTAATAATCTTTAATCATATCCTAATATATTACTTTATTTACTTTATAAATGATAATTTAAATTACATTATTTACATTATTTATTTAGATTATTGAAAGAAAAATGAAAAAATCACTGGTAAATGTGAATCTGCTGCTGCTGCTGCTTCATTATTATTATTACTGACTGATGGATCAATGAATTAATAAATAAAGAAAAGTTGTTTGTAATTTTTTGAGGCACAATTTACTTGATTTTTTGATTTTTCCGATAAAAATCTGAAAAAGGTGTGTATGTGTGGCAATCACAAACGAATTTTGATAAGTGAGTGCAAATTAGTATATCGTTAAATTTTATTGGAAAACAGAAAAACTGATTTTTATACTTTTTTTGCGATTAAAATTACTGTTGGAGGTTTTTTCTACATTAATAACCAAAAAAATACTGATTTTTATGGTGATGATAGTCATTCCAAAAAAACGATTATTCAGCACTCAGTTCATTTTAATGCTGCGGTAAAGAAAAACTCTTTTATTTTATTTTAATTTAAGCAAAAAGTATTTAAATAATTCGTGATTATTTAACAAAATGATGGTAATTCGCGAACTAAACGACACTTACTTGAAGAAAGAATAGAAATTCTTTGTTAGATTAATTAACATAAATATGATCAATGATTTAATGTAAAATTTATTTACAAAATTAATTAATTCTTGAGCTTTGTATTTCTCATTAATACTTTCGACGAAAAAAATAACATAGAAATAATCATTTCTCATTTTTATTTTTTATTAAACACAGCACAAAGTTTATTTTTCATTTTTTATTTAATTTAATTAATCATTTTCTATAAATTTTTATTCCACAATTATTTATTTATTTATTTATTTGATTTAATTATTAATTTTGTATATATATAAGATTTATATCAAAAGCAATTTTGCACGTTTATTTATTTATTAAATATATTTTTAAATTTTTTTTTGCATTAAAATATTTTTTTTTTTATTTACACATTATTTGTATTATTTATATGAATTTTCTTATTTAATATATATTTATTATGTAATATTTTATTTATTATATTATTATTATTAAATCTATCTAAATAATTATTATATTTTTGGCATAATTTATAATTGAATAAAACTATTTTATTATTTCGATTTATTAAATTATTAGAATTATTTTTATAACATAAATAATTGTTAATTATATAAATAATAAATAAATTTATTAATTTTATTAAATAACTAAGTAATAAATTAATTAGAATAATTATTTTTAAATTAAAAATTAATAAAATTTTCTTCAATAATAAATAAATAAAATAAATTTTTATAATAATATAATTAATGAATTGTTTTAATAAATTTTTATTATTTTTATATTGATTTAGTAATGAGAATATTATTGTTAATATTAATATGAAATTATTTTTATAATTATATATTGGTACAGCTAATGATGATAAAGCACTAGCCGCTGTCTCTAAACATTGACGAAATTCACGATAATCAACACGTGTTATTGCACAATAATGATGTAATGAACAAACACTGTCACACTGTTGCGTAATATAACGTACAGAATTTGCACGATAATATCTAAATTTATTTTATAAACGCAAATAAATAAATAATATTAATCAAAAAAAGTAGATAAATAAATAAAGAAAAACTCACTTTGCAAATAATATATCCTCTGGATTAGTAAAACGATCAGCTAAATTATGTAATGCAACAGCTGTCACTTCCGAAAGACTATAATAATGTGATGTTAAATTATATTCAGCTTGCCACATAGCCTCATTAAGTATATTTGCAGCGGACAAATCTAAATAATATTGCGTATAATCAAGCACCTATAATTACCAAAAATAAATAAATAAAAGAATTTAAAATTTCGTTTATCAATTAAATCGTTTTATGTAAATTTATCATTTTAAATTAAAATATAAATCCTCTACCCTTATTTATCTATTAATTCATAATAATTTTATATCTAAACTCACTTGTCCAGTATCAGTTTCAAATTTATACAATCTCATCGCAGGATTATTAGAGCCGACATTTGCCTTTCGTGGTGTAACAGATGGTGCAATCATCATCCACGAAACTGGTCTGCCTATATAATTAAATGATTTTTTTTTTTTTTTCAAAACATAAATAAATATATAATTTATATTATTTACATATGGTGTTAAACTATGTAAAAGGAAAACACATTTTTTTGTGCTTTTATTATATAAAAACGTTTTACTGATTTAACAGCTTTTTATACTAGGCGAAGGAAAATAAAGTGAAGAAAGGAAAACGCATAATAATAATAACATAATTTTATGATGAACTGTATATTATATATTATTCCAGCTATATACTGTTTACCTAATCATATAAACATAGAATAATTTCGGTTGCAAGTGTTTAATACTTGCTTCTTTGGTTTTTTATCGTTTTTTACTTTGCTGTATATTTTTTTTTCCACCTTTAAAACGTAAACGAAAACAGTCAGCCCTATTGCGTTTTATATAGAAAAATATTTTACCGTCTATTACATTTTAGTTTATGTTTTCTACTTCGTTTTATATATATAAAAAGAAATTTTACTTTCTTACAACTAGAGAATATTGTTAAAAAATAAACACAATAAACAAAATTATTATTATTTTCTTTTCTTTTCTTTATAACACGTGATGTAAACATAAAACAATTTTTATGCACATAAATGTTACAATTTTTTAATAGTTTTATAGATTTTTATTATTTTCAATGAAGAAAAAAACACAGAAAAATAACGTAGAAAAGATTTAAAGAACCAAAAAAAAGCTACAAAAGGTAAAACAAATCAATAAAATTATTTCATTTTACTTTTCTTCTAATAAAAAACTGCAAATATATTTAATAACATCAATAGGTGTTACTTTTATTATTATAAAAAGTAAACTCAATGACAAAACATCTAATTAAATGTAATAATTTAATTAGAAATTGATTGTCAATACAAATTCTATACAAATAAATAAATAATAAACAATTTTTTTTTTATTAATTTTAATTAAGAAATTCTTAAGGATTCTTTACGTAAACTTTTTCTTTTGTGGCTTCTTTTACTTTATTTTAATAAATGTTTTGCGAAATAATTAATTTTTTTTTTATTAAATAAATAAAACAAATAATCATGTCAGTTAAATTGCTAGAATAGAATATTTTATTGAAAAAAAATTATTCAGTGAGAAATAATAAATTCAATTATAAAAGCGCATAAAAGAGTAAATATAATTTTCTTTTATAATATTATTATTATTATTATTTTATACCAATAAAAGGCAAGAAAATATATATTTTTACCTCGTTTAAAGAGAAGAAAAATCAATTGCAATAAAGTTTTATTTTTATTTATATAAAACAATCTTATTGCTTTGTTGTTTAGTGACGAAGAGAAAGTTTAAAAATACAGAAAATTTATTGATTTTTCTAAGGTAATAACTGTGATACCGCAGTATTTTCTTCATTTTTAAATGTATTTATTTTTTTTTTTTCAATTCAATTAAATAATAATAATATTTAATTAATTAGCAAACGAAATAAATATAATTGATTGCCAATTTTAATTAGTAATATTAACAAAAATTACAATGAAAATAAATAAATAATTTAATTACTCACCAATTTCATTGTAAATAATACGAAAAGAATCTGAATGAAGGTGTCCAAAGAATTGTCCTTGAATAATTGATGCATATTTTCGTACTAAACGTAAATAACGTAAGTTATTCTTTTCGGTAAATGTTGTATGACCATTTGGTAAACTGCCCACTTGTCTTTCATCCGAACCGGGTGGTATATGACCCACAATATAAACCTAAAAGCAAAAAAACAGACAAAACATTTATTATAATTAAAAATGGGTTTTTAATAATAAAAAATAATAATAATAATAATAATGTTATAAATATCAATTTTCTTAATTTTGATAATCCTAATAAATATCAATATTTACCTGTATACAGATTAAATCTAAGAATATTTTCTTTAATACATTTTATTTCGTATTTTTTTAATGTGTTTATCTCTAACTGTCACTTTTAATTAAATCTCATGGATTCTTAATTCGTTTTCACAATTAGCAAAGAAAAGAAAACCAAAGTCTAGTATAAGAATGTATGTAGAGAACACTATAGCTAAATAGAAATATATAATAGACAAATTATAATGAAAATTAGATAGACAAATGTCAAGTCAAATAATTTTATTATAGAAGATTTTCTGTCGAAAATAGTTTCGATATCCTTATATAACTTTTATTCATTATAGTTATTACAGTTTTGCAATTTCTTTGCAATGTTTATTGCAAATAAAATTTATGCCCCTAAATGGTGGAAATAATAATATAATTTTATAATATTATTACTATTATTATAATTATAACAAGTAGTGGTTATAATAGTAGCGAGAATAATATTCACAAGCATAAGAATGATAAGAGATCAGTGAGAAACCACAAATTATAACCACACAAGCCCAAGGCGTTATATGTTGGTTTTCATTCTGCGGTATGTATACTCAATGTATTAAATATATACATCTGAAGATGACAATGTTGACAACAACATAATCACAAAATGACTAGAACGTGACATTGGCTTAAACAAACCACAAGGTTATGGTTTTTTGCAGCTTTTTTTTTTATTGTCTCTCCGACATACACACAAAAATCTAATCATAAAAAATTTAAACAAAAAAAATATTTTTCTGTGTTAAATGTGCGATTAGTTAGGTTTTCAACATCCCTTTTATACACGAGGTAATTTCCACAGAAGGTCATTACAACTTTTATGATTAAAAATAATCTTTAGATTTAGAATTTTCTTTTTATTATTATTTTTGATTTGTACATCAGAAATCCCTAGTTTGTACATTCTTAAAATATTTCTTGACAATAAGGTGGTATTCACTGCTGGGAATCATTCATCAAAAATAAGAAAAACATAACAGACAACAATAATACATTGCATAATTGAACATAATAATAAAATCAAAAAGAAAAACGTAAATAAATTCATTTTGACATGAAGAATGGCAGAAAATTTTCATTAGCCACCCACATCATTTTATTGTTTTTATTCCTGTTTATATACGTAATATTTGTTTCTTTTATTTTTAATTTATTATTATTTTGTGTGGCCGTGTTCTACGAATATTAGCTTTAGATGAACATAATGTTTAAGATCAGTTCAACCGAAATGAGAAATATACCTTTTGGGAAATCTATATACTGACTTTCTTTTTTTGTTGTCGATTTATTTAACGTTAGCCATAGCAGAATGTCAAGTAAATGTTATAATAATATTAATTTAAAGGGAACAAAAGGAATGTCAAGGAATGGAAGAATAAATAATAAAAAAATATGTAATCAAAATTTTCTATTCTATATAAATAAATTTATAAGATTTAATTAATTTTATCAAAAACTTATTGCAAATAATTGTATTAAAAAAGAAATAAAATTTAAAAATTAGGATAATTAACAGATAATAATGATGCTATAAAGATAGTTTACCACAAAATTCACAATGACAGAGTTTATAACATTATTACGAGACTAGAAAATGGCACTCACTTCAATAATAAAAATTAAATTTAAATTATTAACATAATTATTGTGAACTTTAAAGCTTTTTAGAATGAACAAAATTAGTTATGCGCTTAAATAATAAACAAATATAAAAGCTTATGCTTAGCAATTTCCATTCTTATATTTTCTGTCACTAAAAGTGTTCCTCATCATGAAAATTATATGAAAAACTAACGTAAACATCATGTATATTATATTGTTGTTATTATTATTATTTGTTTTTTACATAATAAGCATAGAAAGTATATAAGAAAAGTACTTTTTGTTAGGTTAATATCGACACTGCATAACTAACGTAATTCAACACGAGTAAGATAGATAAAAGTTTAGTGAAAAAAATGAAAATTCTTAAATAATTAATTCAATTAGTACTTGTGCTTTACAACATTCTTAATATTAATTTTTTTTCTTAAAGGAGTTAAGAGAAACAAGTACTTTTACAAATAGCGATTTAACAAAAATATAATAATTTTGTTGCGAGAATATTTCGGTAATAAATTGAATAAATTATTTAAAAATTTATGCAGCGAAAATACTTGTGATTAGTACTTTGTTGCTGGGTAGTTAAAAGAAAAAAATACGAAAATTTGTATTGGCCAGCCCTCCGTGTTATATGTGGATTTTTTTTTTTTCTAATATATCAACGCGATTTACAACATAACGGTCTTGTGTATAAAGTTTAACCTTTTTTTTTTCACGTGAGAGGTTAAACTCTCGTAATATATTGTAATCGTAAAATACAAAATGTGGTGTTAATGTTCCATGATGTATGAAAACCAAAAATCGTTCAACGCAATCATTTCTCGTTTCTCTATAATAAATGTTTTTTTATAGAATATTTTATATATATATATATATATGTATATACATCTATATACATAATATATATATATAAACAGATTCTTCTTTAATAAAACAAAAACACAGAGAGTGAAAAATAAATAAAAAATCTAGATGCTATAACGCGATGTTACTATAACTCTGTGTATTACACTGACGAGATATTCATGTTTGTGGTATTTATGACCGGTTGTTTTGGCATCATCACGATCACCACAAAAATATGTTTCAACGAAATACGTGATCTAATCGTATTTGTTGTTATTATTATTATTATTATTGTTATAAAAACCACCAGAACGATTTTAAAACTTTTACTATACACACTATATATGTGGTTATGGTATTTAATTGGACTATTGTGGTATATATTTTTGATAGTTAATGATATCACTATCAGCTAACAGATAAATAATATGCGCAAAAAAAAACTTGTAGAAACAATGTAAAGTAATTATTTACAAGCATAGTCAATTAGTCGAATATTATATTTAATAATTTGTGTTAATCATAGTTAATTCTATGTTACTTTTGATAAAGGCAATACATTATTATAATTTATATATAATAATAATAATAATAATATTCATCATCAAAGATAAACAAATATGTTTAATAAACACGAGAAATATTTTTTTTGTATTTTATAACATTTTGTTTATCATAAATTAACAATATTTTTTTTAATAAAAACGAATAAAGCAAAGTAATTTTTTGAATATTTGCCAATATTTGCCAAAGAACTGAAATAAATAAATAAATAAATATATAAAAATGTACATAAAATGTATATTTAACATTATATAATAATTTATGTAGAGAATTGTTTTATTTTTTTCATAATTTTTAAACGATAGTGAAAAATAAATTTTCTATTGTTCCATTTTCAAATGTATTTTCCTTTTATTTATTTATTTATTTATTGTTTTGGCGAAAAGCCTAGTATAAAATGAGCATAACTAAAGGCATATTCATACTTTTGTCTGCATAAAAAATTGTTTTTTCTTTTATAAATGGGTGACAATATTAATACTCTATACGGTGGGTAGTGTAAAATTATTAGCAACTACAAATTTCATTATAACAATACAAAATTTTACCATCACAGCATTAATAAGAAAAGTGCCTAGAAAAAACCGTTTCGTAATAACAACAAAAATGCCTTATACAAAACGGCCTCCGGGTGGTAAGTAACAATAGACATCGCTTTGTAATTACAAATTTTTTTTTGCTCTTTTGTTAAATATTTATTATTAATATACGAATATTTATATATATATATATTGTTTGCGTGTCTTCTTTCAACTTTAATCATAGCTTAAAATGAAATTTATTTTTTCTTTTAAGGAGAAAAAAAAACATAAAACGAAAGGATTTTTGTCACATCTGTATCAACATCAAACTTATTTTTCAATAATAACAAAAATATATATATATATTTGTTATTGTTATTAGTTATTAAAGACTAGAAATATAATTGTAAGTGAGAAGCACAAAGAAAAATGAGGAAAAATGAAGAAAAACGGAAATTAATGTCAACCCTTTTTCAACGTGTATTCTTATTTAATGTCAAGTAAAATAGTTTAACGATCGCCAACACACAATAGGAGTTCTTTTAACAAAAAAATGTGTGTATTTTAATCTTCTTTATATTATTTATTGTTATTCAATTTATTTTGTTCACTTTTCTGTCTCTTTTATTAAAAATATATACAATTATGTTTCTTCTATTTCTATAAATAAGAAACAAAATTGATTTCTTTTTTTCAACATTCTTTATGTTATGTATATATATTTCTTGTTATTATTATTATTATTATTTTTTGGTAAATCCCCGAATCGTTTCTCTTTTCCTAATAAATTCTTGTTACTAAATAAATCGGCAATTTGTTTTTTTAAAGTTAAACAAATAAAAATGTAATACAATTTACAATTGGTAAAAGCGTATATTACCTATAATTTTATAGATTTGTGATGTAAGAATAAAAATCTATAAAAGAAAAAACCATTCTGGAAAACTAATGCCATTTTCCTTATTTATTTTAAAAATGTATTTAACATTTATCAACATGCTTACAAAGTAAATACATATATATTGTATATATATATATTGTTGAATCTTTTAAGATTTCATTTTATTTATTTAAATTACTTATAAATATCCGTAGAATTGTGTATCGATGTATATATATATATTGCGCAGAATATATAGTGTGAT
Source organism: Ptychoptera contaminata (assembly GCA_963942525.1). Classification (NCBI taxonomy): domain Eukaryota; kingdom Metazoa; phylum Arthropoda; class Insecta; order Diptera; family Ptychopteridae; genus Ptychoptera; species Ptychoptera contaminata. The sequence goes on along the minus strand of OZ012638.1, from coordinate 35,685,387 downwards.
TGAATTTTTCTACACAAATTTATAGACAAATTTATAAAAGAAATAAAATGAAAATTTTTATATACAGTGGAACCTCGATTTACGAGTTTAATTCGTTCCATAACCTTGCTCGTATGTCAAATTGTACGTATATCATGCTGCTGTTAATGAAGATCCTGTAACTCGTGTCAACTGTAGTTATACGATTCCTTCGTATCTCAAATCTTGCTCTCATTTCAAAGTAAAATATCACTTGTTCGGCGGTTCGTAACTCAAAACACTAATATATAAGGACACTCGTACATCAAGGTACTACTGTATATTTTATTAAAGAATTTAAAGAGATTACTATCGCTAAAGCTATATAAATACAGCATAAATATGTTTTGGACATAGTTTTTAAATGATTGCAATAAAATTCTAAAAAAGCCAACCCCGAAAAACATTGATTATTATCAAAATTATAAAGCGTAGTTAGATAATCAAAATCAAAATGATTAAATGTTAAAATAGATAGAAAGCTTTCTTTATATATAAATTATGATTTTCTAGAAACATTGTATAAAAAAAATGTTAAAAAAAAGTAAAACATCTAAATGAATTAACTAAGTGACAAGCAAGATGAAAGATGAAATATTTTCTAAGAATTTTATAAGATTAAGAAAATAGAAAAACATAATAATAAAATAATTTTTTGTATCGTAGAAAGTTTACCCAAACCTAAAACAACATAAGCATAAACAAACTTTGCTTCTTTTATTTTTTTTATACAAATAGATATTATTTTAATTAATAGAAATTTGTATCTCTAACTAAATAGAAATTTTAATAAACAAAAACCAAAAGAAAAAAAACTCTAAGAGGATTAAAAGCAGTTTTATTTGTGATGTAAATTTAATTACCTACACAATAAATATTAAATGTTATCATTATCATGATTTATGTACGACAACAAACAGAAGAAAAAAACGAAGAAGAACAGTAAGTTTGATGAGTTTAATCATTTATCAACTGTTGAATAACATTGAAAAACTGAAAGTTTATGCCTTTTAAAAATAATAATTAAGAAATCTATCTATATACATGTATAGAGAGACAATGAGGAACTAATGATAATTTTGTCGCTTAATATTTCTTTATAATTTAGAAATCATAATTAGTTGAAACTTTGAATTTTTTCTCTTCTTTATTTCTCTGAATTCTAACCATTTTGTTATAAAATTAAGAAGCAGCTCAAAGATACGTCGTAAATAAGAATATTATACAGAAGTATAGTTGGGCAAAAAATATCTATATAGAGTTGGGTGTATGAAAGAAACTTTTTTCATTAATATAATATCAGTGGAAAATTTACAAGGAAGGACAATGGGACAACATAAGGTCTGTCTGTTCTGTTTGTACGTACGTCTATATACGCATTATTGTCATTTGCTATATATAAAAGAGTGTTCCTCTATTATATTATATTCTTAGTAACTAACTAGTATAGCCGTGCTTGCTTGCTTGCTTGCTAAACATACAGAATTATATATATATATAAAAATATTACTTCTTACATCAAAACACGGTCCAATATTAAAAAAGATGAAGACATTGAGGATTTCTAATTTGTGAAAAGACACCCGGCACACAGTAAAATAAACATACAGCAAATTTTTTGATGCTGCTTATTTCATCTTAATCTTGTTAATGTCGTGAACACTTGAAACCAACGCTACATAAATATATACATACATATACCATTCAAGTTTCAACCCACTTACTTCCTTCTATATATATATATATATAAATTTGGTTATTCTTAAATCCCTTAGGAAGAGTATAATCACAATTAACTTTATTTTCATGTGGATAATTTATTTATAGGGTTGGATAAACTTATTTCTACTGTTTGTTTTATTTTTTCTTGTTATTATTATTATTAATTTTTTTACTTATATTAGTGACAGTAATGGTGACAATGGTAATATTTATTTATATAATAATTTATTAATCACAAAACTTTAAATAGAAAACTAATACTATAAATACTACTTAAATATTACATCTGGCTTTATAGATTAATAATAAATGTATCCTTTATTATCAAGTAAATCATAATTTAAATACTGTCAACAATACTGTGAATATATCAAAAAAAAAACTATTTCATAAAAAACTTTATTAAATAAATAACTCTTTATAGTTGCAAAATTTTTTAATTATTTTTTATTGTTTTCTGTTTAGAGATTTTTCTTCTTCTTGTTTGTTTTATTATTTTTTTGTTTTTAACAGCTTTTAGTAATTTAATGATAAAACATAAAGTATAAACTGTCGGATGATACTAAATGGCTATAGTAAATGTATATACAGAAGCAACTTTGTTGAAATAATAATGAGATCATAGCTAAGTAAAGTGAGACATTGTCAACTATCTGATAAATTTACTGTTGTTGATAGTTTGTTGCTTAATTTAAAATATTTCTGCTTATACAATAACAAAAATACACCGTAAAAAGCACAATAAAATTCAGTATTTTATTTAAAGCCTTTTCATGTATTTCTATAACATTTATTCTTTCTTAAAATAGATAAAAGAATTATTATTATTATCATTTTGATTGATGTTTTAATTAAACAAAAAAAAGAAAAGCATACATCTCTGTCCGTTATCATTAAGATTGTTTTATTAAAGAAAAAAAAATCTGCTAACAATTGTGCTTTAAATAAACTCTTAAACATTGTATTATTTTATGTTAAAAAATTATCCTTATAATAAGAATTAACTACACTTGTATTCCATATAAAAAAAAACAGGCGAATAAAATTAAAATTCGAACAAAGAAAAGAACAATGAAAAGTTAGATTTTTATTTTTATTATTTTTAATAAGCTTTTGTCACATGTTTGCAATGGACATAAACATGTGTTAGATCTCTCCCGTTTATTCACAGTTCCTTGGTATAATAATGAAATAATTTTCTTTTTTTTTTTTTTTGATTAAAATATATATATAACAGACAAAAATAATAATATTAGAGACAATAAAATATGAGCAAAAAGCAAAAAAAAGTTTGAATTGAGGCATAAAAATAAAAAGGAGCCATAAAATGTGAAATCATAATTTAGAAAAACAAAAAAAAAAAATTTGAATAGCTTCATTAAGTTGTAAATTTTTTTTCTAGTTTATTACAAATTATAAAAGTTATACTATAGACATGCCATGCCTTTGATAATATGCTTGAAAATAATTTTTTTATTATTTATTTATTTAATTATCTATTTATTAATGAAAGCTCTCTTGTTCTTATTAAATTTTCTATAAACTAACGATTGATACAGATATTATTTGTCATGTTTTGTCATTTTTTGGTTAATTTATTTATGTATTTTCGTTAAAAATCAACTAAAAAAAGAATATTGACAGTGAAATCTGTCGTTTTGCACTAATTGACAGTGGAGACGCCTGGTAAACATCAAATCATATGTGTCTCAACATGTTTAAGATTAAGACACAATAATATGTGTATTAGATAATGTAAGATTATAAAAATAATAGGTGAATCTGATGACATTACAAATGAATAAAATAAAGATAGGAGAACCGCAAAAAAACATCAACAATACGACATGGCAATTAGACGAAAATCAAATGCTAAACAATTTTTCATCAATTTTTAATACATGTTCTGGCATCATATTATCATCAAAATATCAAACAAAAAAATAGTTAGTATAAACTCTTTCTCAAAAACAATATCTTGTCGTCACACAGATATATGTTAGATTGGCCTAATTTTACGGTCCATCGACAAACAAAACAACAATGTCAATACTATACCAAAAAAAAATCTGTAATCCGTCGAAGACGATATCATCAAATTGACAATCGTAAAACAAAAAATGTATATTCATTTTTTTTTGTTTGTTAACAAAATCCTATTTATATGACAGCCAATCACAATCATTGAAGGGTAAAAAATAAAAGAAAATCACAGGCAAACAGCATCTATAAGTATTATGGCGCGAGGAGGTTTTGCAATTTCTCAAATACGCAACAAAAATTACATGGTATGTATGGCTCTACATGAGATATGGAATTTTATTGCAATCGAACTTAGAAGACAGAAGACGAATGATATAATATTTGTGATGCTGATTGGAAAAATAGTCCCATCGGACGTTAAGCATTATTCTTTGTGTTTTTTATTATTAAACTTTATGTCCTTTCGAAAGGCTTTTGAAGTTATCTAACAACAAAATGAATGTACAAATTACTAAGCAATGTCTTAAAATGCAATGACAAGCTTAAAGTACCATCACCAACTTTCATATCAGTTGGTTATTTTATTTTCTAACAAATTTCAATGTATGTTGTGAAAATGACCCCTATGAGCAGCATAAAAATATAATAATAATAATATGTATAGAGGGTTTAGTTGAAGTATTGTGTGCAAAAAAAAAAAAAATTATAGAAGATTAGATTCTAAATGAAATAAATTGTCGCGTGTCTGTATAGTTCTGTTCTATACAAGAAACGTAATATTGCCTTTTTTCTTTTTAGATATCCTCACCATTATATTTAAGGGTTGTATATATATATATATATATATATATATTCTCAACCATAAGAATGTTCTTACCATAAAGGATACTTTCTTGGTTAACATTACTATTGTCAAATACATAGATTTCAACATTTTTTGATTTTCCTTTACAATTTTTTATCTCTTTTATTTTTATGCTAAAATTCTCTATAAGATATGCGCATTGAAATTGAATTACAATAATAATAATAACGGAAATCACAATGTTGATAATAGAAAACAGAAAATTTTTCAGATTGTTTAACAGTTTTTTTTTTTTTTATAACAAAAATTGAAAGTTTTATACATTGCGAATAAGCCAATTGACCCAATATTTACACTTTTCTATATGTTTTAATGGTAATTAAGTTTTCTACTATTTAGAGAAATATTCTCTATATTTTAAAAATAAAATAATTAAGCATAATTTCAGTATGAACGAGGACAAACATACATATTAAACATGCTAAGAAAAACTTATTTCCATCTACCATGTACAAAAATATTCCACAGTGTTCATTTCATCTATATATATATAAAGTACAGTAAAAGTTTATGCAATTAGCTTAGAGTGTGTATATTTTTCAAAAAAATATAATTTAAAGAAACATGCATGTGTTTCTCTACAATATTTTTTTGCTTATTATTTAATTAAATAGAAACAATGTGTTGACTGGTAGTTAAAAGTAAATAATAAGATTAAAAAAAAAAAACTTTTATTATATCCAATTATAATAAAAATGAATAGGAGAGTTAAAGAAAAATAGAAAATATTCACCATTGATATAATAATAACTATCATTTGAATTTTGCAAAAAAAAATAGAAAATATCCAATATGTACTATATTTGCGCTTAATAAGAGAATATATAATCATTTTCTAACCAACAATCTAATGGAAAAACCTCAAATCCTCTTAGTTAATAATTTTCTAATTTTTTCTAATTTAATTTAATTTTATTTTTATAAGTCGAATATTTATTTTAAACATTTAAAAAAAAAAAAATAATAAATTAAATTTTAATCGTTCTGTACTTACCGTCTCTTTATTTTTACTTGATTTCGCTAAAACTTCTTCAAACCATTCCCATTGTTTTTGTGATTCATGACTTTCAACACCGGATAGTGCACTCACTTGACCACCACCTTGTCCACCATGATAATTTATATTACTAGTTGAACTACTACTACTGCTACCAGAATCACCAGAATTACCATGATTACGATTACCATGGTGATAATAAAAATTATTATTTTCATTTGTATCATCGATTTGTATACCAGTACGTTGTCGAACGGCTGCCATATGTGAATATTTAACATCATGTCGCATAAAATTTGTATTTAAAGCGATTATTCTCAGTCGACTCTTTGTTTGTTCAATCGTGTAGTAGCCTCCTGTAATGTATTTATCAAAGTAAAATATCACGATATCATGGGAAAAAAAGATATATATATATTTATTTATTTAACAAGACTATAATAATACTTTTATAAATATATAAAAACTAGTCGACAAACCTCTTTCAAACGTTTGTAATGCTTCAGATGGTAACCAATGTCGCCATTGTTCGCCAAGTCTACGGAAATCACCATTTTGCCCATCTTCATGACCAAGTACCGGAAATACAAATTGTGATGGAAATGTACGCCCCAAGAGCTCTGTTATATTTCTTAATAGATCCAAACGATGTGGTTCTAGTAAACGCTTGGCTGAATGCGACAAACCATCACTACAATTTGAATACAAATAGTTTAATTTTTTTATATATATAATATTAAGATTACTTTCTATATAGTATTTTCTTGTTTTGCTCATACAAAAATACTATTCATGCTTGTGGCTTTATTATATATGCAAATTTTATCATGTTAGATTTAATTTAGGCGATTCTTTACTATCAAAAAAAAAACTTTTAAACAGTTTGTCTGCTTTTTGTTACATTTATTCTATAATACATATCTCATTTATAACTTGTTCTTTTTTATACCATTTCACTTAATGGATTTATTTACATCATTGGCTTTCTTTTAGAATAAAAAAATAAAAAAGAAAAAACTAGCCAGAGAGTTTTTAGTCTTTTTTTTCCTTTTGTTTTAGCTAAAGTTAATTTAAGATCATTTTTCGCATACAATTTTAGTATATGCAATAGTTATTACCTTATTATAGTTATAGTTAATATAAAACATCGAAATTTAATCGGGCGATCAATAATTTTTTATATAAATTATTTAACGAAAACCTCCTACTGGTATACAAAAACCACTACTGGTATACATGTTTTATTTTTATTCAGTTTTAATAGAATTATTTCATGTATTTTTAGTTTTTGCGTGTTTATATAATGAGTTTTTAAATTTATTGATAATATAGTAATTGTGTTATACAGATTTTTAATTTAAATAACATGGCAAAAGTAAGACTAACTATTTTCTTATATTGCTTTTTGTTATTGAGAATAATCAGTAATTAAAAAGCTCATTAAGTTAATATATGAATTCAAAATGAAAATTCATTATTCATGTTTATTTAAATATAATTAATTTCCTAATAGTTAAGTTTAATTATAAAAACATCAAAAGATTATTTATATTTTTTTATATTAGTTGGTTGGTTGGTTGGTTAGTTAGTTGGTTAGTTGGCTGGTTAGTTGGTGGTAACATAACTCGTTCAAATCAATATATATTATTTTTCATGTTTTCTTTATTTTGCGAATAAGAAAAAAAATATTATAATTATAATAATTATAATAAAAATGGGTAAAAAAAAAAATAGTTTAAATCAGATAATATATTTAACAACATGCTATTTGGTCATTAAGTCAAATATATTCCGTTTACTTATTAATATTCTTCCTCTACTATATTTTGTCATGTGTATTAAATCAAACAAATAATATATTATATAAAAGCTATAAAAGCTCTATATTTAAACAAATAACAAACAAGTAGATTTACTATTTTTATCTTAGAATAAATTTTAATCGGTTTTAAATTAAATTCAGTAAAAATTTCCGGATAATAATACTGAAAATCCAGTAATAATAGAGAAAATATTTTAATTATTAAAAAGAATGAACGGAAACGGCATCCATTGTCAAAGTTAGATTGTCGTTAAAATCGGTTTTACTATTAAATTTCAATGCAAAATCGATTTATTTTTCTTTTTGAAAAAGTGTTTGCAAAAGTCTTATATAATTAAAGGGTAGCTAGAGAGCTTTTTTTTTTAAACTTATTGATTAGATAAAGAAAATCGTGATAAAGTAAGTAACAACATATGCACCGATTACTTTGTACAGGTACCGTGTACCTAAGAACATATTATTCTATCGTTGATGATAGACTAAACTATATATATATGTTAATGTCACATAATACCTTTTGTTGTTTTTATTTAACTATTATTATTTTAACTAAACACTGTAGAAAATTTATGTGCAAAAAAAATTCTAAAATGATTGTGACAAGCGATAAAATCAACCATTCGGTTATAATAAATAAATATTCCAAAAAACTGTAGTTTTATTTTATTTTTTATTTAACAATAATAAAATGTATTTATGATGCTTTTTCTTGTCAAGCTGTGAGTGGCAATAAAATAAAAAACCGACAACAAGGAAAACTTTTATTTACATTTTTACAAGTTTTTATTCGCTAAACTCCAAAATTTTTAATGTAATTCGTGAATATTTGTTTTCGTTTCTTTTTTTTTTTATTGTAATTTTTGTTTGTTTTTAATAAATGAATAAAAAAAAGATTTACCCAGTCCATAAGACAAATTCTACATTATCGCCTTGTTTTGATCGCATTGTTTGTGTTGCTGATTCTAGTAAACTCCACGGACTATCACAAAGATAATCACCATAACGGCCTGGTTGTCGATTTGAACTACTCTGATGATGTTCAGTGTGCCAACAACCTATATTTATATAAAAATAATTAATAAATTGTATAGAAATTATTGCAAAAAACAGAAACTACTTACTTCTGATAACATCGCCTTTAGTAGTGTAAAAAGAATCAAAATGCAAATCGGTAATATGCCAGAAATAACCTTAAATTATATTTTTAAAAAGAAGAAAATATTATTAACAACGAAATAGTATAAAAAATCATAAAATAAAAAAATAACATCAGCGTAAACCATTAATCTTTTTGTATTTGGGATGAGAAATTTTAAAATTATTATTTAGTTTGTTTCATATGTTGCACTGGATTTATTATCGGTAAATAATTATATTTGTATGGCAGAGTTTCGTGTGAAAGTTTAAATTACGTTTAAGGCAATAAAAGAATAAAAAAAAAGAAAAAACACCCCAACTAACCAGCCAACCGACAAGCACTTTGTATTACATTACTGCATTTGTTGTTAGAATTTTAAATGCACTTTTCATCTCGTGAGAGAGAAAATTTTGCCAGATGTATCACACAGGAGACACCAATAAAACGATCATCATTTTTGTTCTTTTTTTTAAAGAAAACTAAAACCACACATTGTAGATTCTTCAGTTTTTTTTTGTTTGTGCTTTTTGTGCTTTTTTCGTGCTTTTTTTGCTTGAATACTATTTAAATATTCTAGTTGAGTTTACATAACCGTTGGTAAAGCAGTGTTAAATTTTTACACTACTTTTTGACTGTTAATGTATTTTTGCTACAAGAAAAAACCATCCCATAGTTTTTTGAAACAATTTTATAACTTTTATTCTACTTTTCTTTTTATTTATTTATTTATTTATATAACTCTGGTCTATCAGTTATCAAAATAAAACAAAGTAAATAATAATAAAAGATAGAAGAATAAAACTTCTAGTCAAAAAAAAAAAACAAGAAAAACTTTTTCGCTTGCGTTTATTTCTGCATTTATTGTATTATTCACACTTCACAGTATAAATAAATTAAGAATAATTTAAAAAAGTTTTTATTTTATTGCAAAAAAAAAATCATTTTTCATTATTGATTAAGCAATTATTGCGTAAATTGAAATAAAAATTCATCATCATAATAATACAAAAGCGAAACGACCAGCATCATCATCATCATCATCATCAACAAGAGAAAATTTGGTGAAGAACAAACGTGATTATTTTATTTGAATTGCAAATTTCAAATTAGATACGATTGAAATACAATTTTTCTACTTTTTTTTTTATGTTTAATTTAATATACAATTTTTTTTTTTATCTCTAGTTAGAGTGACTAACGATGCACGTTAAATAACCAGCCACCAACCAACCAAACAAAAAGGAAGACAAAATGAAACTTTTGTCGCTGGTTTACATCATTGTCGCATTATTGTTGCTTATAGAGAAATTTATTTCTATAAAATAATTTCGTGCAGTATTTTATATTTATTTTAATTGAATTATTTGATTTTTATTTAATTTTAACTTTATTTTTTAAATTTCTCTATTTGTTGTTATTTAACTTTGTTGGCAAAAAAAATATAAAAAAAAAAAACTGTAACGCAAAATACATACGACAAACGATAATTTAAATTTATTTATTTATGTATTTCTGCTAAAAAAAAACATAAAAAAATAAACTTTATAAATCATAATTATTTTTAATTAAACTTTTTTTTGGGTCTATACTTTCATAATTTGTTTAACTTTATAAATTTTTAATAAGAAAAAAAAAAACAGAAAAATGTAAAAAGGCAAAATTATAAATATTCGCAAAGTAGGAAAAAAAAAAGCAAAACTTAACCGAAATGTCTTAAAGAAATATTAAAAAAAAACAACAAAGTATTGTTAATTTATAAATAAATAATGAAAATAAATAAAATAACAGCAAAAGTATTTAATAATTTCAATCAGAATAATATCTTAATGCTATTTTGTATATTTTATGCAAACAATTAATTTATTATAAGATAAAAAATGAATTTTTTAATAAAATTTCATAAATTTATTTATATATATTTTTATGCTAATATTATGAAATATGAAAATATTAAATAAATTCGGTTGATTTATTATAAGTAAAGGATCAGTTTTTGTATTCAAATACAATTTATTATCATTATTAGTAATTCTATTTGAATACGTATAGAAAAATAGTGTTTTTGGTAATTTATATGCTGGCAAAAGTGTTTGGTAAGTAATTCAAAAATAGTATAGTACACTACTCGTGAGTAAAACTAGTCATTAGAAACTCGAATTTTTTACTCTACTCGCTATTGCTCGTTCCGCAATATTAAATTCTCGTTTATAATGACTAATTTTACTCACGAGTAGTGTACTTTGCTTTTTCAAATAAGACTGAAAAATTTGAAAACAATTAAATAGAAAATAAGCCTACTAGATTGAAATACAAAAATTCCATATTAGAAATATTTAATAGTAAATTATTTATGAGATTCGAAAATAGGCCTGCTGCTACAAGTATGATGAATATATGAAAATCCATTACTCAACACTTAAAAGCAATGCGATTGATTCATTTTTCATTATACCACACTTGATAGTAAAGTATAGCATTACGGTACGAAAACTAGTTCACTTTTTTCAATAGAATTAAAAGAAAATTATTATTATTATTTAAGCATAATTATTTATATTATAAAACGACGATTTTGAAACGACAACCGTAAATATGTTTAGTCTATTGTTGAATCATTTTCAAGTCATTGGTTTTGCATAATTTCAGTAACAAAAGAATGGAATAAAACGTAGTCTATTCGCACTTGTACTTGAAAGAACACAATACCATCCACTTTATAAAGAATAACGATGACGGTGAAACGACCCTAAGACGGATATATAGTTAAAAGACTTTTTTTTCATCATTTTATTCATAAGCATATTGTAAAAAAAAAAAATAATCCTTAGAGAAATATCTATATGTTCATTGGGGGTAGTAAAAAATTATTTTTAAAATATGATAATTTTTTTTTTTTGTCTTTAAAAAGTTAATATTATTTTATGATTTAATTTTTAAATTAAAAAGTTAACAAACATTATTCATATGCAGATTTCACATAAATGGAAAGAATATGTAATTATGCTGCAAACTCAATGATGATAATAAAAACGGCGATACCAAAAAATGCGACATTTGGAACAGAAAATACAACTAGAAACGTTAAAGCAATTGAGTTTTCGTTGTTTCAGGAACTTTTAATTAATAAAATTGATAAACGTTGCAAAAATAATAAAAAAATTAAAGTGAAAATGATAAAATTATGACAACAAACAGAATATACAATAGAAAAATTGATATTTTTTTGTATTAAGGAAGATTATTATTCATTGACACATTTCCATCATAGAGAAGAAATGCGAAAAACTGAAAGTTTTATAAAGGTTGTTTGTACACGTTTGTACCATTCATAGACTATTCATGTGGAACATACACCGCCTTGGGGTTAAAATAACAAAACAAAAATAAAAAATATTTCGCTAAACTCAAATACCCAAAAGTCAACGAATAGAATTGATTTTATCGTTAAAGACTTCAGTGTAACAAAAAAATATATACACAGGAATCAATAAACTTTTCACGCTCAATCTCCTGATGATTGCCCGTTGTGTGTTGTTCAAATCTAACATTGTATTGCTGAAGGCATATACCATTTTTCAAGAATTTTATTTTATTTTCTCATCTTTTCGTTTTGTTTTCTTTGAATGATCAACAACATCAATTTGCGTGAATTTTCCTTCATTATTTTAGATTTCCATGATGACAAAAAAACTCTTAAATAATTTTTTTAGGTGAATATTTAATTTTCTTCTTTTCTTTTCGTGAATTCATTTTACATGGATTGAATGACACAAATATCTTCCTCTTCTTCATCATCATAATCCTCTTCTTATATCTTTTTCTATTATTATTATTATTTTTCTTGTTTTTCCTATGTTTGTTGTTGAAGAATGATCATTAAATTTTGAAATATCTTCTTCTTCGTTTTGTACTTTTTAAAAATATATATATATATGAGAATTTTATCTAGATAATCAATAATCAATTTAATGAGGATTTAATTTTAATACAAAAAAAAGAAAAAAAAAACTCACAGTTTATATCAAAACCTCATACTAGAATTTTCATCATTTTCCTTTTCGATAGATTATAAAAACGTAACCGTAACATGGTCAAAATTTAACTTTATATTTATATTTTTCTTCGTTTTTTTTAATTTAAAATTATTTGATAACGTCGTGGATGGATATCGACTTAAAAATATACTCTGACAAGATAATTTCGTTTATTAATTTTTTGAGTAAATAAATTTTTGCAGACAGTTTTTTACCGTCCTCTTCTTCTACTTTTGTTTAAAAAAAAATGATTTCTCCACAAAACCATCAAACCAATTCATTCATAACTGTTCATACCCAAGTATTAACTTATAAAGTTTCAGCAATTTTCCTTTTTTTTTTCCTACGAATAATAAAATATTTATAAAACTTTTATAAAGTATAATTTTTGTGGTTAGGGATGTTTTGTTTTTTTTTCTTTCTTTTAAAGCTTTATTTCTGAATTAGACAAATCAATAACAAACAACAGAGATTGAATAAAAATACATAAAGATATTGCTTTTATCATTATTTCGTTGACGTTTATTCTTGTAAATAAAGAAAAGCAAGAAAAAAAAATTTCTAATGACAATTAAAATACTAGATTGATGACATCCGTTTATTGTATAGAAAATGAGTACAGGATGTTTAATAACAGGAAGAAATATAATGAATTTAGATCAATTGACTCATATTATATAATTTTTGTATTTATATATTGAAAATTAGAATTTATTATAATAAAAATAGGCAATTATGTATACTTAAATTGTATATTTTTAGTTATTGCTTACGGCAATATAATTAGCAATTATGATTTATCGATAGATAAACAAACTAATAATTTATAATACAGTACTTGCTTTTTTATGAAAATATCATAGAAGAATAATAATAAAAATATATATATTTTGATTAGCTTTTACTATACACAACTGTAGACAGACACTTTGAAAATCTTATCGCAAAATAATAAAAATAGCAATAAGGGAAAAACAATCTATCTGGAAAAGAATAACAAAATGTCATAACATGTAAGTGTCTAACAAGTAAAATATCTGTACAAAAGCCCTTTTTCTATTTTCATATGTACTTATATATATATAGAAACACTGAGTATACATAAGCCAAGTTGTCATGATGTAACCAATTATGTCACACATACTTGTTATTTTTCCTCACAATATGTAAAATTTATGTTTAACAACAGAATTTTACAATAAGACAAAATCTAATATTGTATGTAGAAAAAGTAAAAAGTAAAAAACAGTAAGAGGTTGTATAAGGGTTATTAAAGAATGTCCTTTTTATGTTGCCAACCACATTAAGGTCAAGCTGAGATTTAATATCATCTGATGTTTTTTGTAACTTGAGCATAGAGAGTTAAAACTATAGAAAGAAATTGTTATTAGATAGAAAGAAAAAAGAAATAGAAAATAAATTAACAATCTTAAATTACAAGTCAAAATGTATTTATCTATAAATTCTACTTGACTTTAGATTGTGTTTTTATACAAAAAAAAAACGTAAATTATACAACAACTATATTAATTTTTGAGCAGCAAATAAGAAAAAAAACCCCCAAAAAACAAAGCAAAAAAAAGAATAGCCAAGAATGTAAATTTAATAACAGATTTAAATGGCTTAAATATTTAAGTTTTCTAAAGGTATTTAGGACCAAATAGAATAAGAGAGGTTTTATCTTTTGACAAAAAAAAAGAAAAGAAAAACAAAGTGGCCACAAAGAGAGTAGAACTTTTAACAAACAAACAAAAATAGAAGAAAATAATAGTTTAACAAACAAACTTTGTTTGTCCACAAAGAAAATTGTTAAAAACAACTTTAATCATATGAGAAATTAGGTAGAAATATTTTTGTTATAAAGTTCTTGAGTAGAAATGATAGAACAGAAATGATAAACTTTTGCATAAATAGTTTTGTGAAGGATTTTCTTTTTTTATTGAATTTTGCTAGTTTAAAAAAATAATAATAAAAACTATTTTAATTTCTAAATTAATCTAAGTGCAATGAATTTTTTTTTAACAGGTAATTTAATATAATTTTTTGTCGTTCACAGGACGCAGACATACTGTTAAAACTTGTTTAAAAAAATATGCAAGTAACTACCAATCAGTGTCCTATAGAATGAATTTAATGAATTTTCGGGTTTTCCATTTCATATGCTTGACACATTCGTTTTGTACATATGAATTTTTATTCACTCAGATTAAATGTTGTTAAAAGTTTAACAAGAAGAAGAAGAAAAAGGAAAAAAAAGGCAACAAACTGTCACTACTATACAAATCGTGCTGCTCAAGGGATTCTCGAAAATATTTTTATTTCTATTTTTCTTGTATTTAAAAAAAAAAACATAGAAAATACTCTAAACTGTGGTTAAGGAATTTTTACACACATATAAAGTTTTTTTTTGCAAACTTTTATATCTTTTTTGTTAAAAAAAAAAAAAAAGAATTGAAATCTATTTTATTTTCTATTTTTAAAAATAAGTTAAAATTTATTCTATGCCATGACCTCAATTATGCATACAAAACGTTAACTACTTTTATATTATTTATAAAGATTTTTTTTTTTTTTTATTGCGAAAAGTGTTTTGAATTTTATTCAAAGTTTGTTTCCATCAAACGATTGATTATGCGGAAAAATTATAATTGAATTTTCATTTCTTTGAATATTTTGTTGATTCATTAAAATTCTTTACTTATTTTAATATTTTATTATTCTTCGTTTATATAAAATAAATGTTTAAACATAAAAATAATTCTTAAATACACTTAACTTATCATAATTTTATTTATCTTTATTTACATAATAATAATATATATAAGGACGAATGATATAAATTCCAATAGTCATATGAGCTTAGTAAAACTATATATATGTGTATTGTGCACTTGTGTAGTAAAAGGTTTGACACAGAAGATCAATTTTCTATAATATAAATAAAAATAAGATAAATATGAAACTCATAGGAGTACAATAAACACTTATCGATTTGACTTTATCGAAATACATTTGACATTGAGTATTAAATATTGAAAATGGAAGCGAAAATGTAAATATTTCTATTCCGGTGACAATGTTCAAATTCTACTAACAATTTGTGCTTATTTATTCTTAGTTTAAACTCATTATTAAGTAATTGTGTTTAATTAAATTAATTAATTAATATATATATAAATTTGTTAATGGTTTTTTACTATAAAATAATTCATTTTTTACCTATTTTTGCTGTTACCACATTTGTTTGTATTGTTATTAATATAAATACCCATAAGCATTTTAAGGATATTTTTATATCTTTTCTAATCCAATTGAACGTCATTTTATGATTTTTATTTTTTTTTTTATTACAATTAATTAATCAGCTGTCATTTGTTGTTTTATATCCAATAAAAATTTTTTCTATCTATTATTCACTAATAATAAAATCACATTTCATCACTCACTTTTTCTGTGTATGCACATTACGTACATAATTAAAATTAAATAAAAATAAAACTTTTTTCAGTCTTTAATTATGTCACTGCAATATGTTTATTTGCTTTTTTTATTTATTTAATTAATTTATTTTTTAACTAGATAAACACAGAATATAAAATTTTTAAATTAAAAATTGTTCAAATTTTTTTCGTGTTTTTTTTTTTATGTTTAAATAACGAGTGATTTCTGTAGTATAGTTTTTCTACGAAAACATAATAAAACATAAATCATAATAATGTTTATCCTTTTTTGTTTGATACGTCTTTTAAATGTTTTGTAATAATTCATTTTTTGTTATACATTTTTATTATTAAATTTTAATGGTTAAATAATAATAATAATGTTGTAGAAATGTCATTTTCGCCATGTGTATATTAAAACAAAAGAAAAATTTTATTGTCGAAATGTCATTAGCAGTGGAGGCGCCTGGTATAAATATAAATACAAAAAATATGAAATAATTTATTTAAATCTAATTTTATTCTTGTATAATTAAAAGTAGTTTTGACTAAATTAGTAATAATAATAATAATAATTTTTATTTGTTAAACCATTTGACCATTCTTTTATACAAAAACATTTAAAATAGAAATACAATTTAATAGAATAACAATCGTAAGGAATAAGCACCTGATTTATTCTCTAAATCAGTAATAACCTAGAAAACTATTTTCCGAATTGTTTTATTTACTTTTCATATTAATTCAATTAGAAAACTTTTAAATATAATTTTCAGTTAATAATAATAATACTGTTGAATATCCAATAAAATTAAATTGAAATTTTATTAAAAGTGAAAAACAGAAAAAAAAAATATAAAATAGCGGAAATTCCATAATAATAAAAATCCATTTAAAAGAGATAAATCTTTTTCTTGGTATAAATAAATACAATGTTTAAGTTTTTATCACTAAGAATACTAAAAAAAAAACCTAAACTAAACTAAATTCAAAAAGTTTTCTATTTATTTTTTATTATGATTTAGGTAAAACAATAAAAACGTAAATAAAATAAGTTTTTATGATTTTTCTATGCTTTTTTTTTTTTTGTATTTTTGGTTTAACATAAATTTCTGTATTTATTAATGCAATGCAAATAGAAATAAAGTCAAATAATGGTTAAATAGAGTAAAGTTTAAAGACATGAAATTGTTGATAAAAGCTTACTTCGTTCAACCAAACAACAAAAAATAATAATAATAAGTAGCAAAAGGAAAGAAATTTATCCGCACCGTGTTTATATTTGAATAAATTAAATCTTAAATATATTCAAACACTGTATCCAATTAATTAAACAGAAAAAATTATAATAAGAATGAAAGTAAAATAAGAATGAAATGATTTTTCATGTTTTCTCGAGTCACCCGATTAAATATAATGTTTGTTGTTATTCTTTAATAAACTTTTGGTTTTCTTTGTCGCTTTTTTTATGTTTAAAATTCAAAAAAAAAAAGAAAACAGAAAATTAATTCACCTTATCGACAACACGCAACACAAAAGCACAAATAATATTTCCTTAATGTGCACGGTATCCTGTTAAACGAATATTTAAAAGTCATCATTTCTTTATTTATTTATTTAGTTTTTCCCTTTTTTTTGCTGCTGTTATTGTTATTGTTGTTGATCCGTACATATAATTATTACACAAATATTTAAAATTATAATAATAATTTATGTATTTTCACCAGTTAAATAAACGTTTTATAGTTATTAAATCACTAAAAACAAAAATTAAATAAAGTCTTTTTAAGCTTTTATTAATTTAGAAAAGAAAAAATGGAAAAACTTTTATGCATTCGAATTTTTTTTACTTTTGATAATGATTTGACGGGTGATATGATTTTGTTCGGAATGTTTTTCAAAAACACGACCAGTTACCGTCAGTATTTGTTTTATACTGAAAATGGTATCGAATAAAAGTTTACCTTATCCTTATTCAACCCACGGCCAATCGTGAAAAATCGTAACTTATGTGCTTTCTACGAAGTGGGCTTTATTTTTGTATTTTGTGCTTTTTTAATTTTATTTCAATTTTTTTCCATCTTGAGACTATTGTGAATATTTGAACAATGCGCAGATTTCTTTTACTCATAATGATAAATTCTTCCCTGAGTTATACCAGAGGTAAATGAGATGATATTGAAAGGGAAGGGTTTGTTTTTATTGTTTATGCAGAAAATTGAGAATTACAGAGAATATCATGCCTGATTTTGGCCACGTTTTGTTTTTTTGTTGTTTTGCCAGAGAACTGTGCGCCTCCAAATCTCGTAAAGAGTAGAGTAATCGTTGCGGTTTTTTACGAAGCAACACAAACAATCTATGTAGATATTTTTTGGTAGAAAAAACCACAGCGATAACTCGCGAAAAACATTATTATTATGCTTTTTTATCATTTTTGATGTTCTTATTATTATTTTATTTTTTTCGTGTATATGATTAAATATATTTTTATTTTTGTTATTCTTCTACCCTAATTGTAATAAATCAATTAGGGCGAAAACAATTGCTTCATATTTTATGATTTAGTCTAAGATTACATGAATTTTTCTTTCTTTTTTTTTTTTTATTTCCTATGCTTGTTTTACATATTATTATGTCTATATGTTTTGTAATTTATTTCTAAAAATTAAATTTATATACGACCGAAGGATAATAATATTTATGTTATGTTTAAGCATAACTATTGAAACGTGAATAAAAACGCATAGATAACATTATTATAAATTATTTAATGTAAAAGAAAAAAAGTATTTTCAAGTAATCAATGACTTTAATTTAAATTTTGCATCAAAAAATAATTTTATTAAATTGAATTGATATGCAACCATAGGGTCCATACATCCGAATAGTCGAAAAAAGTATGAAGAGAAAAAAAAAGGAAGTATATATATATATATGGATAAAGGATGACCGGATATCAAACAGGAAATGTGTTTCGCAGAACTTTTTCCAACAATTTTTTTTTTTCGTTTCGTTTTGTTTGGGTTTTTTTTATACTTCTAACTGATCAACGGAAATTGTTCTAAATGAATTGTGTGCATGACTGTGACCTGACTTTCTTTTAATTTATCTGGTTTGTCGGTATTTAAGGATTATGTAATTAATTTATTCAGTTGATTCAATATCGAATCTATTGATTAATTTTTAGTAGCAAAAAACAAAATTATTTAAATGAAATAAAAGTGCAGAATATTAAGGTAAAATTAATTATTACTGGCAACAACCTGGCTGTTTATGTTATCACGATTTTACTGTAATAGAAAAGTAATTTTTAATTAATTCTTTTTACTTTTATTATAAAATTTAATTTTTTTTTTTATAATAAAATAAAAAAGTAAATAGATTTTAATTCGTTAAAAGGTAAATAAGAAGAGATACAAGCAAGAATAATAAATTAAAAATTAAAATGTTGAATAAAGCAGGTAAAAATTGAACATTTTGATATGTAAATATGTGTTCAATAAGTTTTCAATACATATTGTATTCGTTTGTAATAGAAATTTCGGCTAATTTGTATTTGCCCCGTTCGCGGTATTGAGATTTAACAGGTAAATCTCAACACAAAGGTAAAGTTAATTGACTTCTTTTTCGTTTTATTTTGTTTTGTTTATTGCATTTCGTATAAGATCTTGTAGTAAACGAACGTACATAGTATATAAATAATAATAATAATAATCAAGTTTTAACATTTAGACAACGTATTTGTTTTTGAAAAGTGTTTTTATTTTTTTGGTTAACAAATAATCGCATCATAATTACTGTTTGTTACTCAAACATATATTTAATTGTTATTAATTTATATAAAGTAGTTTAATTAATTTTAACTATTTATTATTTTATTTAATTAAAGAATTATTATTATTAGTGAACGACACAAAATGAGAAAATTTACAGTTACATTATTTATAATTTGTTATTTGGTATCATCTTATGTTTATTCAGCCAGCATTTTAGGTAAGTTTATTTTTCATTTGTTCTACTTAATCAGACACAACGTTAATAAATTTTGCATTAATTTTTTTTTTTTTATATTCGTGGTGCCGTGACTAATATTTAATTATTTTTTTTTTAGATTTTATAACATTAACAGAAATTGAATCGCGTGACGAATCTGTAGAAGAAAATACTGCCACTAATTCAGATGATGGAAAAAAAAATTGTCTATGCAACGGTCCATCATGTATTTGTTGCATTGATTTTAATATGACCTTAATTGATTTAGGAGGACCAGGCTGTGTACGTTTAAAGTATTTATCAGCGGATGAGGGTATTGCATTAAATGTATCATATGGTGATAATTTATTACATACGGAAACAGTTCGTGGACCAGATCCAGCGCCAACCTGTTTAAATATATTTTCAAAATTAGCACAAATGTGTGCAAGGTTTAGTGAACTTTTACCAACTGATGACGGTTTGCGTGGTTGTATGCAACTTGAACCAGTATTGTTAGGTGAAGTTCAATTAGAATTGCCATTAGGCTGTTTTCGAATGGGTAACGATGGAATGCATATTATAGACTCTGCGACTGATGTAATTAAAGAACAAGATCCAGAAGAAGAGTAATTATTATATTTATTTCAATTAATCATCAAATTTAACTTACTGGTTTTTTGCAGAACTACCGAACGTTCGGAAGCAACAACTCCGGCTGATAGTACTAATGTTTCTGGTGGTTTACCGAGTATTGCCGGTTTTACCGCCGATGAAATACTGGCAGCTGTTAATCATTCAGCAGATGAAGGAATTGAACTAATTTCAAGTTGGTTAGGTTTAACAGTGAAACGATTAAATAAGACTGATACAGTAGAAGACAAAGATAAATCGCCAGTAACAGAGACTCATGAAATAAAGAAGAACGGCGATCAGGAATAACATAATTGTTTTATGCAACAAGTTTATCATCTCTTTGCATACATTTATGATACGAGATATCTTCTACATTCTTCATTATTTTTATTCATTATTTATTGTAAAATATTATTTTCAATACACACGTAGTATCTTTAGTAACTGTAAAATTATATACATGTGTATTATTCTACCTGAGACTTTCCTCTGTCTTTCATTAGAAATACAATAAAATTATGCAATTATATATATATATGTATTTTATATGTATAACGAATGAAAAATAATTTTAATAATCCGTTATATATATGTATAAGCGTTTTTTTTTTATTTATTTATTTTTTGGTTAACGATTATTTATATTTTTAATAGATTTATAACGAGACACGTCAATAAAATATTAATAAATAAGCAAAATAGAAAAAAAATTAAAAACTCTTCAATAAAATAAAATTAATTGTATAAATTACTCTTCCAATAGAACAATAATTATTATTATCATTATTATTATATTAAATAAAGTAACATAGAATTAAGATATAAAAAAATAACGAAACAACGAAATAACGAAATTTTTTATCAATTATAAATAAAAAGTAAATTACACAAACTTCTGTAAATGAATTTATATAAAAAATAATTTATTTTTCTCTCTTTTATGTTGTTTTTGTTTCAATATTTAATGCTTGATTTTGTTGTTCATTATCTTTATTATCGTTATCATTGCCATCGGTGTCATTTTTTAGTTTATTGTTATCTATTGTATCAATATTCTCACTTGTTTTATCATTCGGAATTTTATTCTCCTTTTGCTGTATTTCAGACGTGTCCTCAATCACTGGACAATCATCAGCTAATAATTAAATTAATTTTTATAATCAAATAATATTTATTAATAATTAATCAATCAATTAAATTACCTGGCTCTTTATCTAGCATAAACATTTCATCGATTGTTAGATTTTTTGTTTTCTGACGAAATAACGCAACTTCTTCTAAGAATATTTCCCAAAATGTTTTATTTTCCTTTGTCTCAAATAATGACTGTTAAAAATGTAACGAAAAAACAATTATATAATTAATAAAAAAACGAAATTTCTTAATTAAAATTATATTTACTTTAAATTTGGAATATATTGCAACAGCACAATTTCTTAATTCTTGTGCTTTTAAATTAAATAAAATCTTATCACTGTCTGTCATATCCCATTCTTTTAAATTACCAACATAATGACGTAATCTCTTTATGGTATTCACACAAAATGGATGCTTTTTTAACATTAAAGGTGATACTTCCAACTCTTTAGGACAAAAAAGAAAATTATTTTCCCCAAATTATTAAATATCCATCTCATCAGTTTTTTACCTTTATATTTCTCCAATAACTTAATACATTTACCAGGATCTGCTTGTTTCAAACTAACTGTGCTTTTTATTTGCTGATCAAAGTCCAATAATTTCTTTTCATTATTTAATGCTTCAATATTTCTATTAGATGCGTCCACTGTAAATAAATTAAATGATAATAATTTATATAAACACAAAATTAATTTAAAAAAGCAAATATAATAATTGCAAATAATATAATGGACGAGGTCATCATATTCACTATTACAGCGAATAATTATAATAAATACATTCGTTTGTAAGAATTTATTTTTAATTAAATTAAGAAGTTTTTATGAGAAACAAAAAAAAAAAACATTGACAAATCCTACCATTATTTAATTTATCATCCATCAATAATTTTAAATGTTCCTGTGATATATTGGGATATAAATCTAAATAATCATCGCCTATTTCATTTACTTTTAATAGACCATTTTCAATTTTATTCTTCATTATAATTGCTCTCTTTGCTGCTTCTTTATGCCACATCTGTCTTTTAAGGTCATTTTTAAAAAAAATTGGTTTATTATAATCCAATTTTATACCGATGCAGTGATTATTTGGGGTCAAAACTAGTAAACAATTACCAAATAATAATTTATTCATATCTTCTTTATTTTCATTATCTTTATTTATTAATTTTGTGTCTGTAATAATATTTTTTTCATCGGTTCTTTCATTCTTTTTCATTTCATTTATATTTACTAAAATATCACTTAATTGTATATTTAAATTTTGATTAACAATTGGGACATTGTCTATATTTTTATAAACTGAAAAAATGTTTAAATATAATAAAATAGTTTCAACAAAATAAATCAATAAAATTAGCGAATTAGAATAATAATGGAGCAATAATATAAATTTGTTCTATCAGTAATAACGAGGATGAAGTGAAATTTTCTCGGTCTCATACAAATGAATGGGAGCTGGGCTTAATAAAATTCTACATTTTATGTAAAACATAAACATCAAACCATTATAATTGTGATTTTCTGAGAATCATGATTATTGACACAATAATGTTAAATTGTATAACTAGAGATTATCAATGAATAATTATTTAATTTTCTTAGTTATTTAAAGGATCGACGAAACTTATTGTAAAATTTACTTATATAAGGCAAATGTGGCATTCTATAAATACTTTATATTATTGTTGTTAAGCCGAGTACTTTCAAGTTCAACCTCGTGTGTTTAAGTAATTATAGTTATTTCTTTTCATTATTTTGACATAGAATTACTAACAATATTTGCTTTTTATATTATTGTCATTATACGAAATTTACTTACCATCGTCATCCTTTGACTGACGATCCAACTAAAACAGAAAATAATTATTTAAATAAATTTTCTTCATTTAACAATGAATTTATAATTAATAATTACACTTAAAATTTTTGCTGGTTTTACATTATCCGGACTCATTACATCGTTTTGTATTAATTTTCGTTTAGGTGTAACTACTACATCTTCTGTTTCCTCATCTAAATATCTTTTATTAAATGAAATTGAATATTTTAAATTAATTAATAAAAATACATTTTAAAAAACTGCAAAAATTATACCTTTTTGGTTTAATTTTACGACCACTTCTGCTAGTTAATTCTCCGGTACTAGCGACAGTGCTCACATCTTTTGCAATTACATTATTTGATGATCTTTCGTGAGCTCCTGATAATAATGCTAAATTATTTTCATTCAATTCATTTTTGTTTTGCGAATTTTTTGTTACTTTCTTAATATTTGATGAATTCTTATTTAGGTCTTTATCTGTTGACGGTGATTTTCTGCTCGGTTTGTATTGGCTTTTTATTTTGCTCTGATCTATTACTAATTCATTTTCAGAAACTGAACCATCTTCAATACTGTCATCTTCTAATAAAGAACTGTCTTGATTTAACATGATCGGTAGTATTTGCGACTGAAATTAATTAAATTCAATAAAATTAAATATATAAAATCTAATAGAATTGCAATAAATTATATAATTTATATAGCAATAATATTACAATAAACTCACTGATATTGGTGCAGAATCTTCGCCATTTAGAGCTAGTTCAATTTGATCCATTGCTTCTTTAAAATGATTGCGTTTTAAATTTTTCTCATTTGCAAATTTATCTTTATTTTCAAGATACGTAAAAGCATCCTCATATTTAATATTCGCCCTGAAAATATATACAAATTGAGTAACAATAATAAACATTATTTAATACACTGCATTGCTTTGTGAACATAAAATGTTTGGATTTATCGCATGATAAAGTAAAACTAAAACATAAATCATCGGCAGAGTCCATAAACTTTAATCTGGGATATTTTAATCACTTTTATTTTATATTTTTTTACTAAAATAAAATTATATTGATATATCCCTGCGTTTGATATTTGTTAATAAATGTAAATTATCAAATGGCGTCCACACCATATGATGCGCACGGACTATTTTCAAACAAGCCGCCGAAGCATTTTAAGCCAACGCAAATACATACGAGACTTATCGATGGCGGCCTTGTATTTATTTTTACATTTGTTAAGGTGGTTAGAAATAAATACAAATAATTATTAAAAGGCATGGTGTAATATCTTCACCATAACTTACGTTTCACCAGTTCCATAAAAATATACATTATATTTATTTTTATTTAAGATCTTTGTTATCTAAAAAGTAAATATCATATTAAGTAATTAATATTTGTGTAAATATTATGCATTATTCAATATAAAAATACCTTGGCCGGCCACGGAGGATAACCTTTTACTTTAGCAAACACTAAATCTCCAATATTAAACAATTTTTCTTTTTTTCCCATAATTGATTTTTTTATTATTACTTGTCAAATGATAAAATATTTATATTTATAAATCAATACATTTATAGAAGTTTTATTAATTATATAAACTTGATTTAATATTTAATTAATGACAATAATCTTTTTTTAACTTCTTTTACAGAAAAATAAAACTTTACCACCAAATCCAATAAACATATTATCTTGATGAAGCTATAATCAATGCATGACCGATGATGTTTTTAAATCAGTGCTGTAAAAAATAAAAGACACCATATTTCTATAGAGTTATTGTGTGAAGTTGTTTACAATTATTATTATTCAGTATCTATTATTAAATAATATGCCCACAAGTGATTTCAGTTTCATAAAAACAGCACAAAAGTAAATAAAATTTGTGTTTATAATAAAAATTTATTATTTTTATAAAAAGTAATATGTCAGTAAATGTATTTACAAAAAAAAATTATATAAAAAGCAAATAAATATTATGCAAGCACTTCGAGAAAGTTTGACAAGTGTTTCTTCAAATGCAAACGAAGTATTACAGGACTCCAGTATTATAAATGCTGGCAATGTTTCGTCACCTTCATCGTTTTCGGGCGATGAATCCTCTGAAAAATCTCATGCTATACCCACTTCTTTAATAAAAGAGCATTGGCAACTCATTTTAGCAGAAGTATTCATGAGTTTATGATATAACGAAATTGTCATTGTTATAAGAATATCTTTTAGGATGCCCCAATAAATGAAATTAAAATTGCTATTGATCGTTGCAAGGAACTTGTTACTAATTGTGATGAGTGCAGTAGTGAAAGGAATTGGCTAGTGAGGCATTTAGTGGAATTACGATTTCGTCTTAGAGAATTACAAGATGTCATTGAAGATCCGTGTGCTAATGGACCTACAAGCAAAGTAATTGTTAAACAAAATACTTAAGTACACTTAATAAAAATTGCACATAATTTAAAGGTAATTTTAGGACATCATTTTATTAATAGACAAATGCGAAATTCACCAGCATCAAAGCAATATTGTGATCATTGTTCGGGCATTATATGGAGTGTTGTCCAAGCGTCGTATATTTGTTCTGGTGAGACATTGTGTTCTTCAAAAATAAAAAAATTTAAACAATAAATATTTTATTTAGATTGTTCCTATTGTGTACATCATAAATGTTTATTTAATGTATTACGAATTTGTGCTCACGTAATAACTTCAGA
This sequence comes from Ptychoptera contaminata, assembly GCA_963942525.1. Taxonomy (NCBI): domain Eukaryota; kingdom Metazoa; phylum Arthropoda; class Insecta; order Diptera; family Ptychopteridae; genus Ptychoptera; species Ptychoptera contaminata. Next base: position 35,659,071 of record OZ012638.1, on the reverse strand, counting down.
ATGTAAAAGTCCTTTGGAAGATATATGCCCTGAGATAGGTTTATCAGATCAATTATATAAATGTGCAGAGTGTCCTACATTACTGAATTTTAGTAAGTATTAATATTCTCATATTTCAGTATTAAATGTATGCTACTAACATTATTATTTAATTGGGTAAATAAGCTATTCCAAAAAAATATATTTGCTTTGGCAAACATTATCGTACAGGTAATAGAATTACTAACAAAATCACGCTAATATTGAAAATATTAACAATTTACAAGTTTTCATATATTTTTTGATAATTTATTTTCAGAGGGAACGTGGATTGAATCTCGTATATGTGATTATTCAGGCCTATACTATTGTCCAACTTGTCATTGGAACGATACAGCAATAATACCAGCAAGAGTAGTACATAATTGGGATTTTGCTCCACGCAAAGTGGGCCGATCATCGTTGCAACAGTTACAATTATTGTATGACAAACCTGTTATTAATCTAGAGGAACGTAATCCAAAATTATTTGTATTTATACAAATGTTAAGTTTAGTTAAAGTAATTAAATCAATTTTTTTTTGTCTTAACATTACTATAAAACATTTCTTGTTTTATATTTGCAGAAAATTCGTGAAAATTTATATTTAATGAGAAAATATTTATGTGAATGTCGTTTTTCAATGAGTGAGAAAATCTTAGAACAAAATATTATAACATCAAAAAGGCACTGGATTGAAAAGCCAGATATGTATAGTATTACGGATTTAATAAATGTTGAAAATGGAACAATAATTGATTCGATAAATAAAATATTTGATTTATTTGATAAACATATTCGTAGCTGTGAAGTAATGCTATATAATTATTTTAAAAAAATGATTGCAAATATTTTAATTGATTTATTTATTTTAGATATGTACTGGGAAAGGTTATTTGTGTGAAATATGTGGTAATAATGAAATAATATATCCATTTGATGATGGTGCAATAACATGTAAGATATGTAATTCCGTGTATCACAGGGTGTGCTGGATAAGAAAAAATTCATCATGTATTAAATGCAAACGTATTGAGCAAAGAAAGTCTATGCAAGAAATTGATTCTAATAATATTGCTGATAATTGATCATTTTTATTTTAGCTATTGTTTTTGCTATATATTATGAATTATTTTTAATTAATATAATAATAATTGCGGAATTTTATAATAAAACTGATTTTACTTTATTTTAAAAAAAAATTTTTTGTGTTTTTTCATGGAATATCCATGTCTGCCAACATAATATAGATAAAGTCACAAATTGTGTATACTGCGTTTGACTTATACCAGTTGTCAATTTGTCATTATTTAATTAAATTTATACAATTGAAAATATCATTGAGTCATAATTATTTAATTTTTTTTTATCTTTTAAAATATAGTTTAACAATAATCATGGGAACGCCAGGGGATAAATTAAAAGTAATTATTCCAAAAAATATGTGTTAAATAGTATCATGAATTTATATACTCAATCTTTTTTATTATTAGAACCAGGATATTATGGAAGTATTAAATACCTATAAAGCACTACAATACAAAGTTGAAAATTTTGGTAAGCTCATTAATATGCTTTAATATATATATCTTTTGTTATTATTTTTATTTTCAACAGTATTTAATGATGGAAAAAGCAAAGATTTACGAAATTTACAAGGTACAATTCCAGTGGTATACAAAAGTATGTTAACTTTGTGCTTTTCTTTGTGTTTTGATTTATTAATTATATATATATATGTTAATTTTTGTTATTAAAGACAATACTTATCATATACCTGTGTGTATATGGTTAATGGATACACATCCAAATAATGCACCCTTGTGTTATGTTAAGCCTACGTCTGACATGCTTATTAAAGTCTCAATGTATGTTGATCATAATGGTAAAGTTTATTTACCTTATTTGCATGATTGGCAGCCAGTATGTATAGTTATATATTAAGAAAATCCTTTGTTAGACAAAAGTTCATACAATTTATTTTAGAACTCTTCTGACTTGCTTGGCTTAATACAAGTAATGATTGTTACATTTGGTGAATATCCCCCAGTTTATTCTAAGCCAAAAGATAATGCTTCGCCATATCCAGTGCAAGGTAAACACAAAAATAATATATTTATTGCAGATAATATTATTAATTAATTAATACATTTGGACGATAAGCATCTTACATGCCACAACCGGGTGTTACAAGTCAAGCAGGTTATCCTCCTTATCCTGCTGTTGGTTCATTTCCACCATACCCATCAAATAATTTTGGTTATAGCCCTTTTTCTACGTCAGGAGGTAGTTCACAGGCAGCTCATTCTTCAACAGGTCCTGGTTATCCGCCTTATATGCAAAATTTTCCACAAATGCCAACACCAACAAATTATACAAATCCCTATGTAAATATACTAACAAATATGCAAATTAAAGCATTGTTTTACGAGGTTTTAATATTTTAATAATTTCAGGATCAACAATCTAATCAAACTGGTACTATAACTGAACAACACATAAAGGCATCTTTAATAAGTGCTGTTGAAGATAAATTAAGAAGGTAAATAGTAATTTCTAGTAATAAAATATATATATTTTATTAAATATTATTCGTAGACGCATTCAAGAACGAGTACATCAATGTCAGGCAGAAATTCAAACATTAAATCGTACTAAACAGGAACTTACTGAAGGACGTACAAAAATTAATGAAATTATATCGAAACTAGAGAGAGAAGAGGTTGGTGAATTGAAAATAAAATAAAATTGTTGAATTAATTATTTAATACTGAAAATTTTTATTTTCTTTTAAACAGGTTGATTTGAAAAAAAATATTTCAGTATTGCAAGACAAAGAACAAGAATTACAAAAAGCATTAGATTCTTTAGAAAAATTGAACGGAATTGATGTTGATGAAGCGGTTATCACAACGGCCACGTTATACAGACAGTACGAATTACCTCATTATATAAAATTCATTAAAATTTAAATATTTTTATTTAATTACAGACTATTGAATGCCTATGCTGAGGAAGCAGCAACAGAAGATGCTATTTATTATATTGGAGAATCATTAAGATCCAATGTTATTGACTTAGAGACATTTCTGAAACATGTCCGTCAATTATCAAGAAAACAATTTATGCTTCGTGCTCTAATGCATAAATGCCGACAAAAAGCTGGACTTGCATGCTAATATAACATAAGTGCGCATATATATAAATTATTCTTTAATTATAATGATAAATATTTTCTTGGCAGTGTTATTAGCAGCACCAAAGTGCACAATTTTGCAACGATCATAATAATATATAAAATAATATTGTTTCTATTTATGAATTTAATAAAAATATTGATGCCATGCTTATTAAATTTGTTTTTATCATTTTATTCAAATTTTCAAGAGATTATAAAAAGTAATTAATACACTTTATTTCATTGAAATTATTTCATTAATCACTTTTGAAGAAAATAATAAAACACAATTTCTTCTTCTCAGACTCTATTTAAACATATATTCCAACAGATAATGACAAAAATAATATGCCAAAACCTAAAAATATTGCGGCAAATAAACTTATAACTAATTCTTTAAATATAACACCATCTTTGGAATGTTGCTGGTGATGTATTTGATCTTTCTTTGGTCTTGATACTTCAAAAACGAAAAACCATGCAGTAAAAAATGTTCCAATAATTAATAAAACTGTTGCCAAATGTGGAAAAACAGCCGGGTTTATTGGTGATATATACCGCTTCATTGATTCCATGTTATTCTAAAAAAATAATAAACAATTGAAGTTAAATTAAAAAATATATATAAAACATTAAATATATTTGTACTTGCATTTGTAATTATATATAAATTCTAATAAAAAAGTATTCAATATTAATTTATTTAAGCAAATTACGTGGCCAACAATACTATGCTCTATTGTTGATTTTTGACAATTGCATTATTTGACATACGACCGGTGCTGAAATAGAACTGACTATATATCCGGTTCTTGTTCCTAAATATTTTCAGAGCAATTCCCGGTTGGAATTTAATTTGAGAACATCGTGGTTAGAGTTCAATGGCCATCTATTGCATGTGACTTTGTTGACATTTATCTGTCAAATTATATTTTATTTTTACTAAATTTTTTTTAAAATAATTTATTTAAATATAAACTTATTTAAATAATGCTTTTAGTTTATAATGAATGCAATTGTTGCCTTATGTCACTTTTGTGAATCACACGGGCCATCGTCTGTATTTTGTACACAAACATTACGCGATACTAAAATTGATGAAATTCCAGTGACTCTGGATTTAATTAATGATAGTTGTCAGGCATGCAATTCTATTGGAAATAAATTGGGGTTTTTGAGTCGTGCACCTGATAGCAATGCGAATTTTTTAAGCACCCAAATACCAGTCTTACCAGACGTTGCCGTATTGGTAAAACAAGCGGCAGTAAGAAGCCTTAGTTGCGAGGTAAATTCTTCGAATTAAATTGTCCATGAAATGTAATTAGAATAATTAATTTGCAGGTGAACAGTAACAAAGACGGACATGGGGGCTTTGTGTTCTTTGGCGATGCAACGAGAGGCCATGTCCTTAGCCATACATTTCAAATAAGAGACTCTAAAGCTAGAGGCTTTTATCGATTATTCTCTATAACAGTTATTATGAAGGATAAACTGCTCTTATTGAATATTCAACCGTTTTTATCCGATAATATTCAGGTAAGAGTTATTATTGTATAAAAATAAACAATAATGGGAAGAATTTGTTTTTAGAATATATCCCGCGAACTACAAAATTATGCATCGCTTATAAATTCAAATGAGCAATCGACATGCTCACAGCGTGCCCAGCGTTTACACTCTGGCCAATTAAATACACAGGCTGCTCGTTCTCTAGTTCAACTTACCGGAGAAAAGCATATTTTTGCTCAAATTCATTCATACTTTACCTGGATATTATGGGCTGGAGCGCGTTATCTAACAGAGTCGATAACTCTTGGAAGTCCAACTGTTCCACCGTGGATCAGTAAAAACACAGAAGATGGTTTTTCACTTGTACAAATTGACAAAGAAGATTGGCTACTTAATCGATTAGGCTGTGACGAAACATGTTTCGAAGAAGATGACATCTCATTCAGACATTGTAAAGAAATTCTACGAGCCGATTTTCTATCAACATGTTACTGTGTCATTGTTGGAATACAAGTAGATAATACAAAGATTTGTCTTTATTTTTGTAGTAAAAACAATTAATCAATATATGACTTTTAGGTGATATTGCGTGGACCAGAAAACGAGACAAATTTAATAATAAAATGCCTTAAGAAATTACTGCCAGAACCATTGCATAAATTAATACGAAGTAATTGCACGCAATATTTTTCACAATTAGAATATAGGATAATTTCTGTAATGCCAGAAGTGGCTGTGCCGCAGCCCTCACAGAGCATTTATCGAATAGACTTTATTGGTGAAAAGAATTTAATTTCAGTAAAATGGTTGGGTGATCTTCCCAATAAATGTAAATATTGCACATTTCTAATTAGACAAATTTGATTAAAACACAAAATACTGCATTTGTAGGGCCCGACTTGTTAATAAAAATAAATAAAGCCATGGAAGTTAATTTATTCACCGATTTAGTATTAGAGAAACACATTAAGGTGTTGGTCGAAGAATGGAAAAAGTATGGTCACTGTAATTCACTATTTTAATTATAAATAAATTAACAAAATAAATTCACTTTTAGCAAAGTTAAAGTATTGAAGAAAAACTACTCAAATCATGATCTGTCCAAATTAAAAAAAATTCTAGGAGCGCAGCACCAAGATCAACAGTTAATAAATTATTGGGGAAATTATCTCTTGTAACAGAAATATTGTATATGCCAAAAGTGTGTATATATTTAGTAATAATAAAGACCTTTGATTTTTAATTTAACTCGCAGATAATTTTATTAATCAATACGTAATTTTTTACTTTACATCTGTAAGATAAATATAGTTCCATTTTTTTTTTTGCAATGGATATTTACTTTTTATAACCACAGCTACGTCTACGTCCACGAGCACGTTCAAATTTACGTCCCTTTGATCTGACGTATGGTCTGGTTGTAGAGTGTGGTACACCAGGAGCTTTGCCGAAATGTTTATGTGCTGTACGGGCAGTACGCTTTCCTTGGATCAAAACAGTATTTTTGCCACTTGGTGAACGTAGAGCCAACTGATCAAAAGTCAAAACTTCTCCACCATTTTTCAATATGCGCGCACGAGCTGTTTCTGTTATTTTTAATGCACACACTGATAATTTTGGGATTTTATCAACACGGGTATCATTGGTTACTGTTCCTACAATAACTGCAATTCTACCTTCAGCTTCGCGAGATTTAATAATTCTAGCAACACGTTGAATTGATACAGGTGGACGATTTGTTCTACTCATAAATAAACGTTTCAACACAATCTTGTTAAACTTCTTGTGAGTACGACGATATAAGAATCGGTATAGCTGAAAAAAAAATAAAATAAATCACATTATCTCCTTGACAAGCATTAGCCTCAACTAGGTTATAAAATTCACCATAACCAAAAATTTTTAATTTATTTTAACTAAATTAACATATAAAATATATACCTTTACTAGGAGCCGCAAATAGACATCCTGAGATTTTGGCTCAGTGCGGCGCGATTTGCGGTCGTATTTATGACAGATATCAATACCCTAAAAATAAACATATTAAATTTATTAATTTTTTAAAACATAAATTAATAATTTATCATTTAGCACACGAATTAATTATTAATTTTAATTATTTTATTCAGATGATTAAAGATTTTTATTATAAAACAAATTACTACTCGTTCTTACCATTTCGACAACCGGAAGAAAAAGAAATATGTTTTTATAAAAATTTATTAACTGGTAACATTGAAGTTAGTAGTAATCCATATCCAATGCAGCCAACTGCGTATTGTGACACAAAAATGTCAAATTTTTCTATACTCGCACAATTAGGCATAGTTTGAAAATCTATTTTAACAAAAACATTATTTTGATTTATAAAAGTTAAAGATTTACATTTAAGTAAATAAATTGTTTTTTATTGCTTATTGAAATTGTACAAAATATTAAAAACTTTAGGCCCCCTTTAATATAATTAAATTAATTAAGCTACTTAAACCGAATTAGAAAATAAAAATAGCAACTAGTATTTAAACCAACACCAGAGAGAATGAGCAACAATCAACTAAAATTATCAATTTCAGTTGCATTGTACCTAGAAGAGAAATTAGTATATTAGTGGAAACAATGTAAGCATTTTAAATTCTCTGTTAGTAATCGTTTATTTTTGTTTTTATACCATCCTTTAAATCTATCTACAGCTCGTTCCCATAAATCCATTTTACTTAGTGCTTTATCTTTGTATTCCAGTCGTGGTACAAATATTCGGTCAATTTTCCGTAACTTGATTAATTGCTCTTTACTTTGCCAAACACCTTAAAGTAATAAAAATAATTAAATGAATTTTGATTTGCGTAATGTTTTTTCTTAAAGAAATTTTATTTTCACCTGCATTTAAACCTGATAAAAAACCAGCGCCTAAAGCACTTAATTCTGAATCTTGAGCACGTTCTACTTCCAAGCCTGTTAAATCAGCTAATAATTGGCAAACAAAATCATTTTTGGAAACTCCACCGTCGACTCTAAGTACGTTAAAAGTTTATTATTATTTGAACTTTTATTTCCATTAAATAAATAAATATTCAAATACCGTATTGTTGAAAATTTCATATTTGTCTCCTTAGTAGTGCATAAGTATAATTGAGCTACTCGAAATGCAATACTTTCCAGTACAGCGCGTACTAAATGAGCATTTATAGTATTTGGACGAATGCCCAATATTCCTGTTGCAGCTTGATTATCATTTATTGGTGCCTTCAAAATTACTTTTATTAATTATTTATAACTATCAATTATAAACTTATTAAACTTACACCAAGGCCACTAAAAGCCGGAATAAAAAAAATCCCTTCAGAATCGTCTACAGATTTTGCAATATCGGACGATAAAGATGGGTGTGTAAACAAGCCTAATTATAAAAAAGTCAGATAAGATAACGCTAATAAATAAATAAATATTAACATTTTATACCAAAATCTAAGGCCCATTTAATAATTGAGCCAGTGTCATTCGATGAGCCTTCAATACAATAAAATAATTCACTATCCTTAGATTCGTTCATTATTTTCGTTTTCCACGCAACTAACGGATATAATCCGTGTACAGAAGCGTGACATTCTGTTCCTGAATTTAAATTTAAAAATGATCCGGTTCCCAGGGTAACCTATAAAAAATTGGTTATTTTTCTTTTAAAACCCCAAGAAATCAAATGTAAAACCTTAACATCGCCTTTATTAAAACAACAGGAACCCCACATAGAAGCCGATTGATCAGATATCTGTAATATGTATTTTAAAGACAAAACTAATAAATAAATATTGTATAAGTACTTACGCAACAAGATATTTTAATTGAATGTCCAAATAATGTTTTATCAACGTATCCGAAATCATATGTATTATCTACTACTTTTGGTAACATTTCTTGGGGAATAGAAAAGAAATTTAATGCCCAACTAGCCCATGACAGTGTAAAAGGATCATAAAAACCAGTTGCCGTACAATTCGTTATATCACTTATATGCTCTACATATTTATTTAGATTATTCCCTTTACGTAATTTATGCAATAGCCAACAATCAAGTGTTCCAAACATAGCAGTTTTATTTAAAATTGCTTGTTGTAATTCTAAATTATTTTGCATAATCCATACTAAACGCATTGTCACCTGAATTAATTTAATTAATTACTTATTAATTTGAAGAGAGAAAAATAAATAAAAAAGCCACCTGAGAGTTCATTAATTTTAGTACACTGCCGGCCAAAAACCGTTTACTTCTCGTTGTCAAATAAAGTCCTCTCGATAAACCACGTAATGTCTATTTAAATAGTAATAAAAAAATAATAATAAATGCTTCAATAAATATCGAGTGACACCAGTGTTGACAATTTACCTTCATCTGTATGCTTGAATTCCATTTTTTCACCAAATCATTTGCACGTAAATCTTTCCACGTTATAAAATTATGAAATGTTTTTCCTGATATTTTATCCCATGTTATAAATGTACTTCGCTGTGTTGATATACCTATGCATGTTATATTCTGAGGTTGTAGTCTAGCATCTAAATAATAATAATAATAGACAAAATATAAACATAAACATAGATCATTGAATCATAAGCACACTTCAGGTGTATACAAGTTTCAATTATTTATTTTTTTTTTTTTGGTTTTAAATAAACACCTTGAAACCTGTTTTTCTTATTTAAATACACCAAAAAAAAATCTTTACAGATGTTAAATAATAAATAAATACCTTTAATTGCATTTGTAATTGTATTTGTAATACTTTCCCATAATTTATCAGGATCAATTTCAACATATCCCTGCTTTGGATATAATAATTCCACCTTAAAAATTTAAAATAAATTAAAAACTTTTTGAATTTTCTTTTATATTTTATTTTACTTACCGAATCAAGAGCTTTTCCAATAATTTGTACTTTAGAATTATAAATAAAACATCGTATTGTCGTTGTTCCAACATCTAAGGATGCAATATATTTCTCACTATATTCATTATTATCCATTATATCATTCACATTAATATTATATATTAAAATCCTTTAAAATAATATAAAATATTATTTATTAAACATTAAAATTCACTACACAATCTTTTGTACTGATAATTTATTTAATGATTACGTTAATTATAAAATGAAATAAAATTATTATTCTGGTTTTTTTTATGTTAATAAATAAAAAGCCTTTGCTGAACGGAAGAGTATTTCTGGTACAATTCTTATATAATGATGTATTTAGACAATAACACTTATCCGAAATAAATTTGCAAAAAACCAAATCAACAATTAATTAAATAACAAGCAAAAAATGTTAATAATATTTTTTTTCTCTATAAACAGAGACGATTTTATACAATAACAATGTGTTTTTTTTTTGTTAAAGCTTACAAGGTTTAAACTCGCGCTTACGTTAAAATATAAACGATCATTGAATTTAATTTAAAATTTATAAAGAAAATAAATTCGTTTTTATCTATAATTTAATAAAATTAAGTGGGATATTTATATATGTGTGTATATAAATAATAAAAACCAAGAAAATATTATTGATGCATGAAACAAGTGGAATAATAATAAATATTTTTAATTTATAATAAACATTATACCTATATTATACATTATAATCTCTTTATCGCCTATGAAATAGATAAATGCAGAACATTGCATTATTATTATTATTATAATTATTTTGCTTGTGCAAAAAATTACAATTACAATATGTTTTTTAGCATTAAAAAAGCTAAATATAAAATAAATGATTAAAGTAAAGTGTTACACATGAACATTTAAAATACAAACAAACAAATAAACTTTATAATTATTCATTATTAATTAAATTATAATAGAGATTTGATTAAATTAAAAAAAATAATAATAAATATTATTTTATTTATATATCACGTGGTTGCTATACACAACACAAATGTTTTATGACATTTTAAAATGTCATCATCAGCTGTTTTTAAAATGCCAGTTGGTATGCTATTGCACAAGCGTATGTGTTCTTCTTGAGATAAAGAATTTTGTTTTTTTTTTATCACAAAGCATTCAATAGAAAACTTTAAAGACACGTGTTAAATAATATTTAATTTAATTAATTTTTAACAGGTTTAATTTATGTAATATGTTTTAAATAAATTTTCGTTACAAAATTATTATATTTTTGTTAATTGTTTCAAGTGCATAATAATCTCACAGAGATCCACATTTGAATCTCAAATATCGTATTATAGGAGGAGTCAGAATTTATACACAAAAACGCCTTAAATTATTTAAATATTAACGGGATTTCTATTAAAAAGAAACATTTCTCTATATACAATAGATAAATTTGTCTGTATATATATATACTGTTTTATTTAAAAAATATATAGTTATAAAAATGTTAAAATTAGTACATAAAGTATCTACTATATACTATAATAGATACATAATTCAAATAAATAATACATTTTATTTCTATAATAATAAGTACTTAATTATATACTTTAATAAATCCTGTATAATGATACAATAATATAATATATATTTGTATATGAATTATTTATTAAACGTTACAATTCAATCAAATATATTCATTGAATAAAAAATGTTATGAATGGTTTTGTATATATATATAAAAACCATTGAGTATATTTTACATAATATAATAAATAAAAAAAATAATATTAAATACCAAAATAGCTTTTTATCAGGTTAGCAAAATTCAATTTGATATTTTGGCACAATATATGTATATATGTATATGGGTTTATTAATTAATTATATTTTGAGTTTAGATAATACATTTACTTTGAACACGGATAATTAATGATTTTTTCTATGTTTGTGAGATTCTTTATCTTTGTGTTTTTTTTTATTCATTATTGGAATTATTATTATTATTTCTCTTTACTTCTGGATATTTATTTGCAATGCAGCCTTCTGTAAGTCCCAATCATAATTTTGTAATGCATCACAGCATTCACTTAATGATAAATTATTTGCGTGTAATATTTTTTGCAATTTACATAATTTTATTGCTTTATGCACATTCCATTCGATAAAATTTAAAGCATACAAGCATTGTTCCGGTTGTACCTAAAATAGAGAAACAAAACCATTATTTTATCTTATCACAAATAATGAATTATCAACTCAATACAACCTCTTTTCCTAATACTTTGGACATTATACGGACTTCATCTGATTCAATGCCACGTTCTCTGCCTTTTGGTTTTTTATCAGCAAATTCTAGTAAATCTTCACAACTTACAGAATGCGAAAAATTACCTTGTAAATGCATCGATTCATTTCGATCTTCTCTTTTATTATTCTCGACATCCAGAGATAATGATAGAGGATCATTAGTTTTTGCACAATCAACCGTTTCCTTGATTTTATTAAATAAAACATTATTGGCCAGTTCATTTTTTGGTTGAGCATATTTCGGATATTTCTCTGAAAATTCCAATTTCTTTTTTTCAATTTCCAGAAGTTTCTCATTATCCAGTTCTTTATTATCTTCTTTTAATTTATTATTATTATTATTATCATTATCATTATTAACATCATTATTATTATTGTAATTTAAATGATGATTATTCCGGGAATCAAAACAACAAAAACCATCCACAACATCTGGTGATGAATTATCGCCACCAATTTTATTTATATCATTTTCTAATATCGATTCAAAATGTAATGATGCCGAATCAATATTATCATCATCATCTTCATCATCATTATTTGTATACGATGGAATCTTTTCATGCATAATTAATTGTTTATCAAACATTTCCAAGTTCTCATAGGTGCGATCATCGTACATTGTGATCGATTTCATTGACATATTTTTATCATATTTCTTATTATCTTTAGTAAAAAATGTCGAGATATTAGAATCATTTTGATTCACATAGCAATGATCCAGTTCTTTTATTTTATCCAAGGACGATTCCTTGTTAATAACATTATTGCTGTTATTATTATTATTTGAATTCAAATTATAAAATTGATTTAGCTGCTTTATGTCGTTGACTTCATTTTTATAAGACAAGTGAACCGATGGTGTTGCAAATGATTGCTCCTCAACTGGTGCATTTTGCGAAATACGACTTAATGTCCGTTGAACACCGGATGCAGGTATTATTAAAGGATGTTTACGTACATGCCGCTTAACATTCATTGGCATTACTTTGTTACGATCGCGCGGTGGTAACGGTAACGGATTCAACGAATCAATGTCTTTCGTTGCTATTTCCTTTTTCGTACTATTATTATGAATATTAACATCCCTTTCAGAAAAAGAATATTCTGGATTTTTTAAATAGCTTGGACTCTCACAAATTGCATCGTTTTCATCATTGAACATCGATTGATTCGTATTTTCCTCATTAGCAACGACCGGACATTGTTTATTTGTACGTGAACGGACCATTGGAAAATTTTTATCCCGTAATATCCGTAGAGGATTCGAATCTGTTGTATCTTGATCAGCACTAGTATTACACAATCTTTTAGACTTTGGTGATGTACACAATTTATGCATATTAAATTCCATATCAACAGATTTAATATTCGTATGATAATTATTACTCGACGACGAACTAATTTTACGTGGTAATGTTGCCGCATTTTGCTTTATATCCATTAAATTTATTTCACCACCAATAGCATATGCGGTACGCATAATATCTAATTTTGATAATGTTGCCGTTGGTTTTTCCACTAAACTATTATAAGCCTGACGATACTCCTCAGTTATTGTATTCTGAGAATTAAATTCAATTTCGGGATATTCGGGAATATTGTGATTAAGTGATTAAAATCGGATATCGAAACAAAATTAAAATTATATTCAGGATTTTTTATTTTAAGGTGGTTTTAAGGAGTTTTTATCAAAAAAACAAAAACAAATAAAAACAAAAAAATTAGTTAAAAAAAATAAATAAATAAATAAATAATAAGCAACAAAAATGTAAAAATGAAAAATCAATAAATTCATAACGTTTTTCTTGTATATTGTCTAGTCTATTGTTGTATTGTAATAAATCTAAACAAATAATAATAATAATAATTATATTAATAAAAAATAGTAGCTAAAGCTATCTCTAGTATAAACCAACAAATAAAACAAAACATATACCCTGAATTCCCTTTATAGGCCAACGGCTTAATACAGACAAAAAAGTTAAATTTTTAAGCCTAGCAGCGGCTTAACGGTGGGAGAGGCTTAATAGAGTGCATATTCTATTAAAAAATAAATTTTGAAAAGAAATTTTTATTGAATCTTATTTAATTATAGGTAAATTCTGAAATTTACTTATCAAAAGAATGAAGAAGATCATGGGAAGCTAAATTATCTTCATTTAAACAAATAATTCATCAAGTTTTCACGGATTGAAAGTTTCCTCTTCACATTCGATACTTTAGTAAATTTAAGAAGTTAGTGGTTAACTATTGGGCTCAATAGAAGTATCCTAAAAGATTTTGCAATTCAAAAACACTATTAAGCCTCGATGCTTAATAGAATGTAGTCGCTTATAAAGGGAATTCAGGATATTAATGCAAATATTGCTGCTAATAAGTTGCTAAAAAATTTAAAGGAATGGATTAATAAACTCTAATTCTGATTTAATTTAATCACAATCAAAACTATTTCAAATAAAATAAATAGCAAAAAGAAAAACTACAATTTTGCTCTGGATAAAGGAGGTTAATTACAATAAAATAATGTTAATTTAGAAGAACTCAATAAATTCATTAAAATTGTATTATTATCCTTTATTGATTATTAATATAATAATTTTCTTTTCCTTTTAATAATCCAAGACACTGGTAATTATAAATTTTTAACAATTTTTAAGTGTTTTTATTATTAAATTAAATTAAATCTGAACAAAATAAATCAATAAAATATTCTCAATTAATAATAATATTAATTTATTATTGCTTAATAATGGACATTTTTAATTCTTTTGACTCCTTTCTTATTTCTTATTTTCATTCAATTAATTTTATAAAATTATTATTATTTTGGTTTACGAATATAATTTAATTATTATCAAATATCAAATACGAATAGGATATATTTATATATATAGACAGAATTAAATCCTGTTTATATATTTTTTATTGTTTATTTTAGTGTTTGATTAACAATAATGTAAATTTTCTGAATAAATTAATGTGACTTATAGAAGAAGACACGACAAACTTTATTATTTTTATTATTATAAACTGATAAACCATTAATTTTCGCATACAACCCACTCATTGTATATAAATAAATAAATTTAGATTATGAATAAACATAAATGAATAAATAATTTGTGCAAGGATATTTATATATATATTTAGTCAACAACTACTAATTATTTTAAGCATTTTATAATTGAATATATATTTGATTAAAAGTCATTTATTAAGTCAATTAGGGTGCTGGACTCGGTGGCATTCTAGGTACAATAAAGAAACGACGACGAAAATCATACGAATCAGTTTCAGTACTATCGGAACTTTCACTTGTAAAATTTTGATATTTTAACTTTAACTCATTATATAATTGCTGAGAACTATATTTATGAGATTGTCGTTGACGTCGTCGCCATAATAAATCATTTTGTTTAACGGTGGACACGTGAATTTTTTCCGGCCATTGGAATACTTGCGGTGTAGCGTTCGCAATTACCTTCTCTTGTTCACTTTTATTTGAATTGTTTATCGGTATGAATTTCGTGTCCGGAATGCGTTGTTTGATTATTTCATCAGTGTCAAACGGTGTATTTATGAAATTTTGTGTTGTCGGACTTTTACCAGTTAATTTTGAAATATCAAATTCCGAGTATAATAGTTCCTGATCAAATGCTGGCGCTGGCTTTTGAATTATAGAATCATCAGTTATTACAACAGTGGAAATATTCGTACGCGGTGGTTTCTCTATTAAATTATTTATTTTTGAAAAATTATTACCGGGTGTGGCAAACTCATATAAATGACTGTCATATTCAATTTTATCATTACAATTATCAAAACCTTGCTGATACTGATAGCTGATATTTTGCTGTTCATTTGTACAATTATATTGTGGAGCACTTTTAATACTACTATTCGAACCATAAAGTTTATCTTTGTTTTTCGTATTATTATTTATTGATTTACGATTTAAATACTCACGACGTCGTTTAATTGTTAAAATTTTTTTACGTATATCACATTCAGAATGTGCAATATTATGATCGAAATCACCATCACCATCACTACTGGATGAGGAACTGCTATTCAGAATAATTGGATTGTAACTTAAACGACGTAAATTACGTGCTCGTATACTTTTCGGTTTAAACGATATGGAATTACTAGAGATATTAGCTGCTGAACAATCAATAATATTTGTATCTCTTGCCAAATTTTTATTTAATATAAATTTTGAATTTTTTCCATCATTTGAAATTGGTGATTTCATTTCAT
Source organism: Ptychoptera contaminata (assembly GCA_963942525.1). Lineage (NCBI taxonomy): Eukaryota > Metazoa > Arthropoda > Insecta > Diptera > Ptychopteridae > Ptychoptera > Ptychoptera contaminata. The sequence continues at coordinate 35,642,900 of OZ012638.1, read as the reverse complement.
AATTTTCGGTAAAAGACATTGACCTTTGACGACTTGAATTTTGATTAATATTTGTATCTAAATTATAGCTAAGGCCAGTGCTTGACCTATGCGGAATTCCATCGTATATTTTATTATTGTAAATATTCATAAACGATTGAATTGAATTGTTACTCGAATGAATTAATTTACGTAAAGGAGGCGACGGTGACATTTGACTTTGATAACGTCCAGCTGTACCTAAAATAGCTGTATCAATGCGCGAATGAACGTCATTCGAAGAGAAAACAAATTCCCGAGAACTATTATTATTTATTGGATTCTTTTTTGGACTTATATTATGAATTTGTTCTATTTTTGAATTTAGATCGATTAACTTGGAACTGTTATTATCAGTACTGTGCATACTATTTAATGATTGATAAATTGATTGATTTTTCGCATTATACGTTTTACTATTTAAATTTGTTTCATATGATAAATTTTTATTAATTTTTGGATTCTCATTAAATATATAATTTTCACCGAATAATGTTTCAGCAGAATCTGTTTTTTCCAAATCGTTAAACGTTTGTAAAAAATCAAAATTTAATGCTTTCAATGTATTTTCAATATCTAAAAGATTTTCACCAATAAAATCGCGTGTTTTCTTATCAATATGTTGTTTTTCCAATAATAAATTATTACTATTTTCTACTGTTGACGACTTTTCTATTGATGATAACTCATTTGTTGGAAAATCTAAATTAAACGGTTTACTTAATATTTCACGTGACTTCTCAAAACAAAAATCTGCTGTCTTCTTATCAAATAATGGAATCCGTATATCTAAATTATTAAATTTTTCTATTTCGGATAATGAACGAAAACGCTATTATTATTATTATTAATATTTTTGTTAATAAATAAATAAATAATAAAACGAAAAAAGAATTAAATTAAATTAAATTAAATAAATTATTCAAAAATTTATCACAAAACGTAATGAAAAAATTAAAATTAAAACGAAAACGAAACATAAATAAAACGAATATAATGGATAATTAAGAGGATAATTTTAATTGGGTTATTTTTGTTGTTATTTAATTAGTAATTTAATTTATAAATAAATAAATATATATAGATATTTTTTTTAATGTTTATATCCCCTAATAATAATAATCTATTAATTTAATTTAATATTATTTATAAGTCAATCGCATTATCAATATAATCTAAAAACTGTTTGTAATTTTTTATTGTAGAGAGATAGAGAGATATGCATAAATATTAAATGTTTATTTAAATGTATATTAATTAAATTAATGAATTACATTAAAAAAAAAAGCATGTAATTAATGTAAAAAATAAAATAAAATAAAATCAAAAAATTATAAAAACACAAAACGAAAAATAGTTTATTTTAGCAAAAAACAAAAATGAAAGGAAAATTAAAAACCAAATAAGTAAATAAAGAGATGGGAATAAAAAATTTAGGATTTGTAGTAATTAGAATCAAAAAGAAAAAAGAAAAAACCAAAAATAAGAAAAATAATTACGAATTTTGTTTTGTTAAAATAAATAAAAAGAAATAAATAAGATGAATGCATTAATTAACTATTTAAGTTATAGACGCAATTTACTGCTATGATCATGATGATGATTATGATACCAAATGTATTTAAATACTTCAATTTAATAAAGAAATTTTTAGCTTGGCAAAAACATATAATTATTTGAGCGTATTTTTACTAAACAAATTTATTCAGATAAACTGAATTAATAATAATAATAATAAACTGATATTAAACGTTTGCTCATTTATGAATATCTTAAAGATTCATTAACCTATATTTTGTCTGGATCATTCTAAAAATATATATATATTTTTTTTTTTTGTTAATAATCTTACCTGTAAATCTGTGACATTTTTTAAATCGTCTGTAAATGGTTTCCTCTCTCTAGTTTGTGTTAGCGTATTTGTATTTCCCGTAACATTTACATTTCCATGTGAATTGTGATGAGCACTGATAGTTACATCCTTATCTGCTACATTGGAACAATTATTATTGTTATTATTATTAAAATTTGTTGCACCATTTCCCCCATGGGATGTTAAATTTGGAAAACGAAAACTAAATTTACGTTTTGGACTCTGCGTTGTTGTTTGATCAGATACAAGATCTGTCATAGATCTAAATAATAAAAGATGATGGTTAAATATCAAAGATTTTAAATAGGAAAAATAAAGCACAAACCTTGCACTTATTTCATTCGCCATTTCGATTGCTTGATTTAACATTTTTTCATCCTTAACAGATATTGGCTTTACTGTTCCACCTTTTTTCTTAGTTTTATTTGGTCCTGTAGATAAAACTGAATTCCCACTACTACTGCCAGCACCTGAACTATTTTTGCGATGTAATTTTGAAGTTAATTCTGTTATTTCATTCTTTTTATTTGTGTGATCAATATCAGGTGACAATGGAGGAGGCTGCTGTGATTGTGTGTTTGCTGACATAGATTTAAACATAAGATTCATTTCATCTAATAAAGATGGTCCTAAATCTATATTAGCTGGTATCTCATCGTCTGATATTTCATGATATTCATGAGGTTGTTCATCCCATTGCATTGATTTTTTTATATCTGTTTGGAAACTGAATTCTTCGCCAAAGTCATCTGTTTTTGTCGTAACTAGTGGGTTTATATTACGTTGTAAAGTATGTATATCCGAACTTACAAAAGGATTTGAGCCACTGAACATACAATTTGACGTTGAATCAACAATGTTAGTATTTGGAAAATCAAAAGCGGTTACAAAACTATCACTACGTTGAGTAGCATTTGAGGAATTTTCAATAGCATTAAAAGAATGATTTGTTGATGATGAACCATTTTCTGGGAAATAGCCGCTTGCAGTTTGTATCGAATCAGGACTTGTTGGAGTTGGCGGTAGAAGAAGCGGAGTTTGTTCTAAATCCTCAGATGGTTTATAAGGTGTTACAATCTGTCGAGGAAGATGATTATACTGAAAAATTTATGATAAATATTTAATTGAATTAACAATATTCAAAATCAATATTTATTACATGCTGAGTACTGGCCAGAAATGAAACATCACCAAAATAGGCTCCGTCCAATCCTACATGTCCTGTGTGCTTTAAATCATTTTGTGGTCGTGAAATCATTTCAGTTTTTAATTTTCGTTTACTGGATCTGTCCATTGTACGATTAAAGGAATCGCTGAAAAACATTATTAAAGGTTATAAAAATAGAAACAATACGGAGAATGCTTTATTTAAAATACCGATTATTAGATGATGGTAAATTTCCAATAAAGGCAACAGTATTAGCTGGATTAAATAAACCTGTTTTCCCAGAATTAAGAACGCCTTTCCAATATGGTGTATTCGTTGTTCTATCTAGTACAGTAATTATTTCATTTTGACGATACATTAAATATTCTTTTTTCGATTCGCTAAATGCTACAATAGTTTTTAATTGCTCTGGCTTTATATCAGGTAATAATGAATATATTTCATTGAACTTTTGCCGTTTGTTTGGATCATGCCGCCAACAGTTTAACATCAACATGTAGTATTCTTTTGGACAGCATTCTGGTTGCTCTAAACGTTGATAATTAGGTTCATCTATTGCTTCTAATATTTGATGACCTGTTAGCGCTGCCCATGGTTGAAAACCATATGAAAACATTTCCCATAAACACACTCCATAAGCCCATACGTCTGATGCATTTGTAAAACGTAAAAAGTTTATACATTCAGGGGCACACCAAGCAATAGGAAGTTTTAAATTGACATTGAAATTTGTTTGATAATAATCTTTTCCTACTCCTAGAGCTCTTGACAAACCAAAGTCAGATATTTTTACTTTATTCTTACTAAATACCAAAATATTTCTTGCAGCCAAATCTCTGTAAGATTCAAATTTTTATAAGTATTTTAATTTAATTCTTATATCTATTGAAATTATTATACCTATGAATTAATCTTTTATTTTCTAGATACATCATTCCATTACATATTTGCATAGCAAATTCACATAAAGTTGGTACAGTTAGAAAACTAACTCTTAAACTAGAATCCTTTAAGCATTCTAACAACGAACGCAAATGAGCTAATTCGGTTACTAGCATTAAAGCATCTGTGTCTAATACGACACCATATAAGCGTACTATATTTTCATGTTCTATAGAATGCATAATCGCTGCTTCTTTTAAAAAATCCATTGGATTTGATTGCATTCTTTCACGACACAAACATTTGATGGCCACTTGTATCTTAAAAAAATAGAATACATTAAATATTCTTTATGTAATTTATTATTTAATATGTTTCTTACTCGTTCACTTCCATTTGTCCAAACACCTTGTTGAACAATACCAAATTCACCTGTTCCTAATTGTTTATTGACACATATTGCATCCGCTGGAATTATATGTTTATTAGATGGGATTTTACTTGGCGAATTTTCCTCTTTTAATACTTGTTGCATAACATTTGGATTTATTATCTAAAAAATATTTTTTGTTTAAATGAAAACAGAAAAATATAACAAAAATAATCTTACATTAGAATCATCCTTTTTAGGGTTCTGAAGAAGACGTTTTATTTTATTAAAGTAACCATGAGGATAATATTTCTCGTAATATTTTCTTAACCTTCGTATTTCTGGCCGTGTTAAGCCTACTTGCCTTAAATCCTCATCTGTTGCATATTTCAACTGTGATACAGTATTTATCTTTAAATCAGTACTAAAAAAACAAATTATGATTAGAATTAGATGAGCAATTAAATTGGATATAAAATTACCGTATTGAATTATAATAGTGTTGTAATTCAGACTCCACAAAAAATTCATATAAATCTATAAGTTTCGGTTCTAAAATGATAATAAAAATAAAAAGAATGTAAATTGATCTTAATGCATTTATATTTTTGGTTATTCAGTGTTGTAACAATTATTACATTGTTATACTGGATATATTTAAAATAAGAAAAGAAAAGTATCCGCTTTAGGAGCAGATCTGGTCAGACATGCAAATCAATAAGGGTAGGTAGTAATAATCAATAAGCAATGAAAAAGTTCAACAGTAACTTTCGATTTGCCCTTTTCGTATTCACTAAGGCAATTGTCTTACTATACCCTGATATTTGGCATCAGCAATCGTCATTTATCATCAGAGGTGATTTGGCTATTAAAGAAAAAATTATGTGGAAGCAAGGAACTAGAAGACGTAAGTAACTAGCAAAAGACAGAAAGAAAACAGTCTAGCCCAACATCCGAGTACACAACATTATGTATAATAATAAAAATGCAAATATTATATTGTGTATTTAAATGATTTGAATTAAAAGTATTGTGCCCATTTTTATGCAATTTTGTTATTATTTATTTCAATACATTATACTCTTCTTACCCATAATCGGTGTCGTCATTGTTTCCTTTAAAATATTCCAATTACAAGAATATTGCTTATTTTACCGCATCCGTCATTAACTTTTATATTTATTTACAATATATTACACATTCAGCTTAATTATATCTTTTTTTAAATTTCTTTCACTAAAATGGAAAGAATATTTCATAATTACTAAGTAAAATAACTATTTTGTTGACAGATTAGCGGCCATCTTCCATCTTATGTTAAATGCTGAAATGATTTATGCATAATATGCAACACTATAAAATAAATTTTTAAATAAAAAAAAATATTATATTTATAAATAATTAAAATTCGCAGCAGAATTTAATTTTAAAATTCAACAAGTAAAATAATCATAAATAAATTCTATTTAAAAGAAATCTTTAAAAATATTGGGGTGGAAAGTTCATTATAAGCTTTGATTGAGTTCAGTGTCTCATACAGTGAAATCTAGAGGAAAATAATAAAAAATTGTCAAAAAGTATATTCGCACGTGCTGTCAAAGTATTTTAACTGTGCAAAAAAAAATGTCTTTGGCTCCAACTGAATTACCAGATAAATTTAAATCATGGAAAGAATATAATAAAAATAGAAAAGAGCAACAGAAAATTTGGAAAAAAGAAAAATTAATTAAACAAATTAAACGTGACGATAATGCAACTTGCGTTTCAAAATCATCAATTGAAGATTGTAAATAAAAAGCTTATACTACATTATTTTATCTTTAGATAATACAAAATGTTTTTAATATTTTAGTTAAAAAATTATCAACAGTAAGCATAGCAGTTCCCGGATCAATTTTAGATAATGCTCAATCCTTAGAATTAAGAACATATCTTGCCGGTCAAATAGCACGTGCAGCATGTATATTTAATATAGATGAAATTGTAGTATTTGATGATTATGATGCAAATGGTCCTACGGCTACCAAATTGTCTAAAATTGAAACAAACGAAGGGTTACAAACAGCTCGTCATTGCTGTGTACAATTAGCTAGAATTCTCCAATATTTAGAATGTCCTCAATATTTAAGAAAACATTTTTTTCCCATACATAACGATTTGACATTTTGTGGTTTATTGAATCCCTTGGACGCACCACATCATTTAAGACAACAAAATAGTTTTTGCTTTCGCGAAGGTATTGTCACCAATAAATCCGTGAAAGAGAATAAAAATGGTTCATATGTAAATATTGGTTTATTAAATGATGCCTATGTCGATACACCTCTAACTCCCGGATTAAGAGTAACTGTCAAATTGGAAGCTAATATAGGTAAATTTTGATTAATACTGATAAAATAATAAATAAATACATTTAATTAATTTTAGATCTGAAATCGAAGAAAATAAAAGGAAAGGTTGTTGCTCCGTGTCGACCGCGTCAAGAAACTGGTGTTTATTGGGGTTATAATGTTAGAATAGCAAATTCATTGTCTAAAATATTTACTCAATCACCCTATGAAAATGGTTATGATTTAATAATAGGCACTTCAGACAAGGGAAAATCTATAAACGATGTAGCAAATGATTCTCTTAAATTTGATCATACCATGATTGTATTTGGTGGTTTAGAAGGCCTTGAAGCTGCTTTGGAAAATGACAACTCTTTGGAAGTAGATAATCTTGAGCATTTATTTGATGAATATTTGAACACTGTGCCCAATCAGGGTTCAAGGACAATTCGAACAGAAGAAGCTATTTTAATAACATTATCAAGTATTAGTAACAAACTGTCACCTCGCGAGAAAGTGAAAACATTTAATTTAAAAGAACATATTCCCAACAGTGGAGATACTTAAAGCACACAATCAAATTCAGCATAAAATATGAGACTGGTGTAGTGTTATCTTGCGAGAATAGCTAGGTGATATTCTTTATTTTATCTAAATTTCGTTGAACATGCGCAATTTATAATGTAAAATGGTTTCATCAGTGTTTATACAATTTGCAATTATATTGATTTAATTATCAATTGTCATAAACTTTTAAAATAATAATAAAGAAATTCCCAAAGTAATTGTTTATATAGTTTTCTTTAATTACATTATGTATTTAAGTAATATAATTATAAAATGTATAGAATCGGAATATTTTTTTATTTGATTATAAATCCAGGTATAATAAATATTTTTGAATAAAACTTTTATAAATAAATTATCTTCTTCTTCTTTAGCATTAAGTCAATTATTATCGAATACTGTGCATAAAACATCTGCAGCTGTTGAAAAAATAAATGATTTATGGTGCTACACATGTCATACTATGGAAGATGGTGAAACATGTATAGAATTAACAACAAATCATTCAAGTTTATATAAAAAATGTAAACCAGACGAATTTATTTGTATGGTAATATTCTGTATTATATTTCTTCAAGCGAATTTAATGTAATTCCACTATTTTCCAACACAAAGGTTAAAAGATTTTCATACACAACTAGCACGGAAAATGTAACATCAAGCCCAAGAATGTGGTCACTAGAACGTCGTTGTTCAACAATATGCGAACCAGATTGTATAGTTATTGGAGAACGCACAAAACTATACGCATGCACATCATGCTGTGAAACATCGTATTGTAATACCGGAAAAGGAGATGGTAATAATTTATATAAATCCCATAGTGGGATATATTCTATTATCTTTTTAATCTACATGTATATCAATAATTAATTCCAAGTTAAATTTATAAAAATCTCTTTATTAATTAATTAAAATAAATATTTTATTAGTTTTCAATATATTATATATGTTTCTTATTTATTTATGAATTTTATTCATCTATTTGTACCGTGCGCATTTCCCTTCGTATTTGATTGACAACTTCTGCTAAAGCTTGCGGATGAACACCAGCTTCGCATAGCTTAACGCAAATATCTAAGGTTTCCAAATTTAACCCAGTATTTAGCAATTGGGATATGCTATGTATATTTGATCGCATCATTTGTGATTTTTGTATTCGTAAGTATGTGTTTGAATCATCATCCTCATTCCTTTGAGTCATTGTTTTAGCAAAATAAAACTAAATAAGACATATAATTATAAATTTTATAATTTATTATTAAATAAACTTACATTATCAATAGTTTTTTTTTTTGGCAATTTATACTCAAATTTAGGTTTCGTACTTTAATGAAATTTCAAATGTCATTTTTTTGTTTCAGCAATTAATCCACTGAACTTTTTTATTGATAATACGAATCAAATAAGAAAAATAATGTATATTAATTTTTAATATATTGTGTATTATCTATTTATTTTCTTTTTTAACTACACAAATCTTTTAGTATCTATTTAATATTATTTAAAGGTATCCATTTAACATTTGGCTTTATTAGGAATTCCTCACGACTTAACGTATCTAAATATTGCACCTAAAAGTAAAAACTCATAAAAACCAAATGAATTTTATAAAATTACTTTGAAGCATATACCTCACATCTTATGTAGTGGACTAATTTTTCGATATTTTCATAGTTTTCACAATCTTTTTCAAAAAACCTTCTCCAAACTGCTCCGGCCAATGTTTTATCGTCAGACATAATTCCTTCATCGTATGTTATCAATGCAGCTTGAAATTGTTGTGCCAGACTTTGAATTTGTGCTCTCGTTTGTGATGGATTATCTGCGCCAAGTTTTTTAGCTCTTGTATTTACATCAGACCACATTGCCTCAACTATACAATTTCTCAAAAATCTACCGTCTTGTCCATTTTCAGAGCCTTCAGCCATAGAACGTAATAAAAGCATCCAAACATGTAACTCAGTTACAAGAAACCAAGAATTAAACGTATTTGGCAAAGAAAATCTATCAAAAAATATTTGATAATTTATATGATCAGCAACTGATTCATATAACATAAAACTGGATACTCTTATTCTCTAAAATCAAGTGTAAATTGTTTTTTGGCATTAATTAAGTCATATATTAATAAACCAGTTAAAGTTACCGATTTTATATTTTGAGAAAATCCAACTCTCTTCATTAAGTTTTTAAATATTCCTTCCTTATCACTTGCTATTGTTTGTGTCGAAAATTTATTTTTATTCCCATATGAGATATATACATTACTTTTATAATTGGTTATATATCTTAAATTATTTATGCAATAATATGAAATATTTGAAAAATTGGTATTATTAGAATATTTTATTAGAAAAACTGAATTCTGAAATTAATTAAAAACTTAATAAGACAAACGTTATATTATGTATATTTTAATAAATATTTACTTTTAATGAATTACTTATTATATTCATTTTGTTATGAAAATTATAATAAAGAAATTTAACCTATAAGTAATATAATATCGAACTTTTCACTAGAACGTTTTTGACAATTTATTTTTAGTTTGACATTTATGGTGTAAACATAAAAAAGTAATTTGACGTTTGAAAAAGTTATAATAATATTAAATTTGTTATCATTACAAATTTGTTAAAGAAATTGGTTTATAATTAACCAGATAACATGAATAATGATGGAAGCACATTATCCAAATTTGAAGATCGTAAAAAAAAGTTATTTCAATGCTTGGACACAGCAGAAAATTGTATTAAAGGTACAACACTTGAACAAATGGAAACAAATTACAAATTAATACATGTAAAAGGCAAAGATTTAGAAAAAAAACCTAATATTTCCAAATTTCGTGGAAAGGAAAGTATTTTTAAAAGACCTGAAGCACCTTTATCAAAATGTTTAAAACCGAGACATATACCTGACTTTCAAGTAAACAAAAATAATAATAAACCAATAACTGTTTTACATATCTTTTAATTAAATATATTTTCCTCTAGAAAAATCCAAAGAAATGGAAGAAATATACACTTGATGATGTTGATATATCAGACAGAACAAATACATCAGCCGCTTTAAGTTTTCTAAAAGAAATTGAAGAACGTAAACAGTTTGATGGGGTTGAAAGTGAAACTGGCACACATGAGGAAAAATTGAAATTTAAACCATTTAATAAATCTAAATTAAAGTTTAACAATTCTGTAAAGTTATCAGCGATAGTAACAGATGATAGGGACGACGATGATAAGCCTTTATTAAAAGGATCAAAAGTAGTTATGCCAGAATATGTTATAGGACAAAAAATTAAAAAGACGAAAAAGAAACTCAATGCCAAAGTAGAAAATAAAGATAATATGTCAAGTGGATTAAAATTGGATCATTTATTAACGTTTGAAGATGAATAAAATATTAAACTATACATTAAATTTCATTGTATTTATTTAATTTAAATTATGTTTTATTTATAAAATAAAAATTTTAAAATTACAAGTTCATGTGACATATATACGCCATCTATATTAAAGAATTTCAATTTGTTAAGAGTGTAGCTATAATAATAAAAATAAGACCGAAGGAAAAAAGAATCTTAAATTTAATTATTTTTATTAAACAATTTAAATAATTACGTAAGTTTTATTGAAAAATTATTATATAAAGTAAATAAAGTATTGCGAGTGTTAATAATGTACTATTTAATTCAATTATTTGCAAAAAGAGAGAATTGTAAAATTTATATTTGAACATAACCTATAAAAAAAGGAACAGCATTTGATAAGCATGCCTAATTAAAGTATTTTTCTTTTTTTGAATAAATTAATCAATTATTATTTATTATATTTTTATTTAAGTAAAATATAAATTATTAATTAAAAATAAAATATATGCTTTTAAATATTATAGTATTATTATTTCGCTGCTATCATTTCACTGCATTATCATCTCAATGTTTCGGTTTTTGACATTCATAAAGAACGCAGCCTAATACAAATGTCAATCAAAAGATATCTTTAATTCTGTTTAATCTGTAAAATAATAGTGACACGTTAATTTTATATTTAAGTGATTTTATTTATTAATTTATATTTTATAATGCAATGAATATTCAAGAATTTATATTTGCTATATTTTCAATAATATCATCTTTGTTTATTGTTTGTGTTGTTATAGCAATAGGTAGAAAAAATATAATTTCATAAATGTGTCTTTAGATATTTTAACATAATTTTTAATTTAATTTATTTTGTTTACTTTAGGGTGGTATTTTGTATGGAAATTGTTTTTATCAAGATTTAAATTAGTTCGGGAAATTCTTGGTGTAATTAATGATAAATCACCATTAAATAGTGACAATAAAGGAAAGGGGACAAAGTCCAAAAAATCTAGAAGGGAATAGTTTGTGATAAAAAAATAAATAAAAATGAATATTCGATGTGCTAGACCGGAGGACCTAATGAATATGCAGCATTGTAATTTGTTATGTTTGCCGGAAAATTATCAAATGAAATATTATTTTTATCATGGTTTAACGTGGCCACAGTTAAGCTATGTAGCCGAAGATGATAAAGGTAATATTGTTGGTTATGTATTGGCTAAAATGGAAGAACCAGAACCCGGTGAAGATAGTAAACATGGTCATATAACATCATTAGCTGTTAAGCGTTCATATAGACGTTTAGGACTAGCACAGAAATTAATGAATCAAGTAAATTTCTCAAAATTATATTTCTTTATTTGCTTTTAATAATAATAATTTTTGCTTTAAAGGCTTCCCAAGCAATGGTAGAATGTTTTGATGCTCAATATGTATCATTACATGTACGTAAAAGTAATCGTGCAGCATTGAATCTGTATACAAATTCGTTAGGCTTTAAAATATTAGAAGTGGAACCAAAATACTATGCGGATGGTGAGGACGCTTATTCGATGAGACGTGATTTAAGTGAAATTGCTAAAAAATTGCATCCAGAGCGAATTATTGATGGTCATGGATTGCAACAAATTGCACAAGCAAAACCAAATACAAATGCTCGTAATGATAGTGGACATGTACATCACGATGGTCATTGTTGTTAAAAATTTTATAATTTATTATAAATACGAATAAATAAATTACAATAAAATATTGTAACTCATCATAATATACATGTATTTGTACCATCATAAGTTCATTTTTAATTATATTAAATAAAAATCGGTCGATAAATTCTATTAAAATCTAATTGTTTTTTCCTTTATATATTATAAATTTTGTTGTTTCACTGAAAATCAAATGAAAAACTTGCTAATTTCTTGTGAACAAAAAATATATTTGTTTTTATTTTTCCAAAATTAATAATATTATGTGCATACATGATTAAAACAATTTCATTATTATTATTATTATTATTTTTGTTTAGTAATTAAATATGTAAATACATTAAAATATTATCTCTTGTTTTATAACATTATTTCAATCAATTTAAAGCTTGCTGTAAAAAAAGGCACATTATTTTATTATTATATAATTGAATTTTCTTTTTATTAATCATGATAGATGAGATATAAATGAGATTAAATATCTTTTATTTATTCTTAATATATTTATTAACATATTTTCCTTTTATGTATTTACGTTATGCATAGATTAGATATTAGTTTTAAACACATACGGTTTATGCACCGAGTTTATAATTTTCTTTCTTTATTTAAATAATGAATTTTCAAAAAGAATCATCAGAATTTTCTACGAAGCGCAATAAAATTTGATTTTTTTTTATTTATTTTTTAATTAAATTAAAATAATATTTGTTTAACATAATTTTTGGAAGATTAATGACTAGTAACTTTACACATTTTTTATTTTAATATTTTTTCTCTTTATATAATGCTTGTTATTTTTAATTGAAAAAATTGAAATTATTAGATTTATTAATAAGAAAATAAAATTTAATTAATTAATTAATTATTTCGAAATTATTCGTATTATTGAAAAACTTAGAAAATATTTATTACTCTCTGTGCTATGTATTTTTCTATAAATTTTTTACTATAAATTTATAGCAAACGTAACGATAGTAAAATAAATTTATTATATATGAATTAGTGAAATTTTTGGTTGCGGGCACAAAAAAAAAAATAAAAAGTTAATACAAAACACGAAAAAATAAAATAAAAATAACAAACATATGTATATACCATATATATATATATAAATAACAAAAATCAATTATTCATAATTTTTCAACATAATTGCCAGGAAAAGTGCCAAAATATCCTGTACGCTGTGATGTGCCAACGTACCAACCATCATCACATTTTTCAAGTACGTAAACAATATCCCCTTCATGTAGTTCTAATTCATCAGTGTTTTGCGGTACATATTTATATAGGGCTCTAAAACTGTAAATACATATTAAAATATATAAATTAATTATTAATAGTATTATTTATAATTTTGATTATAACAAATATTTCATTGTACAACAAAAAAAAAGATAAAAAACACATACGCAATCGGTTCAGAATTTGTATCTACATGTAAGACTTCTGTCTTTTGGATAGATTTTGATTCTCTGATTAAACCATTTGGTTGTGATTGTGATGTATAATGATTAAGACCATTTGTTATATTATCCAAATCTGTTGCAAAATGTGTGGTGCGTTCTGTCGTTATATCTGGATGTTGATGTTGTAATAGCTGTTGATAATTAGGTAAAGTGATTAAAGAATGAGCGGCAGGTGAACCAACTGGTTTAGCTATTACTTTAGTACTGGTTAAAGTTGGCCGATTTTCTTCGGAACCAATATCTGTTAGTACCTATTTCATGTGCAGTTTTTTTTTTTTTTTTTTTACCAATATTATAAATAAGAAAATTTAGCGTTAAGCAAAGCAATAAAAATTAATAGAAAACATACAATAAATTAATTAATTAAATAAATAAAAAAAAAAAAAAGAAAAGAAAGATTTAGAGACGGTCAATTCAATTTTTGCGATTGAATCCGTTAAACTTATTTTAAATGCAGACAAATCTAGCTAATCCGATCGCTACTCTTAATTTTACTTTATTATATATAAGCGATCGAAGAAGCTAGATTCAAATCTTCAATAAATTTTAATAAAATTATTTAATTAAATATCAAATTCAAAAAAGAAATATATATATTTAGCAACATACTTCAACATAAGCAACTGGGAATATTCCTTTCCGATTAGCAATTCGTCCTTCAAACCAATTATCATCAACACGTCGCGTTAATGTCACTAATTCACCTTTATTTAATGATAATTCAATAGCTGATTGTGCTGCAAAATTATATTTGGCACGCGCCTGACCTTCTTGCTGTTTTTTTGCTTTTACCCGAACACCATCTTTTGATATTATCTACATATTTTAATACATATTTAATTCATTCGTTTTATATGTATAATATTATTATTATTTAAAAACTAATCTTTTAAATAGAAAGTTTTATATTTTATCGAAGTACAAAAATTTCTTTTCTTCTCTTAAACTTTTCTTTTTTATGTGGAAAAAAAAATGATTATTTTGTGCATATTTAAACTTTGATAACAAAGAATATTAATTATAACGATTTATTTTTTTTTGCAATAATTATTTTACTTTATTTAATTTTCTTTTTAGAAATGATTAAAAGCATGCAGAGGTGTTTCTTATTATTTATTTGTTTACCTCAATGTAATTCGAGGGCAAAAGTCCAACATTTGCATTGTGTTCCCCTTCATACCAATTTGCATCGATTTGACGACGAATGTAAATTATATCACCCTTTTTGAATGATAATTCTCTAAAAAAAAAGTGAAGAAGTAAAAATAAATACAAATTTTCCAAAAAGAAAAACCATTTTCACAATTACCTATTTGATTGCCCCTGAAAATTATATAAAGCCTTAGCTATTGTTTTTGGCAGAAGTTGATGTTGCTGTTGAATTGCAGAGAAATCAGTTGGAAAATCATCGTAACGATTTAATGATATCGGTGATTTTTGTGATGGTGTAAAATTATCTGTATGACGACGATTCGTCATATCTTGTAATTCTTGTAAATATTTTCGACGACGTTCCTCTTGGTAAATTTTTTTCATAGATTCAGCCTGTTGTTTTGCTAATTCATTTTCTGGCACCGAATCCTTATATTCATAACGAATTGGACTACGATAATGAATATTCACATCACTTTCTATGTAACGATGTGGAGATTCTATATTCATAATAATAATAATACGAATAATTTAATTAATTAATTATTATCTAAGATTGTAATTTTATTTTTGTAAACAAATGAAATTTATGATTTTATCGAAAAATGATAACAATTTATACATGTGGAGAGTTTTTTCGTAATGTATATTCGTACAGCTATATTATAATTAATTTTTAGCTGTCTGCAACGTTTGTTGATTAATTATTATTATTTTTTGTTAAATAAATATTTATTTAACATATAAAAATGAGCTCTCTTTAAACAATGATATATATATATGTGAATTTCACACAATTTTTATGCTTGTGGGAATGGGAAAATAACAATAAAAATATTATTACATTACGATGTTACAGAAAAAAACAGAAAAATTTTGTTTTGAATGTCAGCAATGTGCTGTTGACCATATAAATTATGATAGACGGAACACACACTTTATTTCCGGAATGAAATAATCGTATAAATTAATGATTTAATTAAATTTATCTACTGGAGAAATAATTAAATATTTGATCATAAAAATTTGATGATTATAAATACCCATATCACACTATAGTAGAGTTTTGTGAGATTTTTAATATAAATTTTTCTGCTCAAATAATTTTAATCTTTTTTAAATAAACAACAAATCGTTTAACATGACGTTATCGAAATAATCCAAAGTTTACACAAATTCTAAATATACACCTTGTGCGCACTTTAAGTATTTCACTTTAAATTTGTTTGAGCAAAAAAACAAAACAAAAATTAAATTAAATTTGATTAAAACAAAACACTTTTAAACAAAATACATAACAACAATTAAACTATGTCTGATAAATATATTTTTTTGTTAATAAAATAAACGAGAAACGGTGAACGCGAATTAACATAATAACATCACAACCTAGTGAAGACTTAAGACTGATGTGAATAAAAAATTGAAGAAGTCGGTTATTGTGTATCTGTCTGTATATATCGTTACGATAATGTGAAATCTTAAATTAGTTAGTATGTGGACAGTTAATTTTTAGTTTTTATAAAAAAAAAAAAAATAAATAAAATAAAATACAACTTAGGCTGTGAGAGAATTAATGGAATTTCATTTATGTTGAACTTGTGTAGCTGAGACGTACATGGCATTGAATGTGTTGTTTTTTTTTTACTTCTTTCTTGTATAAAATAAAAATTAATAAAATATTGTCTCAGTTTATGTTTTTTTGATTCACTTTTAAATATTAGATTTAAATCATTATCATCATCATATGTTTTAATCAGAAAAGAAAAAAATAAAATAAAGTGAAAGCTTAATATGTACAAAAAAAAAAAAAAACGACACGAAGAAGTTAAACTTAAATAAGTTAATTTCTTTTTTTAGTATATATAAAGAGAAGTATGTTTTCTATTTACATGTTTTATGTTTTTCAAGTGTGATAGTCAAGTAGAGACACTACTAGCATAGTTAATTATTATGTTTATGACTTATCTATTAAATACTACAAATAAATTTATTCATAAGGTCATATATGTATATATGTTTGTATAGTAAAGTATTATTAACTTTAAATTAGTAAATAGAATTTAATTAATAACATTTGCATAATTTTTTGCTACATTTAACCAAATTTTTATGGTTTTTTCTTTTAAATATCTACTGATGCACAATTACTTTCTAGTCTATTTTCTGTCACATTTTAAGAAATTTTTCCTTTAAATACATTAATCAGTATAATATTTGACAACATAACTAAAAAAAAAATAAATAAACTCACCTGGACTCTGATTGTTTACAGAAAATGGCACACCTTTAGGCGGGGGTGGTGGAGGTATTACAGCAGGTTCTATATAATATTTTAGAATAATAATAATAACAATAATAATAATAATAATAATAATAGAAATAACAATAATGATACAAAAATAAAGATATATTGAAGCAGATTCAATTTAAAAAAAATAAATAATAGCAATTCAATAAAAAAAAATTAAAATAATTGAGCAGAAGGCAAATGTTTTAAATTCTTTTTATATCTAAACAATTAAAAAAGGTGTGTTACGTGAAATTTATTTATAAATTTACTCGAAGTATTTGATATAAAATGTGATCGTGATGTTTATAAATTAATTTTGTTTGACTTTAAACCTTCAAATTTAACAGTTGGCTTTATATTTTTTCCATTTATAGTGTTTATCTGTTTCCATAAAGAATCAGCATCTGGATGTTTTTCAGGTGTATAACGGTATTTTGGACGATGAATTAATGGATCAAATTTTTGATCAGCAAATATATCATAGAATGGTTTTAGAATTGATGCAACGGATGACTTCAAACGAGGTGGCGATGCTGAATTTGATCGCAGAGACACATTACGTCTTTTAAGTTTAATGTCGTCGGGGGATTTTTCTGGAGAGGTGATTGTGCGCGCATTATCCTGCGGCTTTGGATATTTATGTGCTATCCAGGTACTATTCAAATGTGATACAATATTTTTAAGTTCGCTTACATCTGGCACTGATGTGTACATTTGGCCCAGAAGCGACATATTTTTTATTGATTCAAATTTATTTTTTATTTTATCAACTTCTCCACCGCGAAACGAAGTCATTTGTGGCTGTTGTTGTTTTACTCTACCATTTAGCAATGCAGTTTTACTAATTATGTCAATGTGTGGCATAAAGCGAGCATCTCGATTTAATGATACTTTCGGTATTGGGGATATAACTTTTCTAGTCCTGCTTCGGCCTCTACTAGATGCATTTTTAACTTCAAATTTGTGAGTTATTAATGACACGTCGCCTAATTCATGGTTTCTGATTTGCTTATTTTGCTTTTCAATGTGACTCTTTAAAACAGGTGATAAACATCTGCTTTTGTTAATTTCAGGATCACTGCGAATTCGACGAAGCTTTGTCATAATGTCAGTTATTTCAAATTTATCTCGAAGTTTTTGAACATCTCCAGTTTTGATAAATTTCATATGAGAATTGCAACGCTTTTCAGTTTCTGATGAAATACTACGAGAGCGATATGCACTTTCACTACTAGACATGCAAGCATCCGAGGCTTTCTTAAGGCGTGTTTCTTGTAGCGAAGTTTGTAAAAAAGAGTTCTCATGAATCTCTGTTGGTGATGAAACATAATTTTGTAAACCTCGTTTTTCTCCAAATAAATCCTTAAGGTCAGTCAAAGATTGAGATGCCGACATGCCTTGTGATGATTGAAATTTTATTTGATTAGATTCATTTGGATGTGTTCCGTATTTCTTCAAATTCATTTTACTCTTTATTACTTCGTTAATTATTTCATTTTCGTCTGGTGATGAATCATCTCGCGCATGATATATCGTTGTGCCGTCAACTTTATCCATTTTTCGAGTTTCAAAATATTGTATTTTACTTTTGATATCGGCACTACCACTTTGATTAGAAGTAATTGGCTGTGGAGTCTCTTTGTTATCGGAAGTAATGAGTTCATTGAGAGATGAAGCTATGAGGCGATTTTGATAATTATGTTTTTCTGTGTTGCTTAGCATATCACAATTCAAATTATCTCTTTGAATAGTTGAATCTAATGAGTAACACATACGATGTGGTATAGTCGTATCAGTTAATGAATTTTTGGCATGCTCTGCAGCAATGGCACCACGTGTTTCTTTGGCTAAAATAATTGGCGAACCATTTAACTGTTTTCTTTCTGTAATTTTATCTTTTAATTCACGACTGAGCGTTAAAGATAAACTTCTTTTTTCAGCTTCACTTAAAGAATGAGAACGTTTTTCATATTTTGTTTTTACTTCTATTTGGCTATTACTTATTTTCTGGCCACCTTCATTAATCTCAGTGTCTGATTCTGTCTTTTTAATATCTAATTGCCTCAAAATTGGGGGTTTAACAGAAAGTCCTGTCGGCGATGGTGATGTAGAATTTATTTTTTGTGAATTACTTGGTACATCGATAATATATTTTTCTACAATATCATCATATGTTTCCAGTGTTCTGATCGGAGATGGACATATGCTGTAAATCTCATTTAGTTGATGTTTAATTGTGTTTATTTGATCTTTGGATAAAGTGCTAATAAGCTTATTACTGAATCCAAAACGCTTTTCATCCTCTTTTATTTTATGTTGCTTTGAATGGGCGTACTCACTAGGATTATATTTTACTGTCATTGAAGAAGCTGAGTCAATAACAGAATTTCCTCTCCACAATGACTTATAAGTGTCTTTATTCGCTTCCAATTGTTGTATACGCTTTAACTCATTTGCATCATAAGCAATTGATTTTCTTTTATATACTTCTTTTAAATCCTCAACAGATTTCTCCTTAATTCTTAATCCACTGTCATTATCAACAGACCAGCGTACATCTTCAACATCCTTGGGACGAAATAGAAAATCTTTATTCTTTTGATCTTGTTTCAATTTTCCAACTAAATAATTAAGCTCTCTTTCAGCTCTTTCGTGAGCTCTGACTCGTTTCCATAAATCAAAATCAATAATTTCTTCATCACGACGACGTGGTCTTAAATCTGTGGATGAAGTAGTTCGTTCTAACTGTCCGACACGTTCTAAATTTGCATAAAACTTATTCAATTCTCTAAATCGATCTGATTTCTTTTCTCCACTAGATGTATATGGTAGGCATTCGAGAGAACTTCTTGAATATTCCATTATTTCATTATTCAAAAGTCTTGTTTCATAGCCATCGCTGCTGCCTAAACTACGTGCTCGATTTACTTTATGAATTTTTTCGCTTTTATTTTTATTGTTTTTAAAGCTTTGAATTCGGCGATTTGAAGGTGAACGATGCCCTCGCATTGCAGAAATACTTGGGTAAAGCTCATGCGTTTTTCTGCCTTCAATAACAATGGGCAATAACGGACGAGCAATATCTGTTACAACTATTTTAGGAGGCTCACTATGGCTTCTTTCTTGATAACTGTAAGATATAAGTGAATTTCGACCACGAGAAAAGCTTTTTTCCATTTTATTTTCAACAAATTGATCATCTTCATCAGATAACTGATAAAGTGAATCAAATTTATTAATCTGCTCCATTATCAAACGACTTGGTCGGAAAATTCTATCCGGACTAAGACTTCTTGTTCGCTCTCTTTCCAGCATTTTAAATTTAGATAAAGTAACAGGACGTTTCTGTGATAAATAAACACTTGGCTTTTGTAATGATGGTTCGGATTTATATGTTAAACTGTTCCAAAGTCGTGCTTTTTCAACTACTGACGTATTGCGATAATAGCTACTTGCATTAGAAGGTGTCGGCGATGCAGTATTTCGAAGGAATAAACTACGAAAGAAGCAATCTGTACGACCTGCATCTTTGTGCTCGATTATAGATTTATTCAAATATTCACAGTCACTCATTTCTTCAGCATGATAGTTAGTGTGGTTTTGCAATTGTGATTCAGTTTCTGTAATTGTTAAATTTTTAACAGTTTTCTCATTATCAAATGGTGGCTGCTTGTCTTTAGTTTGTTTCACTTTTTTCTGTTTTCCTTTTAAACCAACAGAATTTATGTGTATTGGGCTCTCTTTACTTGTGGATCTTGTTATCGTGTGTGGCTTGACTGTGGTGCTAATTCGTTTCTTTGAGTTTGATGACTCTATCGAATATGTGGATCCAGTTCTGGCTAGACTTAAATTGGAATTAATCATTGACGATTTACTTTCTTTAACATTTGTTGCAATAACGTTTCCAGAGTTTTTGGACTTGATCACAAGCGGATTTTTGTTTTGTCCTTTATATTTAGTAGTTTCTGTAGAGGCCCGTAATAGCTCCTTACCGCGTGAAGTAATAGCAACAGTGACTTTTAATGATTTTTCATCATTCTTATTATTTGTTTTCGGGCTCTTTTTTGCTGAGTAAATAGTGGTTGAGCTTTTTACTGTTCCGCCTAATGGTTGTTTATTTGTACTACGTGCAACGTTAGATTTTTCTTTGGTCGCTGGACTTCGAATGGAATTTTGTATAGCTTTTTTTACCTCAATAGGTGACTTCAAATCAGAGTTCTTAAAAATATTTCTAAATGTAGGAATGTCTTTTCGACATCTAGGCATAACTTGTTCTAATCGTTTCTTTTCCTCTGCAAAAGTTCTTTCTTTTGATATGCTCCGGCCAAATGCAATTGGACTAGGACTAGATTTTCTGCTTTCAGATATTGACTTTGAACGATTTAGTGAACTTGAGGAATTCATTCGGTAAATTTGACGACGAGCTATTCTCGTTATATTATCCAAGTCCTTTTCATCTTTTAATGGTGACGATAATAGAGATGTTGATATGTAAGGGCCTGCTGATTTAGATCGTATTTGTGTCATATGACTATCAAATTTACGTTCTGTATTAAAACAGGCTTCATGTCTAGTGCCAATACCAGGCGAGATGTCACATTTCATTTGTATATCAGAAAACATTTTTAATGTTGAATTTAATTTGGATGATTTTCGATTTGGTGGCGCCGGTGGATTAATTGGTACAAATGATTTAACATTTTTTGGAAAGGATCCAAACATATCGATTGGTCGTGTTACTTTTGTTATAGGATAACAAACAACTTCACGATATGGGAGTGGCACTTCATTGTTTATTTTCGAATTATTTTTATGAACACGAATTTTCGTTAACGTCGATGTTATCGGAACGTATTCAATTTCGCTATCATCTGTAATCATATATTTTTTTTTTTGTTTTTTTTGGGAAATAATAAAAGAAAATTAATAAATTAATAAATTATAAAAAAATAATTTTGATTTTCCAAACCAAATATTATCTAGCCCATCGGTGCGTTTTTGCAAAACAAAAATCCTCGTGAATTCTTTTATTTTGCTTGATTATTTCTTAAGTGTTGCACAATTTTTTAATAATAAAGATTGTTTAGTTAAATCTTTTAAAAAAGAGAATTAAATTGTTAGCTAATTATAATAGTGATAACTTAAAAAAATAACAAAAAGCTCTAAATTTTCTACAAAACAAACCTTTGATTAAACCAGCTCTGATTGCATGTCTTTACTTTAGCTAATTAAAACTATTTTATTTATTATTTTTATTATTAATTAAACTCAAAAGCATCAAAGTTATTAAAATAATTTTTAACATACAATATTAGATTTTTTGGTTTTGTACCTTAAATGTGACATATTAATGGAAAAAAAACACTCAATTATGCTTTCTTATAACAAATATTTATGTTAATTGTAATTGTAGAAACTGTAATGTACCTTTGGTTTTTTCTGGAGCCAGTTTTCTGAAACCTTGTAAAGGTGGTTCACCGCCCGACTGCATACTGCGATAAACTTGTTTCTGTTCAACTGGACTAAGTGGTGCTATATCAGAATTTTCTCGTTTGCGAAATACTAAAGATGAGTCACTTTCATAACCGTGCTCCTTCAAAGCTCTATTTATTCATTAATAATATTTAATAATTAATAAAACTAATCAAAGTTAACTGACTCAAAACTCACCTAGATAAATAACCCTCGGCGTAAATATTTGGCTGTTTTTGATTTTGCTCTAAGTGCTGTAAATATTTTATTCATAAAATTAATAAAAATTATTTTAATAAAGATAAATTAAAGCTAATTGTTGGAAAAGTTGTTGTGCTGTATTATTCTACTATGTATGCTTTTAGCTAAGACAAATGTACATAAAGAAAACGAAAGAAAAAAACTTACAAACTTTTGAACTTCACGAGCAAATATATTACTGAACAATGGATATGACGAATTCTCATCCAACCACTTTATTATATAAATGTAAGATTATTAAAAAAAAATAAATAAAAAATTAAAAAAACACAAAAATAGGCAGCCAGTAATTGGATTTGATTAATATTTTTAAGGAAATATTGAGACCCCCATAAAGTAACGGAAAGCATTAAAAAAAAAATTAAGAAAGAATTAGTAATAGTTATTTAATTAGATAATAAATATTAATTAATTAAAAACCAAAATAAAGTGTCCGTAAATTGTATTGTACTAGTTAAACTACTTTGCATTTTATAGCAATTTGTATTAATTATATTGACATTATTAGTGTGTTTTTCTGTTATAAATTAAAAATATCTAAATAACAATTATCAAATATATGTGATTGAAATAATAAGATTATTACCTAATTTAATTAACTATTTCTATGTTAACAAAAAATAAAACAAATTCACTAATAAATAATCGAAATCCAAAAAAAATTATTCAAACCAAATAGCAAATCAATTCAAAAACTCTACAAATATTATTTTGATTGTTTTTGTGTAAATAAAAATCAATCAATTAATATTACAAAAAAATAAATAAATAATCAAATGGATATTAATTAATTCGTACCCCATCAAAGATATCCATTACTTCGTCCCACCACTAGAAAAACAAATATACATATACATATCGTTTTAATTGAAAAAATGATTGATTGGTTTTTATTATAACAAATATAAAATGATCATGATTGTTTTGTAATTATTATTAGTTATTTAAGAAAATTAGTTAAAAGTGGAAGCATCTTCTCCAAAAGGAAAACAAATTGTTCTTTTTTTTTGTTTTAATAATAATTTACCTGTTTCGCTTCTTTTTCGGATATTGATGATTGACCAGGCTGATAATTTTCAATACGTCCCGGTTGATTTCTGTATGTATCTAGTCCAGATTTTACAGGTGTTGGCAAAGTTCCGTAGGATCTATTATCGAAAAAAAAAATAATATAATTATTTAAATTTATTTATTTGTTGTGATTGTAGTGATTGGTCACTTCACAGACAAAATAGAATTAAAATTTTAAGAGAAAAGATTTATGAATCAGAAATAAACTAACCTGTACTCTTCGTATCGATTTTTTGTTGTTGTCGGTGCCTTTCTAGTTAATGTTTTATATTTTATAGAATCAGAATCATAAAACGGTTCTGGTTCTGACATATAACCATTTGTTTTATATGGATAACGTCCTAAAAATTAAAATTATTTTTATCAGATTATACGTTATTAGATTTGAAAATTAATTAGAAAGAATATTATGATAAATTAGTGTAGTAATTCATATGTGTTAAGAAATGTTAATTCATGCTGATTGAACTAATTATTAAATTAATGATAACAAAAATCGGTAATGACTGAGAATTGGCTAATGTAAAACGACAGACAAAAATTAATAATAATAATAAAAAAATGAAAAGAAGTTCATTGGAAAGCGTTTTTTAGAAGCATAAGTTAATAGATGAGAAAGATAATACGATAGCAAAATAATAAAGAAGATGAGACTAAGAAAATGTAATTAAATAATAATTATTTATTTATTTATTTATCACCTCGACGTGTCTTGTAGCGTACAGTTAAGGTATCATCTGAAAAAATAATTGAAATTTTATTGAAATTGATATTGTTTTTCTTGCTAAAGCCACAAAATGATAATTTAAAGCAAATGGATAATACAGTATATATATATACATATAAAATAATTATCAGAAATTGAAATAAATTAATAATTACCATCATCTTTGGCTTTATGTAAGGTATTGTACATTCGTTTATACCATTTTGATTGATTGTCCAATTTAACTTCCTAAAAATTGTTTTTTGATAGAAGAAGAATAATTTTTAATTTAAATATTAAATGAAGAGATTATTAAGATTTTATTCTTAAAAATATGGAAAATTATCGTGAAGATTATTTTTATTTTACCGAACGTAAAACTAGTGGCATTCCATCTTTAGTTGTTGGTCCAATACCGATTTCATATTTTCTTGGTGTTAAATCTGCCATTATTTTTGGTTGTTCGTTTTCGCTATCTGGTTCGCTTATATATTCGTTTTTTATTGAATATACTAATAAAGAAAATAATTATTTATTAAAAATGTGTATAAAAACAACAAAATGAAAATTGTGCATATTGATAAGCGGTGCAATAAAAATAAAATTAGTAATATATAAAAGTATAGAAGAGTTGATGCAAAATTGTATGCGAAGCCATTCCTACAAACATGCGACACTTACTAACTTCATTCGGCCTCAATATACCTGGGGTTTGATCGGATATTTGTGCCCTCGGACGTTCACTTTCTATATAATTCTCTCGTCTTGGCAGTTGTCCTTCTGAAAATTCAAATAAAATTAAAACATCTTTCGCATAAAATATGATAATCAAATTGCTTTACCTCTTGCTTTTTGCAGCAAAGTTATTGTTGGATTTTGTACTCTTGGCAAATTTGAATTGCTACTGAATAAATTCGAAGCAGATGTAGATGTTACCTCCTTACTACTTGAGTGTTGCGTAGAACTATTATTTACTTGATGTTCCTTTTGTTGCCTATCACCTGACCAAGGTGGCAATATCGGTGTTGAGTTCTGTTAATAAAACTTTTGATTATAGTTTTACGATTATAAAGAAAATTTAATATTAAATCACCTGTTTGACGAGAGTTTTTCTATTTAGTACCGGTGATTCAAATTGGACAGGTCTAAATTCTTTTCTTTCGACTGTCGGTGATGTACCAGCACTTCTTGGTGTCCAAATCGGTGATGTTGGCGGATCTGATCTATTTTGTTCTTGTTTTTCTGTTATATCCGTTCGATTGTTTTCAGTTGATTTATTATGTGGAGACCAAATACCTTAAATTATTTTTTTAATTTCAATTATAATTTATAAAAGCATTGAGCATTTATTTGTATAAAAGCAATCATTACATAACAACACAAGAAAACAATGACAATTTGTCATGCGGCTTATATTTATACCAAAAATATGTTATTTCTGCATCAATTTACCAAAAAAAAATGTTGTAAAATGTTGTTTTATTGTCAATTAAATAATACTTTTTATATAATTATTAGTTTTTAACTGTTTATTTATATTTATATATATATTTTAAATAGAAAACATGCGGATGTGTTATTCAAATAACACAGAAAAATCAATCGACAGGAAAGGATAGTCAAATATTATTGAATAATGATCTAAATAATAGAATTTTTTATTATATATTTGTAGATAGATAATTAATGCTTGATTGGGCACAATTATAATAATATATATAAAGGAAGTTATTTATTAATACTATTTACTTTAAAATAATACAAATATTTTAATTGTATATTATAGAAAAATAAGCGAAACAATATTAATTTGCAGCCAATTACCTAAAATACACTGTACAATATAAATTAAATAAAATAAACTAATTATTGCTTAAGGTACTGAAATGAATTTGGGTCATTTACTATTATAGAACATCATTTAAATATATATGTATATATCGCATTACATAATATTACATAAAATAGTAATACAGAATTTTAAATTAAATTATTTAAATGATTTTTTTGCAACATTTCTGGATGAAGCATTTGGAAAAAGAACAAAAAATACAAAAACGAAGATTGATATAAATTTATTTAGGATAGCAAAAGTGATATTGCAAAAAAATATAGAAAATAATGTTCAGACACTTCAGAAATCATGATATTTTGTTTAAAAAATATATAAATAAAAGGTTTATTATTATTATTATTATATATTTTAAATGTTGGGCAAATGTCCAACAAGTTTCAATTTTAATTTCATCTGCAAAGAGTGTCCGAGACAGTATAGTAATAATAATAATAATAAAAAATATAATCAAAATTTATATATAAATGTGTGAACTTATATTGTCAGTAGTTTGTCTTATAGAAAAATACGTTTGTCTTGAAAAAATCATGAAAATAAAAATCTATATTTGAATTGTTTATAAGTATTTTTATTTTTTAATTATATAGAAAATAATGATGTGATAAAGGATATGAGTTTTTGTATTTTTATTATAACTATCAAAATTAGAAATTTATTTATATTTTCTAACGTTTCTAAACTACCACGCAGTTTTAATAAAAATTGAGAAAAATAATGAATAATATTTTTTGTGTAATCATAATCATGGTAAATGGTAATTAATAAGTAATTATTAATTAAATTGTATAGAATTTTGTTTATAATTATAGAGAAAAGTTTGTTTTTAAATTTTTATTGACCACCACCCAGTATCGTTTTTTTCCTTTTTCTTCTTCTTTTCATTGAATTATAAAGAGGAAGAACATCCTGTATAACGACAAAACATTAATTAAAATAAAATCATGATCTTTCTCATATAAAAAATGTAAACAGAATTATTTTCTAAATTTAAAGAAACCGAAAAACATTAATTAAGAGTTAAGAGAAAGAAATATTTTGTTACAATTTGTCCGTGGGCACCATATGTGTGCTTTATTATTATTTTATTTTGTTTATTGACGTAGTTAATTTGACAGTAGTCGCCATCATAGTGTAGTAGAAGAAAAACATTTTTTCAATGTTGTTTAAGTTTTTTTCTTTTCGTTTTGTATATAAATATCTATTTTTAATTTATAAATAAAATATAAAAAAAAAAGAAAAATGATTAATTATGATTCATTCTAATGCTTAATGTTTTCTTTAATAAGAAAAATTATAATAGATAATAATTTAAAAATTACATAAATGATGACCTGATTTAAAATTCATATTATTATTGGTAATATTGCTTGTGGTTAATTAAAAGTATTATTATTTTTATGTAATCGAATATATTTTAATTAAATAATTATAATCGTGTGACAGTAATATATATTGGTAAAAGCATAAAAAACAAGTAAAAATTATTTATTTATTACCACAATAACGTCGTGTACCTGAGTGTGCTGTCGCCTTAAATTTTGGCGAAAACTGTATTGGCTTTGAATCTGAAATATCGCAACAGAAATTAAAACTTAAATAACAAAAATAAATTTATTAATATTATTATAATAATATTTACTAACCCTGTCCCATTTTTTTTTTTTGTATATTTTTATTTTCTTAATTTAATCTGTTTTTACCTAATTTATTATTATTAAACAAAAATATATTTCACTTTAATATCAAAAATATTGTTCATGTAATTGGGAACATAAGTATTCTATATCACTATAGATGTTGATTTTAACTAACACAATTTTCTGAAGCGAATAATCATCAAACAAACAAACAATAATTTATTCGTAGTTTAAAGAAGAAATTAACAAATAAAACCACCAAATAAACTAGAATTTTTTCTTTCTAAAAAATTATTATTATATTTTGTAACATTATTTTATTTAAGCACAAAACTATGATTGAAATGTTTTTCTTTTCTTTTCGTAAAGGTACTTGAGATTTAATCGTTTTTTTTTCTTTCTTTTTTGCTCAAATAATTAATATTTTTCTTTAAGTTTATTAATTCTAACAAATTATTAAATGTTTTACTTTTAACCGCCACGAAACGACTACTTTGCGAGTATAATTATTATTCTTCTTTTCAAAAAAAAGAAAACATAGCACAAGTTTTTCTGTTGTTTGAGAATGATTTTCTTATTTTGTACTTTTGACTACTTCCTTTTAACTTTTATTTTAATTTAGTTTCCTTTTCTCTTTGTAAAATGTGTATGTATATAGTAGTAGTGTGAACGTGTGGTTTATCTTAACGAAAAAAGAAATATAAAACATACATATTTTTATGTTTAATATTACAAAACTATTATTAACTTGATTGTTTAGATTAAAAACAAAAAAATAACGATAGTTTCATGAATAGAAAAAAATCATTTATATCGTTATAGCTAATAGTAGTAAATATGATTGTATTAAATGAAAATAATTCATAACAAATGTCCTAAAGACGACGGTTGATTCTCTAGACAGCAGATGAGAAGAAACAATTCAAATATATATATCGTAATACAGTGTGTATATATTTAAATTTAAATATATATAAACTATATTCAGAAATGTTTATAAATAACATATTGTAACATAAATATGTTTAACAATTTTCTTAGACTTTAATTATGCTTGCATAGGAAAATCAGCGACAGAAAAACAACTTGCAGTTAGAAATTACAAATCGAGTCTTATAAATATATACAGGCAACTGGGCGTAAATTAAATAATATAATAAAATTAAATCATTTTTTGTGTGAGAAATAAACGTTCAATTGCGTTTCTTATATGTTATAATATTTATTTATAGACGTTTTCAGCTAAAATGTTAGTTTTTTTTTTTTTTTGCTATTTAATTATAAATAATCACAAAACTGTAACATTTCATTTCGAGTGTGTAAGTCATCAATCAAAATATTTTTTTTTTTTTGGATTTTCTATGTATTATATGTATATTTTACCTCATCATTTAGTTTATTATAAATTTAGTCATCTTACCTTGGATAGTGCAACGTATTTAGTATAATAATTTATCTGTTTTTTTAGTAATAATTTTCCGGAAAGAATGATTTTTCTTGTTTTTAGATAGAGAATAAATTTCTATTTTTCTTTGTCACGTTCGCATTGTTTAACAAATAGTATACATTTAGGCGAAAATATATTAAATTTTTTTGACCTTTTTAAAATCTCTAAAAATTAGGTTAATGAAAGACTATGTTGTTAGTTAATAAAATCTGCATGCAATTAAATTTATCAACACAAAGCAAACGAAAAAAATTAATTAATTAAATCATACCGATTCGTGCAAAAAGAAATCCTTTTGCAAGCACTAATTGTTTATCAATTTCTTTAAGCAAATCACTTTCTGATAAACTTCTATTCTTATGTGTATAGTGAGCAAGTTCTTGTAATTGCATTTGATTATACAAATTATTCTTATTATCAGATTTTTTTATAAATAATTTTTCATTATCACAATTACGTTTTTTATATTGTTTTGCCGTTGATGTTGTTGCTGTTGATGATTTTTTTTTCGCTAATAAATAATTATAATTCATTATTGTTTTAGTAAATAATGGAATTTTTCTTTCAAAAATTATATAAATACTGATTGGAATTTATTATTATTATTATTATTTTTATAATTTCAAATTAATGACGTAAATTTTATTATTAGATATTTTTTTTATACATTTTTAAATATTATTAAATGATTTGTTTTTTTTTTGATTTCTAAATATACATATACATGATTTGTTATTTGGTTAAAATTAGCACAAATATATACATACAAAAGATAAACACATTACGTTAATTTTAAAAACATAATTAATTTATAATTTAAATAAAAGTGAGAGAACAAACAAAATATAAAAATAATTAAAAAAAATCATAATAAACACTGGTTATACATGTGCTTTCAGCAGGAATGTTAATGAAATACAATTTTATTGTTAATATTTATCACAAGCATCTTCTTATACATACAATACAGTTTAATATGAATCACTATAGTTATTATTAATTAATTTGATTAAATAATTAAATATGATGGAATTCTATTAAACATTTTGGATATGAAAATTTCAAAACTAAATTTATTTTATTTAAAACAACATTAAATCACAAACAATCGTTTTTTTTCTTTAATTATGAAAAAAAAATTATAACTATGAATGGTTAATAAAAAATGCACGGCACACAGTCCAGCAGATTATAATAATGGCGGTAACAAGTCCAAACAGATTAGGTTCGTTTAACTCACCATCTTTAATGTCATGTGTTGTCTCTTCGATTGTTTCTTCTGTTGATGTCGTTGTAAATTGAAGAAATTCTTTTAAATGTTTTGGTAAATTATTCGGATCAGCTTCCTGTTTGCCGACAACCACTTTAACATCGGGATCAATTTTCGATTGATTGTGTTCACATTCATGCGGCACTGGTTGAGATTCAGCACCGCTTTCCCAATCACTGTCCGATGGCATACTTAATTTACTTCGACGTTCCTTTACTTTTGTTAGGAATTCATCGCCAATATTTTTTGAAGCTGA
This sequence comes from Ptychoptera contaminata, assembly GCA_963942525.1. Classification (NCBI taxonomy): domain Eukaryota; kingdom Metazoa; phylum Arthropoda; class Insecta; order Diptera; family Ptychopteridae; genus Ptychoptera; species Ptychoptera contaminata. The sequence goes on along the minus strand of OZ012638.1, from coordinate 35,611,727 downwards.
TTTTTTAAGGGTCCCTCCTCCAACCAGATCGTTTTTTGACCCATCTTCATTTGGCGTTGAGATTTTTATTATTTTATGTAAACGTCTCTCCTCACGTTCAGCCACCTTATTTAGCCATTCATCGTGCATTTGTTGGCGAAACATTTCACCTTGTGATGGCTTATAATGATCCTTATTTTTATTTAGAGATGTTGTTGATTCGGAAAAGCTTTCATGACGAATCGGTATATACACTTCTTTGCCTTCATAGTTTTTTATATTTTCTGACTTGACTGATTTCATTTTTACCATTTCATCCTCTAAACGCTTTCGGTCATGTTCCAGCCGTTCAAATTCTAATTGTAGTTCGCGTTCTTTGTGCCTTATATATTCTAATTGCCTCTCATGTATATCTCTCGGAAGAGACATTCTACGACCATGGTCATTACTGACACAATTCGTAATGGGAGTATTATCGATCATTGATTTAACTAACATTTCACGATTTCGTCGCGACTGCAACGTATCCATGTAATGATGAATTTCATCTGATGTTATTTCCGATTCATTTACGTTCGTTGTGGAAGCTGTCATGCGAGGTGCACGAACTTCAACATTTCTTTGGCCACGACAGATTAACTCCTCTTTTGATATTGGCTTTGTAATATTTTCTGATGAAGCTCGATTCCTTGTCGCGTGTGTCATCCAATCAGACAAATTTTGAGCACTTAATCGTTTCTCATTCAACGAATGCTGAGTTGTCAGTTTCTCATGTTTGTTTTCTGTTCCGACCGGAAACATAGGAGTTCTTTTAAAGTCTTCATTAAATAGACTTCCATGGCTGCGACGCAGCGGTGAATTTTTCATAAATGTTTCTTTTTTTGTGTTAAATGTTTTCAATACATCATCCATTCGTTTATTCCAGTTATCGAAGTCGGTACCAAACACATTTGGCACAAAATCAAATTCTTTAAATTTAAAATCGTCACGATCAAAAAATTCACTTTTTATTTGGCGAGAATCGGTAGTTTTTTTCTTTAATGTTTCTGTATTAAATGTTGTCTTCTCATCCTTTGCAGTATTTATAAAGTCATTTTTAATATTGTGCTGATCGAAAATATCTGTATTTACTTTTGTGTTGTTTGTATTTGGCTCTGCAATTTTTCCAATTATATGCGGTGACCGTTCTATATTTGTTGATGACTTAACATTTCGTTCGTCTTTCACTTTTTGTGGCCCACTACCGTCGTGTGCATCGACAATTTTCTCATTTTTACTATCACTGTATTCAAATATCACATTGCCATTCTCAATGTGTTTTTTTGTTTCGTAACTGGTCGTCTCAACATTTGAATATCGTTTCGTTTGGCCAGAATTGTCCAAAGATTTTATTCCAGTATTTGTTGTTTCAATATTTGAAAATCGCTTATTAAATGCATTATTAAATGCTTCGAAACATTCATCAAAATCGGTTAAGTTCTTGCCAATTGTTTTTAATTTATTCAATGTATTATAGTTTTCATTAGCACACGAATTATAATTGATTGATGTCATTTTCTTTTCCTCACTTAAATTTTCTTTATTATTTAATACGGCGTTATACAAACTAACGTCGTTTACAGTTTTATTGTCGCGCGAATTTTCACTAGTTGACTGTTCACTTGAATCTCGGATGATTGCCAATAATCTGTTGTTATTGTCCTTGGCATTTGTTTCGCTACACTCAAGACTTTCGTTTAAATTCGTTTCGTTAGATATTGCTTGAGTAACCATAATAGGTGTATTGGTTTGATTTGGTAGTGTGGTGTTTGGCAATGTTGCAATCATTTTTATTTCGCGTTTCGATGTTTCAGCTGTTTTATTTTGTTTATTTTTATTATTATTATTATTAATATTATTATTATTATTGTTATTACTATTATTAAGTGTGCTTAAATATTTTTCATCAAATTCATGGTAGCCACGACGTTCAATAAATTTTGTATGATTATCTAGAAGTGTTTCTGGACTATTATCAATTGTTTTTGATTGATCATCTACAAATTGACGTTGCGATGGCGATAGACACATAATTAATTGTGGATCATCTCTTGTTGGTATTCCAATCCAGGCCTCCATAGATGGTGGTTCTGGGACTGGTGGAGGCGGTGGAGATCTCAATTTCTCAAAAACTGGCAGACAGTTTTCTTTTGATGGTGGAGTCGGTGTACGATCTTTTATTGTATTAGGTGAGGATTTTAATAATTGTTCAGGTGCTTTTTTACTGACCGGTGGAGTTCTCGGTGGAGGCGGTGGTATTTTTGAAGAATTACTAGCGATTTTCTGTTCATATGCAATGGGACATTTTTGCTGTTGTCTTGCATATGATTTCACTTGATTTTCGTGACCCTGTATATCAATTTTATTAATAACTGGTAATTGCGGTAATGGATAGGGCATATCTTTAGTGTGGTCACTCTGATGTTTATTTGTTAAATCGTTTAAACTTTCTGCAACATTTGCTAATTCTTCAAGAATAATATTACCGTATGGCATTGACACCAGCTGCTCAACGCAAAGTTGTCGTAACGATTTTAGTAAACCGCGACTAAATACATCTACAAATGGCCCTGAAACATTATTACATTCGGCTAGGTCAAGTTCTGATATATCAGTTTGTGATAATGATGGTTCTAGAAAATGGGCCGTACACTGGCTATGCGATGTACTATAACTATGGGATGAACTTATACTACCTACAGAATCTTGCCGAATAAAATTTTGATTACTTTCTGTATCAGATGTTGTGGGATAAAACAATGGACTACTACTGTGTGTGTCAACATCACTTGAAGAAATATTTTGTAAACTATCGGGCGGAGTGTTAGCACTACTAAATTCTAGACTACCTACACAATCAGCAATTTTATTTTCTTCCTCATTTAATACGACATTACTAGTATCAGATTCTTCATTAGCAAAAATAGAATAACCGATATTAATATCACTAGATACACATTCACTTTTGTCGTCCAATAAAGTATTTTTATTTTCTTCCATTTTTACTGGATCTTTTGATTCTGTTTGATTAATTTCTTGATTCTCTTGCTGACCAAATAAATCATAATTTTCGTTAGTTATTGCATCGCTGGCGTGCTGCAAAGATGATATAACATTTAACATTGGATCAATGTCGATAATTGGAGTAGCTATATTCACATGTGTATCCTCTAAAACGGTGTTTATTTTATCCGAGTCATTGTAGTCTAGATCTTGTAAGTCACTAGCACTACTAGATCCTGATTCTAAGAAGACAACTTCAGCTTCCATGCATTCTTTTTCTATAGCTGTTTTAAATGTTGAGCAACCTTCTTCCGGTTGAATAACTTTCATTTTTGTGTCGACCAATACACAAATCGGTTCCTCCCGAATAGCACTTGATTTTGGTGATTTAAGAGCGGAAGCGTGTTTTTTTTTCGTTGTAAAATCGAGCGTTGTCTTCGGGAAAATCGCATTTGCCTTTTTATTGTGCATTTCTTTATCGATAAAAATATCGTCATCAAAGTCATCCAACATATCAACAGAATTCAATTCTGTTTTTCGCTCTGCATCACTTGTATCACTATTTTCCTCTTTAATGATATCTAAATAACGCGGATTTAAAAATTGTGGCATAAAATGGTTTTCAATAGCCGCACGTTTTTTGGCACGACGCGATTTAAAATCATCAGAACATTGTTGTGCGGAAATTGGTGATTTCTCTCCACTCGAACCTTCAATATCTTCTGATCCCATTTGTATATTTAATGAATGAAGGAATCCCCTTAAATTTTGTTCTTCCTCTTTGGTCATTTTATTTTTTTGAATTTTTTCGTCAATTGGCAATGCATGTATAGCCAAAATATTAGCACCTTCTGCTTTTTCATCGTCAGTTGATTCAACTTCGGAATCTATTTCCTGGACAATTGCTGTATTTTCAAAAGAATCTCCCGTTGAACTTGTTTCACTTACTTCCTGTATTGTTAAATCTGTATCATCTAAACTGCGACTTTTTTTAATCGATGCTAATTTAAAAACAGGCTTAAACGTTGCTTTTGGCGAATCAACACGATAATTCTCTAAAGTTGTAATAAAATCACATTCAACCGAATGTATTATTCGCTCTACTTGTTCATCACTATTCTTACTATCTTCTTGACTATGCTGATCATTGGATTTATCAGTCAATTCTGATGTAATTATCTGAACATCCTTATTTATTGTCTCATTAATGATCTTCGATGATGCAGCTTCTTCTGCTAAAGTATTTACTAGCGGTTCCTCTACAACATTTTCAATATCATATGTAAATGAATTTATTATGACAGCTTTTGGTGACAAATTTATATCAGATATTTCAGTATTAGTATCATTTAATATTTTATCACTATTGAAAAAATTATCAGTGCTAATCATTTTACTTATAATTATTTGTGCTTTTTTTGGTTTCATTGAAGATAAACTACTAATTGTTGTTATACTTTCGTTATCAGTATTAAAATTATTATTATTATTATCGTCGGTCATCACATTACACATATTTAAATTTTCGTTGTTAATTTTATTAAAATTATTTTCATTATTAGTAATTTTTACTTCACTACTACTACTATTACTACTGTTGCTAGTATTATTACCCATTTCGTTGGCACAACTTTCAGCCAAATTCGTTTTATAACTGACACAATTGTTAATTTTACTTTTTTCGCAGTCCTGTTTCTGTTGTTGTTCTTCTTCATTTAAATTTTCCACTTTTTCGTCTTTTTCTTCTTTATCGTCTTCTAATTTATATAAATCTTGTTCTATGTGACGATTTTCTATATCCAATACATTATCATCATTATGCTGTATTTCGTTATATTTAACTTCATATGCATTCATATAATTATTTTCACTTTTTTCAATGACGACGTGCGACATCGACGATGTCAAATTATTTTTATTAATTTCATCATAATTGAAATTAATTTCTAGTGAATCGGTTATATTTACATGATCATCATCAATAATTTTATTCACATCTAAATTTATTATTATTTCTTCTCTATCCAGATTATTTTGGTCATCAATAACAATATCATTTGAAATTCTTGTTGAATTAGGCTCATCATTATTTTCTATTGTTAAATATTCTTTCGTTATTATTTCATCATCAATACTATCAAAACTATTTGGATCATCGCCAGATAGTACATTATTTTCTTTATTAATTTGATTGCTCTCTTTGTGACTTTGGTGCTTTGCCTTTCTTCTGTGACTTTTATTTTTTTTCTTATTATTACGAGGCATTTTGTCTCGTCACTTTTTTAATTAGTTAGTTAATTACCTTTTAATAACTAACTTTTATTAAAATAATAAATAAAAAATTGTCATATTTTTTGAATAGAGATTAATAATAATAATATTAATTCACAAGGCCTATCATTATAATTTTTTATCTATTTATTATTCCATTAAAATAAATAAAACGCAAATGATTTGAACAAAATTTATAATAATAACGTGGTGCGAGTAGCTAGCTCTGCTCACTTAGTATAAATATACACTTAAATTAATTGTGTAAATAATTATAAATTCAATTTTCATATATATATATTGATTTTATTACAAACTTTTTAAACTGTGCTAAAAAATGATTTACTGTAGTATTTTCAATCACAAATCACAAATTTTTATGTTGTAAAAAATTTTTAAATCAACGAATAACTCAATCATTTTATGAATAATTAAATATTATAATTGTACTTTTTTTTTAAACATATATAAATGTGTAGTAAAATACATATATTAATAAATAAATAAATAAATAATAATAATAATAATAATTCCGTACCGTTTAGTTACGACGACGACGACGCACCGATAAAACTTTTAATTCTTATGTTTGTTTTGAAAATGCGCAACCGGCTAATAAAATTTTTGTTTTTTTTAAATGTATGCCATACTTAAAACTTATACATGAACGTTTGACTTAAATAATTTTTTATTTTTTTTACAAAAATTTTAGTTAAATTTTATATAAATATTTTATTTCTGTTATTTAAAAATGTAAGTATGTTCGTTCGTTTAGCGTTTTTATTCATTCATTTATATACATTTTAATTAATTTTTTTGTTTTTTTCAAAACACAGAGTAAAGTAAATAACGCATGCGCATTAGAATTAACAATACGTCAGCAGCATGTAGCCAGCTTATTTTCTTTTTTATTACTATTATTGTTTTTATTATTCCGAACGAAAATTCTTTCTTTCTTTTTATTATTATATCATCGTTTTTTTGTTCATTCGTGTCTATTTTATTTTTCTTAATAAATATTTATTTTTAACTATTTAATAAATGTTTATTTTTTCCCTGCAAGCAAGTAATGGATTAAATGTTTATTTGGAGAAAATACTTTACAAAAATGCAACTAACTAACGGACGAGAACCGCATGAATAAAATTCTAATCAATCTTATTTTTCTTTTATATAAAATTTAATTTAATTTATAGCCAGTGTCGGTTAATGTTTCACAGAGATATAGATTCCTAATTTAATTCCTATTGTCTGGTTTATTATTATATTTTTTTGCTTAATTAAATAAAATTAATTAATAATTTTTGCATAATAAAATTATTAGTCTACATTCAGGTGGTGATTGAATAAAACTCTTTAAATGTTTTTTTTTTCCGTTGATCTTTGGGAAATTAACAAAGTAGAAAAAACATCTAATAACTATCTTAATTAATAATTAAATTATAATTCTAAGTTATTAAATAATAAAATACTATATTTAAACTGTATTTTAGCGATAAACACTTAATTTTTGATGACTTAAAAACACTTTTTTTTTTTTATATAAGAAATATTTTTTCTTTGGCCACAAAAACACAATAACTTAATAAAAACAATTCTAAGTGTTGTCCATTAAATATAAATAACATTTTAAAAAATACAATTTTAATTATAAACTTAAAAAATTACTCAACATTGGAAAATAACAGACGTGAAAAGTGTAAGGGTAATGAGCGCATATATAAATATTCCAACATTATGTAGATATTTATTTCTATTTACATATCGACTGTTGTTTTTGCATGCAAATATTACAAATATTTCATTTAAAAATGTATGTATGTATATATATACTGTGAATATATACAAAAATGAATAAAAAAATAATTATAACGAATTGAGTATGTTAGGTGAAAATAGGTGAATCTAATAATAAATGTTTTTAATGATAAATAAATATAAATTGTTAGTGAGTATTCTAGTATTTGTGTTTATTATTTAAACCAATTTTTCATCAATAAATATTTAATAAAAATAAAATAATAATAATAATAATACCTATTTTGTCAGCAGTATATTCAACATCTGGATAAAAAACTGATCTTAATATTTCATTGGTATCCTTTTTCTTATCTAAACTGTGTCCACCTTCAATAAAAATAAAAATTAAAATTAAATTTAACTCCTATTTACGTACAATTTTTAATATTTAAAAAAATTTGTATTTTCCGGTGATACTTTAGCATTCAAATAATAATAATAAATTTAAATTTTATAGTTCTTCTTTATTTCATGTGGAAATTAAATTTATAATAAAAAAATATAAAAATATCAATCAAAAAAATCTATATAATAAAATTTTAATATTTTATTTAAAATATATTTTAAACAGCGAACGATATAATATTTATTAATTAATTAGTTCAAAAAAATGTCTCTTTTTTTGTCATTAAAATATTAATTCTTATTAATTTATTTATGCACAAAAATATACTTTAAATTGTATGATTAGTTGACTAGAAATGTAGATTTATTTATTAAATTTAGTAAATTTAAAGAAAAATTATTAATATTTACGTTTATATTGATATAAACCAAAAGAAAAAAAACCAGTAAAAACCAATAAATAAATAAACTAATTCACTATCAAACACTTAAATAATTAACTAAATTAACAGCAGCAACAATAATAACAACGAAAAACAACAAGAAGTTAAATTATTGAAGAAGAAAAAAAAAACATGTACACTCGTTTATAATCGCGACAAAACTGAAAATATATATATATATATATATATATATATAAATTATGTATTTAATTTTATTAACATTTATTTACTGTATTTAACTAAATTATTTAAGCCTTTTTTATTATTTGTTTCAGTTTTATTTTTCTCGTTATTTAAAATAAAAACAATAACAACGTAATTTGAGCACAAATATAATATGCGAGAAGAAAAATCTATCTGATGAGACTATATCTCTATCTATCTATCTATTCATTATTGAATAAAATAATATAATAAATATATATCCAGCGTAAAAAAAAAAAAAAACATAAAGTTCATCATAATAATAATAATAATAAAAAATTCATAAACAACAAAGTAAAAAACCGTCAAATGTGCTCGATCACTGTATGTGGAAATCCACTTTATTCAATGTATTTTTTTGTTTTCGTTTAACACACTCTGTATGTGTGCTATTGCTGGTTAATGGTTGGACATTGCTATTGAAATTTGTCTCTTTTATTATAAATTTTTTTTTGATATTGAGTGATTGCATTTAATTAACTATTTTAGTAAATGACTAAAAACACACTGTATTAATACAGCCAGAATGACTTTACTTATATAAATTGGCATTTAGAAAATTTTAAGTGTGATGTCACTGATCTCTTTTTCGTTTTTTAAAAACATTTTTAATTTATTTATTACTATTTAAGTATTTATTATTATTATCGTTATTAATAATATTATTATACTTTCAAGTACATATATTATTATTATTACTAATACTTTAAAAAAAACAGTTCCCCCCAGTTAATATTACTTATTTTGTTGAATATACTAAATAGCTTTATACAGCTTTACAAAAATTTAAGTCACAAAATTTCTATACAGTTGAAATTATCTATGCACAGTTGTAAATGCTTTAACATTTGTATTTATTTATTTATTTTTTAAAAGGTAAATAAACAATATTATAACAATTATTGATAAAAAAAAAATAAAATGAAAAATTAACTTGCTTCCTGATAATAATAACCAATAATAACCGAAACAAGGTGTGTATTTGTCTCGTATAACCAAGCAACTATAGAAATATTTTTTAATGTGAAATACAAATACTAAGTATAAGCTAATTAATTTCGTTTTGCTTTTGAAAAAACATAAAATTTTTTTTAATATAATCATAATAATCATTGCTAATTTGTTAACAAATGTTTTTAATTGTAAATTAAAAACAATAAATAGCATTGTTTTAAGTAAATGTAAAATGAAAATTCATTCATAATATTATAAGAAGGTCAATAAAGAAGTAAAAAAAAAAACTAGTGATTTTATATTTTATGTAAATGAGAAATAAAAAACATTTTTTGATAGTATAGTATTGTCGGTTATACAGTGGTTATAAACAGTACAGTAATCAGCATACACCAAGCACAGTCGTATACGTTGAAAATTATTTCAAGGGTTTTTAATCAATAACAACAAGTGTTTTTCACATTTAAAACTATTTTACACAAACTAATAAAAATAAAAGTAACCTTAACTTAAGAAATAAAACATGATTTAAAGTAAAATAAACAATGAATACTAATTACTAATTAATTAACAATAATAATAATAATTTTTTTATAAGCGACCGTACCTAATATTTAAAAATTTTTATTTGAAAAAGCCCCCGAACACATCGAGTACAAAGAACGGTTGAGTGAGAAAATCAAATCATATAAGCAAATAATGCAAAAAATTCAATTAAAATTCAAATAAATAAGTTTGGTTGAATTATTTTTTTTGAAGGATGGGCTTGGCTACATTTAGATTACCCAGTATTTTATACAGGAAATAAGTTTTTTATTTGTCTAAACGCTTGATTAACCGTGTTTATTGGTTTGATTTTAATTTTTTTTAATTTATTATTGCATAACTAGAAGGTAGAAGGAGTTTTTTTTTTAATTAATTAAATAAATTAACTAAAGATGTGTATACCTATCCCTTTAATTATTACAATTGGTATTCGGCCACCAGTACCATTGTCGCCTTTAACTAAATCACGTTTTTTCACTTTATGTTTACGTTCTAATTGACATTTTCTATTATTTAATTGTTTTGAATTAACACCATATGCTGGATTAGTGTCCCCAAATTCATTATTATCATTATAAAATTTTGTCTTTGTTTTTAATCGTTTACGTGCCATCGTACTATTGTAATACTTTGGATTTTGCGATGTTGACGATGTTGATGTTGTTGGCGGCGACATCATCAGTGTATTACCGAATAAAGTTTTGGAAAATTTTCTTAAATTCTTTTGTGCATATTTAACGAATTTTTGTGATGAATTTTTATTATCACTTAAATATGTCTCATCAGATGATGAGGACGAAAAACAACTTGGACAATCAACTAATTTCATTTTTTTAAAAAAAAATTTCTAGCACTGTTTAGTCCCCTTTCTTTAACATTTCTTCTTTTAAATTTTAAATTTAATTAACTTATTTAATTAATTAAATAAAAATAAATATAAATTCACTAATAATATTATATTTGCGTCATCGCACTACACAATAAAATTAAGACTATTTTGTCTTTAATTTTTCGTTAACTGTTTTATGTCTTTTAACTTATTCTTTAAAAAATAAATTTATATATTTTGTTCTCTCTTTTCTTATTTATTGAATTTATTTTTTTGTTAGTTTTTTGTTAACGGTTCAGTGATGATAAGAATTTTTTTTCTAAATGACTTACTACCATCATCATGTATTTACCTTTGTAAAGGGATTACACAGTTACTTACCTTTCGTTTATTTTAATTAATTTTAATGGGAAAAACAATAAACATTTATTTCTATATAAACTATCACTTACTTTCATCAATCTTTGATTCCATAAGTTGTTTACTCCTAAAATTATAAATAATAAAAAAAATGAAATAAATTATTAAATGAATAATCAATAAATTATTATTATTATTATTATTATTATTATTTTTGCAGTAATAAAAGAAGAATCACATTAAATAGAATATTTGCATTTAATAAAATTTTAATTTTAATTTTTTCTTAACAAAATAACACACAAAAATAATGGTTATTTGTTAATGCTTGAGTGGATTAAAGTTATTTTCCAAAAAAAATAAAAAACTGTATTGTTATATGCAAACAAATAATAATAATAATAATAATAATAATAATAATAATAATAATAATAATAATAATAATAATGTTTTTGCTAAATACACATAATTATAGAAATATAAAATCATTGAAAATTCAAACAAAATTATTATTTAATGTGATTTTAAAGTATTTTGATTACTTTTCTTATTTACTCACTCATATAATCCAATTTGTAAAGTATTTCCTGCGTTTTTTAATAAATCATGTACTTCGATATTTGTTAAATTATTAATTGATTGATTATTGATTGATGTTATAATGTCACCCTCTTTGATATTCGATAATGACGCTTTACTACCTGGATTTACCTGTTTGCAAAAGCAAAAAAGAAATAAAAATAACATTAAAATTCTAATTAAAGTTAATTAGATTAATGAATTTGTAAAATGATGACCATTTTATTAGTTCTTTTTATTATTGGACAAAACTTTAACATTATTAACGAAATGGCACACACAAATGATTTAGCACAAATTGTATTTTTAATACTGAAAACTGATTAATTTAAATAAGGGTAATCCGTTTGTATATTTAAAACCATAATTTTTGTTGCTTTACTTAAATTACATTTATATAACAAAACGCCCACAATATTTTTATATTAAAATATCATTTTATTGCTGTCGTTTTGGATGAGTCTTGTTATTATTATTATTTTTATTAAAATTAATTGATATAAATAATTATAATTATAAATGTGGGTGTCATTTAGTAAAAACTCAATGAATATTATCTCTTATTAAATAATTAATATTTGCATAAATACACTCAGCATTACGGTTTTTAATTAATTAATAATTATTCTTAGAATCGATTTAATCAAGATTAATAAGCTTAAAATCAGGTGACACAAATTATAAATTGTTTTCTTTTTCTCTATTTTTTACAGAAAAACGAAAAACAAAATCTTTGTTTTTCATAAATAAATAAGATTTATTGTGAAAAACATGTTTGTTTATCATATCATAAAAATAATTCTTTTGCTGTTGCTGTTTCTGTTGCTGCTATAAAGTAAAATGAACTAAATTTTTTAAATATCCGCGTGTTATTTGCAAAGGAAAGTAAAAAAAAAAACCTCTGATTGTATAATTTTAGCTTTAATTAACCATCAGTGTTGCGTCTACTAGAATTATTATAATTATAAAAAAATTATGTCATTATATTATTTATTTATTCTACATTAGAATTTTAATCAAAAAAAATATTTTAATTTAATTGATTTAAAGGTTATGTAGTGACTAGTATACTGGTATACTAGTATACTACATACGTATACCAAAAATAAGTCTTACGAATGTTTATGTTTTGTATTTTCAGATTATATTTATAAGCAAGATCTCATTAAATTAAGTTGTGAAAATTAAAAAATAAATAAAGTACATAATCAATTTTATGTAAATCATTTTATTTTAATCAAAAAAAAAATTGGATAATTCCCAAAAAAAATTATTTCTTATTTATTTAATAATAATAAAAAAATGAGAACGGTGCAAAGTATGTATATACTGTAGTCAGTCAGTATGTATTGCAAAAAACATACAATTGTGATGTTTTTTTTATAAGTAAATTAAAATTAAGAAAATTAAAATAAATAAGAATAATAAGAATTTAAGATGTGTTATTGGCATTGAACGTCAAGAGATTATCTAACTTTTTAAATAAACAGATGAGCAATATTGCTTTTACTTGATAAATTTTCTATCTATAAGAATTTAATTAAATAACAATTATATAAATATATATATATGTATAAAACGGTTAAATATGTATTGATTTAATTGTGTTTCTTTATTTTATTTTATTATTCTTATATACCTAGATGACACAGACTTTGTGCTTCGTTTTATTATTATTTTTTATTTTTTCATACATAATCAAGGCTAAATTATTTTTAATGAATTTAAAAAGCTTAAAATTATAGAAATTACTAACAAAAATATAAAAATAGTACTGAGAGTACATTAATTTATATAAAATGATTTCTAACAGGCACTGCAGACTTATTTTTAATTGAAATTAAAATGAAATTGAAAATCACTTTAGCTTTTTTTACAGTGGTTTTTATAGGTACTTCTAATTACCTTTGTTATACGAACAGGACTATTAAATTCAGTTCCACCAACAAAACGAAAACCCCATGGTATGCCACCATCTAATTTAATAACTTTTGTACACATTTTTTCATTGATTAATATCGGTTACAGTGCATTCTGTGTTCATTTTTTACTTTCTCTAATTAACACAAATTGATTTTTGTATTTTTAAAGATTTAATAAATCATAGAATTTTCGCATTTTTCACTTAACAGAAACACTACTAAACACTGTGCAAAAAATAATTAAAAAACGTTAGAAAAATGAATTAAAATCTGTTACACCGCACAACAACACCAAGCAAATAAATTAAATCAGCGCGTTTACATCAAAAAACTTTCATCGAATGAAAACGTAATTTTAGTTTTTCTTACTTTTTACTTAATTTATTGAAGAAAATATAAAAAGAAAAATGAAAAATCAAAATTCTAATGTAACGAACTCATCCATTTTTATTATTATTATTATTATTTTTTATTAGTGAAAAAAAAAAAATTAAGTATAATAATAATAATAATAATGTTGTAGGAGTTTTGTTAATTAATAATGAGAAATTATAACAAAGCACGTGATATTTTTATTATTATTATTATTATTTCTGTTGTTGTTTGTTTGTTGCTTTAAAGCAAAAAGAATAAAAACAATTTTCTTGAAGAAAATTCAAGCAGAAAAATGAATAAAATGAAACAGATGGCTATAAAACAGCGAAGATTTAATTTATTTATTTGGGTCGCCTTTTTTGTTCTTACCGAATTCTTACTAATTTAAGTTTATAAATTTTTTTACTTAAAAACTCATTTTATGTTTATAAAATTATAACCAAATTTATTAACATTAACTTTTAAACGATTTTATACATATTTGTGTCACATTCATCCATTTATTTACGTGAAATTAATATGAATGCACGTTAATTAATTAAATTAAATTAAATTAAGAAATCCCAAATGGGCAAACAAGTAACACCAGAAATAAAAATTGAAATTTAATCACTTATATAAATTTAAACGCACTTAATAGAAATTTATAATAAAGATTCACTGCAGAATCAATAAATAAAGTAATCCGTCAAAGGTGCAATAAGTAAATTGCCTTGATTATATAATTTTATAAATAAAATTGCAAAAATTTAGCACAAACACTTAAAAATGAAATTAATTTAATTATTACTTATATATAAGCATGTATGCTTTTTCTATTTACATTTTTAATTATTTATTTATTACAGACGCAGACAATTTTAAAGATGGACAGTATTGTGAAAATCAATAAATATTTGATAAATTTAGCACTGCTATAGTTCCACAGGTATATCATGCTTTTTACTAATGCTACACGTATAATAATGTTCCTTTTTCTTTAATAAATTTTCTTTGCAGCAATTTCGTTTTCCGTCTAAAATATGTTATACATACTACCTTTGTGGTGATATTATTGAAATGAGGAATACGTCAAGTGCTGGTCGATAACATATGTTTTATTTGCGCAGAATCTATACAGTAATAACAAAAAAATAATCAGGAATTTATATAATGCTTACACGTTAATTATAAGTAATCAAACGACAGGTATTTGATATTTTTAATACTCGATAGCGTTGAGGAGTTCTAATTATATCTTTATTAATTCAAATCAAAGACTAAACAGCTTTATACAGTATTGAATCAAAAAGCAGTGTCACACGTTCGTTCTTCATGAAATATATAAGTAAGATTTTAATTTTCTAAACACAAAAATACAAATAAATAAAACAGAAATATATATACTATTTGTTAGTTATAATAAATAATTTTATTTACATATTATTTACACCTAATATTATTTTTATTTATTTATAGACAAATATTTATACATTGTCAATGAACCACAGGTATATACAATTATTTCGGTTAAAATTTCATTGTTTTTTCTCATCATTTCTTTCTTTCGTTAATACGTTAATAAGTTTTTATTTATGTTTTAACACTAACAAGATTTTATATACATTAACAAGTAATAACAATAACAAGTAATAACATTAACAAGTAATAACAGTAACAAGTAATAATAGTAACAAGTAATAACAGTAACAAGTAATAATAGTAACAAGTAAAAACAGACAACAAAGTTTAACAGTAACAGTACGGATCAATAACAAAAATAATTAACAATTAATAACAATTAACATTAACAATGAAACTTTTTTATAACAAAAATAACAATAAATTTATTAATATTGTTTTATTTTTCGTTTTAATTAATTAATTAATAAAATTAACAAAAATAATTATTAAAACGAAAAAGAAAAATATTAATAAATTCGATAACAATTTTTTAAATACTAATAATAACAATTAATTAACAATTAATTAACAATAAACTTAACAAATTAATTGATTTCTTTTAACAACAAATAGAAAACAATTATAACAATGATGGAAAACAATAACAGATGATGATTAAACTTATTAACGATTAATTAACAATGAATTGTAATTTTTCTTTATACAAATGATTCTTTCAGGAAACGACAAAAATCATTACTTTCTTCTGAATTACAGCAGTCTGCAACCAGAAACATAATTATTTCGGAATTGATATGAATATACTGAAATTTAGATAAAGATTTAGATAGAATTTTAGAGCCCAAAATTAACAAAGTGAATTATTTTTGTTTACCTTTTTAAGTAGAAATGTTTAAACGAATTAAACTTAATTTAATTAATTTATCAACTATTTTGTATTAACAATTTTATTCTTATAATAATTAATAAACTTTAGACACTATTTCACTTAGTATTAACGAAATTTAATTAGACTTAAGTTATTTGTTGCAGGCAGCTTGGAACATAAAGCTAAGCTGAACAATTCTCTGTTACAGCATTTGCTAATGTCCAGCGCTCTAACAACCACCGGTAATGTTTATAAAATATGACCTAACTTTTGAAATTTTATCTGAATTTATACTTTTTCTAAACTCACATCGAAACCACCACCAAACCTCTATGATTTGTTATTTTCACATCAAAATTGTGCAAAATTTTCCTACTTTCTTTCCCTAAATATTTTTTCTATCCTGTTTTTCAACAATTTTTTCCCATACCTTTTCACCCTTTTCAACGTCTTTAATTTCTTATTTTTTTTTTTTTTTCTAAAATTATATTTAAGTACGAAGGGTGAGTTTATAATCAAGGTATTCTTTTGTATAGGACTTTTGTATTGTTTTCTTTTGTTGCTTAAAGAATAAAAAAATCTTAAATCAACAATTGTAGTTTCAATCATGTAGAACAGGGTAAAAACTGTTTACTATTTTTATTTTTCGCACAAATACTGTTTAAGTCATATTTCTTCTTGTTCGTATTGACTGAAACAATAATTAAAAAATTGTGTAAACTTTTGCAAACATAGAAATACATTAATATGTGTTTAATAGCTATTATATTTTATTGAAATAATAATAATAATCACCAACGTGAGAAAGTATTTGATTATTTATGTATATTATTACGTTAACGGAGTCCAGGTGTCTTGAAAATAAAGAATAAAAATCTTTTACACGAGGGTTACGTGTAATGCAATTTATACGCAATAAAAGATCGTTGAATAATTTGTTAAGAAGCTAAAACTACACATCTGTTTAATAAAAGAAATTGTATTTCTTTGTTAAATAAATTGAAAATAATATATAAGGGGGTAGAAAATGTTTAAGGGAATAACTGAAGACGTTTATAAATTTTTATTACACAAAAAAAAATCAACGGACATCAACTTTTATAAATCATATTTCTGATTGTAAAATGTAAATAAATTAAAAGGTGTTTTTGGAATAATTTAATTAAATATCATTATCGTCTTATCACATAAATATTTACTTTGATTTTAATGTTTATTTTAATTATTTTTATTATATTTGCATTTGATAACAATAAAACATTATATTACAATGAAAAATAGAAATAAAAATATAACGCCGAAATGTATACTATTTTCTTTTCTTATTAGAATGGTTTAAATATTAGATACGAACACCGTACTGTAGAAAATTTATCCCATTTTTTTGATTTAATAATTTTCTCACTACTAATTAATTTTTTTAATTAAAATTTATCCAATCAAATGAAATTTTATTATTATTTTTCGTTTTATTTTATTTAATAAGTAGATCTAGGTCTATTTATTTATTAATCAAAATTTCCGTTATTATATAAATAAAACCTTAAAAAAAATATTTCTTACAATAAAGATAATTTTTTTTGACTATTTATTATTATTTTTATTGATTAGTTTTATCAAAATATGATAACAGTTGAGAGTAGTATATATACTTATATATTTATATTAATTTTGAGTGTTTAACAGGTTTTTTTTATTCATATTTATATTTATATTCATATTCATTGTTGATAATAATGATAAAACATATTTTTCTAACTAGTAATACGATAGTAAAACGAATTTATCAAATAATTGTTAATAATTTTAAATGTAAATGTTTTTTTATTATATTTTTAATTGTGAAAATACAAATTTTCTTTTATTTTTATACAAAATATAATAATGTAAGTAGAAAAATTTAATTATTTTAATTAAAAATACTTAAATATAAATAATTCTTCATCTTCTATTGTAATTAAATTAATTATTTTTCTATTTTTAGAATTATCTATCATTCACCAATGACGAAAGTGCGGTAAAAGAATGGATTGAAACCATACCAAAAGTAAAATTAATATATCCATCTGTAGAGAATTCATCAGGGATTATTGATGAATGGCAATATTTGGGTGATCCGTACTTACGTTATCAACTTTATTCAGCATATTTTGATAGTAGATTGGAATTATATAAAAAATATTATGATGATTACGTAGATGATATTCCACTGGGTGCAATACGAATTATTGCTGTTTTTCCATTAAAAATGAAAGGAAAATTAATGAATTGTCATTATAAGTGAGTGCTCTCAATATCTTTACGGTTTTTCTTTTAATAAATTTGCTGTATTTCCAGATATAATAATTATATAAAAATGGTTCCAGCTATTGATGTTGTACCAATTTCAGAAAATTATGGATTAGAGTTTTCCGCATTTTTTATAAATTGTCATTTATCTGCAAGTAATAGTTCAAAATCTGTTGAATTACCTGAAGCTGTAGCTTTAACATTTGCTGAAGTAAAATCAATGCAACTACCTGAAACATTTATTAAAATTAGGTGAACGCACGTCATATTTTTCATTAATTTATTTAAATTTTTTTTAAAAATTCCATAGATATCCTATTGATGATAATATTTTAAAATCAAATGATATAAGTTTAGCCGTTTGTGTACCGCCAGCCCATAATAATTATTCACAAGCATTGCGTATTGTTGAATTTGTTGAGATTTATAAAATTTTAGGTGTCCAAAAGTTTTACTTCTATGACAAGTCAATAACATCTGCTGTACACGATGTCATGGAATATTATCGAATAAGAAATGTTGCTGAAATTCTAAAGTGGAATTTTAATGGTTCATAAGATTGTTAAATTGTAAATTATTTAAATATTTTATAACAACTATTACGATATTAGGTTATGCATTTGAAAAAGATATACGATATGAAGGTATATTCGCTGCTCTGAACGATTGTCTTTATCGTGCCACATTCGTTGATGGATATCAGTATGTAACAGTTGTTGATTTTGATGAAATATTAATTCCTATGCAACAATTTACATTAATTGATTTTATAAAAGAATATAATAATGTTGATATATATATGTATTTATTTCGTTGTGTACTACTGTACAGTACCTTTGAAAATGATAATGTAGAGATTGATCCTCAGATTGGTATGTTTATTAATTAATTAAACAAATTAACGAATATTTATTTTATTTGATTTCTTTAATAGAAAATAAATTTCTCTACACACAAATGAAAATAAAGCGGACATGTCCTTTAGCAGATAATACACGAACAAAATACATTGCGAAAGGTGTAAATTGCATTGAATTGGGTAATCATTTTGTATGGAAATATCTTCAATGTAAGTTGGAATTAGTACTTTTAAAGAGTTAAACATTAATAACTACTAATTATTTATTTAGTTAAAAGTAAATTTAAGGTGTTTCCGTCAAATGGATTATTGTATCATTATCGTGATGAAGTCTTAAATGATATTTCAATAAATGAATTAATATCAGATAAATCTGTACAAATGTATGGAGAATTATTATGGCCAATAGTTGATGAGATATGTCATGAAATATTTCCAAATGGATTATGTCCAATTAATTAAAATTTTAGTTAAATTGATTTAAATATATATTTTATTTATTAAATTTATAGAATAAAAAGTACAAAAATTTATTA
Organism: Ptychoptera contaminata; assembly: GCA_963942525.1. Lineage (NCBI taxonomy): Eukaryota > Metazoa > Arthropoda > Insecta > Diptera > Ptychopteridae > Ptychoptera > Ptychoptera contaminata. The sequence continues at coordinate 35,592,122 of OZ012638.1, read as the reverse complement.
TTGAATCGAATTTAAGAATTATTTTTCATCTCTGGTGATTTAACTTCGATTGTTAGGCCACTGGTAATCTTTTCATTAGTATCATTTAATTGATTTGTCATTGTTTGTGATCCTGGCTTTGGTAAAGGAGTATCTCTATCGTGTAAATAACTCATGTTGCCTAATGTCGGTCGTACAGGACGCGATGCATAATTGCTTAAAAGAAAAAGGTTTTTTGTTGAATTAAAGAAAAAATAATAATTATTATTTTAATTATTTTAATATTTACAATTAAAAATTATCATTAGATAAATAATTAAAAATAAAAACAGCTTACCTATGCTCCTCCTTATTTCTGTCTCTATCTACATTTTGATTTTTATTATTATTATTATTATTAGAAATGCCTGGAATATTACTATTCATATTATAATCTCTATCATTATCTCTGTTAGGTACATGCTTATCGTTACTATTTACATATCCCCAGGTACCTGCATAACCTATATTATTCGATTGTTGGGAATTTGTTCCACTTACACGATTACCATTATCATTACCATTTATATTTTCATCACGATTCTGATAACCATCTGGTATTAAAGGGGATGATACATGTGGCGGTGAATATGGTCTATATGGTTTTTGATAATACTGTGTTGATGAATAAGTTGGTGGTGATTGTGATGAAGAATATGATGGCAATGGTGAATACGGTCGTAATGGTATTGATGATTGACTTGCAAAATAATGACCGCGACCAGTATCATCAAAGCCAGATACACCTCTGCATTTACAGTGTGTGATTTTTGTGTTTTTAATTAATTCATGTGCATCAAAATCAAGTATTTACATTAAATTTAATTAAATGTTTTTATATTAGGTTGAAGTGTATAAAAATAAAATAAAATAAAATATACAAAATAATTAGTAAAATATTATTTAAGACATTTAAGATAATTTAGTAAAAAAAAAAGTATTTAAATTAATTCTACAGACAGGCATAACACAGGCAATGAAAATTTATGAGATTTTAATGAAAATTAATTTAAAAAAAAAGAAGAAGAATTTTATTCTCATTATCTAAATTTTATTCAATTATTGACTTGTATAGTTTGTAGGCATTGTTTAAATAATTATATAAATAATTAGAAAAAATTTTCTCTTATAGGTAGTAACCATAATTGTACCTGTACGTTTCATCCAATGGATGGAATGTTCTATAATCATAAGAGCCACGTCCACTTTGTGTATTATATCGATCATTATAATAACCAGAATAATCTCTTTCACTGGGATAATATCCAGCACTAGGATAATAACCTGAATATCGATCATAGTATCGATCTGTAACGTTTAATGTAGAAATATTATGGAATATAAATAATTAATAAATATAATTTCTACCTCTTAAGTTATCATTATAAATAGGATTACGATTATCATAGCCATTACCCCTAGTGTCATAGCCACTGTATCTTGATTCCAAATTTCCTCTAGTATTATATCTATCATAGTAAGAGTTTGGACGATAGTCATAACGGGTATCGTAACGATTTAAATAACGATCGCGTTCGTCTCCATATCTGGACCTGAATAAATTACCAGAATTAATAAATTTATATAATTCCTTGACTAATAATGATCTCACATATAACCGCCTGATGTATATCGATCATCAACTTTAGTACGATCATCATAATTATTTCTTTCTGGTTGATAATACCAATTTCGATCATCATAACCAGACCGTACAGGATCACGTCTTAAATAATCATCGAAAAATCTTTAAAATTTTAATTCAAATTAAATATTTTATTTCAATAAAGAATTTAAATTTTCGTTAAAAACCTTCCATCACGATTATCGTCATAACCACAGCGCAAACAATTTGTTTCACCTAATCTATTCGATCGGAATCCATCACGTGCTGATCTATATATACCACCTAATGTGGAAATTCCTGATGTAGATTTTGTGGTGCCCTCATTTGTACCACCGATTTGTGAACTATCCGCTGATGTTACCCATGATATTTGTAACATTAGTAATATGATACAAATCGGCTGCAAAAAAATATTCATAATTATTATAAATCTCATGGAGTGTTTTTCACATACTTAAATAGGAAAAAATAAGTTTTAATAATTTTAATACGCATTATCAGTCAAGCAAAGTTCCCTTTTTATGTATATAATATTGTCGCATTTTATACACAGGTATGTGTATGTTCCTCTAATTTAATCATATTTAATAGAATTATAATTTTTATCACCAAAATCTAGTTCAATCAACTTAAATAAATCATTTTTTTTTGTTTTGTATTGTTTTTTAACGTGTTTATTAATGCTTATAGATTTTGAATAAATATTGAATAGAAAATAACACGGGAAAAATGCTTTAAAAAAAGGGAAATTGTAATTTATTTTAATTGAATAAAAACATTTTATGCGTAAAAATAAATTAAAACTATTGTGGACAGGTAAATACATACGTTTTTGTCTGTTTTTGTCGAATTTAATATATATTTTGTAGAGAAACATTTTGTCACGGTTAGTGAAATTCTTTTGATAAAAATATATTTTAAATTTTAAATAAAAAAGCACAAAAATTTTATGAAGGTTATTTATTAATTAATTAATTAATTAAATAATTAATTAAATAAAACAAACAAGCATTTTAAAATGGTAAATAAATTAATAACAAAAAATTAATACTTGTTTGTTAACACATAATAGTCTAGTGTTAATGGAACTTTATGTTTATAAAGATATTAATAAATCAGTATTATAATTAATTCATTCACAAATTACAAATAAATTATTTAAATTAAACGATTTTACATTAATTTTGATTAAGATTATAAATCTGAAAAACTACTTTGCTTTTAATAATATTAACATACCTTTGTAAAAACACTAGAGTGCTTCATTATTTTTAAAAATTCTCGTTTCTCTTCACTGTAATTACTTAATAAATCCACACAATAAAAACACTTGATTTACTTAAAATTCTGCACTGCACATTTGTTGTGCTTTTTTTGCAAACATAAACAAAAAATACTTTTAATAAATTTTCCACACAAAATGTCCAATTTCTCAGCAGCACAGTGTCCAACCGTTGATTGTCCAAAATATAATAAAACTTTTTATTTCAATGTTACATTTATATATAGACAGTATATATTAGAGTGAATTAAATACCATTTGACGAATACTTTATTATTAATATATACACACCAACCAGCAATAAAAAATATATTCCAAATGAGTGATCAACATAACAATTATGATGTTACGGGTATATGATTTTCTATATATATATATTTTTTTGTACAGATTTTAATGTGTGTATATTGCAAAATATAAACACATTATCATGGTCCTGCTTCGCATTGAATTACATGAATAAATTCAACAGATAATTAATTAAAAGTAAAACTGAAATTACTCTGTCTATCAAAAAATAAAATTGAGAATTATATTTCATCAGAACAATTCTTAAGTGCAACATAGAAGTACTCAGTATGGTCAATAACCTGATTCCCCTCAATCAACTTCTCTTTTGTTTTTTATTTGACTTCCTTTTTTGTTTCATGTCAAGGCTGTGTACAGGTGTTTGCTTACACTAGATGAGGACTTGTCATAGCATTTAATTCTCTTTCAACTTATACGGGATATACGGATGATGTTATTTTTTAAAAATAAATAAATTAAATTATTAATTTTATTTGTGAGTTTTTTAATAAAAATTTTATTCTTTATTAAATGCTTCATTTATAATTTTTAGTTTGAAGTTCTTACACTGAATTTGCTCTTAATTAGAAATTCAGTTATTTCGAATGAATTTTGTCCAAAAATAGTAAATCTTATGAAATAGGAAACATAAAAAATGATTACAAAAATATGACAAATATTTGTGTTAGACTACATATAAAAATAAATAAATATAATTATGAGACAAAGAAGCTATTAAAGTAATCACAAAACCATAACCATAAGTTCAAGATCATTGTTTTTGCTTCTTTTACTTTTTATATCACTTACTAATGAACTTTATAGAAGAAAAACAAAGACTTTAACGAGTTTTAACTGGCAAATTAAATTAAAAACATAAAGAAATAATAAAAATCTTTACAAATTGCATGTTTATTAATTACTTCTTTGATAAAAAAAACCAAAACCTAATGGATAACCAGATACTGGGACGGATCAACAAATATAACTTATATATACAGTGGTGGTAAAAACACCTGTACAATCACTAGATAATAGTTTTAGATAATTATATATAAATAAAATTATTTAATTCGTTGATAGGATGTTTTATTCAAAGACAGAAATAAAGAAAATGATCGCATGTCTTTTTAAACTTTAATTTTTTAAGAACTAATTTATTTATTTATTTATAATAATAATAATAATATGATTTTAACATCTTACAAAAATAACTAATTAATTAATTATTCACTATTTTATTTCATTTTTAATAATATATATATATATATATATTTGGTTTCTTTAATATAATTTTTCTTAATCATTTTTATTTTATAAATTAAAAACAATTTTTGAACGTACTATTTACATTATTAATTATTGTTCCAATAAAGTTTATATATATATGTTTAACGAATTTAATTAATTTTTTTTATATAAACATTACTTTTTACACAAATTATTAAATTAATTAAAAATAAATATTTTACTGACAACTTATTATCTCATTAAAATTCAATTTTCCAATAGCTTTCCTGATGTATAGCAAACGATCAAGTACCTTTTCTACTTGTTTCGAATTTTTTTTGTATTGATAAATTTTTATTATTATTTGAATTGAAATTTGTATTTAATGATGTTCCATAATGTTGTACTTTATGATGATCATCCTGTGATGAGTGAGCAACAATATCATCGCGAAATGCCAAAAAACCTAATTGAGCGTGTGAGGCTTCGTTCAGCGCCCGTGATCTAATACAAGCACGATATTGATCTGTTGTTAGTCTTTGGCCATCAGATACACCGGTACATACCTGCAAATTATAACGAATTAATAATTGACAAAAAAAAAATAATTAAAAATCTCAATTTAACCTTTGGATGCCAAATGTGAAAAATCCCAGGATCTGTAGCTCGTACAACTTTAATATTTGAACGAACATATTTACGATACAGCATAACATCCTCACCGCCCCATCCAACGATTTCCTCATCGAATCCTCGTACTTTTAAAAAATCCGATCTGTAACAATTAAATTAATTATTGTTTCCAAAGGAACACGAACTTATTAATTATTTACCGATATTGACAAGTCATTCCATAACCAAAATCTCTCCAAAATCCAGTATCTCGTGATATTAATAATTGATCGGTTTCCGGCGGTAGTTCCTTGCCTTGAAGAATATATACTACATGAGGATTATATAAACTAAACACTACTGGATAATAAACCTAGAAAGAAACACAAAATTATTTTTCTTTAATTAATTCTGCTGAATATGTGAGCGACTGGGTATCATACTTTCTTTCCCGATTTAGCATTCCATCGGCATCGATCTAAGAATTTAGCACTAAATACAATATCTACATCACACATGAATAAAAGAACATCTTTATTTTTATCGCTGCCGTCCCATACACGTTCTGCTCCAACACGTAATCCTTTCGCTAGAAATTAAATTACCCACATATAATAATGTTGTGGCAGTTTTATTAAATGAATCAACTGTACCTCGTGAAAATGTTTCATTCAAAGCTAACAATTTTAAATTGGATGAATTACCGCCACTATTTTTAGTTCCTACTACTCTACTCATAATTGTTCTTGCTTCCGATAAACCATCTTCGCCAAAGTATACCACTGTTAAGTGTACACGTCGATCATTTTTCAATGCAATTTTAACAAATTTATCCATGAAATTCTGAAACGTAGACGTTCGTCCAGACAAAGGAAGGATTATGTGTATTAATTCTTTTTCATTTGCCCTCAAATACAATTCAGTGCGTATCGTTTGGAGTGGTGCAAACGGCCGCATTACAATTACTTTGGTCACACCATGATTATTTGAATGTTCATGATGAGACAACGATGCGGAAGAAGATAACGTTTTATTTTTGTCTTTTGTACGAAAATATAATTCATATTGTGTTCCTGTTGTTTGCTCATTTCTGTAGATACCCTCTGTAAAATCATCTAATGTATATTTATTTGGATTTGTTAAATTTTTATTAAGACTCTCAATTGCCTTATTGAGTGCATCTAATAAATCTTTTCTTTTGTAGCCAATTGGTTTCTCAACAACACGTTTACCTAAACCTAATTCAATTGGATATACTCTACTGAATGTAAAGTGATTGAATGGAATAAGCTCGTATTCATTATTCAATGGAAGACCATGAAATATTTCCGCAGATCCAACTTGTTTACGAATAAACCCAGAACAATCAAAATTACTACCAATATTATTAGTTGCTGGAGGTAATAAGGTGTTGTGTAAAGAACTATTTATAGTTGCTGGTGTTGTCACTTGATGAATCAAAGGGACTTGCTGATTTTGCGGTTGGTTTGCATCTGTAGATTATAATTTATTTTTTAAATATTTATTTATGCTATTTATTTGTACAAAATTGTTACTTTTTAATTGAAACAGTTGAAGTTTTAATAATCTAATTTCCGCTGTTAGTTTAGCCACTTCGTGTCTATTTTCCTCTTCTCTTTGTTGTAATAATTGTAAATAACCAATTTGTTGCTCGCTATCGCTATTGATTTGCTGTTGCAAAGCAGCCGATATTCCTGGTACTTTACTAGAATCTGTAATTTAATTAAAGAAATATTATTTTATTTCTTATCTGTAAACTCGTAATTACCATCTTCCGTTATAATTATGTTGTTGTCAGCAACTAGACCACCGAGACCACATCTTGTTAGAGCAAGTAATGAAATTAAAGTAACCGATGATATTAATAAAAGTAATCGTGCTAGAAGTTTTGAGCCAACCATTCGAACCATGTTACGACATTGGGAAATTAGTTAAATCAATTTCTTTAACTATAAAAATTAAAAGAGAAAAAAAAATTCTATTAGCTATATAGAATGTACATTAATTAATTTAAATTAGCTAATCGGTTCATAACATATTCTGATAGTAATTTTTATAAAAGTCGAGCACTGCATTCAAATAAAATATGACGTCACTTTGAACTGGTGTTTCATTCGATAATTATTACAAATGGCGGTCTATACTATTTACTTATAAGTGAAACGTCAAACAATTATAATTTTCGGTTTTAATTTCTAATTAGAGTGTAATAATTAATATAAAAAATAATTAATTATAAAATTGTGAGTATTATTTAATAAAAATTTATTTAAATTATGATTTAGTTATGTACTATTTAAAGTATCTTGTGCTATTCAAAAATTTTATTTTCTACTTTTTAAATGCAACAAGTTTTTTTCCATAATGAATGGATGATGATTCAATCATAAAATTAATAATAATTATTATTTTAAATTTTTAGAATACTTGCTAATCTGAATATATATTGTTTTAACATATTTTACGTTTTTTTAAAATAGTTATACCTTCAGAATTTGGTATACGACACCATTCACACTATTTGATTCTTGTAATGTAATCATGCTTTGATTATCTATATGATCCGATAAACATATTTCGTTATCAGGAACTTTTTATTTTATATACAATTTTGCTAATATCTATATGTTTTGCTATATTTCATATGAATTTTATAAATCATTACACTTTAATGATAATTCTTAATGCTAATTATTTGCATTTCACATGCATTCATTAATTTTAATTCCGTTTTTGAAATCTAATGACAGGTTTTAATTAAATTTTGCTCTATATATACGTATTCATTTATATTTAATCATCTATTTTTTATTATATTACATCATTTGCAGATATTTTTGATTTATCTATTATAAAGAATACAAAAGATGTCAAACCAAGATGCCCCAACTTCTTCGAATAAGTAAGTCTTCGTTGTTCACATGCATGTAGTTCGCATAGACTGTGATTTACAACATCAAATACATTATCTTATTAATCAATTAATGATATAGTTTTCCAAAATTACCACCACCCCCTAGTCCATCAAATGCAGGAGGACCACAATCGTCGCAAAATGTGGCCGCTAAACGTTTACAACAAACACAACAGCAGGTTGACGAGGTTGTTGGTATAATGCGTGTTAATGTTGAAAAAGTGTTGGAACGTGACCAAAAGTTATCAGAATTAGATCAACGTGCTGATCAATTACAGCACGGTGCATCACAATTTGAACAACAAGCTGGCAAACTAAAACGAAAACACTGGTGGGCCAATATTAAAATGATGATTATAATGGGTGTCATTGGTGTTGTCATTTTGATTATAATCATTGGTAAGTATTTACAGAAAATATACGGTATTTCCATTAACATAAAATTCATTTTGCTTAAAATTGACTAACCACAAAACACGATAGAAATTTGTTTGCTTAATTATAGGAATTTATTTTCGCTTTTTGTTTAAATATTGAGTAAATGCGGCCGCTTTAAATCTTATATATCTTCTATACTACATATATTTTATTATTATTTACATTATTATTTTTTATTTATTTTCAGTATTAATCACAATTAATTAAAATTTATTTACTTTTAACAATCTTAAAACAAACAAATCACATAAATAGCGATAAATATAAATATGCATGGTATCTTGTTGTTTGTTGGACGTAATGTATACAATGAAGTAAAAATTCTTAATTAATAAATTCATTGTAGATAAATATATTATTAAATAGTTATAATAAAGACAAATTTTATTATTATTATTATTATATTTCTGTATTACTTTTATATTTCTACATTTTCTAAGTAAAATTATAAACAAACACTTTGGCCATCATGCTCTACACAATTTTCATTGTATTACTAATGAATATCTTGTGGAATTTAACTATATTAATATTTTCTATTTGTTTCAGTATCATTTTTACCAAGTTCATCAAGTCCAGCTGTTGAAAATAAACCAACTGCAACACCTTAATTTATATATTTATTAATTCTGATGATGATAAAATTATTATTTACTCTCCTAATCAACAATTTTTCTATTTTTTGTTAACGGTGGCTTATATATATATATAAAAACTACATTATATAGATAATATATATATTAAAGAATAATAAGTGCCTATGCTAATAAGAAACTATAAACTTTATTTGTTTTTTGGTAAATTATATATATATTTTAAATAATAATAATAATAAAATATTTATACATAAATGTATTACTGAAATTTATTTAATAAAAGAAAATTTATATTAAAAGTTATTTGTGTATTTTTGTGAATGCTTAATTGCCGACGATATGTTGATTTTTTCATAGAAATCTACAAACCAATAAAGTAATCTCTAGTAATTCAGTGGAAAAATAGACACATCCTTAAGTATTATGTTTAAGATAAAATCGATAATGTAATGATGTAACGTTAGAAAGAGCTAAAATATTAGAATTGATGACAATATATATATACAGTATTATCAGAAAAATCTATAATAATTTGTACAGATAATGGATAATAAAAATTTATTGTGAAAAAATTATAAATAATTATATTCCACTTGGGTATAAGTATATTATTCTCAGATAATTTAATTTAATTTCTTACATTTTTCTAAGACATTTTTTCTATTCATTCGCTGTTATTACTGTTTATTTGTTTTTCTTTTCTTAATAATTTTATTATATCCTTTTAGTTATTCCTTGTAATTAAATTGACAGACATCCGGTCTCTACTACACCTCACTTATAGCACTTTTTCTTATTAATTTCACTGGTAGTTTTAACGTTAATTATGTTAGTTATGAATTAACACTGTTGGATTAAATTTATAATTTTTAACAAATTTAATTTATTTAAATATTGTTGATATTAAATGCAAAAAAAAAACAGCACATAAGTAATTAGGTCATTTGCTTTTAATACTACAAAAGAAATAAAATAATATTTTCACCACCATTAATTATACAAATTTATTGCAATATAAATTATTAAAAATCATTGCATAATTTGTCACATTTTTATTTATTCACATAAACAATAAAAATTTCTATAAATAATCGAAAAGTAATATTAAAAGGTATAAAAAAGAAAAATAATAATTATGCTATAACAGTTTTCTTATCGATTTATAATTGTGTTTTTCATCAAAGAAAAATTCGGTCATGAGTTAATAATAATTAGTTCATGTTTTTCAAAGAGATTTATTTATTCAATAATTTTGTTTTCCGATAGAAAAAATCATCAAAATGGTTCCGTAAAACTAATGAAATTACTTAAATAAATAACACAAATTAGTTAATAACTAATTTATCACAATATAATTTTTATTATAAACTACTTTGCTTTAATATCCGTAGTTTTTATTAACTAATAAATTAAGAAAAACACTTATAATTGTAATTTTAAAAATAAAATTAAAGTTACACTGTTTCCGGTATAAGAAACTCAAACACTTTTCCAAATACTTTAATGTTCAGAACACATAATTTATATCCTTTTTAACTCAATAACACTCAATAAAATAAAGATTTCCATTTTAATGTAATTTTTTGATCGATAAAGGACAATAAATACGTACAATTTGCTGCAAAGCTCTACTGATTACTGTTTTATTATATTTTCTAAGGAGTTGCAAGGAGCTTTTTTTTCTGATAGAACGAGCGCACAACTTTTTTCTTTTTTGAAATATGAAAAATTATCAATTATATAGCACTTTATGCGGAATTTTTCATTAATATTTAATTATGGAGTACTTTTTTTCCATTATTACAATTATTTTTCTGTTGTATGTATTGTACAGAAATTAATAAATTTATTATATTTTTACTGCATATTCTCCACCATACTGTGGGAAAACAAATTGCGGAAAATGGTAGTTTTTGTGTGACTTTAATTTGCAGGAGTTATGAATGCGTGCGCAATGAATATATAGATATTTTTACCCCTATATTTTCACCACCAACAAAATAGTGAAACAGGTACGTATTTTAGAGGATTTTACTGCCATGAGAGTTACAAAATTAATCCAGCATAATCAGTCACACATTTAATTATAATTAAATATAAGGATGGATATTGATTCTTCTACGATCAAACAGCAACGAACCTATGTTAAATAAGTAATTCTAGAAGGATTTAATAAAACACATTTAATTAATTAATAAATACGACATTTTGTTTTATTATTATTTAAATTATTATTGCTTATTTATTTGTAATACAAAACTACATTAAAAATTGAATTGATTAAATGTGATAAATAATTAATTCTAAAATAATGCACATGATAAACTTTTTACACCTATAAACGATGGAAAAGCAAATTGCTTTTACGTAAAAAAAAAAAATAACTACGGCTAAGACTAAAATAAGTTAGTTAGTTTCCTATTCAAATTTCTTTACTTGTTGCTTCACCCAACTCGACGTACTTTTGGGTGATTTACATTCTTTCGGTATTGATTGCGGTGATGATGATAATATAAAAACAGATTTTACAGATTGATCAACATTCTGCTCTTTAGAATATCGCTTTTGTTCATTTATATTTAAATAGCTCGGCTTTACCGGTAATGGCGGTGGTGAACGTCGTAATGGTTTTTTAACTAGTTTTATGGGCGGTGATGGCGATGATAATGTATTTTTAACTGGAGTCAGAGGATTTCCGTCGCCACCATACGGTGATGATGGATTGTGTATTTGACATCTTAAGGTACCGTCTTCATCATAATATTCATATTTTCTATCATTATCATCGCTATATATGGCTGAATCCCTAAAGAAACCTTCATTTTCTAAACATTCTTCCACATTTTTTTCATAATAATTGTTCTCATCACTTAATATGATTGATGAATTATTCCTATTATTTAACAAATTATTACTAGACTTTGGATCACAAACACTATCACTTGATGATGTCAATGAAAATACGGAATCACGTTGCGGTAATAATACGGCTTTATTTATAAGAATATTACTTTGATCCATTCCTTGGAATAATGTTCTTGGATCAGCATAATCTAAATGTGCTATTCTCGATCCTAAATTTTCACTTCCCTGCTTATATATAACACTTTGACGGCACATCTCCGATACATCGGATACAGAGCGTTCCGATATTTTACTAATCTTTGAATTAATACTTATACTATCATTACTTTGGCGTTCTTTGTTTATCGGCGTTCTACATTCATTGTCCGTTTCCTTAACGCTTTTTATACTTCCCTCCAATTCTACATCATTCCCTTTCGATATATCAGATAAATTGGAAGCCGTACGATCAATTTTATTGTAATTGATATTTGAGTCACTGTTTCGGAAAATAGAATTCTCATCTTTAACATTCACCAGTAAATGATCTCCAATAAAACGTAATCCATCTGTTGAATATGCTAATGTTACATAATCTGATTCAGGATTGTCCACAATATCTTTTTTAATTTTTTGAATTGACACAGGTGATTTGCATTGCTGAGACATTGAACGATTTAATGGCGGAGCGTATTTATATGGCACATGGACATTCCTTAACAGAGTTTCGTAAATCGGTTCCGGTTTTGTTAAATCATTTTGAATGTCTTCAAGACGTGATAAAATACTTGAAGACTCATGCTGTTCATTCAGTTTCGATACAGAAGAATTATCTGACGAGTCCAATACACTCTCGACACTATTTTTAACATTCTGATTAGAATCAAAATTTATATATTTGTCATTGTCAATGGATTTCTTTTTTATGGGTTTTTTTAATATCCTAGTAAAATCCTTATTTTCCAAAATTAACTCTGATATTATTTCTGCATCTTTTTTATTATCCTTGTCGCTACCATTGTCAGTCTCCTCAATTTTTAATTCATTTTCGCCAAAAGAACTATTATCTAGTTCATTAATTTTTATATCTGCACTGTCATTTGACTCAATAGGAAACTTAATTGTTTCGGATAAATTATCTGTTGATTCTGTTATTCTTAATTCATTATTATCGGATAGAGTACAATAGAACGTTGAATTTTCTTTCAGAGTTTTTCCTCGATTTTTCTTAATATTCACTATACGTTTTGGTAAAGTTTTTGTATTATACATCTTAACCTCTATATTTTTCGTTTTTGAACGGCCAAGTGTTGAAAATTTATACAAATTTTCATTAGCAAAGATCTCCTTACTATTTTCTTTGGTTAAAGTTTTATGCCGATTTAATACTGGTGTTATATTAAATGTATCCGGAATACGGGGCTCAGATTTGCTGCGGCCAGAACTCGCTTTTAATTTTCCATATTCATCAGCACTAAAATCTGCAATCTTTTTTGTCTGCTTGTATTCGGCTCTTTTTCTGGATAAAGTTGAATTTAATTCATTCTTTACTTCAGCACATGAACATTTCTCACTTCTATGGTCACAAATTATTTTATTTGGTTTCTTAATATTTTCATTAGCTGCTTGTTGTATATTTAAGAAATCTTGTTCTTCTAAAGCTTTTGATTTTGAATTATTATTCGCTATATCAGAACTATCTAACGATAGACTTTCGGTTATATTTTTTCTTGTTTTCTTTGGACGATATCGCATTTCACTACGACGAGTCTGTATTCGTCGCTCTAAATATTCTGGAGTAGCTGAATGTGTATTACTTCCCCATTTCCAACTATTTTTATCAGGTGTACGCTCTAAATTAATAAAAATTATAAATAAACACATAGACAATAAATTAAATAAATAAATAAAGATGACTTACCTTCTTCGTAACTTAAATTAAGTACAAGCTCTCTGGCACGATTTGGTATATTCAATGTATCAATCATAACATATTTAATTTGCTTTACCCATCGTAACTTTAAGTCTCTATTTTTGGCAGTTAATTTTATTTGATCTTTTGGATTATTATATGGTATCACTTGAAAACTAGTGGGCTCACCTCGTAAATGCTCCACTAACATTAAATTCTTACACTAGAAAAATATTCAATTTTATTATAAAAAAAAACGATTCCCAGAGTATGAAAAACATACGTGAATGTAGGTTTTAAATTGAAGTCGCGTATCCTCTTTTGGTTTTGTAATTATTAACATTGTTTGAAATAGAAATACAAATCTGGGTTTATTATTTTCCATTAAGCTGCCTTCCAAACGTAAATCACCAAGAACAGTTAATTCCGGACCCAACCAACCATCTAGAATACCTGCTAATTGTTTTACTCGTCTCTCGTGTTCCAGATTCTTTTTTACTTGATCAATATGTCTCGCTACTTTAGTCATTAAATCATGAGCTTGTGCTACCTCTTCATAATCGGAATGCTTTCGTAAATTCTAAAATACCAAATATTAAAAAAAATTCTATATTTATGCAGATCTGTACTTACGTCAAGAAGTAAATGATATTTCAATATACGTTGTACAGGTTTTAATAAATAAGACCCTAATGGAAGATTATGTCGTAAAAATTTTTGTGTCGATGTTAAAAGAGCATTCGTATGAGATGCTTGCAGTAATGACGTCAAAAGTGAAATTGATTCAGGATAACTAGTGCTATAAATAATATAAAATCAATATTATTTATTATATTTTAATTTTGCAGAGAATATTTACCAATAAACTGTATATACATCAAATCCATCCTTTAATTCAATAAAACATTTAGCTATTTGAATTGGATCATTTGATGCGTTTATTAAACGTTTCAACAGGATCGAATTAAAATTGTAAATTTCTTGAATATTACTAAATAATATTTGTAATTCATCAACTTTTAAACAAGCACGTTCCTGCCAGTCCCCCAAGTATCTAAACATGTATAGGAATTTTATATTAGTTTAGAAATAAATTATTGTATATTTTTGTTGCTATTTAAATACCCTTTAATAACTTGTCCCAAATCATCAACATAACTACGTTCTGAATCAATTATTTCTAAGGCAGCACGTTTGCTGACAGGTAAATTATTGTTATTGACTAATTCAGCTTCACTGTGATCCGCCAAACTTTCAACACTCGCTAAATACGAAACACCAAATTTTCCAGTTAAATGTTCCGAACCGGAACTAGAGCTCGATGATGTGGAACATATCGACGATGCTGATAACGGCCGATGCTGCAGGTGAGATATTTCAGATTTTTTCGATATTGATTTACCAATATTTTCATCCAATGTTTTTGATAAATTATTATTTTCAGTAAATGTTTTTGTTGAACTATTATCATTGTGTTCAGCGGATTCATCTTTAGGCACTTCCGAATTAATTTCACAATCTAAAACATTTTTATCACAAGTTTCTTCTAACTTAGTACTCAACATTTGGTCTGTTATGGGTTTATTGATTACGGATTTACTTCTTAAATAGTATAATTGTGACGGTGGTGATAATTCTTTTTCGCCAAGACTTACTGTTACTTGGGGATCTCTTACTTTTCCATTCGATTGAAATGAAAAATCGTATAGAGGATTTTTAGCATCGTTTATTAATTCTGTCTCGAATTTTTCTAAATTAGGAATATTATTACTATTATTATTATTGGCAGGTTTCACGGGACAACTTTCATTAGTTTTCATTACGAATGGACTTTTCTCATTTGCTGTATTTCCACTGACAGACTGATAACGTTTCACTAAATTCTTTATATAAGAATTACTAGATGACTTTATAAAAATCTGTTTTTCATAATTACATTTAACTGTATCTAAAGATGTATCACAATTTTTTATTACTTTATTCACATTCTCGTCAATATTTTTCTCATTTAAATTATCTGAAGTAACTGCATAATCATATGGAAAATTATTGTTTGGCCTTTTTATCTCGTTACAACAATCAATTGGAGTGCTATTATCAATAATATGTGTGGTTGGACAGTTTGTGGGTGTTTTTTTATCGTCTATTAATTCAAATCTATCAACTACAAGATCATGACCAGATTGTGATAATTTACATGTATTCTTCGATAACGGTAAATGTGTATGCTGTGCCAGTTGCCGACTAAAACTCGATGACTTTTTTTCAATGTGACTAAATTTTTTTGTACAAATTTTTTGTTGTTGATTAAACACAGTTATTTCCGAATTATGCTGTATTATGTTTTTTGTATCTTTAGAAATTTCCTCATCATTTGTATGTAAGGCAATTCGTTGTACATTTGGTGATAAAATTTTTAACATACGATGTTTTGTTGCACCTGTTGTAATTACTGTTGAATTATTGTATATATTATTCTGATTACTAATTACTGATGGTTGTACTTTTCGATTATTATTATTATTGCTTATTTCTTCATTAATTATTTTCACTTTATTTACTATAGATAATTTATTATCATTGACTAAATTGTCTGTATCAATTGCATTAAAACTATTTGTACTGCTGTTTGTTGATAAACGATCATAATAACCAATGAGCGATGGACTTAAATCAGTTGTACTACCTGCAAGTACAGAAGAAGAAAAATAATTAATTCCTCTTACATTCTCAAAAATTTCACATTGGAATTTAATTATTTTAACATTACTTTACATGTATTTTAGCAATATTTATATACAGAAGAAAAAAAAACGCATTACAATAAAGGAAAAAGTGTCGCCAAGAGTGTAGGCGCCATATGTGATAAACATGAATTGTATTCAAGATAAATATTTTTGCTTTTTATTTAATAACTTTCAGGTTTAAAGATAAACTTTTCATACATACATATAGATATAATTATATGTACTTAAGAAAATATATGTATATGCAATGGTGATTCTTGTAAGACATCAAATATTCATATCATGTTCGCTGGTGCGTGGTTTTTTGCTGTTATTAATTCTTTCTTAATATTCATTATAGAAAAATATCGCTTTTAAAGTAATCAACTTTTGTTACCAATCATGATTTAATAAAAATGATAAAAATGAAAATTTGTATAGAGATGATGAAAATTAACCATTCATCGTTTTATTTTTTCTTATTTCTTTTAGTAACACCACGCGTCGAAAGTGATTATTAAAATAGAAATAAAATTGATTTGGAATTTGAAAATATTTTTAAAAACATATTTATGTCGCATAGGAAGAAGATCACAGTAGAAACTCAAGAAAAGAAAAAAGTATCACATCGCACACGAGTAGAAAATAATAATAATAAAAGAATTTATTTATTTATTTATTTATTATTTTTATGAATCAATCATTGAACAATTAAATAAAATATATTCATTGATTGACACAACAAAATGCATTAATATTTAATAATAAATTAAAAAATATTGTGAATAATGTTTTATAAATTTCATTTTGGTGAAACAACTTATTTACTGTAAGAATTTGTATTATCAGCTGCGTTATGTTATAAAGACAATGTGATAAGATTACAATTTATTTGATAACAAATAAGCACATAATGCAAAAGAAATATATAAAAACTGAATTTTATTTACATTTTATTGAAAAGAATAAAATAATTAAATTTTCGCTAGTGTTTTATTAGAAAAATACAACTTTTATGATTTGTCTGAACCATATTGAAGCATTCTTAAAAAGAAAATTATCATAGAAATAACGTTTTGACCTAGAATATACACTTATTTTCGGTATTATTATTATAATTATTATCATTTTAATTATTTAATGCGATACATTTACATTTACATTAACATTTATTACAGATTACATATAAACACGCTAGAAAACTACTTTTCCGGTGTTTATAAACAAGCAAAAAACTAAGGCAAACAATTAATTAATTAAAACAATTTTAATTTAAATAAAAGTAATTTGAACACCTTTATAAATAAAAATAAATTCCGTAGAAAAAAATATAAAAACCTCGCGTAAAACCTATTATTATTATTTTACACAAACTAAATTTGAAAAGAAAAAAAACTGTTGAGTAAATACTTAAATAAATAAAATTATTTTTATCAAAATATAAATATTTTTTAAATAGATAAAATAATCAGTTATCTGAGATCATGATTTTTTACAAATGGATAATAATTTACTCATTTTATTACAAAGAAAAACAAAATTGCAAATGATAATAGAAAAACCATACAGGAATAACAAAGTGTTTCAGCTGGGAATGCAGTCTCTGCTATTATATAATTACAGGTATAACTACAGACAGGATAAACATATTTCTTCAGAACTGAAATTTCTTTAACAAATTATTAACCGTAGATATTTTTTAATAAATAAAAATATTATTTTAGTATAAATTTCAATGCGTAAAAAACTTTCAAATTTGTCTAGACTGAGAAATATTTTTTTTTCTTTCTTCATTTTTGCTGTTGCTTTTCATGTATAAAAAAGATAATATTTTTATCATATACATAATTTACAATTAATTTTGCTTTATTTTTTGTTAGTTAATGATATTACTGTAGTTACTATTCAGTGAATAAATTTAATTAAAATTATAATTAATAAAAGAAAAAAAATCGATTAGAGAGATTGTCATATGTGAAATGAGATGTTAAATTGAAAAAATAATAGGAAAAACTAATCAAATAATAATAAA
Organism: Ptychoptera contaminata; assembly: GCA_963942525.1. NCBI lineage: Eukaryota > Metazoa > Arthropoda > Insecta > Diptera > Ptychopteridae > Ptychoptera > Ptychoptera contaminata. The sequence goes on along the minus strand of OZ012638.1, from coordinate 35,573,582 downwards.
ACAACATTTGGAATGCATTTATAGACAGATTATCAATGCAATTAAAATAATAAAAATAAAATTCCGGTTTTTTTTATCAGCTAATAATAATTGCACAACAGATATTGTTAACAAAAAACAGTGTGTTTATTTCGGAAAATAACAAGCTGCTTCTACAACTTTTATTATTCCAATATGCTTAAATTTACTATTTTTGTATTCAAAAAGTATAAATATCTATTTTTAAACATGATTATTTTGGAAAACATTGGTTCGTGTTAACAGAAGATATATAAATTTTAATTCTGTAACATTTTAAAATACAAAAATACAAACAATATCCATAAAAATCAAATAATTATATTATTTTAATTATCAAAACGAAGAAGAAATATTTATATATATTTGTTTCTTATAAGTATTCTCATATTTCCTTTATTATACGTCAAGGTTTTTGCTCATAATATTTGTAAAAATAGCTTGACTTAAGCTGTCTTGTTAGAATATACAATATACATATGTAATAAAGACAACAAAGCGCTGTATTAAAACGCAAAAATCATAGCTTAAGTAATAGAATACTTAATTAATACAAAATGATTTAATTTTTCCATATTTTTCTCTAATGTTTTTACATTTTGTACAATAATAATAATAATAATTATTATTTCGGGTGTTCGTTCATACTTAAATAAAACTAAAAATTAAAAAAAAACAATATTAAATGAAAAAGCATAAATTTTTTAAGCAGAAAAACAATAAAAAATTAGAAAAATAAACAGTTAGATGCTTGCCTTTTAAATAAAACTTGTAATAAATAAATAAAAAGAAGTTTTATCATAAAATATTTATAAATAATATGGATTGGTCGGTCTTCATTATTTACATCATTAAGATAACTACTAACTGAATCCAGAAATCTTGTTTTAGCAAAGCAAAGTCAATAATAACATAACAAATACTATAAAAGTGTAATAGCCATAGTATGTACATATTTAGCATGCTTAATAAGTGTTTAGTAATATTGTTAGTAGATTGATTAAAATATATACCTTGAGAATTAGTTTTTATTCATTTTATGTTACTTAAAATATAGAAAGAAAAGAAATGAATTAGTTTTGTTAGTGGTTAAAATAAATATCATATATCAAGACATACCAAAAAAATCTTCCCATCTTTCTGATTCATCTGATTCAATATCCATATCATTTTGTTCTTTATCCATAATTTTATTTAATCAACACATTAAATTACATTAAATTTTTATGTAATTTAGTAAAAAACATATGTTGTTAGTAAGAAACACATAATACACAATCTAATAGCACTTAGTAATATTAATACACAACTAGTCAATACTATTTATTTATTTTTATTGTTGAGATTTACTACAGGTATTGAACATTTTTCTATTATTTATTTTATTTATTTGTTTGTAATTTGGGAAAAGAAAAACAGTTAATTAAAGAAGAAAAATATAGAAGCAACAACTGATTACATGTGTAAACAAGAAATGCACTGACTAATTGAACATCATAAACACAATTATAAACGTCATCGTGTTATAACTGTTCAGTTCGTCTCTGGTATTTTTTTTTTCCATTTTCTCTATACTCTCTGATTGATGTTATATTCTTCCATCGCCATTTTGTTTTCAATTCTTATTCCACAGTTTCATTTTTCCACAAATATTTGTAATGTTCGAAACGTGTCAATGACCGCTTTTCATTTATTAATGGAAAAATTAGACAAAATTCTTCTATAAAAAATAAGTTAATCCAACCAGACGTAAGGCCTTTAATTATCTCAATCAACAATGAAAAAACTAAAAATGTTTTTAATTGGATGCACACAATCAAAATTGCACAAATCGTATGTAAGTTATAAGTAAAATTTTGTAAAGAGTCACAATTTTTAAGTCATTACATTTTTTTGTTTAATTTCTATTTAAAATCACACCTTAAAGTAAAATTATATAATAAATTAATCTGTTACTGCTTTGCATGATCGCTTAATACTATATAATTCATTCAAGAATTTTTTTTATTAGTAAATCTGAGTACTTTTACAATAATAATAAGTTAAAATAATTTTTTATATAGATTTTCTTTAGTATATATGCTTTATAGGATGATACCAAACCCCACATAGTGATTTAATTATTTTGATAGACAAACAAATACAATTCTCCTCTTATCGTGAATAAAGACATAAACCAGAATTCTACTTTATAAATGATGCTGCACTCTGGTTGTGAATAGTATAATAAATATACATGGAAAAGGAAATTAACGCTTAGTCACTAGCAATATGGTAAAAGTTTATAAAAATTTTAAAAATTTAAATTAAAATATTATTATTATTATTATTAACTAAAAATAAATATGATTCAATTATGTATCAGAAATATATTATAAATGTTATTTATTTATTAAGAATTAATAATAAATGCATAATCGGTTGTATTGACGTTAATCATAGAATTCTAAATAAAAACGATTAATGTCGTTAAAAATAAACGAGAAAAATAAATTCATAACTATTTATTTAGAACATAAAATCATGAATTTATCAAAAGGAAGTTGATAAAATATATATATATATATATATATTAATTAATTATTTATTAATTTATAATTAGCTATATTTTTTTAATCAATTTATTTATTTGTAGCAGAAACTATTCCACTTAATCAAACAATTAAATCGAAATTTTTAAATTTTTTCTTTACACAAACATGAAACCAGATATTTTGCATTTAATATATTAAAAAAATAACGAATAAACGAATATTTTATTACAGAAATTATAGTTATAGTGTGTGTTAAATTTATTTATTATAATTATTATTTATTCAAATTGGAATTCATCAACAAAATAAAAATAAATAAATTGTAGAAACATTAAAAGTCTAAAATTCGTTATCAATTGATATTTGTTTTTATTGTTATCATTGTTTTTTTTTATACATTTTAATATCATATTACTTAATATGATAATGATAAATATGAATAGAAGGCAAAACATTAACGAAAACAGTATTATTATTTATTTTTGCTTTTTAAATTTCATTACTCGGAGGGATAATAACAATGAATAAAAATATAAAAATATTTTCTACCATTTTTGATTAACCTCAAAATTAATTAACGTAGATTTTAATCTTAAATAATTCCATTAAATAGGTATAATTATAAGTAACTTGCATTTCCCTGTTGTTGTTTTTATTTTCTGCATTTAAATCAAAATTGATATTAACACCAAGTTAAAGTTAAATTAATTAATTAATTGTAATCATTATAATCAAAATGTAAATGCAGTAAAAGTAACAAAATAACGAACAGAATAACTGAAATTTGAATAAAAAGCGCAGAAAAACACACAGTAAAAAGTAATAAAAAATAAGAAAGAACAAAAATAAACGCAAAAGGAAAGAAAAACACAGTTTTAAAGAACATACAAAAAAACAGAACAACAATCGCGGATCGCAATAGCCATCAACACCAACACCAGCCATCGTCGCCGCCACCACCAGCCAACATTTTTAGCAAGCAAATTTTTATTCTTTCTTATATATATTTTTTTTAATTCTTTATTTTACATACATAAAGAGTTAAAATATATATAAAAAAAACCGCGAATTTATTTTCGGATATTCGTATAGGAATATTTTATTATATTATAGACGAACAGTTTTATTTTATTTTATTATTTTTTATAACCACCAATCTGTGTTAAAAATTATTAAATGAATTTTAGTATTTTGTGTGACTTCAAAGTTAAAACACCTTAAAATTAGAAATAATAATAATTATAAGTAAATTATTATTATTATTATAGTTGTTGTGTGTTAAAAACAATACAGTTTAATTTAATTTAATATTTTTCGTTAAAACAAATTATAGTGTGAGGTACGATTTATTTATTTATTTATTTAATATTTTTCATTTCATAAGCGTTTATTTTCTTAGTGATTGCATTTATTTAATTATTTTTATTTAATTATATTAATAAAAATAAAATAAAATTTAATCATTTGCTGAACTAATGTTATTTAACACTTCCTGTTTAAACAAATTAACAAAATCAGAATAAAATTTTTAATACAGTTTTTAATGTATAAATTTTAATTAACATAGAAAATCACTGATTTAATGCATATATAATTATATTTATTAAGTATTATTCTTTAATAAAACTAATATCTATATATTTAATTAAATTAAAATAATAAAAAAAAAAAATCTAGTTTTAAATGAATTAAATAAGCAAAAAAAAAAGAAATAAAATAAACGGTCGCTTTTAATTAATTAGAAAAAGCTTTATAAAAAAATTTGTTATAAAAACGTTTCTAAGTATTTTTTTGTGTTTTTATTTTTATTTTTTAATTAAAATAATAATAATTAAATTTGTTCTGGTTATGATTTGCTGTTTATTAAAAAAAGAAGAATCTTTGCAAAAAAAAAAAATAGCAAATAAATTAATTAATTGAAAATTTGTTTAGAAAAACAACCGAATAAAACACAAATAAAACACAAAAAAAAATATTGAATAATAATTAATTAATTAATTATGTCGATTGCCTCGTATTTTATTTATTTATTTATTTTTTTTTTTTAATTAAAAGAAAAGCTAAAGCAAAAGCAAAAATAAAACACTTTTATAAAGTCAGAAATTCATTGCCATTGCCATCAAACGGATCTTTAGAAATAAATAAATAAATATTTTATTAATTTATTGTGAGAGTAAAAACGTTTTAATTTAGCGAACTTTTATGCAACTTATTAGCAAACTTTAATATGTGTGTATTTAAGCACTGTAGTGTATTCTGTGCTAAATTTTTTGTTGTTTGCAAATTTTCAAATACAAAATTGTCTAGCTTGATCAGCTCTTTTTATTTTCAATTCTAGATTCATATTGATTTAGTGCCAATTGTTAGTTACTTTTGCATAGTTTTTATTATTATTATTATATTAAATAAATATATAAATAAATAAATAAATGATAATAATAATCGATAGGCATTTTTTTTTTTGTAAAAATAATTTTTCTTATCGTTTTCTTTATCTTTTTCTTTTTTTCTGTACAAATAATTTAAGATTTTTATTTATGGACTATAAATACATTTTTTTACCTTTTTTAATTGTATTTTCATTTGTAAATAGTAAATACATAGGTAATATACATATAGACACGGTTAATTTGGTCATAGATAACCTATTTAATTATTATTTTGTTTTTCCTAATCTCTTCTATTTATTTTTTTTAATAATTGTTTTAAACAAAATTATTACACAAATATTATGTTAAGTTATTAAGTTAACTAAGTTTAAGTTATTAATTGTTAAGCCGTTAAAGTTATTATTAATATGTTTATTTATATAAAAATAAATAAATAATAAAAACATAATTCTAACCATAACTACTGGCTGTTATTAACTAAATAAATAAATAATATGTTTAATATGTCACATATGTTTTTTAGAATAATTAAATAACTATAAAATTATTCTTCATAATTTTTCTTAAATTATTATTATTATTTGCAACAAAAAACAATTTTTATACAAAAATAAAGAAAAGAAAACACATCTGCTGATGAAGACATTATTTTCTTCACAAGTACATAATGCTAAACATAAATACTGTTTATTTATTTATTTATTTATTTATTAATTCAAATTGAATAAAATTTTGAAAATAAAACTGCCAAATAAATAAATAAGAAAAATCCATTTGATTTGTTAAAAGTTTATTGATAGATTGGTTGGATGGATGGTTAATATGAAGACACTTGAAGTGTTTAGTAACGAAACTGTTAAAGTATTTTTTTTGATAGAAAAAAGAATGCAAATAAATAAATATTTGTATTATTAATAATCAGCTGATTTGTTTATAATATTAATAAATAAATATATATTTAATCAAATATAAAAAAAATTATAAAACTTTATTCACAATACGTGACACAAAGTATGAAAAGAAAAACTATAAAAAAATTTAGTTTTGATTTAATGCTAAGTCAATGATTATTATTGGTAAGAATATAGTTAATGTTTGTCGCTTTTAATGAATAATAAATTTAAAAATAATCATAAATGAATGAAATAAAATCAATAAAAAATGAAATATTTTCAAAAAAAATATAAATAATTAAATAAAAAAACATACAGAGAGACAGATAAACAGAGAGAAATAAATGTCATAAAATTTTCGTATAAATGTTTTACAAACAAAAATATTTGTTCCTGATGTCATCATTTTCAAAGTGGTCGAGCCTGATTTTGAATATAAATTTTTCTTTTTTTTGTAATTTTAATGTTTTATTAAAGCTCTGTGTTATTTCTGTGTCTTTAAGCTGTTGATTTTATTTATTTATTTATTTAATTATTTATTACAAATAAGTATTATTATTATTATTATTATTGAAATACAAAGTGACTTGTCAGATTATTATTATTTTTATTATTTTATTATAAACAAAACCGATTGATGGTGTTTTCTGTGTCTTGAATTTAAATAGAAAAGTTATATTAATCAACTGAATTAATTTAAAACTTGAATTACGCGTGAATAACATAGAAAAACAATTAATTATTTCTACATTATTTCATTTAAATTTAATCAAATAAAATTTAAAATCATCATCAAAAATTTGTTTATGTCATCAGAATTTTTTTATTATTGTCTAAAATTTTATTTTTCTAAAAAATAATTTAATTAAATATTTTGCAAACAATTTACTTATTTAATTAATTATAAAAATATATATATATATATATATAATTTATATGCATTATAATAAAAAATTAATGATTAACTATTTATTTATATATATATATAGAAGAAAAACGAATAAAAAATCTGATTTTTAAATGAAACAAGATGATGGTAGTTGCGGTGAATTATGGGCTAATAAAATTCCAATAAAATTAATGTTGAAAAGAGTTAATTGCTTGTCTTTCTTTTTTTTTACAAGAAATTAACACATTATAATGGCTTTTTTTTTCTCTATACAAAGTTATTAACTTATTTATCTTTAAATTTTAAGTAATCAATTCTCAGTTACCTGTTAAGCGACATTTAAGTAGCAAAAAAAAAAAAAAGATTGCTAAAAAAAAGATATAAAAATGCCAAACGTTTAATAAAAAGTGTCAATGACCAGTGCTTAAAGTATTAGCAAACAACGAAAAACGAAGAAAAAGTATTTTCACTGATAAAAACTAATCACATCAGTCAGTATCTGATAGATAAATTAATTTTTATTTTAAGCCAAGTACGCAGCTCGAGTATACTGATATTTTCATACAAATTTGATTTACCTCTGGTCGTTCGCAGCTCGTGTTTATCTGTAAAACAATTGAAAAGGAAAAAACAAATGAATCATTAACGTGTCAAATTACAAAAGATGTCAAAAATTTTTCTTCAAAAATTTCTTTTGGAGATTGGAGATTCGCATTAAAATTTCATTTAACTCGCACAGAATACATAGCTTTATAAATAAAAATTTCAATTAACTTCTATTAGCCACAAAGAATTAATAAATAAACTTTTAATTATAAATTACTTAAACTTAATATATATATTTTAATTTGTTTATTAAATTAAGTTTTATATTCTGTGAATTCTTTAACATTAAATAAAAATACAAAAAAAAACTATTTGTTTATATTAATCTAAATATAAAAATCACAAGGGCAAACCTATTTTATAACTTGTGCTTATAATTTAATTACCTACTTAAATAAATATATATATATATATATAAAGCACATAATTAAAATCAAACAAATTAAAACCTATAAATTTTACTTATAATAGTTAAATCTATTTAATTTACAAGAAAAAAACAAGAAATTTAAAAATTATTTATAAAAAATTTTTTGTTTTGTAAAGAAAAAAAGTATTTTTGGCAAATTTTAAATACGGAGAACACTGTGTGTTTGTGTTTTTAGCTATAATACAGCTAAATTGTAGGTATTTTTAGGGTTTCTTTTCTTAAAAATAACAGAAAAGTCTGTAATTTGTAATATATTCTCGTGTAAAATTAATAAAAATCATTAATATCCGGGGTTATAAGTTAATTAAGAAAAACAAACGACAGACGAAAAACCAATTTGACATTTTAAAATTTATTTATTTCATCGTTTTTGATAAATATCACATTAAATGATTATAATCGCGATTAAAAATGATTTAAAAGAATATAAAAAAAAATAAATAAATTATTTAATTAAAATAAGCTAGACGAAATTTTAATAATAATAAAGGTTGATTAGGCTTTTTTTTTATTAATAATAATAATAATAAATAGAGAAAAACTTGAATGGAAATGTATTTTTTGAAATTAAATGAAGAATTTAATACGTTTAATTAGTTTTAACGAATATAATTTGTTGGTTGTGTAATTAATAATAATAATAACAATGTTTCGTGTAACATTTTTTAAATCAAAATATATATATAGTATTATTTTTAATAAACATTAAAAATTAAATCATTTAAAACAATTAAAAATGAACGTAAAGATATTTCAATGACAAACATTTATTCCATAATTATAACTACTAAAAACTACTTTGTATTGTAGTGTAGTGTAGTAAGGTATGCAATATTAAATACTTAAAAAAACTAATAAAAAGAGAATTATTAATTTATTTATTTATATAAAAATAAATAATAGTTAAAAATGTCTTTATTAATATGAATAAATAATGACCATGACTTCGAAGTGGTTATATATTAATTTATCTAATTGACAAGAATATATATGTTGTTTTGTAGTTATTTAATAGAGAAGAAAAAAGTGTCTCAAAATGAAATAGCACGCGCTAACATAATTGTTAACGAAAATTATTTAAATAAATTATTTTAATACAAATTATCATCATCAAACATTATTATTATTATTATTATTATTACGAAAGATTGTATCTTTGACATTATATTTTAATATATCAATTAAGTTGACTGAATTAAAAAAAGTAACGAAAAATTTAAACATTTTTATTATTGATAGGAGGAGACTCATTACATTTCTACAATAGTAAAGTGTTATTTTTATTTTTCTGTCAATTTAATTCTGTTAATAATAATAATAATAATGAAAATAAATATAAAAAACTATTTTTATATTTTCTCATTTATAAATCCAAATATTAATTGCAAATAAGTTAAGAAAAAACAAAAAAAATTTAAATATGTTTGTCATGACTTAAAACAAAAAAACATCAAGAATTGAATAAATAAAGCCGCCTAAGTCACTTTTGATGTTTTTTTGTTTTAGACAGAAAAAATAAAGAAATTCAATTCACAAATATTTAAATTTTTTCTTAGTTTTTATTTATTTATTTTTATATATATTTTTTTTATATTTTTTAATTCGTTAATAATAAAAAAAGCAGAATTTTTATTAATCGAAAATAAAACTTTTGAAGCGTTTTTAAAGCAATTTGTAATTAGAAACAACAATATTATTATTTTTATTTATTAAAAAATTAAAAATTCTATTTTCATTACATTTTTTTTGTGTGTTTTTTTAGATTATTATTATTAATATTATAAATAAATTACAGTCAATTCTGCTGTTATGCGATTTTATTTTATGCAATTTTGTAGTTATGCGATTTTTCTATACGATTTTCATTGTGGGAATCCCCGATTTATATTGTTTTTCTTTATTTCTTGTCAAAAAAAAAATGCAAGCAGTGCTTATTGTATTTTACAAGCTTAATGCTTATTGCATTTAGTTAAAATTCGTCAAGTTTGCAAAGTTAGTAGCTTAGATGTTTGCTTTATAAATGATTCGGTGATTAAAATCTTTAAGCTAGTAATTTGATTTAATTCGTTTTTAATTTTTAACTCAACTTCTGTCTTTAATAAACGTTTAGCAATCTAAGAAATTAAGTTCTTTGATTATGATTATTTTTATGCAATTTTTATGGCTATTTCTTTGATTATGATTATGCAATTTGATTAAACGTGAAACGTATCCCTTATTTATTAGTAATAAGTCGTGTTTATTTATGCGTTTTAAATCAATGTATCTACCGCATAAAAAGAGAATTGACTGTATATATTAAAAGTGAATAGACATTTATGATACATAACTATTTTTATATTATGACTAAATAATATGTAATAATAATATTCTTTTCTTATAAATAACATACTTAAGGTGTGCACTTATATACAATTGAAAGAATATATTTTTTATTATTATTATTGGTCAATATTATTCGCAATTGTTAAATAATAATAAAACTATAATCATACCATGATGATATAATGCGATTGTAATTTAACTTGTTTACTTTTTTTATATATATATAATTTAAATCTTTTATTAATATTTAAATATTTGCATATTTGCAAAATATATAAATTCATTTATTTACTGCAAAAAAAATTTTATTCGTTCTTACAGTAAAAAAAAAACAGAAAAAAAAATCTTACTGCTGTTAACAACAAGGAGTCAGTGAGAGATACTTCTAAGTAATAAAATAACAAACAATTAACAACGGTTATAAATGTATTTTTCTTTCTTTATATATAAGTATATAAGAAATAAATATATAAATAAATAAATATATTTAAAAAATGAACTCATTTTGCTACTTTGCACGCTGTTTATAATTATAATAATATTTATAATAATTAATTTGTAATTGTTATACATTAATGTTTGAATCATTGTTAAATATATAATCCTGTATACTGGATTAAAAAGGCTTTATGTGAATTAATACAAAAAATACCAAGAATTTTATATAAAGAAGTGCTCAATTAATTAAATAATTAATTAGCGATAAGCCAGCCACAACAGACTAAGATCACAAAAACGTTTAACGAATAAAAAATGTCTTGTAAATTGCAAAAATAAAAATTTTTTTTACTAAACAAGAAAATAAATGTTATTATTAATTGTTTGTTAAAAAAAAAAAGAAATAAAACTATAAACAACATTAATTTATCAGTTAATGAATTAGCATAATGCTTAATTAATAAATCTTGACATTAACTGTGTAAAAATAAAAAAATTATTAAATATAAAAACTTTGTTTCTGTTTGGAATAACTTATTTATTATTTTGATTATCATTAAAATGTTTTAATTTTCCGTCAAACACATTTATAATTTAAAATCAATTTAAAATCATCAATTATACATTAAAAAAAAAAAAAAAAGGCAAAGAAAAAACGTTTAACAATGTATGTTTGTATGTTTTAAAGTAATAAAAAAACATAAAAATGATAAACAGATAAAAATTAAGCATAAATACGTTGACAATAAAAGTAGAAGAAGAAGAAGAATTCTTTTTAATTTATTTACAGTCAACTCTCCTATAACGCGGTATTTTTATAACGTGAAGTGAAAATTTGGACTGTTTTTTGTACATAACGCGAAGCGATCTTCTTATTGAACAATAACTTTCCCACAACTTAAATAAAGTGCAAAAATATATCTATGACAACTTTTATTCGATGTTTTAAATTTAAATAATTATTTATTTTGAATTTAAATACGTTAATACGAAGCTGTAGAACATTATAGATCATGCAAGTATGCATATTTTCTGCTGTATTCGGATAAAAAAGCTAATTTTTCTTCAAATCCTCGAGCTTTCAGGTGTAGGCTGTATTTTGGCCTGCGAATATAAGAATTATTTATTTCTAAGATTCCAAACAACGCGGTACGATTTTATTCAATTTAAATTAGTTCTTAGTTCCTTATAACACGGTTTCCATGTAACGCGACAGTGGTTTCCATATAATTTTTGATTTGTCTTATCTCTTTTATTACTCATAAACGGCTGATCGGAATTACATGAAATTTTACATAGAGCATGTTGATAAGTACACATGTAAAAGAAATTTTTTTTTCTGACTACTACAATTAATTCGGGTCTGAAGGAGTTAAATTAGTTTTTATAACACGTTTTCTATATAACGTGACAGTGATTTCCATATAACGCGATGAAAGTTAATTCTTATGCTTATGTTTCTCATATCGCGATCACCTTAAAATACAATAAAATGCATGGAGTTTCTTATAACACGGTTTACATATAAAGTGGTGCCTCCGAGATAAAATTAATCTGTAATCTTGCTAGTATGGTAAATTTCTCGTACCTCATGCTGATGTGAATGTAGATCGTATAAACTATAGTCATACAATTCCTTGTAATTCTTGCTCTAATCTCAAAGTAAAAGATCACTCGTTCGGTGGTACGTATCTCAAAACACTTGTATATCAGGGCACTTGTATATTAGGACACTCGTATATCTAGGTACCACTGTAACGAGTTACACACCAACCGCATTATAGGAGAGTTGACTGTATTTATTTACATTGTCTTTTCAGTATGAAATATACATATCTATAATAAGATAAACAATAATAATAATAATTATAATATATTTAGAACAAATAAAAATTAAAAATAAAAAAAAAAACAGATGTTTAATAGGAATTTCAATTATTTCAAGTTTATTATGTGATCTTTATGATGATATTGATCGATAGAAATAGTTTTTTTTTTTCTACAAAATAAACACAAAAATTTTCTATATAAATATTTATTACGTATGTATACAGTTTAGTAGTTTATTTTTAATTTAATTAATGAAATAATAATAATAATAATAATAATAATACAAATAATAACAATAATAAAAAAATAATTATAATAAATATAAGCAGATTATTTTGCCAAAAAAAAGAAAAATAAAAACATTTTCACAGATGATTCAAACAACAATTTGTAGCAACAAATTGAGCAAAGTGTTTGTTTTTCTTTATAAAAAAAAAACTTTAAGAAAATATTGACTCTGTCCTGCTATAAATATATAAATTACACGTATTTTATTATATATAATGATTAATAATAATAATAATAATAATATTTAGGTTGAATTACCATATTCTTATAAATAATAATTATTATTTTATTCATGTAAATTACAAATAAAATTTAAATGCGTTTTGACCTAAATCATGACATAGTTCTTCTAGTCATCTATTTATTTATATATTTATATAGTTATCAGCTGATGATAAACAATAAAATATTTATTTATTTATTTATTTATATGATTATGTGACATTTTTTATATAAAAATAATAATAATAATAAAATTATAAAAACTAAAAAAGAGTTATTAATTAAAATCAATAATAAATAAATAAACCATTTCTGTATATATATTTAATGCAATTTACAGATTGTTATTATTCATTTAACGATTTTTCATTCTAATAATAATAATAATAATAATAATAATAATAATAATAATAATAATAATAATAATAATAATTTATTTATTTATTTATTTATTTATTTGTAATTTTAAATAAAAAACAGACCAGCGTTAATATTTAATTCTTCTTGTTTCGTTTTTTATTACTTTATAAGACACCAATAAAACATGGTCAAACATATATTTATAAATTAAATATTATTATTATTTGTTTAATTAATGATTAATGGTCTATATACATATTTATTTATGATGATATAATAAAAACAAAAAAATATTTGCATATTTATAATAAATGGTGCGAAAAAACATTCATATATATTAATTTATTATTGCAATAATAATAATAACTCTTGGATAAAATTTTAACGCAATGTTTTTTTCGACTTATTTATTTTAATTTAACGCAAAAAAAAAAAAACCAATTAAGTTTAAATACTGATAAATATTTTTGCTTTTTTTCTCTTGCAAGAAAAAATATATGATTATTTGCTATTTGTTGTGTATTTTCATTGAAAAATATTATAAGATAAGATTATTTTATCGAAAATAACACAGTTTAGGTTCTGTACGTTTATTTCGTTTGCAAAAAATTTATTTATATAAATTAAATACAAAGATACTTTCTGTTGTGACTCATTTACATATATTTAAATAATAATAATAATAATAGAATTATCATCATCATCATCATCAATGTAATTACACAAATGACGTGTATTTTTACCGATGTTAAAGATTTTTGTTTGCATTAATCGGGTAGAACGTACACAATTTTATAAAAAAATTTTTTGATGCATTTTTATAAATCAACAACAGAAGGTTAAATTCTTGTAATATTTATTTATATAAAAGAAGAATTCAATCAGTATGCAATTAAATAGAAAATATTTAAGCTACCAGTGATGATGATGATGATGATGGTGATCAGGCGGAACAGATCATGTTTATTTTACCTAAGCAATTAATTTTTGTTTATATAAATAATACAGTGAGAATAAATATTATACGAAGGCGTTTTTAACAATTAAATTCATTTTAAATTTATCGCTGTATATACAAAAAAAATTTTTGCAAATGCAAATTTTGTTTTAATAAATGAGTTTTTTTTTTTTTATCATATGAATCAACAGAAATTTTTATTATTTTTTAACAATAATTAAATAAATAAACAGACAAATAGTCGAATTTATTTTTTTTTATCGCAACAATAATTAGTTCAAAGAGATAAGTTTTTTAATTATATTACATAAAAAAAAAATGTTTTCTATTTATTTTTTTTTAGATAAAACAAAGTAAAATTAAACGAAACTTAAAACGAAGTAAAGAGAAATTATGTTTAGAAAATTAAAGACAAGTGCTGTGTGTGCACTTTTCGTTGTTGCAATTGGATTAACAATAGGATATACAGTTGGGTTAAATTACAACGATGACTTTTCTGATTTTCCAGAACCATATTGTGCGAGACGTGACGATGGATGTTGTGATAATCGCAGAGACGTTTGTGCAATGCCAATATCAAGTAAGTTTCTGTGCGAATTTTTTTAAACAATTTCACACGCATGTGAATTTAATGTAAAATTTATTTGTTTTTTGTTTAAAATTATTAATAAGACGTATTTCCAGCCACATTATGCTATTGTGATGAATTCTGCGATCGTAGTGTAAACGGTGATTGTTGTCCCGATTATTTTACATTTTGCTTACATCAGGCGCCACCAAATATCACATCATGTGAACACAAAAGGGTTTACTTTTCACCAGGGCACACAATCAAAGATAATTGCAATTTATGGTAGATTAATTAGTAAATTAATTAGTAAATGAATTAATAAATTTTATATTTATAAATATTTTAGCAAATGTAATATGAATGGGGTAACTACATGTTCAGAAGACACCTGTTTAATTGATGAGGAATTAATCGATAATGTTAACATGATATCCGACTCGTTAGGATGGGTTGCAGCAAATTATTCACAATTTTGGGGTAAAAAATATGCTGATGGTTTAGTTTATCGTTTAGGTAAATTGGAATAAACATTTCTGTTGTTAATCTTCTAACGGTATGGAATAATAGAAAAACTTTAATGATACAGGAACATTTGAACCAAGACATCGTGTTAAGGGAATGACAAAACTCTCGAGCAAAATAGAATCAATACCGACCAGATTCAATGCTGTAGAACATTGGCCAAATTTAATTGGAGAAATTAGAGATCAAGGATGGTGTGGCTCATCGTGGGCAGTATCAACAGCGTCTGTTGCATCAGATCGTTTTGCTGTTCAATCCAAAGGTAAAGAGACTGTTACTTTAGCGCCGCAACAATTATTATCTTGCGTACGAAAGCAACAAGGATGCACTGGCGGACATTTAGATCAAGCATGGAATTATATTAGAGGAACTGGGTAATATTCTAAAATTATTTAATTTAATTTATTTGTTAATTTTAATTTTATTTTTTAAAGTCTGGTCGATGAAAATTGTTACGCTTATAATGCTTCAAAGACACATTGTAGAGTGAAAAGGCGTTCGGATACATTAATGTCATTGGGATGTACATCAACGAATAGAGTTAAGGATCGCGTACAATTATATAAAGTTGGTCCAGCCTATTCATTGAATAACGCCACCGATATTATGATTGAAATTATGAATTCTGGGCCAGTTCAAGGTAATAAAAACGGTTTTCCATGAGAGACAGAACTAGTAATTTTGAATTTATCTTTTAACAGCACTTATGCGAGTCTACCGTGATTTCTTCACTTATAAAGAGGGTATTTATCGTCATTCAGCAGCCAGCCGAAATGAAAAAAGTGGTACACATTCTGTGAAAATAGTCGGATGGGGTGAAGAAAGATCTGGATATGAAACAATCAAATATTGGGTATTTTTGCTTAAAAAAAAAAAATAGAAAATCTATTTCAAATGATATTAAATATTTTTTTATTTTAAGATTGCCGCAAACTCATGGGGTAAGAATTGGGGTGAAGATGGATATTTCCGTATATTACGCGGTGTCAATGAATGCGATATTGAAAGTTATGTACTAGCAACATGGGCATCATTATCACCGTTCGCCGATGCAGATAATCAAATAAAGAATTCAAATTTCTATTAAATATTTTTTCTGTTTTTTACAAATTGCATTATTGAATAAAATTTTATACATTATATACTACTATTAATACTACTACTACTACTTACATTAGTCTCTTTTTAATTTATATAAAAATTAATATTTGATACTCAATGAAATGAAACATTAACTAAATTTTTCTCTTTATAACTATTATTATTGTTGTTTGAAATCCTTTGAAATTTACTGCCATTTATTAGATTATTATTTAATAATAATAATAATATTAATAGAAATAATAATAAATAATAATAATAATTTTTAACATGAAATTTAATTAAAAAATAACTCTTTTTATTTATTAATAAAACATTAAATTCTGTATCAATCAATAATCATAAAATTAAAAATAATAATAATAAAAAAAAAATCACTTCAAATTATTAATAAATATATATATATTATGTGTCACATAAATGTTATTTTAAGCTTGTAAAAAGTATTTTATTTAATATTTTATTTAAATATTATTATTATGTTAGAAATACATAAATAAAGAATTAAATTAAATAATAATAATAATAAAAATATATATATTAATTTACAAAAACATTATTATTTATCTGTTATCTATTTTTAATTTTTTCTAGTATTTATGCTAAATAGCAAAACTACGTAATTCGCAGTAAATAACAAGAAAATAATAAATATTTTTTTTATTAAAATTTTAATAGCAATGTTTATTACTGATGCGCAAAAAACCAACTGGAAAATATCATAATTTCTGTTTAAATTCATCATCGGGATTAGGTAATTGTATATAATAATTAGTAATTAGGTGAGAAAAAAATTCTATATATATAAAAAAAATTGCACGTTTTCTAACAACAAAATTAAAAAATTAATTGCAATAAATATGTAGAAATGAAAGTGAAAGGGAATTATATTGTGTAATATTACTTGGCAATTAGATTTAAACAAGAAAATCATAAACACAGATGAACGTTATTAATTTTTGTTAAATAATAATAATAAAAAATGAAAGAATTTATTTACTTCTCTAATGAATAATTACATTGTGTTGTTTATTTATTTATTATTAATTTTTATCATCTTCTTAATTTATATAAATGTTTTTCTTTTTTAGTTAAAAAATACAAATTACAAAAAGCAAAAAAAAATTATTATTTTAAATTTTATTAAAACTTTTCATTTATATATTAAATAGTACAATTTTTATTTTTAATTAATTAATTTTTACTGAATTATTAAAGACAAAAAAAATAAAATTCTTCTTCTCTTTTCCTAATAATATTGCAATTTTTAATAATTTATACAAATTGTTGTTATTTTCTTTATTTTTTATATATTTATAATAATAATAAATCATGTGGCCGGGCTACTTCAGTAAAATTATTTAATTTTATTAATTTTTATGCTTTTTTCTTTTGCTAAAGTACCTGTAACATTTTTTTGTTATGATTTCTTATTTTCTCAATTTTTTATTAAATTTTAATTAATTAAATTTTATTTTATTTTTAATAAATTACATAAACAATTTGTTTTATTTACTTTAATTTTTATATTACTCTTTTGATACACATGAAAATGCAGTTTTCATTAATTTAATGTTATTCCAGCAAATGATACCTCAACGCCCGTTGTATCATTTGACTCTTTACGACTTTTAATGTGTGTCAGCGTATTATTATAATGCATTTCAATTTGTTTTGTTTCCTCTGATTGCTCCAAATTTGGTAATTCTTCATTAATCTTTCCAGTTAGCTAATAATTAACAAAGAAAAACTCATATTAATTTATACAATTTTATACAAATAGAATTTAATAAACAGACTTGATTCAACATGCTTGTAGTTATCAATGTGTTTCCTTTTTCAAAATAAAATAAATAATTGTTCAATAGTTCGACGTACAGTTGTACTTGTACACCGGAATCTAAACATTGGGATGCAATACGTGCGCCTTTTTTTAAACATTCCAATGTACGTTTTTCATCACGCATTTCTTCACCATTTTTCCTATTTTATACACAGAAATACATGTTTATTATATACATAAAATTTAATATTCATATAGATACTAACTTTCCACTCCAGAATAAACTGGCACATGTTACCACGCCACGACATTGATCAGGTTTCTTTAATAATTTTGATGCTGCCAATGCACAATTCGTTCGTAATGGTTCAGCATTTTCTTCACAAAAACATGTCATTTGCTCAAATGTTGACAATATTAATGTAATTGCAGCTAATTGTGATTTTGAATCGGATATTTCATCTTCATACAGTGAAAATGCCTTCAATAAAAATTTAATTTAATTCCAACAAATACAAATAATATATTTAACAATTTACTTGTGTCATAAAATCATAGGCAACAGTTTCATGATTAGAATAGCCTATTTGTCCTATACATAAAGCACCCTGTAAATATAACCGCAATGAGAGTTCTGGTAAATCAGCGCGCGCTAGTACAGATATCGTACTATGACAATACTGTAATATTTTTTGACATTTTTTATCCCACATTGCATCCTTAAATTAAAAAAAAGAAAAGAGATTATAGAAGTTTCGTCAAAAATTTATAAACAATATTATATATTTTTTTACTTCATTAGCTATGCTTTTAAATTTAAATGCAAGTTGATATGCCTGAAAAATAAGTGGCGGTAATATATATTTTATTCTTTGTGGTCCACCTAAGCCAAAATGTTTTCTAGCGGCTTGTAATATTTTATATTGCATATCTGGATCATCTGATTTTAATAAATGAACAAATCTTGCGACCATTCCCTGTTCTTCTGTAAAATCTTCAGGGTCCGGTGTCTCGGTAGGCTGATCATCTGCATCCTTAATTAAAGGCTCTATCATAAGTAATACTTTATCAACATTCTCTGATGTTGTTATAATTGTTTCATTTTCCAATATATTTGAGACTATATACAAAGATAGTGATTTTCGTGAAACAAAATCAAACTTATTTAATAATTGATTAAAAAATTTCAATTCCAAAAGTGTTAATATATTATTGTAAAAATCAATGCATAATCGTAATAAACGTGATAATTCTTGATTAACCGTTAATGTATTTGATATATTTTGCATATTTAAACGTTCGAGAATTTGTATTGTCGTTTCTAGAACTTTATCTACATAATCGACACGATCTGGATATACTTTTTGTGCCAAACTAATCAATGCTACTTGCAATGAAATAGTATCTTCAAGAGCCATATCCTTACGGATCTAAAATAAAATAATATAAATTAGTAATTATTTATTATTTTATATATTAAAAATAAAAACATTTACCTGCACAATGTACGCTATTTGAATACTAAATACATCAAACAATTGAACATTAATTGGAATAGCAGATGTTGCTTCATCAGTTGATGTTGTGAAAGTGGTCTAAAGAAATTGAGAAATTATTTTATCAATTTTATTTAGAAAATAACTAAATAAATCATTAAAATTCTCATACTTTTACATTCCGTTGATTATATGCTGCAAGGCGTTCAATCAGGGATATTATAATATTTTTAACATTGACACCCGGTTGTAATTGGGCACATGACTTAAGAAATGCGTCTAATGTTTGTAAATGGAAATCATCCGGAAATACTTGTATAATACATTCCATTAAATATTCTTGTGCAATTGCATCGCGGCAACTCACAACTTGCTCCAATATGCCGGGTAAAATCAACTTTTGATAAGTGTCTAAGGTGGCCGATTCCAATTGTGATAAACGTACCAAATTTGTCCCAACTAATATTTTCAATTCTTCACGTTCCTTCTCACGTCGTGTACGTTCACTTGAATGACCTTGGTGCTGCATCCTAACCCATAATTTATTCATTTCGGCAAAATTCATTAATACAAACTCAATTGAATCATATACGGTTCCTTCATTTTCATCAGGCGCTATTGTTACATCCGGTAATATATTCCTTGTACATTGTAATAAATAGTTTCGTAAAAATAATCCTCTTAGAGGATGTTGAACACCACGACACATTTCTACTAAATCTTTTAATATACTTCGTTTTAATGAATTATTTGTTTTTATATATACTAATCCCACTGTAATTAACAGATATAGACGTGGTACAATATTACCAGCATATTGGACCAATTCATATAAATCAGCAACTTTACGGTCTTTTTGAAATTCATCTAGTAAATATAATTCTAAATGACGAAGTTCATCGGTTATTGCCATATCTAGAATAATGAAAACAGCAAAAACTTGTTACATTATTATCAGTAAGTAGAATTTAATTATAAAAATAGAACTAACAAAGCTCATAATAACTTTTTGGAGATAACAGTGACGTTCTTAGTTCTCCTAACATTGTGCTAGCACATTTAAGAGCATCCATAAGTCTGTTTTTATCCAGAAACCGTTTCATTTGAAAGGCTTGTGTTCTAACTATACCCACAGCATCTCCCAAAAGATTTTCCTGTTCATCCGACGGATTAACAGGTGTCTGTGGCTACAACAAAAACACATTTAAATATTATTATCACATAATTTTGTAATCACTGCCCAAAGTATAACAAATATAAATCCCAATTAACTTCTATAAGCATAACAATATTGTAATCAAATTGCAAAAAAAGTTGACAAATTAATAAAAAAAAAAATATCTTGTCAAATTTTGCACAATTAGATTAATTACTTTATTCAAAAATAATACAAAATCTAGATTACCAAGTAATTTTATAAATTTATTTTGAATATAAATTACACATTTAAATTATGTACGGAAAATTAAAATACTTACCATTTTATTAAATTTGTTTTAAAAATAATAATATTTATTGCTTTGCTTATCAATCGAAATGAAACCGATTTGACAGCTGAATTTTTGACAACTTTTTTTCATTTAGAACGACTTTGAATTTCGAAAAAGGTGGTTCGTTATCGATATAGATACTTGCCAGATGCATAATACGAATATTGTAGGTTTGTTGAACAAAGTGCCATCTGTAATAAAATTAATGAATTAAAAATAGCAAAGTTTAAATAATATTTTGCAAAAATCCAACTGTTTATAATTTAAATAAAATAATAATTATAATAATTATTTTTATTATTATGATTATTGTAAATAAATATTTGAATCTATAATTTTTATTTTTATATATGAAAAGTTACAATAAATTTTACAATATTTAATATAAATGAAATACATTTTATGAATATACCTTAAAAAAAAAAAAACAAAAATTCTCCGTCAACATTATGAATACAAAAATTTTCTTTTATTTAATTTAATAAACTAGAAATTATATTTGATATTATAATTATTATTGTATAATGGCTTTTATTAAATATAATTCCGATGTGCATCATGTCTAATTAAAATATTGCATTTTTAAATTCTTATAAAAAATTTTTTATTATTTTAGTAAAAGAATTTAGTTATAAAAGTACCAAAATGGGGATTTAGTGTATGTATTTATTTTAATAGAAGGAAAATTTATTATTATTATTATTATTAATGATTAACGTAATAGTAATTATAATTAGGAAATAAAGACACACTTATATTAAACATATTTATATAATTTTTTTTATAATTATAGATAAACATAGAGAAAAAAGACAAGTATAATGAGATTTAATATAAATTTATGTGTTTTTAACATACAAAACATTTATTATTACATTAAAATAAATATTAAAATTTTTTTTATTTTTTTTACTTATTAAATATAATATTATAAAATGGAGATAAAGATAAATTTATTGCTGCAATTTTTATTATTAAATTTATTTGTATTATATGCTTTATGCTTTATTGTTTACCTGTTTATTATGTATATAATTTTTTATTAATCAAATTTCCTACATTACCCGACATTTCCGAACAATATTTATTTAATTTATTTATTCTTTTTTAATGATTGCATTTTTTACGTTTAATTTAATTAGTCTTTCAACAAATAATAAAAATTATATAATCTGATTTGTAATTGATGTTGATTAATTATAATTTGTTTGCGAGATAAAAGCAGTAAATAGGGAAAATTAATTGTGCCAGATTCAAGCAGTAAAATTATAGAAATCAAATTATAGAGGAGATTTATTTCATCGGAATATAAGAATTTATTTTCTTTTTTTTGGCACTAGGTAAGAAATATATATATAAATATTCTTTAAAAAATAATAATAAAAGAAATAGAAAAATTATTAGAATGAATGGATATTTGAGAAAATAATAAAGGCACCATTTGTCGATAATATAATTTTAATTATTTATTTATTTATTTAAAGATATTTGGTCAATATTATTTACTGATAATAAATTTATTATTATTATTATTTATTATTATTAAATGTTCATTAAATTCTAAGGGGCGGATTTTATATATTTATTAATTAATTAATATATTTTTTTTCATTCATCTACAATTAATTATTTGTATTAATTTTTTTTAAATGAAATTAAATTTTAACGAATATAATATTACAAATACAAATTGTTTTACTAATTAAATATAAATTTATTATTAATTTTAGAAAATCTACGTTTAATAATTTGTTATTATTTATAAAAAAAAAAAAAACATTTTTAATTGATTTTTTCCAATTTTGGATTAATAAAATTATTATTTATCAATCATTAACTATGTGAGCTATTATAACGACTTTTGACAACAAACAAAAAACAAAAGAAAAAATCATCTAATCACATTTTACTTCAGTATTAATTGGAATTTCTATTAATTTATTTAATGAATACTAATTAATTTTTATTAATATAAAAAATTGGTAAATAATTAAATGTTTATTTTAATTTTATGTAAATTTTGAGATTTGTCTTTTCTATATAAATGATTTTATTGAATAAATATTTACTTTCATATATATGTAGCCCTGTGGCCAATTGAAATGCTTTATGATTTTTTATATATTATTTCTAAGAACATACTTAATGGTTTTTCATTCATTAATTAAATAAAAAAATGATTATTTATTAATTAATTATAATTTTTTTTATAAAATATCACGATGAAAAAAAATTTATTAATTTATTATATTTTGGAAATAATTTCTATAGTTTAATTTTCCAATTACATTTAGATATTATTTAACAAAGTGAAAAAACTCATGCGAAATGGTTCCAAAAAATTTTAACTTATTCTATAAAAATAATTTTAATTTTATTTATTATTGCCTTCTTTATTTTTAATTTAATTTAATTTAATTTATTATTATTATTATTATTATAAAAATTTTTTTAATTAAATTTTTCTTTCTTTTTAAATATTTTGATTAATTTATTTTGTTTCAAATTTTATTTTCATAAGAGTAATTTTCTTGATAATCGCAATGTGTATTTACTTTGTTTACTTAATTACTCGAAAATATAAGGCATTCTACATTATTTTCTTTTTATTATTTTATTATAATGAAAACGAATTAATATAAATAAAAAAAACATAATTAAAATCTAAATGAAATAACATTTCTTTTGAACATACAAAAAATAAATATAAATGTAGGTCATATATGTATGTTATATGGAAAATTACAATGATTCCTATTTCTATCAATTGCATTGGTTTCTCTTTATTTATTTATTTATTTAATTAACTTTTTTAATTAAAAAAAGGATGATTTTGTTATTTCCTATATTCCTTAACAACAATAACGACAAAAATGATTTAAATTTTATACTAAATATATATTTATAAACATTTATAGTTAAAAACTAAAATTAATGAAAAACTGGAAATTAAAATAATAATAAATATTATTATTAATATAATTTTTAATGTAAAGGAATTTATGTCTCTTGAAAAATATTCAAAATCTCTCAAATTACGTATACAAATACATTAACACACATTATTATTATTATTTTAAATAATTTTAATTTAAATAATACAAAGATGATCTTATCGGTCCTTAAGAATATTGCTTTTTGGATAAATACTATTATACTGATTGTATTTAAAGCACGTGTAAATTTTCACAGCTTTTTGATTTAGAATCACGTGCCCAAACACGACCCAACAGACCTTTAACCTTTAAACTAGCTGATGTTCTTGACCCCCGATATTTTCGTGGGCTAATTTATAATATAAAAGAGAATAACAATGAGTATCAATAGAAATTTATTTAATTTAAAAAAGAATTTCAATAAAAACCTGCTGTGCAAACTTCCTGGTGGTGTATTAAATTCACTTGAGCTAATATTAGTCGTTATTGTTGTAGGTGCTGTTGTCACAGGTGTACTAGGATTTGTGCCGGCACCAGTTAAACAGGCAGTCGCTGCTCCACCCAATGGTGAACAAGCACGTCTTTTGGATTTTCTAGATGAACGTTTTCTAAACAAATCCCTTAATTAAATAAAACATTAAATTGATTACATTTTGTCACTAGAATCAACAACGTTTTAAAGGAAATACCTTGACTTCTCTGGGTTTTCTAATTTCAAACGAATTTGCGACAAAAGCCCAACCAACAATTCATCGACATTGTGATTTATACCAACAGAAGTTTCAATAAATTTACAATCGTAAGCTATTGCCATTCCTTTTCCCTCTTTTATTATATACAAAAAATAAAATAGATTCAGATTACGTTTTATAATATAAAAGATCTATTATGATTTACCTTCAGATGAAACAGCTCTACTTCTTGCCAAATCGGCTTTGTTTGCTACTAATATAACAGCTTTTTGAGCAATATTTTCAGACTGCCACAATACTTGAAGAATACGTTCTGCTATTACAAAACTACTTCGATCCGATGATGAATAAATGACACAATAACCATGCGGTTCGTAGGATGAAAGACAATTTTCTGGCTGAAAACCGCATTAGTAAAATATATTAAATTTAATAAAATTAAATTATTATTTATTAATTATATTTCAGTTGAATAAGAAAACTTACCGACATTTCTGTAAACGAATGATCAATAAATACTAATTCTGATTCTTCACCACTTAATAATACTGAAACAGCTTTTTCACCACTCTCATCATCTGAAATTTATTTTGTTTAAAGATTAGAAGGTAGATAAAATAATAGAAGTATATTTTTGGAATAATGAAGCATTTTAAATTTTCTAATATTCTTTAAATCTTTTATTAAAATGATAATATTTTTAAAGGATTCTCCAAAACCCTTTTCTACAAAACAAGAAAAAAAAGGAAGAAGTCTTTTATATTCATTGTTTTTTGCATAATTTGTATAAACGACCCATAAATACCGAACATTTATATGATTTTAAGGTAAGGATTAATTATTATTAATAGCAAAAAATATATATTTATTTTTATTTTTTTACCTATACTTGTATCATATGCATGCAGGTATTCTGATGTCATAAATTGTGATACCAACGAGCTTTTTCCAACTGCTGCTCCACCCAACATTAAAACTCTAAATAATAATAAAAAAAAATATTATAAAGTGAAATTTATAGCACTATTGCGAAATTTTTTAAATTACCTGTAAGGTCCATTACCAGGATTGGACGTGCTACTCTCACGACTTGATGCTAAACTACATGTGGCTGATGTTTTTGCTGACGTACATGGTATAGCCGTTAAATGTTCATTACTATTTTCAATATATAATATTTAATTAAATTAAAATTGCCTCTATGTTTGTTTACAATTTTGATACAAACCTTGAATTTGAACTGGCTACACTGTTATTTGATCGACTACGTCTACTTTTTAATGAGTCCCCACGATTAACAATTCCCTTGCCGGTAATTGAAAAGTGTCTTAACCTATAATATTCCTCCTCAACACCAGTATTTGGCATTGATGCTACTCTTGATCTTTGTGATGGTAACGTCAACTGATTTGGACGTCCAGATGAACGACTACCAGGCGTTTTAACAGATTGTGAACGGCTATGATGTGGTGATCCATATCTGTAATAAAATTTATAATTGTTTTTCCTTCATAAATATTTTCATTATTTTCAACAGAAACAACAATCGATAAAAAATTTAATATTTATGAATATTTAAATATTAATTTATTATTTATATAAATAAATAAAAGATGATGGCATAAAATATGTAAAAACATAAATAAAAAATTTCTAGCATAAAAATGATATTATTAAATTTGATTTAAGGGAACTTTTCTCAACACACAGATGACATTTTAATATAATTAATATTTAAATAATCTGTATAAAATTAGAAAACGATTAAATTTTATTAAAAATAAATAAGGATAGCCCTTATCCCGGAATTACATATAAATTATACATACGAAAATATTGTTTGCTTAGCAAAAACTAATTATTTATAAATTTATATTCAATTTAAATAAAGTTCTATATCAATTAATCATTTTTAAAAATGATTGATCTGCAAAATACAAATAATATTTTTATTTGAACTTACCGATTTTCAAAATCACGTAATTCTTCAGAAGTAAATGTGTTCGTTACATCCAATAACTGTTGCATATTTTCTTCTCGTTGTTTCTTCTTTTTAGATCCTTTTCCCTGTTCGACACTTATAAAATCACCATCATTTCTTAATAAATACGTTTCCACAGTATTATCAAGACTAAGAGATGCCTATATAAAAATTCATTGTTTATCAATTCAAATAATTTTTATTATTTCAAAATAGAAGCATTTTTATCAACAAAAAATAAAAATTCAGAATATTTGCATTTAGAGAGAAGAAATAAATACAAGAACAAACCTTAATAATTTGTTTGTATTTTTTAAACATTATTTTAAAATATACGTTAATTTCCATTAAAAACATTTATCGAATTTATAGAAATTTGATAATTAATCACATAAAATTTGTACACAAGTAACAGTCAATAACAATTATAATTTAATTTGTTTAACACGATTGATTTTGTTAATTATATCAATTAACACATACTATAATTAAATAAACTTCACATAATATGTTTATATTTATAAAACAAAACATAAAAACATAATTAATTAAAGCATGCAAAACTTAAATGCAATAAAAACACCGTATCAAAAAAAAATTCTGAATTATTTTCTGAATTTATTAATTATAGAAACATACTTGCTGTACGACAATAGTTGCTCGCGGTTGCGTACAAACTGCGGTATCCATCGGATTTGGTGTTACATTTATAGATCCTACAGAGTGTATTATTTTTTGGCTAGTGTCCAATTGATTATCTACAGCTGAGCCAGATGAAGTTGCGCATAATTTATTAGTCACTGAAGTCGTATTGCTATTTGTTGTCGATGTCATTACGGGTTCTGAGAAAAAATCGATTCTTAAATTTGGAAGCTGTGTTGTATGAGGTATTGTGGACGATTTATTATTTATAGGTAATTCTGTTTCGGGATAAAACGTTTGATCATAATATTTTGGTGGAATTTGATCGAATTTCGAAACGATTTGATCAAATTTCGATGCAGATTGTTCCAATGAAGTGTGAATATTTTGGTTGTGCGGTTGTTTTTCTGAAGATTTTGGAGAAAATGCAGCATCAATTTTTGAAATGCTATGTATTGGTTTGTGCTGGACATCAGATGCTCTATTTCTCTTGGATGGACCACGTTGATTGTAATTTTGTTCCTGTTGTGCCAGAAGTTGATACTGATAAAAAATATCATTTTTTGTATCATAATTATCTACATTTGAACATTTTGTAGGTGAATTAAAATCACCTCGCAGACAATCTTGTGTTGGAGTATCAGAATCATATCTAACAAAATCCGAATCAAAATCAAAATTTAATCTAGGCTCGTCTTCAACAGCAAAACATTCACGTTGTATTTGTTCGTAATCAATAGCTTCTCTATCAAATGGAAACAGGGTAGAATTCTGGAATTCATAATTTTTCTTATGCTTTTGATTAAAATAGTATTTATCATCAGTGGCTGAAGAAACTGTATCGCTATTATCATATTTTTCAATGGCTACTTTGTTAGTATTTGAAAACTTTTTACTTCCTGACTTATTCGATGGACTTCTCTTTGGCTTTTTATCTTCAACAGTATCATTTCTTTCACTATGTCTATTAAAATTGGTGCTATTATTTTGTAAATAATTATCTTTCTCAATATACCTAGATCTGTCATCTTTTCTCTTTTTATTTTCTTTTAATTCAATATCTCGGTCATTATGATGACATTCGTATTCTAAATTTAATAATTTATCATTGAATTGTGAATGTAAGCAATTTGATGTTTCTTCAAAAGTAAATTTTGATTGATTTTTCTGATAAATTTGAACACTTTTTGGGGATGATGGTAGATCAAATATAAAATATGTTGATGATGCAACAGGAGCTGTATTTGGTGATTTACGTTCAGAGGAAATTTTCGCTTTATCCTTTAATTAAACGTAAATGTGTATATGTTTAATAATTTAATACTTCTATTGTGATAAATAATAATCCAATAATACTTACGTCATAATTAATTAATATGGGTGGTTCCATTTCAACAATTGTATTATTCTCCTCCGAAATGCCAACATTACAATTGCTTTGTATTGAATTTAAAATTTCTGAATTAGACGATTCATCTAAAGAACTTAATAAAAGCGGCTCGTTTTGTCCAGATAATTCTGCTAGAATTTAATAAAATTTTGCTTCATTATTGTATTATAAATAAAATAAACAAAAATAAAAAAAATACCTAAATCCAATGAGTCACATGTTTCTGTATCGGTTGCCGTAATATTTGTTAACATTGTTGAAGCAGATTCAGTTGATGTATTTATGGTTGTTTCGGGTGGTACATGTGTATTTGATCCCTTAATAGTAACCTTTTGTTATTGAATAAATATGTTTCATTTTAATTTAATCTGCCAAGGTTGAAATTAGTTATTTAATAAATAAAAACTCAAACTTACCTTAGATAGGTTTGTTTGGGATAAGCCATTGAGTGGTGTCGATGATGCAATAGCGATATTTGGAGTTTTTGTTTTAGCATTTCGTCCTGTTTTAAAATTCAGACGCCGCAAAGCTGTTGATGATGATGATGTAATTATAGGATCTGTATCTGAACCGCTAGAATTAGGACTCAACGGACGATCAATTGATGCATTTCTACTTGTTGTTGCATTTATTGTGGCAGTCGACGCTGCTGCATGATTATGATGCTGTTGAAAAGATTGATGTGCACTGTTTGATGCCGATGATGACGATGATAAAGATGTTGTCGATGCAGACGATAAGGATGTGGTAATTGTCATTTGTTGGGCATGATTAACTGACACTGTCATTGCAGATTGGGACAAACCTATATAAATTTGTATGTTTTTAATATTGTTATTCAAACTCCTACCCAAAACAAAAAATCATTAAAACAGTTTCTCAATAAATGAAAATCATGATAAAGTGTTTAAAAATTATTTTCCATTAAAAATATGTTTATAAAACATTTCACCATGGCCTCATATTAACAATTTTTACGTAACAACGTAATATCCCATCAAAGGCTAAAAATTAATTTAATTCTTTTCATATCAATCATATAAATAACAAAAATAAAATAAAAGAAAGGAAAATGTTTTATTTTTCTTTTTACTCTTTTTTAGCACATTTTTGCCTTTACTGAATAAAACTTTTAATAAATATATTGTTCTGTATATTTTTTAAGAATATATATATATATTTTATATAATAGACTGAATAATAATTGACAGTTGACACAGTTTTATTATTACAAGAATAAATGGTATTACAAGCAAACCATTTGAATTTATTTATATTATAAATGTATAACAGTAAAAGTGTGTCAATTTAAATAAGCAAAAGAAATAAAATTAAATAAGAAATAGAAGGGAAAAATAGAAAAAAACGTTATTTATTATAAAATTTACCTTTTGTTTTTCGTTGAGGCGTTGATGGGGTTAACGTTGGACTAGGAGGATTTGAATAAATGTCTTCGCGTATATTAAAGGAACGAGTATTTCCAGTCTAAAAAAAAAAAAAAAAGAGTAAAAACGAAATAAAATTTATTAATATTTACACTGGTTATTGCGTAGAAATTATATACAAATACGAGAAAATAGATAATATTATATTTCTAAGTAATTATATAAAACTTAAATAGCAAACCAATTAATTAATTAATTAATATTTATACACACAATAATAATTATCTTATCAAAAGATATTTCTTATCTTATCAATAAATATATATATTTCTTTGTCAAATTATATTTTTTAATAATTTAATTAATTGATATGTTATAATGCAATTGGGTAAATCTAGAAAAAAGGTGTTTTTTTTTTGTTTGTATAATTATAAGGAAGATATATTTGTGAAGAATAATAAGATTAATTAAAAATTTTAAAACTATGACTAATTCCATATTTAAATTATTTATCATTTTTGTATTTATTTTATTTACTTTGCATATTAATATTGTTACTGGTAAATATTTATATAATTAATTATTATTGATTGAATTTAGACTAAGAATAAAAAACAATTTATTAGCATTGAGGTGTTACACTTGTTCGTATACTGCTACAAGTGGTGATCCAAAATGCATTGATAATCCAAGAGATCTAGATGGACAAAATATTGTTACATGCTCGAAGAAATACTGTACAATTTTACGTCAAGAAATAAGGGTAAGTATTTGTGTGTAAATAAATACAATATTTATAGTCTAATAATCTTAATTAAATAGAATCCAACAAAAGTGAATACATTTTTAAGAGGATGCGATGAAAGTCCAGTCGTAAGTAAATTAATACTTAAATTAGTAATCATTCTTAAGTGTGTTTATTTTATTTATGTAACAAAAAATATAGTTTCTAAATGATGTGATTGAAGATCCTACGTTTATAACGTACTATCGGTCATGTACTACAGATCTTTGTAACGATGGTATTTATATCCTAAAATAAGTGAAATTATTATTTTAAAAAAGAAATTAATTTATTTTATTAAAATAGGTGATGGTGTAAAATCTAATGGACCTTCAATATCAGCTGATGGTGAAGAAAAAATTAATCTTGAATTGCCTGGCTTAGAATCAACTGCAAATAAATTATTATTTTCAATTTCTTTAATATTTTCTTCTATTATAATACTATTAACTGTCTAACATAAAATTTTTGTAATAAATTATAAGAAAATTTATATAGAAAATAATTTAAACTATTAAAAATAAATTTTATTAATTTGATTTTCTTGTAAAAAAAAAAATAATAATTGGCTGAGAAAATCTCTTAACCCAAATTCTCGTTTGATTTTTTTTTTATTTATGTAGAATTTTTTATCAACATCTTATTTATTTTATTTATTATAAAAAATTAATAAAAAAAAAATACTGCGAATTTAGTAGAAAAATAATAAAATAAAAACCAATTTGAGTTTATTTAAAGAAAATTACAAATAAATTTTTACGCACAAATGATGCTATTTATTTTGTCGTTTTATTAAAATTATAAATATGTTTTGTTCTCAATACATTTTTTAATAATCCCTAATATTTCTATATAATTATGTATATCATTTATAAAATGATCTTAAATTTTTTGTATTTAAAGGATCAGAATTGTGAAATTTTTCCCAAATACCATCATATTATGATAATAATTATAAAATAAATAGCAAAATTAAGTAAATCATTAATAGCTATGTTTGTTAAGTATTAATGATAAAAACACTAATTTCTCGGTTTGCATCAGAGAGAGACTAGCAAAATGTATGTATATTATTCCTTCTAAAAATATAATATTCTCACGAAATACAATTTTAATATTAATTTTTGTTTAAAAAAGAAAATATCTCTATACATATATTTTACACATCATTATATAGAAAATTTATTTTCTAGTAAATTTTATTATTATTTATTATTATTGTTGTCTAGTCACGCTTTTACATATAATTTTATAATAATTTTAGCGTGGTTTTTTCTTTGCTTTCATTTCATTTCAGTTGAAAAAAGAAAAACTATATTTAAAAAATATAAAAATTACGCATTTAAATTTGATTTAAAAGCCTTTTAAAACAATCAAATCAAATTATGTTGGAAAATAATGTCACAAGCCATCAGTATTATTTTTTGGAAAAATTTAATTTCACATTTAATTTTGTTGCTTCAGAAACATTACAGTTTTATTAATGGAATTAATGTATTAAAGTAATTAAATTAGAGTAAAAACATTTAATTATTACCAACATTAAAACGCAAAAATTCTTAATAATATACGTTTAAAAAAAAAAAGAAAAGAAAAATGCCAAAAAATCAACTGTGCATTAGTTGAGGAAACTTATTTAAAAGCATATTAGTAGGCCATAAAAACGTTACCTTCATATAATGTTTTTTCATAAAAATTTTAATAAAAAAATAAACTATACATAAATATATATATATATATATATACATATATAAAAAATAAAAACAAAACACAATAATATCATCATCATTATTTTTTGTTCCGATTTTGTCCACATAAGACGTGGTAAAATATGTAAAATAAAAAAAAAATTTCACATAGGAATATAATTTCATTGTTTTATTATATATATATAAATATAAAAAGAAAAAATTCATAACGTAAAAATTTCTAGGATTAATTAATAGCAGACATAATAATTGTTTTTAATAAAAAAAATAATAATAATAATAATAAAGAAAAAATTAAAAATAAGAAAATGCAGCAAGTGGAAAATAATTTTATAGCTGAAGAACAAAATGATGATCAAAAGAATAAAGATAAATCAATAATTGGTAATAAGTCACCACATCAACCAATTGTAAGACAACGATGTCTATTTACTGCGAATCCGGTACCAAAGGTTTGTTCATCTTTTTTAGTTATTTTTTTATAATGAACATTTTTGACATCTTGAAAAACAGTTCTTTTGTTTTTTTTTTGTTTAAATTGTCATTTTCTATAAAAGACTAAGTTCAATGTGGCCGCATCTCCATTTGTATCAATTCAGCGAACTACAACACCAAAGGAATCGGAGAACAGTCCAAGGATTACTAGAATGGCTGCTCCAGTGCCACATATCCCACCGATCCCTCATATGGGACATAATCAAGTAGCACCACTTGATGGAAGAATTTGGCGTAGCCTTTCGGCTCGCCATCATGCTACACCATATCCGTATGAGGATGACGTATGCCGAGTTGTAAGTCATTTTTTATATATATCAAATTTTCGTGACAAGAAGCGAGCAATTTTTTTACATTAATTTTTTTTTTTTAGCCTACTATGCCTCCCCCATTTCCTATCACATACTCTTCTAGACGTAGCAATAGAGAATTTGATTCAACTAGATCATGTGGCCCAATTGCTTTGCCAAACGGCACAATACAAATTCTTCTACGTGAAGGAATCCGGTATTTATCTAATAAAAAATCAATACTTATTCTAAAAAAAATAAAAAATAAATGATAAATTCTAATAAAATAAAAATAATTTCAATTTAGAATTGATATAACATTAGATAAAGCAGTGCACGTCGTTAATTACCGAAGTAATGTGTCAATATCACTTTCGAGCAGTGCCAGTTCTGCTGCTTTGATCCATCCAAATGGCAGAGTTTATCAATATGGATCACGTGTAGAGATTGTAGCATATGATGGAATGAAAAATAATAATTATGTGTAAGTAAATTGTAAATATTATATCGAGAAATATATATAAATTATTTTTCTTCCCTTGAAGGCGTTATGCAAAAATGTGGTACAAGGGTGTAAGTTTTACAAGTGAAAATTGTGCTCTTGTATATTTGGTCGATACAGCTGGTACTAGAACAACAACTGATACGTTTACTGATATGTCCAAAGATTACACAATTGCAGTATTTTACAAGTCAGTTTATAAATTTAGTTGCAAATTTTGGCCTATTTTTATTTATTTGATTTGATTTCTTTTTAAATGTATATAAAGTGATTCACGTCATGGTTTTGCATACGGTGAAGAGGCTATATCAGTTTTACAAAATTCAAATTTTTGGTGCAATGACGATGGTACTGAAGTTTTTGATATAAATGGATTTCGTATATCGCAAACAGCTGATGGTTTAGTCAAGTATGTATTTTTATAGAATAAAAATTTTTATAATGGTGTAATTTGTTATTTAAAAAAGGATCACTCGGGCTAATAATAAATGCTTGATACGTACTAGTCCAGGAAATGGATCAGCTACATTAACTACACCTTTTATGCATTGCACTGCATCGTTGGGACAAACATCTCATCTGTTTGTTAGGTAATCATATTTATAAATTTTATTTTTGAGTAAATTTTAAAATTTTTATAATTTTTTAGACGTGGAGAACGTCGCATGCATTTTGATGGTACATCATTTGTTGTACGCAATGCAGGACATTCTGCTGGCTTTGATGAAAATAACCTATTAAAGGTCTATTAAATAATAAACAATCAATAACAAGTAAACAATACTGTCTAGCAGCAGCAGGATATTGAATTAAAAATCTTACAAAAAAAAATTAAAAATCTTAAAAAAAAAAAATATTACTATTTAAGGCAGACGACAGGCAAAAAGGCAACAAACTAACAGTTTTTTTTAGTTTAAATATGTCACATTAATTTAATTAATTTTATTTTATTACGATAAATCAAAATATTATTTTTTGATTTTTCATTTATATTTGTTTAATATGTTATTTAAATGTTATTACTACGACCGACGACGATGACGACTACGTCTGCTTTTTTTTTTTTTTTTCTTTATTCATTATTATTTAATTTATGTGTTTGTGGATTTTCCTTCATTAATTTTATCCTAAATATTATTATTGGAACATGTTTTTTAATAAACCTAGAAACAGCAAAAAATAATTTATAATAATAAAAAAAAAATAATACTAATAATCATCTGCAACGAACGACGAGTACCATATTCATGTTGGTAGCAAAATTTTTTCGTTTAAATATATATATATTCTAACGCATAAATAAAGCGAAAGCGAAAACAAAAACACTCTTCATTGTTTAAATTAAATATATATTTAACGCGAATTTTTAAATTTTCTGTTTGGCATATTAAATATTTATAGAAAAAAAGGAAAGAGGAGATTCAGTAACAAAAATCCTCAACCACTTTTCTTTTTTGTATAAAGCAAATTAACCGTTTTCTCTGTGTAGAGAGTTTAAAATTTCCATTTTTTTTTTTATATAAAAATATTATATTTTTGCTACCAATTTTCAATAATATAATAATATTTGCAATTAAAATAAATATATCTAAAAAAAAAAATAAGAAATATACAAGGAATAACGTATCGTATATGATTTTTTGTGTAATTGTTATTTTTTAATTTTATTTTTAAGTTAAAGAAAGTAAAAAAAAAAGAACCGAAAAATATGTATATTTTAAAAGAATAATAATAATAATAAATGAATGATTATGTATAATGTATATGAGAGAAATAATGAAAAAATGAGTCATTATTATTTTAGAATATATTCCATGTATAGCATAATATTAATAATAATAATAATAATAATACTAATAAAACGCTTAAAAAGTAATTAATTTTTGGTGTAACAAAGTATAAAACAGAATTTTAACGAAAAATTATATTTGCATTATTAAGTTTCAATTAAATAAACTTAATTTGAATAACAATAAACATTTATATATATGAGAGAAAAGAAACAATTAATTAATTATATAATATATAAAAAAAGCAAATAATTCAGAGAAAAAATATTAAATAAAAATGTTTCTAATTCTGTTTATGTTTGTTGTGTTTTTGTTCGCTTTTATTACAATTTATTATTATTTTCCTGTTTTTTTTCCTGTATTTTCCTTGCTCTGCTGGTACACTTAAAATTTCATTATAAAATTTTATATAAAATATATTTTTATTATTATTATTATTGTTATTATTATTATTATTATTATTACTCTATAAATAATAAAAGATTAATCAAATTGCAAAATGAAAAAGTTTCTCTCTCTTTGTGCTGCACACAGAGACAAAAGAATTTTTAATTATTTTCTATTTATGAAAAAAAAAATGAAAGGAAAATTCAATTAAATTTTCAATAAATAAAATTCTAAAGATTTTATATGCCACAATTAAAGAAATAACATCATTGCTCTTCCTTTTTGTTCAATGGGGGGTTGGTGTCCACATCAAACCTCTATAAATACTACGGGAAAAGAAACTATAAATATGAAGAAAATTTTTGCAACTTACATTCTGGAGATTACCCACAATGGTAGGATTAATGTTGTGGTTGGTGTTGTTGGGAATTGAGGGGCCCGTTCTGTGCCTTAGACGGGCTAAAGCACTCCGAAGACCCTCCGTATTGCTTTTATCCGGTCCCCTATCGAACAAAATTCATCCACAAAACTTTTTTTCTTTTCTTTTTTTAATTTTCTATTTAACCCAATAATCACTTAACATTTTTTTTTTTTTATTAAATTATTTCTATTATTATTCATGTTTTTTTTTTTTGTGTTATTAATGTTTAATTACACGTATTTACTACCACACTTAAGTATTTATACTAATAATAACACGGTGTTTTTGCAAAAATGAGAAAAAATTTTTGTTGAATTTGTTAATTGGCAACAACACTAAATTTGTGTTTAATAATTAATCAATAAATTAATTTAAATTTCCAGTTATATTAAAATGCAACCCAGGTATTATAATAATAATAATAATAATAAATTAAAAGAAAAATATAATCCTTATAACCCTTTTATAAAGCAAAAAATTAAAGAAACTTTTTAACCGCTTTAAACTTATATTATTAAAGCATATATTTACTACTCAGTCAGGCCACAGTACAGTAGTAGTTTCAATAAGAAATGTTAGTATAATTTATAAATAATAAAAAACATAAACATTTCTTCTAAACATTTATACATTTACATATTTTTTTAAAGTAATAATTATTTATGATAATAAAAGCAATAATAATATATACAGAAGAAAGAAAATAAACGAAAAATAATAAAAAACTAAAAACGATCAATAAAAATATATTGCGCAAATATAAATATCTAATCAAAATGTAATGAAGGAAAGGAAAATATATAGGCATAATATTTCTAAATGAATGAATGAAAAAGAGAAAAATTCTGAATATAAATATATTTTAAATTAATAATTATATAAATTATTATTATTATATATTCTTACGCATTATTATTATTGTTTTAATGTATGGTTAAACACATGGTTATGCTTTATATATATATTTATGTAAATTCTCATTTCTATGATGATTATGATAATGTTTATGAATAATTATTGAAATTTTATCTTAAACAACATTTTAAATGTAAAAATTTTAATTTTTAATTTAATTTTCTCTTCACATCAAGCACACATTAAACAAGGAATCTTTCATCTTATCATTCCATTATCAGCATCGTCTTATACTCTTTTCTTTTTAATTTAATATAAATAATAATAATAAAATTGTAAAATAATAATGCGTTTTGCAGCGTTTTAAATGTGTACAAAAAATAATAATGAAAATCGAAATTAGCACACAAGCAGAATAACAAAAACACACATAACTTAATTCACGATTTTTGTTTATTATTTTAATAATAAAAACAACAACATTTAATCGATTAAATAAATCTCTATGCTTCATTGAAGAAAAATTAAATATAAAAATGTATAGCAATGGATGAAATAACATAACACACACAGTACACGGATATACAGAATTATTATTATCACTTTCATTCACGTTAATAAAGTATTTCTACTTTTAGTTTAAATTAAATTGTTTATTTTTTACTCTTTTCTCATGTATTTTTCTTCATTTTAAGTAGTAATTGTAGTAAATAAAAAACTTTTTTTTTTTAGTAATATTTCACATAAGTAGAAAATAGTAGTACGAAAAAGAGCACAACAATGACTTTTCTTGAAAACATAAACAGAAGCAAACAAAAAAAAAAAATTAAGCAACCAGACCGTTCTTTATCAGTTTTAACGGTCTACTGGTGTAATGGATGATATCCTACTTTTAATCGAATGAAAGTTTCTATTGAAGAACATGCGCCTGATGAACTTCACATTTACCACATTAAGGATATAATTCGACAAAACTGCTGCCTTGTTTTACTCAGTGTCAATTTTATTTTATTTTATTTTTTTTCAATTAATATATACAAATCACTGATAAGCAAATCGAATAAATAGCTGAAATAATTATTTGGCGACAAATTAATCGTTATCAATTAAAAATATTATTTTTATTTTTATGATAATTTATTGGTCTATAATCGATAAAACTATTAATTAAGCAACATATTGCTTATTGAATACCAAACAGAAAGAATTTCTCTATTTTTAATTAAAAAATGAATTTTTATTAATTAAATTATTTAAATTAATTAATAAAATATAAAAAAAAAACGTTAATTACTTTAATAATATTATTTATAATCGAAAAAACAAAACTTTAATCTTCATACACGCTTATCATGGTTATTATTTTGAATTCGCCTTGTAATCTTATAAAGTATTTAATGATATAATTAATCATCATATTCATTATCACAAATATATATTTAAACATTTAAGATTAAATATATTTATTTACTTTTAATAGGCAAAGTCAGACACATAGTTAATTATTTGAAGAAATGAAATTTTGTAAATGTTGTAAGACTTGGTACGTTATTTTGTGATAAAGTGAGTGTTTTACTGATCTCAAATTTACTAAAATTCGGTTTTGAATTTTTTTGTGTAGGTTTCGTAAGTGTTGGACATTAGATAAAGATGCGGATCCACATAGTATATCAGCATGGTGGTCTCCAATATCTGTTGGTCTATCATTACTGATATTTTATTTGATTTACTTGAATTTTATCTCTACTCCAAATGGAATATTAATAAGTGAAGAGGTTCTGATTTTTTTTAAATAGAAATATATTCTTTATAATTAAAAGCAACGAAATATTTTAGAAAAATAATCCGAATGGTTTTATTGGCGAAAGAGCACATTTATGGTTGCAGAATCTTGAAGCACTTGGTTCACGTGTTACTGGTAGTGAAGCAAATGAAATAAAAACTGTTCAGTACTTAGTTGATTCAATTGAAGAAATAATTAGAATAAAACATCCGTCTAATAAAATTGAGTACGATGTACAAAGAGCTTCAAGTGGGTAAGATTATAATCTATCAATTTAAGTGCAAAAATTATTATTCGTTAATTAGCCTTATCAAGAAATATATTTTTACTAATACAGATTTCGTATAACTGGCACTACATCAGTATATCAAGGTTTACAAAATGTTGTTGTTAGATGTAGTCCGGCTAATGGAACAGAACCAGAATTTGCAATTTTACTAAATGCTCATTTTGATAATGTACCAAATAGTCCGGGTGGTGGTGATGATGGAAGCATGACTGCTGTCATAATTGAGATATTGCGTGCAATTGCCAAATCAGAAAATAAATATCGTCATGCGATTGTATTTTTATTTAACGGAAGCGAAGAAAATACATTACAGGGTGCACATGCTTTTATAACGCAACATAAGTGGGCGAAAAGTATAAGAGCATTTATTAATATGGATTCAGCTGGTCGCGGAAAG
The DNA here is from genome assembly GCA_963942525.1 of Ptychoptera contaminata. Lineage (NCBI taxonomy): Eukaryota > Metazoa > Arthropoda > Insecta > Diptera > Ptychopteridae > Ptychoptera > Ptychoptera contaminata. Next base: position 35,533,710 of record OZ012638.1, on the reverse strand, counting down.
GAAATTATGTTTCAAGCGGGACCAAAACATCCATGGCTAATGAGTGTATATTTAATTAATTAATTATTTAAATAAAAAAACATAATTTGAATAATTTCAATCCATTTTAAAGTATTATCAAAAGACTGCAAGTCATCCGTATGCCACCGCTATGGGCGAAGAGCTTTTCCAGTCCGGTTTAATTCCATCAGATACAGATTTTAGAATTTTCCGCGATTTTGGAAATATACCTGGCTATGATTTTGCATTTACAACTGGCGGATACACGTACCATACTAAATACGATTCTGTTAAAACTATCGAAGCTGGAGCACTTCAACACTCTGGTGATAACATTTTGGAATTGACAAAAGCATTAGCTAATGCTGAAGAATTAACTAATCTTGATGTAATTATTTTATTATACAGAATTCACTTATTTTTATTCAAATTTATAAAATTCTCAAAAACAGGCAAATGACGAAGGAAGAATTGTGTTTTATGATTTTTTGGGATTATTTTTAATATTCTATACCGAGACTGTCGGTATCGCATTGAACATCGTTTTTGCTTTACTAACTTTGGCAATAATTGATTTTTCCGTGTATAGAATGGCAAAACACAATGGTAAATCTATTATTAATTTTTTTTATTAATTAACTTCTAAAAAATTATATTTTTCTAGAAATAAGTGTGCTTGATGCATTCAAAGAGTCCGGAATAATTTTGATAATTCATGCGATAGCACTAGGCGCTGCAATTGGTATGATCTTTCTTCTAGCCGTTATTTATGATGCAGTCGGAAGATCAATGAGTTGGTTTGCATCACCCTGGCTTACATTTGCAATTTACTTTTGTCCATTCTATTTAATATATGGCCTGGGACCAATATTGTACCATCAATTTAGAAAAAACGTATTTGCAATTAATATTTATTGATTTTTTATTTTCTACAATTTATGTTTTCATATTTTTCTAGCCACCAATCAACTTATCACATTCAGTTCAATTATTTTTACACGCGCAGGCATTCTTCTACATATTATTATTAATCATTTTGACTTCATTAAATATTCGTTCGGCCTTTCTGATAATGATTCTCGTTTTCTTTTATATGATAACCACCTTTATAAATGCAATTAGTCGTCTTCAAGATAAAGGTATTAAAATTTGAAAAAAAAAAAAATATTCTAAACAAAAAATATTAATGAGAAAATAATTTACTTTAGCTGGATATTGGGTCATCATTCATGTAATTGGACAAATAATTCCGTTTATTTTCTATTCGTCGTTAACTTTTACTGCTTTTGGAACGTTAATACCCACAACTGGACGTAGTAATCCATTATCTAATCCCGAAATGACAATAGGACCATTGTGCTTTTTATTGGCACTGTTATTAGGCGGATTATTAGTTAGTTTAGTTACATTTATTTTAAAAATCAATAAATTAAATTAAAATTCCATTAAGGTTCCATTAATTGGATTATGCCGTTGTAAGAAAATATCATTAAGCATTTTTGGTATTTTTGCTATTATAGGATTTATAATAATGGCCACTCCAGTTGGTTTTCCATTCCGTGAAGAAACACAACCACAAAGAATCATGGCATTCGTCAGTTAAATTATAATTTAATCTATTTTACATAAAATTACATTAAAATAAGTTTATTTTCTGTAGCACGTAGAGAGAACATTACGTGATAATAACAATTTTATGAGAAAAATGAGTTCAGGATACTTGGTGCGACCAATTGATCATTATCATTTTAGCATGTTTGGACAGGACTCTGAGTATGTACCATCATTAAGAAACTCAACCACGCTCGAAGGTGAATGCACTAACGAATTGTTTTGTGCGATGCCATTCTTCTTTGGAAGTTACTATAACACAGCGTATATATTTTTCTAAATCGTCTTATAAAGTATCAATGGAAATGAAATGTAATTAATTGTTTTAGTAATTATTATCAATGGATAGAAGCTGACAATTTGGATATTAATTATGAAGATAGACCGCTGTTGACAATGCATTCGAAAGAATTACTTCCATCAAACATAACACGTTACAGCTTTAGTTTTACGGGACCAGACCATATGGGATTATTTATATCGCCATTCCAAAACGTAACATTAGTCAGTTGGAGTTTCATTGATGAAATCTATGCAGGAACACAAACATGGAATGATCGTTATTTATATTTTGTTAACTTTATTTATGGTATTGATAACTCTGAATATTTCTTTACCTTGGATGTGAAGGTAAGCCACACAATGATTATACACTTTCTGATTCCAAAAACTAATTCTATTTTCTTTTGTATTTTCTAGGACTTTTATGAGGATTTCAATATTGAAATTGCACTTGCAGGACAATACGTACACGAAAATCAAAAACGTACAACAGCTTATCAAAATTTTATGGATAGTTTTCCCAAATGGACAAACTTTTATGCTTGGGTTAGTACATACGAAAATTGGATATTTTAAAATTATATTCGGGATTTTATTTTGTATTTTTTTAATGGGAATAAAATAAAAAAACAATATTTTTTTGATATGAAAAATTTATTTATTTTCGCTGTTTATTCATAGAAAAACTATTTATTATCAAAAGTATCATCAGCAGGCTGCTTAACAAAGTAACCCCATGGTGCAAAATTTTCTTTCTCGTTTATTTGTCCGCGGTACACGTGCATGTATACTCTTCCTAATAATGAACTAATCAATGTTTTAGAAAATATTTTAAATGAAATATACTAACCGTAATCTTTATTTTTTAATTTAGTAGACCTTTTTCCATTACAATCGCATAAACATATGTAAATTGTGAGGCAAATCAATAGAATCTACGTGGAATACATAATAATTTTAGAATCATAAATAGAACAATGATAAAAATAATGCGTTAATACTTACGTATATAAAGTTATATATCCTGCTATGCATTTTCCAAGAGTATTTGTTTTTTTTTTATAAAACACCACAATACACGAATAATCAATACAAAAATATATTTGCAATATAAATACAAAATATCTCTCTATTTTATACTGAAAATTCACAAAAGTTTAAAATAACACGAAGCTTATTTTAATCAATATTCTCACACCAATATTACATTTACGTTATGCTGCTTTATTTATTTATATTTTTTTGCCTATTATTAATTTAACATTACACGCCAATGACTTTATAAATATTAAGAGAATAGAATATCTATTAAATTATTATATTTATGGTTGATTAATTGTGAAAGCAAATCAATATGGATTAGTGATAAAATATTAAATAAAAAAAAAAGAAATCAGTTTTAACATTAAATTAAGTTGAAACTTAATAAATATGTAATTTTTCTTTTTTATTTAAATTTTCAATTTACATTTCAATTAGATTATAATGTGCTATTTCTATAATAACAAATAAACGATGTGTCTTAAACAATCAAAATTAAATAATAGAGAAAATTAAAAAACGAGTATTTAATTGCCGCTCATAATGTTTCTAACATTTCTATCAAAATTCCTAGAATATATTTTCAATTTTAAATACATCAAAGTTCATAAATTGGTAATTAAAACTTACTGTGAAATTAACGCATCTCCGGGAATGTAAAACGGATTACATACAACATCCGTATAAAGAGAGTGTAGGTTTCTAAACATCTAAAAGGATTATAAATTTTGAATAATTTATTGATTGATAATATCCTCTAAACTTACTGTGCGTACATCATTTTCCCGTAATGATGTGTTGCTAGAATCCAAAACTAATATAAATTTGATTTTTGTATTTGTTACATATCCATAACTGAAATAATAATTATTTAATTATTCTTCGAATTAGAATCAGATTAGCAGAATTGCTTATATTTACATTTTATGTGTTTCTGTAGAATACAGCATGCCAAGATACAAATCCCTGCCGTCTTGACTTTGTTTTGGACCTGCTGTACATTTTTCCTCAACAACATCTAAAGCAGCATGAACACGATATTGCAATTCCAATTCTTTATCCAAATCTGTGGTCGCAATATATTGCGGAGAATTCTATTTAAATAAATATTTTTTTTTTGTTTACAGTTAAAGATTTAAATTCAAAGAACTGTCTAAATAGTATAGAGAAATATTGATTATACAACAACAAAAATAGCAAGTATTTAGAACAAATGTCAAAAATTGTATTTGTTTTGAGAAGATAACATTATTCGTCGACAAAAAAAGTGTATTTTTTAATAAAATAAGTTCGAATAATATATTAATTATCAAAATGTGATTTCTTAATAATTATACCTAATGAAAGTTCTACTAATATATAAAATTATATAAATGTTTATTAGTTACTTTATTTATTATTAAATCTTACATCTTTTCCAATAATAGAGATACATACAGCCATTTTTTTATAAACAATTCTACACTGTAAAATGTATATATAGTTTTATTTCATTTTATTAAATACTATGGCCATCTATTAACACTAATGATAAATACTTAAGTGAATTTTTCTGTTTTTAGATAATTAAAATTCTCTAATATAAAGATGGTAGATCAGGAGATAAATTCAAATTTAAAATCAAAAGAATCAAAACATCGATCATTTGTAATTTTTATAAATAAAACAGAACGTACAGTTGATATTTATTGGGTTAATTTTCATGCTGCATTTGTCCACTATATAACATTAAAACCAGAAGAACAAGGAATGGTTAACACATACAAAAGTCATCCATGGATATTTAAGGATGCTGATTCCGGTGAAAGTTTGCATGTAAACAATAAATGTGTCTTCTGGCCAATACCATGGTATTTGACAAACATTAATCTAAATGAAATGAGAATTAAACGACAGATTGTAAACATACATCTGCCATTAAGATCATTAAGGGAAAAGGCATTATTTAAAGTTTTAGAATTTATTAAAAATGAAAGTGATATTGAGACTCTAGAAATTCCAAAAATTCTAACAAAAGATTTAAATATTTTATATAATCAAATAAAAAAATTTAATAGAAGTTAATATATAAATAAATTATCTTGTTTTAATCTCTCTCTTTTTATCTATTTTTTAAGAAATTATTATTTTTTTAACCAAGAGAAACTCGTTCCTCATTATATATGTATATTAAAAAATTGTAAAATAAAGTTATTAATAAATAAATACTCTACCAAATTGTATAATTTTATCATAAATAAATAAATAAAAAAAAAAACTATTTTAATAAAAAATATCTCTTTTTCTTTGCGTTGCTAAAATTTGCGAATATTTTTTTTTAATTTAATTAATTGATGAAATGATTGACGTGCATAAAATAAAATGTTTTAGGGTAAAATAATTTAAAAATATAAATTAAAATAATGTTTTTTTTCGTTTTTTTTTTTATATTTTGTATATAATTCATTTTCTCAAGAATTTTTCTCTTCATTTCTTTTTTTGCTCAATAATTTTCATTTTGTTATAATTTAAAATTATAATAATAATATATATTTCATTTGTTATATTTCTTAAATATTGATATATATCTTTAACTAAAATTTGATTTTGTTTTATAATGCAATGTTAAATCAGCTGATAATTTCCAAATAAAATGTCTAACTGTTCGTAGATCCATATTTGGATCAAGTACCTTAAAAAACAAATCAAAATTAATTAATAATCGAAAATAGAATATAATTAATTAAAAAACTAAATAATAATAATAATTTACCACATCATTACACAATAATTCAATACGGTCTTCAGGAGGTATTTGAGATCCTTCTGAATTTGCATCACTTTGACTATTTTGTGATGAATTGTTACCGCCTGCACTGCCTGCACCTGGTGTTATTTCTACACATAATACTTTATCTAATACATGTTCACATATCTTCCGGCACTGAATAAATTCATTTGCTATTAAACGATCCTAAAAAGTTAAAATTATTACTAATTTTACATTCAAAATATCCACAGTGCTAACCTTTTTCATCCGGTCTTGTTTAACCATTAGGGGGTGCGGTGATAAATGGAATGGTATTCTAATAAACTTAGGTATGGTACGCTCAATAACAACATCAATCACCCATGAAGGTACTGTATCATGCAATAATGTACTTTCTGTCTCTCCAGCAGCATCTCTTACTAATAATCGACACACAGTCCTTCCACCAACTTCACTAAATATAACTGGTGTGTGCTTAGGTACTTTAAAATATCCATTTCCTTTAATATCACTATCAATATTATCAGGTGGCAAACTATGCGGCGGAGTCCAATATTCTAATAATGCTTGTAGAAGTAAACTTCCATAATTTACTTTTAAATCTGAACCAGTTTCTATACTTTCCGGTAGACCAGCTTCGGCAGATACCCATGCAGCAAAACAATCTACCTCATCTTGTCCTAATACTACCGTTGGCATCTAAAACAAAAACAAATAATTAACAATAAATTTTATAAAAATATTAAATAATTTTCTACGTACACCAGTTTTTAGATCAACCGTAAACCAATTTGGAATGTACACCATTTTGTTCCTTTTTTTAATTTCTTCATCAAAATCGATTTGTCCCAAGTCCTCAACTTTTACAATTTTCAACACGTCATATATAGCAACATTTTGATCTGTATCTCTGGTTATGATATGACGTTTGTCATTTAATAATGCGTATTTTTTAATTGCTGCTCCTCCCTTAATATATGCTAATTCGTTATTCTTAGTGAAATTAGTAATATTTGGACCTTCAGCGGTATTGTTTATTGCTGTCAATTTATCTGTTCTTGGTAATTTCCAACAGCGAATATTTGAATTCCATGTTGTTGTCTTTTCAAGAAATCACACAAATTATTAATAATACTTGACGAATAACGAAATATATAGAAATAAAAAGTTATACCCATATTCCGGTTTGATCAACATTGTAGCATATACTTAACACCGGCGCCTTTTCTTCACATACTAATGTACTGTTACTAGGATTTCTTAATTCTGTCATAAATATTTTCTGATCTCGACTGCCTGATATAACGTGAGAAAAATTATCTGTCATTAAGAGTGCCCAAACACCTTCAGAATGTACATGTAACGTTTGAATGCATCGTTGCTGCCCTAAACTCCATAATTTAATTAAACCGTCTGAACTACCAGATACTACCTGTGTACCATCTGCTGACACAACTAACGCTTTTACATTTTCCGAATGACCTTTTAATTTCATCATGCGATTGCAGGTCCTCGGATCCCAAATTCTTAATGTATTTTCAGTTGATCCACTTACTATTACAGTTCCAGAAGGATTCATTGCTAAGCTATATATAGAATCTTTTGATCCAGACAGACTAGAAGCTATTTTTAAAACAATTATTATAAATTTATATTCAAAGAAAAATAGGATGAACACCTACTTGTTACTGTATTATTACTAGCAGTTAACGCTGTCAATGTGTTAACATCCCAAAGAAATATTGCTTTGTCCAACCCAGCACTGGCCACTTGCTCGCGCTCTTTAGCGTATGCAAGTGCTTGAACATAATCCCTATGCGTCCTCAAAGTAGACATGCAGAATCCTTTGTGTGCATTCCATACTTTAACAGTTGTATCACAGCTAGCACTTATCACTAAAAATCATATTTAAATTAAATTTTCAAAAAAAAAAAACACCAAATTGGACATACAATTTCTACCCCCACAACAGAGTACAATATCATTGACCCAATCATTATGATGTTCCATACTTTGTATATACGGTTCTTGGGAATTTGTTTGAGTAGAATTCCATACTCTAATAATTGCATCGCGTCCTAAAATAGTTATAAGATTGTATCAAGAATATGATTGAATAAAAATTTTTAATTAATTCAAATACCAGCAGAATAGAGCCTGCCATTTATTGGATCTAGTTGTAACGCATTAACACCATTTCTGTGACGTTTCTCTTCAGCATCGCGAATAACGAATGATACCTAATAATTATGAAGAAAATGAGTATTTTATAAATTTTCGTAATCAGAATAAAATTTATAAATTGTTCATTTATTATGTTTCACTTTTTAGGTTATTCATTTTTTAGAACTATACTTATACCTGCATTTTTTTCCGTCCGGCCTGATTATTTTTGTGCGTTAACATTTTCTTTAACACAAATTACCAGTATTCAATAAAGAGATTTATTTTACTTTTTCTCTCAAAATAAAAACAAATTAAATCTACTTTTAGTTATTTTTTATTTATTTATTATTTAATTCAAACATATTAATCTGTCAGTATAACTTCAAAATTTTACAAACATGAACATATGAGCAATGATATAATTGTTTATGACAAATAAAAAAATTCTAAACTAGAGTCACCTATATATGAGAAGAGTAAACTAATGTGACATTTAGATGTTAATAATTTCTAGTTCAAAAATTTTCTCCAAGGGGTCCTTAAGCAGATAGGTACTATAGTAGAGCCTTTAACCATAATTACAATTTCATAAAAATTTAAATGATAACCCATTATGTCTATTTTTTACTCGTATTTATTTATATAATTACAAAATAATTAATAATAAAAACATGTTACAAAATAAAAATCATATTTTTCGGTATAAATAATATTAATAAAAATTACAATATTTAAATAAAAACATTTATTTCATTATATTGCATAATATTTACTGTAAAAATTTGTCTTTTTTTATTGTTCATATTACTAATTTGATAATAGTCATTTTTGGACGGAATTAATGAGTTAATTAATGTATAAAAATAATAATAATAATCAACATTTAATAAAAATGAGATTATTTAACTATCTTTTATATATTTAATACTATTATTATTATTATTATTTAATAATTATATATAATTATTTTTGTACCGCGATAATAGCTTTTCTTTAATAATTTAACAAATTACTTTATTTTTTACACAAAACATTACTTATGAATATTCAGATCATTTTCTAAATATATTATTTTATTTTATTTTAAAAATGTGTATTTCAGGAATGTATTTTATAAGGCATCTCATTTTTGCACATTTAAAAAAAAATAAAATAAATACTTTTTGAGTGATGTAGAAAAAGTTTTTTCCATTAAAAAAAAAAATTAAAATTTAGCATAAACTAAGGCAATAATGGATACAATTACGACAAACATTGATGCTGAGGCAGTTTGAACATCACCGCCATATGTTGCTTGTCCACATGCGGGCGGACAAACTGGAATAACTGTTTCGAACAAATGTACCTTTTCCGATGCTTCTCCTAATTTATTTGTCGCCTTGCATATATAATCACCGTACTGTCGTTTCTCTATAGTTTTAATACGTATTGTCGAATCGGTAAATTCATCGGCTGTGGCAAAATCTGATATGGCATAATCACGATTGTTTAACAGTTGAACCTCATCTTTCACCCAAATGATTGCTGGTGGTGGATAAGCTTCAATATGGCACTCTAAATCCATATCATATTGTAGTGCCTGTCCTAAACGTGGCCTCGGCACTGTTATTACAGGTGCAAATTCAACTTCTAAATTTATATTACGACGATCACCTCGACTAACACTGTTATCAGCGACACAATAATAGGTACCACGATCTTCCTTGCGCACACTATTTATTTGTAATATATTACCAGTGTAAGTACTACCACCTAAAACAGAAAAATAAAAACACACAACATCAGAATAACAATTAGATTTAATTAACAATAAAATAATTGAAAAACTCTTTAATAAATTTTATTTCCATTCTTGTTATTGTTTGAATATTTCTGATGAATCATTTTAATAAAATTATTTTAATTAATAATCAAGCTTCATGCGCATACTTTTTACTCAGTACTCAGAAATTATGAATCAATTCGTTGAATTTGAATAAATGTTGATAAGAAAACTATTATTAATGAATTTCTCTCTGACAAATAATATTTGAAACGATAATTACTCGTCATTGTTTGTATTTTCAGTATGCAAATTAATAATTATCAATATTTTTATTGACATTTTGCTGTTTTTTTTTTTTTGCAGTGTACGTTTAAGCACCTTGAAATCATAAATATGTAAAAGAAGCTTTTCTTAGAAAGAAAAGAAAAGATAATTCTAGATCTTAAAGGATTTTGAAATTACTTTAGGTAAAAATGTTAATAATAGACAGGTAAATACTTAGGGCAATACTTAGAACCTTAGACCTTTTTTTTTATTTTTAAGAAATTGCTAGTTTTTTAAAATGCAAAGTTGTATATAGTTAGTAGCAGGTGTTTTTATTATGTATGCAAAAGAATAATAAAAGTAAATTTACCTGTTGGTAGAATGGCATTATTTTCACGACGCCATAATATTGTTGGACGTGGAAATCCATCAGCATAGCATAACATTTCTACATATTCGCCTTCAGATGCAATAACTGATTGTGTTGAATTATCAGAAATAATCGGTGGACGTCTTACAACTAATTCAACATCAGCAGTACTTTTACTTGTAAGCGACATAATTAATTGACATTGATAAACTCCAGCATCGGTCTCTTGAATGTCTTTTATTTGCAGTGTAAATGTAGATGATGATGGATCATATCTTAGTGAAAATCTTGAATCTTTTATCACTAATGAACTGCCAGTTGATAAAAATATTAAATCACCTCTCACTATTTTCACCCATTGAATACCGTAATCTTTTGCATATTGTACAGAACAATGTAGCTCAACTGTACCACCGATATCTTTTATTTGTTCTTGTGATATGTATGAAATTGATGGCGCACGTTGAGCCAAACAACCCAATGGTAAAACAACTCCACAAATAATTATTGATAAAAAATTCATTATTACTAATTTTTAAAAATTTATAAAATAACTTATTAAAAAATATAATATAAAATAGGCACTAGTTTATTCTTTAAAATTAAAAACACAATTAATCACCACACCCAACGAGAATGCCTGACTTAATTTATTTAATTTATATTTGTATGCGATTGCGATATATACGTTGTTATGGGATACTGGTGCTGCCAGTGTTAAATGTTTAGCTATTTGTTTATATTATTTAAACTATATTTTTTATACATGTGTGCTTTTATACCTGTTATTTAAAATTTATATACACAGGTAATAAACAAGTATGAAGTTTATAATAAATTGAAAAATATAAATATATTTGAAAAAACGATAAATTTTTACGCTTAATTATAAATGGAAAAATATTATTAAATAATTATTCTTTTCATTTTCATTTTAATTGTTATTATTTTTTTAATTAACATTTTAATTGTTAATTAATTAATAAATATATATTCTATCGATAAGTTTTTTTTTTATAAAGTGGGTGATTCACACATTACTGTCAGTTTGACACATAATTTTTTATTAAACTTCGATCAGCTGTAACAAAGCAGATTTCTAGTTTATTTATATAGAATTATAAAAAGATAACGTGAAAATGTTTGATTAAAATAAATAATAAAATAAACATTTATTAAAAGTTTTAAATATTATTAATACATATTATGTTACAATTAATTAAAAAATGGCAGAAGGTTATAGTGATAAACGTAAACTATTAAATGTTGAAGAATTATATGATGAACCCAATATATTACTTTCAAATGTAATTTTATTACATTAATACTATTATTACTATTATTTAAATTTAAATTATTAAATAATTATTAATTAATTATTTTAATTTCAGGATCATACTTCAATAAATGCAATAGCGGAGAACGAAGCTCCGATTCCAGTATTTACACGTTCCGATTCAATTAAATTAAATTCGCAATTCGAAGTAATTAAGTTCTTTGTTTAATTAGTTATTTAATTATAGTATAATAAATTATTTATATGTATTTAAAATAGAGTTTAGATTATGACGTATGTGAGAATTTACTGTGGGACGAGGAACAAGAAAAACGAGAACAAAATTTTATTCTAATCAAAGACTTGGCAAGATGGTTTTTATTTCTATTAATTGGTTTGTTTAATATAAAATTAAATAAATTAATAATTACACAAATAATATTGTATTTTTGTCTTACAGGTATTTGTACAGCATTAGTAGCATGTTTTTTAGATATTATTATAGAGATATTTTCAAATATTAAGTATAATTTTTTAAAGAATTGTAAGTATAACGAGCACAAGGTATTATTATTGAATAAATTATAATTTTCTGTAAAATTTAGCTGTAGATAATAATATAGTTGTGGGAGATTTATATATTCCATATTTATTTTGGATATTAACGAATATTATTCCGGTTTTTATTGGTGCAACTCTTGTAACGTACATTGAGGTATTATTGTTTATTAAAAGAAATTCTTTAAAAAAATGAAATTAACAAAGAAAATATTATAATTCTAGCCAATAGCAGCTGGTAGCGGTATTCCGCAAGTTAAATGCTATCTAAATGGAATTAAAATTCCACGTATTGTTCGAATAAAAACATTAGCTGTAAAAGTTATAGGTGTTGCAACTTCCGTTGTAGGGGGTTTAGCTGGAGGAAAGGTAAAGTTTTACTTAAATTGTGTAGTAATTATGTACAAAAAATTAATGAATTTTTTAGGAAGGTCCAATGATTCATTCTGGTGCCGTAATTGCTGCTGGTTTATCACAAGGCAAGAGTACAACATTTGGTTGGGATTGTCATGTATTTAAATATTTTCGCGATGATCATGAAAAACGTGATTTTGTTGTTGGTGGTGCAGCAGCAGGTGTAGCAGCAGCTTTTGGAGCTCCTATTGGTATATTTTAGCTTTTTTATTTAACAAAAAAGATATAAAAATTTAATTAATTTTTTAGGAGGTGTGCTGTTTTCATTGGAAGAAGCCGCCAGTTTCTGGAATCAAAATTTAATTTGGAGAACTATGATCGCTTCTGTGGTTAGTTCATTTACATTAAATGTTGTTTTATCAGGTTATCATGGTGTTAAAGGATTAACATATCCAGGTAAATTTATTGATTAGTTAATATAAACAACAATCGCTGTAATAATTTTTTGTCTATTGATTAAGGTTTATTTAATTTGGGTGAATTTGAACCCCTACCTTATAAATATTATGAATTACCAATATTTGTTATAATGGGCATGGTCGGTGGTTTATTAGGTGCTATATGGAATGCATGTAATACCCAATTAAATTTACTTCGAAAAAGATTTTTAAAACCAAAAAAAATAAAAATTTTGGAAGCGGTATTGGTTGCAGCGTTAACAGCCACAGTTGCATGTGCTCTGACTTTTTCTATAAATGATTGCCGTCCACTAGGGAACGATCCCACAGAATATCCAGTTCAAGTATGTAATTGTTATAAATTTTATTGAAAAATATATATAAATTTATTAATACTTTCACAGTTATTTTGCGAGGACAATGAGTACAATGCTATGGCTGCATTATGGTTCCAAACACCAGAAGCTAGTGTGAAATCATTATTTCATGATCCTCCAAGTAATTTGATTATTATTTTTCAATATTAAATAATTATTTATTAAAAAACAATTTATTTTTAGATTCGCATCGAATTGTCACTTTGGCATTATTTTTAGCCGTTTATTATCCACTGTCATGCATAACTTTTGGTTTAAATGTATCGTTAGGAATTTTTATTCCAACATTATTAGTGGGTGCTGCTTGGGGACGTTTAACTGCAATGACCGCAACACATCTATTTCCAGCTGCTGTTGTTAGTTTCAAAAATTCAAGTAAATCAATTAAAAAATCTTTTTTAAACAAAATTAATTTTTAGGAATTTTTACACCCCGGGAAATATGCTCTAATTGGAGCTGCAGCACAATTGGGCGGAGTTTTGCGTATGACAATTAGTCTAAGTGTTATTTTAATTGAATCGACTGGGAATGTAACATTCGCATTGCCTTTAATTATAACATTAGTCTCAGCGAAATATATGGGTGATATTTTTAATGAGGTAGAATCTTTTGGTTATTTTTAAGAATTTAGTTTTTATATAAATATGTTGTGTGTTTCCAGGGAATTTATGATACTCAAATAAAAGTATCAAATGTGCCAATGTTAAATTGGATTGTTCCAAAGGAATTTATAGGCTTTAAAGCATCTACCATAATGAGTACGCCTGTTGTATGCATCCAATTGATTGAAAATGCTGGCACAATTATTGATATTTTAAAAAAATATACATACAATGGATTTCCAGTTATTGACGAAGCATATGATGTAATAATGAGGATGTTATAATATTTAAAAATAATTATTCTTCTTTATTAACAAAAAAAAATTAATTATTCTAGTTAAATGATCCGAATGGAGGACGTATTAAAGGATTTATATTACGTTCGCAATTAATTGTGATATTAAAAAATAGATTATTTGTGGAGAAGAAACAATTTTGGAAGGATGAAGTGTCTATTGAAACGTTTCGTAATGAATATCCACGATTTCCAAAAATAAATGTTTGTTCATTTTCTTTTCTTTTATTTAATTAATAAAATATTTAATAATTTTATTTAATTTTTTAGAGTTTAAAATTAGACGCTAGTTTATTAAAATTTCATATAGATTTGGAAATGTTTATGAACTCATCCCCATATACCGTATTCGAAGTAAGTTTGTTTTGTGTATTTTTTTCTATTAAATTTATTATCTAATTTAATATTTATTTATTTTTTTAGCATGCCTCAGTTCCACGAATCTTTCAATTGTTCCGTGCATTAGGACTCAGACATTTAACTGTCGTAAATAATGATAATAGAGTCGTCGGTATAATAACAAGAAAAGATCTAATTCATCATTCATAAATAATTATGCCTTTTATAATTATATTTTTCTACATAGTATAATTAGCTTTTATTAATTTTTTTTAAATTTAAATGACAACAATAATTATGAAATAAATTAAAAAAATTATATTTTTAAAAATTTCTTTATCATTATTTCGAAAATTAATATTAAACAAGCCAAGAGTATGCCCCAGGCTAATAACAGCATCGCCGGATGTATATCAATTAAACTAACAGTTACGAAATGTGCATTATTTCCTACGCATTTCGGCCGTTTTGTATATAAACGAGAATTTTCACGATCCTGTAAACCATGTTCTCGCATTCTTAACATCCTACAGAATGAGAATTAAATTTCGCAAAAATTACTTAAAAAAATATAATTTCGTAGTAATTACCCAACTTTAAATAATTCTTTATAAGATGAGTTCTTTTTAATTGCATACCAGGGATCAATTACTTGTAAATATTGTATCTCTTGTAAGCCACATTTTTCATCTTCATAGAATGTCTCACTAATTAATTTATATCCAACTCCTAATTCCATATGAAAAGCAAATAGACCCTATAGAAAAAAGAAAATTAAAATAACATTAAATCTATTTAGTCGTTTTTATTACATTTCTTAATTTTTCAACTCCTTCTTCGATTTCCATAAAATTCGCTTGGCCACCTTTTTGTAATATTTTTTGTTCGTAAATTAATTTCCTTGTTTTATCTTTTTCATGCTATCAAGAAATTGTTTGATTAGAATTTTATCTTTGAAAATAATGATAAATATTTACTGAAAAATAATAATTATTAAAAACTGTATTGTGGACACCCAATTTTAGCCGGGAATTCAATAAATCATCCAAAGTGTTGATTTTTGTTGATGGTGCTTGTAGCAAAGCGACAATATTAGCTGAATAACTGTTGAAAAATATTTATTTTTCATTCTTATTTAACAATTTTAATTATTTATTTATTGTGTAACCTCGTGTAGAGAAACATTAAGACTATAAAGCATATAATAGTGATAATACGTGATGAAAAATTTCGTGGTAATACCGATGATCCTTGTTGACAAACCGCACAAAATACTATAAATATTATATCACCAATTGATGAACGTATTTCCGTTGATTCATTTGTATTCTAATCAAAAGTATTAGTATAAATAAAACGTAAAATAATCACTGATTATCAATATAGTTTACCTGTGCTTTAGTAAATCTCCATTCAAAAATAATTGTCATTATAAGGAAACAGGATACAACTAATATTAAAATAAGTAAACAGCACCAAACCAACTTTAAATTAGAAAAAACCATAATTGTTTCCAATTGAATTTCAATAAATATAACAGAATAAATCTACCTGATCAAATGGTAATAAAAATACATTATCTGTGTATGAGAGCTTTGGTGAACGAAAAACAAACTTTGAACGAGTTGGTGTCGTCATTGATATATATTCGATTATCTGAATACGATCAATAGTGAAAAATAATGCTGTTGCTATAAAAGGTAGGTAATTTCTAAATATATTTTTTTTTTTGGAATAAGAATCAATAATCATAGTACAAACCTCCAATTTCCGCTTCACTTCTTATCAATTCACCAATCATACCATTCCAATCGCCTGTCTCTTTATCCATATAACCCCATGTATCAACAATTGAATAATTTACTGTCGCATTTAAATAATCAATTAAATAATTTGTTAATAAAAATGTTACTTTCGTTATTGTATCGATATGCTTGTTTCTATTAAATGAAATAAAAAACTTTGTTAACTCTGTATTACTAGATAAATAGGAAGCTTAACTCATAATCATTTAAATGCTGTAGTGTATCATTGTCCGTAATTACCAAAGATGCTTTAATTACTGATTGTTTTAAATTTATGCGACGACGTGATGTTATTTTTATTTTCCGATAATCATAAAACGTATTATTTGACCATATTCCATACAGTTCATGTATTAAATCTGAGCTATTATCACGTTCATTGTCTATCGTTGTTCGATAAACTAATGGAATAATAAAAAAATATTTATATAAATCATCTTTAATTAATTAAAACAATTAATTTACTCATTACCTTGTTTTACTTGGTAATCAGTTAAAGAATTTTTGTATAAATAAAATATTTCACTAGACGGCAGAATCGGTAAACCGGAAAACTTTGCATTTATTTTTTCAACAATCGAATCCTTTTACAAACGTTAAATAAATAAAATATAAATAATAAGGATAAAATTATATTAAAAAAGTAATTTACATTATTGTTTTCAGAATCAATAATTATCCATTTATATTGCCAATACAGTTCATCTACGGTCTAAAAGAATATTAATCAATAATAAAATTTTACTGCAAATAAAATAACTATTTAATTACATTTAATAATAAATCTTCAGTTTCATTACAATATAAATCAATTAAAATAATTTCCTGATGTTGATCTAGATTTTTTGGTATATTTTTAATATTAATTTCTTGTACACTTATTTGATATAAATTATTTTTATTACAAAACATAAATGCATTGAGAAAACTGTATGATATAACTAAGAAAATTAAAATTAATAATAAAATTTTGTTAATTAAAATTTTAAATAAATAAACCTTGATCCCAACAAATCATTGTTGTTAATTTTAATGGATACGTAGTGGTTGTCAGTAAATTGTTTACTACAGTGGCCAACTCTGTAACATTAACCAGATTAAATAAAACACAAAACACTACATTATTTACCATGAAAAGTAATAAAATTAAAAATATATTTTTAAACATTATTATTATACAAGTATACAAGACAATAATTCTTTACAAGATTTTCTATCGATACTAACTAAAATTTCATAATTTTTATTGCCTTTTATATATATAAAAAAGAAGAAATTAATTTCTATTTGCTGTTCATAATTAATCAATGCAAATAATAACGAGGAAAATTACAATATTTATTTAAAAATTATTTGCATTATTTATTGTAGTCAACAATTGTTATTATGCCGCATGCAATAATGCCACCAACTAATTCCTCCTCGGATTGATATTGATGTGATACTCCGATGGGCGAATCATAAAATGGTGTGTGATAAATATCAGGAAAACGATTATAAACAATTGGCTTTTCATGGATAACAACAGATCGTCCGACTAGGCCATACGGTCCATATAGCTGTACATATGAACTGGAGAATTTTAATGATAGAATACCATCGTCTTTTACTTCTACATTACCAATCTTATTGAATTAATTAATAAAATTATTAGATTTTTATTGAAATTGTGAGAATTTTAATAGATGTACCAAATTTTTCTGAAAATGAGCGCCTGTTGATTTGCAGCCAGCATGAAGATCACCATATGTATGAATGTGCACAGCATGCTTTCCCATTGGTAATCCAGATACATTCATTGTTATTAAAACAGGTGAAAAGGGCAGAACTGATTGGCAAAAGTCTACAATACCCTTAATCTCTGATCCTTCAGTATCACCAACAATTGTCGACGATGCACGATCTACATGCTGAAATAATTCATCTTTTTTTAATCAATATTAATACCAACAAAAATTAATTATCTAACTGCATTTGGTGTATAGAAATGAGGATTAATATTTGACTGTTTTTTTCCTTTTTCATTCATCACAGTACCACCAACAGGATTTATTAACTCGACATCATCGTCAATTTCCTCTTGTAAATTGGAAACAATTTTATTACTTTTCTTATCATTATTCAAAGCACAAGATAATTGAATAAATAATAATAAATAGACAATTTGCTTCATAATTATTTATTATAAATGATTAATTTTATTCACAACTTGATAGCACAACAATCCATAAGAAACTACTAAAATAATATTATTCGTTAATTATTAAATTACCTGTGGTTTTGGTAATTAAAATTGTAAAGCCAGGTTGAACATTTTTGTGCAACTTGAAACCATGTCGATGTCAATGTTATCCATAATGATAAAATGTGTAGAAGCAAATATACGAATTGAAACAATAGTAAATAATATTTCTAATTTAAGGTTACAAATAAATGCGAAATTGTGCATGCACATAGTAATTGCAACATATCCTGAGAAAAATATACTATAAATATTTATTTAAATAAATAATTTAATAATAAAAAAGCATAAGCTTATTGTAAAACAAGTACATAATAGTAATTAAATTGAAAATACAAATAAGTAATTAAATAATAAAACTGTTAATTATAATTAATTATTTTTCTTCTTTATAAATCGTATATAAAATATTAAAATATCCATAAGATGATGTTAGAATCTATTCGAAATAAAAATAAATATGCTAAGGTTATTCAAAATAAATTAAATTTAAATTTCTACTAACATTGAGAAATCTCTCCAAGGAAGGTCTAAAGCCAAAAAAATCGATTGCCTAAAATGAAAATAAATAAATAAATAGTTTTTCTAGATTTTTTTTTCGCATAAATAATGTGTTAAACCTCCTTTGACTGAGCCCTTTTTATAATAAAAATTAATTTTTTCTTCACAATAAAATTTTCACTTGTCCAATTATTACAGTAAGCTGCATTTGATATCTCTGAATTCTGCAAAAATTTAAATAGAATTATTAATAAATTGCACCTTTGTTGCGATTAAACGAAAACGAATACTAAACTGCTTCTAGAATTCTTTCCGAAAACCAATTAACAATTAATAATTGTGATAATCCACTTAGTAGAAATGTTAATTCTTGAATTATGTTGTGAATATCTACATTTAACTAAATAAAAGGAGAAGAGATTAATAATTAATTAATTAATTAATTAGTTAGAGAAATATTTACAGCGATCGCAAAGAGAACAAAACAGACATTCAATGTGCTTAAAAAACAATCGAGAAATATAAAAGGGCCGAACAGTGTTCTTGCTTCTTTTGTTAATCTGGAATATTGGAAAATGGAATTAATTATTTAAATAAAAAAAATATGTAGACGCAAAATTACTTTAATAAATAAATGTGTCTTTCGATGCAACGATTTAAATAATTCGAATCGTTTTCATCAGTAAATGGTGATTGATTATTGATTAACGTATCACGTAAACCATTTAACTGTGACTCCAGATACATACAAATTAATATGAATATTAACAAACACCAAAATAATTGCACAACAATAATACTGCGAAAATATAATTCGAATAGAAAGCGTATTGGCTGGACAATGAAATTTGGCGTTACCATTGACTCAGGCAATGAAAATTCACTTAAATTCTGTTTCGATAATTTCAATATAATTACTTGTAATAATGGTTCGCCGATTTTACCAATAATTGATATAGATATAACAGTTATACCGATCTTTATATATTTGTATAAATCATTGCCACACTTTAATGTTGTGCTTTTCTCAATGGAACTATAATTTTGACGACTCAGATCATCATTTATTTCCCTCATTAGAATCGCGAATGCCTTTCGTTTCGTAAAAACTAACCAAATTAAATAGAATGTTATTAACATTGTGCCATTGCAATGGGTGAATGCATCAGATGCTGCATCATTGCCTGGATAGACAATATTCTTATAACATGCCAAACTCATAAATAATAAATTATTAAATAAAAATAAAAAACTAGTTATTGATGGTTTCTTCTCGATTGCCCAATATCCACAGGGTTTTAATACTCTCTCTAAACGTTTAAATGTTTTTAAAAATATTAAATAATCCTGATTTTTTCCAGCCATTTCGTATTCTTGACACTTTTACTATGTGAATTACACTTTTCGTTATTTATTTTGTTGATAAGCTCTAAGCTCCTTATGTAGTTTATTTCTACTTTCTTTACATTTTTTATGAGTTTTTATTTTCTTTTTTATAATAATAAAGTTTATACAAAATATATTTAATTATTTATCGCATGTTTTATTATGAAATATAAATATTTTCTTAAACTTTTCAATAACACGCTAAAGCATAAAACTTTAAATTTATTTATTTATTACATTTAATAAAAATCTATTCTATCCTGAATTATTTTCTTCATTGTCTTTCATTGAACATCCTGTACAGAATATTAAAATATCCATATGCTGATGATATAATCTGTTGACAAAGAAATGCAAAAGTTTTATATTTAATAAGAAAAACTTGGATAATATTATTACATTTAGGAAACTTTTTAATGATGGTGTAAAGCCCATGAATTTCATTGTCTGAATGGAAAAAAATACAAAAATTTGTTAACATTTTTATCATAATTTTATTGTTTATATTTACTTCCATCTTCTGTGCACGTCGTATGATGAAATAAATCTTTTTCTGATAGAGCACCGTCTTACCAATCCAATTTGAGTAAAAAGCTGCATTTGCGATATCGTGATTCTGTCAATCCCAAGTAGATAAAGATTAAATTTGTTTTAAAAAATCTTTCTTATTTAAAATATTAAACATACTGCTTCTAATATCCGATCGGAAAACCAATGAAGCACTAATAATTGTGAGATTCCAGCAGTGAGAAAGGATAATTCAGAAACAACTATGTCAATACTAAAATGAAGCTAAAAAATCCATTTAATTAATTTAAAGATAAATTATTTAATCACTTGAACAATACTAACCGCAGTTGCGAATAGTACAAAGCATATGTTCACTGTGCTGATTAAGTTATTGAGAAAGATATAAGATGCAAATATTGTTTTCGCTAGTTTTGTTATTCTGGAAGTAAACGTTTTAAAATATATTTTCCGTTTGAAATACGAAATACTTACTCTAAAAGAAATGTATGACGAGCAATACACAAATCTAATGCTTTCGAATGAGAAATATCATTGAATGGTGTCTTGTTGAGTAGAATTGTATTGTACAAGCCACGTAATTGTGATTCCAGGTACAAGCAGACAAGCATATATACAAAGATAATCCCATAAAGTGGTCCCATGACTAGTAAACGAAAAAATATCTCAATTATGTGACGCAAAGGTCCGTAAATAAAATCAGGAGTCGCCATTGCCGCTGGTAACTCAAATTTAGCATCACTTTTGGTCATTTTAAGGTAGCCGAATTGAAATAAGGGCTCCAATAGTTTACCAATCGTTGATAACGACACAATCGCCACACCAATTTTAATATTTTTACGTAATTCTTGTCCATAAACAAATGTTTGTAATTTTTCTGCCGTATTAAAGCCTTCACGATGCAGATCGTTATTTATTTCGTTCATTAATTTTAAAAACACTTCCTTGTTCACTAATATCCATATTAAATAGAATATCGTTAAGATACTGGCATTGACATGGGTAAACGCGTCCGCAGCAGCTTTATTCCTTGGATTGATAATATTCTTTATAATCGCCATAATAAGGAAAATAAAATTAATGCACAACATTACGATTGGGATTATAGAAATGGTTGGCGTTGGCCATATTCCTGTTATTAACAATGCTTTCTTCATTTTTATAAAAAACTGTGCGAATAGCAAATGCTCATCGGTGATTTTAATTAATTTTCTATTATTTTCCATTGTCAGTATTAAAAACAGAAAATAATTTCTCTACTATTAAATTACTAATTAAAACTGAAACTGGAGCATTTATCTAAGAATTCTATCGTTTTATAGAGAATAAAGAAAACATTTTAATTATTACCTAAGAGTCATAAAATTGTATTTAATTAAATGTTTGTCATAAATGCCTGTTTCTTCGTAACTATTAAATACCTTTAATGAACCGTATAATTAAATTTCTCTGAGTTTCATATTAATTAAAAAATATTTTCTTTAAAAACTATGAATATCTTCATTATGCATTTCGAAAATTATAGGGAAATCAATAGAAAATAGTATTTAAATCACAACCAAATGTGGTATTTATTTTAAAGTCAATCAAAAATTTATACAGAACAAATCATCAGTGGAGGAAGGAAGGCAGGCAGGCAGGCAGGAAGGAAGAAGCGACAACATAAAACTTTTCTTGAAAAAGTTTATTTACAGTAAATACAATCAGTGTTTGTGTTACGTTTCGTATGAAAACAATATAAATTATTAATTAGAATTTAGATTTTATTTGATAAAAAGTTTCAATAATTTTAATAGTTATAATTTTCATTGTTGAAGTTTCCTTGGAAGTTTCCGGGTGGCGGTGGTGGAATGCCTCTAGGAGGAAATGGTGGTCGTTGAAAGTTTGGTAGAGGTGGTCTCCAGTTGGGCGGTGGTGGCCTTTGTCCTTGATTTTGGCCAGGTGGTCCTGGTGGTGGTGGAGCTGGTGGATAGCTTCCTGTTTGATAATTTGGAGGTGGTGGTGGAAAACCACCTTGAGATGGTGGTGGAGCACCTTGTCCAGTTTGTTGTGCCCATGGTGGCGGAGGAGGCATCATTCTTGGTGGTGGCGGCATACCAATTGGTGGCGGTAATGGTGGTTGAGGAGGTACAGGCGGTTGCATTGGGGGCAATGGAGGCGGAGGCACCGATGACGCAAATGGTGTTGAATTTGGTGGAGGTACAGGTGGTGGTGGCGGCATCATACCTGGAGTCGATGGTGGTGGCGGAGGTGCCATTAACGGTGGTGGCATCATTTGCATACCACCCATCATCATTTGTGGAACTGGCGCATCAGCAAACAATTGATGAGGTCTGTCAGCATGTGACAATGGATTTTGCGCCGCCAACAATCTATTAAAAATAAAATAAACGTCATTCTCGAATACAATTGCCAACTACAAAAATTATTTACCTTTCTGCGGCAGAACCATGCCGTTCACCTTTAGAATCTTTTTTGAATGCATAAGATACAGATATTGGTCGATTACATAAATACTGTCCATTCATAGCATCCATAGCAGCATCGGATGCATCAAAACTAGCAAAATTAATAAATGCAAAACCTTTGGAGTTTCCTGTTTCTGGATCTCGCATAATCTAAAATAATTTTGAGTTAAAAAAAAGCCACTTTGTAAAAATAATAATAAATTACCTTGGGAGTTTGTAGTATAACACCAAATGCTGAAAACGTATCGTATAATAATTTTTCATCAACCTCAGGATCCAAATTTCCTATAAATATATTTGCTCCAACATCTAAATTTTTTTGATGTGCCGACGCTTTATTTACACGAATTGGTTTTCCGTATAACTTTATCATGTTCATTATTTTTATCGCATAATCAGCATCTTCTTCACCAAGGAATTCAACAAAACCGTACCCTTGATGCATCTGCGTCACTCTATCCTTTGGCATATGGACATTTACTGAAATGGAATAACAAACGTGAATATTACGGATGTAAAGAATAAATATTAATAATTACCAACTGGGCCTGCTTGAACAAATAACTCCCATAATAAGGATTCTGTCACTTTATCATCAAGCCCACCAACATATATAGTCGCATCTAGAAAAATTATTAATAAAATATAAACAAACTTATCAATGAATTTGTTTTCAGCATTATTTACTATTTGAGGTTATATTAATATTTTTTTCACAAATGCCATCAAATTGACATTAAATTTCTAATCAAGATAGTGGATTACAAAAATAATATCAATTGCTTAAAAATAATTATCAATTTATTATATATTTAATTGTATATATGTGGATAAATTATAAAAACCTTGATTTCGTTCGGCAATCGGTCCTGCTGCCATTTTTTGTTATTATGAATTTTAAAATATGACTACATAAACATGGACTGTTGTTGATGAAATGTCATTTGCAAGTTGTAATTATGGAACACATAAAATTGAACTAAATACGTTTTTTAGTACTTATATTTTTATTGAATTAAATGATTGTTTTTAATTAATTAATTAAATAATACTACACAAGAATGATATAATACATATTAAATTATTATTTATTATTCTTTATTCAATGTTAAATCGATTGGGGAAATATTTTTAGAATAAAAAATAATCAAAAGAAATTTTATGAGAGATGGAAAAATTTGTTTTATACATTTGTATCATTCTTACATATTAAAAATATTATATGTCTTTACATTGAAGTGGGTGGTAATGAATGAGAAAAGTATATATCCTATATAAATTTGAAAAAAACTGATAAAACTTGGTTAAGTTCATCCAAAGTAATACACAAAGTCACAAAGTTCTTTTAGGTGAGTGAATACGTGGAGGTTTTTTTTGTTTGTTCTTATTTTATTATTATCAATAAATATAATTTAAGTTTATTAGATTTTCATTTAATAAAAAAGATAATAATTTTTGAATTTCAGATTGTTCTAACGAAGGAAGTATTTCTTTTTTTTTTTTGGTTAAATAATTTATGACCAAAAATGAATAAATTATTTTGCTTTATTGTTTTGGCCGTGTTCACTGTTTGCTTTGCTGATGATTCCAAGGGACCTAAAGTAACAGACAAGGTAGTGTTGTCTTTCTGTTTGAAAGACATTTCTTTAATTTCTAACTATTTTCAATTGAATTTAATTAAATAAAAAATAAAATCTATTTTGACATTTTGTGTTATGTAAAAAATAAAAAATAATCAAAATGACCGGATACCGGTACTTTTATTTTATTTGATTATTTGCTTATTAGAATAAATTAAGTTTGATTAGCACGATAATGTGATAATTTATTTGTTTTATTAAAAATTTAGGTCTTTTTTGATATATCAATTGGTGATGTACCAGCAGGACGTATCGAAATCGGTTTGTTTGGTGCTACTGTCCCAAAAACGGCCAGAAATTTTAAAGAATTAGCTGAAAAAGAAAAAGGCGAAGGGTAAATTAATTATTCATGTAATTTATTTTAATTTAATCATATATATTTATTTAAACAGTTACAAAGGCAGCAAATTCCATCGTGTTATTAAAGATTTTATGATTCAAGGTGGTGACTTTACTCGTGGCGATGGAACTGGAGGTATGTAATTTGTTTTTTCTTTTCTTCATTAATCTAATCGCAAATACAATAATAATGCGAAGGCTCAATGATCTCTTTATTATGATTTTTGTTTGTATAAATTATTATTGTTTATTAACAACAATAACCAGTCTTTGTGTTTAAACTAGAGAGCAAAGCAAAATAACAAATATACCAAAATCAGTAAGTAAGTAAGTAATAATAATAATAAACCAACACAGATAGATAGATGCAAAAAAGAAAATAAAAATAATAACTGGTTTATTTGCCAAACACGCTAATTCATTTCTTTATTTATATTAATATTATTATTAAGTACGTTTTTCTCTCTTTGTTTCCAAATTTAAATGCTATTGTTTGATTAATTTAATTAAATTTTGTCACTTTGGGTCTTTGTATGAACACACAGGTCGTTCTATCTATGGTGAACGTTTTGAGGATGAAAACTTTAAACTTAAGCATTATGGTGCCGGATGGTTGAGCATGGCAAATGCTGGCAAAGATACAAATGGATCACAATTCTTTATCACTGTTAAACAAACGAGTTGGCTCGATGGACGTCATGTTGTCTTTGGTAAAGTTGTATCCGGTATGGATGTAGTTAGAAAAATTGAAAATACAGCAACAGATGGACGTGATAAACCAGTACAGGATGTAACAATTACAAATTCTGGTTCGATACCAGTCAATGAACCATTCTCTGTTGAAAAAGCTGATGCTTGAAGATAGTTGATTGAGTTTTTTTTGATTATTATTTGTAGAAATTAACAATTTTCATATTTGTTTTTCCATTTTGTTATTTTTAATAAAGAAAATTTTATGATTTATTTTCCCTTTGTTATTATCATTTTTTTTTTCTTGTAAATTAATTAACGTAATTCTTTGTGTCTCACATCACCACCCACCCAACCGATTATTGCATTTACATATAGTAAAAATAATTAAATTACGTTTTTCTAGATGAGTAAGGCGAAAATGTATTTTATTATTATTTTCATTGTCATGTGATTTTTTTATTTTTTTTGTTAAAATTTAAAGAAAATTAAATAATTAATAATTAAAATAATAAATCACGTTTTTACCAATTTAATTGCGTTGTATTTTTAATTAATTAGTTGTGTACGGTGTGTTGTAATTAATTTTTGTTTTGTTTTGTATATAAACGGAAATGTATATAAAAGACTATTTTTTATATATTTAATTAGGTTATTATTATGATTATTTGCAATTCATACTGTTTAATATGCAGAGAGATGTTAAATGGCACAGATTGTCGGACTGGTACCTTCACTATTGTTGTGGCAGCAAAATAATTTTCTTTTATATACGTTACACTGTATGCATCTGTCCCAATTAATTTCGTTTCTGATGTTAATTTTACGATGAACATAAATCAATTTTGGCAATTTTGTACCGGTTTACTCTTCTTAGATCACGATTAAAGCTTCTTTTTCCAGTTGCTTTCTTTTCGCTTAAAGTGTTTTGTGTTATTTTTGTATTGGATATTCAATTGGAATCATGATTCGGGTGTTTTTCACTCTGGTAAAAGTTAATTTTGCAATTTTCTCTGATTAAATCTGTAGTCACGATACTGCCGTAGGTAGATTTTTCTTATTATAGATCGCTGTTATTGTAAAAACAATAATATTTCTATAAACTATTGGTAATTTTAGCAAAACAAACTAATATAAATTAAATCGACAAAATATCAATATTTTAATCAAAATAAATAAATAAAATCGTGATAATCATCAATCAAAATAAAATAAAACACAATTTTCAAATTTTTATTTTATTAATTATAATTTGTTTTTTTTTTTTTATTAATTTATTTATAGTTTTGTTAATTGAACGATTTATTATTATTATTAATTCATTATAATTAATGATAATAATAATAATAATAATGTTTTTTTTTTTTTAATTTATATACTTTTATATATAATAATAATAATATTCGATGAATACAAATTAAATATTGCTATTTTTTGTTATATATTATAATATAATTAATTAATTAATTAATTTTTTTAATTGTAATTACCTTTCTTTTTTAATTTTTTTTAATAATATTTACATTAACATTATTGATTTATTTATTAATTATTTAAGCACTTTCTATAATTATTTATTAATTTTTCCATTTTTTTTTTATATATGTTTTTAAATAAATAACGCCTATTATTTAAATGTAATTAATTAATCCATCCTATTTACTAAAAGATTGATTTATTTATTTATATTATTTTTATTGTATTAATTAATTAAATAATCAAATTATTAATTGTTCATCTATTAAAAGATTTCTTTTCAAATTCAAATAATTGAATGAAAATAAATGATAGTTTCGTAAAGTAATAAATATTTTTTAATTATTTAATTATCAGTAAGAAATAAATGCATTAATTGTATGTTATTTAAGTGTCACTCATTTACAATTAGTTATTAGTTATTAAATAATAAACAAAAAGTCGTTAAAACATATTTATTACGATAATTAAATAAAAAATGAAAATGTAAAAGCAACAATAGAAATGATTATTATTCATTATTTCTTTATGTATTTATATTTTACAAATTTTTACCTATTAATATAATTAATTAATCAATAAAGTTCTGTTAATTAAAATTAATAATAATAATAATTAATTAAATAATGTTTAATTTGCAAAAGTTTAGTGAACTTATAGCTGCAACGTGAAGCTATAACTGGTCGCAAAGTAGTTTTTTGAAAATTTTATAGCAAGTTAGCTGATATCAGAACCAATTAATCTGCACAGTAGTTGCATTGTAGCTGAGAAGTTTAAAAATTGAAAATGTCTGTTTTCTCTTGTTGTTCGTTGTTTTATCAATTAAACATTAATTAATTCATTTAAATCACAAAATAAATATATAACTAGCTTAATAATTAGATAATAAATTACTTAAATAAATAACCATTCATTGTTGGCTTAAATTAATGTTACTAATTTCTGTAAATAACTTTCTGTAAACAACTTTCTGTAAACAACTTGCTTAACGTTAAACAAAAATCAAACATAAATTTTCAAAAATAATTAAATAAATAAAATTTCTTAAAACTAATTTATATTAATTAATTAATTATAATAAATTGAAAATACTAACTAATTATTCAAAAAATTTTTATTTTTCAATTACTATAATATTAGAATTAATTAGTTTTAGTTGAGAAGAATAATGTTTTTCTTTTTGTAATAAATATTTAATTAATTAATTAATTAATTAATTTTTATACAATTTCTTTTGTTTTTATTACAAATATTGATAATTTTTTATTTATTTAAAAATAAATAAATAATTATTATTTTAGTGATTTTATTATATATTTATTAATTATTAATACAAATAAAATTTAAATAATTTTTTAATGGAAGATTGAAAAGTAAACCGATAAATAGCATTAAAATTATTTATTTAATTAATTATTATTATAAATAAGAATTATTAGGCCTACAGAGTTAACTTTATATTCAATCTGATAGAAATTATTCAGAT
The DNA here is from genome assembly GCA_963942525.1 of Ptychoptera contaminata. Classification (NCBI taxonomy): domain Eukaryota; kingdom Metazoa; phylum Arthropoda; class Insecta; order Diptera; family Ptychopteridae; genus Ptychoptera; species Ptychoptera contaminata. The sequence goes on along the minus strand of OZ012638.1, from coordinate 35,504,642 downwards.
AATCATTTTATTAATTTCTATATAAAAAAAAATGAAATTAATTAACAAAAATTAAAATAAAAATTAAATTAGAGCGAAAAATTAGTGAAAAATATCCCAAATTAATTAATATTTATTTTAATATGTGGGAGAAGAGAACTAAATAATCGCAAGAATAGATACAACAAGAATAAAAATATTTATTAATTATTATTAATTTAATTTAATTTAATTTAATTCACTGAAAATTACTCTTTAATTCTAATGAAAATAATTATTCTCTATTTTAATAAAAATTTTCTTAATAATTCTTGATGTTTTATCTCTTTTTGTGATTTCATTTATAATATTATTTTATAATTTATTTATACAATTATATTTAATTATTTATTTTTAAATGTTTTTCATTAATTATAATTTATTTAATTAATTTATTTTTCAACTTAATTAAATACATTGTCACAAGTTATAATTATTTTTTGAACGATTTTATACTTGATTTTAGTATTATATTTAATTAATTATTATAATTTAATTACAAATTAATTAATTTATGTTATTTATTTATTTATTTATTTATTTATATAACACACAACCTTGTATTTTAATTTAATAAAATTCTAATTTATTTATATTATTAATCTATTAACCAAAATAATAATAATAATAATAATAATAATAATTATCAATCAAGCGCAAATGTGTTATTTATTTAATAAACATAATTTTATTTATATTAATTAAATGAAAAATTATCTAACATTATTCTACCACTAAATGATAAATAATAATAATAATAATAAAAACTTAAATCACTTTTGTAATTATTTATATAGAAAATGATTTTAAACAGTAATCAGTTGTCTAATATAAATATTATTCATTAAATATCTTTTGTACTAATAAAATTAATAATAATAATAATTAGGAAGGAATATTTTAGTTTTTGAGTTTTATGTTTTATTATTTTTAATTATTAAATAAATTTTTATCATTTTAATTATGTTTATCTATTATTTATAAAAGTTTTTTAAATTTTTAAATTTATTTATGCAACAAGCGAGTAGCATTTGTATGGTTTTACTGCCATAAAAATTTGCAGAAAAATATGAATTTATTTGGTTTTATTAATAAATAAATAAAAATTAATTAATTAATTTTAATATATCGTAGTTTATGAAGTATAAGACGCGAATTTTTCACTCTTGAAATGCACTCAATTCAATGTCTGATGGTCCAAAGGTATATTTTTTGTTAAAAATCATCTTATAAATTTGAGAAACAACTTATCATTCGTTCAGGATGTCTTATAGTCCACAAAACACGTTAATTATTTCTTTTCTTTTTGCCTTAGCATAAGTAATGTATGTTTATTTATTTTTCTAACAAAATTAGTTAATATGTTCCGTAATATTAATTTAACTGTCGATATAAATTAATAAATAAATAAATAATTAAATTATTTAATATATAACTCACACAATATATATATATATTTATTTACTAATTAAATATATTTTTATTCATTAATAATTATTTAATTGTACAAAATATTAAATATTTCTTTTTGACTAATCTAATAATTCAAAAATTTAATTTAATTATTTATTAATTATACATTTTAATACGCGTTTATGGATTTAATTATTTATTTATTTATACAAATAATTAGAATGTACACTTTACCATCTGTTTTTTATCTTTATTATTTTTTGTATGATTTGTTTTCTTGTTATTTAATTTTATCATTTAAACAAAATTTTCTTAATTAATTGCTTCTCCTTCTTCTCTGTTTTTTTTATTAATTTTAATTTATTTAATTATTTATATTTATATATTTTTAATACTAATTACTAACTCTTTAATTTTGTATTAATTATGTTTAGAACTTTATTTACAAATAGAAAATTGTACGAAAATTATAAATAAATAAAAATAATTATCTGGCACTACATAATTATATATATATTAATTTTAATTAATTTATAAAGAAAAATAATCAATAAATAAAAATCAAAGGCAAAGAAGAGATTGAACGAAATTGATTTCGCTTATTATTATTATTATTATAAATTTTACTTAAAAATTGTTGAGCTTTTTATATTTATTTAAGCTTAACAGTATTATTATGTAATTTTCATTAATTTTTTATTTTTTTTTTTTTTTTTGTTAATTTAATTATTAATAATTAATTAAAAATTATTTATATTAATTTAACTTATAAAAAAAACAAATAATTAAATAAAACTTACACGAAGAAAAATAAATACTAACTAACTAACTACTATGAGCAATAAATAAAATTATTATTATTATTATTATTTTGATTATTTAATTAATATTTAATATTTGCTTAACAATAGAAATTATATACAATTATTATGTATTATTTAATTAATTAATTATTATTATTATTATTAAGGATTTAAATAAATAAATTAAATTTATTAAACTTTATAAAATCGGAGAGTTTATAATTAAATTATTTATTTATTTTAATTATTATTATTATTATTATTATTATTATTATTATTATTATTATTATTATTATTAAATTAATTGAATTTATTACAATTTTAATTATAATTAATAGAGGAAGATATATTATTATTATTATTATTATTAATTTTCTTTTAATTTTATTAAATAAATATTTTATCTTTATAAATTAATTAATGTGTCTTCTTTTTGGCGTTTTCTTGTTTTTTCTTTATTAAATTAAATAAAAAAAATTAACAACATAAATAAAAAAGTGTGAAAAATTTTTGTGTGAAAAAATAAATAAATAATTAACAACTATGTTTTACTAGTGTTTTGTGTGAGTTAATCTTTCCATCATATTGCTGCTTATTGGAAGTATATTTTCTTAATAATTTCTTTCATTAATTAATCAAGAAATATTCCTTGTTTTTCCTTAAATAAACATTTTTATTTTATTTAATACTCCCAAAGCTATGCAATACATCTCACATACTTAAACTAATCAATTTTAGTTTTAAACTATAAGCTTAAAAATTGTTTGAAAATAATTAATTAATTTATTTTATTTATTATAAATATTAAGAAAATAAAAATTATTTTTAATGTAAAAAGGAAATAATTATTAATTAATTATTAAATTAAAATACTAAATTAATTCTAATTAATTAATAAGATTATTATTAAAGTATAGAAATATTTAGTAAAAGAGATTATTATTATTATTAACTGTTTTTATTTATTTATTTAATTATTTATTGTGTTAAGTCATAAGGATTTATTATTATTATTATAATTATAAATTTGTTATTGCAATTTTAATTTTAATTAATTATCAGCATTTTTATTGTAAATTTAAACTTACTTTTTAATTGTTTAAATTATTTGTGATAATTTTTCTTTTATTTGCACAAATAAATAAGAAAATTAGTTATAGATCTAAAAAATTAGTTATTTCAAACAAAAATATATATAAATATTATATGAAAAAACTATCGCAGAATAGAAAATTTGCTAGAAAACAGAACATAGTTTGTGTAAATTATATAAATATTGCCGCTTAAGAACTGATAACGATCACTTTCTCTCTGTTTAAATATGTTAAAATTAAATAATTATTAAATTAAATTTAAGAAGATTGTCAGCTATCATTTGTTTTTTTCTTAACATTATCATCATCATCATCATCATTATCATCAAGATTATTATCATCATTATTATAACTAATTGTAGCATTTTTATTATTAAAAAATTTATTCTCATTATCGTTTAGTCAGCTAATTTCTTTATTAATAATTGTTGGTGTTTGTTCTGTTTGTGATGTGGATTGTTGTTGACTTAATTGAGATTGTGACATTTCTGTTGTTGGTGTTATTGCTGTTATTGATCCGCCGGCACCATTTCTTGTTAATGTGTTTGTTGTTGTTATTGTATTTGTCGACTGTGTCAATTGATTATTATTATCATTATTATTATTATTATGTAAATTTAAATCATCATAATCATAGAATATATTTGTTGTATCACGTGGTAAATTAACATCAATCGGTTCATTTATATCGATCATTATTGAATGTTCTGGCATACTACATGTTATTGTGGATGCTAATGTTGGCGATATAATTGTATCATTATGTATTGGTGTTATATTATATAGATTTGTTGATGTTGTTGTTGGTGTTTCTTTTGGACTATCAACACGTATTGTTACATACGGATGTTTCAATTCAAAATTACATTCATTATTTATATCAGATGATAGTTTTATATCGGGCGGTTTATTTACTTTTACCTCACCTAAATATTAAAAAATAGTTAAATTATTAATGGGATCTTTTTTATCCATAATAAATTATCAAAGCATTTTTTAATAATAATAAAAATAATTAAAAGCATACATTTATAAGCAGAAAAGGAAAAAACTTACATAAATTACCATTAGCTGTGCTTCCACCATCTTCTAAATCCGTTTGATATTCTTCGCTTTCTCTATGCACAAGCACATGCACCAGAGTCGATTCAGAATGTAATCGATTAACTGGGGGACCAATTGGTGCCTCTGGTGATGGCTGTGTTACCAAAATACTAACATCAGCACCTGATGTTGTTGGTGCATCAGCTAAAAATATAACAAAACAATATTTTCTCTTTAATACTCACATTCACAGTTTTACTAAACAAACAATATTTATTTATAGTATATACAATGGAATCTGGATAATTTATTTATTTATAGGATATACAAGATAAATTCAAACTTACAAACAAATGCATTTTTATTTAAACGTAACGCACTTTGTGCAGATAATCCACGTTCTAATGGTGGTTTCTTTTTAATAAAACTAGTTGCACGCTTTGATTTGGGTGTTGTTGGTGGTGGTTTTGGTTTTGGTTCAACTTCACTAGCTAATGATAAAATTGTACCACTTGGTGATATTACTGATAATGATTTACCTCGTTTTTGCACAGATGGTGACGTTAGTGCATCATCAACCGCATCTTGGTGTCGTAAAAAGAAATTATAAAAACTACGTCTTCTAATTGGTTTTAATTGTTGATGCTCACCAGCTAGTAGATTTGAGTCCCTTCAATTATTTTCATTATTTAATTTAATTTGTGTTTATTTAATTTATTTATTTATTTTAAATGTGCTTAAGGGAATTTTATTATAAATGGTTTTACCTCTTGAAATCAAAATCAGCATTTTTGACGACATTTAGATCATTGGTACCTCCGACTAGCATTAACGGAAGATTTAACCATGGTCCAGCGAGCTCACTCAAATCAGATGCATCAGAGGCTCGTGATGACTTTCTGGATGATGCTCTACTAGATGTTGCCGTACCACGACGATGGACTTGTAAATGCAAGAAGTTCAATGCTGACAACTTACTTTGCCAGCCGCCTGGACTTGACGTTTGTGTATTCTCATCCTCTAATGACATTGGTGATCTTTCGCGTTCACGTTTCAATCTTAAAAAAAAATTCACATGCAAAAAGAAAACTTTAATTAAACTGATTTAAGAGAGGAAAGCATTACCTTAAATACTCCTTCCAGGCATTTTGTATTAATTTCGCTGCCTTATCTTGACGCTTCCAGATCCTCGTCGACGATACAATTTCCAATTCTTTACGTGTTGGAAATTGCTTCTTGAATTTAATATCCATTTGTTCTTGTAATTGTTTAAAGTTGTCTGTTTCCTCGACATGACCCAACACATGCTTCACCAATGCATGTAAAATATCCAAACAATGGATTTTGTTTCCTTTTGAAATTGGCAAATTAAACGATACTAATGCAACAGTGTTTGGTTTCTGTATTCCCAATGGTGGATCTAATGATGCAATAAAATCGGATAATTGTGAAAATGGTATAAACTGTGTTGCATGTGGATCATATTTGGACCAGCGAATGTAGAACATTTCTAAATCATCTTCAACAATGCCGATTTCCTCTTCCTGATGTGCTTGATTAAAGTTTTCCAAAATAATAGCAATGTACATGTTTATAACAATCATGTAGCTAATTATAATAAAACTTGTAAAATATGTAATTGCTAATAAGGGGTGGCCACAGTCACCATTTTGCTGATGATTATATTCAACATTACAATCGGGTGGTTGAATCATTAATGATTCTAATACATCATTCCATCCGGCTGAAGTCATTAATCTAAATAATAATTGCATACTTCTGCCAAATGTTTGAAAATTAACCATATCGTCAAGAGCACCTTGTAATCTCACATGGCCAAAAATGGACATGCCGAGAATTGCATAAATAAAAGTGATCAATGCTAATAGCGCGCCAATATTGAATAATGCTGGTAATGACACCACCAATGCAAATAGTAGCTTTCGTATACCTTTCGCTGCTTTAATTAATCGTAAGATACGTCCAATACGAAATACACGTACAACGCGAAGCAGAGTTGGTGAAACAGGTAAATCAATCATTATGTCTTCCATTAAAATTCCAAGTATTGATGCCAGGACTAACAAAAAATCGAAGACATTCCATGGCACAGTGAAGTAGTGATATCGCAATCCAACTATTTTAACGCATGCCTCTGTGTTATGAAAATATAAATAAATTTTATAATTATTTAATTAAATACAATTTTATAACCCACCTAGGCCAAAAACTGTGGTGAAAAAGGCATTGCTTACTTCCAGAATAAAAAACACCGCATGCGGTTGATTGTAATGCTCAATGCCCATTGTCAGCATATTTAAGAAAATTAATACAAAAATGGCAATTTCAAAGCGCCTTGAATTCGATAAATCGTAAAACATTGCTAAAAAATGATTAATCGGTCGCTTAATGACTTTCTGGGGTTTTTTTCTTCCCAATTTCTTCATTGCTGTATAATAATGTTTTTGGGATTCTGTTAAAAACATTTCTAGGACTCCACCCTCATATTTTTTCTTCAACATATTGAAATTATCAATGATTACTCCGATAAACAGATTCAATGTAAAAAAAGAACCGCACACAATGAATATTACGAAATATATGTAAGCATACAAGTTTGCTTCGCGTTGCGGTTGTAAATCAACGCCACGTGCATCTACAGCATCAGCCATTACTTCCATCCATCCCTCAAATGTTGCCTGGATAAAAATATGATAGGCATTATAAATATTTATTGAATAATTTTCTACGATTAAACTTACCACTTGCAATAATGCTAAATAACCCATTCCTACGTGATCGAATGTTATCTTTGAATTAATCCAGGAATAATTTAAAGCCATGCATTGCCAACGATCATTAACTATTGTTGTTTCCAATAATTCACCATTCTCATCGACACATTTAAAAAATTTTCCACCAAAAAATTGAACACCCATTATAGAGAAAATCAACCAAAATACTAAACAAACTAATAAGACATTGAAGATAGACGGTATGGCATACATTAATGCATTAACAACAATACGCATTCCCTGCCAACGTGATATTGCTCTTAATGGCCGTAGGGCACGTAAAGTTCGCAAAGAACGTAGAACACGTAAATTTTCATTCTCCTCAATTAACAATGAAAACACAGACACCTGAATATAAATTGATAATTGTTTAAAAATTATTTGATAATAAATATATTAATAAAATCTTACAAAAACAATTATAAAGTCTAGTATTGTCCAGAAACTGGAGAAATATTTCGTAAATCCAAGTGCCAACCATTTTAAAACCATTTCAATAATAAATATAACACAAAATCCAAAATTTGTCCAATATAATATTCGTTTTAATGGGATATTATTGTCCAAATGTATATCCTCGAAACATAGTGTTATACTGGAGGCGAATATTAATACGAGAACAAACCATTCAAATGCAGGCGTATCAACAACAGATAATACAGCACGTCGTACACCCATCCAGCGTACGCCAAACTTTGTTTCAATACATTTATTCCAGCATGGACATCTAGTAAAAACGTAAATAATATTAAATTTGGTATTTATACTATCAATTAGTGCATACTCTGTGTAGCATCGCTGTGGAAAACAATCTTGAGGTATTTTCGCAGGTTTTGCATTGCCAAAACTAGGAAATGATGTTGGGTCTTCGTATTCACCATGCGAATTTCTACGACCGCCCACTGTTAAATCGTCCACATATGAGACTAGTGCATGCCATGGTCTTTGCGTTACTCCATCCTTTTTTTGACCTAGAAAACACAATTTTAAATATATTTTTATTACTTATTAGATTCGCTTACTTGATTTTAGTGGACTCTTCAGAACATCTGTGAAACTTCTTTTAGTTTTAAGGGGTTTACTCGGCATTATTTCTACACCTTTAAGTGTAACAGTTTTTTTCTGTGGTGGAGCTGGTATAACAGGCACATCTGGATTATCTTCTATTTGATTTGTGCTCTTTCTTTTTTTATCCTCCTCTTTTCGCCAACCATCGTCACGTAACTGTTGATCACTGCCACTACTTTTCAGTGAAGCCGTTTCGAAACATTGGTGTAAATTTAATAACTTTCGTGGTAATTTTTCGCTTTCAATAGTTAGAGGTAGCTGACCGATTGTCGAATGATGATGTTCACCTGTCTCTGCTACCTCCTCAACACGTTCTATTAAACTTGTTCTTTTAATACGATCGAAGCTACTATGGAAGTCAGTCCGATGTCTTAGTTTTGGCGATGATAAACTGTAATCACTCATTGATTCTGTACCAGAAGTTTGCATTTGATCGCAAATTTTTCGTATTTCGGTTTGCAAACTATATTCATCATCGGATATTGGTTTTTGCTTTTCAAGACTACGCCTCTTGAACTTAGACGACGGTCGCCGTGGTCTGCCATTGGCATCTACTTTAGGTCGCATTACAACACCATCATAACCTGGTGTTATTGTGTGACTGGAAGCACTTTCTGATAACTTGGTCACTGGATCTGACATACTTGATTTGATTGATGGATCGTTGTCGTATTTATCTTTAGATGTTTGATTCTTAATTTCGGTCATTTCTTTATCGAAATTTTGTATTATGTCTTCAAATTCAGAATGTTTAACAAGTGGTTCCTTATCATCGTCACAATTTAACGATGACAGATAATCACTATGTCGTTTTGTTAACTTGTCAATGGACCCACTAATACTTCCTCCTCTTTTCATTTCTAATGTTTGAAAGATTGAATTTGATATGTTACTAAAATTTGACTTTAAACTTCCACTTGAGATCTTTCTTAATGGTGAAAAACGTGATGTTTCATCCTTTTTGTCATTACTATCGAAAATAAGACTGTCCGTATCAGGATCAATAATCGCGTTGCTGTACCCAACTGTTTCGCTAAAATAATTATTACTATTGTCAAAGTCCTCGTTTAAAAATTGGAAAAGTTCTTTTTGATCGCAGTTGAGCAATTCGTCACGTAAATTTGATTGATCTAAAAGTTCATCTTGATCGATCGACAATGTATTGATACTTAAATCGCTTGGTAGTCGATTCATTGATTTGTGGTAGCTAGGCGAGCGTCTCACAATACGAGATATTGCTGGCATATTGATGCTGCAGCTTCGTTTAACCTCAGGCGACTGAAGATGTTGATTCTGCGATTTTATGTAATCAATATTCGGCAAATGACCAATACCTTGGAGTACGTCAGACGATTTAATACTGGATTGTCGATTTAATGTACCATAATATTGTAAATTTTCATTTGTTAAGCGTTGATAACTGCCAAGATGTTGTGTCTTTTGTGTGTTTTCCAACAGTGGCTGATTCTGTCCAAACTCTTCATCATCATCAATATCTTTATTTATTGTACCCGAACTGATGGCCGGTAATATCGTAATAGTTTGTAATTCAATCGATTCCGTTAATGTTGGTTCATCTTTACTATCATTTTGTTGTGTACCAAAACCGGAAGACATTTGCTGTAATAATACTTTGGTTCGTTCTTTCTCCACTGGTATCGTCTCATCACTAATTGGTTATAATTAAAAAATTTATTTTTTTTTTTTAGAAAAAAGCCTTGAGAAGAATTAAAATTACTTATTTTTTGGATCCTCTTGTAACTGTCTATCATCAATTTCTTTTACAGTTTCTTGACTGCCCGACATCAAAAAATTTGTCACATTAAAACCATTTTTATCTCTCAATGGAATTTCACGACCAAAGTCTGAACATGAAACTGGTCGATTCATTGACTCCTGAAGATAATTTTCAATCTCAAACTAAATTCAACATATTTTGTTTTGTGTGGGTGTTTTTTTTTTTTTTTAAGTTTTTAATTATGGTTAAAATGACAAAGAATAGAGAAGATAAATTAGAGATAAAAACAAAAAGATTTATGATTTTCATTCACAGAAAGATAGAAAGAAAATGAAAAGTTAAGAAAAAAAAGAGAGATTAAAATGCAGATAAATCAAAAATTATAGATAAACAAAAAGTATGTGAGTATTTTTTTTTTATTTGAATTGTGCAAAAATTATGTTTCATTTTGAATTAATTATTTATTTTTCTGTATACCTGATAGCTATGCCGATAGATATTTGTCTGCTGTGGAAATAATGTGGCACCGTATTCCTTACTAACTTCTATTAATTTTTGTTTCTCATTTCTTCGTCTTATTATCACCTCATTCACTAATTTCTCTAATTTTGTATTTGCTTCATTTTCGGTTTTTTCTTTATTTGCCATACGTTTTTTACGCACTAAATCACGTATCCGTTCAAAACTGCGTGCCAATTTTGAATCCTCACCAACTTCCTACAATATTCATTTTTAATATTAAAAAAATTTCTTTTCTTATTTTTAATTCTTTATTATTATAATTATTTCATTCCACTAAATTTTGTAAATAATTTCATTTTTAATAATAATAAAAATAAATAACAAATTTCAAATCAAATTCAAACTAATTTTTCTATAAAATAGATACAAAAAAACATAAAACATTTTACCTGTTTGAAACTCTGTTATGTTTGTGCCAAAATGCAATTTAATTAATTATATTTGCGTGCCACACACACACATTTATTTATTTATTAATAATTATATTTAATTTAAATGCAATACAACATTTAATAAAATAAAATTAAATAATATAATAATATTAGGAGATTTTATTGTTGAGGGAGGTGTGATGGTCAGAGATTTATTTTTTATTTAATTATTTATTTATATATATTTTTTTTTTAATTATTTTGACAAAGACATGCGACATAAATCACAAGAAAACAGAAAGAATGAAAGAAAGAAAAAAAAATTATATATATATATTTATATAAGTTAATTAAATTTAATTATAGATTTATTTATTTATTAATTAATTATTTATTGTTTTATTATATAGATATATATATTCTGATGTGTTTGTTTTGTAGGTAGGTATTGTACTGGTATAAATATCTCCATGTGCGTTATTTTGTCTTAAATATAAAAATAAAATATGGTGTGAATTTGTTGTGTTAATGTGATAAAATGTGATTATTATTATTATTATTATGTGATTGATATATGAATTTATTGTATTTATAGAAAATATATATTATTATATTTGTGTGTTTATTTTTTCGTTAAAATTATGAGCAACTATATAGTATAAATAGAATAAACAAAAATGTTAATGCTTTTATAATGCTTGAATACTTTATGTAGTTAATTTACTACACACAGCAATTATAAAAGCTTTAACAGTTTTTATATAATTTAATACTGTATAATTCCTGTATAATAAAGCTATTGTAAGTGTATTTTATTTTATTATTTTTGTATTTATGTAATAATAAATATTATTAATGTTTTGTAAACAAATATATAGTAATAATAACAATATAAAATTCACACATAAAACATGAAAAACAACATTAAAATGCATAAATTATAAATTATGATGCCACAGAAAATAATATGTATCAAATGCACAGCACAGAAAACAATCATTAGCCATTATTAAACATTTTTTTAAAAAATATTAATTTTCATGGTTTTCATTGTTTATATTCCTTATTAACTGTTTAATTAGTTATATTTATGTTTATATGAATAATTAAATGTTACCTCTTTTTTTGATTTAAGTTCTTCAGAATTAAAACTATTGAGCAACAACGCCAAGAACAAATTTAACACCATAAAGTTTCCCATTACAAGTGTTGGTAAAAAAATTGCAAAGCACGTTGATGCTCCTTCCTATTTAATTGTTAATTAAAAATAAATTTTAAATAAAAAATCTTTATTTAATTAAAAATGAAAAGTGTACCTTCTCCTCTGCACGCATACAATCCCATAATGGTTCAATCCACTCACCACACAATATACGAAATATCATCATGAAGGAATGAAAAAAATCATTAAAATTCCATCTAAAATGAAAAATTATTTAAATAAACAAGAAAAGAAGTAAATCAATTTGACTTATACCTGGGAACAGGATCTGGATAAAATTTATCTGGCGTATAGTCTTTTGAAAATAATTGCATACCGATAACAGCAAAAATGTATATAACAATAACTAATACGAGTGTTAAGTTACCGAGGGCACCAATTGTCGATATAATAATACTCAAAAGTACTTTCATTGTTGTCCATGATTGTGCCAACTTTAATACACGTAACTAAGAAGCATGATGTAAAAATAATATATAATTAAATAACTAATTAAAATACACCAATAAATAAATAATTAATTTTACCAATCTTAAACCGCGGAGCACACTTAAACCATCAACAAGTTCAAAAATAATATCAAGTAGACTGGCAGAGACAATAATCAAATCAAATATATTCCAACCGCATAAAAAAAAATCCTTTGACAGTGCCATCAGTTTTAGAATGCACTCGAATGTAAACACCGATGTGAATACCTGTAACAGATAAAATAAATAAATAGATTTATTTATTTAAAAACACAAAAAGAAGAAAATTAAATTTATACTTTATTTCCGATGTCAAGCGATTGTCGAACCGTTTCGCTCATTCCGTGATGTTCTATTGCTAAAAACATTGTATTTAAAACAATACACAGCGTTATCGCTAATTCAAAAATTGGATCTTTAACCATCTGAAATGAATAAAAATATATAAAATAATTATACATGGAATTTAAATACGAGAAAATATTTACTTTGTATAAACTATTTTGAAACTGTAACCATCCCTCATAGTCTACACAACATTGAACACATTTATCACAATTTCTATCTGGAATATCATCTAAAATAAATAATTTTTAGCAAAAATTTTAATAAAAAAATGATCTTGAATAATAATGTTTAGTAAAAAATATTAAATAATAATAAAAATTCAAAATTTATTAAATACCGAGAACAACAATTTGCGATAAATATTCATGATGCAAAGTATAAACTTCGTGTTCTTTTAAGCAAGCAATGTTTCCATTGCATTTAATTATTCTAACTTCGCCGGGTGATAATGCTAATGTTACTGGTGTTATGTCGCCTTGCAATTCAACTGTTGTTGCATGTACAAGCTCGGTACCTGTTGATCCACCACCACCTCCAACGCCACTGCTGAGAATGTTGCCACCAACACCGCTACCACCGCCACCAGCTGTTAAATCTTGTTCATAATGATCATCGACAACACCTGAATCGTCTAGTGATGATTCACGATTAACACCGCCTTCGCTAGCATTCGAACTTGCCTGGCGGCTACTTGGCAACAGTTGGCCCCTGTAATTAACTCCTGAAAGGACGTCTAAATTGAAAACAATGGTTTATTTTTCGAATTTCCTAACAATAAACCGAAACAACACATGGCTCGTTGGTCTAGGGGTATGATTCTCGCTTCGGGTGCGAGAGGTCCCGGGTTCAATTCCCGGACGAGCCCAGGTTTATTTTTTTTACTTTTTCCGAATGTATTCGGCAACTTTTGACAACTTACCTAACGGATGAAGTGTATTTGGATTTTGTGTGTTTGCATTTTTAACACCACTATTATCATCACCAGATGCAATTCCTGACATAACTGGCGCTGTTGTAATATATCCTCGTGTTCGTTGTAGTGCTAAAGCCTGTGGTCTTACACAGCTTTGTCTCGGACTAGGACTGGGACTTGGTGATAATGAAGGATTTCTTGACTAAACACAAATAGAACACAAATTGGTTATTATCGCAAACAATTCAAAAAACATTATAATATACAAACTTGATTGCCATTATTGCTGTTGCCGCTACCAATAAGGCTACCACAATTACTCTCATTGCCACCAATTACATTACTGATGCCTGGCTCCCTAACCTTTTTTCTTCGGCGAGTCTTCTTACGTGAATAAGACGCCAATAATACACCTTTTCGTGCGTCAATTTTCTTTCGTTGATGTTTATTTAATTTTTTTACATTTAAATTGGACGGATCAAAGCTAAATGTTGAATCGTCACGATGATCTAATAAATCTTTTTTCCGTTCCTTAATGGAGAACCAAAAATGTAAATTAGTATAACAAAGAAATATTAAATTAAAAATTCAATTAAATTTATTACTTCGAGTGTTATTTGTGATTCCTCTTCATAACTAAGTGCTACAACGGCTAACATTAAGTTAATTAAATAAAATGAACCAAAAAATACAACGACGGTAAAAAATGATACACTCATCGGACCAGATGTAGCTAAAATCTATATTAATAATAAATAAAAGAAATTATTTTTCGTTATATACATATAAATATAATATATATTTCTTACCATGTTATATACATTCTCCCAGTAATCTAATGTAATTAATTGAAATGTTGTCAACATTGACCACATGAAATTATCAAAATTTGTATACCCATGATTTGGATTCTCACCAATGCGTAGACACACGAAGCCTTAAAAAAACAAAGTAGAATTTATAAAAAATAATTTAGAAAAAATATCAGGATTAATCAGGTAAACCTTTGGGACAATGTCGTGCGCCTGTCAAATTTCCACACAATACTGGAACCCCATCCTCATCGTAAATCCAATTTTCTGTGTCATTTATCCAACTTCGCCATTCCAAATACGTTACATTCCAGCCTTCGGGAACAACTTTAACACATTTGTTACGTAATTCACCCATATATACCTGAACAAAAATAATACAATTTATATTAATGAAAATTAATAACAATTAAAAATATTATTTACCTGAAGTGCAAATAGAGCAAACACCATAAGGCAAAATATGGTCAATGTCATTACTTCAGCTAATTGCTTAAATGAATGTAAAAGTGCATTGATAATGGTTTTTAAGCCAGGCATTATCGATATTGTTTTCAATGCTCTTAATACACGAAATGTTCTTAATCCAGCCAAATTACCAACTTCCATACCAATTGTCGCATATCCACTTGTTATTACAACAAAATCCAGCCAATTCCATGGATTACGTAAATATGTATATTTATTTAATACAAAACCTTTTGCTATTATTTTGATAACCATTTCGCATGTATAAATTACCAAAAATATGTATCTGTAATTGAATTTAATTATTATTATTATTATTATTAAAATATCACTAGTTAGTTAACGAGGAAAAACTTAAAGATAAATAATAGTTTAGAAAAGGATTTTATTTAATTTCTTGAATTCTCTGATGTTTTTAATTTATTTATCGAAAAAGTGAATGATTGCCTATGCGGTTTTCAATCTAAATACAGGTAATCTACTGGGATACATATCCACAAGTGGAATAGTGCAATAAAGAATCGATGAGTATTGTTACCGCTGCACTAGACATTACTAAGGAAGAGTCTGGCGTACTGTTATTTTTTAAAAATTCTGCTGTACTATGCTCAATGAATTTTATTTGGAAAATTATGGATTTTTTTTGTATTAAAGTAAAGAAAAAATAAATAATAATAATAAAACTCTATCCACAAGTATATTGAACGTTAACTTTAATTTTACCGTCATCATCAACGTAAATGGTAATGCTTATGGTTATGTTAATGCAATTGTTCAGAATGTTGGATATATTTATTTAGTGTTTTTTATACGTTTCGTTTCACATGAACAGCAAACAGTACTTTTCCATTTACTATATATATTATTTTTCTGTTTTTATTTATTTATTTCTATATATTTTTCTTTTATTTGCTATAAATATAAAAACAGTAAAAGTTAGAAGACAGAACAAAATACTTATAGAAGCAAGTACTGAAGAAAATTTTATCATTAAATATATAAGAAAAAGAAAAGGAGCAAATAAATGACACGATATCATTATTATTATTATATCGACATCATCATCATCACCATAATAACCAAACATCATTTTTATTATCATTACAAAATTTTATTTTTCGTTTGTAAATTTGATTAAAGAAACAACTCAGATGCTGACGACAACCACAATGATTACAGTTGAAAACGTGGTTCGGGGTTAGAATATTAAAAAACATATCTTAATATCTAGTTTTTTTTATTCTTTATTTTATCACTAAATATTGTATTTTTCATAACTATGAATTTTTAAGAAAAACTTTAAAGAAAATAAAAAAAATGTTTATGATTTCCAGTACCTTGCATACTAAGATAATAAATCGATTTTTCACCCAGTTATATTTGATAATAAAAAATAAATTTATTTTATTATCAAATAATATTTAAACCATTATTTGTCTTAAAAACTTTATTATCTTGTTAATTTTATCTTTGTTTTAGTTAAAACATAAAGAAAATACGATAAAATAATAATTATAATTATTGTAACGCATAGAATGGAAGTAAAATGCCCTGAAAGCTTAATTCAAGAAATTAAAAATTTTTATTAAGGTAAATTCATTCCTTAAAATATATGTTTCTTCATAGTTTGAAAGTTTCTAAGGAAAAAAGAATAAAATCCTAGAAATTAAATATTTTATTAAAGTAAATACTTACTCAGCTTCTTCAACAGTTTCTGTCATTGCTAGAAATACACAATTGAATAATATTGTGGCCATAACTAAATAATCAAAAAATTGATTTGTTGCTAAATAAACACATGCACGACGTGTCGCACTCCATGGAGTAAACCAAAATAAACTCTTTGTGCCAGTAAAACGATGTATATAATTTTTTCGAAATCTTTTTGACACAACACAGAATGTCTAAGAAAGAAATAATAAAAAAAAAATAAAGAAAATTATTTATTATTTGCATAAATTTAGTATATATAGATAATTATATTTATAAATAAATTAGTAAACGATGCTATGTATATCTGCAGTTAATTAATGTATTTATTCTCAAGTGTATAATTTTATGTTTTCAAATAAGTTTTAAATTTAAATATTTTTGTTAATTCAGTTCTTAAAATAATGGTTTTACTGCCGTATTTTAATTGCATTTCTTTTAGTTTTTTAAACAATAATTATTCATTAAAAAAATATTTTTACTATTTTAAAAGTCGTTAAAAAGCTGCATATAAATTATACCAGTTTAAACACTGTGCACTACCTCTGGTTTATGTATTCACTAACTGTTATACAACATCTATTAAATTATAATATTCTAATCTTTTGATAATATAATCGAAATAAGCATAATTTTATAAGAAAAAGTTTTAAATAACAAATAATAAAGTAAAATCATTTATCCTTATCTTAATAAATAAGTTTAATTTCATTATCTCACTTTTAAACGGGCTTTTTTCTATAAAGCTTTTTAAGGTATAATTTTATGTATTTTAAATAATAGATAAATTTGTAATAAAATTAAAATAAGTTTATTGAAAGTATCCATTTAGATAGATCATTTTTAATGCATTTAAAATAATAATAATAATTAAATTATAATTATAATAATAATAACGCAAATTAAATATAATAATTTTAATCTATAAGTGCCATCTGTATTCAAATAAATGCACTATTAAAAAAGCAGTACTTGGGACAATGTCAGTTCATTGGCGTATTCACCATTTTGTCAAATTAAAATTGTTGGGCTGATATCCGTCGATTATTCGTAACGCCATGCTCTTTTTGATTTCGTATTGAAAGAAGACAGTCGAGCTGAAGATTACTCGTTTGAGTTTTTCAGTTTAACCAGAACTTTAATCAAAATGAGAGCAAAGGTAATAATAAAATAATAATTTTAAATTTCTTCAATAATATAATGTGTTTGTAGAGTGCTTAAATAGTGTTATATCTTATAATTATTATTGAATAATTTTTTACTTAAAAGTTTTATACGTATATTACACGTGTTCACATTTTGTAATTGTCTTTCTTTCATTTATATTTTATAAAAATGTGTACAGATTAGTTATTAGAAATTGTTTTTAATAATATAAAAATATAATTAAATTAACATTAATCTGTTTTTAACCATATAAAATGTGTTCTTGTTAACCTCATTGTACAATTATACATAATGGCGTGTTTGCGTCATATCGATTTGTAAAATGCCGGACTTTAATATAAAACACATGCCACTTATTTCTGAATAAAATATTAATTTTTCTTTATTTTTTTTTAGTGGAGGAAGAAGCGTATGCGGAGGCTAAAGCGTAAGCGCAGGAAGATGCGTGCGAGGTCTAAATAAATCGATTGCCTGTAAGTATTCAGACACAATTTTATCAGGAACTTTAAAATAGTAATTAAATTTCTTTTTTTTTCTTAATTAACAGGGTAACCGACCGACACTTCAAGAGTCTGGCCAAAGAAAATCAGTTATAAAACACTAATTTTTAATGGATAAAAATTCCAATTTTTTTTAATACAATGTATTGAAAAAGAATAAAATCTTTGAATAAAAAAGACCTTGAAAACCTCCAATAAAAATAAACTAACTTTGCATTTTTATTTATTTTGATTTTCTTATTTGAAGTTTTATTATTTTGGGTTGATAGTCAAAACATACTTGGTGTATCATGCAAGCACATGGTACCAAAAAGTGAAAGAAAATTGATTTGTATATAGTTTGGTTATGTTTAACTTGCTGATTTGTGCTTAATGGAAAACGTGGTTTACAGGTGATAAATATTTTCTCTATTCTCCTCACATAATTTTCCTATATATTAATAGAAATTTAAACTTTGAAAAATTAGCAACAGAAATTCGTTAAAGGTGAGTACTTAAAAAAAATTATGCAAAACAAAGAGATAATGTTCCTAATTTCCACTTTTTATTCTAAACTTATTCCTCATTTGTAGAATTATTCCCTGAATACACAAAATTCAAAGTAAATTTTGACAACGTGTCTAAATGGAAGTAAAACTAAGAGAAAATCATATCTAATGGTTTTCCTTACCGGTTCGTGCTTCAGCAATAAACATAAAAGCTGATATTATGTGTATTACATTTAACTATTTTTGTATTTCATTTATTTAAGATGTAATACAACGTGTGCAATGAAATGACATTTGCGATGAAAATCTGAACTCATATTACCATGCTTAGAACATAAAGTCCTCAGGTTTTATTCTTGCTTTCTATTTAAAACTTTATTCAGCCTAATATTAAAAAATGCTTTATCTATTTATTATTTTTGCTCTACAGAGTGAAATTTAAATACCAAGAAATGAATTTCCCAATCATGTCTGGCTCGTATGACAAAAGGAAGGTAAATCATAAGCCTAAGCCGAAAAATTACTCCAACCTCAACAACATATCAGAAAAAATAAATAACCGGATTTTGGATGGGATTAAATTGAAGCAGGAGATTTTTTTATGTGAAAATTATCCTTTATTTCATGAAGCTGCTGGCAGCTTTGTTATTTTATTTAACTTTGATATCATTAGGCAATGCCATAGCTTTAATCCTGACTTCAACATAGTAAAAGTGTTCTTTTAAAAAAAAACATCACATAATTAGATTATTTAATTTATTAATGCATTTGCATATATAATGTATGTAAAATAATTTATGGTGTTACTATGAGTAACTGAATTAAATACGTAAAAAGTGTGGTAAAAATGTTAAATTATTTTTATAAAATTTAATGAATAATTAAAACATTGAAAATGAAAAATTCCAACAGAAATTGAAATGTGTGCGCGCACAATACACGCCAGTTAATCTGAAATATTCACCAAATCGAAAACAAGATAATTTTTATTGTTGATTTTATTTTCTGTGTAAAATAAAAACAAAAATAGTTAAATTGTTTTTTTTTTTTATAAATACCTGTGCACTTCCGGTAACCGGAAGGTACATATTATAAATGTATTAAAAACAAAAAAAAAAATGCTTAAAAACCTAAAGTTATTTTTGTTCAGTTGTGTTTGAATATTTATTGTGTGGTGAAATTTAAAGCGCAGCCAAAATTAAAATTATTAAGGGCTTAAAAAACATGTAAATAAATAACTGAATTAAACATGTTACTAATATTATTTAAGTTTTTCTATATTGTTAACAATGCTTTATGGCCGGATATTATCCGGATGTGAAAACAAAAGTTAAACAGACAAAACAAAAAAGAAGAAACATATAACAACTATGGTTTGGTGCTTTTTTATTATATCTTCACTAAACAACAATAAGTAATTTCTGTTTCGTGGGCATTTTAACGCCTTCTAGAAAATTAATTCGTTTTTCTTTTACTAAAACTCGATAAGACAATTCAATTAATAACAAAATAATATTTTGATGTTTTCAATGTCAGCGAATAAATATTATTTATAGGAAAAAGAGATAATAAAATAATCAGAGTTATGTGTTTGAAGGGAAGTAGGTGTCTGGTTACAACAATGTCATATCAAGTATAATTTATAATTTGAATTTAGTAAGGATGAATAAATTTCTATCTTACTCAAATGTAATAAATAATCGAAGTCTTTGGAGAATTAATAAACAGGATCATACAGAATAATCTATAGAATTTATGCGGAGCAGATCAAATTTTGTTTTATTATCTACTCATAAGTAAAACATACAAATTGGTTATTTTGATATGACTTAGATATTCATACAGAAAAAAGTAATAATTTACCCAAAATATATACTTTGCAAAGATACGAACAACGTAATCATAAAGAAAAATTGAATATATCAAAATTAATTTATCAGAGAAGAAATAATTCAATTAATTATTTTATTTCAACGATAAATTTGATGTGTATCTTCGTCTTATTTTAATTTATTTAAAGTGTTTTCAATATTTTAAAGCAACAAACATAAATTGATAAAAACAAT
Source organism: Ptychoptera contaminata (assembly GCA_963942525.1). Taxonomy (NCBI): domain Eukaryota; kingdom Metazoa; phylum Arthropoda; class Insecta; order Diptera; family Ptychopteridae; genus Ptychoptera; species Ptychoptera contaminata. Next base: position 35,483,612 of record OZ012638.1, on the reverse strand, counting down.
TTACAATTTAAAAGCTCTATTTAATGTTAAACAATTTTTTATTAATACTTATAGATATTATTTTTATTGATAATAATAATTTAAAAAAAAAAAACTTCCTGATCACATAGTAATCAATATGCAAATAAAGAAGAAAAATAGAAGCTTTTTTTTATTTTAAAATTCAATTTAATTAGATTCGATGGAGTTGCCTGGTTAATGGTTTGTAACACGACTAGACGAATCGTAGTCAAGCAACACCGATAAAATGGAGATTTATGGATTTTTGCTTTTTTAACTTTTATGTTTTAAAAAATACATAAAAATATCAGACAATCGTTTCTCCTATATTATTTTTGAAAAATAAAATTATTATAGATTTTTTGTAAATAAAATTTTCTACGAATGAAAACAAAGAAAAACTTTTAAACAGTTTATTAGCGCTATAAACGTGCTTGCTTACTACACCAAACCAACAGCGTGTAAATTTTTGCATAAACAAATTAAATGAATATTGTGTACTTTGGTATATAATAAAACTTTAAAATTATATTACAACTTATATAGCATTTGAATTAACAACGAAACTACAACAAAGCATATATTATTAACTTTTAGCTTTATTGGAAAATTAACATAGTATAACAGAATTATGTTTTGAGAAACAAAATAATAATAATAATATTAATAAAAATTTATAATTATTATATTTATATGCTAATAAAATGTGCTAACAAGAAGTAACCAAGTGTTAATAATTAGTGATTATATAAATATTTTTTTTATTTTATTTAATCAACATAAACAACCGTCGGCAATGTTATTTTTACAAACAATGTTTTATTTTTTTAATAATTTTTTCTTTCTTTTAGCTAAAAATTCTTTTAGATTAATTATTAAAGAAAATAATTAAATATTTTATTTTTTTTTTTTGTAATATAGATTGACAAAAGACAATATGGCACAAATATTAATGAGTTTTCTCCTTCTTGTTGTTTTTTAATTCTTTGAATAAATTACTTTTCATTATTATTTTAAATTTTTGGATGCGTAACATTGATAATTAAACATAAAGATGATTTACGTACGAAACACATTTAACTAAATTTGCATAATTAGGTCATTTACATTTGTTATAAAAGAAAAATAAAAATAAATTGACAACATAGAAACGTAAAGAAAAATTGACTTCATTTAGTTAGGTAAAGTTTTTTTTCTTTTTGGAAAGTAACCGAAAATCCATTTTTAAGCATCAAAAAAAATATAAAAAAACACATTTTAATGACAATTTGTTGTTTGTTATAGAAGACATTAAAAAATTATTTTCATTATTATTATTATTATTTGTGTTTGTTTCTTATTAACAGTCATGTTTCGGTTGTATGAATTAATTGGATTCGATGTTCTTTAGAGACTGGTGTATACATCAACAATTGCTTGATTTTAATGTAATGTGCCTACCTTCTTCTAAGTAAACATATTAATGTAAAGGTATGTACAATTATAATTATTATTATTTACTTTAATTAATATTAAAAGCACTTATTTGTTGCAAAAACATAGTCTAATGACCAGGTTTAATTAGATTCTTTTTTCTTAACAGATAAATATTTTTCTGTTTATAATAATTTTATTTTAAGAAAATTATAATAAAGTTTAATATTTATTTTGCATTATTTTTTTCATCACAACCAGGGATTTTATCCAAAATTATTATTATATAATTATCTATACGAGAATTTATCTTAAAAATAAATTATAAAATGAGGAAAAAATGTATCTCTTAGGTAGATAGTGCTGCTTTTTTAATCGTGTGGTAAGTAGTAAAAATTTAATGTAATCCGTTTAAATTAGCAACAATTCCAAAAAAACACATTATGCTAATTTGATAATTTTTTAATAGAAAATAAAAAATAACAATTTTAATTTGTTAATCAAACAGCTCACAACCATGATGTGGGATTAAAAAATTTCATTTAATTGTTCAGTGAGATAATAAAATGCGTTAGGAGGAAAGTCATCATACATTAGGTCGTCTTAAGTTGTTAAATAGAAATCTGGTTAATTCAAGAAAGTACAGAAATCAAGGCGAAAAGAAAAAATACTACAGCATGTCAACATAGAATCAAAGTAAAGTATTATATTCATGTTACATTCCTTTATTTTATTGTTTTGCGGTCCTTTTTCTTAAACATAAACGAATACGAAACACTCAGTTTTATTTTTTTAATTTTATTACTTTCTGAAGAACATAGGTAGGTATTTCTGCAACAAACATTTATGTTATGATTTGATTTAAAATCAAAATTTAATTCCTTAAGAACACTTCTACATTCGTTTCTTTGATTTTGTATTTTCAACAAAAGCAAAATCAAATAAAAAATGCTCGCCGAATATAAATAAACATCAGACGAGTGTAACGAGTGCTTTTCTTTTGTCACAAAAATTTTAATACACATGGTCTAAGCTTATTTACTGTGCAAAAATGTGCTTTTTCATAGCATCAACAATGTTTTTAAATACTTTTTTAATTAATTGAATAAACTTTTGCCATAATGAATTCGTTTAAATTAATTAAAACATTTGTGTTAAAGCTTTTTTCTCTCTTAGCTTATTCAATTTAAAAAAAAATGTAAATAAATACATTTCTTTGAAAATATCACGCGTTTATTACTTGTTAATTCTAGCCTAAAAACCACCTAATTAATCACTCTTGAGCTCATTTTACATTTTATCTTTATAAATTTCAGTTCTTCACTTTTGCTTCCATTTAATTTTCTCTTTTTCTTTTGTTTTAACATATAAGCAAAGAAGCTCTTTTTTGTTTTTAATTGTTTAAACCAAGAATAAATTTTAAATCGAAAACAATAAATTAAAATTTTAATTGAAATTACTAAGAGAGCGTGAGGAGTTGTATTGTTTTTCCTTGGTTTTTTTACGCTGCCGAAATGTTTGTGTGTTTATTTTTTTATTAAAATAATAATTCAAAAATCTATAATTAAATTGTTTAAAAATAAAATCTGATTAATTAAATTGTTGTCATTTTCTTCATTTGTTTACCGTTTTTCTCTTTTCTACATTTGAAATTTATTCATTAAATGTTTTGTTTTGTCGTTTTTTTTTCATTAATAAAAACAAGTAGAAGAAGCAAAAGAAGAAAATATATATTCTATGGAAACTTTAACAAATCATTTTGTTCATTTGTGTAAAAAAATTTAGTCAGCAAAGAAAAAGTTTTTTGGTTTTCTTTTTGTTTTTTTTTTCGTTTTTCCTCTATTTACATTACACTTCCGTGCTGTCTTTATGTTTCCCATTCATTTTCTTTTCTTTTATCATTCATCGATGATGTCTTGCTTGTTTATTTTCTGTTTTATCAAAAGATAATTTTTTTTTTATTTGTATTATTTAAGGTTTATTTAACAATTAACATTCAAGGCTTCGTCGTTCATTCATATAAACAAGAGCGAATTTATTAAATGCGATTAAAAGTTCTAAGAATTTTTTATGAAATAATTTCTTTGAAATTACAAAACGAAAAAGATGATAAATGATGATTTTATTAATTTTAATATAATAAAAAATAAAACAAGAAATACCGTCAAAAATGGCAATAATTGCGACAAAGAATCAAATGAAAAGCAAATTAAATAAAAAAAAATCAGAAGAAATATTTTCTCTTCAATTAAATTATTCGCAGTTATTTTTGTTTGCTGCTTGATTTTTAATAATTCAATCACGATATTATTTGATTAAATTAATAAAATAAAATGAATGTTTTAAGTAGGTTAACAGCATTTATTTCTCTATGTAATAGCACAATGTGAAAGGAATTATAGATGAGCTTTTTATTACACGCAGTTTTTTTTATTATCTATAGAATAAATGTTTGATGAAATTTGGTCAAACGTATGGTTTTGTTTATATTAAAAATCAGCACAATAAATACAATTATAATAATTCTATTAAGATAAATCGTAAGATAAGTGCAGTTTTAATTAATCAAAGATTAAAGCAGTTTATTCAATTAAATAGAAATTTTATTTCGAGTTATATCGACTCCAAAAACGTCTTGCTCTTAACAAAGTAAAGTAATTATTACCTACGAGAAGAATAAAATGAATACATTTCTTTGTTAAATAATAAAGTTTCTCAGTTTCTATAATAGTTAATAGAATATCTACGATAAAAGGATAATGCTTTAACGAATAGACACCATACAGTTTATTGGATTATTAAAATGCATGTCATGTATTCTCCCATCGAATTCTTAAATGTTAATAAAATTCATAAAATTATTCGTTTTTATTATTTTAATATATATGCTGAATAGACAGTTACTATTGTACTTTGAACTTCAGAATATTCAAGTATTTTTATTTTTCTGCTTAATGTCTTTCATTTTGCGTATTTTTTAAAGCTTTAATTTCACTTTAATAGCATAGGCGTTAACTGTTTGTTTATAATATTATAATTTATTTTTAAAAATTAAATTATCTAATAGAATTTAATGGTGAATTTATTCAACCATTATTCGATTTAGGGTCGATTAGAAATTTCTTTGTGTAAATTAAACTTCACAAGAATTTTGAACGAAAAAAATTAATTTAATCGAATAACAAGAGTGATACGAAGTATTTAATGATAAAATTAAAATAAAAGAAAAATTATTTATATGAATGTATATTCCCCTATGCGATAAGCTTATTATTTGATGCAGTATAATGTGTACAAATGTGCAGTATACATGGCCAGTAAAGCGTACTGCAATGAGGTTTGTTGTACCCCCAGACACATGCTTTGATCAGTATATAAAATATTTATTATTCTATATAAATGGGTAAAAAAAAGGAAAAACTTTAATAATAACTATTATTGCAAAAAGTAGAACAAAAAACTTTACATTTGTGTTTATTGCGTTTATTGACATGAAAATGATAATAATAATAATTATTAGAAAAATTAATTTTAATAAATATAGAAATAAATAAACCAGAAAAGCTTAATACATTTTATTGAAATTTATTTTATAAATGCATTAGTTGTATTGAATGACATTCAATACAATAAAAATGTAATAAAATTAGATTATTTTTTTTTATTCATTTTTTTAGATAAAATTTCGCACGTAGAGTATTCAACAACATAATTACAATAATAGGTTAATAAAATCCGAATTCAATTTACAAGAAATAAGGAGACAAAAAAAAAAAAAAACCAAAATAACGAACAAAAAATAAATGTAGAAACGGAAATCAGTTAACACAAAATCACCTACTGAGAGCGCGTCACACCCACTTCCTTATTTATGGACTAAAAGTTAAAACGATACCACTTTAAAAAATATGCTTTAATAATAACTAATTCAAAGCCAGAAAGAAAATATTCTATTTCCGATATGCCAATAAACATATAAAAAACACGTGGAAAATTCTACAAATGGGAAAAACAATAATAAAATTATTTAAAACTTTAATGAAAAGCACACCAAAAAGAGAAATGACAAAAAATTAGAGTTGAGAAAGGCACGATACGTATGACGTTTGTAATTTTAACTATAAAAAGATTATTATAGATAGATTATTGTTGGTTGTTGGTTATTCGCAGTGGTTGCGTACACCTATTGCGACAGAACGTACGTTCTTACAAAATCAGCCATTTCACCGCAATTTCATCCATTACTGTTGTTTGCCGTTGTTTTTTAAATACACGATTGAGCTTTTCTAGATTTTCATACAACAACTGACGTCATATTAACGTGTTTTCGATTTATTCAATATTTTTTTTATATTTTTTTTTTTTTGCTGTTTTTCATTTAAGAAAAGCTTACCTATTTCTATCTCCTTTTAATGAAAATAAATTATTAAAAATAAAAAAAAAAATATATATACATTTTTTGATATCAAAAAATACAAGAATTTTTTTTTTTTATTTACCTTATTTTACCATAAAATAAATAATGAAATGTGGGACCACTTCAGGGGTGGAAAATATAAAGGAATAAAATTTGCTTCTCTTTTTTTTTTATATTAATACAAAATAATAAACACCCAGCCAATAAAAAACGTTTAAAAAAAAAAAAATGAAAAAAAAGCGAAAAAGCTCATACACAGTAAGGTAACCAACCAACCACCCATTGTGAAAATTAAAGCTGGTAAGAGATGAGTTTTTTCTGTTGTATATTTTCAGTTGTATATGTTTAAATGGATGGTCGCAGGCTTTCTATACTCACTAGTTTCATATTTATTTATTTATTTTTTTTTTTTTACTTTATATTAACTGTAACGTCATATTCGTGTGTGCTTTCATCGTGCGTGTCATAATATAATTTTATCAAAATAATCATAACCTAACCCCACATACATGTATGTACATGATGGTATGCAAAGGTAACAACAACAGTTTCAGTATTAGAAGGCTGATTATTTTACTATATTTTTGGTTTGAACTTTTTGTTTCGCTTGTGTGCGTTTGCTGCTTTATTTTTTTTTTGCCATTATTTTCTATTTTAACGCTTTTTATTTTTCATTTTCATATTATTTTCCATTTTTTTAAAAAACAAAAATATTTTTCTGTGTGATATGACACGACTTAAATACAAATGCAAAAACTCCCTAATGTATACTATTTAGTTATGTTATTTCTTTTTATTAAAAATTTTTTTTTTTTTTTAACATATTTATTTCCGTTTTTATTTAAGCTTTTTTTTTTCAGTTTATTTTTTTTTTTTACCGGTTTCACAACATATACATATTCTCATTTCTGTGTCGCGTTGCGCACTTTTTTCTTGCGCTACTCACTTCCCAAGTCATTTATTTATAATAATAAAAATAATAATAATAATAATAATAATAATAATAATAATAATAATAATAATAATAATAATAATAATAATAATAATAATAATAATAATAATAATTCAACTACAACTTTATTTAAATAACAAGAAAAAAAATAAATAAATAAATTTTTTATAAAAGAAAAGATAAATTTGCTTGGAACATGTGAAAATTTGTTAAAATGACGAATAAAAAATGTGTCTTATGATGTATAAGTAAGTAAGACGTCGTATTCTAGCTTTTTTTTTAGTGCTAAATTGAAATTATTAAATATAAAACACCTGAACTATATTTATGACTAGTATTTATTAATAATAACAATAAAACTTATTAATAAATTAATTATTAAACTGTTTAATTACTGAAATTAGTTAGAAACTGATAAAATTTTTTGTTCTTAGCTTTAATGACTTCATATTTTATATAATAAGCAAATATGTTTTTGGAATTTTTAACATCTTAATATTCTCCTTAGATTATTTGTGCTTTTTCAAATTAAAAATAATAAGAATATTCTACAAGAGCTGAATGACAAATTTCTGTTATTTTTGAAAAAAAAAACGAAAAGATTTTGTTATTAGAAAATTTAAATTGACTTTATAGAAAGAAAGAAAAAAAAAATAACGACAATATAATTTATTTATTATATGTAAAAAAAAAAGGTGAAAAAACTTTATTTTTAATGCGCATAAAATACATATACACAGGGTTGCTATAAAAAAAATAATATTAATCATTTATTATAAACTGCTAATGAGCTTTTAAGTATATGTTTATATTTTTATCATGATCATATACACATTTCTGATTTACTTAGAATTAGTTTCTGATTATCTGATGTTGTTTCAGATAGGTAGGGTAATATATGTTTGTTGTCGCTACTTCAGTTACGGTTTATTGCAGACATTATTAAAATGGGTGTTTTAGTTATAAATAGTACAGGTGAGTTATTTAAAGGTAGTAATTTTAATATACAAATAAACAAATATTCAGGGATGTAATAAGGTTTTGTTAAGATAAAAAACTGTTAATAACTGTCTAGGTTACTTAATTTATTCGATTTTTTAATATGAAATAATTATTATTGAGTTTTAAAAACACGCAAAAATTTTACACAACACTTGTATTTAATTATTTTAATGTGTAAAATGGAATAAAAAACCAAACATAATAATAATAATAATAATGTATTTTTGAAGGACCCTCTAACAATTTTTTAATTTAAAAACAAAAAATGTGTGTTACATTTATTCAAATATTTACTCAAAATGTCAGAACATGCTCAGGAAAAAAAAAAAAACGAAAACGGAAACAAATATAACATGTCTCGCATTTAATACAAGAAAAAATAAAAAAATAAATTAACAAATATAATCAAATATTTATTTAGCAAACAATATAAATCTAAATTTTACATCAATAAATACTTGAATACACTTGATGGAAAATTTAATTAAAATTTTATTTTACTGTGTAGAAAAGTATTTCAGGATTAAATTTTATTTCCTTAATGAAAACTTAAGTAATGTGAAGTTATAACCAATGAATTTTTATTATTTAAATAATTAAGAAATAAAATTGAGCTTGAAAGTTTTAATAACGATTGAGTACTGTACTAATAAAATTGCAAAGTTTAATAACAAAAAATTAATAATAATAATCGATAATGCCCAAAGACAACTACTGTGCCATTAAATTAATCTACATTTTCTTTTTTAAATAAAAGAAAATCAAATTAAAGAGTTTTTAAAGTGAGTACAAAATTATTCGACAAGAATAAATGTGGTCGAAAGTTTCGATGCAACAAATGATTTAATATTTCTTTAACCAGAGAGCTTAACTCTAATACTAACTTTTATTTCTTTATTAATTTCTTTCTTTCAGATTGTTAAATAAAAGCTCACCATTTATGCTTGTCACTACCATAAGTATCAGTTTGTGTGATGGCAAAGTTTCAATAATCATTTATTTTTACTTGTTGAAAAAATATTTCTTTATGGTTTTTTTTTTTTCCTTTTAATGAATTTCCATTGAGTTTTTTCTTATCTGTTGAAGTTTAAAAATGTAATTTTTTTTCATTCTTGTACACAACATCCAATCATTATAATTTACTAATTTAATAATATGTTGTTTTTTAAAGGGATTTTCTTTTTTTTTTTTTTTGTAATTTAACTTTTATTCTGTTTAGCAATGTTCAAAATTGCAGACATGGAGTTTTACCTTTTATTTTTTGCTTATTTTTGTTACTATAATGGTCTTGTCTGTTGCTTATACCTTTTAGTAAAAGATACACATTATTTACCTGCGATTGTTTACCATATTTTACTAAAATTTAAACCAAAAATACAGCCCATTTAAAATAATATACTTATATATTCACAATCAGCTTGTTGCTATTTTTAAAAATTGACTAACCAAAATTTGATTCTCATTTCGTCAAAAACAAAACACAGCGAAAGTTTTTTGGAGAAAAAAAAACCGTTTATATTTCCCTTTAAAAGCTTTATAATCATTTATGACTTTGCAAAAATGGTTTTTTTTTTTTCATTTTTTCTTCATCATTAAAAGGTCTGTAAACAAGAAATACTTCGGCAAGCTTTTTCTATTCTTTTATTCACTTTACTTGGATATTTGATGTTCTGTTGTGACGCAACTGGTTATTATAGTGGGCAAAAACACTCTTCTTGGTATTATACTTTTGGTTATAAAGAATTTTTATTTTGAAATAAACAAATAAACAAACAAACGAAAAACCGGGATAAAAATAAAATGTATTTTTGTTTTGTTGTTGTTGGTAAGATGAATGAATGAATAGCAGGAACCAAAGTAACAGAAGTAATTCAATACTTTTGGGGATAAATAAAAAAAACAGTAAAAATATTTTGTATTGTTTTTATATTTTTGTTGGCTGAATTTTTCATTTTGTTTTATTTAAAAAACAACAAACGATGGAAAATTAAAGGAAAAAAGTAAACAAAACGAAATGAATATATATTTCTACTTGATTGTATATATTTTATTGTTTTATTTCTCTTGTTTGAATGCATTTTTAATGTATGGTTGTGTAACAGAAATGGTTTTTTGGGGTTTTAAATTATATCTGGCAAAACATATATATATATTTTTAATTTATTTTTTATTTTATTTTTTTTGGTTTACCACAAAAGCAATATAAAATTTAACAAATTCTAATGTTTATCGGTTGTTGAGAAAATACCAAACTTTTGATGATGTCTTAATAAAAATTAAAATCTTTACATTGAATGTGTTTTAAGAAAGTTTGTCAAGATCGTCAAGATGATCATCACTTAAGGAGACTTGAGAAAATGAAAATATTATCATCTGGTTTCTTTCAGTTTTCATTAATTTTCACAACTTTATAATCAACCTGTTCTTTGTTACTGTACTTGTTTGTTGTTGCTGTTATATCCTTATACGATTGAAAACTCGACGAAACAAATGTTTCTTTAAAAAAGAAAGAAAAAAAAAAAATGAAAACAATGGATAAACAGTAAAACAATTGGGAGTAAAAATAATTTTAGTTTTCAACCATCAGCAAAAAAATAAAACAACTAAGAAATACTCTAGCGACTTTTTTTTGCTTGCTTGCTTGCTTGGTTGCCGGTTTGTATTTTTACTTTGTAACCACACATTGTGCTTCAAGTTTAGCTTTAAGCATTTATTTATTTGTTTTGCTGTTAGTTACATTTTGTGCTTTTGTCATTTATTTGTGCTACTTTTTACTATCTTCTTAATAAATTTGCATATGCAGAAATTTTATGATTATTTTCATTTTCTTAAAATTTTTATTTATTTTGCTTATATCTAGCATATCATATCAACTATAAATGTAGAACGTAGATGAAATAATATAAAAATAGAAGAGAAAATAAATAATAATAATAATAAAGTAAACAAAAGGAAAATATATGAAGCTTTCATTATTTTAAATTATTATTATGCTGCCTCTACGATGTACATAGGTTTTTCAAGATTATATCAAATTTGTGTTATTTGCATTTAACATTTCCTACTTTAATTTCCTTGTAAATAATCTACTAGGTCTTATTTTCTTGAATATATATTTTTAAAATAATAATTTTATCTAAAAAAAAAATATTCAAAATAGTTTACAATTTTTTTTTTTTATTAAAATTTCATTTATCTCTGGAAAAATTTAATTTTATTATTTAATAGCTATTGGAATTCCAAAGTATAAAAAGCAACTATGGAATTTCAATACCGTAGATAAAATGGAACAACATTTTATTACCAACAAAATCGAACAACATCCGTTTTGAGACAATGACCTCAAAAAAAAAAAGGGAGCAATCTAAATAAACGGACAGGACAACATTAACCAAATTATACGATTTTTGATGCTATTTTAGATATTTTCCATTTTCTCGATTATTTATTTATTACTTCTTGTTATTGAAAATACAAACATTTTTTGAAATTCTGGTTTTACTGTGCGTTTTTATTCGTGAATCTACAGAAAATCAATTTTTATTACTGCTGTTTGTATTAAAATTATGAAAAATATTTATCCTGCAATTTTATTTAAATCAATAATATTACAAATAAAAATCAATTGCTTAATATATGTTCTTCGCATAGTCACCACTCCTAGTACTCAATAATTATTTTATAGTTTAATAATTTTTAGACACCTAGATATTCCAACAGTCTTAAACTTCCTTGCATTGCTTTATAATGATCAAAAAATTATTTTAAAAATGAATTAAAGCAACAGCACAGCTCAATAAACTAAATTAATTAATTAATAAATTTAAACAGAAAATAAACTAATTCGGGTGACATATTGACTAGACAGTTGGTGATATATTTTCTTTCACCGACAAATAACAATAAATTATAACAAAAATTTAAATATCTGTGTATGAATGAAATAATATTTAAAATAAATTAAAATAATAATAATAATAATAATCATGAAATTTCCTTATAATTTTTCTTTCAGTTACAATTTTGTTACAAAATAAGTTTTGAAACTTTGTACAGTGTTTTTGCAACGTGAATAAATAGAAACTAGTGCATTACATTTCCTTATAAATAAATATTTAATAATTTTACTAAAATACTAATATTTACATCTTTGTTATTACAAAACTTTATAATTTATTTATTCTATGAAATAAATACCTGTAAAGTAAAGTGTTATCATGACACAAAATGTTTCATTCGAATATGCTTTCTGTCTGTTACAATTAAATTCTTAATTTATATATTTTTCTTAAAAAGACAAGCATATAGTTTGGTCTATTTTCATGTTAAAAATATAATAAATAAATAAAAATATATTTTCATTTTTTGAATTGCAAGTAAAAAGTAATAACAAAACACTATAATAATGGTTAAAGAATTAAAAGAGTTTGATTGCAGTTGGCTACAAAATTATATGAAAGAAAACAGAATCACAGAAGGCAAGAATAAAAACGTAAAACTTTAAATTAAAATTTATAAAAGTAAATGAACAAAATTATAAATAAAAAAAAAGTCACAATTCATCACAAAAGCACACGAAAAAAATAAAATTAAATGCAAGCTTGTAGACTGACTGACCCGAGATACAAACTAATTTAAATCAATTGATGAGCTTTTATGTTCAATTCTACTCAATTTTACTTAAACATTATTTATCGATGTTAATGTTTTATTGTAGTGCTTACAAAAAAAAAATAAATAAAATAAAAATAATAAAACATAAAGTCGTGTTTTTTTTTATTATTATTATTTTTATTTTTCTACAGCAGCAAAAACTTGCAGCAGCAACAACATGGACAAGGACATAAATGGATCGATTTTTAAATGACATTTCTCTCTCTATATATATTTTTATTATTTTTATTATTTTTATATATTTATTATATGTTTTATGTATATGAATTTTTTCTTTTTTATTTTATGTTTATAATTGTGTTTTAGTGCTTTAACTGCTATTGCTGTTGCTGCTGTTGATGCCATTACATTTACACCAGAAACCAGGCGTCTCCACTTGCATTTACTTTCTCGCTTAGCATTTTCATTTATTTGCCTTTTTTTTTAGTTATTTATTTATGTATATTTATAAAGTCAACCAAATTACACATGTTAAATTGTAATGAAAAATTAAAATAAATATAAATTTATTTATTATAGTTGAAATTCTCTGAATTAATTTGTTAGTAGTTTACGAAGCTTTTATTAATATTAATATTTTAATTCATTTTCTAGTCAAGTTATTGATATTTTATTTTGGAGCAACCTATTATTATTTATTTATTAAAATTCTTTAATGCAACAGGCGTACAAGCTTTTTTCTTCCTTTCATATATTTATGAATTAAATTGAAGCAAAAATTGATTTTTTTTTCAGTCAAATAAAAAAACCAAAATCGACATTCAACTACTGCAACATAGTTTAGAAAGCTTTTTTCTTTTTTATTAAATATTTTATTTAAAATGAATTTTTTATTTTTTTTTTTTTTTTCAGTTCTATTTGTAGTTTTGCTGCATTATAACTATTTTTTTTTTTTTTAGTTCTATTAAAAAGTGAGGAAAATAAAATTAAAATGAAAAATAAAAAAAATGTGTAAGAAAAACAAGAAACTTACAACTAGTCGAAAGCTATCTGCACGTATTCAAATGAAATTTTATTGATTTTATTGATATTTTATTTAGATTATTTTCTTTTTGGTGAAAAAATATTTTATTTTTTGCTGCTGCTGCTGCTTCTGCTTTTCACTGTGACTTTATCCTTTAGTATTGCGTTTAAAAAACCTTCCTGGTTTTATTTATAAATTTATTTATATGACACTAAAGTGTGATAAGTTTTTTGCTTTTTTTATATTTAAAAGGAGTTAAAAACTTTCAGCAAATCGATTGAAAATAATAATTGCTGGCAAATAATAAATATATATATATTTTTTTTGTCTGTTTTTGATTGCGTGACAGTAAGGTGTCAAGTATTTATATTATAATTTTGTTATTGGAATAATTTTGGGTTACTAAAATAAAAAAATAATTACATTTCAAGAAAAAACTTAAACAAATTTTTAATTATAGTTTTTCTGTCAATACTTTTTTAATTGCATGTAATTGCGAAAATTTAAAAAGAAAATATTTTTCAACGATTAAATCAGAAAAAGTTGCATTTTAAAAGTTTTTTATCAGCTGTAGGACTTAAAAATTTCCTTTAATTTACTAAATAATAATAAATTCAAATCTACTTTTCCCTTAGTTTTGTTACATTCTAAGTGAAGTCAAATTATTTAAAATGCTTAAATTGAAATTGGTGACAATTTCCATAATTTAATTAGTCCTCTCTTTAAAGTATTTAATGATATTTTGCTACAAATAACAAATTTTTCGTTTATTACAAAATTTAAATACTAAAAAAAGGCATGTATCTAATATATAAAGTAAAGTCCGATTTTTTCGTGTGTTTCTGTAACATTTTGTAGAGGTGGAAAAAATTGACACTATTTAGGTAGAGGGGGAAGAAACTAAACTATATTATAAAATAGAAAAACTCAAAGTAAAATAATTCTCAATTTTTCTCTCACACTTATATTCTGCAGTTCAGCACGTAATTAAAAAAAATATTTCCCCTTAAATGGGTAAACAAAAAAATTTTATCTTTTATAACAAACGGTCATAAAAATTTATATATGTAAAAAATCGGTAGGTAACAATTTTTTCGGTTAAAAGAAAATATACGTAAAATATGCCAAATCCGATTGCGATCGGCGTATGTGTTAGTGAAAAATATTGAAAACCCTTTTAATAGAGAGAACACAAGAATAGATATGTAAAGTGAAATAGAATCGAAGTTAAAAAGAATCCAACCAATACCTTAAAATTAGTTTTTATTTCAATACTAATCATATAAAAGAGAGATTCCTAACAAAAAATGCATACAAGCAATATTCAACGGGAATTCCCACACAAAATATCATATTAAAAAATCGTATAGAAAAATCGGCATAACTTCAAAATCGCATATAAACGAAAAAGAATTATTATTTTCTTCTATTAAGTGTTATAAATGCTTTGATTTTTTAAAAATAGGCTTTTAGAAAGTGAACATATACGTAAAACAAAATATAGGCTCTCTGATAAAAACTTTATTTTCATCCCTGAAATAGAATTTTGAATTGCATTAACAATACGTCAAAAGGTTATGGAATTTATTACTTTATGTTTATTTTTAATGGGAAAAGGCAAATCGGAGGTTTTAATTAAATATAAAAACTAAATATTGTCGGGACTTTAAAAATTAGCATAAACGGGGTTTCATTATATTCACAACTTTATTTTATTGCCGTGCAAAGCCGGGTAATACCAGCTAGTGTAATATAAAGCACTATTGATTCACCCTCTAATTCATTAATAATTTTTCAAACCTAATTGATTTTAGTTGCTACAAATAAATAAATAATACTGAAAAAACAACACCTTAAGCTATATAAAAATTGCAATTAAAACGCCCAATGAACAATATTTAATAATGAAAAAAAAAATAAAAAAATAAAAAATGAAAAATTGCAAATAAAATCAGTGAAAATTTAATTTCACTTTATTATTCATAAAAAATAAATAAATACTATGTATATGTACGCGTGTCTCTGTATTAAAATTAATTGAATCAAATACCACGTTATTTATTATTGTAAATAAACTCAATTTCATTATTATTATTATTATTTATAATAAATAAAACAAAAAAAATCAACGAAAATACGAAAATAAATAAATTCGACAATACAAAGCATTAAAATGTGAACAACACAGTAACATACATAACAACAGACATCACATAATTACTTAACATTTAATCGGCAATAAAAATAGAACATGAGAAACATATCAATCAAATAATAATTAAAATTAATTGCTAAATTTATTATTTTAATTAAATAAAATTTAAATCAATTTATTTATCACATGATTTTAATAGAAAGAAAAATTACAGAATATTGTTAATTTATTATTAAAGCTTCGTACACACACATATATATTATTTAAAGATAAAAAATTAATTATATTTAAATGGAATATATAGATATACATATATTTCAATAGAATAAACAAACATTACGACGTCAAGCTATTATCGTTAAACATAATTATTAATGCTTTATAAACATATTTTATGAATAAAGAACATTTTCTTTCTTTTTTTCTTGATTGGCACAATTTTCCTATTATGATTCTTATCTTATATATTTATAATTATTTTTTTGTTTTTGTTATCATTTAATCAAATGTCGTTTTTATAATGTTGTAATCAAAAAGTGTTATCTAAAAGTAAAACACAGACGAGAGTATAATAGCAAAAAAAAATGGTAAGTGCAATGAACGTGCTCTTTGTTATTGTTATTCTGTTGTATCTTTGCAATTTTTTTTTATTTGGTGGCTAGAATTATTTTGTTATTTTAAACATGCTAAAATAAAAGAAAAGAATAAAAATTGATAGACATTCACCCAAAAAAATAAAACCATTAAAGCAGAAGTAGAAAATAAATGTAGAAAGAAAAACGTCCTTTAAACGAATAACGAAAGACCCAACAATGACAACAGCAAAAACGTGTTTAGATTATTATTACTGTTGTTCTATTTCTATTTACTAAATGTGCTTTATTTTCTATATAAATTTTTGGAATACATTGTGCTTGTACAGTTTTTCTTTTAAAGAAAATTAAACGACACCAGAATAAGACTGAAAAAAATAAAGGAAAAACAAATTTGAAAATACAGTCGATAAACAGCCACCACCAAACACCATTATCAGCGACAGTATCACCACTCTACAAGTCAGCAGAATTGCACAAAAATAAACAATAATAAACAATAATAATAATATCAAGATGAAAAGTGTTAAATAAATACACAACAAACACAAGTATAGAAAAGAAAATTATAAATAAATAAACAACCAATCAGCCATAAGTTTAGTTCAAGTGAAAACAGAAACATTTTTTATTCAATCGATTTTATTTTCTTCTTGCATTCATTTATTTTTTTTATTTTTCATTCAAAGTAAGCTTTCATGTGCTTTTTTCATGTGATTTTATTTTTCCATTTCTTTTATGCAAATTTTAGTCACTTAAAAATATATCTTTTTATCACAGCTGAGCTTGTTTGCGTTATTGTTATTCCTTAGCTAATGTTTCTATTTATTTTTTATTTTGCTGAAATGGCTTAAAAACTATATTAAGTTAGTTTAATATTATCAAGACAATACTTGCATAGGAGGACGTTTTATTTTCTTTATAACATATTAGTCTTTAATAAGGATCAATAATAAAGCTTTTGCTGAAATAAACTCATTTTGTTCTACTCTCATATGCAATAACTTATTATTATTATTAATAATGATGGTGATGAGATAAATAAAATAAAAAAAACTTGATTAAGTTATCCCATTAACCACATCAGGTCTAATCAATTCCTCTTTGTTTTTAATTTAAGAAATAAATAATCGATAAAGCTTCTTAAACTTAATAATAAATGTTAAGAATTTTTTTTGTTTATTCTTGTACAAGAATAATGTGATTCTTATCAATAATGTCATTTTGTTCAGGTCAAAGATTATCACAAGTTATTACTTTGGCTCACTCAGTTTTTTCAACAATAGTTGACACAACATTGTCAGTTTCTTTTGGTCATGTTTGACATTACTTAAGGATATAAAAGTAGAATTTATTATTAGGAAATGATATTACTTTTTTTTTTTTTTTAAATAAAAATAAGCAAAAATAGTTAGCTGAAGGAGACAAGCAGTTTTTTCTTTTTTTTTTGATTGACTAGGCTTTTGACTTTACCTTAAAGACTTATTTTTAAACGAAAAACGTAAGAAAAATGAAGAACGTGCCGTAAATATTTTATAATATAAAGGAAAGAAAATAAAAACGAAGGAAAACATTAAAGGTAAAAGGTAGAGTGTGGCTTTAATTTATTTATTTA
Organism: Ptychoptera contaminata; assembly: GCA_963942525.1. Classification (NCBI taxonomy): domain Eukaryota; kingdom Metazoa; phylum Arthropoda; class Insecta; order Diptera; family Ptychopteridae; genus Ptychoptera; species Ptychoptera contaminata. The sequence continues at coordinate 35,465,827 of OZ012638.1, read as the reverse complement.
CTATTTTTTATATTTTTTTTTTTTGCAACAAAAATATATAAATCGCTTAAAGCTATTAAAAATTTTCCTAACTCAAAACGGCAAAAAAAAAGAAGAAGAAGAAAAATTACAGACAATAATAAAAAAAAAAGTGTTTTGCTTCTCTCACTTTGTTATAAATTCTCTTAAAGATTAAAGAAATAATTTCTTACACTTTGGTGGTTTGATAATAATTTTCGCATTCTTTCGTTTTGTTTTCTTTATTTAATTTTAAAATTCTTTTCTTTTTTTTTTGCATTAAATAATTAATCGATTTAAATATTTAAAGAAAAACAATTTACAATTTTGTATATGTTTTTATTTTTGTTGATTAAATGCATTAATAAAACTTTAGTTTGATGTGGTCTCATTGGCAATTACAGAAGATTAAGCTAAAAAAAAAATAAACAATAAAAATTTGTACACAGAATTTCTAATTATCATATTTAAGGAAATAAAGAAATTTACATGTTTATATTAAATTGATGTTAAGAGTGAAAAGCTTTACAGCTTAAAGTAACATTTAAAATTGAAAACACTTAATGCAAATTTTAATAATGAATAAAACAAGTGCAAAAATTATAATAATATTATGTTAAATTTGTTTTCTTATTTTTATATTTATATGAAGCAAGTCTAGCACATCAAGTGTCTAGCCGTAAATACTTAACTTTTGTTATTCATTTGACCTCAATGAAAGCATTTTATCTTCTTATTTTAATTTAAAATCAAATAATAATTGTAGGTATTCGGTTACAGTACATGCAAAAATGTACTAAAAAACACAATCCATCAAAAAGCAACAAGCTGGTTACTAAAGGAAAAACACATGAAGATTCTGTATTCATAGCTTTAAGATGTTTACCATAATAAAAATTAACGAAATAATCAGTAAACAAGGCTTTAATTAAACAATCAAATAATTTAAAGACAAGCAAAAAAAAAAAAGCTTAAACATAATTACACTAGTTAGAACGATAATTTATGCGTAATAAAGAATCGTTAAAGTTTGCATATAATTTTTATGTATGGTGCGTGAATTACAATTATTTAGTTTATTAATGTTAAATAGAGAGAGTTTTGTAAATTTTTCTTATTCACAATATGAATAAAACGGTGGCAGTGTAGTGAAATTTCTTTTCAGTTGAGTTAAGTTAAGTAAGGCAAAGTGGATAAAAAAAATATACGACAATAAAACAACCTTTTAAGAAGTTTTTATTTCTATTTGTTAACAAAATGTAATAAAATAAAACATACTTTTTTTATTATTATTATTATAACTTATTCTTTTTTACTCCTGTTTACAGTTTAATTTCCTTGTAAATTCTATATTTTTTTAAGGGGTTTGGATTAATGTTTATACGTTGCTTTTTTTTTTTTTGGTACTGTACCTAGTATATACATTATACTTCTCTTATTGTTATTATTGCAATAAAGTGTTATTTATTATATTAAAACCTTACATAACAATCAATAACTTTTATTAACAAAAATATATACACAAAAAAAAAGAAGAAATTTAAGAATTATTTCCTAGAAAAACGATAAAATTAATATCGTTGTTGATACAAGCGTATGCTGATAAGAATGTTAAATAGGAGTGAATAAATTTAATTAGATAAATAACCACGTTTTTCCTTAAAGCTCAAGCATTTTGTATCAAAAAAAAAAAAAAAGGAACAGAAAACATATTTTTAAATCACAAAGAAATGTATTTCTTAAGAAAAAATTCTTCTACTTTAACAAAATATAATTTAACAAAGATTCAGTTTTATTTAATTTTAGACATTTATTGTTTTTTGATTTTTAAAATAATTTTTCATAATATATTTGCCAGCAAAAGAAATATTTCTTGATTAATAACATTTTAAATAAAAAAACTAAACCCGGACAACACACAGGTGTTTTTTTTTTTTTACTTTGATTTACTTTTTATTATTTTTAACAAACAGATGAACCAATTGAAACATGAATGCTTAGTTAAAGACAACGAGAAATGATTTAAGGATAGAAAAAAAGCAGATGTTAACTTGGCATCAAATCAATAAAATAATATAATTTTAAACATATTATATAGAATTTATGTATAGATTTGTTTGTTGCTGATTTTTATGGGCATCCACCACTTGGCGATGCTCCTTATTTGAATTTTCTAGTTTTTTTTTGATGGTTTAATCCTTGAAAATTTTACTTTGTACTTTGATTCTTCAATATAAATAACGATGAAAAGAGAAAAAAAAATATATAAGTTAATTAAAGTTGTGGTGAAATATCAAATGAATAACAAAATAACACCAGCAACCTTGCCAAAAGTTGAGCTCAATTCAGATTGCGTTAAAACAAACGTAAAAACAAAAATAAAGGAAAAACAACCATGAAAATGGTTTTTTTTTTGTAGTTAACAATAAATTTACATTAAAAAAAGCTTCTCATATTTATGTTGTAAAATTTTTACTTACTTATTAATAACTAATTTTGCTTTGAATTTTCCTTCATTTTTCGTTTTATGTATTTGTCATGATTTTTACCATCATCATGCCTAGTTTGTCGGTTTTCGTTTATTTCAGTTAAGTAGTTGAGATTGCCTTGTTTACTTTTATTATTATTATTTTTTTTGTTCCTAAACACTCAAACTTTAAAGCTACAGCAAAGCAAAGCAAAGCAAAAACTAACAACCATTAAATAAATTAAACACAGGCAAATAATTTTTAGCACAGAATTTTACTTCTTTTAATATTGATCTTCGTGCTGAAAAAGCTTTGTTGTTTCATTTTTTATTTGCCTAAAGTTATGCTAACTTCTTTTTACTGTTTATAGTATAATTTGAATAGTAATTGTGATATTCCTTGTGTCAGAGTAAAACAACCATATGCAGTGCAATTAAATTTAATTGCTTAGAAGTTTTTGTTCTGTTCTGTACTGTTTTTTTTTTGATAAATTATTGTAATTGGATATAGGTGTGACTTGCTGTATAAGTGACGGGAATCCATGTGCTGATTACAAAAGTAAAATAACATAAAAAAAGTACCCAGTTGTGTCTATCAAAAATTCCTTTTTTTTTCTTTTACAAAATAACAAAGTTATGCTGATAACGACCCGTCTAGATTAATAGTTAAACAGCACTTTGATCATTATTATGTCAGTTATAAAAACTTGCCCAAGCTTAAAGCACCTTTTAAGTGACCTTTCCCTCACATTTTCTAACCAAAAAAAAAACTTCTTTAATATCTAAATTATAAACAATAGATAAAACATAACTGACATCCCTTTTGTAAAATAAATAAATTTATAATAATAATAATAATGATTTTAATAACAGAAAATTAATATAAAAAAAACCACCTAAAGCTTTTATCTAACTTAAAATAACAAGAGATCATTTTGTATTTAATTTTGGTTGTTTATTTAAAATTGATGTAAAAAGCATAAAAACCAACATAGAAAAAACAACACTTTAATTAAAAATTTACCAAAGATTCAGGTAGATAAGAAAATTATTCTTATATTTTCTGATAAATGATGAGTTTATACAATAGATAAGTTTTTTTAGTATTATAATTAATGCTTTAATAAATTTTATTAACATTTAATATATAAAAAAAGTCATAAATTTACTAGAAGGATGATTTCTATAGAATACAGCTCAGCTTTAAATGAAAAAGAAATTTAAGTAATTGAATGATGAATAAATTTAAGCTGGATAATTTTCTTATTATAAAATACAATAATTAGGAGAAATTTGCGAATATTTGATTTTATTATTTATTAGATAAAAATGTATTTATTGTTTTAATGAAGAAATAATTAATTTAATTCTAATAAAAGTTATAAAATAAAAACATCTATGACTTTTATTATAACGAAAAATAAATACACAAATACTCTGTTCATACAGTGGGAAAATATTTTTCTATCAACAAAAAATAAAATCTTTGTTATTATAATATTCGTTCGGAAAAACCTTTGATTATTATTATGATTATTATTATTATTATTAAAATACCTTTTTCCTCTATCAAAATAAAATAAAAAAAATTCTGGATAAGAGAGAAACTTTAATGAAATAATAACAAACGTAAAGTATTGCTAATGTTGTGTATATTTTTGTATTAAAATTATCAAACATAGAGAAATAAAGTTTACTATAAAAATAGAATGAAAATTTTTCTATAATTTACCTTTATCAATTAATATTTGTGTTTTTGGGATCATTTATCTTGATGGAAATTATAAAAAATACAATAAAATTCAAAACAAACACATACAGACAACTGTTTAGTTTTGCTATAACGTGTGCAAATAGTTTAAAATAGGGAAAATATACTAACATTTAATGTAAACAACAATTAAAACAAAATTAAATTACAAACTTTGTTTTTTAAAAATAGTTTTTTATTAAACGAAAATAAATAATGTTTATGTAACGAATTCTTACATATATATTTATCTAGTCAAACTACTGTCTGTTTGCCATAAATAAATATTTTTTCTAAATAATAAAATATAAAAATTAAATTATTTGAAAATATCTATTCAAAAGTTTTTAATTATTATAATTGTTAAGTCATAAAACTTTTCTATAATTTTATTTAAAGAATAACCGTAGAAGATTCTTGAATTATTACAAAGTTGCACTTGGAAATTGATTAAACTTTTAATTCAATTAAATATAGTCTTGCTAGATAAATCATCAAAGTATTATTCTCGTTATTTTAACTTGTCTGACTAAAATTAAATTAACAGCATAAATGGTAAAAAATGATTCTGATTAAAAATAATGAAAATGTATGGATGATAGTGACAATGTAGACGCCTATTTTGCTTATAAACATATATGTTAATGATTTATGTTTTTCACATGTCATTTATAAATGGTTAAAAATAAATAACAGAAATATAAAAACGACAAATTTTAATGCGAATTTAATGATTAAAACAAACATTTTTAATTTTCTTTTCTTTTCTTAACATTATTTAAATCAAATAAATAATATTAACAAAGACAGAACTTTTATATTCTTTAATTTATTTATAAATATTCCACCGATGATACATTTAATGTTATTGTAATAAATATTACGTGACATTATAAGCTTGTCATAATAATTCACTTATAAATTAAATATATAAATTTTTAAGTTATAAAACTGTTTTCACTAAACAAACTGACAAAACCAACAATGAAAATAAATAAATAAATTTTAATAATTTATTAAATTATTTAAGCTAAGTAAAATAGTCAAAAGGGAACTTTCAAAGTTATTCTACTTTCTTTTTTTTTTTTACTTACATAACCAAAGTGACAATAAGAGCTTACAGCCGACTCACCGTTAACATGTGTAATTTATCAAATATAAATTTAAATTGTTGAACATGATAGCACGGTTTCGTTGCTACTAATGTTAATATGCTTAAAGCTTTAATAATATTTAAATTTTCTTACATATTTTATATTTACTGCTAATAAAATTTACATTCATATATTATTGCTTTTCTAATAAAAATATATAAATTCTTTGTCTAATGGCACAGACTATGGGGTATATTTTAATGCAAATATTATTAACAAATTTTCTAGATTATGTCTTTAAATGCAATAAAAACTTCTAATCAATTTGTAAAAAAAAAATTTCTTTACATTTGTTTTGTAGGCTTGCAATGAAAAAGCTTTAATAAATTTAAAGCCGTAATAAACAGAAAATAAATTTACTGTCATCATTTATAATAATTTTCATATTTTTTACTGCTTCGTTCAGTTATTGTGAATTCATCAGTAAAAAGAGAAAACTTTCCTAAACAGTCAAATTACAGTTTTGTGCTTTTGAAGGCAAATTAATAATATTTAAAAAATGAAAAATTGATTTGAATTTAAGAAAAATTAATTTTTTAGTTTATAAACTTAATGTCACACAACGAAACTTAGAAGTTTTTTTTTTACTGAAACTTTACGAAAAGTACTTACTTTCTATAAAGTGCTTTTTAAACTATTGACTGATTTTGATCTACAAAACTATTAATTTACAAATTATTCATTTCTTTGTTAAACAATTCAATTAATTTCAACGCAATTTACTATGCACAAATTTGCACTTCTTTCATTTAAGCTTTTAGTAACATTTCTTTGCTAAAAAAAAAAAACTTCAAAAGTAACTTAAGAAAAGTTTTAAAACCACTAAAATGTATTTCTACTACTTTTGTAAGAAGAAGAACTTTAGCCAGTTTTTTTCTTTTACTTTTATTAATTTTCAAATAATTTTTCCTAAACGATATTATTGTTATTCGTTTTACTGTTTTGCTAAATTTAATTTAATTTTATTTTTATGTCATTTGTGAAAACAATTGAGCAGAACAAACAATTTGTTTTCTCGTTTTTAGTTTTTGTGTCAACTTTTTTTTTATTTTTCTGTTTTATTTTACTTAAAACCACTTTATTGTTCTGTCATCATCTTTTATTAAATATGTTTTATATTATTTATGTTGATAAATGAATGACAAAAGTGAAAAAAAAAAAAATAGTTGAAAAAATTATCAACAAAAATAAAGAAAAGAATATGAAAAAAGTGAAAAACCACCTGAAATACAGATAACTTTTTGATAAGTTATAATAAGGTTTTTCCGTTGTTTCGTTTGTATGATAAATTTCCATTTATGTTTTGTATTTCTGTTAAATTTAAATTGAATTTTCTTTTCTTTTAACTTTCTTATCGCTTGAATTAAACAAAATACAAAAGGAAAAAACATTATTTCCTCAAAACATTATTTACTATTGAGCGATGCTTTGTTCGCGCTACAGTATCGGTCCCTAATTTGGATTTATATAAATGTTTCATTTATTATACCATAAAAAATTTAATCATCAGTATTTTTCTTCCTTTAATTAAAATAAACATTCCATGGTCACTTATACCCCTTTTAAAAATTATAAACATAAAAACAAATGATACAAAACGATACATAACGAAACATAACAAAACGTTACAAAGCACCACAAATAATAATTTGAGCATATGTAATAAATAAATAAAATAAAAAAATAAAGAAACGGAAATGAATATTCCACATATAAAAAAATAAAAGAGAATGCGTAGCTCAGAATGTAGGTTAATGTTGATAAAATAAAATTTCTATAAAATAAAAAATATTTTAGGGTTAAAAATATATATTATTTACGTGACTTTTAATTCGTTATAAATGGATTAATATAATTTTCTATTTTAATAATTCAATGAAATAAATAAATTTCTATAAAATAATCTATCAATAATAACTATTTCATTTGAATAATAAATTTTTATTATAAATTAATAAATAAAAATGAGAAAATCAAATTAAATTCAACTCAATAATTTGTGCAATTTCATATATATAAAAAAAAAATCATTAAAAGCTTTACTGAAAAATAAGTGGATAAATCTGAATAGTAATAATAAGGTCACTCAGAATTAGCTAAAAAATAGCAAATAAATTTCTTCATTTAAAAACAGCAAAATTAATTCAAAATTTACTGAAATCAAATTTAAATTTAAAGAAAAATGTATGTACAAAAGCTCTAAAAATATAAAAAAAGAGTAAAGAAACTTTTTTCATTCTCTGTTCTGTCTGTCACATTTATTTTTTCATTTTCGACAAATATTAAACCAGCACCAGACGTAACAAAGTCACAAACAAGTGCCTTAGATTTTAAAATAAAAAGAACTTCGCCAGTAAACATAAGCCATACAAGATATCGACCGGCACTACTATGCCTCATACTTATTAGGAAAATAAATGAACGAAAAAAAAAATAAATAAATAAATAAAAAGCACAAGAAAAGCTGCCATAATATGTAATAAAAATTATTTTTTGCGTGTAACACGCACTTTATGCTGTTTTTAAATTTATTTTTATTTAATTTAAATGCTAAAAAAAAAAACTATTTTTCGCTACAAAATGTTCAAAATATGATATTATTTCGATATTTTACTGTTTTGCGGTAAACCAAATACACAAGAAAAAGAAAACAAAGTAACAAATAACGCAAGTGCTCAAAGTTTTAGACGGCACACACATATACAGGTTAAAATCGTTGAAAAAAAAAATTAAACCAAAGTTCTAATAAGAAAGAAAAAACACAAATGTAATGAAATTTTATATAAAAAATTTATTTTTTTCTATATCGGACACAACACGCAATTCAGCCCTGTAAACACTGTGCGCTGCTAAATGGAAAAAAGCACAAAAAGCACAAAAAGCAAAAGAAAACAAAACAATTGTAATAATTAGTAACAAAAATGTGTGCTTTATTTATGCTCTAATGAAACAAAAGAAAAAATATATATTAAAAAAATTAAAAAATAATCTAAAACACAGCCTAACAGAGCAGAAGACGAAGAAGAAAAAAAAAAGCAAAATAAAACGCTAAGATGAAGTAGAAACGGAAACCGTATTTTGGTGGTTTAATAAAAAAAAAAAAAAATATAATAAAAATCTATTTGCAGGCAATTTAAACTTTATAAAAAAAAACCACAAAAACTCATTATATAGAATTCATACACCGAGCTTATCATAACATAACAAAAAAAAAATTAATAATAAAGCACAAAATAACGCAGCATAGCATAATCAAGAAAAATAATAATTTTTTTGCTAATTATAAAAAAAAAAAAAAAACCTACACTAAGCCAGTTATATTTAATTTTCTTTCACGTAATAATAAGGTGATAATATTATTAACATTTTCTTAAATTAGAAAAAATGAAAAAACATTAAATTTTAATTAATTAATTAATTAATAGAAAAATGCTTTCGGTAATTTTTATTAAGCATCGAAACAAGAAAGCAAAAACCACTTTTGATTAACCTTGTTTATCAATTCGGTTTCGTTTCGTGAAAACACAGGTTGTGCGCTTTTTTTCCTCATTTTTAAAATATTATTTTCCCGTGTAAATATACAAAATTACATATTATTATTCCCTATATAGGTATTTTAAAGGTTTTATTATTTACCTGCTAAGCTTATACCTTTCTTTGTTTGACTTTTTTTTTTTTTGTTTTCAAATCGTTAAATGAAATTTGCAGTATTTTTTATTCTTTTTTCTCCATAATAAAACATTAAAATAGCAATAAAACGTGTTTTAATAGGACATAGCTTTTAAAAGTATACAATAGAAAAAAGCTTAAACAAACACTATTTTGTTTAACTTAAATAAAAATTTGGCAAACAACACTTAAGCATTAATGTCCGTAAACAGGCGAAATTCATTCACATCGATTTAAAAAAACAACTAGAGAGTGTAGTTAATTAATAAAATGAAATAAATTTCGAGTAAAGATTAGCATTCGGTATGTGCTTATCAAGACAACAATATCACCATGAATTTGTTACAAAATTTAAAGTATTAACTCGTCCGTCTCTAAGCCAAATAATATTAAATTATTAAATTTATTCAAGTGTTTTAATTTAAACAGTTTTAATAAGCAAAACGATATCAAACTTGTGAAGTTTTATCTTAAAAATAGAAAGCTTTTTCTAAATTAACCATAAAACTAACAACTGGACACGTTTTTTGTAAAACTTTCGTTCAACCGTAAACTTTTCTTAAACAGTAAACTCATATAAATAATTGATTATATTGCTTAAACGTTTTTCTAGCCCAACTATAAGCTACTAACAATAATAATAATAATAATAATAACGAAAATTATTATCTCATATTATTTAGTTGTCAGATTCTTTTACAAACAAATCACAATAGAGTTTTTATTCAATGTTTTTCGTCCCCAATTTTATGCTTTAATCAAATATTTATTATTGCCTATAAAAATACCAATCGAAAATAAATAGACCAATCAAAGAATATGAAAATTAAACGAACAAATATATATTTTTTTATTAAACTTTAAAGATTTATCAATTTATTATTTTTTTTACGATAAATTCTTTACGTTTTGGTTTATTGGCCAGTGATGGTCGTGGTCGTGACGTTCTTTAAAACTCCAAATAACATTGCTTTGTTATTCAAGATGCTTATTTGTGTCAAATTTATGGTCACCAAGTGCTTTTACGTTACAGTAGTGCTTTTTTTCTTATTGCTTAGTTAATTAATTATGCTTAATGTTTTATTCTCGTTACCATTTTCAAAAATTTATACAGAAATATACCAAACACAAAAAAAACGATAAAGAAAAAAACAAGAACTCATGTCTAGGTCAATGTTTGTTTATTAATATTGACATTTCAGGTTATATATTTTTTCTTTATTTATTCTTATTATTAAGTAAATATTTGGTTATTTGTTATAAATATAAGATGTCAATAAGATTATTATAATCTTAATCAAAAGACGTACAACAAAAAGGGCAAAAAAAAAAGTTGCTTAATAAATATCATAATAATAATTATGAAAAGAGAAAAATGAAAAAACTTTTTATTACTTTTATTTATAAATAAGAAAAACTATTGGTTATGAAAATATGTGCTGTCTCTTTGTGTGTGTCCGCTCGTATGTTTTTATTTATTTATGGATAAAACAACATTTGGTTTAATTTAAGCTCATAAATATAGTAATTATGTTATAAAAGGACAAACAAATAATAAAAGTTTATATACTTTTCTTAATTATTGTTTTGCAATTATTGTGCTGCTTTACACCACTTTATTTATGGAATTTCGCTCTGTTTTATCATTTTTCGTAAATAAGTTTAATTTTAATTAAGAAGTGATAAAATCATAACAAGCTGCTAGCATTAAATAAATATAATAATAAGCTTTTAATTAACTCTATAGACAATCCAACTCTATCGTAGATCATAAATGAAATGAAATAATCAACAAAAATAAAACAGAAATTTAATTAAAAGTATTTTTCTATTATTTTCAAATATTATATGACATATGTTTCGGACATTACTTAACTGAGATTATGGATGAAAAGTATTTTTTATGTGACACTTTTACTGGGTAAGAGAAATATTCTTTTTTTTTAGCTAAAATTACCGAAATTACGCCCACAGTTCTGTTTCTCGATTTTTTTTTTGTTTAATTATCCATTCAGAATGACAGAAATTAAAAACGTTGAAATTATGATTATTATTATCATTTAAATATACGCATTGTATGATTTTTTGTGACAGCTAAATGTATAAAAGTAATTAAAAAATATATTTGCTAAGCACAAATACCACAAAAACTAAAGATCTGAAAGCTTAAATTTAATTTTAATTCAAAGAAATATGAATATTTAAAATAATTATAATTTAAAACCAATGAAAATATAGAATGTGACTATGGGTGGATGGTGAAAAAGCGAAATGAACGATTAAATGATTATGCTTTGATAGCAAGGTCAAATTAATAAATAAGAATTGGCAGATTTTTCTGTGTGCACAATGAATACTAATGAATACACTAAAATTAAGCTTTGAATAATCTATAAAACTGAACGAAACTGAGTTTAATAAGAAAAATCAATATTTTAATCCACAAAAATTATAGGTGAATTCAGGTAAAATTATTAATGCAAATAGTTTGAGAATAATTCTATGCTTTAATTAAAAAGTCTAAAGTATTACTATTATTGATTCACTCTATAGTGTTTATTATCCAGAATAAAAGATAAAATCAATATGTGGTTTAACACCAGATAACATTATTTACAATAATAAAAATTTCGCCAAATTATTCAAGTGTTTAGTTTTCATTATTTTTTTTTTGTGATTCGCATTTAAACACAAATTCGCATCCACAAAGGGGACACAGACTTTTGCTTACCGTGTAACCATTATTTAATTAAACTAAAATTTTACTGCAGAAATACCTAGTTTACCCTTTTTATTAATTAAACAAAACAAACAATATTTTCACCGAATATTTTCACAACAATTGTAAATGCAAATTTTAATGTAAACAAAAATGAAAAATATTTTTTAAGAAATTCAGAGAGCATTTATGCATAATTAAAATTACTATCAACATTTTTTTTAACATTTAATATTTATCTTTAATATCGCTTAACTGATTAAACTCTTTATTTTTTTTTGTATAAACAAAATTCGTAATTAATTTAAATGAAAAGTTTTGTAGCAAAAAAATCAAAAATATAAAATAAGAAAAACTTGAATATGATCGATTAACAAGAAATTATGTGCAAACAACACCCCAACTATAGCACTTTATTTACTGTTTATATTTTCGTAATAAATAAAATACTTAAAACTAGGTCATCCGATTTAATTTATATAAATATTATTATTATAAATTCAGTTTTGATTTATTTACATTTAATAAATTGTTGACAGAGAAAATAAATTAATATACCAAAAACAAACCCTTAAGTTAATGTAAACGAAATGTTAAATAAACATAAAATCATTAAATTAGTTAATATAATTATATGAATTGATTTAACTAATTATTATCAATTTCAAATAATATTTTTATTTTTATTATTGACTTAATTTATACGCTGTAAAGTAATAAAACTTAGTTTTTAGGTAGTTAGTGCTTAATTCTTAATTACTAATCTATATCAACAGTTAATTTAAACTCTTTTTTATAAAGAAAAGTGTTTAAAGGATTAAAAAGAAAAGTACTATGGAGGGCATTACATTGCAAAATTTTAAAGCACATAAATTGCATAGAAGAAAACAGTAGCTGCATGAATTTTAATAATTTAATTATTATCGGTAATCATTAGTCTGGAAATCAAGAAAAAATCCTGGGTAAAAAAAGCTTTTAACAAACACATTTTTGTCGTTTATAACATTTTTTTCTAATGCAAATTGTGGGTGGTGTAGACATTTTTCTTTCTTTTTTTTTTTCGTTCCTAATGATTTTACTTTTATTGCATTTATTTTTATTTTCTTTACTAATGTTCATTACGTTGTGTTCAAATTAATGATTATGCTTAATGTTTTGTTGTTTTTCGTATCGATACATTTTTTTTTCTTTTCTGTATTTTATTTCTTTATCAATTTTATTGCTTTTTTATTTTCTTTTTTGCGTTTTTATTTTTTACTGTTATAAAAAATTCCGTTAAAAGTTGCTACACCAAAGATCTTAAATTTTATTTATAAACAAAAGTTATTTTAAAAGAATTTTATTGAAAAATTATTATTTGATGCTATTAAAAAGAAAAATGTCAAAAAATTACAAAGAAATGTAAAAGTTTTTCACTTTTTTATTGCATTTTATCATTTTTGCAAGTAACAAGTAGAGCAAAAAAAAAAATAATATTTAAATATTAAAATTCTCAATAAAAATAATATCAAAAAAGCTTTTATAAAAATTATTATTAATTTTTCTTTCTTTTAATCTACTTAAAGCTAATAACCCGTAAAACTGATTAACTTTAATTTTTAAATTTTATTTTCCAACCCAGATTTTATTTCACTTGTTTTACTAACTTAAGCTCAAAGTACTCACACTCCTCTACGGTTTTGCTTTTTTATTAAATTTTCATATTATAAGCTTTTTCTTTTTGTTAGTCAAAATGTTAGTTAGGTTTAGAGACTTTTTAAAAGAGTTACCATAAAAAAAGAATGAATAATAAAATGCGATCCATCATTAAAAATGTTGATTGTTTCTGTGCAAAAATAAATAATTTAAAACAAACGCACACATGTCGCCTATATGATAAGAAATATAATGGAATAATGCGAAAGTAACAAAACACATCATATCGTTAATATAAGAGAAACGGAATAGACAATTAAAAATAAAAAAAAACAAAAATACGTAATCAGGTTATTAACATGGAACAGTGGAGACGCCTGGTATTATATTGTTTCTATTTTGTTTATTCATTAAAGCTTTTAAGCTTCCTTTGTTACGCTTTATCATATATATATTTAATAAAATACTTAATTTAACTAATTTTGATTTAAATTAATTTTTATTTTATTTAAAATTTCAATACTGGTGGGTGGAAATTCCATTTTGTTTTCTTAAATTTTTCTATTATTTGTTTTAACTAAATAATTTTTGAACATTGTTTTCTATAAATGAAAATTATTTCTGGATAAATATTTTTGCACATTTAAAAAATGCGTTAAAATTCTTTGTTATTTCTTTGTTAATTCTTTGGTAAATATTTGTTTAATTATTCTTTTTTTTTTAAAGCAAAACAGTGGTTACAGAATTAACGTATAATTTCAATAAATTTATTTTCATTTAGCTATACAATCAGCCTGTCAACTTGTCTATATAACTGTTTATTTCAATAATTATAAATTTTGTTAAACCTTTATTTATTTATTACATAAAAATATTACTTAATACACATATGTATATGTAGACAATATTTTCATTAATTTTAATAATAATTTATTTAAATAAAAAACTCAATTTTATGTTATGTCATTTAGGCATATTATTAGCTATCTACGTGCTGTTTGTTTCTATTTATTGTTAATAATAGTCATTGTGTGTAAGGAACAACTAATAAACGGTAAATCTTTGTTGATGCAATGACTAAGCGCTACGTTTGAAAAATAAAAAGCTTCGTCCAAGCTATTGTTATTAAAATGTTTATATTTTGTAGAATAAAAAGTACACATAAAAGGATATGATTTTGCAGAAAAATATAATCGCAACATACAAAAAAAAAATATATATGAGATTAGCTGAAAAGATCTACAACGAAACAGCGAACAATTTTAATTATTTTTACTGCAGAAACAGCGAAACATTCTAAAAAAAAAGACAAAACTAACCCACAAAAAATAAAAATACATGAAAATTCATCAATAATTTGCTAAAGGCGTAATAATTGAATTGTTTTGGTGTTTTTGGTTGTTCGTGGAATTTCATGATTTATATTTAAACAGGAATGAGTCTTCAATTAAAAAACCTAAAAAAAAATTTATATTTTTACGGAAATTATTTTGTCAAAACAGAAAATTGAAATTTTTCTTCTTTTTTTTTTGTCTATTTTGATTATTAGAAATTTATCAACAGGAATCCACCTACATGAATGAATTAAGTAAATAAAAAACGCTAAAACCACCACGCTAAATTTATTATCTTTTCATTTACAATTAAGAATATATACGACGAATCGCTATTTTTTCCTTCTATTTTTATCAAGTATTTATCACTTTATACATTAATATCACCAGCATATGGGCTACCTGCTGATGGTTTTTTATTAACAAAAAATAAAATATTGTCTATAAATTGTAGACAAAAGAAAACTTAATACGTAATAAATTTATTAACAAAGCACTAAATGACTAGAGTTTAGTAATAACAAAAAAATAAAAAGTAAAAGAAGGCAGAATAATAATAATTTAACTTGACCGACGACGCTCAAGTAATAAAATTTATTTCGTTTAATTATTTTTTTTTTTTTTTTTTTGAAAAGTTATTACCTTTAGCAAATTATTTTTCTATAAAGGCAAAGATAGGCTCAATATGGGTATTTATTTTTGTTTTATCATAAAACCATTTTTGTAATTAAATGATTTAATTTTTATGTTTTTTTATGACTTTTTAATATATATTTATTATTATCATAAAAATAAATGTTTTTATGTATATATAGTAGATATAGCGAAAATACAATTTAATGGAAAGAGTGGGAAGAATATAATTAAACACCAGTTGAAACAGTAGAAAAAAAAACACTAAAATAGAATAACATAACGACTGTTAAGTGGGGTCATTTTCATTATTTTTTTTATTTTTATTTACCTTTATTAAATTTACCAAACAGTCAGGTGATTTTTTTTTTATATTTTCTATGTTTAAAAATTTAATCAAACAAAATCATCTCGATGCTGCTACTTTTTTCTTTTTTTTACATAAAAATTATAAAAAATGCAACATTTTTTGCACTATTAGCTTTGCAAAAAAAAAAACGATTGTTAATTACTGTTTACCCAGATATCTATGTAGCGAAGGTGTTTTTTCTGCTTATGAAAAATAACCGCAACGTCCACTAATTGCTTTAATACATGGTTATAAAATCAAAAAAACTAAAACAATCTATTAAAGAGCTTTTCCATAGTTGTTTTAAATTTAAACAAATAAATAAATAAGAAAACTTCAAAATTGATCTTAATATTTTAAGTAATTATAAAAGTTTTACAAAATTTTCCAAAAGTTTTCGTTAATTTCGTTTTTTCTTTTATTACACAACAGTGTCTTAATAATTAAATAATAAGTAAAATTGCTGACAAGTTTTAAGAAATAAATTTATAAATTTTTCTCTATTAGAAATAACAATAAAATTAAATTGTTTTAAAAAAAAGAAAAGGTTTTTTAATTAATAAATCATTGAGCTTTTATTTATTTATTATTAATTTAATTTTTACTTTAAAAATCGGTTATCCTTTTATTTTTTTTTAACTTTTAAACTAAAACAGAATAAACTATATAAACAACGAATATTACTGGTTAATTAAAATAAACAATTAATATGAAAAGTTACATTGAAATATATGCTGACTGTGGTAGTGGCATCGATGGTTGAATAGAGGCTAAGAAATATTTATTATTTATTTCATGAATTTATTTATTCGTTTAGTGGTTGCCAAAGTTTGGTTAAAGCAAGCTTATTGGCTACTAATCATTGGTATGTTCGGTTTTATCTTTTTGCCAAGATAAATGCTTCTAACATTATTCTTATTTATACATTTGTGGTTCAATATTTCTTTCTAATCTTTTCAAAGATATGTGTGGTGTTTGTCACTATTTTGTGGTCACTTTGAAATCAGAATTTAAGCCTAAATCAAAAATTTTATAAACTTATGTCTGTTTTTCTAGTATTTTAAAAAACTATTTTGAATTCAGGCTTATAAATTAACATCAGTAAGATAATAAAAACAATTTTGAATTGAAAATTAATAGATATGCACCTTTTTGATAGTCACATAAACATTTCTTACTTAAACTTAGACATATTTTAGGTTTTAATCTTTAGAAAAAAAGAAGAAAAATCAGTGAAATTTATAATACTTTAGAAACCACTGTATAAATTCTAAATATTTTATAGTTTTATTAAGTGTTTCGCAAAATTAAATATAATAAGAATAACAATCAAAATAAAATCATTTAAAATTATTTCAACCCTTTTCGGTTGTTTATTTATGTTTTCGTTTTATAATAGCCAAAAAATATCATATTTCTTGTATTTATTTTCAAATAATTAAGGTTTGGCAATTTAAAATATTTAAAGTTTTTATACTTTTGGGGCAGAAGAACAATACATATTTATTTATATAAAACAATGAGTCATTTAATTAAGCACAAAAGCACAAAAAATCAGTATTTCAATAATAGTTTTTTTATCTAATAAAATATTAAAATGAGTTTTATTTTGTAAAATATGTTATAGTCAGCTAAAGGCAATCACAAAAGTATTCTTAATAAAATATAATCATAATAATGTTGTAATTTTTTATTTATTTATTAATGAATTGATAATTTCCTAATGAACTACTAAATTAAGATAGAATTAATAATCAGTAAACACGCGATTATTATTATTATTAATTGATATTTTATTAAATGTTTTCTATAAACAGCAATAAGCACAATTGATATAAAATAAAAACCTCCTGCTGATGGTATAAATAAAAAATAAAAATTAAAACAGAAAAACAGAGCTTTTTCTATCTTATTATTTATTGTTTATCTGATTTAATCGGATTTCATCATAGTTTTTTGTAAATTTTCTATTTAAAATGATTTAATTTTTCTTTATTTGTAGCATTATTTGCTAAAGCTTTTGCCAAACAGTTAACTTAAAAGCCAAAAAAAATTGTATATATCACTTGTTTATTCATTTATATTTATATTTGGCTAAGTAGACCATCAAAAACATTAAACAACAGCAACAAAAAAAAATAAAAATTATATTTTATTTAATCTTTACAATAAAAAATCGATAAGAAAAGTCATGTCATTCGAAGCATTAAACATACATAAAAATATATTTATAACCACCCCAAAATGCAACAACTTTATAAGCAATAATGAATTAAAAATAAACCAGCAAAAACCATCCAGGCAGATAGGTATGCAAACAGGCAGGCAGGCAGGCAAGCAGGCAATAAAGTGATATAAACTAAGTAAACAAAGTACAGTGAAAGTACATAATTTATTAAAAATATTTTTTATTCAAAAATAAAACAAGAAAAACCATATTTACGATATTTTAAAAATATACACGATTATGTGTTCTTGTTTTATGGTGCCACAAAAAAACGTGTCGCTCATCGTTTTCTGCTTAATGTTGATTATGCAAAGGGACATTTCAATTCTTTAGTGTTTTTTTTGTTTATATAATAAAAATTTATTATTCTTATTCATTTCATAAAAGAAAGTCTAGTCTTTAACTTTTAGCTATTTTTAGTTGTGTATTCGTTAAACGTTTTATTATTTTTTTCGTCAGTGTTATAAATTTACACACAACAAAAAAGAAAAAGTCTAGCCATAATATTGTTACAGTAAATAAATCATGTTTAAAGTTTAAAATAAATAACAAGTGTTTCTCGTGCTTTAACAATAAAATAATTATTCTTTTTCGTTATTGTGTAAACTGTCTCCACACACATCTTTGATTATTAATTAAATTAAATTTATCTTTAATTAAATTTACTGGAAATTTTCTTTTAACAAACAGCAGGTATATTTATTTAGACAAATAATTAATAATATTCACAATAAAGAAAATCCGTTTTATTTTAGTATTTTGTGGCAAGTGTGAGACAACAAACAGTGGATTATTAAGCATAAAATTTTTACTTTTAATTATTATTTTTTTTTTTTTGCCAAGAATAAATTAATTATTTATTATAATTAAAAAAAAAAAAATAAACGAACAAAATGTTACGAAAAACTATGTCAAAAGACAATGAAAACAAGTTATTAACACAACTAGCAAAAGTTTGTTTTTCTACTTATTTTAACATTAAAGCTTTTGTTTGGAAATTCAATGGAAATTTTAAAGCTGAAAAGAAATACTTTTTACTACAAAAAAATTTATTTTATTTTCTTCAACAAAACACACAATATAATTATTTTATGTTTTGAGTTTATGTTAAATTAAATGAAATACATGTTAAGCATTCATTTGCTTAACATAATCTTAAGTAATTAAAACAGGGATTCGGTAACATTTTTTTTCTTTTGGATTTTTAACAATAAAATTTTCTTTTCTTTAACGTTGATAAATTGTCTTTTATTAATATTTAAAATGTTAAATATTCAGTTCAATCATGTCAGAGTTAAGTAAAGCTTTTGTCCACAATTTAACGGTTGCATAACACTGTCCCAAATACAAGTATAAAACTATTAATTAACATTTAACTAAGAATTTATAAATTCTAAACAAATATTAACATTGCTTAAAAACTCTATAAAATTAATTTTTACTTGTTATAAAGTAATTCTAACAAAAAATAAATACTGCTGCTGTTTGTTTTCTCTGTGTCATTTATTTTTTAGTTGAAAATTAATTTTCTTATTATTATCTATATTTAAAGTAATTAAACTGTTAAATATTCCATTAAAATCTACTTAAATTTGAATAGAGAATATGATTTTCTTCTAACAAGTTATCATTTATCCGATTTAATAATATAAATAAATGAAAAAAAAAAAAAAAAACGAAAAAGGTATTCTAGTTTAGTCATTAGTATGGAATTAAATAGTGTAAATACTAATGGAGAGTGGTGTTAGGGAGAAATTTCGTAGAATTTTTAACAAAACATTAAGCGTGACCGACTGTCATTACTCATTTTATTGTAATTTATGTTATTTCTCATTATTTTTGTTTATTTATATATATGTTAACAATGTTGCAGGCTGTTATAATTCTGTTGTTCATTCTACGGGTTGATGTCCACTTTGTTTTATGCTTTTACCATTTGTGTTTTTCAATAAATTATTAAATTTATTTTGACCACCTATTGTTATTGTTAATCAAACTTGGTTGGAAGTTTATTGCACTGTTTTCATTGATATAATTTTCGTATAACAAAAAACAAAAAAAACATTTAGCGGTTGATATGCAGCTGTGCCTATGACCCATTAGTTAATCAAAGAGCAATTCACTTAAACACAATAAATTTGTGTTTTAATTTTTAAAACTTTCTTTTATTAATTTCACTAAAAATAAAAGTTTATTCTGCTAGCATAAAAATATTCTCCACTCACATTACTAATAAATTTACAGAATTAATAGTTCAAAGAATTACATTTCTTGTCATCCAGTTAGAAATTTTTATATTTTTAAACCGAAATATAAATCAAATTACAGTAGAAAAGTTAATAAACAAGAAAATATATTGCTTTTAAAACCGAAAAATAAGAAATAAAAGCTTAAAAAATCTGTAAAGTAATAAAAAAAAAAATAAAAAATGACAAAATATCTACCAAATACTTTGTGCTATTTGCTTTGTGCTTTTTTTCTTTTTAATCATAATAAATTTTATTTTTATTATTACTATTATTATTATTATATTTAAAGAGAAAACTTTAGTTAATAATAATAATAATAATAATACATAAATATGTATGTCATGTTGGTGTTTCATTGTGTTTTCCTCCAATTTTGCGTCGCATCATTTTTATTATGAATAATTTTTTTTTTTATATATATGTGATTAGGGGGTGTTGACGCGGTCTAAACATTTATTTTTATTTATTTATGAAAAACATTAAAGAAAAAACCTTTAGGGTATATTTTTATTTTATATTTTTGTTTTTTTGTGCTTTTATAACTTTTATTCAAAGCATGTAATCATTATGCTTTAGTTGTATCATCTACACACTTGTTTTATCATCTTGTGTTCAGTTCATACTTTTATTGTAATTGTAATAATTTTTATTGCAATTTTCTTGTTTTGTGACACTAAAAATATGAATTTTTATATTTTTGTCCACATGTGGAATACTGTGTTTAATCACTTTTTTTTTTTGATGAATAAAAATTATTTTAATATCATCTCATAATTTTAAAAAACGCTTTTATTTCTCTTTATAGCATTATTTTCGTTATAATTTTTTGATAACGAGAATAAAATTTACATTTTAATTGTGTGATAAATTTTCTTTAATATTTTTTTTTATTTTAACGCTTTTAATTCAATTATTGTGCTAAATTTTTATTTAAATAAAACTCAGACGCAAAAAAATGATTAGAGATTTCTTTTACTATACATATATATGTATATTCTGTTCATTTTCATAATTTTTGTTTGCATCATGAATGCGTAAAGAATAAGAAAGCAAAACTATGTTAGATAAAACTATGCCAAATATAAGAATAAAAATAAAATAAATTGTTAAAGACGTTCATTAATTCAGTTGGGAAAAAAATTCACTTAATCCTCAAAACCACAAAAAATTCAAATCACAAAACAGAAATATTATTTGCTAATGCTGTTTGTCAACATGATAAAAAAATATGTTTTTTTAGTTTTAAAAAAAGGCCCATAAATAACTGTTATTACCATTTAATTCATAATTTTACATAAAAACACTATTTGCTTTCTATTAAAAACAGAAAAATTAATTCTCGCTCTAATTGCAACTCTTATATATTTTGCTAAAAAAAATGTTCACTAAAACAAAGTCACAACACAAAATCAATTAATTTATATACGCAGTATGATGGTTTAAGTGCTATACAAATAATAATAATAATAATAATTAGTATTATTGCGAAAACAAAGTGTTAATTTAAAACTAACAACGGCACAAAAACAATATATGCTCAACTAAATGTTATTAAACTATACATTTGTTGCAACAAAAACTTTAAAAACTGAAGAGGAAAAATTCTGTTGCAAAATTTTATAAAATAATAAAATAAAATTAGCATCAGGGAAAATATTGTTGAATAACATTTTAATCCGTATTAATTATTTATACTCTTTATACATTATTATTGTTATTTTATTTAATTCAATGCACATTAGTAATTATGAAAAAAAAATATGACTGAGTAAAGCTCATTGATTTAATCTATTTATAATAACCATAATAATAGTTATAGTATTTTTTTTAACAAGTGCAAATTAAGCTTCGATTACATTTTTATTTTGCACACAAAATATACCCTGAATTCCCTTTATAGGCTTAATAGAGAAAAAAAGTTAAATTTTTAGGCCTAGCAGTGGCTTAATATCGGGTAGAGGATATAGAATAGTGAGTGAGGCTTAATAGAGTGCATATTTTATTAAAAATAAATTTGGAAAAGAAATATTGAATCTTCCTCATCGGAAGAAGCAACATTCATCTTCATCTAAACAAATAATTCATCAATTTTTCACGGAATATACAAGTTTCCTCTTCCCATTCGTTCATATTTTAGTACAATTAAAAAGCTAGTGGCTAAATAGAAGAATCCTAAAACATTTTGCAATTCAAAAATTTGATGCCTAATAGAATGTAGTGGTAAAGGTAATTCAGAGTACTATAAATTTGCAGAGTAGTTTCTATCTGTTTACTTTCTATAAAAATAAACTTTAATTGTACATTCCTAACTAAAATAATATATTATTTAAGTTTTATATTAACGAAATAACGCAAGAAATTTATTATCTTAAATGATGATGATCAATATGTAGTCAGCAAAATAAATTCCATGCGTATTCGGTAATAAATTCACTAGAAATATGATCACATTCAATGTTTAAATTTGATTTACGTTTTCATCATTAATAAAAGGATATTTATTAATATTTTCCAGCTGTGCTTTATCATAAAAACTATTAATACAAATTATTATTATTATTATTAAAATACTAACATTATAACATAGAACGAAATAGAATATCGATATTTTATTTTCTAAATAAGGAAAAGAAAATAATAATTAACCAAGTGTAATGACTAAATAAATAAATATATATAAATAGACATTATTTAGTTTTTGTATTTTTCTACTTTACGTTATGAATGAATGACAAATAAAATCAAAAGAAATAATAATTTTCTCAATAAACATATTTAATTAAATCAATAAATATTTATATTTTTATTTGTTTATTTCAACCGTCAACCTGCGTTATAAATAATAAAAGAGAATGAGCGAGAGATTTTCACGTTCTGGTTGCATAGGCGCATATATATACATAAATACTCGCTGTTCATAGTTTATTTTCACTTTGATTACATAATCGAATTTAAATTTATGAAAATTATTTATTTTTGTTGGAAAAATGTATTGTATGTGTGTGTGTGTATTCTAGCATATTATTTTTATTGGACGTTTTAGTGTTGTGAAAAATTAAGAGCTTTTTGATTGCTACTACAACTACTGTTTTGACATTTCATTATTTACTTTGCTTTTATTCAATTAGTATTATTTTGCTCTAGTTTTATTTGATGGACATAATATAGTAAATATTTAATTAACTCGACTATCAGATAGAAATGTATTTCTATTGTTACCTAGGTAGTATATTGATTGTTAAATTATTGCCACCTATAAACCAAAGTGATAAAAAAGTTTTTTTATTTGAAATTTAATATTCTATGCAATTTCTGTTGTCCATTCTAGCGTTAGTATTCAGGGAGAGGTATTCAACCATCAAATCACTGTCGCAATTGAATAAATAATAATGTGTGAATGCTTTTTTTTTTCATTTGTATTATTTATTACAAATAATTTAATTTTAAATTTATCATAAAAGAAGAAAAAATAATCATAAATATAACAGATAATAATATAAATCAGGGTTAAGTGATTTATAAAGAAATCTATTCGTATGCCCGCCCGGATTTATTTTCTTATTTCTGTTAAATACGTTTATATCCGAGTATATTTTCCATCTATTTTTATATTGAAAATGATATAAATAAGGTTTGCATGTTGAACAATTTTTATATTTGTTCATCGATCCAACATTTTCGATGTTTGGTTTAATATTTTCGTTTTTCTTTATTATTTTTCTACATTTTTGTTTATAGAAATTTCTTTAGAAACTCTATGTGTGTAGGAATTTCTTTACACAATCAATTTGATTTTTCTGTAAAAGATCGTCAATAACAGTGGTCGTCAATGGTTGGTGTACTATTAGTTAGCATAAACAAATTAACAACTTATGAGCTTTCTTTAAAAACTATTAATAGTTTAATTTTTTTTTTCTTTTATTTTCGTTAAAAAAGCAAAGAAATATTGAAGAAAAAAAAAATAAAAGTTAAAAAAATATTATAGATATAAATAAATAAAGATATGGGAAATAAGATCGCATGCAAGGAAAACATTTTTTTTTATTCCTTTTTCCTTCTTACTTTTTTTTTTGATTATGTTTATCGTTTTTATGGTTTTTCCTTTTTGTTTTTGTATCAAACCGATTTAGAATAAAATATTTATTTATTTTTTTGTATTTTAAGGTGAATTAAAAAATAAAATCAGTAAAAAAATGTAACAAAATTTTGATTTATGAATATGAAGAAGGAAATCAGGTAAAAAATTTTAATTAAAATACAGAAATAACAGGTCGAGTAAGTAATGTATGCTCTAATTTTCAAATTGTGCTTTTTCCAATGAAAATAATAAGATTTTAAACAACCTTTAATAGTTTGTTTAGTTTTCTTTTCTCATTTATAGAAATATCATTAAAATATATTAAATATTAGTATAAAATAGACTAAGTTATAAATAACACCAAACCAACACAATACTTAAATCGCGAAAGCAGCAAATATTAAAGCAGAATAATCACGTTTAAAAAAAAAATGAATAAAAATAATTTATAATGCATAAAAAATAAAAAAATGCAATCAAAAATCGCTAAAAGGCACTGGAAAATGAGTTGAATAAAAATTGAATATATGTATAAACAACTTGTTGTGTGAAATTGATTTTCCTTCTTTTTTTTTTTTTGAATAAAAACCATCAAACAACCAGAAAAAAAAACCACTTTAATATTCCTTCAACTATAAATAAGCTTAATATAAATCGTATACGTCACAACACATAACTGTTTTAATTTTATTTTTTTATTATTATTATTAAATAAATCTCTGACCGAATGGGATTTTTATCCACCGTCGCCGTGCTTTCATTTTACATTTTTTATATTATAACGTTAATTTTATAGCCGGATGAAAACAATACTTTAAAAAACCTTTACCAGTTTAAAATGCGACACAAAAATTTCCTGGTTATTAAATTTATTTTTTATTTTTTTTTGTTCTTGTTTATCGTTGGTAGCATTTTTATGGTTTTATGTACATTTTGAAGGACAAATATATATTTAGCGGGAAAATGAGAACACACGAAAAAAAAAAGAAGAAAATTTAATAATTTCCTGAATTAAAATACTCCTCTGTGTAAAAAAGCACATATTCGATTTATTTTTTCTATTTTCTAAGCGAAAAACGAAAAAAAACACTAAAAATTTTATTAACACTTTGTTGGATGGTCATTTTGATATTTTTGGGCCTTTAAAAAGCGTTTAACAAGTTAAAGGAACCAGAGCAGCATTATAATTTAAGCTGCTTCTCGTTTAACATTTATTTATATTATTTTTCGCATCGTCGTCGTTACCGTACTGATTCTTTATCAATCATTGACTTGAATGATTTTTATTATAATTTATTTACTTCCGCTTATTTTATTTTTGTGATAGATGATTTCATTTATTATTATATATTTTTTCTATCTTTTTATATACATTCTCAATCCCCATTATATTACCGTCTCTTTACGCCTACGAAAAATCCACGAATTTTCTATTTTTAATATAAAAATAAAAATGTTTTTGATTTTCTTGTTTACAAATTACTAATTCATATTGATTTTTATTATTTTTTTACATGATTACAAAAGCGCCGAAGAAAAATATATTTATTACTGTATAAATGTATTTTCATTGTTATTAATATTTTACGGTTCATCTGGTTGTTATTTTTTTTTTTACCATCCTTATTATGGATACTTATGGTTATGTATTAAATTGTGCAGTCATTTGTAGATAATTTTATATTCTTTTCATTGTTATAGAGCATATACAGTAGACAGGATTTTAGATGGAAATTACTAATTTGAGACAAAACTCTGGAAACCCTTTACACACTATTGTTAAGGCAATGCCTATTTATGATTTTAATAACTATAACTGGCAAGTAGATAGTTGCCAACGTTTGGACAAAACAGTAGGAGCTTTAAGTTTATTACATAAAATTAATCAAAAATCAATCAATTGATCACAGTTAAACATTTGGGTGCTGATTATTATCAATTTTCCTACCGAGTAACCTAAAAACCAAAACTATAAGTGCTGCTTCTACATCGTTATTCAATTGACTGAACAGCCTTATGCTTAACCAATTATCTTAATAAAATTAATTCTAATTCATTTAGCTCAATAGAAGATCAATTGAAATTTCACTTAATTTATGTTTATCGAGAGAAAAATCGCCAAAATAGAATAAAGGTGTGAAAAAATTAGCTGCTTGCAGAAACAACAATAATAATAATATAAACAAGTATAAAAGTCAAGTAGGGATACGAATAATGCTTTTATTATTTTATTCTTTAGGGGATAAAATAAATTATTTTTACCATTCATCGATTGAAACATCACCATCACAATAGTTTTTTGAACTGAAAAATAATCAAAGCAGGAGAGTCAGAGTACCAGAAGCAGTTGCAACCAATTCTTTACTATTATTGTAATACAATTCACATATTCTTATGGTTTTAATAATAATTATTGTTAAAAATTTATACAAAAATTATTTGTAAAGCGTAAAGGTATAAAAAATTATATAAAAAATCCAGCCGCATTTTGAATATGAGTTTAATAATGCCAAAAGCAGTACAGAATTTTAACAATTTTCGCATTTTAATTATTAGTATTCTCATGTTTGTATCTGGACTTTATAACGCCAAACAATTTCATTTGCTTCTTATACTGTTCACCATGTCCATTGTCGAGTAAAATGCCTTAAGCCTTTTTATACCTTTTTATTCCTTTATCCTATATTTTTTTTCTTGATTACATTTTGCACTTTCAATGTTTTCTATGTTGCATACTATTATTTGGCTAACAGGTTGTTTATTTACATTTCTTTAATTAATAAATATAGCATTTCTGAATACATAAAATGGACAAATTTTAACCATTTAATATCACTTAGATATTTATAATTTAATTTAAATAAGTAAATCTTACTTAATTTAGAAATAAATATAATAAAATCAACAAATATTTTCCACTTGATAATTATATTATTAAAAGTTTATTAAAAGCTCAATTAAAACAATAATCAAGCGTAGCGTCAAACCACAGTAAATGTAAGTAAAAAGAAAAATGACATACAGACAATGCTTAAAAACTTTTCCATTTAACTCATTTACCCCAAATTACCTTAACCAACCACCTAAATAAAAGTAATACAAACACAAACAACGGATAAAAAAAAAAGTTTAACACAACTTTCTACACGATTAACAATTGGCAACAGCAAATATATATATTTATATCATCAACAACAACAACAACAACAGCAACGACTACCAGCAGCAGCAGCAGCAAAATGTTAACAATCTTGTCGACAATATAAATGACATTGAAAAAAAAAAATAGGAAAAAAAATTGTCATTAGCTTATCTGTCTGATTTTTTTCCTTTTTTTTTGCTCCCCTATTATTTGAGCTGGATATTTAGTTTCTTTTTTTTTCGTTATTATTACTATTATTTCATTCTAAATAGAAAAAATAATCAAAATGTATTAGAAGAATAATAATAATAAAAAAATAAATGGTTAAAAACATTAATAGAATGTTTATAAACCGTGAAAGGTGAGTGTATGGTAATTACACGGTTACCTCAACTTGAAAAATGTCTATTTCCTCGATTATTTTTAAATAAATAAATATTTTGACATGTTCTTTGTTCGATTAAGACTTAAATAAAGTTTCAATCAAAATAAATTCAACAAAATCTTGTCCATAAGATTATAAATTCTTAAATTCAAAGTAAAATTTCTTATTTATTCAACTTTTTATATTCAAAAAGTAACTAATGTTATAAAAATCAAGTAGAAAATCACCCTCTTTAGCTACTTTTCTTTATTATTATTTTATATTATTTTATTAAACTTTAAGCATTTTATACAAACAAAACTGAACGCACATGATTAATATCATTATAACATCCGTAGCAAGTGTATATAGTATATGTTCAGATTTTACTTTGCATCTTGATTCTGTTGTTATTATTGTTTGTGGATATAAAAATATATATATTATAAGGGTTATACCTTATAACTTAACGTTAAGTATATATATTTTTCTACTTCTCTATGTTTATTACTAATCTTACGTTGTTTTTTCTTTTGGGTAAAATATATTAGGCTGTAAAATGTAGAAGCTGATTTTTTATTCTTATTTTCGCATTATTTCGTCTAGTTCTTCACCTATGATTTTTATACTTTTTTAAATTTATCATGTACGTGTTATTATTAGTTAAATAAATCATAGCTATGCATACATAGGTAGAAGATATTTTTATTATTTTGTTGGTTGCTGATATTTAATACTGTTGATGATAATAATAAAAATAATGATGATGATGATGATAATGGTTAATATCATTATGAATTTTTTGTTTTATTTTTATAACAAAAAAAAAAAAATAAATAAACCGCAATAAATAAGAAAAATAATATACAGTGGTACCTCGACATACGAGTTTAATTCGTTCCGTATCCTTGCTCGTATCTCATGCAATGAAGATCCTCCAACTCGTGTAATCTGTAGTCATACGATTCCTCGTATCTCAAATCTTACTCACATATCTTAAAACACTCGTATATTAGGACAATCGTATATCGAGGAGGTACCACTGTACACTAAAAGCTCATTTACAGTACTCAAAATAAATGTAAAATGTTCATAGAATTATTATTTTTCAATTTATTTATCTTATATCCAATGTAATAATCACTTGTTTTGCTTTCAAAAAAAAAAAATCCATTATTTTAATAATTTAATAATAATAATAATAATAATAATAATAATAATAATAAATAATCATAATAATAAAATATTTATAAATAAAATTGTATATATAAAAAAATTTTAAATATTAAAAATACAAAAGAAAAATAAATACAACAAATAATAACCAACAATGCTCATTGGGAATTATTGAAAATTATTATTATGTTGTGTCACGTTATGGGATTTTTTACGTTTGTATTATTATTTGTTATTATTAAAATAAAATAAAATAAAATAAAAACTAACCAAAGAAAGAAAACGGAAAATTACATGTCCCAAGTGTAAATAATAAAAATGACAAAGAACAAAGAACGACAGAAGCAGCAGCAGCAGCAACAAGAGTAACAAAATATAAAAGCACATAAGAAATGTATATATACATATATAATCAAGTCAAGACCAAGTGTTTATTTGAATATAAACAAACAAAACATTCAGAAAAGAATTGAAATTTATTATAACTGCACGGACGGACAATCTTTAAGTTATTTTTAAAGTATATTCTTCCGGTGATTATCTTTAAACGGTTTATACATGTATTCAGTATTATTTTTAGACTAACTTCGAATTATTGTTCATTCGCGTGATAACAAAAATTCAATGCAGTTTTTCTATCGTTAAAATTAAATTTCTTAAAATCGTCCGCCAGAGAAGTAACAACAACAACATTGGGAAAAACTTAACATAACGCTAAACAGGGTTAACGCGACAAAGAATTTTTATTATGGTTATTATTTTTATTTTTTAACTTTATTATTCTATGTAAATAATAAAAATAAGTGAAAAAATGCACACGAGTATGTTGGATTATATGAAATTTAGGTCATAGACATACATATGTATATATAGGTAAGTTAGTTGCTATTTAGGTAGACAAACAGGCTGGCGGCTGATTCGTTCGGTGTATATGTGTTAAAAAAAGCTTATGAAAAAGCTTGTAGAAAAAAAACAGAGTGCAGAAACAAGAAAGAGAATCATAAAATCACATTAAACCAATTTATATTCAGATACTGTAGTAGATTGTTTTTTTCAAATTCAACTATTTTTATACTTTTTAACATATTTATATATTTAGCTTTTCTTGTAGCAGAGTAGCGTTAATACTGGGGAAAAAAGTTTCCTATTGTCGATGCCGTTGTTACTATCAGCACAATATAAATCGATGTTTAAAAAAGATAAAATAGGTAAAACTAAAAATATGTTATTTCTATCATTAAATTCCTATAAAATTCGATTGAAAAATTATTTGTAGCGCACAAATCCCAACTCAATAAGTTTTTCTTATAATTTTTCCTCATTTACACATTTTTATGATTATTTTTCTCTTTAGTAACTTGAGTTGTTTATTTTTTATTTTTTACTTCCTACAAACAACAGAAGACAACACAGAATACAATAGACAATCACATTTATTACATTTCACCGTACTCTATACTGTACTCCGCCACTAGGACTTTGATGTTTCCTTTTATTGTTAAACAAAATTCTTTAAAAATATTTTTCATTTCTATTTTATTGTACCATACTATACTACAGAAAAGCTTTCTTTTCATTTTATTGTTAGGAAAAAAGATAGTAAAAAGCATATAACAAGTGAATAAAAAATTAAGAAAATAAAATTTATGCTGCCTACTGTTCATTTTTTACGAACATTGGTAACGAACAAGATAAAAACAATTTTCAAGTTGGAGATTCTATAATTTATGTCTAAAACAAAAATATATATATTTGTTTATTTTATATTTTTCTTTATGATAATGAAGCATTTTTCATGTTTACTCGTTGTGCTTCACAAGACAGACGAAATCATAAGATGTTTTTACAAGAAATCGCGTCCTACAAACAAAAAAAAAACATATTTTATTTATTTTTTAATATTCTACGTGTTTGATTATTGCAAAATATTAAAATAAGAAAAACGAAAAAAAAAAACAAATCCAATCTGTGGCTGTGTAAAAAAAATAAAAAAAAATATTAAGAAATTTCTTTTCGCTGATTTTCACCAAAGAAATAATGTAAAAGAACAAAAAATTTGCTTTACAATTTATTTATAGAAATATTATAAGCCTTAAGTTATGTGTGGGTTTTCTTGCTTTTAAGAAGATAATCATTTATCTCTGCAGGCGCATTTTTTTAGTAAAATTTAAGTAAAAACGCGATAAATTAGCGACTGTTGATAATCAAAGTAATAAACTTTTTTCAATGCAAAAATAACCACCATTTACGACAATATAGATTGTTTACTTCACAAAAAAGCACTTAAGAAATACAAAAAAATAATAATCAATTCCAATTAGCGTTTGTTTTATTCCTGCTTTCGACACTTCACTATCAATGCAATAATTATTCCGTGAAAAACTACTTAAGAAAATCTCAATAAAAAAAATCGTGATTCAAGAAAAATGTCATAAAAGCTTGAAAAGTCTAATAAACAAAAATGAATAAAACTTTAATAAACTTATTGTTTGGTGCAGCATTATGCAAGTTTAGTTAAATGTTAACAAAAGCTTTAAAGATTTATTAAAACGTTGCGCGGTTGTTCATTACACGGTAGAAGAACTTAGCAACCTTTAGCACCGATTAAAAACTATAAAGTAAAAAAGAATTCTTTGCAAAATTACTACTCCTACTGACATCATTATTTCCGTTTCTAAGCAAAAAAGAAAATCAGAATAAATATTAAAATCATTAAAAAAAGCAACAACATTAATATCGTCACAAGCATTGAATGACGTCATTTAAGTTGAATATAAAATTCATGAGAAAAAACGGCAGACAAACAGCAGAGAAATTAAAAAAAATTGCAACATATAATTGCAAGCACAGCGAACAATGTATGAATAGTTGAAAAGGAAAATAAAATGAAAATCGTTGTAATTAACGCAAATCTTAATGGGTAACTAATACCATCGCCCGCTTTTTTATTTTAGTTTTTTTTTTTTTTTATAAATTCGCAATAATTTTTTGCAATTTCTGTATCGTTTTGTTTTTTTTTTGCTTTCAATTTTTATATTATAATCAGAGAAATAATAATTTTCATATTGCTTTTGTTTTATTTTTTTTTTACTCTAAATATATATGCAAAAAAAAAATCATGCAAAAAAAAGCATGCAAAAAAAAAAATAGGAAAAAAGTTAGATAAAATAAATGGGAATAAAATTCACAGATGAAATGACAAACTAACCAACCTACTTTTATGGCATTTTTTTTTAGTTGCAACAAAAGAGAGAAAAACTTCTTTAAAGTTTTTATTTTTTTTTTTTTTTGCATATTATCAGCATCAGCAAAAAGAACAAAAAAAGCAGCAAAATTTCCGGGTAGAAGAAAATAAAACGACCGGGGAAAAAAAAAAAGAAAAAACTTTAGATTGAAAATTGACAAATTAGAGTAAAATTTATGTTTGGTAAAAAAAAAAAAAACGTGAAAAACGAGAAGACTTTTGATTTTTATTATTTATTTTTTGTGTATGTGTCGTTCAATAACCGAAAGCTTTAGATAATAGCAAACAAATTTTTTCTTTATCCATTGTTGCTTCCATAAAATATTTAACAGACAAATGAGCAACCAAAAGAAAAAAAAAATGAAAGAAAATTATTTAAATTAACAGCAACAACGTAGGCGGCGGCATAAAAAAAGCTTCAAAAACAAAAGCTCAACAATAATAAATCAAACATTTTCCCAATTGTATTATAAAAAAGAAAAATGCTAAATAAACCAAACAAGAACCTAAATAGCAGCAGCAACAGCAACATCAGCAGTAACAGCAACGAGACCGGGCAACAAAATACAAGGAATAAGAAAGACGGAAAAATAATTCAACCAGAGTTTTTTACTGCATAAAAATGACAATAAATTTTTTCCTACTTGATTTTCTTCGTTTTAGGAATTTCTTTTCTGTTTATTTTTCTCTCTCTGCTAAAATTTATTAAGTAAACTTTTATGTGCATTTTTAGTGGTCGTACTGCTGCCACGGTTGTTACTGTGCTGATACTTAGTTCAATTTTTTATTGCTTCGCATTTTACATAAATAAATTATTATATCAATTAGTAGGTTGGTTTGGTTGGATTTAATAAATAATTTTTCACGTTTTATTTATTTATTATATTATTTATAGTTTAAAAGAAACTTTAAAGTCTCTTTAGACTTACTAATAAATTATTTCAAAAAAAAAAAAACATTTTTTATCGAATAACGAAATACTTAAGTATAATTTGTTTAAATTAATTAATTTTTTCTTATATAAAACAGAAAAAATAATAATTTCGTATAAATCGTGTTTAAATAATTAAAAGGTCGATAATTTTATGTAAATAAATCGAATTTGTTATGAAAATTTTTGCAAAAATTTTGTTATTCGTTATAAATGCCTTAAATAATGTTATTAATCTTGCTAAAAGATTTCATAAATAGCAATTAACCAAGTTTTAATTAAATTAGAAGTCCGATAAAATCGTGATTTTTCGCAAATTTATTTTTAAAGCAAATTAGCAACATAGCTAAAAATAAAAATCTTAAGAATACTTCCGTTTTGGTTATATAATTTTAAAACTAAAAGTTAATTAAAGAAAAATCAATTCTTTTTTTTCTTATCACCTAATCAGCTAACTATTGTTCTACTTCAATGCGTGGCATAACTAGACTTTAACAATTAAATCTGAACATTTCTTTGCAAATGAATTAAATTTCATCCTTTCTTATATATATATAAAACTTTATTCGTTGTTTCTGAATGTATGTGATGCAAAAAATTGCATTCAAGAATAATATTAGCAATATAAAAACGATATCAACGTTGAATATGCTTGTTGAGTACACAGTAGAATTCTGCAACAATTTTTACAAAGTTTTTTTTACCAGTCTTATGATATTTATGTACTGAGAATTTATTTAAAGTTGATAGAAAATTAATTCCCAAGATATAACAAACTATTTATGAAAATGTCATCTTATAACTAATTATGTCATTTATTTTGCAAAAAAAAAATTAAACTCCTTCACTTACCTCCTCATAAATAAAATTATCAATTTCCTCCAATGGTTTTCCATACATATTTTGTGGAAATGGTTCAAATTTTTTTGGCAATAATGCACCATCTTCCACTGACACTTTTGAACGTGGATGAAAACCATATTCACGTACCAATTGGATATGTCTTGATTCATGTTTGTCCTGTGATTTTTCTGTATAGGCAACAACTTGTGCTTTTGCTCCTCCTGAAAAAATGAAAAAGTAATTAAAAAATTGGCATTATTTTCTAATTAAAAGTAAAGTAAATAAATAAAGCGAAAAAATACAATTTAAATTTTTAATTGAATTAATTAATGATGAGGAAAATTCAATTAACAAAAAATGTATATAAAAAAAATCTTTATTCTTATTTCGTGAACGCATTTATTTCTTTTTTTTTTTTTTTTGTTGTTCCTGCTATCTCATAAATTCCATATTTATACCAACGAGAACATAATTTTCCATTTATATTTGCCTAAATATTGTTTTATTTTGCAACAAATGAAACAAACAATATGCTGTATATATACATGTCTGTGCTTTTATTATTTATATGATTTAAAATATTTTAATAATTTTTTATTTTATTTTATTAAAAAAAAAACATTTTTAATTATTTATAATTATTTTGTTTTTAATTGATTAAATTTTAATTATTTATTTATAATTAAACAGATAAAAGTCACTCCGTTAACGCAAATTTGCTATACAATTGATGTACGTTTTTAGGTTATAATGCGGTTATTATTACATTCGTATATTAATTTAATTATATAACTTTTGTTATATTAATTAAAAAATAACTAAATTAATAACTAAATTAGTTACAGTCATATGTATCAGTTAATAATAGTCATTATTTTTATTAATTATCTAAACAACTTTGACAGTTTTCATTTCTGGTCAATTTTTACTCGTAATCCCATATATTATTATTTCGCAAAATTATCCATAATTTTCATTCTAAACCAACATTATACTTGAATTTTGATTAATTAATAAATTATAAATGTTTATAAAGCCCAATCTAAAAATATATAAATAATGACAATTTTATTGATTCAAATAAAAATAATAATACAAAATAGAATAATATTAAAATACAAAAGCCAAGCTTTATTATTATTATTATTATCATTATTATTAATCATATATTGCACTAAATTAATTTCTATAAATTTAATAGACCGTGGTTTACTTTTTTACGCTTTGTAATTCATTTTAAATCATTCAATATACTTATTTAATTTGTGAATTTAGAAAATAATATTTATACTAACATTGAATAAGTGTTAAACTTGTAATAATTAAGTAAAACAATTAATTTCAATGCGTTCTAATTAAATTTATCAATTTTATTAAAAGAAAATTCAACTATGTGTTGTTACCGTTTTCGGTTCGGATATTGGATAAAGAAATTTTTATCAATATTCTTCACGTTATAATATTGTACCTGTTTAATGTTTCTTTTTATTATTATTATTATTATAATTATTGTTTTCAGGGTTTATAATTCTATAATGGCTTGTTGGATATTTAACTAAGTGTAACAAAAGTTTTATTTTTATATACATATATTTAAATTTATATTTTGCTATTTCATTTTGAGCTTTTGGTTTTGTAAATGTCAAAAGTGTGGAATGATATAAAGTACATTTATACACGCTCGCCCATATGTTGTTATTTTTAATACAATAATTCATTTTTTTTTTTCTGTTTGAGGTTTTTCATATCTTTTCCGACCAAAAAAAAAAGCTCAGCCTAACTGAATTTATGATTGTTTTTGTTACTTGGTTATTTGCCGCTGTGTTGTTGTTACTATGCTTGTCACTTTCATCGCAGTGAAAAGACACTAAGCAGTAAAAAAGCATTTATTGTATACAACTAGCCAAACTCATGCAAAAATGTGGGATTTATAGAAATTTTTTTTTTCTAAATTATTAAATATAATTATGACATAGGTTTGACAGTGAGTGGCTCAAGCTAATTTTATTTATTAATTAAGCGACAATATCTACAGTACCAATATTAACCTCTATCTACAACAATAAAATTTTAATGAATTAATAAAGCTTTTTTACGCGATAAAAATACAGACAAGAAAAAACGAAATAAAATAATTAAAGAGAATCGTGCTTTTGTCTTTTTCATTAAATATTTTAAATGAATGTATTTTCATTAATAATTAATAAATGTAATACAAATAGTAATAGAAATAAAATGTTTAATGAATTTTCGTACAAATAAATTTTAATTAAGCTTTGACAGTAAAAGCACATTCATAAAAGAAATGAATAAAATTAAATAAATTTTGGTTTTCCAATTGAATAAAAAAACCCTTTAAATGGATTATTATTATTTTTTTTCTTTACACAATTCTTGAAAATATATAGAATTGTTAACTCAATACGGTAATCAAGGGTTTAGCCTTTAACATAATAATTTAATTAGAAGAAAAGAAAACGAATAAAAATTAAAGCCAATTTAATAAAAGCACAAAAATTCACCAATTCATTACATTTTACGTAAAATCAATAAAATAATTATAATATTAGTCATTTTTATCTTTGCTAGATGATAATAAATTTATTACTTAACAAAGAAAAACCGAAAAAGAAGAAAATTAAGATGTTAAATCTTAGATCAGATTTCGTGGTGTGTGCTTAGTTTTCCCTGCTATCAATTTTCTTTTTTCGTTGTTTTGCATTTTATTTATTTATACCTTTAAAGCAGATAATGTCTATTTAAGTTCTAGATTTAAAATGTAAGACATTTGAAAATAAGATAAAACAATATTATAGAGAAGAAGACATAAAGAAGACATTCCAGCTCGCTTTGAATTATAAGATCTTGAGTTTTTATTTTTTTTTTGCTTTTCTTTTCTTCTGTTCATCAAATTGATTTTCTTGTATTTTCATTTGCTTTTGTAACATTTACGCGTGTCTTTAATAAGAACAAAAAACTGGTATACAAATAAATCCATTTGATGTTTTTATCCTTCCGGCTTTCTTTATTTTGGAATATTGTTTTACGTTTCTATCTAATATGCTTATAATGCTATGGTATCTCTCTACCTAAGCTCATTCTTCCATTATGGGTTCAATTTTTAAACCCACTTCCAATTACTCAGAAAAATAAAATAAAAAACCATTAAATAAGAAAGGATGTTTTCGCATCAAACAAAATCTATTTATCTGTAACATTCAGTCACACTAGAATCATTGAAATTATACTAAAATTCTACTAAAATTTTGCAAGTATAAATATTGACTTAGGATTAATTTGCAAAAAATAAACAAATGCCATTTCTTTTATTATTATTTAATTTTATTCATGTTGTAACATCAAGGTGTAATAAAAAAAAAAACAACAACAGAAGCAAT
The DNA here is from genome assembly GCA_963942525.1 of Ptychoptera contaminata. Taxonomy (NCBI): domain Eukaryota; kingdom Metazoa; phylum Arthropoda; class Insecta; order Diptera; family Ptychopteridae; genus Ptychoptera; species Ptychoptera contaminata. The sequence continues at coordinate 35,428,468 of OZ012638.1, read as the reverse complement.
GTGACTAAAAAATTCGGTTAATGTTTTCATCTCTAGACAATAAACATTCACTTTTTATGACATTTAAAAGATTTTCGTTTTTCTTATTTTCCAAGCAAAAATGTCTTTGTGTCTTCTTTAGCAAAGATTTAAATAATTTGTTCATCTATTTAGTAAAAATAAATAAAAATAATAAGACACAATTCATATAAAAAATGTGTTAATGAAAAAAAGGTTACAAGTGTTTGTGTGTTAAAATGATGTAATTAAAACCGGAAATTAACTCAAATAACTTTATTTTCTTTTTTTTACTATATTGTTATACAAAAATCAGATAAATTTTCTTTTCTAATTACGTTAATTACCAGCCAAAATCAGGCTTTTACATTAATAATTTTTTATTCAACACTGTACGTAATACTAACAAAAATCCACATACTACGTTACACACACAAAAAAGGAAGTAAATACAGAGAAAGGAAAAAACAAACGTAATTTAATTAAATTACAATCAATTAGCCAATAGTTACCGGATTGTATAAATAAATAAATGTATTAAAAATGAAACAACCAAATAAACATTTAGTCATTAACGAAATATAAATAAATATTAGCTTAATTACAATCATTTAAATAATCGAACAAGCAAAAAGTAGGCAGGCAGGTAGGCAAGCAGGTAGGCAGGCACACAACACAATAATATCCTGTATTATTTGGTTAGAGATGATAGAAGAAATCATTCAAGAAATGAAAAAAAATCAAACTAAACATAATTTGTTATTTTGACTCTATAATAGGGAAATTAAATTAAAATTAATAAACATTAATTAAGCAATTAATGCTAAATTTTATAAATAATAAAGAAAATAATTTATTTTTGCAAAGCAAATAGCAATACAATCAACACGATTGTATCAGTGATAAAAAAAAGCTCATTAGTCTGAATTTAAAACACATTTTTTTGCATTATTCTCCCCACTAAATAATTATTATATATTTTTTACAATATTTTTATTATTTTCTTTAAATTAATATTAACATTTTTCTTTATTCTAGATTTTATATACGATTCATGTTACACCACAATGCTGTTTACTTAATAAACAAGCATATATTTACCATGTATTATGCGTTGCGTTATGTTGTAAATTTGTGCTTAAATTGCTGGTTGATTGTTGGTTAAAGAAAAAAGTTCATATATACAAAAAAAAAAAAAAAAGCGAGACAATAAAGCATTTTTTACCGTATATTCAACTTGTTGACCTCATTTTTATTTAGCGTGCTCAAACAGCAATTACTATGGTAGTGTTTTTAGAACCAACAAAATATTATAACAATGAGGAGACAAAAAGTAACAAACATACCACCAAACACAGCAACTCAACGACAACAACAGGATCAAAATGAACAAAGAAAAGCCAAAACTACTAAGACGTTTACTTAGAAAAGGAAAAGAGGAAAACACAGGAAGTAAAAATTTAATGCTTTTACCTTATTTTGCAAAATTTAGAGATTTTTTAGAGACGAAAAGTCGCCATAATAATATGATAAATGCTTTAGACTATCGAAAGAGTAAGCATAGAGTTAGTATTTCGAAGACTAAGCAAAGAAAATCTATCGAATGATCAACATGTTTCAGTAAAATCACATAAAAACAAATTTAAATCAATTTTAAAAATTTAATACGATTGCGACAAACACTATTAACAACGGAACAAGAAATTTACCTGTAACTTCCTTGCTTTTTTTACCATAATTAATAAAAAAAAACAACCCCCATTTATTATCGACGCCTCACAAATATATTTTATAAATGTATTCCAGAAGCAAAAAAAAGCGACTTATAAATGTACAAAAATTAAATAAATAACAAATAATAAGAACGAAATAAGTGTACAAACACCCACTTTGGCATTTAGCCACAGATGCTCATTGTTAAGAAAAATGAGTATAAAAACCAGAAGAAGTAATAATGACATTGTACACACATATACCCAATTTTATTTATAATTTAAAAAAAAAAAGAAAAGAAAAAATCTTTATTATATTCATTTGTGTATATTATTTAGATAAACTTAAATAACATAGGAATTTTATGATTACTTGAATAAAAAGCTTTATTATTTGTTTATTCAATCATGTTATACTTAACCAGAAAAAAAATATATATATATATAATTTCATTTATTAATAATTTTACTGTTTTATTCGATGGACCATAATGGATTATGTTATTCACTGTAGTTAATGTATCAGGGTGAATATAAACAACACAAATAAATAAAACACAAAAATAGCATAAAGATAAGTCTTTAATTGATTTAAAAGGTTAATGGGGTTTTTTTTTTTTTATTTTTAATGAATTTAAAAGCTTTCTGTATATCAATATGTTTTCTTTAAATTAACTAAATTTATAATTATTTTTATTTCAAACAGAATAAACAGTACTACGTAATGTTTTTGCAGTAACGTATTATTGCAATTAAAAACAAGTTTTTAATGCATTAGAAAAATTATTTTATCTAAATAAAAATTAACCTTAAACGTTGTATGTAGTATGTTTAATTTCTTAACGAATATCTATTGTACTTATTCTTATTACATCTTTACAAAATTAAATTCAAATAGATAAAAACAAGTGTTTTCTGTGCATTAAAAATAATTAAACAATAGTTTATTAAAAATGTTAAAATTTGTGTTTATAATTTTACTCAATTTATCACTTATTAATTATGTTTATTCATTATGTGAATATAAAACCGAATATATAGATATAAATAATTATTCACATAAAAATATAACAATATGTTTGAATGGCGATGATATGGATACAATATTAAATAATTTAACATTAAATAATAAATTAAAAAATATTTTAATTATAAATAATCGTAGTGATGGTTATTTTTTTATTAATTGTAAATATTATTTTTGTACTTTTTTAATTTAATTTAATTTAATAATTTACCATTCAAAGTGTTGTTTATTTATATATTGACCAGTGTTGTGTTTATTTACATTTTTTTGTTGAAAAATATTGCAATTTTTTACTTATTATTCATTGTATTTTTACTTTTAATATATATTTATTGTAATAATTTTTAGAATATAAATTTCTTACATTATTATATTAGTTTTACGCAATAGTTTAATAAATAATAAAAACTAATTCACCTTGAGTAAAAATAATTTGACAAGTCGTGTCTCACATGTTGTATATGACAAATAGAAAATGTAAACATTTCGGCGCAAGTGTATTTCACCGATAATGCAAGGTTTTTGATTGAATGAAATTAATCTAACTGCTGCTCAAAGTATCTGCCCAATTTATCATTTTATCCAACAAATCATGATGGAATAACTTTTTCCACTCATTATTTTAATATTTTTCCTTTATCTTATATAAATAAATTTTCTTATAATATTTTTATAATAAATCTTACAGATGCATCGACAAATTTTGACAAAATAATGGAAATATCAAATTTAAATATAACAATAATAAATCATATGGAAAAATCATTTCTAAATGAATATTCTTTTATAAATTATAATAAATTAAATGTATTAACATTAATTAATTTAAATTTACAAACAATTAAAAATTCATGGTTTAAACAGAATAATATAATTGAGAAAATCACAATTGATGGAAATCAAATAAAAAGTTTAGATGAGAAAAACGTTCTACATTTAAAAGAATTAACAGAAATTAATTTAAATAATAATTGCATTGAAGAAATTGGTAATTTTACATTTAATCATATGAAATTATTAAGACGATTACATATGAATAGAAATATGATTAATAATCTGTATTTACATACAGAGAGTATATTCTTTTTACACTTAAATAATAATTTATTTACAGAGGTTAGTTAATTGCAATTTTTAATTTATAAGAAAAAGCTTTATTGATTAAAAACGTTTCATTTATACAAAAGAAAACAAAAAAGCCACAAACACAAATATATTAATTAATTTTATAACCTCTAACCTATATCAAAAAACATTAATACTTAATTTAAAAATAAGTTTATCATCAGCTTAAAAGAGAAGAAAAATTAATGAAATAATAAAGGTTAGCTACCATTTTAACACTTGCTATTAACACCCTAAAATATTAATGCGATAGAAAAATATCCAACAAGTTATATAAACACTTTACCAAGCATAAATATTAACTAAAAAAAAAAAAAAAAAACGAGAAGCGAAACCAATTAATCAAAAAGCAAACAACTTTATTACGTTCCCTTCATTTCACTTAATACGTAGACAGAATGAATATGCTTAAAGAATTCAATTGAAAATCCACTGTAACTTATAGAAAAGTATTTTTTTCTTCAATAAATCATAATATAATTTCTTGTGTTAAACTTAAAATACCTTTTAAAATAAAATTAAAAGCATTTAGTATAGATATTAACACTGAGCAAAAGACCGACAAGTATAACAGCAGACTGACAACAGACAGCAAAAGCTCGAAAAAAAGCAGAAAAAATCAATCAATTTTTATTCATTTATTTCTACTTAATATTTCCCATGCATTTATAGCTAAAACCAAATATGTGCACCACACACAGGTTTTCATTTTCATTTTTTAATCACAAGAGATTTTATAGAAAGATTTTTTACATTTAATCATATCCTTAACCACATACCTGACACACTGCACTTTAGATTTAAAAAGCTTTAATGTATAACAAATAAATTAAAAAAAAATACAAATTCAATATATTTTCTAGTGTTTTGATTATTGCGGTTTTTTCTTGTATTCCTATTGATTTTAATTCTATTCCCTACACTCAATACTAATCGATAATTAGTGAATTTTTTTATTTATTTATTTATTTTCAGATAAACGAATACAATTTTATACATATGCAAAATTTGCGTGTTTTACAAATGAAAAATAATAAAATAATAAAAATACATTTAAATGCATTTAGTGAGAATAAAAAAATTTATATTATCGATTTAAGTGATAATTTAATAAAAATATTAAATTTACAATTTTTATATAATTTAATTGGTTTACAAGATTTTAAGAATTTTTTCTCATTTAATAATAATTTAATTGCAAATATTGTAGCCAGTGATAATGGAACATTTGTTGATAATTATGAAAGAACTGAATTTCATCTGGCATTAGGTGGAAATTCACTATCGCAGGTAGATAACAGATGAAATATTAATAGAAATTAAATAAATTTTCTAATTTAATTATAGTTAAAACCAGACACACTGAGTACATTATCACTAATAACAATATTAAATTTATCAAATAATAATATAAAAAGTTTACAATCAATAAATACACTTATTAAATTGCAATACCTTGAAGAATTAATATTAAATAAAAATCAAATCAAAGAAATACAAACAAATGCATTTAAAAATTTTGAAAAATTACAAAAATTATTTATTGAAGATAATCACATTGAAACGATTAACGAAAATGCATTTAATAAAAATTTAAAAATTCTATCACTAAGAAATAATACAATAAAATTTCTAGACATTAATAATATATTATATTTGCAACAAATACAAGAATTAATATTAAAAGAAAATCAATTAGAAATGATAAATACAGAAAATTTATCATTAAATAAAAAAACAAGATTATTAATATTAAATTTAGGAAAAAATCATTTAAATATTTTTGATAATAAATTATTTATTATAAATCCATTTTTAATTGATCTTGATTTATCATTTAATAATTTTACATACATTAATTATAAATGGTTTTTGAATTGTTTTAATTTAAAATATATTGATTTGACACACAATCAATTAAAAGAAATTCATCCGTTTACCTTTTATAATATGAAATCGTTAATTGTATTGGATATTAGTTATAATGTAATTGAACATTTACCAGTTGATAATGATTTTCTTCCAAAGAAATTAAACGAACTTATTATTAATAATAATAAATTGACCTTTTTACCACATTTAAAAGGCTGGCTACCAGAGAGGTAATGATAATATATTGCGCATTTCTTTTACATTCTAGCATAATGATTTAATTTTCTTTCGCATTCACATTTTAGCATAACATCGTTACGATTGGAAGGAAATCCATGGCAATGTCACTGCTTAAATAATATAATTAATTATTTAGATAAAAATATCATTAATTATGATTTTTTTGATTTTGATGTTGATGAATTAAATGAATATTTTTTGGGTAAAAAACCATTATGTATTTCAACAAATCAAAATCATTGCATCACAATTATTGATTATGTTAAACAAATTAATATAGTTAATGATTTTTTTCATTTAATTAATATTACCGTAAATAATTCTAAAGAAATGGAAATTGTAAAAAAATCAACCGAAGAAATTATATTAAATTAATAAAATTAGAAAAGAAAAAAACGAATATTATCTACTGTCGAAGAAACAAATAAAGAAAATTTACCTTGTCCTTCATTTGGAGTAGCAGCTGCTGCATCTGTCATTTTGCAGTTATGAAAATAACACTTAATTTCCACATGAACAGACCAATTTTTATATTTATATTTATATATTTATATTCTTATAATTAATTATTGATTTTTTATGAATTAAATCAACAAAAACAAGGAAAAACTATTCACATTTTTTTATAGCAAAATAAAAATAAACCGTTGACATTTTTCTTATAAATTTTATTTTTATAAAGAAAAATTATAATTATTTAATAAAGATAATTTGGGAAAAAAACAAAAATAGTAGAGAATTTACAAGAAGAAAACTTTTTATTTTAATTTTAACACTTAAAAAAAATAATTCCACGCGCACACAAACACTAAATACTTTCTTTAATTAATTAATTAATTAATTATGTTAAAGAAATTACGAAGAAACAAAAATAAAAAATAATTTAAATAAAATAATAAATTAAAAACGAAAAAAATCACACTCACTAATTATAATTATTATTTTTTTTTATATTTTTATTAATAAATTTCTTCTTTCATTTACTTTAAGAAAATTTTAAACTGTTTTTCATTTTGATATTTTCTTCCATTTTGATTTGTGTGTTGTTTGTTTTTCGCTTTCCTTTATAATTATTAAAAAAACAAAAAAGAAAAAACACAATTTAAGAAAATTAATTAATAAAATTAATTTCTACACTAAATAAGACAAAAGATTTTCTTAAAATTTCTTTTAAATGTAATTTAATTGTTTAAAGGAGCAAAACAGAAAAAAACCTTTATCAAAGGAAAATTCAGCCCAGCTTTCTAAAAGTGTTTAAATAAATGATAAAGGTTATTTTGCCTTGAAATAATGAAACATTTTCCAAGTAGAGAAATACATTTGTGATTAAATTGAAATTCTGTTAATGTTATTAAGACAAAAAAAAAATAAAATAACCAAATTTTGCTCTCTACAATCGTATTGCAGAATGAAAACATCGAAACAAGAAAATTTTTCCTTTAATCAAATAATAAAGCTAATTAAATAAAATTATTTCGGCTTTTTTTTATAATTTAAATAGAAACGGTCGTCTGTTTTTTAAATCTTAAATTAAAATTATTTAAAAAAAAAGCTTAAATTATCAAGCTTTTAACAAATAAATTTTGCGCCCTTTTTAAACGAAAATAACTTTAATAATGACAAACAACTAAAGAATTCTCATGAAAAACTTTCAACAAAAGAAATAACTGAAAATATCGTTAATACAAGTTTTTCTTGCTTAAATTTCAACAGCTTTTCAATAGTTAAACTTTCAGTGTACACATAATACTTATTTTGTCAGTAAAAATCTTTACAAAAATACAAATTCTTTTACAAAAACTCTGTCAATTCTGTTCAGACAAATTTTATGACTAATTTCCATATATTGAAACGAATTTTTATTTTGTGCTCTGCAAAGCTTTTCCTTAGATGAAAATTATAATAAAAATACCAATAATTTCTCTAGCACAGTTTTATAGCATCAAAAGTATGTATAGTGCTGAATATGATCAAGTGTTTCTAATATTAACATTGTTAAGCATTTTATTTGTCCATTTCAATTGGAATTTATATATAAATATATTTGATGACTGAAATTTATTGACATTTTAAGTCATGGTAATTTTTTTTGGTCTCTTTTTATTCTTTCTCATTTTGCAAATCGCTTAGATAAGCATTTTTTTTTTCTAGTAAATGTTCCTCAAATATTGTTCAATCATCACATATGTTAAGTATTAAATATTTTACCAAGAATTTCTAAAAAATAAAAAAGCAACCTTTTACACAGGATATGACACTAAAATATATATTAATAAAGAAAAAAAGCATGTTAAATAAATGTTATAGGTGACACACAAACATGTGTATATCGGGTGTATATTGAAAAATTCATATAAAAAGTATGTTATTCTCAGTCATCGTTTACTTTACTTTGTTTGACTTTGTTACATTATTTTTTTCTTTTGCTGCTTGCTACCATATCAAACAACAATATGTGGAGTAACAAGTGATAAGTTAACAAACGTAGATATAAAAATAACAACAGAACAACATACACTGTGGAAACACAACAGCAAAATGAAAATCATGAAAAATTTATTTAAATAAAGAAAATTTTGGTGTTTTATTATTAAAAACATAAAAACAATAAGCAGATGTGACATAATTCATGTTTTTAATTTATTTTGCTTCCTTTTTCTTTAATCAAAAAAAAAAAAGAAAAGAAAAGAAATAGTATAAATCAATTACTAGTGAAAATGTCTGATAATAAATTTAAAAATGAAAGCTTTTATCGTTACTCCTTCTAGTATTATTTAAACAAAAAATAAATATTAATAAAATACTATAAAAATAATTAACTAGCTGTAAGTCAACCCCACATATTTCCAAAGAAATAATGTAAAAAACATAACGTAAAACATGAAATAAAGAGATTTCTTTTATATTTTTTAACTTTTTTCAAATTTATTTCACTTTTTATTGTTTATTATTTATTTATGCAGGCATAAGGCAAAAACAGACGCACATTTTATAAGGCGGAAAAAAACTTTCTTAGCTCTTTTCTATTCTGTTTACTCTATGTTTACTTTGTGTTTTTACGTTTATTCTGTATATTTTTAAACTTCTATGATGCTTCTTATCCCAAAGTTTTTGTTTACATTGTTTTTTTGCTTATTTTAAGATTCCTTTGTATTCCTTTAACTTTTTTGTTGTCTCCTGATCTATATATTTATTTATTTATTATTTTTTATAATAATTCTTTAATAAAATTAAATATTTATTATTATTTATATGTTCATTTTTATCGTTGAATTATTTTGTAAAGCATCATCGATCAATAAGAATAGACAACAATTTATTTTCTCTGTGTTATCTACTTCGACTGGTATATTCTGATGCATAAATGACAAAGTAAAAATAATAGAATAATAACAAAATATTTAAGATATAATCATAAATGAATAAAATCAGAAGCAGCTTTTAATAAAATAAAAAACAATAAAGCACACTAGAAAAACAATTTATTGCTACTAAAAAAAAAAAAAGAAAATCTCAAAACTTTCTGTATATAACTGTCGACTAGGCAGACAATAGAAATAAAATAAAACTCGTATATATACTTAAAAAATACTCAAACATCTCTAATTGAATTTAAAATCAATTGAACAAAACCTTTATGTTCGGATGGACGATAATAAAATAAAATAAAATAAAATAAAATAAAATAATAAAATAGTACTATTAAAGTGGAGACGCCTGGTAATAGAATAAAATCTAAATCACTTTACAATAAAGCTCAATGCTAATAAATAATGAAATAAAAAATAACATCAAATCTATATATATATAAACAATGGTTAAACAATTATGTTTTATCGCGTACCAATAATAATAATAATAATAAAAATTCAACATTCATTCTTATTTAGCTAATTTAAGAAGGAAAAAATTAATCAAATAAATTTTTAAAAAAATGCACAAATATACAGAAACACTTTAATAAAATATTTATAATTATTTTTTTTATTATTATTATTATTTATTTTATTAAAATATAAATAAATAAATGTATGATTTAAAGTAGTTTTTATCTAGTGTTTGTATGATTTCACTTAAATAAGGCAACAGCAATGAAGTGTGAGCAAAAAAAAGCATAACCAACAAAAGTTTTAATCAATTATTTATGTAGAAAATTTTAAAAAGTACAAATTCAACAACACCAACCACCAGCAACGTGTAAAAAAATAAAGTTTAAATAAAAAAAGTTTAACTGCAGTCAATGTAAAACAAGGGGATAAAAAAAAAATGTTTCAAAACAAAATTCAAATAAAAATTAAGCCAAACAAACCAGAGAAAAAGTAAAATATCAACCACAAACAATTATTATCAGTAGAGGAAAAAAACGTATAATAGTTGGTAAAAACGAAACAAATGGGAATATTAAGATTCACAATAGAAAAATAATTTTCTAAACATTATAAATAAAACAAAATAAGGTAACGCACCGCGGCGCATACACAATGTGGTTACGCGAATGAAAATCGTTTGTTTTAAAACCATTTTTCCAACATATTAAATAAATAAATAAAAATTTAGATTAATAATTATAATAATAATAATAATAATAAAAATTATAGCAGGAAATAAACAACAATGAAAGCATAGCAAGGCTTAGATATAATATAGAAATTTTATACATATTTTAGTGGTATAATAGGAGAAAGAAATTTTTTATAAAATTTCAACGCGATTTTATTTGTATTTCATGTTTATCCTTTGTTTCTAAAAGAAAATAAAACAAATTTTATAAGCTTTTATTTTTTTGTTGCTGTTACTCAGCTGCTACTACTACTGCTGCTTTTTATTTATTTTGTTTAACAAAGGTTTTCAAAGAGAAAAGAGAATAAATTAGTGAACATAATTTAAAACATTGCTTAGTTAGATTATAGTTTTGTGATTCTTTTTCTTATTCATTTTACTTCTGAAACTTTAGCGTTATTATAAATAATTTTATTAATTTTATTTAAATAAAAATCGAAAAAACGTACAACAAGAATCAACAAAAACGACTAGTAGTCACCTCGTTATTGAAATGAAAATAAATCCATTCTAATATTTTTCATCGTTTTTCATTTGAGACTTTATTAACCCAGATGTACACATTTTAAGTTTATCCTTTATACGCTTATGGATTACGTTAAAAGAGTGGTTTTACTAAGTATTTAAAAGGTTTTTCTTAAAGAATTTTCCCCAACCAATAATATTATACTTTGTTTTTTTACGTATTTTGTGCACTTATTGCCAGATTATAGATGGATTTTTGTATAAAAACAAATTTACTTATATTTCCATTGAAAATTTTATGCAGCTTTTTGGAACGACAATCAAAACAAATGTAATATGTAAAAATATTCACAATACTAAGCTCATTTATTAATAAAAATAAATTATATTCGCTATAATGTAAAAATAAATTTAAAAATCAAGTGAAAAATATGTTTCCTATCAAATAATTAAGCAACAAATTTATAACATTTCAGTGAATGAGTATTTTTTTAAATTCTAAATAATCCACAAAGTTCTGTTTGTTCACAATAAACACTAGAATATTATTATCACTTTAATCCAGATTAATATTGGTTAAACAAAACAAAAAAAAATAACAAATTATATGATTTTTGAATGCACTTTAGGATATCGTTGTTGTTTTCCTTTTACTTCTCTTCTATAAAAATTTATTTTTTTTAATTTACTTAATTTCCACTTAATCCATTTTGTTGTTGCTGTTGGTTTTTGCTGTTTATTTCATTTATTTAAAGATTTTTCATTTTTCATTCGATTATTTCATAATAAAATAATAATTTAATGTGTTTTAATCCCTACGAATAAAACAACTTTTTTCTACATTTTTACTGAGATTAGCATAATTTCTTTTCTGTATTTCTGGTTTTTTTTCTTTCTTTCTTTTAATTCGCATTAAATATTAAAATTAATTAAACACACAAAACACAAAAATATATATATAAAGCACAATACACAGCAATACAACAATTACACACATTAAAGACTCACTAAACAAATTTAAACAAATGTGGAGAAAAGTTTTTTAATAAAATAATTAATAATTTAACAAAAATAAAAATATGAATAAAAACCACAACTAAAATCACGGTATCTCAGAGAAAATATTATATGAATTTCATTTGGTTCGTTTAATAATTTAAATAAAAATTAACGATTTTTCGCTGTTAATTTAGGGCAAACAAAAAAATATTTATAGTGGATTTTTGCTTTTCTTTAGGATTTTCGATTTAAAAAAAAAATATAATCAAAAACCATAAGCACACACACACACACACAAATACAACTAAAGAAAAATAAAATTTTAACGAATTAATAAATATATATATATGTATATACTGAGACAGTACCAGCCTTTTGGAATTTTCTTTGGCGACTGCTGACTGCTTTTGATGTTGGGGCTGATGTTGGTGCCGTCTGTTTTTCTATCGTCACATTTTTAAGCAAGCGACTCTCTGCATTAAAAGGATATACAGCCAAATGGATACCGGAAAATTTTTTATTGAGAGCGAGAGTAAGCTTTTTGCACGGACGTCATAGTATCAAGTTTCATGAAACCCCACTAAAAATAAATAAATAAATAAAAGCTTTAGCACATATACATCGTACGGTGCGTTAAATATTAAACAAAATAGAGTAAAACGTGAGTGAACTGTTGAGTTGATATACAAAAAATTAAATAAATAAAAATAAAATTCGAGAAGCTTTTACCCACACAACACTGTAACGATGAACTGATTTTGAATCCTTTAGATGTGTTTGTCGTTGTTATCAAGGCAATTTAAAAATATTTCATTATGAAATAAGTAGGAATAACAAGAAATTCGAGAATAACGAAAACAGTTTTCGTTAGAAACTTTCTTTGGCAAAGCTTTTCATTCAGTTATGCGTTAAACTATTGCAAAAACCATTTATTACGATTATAGATGTCTATTTAAATTCATTTAGGTTTAATTTTTGTTTTTTTTTTTAATGTCAAACTGCGTCGTAAGCTTAAGCATTGCATACTTTCATTATTTTTCGGCGTTGTTATTTTTATGTATTTGAATACAATGAACATAATGATTATTTCTTTTAAAATCTTACCTCATTGGTGTTAAATACATTTCCAGATAAATTAATTCTATGTTTTTATGCAATTACTTTTATTTGTATTTTATTAATCACTAAAATCACTTTTTATGAGTCCATTGAAAACATGTTTATGCAAAAATGTTCGTTTTTGTTTTGCGACGTGAATGAATAGTTTCTTTTTACTTAATTGTGCTGCCACCTATGCCTTGCCTACATATATTTCAAAATGATACTGCTTTAAATCTATTAATAATGTCATGGTTTTGTGCCTTGTAAATTAGGCTATTTATGACATTTCTATGTTTATATAAATCGTTATCACTTTCTAACCGTTTTTAAGCAAAATAATTGTTTTTTTTTAATGATTTTAATAACAAATAATAATTAATTATAAATATTTTTTAAATATTAATTTATAATGTATTCTATAGATAGTATCGATGAATATATAAAAAAACAAAAACAATTATTAGCCGAAGAAAAAGAACGTTTAAAAATGATAGATGATAATATTAAAAAACTAACAATAAATAAAGATGAAGGAAAAGCAATTAAAAAATCTAATAAAAACGATGATGAAAAAGTTCCCTTAAAAATAAATCAAAAGACTAACAATAATAATAATATAGAAAATAATTCTAAAAGTGATAAAACCTGTGATGAATCGAATGCTGCATGCGATAAAATTGATAATAAAATGAAACCAGATAATAAAACATATGATGAGGATAAAATATTTGATAATCCTTTTAGTTGTTACGAGTATTTATTAGCTAAATCTGAACAGAAAGGTGACAACCACAATCCTGAACGTACAAACGATAATAATGCATTAGATAAAGATACTGAAGTATTACAGAATAAAATTCTAAATGATAATTCAAAAAGGAAATCAATTATAGAAAAAGAAAATAATAATCATCAGAAAATTATGAAAATCTCAAAAGAAAATTCAAACAAAGTAAGTTTAACACGTAAAAAATAAAAATTATTTTTTGACACGAAAGAAGTTATTTATTGTATAATCCTTGAAAAATAATAATAATATTAATAAAATGTTAAATTATGTTAATTTCTCTAATAAAAATAGATGAAAGTTTTTCTTTTAAGCACTGTGATTCGTGTTACGATTTTGTCGTTTTTTATTTCTATGTTCGCACGAGAATTATATTATTATATTTTTAGCGAAAGTTACACATTAAATATACGTTATTAATTATTATAATACAATAATAATGTTTTTTGTAATTATTTGCCTCTACTTTCTAAAATGTATTTTATATTAAATTTCATTTTAGTTTGAGCTTTTCATTGAACAAAGTGAAATATTTCTTATTCTGAGTCAAGTTCAATTTGACTTATTTAAAGTGTTTATTAAAAATAAATCGTATCTATTGTAAAATAATTATCACCATGTTGTCGTTCAAGTAAGAAAATAAAATACTTTTAATGAAAATTGTTACAAAAGAAAGCATTTCTTCTTATAAAAAATTGTATTATCATTTTATACCTGTTTTAATTAATTTACGTTACAATAAATAACATTACGTTACGCAATGAAAATGATTAACTACTACTTTGCAATGGATTTAAGTGTTTCTAATATTTTTTATTCCCTTTGTGACTTCTGTTAAATATCGTTGAAATTAATTGCTGTTCAAAAGAAAGTCCTGAACCAATTTATAATAATAATCTGCTGAACGATAGGCAAAATTTACATTACATATTGTTTTTAATTGTTATTTTCTATGTGATTAAATAACATTGAAAGTTCTATACATAATTGCGTGAAATTAATTGTACGATTAATATGCTTTATATTACATTCCTTTTGTTATTATTCTTTTCGTTTTATTGACGGACGACCTTCAACTATGATTTGCTTTTTCTTCATGTTCTATTAATTTACTTATTGATTTTTATATTGTTTATTATTGTTATTTATGTTGCGTTTAGTTTAAACGAATTTTGATTTGTCTTTTTATTAATAAAAGTTTATCTATTATCTATGTAAGTCAGAGCTTAAAAAACTAACTATTATCGTCGCTCGGAATAATTAGTTTTGTGATTGCCGATGCTTAATGTGCTATTAGTTAAACGGAGGGTGTT
This sequence comes from Ptychoptera contaminata, assembly GCA_963942525.1. Classification (NCBI taxonomy): domain Eukaryota; kingdom Metazoa; phylum Arthropoda; class Insecta; order Diptera; family Ptychopteridae; genus Ptychoptera; species Ptychoptera contaminata. The sequence continues at coordinate 35,413,270 of OZ012638.1, read as the reverse complement.
TTAACGTAGTTTTAAATAACATTAAACAAATATTTTAAACACTTAAATTTAATTAATAACTGCAGAGGAAAACTTTTAATTTCTAATAAAAAGTTTTGCCAACAATGGTGTATTTTTATTATTAAAATTAGTTTAACATTAAAAATCCCCTTTAAATCCATCAGTGTGATTTTATTAACTTAACTTTAATTTTGAATAAATTTTTATTATTATTATTATTATTATTATTATTATTATTATTATTATTATTATTATTATTATTATTGTGTTGTGGGTGGTATCAGATAGTGATAGTTTTTTTTTAATTTTAGAATGAAATGGATCAATGGATTAGTGATAAATTTTATTCACATTTTCCGAGTTTAAATGAAGGAATTTTAAATAAAAAATTATTATCACATACAAGACAGTTAGAATATCAGGAATATTTAAAAAGGGTAAAGCATTTTCTATTATTATTAAATTTATTAATAAAAAAGATATATTAAATTGTTATTACATATTATTTTACATTCATTTATTGCTTTAAATGGTATTATTTTTGTGCTGTTGTAAAAAAATGTGTAAATGACACTTAATAGCTGTTATTAATTAATTATAAATACATGTAATTATTGATTGTTAACAATAATTAACTAGACTTATGTATTGTGTTATTGTTTTTTTCGTTGTAGATACCCAAAAATCCATCAAAAAAATATAATAATAAACAATTAAGGAAAACAATAAGTAGTGAGAGTGTAAATGATGAAATTACGATTAATAATAATAATAATAACGACGTTAATGAGGTAAATAAATTAGAAACATTAAACCATTCAACTGGAGTTAATAATATAATAGAGGATAATAATACAAATTTACAACAGACAAATACTATTATCAATGATATTGGTAATTTTTTTTTATATAATTTAATGTTTTTAACAAATTAACTATGTTTTGACCTTTTTTTTGTTATTGTGTTCAGAAATAAATAAATCAATACGTAAGGGTAGTCCACGGTATAGATTATTAGAAGATTTAATCACACCAAATATACTTAATTCGGATATTGTTGAGGAAAGAAATAAACAAGAAGCGGCTGTAAGTTTTTAGATAATTCATTTTCTCTGCTTTTATAAATATTGATAATTATTTCTCTTTTCTTTTACAGAAAAAATTAAATAAAAAAATGGAATATCAAAAGGAACTTATAAAACAAATTGAAGATAAACGAAGAGAAATTGAACGTTTAAAGGAGCGTGAAAGAATTGAGGAAGAGGCATTAACGAAGTATGTTATGTTTAGATAAATTTTTCCACTTTTACTTTATTTATTTCTGTTTTAATCCTTTACTGTCCTGTGCTTGTATTTTATTTTCTAATTTTAAAATAAAATTTTTATTAATAATTTTGTTTTTTATTTGATTATTATTTGTATAAATGTTTTCTAGACGTTTAGAAGATCAATTAAAAACCATGGAATTAGAGGAGCAATTAGAAATGGAAAATATAAAAAGTGAAAAGGTTATTATAGATTAAAAATTTTTTACTTAAATTGCGATTTTTATCTCAAATTTTACTTCTTTTTGTATTTTAAGATTCGATTAAATAACGAACAAAATCATCTGTTAAGAATGCAATTATTATCAAAATTAAATAATGATCATAAATTATATAATCCGTATGGTGATCGTAAAACCCAATCGGAAAATGGCAAAGATAATTTAATTGATAAAACTGGAAAAATATTAGATGATCGTAATATTTATAAATTTTTTACAAATTCTGCACGATATAATAAGAATAATTTTCGTAAATTAAGCAGTAGTAGTAGCAGTGAGGAAATATTAGATTCTGATGTATCATTAACTGATAATTTGCCGTCTACAACATCGACAGCACTAAAGAAACCGCAAACAATTATAAATGCGAAAAAAGATAAATGCCATTATTGTAACAGCAATGATGAATATTGCCAAAAATGTAATAAATATGTAATAACTACTATCGATAAAAAATTAAATATTTGTTTAATATGCTATAAACATCTATTACTATGTAATAAATGTAAAATGCAAACGGATATTTGTGTTAATTGTTTAAAATATCAACATAATGGCAATAATAATATGAAAATAATGTGCAAATATTGTTATAATTATATAAAAATAACAGGAGGAAATAGTGATAATAGAATAAGCCATGAGCAACAACCGTATTCGTTAAATTTAGATGATAATTCAATATTTAATCCAAATAATAAAATAAATGAGAAAAAGTATTCAATTAATATAAAAAATGGAAATATTTTTGTTGATCAAGTAAAAGAAAATGAGATTAGCACAAATAAACGTATTGAAAAATTATATGAGAATTATGATGATTTGAGGAAAATTCGTAATAATCGTAAAAGCACAATACAAAATTATTCACATAATCCGGATAAACACATTGACTATCTGTTGTTCAATAAAGGAGAGAATTTAATTAAAAAGAAGCCACTTAAACATACACAGCATGCGGCTTTTAAAACTATTGAACAAAAATGGGATGTAAGTGTTGTGTTTTGTCTTTTAATAACTAAAATTTTATTCAGAACAATATTTACAGATTCCAGGTACGCGAAGAGCTAATGTAACTGAAAATAATCCAAGAATATTAACACAATTAGGTGCAATACGTAAACAATTACAATTAGAGCAATTTGAAATTGATGAAAATACAGCATATCCAAGTAATTCTTTTAGAAATAAATAATTATTCCAAATTTTTTTAATTAAAATTAATTTTTTTTTAAATATGTAATTAAATAAAGTAAAAAATTTTGTAGAAAATCGTAAAAACAATTTTAAATGGTTGTTTTCTTGACTAAAATTTAAAAATTACCTTTTTCATAATCCGTTCAGAAAATTTCCCAAATAAATTTGCCATAATTTTATGAAGTGCATTTACATTATAGTAACTTTTTCACTTTATTTCCAATAAACAGAAAATTATTCCTGAATATTTATTAAATAAATAAAGTTTTTAAATTAATATAAAATGGCTACAATCTTAAGGGCTGTGCCTAGATCAATAACAACCCAATGGTATTTCATTTATATTACATAATTCTGCAAAAATTTGAAAAAGTTTAAGAAAATAACCTTAAAAAATTTTCTTTTTTGACATTTGATGACATAACACCAAATGTATATATTAATAAGTAATAAATTGTTTATTTTAGGATTAAAGCATCCTTATCAACATCAGTTGTTCGATGCGATAAAGCTGCCAACTCTGCGGAAGCTTTGAAAAAAAAGGAAGCTCCAATTATTGATAATTCGTTAGCCCTAGCGGATCCAAAAGAGCACGCACAAAAAACAAAACTTGAAGGATATATACAAATTCCAAAAGAAGTAATAAAAATTTATCAAATTGTAATAGAAACTCTTAATAGTTTATAATTATGGTTTTAGGGTAACATCAGTCCAATAATAGGAGTTCCGACTGAGCATGTCAAGACTCGACGAGTTAGAATTTTTATTCCAACGAAAAATTCAATGCAAAGTGGAACCAACAACATAAGTTCATGGGTTATGGAATTTGATAATCGTGATAGATGGGAAAACCCATTGATGGGATGGACATCAACGTAAATACTTTGTAATAATAAAATATTTAAAATGCTAATAAAAACTATGATTCCAGAGGTGATCCGCTTTCAAATTTAAATGTCAATTTTCGCACAAAGGAAGAAGCAATAGAACATTGTGAAAAGAACGGTTGGAAGTGGTTTGTCGATGGTGATGAACGTGAGAAACCGAATCGTGTCAAAAATTATGGAAGCAATTTTGTCTGGAACAAAAGAACTCGTGTATCAACTAAATAAATTATTTAAAAAAAAAAGAAATCTTAATATAGACGAGCTAAATACTATATGTAAACATTAATCATTTTTAATTATTAAAAATAATGTAAATAAATATTAAATTAAATACATTTTTATTTTTATTTTATTTTTCAGCACCAAAAGCATTCTTTTCAATGAACGTACTCATTTGACATCTTAATAAATTGCGGTAAAAACCTGTAGCGCTTGAGAGTACAGTAAAAAAGAAACGTCAAATTTAATTACATATCTCAACAACGCAGCGCTGCATATTGTTAGAAGAATATTTTTCTATATAAACATTTTCTCCTTACTATATTTGTTTCTCTTTGATATATAAAATTTTGTATACTGTCGCTCCGCTCATTTCTTATAAGAAAAATTAAACAAAAATTTTTTTATGCTACTTGATGCCGTTTATTTATGTCACAATAAACTTTTATTTTTATTCAACAAAAAATAAAATATTTTTTTTCTTCTGCTTGGTTTGACAGTACATGTAAATGTGTGCGTGCAAAGTTTATGTATTTTGCAAAAAAAAAAATAAAGTATTTTTCTTTTGTTACTTTTAGGCTATTAAATGATAAAATTTTTGCTTAAAAATTAAATTTGTGGTTTATTAAATGAATTTTTCGAAAAATAAAAAATAAATTCTATCAATTAAAATAATCAAGTGTAAATTCAGATAAAGTTAGTTAAAAATAAATTTTTACCCAGCAAAAAATTTAACATAAAAATAATAAGAAGAATTATGTAGGTTAGATTGGTAAAATGAACTAAAAAATATTAATATTATTATAATTTATATAATGTTTGTTATAATTATTGTTTATGTTTGACTGTTTGTTTATATATTTATGTTAAAAAATAAATTATTTTTTAATTAAAGAAACAGAAAGAAAAAAAAATCCCTCAATTGGTTTCGTTTAAAAGTAGAAAGAAAAAAAGTGTTACGTTTAAGTTTTTTTATTTTTAAATTACCATTATTGGATTTATTTTTATATAAATATTTATTAAAATTAATTTTCATCGTTATAATAATTAATTAACTAGTGTGAATTATTTTGTATATTTGCAAAGAAGCATAAAAAAAAGTGAAGCATAAAAATGTCAACAAGAGAGAACATTTTCTAAAAGAACAAAGTAATATTTACTGATTTTATGTTAAATGGCAAGAAAAGATTAAATCTATAACCAAGAAAAAGAAACCTTAAATCATATATATATAGGTAAGGAGACAAAGCATAATTTATTTGAATACATTCATAAACATATTTATTATTATTATTATTTTAAAATGGTTTTATTATTTATAGTTTATAATTTATTGCGATAAAAGAAAAGAAAAAAAATAAATAAACGGAAGCTGCAAGTGTTATTTTATCAAAAAAAAAAATTTGTTAATAAAATTATCTACTCCGTATCGTTGGTGTTCTGTTACATGTTCTCATATGAAATATTATTGTCAAATCTATTGGGAATTCTACGATTAATTTTTGTCTCAAGTGTGTTGCTGCCGTTTTTTCTCTAAATTTACGTGTAAAAATACTTTATAAATGCTGAAGAATTATTAATTAATTGAAAAGTACGTAAAATTATCATTGTGCCAAAAGTTTTTAAGATAAAAAATTAACCAGTCAAGGAAATAAACAAATTTTTCATTCAAAATTTCAATACAATAGAAACTTTTGTTTGCTTTTTTATCATTTACTTACATTATATACTGTGTAGCGACTATTTTTAATATTTATATTAAATGCATTGACTTTCTACTGCAGTGCACCAGCCTAGAAAAGAATTAAAGTAGAAAAATGAAACACATTTTACCGGTAAATTACAAATATTAAAAACTTACGAGCATATGTAGCTAAACAAAGATTAAATTTATTTATTTTATTTGCATTAAGTAACTTAACAATGAACTTGAAATAAATGTGATAAGAAAAATGCAATAATAAATCGTTATCAAATGTTTATTACTCAATTATTAATTGCTTTAATTATAAATAAATAAAAAAACATTTCTGTACAAATATTGCCAATATTTCTATCGTTAAATTATAATAATATTTTATTATGTATTGTAATTTTTGACTAAATTACTATATTACTTAAGCTTGAATTTCAAGTGATATTCTTGAAAATCATGTTAAACGTGTTTATTTTCGATCATTAATAAAAGAATAACTTGAAAGTTTCGAGGAAGAAATATTCAAAACGTTTATTTACAAGTCGTTATCGCATTTATTGTACCTCAAAAATAAAAAAATAAATTAATAAATAAATTTTTTATCTATAATTTTATTTTAAATTAAATTTGTGTCTCGCTTAGTAAACATTATAAACTGTATTGTGTTTTGTAAATATTTACTGGAAATTAATTTACTATAAATTTTTTCAATAAATAATTTTAATCAAGTAGAATTTAGTGTTTACGGATTATAATTTAGTGAAAAATTTAAATTAAATTAAATTAAATTCAATAAACAATGGATTATGAAAGAGTGAAAATGGAATCAGATTCATCGGATGAGGTGAAATCAAAAAACACAAGTTTTTATTCGTTTAATTATTATTACATAATATTTATTAATCAATTACACATTGATATCATCTAAACTTATCTTTATGATAAAAATTATTAAAGAAAAACGATAATTATAATTAAAAATGTGTTGCAGACATTTTAAAAAAACACAAAAATTCACTTAAATTACATTAAAAAGTGATCATTTTTACCTATCTAAGGTAAATTTATTATGTTTCAAACTGTTATTTACAAATTATTATTTCTTTTTCACTTTTATCATTTATTGATTTTAATTTTAAATAATAAATTTTTTAATTGAATAACGAATATACATATTTCTTATCAGTAAAACGTTTTTTTTTTAATTTTATTATCCGAGGCTAGTGCTTCCCAAAGGGTTTCCAATAACGGCTCTAATTTATGTTTAAAAATGTGAGCACACCTTTTATTTACTTCACAATTGCATAATAATTTTGTATAAAATTTATAAAAGAAATAGTTAAAAAGTTTGATAAACTGTTACTGTGTCAAACCAGTTGATAAAATGTAATTCTGACGTCAATAAATTAACTTTTATTAGATTAATGTTTTATTATTTGTATTTATGTTCAGGTGTTCATGTTTATACATCTGTATAATTTCTGTAATAATTTAATTAACAAAAATGGTATTTATTTATTGATGGTGCTAGATATATATTTATTCTATTAAAAGAGTGGGCTTTTTACAACATTAAAATTCCATGCAATGAACATTGTGATGCAATTTTTATTAACAAAAATAATTAGAGTGATAGACTGATAAATATAATAATAATAATAATAATATTAGATGTTTGTTGTCTTAAAATTCATGAATTTCACAATACAATTGCTATTATTTCCTTTAAATAAATTGACCTTTAATCAGTTTTAAATTTAAAAAAGATAAAATCATCGCAACATATTTATATAAATAAATACTTATATACTTTTGTGACAATATTTCCTACAGAATTACCACAATCTACAATCCAATTTTTTTATTCTAAGCATTGCGTTATTTACATTAATTATTCGCTCGTGCGTCAACTACTTAATTTTTGTATTTATGTTTTAACATATACAATTATTTATTTAATTTTAAAAATAAAATTTAATTGATAAACACTTTCTATGTGTTTTTAGTTAATTTTAATCAAATTTAAGCGAACCTGAATTGATGACGTTGTCATTTTATTAAAAACATTTTCAATAAAAATTCTAAATAAATGTTTTAAAAAGTAACAATTAAATTAAATATTAAATTAAACATTTATTAAGTTCATTCACATATTTATCATAAAATTAATAAATTAATTAATTCTTTTAATTCTAAGTAACACTATGCTAAATAATACCATTTAATTCGTGTGATGGTCACAATTCATTTTGCATTTTTCATAATAAAATCGTAATATTAATAAATATTTTATTATAAAATTATAAAAATTTTTTTTTTTTTGCAAATAAATTAAAAATTTGCAAACACTGACTTTAGAAAGTTGTTTTTTTATTATAATTAAAAAATGTTTATACATTTCTGTACAGCACGTTACATTTGGTATACTGTATATCAAGCGTGATCAAATAAGTACTATATATTTTTTATACAATGTAACATTTATTTATATATAGTTCTTATTTGATCATCCTGTATATTATATCGAAAAAACATAATTAGCATACAGAATCATTAATATTTAATTATGCTACTATATTATTTATTTAATTTTCGGTGTTTTTTTTATTATTATTTTATTTTCGTTTATTTGTATTAATTTTTATTTAAACATAACCACTTGATTTTAATTTTAATGCTGCCTCATACGTTGGTAAACCAGTTTTATCAATTATTTTACTCATATCCATACGTATTAAACCATTTTCATTTAAACTTGTAAAATCTATTGGATTTATATTATTATTATTATTATTATTTAATAAATTTTCAATATTATTATTATTATTATTAATTAATTCAACTGATGTTGTTGCAAATATTTCTAAATTATTATTATTATTATTATTAAAATTATCAGCAATTATATTATTATTGTTTAAATTATCATTAATATCATTATGATGAATTATTGACGTTAAATTATTATTATTATCATTATTAATAACATTATTTTCTAAAATTAATTCATTATTATTATTATCATTATTATTATTATTATTATTATTATTATTAAAAATATCATTGATTTCTAGTGTCGGTGTTGGTGCTGGTGTTAATTTAATTGGACTATTCATTGTTTTAACATAATCTAAGCTAGAAGAACAAGCACCATCATCATCATTATTATTATTATTTAGATTTAATTCATTTAAATTTTTATTCTTATTTTTTATTATTATTTGATTACATTTATTACATTTTTCATTATTATTATTATTAATTAATTCATTTTCATTACAATTACAATATTGTATTCGTTTATTATTACGTTTACGATTTGCAATTGCTGCTATTGCTGCATTTGTTAGTATTTGATTTGTATATTCATCATCATTATCATTATTTCGTTTATTATAAATATTTTCCACATTATTATTCAATTGATTATTAATTATATTTTCATTATATAATTGTGTAAAAATATTTTCATCAATTACTATATCTATATTTGTGTCACTAGCATTAATATTATTATTAGTTGTTTGCTCTAATTTCTCTAATGTTAAATTATTATTGTCTAAATTTATATTGTTATTTGTTTGATGATTCTCCTTATTGTTAAGATTTAAATTTAAATTTCTACCAATTATTTCGTCTAAGGCAACAACCGCCTCATAGGATGGTGGTGGTCCATGTAAATTCGTTGTTGGCTGTATTGATATTTGATCAGATTGATGATGATGATGGTGATGTTGTTCAACGAATAAACCTGATGTATCATAACACTGTAATGAAATAAAAATATATATTAATTCTATGAAATATGATAAATTAATTAATGTTTAATGAAATTTGTATAACTTGTCTTGTTAATGAAATGTTTCTGCCATATAATTAAACTGAAAATTTGTATTAAATTGAATTTTTTAGTTAAATCTAAATGCTAGTTATTGTCAGTTAATTCACTTGTCAAAAGGGATTTTCTATTGTTGTTTTATCTAACTAGAAAAACTAGTCAAATATATATATTTTAGTAGAATTTTTAAAGACTTAAATAAATGTAGAATTATTATCAAAATTTGAGTAATAAATCGCCGGCATAATAATAGAGCTTTTAAATAAATTTTCAACGAAAATGATAGTTGTTGGCTATATTCTTGTTGATTATGTAGATTCTCTAGTAACGTTTCTAATATTCTTTGTATAATTATTATAATTAATTGTACTGTTTATTGATAATAAATGAGACTTAAGGTTCACTACAAGTTAATTGTAGACATTAAAAATAATAATAGAGCCATTAAATACATAGAAGAGTAGGTAATAATTTACATTTAAAGTTAAATTAAAGAAGAAGCACATATGTAAACATGAAACATTCTTATCTCTAATCCTCATAGAAATTATCATTATTTTAATAATTAATTTAATCGACTTATATGTATATGCTAAGATATTTTATTAATAAAATTCATTTATAATCTTCTTAATTCTGTTGTTTTTCTGTTTTTTTTTACAATAAAAATTCATTCTCTCATTATCTTTTATTATATTTCGTAGTGGTTATTACACATTCCTACTGTATAATGGTTATTAAACTCCTGTCAAAACACCTGAGGAAAATAACAACAATGTACAACCACCGTCAGCACCTATACCGAAAATTTACTTGTTTTTTTTTCTTTCTTTTTCCATTGTCTTATTTATTTATTTTTCCTTTAAACAACAAATAACAACTCATGAATAAATTGAATAAAAATACGTAATTGTAATGTTAATTAAGTTAAATGAATGCTTTTATTATTTAAATGTCAATTAAATTAATTACAATTTTATTTATGTTTCTTTTGTTTTTCTTATCGTTTGTCGATATATAATTTACTTTTTCGTTATATTATTCCGTGTATTACAGAGTTTATAGGTAATTAAAATCTATATATATATGTATTTGTATTGAGTATTCGACTATCGAATGGAATTTCTTGTGTGTATATAGAAAAATCAAAAAGTAAAAACCTAAAAAAATTATTGATAAAGAAAAATTGTCAAATAAAATTAAAATCAAAGTAGAATAAAAAATAAAATAAAATGACGGAAAAGCTAATAATAAATAAATAAATAGGAAAAACTTTATATTTTCTTTTCTTTTGATTGATAAGTAGTGTCGTGTGTAGGCTGTGACTGGCTGGCTGGCAGGTTGACTGGCTGGCTGATTATTTGGGTGGCTAAGACGATGGTGTGTTTGATAAAAAAAAATAATATCGATTTGTCTTTTTATTTGACGTCATTTCTATACAGTTACAATTTTTTTTGTTAATCATAGTTTTATAAAATCTATTTTTTATTATTTACGTTGTTGAAATAGTTTCTGTGTTTTTGTGTTTTTTTTTGTCTATAAAAACCCAAATATTTAGGTGAAACTTTTTTCTAGTTTATACCGTATTTCAATGTTCTAATGCTATATTTGAGTTGATTTTTCTATTACCTAAGATTTGATTTATGCGATTGACTAGAATATTATTCACTAAAAGCTTTCAAATATAATGTAAAATTCTTAATAATTATTTAAGAAAACGAAAAGACTTTCACGTGCAAATCACAAAATATAATATAATTTCTAATGATAAATGAAAAAAATAATCAATAAAAAATTATTCATATAAAAATTTTTTTGCCACAACATAACTATAGCAAGCTTTTAGTATTTTAGTTTATTCTCTTTCCACTCTGTCAGCGTTAAAACATTTTTTGTTTGTTTAATAAATTTTATTTAAACATGCGAGCTTTTTTTTTGTAGTATATTACGTATTTCGTTTGATTTTTATTTCTTTTTATTCTTTATTTATGGTTATAAGTCAGGGGCAACAATAATTACTTCTTAATGTTATTCTTGTAAAATAGTAGAAAAGCTCTTTGTAATGTTTTTGTAAGACACACTTTTTTTTTATTTTTTGCATCAACATAACATTCACACTTAAAATGCAACCAGAAAGAAGAAAAATAACTAAAAATAAAATAACAAATAATGTAAATAATAAATAAATGATATAAATAACTTTAAAGTTTAAGGATATATTTTCCTTCTGTTTTTCCTGTTTTAAATGTTGACATTTATTGCGCTCCGTTAATCATAATTTTTAGCTATTTAAGTTACTCTTCAGCAAATTCTTATTTTTTTGGCTGTTGCTGTTTTTTCACGCTTTTTTTTTCATTCATCCTTCACTTAAGCTTTCATGTTTTTATCATTTTTCTGTAAATAATTTGTGTCCTGTGTATCTTTATAGGGTTTAGTGTATAAATATTAAAGTTTTTATTAGCGAACACAGACACTTTGAGGTATTTGGTGTTTTTGCTAATTGAATTTTTCAAATAAAATTTGTTTTCCTAATTACTGATCCTGACTGTCCATAGCTGAAAATTAAGAAATATTAATCAAAAGTCTCTATAATCATTTGTTGGGCGAATGAACTTTAGTTGGAAAAAAAGGAATTTTTATTGTTACTTTGTGTAGCTTTTATTATTGCTGTTGCTGCCTTTGATTTTCAACGCTTTATATGGCTATCAATTTGTGTATAAAAGTTTGTCTGACTGAATGAAATATTTTTATTTTTCGATTTCAGTTAATTCATTCTACAGACTAAAGCTTTTTTGATTTTTTTTTTTTTGTGATAAACTCTCTAGACGCGGAAAAGTGTTATTTTTTCCATCCAATATTTATATATTTTCATATTTTAAAAAAAAGCAGCAGCCACTGCTTGATACTACTTCTACGGTAAATATGGATTTTCTTATCGTTTGGATAAATTTTTTTTAAAGAAATTGTTTTTCTTTCTTTTTTATTATTATATTTTATTGTTGAGCTTTTATCATCTCTCCCCTTGCTTTGTTTGTTATTCTATTTCTTTATTAATAAAATATATATATATATATAAATACAGGAAACAAGAAACTTTGACTGTGTAAAAACGAAAATAATTTCTCTTCATTTTATAACTGAAAATAAATTGAACTTGACAGAAGTTGTTACGGTTTTTGTTGGTTGAATGCAGAAAAAAAAAGCACAAAAAGCAATAAGAAAAGATGGTTTTTCGTTTATTTTCGTTGTTGTTGTTGTAGTAATAAAACAGAATGAAAAATTATTATTGCGGACAAAAAAAAAGAAAAATATTAAAGCTCGCTCTCTCTCTTAAATTGATTATTTTATTTTATTTCATTATAAATAAGTAAGTCGCGTAAATTTTTGCTTTTTTCTTTTAAATTAATAAAAAATAAACAAAAAAAATGATATAAAATGTTAAATTAATTAATTAGTGATAAGAGCAAAGTGGAAAAAACCGTAGAAAAATATTTCATCATAAATGAACTACTACCGGGCGCCTCCACTATACACATTTGTTATTTTCCTTTCGACTTTTAAATTCTAATTGCTGGAAATTCATAATAATGTTTACGCTTAATTTAAACAATAAAACCTGTTAATACAATTAAATTTATGCAAATAAACTAAATAAGAGAAATTATTTTAATTAGCTAAACAATTAAGCTTTCTAACAAGATCTAGATCATAATTTCCTTTATTATGTGTTTTCTAATTTATTTTCCTAAATTAAATAAAATATTGACTCAGCCAATGTCTTAATATTTTGCTGGCCTTTGTAATAATACGGAATTAACACATATTTTTGCAATGAAAAAATTGTTAAGCACACAAGGTGTTTAAGTTTTATTCGCTTCTTCATTATTTAAATGAATAATCTGGAATATTATTACTTTATAATTAAAAAAAATAGAAAATAAACTAAGTAAAGCTTTCAAGTAAATATTTAATGAAGTTTCATACAAAAAAAAAGAAAGAAAGAAAAATGGAGAAAATTAAAAACTGTGAAAGTTCACAGCTGGGCTGCTAGCTAAACTGTAAGACCAACTGCTTTTAACTTTATTTAATGCAATTTTCTATTATTATTATTATTTTTTTTTCTAGATTAATTATTAATTGAAAATTATAAAGTTAAAATGCAATTAAAAAAAAAAAAAACTAAATAAAATTAATTAATAAATTCGTTATAGAAAAATTGATTCATAGTCAAGTGTTTTTTTCATTTCATTTCATTTTTATTTCTTTAAATGCAATAAAAAAAATTACTTGGAAAATTTTTTTCTTTTATAATAATTATTAAAATTGCATTAATAAATAATAATCAAATAAATAAATTAGTTATTTATTGATTTTTATTGTTATTTTTTTTGTATTTTAGATTAACGAATTAGAAGCAACACACAAAATAAGAAATAAAATTATTAGATGAAAAGGAAAGAAAAATTTTTTGATTCGATGAATTTTTTATTAGTTAATGATTTAGGATTATTATAATTATGTTGACCGGCTTTTATGCTTTTATTACATTTTATCATTATAATAACTGAATAAAAGACATTGTATGAATGTTATTAAAATAATTATTTCGTCGATTGATTGACTTTCTTTATGTTTCTTTCACTTAATTGATAAAATTTGATAAGATTTTCTTGTTATTTAATAGAAATTAAACATTAAAAATAGATTATTCTATACTTTGGATGACATTACATAACCCTATCAATGATGTGTCTCATTAACCTTTGACTGAATTTCCTAATAAATTATACAATTTAGTAATGCTAAAACTTTATTAAATGATTATTAAATTTATCTAAATCTTAAAAAATTGAAAGAAAATTGAAAAAACAAAATCTTACCTGTTCAACACTATAAATTTCCATATTTGGATCATTCTCAAGCCAACGTTGTTGTCGGTATGCAGATGCTGTACGTTTTTTAATATTACGATGGCAGCAGTAACAAACAAAGCATACAACAGTTATAACCACCGATAGCATTGAACTGTAAAGAAATAATATTATTTTAATTAAATAAATATTAAGCATAATTTATGTTAAATGTTTTTGCAATACACGTGTCTTAAATAGAAATTTATCTTGTTAAATTAACAGTGGTGTAAAAAGAATTATATAATGTTGTGGCGTTAAATGCCACGCGAAAAAAAGCATCTAAAAGCTTTTAGATATTCAGCGAATAAAACTTTAAAGTTATATTAATAATTAATAAAGTAATTTTCATGTAAATAATTAGCAAAGTTGATCCTTAATAGAGCTAGTTTTACTAAAAATATATTCGATTGACACTCGTGATACTCAAACGTTAAATTCTTTACGATTTATTTTATGGCAAAGTAAGCAAATCAACATTCTTTTATCACCTTTAATAAAAAATAAAATTTTCCTTAAATCATCGGTTAAAGAGAATCACTGTTTAAAGGCTATTTGTACCTTTGTTACCGTTTGCTCGGTGTCATAAACTCTTATTGTAACAAATCTTTAGCTTTATCTTAAAAGAATATTCTAAGAGTTTAAGAAAGACAGACACACAAACACTATACCTATTAACATCATTTTAAATGTAAAAAAAAGAAGAAAATTTAACGAATTAAATTTATGAAAATGGAAATAAATAAATTTTCGTTATTATTATTTGTGGGGTGAATTAACATTTTCGCCAATATATTTACCATTTATATTTGATTATTATGTATGAATAGAGAGAATAAACTAAATACTAATACCCCAAAATAAGAACAACTACAATAGCACATCGTACATACTAGAAACAGCCTAATCATGCCTATTAATAAAACTTTTTTTTCATATTTTTATGTAGATTTTGTTGCTATGAATTTTTTTACAGTAATCAAAAGGTCAAATGTGTGCTAAATTTTTGTATGTTTGCTTTCGCATTGGATTTTTCATAAATTTTTATTTGGTCGTGGGTTTTTTTTTTACTCTGCATGAACTGCTTCTTCCTATTTCTGGAAAATGTTGTTATTTTTTTGTCTTCACTTTTATTTCTATTTGTGTTGATGACAAGCTAATTAAGTTCACCTATTTTTCGCCTTTTTTTATTGTTATTTATTTAATAGCAATGCTGGCAAAAAAAAAACAAACTTTTATGTGAAAATGTAATGAAAACGAAGCTGAATGCTGATTAAAGTTTTCACAATTTTCGTTTATTTTAAGTTATTTAACTTTAAAATCATTTTAAAGGTAATTTAATTGTTTTTAAAGGTGTGCGGATGACTTTTTTCTTTTTGCTGCTGCAAAAAAAAAAAACTTTTTATTTAAATTAACAAAAAGATTATAAACATTTTCTATTTTGCCTAATTATTATGAAAAATCAATAAAACTTCCATGCTAAATGCAAAAAAAGAATTTCGCACCGTTAAAAGTTATGCGGTTTAGTCATTAAGGATGTTCGGAGGAGTAAAGGAATAATAATAATAATAAATTGCAATAAACTATGACCGACCAACGAAACACTTTATTCGATTAAAAATATTTTTACTTTTTTTTTTGATTAAAATTAAGAATGAAAGAAGCACATGATTTCTGAAAAAATTATTATTAAATATTTGCACGTTACGGTCTATGATGCCGTATTCATGTTGAAAAAAATTAAAGTTAAAAGCATAAGCAGCCAACAATACACAATGTAAACTAAACGTCTGCCTACGGTTGCCTGTCACGGTTGGTGGGCTAATAATTATTCGTAGTTTTTCTTTGTTTACTTATTATTTTGCAATTTATTAGCAAATATTGGTTACAGAAAAAAAAAAAACTAAAAAATTGAAATAATGTGGTTTTGGTTGGCTTCGTTACCAAAATGACCATTTATATGGTGAAAACAACAAACAATAATAATTTAAACATAAAAATGAGAAGCAAAAAGAATTTGGAAACCAACAATGTAATATAAATATATATTTTCTGTAGTTTAAAGCATTGAGAACTTTAATCATGTTATTGGTAAATTACACCTCGTGTCCAGATGGGTGACATTTTTATTACCGATGCTTTAGTTTTTTGTTTTTTATTTTGACACATAATTAAATTACAATTTTATTTTATTTTCTTACTGAAAAGCTTTAAGGAAACTTTAAATAAAATAATTTATATTTCCTGGCACATTTAAATTACCCAAAAATTGTGTCAATTTGACTCAGTAATTCTCGTCAAAATTTCAGTAAAAATAAAAAAGCAGAAAATCCTGTTCACTGTTGTCATATGTTTCAAATATGTCGTCGTACCTTTATCGTGTAATATCTCTGTTGTTTCTCTATCAAAATATTTCTTGTAATTACTTTTCTATACTGCACTTAAAAGATTTTCGTAATTTTTTTTCTAACCCCTTAGTGACATTTTAATGCTTTAAGAATGTTCTTTAATTTTTTTCTTTTCTTTAAAGTGCTTAAAGCTATTTTAAGATTATTTTTGTCGTTTAACAAATGTGCTTTTTTAAGCTATTGTACTTTATTTTAAACGAACGACAATTACTTTAAAACAATGAATTCGATTAATTTCTTTTCGTTGTTTTTTTTTATTTCCGACCTTTAAGTATTATTAAGTATTGGCAGTAACAAAAAAAAAAATATTGCCAATTCACTTTCGTATTAAATTCGCAATTTTTATAAACAAAAATTCATTCAATAATTTTCTTTTTTAAGTCGTAACGACGTTTGGTTACTCTGTTCTTACTCGAGCCCTCCATTAAGGCGATTGATTTTATTGCAAAAGTTTTTTGTAATATAGTTTTAAAAAAAAATTAGCTTAAATCTGTTGTTTAAGCGATAATTTTTTCAATTTTTTTATTTTTGTTCACGTCTGCAAATAATGCAAGTTTTAGTCATACTTTTTCATTTTTATTGCAAATTAATCTGTAAATCAGATAAATAAATCTTTTTTTGAAATTGACAGACAAGATCCAAGCTAAAGTCTAAATTTTTTACTTCTATTTTGTGCGGTTTGTTTTAGCTTTTCGTATATAAAAGAAAGTAAGTTTATTGCGTAAAAGGAAAAAAAAAACAATCTATTTCCTTTATTTACTTAAATCTCTATTTTACGTTGAGTTACACAACACAGAATACAAATATAAAGGCAAGAAAATCATTATTAAATAAAAGAATGACGAAAAACAAAAGAATTTTTAAGTTTTTATTACTGTAAACAAAGGAGCTTTTAGTTTGTCGTTGTCACTACTACTACTACTACTATTGTTACTCTTTTACTGTTATCGTAACGATTATTATCATTAGTGTAATTGTTTTTTAACTTTTTATTTTATTAAAGCTTTAATATAATATTGTCAGGTTAAAGTTTAAGCATTTAATTCATATTTTTTCATTAATCAAATAAAAATTATTAAAAATACAAAAGAAATATTCAATTGATTTAGGGTTATGCTACCTCTGCCTTGATTTTTTTTACACATTTTTATTACAATTAACATTACTTTACTAAAATAAAATAATTTATATATTATTTTACAAAGGGCATGTTTAATTAAATAAAATAAAAGACATAAAAAATAATAAACAACAATTCTCAGAACAGTCAGTTAAATAAGATAATGTAACTGTTGTCTGTTGTGCTTTTTTTTTTTATAAATGTGTATTATGACACGTGCCACATACAGTATTTTTGTAAAAGTAATTAATTCATTTTCTAAAGCTCTCTTTTGTATTAATTTTTTCTTTACTTTTCTTTTATCGATTGAGCGTTTTGTGTTTTTATTTCTTGCCTCAACGAAAAAGAAAACATTTCGGTGTAATTTATAAAAAATTGATAATCAATCAATTAATAAGTTTTTTTTTTGGTATAAAAAGCTTACTATGTGGAGCTTAAGTAACACAAAAGTAAAACAAAAATTCAGAGAATATACAAATATTTTTGTCTTTTTTACTTGAATAGTATCACTTATCCAGTGAATCCACGATCATTTTTTTTCCTCTAATTTGTATTTAATTTATTATATTTCCTATTAAAAGCTTTAATATAAATATTCCCTTTGCTAAAGCAGCTAAAGTAGTAGATAAACAACTTTACTAAAAAAAAAAAAAAATTGATTGAATGCAGAAAAGTACAATTTTACCAAAGCGCAAAATTCGGATTATAGAAATTAATTTTAAAATAAAAAAGAAAAGAGATTTCTGTTTGTGTTTTTTTGGATTAAATTTGCTTGTGTTTTTTTTTTTTTCGGTTTTTATGGATTAACAACAAAAAAAATATTTAATTTTTCGTTGTTTTTCTGTTTTATTACTCTTTGTTAAACTTTTAATTAAATCTTTAGCATACAAATAGCCACTGATTATTAGTTTTATTCTTGTGTAATTCTGTTTTTACTTTTTCAATTATGTTAATGTATTCTCATTGCTTTAATTATTATTATTAAAAGAAAAATTAAATTAAATTAAACAATTTCATAATAAAAATTTGTTTGCGTGTTTTTTAGCATAACTACTATTTGTCTACCACTTTAGTACGCGCGTGAATTTGTTTCTGTTTATTGATGCAAACTTTTCGGTTTTTTTTTTTTCTTGTGTTTTTAAATAATTAATGGTTGATGAACAAAACACTTACCCGCCTAACATAATATTAACATTTCCATGTAAACTAGTTGTATTACCACTATTACTACCACCGCTAGATCTCATTGTTTGTAAACCCTGGTGATTAACACTTTTCTCAGTATTAAAATTTGTATTATTTTGCTGTTGATTATAAGCATTATGTGAGCCAACAGCTGCTATCACAGCTAAACGTTTCACTGACATTATACAAATTCTTCACTGTCTAGTATTTTCTTCTTTTCTTTATTTTTTGGTTATTTATATTAATTGATTAATTATTTTTTATTAAACCATCAAAACAATCACATTATCTTTATTTTAATTAATCATATCATAAACACTTATAATTTTCAAAATAATAATAAAACACATAAATCCACTGTAGTATGTATATGTACACGACGTTTGTTACATTGTGCTTTCCTTCATACACAAAGTACTCTTAACTGTTCTTATCGTAATGATTTCTTGTTATAAACTGGTATAAAAATATAATGAAGTCAGAAAAAAAAAGAAAAGAAAATGGAAAATAATATACAAATTATATAGAATTTTTCTTTACCCCCTTATTATTTCTATTTCTATTATTTTTTTATTAATTTTTTTCTTTTTATAACAAAATTATACAGAAATTTTCTCGCGTGTCCATAGACAGTTCGTTGCTTTTTTTTTATTTATTCGATATTAGCTAGTGTGTGTTTGTTTTCCTTTTTTCTTTTTATTTTTGCCTCACAAAATATTCTGTTGTTATTACCGAATGTACGCTTGGTGGTTGTTTGTTAAGGGGCTTCTTCTGTCTATAATAAAATCAACGGTTTGTTAATTTTTCCGCAGAGAAAATACAAGAATGAAAATGACAGAAAAAAAAAACAACAGTGGAGCAAAGGAATTATTTTTTTCTGTTTTTTTTTTTTTGGGGAAAATGAGAAAGAGAAAATACTTGGGGTAGTGCAGAATTTAAATAAATAAATTTTCCTGTATATATAAAAAAAAAAACAAAATAATTATTTTCTGTTTGTTGTGTTATCCTTGTTGTGGCTGCAGCATAGCAACGCCATTTTAATAATTTTTCTTTTTTATATTTACCGATATATCCAAACAGTTGAATTATTGAAAATGTCATGAATTTAAAACATCTTGGGGAAATGTTCACCATTTCCAATTGAACTCCCCTTAATGGTGTATATACATATCTATTCTAAAATAAATTTTGTTAAATCATTTAGCCAATAGTGTTGCACATTTTGCCTTTATAATTTCATATTAGTTACCACACAAAGTAGTTTTGTGTCTGTCGTTGCTCTGCTTTTTATTTGCGCTTAGTCTCCTTCATTCTTTTTTTATTGGAAAATAATTGAGAATTGGAGATCAAGAGAAAAAGCAACACAGGGATACTTGTGCTTTTTTTTCAAGGATTAAAAAGCTACTAGAGTGCTTATTGGTGGGGCACTACACTATTAAATATTTAAGTGGTTTTTTATTTTCCCTTCGCTTTTCATTGTAATTGATTTCTTTGTAACTTTAAAGCAGTTGATTTATTTTTCAATTAGAATTCCATTAGAAAAATTTTCTTTTTTAATTAATCTCATGTTTTAATTTTCCATTTTTCTCTTATTTTTATTGCATTAAGTATCTCTTTTATGTGCATAAGATGGTTAAATCGCTAGTAATGTGAATTGTGCACAGGAAATCATAAAGCAAAAAGCATTTTTCTTTTTCGCAACAATGAAATTAGAGCAAATTCCTTCTGGTGTCTGACGACATCATGATAAATTCTTATTGTTTTTACCTTTTTTTTTTTCACAGTAATGAAGATTTCTTAGCTTAAGTCACATTATTTATTATATTTTGTATAATTTTTCTGCATTTTATTTTTATTTTTCATAAACCATTTCTTGTCTTTTATTTATTTATTTTCCTAGATGCCTTTCGGTGGTTATTCTTGGGGGCATATATAAACTGCGATTAAGCTCCACTTTGCTTCGTCTTTTTCTTCACCAACAATATTTTTTTTTTCAATTTTATTTACTTTTTAACTCTAAAAATATTTTCTCATTGCATTAGTAAAATGCATTTTTAAAATTTTATCATTTCCTTGTGTTGTAGATTTTTATAAAATATCGATTTACTTACTACCTGGGATAACTAAATATTTAACCAGTTGCACATTTATATTATTGCTCTGAGAAGAAAAACCTTAAAGCTTTTTTTAATCTATTTGTTGCTTTAATAATATTAAAATTATTATTTATTATTTAGTTTACCGTGAAATTTATTGTCATTGTAATATAAATAAATAAATAAATTGTGCAAATACAAATGATTTACGTTTTTTTTTTTAGCAATGCTACTCTCTTTCTCTCTTCGTGTTTTGTTTGCTTAATTATTTAGATCATTTTTTTTTTTAATATTTTATTCAAAATAATATCACGTTGTGTAGGACAATTGTTTGTTTGTTTATTTATTCAATTATTAATTGTGGGAATAAATGTATGTGATGTGCTTTTTATTTTTCTACAATAGAAACTAATTGTTAAGACTACGTAAGTTGTTAGTGCACAGTGTTTGGTCTGTAAGGCCAAAAATTGTCTTAAAAATAGTGAAAATTTTACGTTATGTGCGTGTAGAAACGTGCCTTAATCAATTTTAATTTTTGTAAATAGTTTTTTCCCTGGAAAAAATGTTTATTTGTGTTTATCACTAAAATAATTGCTTTATCACTTAAATAAGAATATTATTAAAGCAACACCAGCAATCTAGTATTAACAGAGATTTGTGATTTTTTCTTTTGCAATTGAAGTACAAAAGCTACTCTAGAGCACATCACAGATATTCAAATCGTAGTTAGTTTATCAGTTTTTAACTTAAATACAAAGAAAAAACTTAAGCTCTAGGTATTATATTTTTATATTGAAGCCATTCAAAAAATTTATTTTGTGTAATACTGATAAGTAAATATTGAACTTTGTTCAATAATAATTATTTTGTTTTGCTTATTATCAGTAATATCCAATTTTTTAAATTGTATATTCGCTTTTAATTATCCGATGTACGTAAAGTGTCACTCATTAAATATTAATTATTTAAATTACATTAAATATAACTAATTTTTAGATAAGAGGTACTATGTTGTTTTGTTAATTTGCAGTGCATTATTGTTAACTTGTCATTACTAATTGATAACACACATGTTTAATATTTGTTATCTTTAATGATAATTTATAGTTTAATTAATGTTTTCTTTTTAATTTATTAATTGAATTCTGATTTTCTTTTCCTTTGAGATTTTATATATATTTATTAATCATCTTAGGTGTGACTAAAAATAGAAAAGAAAAGAAATAATAATAATTAATTTAAATTTTTATAATTGTTAAAAAAAGCATTCATTTACCCACCAAATATAGTTATGATTTATTTTTTTCTTGATATATATATTCCTTAACTAAAGTAATTATCAATTTTTTAATCTTATTAATTTATTTTTATTAAATTTGCAAATATTAAACTTTAGCATGCACCTAGTGAATACTAAAAAACCATAGAGAAGTAAATGTTGCGTGTTTACATATTTATTTACCAGCTGATACGTTGTCCATCATTTAATTTAATTAATTTATTGATTATGTTTTCATTCTATATTCACACATGTATTTACCTGAAATTAGGGCCATTGTTGATATGTTTATTGTGCGGCAATGTTTATTGTTTTCATTTTTAACGTATTAATTTAGTCAGTGTAGGCGCCCGATTTTATTTCAACAACATATTTTTATTAATTAATTAGTTAATTTGTTCCGTTGATAAGAAGCTTAAATAAAATTTAATTTTTCTATTGAAAATAGTGACCTATGTACGTTTTTTTTACATTATTTCTTATTGATTTATATAATATAATTCCTTTTAAATAATATTTTGTAGTATTTTATGCTTTCTATTAAAAATGAAAAAATCTTTATTATTTTATTAAATAATATCTAATATGGAATAGAAAATCAATTTTTATCGACACGCAACTGGAACACCACATAAAATTTTCTGCTTTTATATAATATTATTATTATTTTGTTTGAATTTTTATTGGATAATTATTTTGAGAGTTTTTGTATGTTAAGTTTTGCTTTAGTTTAACTTTAAAGTTAGTTTATAATAGATTTGTTTACTAATTTTCTTTTTCTACTGTTAATAATATTAAATATATTTCTAATATTGTATGGTATATTTAATTATATTCGTTGAGAACAATGTTCTGTTTATTCTGTTTATAAATAATAATAATTAAATTGCGAAACGATAATTGTTATTTATTTTTTAAAATACAGGATTTGCCAAAATTAAGCATTATTTAAATTGTGAATAAATATTATTAATTTTATGTTGATTGTTTATATTTATTTACATTATTTATATTTTCTTTATTTATTTACAGGAAAATCAACAAACAAATAAATTTACGCAAGACGATTGTAGTAATAACGACATTGAAAGTGAAACATTAAATTTAACATCGAATAGTAATAGTAATAATAATAATATAAACAACAAAATGGCATTAAATGGATCATTAAAGAGAATATTATTATTATTATTATCATTAATGCTATTAGTATTAATGTTCTATTATTGGAAACAAGACGATATACAAATTAAAACATCAAATGGATTTTTAAATATATTCAACAATAATAATAATAATAATAATATAAATGCAAATCTTTTAAATATAAACGATTTAGAGAAAACTAACCGAAACAAGTTAGTCGATAATCAATTTATTAATAATAATAATAATACTAATAATACTAATAATAAAATTGCTGATGATTTATTATTTATACCTGATCATATAATGTATGCATGCAATTATTTTTTCTTATTTTATAATTATATTGCTATGCTTTCTACACTTTAGAATAATAATTTTAATTATATTATTTATTTATTATCTAGAAAATGTTCTCTAATCTCTATTTATAACAATGAAAGCAAAAAAAAGAAAAAAGAACAACTCTGGATTTATCAATTTTAATATAGAATTGAGTTTACTATTTTTTTAATTAATAATAATTAGCATAAATTAATGTTTATAAATTATTTATTAAATTTTAATTGTTTAAATTTATTTATTTTTTTTCCCTTGATTTTTCTTTTAGTTTACCAGAGAAATCATGGACTTATAAATGTATAAATAATCGTTGTGTACGACAACATTTTCCAACGGATTATAATTATGATAATAAAAAAATGGAAAATAATAATAATAATCGACGTACAACATTTTTAACATGTTCAATGGAATGTGGTTTATCAAATATATGGCCACAGCCAACAATTAAAACAATTATTAATAATAAATCAATTATTATAAATATAAATAATATAAATATAAATATTATAACAAAATTTAATAATATAAATAAATTATTTTTAAATGCATATAATATATTTATAAATGATATAAAAAATTTATATACAAATTATGTTGATAATAATAATAATAATAATAATATAAATGATAATAATAATGATTTAATACAAATTGATGTACATATTGTTAAATCTGATGAAGAATATTTAACATTAGATACAGATGAAAGTTATAATTTAACAATTAATTGTGAGTAATTAATATTTGCACGTTTTTATTAATTAATTAATTAAATAATATTCCTATAAAATTAATTACAGATGATAAAAATATATTAAATGTAAAAATATTAGGAAATACATTTTTTGGTGTACGCAATGGTCTAATGACATTACAGCAATTAATATGGTACGATGACGAGTATAATGTATTAAAAATATTAACAAAAGTTGTGGTTGAAGATGAACCAAAATTTAAGTATGGTTTTATTCAATTTATTTCCTTAAAATTATTTATTTCTAAATTAATTACTTTAAATAGATATCGTGGTATAATGCTGGATACATCACGACATTATTTTAGTGTTGAGTCAATTAAACGTATATTAGTTGGTATGGCGTACACAAAATTAAATCGTTTTCATTGGCATATTACAGATTCACAAAGTTTTCCATATTTATCAAAATATTATCCGGAATTAGCAATATATGGTGCATATTCAAGTGCAGAAATTTATACAAATAATGATATTAAAGATATTGTTGAATTTGGTCGTGTTCGTGGTATACAGGTAAAAATATAAGAATTTTTTATTAAATAATAAATAAAATAATTACGTAAAATAATAATTATAGATAATACCGGAAATTGATGCTCCAGCACATGCTGGTAATGGCTGGGACTGGGGACCAAAACATGGTCTAGGTGATTTAAGTTTATGCATTAATCAACAACCGTGGAATTATTATTGTGGAGAGCCACCGTGTGGACAATTAAATCCGAAAAATAATAATACATATTTAATATTACAAAAATTGTATTCAGAATTACTAGATGTAATTGGTCCGACTGATTATTTTCATTTAGGCGGTGATGAGGTGAATTTAGAGTGTTGGTCACAATATTTCAATGAAACTGAAGTCAGAACGTTATGGTGTGACTTTATGTTGCAAGCATTGCAAAGGTTTGCTCTTAAAATAGTAATAATAAGAAAAATATTTATGTTATCTTTTAAAAATATAGATTAAAAATTGCCAATAAAGGTAATTTACCAAGTCATGTGGCTGTATGGTCATCTGGTCTGACGAATTCACAATGTTTATCAAAAAATCAATTTACGGTACAAGTGTGGGGCGGCAGTACATGGCAAGAGAATTATGATTTAATTGAAAATGGTTTTAATATAATAATATCACATGTTGATGCATGGTATTTGGATTGTGGTTTTGGTAGTTGGCGTTCAACTGGAGACGGTGCCTGTTCACCGTATCGTACATGGCAAAATATTTACAAACATCGTCCATGGGAAAGAATGCATTTAACACAGCCACAACTTAAACAAGTAAGAAAAAAAACGAATTTAATTTGCTTATAAATATTTATGGTAAACAAAAAAAATACAATTTCCTAGGTATTAGGAGGTGAAGCATGCTTATGGACTGAACAGGTTGATGAATCAATATTAGATTCAAGAGTATGGCCACGGTCAGCTGCACTAGCTGAAAGGTTTGTTTACTTATTTAGATTATCTATTGACTAACGAAAACTAATGTATTTACATTCTTTTATTTTATTTGTTTAGGTTATGGTCAGATCCCCATTTAGACCATGATTTAGATATTATTAATAAAGATGTATTTAATCGTATATCAGTATTACGTAATCGTTTAATAAATTTTGGTATAAAAGCTGAACCAATATTTCCCAAATATTGTGCCCAAAATCAAGAAGAATGTCTATGATGGTATTTTTAATAGATGAACAAATAAATCCCTGATATTATCAATTAATTATTAATAATAAATTTTTTTGTTATTATTGTAAACATTTGTTACTTATTTAGTATTTTATTTTATTTTATATTAATTATTAGATAGATAATATTATAATAATTAATTTTTATAAAAATTATTTTATTTTTTAATGAATAAATCATTGTATTCTATATAGAAATCTATTTATATAAATATGTATAATACAAACAGCAATAATTAATTAATTAACAAATACGTTTTTATTGTGTAATATTTTGTATTTTATTTAAATAATGATTTCGAATGAAAAGAATGAAAGCATAACGCTGTTAAAGTAAAGTATTTATTAATGAAAACCTCAATAAACCTTATATTTAATTAATATAAGATAATAATGAACGTAATTAGATTATTAATTTTAATAATAAATTAATTATTTTACTCGCAAAGAAATGAAGTGTTAATTAACGAAGATCGACGAAAATATTTCTATTAATTTTATTAATTAAGCGAGAATATTGTGCCCTAATTATAATTTTTTTTTTAATGAGAAATCTCTTAGCAAACAACACACTTAATTATTTTTATTAAATTTGTGATTAATTGTAATACTTAGAACATAAAAAATTAAAAAAATAATGTTAAAATAATAGAAAAATAATAATTTAAATTAATTAATTATATTTAAATAATGTGAAAATGTAATTTTATTGATATTAAATGTTTTTTTTTTTTAAATTAATTAATTAAATTAAATTAAATTAAACTTAATTATATATATATATAAATTTCGTATAAGTGTTATAAATAAATTATAAAATTTATAAAGAAAAATAGATTTTTTGTTTTGTAAAAAAATTTATATTAATTAATTGAGAAAATGAATTTTTAAAATATAAAATAATGTTACTAAATAAAAACACGAAATTTAATAAATTAAATTATTTATAGATAGTTAAAGTAAAAATTGTGTAAAATTAAAAAAAATATATATATAAATATATATTTAATAGGTGATTAAAAATGTGACCTTAAATTAATAATTAAATAATAATAATTAAATCAGAATGAAAAATTATAAATAAAAATACAATTTATTATACGGTATAATTAAAATACTGTGCTTATTATAGAACTTTTTTATACCACTTTATACCAGTAACTTCAAAAATTATTCATTTCAATTGTTTTACTCAATATCAAGACTTTTTTTTTTGGGTTTTTGCCTTGGTTATAATTACATCGCACCACATACCACAGCTACAGGCAGCAACTTTAAACAAATGAAAGTTAATACATTAAGTCATAACGGAGCGACTGTGGCACACATTAAATTTGTGGCCTGTGGTGCAGCATCATTATAACCAAAAGCATTAATATTATTATCGAGAGTATCTTATGAATAAGTATTTACTATCAGAGACATTTACCATGCACTTTATAATAGCAAATGGCGTTCAAGATGCAGTTTTATTATTTATTTTTATAAAATTTTAATCAAAATAAATTTATTTAGAAATAAATTAATATTAAAGCATTGTTTAAAGTAATTAAATATATTTATATATATAAAAAAAACCCACAATAAAATAAATTCCTTCCATTATTTATAAAATAAATTATTATATAAAAACTGTTTGCTCTCTGTATCAGTTAAAATTATTATTTTTCTTTTTTTTTTTTTATAAATAAATTATTTTTCTTAATCCATTTAGTGTTGTTTTTTTTTTAATTATTTATGCAATGTAATAGTTATAATATTATAATCAGCAATAATTTACTTAAACTATTTTATTTTGTTAAATTTTCTTTGAACCATTAAGTCATTCATTCACATCACACTCATCCATTTACCTAATTTACTTAAGGTTTCAATAAAATGTTTAATTATGATTTTAACTCCATAATTTAAATAGAACAAACAAAAATAATGTAAATAATAATTTTAATAAAAAATTAATAAACAAAATTGAAAATTCACAAAAAGTTTTTTCTCTTTAATTTAATTTTAAACCAGAAAATACACTCTATTGTTAGCTGGCTTGAGTATCTCTTATTTTCTTATTAATTTTCTATGAATAAACGCGTATGTAATACTATGTAATGTTATAGTAAAAACGCAAGTTTTTTACAACATAATAAAAATATCGTTAAGTTAAACAACTTATACGTTTAAATGATAATTTTATCGAATAAAATAATCAATCAAATATCGTTAACTGTCTTTAAAATCGCGAACAACATTGAATACATACGATTTAAGTATTTATTAGAAATAAAATATAAACAAATTTAATGACATATAATTTAAGATGACAAAAAAAATAATTAAAAGTCATCTTTTTTGTAAATAAATTTAATAGAGAAAAAAACCTAAATCTGATTTATTACACAGAGCCGGTTTAAACAGAAGTAAATCTATAAATTTGCTAAAAAATTTTCAACTTAAATAAACAGGTTTTTGTAAAAAAAGCTCAAGGATTTAACCACCCACCAATCAACCCGACTCTGACAATATAATTATTTTAATTATACTTCTTATTGAAATTTATTTGTTTTTTTAAATCTTTACAACAAATTCACTTCTTTGTAAAATAATTCAGTTAATATTCTTGTGCTTTTAATTAAAGAACTTTCATTAGATACGACAACGATTAATTAAAGTAATAATAATCAATATGAATTTATTTTTATTAATTGTTATCTTATTGAATTTAATGGAAAATGTTTTTCCACAAATTAATAGTAAGTATTTTGAGAGATTAATGTTTAAAGTGTTTTGTGTTTAAAGTGTCAAAGTGATTTGTTATGGACGTGATGATACCAGATTGTTATGGATCTCTTTGTTCTCATTATTTTATCTATTTTCTGCTCCAAAAAAGGCAAATTTATTGAAGTTTTTTTTTAATTTTTCAGCAACTGAATATTATAAAATGCCAAAATTATTTATATTTGATGATTATGATCGTTGTTTATCCGAATTTAATAATAAATCAACATATTGTGTTGCAAAAACAATTATTAAACCAAATAAAACATCAAATTTATGGAATTACATTGAGGTAATTAATAATTCTTAAATTCTTTTATAAAAAAAAAATAATTAAAATTTTCTATGCTTATAAAGGAATTTTCATCAAATAAAATACATCATTATCGTCATGATCGTTTAGTACGTGGTATTTGTATACCATCATGTAAAAAATTAATGAGTTATTACGATTATGATACACAAATGAAATATTATTTAAAGAAATTTAATTATACAACTGAGGTAATTGTTTAATTTCTCAATTTAAATTATATTAATTAACTGTTGCGTCTACAATTATATTATACTTAAAGGTTACATTAGATCCTTGGGTTTATCATAATAACTATGATGATCAAATTAAATATAATAAAGTAATTAATCAATGTATAAACTATGAATTAAAAAGAAAATATGAATTAATGGGCTACTCAAAAGTTGAATATTGTATTGAAAGCGATTATAAATACCAACCAGGTAATTAAAAAATAAAAAATTTATGATTTGTCATCTATCGCGTTATCAAATCGTGTTAATTTACGGAAATGACAATAGTTAATTATATTTATTTATTTTTTCTTTACACAACAGATAAATTGGATATTACATTTTTAATCATATTTATTCTATTAATTCTT
This sequence comes from Ptychoptera contaminata, assembly GCA_963942525.1. NCBI lineage: Eukaryota > Metazoa > Arthropoda > Insecta > Diptera > Ptychopteridae > Ptychoptera > Ptychoptera contaminata. The sequence continues at coordinate 35,383,276 of OZ012638.1, read as the reverse complement.
GCAATAATAATATCAACAATATATGATCATAAGTTATTGAAAAATACAAAAGATGAAAATAATAAAGATTTTTATAAAACACCAGCATGTAGCAAGGGTAAATCAAAATAAATATATTATTTATTTATTTAATTAATCAATTAATTATTTTAGTTTCTAATTTATTCACTTGTTTGTCTTTAAAACGTAATTATTATCGATTAATATCGCAGAGCAAAACAAAATTATCAAAAGATTTGCATTGTATTCAAACAATTAGATTTTTAACAATGTATCTAGTCATTATGGGCCATACAGTTCTATTCTATAGTGTGGTACCTATTGCTAATACTATTTATGTAGAAAATGTAAGTTGTAATTTTTTTGTATAATTACCTGAACAGCAAGAATATATATCCATATCCATATTGTTAATTATTTCCAGCTATTTTACGATCCATTTATATTCCTTTTGTTAAATGGTTCAACAATAATACAAACTTATTTTACAATAAGTGGCTTTTTGTTAGCTGCACACTTTTCAATACTAAAAGAAGAAAAGAAATTTAAATATTCATATTTTTGGAAAATATTATTTCATCGTTATATTAGGTATTTTAATTTATTAATCATCATATAATAATTATAGAAAAAAATACTAATATTATTATTAAAAGGTTAACACCTGCCTTGGTATTTTTAATTGGTCTTCACGCTACATGGCTGGAGGCATTACCAAATGGGCCAATCTCTCCATATTCCATTTTAATTGAAAAACACTTTTGTCGGAAAAACTTTTGGTTAAATTTATTATATATTAATAACTATGTAAACACCGATGAACAAGTTAGTTAAATTATTTATTATATTTATATTTAATTTATTTAAAGACAATTAAAAAATCATACAAATTTTCAGTGCTTTCAGCATGGCTGGTATTTAGCGGCCGAATTTCATTTGTTTGCCTTTTGTTTATTAATTTTAATGATTACATGGAAGTATGTTGCTTTGCTTAATTGTTTAAAAATTATTTAATTATTTTTTCTCTTCAATATTATTTAGATTTCCAAAAATAATGAAAGTTTTATTTGCTGTTGTTTTATTCATCTCTGGTTTAATACCAGCAATTGTTATTTATATAAATAAATTTCCTGGATTGTTTATGATATTACCTGAGTTCGTTTTTTATAATCTAATTATAAAATTTAATTATTAATTTACATTTTTCTTTTCTAGACAAATAAAGTATCTCTTGTGGTACGATGAAATGTATATCAAATTTTATATTCCCAGTCACACGAACATTTGCTGTTACTTTGTTGGTGTTATATTTGGCATTTTTTATTCCAAATTAAAGGAAAAGAATATTAATTTAAATAATTATAAAGTATTATTTTTGTTTTATTGTAATGTTTCATTTTTAAAAGAATAATATTCGTTCGTTTTTCAGTCATTTGTAATATCTTGGAGTTTAACTGTGCCAGTAGGAATATTACTATTATATTCAGGTTCAATATTTTATAATTATGAATTTGTTAGGCCAGCCGTTTGGATTTCTTTTTACGGTGCTTTATTCAAAAAACTATGGGGAGTGCTAGTAGGAACTTTAATTTTAGGATGTGCTTTTAATACAGGAGGTAAATAAGTATTATCTTATTTTAAGCTTCCGTATTAACATTTTAAAATTTTTGTTTTTTTAAAGGATTTATTCGTGATTTTCTTTGTCATCCAATATTTCGACCATTAGGTCGCATCACGTACTGCACTTATTTATGCCATACTTTTATTATTCGAATGTCAGTTGGAGCTATAACTGAACCAATGCACAATACAATTCTAACTACAGTAAATAATATTTTTTTTAATTAGAAAATAACTCACTATTAATACTTTGTTATTTTTAGATAATTTCCTCATTTTCTAACTTTGTAATATCGTGTATAATGGGACTCATTTTAACGTTAATTATTGAGTTTCCATTAACTGCTTTACTTAAGATTATGGTACCAAATATAGAAGGTAAATATAACTTTAATGCTTTTATTATTATTATTATACATTTAAAAATAATTTGTATTACATAGCCGAGCAAAATACAACAGAGAATGAAGGACTTAAAATCCCTATGATAGATATAAACACAGAAAATACAATAAATAATAACAATAATAATACAACAAGTACCACTTGATTGATTTTAAACTATTCACATGATTGGGATGACAATTTCCCTGTATTAAAGTTGTTATAAAAAAACAGGGAAATTTATTCAAACCAAAATATGTATATATTAAATCAGCGCATACTTCATTTAGTTATAATAAGAATATAATTTTAGAAAGAAATTTTTTTTTTCTATATAAAAAAAATTTTGTTGGTTAATTTGTTTTTGTAATTAATTTGTTGGTGTTTGAAAATATAAAAATTTATTATTTTTAACTTTATTATTTTCTTTTTTTTTAATTAAATAATTTTTTGTATTTATTGAAATTTAGAAAAAACAAATTTTTGCTAAATCTAAAAAAATATTTAAATTGTATATAATAATAGAAAATTAAGGCAAAAGAAGAAGAAAAAAAAAAAGAGCTATTAAAAATGGTAACAAAAATTGATGAATGTAAAGAGTCATTAATAAAATCATTAAAAGATAATTCAAAACCATGGACACCAGCATTTAATTGGGCTGAAGAAAAGTCCGGCATACCTCGTTTATATATATTTATAGGTAAGCAAAATACAATTAAAAATTTCTTTAATTTAATTTAATTTTATTTTATTAGTTTTAACATTTTCTTGAATAATAAAAATAAAGGCTATAAAATTTTCCTATATAAATTTAGTATTAACAAAAAATAATAAAAGAATTCTTTTCTTTAATTTAATTTTAATTAAATTAATAAAAAATAATAATAAGTGACCGGAGTGAAATAACGCAATGCGTCACCAAAATATTTATTTCATTACAAAAAAAAATGAAAATAAAATGTTGGCTTGTGTTTTGTTTTTCAATAAAAAAATATAAAACTAATCACGAAGTAAAGAATATATTTTTTAATTTAAAAATAATTAACAAAAATAAAATGAAAACGAAAATAGTAGTTGCGTTGAGTGGAAAAATTGTCAATTGTATTTGTTAGAAATTTTCTCTCTGTGCAATATAGTACTATATCCTGGTCTTACGTTTTCTATTGTTGTATTACAAAATCCCGGCAAATTTTCAACATATTGTGTCAAATCAGCTCATTTTGCCGGTAACTTTTAGATAAAATTATTTTTCTTGGTGCAAAGCCAAAACATATTTAATAATTTCTTAACTTTAAACAGTTAGAAAAGTTGCATTTATTTAAGAAGAAAAACATTTTTCTTTAATTAATAATATGCGATAATGATTTCGATTAATTAGCGACAATGAAGTTTGCGTTTTTTTTTTATTATTGATTCGCACGATCACAAGGTTAGAATATAAATTTTTTTTATTATTTCTTTAAATTCTCGATTATTTTTATCGTAACTTTTTCTTTTGATCAACAGCTGAGTCTTTTGTATATTTTTATTAATTTTATTATTTAATTACAGAAAAAATCACTTAAAAAAATCTTACTGATAAAAAATGGTTTCTGCTGTCTGGCTGCTATTTACTGTCACGTTTAATTATTTCGTAATATTACATACGATGATTAATTTATTACTATTATTACGATTATTTTCAATTTTCACACATATAAAGAAGTTAAATTTTAATAAAATTAATGGAATAATCCTTTAAATGATTAAATTAAATATTATCTTATCATAATTCTTACTTTTTTTCTTATCCAAATGAATTATTTGCGATATATAAATGGGCTGGGCGAACTGCACTTGTTCTAATTGAACAAATTTCTCTTAATAAATAATTTATTTTCAAGTGCATTTTGGGTTTGTATTTAATAAAATATTTGCAAATAATTGGAATAATAAGCAAAACAACAAATTTCGTTAAATAATTAGGATAATTAAAGATATTGAGATGAATTGGTATGACCTTGTTCGCCTGCCTCTGTCAAAACTGGTATATTTTCTCTTTGATTTATTTCAATGAATTTCTTTGCAAAATAATAATTGATTTTGCCCTTTTTTAATGAAAATAATAATAATATTGTATCATTGATGTTTCGTGGTCTGTTTTATTCCATGGTAATATTGAGATCTTGGTATAAACAAAAGTAAAGCAAAAACCACACGAGTTTTACTACTAGCCCAAGGTTGTTAATAAAATAAAGATTTTTTTGTTACATAAAAACTCATTAAATAAAATTCCGGTTTATTTTTTTTCACCTTTATTTTCTTAATAAAATTGCAAATAAATGTAATAACGACGTATGTACGTGGTGTGGAGGTAAATTCAGTTTATTTTTGGCATTCTGTTTTTCGTTTGATAATCGTCTTATCTTTACTGTTTTGCAATAATTTTAAAATTTATTTATTTATGTTTGTTTTGCTTCAGCAGGTTTATTTGACTTTATGAGAAGGAAATTTAATTTAATTTATGGTCTTAAATGTGGAGGTTATTAATGCAATTTTGACTACTTGTTACTACTTGTAGATGATTATGGAGAAAATCTTTTAATTTTTATTATGGTTTTACTATATTGTACAGTACAGTACGGTAGTAGTATTTTCTGTATTTTTTCTTCTATACTTTAATTATTTTGCATTAAAGAGTTAAATCAGTAAAAAAAACAACCATAAAGCTTTTGTATATTTACATTTTTATTTAATAATTATCTTGCATAATAAATTGGTTGGTTGGCTGGCTGGTTAGTTGTTTTTCTGCGCTTATTATAATTTGCAAAAAAAAATTAAACGAAAGTAATGCAATTTATTGGTTAATTTTTATTATTTTTTAATAATTTGTTTAAAGCAGCAGCAACAGCAGCCACGTACAAGCTATTTTACTTGTTACTACTACGTGTAATATCTATGTAATTTCCGTAATTTCGTTTTCTTTATTTATAAACAAATATTTTATTATATTAATAAAGAAATTTTAAAATAAAGTATTTAAACAAGTCAAGTTTTGCCTAATTAATTATTTATATATATATTTTTATTCACTCATATTACTAAGTTGTTATTCTTATCAGTTTAATTCTTTATCATTTGTAGACAATATTAATAGAGCAACAGGCAGCAGCAATATTAATGATTATTATTATTATTAATAATAATAATAAAATGAAATATCTGATAAAAAGTGAATATTTTCCTTTCTTTTATAAAAAATCACTTTTGTGTGTTGTTATTTTGTTGTGGCAGCAGCAGCAAGAAGAAAAGAATTATAAAATGATTGCGAATTTTTTGCGAATATAGAAAGTAAAATTTTCCTTTCTTTCTTTGAGCTAGCTATAGTCGGTCAGTTAGAGTTAATATAGGTGACTTGTAGTGACTCTACATATACATATTTTCTTAATAATTTTAAATTGTTGTAAGATTATTATGTTGACTGGCTGGCTGGCTGTCTGCTAACAACGTCTATTATTCCTTTTGGTTTATTATTTTTTTTTTTTATTTACTTTGTTTTTGCCAAACTCTCGAGAATAATAGACAATGAATTAGTTTTCTTTTTTTGTTCAGCTATTTTTTGTTAACAAAAGTTTAGTTTAATTTAATTAGCTTTGTATATTTGTATTGTATTTGTTTCATTATTATTATTTTTGTAATTTTAATAAAAATAGTTTAAATATTTCACTTATTTATATATTTATAATGTTCGTTCTGTGCTGTTTGTTGTTGATCGTTGTATGATGTTTGTTAAATAATAATTATAGTTTTTAGTTTAAAAAAAAAAGGATTATCAAATAGTTTAAAGTTTTTATTCTTCAATTAACTTGGTTTTACAATAAAAAAAAAAGCACACACAACACGTTTTTTAAAACTATAAATCAAAAAATAAATTAATTATTAATTTAAAGTGCTTTTTGGTGTGTTTAAACGTTTAAGTTATTGAATAGTAGAAACGTGAGGTTGTTGTTAGTTGATTGATTGATAAAATGATGGAATTTGATCGAAAGAATTATTATTATTATGGTAAAGTTGTTTAGCGCCAGTTATATATATATATTAGCTGGCTAATTTTTAGTGCATTTATTTAATTAAAATTGTTGTTTCATTGGTTTTATTTAATCTCACACACTTGACTGATTTACTATTTTATTAAAATTAAAATAATGTGATTATTTTGGTTTTGTTCTTGTGGATTTATAGGCGCCGCAGCATTATGTGGAATATATTTGATCTTTGGTTATGCAGCACAAATTTTATGCAATTTAATTGGTGTAGTATATCCAGCATATGTGTCTATCAAAGCGATTGAAACAAGTACCAAGGCTGATGATACGAAATGGTTAACGTATTGGGTTATGTTTGCGATTGTATCGATATTTGAACATTTCTCTGGCTTTTTAACATCAATTATACCATTTTATTGGTTATTAAAGGTTTGTCTATTCGTATTTTTAATTTTTGTTTATTTAATTTTTATTATTATTCTAGTGTATATTTTTAATCTGGTGCATGGTCCCAATTGAAAATAATGGTTCAGTCTTTGTTTATAATCGTCTTGTTCGTCCATATTTTCTAAAACATCAATCAGGTAAGTGTTTATACAAGAATTCCTTTTTTTTACCTTTAATTCTAACTTTGAATCCTATTTTTAGACTAATTATAAGAAAAAAATCTTTATCTCTCTGGTAAACCATATACATTTATCCTTTTTCTCATTTATTCCTTTATCTACTTGCATAATTTATATATTATTTACAATAAAATTCAATAATTAATAATTATTTTTTAATTATTTTAGCTGCTGATGGTTTAATCGATAAAGCAACAGACAAAGCAAAAGAAATATTTGAGGATATTGTCACCAAAAAATCACACTAATTATTCTATGTTTTTCTTTATTTTTCCAACAATAAGGGAGAAAAAAATAAATCTTTTCACCATCACCACACCCCCTTTTATGTTTGTTAATTTAATACAATTTTTTTTTTAAATTAATTTTTAATTAAATGTAACTATTTTTTGCACAAATAACTTTTTTATTCTTTTTGTAAAAATATTATCATGTAACTAACTACTACATACATATTAGGTGAAAATTGAAAACAAATAATCGCACTTAATTATTATTATAATACACAATTTTGGTAATTCTCTGTTTATATTAACTCTTTAAATAGTTAAAATTAGATGATTTTTCTTTACTTTTTATTATTATAAATTATTTAAGTAATTGTAATTTATTCTGTTATGTATTTATATAAATATGTGAAATGTAAAAGACAAAATTCTTTTAGGTATGGTTAATTGTTGATGGTTTGGTGGTTTTTTTTTTGTGTTTATATTTTTTGTTGTGATTTTATAAGAAAGGCAATAAAAAATAGAAAATTATTATTATTTACACACTTTTTTTCATTATTTTTTATTTTTATCAGACTCTAATATTACACTAATTAAATATATCTATTAATTAATTTGAATTTATTGATTCTTTTGGTGTTTCTTTCGTATCTTTTGTCGCTGATAATTTACGATTACGCCATGCTGTCATGTACGTTCTTGGATGAATCGGTAAAAAGCCAGATAAACCTTTAAAATTAATAATTTTTGCTTTTAATGTATGTTCTTTATAAATTATAAGGAAGCAAATTACCTAATAATTCGGCAACTGGTGTTGATAAGTGTGCACCATTACCTATCCAATGTCTGATACGTTCATAGTTAAAGGATACTAAACGTTCATTAAATTGATTAGGACTAGGATCAAATGTCCCTACTTGTTCGATGACAGGTTGATGTTGTGCTTTTGCTCGCTTTTATTAATATTGAGAAAAGGCAAGAAAAAAAAAGAATTGTGTAACAATTATTGATAAATAAAATATATATATTTTTTATTTAAATGAAAATATTTTTGATTATTTATATACCTCTGCTACAACAATATGATAGAATGGACGATTTGTACAACCATGTTTGGCAAATCGAATTATTTTAGCTGATCTAGCCCAATAACGTCCTGTACCACTAGCTGGTGTTAATGACATAATAATTTTTATTTAATTATTAATTGTTAATCAAAATTATTATTAGTTTATTTTAAACTATTGCCGACATAAATTATTCAAACATTTAGAAATAGGGTTATGCTCTTTTAAATGTCAAAATACAATAGCAGCAGAACGCCATCTGTAATTTGAAACTAAAACCTTTAATATCTAATTTTCCCTGTATTTATTAAAATCTTTTTTAAATAAATTTGATTTTGTAACATTAAAACATTACGATTATTTTAATTACCAACATATAATTATCATAATATAATAATCATTAATTTTTTTTTTACAATATAATGAATAAATAAATTTATAGCATGACAATAACACCTGGTTTAAAAGACACTGAACTTTTTAAAAATGAAAAATTTCCCACTATTTCAATAATTGAAGTTTAGCGGTATGACGTCAAGTATGAAGTGAACAGTAAAGTAAAAAGGATTTTTTATTCACACATTCGAAGTGCATTTAGCGCTTTACAAGGTACTGTCGGCAATTACCATCAACATTTTATTAAGTTTTTTCTTATTAAAAAAGTGCACAAATATAATAAACGTTCTGATACATCTCTTGCCGTAGGTTTCTCTAATTAATAAAGTGTAAAACAAATGGATTTATAGCATTGTGATGTGTTAAAAATTGAACGGCGTCTTGCTTCGAAAAAAAAAAAAAAACCTTCAAGCAAAATATACCAATCAAACCAAACCTCTACAAATGATGGGAAGAATTTTCCCCTTTTGTGTTGCTTGAAAGAAATGGCGTCTGTATAATTTGGCACATGGTCTAACAATTAAAATTTCAATAATAATTTAATAAAAAATAATTATTTTTGTTATGACTGTAACAAGTTTTTCCCTTTAAATTTTATAAATAATAAAAACAACAAAAAAACTATATAATCTGTACCAGTGTTGTTGTATACGTACAGAAAAATAAAAAAAAAAAAAATTATAAATTACAGAAAAGATTTTCATTATTTTTTCTTCTTTTTCTTTCATTAAAAAGTTACAAATTTTTGTCTTTGTTGTGTGTGCCGAAACAGGTTTGCCAATTGTCAAAATGATGGAAAAATAATAAAGAAAATAAAAAAAAAAAAATTAAAAATAAAACCATAGATTGCGGTTTCTATGGAAATGTGATTAAAGAAAAATTTCTTTTTTTTTTTATTTGTGCATTTCTTATTTATTTTTTTTAATTATAATTGTTTTCCTTTATCAAATTTATATAATTCTTGAAAATCTAAATGCAATGTCAAAAATTAGTAAACTATGAAATAATTTAATGAAAATTCTATGAATGTTGGTGGAGAGAGAAAAACTTTATTTGTGTTGTAAAATAAAAAAATACAATTTATTTTTCTTGTATTATTATTTATTTATTTTTTTTTGCTACGTATTAATATTTTTTTTTCTTTTCTTTTCTTTTTTCATTTTAATTAATTTTCTTTTTTTTTTCTTTTACTTTATTGTTTCTTTTTTCTTTTCTTTACAATTTACAGCTTCTTTGTAAATACTGTGTATATAATTATATAGAAAAGAAATACATAAAATAATCATCAAACAACAAAACAACCAGTAACATAAATTCAACTGTTCATCATCCCAACATTATAAAGAGAAAAAGAATTTTTTATTAAATTATTTTTTTTTTAATAATGAGTACACAAATAAGATCAGGTGGAGGTGGCGGCGGTGGTATTAATATTAATACTAATAATAATGTTAATAATAATCGTAATCAATCAACAAAAAAGGCGAATCAAATAAATGATCAAAATGTTGGTGGTAATAAAAAAACACAAGATCATAATAAAACAGAAAAGGAAAAGCCTCATGCAAAAGTAAGAATACATAAAATAATTATTATTATTGTTGATAATGAAATATAGTTTAATTAGTTTGTTACATTAATGTTAATTTCTTAGCTTCTAAGCTACGTATTTTAATAATGCATTTGATTAATATACTTAAAAATGTTTATTAAAGAAAATATTTCTATATATGTTGCATTTTAATTTTGATATATATAAAAAAAAACTTTATTATTTGCGTGTTTTCATTATGAAATACTGTTGATTGTATATGTATATATATTTATATAAAGTAGCAAAAAAATATTTATATAAAAAAGTTTTTAATAACAATTTGTTAATAAAGTTAAAAAGAAAAGAAAAGAAAACATATAATTATATGTCATTTTTATTAGTCACTGTTATATGTTTATTTATTTTTCTTTAAGACAGATATAATACAATGATAAGAAATGATTTTTTTAATTTGCAACCAATTCTATTCTATTTTATTTATTTTTTTTTATAGCCAACAGCTGAACAAATTCGTATTGCTCAAATCGTAGATATTAAAAGTGGATCTGAAGATCCAAAAATGAGTGAAAAGGTCAGTAATTTGATGGAATTGACGGAACGTTCTGAAGAAGAAGTTTGTTGTGCTCTGCACGAGTGTGACAATGATTTAAATAGAGCGGTTATATTTTTATTGGAATCTTTACCATTGGTAAATTACTAAAAAAACCTATATGATGTTATAGTAGTTTTTTCATGGAATTTTGTATTTTCTTTTTTTTTTTAAGGGTTCATTTGAAACATCATCCAAAAAGAAGAAAAATCGTTTAACATCGGTTAATAATGATGCAAATGCCGGTGAGGGTGAATGGGGCAATGAAAATTCTAACATCAATTCTGGTTCTGGACAAAATACTAGTTCAGATACAAAAGAACGTTCACGCAGTCGTGGTGGTTCACGTGGAGGTCGTGGCGGTAGTGGTTCCGACAGTCGCGGTTGTAGGGGCAATTTTTTTTATTATTATAAATGTGTTTACTTAAATTTAATATCTATCTTAATTTAGGGCGAGGACGAGAGGCTCGTGAAAATGAACGAAACACTGCAGATTCTAAAGGAGAAAGTTGGCGAGGAGGGCGTGGAGGACGAGGACGTGGCGGTTACACTGGTTCACGTGGAGGCCGTGGCGGAAGGTTGTTTAATTATTTTACTTTTCTTTTTTTTTCTTTAATGTAATTAAATAATTTTTTTCATTAGAATGGGTCCACGTGGGCGTGATCAGGGTCGTGGCAAAGAAATCCAGGAAGTTGATAATTGGGATAATACCCAAGCAACAACTGAAGTAAAAGTTGATGGTAATTTTATTTTTTTTTTTTTAAATGTTTATTAGTATTAAATTATATAATTAATTAATTTATAAATTAAATTAATTAATATTTAAGATACTTGGGGTGATTGGGATAATGAAGAGTATACTGGTTCATTAGCTGATACAAAAGTATTTACATCTAGTGTATCGCAAAGTCAGTCAACTACCATTCCAAGTATGAGTATTTACGATTTAACAAAATTTTTTTATAATTTTATATTGATTTAATGTGTTTCAAGGTTCAACCGAATTATCTGCTCCACCTGGTTTAGAACAACAAGTTTTGAATCCACCTCAACAAAATGATCTCGTTCAACAGTACAGTGCAACTGTAAGTTCTGAAGTAAATTGAAAAACAATTACAATTATTCTATTTTTATGTTTTTACAATAAATATTTATTTTTTTTCTTATATAAATAAATAGGTAGTGTCTAGTACAACTACAGCTGCTGCTGTAGCTGCTGTTACTAATAATACATCAAATAATAATGTTGTATATTCGGACTTACATCCATCGACTGTAGCTGCAAACACACAGCAACACTTACGACAAGCGTTAGATATGCCACAAATAAATTCAACACCATCATCATCATTGTCTGTTGAACAATCGCAGTATTTTAATTCCTTATCTTCACAAAATTCCAATCAACAACAACAACAGGCTAATATTGTTAACTCGTATCAGCAGAATGCCGTGCAATATACTGGTAATTATGGTACTACTAATTATGCTGATCAAGTTGTGTCTTCTCAACCACCTGTTAGGAAGCAAAGGGTTCGAATGCCACCTCCATCTAAGGTTAATATACATTTATGTTAATTATTTCGATTTGCAAAAATACGTGAATCTTTGTAACCTTAAATTTGTTTATTCATAGATACCGTCGACTGCAGTTGAAATGCCTGGAGATACATTAAATAATATTGGTTTATTAGATGTACAATTTGGTGGCTTAGATTTTGGTACAGATGATACATTTGATAGCTTAACTGAAAAATTTAACTCAACAAATGTTATAGATACGTCGCAAAATGTTGTTACCGGTGTTGTGCAGGATGTAACAAATGAGTATCAGCCAAAACCATCCGTTCAACAGCAGCAGCAATCAACATTATCATCCAGTTTGCAGAATTCACAAATGGTTCGTTCTTAAAATTTGTTAATTCATTTCATTTTGATTAAATGTTTTTTTTTCTTCTTCTATTTGTATTTTAAATTGAAGAACGACAATTTGACGTCAAGCTATGTTCAACGTGTTCCGAATAATGTAGCACAGACTGCTGTTAATGTTGTGAATAATGTTACGGCGAATACCAACAATGCATTAGTTGATCAACATCAATTAAATAAAAATGATAATTTGCAGCAATATAATCAAACAAATTCATTGCAAATGTCTGGTTATCAAGATGTTGGTGGATCATATAATCAGCAAAATACTAAAACGACATCAACATCTAATAATATCAATAATAAAAATGTTGCTAGTGTTAATAATGTAGTTGGTGTTAATTACCAAACAGTATCAACTCAACAAAGTGGAGGCTATAATACAAATAATTATAATACAAATTCCCAACAACAATCCACTACAAATAATTATCAACAATCTTCGAGTACATATAGTACATATAATCCAACGGCTGGTGTTAATTCATATCAACAGCAGCAACAAAGCAATACGCAAATACCAATTAGTAATGTCGCTTTAAATACAAATAATACAAGTGCTGTATCATCAAATTCCACGCAAAGTTTACCTGTTGTTAACAGTAATAATGTTAATAATACAAGGTATTATTTAATTGTTTTTTATATTTTTGGAGTGTGTAACTGTTTCTAATTATTTCTTTTTCATTTTAGCACAAATACAAATGCTGGTTATTTGTCTAGCCCATATCCTGCTAGTCAAGCGACATCAGCTTTTCCATCACAACAAAGTGGTTATCAAAATAGCCAGAGTGTGTATGGTAATTCAGGATTAGCTAATAATGCAGGGTAAGCATTAATATTATTTGGGTTTTGTTTTTATTGTTTGTAATTATTTAACAATCACTAATGCTGTGTTTTTTAATTAAAAACTTTAAAGACTTTTTTTTTCATAAAATAATTATTAACAAAACTAAATAAATTAATTAGGTATACTGGTAATACAAGTGCTTCGTCAACTCAGTATAGTAACTTTAGTAGTACAAAACTAAAGGAAAATTCCACTCCAGTTAGTACACCATTTGAAAGGTAATTTTGCTTTATAAATTCTTCTTTAACGCTTTTGTGCTTTTGTGTTTATTTTTTTTCATCCTTTTTGTGTTTAAATATTTTTATGGGATTCAATTTAAATTTTTGTTTTTTGTAAATTTGATAAAATATTTTCTTTTCTTTTTGCAGTGTTGTTACATCAAATACAGTATCAAGTAGTCCATCAAGTATTGTTACAAATTCATCGGTTATAACAACGAGTAGTATGAGTTCACCGTCATCTTTGGGTTTAACAAATACAAAAGTAGCAATTAATAATAATGCAACAAATGTAAAGGGTGTAACAAGTGGTATAGTAGGCAGCAGTGGTGTATCATCTGGCGTTGGTGGTAATACAACCGGTGGTTCAACTGGTGGTACTGGAAGCAGCGGTAATAATAGTGGCGGTTCAGGTAGTACTAGCGGTGTATTACAAAATAATATTATGGTTGGGCAATATATACAAGGTATGCCATTTTATCAACAACCTGTTTATTCATATGAAGATTTACAAATAATGCAACAACGAATGCCCCCACCTGTGGTAAGTGTTCATTCTATTCTATCGACTTGATTCATTTAAATGTTGTGTAACGATTTGATTGTTTTCTTTTTTTTTTATTATTTATCATAAATTTTTATAATTATTATAAATGTGTTTTAAATATTATTATTAATTAGTGATTATTTAGTGATTAATTATCATTTGTGTTGTTGTACAATTATTATCATCATTTAAATTATCATTATTTTATTAATTTATAATATAATTTTATTATAAGTTATTTTGTGTAGTTAGTTTGTTTGATATTATTGAAGATAAATTAAATTAATTTAGCCTGGCTATTGCGATTTTAACTACCAGACACCACCCAGTCTTGGTGCTGCTGGTGTTCGTGACGGTAATTTAGGTTCGGTTGCATACTCAACGTTGGCTGATGGAAGAACATTTACAAGGACAGACAATAATTCCAGTCCTGTTAGTAATGTAAGTATTTTTATATTTTATTTGTTTTTGTTTATATTTATAATGTTATTCGTTGGACTTTTAGGTTCCTAGTACAATGGCTCAACAAACTGGATCTGGAGGACCATTAATGAATCTACCATATGCTTATTTTTATGGTGGCAATATGATGCCAAGTGGGTTCCAATATGGAACAGCTGCTATTTATCCAGTAAAATTGCATATATTATGTACAAGTTGTGTAAAATTAAAGTGTTATTGAATTTTCTCTTTTTAGCCAATGCAGTCAACATCCACATCAGGTGGACAATTTGCTAAACCATCGTATAACAGTGCATATGGTTCAGCTGGTTATGATAGTTTAAGTCAGACAGTACCAGAATATAAAGGTACATTTTTTGGAGCTAGTGTTGGGCAACAATCAAAGGGTCAGACAGTTGCAAATCAACAACCGACAATAACTGGTGCTGCAGATACTACAACGTCAACATATGGCAAAAGTCATGTTGCATTAAACAAAGTTAATGTTAGTATACCTAGTGTGATTATATACGATTCGTTTTAAATTTTAAATTAAATTAATTATTTTTATTTATAGTCGTATGATAAGCAATCATTTCACTCTGGTACGCCACCACCGTTTAACTTGGCTGGAACACAAACAGCTGGTGCTACATCCGCACAAGCATATGGTGCACAACATATGTATATACCAGCAATGCCAGCGCCACATCATAATATGAACATGCATCAACCAATGCATCAGGTATGTTAGATAAATTCCTTAAATAATAATTATTTTTCGTAAATTTTTTAATTAGAACCAAAAAATAGAAAAACAAACTCTTAAATTACATGAAAATTATTAACTACTACACGGTTGTTTCTAGTTTATATTATTATTATTATTAGGAAAAAGACTAATTATTTATTGTTTAGATTTTTTGTCTCTTCTGCTATACAAGCACTTGTTGTATTTAAAAAGAAATAAGAAAAAAATTGAGCGACTGACTTTTACTTTTTAACTCTTTTTTGGCCATTTTTCATTATTTTTTTCTTTTTTTTTTGCATGATTAAAAGTCTAAAAAAACAAATAATAATAGGTTGTGTGGTTTGCTGTTGTTGTCTGGTAGATTGTATAAAATCATAATTACTTTTAATATATTAATTATACTATAGTAGTTGGTTGTTTTTAAGTAAAAGAAAGAAAGAAAATATATATTTAAATTAGATATTTTGAACACAACAAACAAACATCTTCATCACCTGTGTTTACGTACAATACTATACATAGCTCTACACATGAAAAACACTTGTCAAATCAATTAAATTAATCATACAGAAAGACAATATATATACATGTTGCATGAGAATTTTATTTTTAATTATATTTAATTAAGAAGATGTTTTATTTTGTTTAATTTTTAATTATTATTATTGATATATTTTTAGTTTTTTTTTTTATAGAGATGAATAAATTTAATTACAGGTGGAACCCCTGATAGTTCGACATTTTTCACATAATCTGTTGAAAATTACATTTCTTAAACCTTTGATTTTGTATAATTCGATTTCTCCGTTTATTTGACTTAATTTTTGAGTCATTTGAAGCGTCGAATTATCGAGGTTCCACCCGCGATATTTGGATAAAGAAAAATTGCATGATTAATGATTTTCTTCTTTTTTTTTCTGTTAATTAATTTTCTTTGTTTTTAATTAATTTTCCGTTTATTTATTTTTATTTTGTTTTATTTTTTTACTTTATTTGTTTGGTTTTTTATTATTTTTTTCTTATTCGTCTTTAGATGGATGGCAGAACCCATAGTTCATCAAGACGGGTAAGTTTTTATTTATTTTTTATTTTGTTTTCTTGCTCTTCATTATTTTTATTTATTTATTTATTGTATTGGTTTAATTATTATTATTATTTATTTATTTATGCCTTGTCAAAAGAGTTTGTGTTTTTATTATTTATTTTATTTATTTTGATGATTTTAAATGGAAATAATATGCTAATTCTGCACAATAAGACACTGTTGTACTGCACTACAGCAGCAGAGTGTTGAAATTTAAATAATTTTTATATTTTTCGTTTCTTCATTAATTCGTCATTAATTTTATCAAACACCCACCCTATTATTTGGAATTTAATTTAATTCAATTAATTTATGCTTTTAATTCTTTGTGTATGGCTGGCTGACTGGTTGGTGGTTGCATTATTGTTTATTTTTCTTTTAATAGAGCAAAAATAAATTACTAAGAAATAATAAATACTTATAATTAACAAAATAAAAGAAACCCAACCATCTATCCTTTTATCTCTCAATAAATCCAGCTATCCAGGCACTCACCACCTACACTCAATTTAATAACTATTCATTTTCTAACTAACAAACAAAATTATTAACGAATTTTCTGTATTAATTATTTATTATTGTGTGTGGTTGTGTGCTTTTTATGATTTTAATTTAATTATTTTATTTTGCCAAACAAATACAATTAAAAACGGTTAAATGAATTTTCGTTTTTTTTTTTGTTATTTATTATAAAAACCAATTAATCATCATCTCATCTATCTCTCCATAATAATAAAATAGTTATCGCTCAATTTTTTATTTCTGTTAATTATTTATTAATATTTAGCTATTTTTCTTTTTTACTTATGATTTATTTATTTATTTTTTTGTTAATTATTTTCTTATTAATTTTTATTTGTTTGTTTACTTGAAAAAAAATATTTATAATAATGATGAATTTTTCTTTTTCTATTTATTTTATGTTAATTTTAGGATTCCAATACAACTGGACAACGACAACAGTCGAGCAGTCAAAGCAAAACTGGTGCCAAACAAGGCTATTCAACTCCGTCTTATTGGGCTGCACAAAATTAATTTTTTAATTTTGATTTAAATAAAACAATTTAAAGCAAAACAGAGATGGGAGAGCGTGTGACGGACGGACGGACGGACGGTGGATGATGAGGATTGTAGAATTACAAAAGGAAAAAATAGAAGCGTTTTAAGATGATTGGATAATGCTGGGGAAGAGATGTAAGGAAATATTATTAAATGGAAAAAGATGATGATTATTAATGAAAAGCAAAAAAAAAATTAAATGAAAAAAAGGGAAAATAAATAAATAATAAATATAATTATTATAATTTAAATAAAATAATTAATTAAAAAATATATAAATAAGAAGTAGCAGATGAAGAAGAAGAAAAACAACAACTATACACAGTTTTAAATAATTAAATAATAAAATAAATGAAAAAAAAAAGAAAAAATTGAATTAAAATAAATTAATATCTCTTATCTTATATATAAAAAACAATTAAAAATAATAATTAATATAATAATATTAATAATAATAATAATTAATTAATTAATTAATAATGAATAAATAAATTTAAACAAAAAAAAAAAAAAAATAAGAAATGAAAATAAAAAATTCTTAAAATTATATTAAATTTAAATACATACAAAATCGACACAGGTAGGCATTTTAATTATTTTTGATTTAAATTAATCAACACATAGTTTTGTTTTTAATTAATTTAATTAAGTAAAACTGAAATAAAAGTGTGACACGCGCAATGGAGATAATTTAATTAAATATATATATATATTTTTTTTTTGTTTTTTATTGACATCTAACGGAATAAAATTTATAAACACAATAATCACTTTGGTGTTTACGTTGACATCTGTAGTTGAAATATTTAATTTTTTGTTTTTTAATAAGAAATATAGTTTTTTTTTTATTTAATTTAATTAATTATTTTTTTTTTATTTAATTTTATTATTAATTAACGCAATAATTAGTAAAAAAAAAAGAGGGAATTTTTATTATTTAATTTTTTTTTTTTTTTTGAAAATTCTCTGGTTTGTCTCTTTGCTAGAGGATTATGGGAATAATTTTATTTTACAAAATTGACCGATCGATCGACCCGAACACAAATAAAATGAAATTTATTTTCTAATTAAATTATTATTATTTGTTTTAGTTAATTTATTGTATAATTATAATAAAACTTTACTTTAAACCCCTAATTTTATCTACCCGTGTGTAATAATAATTATAATAATCCTATAACAAAATTTCTCTTTAATTAATAATTCCCTATACATACATATATATATAGACGTTGATTGACGTAATTGAAAATTAAATTTTTCTTTTAAAAAGTTTATGTACGCAACACGAACTTAAAGAAGAAAATTCAAAATCATCACCTTTAAAATTTAAATAAGAGGAGAAAAAAAATAAAAATTCTTAAAAATTACATAATTAAACTCTAAATAAAAAAATAAAATAAATTTAATAAGTAAAAAAATTTTTAAAATTAAATAAAAAGAAAAAACCTATAATGTTTTTTTTACTGTTAACATAAATGAACTAAATATTAAATTTAATGTAAAGATAATAAATATAAAATATGGAATTACAACCAATTAATTAATTAATTATTATAATTATTTAATAATAATTAAGTTTAAAAATGAACCGAGAGGAAAAAACAGAATTTAAAAATTTTAATAACAAAAAAAAGAAAATAAAGATGAAAAAAAAAAAAAAATGAAAAGAGAATTTATTTTAATTAATTATTAATTTTGTGTTATTCGTTTTACTTTTTCAACTAATATCCGCTTCGTGTTACTTTTATACAATTTTTAATATTTCGGTTAGGTATAAAGCATTCAGGTGAGTTTTACTATGGTTTCCCATTATACCAGTTTCTCGTGAGTAAATTCTCAAATATCACTAATAATAATTATTTAATTTAGTTCTTACTGTACAAGCAATTAACCTAAAAACTTAACGAATCACATAAACATTAAACACAAATGTATTTTCTTTAATTAAATATTCTAATTATTCACCTTTCCTATTTCCTTGTGCAGGGTGTTTTCATTTGCAGTTTTTAATTGTTTTTTTTTTATTTATTTGTAATCTTTTGAGAATATAAATTTTAAACAACATTTACGTAATTTATTAGCGTCATTTAGTGTTAATTGGTTTTTAATTTCTAAAAGAATCCTTACATGTGTACTAATAAAGAACATTACTTTCTGCCAGTATTTAACTGGTTGGGAGTGAATATTTCTTGTTTAATATCGTAATTTATGGAAAACAAGTTGATATATCGTGCATCATTGTTGCAAGCAGTTAATAATATTGTTTTACTATTTAATTAAATTAAAATGAATTAAGTAGCTGCAAATGGTTGTTATTATTTTGATGTTGGCAAAGCAGAGGAATATTTAAGTGACTTAATATGGCTCTTTATCTATAATATCACCGAAATGGGAGCTTTGTTGTATAGACATAAACATTACTTTAATTTCCTATACAATTCTTCTTTATTTATATAAACAATTCATTTATGTATGTTCAATTACTACAAATACACATTTTTATTGATATTTTACGACATATTTAATTAATTAAATAAATGTGCTTCTATTGCTTTTTTGCTAGTTTATTATAGATGGCAGTTTTATTAGTGTAGAGCAATAACTACTTCACTTCGTCATACAACAGTTTATGGTTTTAATTTTACATAATTAATAAAAATATATTTTTACATAAGTGCTTTTCAAATGATTCACAACAATATATATTAATTTTGTCTAATTAACAAACATCAGGAATAACCAAATATATTTTAATTGTAAAAAAACAATAATAATAGTATTAAAAATGTCAACAAACTAATTTAAAATTCTTAAAATGTTTATTTGTTTTTATTATCATTATTATTAACAATATTATTATTATTATAATGATTATCACTTCTTGTTTTTAATGTTATTTCTTTGATTATTTTAATTCACATTTTGATTTCGTAGAAGAAATTAAATACAAGAAATCACAATGAAATTTTTGTGTAAACAAAATAAAAAATTCTTATTTAAATTTTTTATTATTAATTAAATTCATTTGTTTTCTGTTTATTTTTTTTATATATTTTTTACGTATTTTACGTTATTTTAATTAAATCATTAAATTTAATTTAATTTAAAATTCGGATGTATTTTTTTTTTCAGTTAATTTTAAGTCGAAGTAAAATAAAATAGAAGAAAAATCAGGCATCTAGTTAGTAAATGCACAAACCATTAATTTTTGATGCGTTTGAGAGAAAAATAATATTTTTTTTATCATCATTTATGTTTAATCACAAAAACCTTGAAAAATGTTTAAAATTTAATAAATTTGCTTTTGTTTTTTTTTTGTATTTTAATTAAATGTGTCAATGACAAATGCACAATTTACTTTATTACTGATAACAAATTGTTATTTTTTATTCAATTACCATATTATCTATTCAAAATTTTTCTGCTAACAAGCATATATACTTTATTTAATTCATTAATTTTTTATGCATTTAATGACTAAACCCTTCAATTCCGCCTAGAGACGGACATTGATTAAACGTGATTTTACCGACACGAAATAAAATTATCTCATTAGAGTGTTTAACTATTTAATTAGTAGTAGTAGTAGTAGTAACTATTTACAGTAATTAGAAATAAACGAGTAATTAGTATTATGATTAAAACAAGAAAAATCAATCATTAAAAGGTAATTTTTCTTAATATTTCTTCTTTTTTTTGTACATTTGTTTACTTTAAAAAAGAAAACCTTGAACTCATTTAGTTTTTTGGTTTTTTTATTATAATTTATATTTTTCCTTCATCACTGTTGTTCACTGTCTTTTTAATATTTTAATATAAATATTAACTGTGGTTGATAAATGATTGAATCACAATTAATTATTTAATTAAAAATTATTTGTATTTTGATTGTGGTTACGTTTTTACACACAAAATGTGTCTTGTATCTTTGATAAATTTTTAATTAATATTCTTATTTCTTAATGATAAAAACTTTTCTTTTTCTTTTTCTAAATACCACATTTTACGGAATATAAGATGGGATTTTTTGGGTTCAAAAATGGACTTAAATATTGCGTGCGTCTTATGGTCCGAAGGTATTATATATTTTTCTAAGAAATCATCTTATAAAGTTGAGATGCGTCTCATCGTTCGGTGTGTCTTATCGTTTGGTGTATCTTGTCGTTCGGTGTGTCCCATCGTTTGGTGCGTCTAATCGTTCAGTACGTCTTATAATCCATAAAATACGTTAGTTTATAAAGATATAAGCAGACTTAATCGTACATTTTTCTCAAGCCAATCAAACAATAGTCTATAAAATTGAGTTTTCACTGTAATAATACAGTAAACATAATTAATTGAACAAATAGAGAATTAGTTCAATGTAAATTGTAACAAAAAAGGTTTCTATAAAACTATTAAATAATTAATAATTGAAACCCAAAATAAAAAATTGTTTTAATCTGTGCGCGCCACACAGTGGTTTTTCTTATTCGATAATTATGTACTTTTGTTGTGTTTTACTATAGCCATTCAAAATTATGTTTATTAAACACTTTCATTATGTTTGAATGTTAAATTGATTGTTATTTATTTATTTAGTTTTTTGGTTTAAATTTACTGAATGAAGGTTATGCAATTGATTTGTTATTATTTTAACTATTTTTTTTGGTTGACTCAATCGTGTTTTTTTTTTTTGTATTTATCTACTTAGTTTCTCTACTAATTGATTATTTTCTGTTTTAGTCTGTTGTTTAGATTATAAACAAGTATTTTTTTTTTCTAAATTATGGAAATTAATACAAAACGTTTTTTTTTTCTGGTTATTTTTTTTTATTTATAACCTTCGTTGATTAAATTTTATTAGTCATCAGTTTATGGAAGTCTTTGTTCAACATCTACATGGTGCTGTAAGGTAAATAATTGTGTTTTTAATAAATATCCTTTTATAAAAATTATTAATCCTATACATACCTGTTGTTATCCTTGATTTAAACGTATTCTCAGTACCTGTTGATATTTTTTTCTAGAAAAATTTATGCATAGTTATAGTTATTACAGCAGACAAAAGGTCTGGGCATTCTCTTATTTAATAAAAAGTAAATATCCACATATATACGTAAAGTTTTAATAATAATTTTCAATTCATAAATAAATAAGAAAAAATAAAATTCACGTCTTTCGGTCAAGGCAAAACGATTTTAAGACTTTATTATTGTTGATTTACAGAAAGTGTAAGTGATTATGATATTGATAATTCTGGTTTTTATCTTATTTATGTTATTTTCACAGAATTCAATTGATGAATAGACGACAGAGATTAGATTGATATTTTTCATTTTGCAACAAAAAACACCTTGGTAAAGTGAATAAATTTTCCCCAGAGTGACTAATACATACTTTGTACGGTTTGCTTTTATGTAGTTTAAAATAGAAATTTCATTGAAATTAGTTTTTTTTTTTTTATTTGATCATTTAATTGGCAATGATTATAATTTTAAAATTAAAAGGTAAAGGTTACTAATTCTAGTTCTAGTTCTAGTCTATAGTCCAATGACAAATTAATTATTTTATTTGATTTATAAAATCTCCAAATTTTATCAAATTACATCACACTGGTCTGGTCTGGTCTTGGTCGTTAAATTCACACGTTTAAAATGCTTTATTAATTCTTTATACATAATATTTTATTATTTATTAAACATCACATCATAAATCTTTAAATACAAATATAATAATTTAATAAGAGAATAAAAATTGATTAAAAATTCATAGAAAATAAAATCAAATCATCATAATCAATTGTATTTTTTTATATGAAAAATTTTGCATATTTTAACATATTTTAATAAATTCATTCAATATTATTAAACTATCTATTATTATTCTTTTTCTATAGTGTATGTCTCACGATTTAAATCAGTGATGGTGAACCTTTTTTGGGAAGTGGGTCAAATTTTATTAATTATTTGTTTTTAGCACTAACTCGTGGGTCACAAAACAAGTCGTCTCTATGAAGATATTCCGTATTCATGCATTTCTCAGTCTATTCAGTACTTAATTAATTTTTGTTGGAAGATTTTACAAAAACTCGTTGAAGAAAACAATTTTTCACGCGAATATATAGACCCGAATATCGTTAACAGATCATTTGCAAGTTTTTTCATTGATACAAAATTATTTGGTAAAGAAATCCCATACGTTTTATATAATATTTGTATTATTTTCAGTCTGGGATTATTATTATCTGTACTACTTTCAGACATTTTTGCTTCTATGGTGGGTCATTCAAGTTTGGGACATTTAGCAAGCTTGCGCGGATCAGTGTATGACCCACAGGTCATAGGTTCGCCATCACTGATTTAAATGAATATATATTTTATTTTTATTAATAATTTCTCGGTGGTAATGTCGCTGTTTATACTGTTGATTATTTTATTCTGTAAAATGCGTGTAGTGTAAATTGCTTATTTATTATTATTATTAATAATAATAAAAACATTATTAATTAAAGTAATATTAATATGTTAAAAATAAAAGACAATAAAACCTTGGTCCAATTACAACGGTTTTGTATTTTCTGTAAACTTTTTATTTTCTTAATAATATCAATTCGTGTCTTTTAGTTTTTTCTTCTTTTCTTTTCATTTCTGCTTTTTTTTTTTGTTTTTTGTTAAGTACAAGTTTAAGTTGTTTTTGATTTTTAATTATTAATTTTACTTTAATTTAATTGTTTTTTTTTTATTGATTTCGATAATTATTTATTATATTTTTCATGTCTTAGCATTGTGCAGTATAATTAGTCTAGAAAGTCTCTAGGTAATTATTAAAGATGATTTTTCTTTTGTAGATTTTTCTTCTGGTTCGATGAATAAAATATTTCTACTTGGCTGACCTAAAATAATATAAACATTTTTACGCAAAAGCTTAGCAATATATTACTTAACAATGTTTTATTATTTGCTGCACCTAAACCCACCTTTCCAAATTAATTGCATACTCTAGGTGTGTGATTTAATACAATAGGTGACAAAAAATTATTCTAATTTAATATAAATTATTATTTATTCATTTATTAGCGATAACTGCGTTATAATTGTTAAAAAGCTCTCGTCTACTTGATACTAGTACATCACAGAAGTTATATTTTGTCAAATTTCCATTAAAAAAATCTGTGAATTCTGTTGGATAAACACTAAAAACTAGACAAAACTTAATAAGAAAAATTAAAATTTATCAATTAAAATAGTCAAAAAGCCATGAAATTTCTCGAAATTTAATTATTTATTCAGAATTACATATATATAAATAAATGAAAAACTAAATCAAAATGACCTCACTTACTTTTCTAATTAAATAACAATAACAATAATAATAATAATTTATTATTATTTTTATAATTCGTTAAGCAAATATCGTTAAACCTTAAAAATTGATTGATTAATTTGTGCTTTTTTTTTATTGTTTCTCTCTGTTCCTTGTGTACTGCTGCTGCTGTTGTGCTTTTGAGTTTTTACATGGTCATATTGGCGGCTTAACTACTGCCTTATTTATTCAGTAAATAAACTAAAAACTCTGATTACAGCCTCCGTAAGTTTATAAACGTTTTATGTATAAACATGAAGCAGTACAATGACATCGTTTTTGCTTTCTTAATTACTTAAAACTGTTTTTATTTTTTTTTGCGATTATAAAAACAAACGAAACAGAAAAAACAAAAGTACAACAAGGTTAATAGTTTTTTTGTTTTGTTTTTTTGTATAACCTTATTTAGTAAGAAAATAAAAAAATAAAGTGAAAAGATGAAGATATGTTTAAAATGTAAATTCTTATGACAGATCACGACAAACGTGTTTTTCTTTTCATTTTCTGTTTTGTTCATTTGTTTTTTATTTAAATTTTATGCTTAAATATTAAACACACAAAATAAGCGTTCAATACACCTTAAATGTATGCCAATATAGTTAAAGACCTTCAATTATGTAACTAACTATAAAGGCGAATAATAATAATAATAAAAAAATAATTTTATTTTAATAATAATAATTGCTTTAACCAATTAAAGTTGATAAAAAATTGTTAAATCAGGTGTGTGTATGTTATTGTGTTATCCGATTGCACTAGTTTCTCTAAGATTTAAATTAATAACTCGATAAATTCTGTGGTTTAACTGGTTAATCTAGACATCCAGACATATATTTAAGATTTTTTTTTTTTTGCAACAAATTATAAATTAAGTAAGACTTGATCGGCCACACTGTTACTGTAGACAAGCAAAAAATAAGTAAATACTGCCTAAGGATAATAACTTTGTTGCGTTATGTCGCGCCTGTCCCAACATTGATTGTTTTTTTTATATTTAATTAAATTTATTAATTTATTTTTTATTATTATTATTATAATTATTATGAATTAAGTATAGGGTGATTATAATTAATATTTTCATTCAAGATCAAATTGTAAATATTATTTTTTATTGTTGTCTTATTGAGGTTAAACATTCAGGATTTTCTTTTGAAAAGTAAAAAAAAAAATTACAAAAATAGTAAGTAATTTGAAGGTTTTTTTGATATTTTTTATTAGTACTTGACAACAGTATAATTAACATTTATGATTATTATTATTATTATTAG
This sequence comes from Ptychoptera contaminata, assembly GCA_963942525.1. NCBI lineage: Eukaryota > Metazoa > Arthropoda > Insecta > Diptera > Ptychopteridae > Ptychoptera > Ptychoptera contaminata. The sequence goes on along the minus strand of OZ012638.1, from coordinate 35,357,293 downwards.
AATAATGATTGTTGAAACCTTCACCCAGAAACATCACTGTAGTTCCTGAAAATAACATTTCAATCTCTTTGTATTTCAATTAAAAGAAAGGTGATTTGTTTACACAGGAACTTTTACACTTGGATGAAGGTGTTATTAATAATAAATAGTCAATTTTGTAGCACACTGTTAGTTGATTCATAAAAATGTTCTTGTTATTGTCGTTTTTTTTTTTTGCTGTTAATTTGATTATGTTTTTCAGGTCAATAATTTATTATTTATGTTATTTAACTTAATTTTGAATTAATTTAAACAGTTTTTTAATAAATAAATAAAAAGTGTAAAGTGTGGTTTTGTTTTTTTTTTTAATATATTTTTTATTTATTACAATTTTTCTTCATTTTCTTTTTTTACAAAATAAATTTATATTTAATTTAATTATTTATTTAATATTAATTTCTTATTGTTAATAATTTAATTACATGTGATTTTTTATTTTAATAAATAATAGTTTTTTTTTTTTTTATTATTATTAATATTTATTGAATCTTTAAACAGGTGGAATAATTTGACCGAGTTTACGTGATCGTGAGGAAAAACCTTTACTACCATCTGGACCGATTGGGGTGCGTACAACATTCTCATGATTATGTATACCGCCGCCACACATTAGATTACTGTTGCTACGTGATCGACCGGAGCAATCTGATGTAAATGATAATTTACGATCGTAACCAGAGTCTGTGGACACTTTACGTCCATTATAATATTCTGAATTATTATTATATGATAATTTGCGCATTGGTGTTTCATAACAATTTGAATACTTTCGAACACTTGGATAGAAATCGGTTGTGTTCGTTCCCGTGGTATTAGTTGATGTTAATTTAACTGAGTCAGCCGATCCACGTCTACCGATTATCTGATATAACTCGGGCGTTGTCTGTGTTGCTGATATTTTCCGTTCAAACATATTGTTTATACCACCACTGCTTCCACTGCTACTCGAATACTTTCGATTGTGCTCAGAGCACTGTGACATGCGACGATAAACATCTGAACATTGTGATAATCGACGATTATTATTGTTATTGCAAAGACAATAATCAGAACAATTGGATGATCTTCTCGATAATATATCAGAGCATTGTGATGGCCGACGAGAAGAGTCTGATGAACATTGTGATGTGCGACGGGACATATCTGAACAACTCGAATATCCCTCGGAACAGTTTGAATATTTACGAGGCTGCATCTGTTGTGTTTGCGTCATATCGGCGGTAATGGAGCAATTACTCAAACGTCGATTAAAATGATCAAAATTCTCATTGTTAAACGAGTACTTTCTAGGCGAACCACATACATGGACAGGCTCCTGTTGCGGAGATTTATTACTCGTGTAGCTACCGTAGCCAGAATTACTACGCTTTATTTTATTAAAATTATGATGATGATAGTTATCATTAAGAACGCCACCCCTATTACGTTCATTATCGTTTTCATAGTAATTCTGATATTTGTAATTATCAATTAATTTCGTAATGCTAATCTTCTTGCCGGTCTTCTTTTTCGGCGCTACCATCTCGTACACTTTAATCACACTATTCATTTCCAATGCATTTCTTGCTGATTGTGATTCAATAAACTCTACCAGTGCACACTCTTTCTGCTGTAAATCTGGATATTTATTTATAAATTGTCGTACATCGCTTGGTATTGTTCCACCTGCTCTCAATATACGTATCAGTGCAATTTCGCCATACTTTGAGAATACATCCGATATTAATTCAATTGTTATTTTATCGTTAACAAAATCTGTGGCGACAATTGTTCGCGATGGCATTGTCTCATCGTACAGTGGTAACGCCTCAATACGTTTTATTTTCGTTTCAATGTCATTTAGTAGAATTTTTTTGCTTAATTTCTTAATTGCATAGCCAACGATACGCCAATCCTTTGTCAACTGTCGTATACGCTTAAAACTTGAGACTAATTTTAAACTTACATAACCGTCCTTGTTACGACGGACGTGCTTCAATAAAAATGCATCTTTTAAAATATTCTCATTAGAGAAATAATATTCGACTTGCTCGATGATTTTCAACAACGATTCATCATCGGGAATATCATTTATATTTAATTTCTTTATCTGCATTTGATCATTTTCATTTTCCGTCTCGATTAATTCATTATTGCTTAGATTTTTATAATTATTGATCAGTGTATTTGTTGTCGCCGAATTATTCATTGTCGCCACTTCATAACCGGAATCCTTAGCATTGTCATCGGACGATTCAAAATTATCATCAATTTTATTATTTGTATTAAATTTATTAAATTGACGATCATACGATAATGATAAGTCACTATCAATTGAATCACTAAAGGAATTTTTATTATCTGCTTTATGTAAATTAATTAATTGTTGTTTTGTTGTTAAGTCGCTCGCTTGCTGCTGTTGCTTTTCTTCTGGCGGAATCTGCTCATCAAAAACAGGTGAATTACATGGTTGCTTATAAATTTCTTGATGCTCAACAATTGTATGATTATCTGTCATCAGTGGACCTAAGTAATCATTATCCTCTTCATCCACTTCATTATCATTTTCACTACTATGCAACGGTATTTCTTGTAATTCGTCTAAATCAATTAACATTGATTTATCGATTTTATTATTCAATAAATTTATACTCATTGCTGTCAATTCATTTTTTATTACATTTATATTGCTTCTACTAATATTATTCATACTCTCATTTACATTAACTAGTTGCTCTTGTTCTGCTTCAATTATTTGCTGCTTTTCTTCAATATTAAGGTTATCCAATTGTTGTTGCTGGCATTCATTACTTTCACTTAACGCAAAATTATCACCTTTATTAATCAATTGATCAGCCTTAGCCATTATATTCACTGTTGCTGTTGCTGGTGTCGCTGTTACTAAATTTTGTTGTAATTTAATCAATGGATTAACTTTTGTTGCTTCAAGAGCTTCGTCTTGCATTTCTTTTTTATCCATTTTCTAATCTTCCTTTTATTAAAAAAAAAAAATAATAATTTTAATTCTCACACAGCCGATTATCACTTTAATTCAATCAGAAAATTTTCTTTTCTAATTATTTATTTGAAATTAACGAACCGTTTTATTAATTTTTATGGCAAATTATTGTTAATTTTTTTAATTGTTTTTTAATTGCTGTTTTTTTTTTCTACAATTTATAATGACAAATTTTATTTCATTTATTGCATGATTTTAAGCGTTTCGCTTATATTGTTTTCTTGCTGTTCGCTGATTTTATTTCTCTTTAAATCAATTGTCGAACATAATTTCTTTATTAAGTTTATTCACTTTTAATTTAAACTTTTGTTTAAAAATTTTTTATTTAGTTCTTTAAGCTTTCAAACTTTCACATTAAAAAAAAAAATAAACTTAGTAATGGAATAATTAAAATAACGAACAAAACAGTACATATATATAGTTATTTACATTTGAACACATGAAAAACTTATTGAATTTTAATTATTTTAATTAATATATATATTTATTGTTCCTGTGCAGATAGATTTTACTGTTTATTCTAAAACACACACAGAGAGAGTTTTTTGCACATTAAAATAATAAATAAATTTATTTTTAATATAAAAATAAATCGTTTTTTTTTTTTTTTGCTACTTAGTCACTTAATCCAATTTGGGTATTTATTGTTTGTTCATTTTTTTAATAGAATAAAAATTTTCTGTTTATTTTTATAATTTTTTTAAAAAAAAAAAGAAAAGAAAAACAAATAATTAAGCTACTGCCACTCACTGGTATACATAAATGACCTAGCTTTGATTAATTATTTTTCTCTTTTTTCTTTTCTTTTCTATTTAATTTTTTATTTTGATCGAAAATAAATAATATTGTCTTATTATAAATTTTTAGGAACCAAATGTACACTTGTTTTTGTTGAAGGGAAACCCAATTAATTCTACTGTTGGAAAAACCAATTTTCCATTAATAAATAGAGGAAAAACTCACTTAGTTTCTTTTAAAAACAGAAAATTCAAAAAGAAAAACACGTAGATTGTATTGTGAACAGAAAAAAAAAAAACGAAAATCAAATGCGAAAAATAGTTTTTAAGACACAAAAACCAACAAAAAATTGAAAATATAAAATTTGCAATGCAAAAAATAAATAAATAAAATCCAAAAACAAAACAAAAAAAAAACACAACTTAAAAACCGCCAACTAAACTATTGCAAAGTTGATAGACTGAAATAGTTTATTAAAATGATGCCGGTTATATATAAATTTCTCCCACCACCCACCACTATTATACATTAAATATTATTTTACAAAAATACACTTGTGTATCGTGTATATTATTATTATTATTATTATTATTACTTAGCATTTACGTTGAAATGTTTTAAAAATGCACAATGATAGCGAGGCAGTATTGCGAGGCGGACACACAATGAATAAATTTCTTTTCGGTTTTTTTTTTATTTTCTGTGTTACATTGCGCGGTCTGGTCTGTTGCCACTTTAATGTGTATTATTGCTTCACTTCACTGTGTGTTTATTTTTCAACGTATGTTTTATGCTATTTTAACAAATTAACTATGCTTATTCTTCATTACTCATTTGTAGTTGTTTTTAATTATTTATTTATTAAACGATGTGTATGTAATTAGTATTATCTGAATGCAATAATTTTTATAAATCAATCGGTAATCAGTCGGCATTTAATATTAAATGATTTGCTATATTAATTATTTATTAGAATTACTGGACTAATTAAAACACGAATAATATTTAATCAACAGTTATGCATATATATAAAACCATAAATATAATTTCTTTTTAAACAGTTTTCAGTAAAATTAAATAAACTTTCATTATACAATAAATAAACAAATATAAATTACATAAAGCTAGCTGATTGTATATAAAATCAACAAATAATAATATTTTTCATGATCAAAAAAAAAAATTATTTATAAATAGGAAGTTACCATCAGTCAGTTTAACTATGTATTTGTTTTTAAATAATTAAATCAATAACAACAAAAATAATCAATTTATTAATGGAAATTCGTTATTGGAAAACTATTACGTAAAAATGTAACACAATAGAGGTGTAACTAATACTCTGATGGTAAAAGCACAACATCAATAACGACACAATCATATTAATTACCTTAAAAGTTTCAAAAAAAAAAAAAACAAACAGAAATGCTGATGAAACTTTATTTTTATTTATTTAATGATTTTTACGTGATAATTTGTCGTCGTTGTTGTGTTTTCTTCTTTACAAAATTTTAATTTATTTGTGATTGTCTGTCGTCCCATATATTCAGTCGAGGTATACAAACTAGCACCGTGTTTAAAACTTATTCACACAATTTAAGTAACTTTTTTTTTGTAAATTAAATAAATATATAATTTTAACCTAGTAAAAAGCACATATAACGTAATTGTTCAATTGGTTTTTGCTTAATTTTATTTAATTTAATTATATTTTATTATTATTCGTTGTTGTTTTTACTGTTACTAAAAATTATTTGTATTTATTTTGTATAGTAAATGTCAATTTAATGTTTAAACAATGTTTTAAGCTTATTTTAAGCTTTTAAATAATTTTTTATTTTGTGAAAAATTAAGATTAAAAGCGATGAAAGCGATGAAGAACATCACTGATTTTGGGAATCCCCTTCTTGAATTGTGAATGCTCAGGCAGAGATTGTTTAATTGAATTTTTTTTTTTGCCACAAAATTAATCAAATAAATTTATCAATAAGCCATTAACTAATGTAAACAAACGATTATTTATTTATTTAGTGGTTTTTAATATTATTATTAATTGTGTACGTCAAAAGAAAATTTTTATGCTTCGCTGATTGCTTTCATTCATTCACCTTGTTTTTTTGTTGGATTTTCTTTATTATTATTTTTTCTATAGATTCATAGCTTTTTTATTATTATTTTAATTTAATTAAATATTGTATTGCTTGCTTACTTGATGTACTAGTCCGGCAGTGTTGTACATGCTTAAAAATGCAGAACAGACACGAACTCCACATTAATTTACTTTACTTATCGATTCACAAAGGATGTTTATTCTATCCTCGTTGTAATTTTTAATCTAAACTATTAAAAAAAAATATTCATATTAATAATTAATTAACAAAATAAAAGAGAATTAAACAGTTTTTTACAAAAAAAAATCATAAAATATATGCAATACATGCATTGTTAAAATTAAATAAAAACGAATTTTGTCATCAATAATAATAATAATAAAAACTCCAACAAAAAAACAGTCCTAAATTTCTAAATAATTATTTTATTATTAAATTTTAAACAAAAATATATATAAACAAATTAAATTTCACGTTTAATTCACGTTTTTACCTAATTTTATTTATTTAAAAGCGTCGGTCGATTACACGAATTACCTAAAATATATACAAACATACAGAAGAAATAAACCTTGTGTTTAATTTTTATTTAATAAAAAATAATTAATTAATTTTTTAAAAATATATATATAAAACATAACAAATCGATGTTAATTGTGCATGTAAATTGTAATTTTTTATAAATAATAAAGCAGGTAAACGAACTTTTATCGTTTTTTCTTTTTGTAGTTTTACTGCTGCTTTTAGTTTTTTTTTTTTATGACTGGTGACTGGTTACTTTTATTATTATGCTGATTACTTTTATTATTGTTATAATATTTCTATTCATTTATAATTTTGTGGCAATTGTGGTCTAATTAAAATCATAATAAGTAAATAAATTTCTTATTTATAATAAATAACCGACTAAAAGTGATCGCAAAACATTTCATACTTAGCTGTGCTTACTGTTTATGTATTTCTTTTCTATTTTTCTATTCATTGATTTAATTTTATTATTATTTTTCTATACCATGAAACTGTACAAAAAATCATTAAGCGTTAAATTATTATTAATTTTCTTTTTAAAACTTAGTTTACAAATTTGTTTAGCGATTGTTAGTGAGCGGTCTGTTGTTCTTCTGCAGCAAATGTTTACCATTTAAACCACCTTACTGTACCTTGTTACATGAAAAATTAACATTGATTTAAAATAATTTTTGATATATATTTTTATACTAATAAATAATTAATGCCATCAATAATATAAATTTTTATATAAAATTATTATTTTAACAAGCTTTAATTAGCAATAAATACGCCAACCGCAAACTAACTACTTACACTAAACCACAGAAATATCTATTTATATTATTTATTTATATTTAATTATGTTAAGAAATATATTTTTATTATTATTATTATTAATTTAACCAACTACATTCTCCAGTATATTTTAATACATACTAAATTGCATTTTATTAAACGTTTTTTATTTTGTTTCATTTAAATGAGCCACGTCTGTTGCTCAAAATTAAATGCATGATTTCTGATTGTTTGCTAATTTGAATTTGTACTTTTTTGATTTATATTCAATAACAAAAATTTTATACAATTAAGTCATTTAAATCATAATTTTCGAATTAAGTTGGGTGAATGGCTTAAATATTTATTTATGTTTAAAAAAATAAAAATAAAACAGAAATTATTATTTATTTAAATAATTGGGTGTGTCATGTGTTTTGATTTATTTATTTTTTTTTTAATTGAGTGAAATTCAATGTTTTGTGTTATCGAATTTTTATTAAAAAAAACTAATTAACTAAGTGAAATAGAAAAATGCAATGTTAAACATTTTATTTATTTATAAATAATTAACGAACTAATTAAAAATTATAGAAAATTAATCACAAATAAAAAAACTAGAACATAACCTTTAAAAAAAAGCAATCTGTTTTCAAATATAATTGTATTTTCCTTTTTATCTTATTACCGGAAGTTAATGTTTATATATTTTTATATTTTAAATTAAAATCAATGCTAAATACTAAGTAATGAAATTAAAATAAAAAATATGTAGTAAAAAAACCTTAAACTGTTATAAATTATTAAAATTCACGTGATTTTTATATTGTCAACCATTTTGCATTTTAATTAATTAAATTAAAAATAAATATTAATAAACTTTATAACAAGTAGCAGATATTATTATTATTATTAAAATTATTTATTTATTTATTATTGATTAAAAGCACACAGCAAACATTACTTGAGGTCATGTTATTAACAATAAAATCGCAGTAGCAGCACTGGAGACAACAATTTACATTAAATCATTTATTTAAAAAAAAAAAAGCACAAAGTAAAGTCATTGAAAAAGTTCATTTATGATGTAATTACATGCCATGAGTGTTATTTATGATGATATTTTTGTTTTCTTATATTATTATTATTATCTTTATTAATTATTTTCTTTTATATTCTTCATTCAGGTTAAGCTATATATAGCTTTGTAATGCGATCTACTATTTTACTTTTGCTTTTATTTTAATTGCAATCAATTACTTTATACTTGTTATGTGTAGACGTTTGAAGAAAAGTTGATTTTCTTGATAATGTAGTTAGTCTGTTGAATAATTTATATTAGAAATTATAATAATTATTATTTAACTACCCACCTAAAGTATGTAATTATTTTAGGAACTTATAATAACTTAATACTTAGATTTACTCTCTAAAATGTTGACAATAAAGTTACATTAATTAAAAAGCTTAAATAACTAAAACTCGTATTATTAATTAATTAATTTCAAGACTCTTAATACCATAAAATAATGTTAAAAATAGCAAATATAATAATTATTATGTTTTAAAAGTAAATAAAAATTAAACGTCAATTATTTCATATTTAAAATTCAATAAAAAAATATTATAAACAAATGAATAAATAAAAATGTACTTAAATAAAACAAAACAAAAGAAAAAAAAAACATAAAATAAATGACATTCAACAAGCAAAAAAAAAGAAACAAAATTCAAGTAATTTCAATTAATAAACACACAGAATTAAAAAAATATAAAAAGCTCAATAAAGAAAATCAAGAGAAAGACAGTGAAAAATAAATAAAATAATTAAATATTCAAGCCTTTATACACACAAATTTAACACACATGTATATTACATATGTAGGCAAAAAAAAAATAAATAATTATTTTTAATGTTTTTTTATTAAATAAAAATACAATGAAAGGCCATACGACGATTAGTTTTATTTATAAATTTATCTACTCTTTACTTGTTTATTCATTTTATATTTATTATTAGAATTTTTTATTTAAATTTAATTACACTGAATTTACTGGAATTTTTATTTGATTATTTGATTTTTTTTCTATTATTATTTCTACTGAGATTAAAAATGTATCCTAGATACTGGAGACAAGTGGAGGCGCCCAATTATTACAATAGAATCGATCAGTTTTTTTCTTAATTATTTATATAATAATTCCGTTATTGTCAGGTTGAAATGAAATTTATAATTATTTTTTCTAATGTCATAACAATTTATTAATAATTTTTTTTGCATAAATTAACTGTTTATTAATTAAATAAATTTATTTTAAAATAATAATAATTATTATTATTATTTTAATATTAATAAAAAATCTATAACCTTTGTAGCAAATTTAAAAAACATAATAAGAGTGGAAATAATTAACATCACGATATACGGAAGAAGAAATAAATTTATTAAGTAAAAATGACCTTTTTCCAGTTGTTCCGTTTTTGTTTTTTTGCTTTGCTTTTATTTATAATCAATTTGTTAAATCTGTTTCCGCTTAATATGTATATTTTTTTATTATTACTGTTTAAGCTTTTATCTCGTCTCGTTCTTGTACATTTATTTAATTATGACAATTAATTTTATATATAGAAAAAAAATATATTTAAAAACGTTTTTTAAGGTTAAATTTTTCTTATATATTTATTATTTAATCATTTTATTTTATTTTTGTATTATTATTATTATTTAATAATTAGCGTGGCAATAAATGCTGTTTATATTATTGATTATTTCATCAACAGTGACACTTAGTTGCTGTGATTGTTATATAGTTGCTAATAAGTATTAAAAACATGAGAAATTGATCTTTTCTAAACAGTTTTTTTGGAATAATTGTTCAAATAATGTGATAACTGTTACTAATTGAGGTGTAATGATAACTTCTTTAACTACATACGCAGATCTATTCTATTAAAACTTTATTTTATTTCTATATTCACACTATTTTGTGAATTAATTTTCCCATTTTTAAAGCAACCAGACGACCTTCATCAAACATCTTGGTTCGTATTTAAATTTTACGAAGGTTTTTAAAGACAATTACTGGTAATTTAACATTTTAAGAATGAAAAACAACAATAAAACTCCCCTGCTGTGATAATTTCTTTAATAAAGCAAAAAATGATTAATTTTTTTTTTTACTTAAAAAAATTAGCAAATAAATTTTAGACAAAATATCAAAATGCTAAAAACATTGACTTAAAAAATTTCGTCTTTTCGTTAATATAAATGTAAATTTACGATGTTTATCTAATAAAATTTTTAATTATATTTATTATATTTTATTATTAAACATAAATATCTTGCAATGAGAGATTCATTTTATTTCTTTCCTTGTTTATATTTGCAAATATTTATACTGTCAATAGCAGGTTTATTGTTGTCGTTTCTTTGCAAGAAAATTTTACTTAGTTCTTTCGATTTTGCGGTTCCATTTCTTAACAAAGAAGAAATACATTTACTGATGTTCAAGGAGTTTTTGAACAGGAGTTTTTTTTTTATTGTTTTATAAAGTAGTAATAATTAATTGTGTTTTATTTGTGTCCCACGCGAATGTAATTGATGATAATTATAATACTAACTGAATTAGACAAAGCAAAATATAAATGAAAGAAAACTATAAGGACAACAAATAATACGAAGCTGATAAATGACCTAAATTATTATTTAACGTTTATTTTTATTAAAATAATAATAATTAAGTAAACAAATTATGATGACTTTATTTGATTAGTGATTTTCTTTGATAATGGAATTATAAAACAAAATAGATTATATAACAAATTAAGTAGCTATGAGACTTGATTGTATTTGTATCACTTAGAAATATTATTATTTTGAATAAAAAATTTTAAATATAATGTAGTTTAAGGTTTTCATAGTTAAAAAAAAAAAAAAATAATTGGATTTAATTTGTCTAGAACTATCTGGAGTCTAGTATAGAATTGATAAAACATATTTTTATTGCTGCCTTTTTTCTCTTCTACTTCTTTTTCTATGCATGATGTATGCAAATTTTTTATTTTTAAAACTCTTTTTCTATTTGTGCACTAATAATTAATTGAAAAATTGCCAAAAGTAATTTGCATGTAATGTGAAATGAAAACTTTATTAAACAAAATCTGGATCAAGATGATTTTGGTGCGTCAAAAAAATTTTTTAATTAAGAAAACAAAGAATATTTTTGCATTTTAATTTTTGTGTTTAATTTGGTTTAGATTTATGATTTTTTGCAAAAGGTGAGTAGTAGTTTAATATGTTAGAAATGTTTTTTCTATAATCGAATTAAGTATATAATAGGTAGTCGTACGACTTTAGTGCAATATAATGTTTATGTAATTTATTTACAATAATTTTACTGGCTTTAATTTTCTATTGTATATTAGAGTCAACAACTGAAATGGTTATTAATGTCATTAGAATATTCAAACAAGTAATAATGAAATATAATAAAATACAAAAAGCACTATTTTTGCATAGAAACAAAGTGGAGTCGCCTGGTCGAATAAAATAGGAAATCAATAGTGTAAAAAAAAAATATTATATAATAAGCTTAAGAATAATAAATATAAAAACAATAATTAAGGGTAGTTTACCTTTTTTTTTTACCATATATGGTGATATATTATAGAACTTAAGCGGTTTAAAAGACTACTTTTCACAGGGTGCATAAATATCTAAAAAAAAATAACGAAAATTATTATTAATATTAATAAAATATATACCTGAGTGAAAGAACAAACCTACACGAAGCAAATGTTCATGACTAAGGCAATAATATATACACAATAGGCACACTTAAATCCCTTATATTCCATAATTGTGGTATAATAAGGCTTCATGTCTTTTTTCTAATATATATATTAAAAAATAATAATCCTATTGCTAACTAAATAAAATAATAATAAGAATACATAATTTATCTAATTTATTGCAATATTTATGTCATTTTATATTTCTAAAACACAAAAATCATATGATTTAAATGAAATAGAATATTATTGTCGTGTGCGAAAATAATAAAAAGGTGAAAACTTGCGTAAGTTTTTCTTAGTTTGATATAATCTAATTAAGAATTTACTTTTTATTTATTTGTAACAGACTTACATGAGCAACAAAACTATTATTATGATATTGAAGAATGCTCGCTGTGTTTTGTATCAAATTACAAAAACTGATGGGTGGTAATTATGCCGAAAAGTAATTAAATTTTGTCAGCTGTCAGCAAGTGTTAACATAATAATAGTAATAAAATGCATTGCTCTAATTGATAATAATCAGTCTGCCAACAATAAAATCAAGCATCAAGGTGTGCAGATATAATAAAAAATTTTCTCTTATTATTCAATATTAAAGCATTAAACACCTTAAATAATTTTTAAATAAAATATTTCTTTATTTTCATTGTCATAAATTAATTATTTGACAAAGAAAAATTAATCAAATATTCAAAAAATGTGACCTTATTGTGATTAAATTTAATTCTAACAATAATCGTTTAAAAGTTTAATTAATTATGATTAAAATTGGTAATCAATATTACTAACATACTGTGCATATTTAAGAAATAGAAATAATCATAAAATTAGACATAAATATTTAGTAAATTTGCATCCAATTAAAATTATAAATTTATTTACGTTAAAAGTTAAAACAAGGTGTACAAACTTGACCTATTTTCTTTTTTCGCTGCTTTTAATTCTTCTTTACTATTTTTCTTTCTGGTGTGGCTGCTTGCCGATGTATTCTTTATTATATTTAAATAGTTTGCCTTCGTCTGTCGTCTATCTGTGTATTTATTTTCTTATTATTAGTCATTTCGTTTCTCTGGCTGCGTCTGTCTCTAGATAAATATGCAAAAAAATAATTACTTTATTATTGCTATTACAACGATACTTCTGCTTTTTTTATTTAAATGCATTGTAGGATTTTTATTTCAAGATCACATTTGTATTTGTATTAATTTTCTGAACAGGGTGGCTAATTGCATGGCATAATATTGTTTAATCGAGCTACTCGTCCATAACGTCGGTTTTTATATTAAAGAAAATTAACATTGTAGAAGACACCCTTTACATTCATCCGTAAAATTAATAAAATATAATTACACTGCATTGCAAATATACTCAAAAGTTTATTATTAAATTATTATAATAAATAAGGCAGTATGTTACTCTACTGAACAAGCAACAACTAAAAACATTACGCTTGCAAAAATAAATAAATACATTTTCAATGTCATCAAGTGAATGATAAAATTTCTATGCGTTATAAATAAAAACGGAAATTAAAGTATGAAAAATTTAATGTAAATAAAAATGTACATGTGGCTGATCTCCAAGGATGTTAGTACAACAATAACAGTGACAACACACAGTAAAAACTGCATTATTCGAATACAAATAAAGTGTTTCTAAGGTTTTATTATTTTTTTTTTTTTTTATATTTTAAATGCCTTCATAATATTTGTTATTGGAAATAATAAAATATAATTCAATTACAATATAATAAATGATGAGTTTATAATAATAATAATTTTCTGATATTTTCGTTTTCATTCATAAAAATTTACCTTGAAATAGTGTGCTGTTGTTGTTTATACAAACATATTTTTGGCTTTTGTTAATTTATTATTATTAATATTACAAAAGCGAAAAAAAAATATAAATATTGAAAATTAATAAAACACCGAATAAATAGAAAAAAAAATGTCTTATGAATACAAAATGTTTAATTATTATTATTATGATTGAGACAGCCGCGTAGTTCTAATAAATTATTATTATTTTTTGTTCAATAAAATTCTGTCTGGACGGACCATGAACTGTCGTGCGGTTTAAGCCTTTTTAAAGTGCTATTTTTCAGTTGGTTACCTTCAAAGAAACGTCTTAACCTCGTAACGACTATAAGATCTACGTGGAAGTAAAGTAAAGAACTTGTGAAGAACAGATTATGTTTTTAAAAGGACAACAACGTTGAAATTTTACATTGCAGATATATGTTTGCAGGTAAATAAGGTCAACCAGATAAGATAAATTGCACGAAATTGCAACAAAATAAAGGCCACACTTAAATTTAATACCTTTATGTAATGTAAAGGATTCAGAATATAATTAAATGCAAAAAAAATTAATGGACTTAAGGTTACCATGAAATGTTTATTTTATTAATCTCCATACATAAAAATTAACAACTTAGCTTAATTGTTGAGGAAGTGAAATGCACTTTTTAAATACATTTTTAAGGACAAACAAGTTGTAACCTACATCGTGGCTTTGCTTAAGTTTTTATTTTAGTTTTACTCAAATTAATAATATTAATAATCAAGTGAATAAATAACAATAGCAAGTTTATTCACTTGAACTTCAAACGTAACAGTAGCAAAACAATAAATTATAAAAAAATCAAATAAAAATTATTTAATGGATTGCAGAAAAGTTTAAGGTTTTTGCTTCGAATATAATTTATATAAATATTTTATATAACTTTGTTATATAATGATTAGTAAAAATTAATATAAAATTACTGAAAATAAGTTAATCGTGGATTAAATCGTTTATAATTAAATTAATTTTCAGTAATTTTCTTTTTAGCATAATACCTATGACCCCATTTTTTTTTTGTTGTTTCTTCATTAAACATTCCATAGCATTTCTCTGCATTATAATCACATATTAACACAATTTAAAATATTAAATTTGTAAAAATATGAACAAATGACTTATACTTAAATATTAAACAAATCAAAATTAATTAAATTAAGGAGTTTTTAAGGATTATTATTATTTTTATACTTGCCGTTTTAATGCGATCTCCATTCAAACTTTATGATTACATTAGAGAAAATAAATTACAGAATACATCTTTGTATTTAACAGTGTACACATCTAGTACAATTTTGTATTTATAAAAAATAATAACAAATGTCAGATATCTTAAATACAAAAACAAATATTGAGAATTTAAGAGAACTGTCAAAACGAGAAATATTTAATGATAAAAGTGACTAATAAATAATTAATTAACTAATTAATAAAAATATCTATTTTAAAAAAGAATATAGTTTATAATATATATTTTGTTGCAGTATTGTTTCTTAGTGCCTTTAATTTTATTAATTATTAAAAGAAGAAGATATTTTTGTGTTATTTTATTTTGTTGCGTATTAAATAAAGAAGTATCACAAAAAAATGCAAGATAATCGTCCAGAATTATATGAAGAAGTGAAATTATATCGTCATGCTAGAGAACGTGAAAAATATGATAATATGGCTGATTTATATGCATTAATAAATACATTGCAAAATTTAGAGAAGGCATATATATGGGATTGTATAACTCCGCAAGAATATACAGCAGCATGCTCCAAATTTTTAGTACAAATAAAAGTTGCATTTAAACAGGTAGAAAATGACGAGTATCCCACAATTGATGTTTTTGTGAAGAAATTTCGATTGGATTGTCCAGCTGCATTGGAACGTATTAAAGATGATCGACCGATTACAATCAAAGACGACAAAGGAAACACGAGCAAATGTATTGCTGATATCGTCTCGTTGTTTATAACACTCATGGACAAGTTACGATTAGAGATAAAAGCAATGGATGAGTTACATCCCGATGTACGAGATTTAGTCGACACAATGAATCGGTTATCATTAATTAATGAAGATTTTGAAGGTAAAATAAAAGTAACGACATGGTTAACAACATTAAATGCAATGCAGGCATCTGATGAACTAACTGAATCACAAGTTAGACAATTGTTATTTGATCTGGAATCATCATATGCAGCCTTTAATAATTTATTGCACACAACATAAAAACAATTTATTTAAAAAAAAAAAGAAAATTGTTTTTGGTTTCGTTTATATATTTTAATTATAAAAATGTAGAGAAAGAATATTTTTTAATTATGTATAAAGCAAAAAAAAAACTATAAAAATATAAGAATGAAGATTAAAAATGAAGAGAAAATAAATAAAACGAAATAAAATGTTAATGTAAAATTAAAATCAATGTGTATATTTTTTAATTTTTAATTTTAAATATATAATTTTCTATTTCTGGTGTTAAATAATTCTATTTTCAAAAATTTATAAAATGTTTTTCTTTTACTATTAATGCGAAAATACACGTCTTTGACATCTGATATGTTTTTATTCACGAATAAATAATTGGATTTTGTAGTTTTGATTAAGGTGTGGAAGTGCGTCGATAATTTATTAATTTTTTTTTTTTTGAAAAATATTATTAAATTCGTGTAACGATTTTTATCATAAATCAAATGAAAAGAATTAGATGTCTGGGTTTTTGTTTGTTAAATAACACATTTGAAATTTATGTTAATTTTAAAGAAAATAAAATGTTAAATTATACTAACTAACTGCACGAATGCAAATTTTATTTTAGTTTTCTAATATGTAAAGTAATCTGTTGCCATTCCGATTGACTACTGAATATTTTTTTTTAGAAATAAACATGATACTATTTCACTATTTATTATTTAAATAAAACTAATTATTATTATTTGTTAAAGTAGAATATGATATTTGGACGTGATTAAATAATTTATTGAATTTTTTATTTTATTTCATTGTGATTCTTTTCATTTATACAATTTATTGTTATTTTTTGGATAAAAATTCTTTAAATATTTATTTTATAGTTTTGTCTTATTTTGCTCTTGAATTAAAATAATAAAATAACATATAATAGGTAATCAAGTTTAATTTTATAAATGTATGATTCATTTCTGGTTTACTGGTAAAATGTATTGTATATGTTGTTATGTTTATGATTTTATTTAAAAAGAAATTAATGTTTTTTTATTTTTCTGTTAATATTATTAAATATGAAAGTTTTTTCACTTTTACTTTCATTTTAAAGAATTTTTTGTATCTTATTATAATTACTTTTTATTTAATACAAAATTAATTTTTTCTTTTAATTGAATTAAAATTTACTTGCATTTTATTATCTAAATAGAAAACTAATTTGTAATTGTTTTAATAATAAAAATAATGTAAAAATATTATGAGAATACAATGTTATAATAATAATTATGTTTAATAATTGTAATTATTATTTTTATAATGAAGAAAACTAATATTATTGAATTAAAAAAGCAAAATTTTCTATTAAAAAACAAAAACCAAACAAAACAATCACTTTAAGTAATTTTGTCATGCGCATTAGTTTAATGTTTTTAAAAACACGTTTAATGTTAAACTTGTTATTTCTTTAAATTAATTAATTGGTATATAATTTGCGTAATGATTCAATCATTTTTATCATGAATTTAGAAAAACCAAACAAAACAGTTAAAACAAATACTTTGTCTTGATTCGATTAATTATTTAACTTAAATTTAGTAAAGGTTTACAATTTCTGATTAATTATTTAAATTAACAAAAAGACATAATTTTACAATTATCCTATAAAAATGAATATTAAACGTTTGTTTGTATTATTTAAGTGGCTTAACCAAACAAAATACTACAAAAAAACTGTTGTTAACAATTACGTAATATTTTGTTTTAGTTTTATAAAGTCGCAATTACGCATGGTAATTCTTTTTTTTATTAAGTCTTTCGTCTGCATTAAATCTTTTGGTAAAAGGAATATTGATTATAAATTATCTAAAGATAATTTAAATACTAATGGATATCAGCTGCTCGCAGTTAAAAAATTTTAAGAAATAAAAAAAACACCAATAATATTGTGTAATGAATTATTTAATAATTTTTTTTTTCATTTATTTATTTGATATTTAATTTACATTGAATAGGATATAATGTTTATTATTTTTGATTGATTATTATTGATAATTTTAAATAAAACATTTAAATTCGTTAAGCTGATGAATTAACACTAGAACTATCAACGGTTTTTACTAATCTATTTCTATTAATTTGTTTAAAATGATTGTTTAGTTAGAAAAATAATGAAATTCTACTTAAATTAAATTATAAATTTATAAATTAAATTAGTTTTTAATGAAAATAAAATATATATTACATTAGAGAAAGTATTTTGAAAAATTAATGCAACCGGTTGGTACTTTAAACAAGTAATTTTAGCATAGACACACATTTGATTCGTATCTTGTATAACTTTTCACTAGGCGCCACTATGCTAGTTATATTTTTAAAATATTTTTTAATTTTTAATTTAATTTCTCAACTATATACTGAAATCATTATCGAAGTTATTAAAATGTAATAAATTTTTAAAAATAGACAAAATGTGTTAAAATAGGCGCCGTATAGTATTTAATTACTAAATACACTCGTGAATACTAGCAGAAATCCCGACAATTTAAATGAGACTAAAAAATAACACCGCTTAGTGCTGGAATAAATATACGGAAAAAATAAAAATTCCGATAATTAAGGAATATATATCGGTATATATTGATAAAAGGAAAATATTTATTAACAAAAAATATGTAATATCAATCACGAGAATGATCTGGCGCCTAAATTCTAACAAGAATTCTTTCATGTCCTTTTTGAACATTTTAAACATACAACTATGGTATTTCCGTTTATACCACAAGGCATAAAATTCATAATTATTATTGATATTATTATAATTATGATTATGATTGAATGAAATAATATTAAACACCTGCAAATAATTATTATTCTTTACCAAATTTAAATCAATTACTTTCTCTAACTTGAAAATAAACTGTTTTTAATTAATTATTTCTTACAGTTTGTACGTCTTATTCCTTCTGAACACTGTTTAATATTTTTAAAGTTAATAAATTGTTATTTAACACCAATTTAGCATCAAATTATGTCAAAACAAAGTATCATGTATATCAATTATTTTTAAATGTTTTTTCTTTTCTTTTTTTCGGTTTTCTCATTTTTAGATTTATTTTGTTTGAACTTCTCTTTAAAGAATATGAAATAGAGGAACACACAGCAAAGGCATAAAAGAAAGATGAAGAATAAAACTAAAGATACGCTGCTGCTAATTGATTTATTAGATTTTTCTCATATTTTTTGTTTTAGCTTAATTTTTCATGTTTGTTTGTTGTTTTAATATTTAAGCACACACAGAAGAAAAAAAAAGACACAATTTTAATCATCATGTAGAGCAGACTGTAAAAACCCAAAAATTAAACAGAAGCTAATTTAGAATGAAATAAAATTTAAAGGGAATTAAAATTCACAACTGGATGATTTAAACATTGCAGCCACAGGTTGTACGTGCCTGGTACGTTTCTTTTCTTCATTTTACTTGTTATTATTATTTTAATTTTCTTTTAAAACATGTGTTTTAAATTTTTTTTTATTATTTAACTTTAATATTTATTTTAGTTTTTCATTTGCAGAGAATAATTTATATTGAAATTTATAATTTTTATTATAAATCTGTGATTAATTTGGTATATCTATGTTTTGACTATTATGAAGGATACTTACAGGATGTTGATAATTTTTTTTTGAAAAACAAATAAAATTATTTAATTTTATTTATTGTTTCTGTTTTTTTGGAGATATTATATAAATAAGATTTTTGTGTCTCCTAATTAAAAGATAATTATGCTTTCCCTAAAAGTAATTAAATTGAGAGAAATTACTTTATTCCTGGTTTGTGTAATGGCTAAGCACAGTATTTTTTTTATCGGTAAAACATAATTAAGAAATATCTTCTCCAGATAAATATATCCAATCGTGACAACATTTAATCTTTATTTATAATAAAAACTTAAGTATCTAATTGCAATTTTAAAAATAATAATAATAGTTAAACCTCTTGAAGCATGTATTTTACATAATTTTATAACAAAACGTTATTTTTTTAAAAGGTAAAAATAAAATAGAATTTCTACATGTTGTAATTTCTAAATATTTAGAATTAATTAATCATTTTAAATGTAATAACAACAGTAAGAAGTAAGAAAAGTAGTAAAAATCATAAAATTCAATTAAAAATAATTAACAAGCTGTTTAACTTGGATTAAGATAGTTTAAACTAGTTTTTCTTTTCTTTTTATAATAAAATTGTCACATTTAACTCTTTTAAACATATATATATATATATTTTCTCATATAATTAATTATAATTTATCAACAGTAAAGTGTTAAAGATTTATCTAGTCGTACGTTTTTGCCCTATTCGTATTTTTTTTTTTAAATATTTAATTTAAAGTAACCATCAAAGAGCGACAAGTTATATATTAAAATATGTAGAAATGTGTTGGAATTTTTGTGGTTTCTTCTTTGTTATGCTTTATTTTTATTTTCTTTAGCGTAAAAATTAACGTAAAAGTGTTATACCATTTCTACATTTTATAAGATAAATGAGGGAAAACTATAAGACCGTAAAAAAATATGTAACCGAAACGATAAAAGAAAAACGCCTACTTCCCAGGCTAATTAGCAACAAAAATATTATTATTATTATAATTATTATTATTATTGTAAAATATGTAACATGAATAACATGAATAACATTTTTTTTATATAGAAAATAACAATTTAATGTGATAAAATAGAGATTAATGTCTTTTGATATTAAAAACGATAAAGCAAAGTAAAGGATAGAAACGTTTATTTATGGTTTATATAGGGTGATGGATTTTCTTTTTTTAGAATTAATTAATTAAAATCTTCTAAACTGTTTTTGTTTAAGGAAACGTTAACCATTTGATGGTATTATCTGTATTTTAACAAAATTTACTTGTTAATTAAGTATTTAAATAGTTTAATTACTGTTGTCGTTACTTTGTAATAAAAATTAAGTACTTTCTTAAAGCAAAATAAAGCGAATGATAGGTAGATTAGAATTAATTAATAAAATTATTAAAGAAAATCTGCTTTTCATTAGAAAAAATACTGAAACACTTTTAATGTAATAAATATTAAAGAAAACGATTTAGTTAGCGTTTGTTAAGGCGGATAATGATAGTTATTCATACCAATTATTATTTTATTATTATCAAACTCTTTCTTCCTTCTATTCATCTTTTAACAATAAATTTCTAATAATAATAAAATAAACGGGAAAAGAATAAATGGTTAGTGAAGCGCCATAACCTGATGTCTCATTTATTTTTGTTATTTCTATCAAAAGAATCATATTTTACACTCTGTTTTCTCTTAACAAAAAGGATAATATTTATTAATAAAAATAAAAAATAATTTACTAGACGTCGTGTGTGTTTTTGTCATGCTTTTTTTTTTGTCTTCATATTTATGTTTATTATTTC
The DNA here is from genome assembly GCA_963942525.1 of Ptychoptera contaminata. Lineage (NCBI taxonomy): Eukaryota > Metazoa > Arthropoda > Insecta > Diptera > Ptychopteridae > Ptychoptera > Ptychoptera contaminata. Next base: position 35,335,852 of record OZ012638.1, on the reverse strand, counting down.
TGTTGCCTCTTGTGTAACATGTTTTTTAATTGGGAAGATATTATGATAATTGTCATTATTATATTGTTATTAATAATTAAACGAAATTATATTATATAAAAGATGTGATGATTTTCATAAAGTCTTCTTTTTTTTTTGCTTATTTAATCGTCAAAAACAATTTAAATTATGATCAAACGTTTTTTATTATTCTTTATATTTTCTTGGTTGATTTTACACATTGTTAAAAAGTTTTTCTATTTTATTTCATTTATGTTGGATTGTTTTTAATTAAATGTTTGTTTTTTTTTTCAGTTTATTTTTTAAGTGATATTTAGGTGGAGCATTTAATAAGCAACTATGTAATGGATAAACGAACCACGAACACTTTTAAATCATATGAATAAATAAAAGATTTTACAGCAGTGAATACAAGGAACAACCAATGCCATCATCAATTAACCACATTAGCGTATTTATAAAAATTATTATTTTTAATTTAATTTAATTTTTCTTTCTATAAACAACAAACGTGATAATTTTATATTATTGTTATTAATTACACTTTTCTTAATAATAATAATAAAGTTTTTTTAATTTTTTATTTAGATAATAAATCTGCCAACATAATTTTCATCTTTAATTTAATTTAATTCGTTTAATTTTTATATTAAATATACAAAAAAGAAATTTCTTTGTAATTTTTAATAAAAGAAGAGATTTTCCTCCTTTTTTTTTTTTGTTAATATTATTATAAAATTAATCTTAATTATTGTATTATGTATCGCGTTGTTGTTTACGTTTGTCGATTTATTTAATTTTACTGATATATTTATAAACATATTAACGTCGAGAGTGATAATAGGAGTGGATTGTAGTCTTTCTTTGTAATTATGTACTTTGTTAAATTAATTCTTTTCATTTTTACTATCAGTTACTCAACAAATTCAGTTTGACAAATTTAACAGTTTAAAAGAAGAATCTGGAAAGCCACAAGTACAAAATTGACTATTTTTTCTGCATAATTTATTCGTTTATAATTTTTTTCTACGAAACAGCAATTAATCTTAATTAGTTTGTAAGAAAGTATAAGTAAAGTGAGGAATTTTTTTCCATCATTTGTATTTACATAAACCGAATTAAACTGCATCACTGTGATTTATTTGGTTATTTATTTTGTTATTTTAAATCGAAGCAAAAGAAGATTTAAATTTAAAAATAATTAAACTAAATGCTTGTGTAACAAAATATAGCAAAATTGTGCACATTGAATTTGGCGACATCATTCAACATACGCTGAATGTTTTTCTTTGATTAATCTTAGCCAACGACAAAATGTTTAAATTGAATATCGTTAAATTTATAATGAAAAATAGAAAAGTCAAAAAGGTTGAGTAATTGCTTAAAGATAAATTATTTAAATTCTTTTAAGGAAAAAAAACGAAAAAAACATTCTTCGCTCTCTAAACTAGTAATTGTGTTGTTTCATTGTTAGGCGGTTAATACAATAAATTTTCTACTTTTTCTTCTTATTTTCATTTGATTAACAAATTTGTTTTTCTATTATTGAAATGAATTTATTTTTTTTTTTTTTGAAAAAAGGCAAAATAAATTAGAGAAATTTTCATTTTTCTTTTGCTCTTGACAAATCATAGCAATTAGCTATATAGTCAAAGGAAAAAGGTAAAAAATGTTATTTCTTTATTTATTTGTTTAAAAATAAACTCTTACTAATTGTTTATTTATACTTGTTAACTAATTATGGTAAACTAATGCAAAAATAATATATTTTTTTATTAATTAATTAGTTTTATTATAATTTTAGATTTTAAATTTCTAAGGATAACAATGAAATCAAAAGTAAAAAATGCATCTGTTTGAATCATCAAAGTTTACACAATAATTCTGATAATATGCAATTATTTTAAATTAAAATTATTAAAATATATTATATTTATTTTAATTAAAATAAAATACTTGGCTTAAATTGTGAATAAATAAATGCGAGAATTGACCTATGCAAGATTTGATTGACAGCGCTTAACTATCAACGTTTTAATGCTAATTTAAATCATTATATATTTAATTAATATAAAATTAAGTAATCATAAAGTAATAATCTATAATTAAACATCAGAATAAAATTATTAAATATTGTAATTAAAGTAGAATCTTGCTGAAGACGGCAAAAGGTATAGAAAAAATCAAAACGGAAATATAACAAAAAAAAATGTATTAATTTTCATTTATTAACGTGAAAAACACTATAAATTCTCACTTATAACATAATTAAATAAAATACTAAATTAAAATTCATCATAATTAGATTATTTATGATTGAAAAATGAAAAAATAAACCAAAAATCACTTTGGCAATTATCCCAATTATTTATATAAAAATCTTTATCCATTTTTTTTCCTATTTAATTCTTTCTTACATTATATTCACCACTAATTAAAATATCTTAATTATATTTGAGAAATAAAACTGCAAACAAAAAAAACGCATTTTAATAATTGCAACAAATAATAATAATTATATTAAGTAGAATAAAACGTTGATATATCAGCTGACAAGTTTAATTAAAAAGTTAAGTTAAGTCAAATATTTCATTTTAATTTTTCCTTTTTAAAAAAACTAAGAAACTGAGAAGAAATTCCTTAAAGTAATAAAAAATAGTAAAAGAATTTATATTCTTTTAGCCAGACAAATAAATAAAAAACAAATTGTCTAAGATTTGTGTAAATAAAAAGGGATAAAGGGTAAAAAAAAAATGAAAAAAGGATTTCATTTTCACAGAAACAGAATCTATTCTCTGAAATTTTCTTTAATGAAATTTGATTATGATTAACTGGGTGACAATTAATTTTATACTGATGCTGATGCTGCTTTCTTTAATTTCGTAATTTCACTTTGGCTTGTTAATTAACAGATGTTTAAATTAATTCAAATAAATCAAAAATAATTGATTAAAAAAATATTTTTACATAAATAATTAATTAAGAAAGTTTCAGTTTTTATTTCATCAATGATTATATGCTTGTACTTGGATGTTGGGTGTTACCAAGATTGAGATTAATATCCGGTGTTAATTTCTTTAAAGAATTGTATTAATAATCCAATATAACTTCTTCATCTTCATGACATTACCACAGTATTTGGTGATTAGTAATAATATTTAGAAAATTTTGCTGCACATAAAATTTAATAGCCAACTGTCATTGGAGTCAGTATTAAACTTCATAATTGCAGCAATTGATGATTTTAATTTGTCTCGTTAAAGTGAAATGTATAAAAAAAAAAAAAACAAGAAAATATTTATATTAATTAAAATTAAATTAAAGACAAATAAACGGCTAGCGAAAAAAATAATAAAAAAAAAACCGACAAAAACAAATAAGTAAAATTAACTCATCATAATTTATTTACTGTCACACCGTTTATATGTTATTTTACTTTAAGTATCAGTAACTTTATTATAACTTTATTTATATTTAAATAAATTAAATAATATTATTGTCAGCATATGTAGAGGAAACGCCCACTTGCTGTTTTTAGCGAAAATTAAAAGAAAAAAAAAGAAAAATACATACGCTTAAAGGAAAAACGACAAAAAATAAATATGAGAAAAACTAAGATGAAAAAGAGGCGGGCGCCAATATTTTCTGTTTAATTAACTTAAACAAAATTGGTCTATTTAAGACAACAGCTTAAATCATTAAAATAAACACACTAAATTGTAATCATATGTGTTTTTATTTTTTATTTTATATTTCAACAAATAACGTACGTTTGTCCACGACAGTCACAAAAATATGTTTTTGTAAAATTTTAAGCCAGAAATATTAATTTTTAGGATAAACAGTCGTTTAGTATTTGTTAAACGGAAACGATCAGGATTTGACTGGTTTTAATAAATTAGTATCTTTTGTTGCTTCAACGACGACAGTGATTTTGTGCGGTATTTTCTTTTGTTTTTTTTTTATTTGGGTAAAAATTAAGTGACTTAAGTGATTTGTGTTGTAAGTTTAATAAGAATTAAGGAATTAAAAAGAAAAAATGGAATCAAGTGTTGATCTTAATCAAAATCGTCGTTTAAAGACAAGTTTCTCAATTGATAATTTATTAGCAAAGCCAATTGTTAAAAATGATTTAAATAATTATCAGCAATTATCCCATCATCATCAGCTACAGATACCACAACATAATTTGTTATTAGAAAATGTTGGTCTTGGTGTTGATTGTAATAATAGAAAACATTTTGAAACGCCTGATTCAAGTAGTAGTTGCGGAGGTGAAGATATAATGGATACATGCAGTGAGGTTGCTTCTGAAGAGAGTAATGGTTAGTTCTTTTATCTTATTAATATACAAACTCTAATTAATTAATTTTTTTTTTTTAAATATATATTTTATCTTACATAATTAACATTCCGCCAACATTTTGGCAATTTTAATCACAGCTCGGCTAATTTTCAATTATTTTATTTCTTTTTCACAAAAAAAAAACAAATTACACAATAAAAATATAAATTTAGCATTATATCTGTCATTTAAATGAATAATAATAATTATAATATTAATAATAATTATAATAATAATAATCCTTAAAATAAAATAGAAGAAAAATCATATTTTTTTTTCGCGTTAAACCGACCAATTCTCATTATAATATCAATTAACAAGTTTTATAGTTTTTGTTTTGCTTTCTTTCATTATTTATTTAAATTTTTAAAAAAATATAATCTTTATTTTGAAAATTAATAATAATTATTAACATGTTAAAAGATAAAATACACACAAGTGATTTAATTCTACTTATGTTAATTTTATTTAAATAAATATTATAATATAATGTCTAGAGATTTTTCATGCTTATGTATATTCTTAGCGACTTATTCTTCTTTAAATAAATTAAAATTCTTGAATATTATTGGTTAAGTCATATTGTTTAAACATTTTTTTGTTTTTTTTTTTTCTGTTCTTTATTTAAATGTTGGGCGGAGTTTTAGAACATTAAAACATATTCATAGCATTAAAAAAATTTATTTAACGAGATTTTAAAGTGAAATTACCTTACAAAACATACTTTTAAAAATATTTAAATATAATATAATTAACTAATTTTACAAGATTTAATAAAAAAATTTACTTTTAATTATAATAGCCATAGTCTTGCCAATTAAATCGCATAAATAATTCGACTAAAATCAGTTTATATTATAAATTAAAAGTCAAAATAACAAAATATTTTAACAATGAAATATTTAATTAATTAATTTTTTAATTCTAATTAATTAGTTAATTAATTAATTTAAAGAAAATAAAAAAAAAAAAAACATGTACTTTTACTATACAAACAATTGATTGACAATGTATATTGTTAACACAAAAAATATTTAATTAATTTAATTACAGAAGTTAGTTCGTTTTTAAGTTAATTTTATATGCAAATAATCAATTTGTTTTACTGCTTAAGCCAAGTAAATGAAATTCTTTTTTTGTTTTTGCTTTTGGCAATTTGTTAAATAAAATATTTATTTATTTTATTAATTAATATTAAATGAAAATACATTTTCTTACATATTACTTATATAATAATAAATTTAGCAATGATTTATTGTCACTATTTTCATTTAAATTAATTAACATCATTATTTTTCGCAATAGAAATAAAGCCAGATAGAAACCAGATATAAATATATAATTAGTGTGCTGTTGTTGCTTTGATTAATTAGTAAAATCCTGAATTAATAATAATTAAATAAAAAAATCTAAAAATCTTTTAAGATAAATCTTAAATACTGTTGTAGTTTCTACATCGTTAAATGGGGGATTTTTATTCTATAAAATAATTAAACGAAACTCATTCTTGCATGTTATTATTAATTTTAAAAATATATATAATACTCTTTGTGTTAATTAACTCACATAATTAGCAGACAATTATAATTAAAATTAAAGATTTAGCCAGCAAAAAAAGCAAACTACTTAAACCTCGTTTTATTTAAAGCAGAAACAAAAATATAAAAGATAAATCCACCTTAATTGCTTAACTAATATTTTTTATTATAACAGAGTTTATCATTATCATCATTATTATTATTATTATATCACAAAAATCAACAACGCAAAGATCAAACAAACTAATATGTAACTCAATAAGTGACAAATTTTTGTTAATTATTTTAAAATACCACCAACAATAACAACGGCACAAAGTAACTAACTTCAAAAACCAAAACAAAATCGCATTTTAAGTCATCAATATTTCAACAGCAATAAGAAAGAATAAAATGAAATTTGTCATTTATGTGTGATACACATTCGCGATTGATTATTCTTTAAATTTTTTTGCCGTTAATAACGAAAACAAACAAACAAAGCGAAGATAAATGTCGTAAGGCATAAAGAAAAGATAAATCCTCCAAACACACTCGAATCTATTTTTAAGATACGAATGAGAAATAGCTGAAATTTCATTTCTGTTCTTTTAATTCTTTTTAAATACTATAGTGATGGTGAATTCGGAAAAATTAAACACGTCAAGTAATTAAGTGCTCAAAAGCAATTAGGAAACAATTAAGCGAAAATATTTTTTCTATAATTAAGCAACAAATGTACGCATTATAATTACGTATTATTACATGCTCTAAGTTTAAATATCCTCTTTTTAAATTTAACTAATTACTGTTTATTTGACTTATTTTTACAGTATCGGCACATAGCGGTGAAGATCGTAAGAAACGTCCACGGACAGCATTTTCTGCTGCACAAATAAAAGCACTGGAAACTGAATTTGAACGAGGAAAATACTTATCGGTGGCCAAGAGAACGGCATTGGCGAAGCAATTACATTTAACGGAAACGCAAATTAAAATTTGGTTTCAGAATCGTCGTACGAAATGGAAACGGAAATATACTGCTGATGTTGAGTCGTTGGCGTCACATTATTATGCTCAATTGGGAATAGGAGGCTTGGCACGGCCTATGGTAGTTGGTGACCGATTGTGGTTGTTTAGTCAAACACCAAATGGGCCAGCTCCGGTACAATCTTTACTTCTCAATAATCAATCATCATTTTATCCCGGCGGTGTACCGACAGGCCCTCCACCTATGCCCGGAAGCATACGAGTGCTACAACCATCACCAAATATTCCAAGTTCTAGTCATGGATCACCAAATGTAGTCGTTATGGGAAACGCTAGAGCACCGATAATGCCACGACATGGTTTTAATTTACCAACAGCGAATCAATTAAAAAGCGACGGCCCAACCAGCTACATTAATCGTATGGACGGTCCGTTCAAGCCTTATCAAAATGAATTATTGGGCAGATCAACAGCTACAGATGAACTAATTGCTCGCAATAACAGTAATCTTTACAAACAATTAGCAGAGGATAATTATTTTCGTGCAAAATATGCACAAAACCTTAATATGTTTCCATCGCAAACGTTATCCAACACAATTGCGACCAGCTCGACACCAACTACATCAGGTATAGCTGATCTTGAGCGTGCATTTGGTAACTACAGTGGATTAATTCCAGGAGGATCTGAAACAAAATCTACGATTAATGAAAATACCAACAAAGAGACAAAAACTGACATTGGCACCGACGTTGATGTTGATAGCGACTCAACTGATATCGATTGTGAACAAATCGATGAAAATGATTAATAAAGAAAAAATAAATAAAAATTAATAAATAAATTTACTTAATTACTTTTCATTATTTTACTTTATTTATGTATCTTTAATATTATTATTATTATGATTGTATATCACAGCCAGTTTGGCTTCAAAAACAAACAAATTTATTGATAATTTAAAAATATAATAATTATGCAATTAATTAAAATTACAATCAAAAACAAAACTCTAGTCATGTAATAATATATTTTCCTTGATTTTTGTATTAGCATAAATAAATTTATTAATTAATTTTTAGTAATGAACACATACAGGATAATTAATTTAGTAATTATTTACAATTTTAAACCAAATAAGACTAAAAATGTTACATTATAAAATGCCAATAGTTCTGACAACTGTTAAATTTGCTATATATCTTTATTATTCAATTTAATTAAAACCCATGTTTTAGGCTAGTTATGTGTAATAAAAGAATTTTCTTTGTTTAATAAAATGAATTTTTTATTCCTATTTAATATTAAATAAATCATTAAAAGCTTTTATTTATTAAAAAAATTTTTTTTTTTTTTAGATAATTTCTAACGATAAAAATATTAAATTTTAATTTACTTTTGATAAAGTTTAAAAAATTATTTATATAACAAACAGATGGATAAATATATGGATCGTTCAGTTATAAGTTAAAAGATTTGGGTCCTTTAGTCTTTTTTGTTAGAAATGAATTATCGGTAATGACACGGTTGTAAAATTTATAATCTTTTCCGTCACATTCGTAGAATTCGAATGTCCATTTTCGATCGACACGGCAATTTGGTCCACATTTTTGCGATCTGCACTGTGGACATGGAAAATGACATCCCGGACATTTTTGATCGAAACAATCGCACACATCAAGACCACTATCACGGTAACGTCCCTTTTCATCGTGTAAAGTATTTGGAGTAGATTGAACAGCAGGCACATTACGACGATAAAGTTTACGTTGTTCACGGCTAGATTGCTCCGGATCAAAATCTTGTAAAAATTTTGAATCGTTACGTAGGAAATTTTTCAGACGTAGCTGTTTATTTTTATTTGATTTCTTTGATTTTGGCTTTCCAACGATTCGCGTCCCATCGGATTTATCATTAGATGTGGAGGCTGAAGTAGAATCAGCGTTTTCCATAGAAGAAACCGATTTGATATCTTCTATGGAAGGAGTCGATCGACTACTCTGGTTATCTCCATCACAGGAATCGTCAATTATTTCGATTCCTTTAAAGGCACTGTCACTAGAAATGGTCTCACGTACACCTGTATCTATAGTTTGATCCAGTAGAAATGCATTTTCATTTGCTTTTTTCCACTGTTCCCTTGTTTTTATTGTGGGCACTAAATGTTCTGTTTTGCTATTAGATGTTGATGGTACTGGGGCTTTATTAGCATTTTCCTCTGACTCTATTAATTCATTAGGTGCATTTATTTCACTAGCCATATTTGATATGATTTTCCTTGCTTCGTTTCACTGGACCTTTCTTGTGGTCCAGAAGTGTCTCCCCTGAATTGCAATTGTTTATGTTTTTTTTAATGAAACGTCAAAATTTTTGACCACTGATCTAGTACATTTATGCATGCATGCATATATGCAAATGAATAATAATTAAAGATAGATTTTTATAGATACAGACAATAATAAAAATAAGATTGAATAATTAATAACAACAGATAATTAACAACAATAATTAATTAAAATTAAATTATAATTATAAGAACTAAAAATCGTGCGGCCGGTAATTAAATATTTTAAAATTATAATAGAGGCGCTCAAATAGCAAAGAAGGTATTCGAGTGACAATATAAAGATGACTTAACCTAAAAATAAAATATATTTAATATTTTAGCAATAAATTATATTTTAATAAATAAATAATTAAAATAATAGAATATAAATATATAATTTTAAATCATTCAATCAAATGTAAGTAAAATAAGTAGAATAAAATTTATTTTGTAAAGTGTCAATGAGTATTTTATTATGTAAATGATGCAAAAACATATTTATGTTGTTTCATATTGTGCATGAATATTAATTAATTGTGAAATTTATTATTGCTACAGACATTCATTCTATCAACAATGTTTAATCGAATAAATAATTGTGCTGGTTTATTGAAAAGAGCATCGCTTAACAATGCAAAAGTTATAAGATGGAAGTCACGGATTTCTTCGACACAGAAAATAACTCCATCGATTATAAATATTGTTAAGTCGTCTGATAAATTTACTGCAGGCATAACGTATAATGGATTCTTGTGTACAAAGACATTGTTTATCCCTGATTTTAATATGATGACATATATGTTCCAACACGAAAAAACAAAATCAAAATATTTGCACATTGAGCGTGATGACTCAAATAATGTTTTTTCCATAAATTTTCGGACAACACCATTTGATTCGACTGGGCTACCACACATTTTAGAGCATAGTGTCTTATGTGGGTCGGAAAAGTTTCCGATACGTGATCCATTTTTTAAAATGCTCACTAGAAGTGTGGCTACGTTTATGAATGCAATGACAGGTCCTGATTATACACTTTATCCATTTTCAACAATGAACGAAATAGATTATCGGAATTTGCAAAGAATTTATTTAGATGCCGTCTTTAAACCAAACTTAAAATATTTAGACTTCCTACAAGAAGGCTGGAGATTAGAAAATTCAGACTTACAAGACATCAATTCTAAATATGTAATCAAAGGTGTAGTTTACAATGAAATGAAAGGTGCATTCTCTGAAAATTCCACCGTATTCGGTCAACACTTTTTTAACAAAATTCTGCCTGATCACACGTATGGATACGTATCTGGTGGCGATCCTCTGGTTATTCCAAAACTTACGCATCAAGGTCTAGTCAACTTTCATAATACTTATTATCATCCGAGCAATGCAAGATTTTATAGTTACGGCAATTTTAACCTGTTACCCACCTTGAAATTTATTGATGAGGTTTATATGCAAAATTATAGCCCAATCAATACTGACTATAGTAAAATACCTTCACAAAAGCGTTGGAGCAGGCCTGCAAAGTCGCAAATAGTCAGTCGGTACGATAACATGGGAGCACCTCTCGATAAGCAAAATCAAATAGCAATCGGTTATTTAATGTCAGATATAACGGATATTTATGAGACGTTTGTTATGCATGTTATTTCTGAATTGATGATTAAAGGACCAAATGCTTGCTTCTATAAAAGTTTAATCGAACCAAATATTTCTGGAGGCTACAACCAAATAACTGGATTTGATCCGAATATGAAAGATACACTATTTGTAATTGGCCTGCAAGATCTGTACGAGAGCGATTTTGGCAAAGTTGAGAAGATCTTCGATGAAACAATAAACAAAGTGATCGAAACTGGCTTCACAAAGGAACACATCGATTCGGTATTACATAATTTAGAATTGCAGATGATGCACCAAACCCCAAAGTTTGGCTTAGGATTATTATTTAATTTAACACCACTTTGGAATCACGACGGCGACATTACCACGGCTATGAATATAAGTTTGTTAATAGCGCAGTTGCGAGATAACTTACTGAGGAGTCCATCCTATCTGCAGGAGAAAGTGGAATTTTATTTTAAAAATAATAAACATAAATTAGTGATGACTATGACGCCTAGTGAAAACTACGATAAAATGTACAGTGAGAAAGAGGAAAAATTACTGAATAGTAAAGTTAGTAAACTGACTGCCGCAGATAAACAAACGATTTTTGAAAATGGATTGAATTTAGCGAAATCACAACTAGCTATGGAGGATAGAAATATTTTGCCATGTCTTGAACTAGATGATATTCCAAAGTCTATTGAAAAAATTAATCTTACAGAAATTCCTATCGTGGGAGTTCCAACACTATTCTGCTCGACAAATACCAATAACGTTATATACTTTAAAGGCATTTTAGACGGATCTCAATTATCAAACGATCAAAAATTACTGTTGCCGCTTTTGTCCATGGTAATCAATCAATTTGGAACAACCAACTATAATTATCAAAGTTTCGATCAATTGATTCACTCAAAGACGTCTGGAATTAACTTTAGTTTGCATTTCACTGAGAATATACATAATATGAATAATTATGAAATTGGACTCCAGTTCAAATCGTACTGTCTCGACAGCAATATCGATGACATGTTCAAAATTTACATTGAATTGTTTAACGGATTAAATATGAATGATGATTCCCGGTTCAAAATGTTATTGGAGAACTATATGTCCACATTATCAATTGGAATTGCTGATGCCGGACATTTATATGCAATTCAAAGTTGTAACGGACTAATCACAGAGGCAGCAAAGTTGAAAGAATCGATGTTGGGTATTGAGCATATTGAATACATGAAGAATTTACTTAAAGAGAAAGATCCAGCAGATATATTAGCAAATCTACGAGAAATAGCAACAATTCTTCTGAACAAGAACTCGATGAGATGCTCCTTGAATGTGACAGATCAACAGTATATAAACATAATAAAAATGTATAAGGACTTCGTTAAAAAATTGCCTGTAAATAAATTACGATTCAGCAGTGAAAATACCAGTGATCCTGCTGGTATCAATTGGTTGTCATCCTCGTACCTGCCGTCATCTTGTCGTCACAACATCATAAATACGTCGGTAAATTATTGTGCAAAATCCATAGTCACAGTGCCATTTACGCATAAGGATTACAGCGTGTTAAAGGTTCTGGCCAAGTTACTGACCTCTAAATATTTATTGCCAGTTGTTCGCGAACAAAATGGAGCTTACGGTGCAGGAGCTAAAATAAGTCTCGACGGTATATTCAACTTTTTCAGTTATCGTGATCCGAACACACGAAAAACTCTGGACACATTTGACAATGCAAATAACTGGATGATTGAAGAATTAAATAAAATTGATAAGCAGACACTATTCGAAGCGAAATTGGGTGTCCTGCAACAAATGGATGCACCAATAGCACCAGGCGATAAAGGAGCTGAGCATTTCAAGCATCAAATAACACGGGAGTTATTTGCAGAACAGCGCGAACGTATTTTAGATGTGAATTTAGAGGATCTAATTCGTGTAAGCAATTTGTATCTGGCCATAGACTACACAAATTCTATTGGTAAATGTGTTCTAGGGCCATCAACTGATCAATTAGAGAAACCTAATGAAAAATGGACATTTGTGCATCAAAAATAATTTCTTGTTTGTCCTGATTTTCATTGTAAATTATTAAGTTATATTAAGAATATTTGTTAATTATTTTATTTAATAAAATAGAAAAAAAAAATATTAAATTTAAGCAAAATTATTTGTTTTAATTTTCTTTTCGCTCAATTTCCAAGGAGAACAACATTATTCAACAATTATGTCATTACCAGCTAACTATGGTAATAATTTCACAAAGTACTTTGACGATTTATTGCTTTTCTTTAATAAATTCCATTGGATATTTTCCACATCGAATGTTAATTTATTAAAAGAGAATGTTTTGGCGAAAATTCCAGAGACGTGGTTCAACGAATTCATGGATCTAACAAATGAGGAATTTAATTTCTTGCCATTTAATTATATAAAGGTGGGTGTTTGGCTTTTTTTATTTTGTTTGTGAATGTTTAATTGTTTTGTTACATTTCAGGACACTTGGCCAATTGACCTAAAAGCATTCTTTACCGAATTAAATACTTTGAAACCGCTTTATGCGGAAAATAGTAGCAAATTACTGACGGTAAAACTCAGTAATAATCAAATGAAAGGAATTAATGTGAAGAAATTGCATGAAATAAATAATTTAACAAAATTAATTAAAGAAAATTTATGCACGGAAAATCCTGATGATGTTGATACAATTTCGATTTTTATTGATTTAGGTTCGGGCTTAGTGAGTAATTTTTTTTTTCGCATTTAATTGAGAATAAAAAAGCTATTTTTGTATGGAAAATATTTTAGGGTTATTTAACGCAGTACCTGTACGAAATGAATAATAATATAAGAATTCTGGGCCTTGAATCGGATAGTGATCGCGTTGCAGCCGCTAAAAAACGACAAAATCTATATTATCCTAATTCGCGTGATAATGTAAAATATTTTCAACATTTTATAACGGAAAATTCATTAAATTTCATTAACGAAACAATACGAAAATTATTTTCTGTAAGCGATAATAATTATAAACTCTATGTGATTGGTTTGCATTCCTGTGCTGATCTAAGTGTCATTGCGATAAAATTATTTTTAGAAACGGAAACAATTAAGCAATTATTTGTGATGCCTTGCTGTTATCATAAAATGCAACTGGTCAACGGTGGTCCAGTGAATTTTGTTAACATTCCATTGAGTAATTGCTTAAAAACATCTTTATTAAAAAATAAAAATTACGAAAAGATTATCAGTCGACCATTTTTACGGTTGGCCTGTCAACGTTCAGCAGCTAAATGGCGAAATACATCCAAGGAAGAACATACATCGCATGGATTTAATTCTTTTCATAGAGCTGTTATTGAATTAGCTCTCAACGAAGGTGAACCATCATTTGCTCATATAATTTGCTAATTAAAAACAAAAATATAATTATTATTTTCCAGATGAATTTCTATTAGCAAAAGATGGCACAAAATTAGAACCAAATACATTTTGGCAATATTACACAGCGGAGAAGAGAAGTAATAAAGAAAATAAATTTGATTGGACGGTGGAACAACGAAAGATCTTAAATAATTATAAAAAATTATATCCGAATGGTGATGACTTGGCAGAGATACATTCATGTTTACAAGTTTGTTTACAGGTATAATTTTCGTTATTATAAAATAATTCCCGGGAATTATAAAAAATATTTATTTTTTTTTTCGTTTTAACAGTCAATCTGTGAAAATCTTGTATTACTCGATCGAATATGTTTCATTGAGGAGCAAAATTCAAATAAATTCACAGCGGACACCGTAGAAATCTCACAAGCAACCACAGCGCCCAGTAATAAAACATTAAAACTGTATGCACGTGTTGAGAAAATAACAAACGACGAATTATCACCACGATGCTTTGCTTTAATTATTGAACGAATATAAAAGTTATTTCTAATGTAAAACGATAATTAAATTAATTATTATAATTATTAATTTTCTTTTATTATTAATAAATTTACAATTTGTAATATAATTTTAATTAATTTTCTTCTTTTTTTTTTTTAATACATTTTTTTTTTCTTTTCATTTTTATTATTTATTGGGTTGATTAATCAATAGAAATATATATAAATTTATTTATTTATTATAATATAGAATTTAAAATTGTATTTTTCTTCTTTTATTAGTTTAATTAATTAAATTAATTAATTATCACTGAAATTATATTATAATTATAAGTAAAATATATGAAAATTAATTAATTAATTAATTAAAATTACCAGCCAAATGAAGAAAAATACCAATTTAAAATATGCTTATAAATAAAAAAAATTGTTTTTTTCTTTTTAGAAAAATTTAGAAAGTTTTTATCAATTAATTACTATTAATAATAAATTCATTTTAAGAATATTAATTTTTCTTGTATTTTCCTCTTGCTTTCTTCTTTTCAGAATATATATATATATAATTTAAAATTAAACATTTTCTTAGTGTTGATAGTGTTTTGGTATAATTTAAGCATTTATTTTTATTTTTTTTTTTAACAATAAATATTATTTTCTGTGGTTTTCTTTCTATGATTTTTAATTAATTATTTTTGTTGGTTTTTTGCAATAAAATTTTTCTTACTTACTAACATCATCATTATTAGTGTTGAAGTAACGTTCGGTGCTGATGTTCTCCTGTCTGCTTTAATTCGTTGTTATTATCGAAAAAGATAAAAGAAAAGAAAAGAAAATCAAATAAATAACAGTATTTCAGTGAGATAGATTTTTTCACTTTAAAAATTCCTACATAAAAGCTGCTTAAAAATTAATTAAAAAATTTCAATCACGTAAGAAAATAAAGAAATAAATGCTGAGCTTTTAACACTTTACAAAAGTTTTTCCAGTGTAAACAATTCAATTCGTCTACTAATCTACTTACAACGACAATGAATAATGCAATTCTATATTACACACAAAGTATAAAAAGTTCACTTAAAAGGCTTTCGATTCTCATCATAAATAATTTAATAAATAAATAAAAAAAAGATCAAAATAACTTATTTACGACCCATTTGTACGTGATTTTAAAAGCTCTTTTTCTCTCTTTATTAAATTTGACTTAAACTAGCGACAAAAGCAAATAAAAAAATTCATCTAAATTTAATTAAAAATCAAAAACAGAGTAGAAGTTACCCATTAATTTAAGTAAATAAAAACAGCGTGCATGCTGAAAAATTCATTTTAACAAAGAAAATACAAATATTTATTAAAAATTATAACTTTAAGGTTATTAAACTGGTTAAAGTTATAAAAAAGTTAATAAAAATCTAAGAATTCACCCTTATCATAAGCATAAATCAGCTGTTGACAACACAACGAAATAACGGAAAATCACCGTCAAATCAACGATATACAAAACAAAAGAAGAAACAATCACCCACAGTAGAATCAAACCCGTTCATTTTGATTAAAACAAAATTATTGATTACATATTGATGAATTATTTACGTTATGATAGATGACAGACAAATAAATTTTCCATGGTAAATGATAAAAATAGAAAAATAATAATTACCCATGGTAGCATCGATAGAGATTAGATAATCCGGTGTACATGCATGGCAGATAAACCATATGATTAAAGTCAATTTGTTCATGATCTGAATGTTGTAATTGCTGTTGATGTAATTGTTGTTCCGATTTTTGTTGCTGCTGCTGTTGTTGAGACTGCTGTTGCTGCTGTTGTTGTTCATCCAGCATATCAATCGGTAAATCCTCATTAGCCCGTTTACCGTATCTTGATCCCAAAAAGAAACGATCATTGCGTGGTACAACATTCACTTGTTTTAATGCCTTTGAACCACCATAATACTGTGACCGTCCATAACGGCTTCCAACGAAAAATGGACGCTTGTTTGCTACTTTTGAATAAAACAAAAGAAAACAAAAATGTAAACAGAGAAAAATAGACATTTGACGCATTTTTTTTTATTAATTTTATCATTTTTCTTTGATGTTTTGTCCCTGGTTGTTATTTAATAATATCCGATTTGTAACAATTAAACAAGCAAACATAAATCAAATAATAATAAAAACAGTAAAGAAAAGTAAACACGATGTTTAAGAGATCAAAGGATCATTATTATTATTATTATTATTATTGTCCTTGTCATTGTCATTTACGTTTATTGTTTTTACAAAGCATCGCCATCATTTAATTTTTATACATTGGTGAGCTTTTATGACACACCATTGGTCACGGTAATATTTTTGCAGAAATTTTTTGTTAATCCTTTTGAAATTTTACCGAAAATTTAACGTTTGATTGAAAATATAATAAGAAAAATCAATAATCAAATTTATTTCTTTATTTCTACCGGGCGCCTCCACTGCAACTACTTTACTTTTTGTAAATTTTTTATTTATTAATATTTGACAATAAATAATTAATAATTTACCTTCATTTTTCATTTCTCGACTATCATATATATCTGATTGACTTGTTTCACATGCAACACATAGTATAATACTAGCGGCTATAAAAAATATTAACGTTGTTGCTAATGTTGTCATTTTGATGATGCTGTATCTTTGACTTAACAACTGTGGAGGATTAGATATTTCCTTTGTTTTATTGGTTGTTTTTCTCCTCAAAATGTTCTCTTTTTTTACCAAATTTAAATTATCCAAAAACAAACTTTTTTATTCTTTAATTTTTATTATTTTGTAACGTCGTATCGTCGCTGTCCTTTGTGATATAAATGCTTTAAGAAAAAAATTAATAAATAAAAACAGCAACGTGAAAAACGCCAACAATCTGCAATAAAATAAAAAATGAAAGTAAAAAATTATTTCGCTAATTTAAAATATATTTTTTTTTATATTTATATAGAAAAAATAAAAATAATATTCTCATAAAAGAACAAAAAATATTTAAGCTGCTAGAAGTCGTAAATAAGTTAAAGAAAAACAAATGTAAACAGGTGAGAGAAGAGCTTTATTGTAGATTTTTCTTCATTTTTTATACGCATAAAGTGCGTATATTGCTGTTAATTTATAGAAAATAAAGAAAATGAATCTACTAACAGCAGAATTCGCAGACAAAAGCATGCAGTGCTTAAACTGTAGAAACATCAATAAACAACAGAAAACATATAACATCATAATACGCTGATTTATAGTTTTTATGATTTGTTATGTTTTAGCGAATTTTTATTTTATTAAAAGAATTCTAAATTATGTTTGCGCGATTATTAGCATTAATTTTATTATTGCTGTAAAGTTTTCTAAATTTAAATTCTATCATTAAATAAGCTACAATGGCTAAGCTTTTCACAAAACTTAATAAAATCTATTTAAGTGTTTTTTTTTTAAGAACTTTATTATTATTTTTCTATCATAATTTGATGCTTTTGAGATGGAAGAAAAGTGCGTGACAAATTGTATAGCAAATACTGTAATATTTATTTTGATAACATTTAATGTTCTTATCGAATATTATTGATAGTTTAAGGGATAGAAAAGAAAATATCAACGAATTTTCCTATAACAGAAACACCCCCACAGTATAAATGTTATTTAAGTTTTGTTATGAATAAAAGTTTAATATTTTTTTTACAGGTTATTATGCACAAACATCAACTGATATACAATTATCGAACATAGATTATTAAGTAACTATAATATTGTTACAGAAATAGATAAATGTAATTAAGAGTTAATTTCATTACAATTAAAATGAATAAAACTTTTAGTTTCTCTACTTCAAAAAAAAACAAAAGATAAAAGGAAGATAACAGAAACTAGAGAAAACTACTGTACATTGAAGACAGACATAGCCTCAGTATAATTAAAGTAATTTTTTACCATTATTCTAATCATTCTCATAATTATCTATAAAGCTATAAGAACAGATGTAATTTATAAGTAAAAAAAAAAAGTGTATTAAAGCTCAGACAAATAATTAAAGAAAACAATTTCTATGTAATTCTTTCATCATGACTTAATAATTTCAACAATTTTCCTGTTAATTGACATTGTTAAGCTTAATATTAACAATTCACTTAACTTACTTGAGTATCGTTTATAGTAGCAAAAAGGTTAAAATGTTTAACGTTATTTTCATAAGTAAATAGAGAGCAGAGTCACATACAAAAGCACAATGAGCAATACAAAAATTAACAAACAGAGAATGACAATGGTTAGTTGGTTAGTCTAAAAAAAAAATAAAAATAAATATTTATATAATAAAATTGGGGCTGGGGTTTGGTAAATAAATAAAAAAAACAACAACAGAACGAGGGACAGAGCATAACAATGTTAATTAGTATTAAATTGACCAAATAAAGTTAACAATTTAAATATATATATACATTTATTTATATGTTGAAAAAGGTTATATTGATGATTTTGAACGTATAATACCACTTTAAGCTGCTGGTTTTGGAGAAATTCTGAATAAAATATAAATATTCTTTCCAACTTTAATTGCTTTAATCAAAACATTAAGAATTTTCTTACAATTCACAATCACATTATGCTTCTACTTATTTACCACTTAATTAACATCAAAAGTAGAAATATAATTAAATTAAAGTACAAAAAAAATTCCACAGGTAATTCTTAAAGCAAAAATTAATAAAACCACAAAAAAAAAAAATCAATTAATTAAAAATAAAAGAGGCGGAAAAATTGTTTTTATTCGGCAATAACATGACTATGTGGTGGTTAACCACAATTATTTAATGTATTTATTTTAACCGCATAATAATGTTTTTTTTTTGTATTTAAATTTAGAGCAAAAACAATTAAATGTAGTTAAAGGTGTGTTGTATACGTTGCGTTATATTATTTTACCAGAACGTACAGTAGATTACGTTGAACGTTTGCGTTTAAAATTAACGCATATCATTACGCCAATACCACTTGGGTATTTGATAAAAATAATTAAATAATTTTTTTTTGTCTTCACCTATTTATCTATTAAATTGTACTTTTGTTATTGTTATTGATATGACTGACTACAATAATATCTATAAATAAATAAATTAAATATTTTCTATTATATTTTTGTGTAATTAAAAGCACAGAAATAATAATAATGAAAAAAAAAAAGAGGTTAAAAAGCTCATAAACCTGATGAAACTGTAGAATAGAAATAAAAGTCTAAAATTAAAGAATGAAAACAATTATTAAGTCTATTTATAAAGAGGATAAAGCTGTGAAAATTATTTTTTTCTCAGTTTAAGCTTTTTGTTCAGTTGAATGCAAAAAAGACAGGCGAAAAAAATATATTAAACTAATTTCAGCTTTTAGCTCTTTTAAGGATTAAAAATTTAATCAACGACAATTCCCAAACATAAAACAAATTAAAGAGAAAAATAATAATAAAAAGATGATACTGGATGTTTCGAATAGAATGAAGAAAATCATCGAATTGTTAATAATATTATTTAATTTTTTGTGTACTGAAAATATTAGAATGGTTTTTCTTTTATCCTTTGCCGTATGATTGTACCTTATAAATTAATTTATTTATTACGTTTCCCCTTACAAAAAGCCACTACATTGTTGATAAATTTAATTTTAATTCATTTCTATTAAACCGGAATTAATGTTTTCACATTTATTTTAATATAATTATACTTTATTTTGCGTTTTTATTTGACTAAATCAACAAGTGCTTTCTCTGCATTTTACATAAAAATGAATAAACAGTGGAGACGCCTGGTACTCCTCCTTCATACACAACATAGAAAAAGTTTCAAAAAATTTTCATTAAATATTTTATTCATCACATTTATAGTAAATAATTAAAAATAAATAAAAATTTAAAACAGAAATATTATTGTTTTTCAATAAAAACAAATAATAAATAAATCATTTTATTGCGGAAAAATGTAACGAGCAGAGTACCGATGAAATAAAAGTGTCAGAATAATAATAAAAATGCAATAAATATTTCTATGATTTGCTTTTGTCAATAATTTTTTTATATTTTTATTGGTAAATTTATTAATACAAAAAGAAACTCAACTAAAAACAATAACAGCGAATAAGAATGCTGACCGCTACTAGCAACAATAAAATAAATAAAAGTGAATAAAAGCAACAAGTATTTCCCGATTTTAATCATTATTTCAAAAAAGCTTCAGTAAAAGCTACACAAAAATCATGTAAACAATTAATTTAAAGCAAAAATATTACAAAACAAGATAAACATCTAAGCAATATATCATACGGTCAATGCGAATTTACTTAAAAAAAAAAATCATTCACAAAGCTTTATTCGAAAAGATTCTTTTCAGAAAATTCTTTATTAAAAATTAAAATTAATTTAATCAAAGGTAAACACTAAAATTTCCTCATCATTGTTTTACATTTCCATTGAATTTCTTTAATAAAATAAATATAGTTTTTCTTCTGTACAAAAGACACAGCACGGTTATAAATTCCGATATTTCATGATTTAATATCAAATTTCTTTAAAAAGAAAAAGAATTATTAAAATAAAAATTAATATTTTATTAATAATAACATTTTTAAGGTCAACAATATCAATTTTTCATTGCACACTTTTGATGAAATCACTACAATTCTTTGACAGAGATCAATCCTTTTGTTTTCTTTAAAAACTCTTTCAATAAAATAAAATATTAATTTTATGTTTGATATTCTTGTTTAATAAAAATAATAAATAAATTTCATCGCATTACAATTGCTAAGGTATAATAATGCAGAAAAAAAGCTTCAATCTCTTTATGGTAATAAATTTTTGATTAGAAACTGTTATATATCATATTACTTAGCGTCCTGATTCGAGCTTCTTTTTCATTTAATAACATTTTTACTTACAAGAATAATCAAAATCATCAGTTATAGCTTTTTTAAACTCTATAAACTAAGAAATAATAAATAAAAAAAAGTGATATTAGTGTTGCAGGTGAACAAAATGTCAGTGAACAAGTCACGACAAAGACAATATTACCATCGCACGTAAACCTTATCCAATTTGTAATAGTTTAAAAACATAACAAAATTTGATTAATTCTCTGTTCTTTTTCCTTATTTTCACTTGAAGAAGATATAACTAAACAAAACTAAAGGGTTTTTCTTTTATTAATAAAATTTCTCACTCTTCGTAAATATAAATAAAGAAATTATCCATCAAAAGTTTGCCCTTCCTACAAATGATATTTACTTTTTATTACCAGTCGAAGTACATTAATTTTATTAATAAATGTCAATTTGTAAGTTTAAAATATTTCTTCACTTTTTTCTTTATTTTTATTATTAATAACTAAAAAAAATATATCAATAAATATTAATAGAAAAGGATATATACAATATTCAACGTTATAAATAGCGAAAATAGCAATTCTTTCTAATAAAATTATACCATTTTTAGCATTTGATTTAATTGTTTTATTTATGGATTAATGCATTTTAGAATAGAAATATAATTTTACATGTTTTTATCAATCAATATTACCAATTTTAACGTGAAATATACTTGTACGACTAGTACTTGCACTTCAATAGTGTAAAAAAATAACGCACAAATAATTAATGTAATTAAAAAGCTTTTAAAAAGCAATAAAAGTCTCTAAAAAGCAACAAAAGAAGAAAAAAACCAAGTAAAATAAAATATTTTTCTTATTATTTAGTAGTTGATGCAGCAAAGTGATGTGAATTTATTAACAACCTACAAGAGCCCTGTCTATACCTATTAATTTCTTAATTTCCAAAACAAAAAAAAAACTATCAACTAGATAATAAAGCTAAAAATAAACAAGAAAAACGTTGATACATTTTTCCAATTAATCTTTTTAAATAATCGCAGTTTAATTATTTTCAATTATCCTTTCGAAAAAAAAACCATTAAACCAAATAAATAAATAATTCAAAATAGAATAAAAAAAAATACTTTAACGTTTATGAAATAAGGGAATATAGATGAATTTAGGGAATTTGTGACCAAAAATTTCGAAAAATGACGAAAAAAATAACAAGAAGGTGACATAATTTCACCTTTTTTTTTACCTTCTTTAAAATTATTTTTAACCAGTATATTGAATAAAAGTTACTTCATCATCATCATCATCAATGCCAGCAAACCATCAACAACATCAAAAAAATAAATTATTTTAAAAGAAAATAAAATAAAAAACGCGCCATACATTGCAGGCAGTAAACGTAAAGTAAATTACCCATGGGCATTACAAAAAAATATAAAAAGTAGCAATGTGTACCAAATACACACATTATGTCCATCTATTTATTACGCGTATCAAGCATACATTATATTTAGTTAAACGTACAGAAAAAGGACGAACAAAAAAAAAAAAGAAAAAAATACGGCAAAAACAGTCAGCCATCAACTGTACAAAATGTTCATGAATTCATCAAAGTAAAAACCATTAAAAAGCGCAAAAAATATATAAATTATTATTAAAAACAAAAAGTAGATAAAGCTAAAGGTAAATGATACAAAATATAAGCATCTTTAATGGCGTGGGTGACACGGACAATTATATTAAAATAAAAATTCATATTCACATTTCTAGATAAACGTCGTCTCAATGAAAACTGTTTACCAATTTACAATAATATTTTTTAATTAAATAATATTGAATAGTAAATGTTTTGCAAATATTAATGAAAAGTGTCCCTTCCTGTGTTTATAAATAACAAAGTGTTTTTATTTTTTATTCTATAATTGCAAATATTATGAAGTGAAACAATCAACAGTAGAAACTTTAACAAAGCAAATTATATTATTACTGGCAGTAGGAAAATCTATGAAAAATTATTTATAATAAAAGTTGCACCCACAATAATAGGAAACTAATCAAGAACACATTTTTCGGAAGCAACTAGAAAAGTAACTAAAAGCCTTAACAAAGGTCTAAATTTTGTTCGCAATTAAACTACAATAAAAAAGTTTTTTTATGTTATTTTGATAAACTTTCGTTGAATCAAATATTTAAATTTGTCCATTTTTCTCTATCCCATTTACTATCTCATATAATAGACATTCAGCTGCCCAATTTATGGTATTTTAAATAAAAAGAAAAAAAGCAAAAGCTTTAACCACCTGTTTGACATTTTTTCACGCAGTCACAAAACGTGTTATGCAATAAAAAATCAGGAAACCGAAGCTACTAATCACTGCGGTTATTGTTTGATTTTTCCTAACATTTTTTGATAGAAATCACAAAAAAAAATTCCTCCTTTTACCTTTTCATTAAAAGGTAAAGAATAAAAACCTTCGGTAGCTCTTTATGGGAATTGGGAATCAGAATCTTAACACAACAATAAAAAAGAAAGAAACTTTTCTCTTCTATGCACCGTATTTATACCGTATTACCGTCGCTGTGGTTGCTTTTCTATTTGTTTTCCCTTCAACAATTTATTGTTGTTACTCCATCCTCATGGCATATCGACTAAACTTTTGTTTTCTTTTTATTTTCGTTTGCTACTGACCAGAAAAATAGCAACAAAAGCGCGATTCATTCATTTGCAAATATTTATGATAATTTAATTGTAAAACGAACAAAAAAAAAGAAAAAAAAGAAAAGAAAGTTTAAAATACGCAATTTAGCGGCGAAAAAATAGAAAAAAAGTTATGTCTTTGCAACGAAATCATTTCTCGATGGATTTAATTTATTTTTTCAAAAATTATTTAGCGCTTTTGACCGTTAAAAAAAGAAGAAAAATCCGAAAAGAAAAAAATTATTTAAACAAAAATAAAAGTAAAAATAAGAGAAAAACTTTTAACAATAATAAAAATAATTTTTTTTTTCAACTTCTTTTGGTTATCAAAAGGTAAATTAGATACAAAAATTATTATTTTTAAAGGTAAAAATAATAAAAGTTTAAGTAAAAACGCAATAAATGAAGTGAAAAAAAATTTCGTTGTTGTCGGTAATTATTCATTTTTTCTTGAGATGAGAATTATTTTTTGTGTAGTGAGAAAAGGTCGATAAGCTTTTTAAACATGATTGCAAGTTAGATCTGAATTGCAGCCGAGAGTTCGTTGCTTAAATTGAATAGCTTTTTCCTGCATACTGCATACACAATAGCGAAATTATTTGTTAAAGCAAATTACAGGTACATATATCAAAATTAATGATAAACTGTTGCAATAAAATTAGTAAGAACCACACAAGTCATCATTAAAAACGAAAGCCCTTATAATATCCCCAAAAAAACATATTTTTATTACTTTTTAGTGAAATAAACGTATAAAAAAAAAAAGATATATTTAAATAAAAAAGAAATTTAATTAAATACCAAACACAAGTCATCAGGAATATAAAACCGCAAAAGATAAAAATAAAACAGAAAGAAGGAAAATAACAATAAAAAAGAAAGAAACAATCGCCCGAATAATGTAAATTGATATCCAATTTAATCAAATAAATTAAAAATAAAAAAATTCTATTCATTTAGTTTATGAATTATTTTAATTCGATTAGTATTAATAAAGTTTTAAAAAATAAAAATTCAATAAATTATTGTTAAAATTTTTTCGGTTTTTTGTCTACAAAATCTTTACGTAAAATTATTTACTAAGTCATAAAATTATTTAATTAATTCTCTCAAAAAGTCAACAAATAATTACCATACAATAAAAAAACAAAAGTTTTGAAAATAATTCGCTAATCAATTAATTGCATAAGCAAACAAAAATCTATTTAGGTAGTAAAAATAATTAAAAATGTTTACTTACTTAAAATAATTATATTAAAAGGTTTTTTTCTTTTTTTTTTTCTATTAAATACTAAGCTTTCTTCCGTAAAGCTTCACTCAGCACTAAAAACAAAAAAATAATAATTAAATAAATTATATGTTTTAAGACAAAAATAAATCAAAAAATCACTTACATAAAATTTTAAATCAATTAAAAGCACAAAATAAAACCAATCAAATCACAAAAAATACTTTTTAACGGTTGTTTTTCTTTCGTTACTTGTTTTAACAGCGAACCAACAGAACACACCTGATGTCTAGTAGTTTTTATTTAAATTTATTTATTATTTTTTATCTACTAAATATATATATATATATCTTTGTTTTGTGTGTTGTATTGATGAGACAATGTGTTAAACTGAAATTTAGTGATCATAAGCACATGCTTTTATACAAAATGAAGACAGAAACCACCAGGCACGAGTATAGAGTATCAGCCACCTTAGTTTCGTTATATTTTTTATTTTATTTTTTGCTAAATTTTTGTTGTTTTTCCTACTTTCACATGATTGAAAAATGATTTTTTGTTCTTGCTAATATTTATTACTGTTATTTCACCAGCGTGAAATGAAAACGCATTCAACAGTTTTACATTAGAATGAATGCAACAAAAAACAATTTCACTCACCACTAATATGAGCTTTTTTCATAATTTCTTCTTTTTGTATATATATATATATATTAATTTTTTAAGAGTTTTCCTTTTATTATTGTTGTTTAAACAAAATAAAACATTGTTGTCCTTTGTCATATTTATTCAACGCCCCATTTCTTTACCCACACAATATTTATTTTACTTTTCCTTTGGAATACGTTCATGTTAACGTTTGTTACGTTGTGCATGGTTATTTATTTCATTTTTGTTTTATTGGATTTTCTTTCAATTTTTTTTTAATAAACTGCAGTAAATAATAAGAAATTGTAATAAATTTAAGATAAATTATTATTTACAATATTTCAATCAGTAAATTAATATTGTTTTATTTCTAAAACAATAATAATAATATTGAGCTTTAATTGTGGTCAATCGCACAACTTTAACTGCTTTCCTTTATTTTATTTACTTAAAAAAGAAAATATCATCATTAAATATTCTAATCTGTAATGTAAAAATTATTATTAATCATAATTAAAGAATATTGAATGGCTGCAAGCAATAAATAATTATCTTATAAGAATATATATTATACCATGCAATCTTTAAGATCTATTTGTTGTCACAATTTATGAAAGTTTATTTTTATTTATTTAATGATTCCCAAAAGCAGATATTTTTAGCATTTTTATCAGAATGCATTTGGGAAATAAAGCGAAAACAGCATGTTTGTATGGCGTAATATTTAAAAAGACAAACAAAAAGCCTGCAAATTCGGTGTATCCAAAAGGATTAAGAGCATTTTGTTTACAAATTTACGCATTTGATTTTGTTTAATTAATTATTAATTAATTTATTCATTTACTAATGTATTAATGTTTTTAATCAGGCACTGATTTAACCATATGTTTAACTGATTAAATGACTTAGTTATATCTTGTTGTTAATTTCCATGTGTTATCTGGTAACGCTTGATTTGATTTATTAAATACTTTAAACATTGTACCTTTATATGTGTATTACGTATGCAAATCTAATCAGTTATTATTTTATTTAATTAATTTTTATTTTAGGCAAAATTCGTCCATATAGTGCATGGTGATGTATTCATGCATATCGCGTCATTTTCATTCCCAGAAATAATTCAGCAAGGACTATCAATTTTTAATTACATAAAACATAATGATGAAATATTTTATAATTATGATGAAACATATTGAATTAAATAAATAATTACCTTAAACCGATTTTTTGTAGTTTTATTAATTATTTCAATTATTTACATTATTTGTTGTAACAAATCATATTTTGCTTTAAATAAAATTACACGAGGTGTCGCAAATATCTATAAAATGAAATATTTTAATTCAGCCAACATAAAAAAATTAAAAACCCTGCATTATACATTAAAAAAAAATTAATGCAAAATTCTTTACCAAATTTATTATCACTCGTGTGTGTATTTTGTTAAGGTAATTTAAAATCATGAAAAATTTAATTCATCTATTCTATTTTTCTATTTATAATTATTATTTATGATTAAAATGATTCTAAATAATCAAATTACATAAATATTGTGATCGATGATTGTGTAAAATGTTTATTAATTTATGAAAATAAAAGTGCCGATTATCGGAGGAATTGTTTCTATACAAAAATTCTTACTACATACAAAGATATATTTAATTTCTCAATTTCTAATAATTTTAATATCAATTAAAATTAAATTTAGCTTTTGATAAAAATAGAAGTTTATTTTATTTGATTCATAATTACTGGAACTAACATTTAATTATCTATTTATTGTCTTTAAAATATTTATTTTTTTTACAAGTTTTTTTTTGACATTTAGTTGAGGTTAGAATATTTTATGCTTGTAATAGGAAATAATTAAGCATACTTTATGTAACCTCTAATGTGTTCAATTGTGTGATAAAAGTATTTTAATTATTTTCTTTTCTCTTTTTTATTTAGTTACAATAAAATAAATAAAGAGAAAACAAAATGCCAGAATTAACTGAAATCAAAACAGATGCACCGGCAGCAGCTGCACCTGAAGTAGAAATCAAACCAGACGTTGAAGCTTTAAGTGATACTGATTCAGAGGATACTATTCCAGAATTAGAAGATGCTGGTAAGTGTCTATTGTTTAAATTACAGTTTTGGGCTTTTTTTTTATTTAATTTATCTATTATCTATTTAAGGAAACGCAACAACTCAATTGGGCGGTGGTGCTACCGGTTTACCAATTGACATGGTCTCAAAGGCAAAACAATCACGTGGTGAAAAGAAGGCTCGTAAAATAATGTCAAAACTTGGTCTGAAACCAGTCCAAGGTGTTAATCGTGTAACAATACGTAAATCAAAAAATATTTTATTCGTAATTAACAATCCTGACGTGTATAAGAATCCTCACAGCGACACTTATATAATATTTGGTGAAGCAAAAATTGAGGATTTATCACAGAAGGCTCAAGTGGCTGCTGCAGAAAATTTCAAGGCACCAGAAACATCACCAGCGTCCGGGGATGCAGCTGGCACAACAACCGTTGTAGCACCAATTGCCGAAGAAGACGAGGAGGAAGTTGACGAGACGGGCGTCGATGAAAAAGATATTGATCTAGTCGTATCCCAAGCAAATGTACCTCGAGCTAGAGCTATTAAAGCATTGAAAAATAACCAAAATGACATAGTCAATGCAATTATGGAGTTGACTATGTAAAATTAAAGAAAAGCAAAAAAATCTAAAAAATAGTTTTCTGTTAAAAGTAAAAGAAAGAAAAAAACGAAAATTATTTTGCATACTTCTCTCGCCATCACCATCATCAACATCATCCTCTTTTTACTACATGTACATATATATGATATTGTATTTATATAAATAATTGATAAATGAATAATCAATTACCAACACACAATGTTTATTCAATAATAAATTAACAATTATTATAAATAAAAAGAAACAACTTCATTACTTCATGATTATATAAACAAAACAAGCTCGCATTTTTAATTAAACTAAAAAAAGAGAGGAAAAACTATCTTTGTGGTTTTTCTTCATTTCCCGGAAGAATAAAGACATTTAATTTGTGGTTAGGTTAAATTTTTATTTCACGAAAAAAAACTTCAGCTTTTAAGAATTCAATAAAAAGATACATTTAGGCAAATCGTTGATTCATCGATACTCCAGTCTGTTTAGGTATAACAACACAGTCATTAACTCCCGAACCATCTTGACTAATTATTCCACCGCCGGGGCACTTATAAATAAATGGTTTATTCTGTAATTATTACACAAAAATTATTTTCTGGAATTCTCTTTTCTATATTAAATGTATTTACTTGAAATGCAGATAATTGCTTTTGAATATTAATATCGTATTTGTTTATATTTCTATTATTAGTATTATGGTCAGAAATTTCCTTTTGCACCTGCTTTAGTAAAGTATTAGCAATTTCTGTAACAATCTGAACACAATTATTATTTTTAACATTTATATCGCCTGTTATATTAGTAATTTGCTTACGATTATTGTTTATTAAATCTGAAAAAGAAAATTATTTTATTGAGTGAAATAACTGGGCAATATTAATTTAATACCGTAAGAGGACTTTAATGCAGAACTTTGTACCGTCATCATACTATTTACTGGAAAATTATTAGGGCAAACGTTATTTGTTTCATTGCGTGCTACTGGATAAGAATTAGTATCGCTATTGATTTGTCCATTTTGCATTTTGTTAGGAGAAAACGGATCAGAACTAAAAATTAAAAAAAAAAATACACAAATTAAAATTAGTTAAAATAAAATAATTGATTGTACCTCCAAATCTGAGTAGTTGTTAATATTTTTTTTCTTTTTTGTCCAGAACAATTATTAAATCGTTTAGGTTTCTTACGATTCTTGATATAAAAAGGTGCATTCTGCTGATCAACTGATATCAGAGGTGGCATGTCAATGGGACGATTATTGTCTTTGTAACGTTGCAATCGCCACTGTTGGCTTGGATTTTTAGTTATCCACGGTTCATTCTCTTCACTTTTATTTGTATTCCGTATTATTTGCTCCAAAGTATTATTCTCATAGATTTTTATAAATTTTGGACTCTCATCGTCTTTCCAGCTTACGGATTCATTTTGATTTTCAGAAGATGAATCACTTCTTTGAAACATTTTACACTCCTCAATATATTCATCTAAATTTTAAAAACATGACTTAATAATGTTATTAACTTTTATTTGTTTTACAAGAATTATTTTACCCAAACTAATGGACATTGCTCGCTCTTTACTAATTATATTAAAGCCGTTCATCATTTATTAACTTGTGAGCACATAAATAATAAATATGTTCACCTTTTACTTAAATAAAACTCACTTGAATAATTGTTTATCAATTAAATATTTTTATTGCGCTTTTATATATGAAAATAAATGTTTAAAAATATTATCCGCATGTACTGATTCTTATTATTTTGTTCTCCGTATTTCGCTTAAATTTTGTACCGTTTTATAAATCTTACACTGTTCTGAGAACTCGCTATTTTTGAGAACAGTTTTATAAATAAGATTTTTATTAGTTACTATTAATTTAATATCAATTTTAGCTAATAATAATAATAAAATTTGTAATGAATAAAGTAAAATAATTAAATAAATTAAGTAAATTAATTAATTAAGTAATTTTAAATTGCGCGCTTTAATTTAAATATAAGAGACATGTATAGACTTGTCGGTACGTTGGGGAATTTATCATTTGTCATTTTTTATCCATCAACAAAAATAGCAACAAAAACTTATTTTTAATCAATTTTTGTAAACAATAAATTTTAATAAATAAATAAATAATAATAAAAAGTCAAAAATAAAATTCATTTATCAATAAAAGCATTTATTTTTTTTTTTATTTAAAATTTATAATTCTTAATAAAATCTAAAGAAATGTGATAATTATGTTCTAAGTTTATATATATATTATTTTTGTTACAATGAATCTCATTAAATTTTAATTATTTTGTATTTAATTTTTCTTCTTTTTTATACGTGATTTAAGAATAAAGATATTTATTTTTATCGTATTTACGTTTGAAGGATTTTTTTATTTAATATTTTAATTAATTTAATTGACTCGACTGATTAAATTTAATAAATATATAAAATTTAAAAGAAGAAAAAATGATAGAATGGGGTTGGTTTTGGTATACAGCTTTTAAATTATTTACAATTGTATGCTGTGTTTTGGGAACGGTGTGGTTTTGCGGTTGGTATTTACTGAAGGAGAATGCTGTCTATATCCATGAGAGTAGACGACGTCATGAATGGAAATCGATCAAAATATTAAACAGGGTTTGGCACTAATTTAATCAATAAATATATTTTGAATAAAACTAATTAATAATTTCTATTATTTAAGGCGTGTTTTTGTTCGGTGTGCGAAATTCTAATACCGTCGAATGGGGTTTTCTGTGAGTGCTGTGGCATTTGCTCGGATACAAGATGCATTAAGAAAGCTGAGAAAAGTATTAAATGTAAAGAGAAAATTATTAAGGATAGTGAACCAGCGATTAAGCATTCTTGGGTAAAAGGAAATTTGCCATTGGGTTCTGAATGCTTTGTTTGTCATGTAGAAATTGATTGTCATGGAGAACCGGGTTTATATGGTTTTCGTTGCTGTTGGTGTCAAATCACCATACACAGTTGTTGCAAGAAAATTTTTGAAGATGTAATTTATTGCAAAAGGCAACTCTCTTGTCTAAGAAAATTATTGATTTGTATTAATTTGCTTTTTAGGAATGTGATTATGGTGAAGTACGTGATATGATTATTCCGCCGAATTCAATTGTTGCATCTAGAAGTCGCGGTGCACCGAAATTGCATGTTACTAGTTTAAAATTACCGAATTGGCCTAATTGGAAGCCAATTATTGTTATCGGTAAGATAATTTTTCAAACTCCCTTAATTTTTATCTTTTAATTTTATTGTTTCCAGCAAACGTTAAATCAGGAAGTAGCAGTTGCGCAGAAAAAATTGTTTCATTGCTTCGAGGTGTATTGCATCCATTACAAGTGCAAGAGTTAAGTATACACGGTCCGGAGGATGCTTTACAATGGGCATTAAAAATAAGTCCGAAACAATGTAGGATTCTGGTTGCCGGTGGCGATGGAACAGTTGGTTGGATTTTAAATACAATTTTTAAAATGAATATCAATCCGATACCAGAAGTAGGTATATTACCATTGGGCACCGGCAATGATTTATCAAGAGTATTGGGATGGGGAGCTGAACCACCATCCACTATAACACCAATTGACATATTGAAAAACGTAATTCACTGCAATTTTTTTACTCTTATCTAAATTTATTGATTTTTTTTTTTTTGCTTTTCTGTAGATTAAAAATGCGAAAACAATAGAATTAGATCGCTGGCTATTGGAAATAAATAATTTACCATTTACAAAAAGACTTAACTTATTAAAAAAATTGACACCGAATCTCGTGACGCGTTCGTTATTTATGTATAATTATTTTAGTGTGGGTGTGGACGCCCAAGTTACCTTGAATTTTCATAAAGCACGTGAAAGTCGTCTGTTGTACATGTTTCGTAATAGAATCATGAATAAGGTATATTTACTAAGTATAGAAAATAAACAGAGTATTGTTTGTAATATAAGTATATATGTTTTATATTTTTAGCTATTGTATCTATTTTATGGAACGCAACAAGTTTTCCAACCGGAATGCAGTGGACTTGAAAAATATATTGTCTTATATTTGGATGATGTAAAAATTGAATTGCCTGAATTACAATCAATTGTTTGCTTAAATATTGATTCATGGGGAGCTGGTGTTACACTATGGAAAATGAGTGAAACATCTGTTGAACAAGAGCGTATTAATAAAATGGAAGAATTACATAGTATTTCCGATGGCATACTAGAAGTTTTTGGTATTGTCTCGTCATTTCATATTGCACAGTTACAAGTTGGTTTAAATAAACCGATACGTTTAGGTCAAGCGAAAACTGTTAGGGTAATTAATGTTGCTGTAAATTCTTTTTAAACAAATAAATTAAAAATAAAATTTATTTTCAGATAATTATGAAAAGTGCATTTCCGGTTCAAGCAGACGGTGAACCATGGATTCAAACTCCATGTGAAATAAATCTTAAACGTAGTGGGCAAGCAATTATGTTAAAAAATTCTTATTAATTAAGATTATATCTCTAGTTATTTATAAAAAAAACAAATCATTTATATATTTATTAAACTATTTATATATACATATATATATATAGACATTAAGTAATCAAAGAAAATGGGACAAAATGGGTCAACATAAAAATTTGTATAAATATGTATTTTGTGAAACCTTTGTGTAATATCCGTACCTTTTATTATCTACACTTATTTATAAATGTTTTTCTATTTAAAAGAACAAATATAAAATAATTAAATCTCAATGTGCCAGTAATGTTATGTATTTTAGAAGTATAATATTTATTGAAAATTGTCGTCTGTTAAATAAGTTTCTGTGTAAAACAAAAAAAAGAAGTAAAATTACCAAAACACTAGCGATAATTGATGTAAAAATATGCTGAATTCACTTGCCAACCAAATATGTTAAAAATAAAACAATTCTAAATTAATTTAAGCCTTTTCGGTTTATTAAATAATTTTATTTTATTTTAACCAAAAAATAAAACAATTATTTTATAGTTTTTTAAATACATTTATTGTTCAAATTTGCCTTAAATATTAAAAAATTTTATCAAAGAATATAGTAGCGATTTTCAACGAATACAAAATAATCATTAAAATAAATAATTTAATTTTCTTTTAATTATTGAATAAATAAATAACTTTTGTGCATCTTAAAACTTCGACAACAGAAGTTCCTTTAATGAGAATTTATTTATAAAACGAAATATTTAAAATTTCCTACTTGGCATAAGTTAAATAATTATTTTATTAATTTTATATTGTAAATGTATAATTAATTTAATTAATTTTACCAATGTACTTATATTTTTTAATAAATAACTAAAATTAAATTAAATTATTCATTAAATCAATGTATTTGCATGTCCATACTATCGTCAATGCCATGGTACGTTTGTAAACAATTCACGTGGTGTTTGACAGATCATTTAAATTGACATTTGTTGAATCGTTTTTCATTTAAATTTTATTTTTATTTAAAATAAAATGAAATAAATAAGTTTTATTAAATAAAACCGATAAATTATGGAACAAGAAAATAAAGATTCTTTCGAATCATTGGATTTAGCACCATGGATAACAAAACAGTTAAAAAATTTAGGTTGAAAATTCTTCCTGTAGCCATATTATTGCTTTTTTTATAAAATAATAATTTTAGGACTGAGTAAACCATCGCCTATACAGAAGAATTGTATTCCTGCAATATTAAGTGGTAAAGATTGTGTTGGAATTGCAAAGACAGGATCTGGCAAAACATTCGCATTTGCACTGCCAATTTTGCAGAAGCTAGCTGAAGAGCCTACCGGACATTTTGCATTGATTTTAACACCCACTCATGAGTTGGCATATCAAATTTCGGAACAGTTTTCCGTTGCTGGTAAACCGATGGGTTGTCGAGTTTGTGTGGTTGTTGGCGGTACAGATCAATTATACGAAAGTCAAAAGCTGCAGAATCGACCACACATAATTGTTGCGATGCCAGGCCGTTTAGCTGATCATTTAACAGGATGTGATACATTCAACTTTGATACACTGAAATTTGTAGTTATTGATGAAGCGGACAGGTTAGATAAAACGTTTATTTCTTTTTTTAATATTTTGTTATCATCCTTTGTGCTCTGTTTCAGAATGTTAAACGGAAATTTTGATGAAAGTTTAGAAATAATTGAACGTTGTCTACCCAAAAAGAGACAAAATTTATACTTTTCCGCGACAATGCAGCCATTTATTAAAGAATCAAAAATATTCTCATTGACCATGGATAATCTCGTTGAGTGGTCTGAGGATGTATCTGTTGCAACTGTTGAAACTTTAGATCAACAATATGTGCTTTGTGCTGAATATGACCGTGACATGGTTCTAGTTGAAGTTGTACGAAATTTTCGTGAGAAAAGCGAAGACGCCAATATAATCATCTTTACAAATACAAAAAAGTTTGTTTATCCACATCTAGTTTTATTCATCCAAATTATTATATTTTCTTTGGTTTATTTTTAGAGATTGCCAACTTTTGTCAATAACTTTAAATTCGGTCGGATTTGAAAACGTTTGTCTGCACGGATATATGAAACAAAGGGAACGAGTTGCCGCGTTAACAAACTTTAAATCAAATATTGTTAGAATTTTAATAGCTACCGATGTGGCTAGCCGTGGATTAGATATTCCCAGCGTGCAATTAGTGTTGAATCATCGTTTACCAAAACTTTCTAATGAATATATTCACCGGTAAATGAATTAGCTGTTGATTAATTAATTTTTCGTGATTTAATTATTTTTTTGCACTTGTTATTTTAGTGTTGGTCGTACAGCACGTGCTGGTCGCAGAGGATTAGCTATATCGATATTCCGTTTTCCTAGGGATTTAGAGTTTCTATGTGAAATTGAGACGGCAATTAATACAAAATTAACTGAATATAAGATTGACCGTGAGTTGCCTCCTAAACGATTAAAGTGAAAAAATTTTAATTTTGTTTATTTTCCAGAACGCATGGTTGAGCGTATCTTTATGCAGGTAAGTGTGTCCAAACGTGAAGCAGAAGTGAAACTAGATAATAAAGATTTTGATGAGCGCAAAAGAAATTATCGTCGAAAAAAATGGCTAGAAAATGATTTAGATCCGGATGAAATGGAAGCAAAGTAAGAAAAAGAATACTAATTCGTTTTAGTTGAGAATTTTTCTTAAAAATTAAAATTATTTTTCAGATGGAAACAAGAACAAAAGGAAAAATATCGAAAAATCAAAGAGGAACGTCGTCTGGCTAAAGAGAAAAAAGTGAATGAAATTGAAAAGCTAAAGGACGATGATAGATTTAAAGATGTTACAGTAAAGGTAAAAGTTAAGAAACCAAAACAGCAGAAACAAGAAGACAACAATCAAGGAATCAATAAGAAAAATATTATTATTAAGAAAAAACAGAAAATTGTAATTAAACGAAAGAATAAAACAGGTGGATAAATAAAAGTGTTTTTCCATAATTTTTTTTTACTCAAAAATAAATCTTTTATATATTTACATAATAATTTACAAATTTTAGACAATAATTACATTGTTTACAACTTTAATTTAAATAAATTACAAACAGCCCGAACAATTATTTTCATTTCATTTCTATTGTTAATAATTGATCTTCAGGATGTACTTCTAGCTGCACTGATGTGCCATCATTAAATGCATAGGATATATTGCCATCTATTACTAAGCCTAAAATATTAATAATAATATATGTATAGCGACATCTATTATTAAAATTTGTTAAAAATGTATTTAATCATAATAGCATGCGATTGTTTTTTACAAATATGTTACAAATTATGGGAATTTAATTTTTCATAATTAAAAATAATAATTATGTTCATTCATAGAACAATTTCAAATAATATAAAATTAACAAAATTATTAACAATATTCTCACATGATTATGTAAGTGTATATAATTTTATTTTATATTTTTTTTCTCGTTTAAACAATGACAACCGGATATATAATTGTTTATTTGTAATTTTTCAGGATGAAAGCATTTCCGAATTTCGTTTAATAACATTTTTTTTATTTCTTTATAATTTATTAATTGGTTCAATTATTGTTAATCCAAATATTAAATTAAAATGGGATTATGAACAAAAAGGTATTTATATGAAATTTGTGGTTTTTTATTATTTCAGTAATAATGTTTTGCTATTTAATTTCAGGAACTTTTTACAACTATACAATCGGACATGAAATTGTTTATCCAACATTTATTACAAATTATGATTATAAGACAATTTTTATTATGATTTATTTTTGCTTAATTATGTTACCGGCAATTATATTTCCGGTAAATATGTAAATAATATTCTTGAGAAATAATTTTTTTATTATGAATTAATAGCCTCATTTCTATGTAATTTATGATTTTTATTGAAAATAATTATAAATTTCTCTTCTTATAATTTTAGTGTAAAGACTACAGTCACTATTTATTAGCAATAATATTTTTAAATATTTATTTAATAACAAATTATATAACATACAATATTATAATGTTATATAATTTAGTATCAATTGAAATTAATAATATTATAATTGTGAAATATTTTTTAATATTTTTATTATTATTAATATTTCATATAATATTATTATTTGGCGCAATTATATATTATTATAAATTACAATTTGTAAAAATCTACAATATGAAAAAGTTAATTTTATCCGATTTTGATGATTATTGTGGTGGTGATTATAGAGAGAATAAAAATTCAACAAATGATAATAATTGTTATTATCCAGAGGATATAGAAGAAACTGATATCGAGGAGGAGGAAGAGGACAGTGATGAGAAAATTGTCGAAATAAATTAAGAAATATGTTTTGTAGAATTATTAAAATTATAATTATTATAAATATAGACTCACTTGCATCCATACACCGTGATGTAACTAATAAATTTTCAGCGAAACCTCTTGATTCAAAGCCTTGTGGATCTGGCCAAACACCAACGCACACCTGTTCACGTATTGAATACGATAATTTTAAATCGCCTAGAAAAATTATTTAAAAAATCAAAATTATTAATTT
The DNA here is from genome assembly GCA_963942525.1 of Ptychoptera contaminata. Taxonomy (NCBI): domain Eukaryota; kingdom Metazoa; phylum Arthropoda; class Insecta; order Diptera; family Ptychopteridae; genus Ptychoptera; species Ptychoptera contaminata. Next base: position 35,297,961 of record OZ012638.1, on the reverse strand, counting down.
AAATTTATTTAATAAAAAATTTATTAAAAACTACTAACTCGGATCAAACAGTAAAAGTTTATTATATTCTTCAGATAAAAATTGTTCATCTAAATTTGCTAAATCAACGGAGGAACATTTGTTTCTTATTATTTGTAATAAATCAGCAACATTTTTCTGCGATAAACGATTAATACTGTAAAAATAGTAAAAGAATTTTTTTTTTTGAATTAAAATCTTATTACAATGAATTTGATTTAATTATTTAATTAAAAAATGCCAAAAAGAAAACATAGAAAAAGCAATTTTATTAAAACATGAAAAGAATGTATGAAAAATGAAATTAGCAATAGAATTGATAGAAAAGGCAAAAGCAAAGCCGGAAAAACATACGCTCCTGACCTCGTATGCCATGATGTTGAACCGGTTCCAGTTGTAACACACATTCCAGAACATTTTGTTCGATTTATCTGATTTTTATCATCTAATTTTATATGCAAATGTGATACCCGTGCTGATAATGTTTCACCCATAAATACCTAAACAAAAAAAAAATAACGTAAATAATATAAAATTTAATTAAATAATATTTTTTAAATGGATTGAACTCACCTCATTCAACGCTAAATAAGGTAAAACTGTTTTTTTAATCATTTTTTTATTAACATTATTAGTATTTATATTATTTATATTATCAATAGAATCCTCAGTCACTTGCTGATGTAATATTGTTGCTTTAATATCATCTAAATCACTCGTGGGCACTTTATTTAAATTTTTTATTAATAAATTATTTTTTAAATTATTTGTTAAACGTTGTTGTGGCGATGAATCATCTAAATACATTGGTTTCGTTGCATTTATATCATTTGTTGGTAATAATGTAATACGAATACGTGTACGATGCATCCATTCAAAATCACCCTAAATAAATAATTAAATCCATTAAATGTTTAATTAAATTACTATAGTTGATAAGGAAAAATAATAAAAACATTAATTAACCTTTGAATTAATTAAAAATAAACAACAAAATTTTAATACTAATAATAATAATAATTATTAATGAAAAATTTTGCTTGACGATAAACTTGTGTAACCGAAAAATATTACTACAGCCAAAACAATAATATTAATTTTATCATTATTTATGATAGATCAAAGAAGTGATTTTTATCATTTAATCAAATATTATTATTCTGAATTATCAAGAAAAACCTGTTTTTGGTTAATTAATAAATTGTGATAAAAACATGTGCTCACATGGTGGTTAATTAATTAATTTGACTCACCGTTAAAATTTTCTTTATTGCATCTTTAATATTATAGGAATATTCTTTTGATAACATAAGACGTCCCTCAGAACGTGTCGGATCAGAATTAAAACCAACAACTGGAATTTTTTTCACTAGATTCTGATCACTAGAGAAGTACGGTGTTGATCGTGTAGCTGCTAATAAAAATGTGCCATCACCACCGATTGGTACAATCATATCCGACCAATCGATTGCATTACGATTTATTGTAAATCTTTAATTAAATAAATAAAAAAATAATTAAATTTATATTTTCTAGAAGGAACTCTCTTTGTGGAATTACTCTCGCTTACTTGTTGACAATTTTCGTTTCAACACCCAGCTCCTGAAATGATTTGACAATTTTCGATTCAAATTCTTTATTTAAATTATGATAATGTAATAGTGCATCAACATCTGATCCACGTTCACGTAATATCTCCTGAAAGTGTTTATCATCGACAATATTACCATTGTTTACATTATTATAACCACCTGGCTGGCGATACTTTTCCCACATATAACGTGATAATTTTGTTACAATTAATGCACGCTTCAGTTTAAAACCATTTATATTATTATTTGTATAATTACGTATGTTTATATTACAACGTAATGGCAATGTATATTTATTATTTAATAATTTTAAATCACGTTTACATACTGAAAAACAATATAAAAATAATTAATTAATTAATTTAAAAAACAAAACATCATTTTGGAGTTTGTGTCTTGACTATTTTGTTCGCAATTCCAACCGTAAACAATCGTATTTTACATGCAAATAAATTTCGGTACACTTTTTTTTTCTCTTTTTAATGTTAATAAACAAATTAATTAATGCGAATAATTAAAATAATAAATAAAACCTCATTTCTAAGGAATTTAATTCAAAACAATAGTAGTAAAAAGAAATAAATAAAAACCTTTAAAAACTGATAAAAAAAATAAAAGTTTGTATTTTGGTTTTTCCTTATCTTATTTTACTTCTAATTTATTATTTCTTTTGATATTTGTTGCAAAAAAAAAAATAAATATATATGATAACAGATTATTTAATATACTAATCACATGCTTATTATATTCTTATTTATTTTATTAAATTATAATTAAATGATTTAATCTATGAACAACGAAAAAAAAGAAATATTGTTCGTGAAACTGTTTTCGGTATTTACAATGAGAAAATAATTGCATATTGTGAATAACCACACGTTTAAATGTCTAACAAATTCAATAGAAAAAAAATAAATTTCTATTCAAGACACTATAAACCGCACAAATAAACACTAAAATAGACAAGACACAAACACGAGAAAAATATAATATGATCTTTTTCTCTCTTCTGTTCACGCTACCTGATAATGTATGAGAAAAATATTTCGATTTAAGCATAACTTTTATTGATAAGCAAAAAATTAAAATTATATAAATTAATTTTGCTAGTTTTATTCGGTTTTTATATAATTAACACATTAATAGATTTTTTTTCTTGTATAAAGTAAATAAAAATAAACTTTTTCTCTATTTTAAGCAAACACTTAACACTTTTTTTTGTTCCTATTTAGTCTTGGCTGAGCTGCTGCTATCTGTCAACTAAATTACACTAAAGTGTCAGTTTTGACAGCCAGCATAAGTGAACGCAAATAAAAAAGTATTTTGAGAGGTTATAAAAATAAATGATAACAAAACAGTGGCGCGCTGGTAAAATTTTTAGCAAAGATGTTCTAGTTGGAGATGCGGAATTTGCATCCAAAATAATAGATGGTTTTGGGAATCAAATACTAATCAAATTAAAAGAGACAAATTCACTTTCTTAATACAATTTTATTTATTTCTTTTTTGATGGATATTTTTTTTGTTACAAGAAAGTAATAATAATAATTAATTATAAAATCATATTTGTACAGAATGTTCAGCCCCGCTTATTTCTTTCCAGCTTGTCCAACCTTTGCCTTTTTGGTACCGCGTACCTTCTTCATTCTGTTTCTACGTTCTTTACGTTGTTTGCGGGTCTGTTTCTTCTTTTCATAAAGTCCGTGACGGGCTAAACGATGTTTTGGCTCGAATTTCTTTGCGAAATCTAATGTGTCATAGATTAATGCGAATCCCGTTGATTTGCCACCACCGAAATTTGTACGGAAACCAAACACAAACACAACATCTGGTGTTACTTTATACATGGCGGCTAATTTTTCACGAATTTCCTTCTTTGGCACAGATGCCAATTCTGGATGTAAAACATCACAGACCATTTGTTTTCTGCATAATAACCTATTGGTCATAAACTTGCGTGTACGAATTGTGGCTGACGACATATCGACAGATAGGATCTAAAATTATACAAATAGAAGATTTATTAATTATTCAATTTTTTATTAAAAATAAAATTTTATTGACAGCCGAATATTTGTATCACGAATATGTGAACATAACCACAAAATAAATGTTACACGTGCATAACTATATTATTATTCATATGACAATCAAAATAAGTAAACTTTCAATTATATATAACAATTATCTGTATATACACATCGTGTTAACATTTTTATTTATTAAACATAATTATTTATGCACCTTTTAACAATTTTTATAAAGAATCCAAACACGTCTTTCAAGAGCTGCAAGTAAAAAGGCAGAACATGTAGCAAAATGGCTGTGCTTAGATAAAAAGTTTCATTTTAATATGTTGGCATGACATCTTCCTTCCAAAGTAACATATTAAATATTTAGTGTATATTGTTTCGAGAATTGCGATTATTAAAGCAGATTGCGTACATAATTTTTAAAATTATTTTGCCTGTATTTTTAACAAAAATTATAATGTACAAACAAGCAATTATGTTAAGGAATAAATAAAATAATTAAATTTAATGAATAAATAAATTAAAAAATTATCATAAACGTTAAAAATTAAATAATAAACGACAAAATTCTCCAACTATCTCTTTTTCTCGTTTAAAGGTAAAATTGTTATAAGCGCAAGTGAATTCTCGATTACTGCGATATATAAACTGCCACATCCATTCACAATAGTGTAAATAAACATTAACAAAAAAAAAAAAAAAATACAAAACATAAAATAACATAAAAAAAAATTATTTTTTTCTTCTTTCTATTCATTCAATTTAAGATGGCCGGCGACAAGAGATGTCACAGTTGTTTGTTATTTGCTCAAAATAAATTGTCTCTTATGTTTAGTAATTGTGTACAGTAATTTTTTTTTTATATTTATTAAATAAGAGATTATCCGTTAAATTGTTAATTATTTAAATTAAATTAATTCATAAATGAGTGTACGTGTATGTGTTTGTTTTGATTTTATTATTTTTTTCAAAACAATAAATAAATATTTTACCTAAACAATGTTTATGTGTTACGAGAGGAAACAAATAAATATAATATGTTCGTACAATTAATGAAATATAAAGTAAAGTAAAGAAATATTAAAATATAAACCGATAAAAGTGTTTTTATAAGTATAATTAATTAATAGAAATAAATAAAAAATAATACATAATGTTACGGACAAGGAATATTCGTATGGAGCATAATAAACAACATGATATTGATAAAAATTTTATTTATCACAATATTGTGAGAAATTATTATTTTTTATTATTATTATTATGTATTTTCGGTTTATTTACAAAATGTTACGCGAGCCAAGGTAAGCAGGTTTTTTTTAAACATTTTCACATTAATTAATCTAATTAACTATAAGGAAATGAATGAGATTTTTTTACCTTAATTTTATCCTATAAGAATTTATATTTTTTTATTTTATAATTCTATGAAATTGCTGATAGTAATATTACCACCTAACTAATTAATAAATTCAAAAATAAATAAATAAAATTACTGAAATTAATTAATAAACAATACACAGGATATTACTCAGATATTTCGATTTATTGTTTTTTGCTTACCTGTTACACGAAATTAAATTTGTATTTTTTTTTTGTTTTAAAGCTCTGTTTTACCCGTTTTTTTACTTTGCTTTGCTGAATATTTTTTAATTAATTAATTAATTAATTTATACATCCTATGCAAATTGTGCCTAAATTGTGTGTAAAAAGAAAAAGAAATGTAAAAAGACAGAATTAATTTATTTAACGAAAATTAAACAATCGGCAATAAACCCACGTTATTGTCTTATTTTAATTTGCTGTTTTTTTTTTGTTGCTAAAAAACACTTTTTTTCATTAATAAAAATCGAAAAATTACGCAAAAAATTATTAACAGAATTTATTTACGGTTTCTCTGCGGTTTAAAGAATTTTCTGTTCTTTTCGTTTTTATAATAATTTAAATTCCTAAACTTATTATTCATGAATGTTTGTCTTATTTTTATACATTTGTATCTAAAAACACCAATAAATAAATAAAGCAAAAATTTATAGCGAAAAACAACAATATCGTGAAACACGTTTTTCTTTTTTTTTCAATTTTTGCTGCCATTCTCGCGGTTTATTTTGTTTATTCTTTGCAAAAAAAAAAAATTAAATTATGTACATATGTTAGGTGCAAAAAATCAGTGGATAAAGTCGATTAAAGTAAAAAAAAATATTTTCTTCAATTGCAAGAATTGACTAAAAGTTTAGATAAGTAAAGTTAAATTTCGCTAAATTGAGTCAGTTATACTTAGGAGGGAGTACGTTGGGTTTTTCTATTTGATTATTTGTTATCGTAGGCATGGCGTGCAACAACACCTATTTTGTGTTTTGATTTTTATTTTTTGCGTTTAAATATTAAGACCGATGAGACATAATTTACAATGGGTTTGCCATAAATTTGCATATTTTTATGCTGCTGCTGCTACTGCTGCTGTTGATTATCTTATTCTGGATTCTGAATTTCTAAACACCATCTGAACCTTCAGTTTTTTATTATCATTATTCAGCCGATTAAAGATGTTCTTTAGCGATATCCTAGCTTAATCATGAGAGACTATATCCCATCTATCCTATATTCTCTATTTTTTGGAATACATAATAAATTTCCAATAGTTTTTTTATTGCTTCTGAAAAACTAGTTAAAGGACAAAACGCATAATTGTAATCAAAATAAACTTTTTTAATTAATTAATTGTTTAAAGGTAAAAATTTTTATGCAATGAAAACAGACAAAAATGAATAAATTTTGTCTGTCTGTTTGTCTGTGCTTTTTTTAGTGCTTTTATCTGTACTTTTTATAAATTAAAAAATAAAACTATAAAACTGTATAAGAAACTACTTTGTGTATTTTTTATTTCATGTAATTTACTTTGTCTCCAGTTGTGTTTAGTTTACTTTAGTTTAGTTTAGTGTTTTTTATATCTAAATTTCCTTTTATTATTATTTTTATATTTTAAATAATAGTTATAATAGAGAAATGTTATTAAATTTACATATATTTTTTATTTTATTTTATTTTATTTACCTGACTTTACTCACCAGTTATACTCATAACTGAATTATAATAAAAAATGTGTATATATATACATATATTTACCTTAAATAAAATATATAAAAGTAGCAAACAAACGGAATGAATATTGTAATAAGAAGAATGAAGAATACAATTCAAAGTAAACTCGAACTTGATGATGGTGGTTTGTGTTGTTGTTTTCTTCTTATTTATTTATTTTGAATTTTTTTTCTTTTAATACAAAAAAATATGTATAATTTTGTTGCAGTTTACTAAATTCGTTTTTATTAGATTTTTAGATAAAAGACAGAAAAAAACAGTAAGAAAATCAGAAAAGAAAAAAGTTTTTTTTGCATAAAATTGGAGACACACAGTACAAGCTTGTGTGTAGCAAACCAAACACAGGGTTGTGTTGAAATGTAATTGGGATTTTTTTTTTAATAAGAATTCTTTATTTTGAAGAAATTCGATAAAGAAATATTTAACTGGATATTACATTAAATAAGGACTTAAGCAAGTTTGCAGACTTATAAATATGATAAAATTGCTCATTAATCGATTTATTTGTAGCAGAATATTGGCAACCGTATTGTTACCGTACGATACAGTGCTTTTGCAGTGTTTAATGGTGCAAATAAACCATAATAAAATTGTTCAAAGAAAAATAATAAGACGATTAAATAACGTATTTTCTCTGCAAAATAATCACAAAATTGCAGATAAACTTTCAATGATAAGTGCGTGATTTGCCTTTTACGTTATTATCATTTTTTTTTTAGTCTAAAAAAATAAATAAAATTAAATAAATATGTAGAGTAAGCTGTTGATATCGCGTCGTTTATTTTATTTTTAATACCGTTTTTTTTTTTTATTATTTAAGGTAATTACTTTCGTCCAGTTGATTGTAACCTTTTTTTGCGAATTTTCAATTGGTTTTACATCGTGAAATAATTTTTAGTTTAATTGATGAATTTTTATTTATTTTGCGGCATAATTGTTAGTTTTGTCTGCAGAACATCGACGGTGTATCGTTGCCTAATGCATACGATGCTGTTTAAGTAAGAATAAGTACAAGTAAATACGATCGTGTATAATAAACAAATAAATTTTATTCGCAATTTCAATTGATTTGTTTTTCTTCTACTTTTGCTGTTGTTTGGTTTGTTGCCTGCTGCAGCCAATTATTTTTCCTTTATTTTTTCTTTTACTTCTTCCTCTGTGTATGCAATGCATTTTTAATTTAATTTATTTTTCTTTTACAATATTTATTCTTTATTTATTTAATATTATTTATTAAACAATTGCAATTGATTATGAAAATAATAATAATAATAATAATAATTCTTAAGTATGTTTTGTACACAATCACAATTGTTTATTGCAATTATTTCTGTTTTTTTATTTTTTTTTATTTTTATGCAGATGTTAGGTACGAAAAATAATTATAAATTATTGAATAAATTTATTTATTATTTAAAACTTTCATAAAGTATTATTTAATTGTACTTGACTGTTATTTGTTTATTAATTTTTAAGATGTGAGGGTGGGATTTGATCGGGTTATAATTAGCGAACACTTTGGTGTTAATTAGAATTTAGAGTTTATTTTTTAAAGAAGATTATAGTAAATTATAAGTCACTCAATAAATTTTTTTTGACTGTCAATCAATCAAAGTTATTAACGCATGGGATTTATACTTAAATTTACCGATTTTGCAATTTTTTTATAAGTTGCACAGGGTGTGTCTCGTATATTGCTAAAGGTCTAATCTTGTGTCCATTTTATTAATAATTTTCAATGAGAAAAAAAATAAACACAGGCATTAATTCTATCAATTTAAATCGTTAAATATTTTATATAGCATAAAATTGCACCATTTTTATATTTTCTCACCTATTGTAAGCCCCGATACTGATGCAATAATCAGACACTTTAATCACACCTACGCAGTTCTTATTTAATAAATTTATATATATATATTTATTAATGTCAATATTAATAAATAAATAATCATAATCTTTATTAATTAATATTAATTATTATTTAATTACAATTTTTTTTTTTTTTTGTATTACTTGCAGAAAATATTGCAGTTTTTTTGTTTACAATTTATTTCGTTTCAGAATTTTAGCATAATAAATTAATTAATTAACTTAAATGAAAATTAATTTTAATTAATTTAAATGAATTGATTTGTATTAGATAATTAAATAAATATAAGCAAAAAAAAATGTAGAGAAAAATGAAAATAACATCGCTAATGTCGACGATTTGCAATATTTTTTTAAATGCGTAAAATTTTTAATCTGTTGAAAAGAAATTGACAAAAAATATAATTATTCAGGATAATTAGTATGAAAATTAACACACTGTTGGAACTAGTGGAAAAATTATGAATATGTCTTTTAGTTGAGAAGAGAAGTGACTGTAAGAAATATAAAAAGCGAATGTTCAATGAAATTACACGCAAGCAACATGTGTGTTTTGTATTTATTTTTGTTTTCGTTCGTTATTCCTTCTTCTCGCTATTAAAATAATAATAATAATTAATATTATTATTATTTATTTATTTCAATTTAATGATTACTAATTGAGAACATTAATATTAAAATATATAAATAAAAAAGAATATATATATTTTTATTATTACACGATAATAATATTATTATAAACTGATTGATAATAATTTATTGATTAATAAAATTTATTTAATTTTTTTTTTGCCTTTTGCGCTGATTTTTCGCTAGTTTTTTTTTTTTTGCTGTTTTATTGTAATTTATTTTTTATATTTTTTTTATGTAATTTTTTCGCTTTGTTGTTTCCTTATTAATTAATTTAATGCGAATTTTTTTTAAATATGTTTGTTGCTTGTTGTTTTATTGAATTACTTTCGATTTTTTTTGTTGTTGTTTAATTTGGTATTTTATTTTAACAAATTAATTAATTAACTTATTAATTAGCTACTTGTTTCTTTTTGTTTTTATTAATTAATAATTATGTTTTGTAATATTAAATTTTTGATTTTTATAAATATTAATCCTTTAATTAGCGTGATATTGTTGACTTGAACGTTAGATTTTGCAATGTAAAAACACTACTAAGCCTCGATGCTTAAAATAATGTAGTGGGACTTATAAAGGGAATTCAGGGTAGACTAAATCTTCTGTTCCCGTCATCTGAGTTTGATTATTTTTTGTGTGTTTATACCTTATCACGTATTTTATATACATAATTAATGCAAAAAAAAAAACATTCATTGCGGTTTTTTCTTATTATTATTATTATTAATAATAATTTTATTATCTGTTTTAAATTAAATTTAACGATGTGAAAATATAATTGGTAATTTAAATAATTTTTTCTTCTTATGCTGTTGATTAAGATGATTAACAAGTTTTTCTCTTATTTTTATTAACACTTTCTTCAATTTTATAAAGTAATTAAATTTATATATGTATATCTTGTTTTACTTTGTAATTATTACATTTAATATTATTAATTAATTTATTCATATGGTAATTTTGTGCTAAATTTAAATTTATTTTTCTTAAGCTGATCAAAAATACAGTGGTACCTCGATATACGAGTTGAACGAATTAAACTCGTATGTCGAGGTACCACTGTATATATAAAAATAATTTATATTTTTTCTTAGTTTAACTTTAGTTTAATTATTTTCATGTTAATTAAGTCACTTTATCTGTTGCTCTGTTGATGCTACATTAATTTTGATAGGCGATTACAGTGATATGCGATTACAGTGATACGCGATAGCCTCAGGAATATTAATATACATTTTTTTTTTTACTTAATTATTATTTAATCATTTTTTTAATTTTTGCAATTTGCAATTTGCTTTTACCGTGTATTCTGTGATTTGTATTTCTTCTTGTTTTTAGAGCAGCAATTAATTTTCTTATCATTTAAGAAAATAATAATAATAATAAAACCAATTAATTACATGGAATATGTGTGAGAAAATTATTGAATTATGTTTTTCTGTTTTGTTATAAATTTTAATATAAAAAATTCACATAAGTGTTGTTGCGAATTTAATTGTTTAAAGTAATTAATGTTGGCTTTTTAAACTGATTATTATTTTTGTAAGAGAGAAATGAAGGTAAAATGGTAACGAAAAATGTTATATTCTGGAAGTAGTAGAAGAGAACAAAAAAATATTATCATTTGATGGAGTTTTTTTTACTGTAAAAATCACTCAGTCAGTCAGTTAGTCAATAGTAAGTAAAGATACAATTAATTGTGAAAAAAAAAAAAAAAAAGCAGCACATAGTTAAGGAAATAAAGGTTTCCTTCCTTTATTAGAAGAAAGAAAAAAAAAATCGATTCACTAGAGAAGCGCATAAAAAATTATATTATGCAAAAAATATAGAATAAAAACTTTATTCTAGAATTTATGATGATTTTTCCTGTCTATAAATCTGTTTTCTTAGGTTTTGTAACATTGTTCGTACAGTACGATGACTGGTTAATTTATTTTGTTTCTAGAGATATGGTACTGTTTTTCGCAAATAATAGAATTTTCTATTAAAATAAAAATATTTTATCTAGATATATGTGTAACCATACTCGTCGTTTAAACTAGTATAAAACATATCAATGATGTAAATACATATATCAAATATACATAAATTCAATGAACAATTTGATATTGAGTTGTTTTAGTAAAAGAAATAGCAGCAGCATTTACCAGTAGCAGCATTATTATTATTATTTTTTTGTTCTGCAAAAAAAAGAAATACAACAACCTGTTTAACTAGAAATAATTTTATTTTATTTTATATTTTTCCTAATCATCGTTATTATTTATTTATTTATTTTTGATTTAAATAAGAAGTTTGAAGAAAAAATGATCAATAAAGCTCTAGAGCAATGAAAAATAGTATAAAATCTATTTTAAAGTAAAATTAAACGACGACTAATACCTCTAGTATTGGTAAGTTGCTGGTTATTTTTCTTGTTACATGATTTTGTGCTTTTTATTTATTTATTTATATATATATATATATTTATTATATATACATATTAGTTGTTTAAATAAATGGAAAATGTATGACCTTTTATGGCGCTTTTAATAAACATTTTTAAATTACTTTATATTGTAAGTAGTTTGTGGCCTTTTTTTAAATGTATTTTCTTTGATTGAAAATTATTTATTATATTATTTGTGCTGCTTTGCTGCTGTTGGTTTTATTTAATCACGTTAAACATTTTCTTTATATAAATAATAATAATTATTTGTTTGTTAAGCATTATTTTGCGTTTAAATTTGGCCATCGAAGAAATAAACAAATTTTTTATACACGGGTTTTTAAAAAGGTGTATTTTCACCTTTGTTTTCCTTCCTCGTGGTTATTTTTTTAGAGTTTCTTGTTGTAGTTTTATGTCTTTGTGTTGTCTTTTTAGACTTAAAATTAAAACATGAATAACATCGAAAAAAAAGGTGGAATTTAGTTGTTTAACTTTGATAATTAAACCAATTAAATTGATTCCAATTAATTAGGTGAAAAATGATCGGTTTTTTTCTGCTTTTGTGTATTTTAATTCAAGTGAAAATATAATTTTTCAATAAACAAATAAACTTATTTATTTAATTATTTTAATTTCATTTATTTTCATTAAAATATAGAGCGGAGTATAAATAAAATCAAAAATTTATCAACGGTATATACACACCGCTATATTATCGGTACCATCAAACGCGTGAAAGTGAATTAATTATTTGTTTGATTAACGAATTTGTACATTTTTTTTTCGTTGCTAATTTTAATTATTTCCTTTACTTAATTTTTATTTGAATTTAGGTCTTTATTTTTGAGTTTGAGTTTGTTTTCTCCTATAGATAGATGGATTTTTGAGTACTTTATTGTGTTGAGCTTTGCCACTTGTTCCGTTTTTTCTATGTTACAATAGAAATTTTAATTTCAATATTTATTTTGCCTATTGTAGTTTATCCTTTTGTTAATTGTTTTTCATTTATTATAAAGAAATGTTATTAATTGACATAAATTTAATTTACTCAGGTAATCATTTATTGTTTTATAAATTTGCAAAGTGGTGTTCCATTACCCAGTGTGTTTTGTTTAACGCTGATTTTTTTTTTTTTACTCAAAAGTGCAAAACTATGAATACAAAGCATTGAATAAGAATAATGTTTTTAATTAATTTTCGGTTAAAAATTAAACTATTGTTTTATTTAGTGTCGTATAACATATATTTAACGCTACTTTTTTGATTTTTCTATAACATACCTGTGCTTTGTTTACACATCATTGTGTTGAATTTTGTAAATTTTTCAGCAGTAATATATTTGCACAATAAAAGCATAAATAATAATAGTAATTACACGATGATGATGATGATGATGATGTTGTTTATTATTATTAATATAAAAGAGAAAAACAAAATAATAAACATATATTGAAATTTGATGCCTATTAAAGGTGAATGAAAAAGGTTATACAAATTTATCTTACATATTTATAGTTTGTGCTTATTTTTGACTATTCTATTCATTTGTATTTGCAAAAAAAAAAAACGAAAACAACGAAAATCCTTTTGACATAAATTTTTTGTATAATTTCTATTGGAATTTTTATTATTCAATCATCGTCATCGTTAAGATGCTGGGTGTAGTCAGTAAAAATACAATAAATAACAATGTTAAGTAGCTTTAATAATAAAAAAAAAATGTTTTCTTATTTTTTATTTGCTTAATGAATTAATAAAAGATGCTGATGCTTTAAATCCATTGAACAGGGCAGAACATTGTTAATTTTTTGTAAATGACTGGTGGATACAAAAGGATCGTTAATGTAATATGATATCGTGTGAGAAACTTTTATAAAGAAATCTATATTTCTGTATGGAAATTATGAATTTTTTTATTTTCAATTCATTGCATTGCATTGATAAATTTACAGTGATGTCTCAATTTTATTGCATTGCATTTATTATTATTATTATTAAACTTTATTATATGAAATATACCTGTTTTTGAGTACTTAAAAAACAGTAATGTCTCGCAGAAATAACTTTTATTTCTATGCTTTGTTTTTATGACTTGTATGACGCTTTTTATGTATATTTATGTTTCTAACCATCATAAATTGACGATATTAAATAAAATGGTAATAAAAGTATAAGAAAAAGCTTAATTTGAAGCATTAAAAATTTTGCGAAGGTTGTTAAAATAAAATAAAATTAGAATTGGAAAGACAAACCGAAAAATTTACTAATAAAGAATATATATGTTCTGCGTGGCATATAAACCATTTAATAACTAGGTTGATTTCCCAAAGGTATTATTGAATATGGTCACAAAATGATTCTGTTACATTTAAAAGATATTTAGACCTGTCGCCTGTATTTCTAGATGGTGCGATGAAAGTTTTCTTTTTTACTGTGCAGCAAATATATATATTTCTAAATACGAATTTAATAAAAGAAATAATAAGCAACCAAAAATGGTGTTTTTATTTTGCTTTTTTTTCTAACCTTTGCTGAAAGAACTGTATTGCATTGTATTCAACGAAATAAAATTGTGCATTTTATGTTTTCTTATAACGAAAACTTATGCTAAAACGATTTTTTTTTTTAGTAATGATGATGCCAGTTTTCATTTATTTTTATGATTCCTCTTCGTTTCATCTTTATTATTATTTTTTTCTTTTGTATTTAAGAGACTTAATGTTGAGTGGATTATCTGTATGAATGAAAGAAAGAAGAGAAAAATAATAACAACAAGCTTAAACCACAATAATCATTTATATATATATTCATCGTCATTATCATCATCATCATGATTATTTATTTATTTTTTCTCATCTCGTTAAAATTTATTTCTATTTTTATTTAGTTTTACTTTTAGTTGTTGGTTTTTTTTTCTCTTCTTTTAATCATGATTAGTTTTATCATACTGTCATCGTTTTACGGCTGTGTTACTACAGAATTTAATAGTAGATAGAAAGGAAAGAATAAAAACAAAACTATCGTTTGAATAAAGCACAGATCAAACGTGTGTAAATACAAAAACAATAAAGCTAGTTTTGGTTTTTTTTTTCATTTTTATGATATTTAAATTTAAATGTTTAAATCTGATGCTGCTGCTATCTTTTTTTGTGGGTTTTATTATTCGCCTTATCCCATAAAAATGTTAATAGATATTTAAAATGTTTATTATTTTTAAGCAATTTTTATTGAGCTATATATGGTTTATTTTTCAATAATTATAAATTAAATATTAGCAACAGTGACTTACTTATATCGTAATACCTAAGCCATTTGTCTTTTATAAAAATTATTCGCTAATTAAGTGTCTTGGAATAAATTAAATAGCGTAAAGAAAATAAGAAAATTAACTAAAAACAAGTCATACACTGTTCTACTATACCCTTGAAGTAAAAATTTTCTGTTTGTTATTTTATTGGTGGTTTTGTGTGTTATGTTTCTTCTATTATATATAAGTTATTTCTTGAATTATGAATTATGTTGTTGTGTAGAACATAAGTATACATACAGTACATTGCATTCGCTTGAATATATTTAGTTGTTTAAAAATAAAATAAAAGAAAAGTAAATGCAATGAAATTAAATACAAAATTTTAAACATAAAAGGTTATTAATACCAAAAAGACAAGGAGTTCTTTTCTATTTATGTTCTTTATGCTATTTTCTTTATTTCCTTTATAAAGTAAACATTATTATGTTTAGTATTATAGCCAATTGTTGATTAACGCTTTATATTAAATAATTAATTATAAATGATTGTATTATTGCGAATTTACTGTTTACAAATCTGATTGGTATTTTTCATGAGAATTTACTTTATCTAAGTACAATATATTCTTGACTTTAATTATAATGGAAAATTAGTTTTATATATAGTAAACGTGTTTTGATTATTTTTATTATTAAGTTTTCTCAATCATTCTAATCCAGTGGAAGATCTTGTTTAATCAGAAAATTATTTAAAATGTCAGAATAAATACTGGATTTAGCTAATTTTGGTATTTTTAACGATATTTCAATACTTAGCTATTTGTTATTCTATTTAAGGTGTTTTTCTAAAGTTGTTTTACGATAAAACGAATTATTTTTTTAATTATGTGTTGAGTTGATTATTATTTATTAACAAAAATTAAAGTTTTGTGTCCGGAAAAGGATTTACAGTTCTGAAAACAAGTTACAATTTTTGTATAAATATTTTACGAAAAGTTAAAATCGTTAGTAATATTTACTGCTGTTAATTCTACTAATGAGGGAAATCAATCTTGTTAATATTATTTTACCTGAACTGTAGCGCGTTTTACTTTGCATTTAATTCATTATGCATTATTTATTTTATTATTTTAATCAAAAAAATGATTATTATTATTATTATTATTTCTTGTCTTTTATTTATTAAAATTAAAAATTTATTTATATATTTTATTTCATTTAATTTAATTTAATTTAATTTATCTTTAATGCAAATAATAAATACAATAAATTGACGGATAGAGACGACGGGTTTCATGTGCTATCGCGGCATCATTATCGTTTATATTCTATATGATTTTAATTTTTTCTTTATGTAAAAAATTTCTCTCCATCGCTGTTTTATTATATTATTCAGTTATTTATTTATTAAATCTAAATAAATAAATATTTTTATTATTAAGGCGAAATAAAAGACAATAATAATGATAATATTGCAGAAAATATAAAAACATAAACACTTTGCTGCTGCTGTTGCTGTAGGTACTGCTGTTGCTGTTGACTGGTGCTTGCCATAAATAATTTAATTATATAAATTTATGATTGTTCTTTTTTTTTCTTGCATATGCTTATTATTTATTTAATCTATTTTCACTTTAATTAAATTATTATATTTATTTACTTCTTGTTGTCTTTTTATTTGTTTTGCTTTTGATAAGATATGCATTACGTATGATGAAAATATTTGATTTTCTTTTCTTTTATTCGGTTTGGTAAAAATATCGCCTTTATATTGGCTTTTTAATTAATATTTATACAGCATTAGGGTTTTTTTTCAACGTTTTTATATTAATTTTGTGAATTTTATTTTGATTCCATCGCATTTTTATTATAAATTTTCTATTAGCCTCGAGAAATCATGATTTTATTTTTTTCCTCTATCTCATGAAATAATTTTTTGCGTGGCCTACTGTAGAAGAATATTTTACTCAGTAACTTCGCACGAACATCTGTGCAAAATTTCAGCTAAATTGGTAGTAAAAAAATTTTCATCAAAATTTCGCCAAAAATGCATACTTAACCATCAGGAAAAATTTCAATTTTCGGACAAAAATTTGATTTGCCTGAAACTTTGCAGGAATACTCATTTTGGGATGCTGAATAATTTCTTTCAAGGAACTAGGGTCTTAAAAGCAATATTTCTCGAGTTATGGCCTTGCTTAGAGTAGAAAAATGTAGATTTTGATTGAAATATTTAATTAAGCTGCAATTTTACCGGATTATGTTTAATTAAATGCTACAGCGAGCAATATTTATAATAAAACCTGAAGAAAAATCGTTCAGAAGACGACACAAGATGTTTGTCTCTCAGGTAGAGACGTTTTTAATTAATTAGTATTAAAAATTAAGAAAATAATAAAGCAAATCGGGAAAAGTGTAACAAGACGACAAACGGCCGGTCTGCATTTAACCTAATCCTCCATACACAACATGCATATATAATTTATCACTTTTCAACACAAAACAGATCGTGCCATATGTTTTTCTAATGTTTTTTCTTCACTTAATTTCTCTACATTTTTTCTTTTTCTTCTTTTCTTTATTAATAAATATAAATAAACAACATTACAGACAAAAAATATCTCAATTTATCTTATTATTTAATATTTATTTTTCATTTTTAAATTCGATTCAATTTTTATTATTGATTCATTTTTCAACTTATGCAATGCAAGCTTCGTATTTGCTGTGCCTCAGCTTGTTTTCTTTATTCATTTATTTCATAATTTCCTTGTGCATTTTACGTTTTTTTTTTCTTTATTTAAATTTATTTATTTATTTATATAAAAAAATAATTAATAAAAACGTGAAATATGTTTTTTGATTAATTGTTTAATTTTCGAATGTTATTTAACACCTTTATTATACTTTTGATTAATCATTTCTTTTACTTTTAATCTAGTTTTATTCATACAAAGTGTCTGTCGAAAGTGGTATGATTACGCAATATCGTATACATACATAGCTACTGGTATTAACCGGATTTAAATTCTCTAAGCAACATCCTAAATAAAAATCATATTTAGAGTTATTTTGATTATTCATTGATTCAAGTTTATTTATTTTTTGTGTGTGTGTTTTCCGGTTAATTATTTGTTGTTATTTTAAGAATCTTCTTTTTCGCAAAAAAAAAACAAATAATATTTTTTATGCAAATTACGAATTTTGTTATTTTATTTTATTTTTTCTGTTGTTTAAATCTCCTCCTTTTGTTATTTTTATTCAAATTATCTTTTTAACGATTTTAAATTGACTTAAATAAATAATAATGAAACTCACAGATGTTGTGTGATTTGTTTATTTTTTTTTCGTTGCGAATGCAAATTTTTTTTATTTATATTTTATTAGCAATTTTGATGATTATTTTTATTTTTATTTTATTTAAAAAGCACAGTTATTATCGTTAAAATTATTGCTTTGAATGCAGTAAAAAAAAACCTTGATTTAGCGGACGTTTTGTTATGTCTAATTATTTATTTTTGTCTGTTTTAGTATTCTTTGTGTTTTCTTCATTCAGATATTTTACTTACTTTGTGATACCAATTTAATTATTTAATAATTAAATTGAGGACTGTTTTAATTGATTAGCAATAAAATGACCTTATAGCTACAAATTGCATAATAATTGAATTTCTTATGATCAGTATTAACGCGGTTGGTTTTACTCAATGTAGGACAACTTTTACTCAATAAAAAAGCACGCTTCACAGCTTGCGCCGTACGTACATTACAAATGCAATTTTCAATAATTATTAAACTGTCATTTTTCGTTTTAGTTTTAGTTTATTTATTAATTAAATAATTAATAAAATTTAAATAAATAATTTACAACGCTGTTGGATATAAATTTTATGTTTTTAAATAGATTTTTGATTGCGTTAATATTTTATTGGAAAAAAAAATCATCTAGCGACGATAAACCTTGAATAATATATTTTTTTTCTATAAATTAATTGAGAAATAATAAAGTTTTTTAAACACAAAAAATAAAAAAAAACTCCATAAATAATTTTTATTGCTAATTTTCGGTGGAAATAAAGTTTTTGGTCAAACATATGGTCATCGATTAATATGTGATATTCGCTTAATTAATCTCGAAATGATGATGATGGTCGGTCGGTCACTAGCAATATTTTATTAATTTTTGGCTTTTTAAAAAGGTTAATTTTATTTTTATTTTGTTTTTTAATTAAAAATTAAAAACAATAATGATTGTTTTTCGCGTAGGATCATAAAAAAAAATGTACCGCTGCTCTGCTGACTTTTTAATTAATCTTTTAACAATGGTGGTTGTGGCTACTGTTGGGATACTGATTAACCCCTTCAGATCTGAATTAATTGTGATTGTCAGAAAAAATTAACTATATACTGACCTCAATATGCTTTAAGCCAAATTTTAAGTAATTCCGAGCAGCCGTTTATAAGTAATAAAATGTACAGTATACTGCGCATTAGGTCTCGATAATAACGATTAATATTCGAATTTTACAATGTGTAAGCACCTAGAAATGCATGTAAAGTATAGTGTACGCCAGGTACGAAGCAGTTAAAAAACCAGAAAAATTTCCTTTGTTTTACCTTTAAGTAAAAATAATCATTTATAACTGAGACACGACTGTTTATTAGCATAATTTTCATTGCTTTTAACTGTTTTGTTATGCTTGCAGGAAGTATATATATGAAAACAACTAAATTCACCTTATAAATATATTTTTTCTACCTTAAAACATGTTATTTTTAGGACAAGTAAAATAAAACACTAAAAGCAGCTAGGACAGAGAAAATACGTAAAGTTGTTGTGTTCACCCAACAACAGTTAAGGGGGATTTTTATATTAATTTAATTTTTGTATTTTTTTTTTTGGTCGTTTTTCCTTTTTATTTCGCATGTTACTACTTATTTTATTTGTAGAAATTTACCTGTGTGTTTTACCTTTGCTTTTAGTTTTAATTCTTTGCTGGACTTTTAGTTATTTTTTATTTTTATTCTGTTGTCCAGTTTCTTTGTTTTTTGGGGAATTTTCTGCGGGGGAGTATTTTTTTATAAATATTCAATTATATAATAGGATTGTTCTCTAGTTGTTTGTTTTCGTTTTTTTTTCTATTTACAAATCAATTAATTGCTTAGTTTTGTTTTTTATTGATTGTAGAAATATTGTATGCGAATTTTTTATGTTGCTTCTATAGGTGTGTTTTTAGTGAATTTTTAATTTTTCTTGACTTTTTCAAGTATTTTCGATAATTTTTTATTTTATTTTATGTAAATTAATTAAATAACTCAGCAGTAAATGTAAAATAGAGTATCGATTTGATGATGATTCTTTTATTTATTTACTTTATTTCTTTTTGGTTTGGTTTGGTTTGTTTGATTTTGTTTATTTACTAATGAATTTCCGGTTTTTGTGTGTGGGTTTATTATTATTTTTATTTTTATCTTGAAAAGTATTTTAATACACCAGTAAGTAATAATATTATTATACCAGTGTGAAAACAGTAGTTATTTACTTATTTTTGCGTAATTAAATGAGTTTTTTGTTTAAACATAAAAATTAATGGATTAAAGTTGATTAAGGGTATTCTCGACAAAAAAAAATACTTTTATTTTTTTACTAAGCAAATAAACATGTTAAGAAAACAAAAAATAATTCCATTTTATTTGTCTATATTCGCTTTTAATCCTGCTTAACAAGATCCTAAAATAAGTTTGTTGCTGTTGTTGCTGGTGATGCTGCTACTGCTGCTTCTAAATTTTAATTTTTTTTTTATATGTCATTTTTGGAGCTTTTTTTCTCGCAAATAAGACGATAAATTCAGTTCACATTTGTTTTTCGTTACTGCTCGCTGGTTGTTTAATTTCATTTAATTTTTTATTATTATTATTTTGTACGAAAAAGATAATTAATTGTAGTAACTTGGCTTCGTGTTGTTTTTATTTATTTTGTTGATGCTTAAGCTGCCACTGCTACTGATAATACTTTGTATTTCTACTTATGTTTATGTTTGCAAAAAATTTATAATAATAATAAAAAACTCTTCAAAAGGATGGAAATTAATTAAATAAAATTGTGTGGTGGAAAAAATTTTATTCGCAGAAAAGCAAATAAGATTTAAACAGTATTTTGGCTTAACGAATTGCAATATTTCACAATTAAACAATGTTGGATAAGAGTACACGGTTAGGATTCTCGGAACTGAAGAATATGAATAAATTTTATCAAAAAAAAAAAAAAAAATTGAAATAATAATTTCAGAAAAATATTTAATAAAATTATTATCGAGTCACGATTATATTTTTATTTAATTTTCTGTTGTTGCTTCTATAAAAATGCGGCACACAATATCAGCATACATCTCCATCAACCCTACTAACATGACACAGTCACATAAATACAGAAATTTAATAAACTTTTATTTATTCAGTTATTTTGCTGCGTTTTTTTTTCTATTTTTGTATTTTTATTAAATGATTTCCCTATTGAATAACGTTATTTTTCCAACCATGAAACGTTCTATTGTGCCATATTCCACACATGAATAGATGGAAAATTTTGCGTTATTTCAGTGTTAAATTCTTTACCAAATAAAAAAAGGAAATAAAAGAAATTTTTTTGATTTAATAATTCTAATAAATAAAGTTGAATTTTCTTAAAGAAAAATATTAAAATTAATTTTCTTTGAAGGAAAAATTAATTAAATTAATGTCACAACATTATTAAGCAGCACTTTAGCAGTTGAATGTTTTCTTTTGATTAAATTTTCTCATAATCCGTATACAAACAAACACACTGATGTCTATAATCACTTGTTATTCTACTTCATTAACCCATTATTTTCTATTAAGTTAAAGGAAAAGATTTATTAAGAGAAAGAAAAGGTGACAAAAAGGTAATTTTTAATAAAAAATATCGTCTGTGTCGTCTCTATAAATGAATAAAAATGCGTTCAACCATTTTACTTGGTTTGATGTTTCGTCAACACGCTGCTCTTTATTGTGTTTTGATTTTTTTGAATTAATTTATTATTATTTAAATAAAAATAAATTTAAATAGTTAAAAAAACACCTTAACAACGACGTCATCAAATTTATCTATTTATTTTTAATAATGAAAAACTAAGTGAAAATATTCTTTTTTAGCAGCGTTTTGTGTGGTGTGTTAACTTGACTGGTGGTGATGTGTTGCTTCCTCTTCTCTTTAATGTAGTAAATACTAAAGATTTATCTATTTTTTTGAGTAACTTCTTGATAATTTATTTGTTTAAGAAATGTTTTAATAAAAAAATAAAATAATTCCATCACCTCCGCCACCACCATCTTTATCTTAATGTTTAACTTCTACATCCTCGTCTAATATTGTTGTTTAATTATCGTGAACGCTTTTTGTTTGTTTGTCTTTTAATTAAATAGTTTTTTTTTTTTGTTTTACATTAAATATTATAATTCAAGTCATGTTAAGTCAAAGTCAAGATTTCTCGTTATTTTTTCTTCTTTCTTAGTGTTAAAGAATAATAATAGTTTTTGTTGTTCTATTTGATAGAAATTGAAAGATTTGTTTCGTTTGCTCTTCTATAGTGTGTTTGGCTCTCTGTACTTTGTTTCTATTCATTAATGTTTGTGATTTAAAGTATCTTGATTGTGTTATGATTATTCATTTGGGATTAATTTAAAATCTTACATTTATTATTGTGGCTTTTTGTTTCGTTTTGTTATAAATAAAAAAATAAATAAGAAGTAGAAGAATAAATAAAGAAATGCTTTTTGTGTGATGTGAATGTTTAAGCGTTTTTTTTTACCACAATGTAAGATTTATGGGCTAAGCTACATAGATTGTATTGTTTTTAACATTTTTAATGGTAGCTAAAAGTTGTGCTATTCAAACTTTTTTTTTAGATGTTAATTTAATTATTTTATTAATTATTTGTTAATTTTTTATTATAGAAAATATGTCCCGTTTAATACGTTTTAATTTAAATTATCTGATGTTTATCTATTTACACGCTAAGAAACTCTTTTTTTTTTGTAAATTTATTTCTAAATAATAATAATTCACTTGAAATAATACGTCTGAAATATATAAAATTGTTGCTTCTTTGAAATTTAAGATGAAAATAATTAAGAACAAAGACGAATAAATAAATCATTTTTTGGTTGGATTGTTGCTTTATCAACGGTACAAGCACCAGCAGCAAGTTAATTTAAATAATTGTCTTGCTTGACTCTGGAGGAGACTTGTTGACATTATCGGTTTGTTTTAATCGAAAATACTTTATTAATTAGTATTTATTTTAAAGAATTTTGGTGATGATTAAGGAGTTTTGTTGGATTTGGTTACAATCTTAATGATATATTTCTTCTTTTTTATATCAATTCATGTATTTGCTCCGTTTGTTTTTCGTTATACACATATAGAAATTCTACTTATTTTATGTGTACATAAAATAACTCACGTACATTCACGTATTGTACAAAGTAAATAGAAAAATATTTAATAAAGTGAAGAAAATAGAAAAAATATTAATAATAAACAAAACAAAAATGTTGTTGTCGACCGTTTTCCTCTCTACTTGCTATTTCTTTAAACTTTAACATAAGAAACACAAGAAAATTCCTTTAAAGAAAAATTCACAGAGACAAAGTCAAAAAAACGTTTTTCACTTTTCTATTTAATAAAGAAAATTAAAAGAATATAGAAAAATTGTTATTATTATTGTTATTACATTTGAAGAATTGTTGTTTGATGATGAAATAAGACGAATGACTTTGATGTGTCATAGAATTTATATGAAAATTAATAAATTGTTTTTAGCTGTTGGGTTGGCTTGACTTGGCTTGTTTTTGATATAAAAATTTTGTTCTTTTTGTAGCCAAAATAACAACGAAATAAATAAATTACAAGAGAGAAAATTGCAATGAAAAAGGTTTAGAAGAAAGTAATAATTCAAAAACAAAATAATATAGTAAAAGATGGGTGGTCGTCTGTCGCCGCCCGTTTGCGTTTTTTTTTCTTTACTTTCTTATTATTATTATTACGGAAATGTTATTATTCGTCTTATTATTATTATTATTAATATTGTGTAAGTAAAGTGTGTTAATTTTTTTTTAATGCTAAAAATAACTCACAAATAACATATGGATAGTTGGTTTTTTCTTCTATTTATTGTTAATTATGTTGCTTAATTTTTTGTACATTATTTGCTATTTTATTTGCTTTTGTGAAATTAAATTTTAATTTTATTATTTATGGGTTATTCATTTTGGTTAAAATGTATTTTGTTTACGCAGAAAGAATACAATAAAATAATAGAAAATTTGTAACATGACGACAACGATTAGAAATATCCATGTTTATAGTGCTTAATGGCGCTGGTTTTTTAATTATTATGTTTAAATTGCTAAACAATGTAGTATTTAATTGTTAAAGGGAAATTAATTGTGAGAAAGCAGGAACTTTAAACGGAATAACATCGTATAGTTTTGAGAGAAGCAACAGAGAAACAACTATGGATCAAATATTGATTACAAATTTTTAGTATTTCTGGTGAGAACTGCTGCTCAGAACAATCGTTTTTTATTTGCTTAAGAATACAGCATTTGATTCTAAATAAATATGCTACATCTGTCCTCCAACAAATAATATTTTTACCCTATCGTTCCATTGGAATAATTATAAATATTTTTATTATTATAAAAATTTCCCTTCCGGATGATCGCTTCGTTTATTTTGTAAAACAAAAAATTCTAAATTTCATAACCCTTATATGCTAATTAGAAATGTTTAATCATGTATAAAGTATTTTTTTTTATTTTAAAAACATTACTACTACGCATGCTCAAGTAACTTAATTCTGTTTTCGGACATTTTTAATATTTTCTCGGTCGCTTTGTCTTGTCTTCATTTGTTTCATAATCAATTTTGTGTGTTTTTTTCTTCTTCTTATTTGTTAAAAATTTTAATTTAAATTAATGTGAATTTTGTTTCTCATTAAATTAAAATTGATTTTCTACATTTTTATCTCCTTTTTTTTTTTTGTAAATAAATCGTTTGTATGTTGGATGATTTTTTTTTTCATTCATTATTATGTTGATTTCAGTGGTTTAAAGCCTTTTCTTGCTGGCGATTTATTGATTCTTTGATTATGAAAGAATGTATATTTTTCCGTAGATTATATATTGAATAACACTGAAGACAATTTGACGACAATGAAATTCATTTAAGTAAATAGAAAATAAATTGAAAGAAATGTTAAATTATGGGGTTATATGTATGTTTTTTTTACGTCTCCTAAATTCATATATGAGTGAATGATGAACGAAAAATTAAATATATAAAAATGACAATAAATAGTTAATAATTGACAATTGTATTCATTCTTGTTGGTTATATAGTTCTCGTGTACACAACATATGTTTAAAATGCACGACCTTTTTTGTTGTCTTTATTCTATTTTTGTATAAAAATAAAGAAATAAAGAAAAGATTTTTAACATAAATTATATGTTCTCTTACACTACGCTGTTTAATATATTTTATATTTTTGTATAAAGTTAAATCTAGCTTAATTAAGATGATCTTTCGATGTTTAAGAGACAAAAAATGTATGACTGAGTGACCCCCATTTATCTTAGTTTTGGTTACTTTAGGTCTTTTATATTACTTAAATGATTTTTATTTTCGATTTAAAAATATAATTAAATTTAATTAAAGTTTGCTTGTGGCTTTTCTGGCTTTTTTATCCTTGAATATTTATGCTTTTACATAAAAATAATTAAATTATTAGAAATTGTTAATTTGTGTGTAAATGTTTGAAATAGTCTGATGATTATTTCCGAGAAATTTTCAACTTTAAATTCAATATTTGTCTGCAAAATTGCCAACCTGAATGGTAAAGTGTGAAATCTAAACAAGCATATTTCTATTTTCTTTTTGTTTATTTATTTATTTGTCATGCAGGATTTATTTTAAGGATTATACAGAATTTTATTTATAATTATTTGTACATCAGTCTGGTCCAGTTTTTACCGCAAATAAAAAAAACAACATAAATGTTTGATGAAAGTTTAAAAATCGCACAAATTAAATATTCGCTTGAGGATGATTTTAGTGAATTCGTTTTTTTTTTGTATTAAACAGTAAACTGTGCATACACACCGAACATTAATCGATCAAAACTATCTACACGTTTATTTATTTATTGATAGAGGAAATAGCGAAATAAATTAATGATTTGCAAAAAATAAAAAAAAAGAAGAAAATAAATTAAATATTAACGCGATGTAATTGAATTTTTTTACTTTTGATATTTGATTGATTGATTAATGAGTAAGCAATAATGTTTATTGGATTTAATTTTAAATAAAATCAATAGATCAAGGGTGTTGGCTAGAAACATATCCTTAACAATAGGAAAATTGATGCAATAGATTGATTCGCTGACAAATTAAATCTTAAATTAAATAAATAAATTATTTTTATTTTTTAACTACATTAACTGTGCAAAATATACAGGGATATTTTCTTTTTTTTTGTTGCATTTTACTTATTTATTATATACAAATGTGTGCTTGTTTGCTTGCTTGCTTGCTTGCTTGCTTGCTTGCTCAAGGCAAAAATTATTTATATTTATTTGACCATATTTATGTACAAATGTTGTTATTTGATAAAAGATGAATAAAAGAAAAATGTCAACGGCAACAATAAATATATAAATATATAAATAAATAAATAAATAAATAAAGAAAAAAATAGGGAACAAGAGAAATTATTCATTATAATTTTTCATACATATAAACCCTAAACAACATAAAATATCTATTTTTGTTTGGGTCATCACAGTTATACTTCTTATTTTTTACTATAAAAATGGCACAAAATGATGGTACAATAATATTGTCATTTTGGCGTTTTGTTGTAACTGCTGCGGGTTTTTACCACTGCTGCTACTCTTACGTTTATATTTTTAATGTTTTATTGTTGTTGATGATGGTGGTTAAAACCATATGAGTTGTATACAAATAAATAAAAGAAGAAATTCATATATAACCTTTATATGACAGCTGTCAGCTGGTTAATTGGCTGCTAAAAGTAGAGTTGAAAAAATTAAATAAATAGTTTTCTGCCTTTATTTTGCAGTTTTTTGTTTTCTCTTTTGATGTTTTCTTATTTTTTTTTAAAAGTAAATCACGCACAATGTCCTAGCGAATGAATAATTAATTATTCAAGAATCATGCTAATCAACAGTGTTTTATAATTAAAAGATTTTCTATTTGTTATCTCGTTAACAGAGTAAAGTACACGCTTATTGTTGGTTATCTGATTGATTTTCTTTTTTTTTTTGGTTTGCTTTCGAAAGTAAAAGGGTCGATGGCACTGTGTCGATGGCTTAACGTTGATTACGAAATAGTTTGATTGTTGATATAGGGAGCAGAAACATGACTTTGACATTTATTGGTTTTATCAATATATAGAAAATAAAAATGCATTTTATCACACTAATTCATTTAGTTTTTTGGTTGAGTTTTTTTTATTTTTATCACGTTTTTATCTACTCTACACAATTTATGTATGATGTTATTTATTCGTTATTTATTTATTGTTTATTTTTGAAAGTAAGTTCACCACCCGCATATCGTATTTATGCTGGCGAAAAAAATAATAACAAAAAAATGTTTTATTAATTTTTTATTGATTTATCTATATATGTAGTTTTTGTTATTTTTGTTTTCTCTCTGATCCTTTTTGTTAACCTGGTGACACGCATTTAAAAGATGACAGTATTTATTATCCGTTCGATGTTAAGTGTTTACAGTAGAGAAGAGAAAGTATAACCGATGGTAAAGGAATGTAATTTAATCATTTAACATAACAAAAAGACAGATAGAAAAACGATACAAAAATAATAAAATCATCGTTGGTTGAAATGTATTTCAGTCTCTTGGTGTACAACATTAGATACCAAAGTATTTGGATATTCGATTCTTTAGGGATAATATTTTTCTTCTTTTTTTTTTTTACTTTCTATAACTAGATGGTAGTTTTGGAAGTATAAATATATATATATATATATATTTGTGTTTTTAATCGTTTTATACAAAATGACGATACTTTTACTTTTATCAGGCATATATGCACTGTTTGAATAGCGACACAATTGGTGTATTGTCTTGTCTGTGACGGCAAGCAAGTAACCTTTTTGTTGTATATATATTTGTAATGATTTTGGAAGTATCAAACAACAACCTACTCTAAATCGGGTGAAAATATCTTGAAAAATATCCAACTATACGTGTACGTGGGGGTTTGAGTTTAAACATTCTTTATCCAGTTTTTTTTTTATTTTATTTGTTATTCCTCGATATATAGATTACATTTTAAATAGAATAAAAAATAAATTTTCTGTATCGTGACATTTCTACATATAGCAGCAGATATATAGAAATCCAGTAATAATACATTTAAAATCGATTGAATGAGAGAAATATAAATAAAATTGAATTTTACTCTAATATGCTTTTGATATTTATTTTTGTTTTTGATTTATTTTTCTGTTGTCTTCAGTTTGGTTTTTTCGTATCGTTTATGCTTTTTTATGTAGAAACTTGAAGGTAAATAGAATCAAAAAGAATTTTATCTTAATTTGGACTCTGTTCTTTTTGGGTCTTTAGCATTGATTGTATTTTGAGAATGAGATTTGTGTTCAGTTGGAATTCAGGACTGTAAAGCTTGTTAATATTTTTAGACAATTTAAATTTCATTTCTGTATAATATTTTCAATAAAATCCAGAACTTTGCCCTGTGATCCCTATTTTTATAAACTCAGTTTTCCTTTATTAAATTTAATTTATTTATTTATTTTGTTTAGTAAAAGTTTTTCTTGTTTTTTTTTTTGCTTCTACTTTTTGTATGTCTCATTTAGTCTAGAGTTTGTATTGTTACACTTTGGCAATAAGCCCACAGCCCATATTATCTGTACTTTATGCAGTATGTAGCAAAAAAACAAGAAAAGAAAGACAGATCAAAGTCGTTGTTGACAAAAAAGAAAAAACTGAGCAAAAACTTTGCGAAAATAAATTTCTAAACGACATATAAGATGTCATAATGAATCATATAACATTCATGTCTGTGGCTGTTTCTTGTTATTTTTATATTTTTAAAGACTCTAGACTAGACGATATGAAATATGTTTCATTTTTATTTTTATTTTATTTTATTTTTTATTCATTTTATTATTTAAACAGAATGTTGCTAAAGTTTTTTTCTTCGTTTTTCTTATTTTATAGCAAAATTTATGTAGATATTGTTTGTGTTTGTTCTAGTTTTGAATGCTGTTAATATTATAAAAGGTGTTTTTTAGTTAAGATATATAGCGGTTGTTGATACTGTTGCTGTTGTTGTTGATTAGTGAAAATATATTTGCTTAAAAGTTTTAACTATTTTGGATATGCTGATAATGATGATGATGATGGTGACTACCATTCTGTTTCTATTATTACTTAATAGTTTTTAATAAATTAATGTTTATATTAATGATTATGTTATCATATTTTCTTATGCTATTATAAACATGTTTTTGCTTTAATTATACTTTTGCGTGTTTTTATTATTATTTATTATTATCGTTGAACAATATTCATTTCTATCAATCATAATAATAATTTCTTGATTATTATTTGTATTTATGTTTTAATGAAATATATAATTAATAAATTTATCTATAAAGATTATTTAATGTAGACATATTTGCTATGATTTTTGTTATTTAAAAAGAATGACAAGAATGAAATATATTAACCTTAATATGAGAAACATTAGAATAAGTCGTTATTCTATGTTGTTTTAACAATAATAAAAATATTAAATTACATCGTTTAGCTAAGGGTAATTTCAATTTATAATTTTATCCCATAAATACTTACTTAACGAAAGAAAAAAATAAATAAATTTGTCTTATTTAAAAGTGATTTGATGCTGCAAGTCAACCGAATATGACATCATTATCATTAACCAGTCAAAATAACACCAAGAATAATAAAATGTCGTCATTATGTCTGTCTGGGCTTGGGACACTTTTCTGTATTTTTATGTTTTACGATTTTAAAAAGAAATTATTAATAATTTTATGTTTTTTGATTTATTTTGGGTTTAGTTAAAAATAAATACAGAAAATTTGTTGATTTTTTGTGTGTTTTATTTAAATAGAAAATAAAATTTAAATGATGGGTACTCAGCGAATGCAAATGCGACAATATTAACATTTATTTTTGGTTTAAGATGAAATAATTTTGTTTTCGGTAAAAATAACTTTTTTTTTTGGTTTATTAAACCCCTTGTTTGTTGTACTTTTATGCTGAAGAGGTTTTTTTTTTAAGATTCTATTTGTGGGTGTTTTGTGTTCTTTTTGAAAGTTTTATTTAAATAATTTAACATAATTTGTTTTCGCTTTATGTAGAAAATAATAGATTTTGTTCTGTTTCCTGAAAATCATCATAATTTTTGATTTTATGCATCGGATACGATTAGTGCTGAGACAGTGTGTGACACATTTTAGTTATATGTTTTTGCTGCACTATTGCCTGTTTTATTGTCGGTTTTCTTTCTCTTCTAACACCTTATTAATATTTATTTAGTTTATTTCTTAATAAATTATTTATTTAGTTTATTTATTAATAAATTATTTATTTAGTTTATTTATTTTCACGTTTATGTATCTCTTAAAATATATTTATTTTTGTCATATCCTTCTCTGTGGTATTAACACAAGTTTTATGATTTATTTTTAACGGACGTCGTCGCATATTAATTTTAACAACAAGATAGAGTTATAATTTCAGTCTTAATGTAATTAAATTGGAGTTTTATTTTTTTCACTAATGATTCGAATTAATTCGTGATGGTAAAATGCAATCAATTGTCGTGATTATATATTATTTTATTTATCGTTCCTGTCATTGACATAATATTAATAATTATAATTAATCACGAATTTTTAATTAAATTTTCTCTTCTTTTGAAATAATAAAAATAATAATAATTAATAAATCAATTTAATTGTTTTATTGTTTTCTATTTTTTATCTTTAATTTTTGTATGTAAAGACTGCATCCTTCTTGTATGGCTCGTACCGTGCGCGGTATTAATGTGTCTCCGTTTTCTTCTGATTTGTTTTTTTTTTACTTCTAACACCGGTAAAACATTAAATGAAATTTATTTTTTCTGCTATTTTGCTGTTTTTTACTTTAACATTATTTTCATTTAGTTGAAATAAATAAGTTGAATTAATTAAGATTGTATTAGCTTAACCATGTCGGTTTTATTTTCCGTTTTTATATCCCGTATTCCTGTTTTTTTTTTCTATTGTAATTATTTTTTATATTAATAAACGGAAATAAATTGAAAAATTAAACAATAATAGTAATAAGTTTTGGTATGTACTTGTTGTCTGCATTACATTACATTACATTATGTTGATTCAAAAAAAAAAAAAATAATAATAATAAAAGAATAGGAAGAAGACGATGAAGAGTATAATGAAAGCATTGTAATGGCGCTATGTTTCGTCGTTTTTATTTTATTTTCATTTTCCAATTTATTATTATTATTATTATTATTATTGTTTATTTTTCTTATTTAAAATTCATTTCATGTATTTTTGTCGTTTTGTTTTCTTATTCATTATTTCTTTTAATATATTATTAAAATACAATAACAAAACCGTAATGTTTTTCCATTTACGTAATATTCACGTAATTTTAACGTTAATGTTAAGGTTATTTTTGCTGTTTGTTGAAAGCATCTTGTACCAGCGAAAAAAAACGAAAATAAATATATATTTTGATTGAAGTGTTTCGCTTGCATTAAAGATTTATAATAATAATAATAAAAAAACGTAAAGAAAAATGTATGTTGCTTGCTGCTACACAGATTACAAGATTTTAAGCTTATTTTACATTAACCAAGCGTACTCATTGCTAATGATTATACGTTTTTATGTTATTTTAAGATTTTTCTTTAATGCAAAATAAAAATTTTTTAGTATGAGGTAGCAGAAGCAGCTAATAAATGGAATAAAGTTTTGTCGTTTTTTTCGTTGCTATACAGTACGCACTCAGTTCTCAGATGAGATGTCTTTGGTGGAAGATTGTCATCAAGTCCTTTAAAGATTAATAAAGGAAAAAATTCCTCCAATAAGTTTAATAAATAGTTTTACCGTTTGAAACCACTGCCTGTTCTTTTATTTTTATTCCATTCTTCGTTATATTTTAATTAGTAACACCCGAGTATAGCACCCATCATCTGTGGTATAAAATAAGAAAATGTCTTTTCTTTTTAGTTTAAACTATTAATGAGGAAAATATTCATATTTTTTTTTTTATAAAAATTAAATAAAGAAAAAAGTTAATTACAAGAAAAGTTCGTTAATGTTTTACTGTACTTGGGTTTGGTTAATTTTCTTGAATATTTCTTAAGTGTTTCGGTTTTCTTTCTAAATTTAGTGTGGCTGAAGTAAATACTTTAAATTCGATTGTTCTACGCACAGTAAAAATATTGTTTTTAAATTTTTAGACAATTTTTGGTTTAAGAATGTATTAAGACATGTACTGTGAGAATTTTCTAATATAATTTTTGCTTTGTTTTGTTTAAATTAATTATTTATACACGTGAGATTAGTATTACTCGACAATGTTTAAGAAAAATGAAAAAATAAAAGCAAAAAATTACACATGTAATTACATCTACCTCACCTGTAGATTGATAAATATTATAAACTGTTTTTTTGTGTTTTGTATTAATCGTACCGCGGGGACGATTCTGTTATGCAAACTGGAAGAGGGAAAGAGAGCAATTTAATTCTAAAAATATTGTTTCTCGTGGACAATGTATCCGATTTTAATTGAGTTATTTTTAACCGCAAAGTGTTAATTACCTGTATTTGCTAAATATTGTTACAAACATTATAATTACCATTTTTATGATTAATTAGAAAAGTTTCTAATTTATTTCTGTGCTTTGTTTGTTGTGTTATCGACCGCGCGATCACATTGACCGTTGGGTAGTTCATTTGTACGTGCTTGTTCATTCCATGTGATGGATACTACTTGATGGATTTTAATAAATCAAATGCTTTGGCTAAGCGGTTTGTTATTGCAAATGAAAATACTCTTTACTTTGTGTTTAATGACGTCTTGGTCTTGTTTTATTTATTTTTTTGTGCCATAATAACTCTTTAATGATCAAAATTAATCTTTCCTCGTTGAAATTAAATTTTCTTAAAGATTACAAAACTAGTAGATTTTTAGTTCCTTGAATTATTATATAAGAAAATTGTATTAAAAATTCCGTAATATACAGTTGTTTGTCTGCGGTTTCTTTATTGAAAGGTTTAACATTTATTTATTGGCGGTATAAGGCGTGTCATTTTTAGTCTTAAATTACTTTATAATAAAATAAATAATCATCTTCTATCAAATATAGTTTGAATTGTTAATTATGTGTAATTTGTTTGTTGTTTATTTCGTTTTTATACCTCATTCTAAAGGCCGAGGTTTAAATCCTAAAATTTTTATTCATTTTTGATAGCCCATAATATGGTTGTTTATTACAATTTTCGTTTCTCACCTATTTCTGCTTGATTCTTAACCGTTTCTCCTTGTTCTGTCTTTTTTAAGACATTTATAATTATGATTTATGTGATTTCATTGTTTTTTTTTTGCTTTAATGTTTATTTCCTTTTACAAAACGTTTGTAATTAATTTATTTATTTTTTCTGTTTTTTTTTTTTTGCTTTCAGGTGAGTTACATTAGACACTTTTCTTCGTCTGTTTATATTGATTTTTTTGAAAATAAAATAAATTTTTAATAAAAGACGAACAGAGTAAGGTAAGTACGGTATTTGTGTAGCAGAAAATTAATGCAGATTTTAGATGGTAAAAAAATCAAATGCATTATAAAGAAAGTCAATGTGGTTGGGTGTTGTTTTTTGCATCAAAGAAGATCAAGGCGTTTTAATACCAAGGGTTAAGCGTTTCTTTATTATTATTAAAAGTTTATTAATTTTAATGAAATTGATTAGAGAAAGACGAAAAACAAAATTAAATTTCAGGAAAAGAAAAAACTTTTTATATTTTGATGACGGTTAGACACGTTTGTTGTGCTCCTTTTAATTGTAAACAGATAGAAGCAAAATTTATTTCTAAGTTTTTTTTAATTAAAATTTTAAAGAAAATATTATTAGCGAATGAAAATAAAAAAAATATAATTATTATCTAATGTACATATGTATGTATAAAAAAAAAAATAAGAAAACATATTTGATGGGGAATTTTCAATTTAATTTGATGATTTTTCTGTCTGTTTCTTCTCAAGTATAGAATTAACCTGAGTATTGGGCAACGGGCGTGTATATTAATCATTTTGTCATCATCAAAAGTGATTATTTGGTTTTTTAATTTATTTAAATTTGACTATCCTTGATTTTAAATTTAATTTTTTTTACTTAATAACGACGCTGCTTTCTTCATACTTTAGGCATAACCTTCGAAGTTTTCTCTGTCTTGAAATTAATATTTTTAATTTAAATTTGACAATCGAAATTGTGGTTATTATTTATTTATTTATTTTTATTAGATCAATTATTAAATGAAACTTAAAACCCTTTTTATGTCTTTATTTATTTACTTAGAATTGATGATGGTAATGATAATAATGTTGCTTGTTAAGCAGAAATCGATTATTACTTTGTTACAATCACTGATGCGTTAATTTCTGTCTGTTTTTTTTTTTATTAATCGCACAATTAAACAACAACGAAAAACTTAATGAATTATTTTGTTACATTTTTAATGCGGTTGTTTGGTGTGGAGTCTTTGTGTTGTTTCTAAATTGATTTTTATGTTAAAATTTAAACGCAATTGTTTAGTAACAGAACAGTACGCTCTCGTAATTATGTAATAAAGAAGTTTTATGTTTTACGCAGAGAATCCACTGTATATCCGTTAGTCCTTTAAATTTATTATTTTCATGTAAACAATAGATTTAAGATTTTATTATTGTTCAATTGACATGGGTTATGTTATTCCCCGATTATAATTATTGCATAGAGGAATCTATATGATATTTTCGCTGTTTTTATTATTATTTTTGTATGCAAGGGATCAGAGTTTTGTTTCTTTATTTATTTATTGTTTGTCAAATACAATAAGATAAAGGAATAATAAATAAGCAAAAAAAAAAAAAATAATAAAGGAAAATTCGTTGATGCCTAAATACACAGACAATGACAATTCGGGATAAATGGAAGTAAATTTTATAATCGAGAAAATCGATATTGTTGACAATATGTAGTTAACAATAATGCTCTGTGGATGATGTGATGGTAAAGAGTTAATTGTATTGTTGAAGAATTGTTTCATTATATAAAGAAAGAAATACAGAAACGTATTGTTACAATTAATTGTAATTGAATTGTAAAAGCACAAAATATCTGTTATACTTTTCATCGTCGAAGAATAATACTATTGTTCCTTACACTGTACACTTTCAAAGGCTATAATTTTATCGGTAAACGTGTTGGTTGATGTTGTTAAGTATCAACAATACACTTTAGATTGAATATCGCGTTATACATTGCATTGCATTGCATTGCATTTGGTTAATTAAATTAAATTTATTTACATCTCTGGAGACAAATTAAATTTCAAAAATAATAATTCTATGTTGTTTACACACATGCAGTTGGAAATTGTACATGAAATCAATGTTGAATTTTACTTTTAATTAGAATTATAATAATAATAATTCCTTTTGTGATTTATTTATTGATTTAATTTACTTTGTACATTGGGTTTTTTTAATTAAATATAATTATATTGTTAAAATTCTTCTTGTATTTTCATAATAAAACAATAATTATTGTTAATACTTTAGGTAAAAAGGAAATATTTTGTTATTAATTTATTTATGAAAAATTATGAAATTTTAATGTGAATTTGTTGAAGAATTGTTGAGCTTTTAGAAAAATACTTTGTTAATTGTTTATTTATTCATCAGCAGTACAGTTGGATGGGTAAACACGGTTTAATTGTCTGTCCGCTTTATATATTACAATTCAAAGATATTTCTTTATTAATTTTAAATTCATTAATAATTTTATTGTGCTTTTACGGAATATTGTTTAAGGTAATAAATCATTAACAATTTTACCTAAGTAGATTTTTATTTTTCTGCACCCACCCATTGCGTTTTTATTTTTCGCTGTAAGGAAACGCTTTTATTTTTATTTGCGAATTAATTAATTAATTTAAAGCAATTTGTTGTCGTTTTTAAAAGAATTTTATTTGTCTTTGTAACAAAATGGGTTGGAATAAGTGTTTGTTGTGTTGCTGTGCTGTCTGTCAGTTTTGTTCGCGTGATAATTTTCTATAATAAACAAGCAAAGAAATGAAAATTATTCTTTATTGCAATTTAATCTATCAAAAAATAATTAAAATTTTAAGGGTTGGATGGTGTAATAGGAAATTCAATCAATTGTTAAGAAAAGTAAATTTTTATTCAAAACGAAGAAAATTCAATTAAACTCCTTGATGGTAGCAAAAAAGGAGTAAATAAAATAAATAAATAAATAAATAAATAAATAGAAACCACAAATTGCTTTTAATAGTTGATGGGCGTTTAACATAATTTACATATTAAATGTTTGTAACGAAAAAAAAAACCAAATAAAACTAAACTAAAATAAATAAAGGAGAGTTTTTGTCGCCTGTGTGTTGCTGTGCGCTGTTTTTTTTGTTGATTTTTACTTTTTTGCTTATTTAAGTTTGCATATTTAGCTTAGCGAAATTACGATTATGGTACAGTAAAGTCTCACAATATAAACTAAAATATTTACATATTTAAATTAATGATAAAAACCATACATTTTTTTTTGCTTATCTTAAATTATTTGTTTAAGTTTTACCTTCTTAATCGCAGAAGAAAATATTTATTTATTATGTTAAGCTCTTAAAGCTGTGCTTTTGCGATATTTAATTATTATTAAAGAAATACTATTGGTGTTAAGAAATTATAGCCGAGTGTAGTTATTCTTTATTCAGAAATTTTTTTGGTATTATTATTTATGAATCGGTTTTTATTATTATAATCGCTTCTTTGTTGATTTTTTGATTTTATTATCATTGCGTTGGCGTCGTCGCGTTAATTCTTATTAGTTAATTTGTTTATATGAATTCGCGAAATTAGCAACTTTTTTTTTGGTTTCTTTAATCAACCAGTGTTACTAACCTCAGATGAAACGTTAAAATGTTTATTTTTACTTTGGTTGTCGCGGGCTTTTTTTTTTTTGTTAACATTCTTATCTTGCCAAAATGAAACTTTTTGAGTTTTTTTCTTTGCTGTTTTGTTAATTATATCATTGCGAAGTTTTTCTTTTCTCTTTTTTTTTTTTTGATATTATTAAAACGTTTAATGGCTTTTGTTAAACCGAAATTACAAAAGTTGACTTTTCTTTTAGTTAATTTTCTTGTAATAATTTTTTCTTTTATCTTCTGTTCATTTTTGTTTGTTACTTTATTTACTTGCAAAAAAAAAAAAATAAATTGGATAAATTAATATTTATGAAAGTTAGTTTTAGCGGGTGTGCTGTTGATGGTAGTTCTTTTTTCCACTTTAATTAAGCTATGAATATGACAAGGTGTTAATAGTTTCTTCATTATTAATATAAGTAAAAAAGTTTAATTGGTTTATGTTTGTCATAAAGTGTCACCATTTATAGGCTGGATTTTTCATTTATTATTAATTTTCCTTGCAGATAAAAATTAAAATAAATTATTAACTAATTTTTCTAGAGAAAGTTTTAATAAAAATATAAACGAGAGCAGCGATAACTGTATTTTTAGTTGAATGTTTTCAATTTTTT
This sequence comes from Ptychoptera contaminata, assembly GCA_963942525.1. NCBI lineage: Eukaryota > Metazoa > Arthropoda > Insecta > Diptera > Ptychopteridae > Ptychoptera > Ptychoptera contaminata. The sequence continues at coordinate 35,260,095 of OZ012638.1, read as the reverse complement.
ATTCTCTATGCAAATTATGTAAAATTGAATTGAATTGAAATTAAATGAATTTTGTTAATAAAAAATAAATAATAATAATAATATTAATAACAATTCATTATGTAGAGACACAGTCTATTATTATTATTATTATTATTATAAATAATATTTAAATGAATTTGCATATTTCTATAATAAATATGACAGAAAAACCTTTAATATGTATTATGTTTTGTTCAGTTATTTAATTATTTTTATTATATGAATGCATAAAACAATAATATTTCCTTTACAAAATTATACTTTTATTTTATTTAAATTAATTTAATTTAATTTAATTCAATAAACAATTTTATTAAAAATGAATGTGTTTTTTCAGAACTTTTATTTAATCTCAAAAGCAGCGTTTACCAACCGATACAATGCGGTCAGAGTATATACATATTTGTATATAAAAAAAAAGCATTAAAATTATGTTAATTGCTTTGTATTTAAGTCAAACCAAAATTTACCTTTTCGCTGTTACAGTTTGGCCTTTACTCAATGTTTCGTGCTTTACTCTTTACTAAACTAAATAAATTATTGCTATTACTATAATTGTCTCGATAGATTATATTGGGAAATTAAAAATAAAAGAACCAAAAAGAAAAAACCATAATAAAGTGAAAGTTTAATTTTATTTTCAGTAAAGTTTTGAACTTTAATATAGAAAATCGTGTTTAATATCGGTTTTATGTGTTAAAATCGTTGCAGCATAGAAAAGAAAACAATAACAACAAAAGTGTAATAAATTTTAACGAAAAAATATGTTAGAGAATTTCGTTTTTCTTTTCTTGTCTTTTCTTTTGATTAATAAAGTTTTTCTTTAGTTTTTTTATTGCTTGCTTGCTGGTATTATTGGATTATTCCGTGTTGTTTTTATAGCAAATGTTATGATTAACACGCAGCACACTCATAGTTTTTCTTGTTTTTTTTTCTTTTCTTTATAATATTATTTAAGTGGCAATCGATCATACAGCTAGATATCTTCTTAATATTAATAATTATTATTTATGATTACTTTTTTCAGTCTTTTCTTCTTCTTCTTCTTTTATTCTTTTTAATCTTATCACTTCTTACGTGTTGTGAGATAAATATGCGTTCATTTGACAAAAGTCACCTTACAATGGTTAAAGGATTTTCTAGTTTTTATATGCTAAAAGCTTATTCAAAATTCACTTTATGTACTATGACGGTTTGTAATAAACAAGTCACCTGTCATTATAAATTAAATAATTTTATTTATTTTTTACTTCTAAAAATGCGTTATAAAAACAAAAAGAAAAAAGTTTGTTTTTTATTACGTTTTTCTACTACATTGTATGGTTTTTTCTTATTTTTTTTTGTAATTGTTGTTAAGAATTAATATCAGTTCTTTATGCTTTTATTTAAACATTAAATTGTTACAAGAGAAATGTATTAAATGAACTTTTAAGTAAAATGTAGGTGCTTCTTTGTTTCTATTTAACATTTTCTTTTATGTACAAAAATTCACTCTGGGTACGACGTTCAAATGGAATTTTATTTTCTTAAAAACAAAACATAAAAATCCGGAATAACTGAGTGAGAAAATTAAGTAATTTTATTGATTATTCACTATCAGTTCAGTGAAAAATCTTGAACACTGATGGAAATCTTTGCAGAAGAGAATATTTTCCTCATTTTAAAAAGGAAAAATAATTTTTTTTAACAGGAAAACACAATGTTTCATGAATGATTCATAACGTTATTGAGTATTCTCTGTTAAAAAGATAAGATTATATTTCTGAATTTTAATAATCATTTTTGTTTTTTAGATTTTTAATGCAAAACTGGGAGAGAAAAAATGCTTACGTTGTGTGTCGTTTGTCATGTTTATCTTGAAGGAAACTTTTTTATTTTCATATTTTTAATCACAATAAAATCACAAAAAGAAGTACAATCAGAGCAGCATACAATACAAGAATGATGTTGCGTTTTTAAAGGTTTTCAGTTTTCTTTACATTTTTTTATTACTTATAACTTTGACTTGATGTTGCTGTGTTGTTAACCAGCTAAACAAAAAAAAAATGAATTATGATGTTAGCTATTAAAAAATTTATAGTATATTTTATTATGTTACGAAAATAATGTCTTTAACACGTAGAATAGATAAAAAAAAAAGATGAAAAAATTTAAAATTGAAAACAATGTGTACCTCTTGTTGGCTTGTATAGAAGTTAGTAGTAGACAGGCAGACAGACAGATAGCTATAATATTGTTATCCATATATCGCGTACATCGCACCACATAACATTACTTTACTGTACAATTCCATTAAATTACTTTATTTATTATTAAAAATTATATTAAAAAAATATAATAAATTTAATATGGAAAATACCTGCCCTGTCACTTGGTACTTGATTTATAAGAAAAACATAATAATCAGTAAACTTCTCTCTTAACTTCTTGCATTCTCTCACCTAGTTTAAATTAAAAAAAGGTAATTTAATGTTTATAAAACATTTAAAATGTATGTAATTATACTCGTAAAAGGAAAAATAATAATAATTTTTATTTCTGTGCGCACAGGTAAATCCATACAGGTGTGTGCTTGTACTATGAATATATACTTTATGCTCATCTTGTTATTACCTTGTTTTATTATTTTCTTCTTTAATTTCTTTATTTAATTGCCTTTTTTTATGACTATTTAATATATTTTCGTTTTTTTTTTTCGTTATTGTTAATTTCAAGTTTTGTGCCTTCTTTGTCTTTACACCACTTCACACGATCTTTATTCATTATTGACACTTTTTGTGTACTTTGGTATGTTTTGAAGGTTTTCTTTATATTTTTTTTTTCGTTGAAACGTTGTTATTAATTTATTCTTCTTTTATTATTTTTCTTTAAATTTATTACTACATAGTTTACGTGATTAAATTATTATTAATATTTTTTTTATATATACATAAACGTGTGGGATGATCAATTATTAATTATGTTTTGATAAATGTATTTTGTCTTTAAGTGAAAGTGTTTATGCTCTGGCTTATCGAAAATAATTGCTATTTCTGGATTACTTTTTTTTTTTTGTTTCTTAATCGAATAGCCGATATGTCGTCGTAACCGTAATCCTATATAAATTGTCTTTTTCTTATCTTTATAACGTTTTTAACAGAGTTTCTTATTTATTTTCATTCAGATGATGGTTAAAAGGTTTTTTTTTCCATTTTTTCATATTTAAATTAAGTTTTTATGTTATGCTTTTTGTGTTAGCTTTGTTTATTTCACTAATGAAAAGCATATCATGTTTTTTTTATTATCATTTAAGATTAAGATTGATTGCGGTTTAAAAGCTTTGTGTTTGTGTGTTTTTATGAAGAAAATTAAGTCACAAATATTTTTTAATTAATTTATTTTATTTTTAATTCATTTATTTCGATTAAAAGATAAAGATAAGCTAAACTAATCAAAAATAATATGGTTATTAATAAAAAAAAAATAAAATATAAAATGTGATTAAGTCATTAAAATAATATAAAAAAACGACATAATTATGCCGCTCTCTCTCTCCTATATACTTGATATTATTTTGTTGACGTTTATGCTGTTTTCGTCGTTTTGAAAAACAAATAATCTGTCAACAGAAATAACATTAAAAATGTGAAACATAAATTAATAAAAACCAATTTGTTTTTTTTATTGGGATTAGATTTCATCTTAATTAATAACATTATCCACATCTATTCATCTTTTTATTTCTTATCTTTTGCTTTTTTTGTTACATTTTTTTTTTAATTATAAAAGGCGTAAAATTATTTTTGATTAAATTTTGTTTACCTTTTAAGGTATTTTAATTATTTAATTAAATAAAAAAAAACAGATACGCGGAAAAATGTTTGAATATCTGGTTTTTCTGTTTTTAATCAATCAAATATATGGTCTTTTGCTGGTGTTTGCTGTTCTTTGTTATTACTATAGACAGTATGTTCTCTGCATGATTGATGCTTGGTGTAGGATTTATTGAACAGAGTACTGTTAATTGAATTAAAAAAAAAATATGTTTATCGAAAATACATAAAGTTAATCAAATCTTATAGAAAACCTTCTTGGATTCGTATATGCCTGCATTAAAGCAACTTTTTTTCTTCTCTAATAATTTATAGCCTTTTGATGTGTTTTAGTTTGGTTATGTTTATTTATTGCATGGTTTTCTGCTGTTTTCTTCTATATTTATTATATTCCTCAGTTGTTCTACATTTTCTGCTTGTTGTTTATTTAATTTTCGTTTATAGATGTGAAATATACTGGCCAGAGAAAAGAACAACCGATAAAAAAGCTTTGAAAAAGCATAAAATTTCCTTTTAAATAAATGAGAAGGAAATTGTTAGGCCGAAAAAATGATTATTTAAAAAAAAAAAAAAATACCCCACACACAGCTAGTAACAATAATAACCAAACTGAGTGTATATATCAGTTGACCCAATTCTTGTTTAGAATTTGTCATTAAATAATGGTTTTTGGGTAAGAAAAAAAAGCACAATTTTTGGGGAGTAATGTAATAGGTATCGTATTAATAAATAGGAAAGAAATAGTTTTCCAAACTGAAAAACACTGGGCAGAAAAACCATAGTATAGTAATGTGATAGAAAAAAAAACAAACCTAGAAGTAAATAACCAAGAAAAGAATCCTTAAAAAAATAATAAAACTATCCCATTTGCATATGGCGGATGTGGCACGTATTTGTCAGTTTTTTTTAAAGCGTTTTGGTTCTTCTTAATCAGCAAATTTCCTTATGTTTTACTCTTGAGCTTTTATTTGTATAATTTTACCATTACTATGCTTTTCGCTTTTGCCTCTGATTATTTGTTGTTGATTTGTTTATTCATCCGCGCTTCGTCGGGCATTTATTTTTTATATTTAAATTATCCTGAAAATTGTCAAGAAGTCAATTTTTAAATGTTATTTTTTGGTGGGTGGTGGTTCTGTTTGTTATTATTGACAAATTTAAACAAACCGATAGAGTAAAAAATTGAACACAAACACTTTTCATTGATTAAATTTTTGTTTTTAATATTGTTTGTGATTTCAGTTGATTGCACGCCGGTTTTATTATTTAATTAAATATTTTTATATTAAAATTGTCCGTTATATTATTTATTAATTAGCGAAACACTTGTGACATATTTTATGAAATATTTTATATATTACAGTTAAAATAATAATTGTATATTTATGATATTTATTTATATCTTTTATCATATTTAAATCATTTATCAACCATTTAAAATTGTTTTCTCATGTCATATTTGCGTTATTAATATTATTATTATTATTATTGTATTTTTTCGTCTTTTATTTATTAATTTTTCATTGGTTTAATACCGGAAAATTGATGATCATAAAATTGTTAAATAATATAAGTAATTAATAATAGTAAATAATTGAAAGGATTTTTGCTTAGTTCATTGATTTTCTCTTTAAAAAATAGAAATAAAATTTTTTATTATTAATTTCTGACGTGACATGATTTGACATTTACGTTTCTTTGTTTCTTTTTTTTTTGTTTTTTGATTTTCTTTTGTTATTTAATTAAATTTTATTTAATAACGTTGCAATGTGACATCCATTGTGAATACAGACAACAAATTTTAAACTATTTAAACATATTAAAGTCATATATTTTAATAATTAATTATTTTCTTTTTTATGACTTTTATAATTTATGATTGAAAAAAGAAATGTTTTTTTGTTTGTGTGTACTCTTCTTCCCCGGTAGAAGAAAAAAAGGATTAAATTTTAAGTTGTTATAATAAAAAATAAATATATAAGTTAAGTTCACTATTTGTTGATAAAATGATGGCGTTGATGATGGTGATGGTGGTCGTGGTGCATTTATTGTTGTTACTTTGCTGACTTAAAATATTAAAAATGATTTAACATTTAACAGTATTAAGTCTGGGACTGATTTTATTTATTAAAAAAGTTACTTAGTTAAACTCTTTTATTTTTTATTAAACTTTAATTTTGTTTAAAAATAGACAAAAGTATTCCCTACTTTTCCGTTGTTAAGATGATGCATAGTCGTTTGTTGATATTACATAGCCAAGTGTTTGTAATAAATTTATAGTTTTTAATAGTTCTTAGTTTTATTTCTTTTCATTTTTTATATTTAATAACTTTTATGTTTGTTTTCGTTTTATTTTTTCATGTTTTTATTTATCAAAATAAAACTAATGAATGGAATTGAATTACAACTGTGATGATCTGTATTTAATTTGTCAGTATTATTTTATTTTATTAAATGGTGCTATGTTACTGCTGTTTTAATTCAAGAAAAACTTCTTACCATGGCGTATGCTTTTAATTATAAATAAATGTTTTTAATTTATTTAATTAAAATTTATTTAATAATTTTTCAAATCTTAAAGAAACCAAATTAAAGCTATTTGTAAATGTAGAATCATTAATTAACAGTTTCGGAAGTTTCTATTCAAATAATCATTAATAATTAATTAATCTTTTGCTACATAATTTTCCTAATCAAATGTGACAAATTATTAATAAACTAATTAATATTTATTTTTTGTTGTGCATCTAGATTGTTTCAAATTTTAAAACAGCAAGCAAGCAATGAAGTTTCAGAAAAACAAATAAATTTCCAAAACTGAGAGAACAAAAATTTAATGATTTATTGTCGGCTTATTTTATTTTTTAATTAAAAAAGGATCATATTTTTCCTTGTGTCTTTTGATATTTTTATTTGTTCTATCATCCATGCTTGTTTTTCCTCCTATTTAAGTAATATACATTAAATGTGTAATAAGAAGGAATCATATGACATACAAGATTATAGTAGTTGCTTCGCCAGTTTTATTGCCTATCTATCAAATGTGGTTGAGGAGGGCACATTGATTTGTTTAATACAGCAACGATGCGATTTTAAGGGGGACGACAGAAAAGACACAAACAAAATTTTATTTCAATAAAAATGACTCGGTTTAATGAATTAATGGTTTTTTGAAATGAAATGAAAGAAAAATAAATAAGTCGAAAAAAAATTATTATCTAGATAATATTTCATCAATTGGTTTTCACTATTATCTAACTGCGTTTACTAGACTCACCCTCGTTTCATGTATTTTCTTCTGGTTGTTGTTATTGTTGATTAAATTTCTTGTATTCTGCTTCTGTTGGTGTTTTTCTATCATCATCATCATTCTTTATGTTGTTGTTTGTTTGGCGTTATTTATTTTTTCTCATTTTTACAATTTTTATTTACTTCATTCAAGCAGAGCAAGTACGCTAAAAACAATTGTTCTGAATTATGCCATATATTACGTATAACGAATTACATTAACGGTGCCAAGTGTATATAGACACGAGACTTTCTGTCCAGCAAAACAAATAAAATAAAAGCAATAAAAATACAAACGTTGTGTATAAATTCTAATAAATGATCAATTTATCTTCTAGAATTTTTATTTTATTTTATTACTGGTTTCAGAACCTTATTAAATTTTATTGATTTTGAAGTACATACCAGTAATAATAAAGGATATTTTAAAAGTTTTTTCAAAAGAAAGACATAATAATAACCAGGTGCTTTCTGCGTGTTAAGTGGATATGGATTCACTAACAAAACCACAGTGCATCGTTTTTACCTTTAATACTTTTAGGACATTATTTCTTATACACTTTTGAACAATTCCTGAATGTAAATAATTTCTTAATGTTCATATTTATTCGAATGTAAAGACGTAAATAAAGAAAAATTGATCTTATAAATGCATTCAGGTCTCTTTAAACAGAACTTGTTTCTTTTTTTCTTTAAAATATTTTTGTCGCTAAGTATGATTGAATATAAAGGGTCGGTGTTATTAAATTCTTCTTATATTTTTCTTAACTATTTCTCTTGTCATTTATTTATTTATTTAAGCAGCTTAAGTCCTTAATGTTTTTCATTTCATTGCGTTTTATTTTATTTTTTCATTCCTGTCTGTTTTAAAAGAAGTAACTAACTACACGCTTTTAACTACATTAAATGTTGTTTAAAGTTTATTTATGTTCGCAATCAGTGTATTTAACTTAACATTGACGTTACATTTAGAAAATATTTTTATAAAATGGTAAATATGGGGTTTAAATACCGTGCGGAGTAGCAAAGTTATTAAAAAGTTTCTCAAACTATAATGTTTTCGGTTTTTTAAGTTTATATTTTGATAAATTCAACAGAAATTTTGGTCATCACAAGGAAGTAAAAGTTATATTAAACATTTTTCTTGGTTGGAGATTTCCGAACTTTGTTTTTGTATGAGTATTTGTTATTTAGAAGACTGCCGGCCACAATTTTGTTTAAGGAAAATGATTGAATGTTTTTGATTATTATGAACTTGTTGTTATATTTGCTGATGTGAAATCAACGGTGAGCATAATCTAATGGATGGTATAGAGGGAAAATTATGTTGTTTTTAGTAAAATGGTAAAGAAATAAAATTATGTCTAATAGGGGAGTGATTATTAAGGGTGAGGGTGTTGGTGATTACAGTGTGTTCTTGCATATATATTTGTTTTGTTGTGAAAGGATGCTGGGTTGTGTGCAGTGTTGCAGGAAATATATATTTGTTATATACGATGTAGTCTTTAGGGTGTTGTTTTCCTTTATTTTTTTTTGAGATTCACTTTTAACCAGACTTAAAATTTGATCATTCATGGAATGAGAGATTTTTCGATTTAATTTTTATTTCAGGGGATGTAAAACATATGAAATGTATTTATTGTGAATTTGAAAAAAATCACCCAAATGCATAATGTGATGAAAAAAAAAAATTAAATTCAATACGAGTGTTGTCAAAGGGATGAAAATTTGTGAAGAATGGTTCTATGTACAACGAGTATAACCACACAGGGGATGGTGTATGTTACACAAATATTTAAAATCTGGAAATTTTGCAAAAGGGAACTTTCAAATGAAATTTATTCAGTGCAAATAAGAGACGGGGGCAAATGCTGTAAGCAAATATAAAATAAATAAATTTTCACTACCCCTAAAGACCAATTATAATCATTTTTTTTATGCATTTTTCAGTATTTGCTCACATTTTCTATATTTTTCTTTTGCATTAAGCCAGTAAATTTTAACCTTTATGATTATGTTTTCATAAATTTTTATGGTAATCTTGCGATGCTGAAATTTTGGCAGTGTTCCGCGTAACATCGGTGAATAACCGCTATAATATTCTGCAATTATGTATAAACAGTTGATAACGTAATCTGTTACATTGTCAACTATTATAAGTGACTTAGATAAAACGGTTGTTTTTTAAGTGAAATACAATGTACACCCCCGAATTTAACACGTGCCACAAACAACATTAAAGTTAATCATTTTTTTAAATCTTTTGTTATGATTTAAATTTATTTTATTTAGTAGTTTGGTTGGTTTTGTTGCTGCATCTTATTTAAATGCAGAGATTAATGTTGGTTGATCGCCTGGTTGTACCTAGTTGTTTAATCAGTAGTGTGTGTTACAGTTGATGGGATAAATAAACAACGAAGAAAATACTATTGAGGGATGACATTTTTATAGTTATTTTCTTTTTTAATTATAATAAAAGGAAAATTTTAACTATTTGACTAAAAAGAAAGAATATTTCCGATAATAATTAAAATGCAGTAAAGTAAAAACTAAACCCTCAGTCTTAATGCTTTTTTTGCATAAATTTTAATAACGACATAAAAAGTAGTCATAATGTTCCCTCAGTACCTCTATCGTACTTCAATAAATCACAAAAAAAAAATTGTTTATAATTCAATTAATTAATTAAACTTTTTTTGTTTGCCCTTTTTATTTCATGTTTGTTGTTATTAATTAAGATATCCTGATTTTAAAAATTACCTGCACGGAAATGTCAAAACATCAGTAACATAACCGGAAAAATTTGGGGTCTAATAGAATAAAAAATACACTACACACAGTCCAATCGTTAACTTGTCGTAGTTGTTTTACCTCTTGAAAAGGGTTCTTTTTTCGTATTAAAAAGATTTTTTAATTTTTATTGAATTTTTTAAAATTTTTGATTTGTTTAGATAGAAAAATAAATTTATTGCAAAATAATAATAATACAGTGCTCTGTGCACATCGTGTATAATTGGGTCTAACAGTGGGTTATTTTTCTTTCAATTAAATAAAGTAGATATATACGGTTTATTACAATAAACACGCACTTGAATATTTTTATGTTTTAATTGCTTTGATGTATGATTTAGTGGCGAGTTTTTCATTATTATAATGTAATAATTATGTTTAAACTATGTTTTAGGTTTATTTATTAAACGAATGAAATGCAATGAAAATATAATTTTTTATGTTTTTATTAGGCATATGTTGTATTATTTACTGATAGATAATAGAATTATGTTGAAAACCTTTTGTTGATGGGATTATTATATAGTTCTTGTTTAATATTTCATATGGTTTTCATCTGTGAATTTTAATAATTACATTTATTACACATGTTTTCTTGGATTATTATAATTTAATTAAATTAACATAATTATAATAAAATTCACATAAATAAACATAAACAATTTTCTTATGGATTTATAATATTTATTTCGTTATATTATTATATGAAAATCAAAAGTAAAATTATTACTCTATTGACTTTGGTCACCTTTGGTTAAAATGTTTTTGTTCGTTTGGTAAATAACTAACTAATGAAAAAAGGGATCAAAATACTAATAAAAATATTAAAAATATATATATTTTTTGATTAAATATTATTATGCAAAAAAAGCTTTTAGTTAATGTAATGGGGAAGGGTAATAAATAAAAGGGTCAATAGGATTGCTGGCTACCATTGATTTTTATAAAAAAAATATTTTCACATCACTACACCGGAAAATAACTTTTAATTTTATTCAATTTGTGATTTAATTTTTTCGATATTATATTCTATGTGCGATGCAATTTCTGATGATTTTTAAGAGGTTTTTTTTTTTTTGGTATTTGAAGCGATCTGGAACCGGTTCGATTAGCAATGTTTACCTGAAGCGTCGTCTCTGTCCAGTTTCACTTGAAGATTTTAATCAATTTTTCCAATCTGATTGGTTTATAAATAGTTTTTATTGTCATGATTTATTGTTGCTTACCTTTAGCTCAATCAAGTGTTAAATGCTTGTTGTGTGGTGTCTTCATGTATATCGTTACCAAGTGACATTTTCTGTATTATTTATTTATTTACTTGTTATTAACAAAAAATCAATTTACAAGAAAAAAGCAATATTATGTAAAGTAGTCAACCGAATATTTGCAAAAAATAAAAAACAATAGCCAAGAACATGGTACCACCGGTCGATCGTAATATAGGGTTGAATTGTGAGAAATTTTATAAACGATAAAAATAAAAAAAACACAAATAATTTCCACAACATTACATGACATTTTGATGACTGAAATTAAATGGATTTTGTGTGTGTGAGGATGTGTTATTTGTATTAATGGTAATGACACCTGGTCGTTGTTGGAAAATAATAATAATAATGTCTACTGCTTTTGGCAACCTTTAAATGTCAGTTAAGTTTGTTTGTCTGTTTTAGGGTTGGTGAATAGTTTTGTTTTTTATTACAATAATTTATACGTTAGTTGTTTTAAAGGTAATAAAATCTCTTGTATTTTCATATTTTAATATAAATGGTTAATAAACCGCCCATCATAAACTCTTGAAATGTATGTACATACGTATCTTAAGATACTACATAAAAGAAAAAACCGCACATAATGTTATTAATTTTAATAATTAAGTTATTATAAGTTTTTATGAAAATTACCAATTTATCATAGAAGTAATACTGATACTCACTCAGCATAAGGATGCATCAATGATGTCAGCCAACAATTGTGGTTAAAACAAGTTAAAAAGGATGGAAATAAAAATGTTTTATTAAGCAATAAACTTCTTGTGTGCTTTAAAAATGTAATTAATTTATTGCTACGCATGACAAAACCACTTAGTTTTTTCTTTATTTTTAGTCTTAATGCAAAACTATAATTCAATTGATTTTCAAGACTTTCTTGATCATAATAAATAATAAAAAAAAAAAAATATTCCCTTTGTTCCATTTCTTTATTATTGGGTTTCCTATTTGTTTATTTATTTACATTTATTTTTCCTTTTTAAATTAAATTGAAAAAACTATTAAAATTCTGAATAAAAAAATTTCTTTCTAAAAAGTTAAGGAAGAAAAAGAGAATAATGGATTTATTTATTTATTTTTCAACAAGAGTCCTTTTGACTTTTTTTGATTTGAGCTTTTGTTGAATTTTTTCTTTTTATTCTTCTGTTGTTTGGTTTTTCTATTTTGCTAATAGAATAAAAGCTTTGAGAGGTCAAATACACAGCAATTCAATAGTTGTTAAAGAAAATGTTCGTTGCTTTCAGTATTATTGCTGACAAATGATTTTTGCATTAAAGATTTTTCATTTTTATTATTTGTTTACGAAAATTGTATGTATGTTTTATGCTGCAAAGGATCACTTCTTTTAGTGATTTTGTTTTTTGCACTATTAATTAGTTAATAAGTGGCACAAGCAAAAGTTCATTTGATTGTGAATGGACTGTTTAGCTTAAGAAATTCAATTTACAGAAAAATTATATTTGCACAAGAGAAGAACACAGAAGACACAGAAAACCCGCCGCAACACGTTTTTAGCATTTTTATTTAATATTTATTTTTGCTGTTTTAGTTTTTTATTTATTGAAGTTTTTTTTTTTACTTTTCTTATTATTATGTTTATTGGCAGCATATATAAATATTAATGTTATAAGATTTGCTCGAGAGAAGATGGTTTTTATTGTATTTCGTTTTTATGTTTCGTTGTTTTATCATCGCCGAAAATGTATATATTCTTCTTGAGGTTGTTTTTGTGTTGGTTTTTATTTTTTGCTTTCATTTTTATTATTTATTTTTCTTGTGTTTATTTTACTGGTGTGGTTTTTTCTTTTTTTGGATCTTCATCTTCTTCTTCTTATTTTATAGTGTGAAACATCGTAAAAATTTGTTTTATATATTTTTATTTTTTTTATGCTGTAGTGCTCGCTGTGTTGTTATGCATTGCATCGTTGTTATGTTGTTATTTGATGCTTTGTGAAACCATCGACCGTGAAGATTCTGCAAGAAAAAATACAAATAATAAAACCGCCGTTGATGTTGTCCTTTCGTTTGAACATTATTTTACCTTAGCATTTGGATATATGTTTTTACAATTTTTTTCTCTGTTTTGTTTTTACAATAAGCCGCTATAGCACCGCGATGAATTCGTTTTTTTTTTTTATTTTGCTCTGGCATTGCTTTGCTTTAGCGTTAATTTTACTTTTTCTTTGTGGTTCAAGCTCGTTATACTACTAAATACAAAAGAGAAATATTACTAGTTTTTTGCTGATTATTTTTAGCCACGTGCCTACATAATTTTTATTATTTTACTCTATAATCTTGTTATTAATTTTCACTCATTTTGATATAAATAATTATTATTATTATATGTTTTGGATAATGATGTGTTTGTTTTATGATTTTCTTGTATGGTAGAGACTGAGACAAGACACACATTTTTATTGCATTAGATATGTGAGCTTATTAAGGCTAGACGTGTGACATTTAACGCTTTTCTATAATTTTTTTTTATCACTTAATTTATAGGACAATGAATTTAATGTCATGTTGGCGGTACTCTGTTATATTATTAATAAAATTAAAATAAAAAACTGCTTGAACCAAATTGCATATTATGGTTACGACGTTTATGCGTTATTATCGTTGCATTGCGTCGTTTACACGTTATTCACATCTGGGGAGTTTTTATATAAAAAATTTACGAATTGTATATATTGTTGCTGCTGGACTTTTTTTTTTATTAAAGTTGCTTAAACTTTTATGCTTTGGTTATGCTTTTGTGGTTTTAAAAGTTAGAACAATTTAATGTTCAGAAAAATACCATTTACACTTTTCTTTGTGTTTTAATGGTTTGATTGTTGCTTTTTTTCTTTACTCTTTGGACGGCATATTGGCGGCGATTGGATCAGAAAAAGAAAGAAATGAAATGAAAAATATGCAATTTTTTTACACATTAAGGTGGTTTTTTTGCAACATTTAGCTGTCTTGCTGTGGTTTCTGTTATTTCATAACAATCAAACTGCTTATCATAGTCGAGTAAGCAAAAAGAATGCTGAAAAAGTCTTCATTGCATGACTAGGTAAAAGAAAATTATTAAATAAAAGTATTTTCTCATTATTTTTATGAGTATTATTGATCGGTGAAGTAACCTAATTTTTGGTAAAAATTTTCTTGATGTCATTATTTGATTATTATTATTATAAATAATATTCTCATGTGTATTGTATTTATATTTTCTTTGTTTTCTTCATTTTTATTATTTATTTAGTTATGTAATCGCATAATATTATTATATATTAATGTGCTTAGGTTGTATGTAAGTTGTGCAGCTGACTATTGTTCTATATATATTTATTATTTATTTACTAGTTATATACAGTTTTAAGTGAACTGATCAGAGATTTCTGTTTGTTAAATTACAATTTTACTAGTTTATTAACTTATTTTCAGGACTATCTATCGGATAGACTCTATCCTGTTAATAATTAAGTAATGCCCAGCACGTTGGGCATATTACTTAATACACTTACTCATTGACTATTTAAGTTTTAATCCAATTTGTTTAATAACGTTTTTTTTTTCTAAAATTTATTTTTGCTCTAAATCACGTTTAAGACGTTTTTCAGAGTAGTCTGAGTAGATTTTCTAAAGCCTATTATTAACTTAAAAAAAAAAATTCTTTTCAAAGCTTTTGATTCTTAAGTAACTGACAAAGTTGAAAATTCATCAATAATTCTGGTTTTTTCTTTTTAAAAACTTAAAAATTATGTTTTTACTTTAGCAGACAGAAACTTTATTTAAAGCAAAGATTTTTGTCTCGCTAAATTTTAACCAGAAAACAACAACATCATCGACCAAATAATTTATTTATTTATTTTTATTTTCACGCTATTGAAAAGTATTTTTTTTTTGATTATTTATATTTATAATATGACGAAGAAAGTAAAAAGTTTTTCTTTTGCGTTC
This sequence comes from Ptychoptera contaminata, assembly GCA_963942525.1. Lineage (NCBI taxonomy): Eukaryota > Metazoa > Arthropoda > Insecta > Diptera > Ptychopteridae > Ptychoptera > Ptychoptera contaminata. The sequence continues at coordinate 35,244,971 of OZ012638.1, read as the reverse complement.
AGAATTTTATGGAAAAAATAAACAACGCCATGAAAATACAAGACAACAAACAGCATACAGTGACGACATGACAATAAATAACCAACGACCACTAGTACTTGAATGTTTTTTCATTTTGTTTTCTTTCAGTAATTCAGAAATTTAAAAAATATGAAGAAACAAATATCACTAGAAAGAGTGTCTTTAGCATTTATAAGTTTTCTTATTTCCGTATTTTATTACATATTTTTCATAATAAAAATAATCAAAAAGTAAAAACAATTTATCGAAGACGAAAATTAAACTTTTTTTTTGTACAAGTTTTAGGTTATTTTTTTTTTTTTTGTATTTGGAAAAGTAATTTTCTTTTAAACACGCAATAAGGTTTCTCCCTTCCGGTATTGAGAATTTTAGTTTCTTATTTACTGAATAAAATAATAAAGACAGCATATGACAGGTATTTATGTTATATCCATCATTGTGTTTTCTATGTAACCACGGTATAGTGGAATATCACACCTATCTACCATTGTATTTATATCGACATATGGTGCAATTTTGTTACCTCCAATAATATTCATATCCCCACGTTTTTTGTGTTACTGGATTAAATTTCTTATAAGAAAATCAAATCACGTATTAACAGTATAATCCCGGGTTAATAATTTTTTTATTTTTTGGTACTTTTTATAGACTTGGAATTTAGAACCCTGTGTTGCTTTAGTTTATGTTGTTTTTATTATTATTACAACTATGTAAGCTAGTTCCGGTAAAAATATAAAATTTTATCTTAAAAACCAAAAAAATAAAATGAGGAAATTTAAACAAAATTCCTTAGATAGCACAGCCTTGATAGATTAGATACTTTATCCAAGAGTTGGCAACTTTTTTGTATCTGTTGATTGATTGAGTTTTTCTTTTAAGAATAAGATATTATTGGTAATTCTCGCCACGAAGAAAAATTATAATCTTTTTTGCCGTTCATTAAAACGAGAATTCGCTGTAAAATTATGAACAGAAAAAAAAATGAATTTTTCGGTTAAAGTATTTGATGGTGGGTGGTTCATGTTTGTTTGGGTGATACACATGTCTTTTATTGTATAATTTAAAATATTTATTTATGCTTTTACTACTTAAAGTACTGATCGTCATAAAATACCTTTAGATAAATAGAGATTTTTTACCTTTTATTTGGTTTTTTGTAATAATAATAAAGGTACAAAAAACCACCGTAAAACATGAATTTTTATTAAATCGAAAAATTCGTGTGAATATTTAAACTAAATATAAATATTTATTTTTTGTTTTGTTTGGTTAATCTACGGTTAGGTGATGTAACAAAGATTGATCACTAGACACTTGAGGGACAGCAAAAAATAAATAGAGAGAAGAAAACACGACAGAATTAGATGTGGATAATATTTTTTTGTTATTCGTTTTGAGGAGAATGTGTTGCCACCCAATATACCTTTGATTGCCTGCTTTTTTTTGGTACCTTCGATTAGATATTGTTATTCTAAAATTTCACTAAACGAAATTTGATTTTGCTATAATAAAAAATGAGAAAAAATACTGTGTGTGTTTGCTGGTTTGTGGAGATAATTTTTGGCAATTTTTCTTCGTTTTTTTTTTGACATTGTTGTTGATGGTTTTGTTTTGTGGTTGGAAAACACTTTTTTGTGTTTCTTTCCGGATGTAATGGTGCTTCTGTTAATAAAAAATTGTTAATGATAAGCTAAGTCGTGTATGCTGCGGTATGTCTGTACCATGGTAAATGCACTTGGGACTAGAGAATGTGTTAAAAATGTGGTTTGTGATGACAAACAAAATTGTGCTTTTTTCTTTATGTTTTTAATGTTTTTAATGTTTTTAAAATGTGTGCGGATACACACACACTGCCGATTTTATTGAATTTTATTTTTGTATAAAAATATATTAATAAAAATGTAATCATTTGAAAAAATAAATAAATTACACGCATAAATGATTTGTTAAAGCAAAAAAAATTAATTTGATTTGAAAATAACTGCTGCTGCTGCTGTTGCTGTTACTCCTTATCTCTAGGCATACATATATACATATATTTTTTCTGACAGATTTGATTAAATTATTTTTATTTTTATTACACGACTGGCAAAAAAAGCACATAAAATAAATAAATAAATAAATTACGAAAAGAAAAAATCTAAGGAAATAAATAAAAAATACTGCCGACCGTCGTCGTCTCCTCAACGTTGCTTGTTGTGTTTAACCATTTGAATAATCATTCAAATGACTGACTAAAACTCTACGCTTGTATTTTTTTCTTCTGTTTAAAGTAATAAAAAATTAAGTAATAATTAAAATTATAATAAAAATAAGCGAAAATTATTTATTTATTTAAATTTGAAATCATTAAATTTTAATTTTGATGCTTTTTTATTATTATTTTATTTTGGTTATAAATTTGTCACATTGTCCTTGCACGAGCTTTCATTTAGGAATTTATTCGCCGAATTTAATAAGAGGTTTTTTGTTTTTTTTTTTTAATATTAAAGTTTATGCTGATGGCCTTTAAATGAATATATAAAAAAGAATTATGGTAAGGCGTGGTGTTGTAATAACACTTAACAGGTGCTTTAGAACAACAGTGGTATTAAATGCCAGATCAATAGTTTAAGTGCAGCTCCACCAATATGTATTTATAGCCAAGTATATTTGATATAACTGACATCCAATTAGCACTATCACCTTCAGCACGTCCTGATAAAGCACATATTATATAATTTACTTTGCCAACTTTATATAACAATAGGTTAAATTGCATCATCGTCGCACAATATATTGGTGTTTTTCGGTGGCATTTTGCTTGTTTTCTACTTAATCCGTTAAAAATAATTTCCACCTGAATTTTCTATAAAAATTTTTTTTTTGATTCTATAAATGACTAAAAGTTAAGTGTTTATACAAGTCATAAAAAGTTTCTGCTTATTTATGATTTTGTGCTTTTTATTCTGGTTCGATTGAATTGAACTTTTTATGGGATTTAGTTTAGTGTTTTTCCCGATTTATTTATTTATTTTTTCAATAAGTAATTGCTTTAAATAATATCAATAAATTTCCTTCTATAAATATGTAATAAAAATCTAATCGTGAAAAGATATTTAGCATAAATGTTTTTTTTTTTTTTAGCTACTGTAAAAGATAGCCGTGCTCAGCATAATATGTTTGACGAAATAAATAAAAATAATAATAAGGGAAATTAATTTTGTCGGGATATATTTTTTTATGATTTTATTTTATCATTATTATGTGTTATGTGACACCTTGTTGTGCCATTGCAATCATGTAATTCGTGGTATATCGTGGAAGTATTTTTATTTTCTAACAGAAGTGGATATACAGCTTAGGAAGTATTTTCTTTTTTTTTGCTTTTACTTTACTGTCATCTCTTGAAATTAATTGAATAAGGAGTAAACTACCTGATTGGTATTATCTTTCTGATTTTAAAACTTTATCCTTTTACCAGTATTTATAAATTAATTTCATTACAATGCGCTAATAGCTTAAATGTAATGCATTTTTATTCGCAGCAATAGAAAATATTTGATGAAGCGTTAATGTTAATTAACATGAATTCATTCTAAAAGCTTGTTTATTATTTATGAACAGTAAAGTTCCTGTTGTCGTTTGTATTGTTTTATGATATATTTTTTTCTCTCTCTCTGGTTATTATTATTTTGCATTTAATTACTTGTTGGTCAAAACTCTGTTAAAATTCATTGTCGAGTATTATTTTATTATTGTGTGTTTAAATTTTATTAATAAAATGAATAAAAAACAGAAAAACTATATAAATATGTAGTTAAAATAAATAATAACAGTAATAAATGTTACCCGAAAAAAAAAAAAGCGAAAATCGCGAATAAATAGTTCTCTCCCATTATCAAAATCTGTCATAAATTGTTGGCTTATCCACCCATATGTAAATGTGTGGAGGATGAATTGTTGTTTCACGGTGCTGTTTTTGTTTATTTGCATACTTTTTTTGTTTTTTTTTTTTTTTGCTTTCCTGTACTGCTGCGAGGGTGCTGATGGTGCGCTTTTTTAAACCTTTTTTTGTTTAATTAAATTATTATTTAAAATGTATATTTAATTAACACATTTTATGCGTTTGTGCTTTGATATTTCTCCAAGTTTATATAAATTGTTTACAAATTAATTCTTTTTTTTTGCTTTAAACAACGGATGTGTTGTATTACCGTCGTTTTGTTTTGAATTTTTACTATTTTCTTTAAAATTTATGTAGATACATCTACTTGCCGTTTTTACAATTTATTTTTATACTTTTTAAATTCAATATATTTACCAGTTATCTGTTGGTTTGCTTATTTTATGACTTTTATTGCCTTTTTTTATTATTATTATAAATTTATTTTTATGTTACTTATTTTTGTTCGTTATGATGATAAAACGGGGTGACAATTGCTTTAGTAATAAATAAAATCAATGTCATTGATGGTTGTGGTGTTTTTTTGTACAGTAAGAACTCTATTTATGCGGTTAAGCCAAACATTGTTATTAAAAAAATTACACAAAAGTCTTGAAATAATCTTAATTACGTTTAAACAACGCAGTGAAAAGCATACATAGATTATTACCCGAATAATCATTACCACCCACTGTTTAATTTTCTATTCAGAATTTTTCATCAATATTTTTCTCGCAGAATAGTTTTTCTAGCAAAATTATGAGCTTTTAGTAATTTTTTTTTGCAAATTTTTTGTTACTTTTAATAATATTCTTTGTTATTCTGACAACACATATGCTTTTTGGTAAAATTATGCTCTTTGATGCTTATGAACTGTTATATGTATTTTAATAAAATTGAAAAATATATTTCTATACGCATAGTTTGTTATGTTAGTTTGTCGCGTGTTTTTCCTATTTGAATACCCCGTAACCTTACCTAATTTAAACTCCCTCGGCATGAGATAATATAGAAATAGCACATTTTTCATGCTATTTTTATTATCAGAGCACATATGATACATACATACATGCCGTCGCCCTATATAATAACAAACTCGTATCCACTTTGACTGAATTGTTTTCTATTTATTTTTTCTTTTTTTTTCTGTGTTATTGATCAAATCAGCAAACATTTTTTTTTTTTTGCGTTTTTTTCGTATTTTCTTTTTTTTATGATTATTGCACTATAATTTTCTTCTTTTTTTTGTTATTATTATTAAATGTGTTATCGTTCGTTATTACGTTTTTTTTTTTTTTTTTAATAAACGTTAAATGTGTTGATAAATTGTTTTGTGTTTTTCGTTGTTTTTTATATAATTCAATTTATTGGCATTTTTTTTTTATGCTTCGTACAGTGGTTCCTCATCTTTTGTTCAGTGTTCCGTTGTAACCCTTTTTTATATTTAGAGTTTTTTGGATGTAAATTTTAAACATTCTTTTGGTTAGTCTGGTCCCCACGGAGACAAAATTTACTAAATAACTAAAAACAAAGTTTATATTGAACAGTAATCGTGTCGTGGTTATTTACCGGAGTTTTTCCCACTAAATTTGATGAGCATAACAATCTGCCTTTATTATTATTTCTATATTAAAAGGTAAAAGACATTATGTGGATGATTATTTTTATTATTATTATTATTAAAAACTACTCACAGCTCATCAACAATCTCACCCACAAAAATTTCCATTTATTTATTTACTAGTAGAGACGAAGAAGAACATTTTTTTTGTCTGTTTAACCCTCATTTTGTATTTTATTTTTGATGATTATCTTGCCATTATCAACAGTAATAATAATAATAACAGCAACACCAACAACCACAACATTGTTGATTCCAATCGATTTATTTATTTTACTTTGCTGCGGCTGTTGGTGCTGCTGTTGTACACCATGTGTGCTTTTTTTTGCTTTTTGAAAATGAACGAACCTCCAGCAGCAGTAACTGCAAAAATTTTCTTTCGCGATTTATTTTCCCTATACACTAAAACGTTCTAAGGTTTTTCATTTAATATTTTTCTTTATACAATATTTTTTCGTTGTTTTAGTCAATTTTTTACCAACTCCTATTTTTGTGTTTGTTTGTTGTTTGCTCTGCTGCTGCTGCTGCTGTTGCTGCTGTTATTACTGTTTAGACACCATCGCCATTATCATTATTGTCTGTAAACTTCGATGTTGCTGTAATCTTTTTCCATTTATCACTCAATATACATTGTTGGGTATGTATATACTATGTAAACAGTATTCTTGTTGTTGGGGAGGTTTGAGATGGGTAGTTTTTATTTCCTATTTTATTCTTTACTCTTGTTTATGTTTTGCCGGCTTATTTCACTTTATTAAAATGTCTTCGCTTTTATTTTATTAGATGAATAATAAAATTGATTTCTTTTCGTTGTCGTTTTTCTTTTTAAAGCAAAAGGAAATGGTGGCCTAATTGGTTATTTTTATTTTACTAATTTTTAAACCATTCAACTGTCAATACTGGATTTTATCGTCACTTCCGAGTGTCTAATTTATTTTTGTTAATTATAATTTCAACAGATTTCGTTTTCTTTTTTATGTTTTAACGCGAACGACAGTAGAAACTAAAGCAATCAGTGAATGATGTTGTATTTTTAGTTGACGCAATTTCTATTTTATTTTCTAATAAAATTAAATGGTTCTCATGCACCATATGTAATAAGACAACTATGAGATAGAAAATTAATACTTAAAATAATATTAAGTAAATATATCGACACCTGTGATCATCTTAAAGATTGTAAAACTTTATTTTTAACTTAAGTAAATTATTTTAAAGAGAAAAAAACCATTTTAAAGTAAATAAAAGAAAATTTAATAACTTTTTTATGATGTTTTCTTTTTTTTTTGTTGGTCCGCCTCCTCCAACCAAATGACAATTTTGTTTTACTTATTTAAATTTACTTATTGTTTAATTGATTTTTAGTGGGTGATTAAAGTAAATAGAGTCGTAGACAGTATATAATTTTGTCGTAGAAATCAAGTGTAATATTTTTTTTTTTTTTTTTTTTTTAAAACACCTTTATTGGTATGGTTACTACAATCTTAATTACAATAATTAATTTATTAGTATTGTTGCCAAAGTACTTATGTATGTATATAAGCATAAACTTGTGTGGGTTTGCTGCACCAATATCCAGCTCCCTAAATGTAGATGTACTTTTCATCAACTTGTTGTTACATGGTTAGATCATGCGGCATTAAGCGTTTAAGTCGTCTTATTTCGTTGGTAGTATCCAACAATTGTGTGGCTTCGACGTTGGGATGGGCAACGAGTCTCATTTCGTGTTTTATAGCAAATTCACGTATGATCTCCTCTACCTTTTTTATTTTTAAGTCTTTGTGTATCTCTTCGTTAGTCACAAACCGGTAAGCGTTAGTGATCATGCGAAGAACTTTATTTTGGGTACGTTGGATTATGTCTCTGTTGGATCTATGAGTACAACCCCATAGTTGCACACCGTACATCCAGATCGGCATAAGAATAGACTGATAGACTAGTCTTTTGCAATATAGGTTCATTTTGGAATGATGTCCTATAAGCCAGTACAATTGACGTTGTTTTATCCGGATCTGTTCGGCTTTTTGTCTAACGTGGTGTTAAATGTGTTTAGTGTAATATGATCTGTTAGAGATTATCTACGTTTTATCATAAAATATTTTTTTTTCTAAAATGAAAATAAAATAAGAATTAGGTGTATTTGCTGTATTTTAAACTGTAAATAAACTTTCTTTGGATGATTTCTTATAATGGAGGAATATTTAAATTCTTATAAATATTATGCGGGAAAACTACATCAAAGCACGCTAAACACACCCAAAGTTATTATTATTATTATTATTTTTTTTTGTTGTTTAATTCAATAAATTTAATTTTCTTTTGTATTTTGTATTTATTTTTTGTTACATTTATTATTATTGTCGTTCAATTCAATTGTCATCTCATAATAAAGGTGTGATTTTGTCGTATTTTATTAATAATAATAATAATTAAATTATTTTCTTTTCTTGTTTTGTTCTGTTCTGTTTTTTTTGTGTAAATAAACTCAATAATAATAATAATAATAATTTTAAAAGAATAAATTTATTAATTCCTTTTCCACCCTTTTTTCTATCTAAATTCTTTTTTTTTTTTTATAATTATCTATTTTATTAGCACAACCGATTATTTTTTTGTTAATTTATGAATAAAATTGTAATAAAAATTCATAATTTATTAATCATAAATTAGTTTTGTTGTTTAGATGAGTTGATTGGTATTTTTTCTGTGTGTTGACAAAAACTGTTGTGACTGTAACTAACAGCATATTCATTTCTTAGTGTTATTAGTGGTTGCGTTTTGTGATTATTTATATTTTGCTATAGATCAGTGATGGAGAACCTTTTTGGGAAGTTGGTCAAATTTTGTTAATTATTTCTTTTTAGTACTGGCTTGTGGGTCACAAAAACAGTGGTCTTTGTGGTTAATATTAGGCTCATATTCGGTATTTATGCATTTGACGTATTTCTTAGTCACTTCATTACTAACTTTATTTGTCTTGGAAGATTTTACAAAATTCATTGATGAAATCAGTTTTTATACGAATATGTAGACCAGAATGTCGTTGACAAAGCATTTACAAGTTTCTTCATTGATACAAAACTATTTAGTATGGTATCCCATATGTTTAATTTAATATTTTTAATTTTAACTGTGTGATCATTATTATTTGCACAATTTTTAGACATTTTTTGCTTCTACTTCGAAAATCAAGATTGGCTCATTTAAAAGCCTGCAGGTCATAGGTTCGCCATCACTGCTATAGATATATACATATATTAAGTATTTTGTATCTTTGTTTACATAAATAATAGACTCAAAAGCGTAGGTGTTTTATATAAAAATTGAATTACAAAAAACACTAAATGATAGCGAAAGTAAATAGTTGTTTTATGACTCTATTTTTATGTTTTAACAGCAAAAAGAGTTTTAATAATGTAATAAAAACTAAAATAAATAAATAAATAAACCCCACATGTCTATTATTTTAATAATTTATTTATTTATTTTTATTTGAAAATTTGTTCGTCTTTTTGGCAATCATTATCCATATTATAAAGGTTTTGATTTACTTTTGTTTGATTTTAGAATTATTGATTACTTGATTGCTGTTTGCGTGTATGTTTTACCAGCTGCAGCCTGGCAGCCTATTAAACAAATAAAATTTGCCAAAAATTTTCTATGATTTTGTTAACTAAATAATTAATTTATGTAAATGTTGATTTATTCTGGATGCTTTTATTCTGCAGAATATATTACTTGTTTTTTTTATGACTTTGTAAATTTGGCAATAATTTGAAGAGTTTTATTTAGTGTCTGGAAAGTTTATGCAGTAAATTATAATCGTGTTGTGCTAGTAAATATACCTCGAGCCAAATAATTTGATTAAGAGGAGCTTAATAGACATTTCGCTGTTTTAAAAAATTAGTCTAAGAATACTCTCAATTCGCCTAAGAATCGCAATTAATCAATTAAAATTTTAATTAAAAAATGTGTGATACTTTCACTACCCAGAAATTAATTATCCTTATAAGAACAGAAATGAAAATTTTAATTAAAAGATTACCCTTGAAAATTGAAAATAATTTAATTTTTGTCTTTTAATTTCATTTAAAAGGAAATTCTTGTGCTTTTTCGTAGTTAAAACGACATTATGTTTTATGCTCTTTTGTACATTGTCGCAAAAATTCTCTGTGTGTGTTCTGTGCTTATTTTTTAAGTTAGTAAAGAGAAAAATAAAAACAAAGAAACGCTTTTTTCGTACTTTTTATTATCATGGAAAGAGGAAAGCATGCACAGAAACTGTATGGCCTTTGGCGATAAACAAGACAATATTACATTGCCTCAGTGACTGTTGCTGGTTGAACCTTGAGTGGAAATTTACACTTTTCTTTTGCTTTTTTTTTTTTAATACTTTATTGGTGTGACACGATTTTTACGAATTCGTTCTACTTATGTTCATTTTTTTTTCTATGCTATTTTACTATTCGTTAACCTCCCGAAGGCACTTCTTTATTCAGCTTATTCTCTACATTTTACTTAAAATTTTATTTTATTTGTTTATTATCATTATCTTGTCGCGTTTTGTGTATAAATATGTCTATTTCTCTTAAAAATGTATGTTCCTGGGATTAAGATCATTAAATGATTGTTGCTATAGCAGTCAAGTATATTGTATTCCCAGTTTCACATTTACTTTTCTTTTCTTTTCATTTCCAAATATCACTTTTTTTATTATTAATAATATTTTTCTTCTGCTCTATTGTCGTTGACAAAACACACAAAGTCTAAAGAATTATTTTATTGTGCAAATATTACATGTAATGCTTGATGTCGGGCTGGCTGCTCTATGTACGTTCAGGGGTACTTATTATACGCAAGAGATAAATTATTTTCCTGAGTTATTTGTCAAAGAATATACAAATAATAATAATAATTTAACTATCAAAGATAGACATTTTTCTTTCATTTTATTATTAAAAATGAATTTCTTCTTCTTGTTTTTTGTTTATTAATATTTCGTTGTTTTGATGTTTATTTGGCTGTAGTAATACGCTGGGGCCATATTGCCAGTTACGTGATTTAGTAATGTGGAGTAACGAGAATTCGCTAAATATTGTTACATAGCAACCGTGCTGATAATACGTGACTGAAGAATTTTTTTTATAATAAAAGCAATTCGTAAAACATTGTCATACAGATGTCTTTTAGATTCCTAGATTGTTTTATTGACGAAAAACTAGTTTCGTTTTGGAATTTTCATAAAAAATTATAAACTAGAAACTTTTTCAAAATTGTTTCACGATTTTGATATTTTAATAATTGAATTATTTTTTCAGTTTTTTATTTTTTTGCCAGTTTGAGTTCTCATTTTCGAAACAATTTTAAAAGCTTTTGACATGCATGCAATATCTACTTAGCAATTTAACTGCAATCAACATTATAGGTCGTCATTGTGATTTTGTAACCAGCTGATACCGATATTATTTTTTTTTCTTTTCTTTTGATTTAAATAAAAAATTAACAAAAGAAATTTTCTCTATCAGGTTAATATGGATAATTTTTGCGATAAAATAATTTTAGTTCAAGTTAAAAAAAAAACGACGATGACGACGACAATGGTTAAGGAATTTCTTTTTAAAATTTCATTTTACACACGATATTACAATTCATTTTTATTATTTACTCTATTTTTTGCCTTTTATCAGTAAACATAAATATTGTGTATATCAACAAAGAAAAAGAAGAAGCAAACGAACAAACTAAACCATAATTTTGACAATTTGTTTGTTTTGTTAAGAATGAATGAAGAAGAAAAAATCAATTAAAATGCCAACCTGTCTGTCTTATTTATATAAATTTATTATTTATTTTCGATTTTATTATCACCAATAAAGAATAATTTTCCTTATCAAAATTGCTTTTTTTTTTTTTCGTTTGACATATTATTTTTTTGATTTAAGTTCTTGGAAAATAAAAAATAGAAAAACGTAAAGCAAGTGCTTTATGGTGTGTTATGTTGGTGCTGCCGTTGCTTTTGTTTTGTTTTGATTGTAGTTTGTTTTTGGTTTGTTCTTTGATAAACAATTAATCAATTATTTTTTGTTATTAATAATTAATTTGTCGCTTGTTTAGTGTTTATTTTTTAATTACTTTGTTATAATTTTAAAGCGGCATAAAATTGACAAATTACTTTGAACCACACCCATATACATTTCGCATATTTTAATGATTTTTTTAGGATATTAGCAGCTATGACCACTTTGAAATAAGTCAGAATTTATTTCAATTAAATCTTACGCAAGATTGGTAGAAAATTTGAAAAAATTATTGCTTAAAATTGGCCTAAAAGCATGATTTTAAAGTTAATACACTTGAAATTCGCAGATAATATCATTAATCAAAAAGAAATTTATTTAATTTTTTTTTGATGTTTTTAATAAAACCGACGTTTAAATAATGCACTTAAATTTAATAAAATAAACGCATTAAAATATTATTTATTTATTTATTTATTCGAAAGAACAACACTTGGTTGATGCACCACCACCACAACGCTTCGTTGTCGTTTTATGTTCATTTCGTTGTTATTCTAATATTTCAATGATTAAGAAATGTTTCGGAAATAGCAACGATAGTTCTTAATAGTATTTTAATCCTATATTTTCTTAACATAATTTGATCTCTTTTATTTATTTATTTTTATTATTGATCACATTAAAGTTACTCAAGTTAAGCTAAGTGAACTATTTTTAGTATTTAGAAAGACAAAAAAAAAACCGAAAATATTTTTGGTTCTTTTGGTTAGATTAACATGTTAACACGTTCTCTTTGTGGTTTTTTTTTTTTATTTAAGACGCTTTTAGTTAATCTTTATATTCTTTGTTTGAATGAAAAAGAAGAAAAAAATTCTAACATTAATTTCGTGACATTTTTTTCAAAAAAGACATTTTTATCAACAAAAAAAATAATATTATTTTTGTAATAAATTTTATTATTGAATTTTAATTTGTAAACGAGAATGATGAGAATGCTGTTGATAAAACCGCTAATAAATGTTTATACAATGTAATTTAAGAGGAAATTAGTCATTTTGTTACATACTTTGATAATACAGAATTAACGAGTTTAAAGTGTCCAAAGGTTATTCGGGTTTTAAGCAACTAATATTCCTTTTTGCACTGTACGTAGATAATGTTTTCTTCTTTTGTTATTATTGTGATAATAAGAGATTATCTTAAGAATTCAAGAATTAATAAAAGATTTTTAAAAAAACATAATATAAATACACGGATGCCATATACAGACAGTCGTGTGATGGTGGCTATCAAATTTGAAAGAAAAAAAAATACTCACAAAGAATACACCTTTTGTTGTTTGTCAATTTTTAGTTTCAAATTACAAGAAATGTATGTTGTTTGTTTTTTTAATTCTCATTTATTCTTGTCGTTCTTCATCTCAATTTACATTATTTTACTTCTTTAATTCTTTTATTAAATTTGTTAAGAAAGGAAATATAAATTTACTTTAACTTTACGATTTTTATCTACATAAATTAGACACTCTGTACTACTATTTTTTTATTTTTAATCTAATTGAAAATAAATATTAATTTTTTCCTTATCTATTTATTTACAGCTCTGGAATTTGGTATTGAACCATCTGATGTAATTGCGCCAGAAGGTAATTCCGTGTTACTACAATGTGCTGGTCATACAGAACCGTCAGCATTAAAAGAAGGTAAAACTGCACCGAATATTAGATGGCGAGGTCCGGATGGTCAAGATATTGGTATTGTTGGTGATACCTTTCGTACACAATTGCCGAATGGTTCGTTATACGTTAGTTCTGTAGAAGAAAATCGTGGTCTTACCGGTGCATACCAATGTCTATTAACTGTTGACGGACTTGGTACGATTGTCAGTCGTTCTGCACGTGTGTCTATTGCAAGTATGTTTAATGAAAAAAAAAGTAGAATTTAATTAAATAAAATTAATAAATTATAATAATTAATTTCTAGGATTACCAGAAACAAATCAAGATTCAAATGAAATTTATTTATTTCCTGGTCAGACGGCATATTTTAACTGTTTATCAAATCCAATACAAAAAGGTATTAAATATCAAATACAATGGTTAAAAGATGAATCACCGATACATCTGGATCAGACACGAATGTCTATATTACCATCTGGTGCATTAGAAATTGATGAATTAACAGCATCTGATCGTGGTACATATCAATGTAATTTAACATCAGGATCATTTACCAGGTAAAAAAAAGGAAGGACAAATATAGAATAATATAGAATTTTAATTAACTTTTTTCTTGGTTTTATAACAGTTTGAGTAGTAAATCAAATTTGAATATAAAATCAACAGCTGGTACACCAGAAAGTTTTGCGGCACCATTATTTTTAGCAAAACCACGTACACAAATTGTACGTGAAGGTGATACAATAACATTGGATTGTGTTGCAAATGGTAATCCAAAGCCATCGGTACGTTGGCTGAAAAATGGTGAAGATATTGATATGAAGTAAGTTTTCTATTGGATGATTATAGTTATTGTTATTGTCATAATTAATGTGTTTATCTGTTTAAAGTGATTTAGATTCACGTTTTCGTATAATCGGTACGGGCACATTGCAAATTAGTGGCATTGAAGATGGGGACAGCGGTAATTATCAGTGTCGTGCTAGTAATACAGAGGATTCATTAGACGAGGCGGCAACTGTACAAGTTCAAGTACCACCAAAATTTATACAAAGTCCAAATGATAAGAATGCGTATGAAAAAGAGGAATTAGAACTGTCATGCTCAATTCATGGAAAACCAACGCCAACTATTAGTTGGTTGAAAAATGGCGATTTAATTACACCGAATGATTATATGCAAATTGTTGGAGGGTAAATAATATTTCTGGAATTTCTTTAATATATAAAAAAATTTGAATTCCTAATTTTTTATTTTATTGCTTCGTTAATGACAGACATAATTTAAGAATTCTTGGCTTAATAAGTGCGGACGCTGGAATGTTTCAATGCATTGGTACAAATCAAGCGGGCAGTGTACAAGCATCAGCACGTTTACAAATTTTGGAGCCAGGTAATTTTAAATTTCTTTATTTATTATTTTTAATTTTTATTTTATTATTTATTTATTTATTTATTATTTTTATTTGTTTTTTTATTTTTTCATTTTCCATCCATTTTGATTATGAATTTGATTTCGTTGGAATTTATTTTCATTTATTTACAAAAATTATTATTTTTTATAATGATTTGTTTACTGCATGAAATTTTTTCTATTATTATTATTTATAATTATTTATGATAAATAAAAATTAAATAAATAAAAAAAAAAAAGACTATGGTCCATCGAAAAAGCGTAAACAAATGAAAAAAGAGAAATTATCGTCGTCATCATCATCGTCACTAATGAAAAATACAAATTTTAATAAAAAGATCGCAGGTAATAGTAATTATTATTTAAATCAAGAGATACAAGATGACGAGAGTAGTATTAAGAATAATGAAAAACAGGAACAGGAACAAACACATAAAATGTTATCAAAAAGTGTATTAGATAGTTTACGTTCGAAAGATAAAAAGAAAAATGGTCAGGCGTCGAGTACGTCAACGCAATTATTATCGTCGTCATCATTTGGCGATGGTTTTAATTTGAATGGTGATGATGATGACGAAGATGATGAGGATGATGATTATAATGAAGATGAAGATTCAGAAGATGATGAAGATAATCCGAAAAAAACTAATGCAGATAATAATAATTCCGATTCACGAAAATCATCAAAACATGATGAAATATTACATTTTTCACATTCCCCATTCCCAACAATAACACGTAAATATCCTCCTGATTTAGATGGTGTTGGCGGTGGTGGTATTATGGTTGCACCGATACCCGGACCACCAAGGGATTTAGTTGCACAAATTATAAAACCACGCTTCGTTGCGCTAAGCTGGATGGAACCGTCCGTACATCCGGATGAAGTTATTTCTTATACAGTCTATTATAAAATGAGCACAAGCGAAAGGTTTGTTCATTTATTATTAATGCTGAGTAAAATTTGTTATTAATTTGTTTATTATTTTTAATAGGGAACGTAAAATAACAACCAAATCACGAGACGATCAACAAATTAATATACAAGCCTTGTTACCTGGCAAATCATACCAATTTCGAATTGTTGGAAATAGTAATCATGGACCCGGTGAATCATCAAAGGTAATATTTTATTATTTTTAAAATTATTAATATTAATTAAATATTATAATTATTAATTTTTGTATTTTAGGCATTGATTGTAGCTACACAACCGGAAGAGAATATAGCGGGACCACCGCAAAATGTTGAAGGTTACGCAGTTAGTCATAATGAAATTTATATTAAATGGAAGGCACCAATTATCTCCAATGGCGTTATAGCGAAATACAGAATTTATTATGCTGAAGTAATTATTAATATTATTAGACTAGAAAATTAATTAATAACAGAAAAAAAAAAACATAATATTAATTAAACTTTTACTTCTTATTAATTTACCTTTAAATAGGATGATGGGTCGGAACGTTTTGTTGATAGTACAAAATTAGAAACAAATTTAACTGAATTACGACCGTACACAGAATATACAATATCTATTGTACCATTTAACCAGAATGGTATGGGTGACACATCAAATGAAATTCATATAAAAACATTTTCTTCAACACCATCGGAAACACCGTACAATGTAACCTTGGAAGCAACAAGTTCAACGGTAAGGAAACAAAGTTTTGAAGAATTTTTTTTGTTTTCTGTTCTGTTTTTTTTTTTTTTTAATGTTGTTGCCCGTCTTTTAATTATTTTATGCTAATAACTTACTTGAATATTAAATATGTTTTCTTTTTTCCGTTAGTCTATAACAATAAGATGGGAGCCACCACCAGAGGAGGATCGTAATGGACAAATAACTGGTTATAAAATTCGTTACAGGAAAATGAAAAAAGGTTCATTGCAAGTAGAAACAACACCGGGTAATGTGCGTCATTATGAGCTAAAAGCTTTAGATCGAATGTCGCAGTATCAGGTGAAAATTGCCGCACTGACAGTTAATGGAAGTGGCCCATTTACCGAATGGCAGCATATTGAAACATATGAGAATGATTTAGATGAATCTCAGGTACCGGGTGCACCGGGATGGATAAGAAGTGCGTAGATTTTTCTCGTTATTATTGAATCGATAATATTTCTAATATCATAAATTATGAATTTGTAGCACGACCAAGCTCAGAAAGTATTGGTGTGTCATGGGGACCGCCTACACAACAAGAAATTAAAGTTCGTGGTTTTATACTTGGATGGGGCAAGGGAATACCAGATGAGGATACACAACCAATCGATGAGAATAAACGTGATTTTGAGATAATTGGATTAGAACCGAATAGTGAATATGTAATATCGTTACGTGCGAGAAACGCCATGGGTGACGGGCCACCAGTATATGATTATGTAAGAACACGTGAAGAGTCACCTGTTGAGTCACCAGCACCGCTTGAGGTGCCTGTTGGCTTGAGAGCAATTACGATGTCGGCTGCTTCAATTGTTGTTTATTGGACAGATACGACATTAAACAAAAATCAAGTAAGCTGAAACTCATTGAATTTGATTAAAATGTTACATTAACACCTTACTTATCTCGTATTGTTTTCTTTTTGTTTTTCTTGTTTTATGCTACTATTTTGGCAGCATGTTACAGATAATCGCTTTTATGTTGTCAAATATAGTACAGCCGAATCGTCACGTTTTCGGTATCACAATACAACTGATTTAAATTGTATGATTGGTGACTTAAAACCAAATACACAATATGAGTTTGCTGTTAAAGTTGTAAAAGGTAATGGAATTATTTAGTACTAATGAAAAATATTTATTAAATTTTATATATTAATTATTTTGTTGTCATTAGGTCGACGAGAGTCCGCATGGTCAATGTCTGTATTAAATATAACAATGCACGCATCACCAATAACTCCTCCGCGTGGTCTTGTAGTACGCCCTGATGATAATAATCAACAAAACGTTGTCTTACAATGGCAACCACCGAAACATAGTAATGGCCCTATTACTGGCTCAGTAGTTTTCTATACAACTGACACAACAAAACATGATCGTGATTGGAATGTTGAGGCGTTAGTTGGCGATAAACATGTCGCATTAATACGTAATTTGAAGCCGCACACCACTTATTATTTTAAAGTGCAAACCAGAAATGCAAAAGGTTACGGACCATTCTCTGCGATGATATCACATAAAACTGGACAAGGTAGTTTAATTTTACTTTAACTCTTATAGTTATTTATTTACATATTTTTATAACCAGATTTGAGTAAGACTGAGGCTACATCTACAACATCGGGCATTTCTAGTCAATTGATGATTATAGCAATTGTTGGTGGTTGTGTTGCAGTAACTATAATCACTATCTTATCTATTGTTTTTATATTCTGTCGGCGTAAGCCCCCAGAGACACCGGAACATAATAAAAAAAGGTAAATTGGATTGGAATATTTTTTTTCGGTTTTGATATTTATTTATATTTTTGGTGCGTAACAAGCAGTAGCTACCAAAAAAATAATGCAGGGATAATAAAGCCACCAGACCTATGGATACATCACGATCAAATGGAATTGAAAAATATGGATAAAAGTCATCACAGCACAAACACGCCTGGTTGTAGTGATGGTGCATCGAGTAGTGGTGCCATGACATTACCACGTTCGGTTGTTCATGACTTTGATGCCAGTGATCCCGCTAATTTGTCTCATGTTACCAATTCTTTAGATAAACGTACATATGTACCTGGATATATAAGTGAGTTTCGTCAATGAATATTTATTTTTATTTTAAAATAACCATTAAAATTTTAAAATTAAAGCTACGCCAATGAATGCGTCCATGGAGCGACCACAGTACCCACGTACACAATATAATATGCAACAACGAGCACATGTTTCCGTCGATCCAGCTTTATCACAGCAGAGTTTAGCACAACCAGTGCAAGGGAGTTCTTTAGCACAAACCCCTGAAAATCCTTATGCTTATGATATTATGCCATCGAATTACAGGTAAAGCATTTTTTCTACAAATATTTTCAATGCTCTGGTGGAATTATTAATAATTGCTTTTTATTTTTGTAGTAATCCTGCCGTTACCTATGCGCCAGGATTATCTGTTGATGCTCCAAAACGAGGACAAGGACATCCACTTAAGAGTTTCAGTGTACCAGCCCCACCAGCAACAACACCGATTATAAATAGCCAAGGAAAACACGGTAATAATTGGTGTTTCTTCTTTTATTCATTGCCTGGTAAATATTTTATAATTCGTTTTTTATATTTTAGTGCCAGCTGTTACGATTCGCCCACAAAACTCATCGCCATACAAAAAACAGCAGCAACAGCAACAAACACCATTGTCTGGTACAAATACGTTAACAAATCGTTTACAAAGTGGGCCACAGGTACAGCATTCAACAGATGAAATTCAACGTTTAGCACCGAGTACGTCAACAGAAGAATTGAATCAAGAAATGGCTAATCTAGAGGGTTTAATGAAGGACTTGAGCGCAATAACAGCAAATGAATTTGAATGTTAGTTCTTTAAGCGATGACATAAGAAATCATAAATACAAAACAAAGTGAATGTAAAATGATGAAAGTGGTTTTGTGTGCTCTCTTTTAATTTATTTGAAAAGTAAAAAAATAATGACAAGGACATTAACAATAAATAAAATAATTTTAATCGTAAATTTAGAGGAAAATAAATTAAAGAATAACTAAAACACACTGTTCATACAACACACAAAAACATTCTAGTTTTAGTTATTAAGTTGCTGCAAAATTTATTATCTGTTTTAAGTGATTGTTTTTTTTTTTTTATTTAAATAATTATTCTTAAGCTTTTAGGTAATTAATTTATGAAAAAAAAAAAACAAAAAATGTTTGTATATAATTTTGTTTTCTTAATTTTTATTATTTGTGTTTTTTCATATTCGTAATTTTCATTTTTATTTAAATTTTTATCGTCTTCACTAATTTTATTTTAATTTTAAAGGAATTATAAAAGTAAAATAATTTATATATTAAGAAGAAAATGCATAATTGTAATTTTAAACCATAATTATTCACCATAAAAAGCTTCATTTATACAAAATTAAATTAATTTTTAAAAGACAAAAATAAATGTACAAAAAAACATAATTTTACTTTATTGACAAAAAAAAAAACAAATTCTTATGGTTTGCTTGCCTAAATATTAAGTAATTAAAAAATAATAAATATCTTTGAAAAATAGAAAATAATTAAGACAACTAACATAAATTATGTTTCTACTATATATTTTTTTTAATCAACGCAATACCAGCATGTATGGTGAAAATTAAGCTCTCGTGTGGTGAATATAAAAAAACAAAACGTTTACCCGGCCATTTTTAATAAAATCATTTTTATTTCTAGAATTGCGATGCGCGCCTAATTATATAATAATAATTAATTAATAACAATTAAATAAAATAATAATCCTAATTAGTTAACTAATTCATCGAATGGAATTTATTATTTAAAATATTTTACCGAAATAAAAATTATTATGTAATGTAAATATGCCATTTATAATTATTTTTCTCATTAAATTAAATTAATTTGTTTTTCTTTTCTTTTTTTTTCATAAATGTAAAATTATAATTAATAAATTAATTAACTAATAATTATAAAAAATTATAATAGTGCCATTAATCGTATTATTAATGTTAATGTAAAGAAAAAAAATTTATATATATATAAAAAAATAATCATAATTAATATTCGAAATTATTATTAGTTTTTAATTTATATGGAAAAAAATGAGGCGTTTTAAAGGCACATAAAAATAATAATAATAATTATTATTTTTTTTTTTTTTAGATAAATTATACAATAATTATTCAATATAATTATAATTAATTAACTTTATACAATTAATTAGTAAAAAATAATTATTCTATTTGTAATCTCTTAATAAATTATGTATTGAAATTTTTATATTCATATTGAATCCGTGTTTAGTACTGATTTTTTATTATTTGTATATCTCAAAACGTATTCAATTTTAGTCTGTTTTTTTGTTAATTATTTTTTTATATATATATATATATAATTAAAATAAAATTAATTATAATTAAGTGCAAATAATCAAATATAAATAATATCAGTATTTTTCTTAAAAGTAATTCTTTTTTTTTATATATTGTATAACTAATCAAAACTGCCAGGAATTAAAATGTTTTTTTTTTTAACACCGAAATAATAAGAGAAATCTTTTTAATTAATCTAAAATAAATGTTTAATAATGGCTATACCGGTGTCTAATTTTTGTTTGTGATTGGATGCTGTTGGTAATTTTTGTACAAAACAGTGTGGAACGTATGTATGAACACACTGCTATTGGCTAGCGAAAAATTCACATGCAACAAACACAACATAAATCAGATACTTTCTGCTCCTTAATTCATAAATAATAATAAATATTTATTAATTTTATAATAATAATAATAAATAAATAATTAATAATTATCCTAAATGTCAGTGGAATTAAAATTAACATATTTTTTATTTAAAATGAAATAAATAAATAATTAATCATAAAATAAACTGAATTAATAAATGTTTTATATAAAAAAAAAAACTTAATAAATAAATAATTAAGCGTAGTGAAAATTATTAAATAAATTTAAATTAAAATTTCGTTTTTATCGTTTTATATAAAACTAATCACAACACAGTAAATAAATAATTATTTATCCATGACATTAAGACATTACATTAAGTAATTAAATAATAAAAATAATAATTATTATTCAATAAACAAAATAAACTATTTAAATAAACAATAATTAATTATTTTTTTTTTTTTTTTTTTTGCAATTAATTAAAATAAAAACAAATAGAATTTTTGATACAAACTTTTAAATAATAATTTTGTAATAATTTTTATGTTAATTAATATATTTTGATTTGTTTATTATTAATTTTTCTACATTATTTATACAAATGAAAAGCAGAGAAAGAAAGAAGAAATTAATAAAAATATTCAATAAAAAGAAAAGAAAGAAATTATTAATTAATTAATTAATTTTTATTAATTCTCTCCCACAGTTTGTAGAAACCATTTGAAATGGTTTGTAACTTTGATAATACACTGTGAACGGATTAACAACTGTGTTTTTCGTACAATAATTTGATGGAGATTTTTTAATGATTAGAAGCAGAAATTTAATTAAAAGACAAATAATTGTTTTAAAATTATTTATTTTATTTTACAGGAAATTAAATGTTAGCTAGTAAATTAATTAGAGAAAGAAAAATTTGATTTATTTTGTTTTTAAAAAAATCAGAAAGAGCAGCAATTGTTGTTTGATAATTGTTTTGTATTCCTCTTTGGTATTTTCTTTGATTTTCCTATTTAGAATGAACATTCATGGGCGAAATCCTTAAGTTTATTGCAATTGTCAGCTGGAGAGGGAAAAAAATAAGTATTTAATTTTTTTTTAATTATAAGAAAATATATTTTTATTTTAATAAACTTACAGTTGGTCCATTTATCTGCTGGGCAATTCTTGAAGAATTCATGGTAAGCACAGCCAATAATGAATCCGTGTTTTTCACTGCAGATTTTCTTATTGGGGTTCTTTGGTACTTTTGTTTGTTGTTTTGTGTATAATTCTTCGTGTTTTGTAGCGGCATTAAAGCAATACGTTAAACCGGCATCAACAACAGATTCCCATTCATCAGAATGTGGTAAAGACAACATTGATTTCTTTAATTCATCCTTGGTTACAATGCCATCAGCGGTCATACCGGTTGCGTTAAGAACACACTCAACGACACACTGGAAAATGTTTAAATTTGTATGTTTAAAAAAGTTTCTTTACAAAAATTTGTTTATATCTTACGGCGCCTTCAGGAATGCTAATTTCATCATCTTCTTCTGAGGAGGAGTCATCTTTAATACCGAACTCTTCGTCACACTTGTCAACTATGTCATCAAGGAAGAACATTGGGGCATCACAACAGTCATCACCGTCAATATCGACTGGTGGACGAATGCAATTTGGATTTGGCTTTTGACAATTGATTGCCTACAATCAGAGTAAATATTATTTTTATAATTAATTAATTAATTAATTTGTTTATTTAGTGTTTATATTAAATTTTTTACCACAACACCAACGATTAATAATAAAGCGACACGTGTTAAAAACATTTTGTTTGAATACAAAATTATTTATTAGTTATATAAAATTAATAAATTTATTATTTGAATACAAAACAAATTTGTAACTGATTTGTTCAAATGAAAGTTTCCATTTTATATATTCCGGGCCAAATGTATTTTGCTTGTTGTATTATTTTTTTAAAGAAATAAAGAAAAAAACTATTTAATTAATTTATAATAAACATTTAATTTACATGATGCTTAATCTATAAATAATCACTTTTTAATCTAAATACGTTTGATTTTTTTTGTTTTTTGGTATTTCACTATGGCTAATTTAATTTATTTTTTTATATTTTATTAATTTTTAACAGTTTCATTCAATGTTTTATTAATTTTATGTTAATTAATTTATAACGATAGTTTTATTTTTCATTTATTTTTTGTATTATTTTTCATCAATGAATATTCAAAATATTTATTTATGAATTTAATTAAAATTTCTTCTAAGATAAAACAATGTTTAAGAATAACAAAATTCACATCAAATTTTTATTATTATTATTGCTGCTTTGTATACAGATTATTATTTATTATTCATTTCAATAAAATTTACTAAAACTATTTACTGTTTATTTAAAAATTTAATTAATTAATTAGTTAAATCTTTAAACGGAAATCATTAGATAGATTTGTATTATTATTATTTCGTTTATAGAGAGAAAGAAAAAAAAAAAACTATTTTATGTATATAATTAAAGTAAATAAAAACTCAATTATTTGTTTTTATCATGAATTTGTATTAAATAATTATGCTAATTATTTATTTAATTTAATTAAAGTAATTTTATGTTATTATATTTATTAAATTCTAAATTTTGTTAAACATTTAATGAGAAATTCTGGTATAAAACCTTATAAATGTTTTTTTAAATTATTTATTTATAATACGATAGATGTCATGTTGATCGGTATGTATATTTATTATTAAGCAAATGCACACACTGAATATAAAATGTAGATGAGCTTTCTGCTGCCATAATAGAGATTTTAAATTAAAAACGAAATTCATTAACAATATCAGAAATAAATATTTAATTAAGAGTTATTAACATAAATTAAAAACTAATAATCATGTGCTAATATTATTTAAGAATAAAAATAAAGAATAAATTTTTTTATTTACTTTCACGAGTTAAACATTTCTTAATATGAATTTTTTAATTTTTTGTTAATTATTTAATCAATATTGTAAGTTAATTTGCATAATATTTATGGAATTTGTATTTTTATTTGTATTTATTTGTATATATTTGTCGTTTTAATTCTATTAATGTTATTTTTTTCTTTTTTTTTTTTAACCTTGAATTATGTTAATAATTTCTGTTGTTAAAAATACAAGAAAAATTTGTAAGCAAGTGAATAAAAGCTAAACAGATAGTTTTTTTTTAGCATAAAACATGTAAATGAGTTAAAAAAAAAACATGAAAAGAAAATAATTTTTTGGAATTTTTAATTTAAATTTGCGATATACCACGCATATAGTACTCAACAAACATGTAAAAATAATAAAACCATCAGCCAACAAATACATGTACAGTGATTGTCGTCAAACAAGCGATCAATGATTTGCTTTTTGAATAAATAAAAATTTAATAAATAAAATAAAATAAAAAAATCAACCAGAATGTAATGAATTTCGCTAATAAAGTGTGTGCAAAGTAGAAGAAAAATAAATACAAAATTACTTGCACTGTTGTATCTGTACTGTATAGAGATTTGTCTTGTGTTTACAGAAACTGGAATAATGTTTGTTTATTTTTCGTTAAATACAGTAACTTGGAATTGAGTCTAATTATTGAAAAGAAAGAAAAAAATAAATAAAGAAAAAGCGCTGCTTGTGCTTCCAATTCTCAACAATCCCCATCAACTACCAAAGAGCAAACAAAAAGCACAAAATTATTTTCAACTGTGAACACACAACAAAAAAAAAGGTAAAATCATTCAATTTCAGTGTGTATTTGGCCGTTGGATAAAGTAGACAGACAGCAACTAAGTGAAAAAATATTATACAAGCCGTTTTTGTTATTATTTATTCAACAAAAGTAAATAAATTTATTATGTTTTAGTTAAATTTATTAATTTTTATTATGTGGTAAAGTTTTGTTTAGGTGTTTACGTTGTGTGTTAAGAAAAGCTTTTACGCGTTTTTTGTTAATTTCGTTGATTATTTTTACAAAGTAAAAAGTTTATCATTCGTATACCAGTTACCCTTGTTATACATAAACATGATGTGGTTTTCTTTTCTTTTTCTGTTAATTACTAGCAACGTGTTGTAATTAGTTTGTGTTACTGTTACTAAGTAAAAGTGTTAACAAAAAGATGATCTTTTAATAAAAAATATATAAATAGTTTTGGATACAGCGTAGCTTTTATTGACTGATGGAATTTACACAAATTCAGAGATTCGACATAGATGTTAATGATGTCACGATTTTTATTTGATTTATTCTTATGTCGAAAAGAAACATAAATATGTTTATTGATTATTAAAATTAATTATTTACTTTGTTTTATTATTATTATTATTATTATTATTATTTGTTTTAATTAAATTAATTATTCTTGTCAGATTATAACATTTTAATTATTTGTTTTGGTTTTGCTTCACCGTTTTTTTTGCACATTTAATGGGATTTTTATTTTCATTTTTAATTCTTGTAAAATTTGTATTCGTAGTTTTAAATTAAATGTAAATGTTATTAGAAATTATCATAAATACAGTAAGCATTCAATGTTTTTTTTTTTTTTTTTGGTTAATAATCATAAAAGTTAATTATAAACGATGTTATTTCTATTAAAATAATTAAAATCCGGTTACGTTGTCCAAGTCTTTAGAAATACTTTTTTCATTTTTCACATAAATAAATGCCTTAAATATATCTTTCATTAAAAATAATAAGATAAATTTAATGAAAGCAAAAAAAAAAAATACTAAAAACCATTGTGAAAGTAGATCATGCAATTGTGCATTTTATTTTTATTTATTATTAATTACTTTTACCTTTGTTAATATCTTTTTTATTTTAATTTTAGATGCAAAGCACACGTAATTTTATAACAAAAAATTTACAAAGAGTTACAACAAAATTAAGTATAAATGGTAATAATAATAATAACATTAATAATGGGGTAACGTCAACAAGTGTAATATCAGCACCAGCAATAAATAATAAAATAAATTCGTATGCAACAACAGTAACGAATACAGATGTTGTTTGTCCACATTTACTGGCAAATGAAAGTGAATTGGAAAATGCAAGGCCATATAGTGAGGTGCCCGGGCCAAAGCCATTACCAATACTTGGTAATACATGGAGGTATGTTTAAAATTATATTTATAATTATTAACACTGATTTAAACATTAATTATAATTTATATATAGAAATGTTTTAAAGGTTATAAACATTTGTAATTATACCAGTACTGTGGTACTCTGCTAACAACGTTTCTACTATTAAAATTCGTTACCACAAATAAAAAACCGTAAAAACCCATAACACTGTGTGCTTTTTTAATGATTTTAATAATTTTATTACTCAAAAAAAAAACAATAAAGTTTTTGTTTTATTAATTAATTAACGATTAAAAATTTTTTTTATTATCTTTTCTCTAAAGATTTGATTATTTTTCTGTAATAATTTCCAAAAGTTTTATTAAATTTTTCTTACTGTATTTCGTTAGTTATTCAGTAATCGATTTTTATATCAATGTATTTCTGTAGAGATTTTAGTTTTTGTTGATTACTTTTTTGCGTTAAAAACTTTCTTTCATTTATCTTAAATTTATGCAGAAAAATCCTGTAGTTTTTCTATTTAAAATCATCAAAATTGTTTTTACCTGTTGCTATTTACAACTTTTTAATACGGAAATTTCTTATTATTTAATTATTTCAATTATTATTATTGTTGTTAAATTAAAAAATAAATAATTTTATTCGCTTTCAATTTTGATTATTTTGTTAATTATTTCTTTTTTTTTTGTTGTTGTTGATGTTGAATGTGTTTATTTAATTGGTTATGAATTTGTTGAATTAAAAGTCGAAAATAATTACATTTTTCAATGGTTTAAATTTGGTAATTATGATGAGTAATATAGCCTTGGCACTTTTTCTTTTAGTATTTTGGTTACTTGGGTCAAGGAGTTACACTAAATTACTGTGTTTATTGAATAGAAGATCAATTTACTGAAATATATAACAACGTACAACACTTACAAGCGGCTTAACAAAGTCATATTAAATTTTTATTACAACGAAATAGCGACAAATTTCACTTCCTTTAATAAAAACTAAAAAAAAAAAAATCAATAAAAAATCAAACTCAAAACTCAAAAATCAATGTCATTGTTATTTTGCACTAATATTTGCATATTTTTATTGTTAATTTAATTTAATTTATTTATTTATTTTTCACATTACTTAAGTTATTTTTCTACTTGAATTGTTTAATTTTTTATTATTCGTTATTGTTAAAAATTGCATAAAAAATATAATGCTAATATTTATTTACATTAAAGCAGAGAAGAAAAAAGAGTTTTTTTTTTTGCTGTTTAATTTTTTATTGTCGTTGATTTATTTATTTAATTTTCTGTCTGTGCTTTTTTTTTCTTCTACTGTAACGGCTCAACATCAATAATCGTTTATTTACTTGTTTTATTATTTATATTAAGTTTAAACTATGCGTTAAAATAATTATTGATGTTGTTTTTTTTTTTCGTAAATCTTTTAAATCTGATTAACATAAATTTTTATAAAATAAGAAAATAATTAATTCAATTTATTTAAGAAAAATATTTAATTAAATATATTACGTTAATCCGTCAATATTTAATTAATAATTGTGGTTACATTGTTAATTTTAATTATAAACGAGTCATTACACTAAATACACTTAATTACTATAAAAGACTTGAAAATGTTTAAGAGAGGAACCTGGTTTATTATTAACTATTATACCAGTTATCAGTATTGTATATAAATTATACCAGTTTAGTTAAAAAAATCATTAAAACGCAATAATTTTCTAAAAAAATAATTAAATTTTCTAATTATTTATTGATATGCTTCAATGGTAATAGTTTTTTATTAAATTATTTATTTTACTTAATTAATAATAAATAAATTAAATGCAATTATAATTATTATTATTGTAAAAAAAAGCCTTAAATGTTGTATTATTGTTATTTGCTTATTAATTAATTGTATGGTTAAATTAATTCGCACTTTAGCTAAGTGTTTAGCGTAATGACATTGAATTTATATATTTATTTATTTTCTAGTTAATTTAATTTTTGCTGCTTTTTTTTGTACGCTTTGTTATAAGGAAATAATTGTTTTGCATGCAGTAAAGAATGTTTAACACTGTTGTTGACTCTTTAGCGTTGTTTTATTCTTTCTTATGTAATATGTTTTTAGTTTTTATGTTTTACCTTCGGTAATAAAATAAAATAAGAAATGAAAACCACAACTATACGTATTGATCTTGACATAAATTTTATCTATCATTTGTACTTTATTTGATTGATTATAACACAATTTTTAATCATTTTTACCACATAAAATACTATATTATGCTGTATTTAGTTATGTGCATTTAGTGAAAGGAATTCTTTTCTTTATTTATACATTTCATAACGATTCAATAATTAATTAAAATTTACGTTTTTCTTCTTTTTTTAATATAACAGCGTAGTAAAGTCTGTCTTTCGTAGCTATTTCATTAGCATAATTTTTATTTCTTTGTTTATTTGTACAAATTCTTCTCTCTTTTATTAAAATATTTAGTCGTTAATTAGCATATATTTAAAAAAATTAAATTTGCTTGTAGTTTTGAATATTATTAATAATTGTTTGTAGCAAAAAAAAAAAGCGAAGCGAAAACGAAAGCGAAATTAAAAGAGTCTAGATTTTTGGTATTAATTTAAGTTAATTAAAATAAAATTCATTAATATTGTTAATGGCTTTACAAACGGTCTAATCATTGAAATATTGTCTGTAGATTTTCACATTTTAGCTTCTTCATTTCGTTAGCAAAAATCACAATAATAGTACCGCATTTTACGGACTATAAGACGCGACTTTTTACTTTGACAAAATGAACTCAAATTTTGCGTGCGTCTTATGGTCCGAAGGTATGTATATTTTTGCTAAAAATCATCTTATGGTTCGAACAGAATCAACACAGACTACGTACGCAGAAGTTAAAATATTTTAACGTTGGCTGCTTTCTATGTAATCGGTTTAATATATTTTCCAGCATTTTAACTTTTTCGACATTTCTTATGTAGACTATATTCTGCGTTGATTCTGCTCGTGGAATTATAAATTTTAGATGCGTCTTATCGTTCAGGGTGTCTTATAGTCCGTAAAATACAGTTATTCACTTTTACTATAAATTTATTTTTATTTGCAGACTCATAAACTCATGAGTTAGGCAATGTTAATATGCTTTATTATTATTACTTAACTTTTGCTTTTATTATTATTATAATAATTTTTCATTAATTTCTTTATCATTTTCTTAATTGCTCACTTGATTTAAGTATAT
Organism: Ptychoptera contaminata; assembly: GCA_963942525.1. NCBI lineage: Eukaryota > Metazoa > Arthropoda > Insecta > Diptera > Ptychopteridae > Ptychoptera > Ptychoptera contaminata. Next base: position 35,215,554 of record OZ012638.1, on the reverse strand, counting down.
TATTTCTTAATAAAAATTTTTCCAACTACTTTGTTTAATTTTAAATTAATTTTCTACTCAGTAGGTCAATAGTAAGTAGTGGTTTTGTATCCACTTGTTGTTTGATTTTTTTGCATATAAATAAATTAACAAAGTTTCTTAGATAAACCGGTTACAATCTTGTGAATTTTGTTAACTAATTAAATCAGCAACAAAAAAAAAATGATAATTTTCCCGTTGAATATCGAAGTGTGCCACCAATTGTATTACAAACAGATTTCTTGTACGACTTAAATACAAGAAACTCTTCTAAATCTATTAATGATTTTATTACATTGACAGTCTTAATTTACTAATTTTAAGTAAAAGTTAAATTACTAGAAACTGAGTGAATTTCATTTTAAACTAACATTCGGTTTAGTTTTTACTATCGATAGAGTTTTGTCTACTTTTTTTTACCAAACTTTTAAGTTACTTTTTTTTATTACAGTTTTTATTGAAATATTAAAAATAAATAATAATATTTTTTATTATAATTTACATTTTATTAACTAAAACTTTCATTTTTTATTTTTATAACTAATCATAAAAATTATATTTTTATTCACTAATCATACTTATTTTAATAGTAAAACTAAAAATTCATAATTTTTGTCATATAATTGTGCCATCATCATCCAGCAAGAATGTGTGTCATTTGATTATATTTTTTCTTTGTTATCTTTTTTTAGAGTATTTCCAATCATTGGCCAATATCAAATATCAAATTTAGCTGAGGTAACATTTGTATTGCATAAAGCATTCGGACGTATTGTACGTTTAGGCGGATTATTGGGGAGACCAGATTTATTATTTATTTATGATACAGACGAAATTGAAAAGGTAAGAGAGTTCAGCTTATTTAAATTTATTTTTTACATTTAAATCAATGAAAACAAAGTGTTAAAAGAGCAACAAACTAGTTATGAGAAAACACTTTGTAAAAACACTGTGGGTTGTAGCAACAATAATAATAAGACACAGATTATTATGCAAGAAAAAAATATAAAACTATGCGATTTATTTTATTATTAAATAATATACATTGTGTATGGCCATGAAATAGTGGTTACTTCTTAACATTTCATTTCAACAATGACTATGCTGACTTTCTTGTGTCAGTTTTTCATTATTTTGATTATGTAAAAGTGTTCAGTGTTCAGTAAAAGGTCACTAACCAGTTAACCTAGTTACTATGGATAAATAATTAATCTGTAAATCAGTGTATTGCAAAAAAATATATAAAAATTTCTACAATTAACAAATAAAAGGTCATAGTAAATTCGTAAATTTCACAAATTTAATGTTAAAAAAAATTCAAATTTGTGTTACAACGAACTAAACAGCCACACCTGAATATCTAATTACTTATTCATTACACTTATTGATTTTGCTGCTTGTAGCTTGTATTAATATTATTCTACATGTTTAATATAAACAAGTTTTATCAAAATAATATATATTTTACCTGGTGTTTGTGTAAAAATTGATTACTTAATGTTTTTCGATTTTCAGTCATAACCATGACGAGGTTATAAATATATGTGAAAAGTTAAGAAGTGTACAGACCACACTCACACGATTATTAGCTATAAACATAAATGTCGTTAATATTTGACTTAAATAAATATTTAATTATTTATACTTTCTTGTGATTTTCGTTTTCTTTTTCTTCTTCTACGTGTGTTTTTAGGTTTTTTTTTTGAGTAATACAAATATAAATTACTTCTGTTGTGGTTTATTCATCTGCTATTGGCAATGAATGAATTTATTTTATTTGAATTAGCAAAAATATTTATTAATTAAGTAACGAATGTTAATGTTTTTGTTTTAATATATAACCTCGGATTTTTAGAGTTATTACTTACTTGATGGTACATAATGATGATGGTAATGATGATGATGGTTATTTATTATTTTTATTACTTCCTGATACAGTGATTTATTACATTGACTTGTTGAAGGAATTAATTACTTCTTTAAATAATATTTCTTTTCTTTAGTTTGTGTTGAAAAGAAATACGTTTTCTCTGAATTTAATCTACTGAAGAATCGTATTTAATCTTCTGAATAATTGTTAACATTAGTTAATTCAGTCTCAGCAACATTACAAATATGTTTAACTTGTACACAACAATCATATTTATGCTGAACAACCGAAATTATTAATGTTAAAACGTGTACACAGTCACAATATTTGATTTAGTGAAATTTTTTTTTATTTCTATTATTGCTGTTGTGTATCAAATTATTTTTTCTAATAAAATAATATTTATTTAATAATTTTATTATTATTTTTTACTCCATGAAAATGTTTATTTATTCATTGTCATTATGTTTTGTTAAATATTTTATTTAAATTATTATAATTAGTTGGGTAATCATATGAAGAAGACGTAAAGCAGTACTGTACAGTAACAAGATAAAATCAGATGAATTGTTATGGAAGCGAATAATCAATCAATTCTGGTTTTGTGTGATTTTGAAGTTTTTTATACGATTTTTTGCTATGACATTTTGTATGGGAATCCCATTTTAATATTGCTTATAATGTATTTTTTCGTTGGTAATCTATGTTAATTAAACAAATGTATTGGAAAAAATGAATTTTAAGCCATTAATAAGATTCTTTTTTAATTTTTAACTCATTCTGTCTTTAAAAACGTTTATTAATTAATGTTTTTCTTAGCTGATGCTACTTTTTATGCGATTTTCTTGGCTATTTCTTTGAATTAATGCGGTTTCGATACGTGAAACGTATCCCTATTCATTAGTCGTAAATCGTATTTTTTATACATTTTACTGCGGAAAGTATCTACCGCATAAAATAAGAATTGACTGTATTTATTGCTATAGGAAATGCACTGTATTTTCAATCATTATTGTTCTATTAAAGCAGAAAGGTCGCTACTCATCAGTAATTAGAGTTTTAAAATTATATTTCTTGTAATTTTAATGCTTCTCCCAGAGATAATCAAGACTAATCAAAATAACTCAGCAAATAGCATTAAAAAACAATTATCCAAAGTAGGACAGAAAATTTGTATCTAGATGATAAAGAATTTATTTATATAAATTTTCGAAAGTTTGAATTATTTTTTAACAACATTGAAGGACGAAATGAGTTTTTTTGCTATCATTTTCACTTTATTTCATTGAAATTATGTTCGAATTTATATCAAAAATATTTCTAAATGTTGTTAATTAAATGTTATTTCTAAAATTTAATATATTTAATACATTTTTTTGCTGGTTAGATAGGATGTTGCATGCTAGAAAGCGTTGTAAATTTTTTAAAAAATATTATTTTATATTTTTTTTTTGTTACAAAATAGATAATAGCGAAGCATTTCAATCCATTGTTTTGATTAATTATTGACACTTTTTTTGTGCTTTTATCATGTTTGAGTATTATTCATGCTTTTACGTTGATGTTTTTTTCTTCTATTTCATTTCATTAAATTTATAACTCAGTTAACACCGGAGTTTTTTTTACTTGTTTTTTCACTGTTGCTGGTTTTGCTGTTGCTTTTAATGCTTGCATTGTTGTGAAGCAATTACAGTCTATTGTCGTGTTTACGAATTCATTGAAATTTTATTAATATTCTTATTTAAACACACAAACAAAACAATAATTTACGTTCTTGTATAACAAAAACTAGGCTTAATAATTATAAAAGCAAAAGATTGGCTTAATTTGTAGCAAGTGTTTTGCTAAGAAAACATTTTTTTTTTTGTATCTCCCTGTTGATCGTAATCTCTTTCTGTTTTTTTTTTTTTTTTACCTTGAAACTAATAAATAATGTAAAATAATTTCTTTTACAATTAATTAATTAATTAATGAAATCTAGAGCAATGAACCGCCAGAACCATAACCGCAGTAATAAAGTCATTATATAGGTTTTATTGCTTTATTCTTATTACCTTGTTTACTGTTGCTGCTATTATTATATATTTCTATCATTATTATTATAAAATTTATTATTATTATCATTATTATGTTTTCAATCTCTTCGTTTGTTCATATTTATGAATTAGAAAAGAAGCCAAAGCATAAATAAATATTTATCTTAACGCGGCGCAACGCACATATCTATGATTACACATTTTTTGTAGGTTTTTGTGTTAATTTTTAATCTTTTTAATAAAACTTTACGCAAATCTAAACGATAATTATTTGCTAATTATTAATCTGTATTTTCAGTGTTATCGTAATGAGGGACCAACGCCGTTTCGTCCATCGATGCCCTGCCTTGTCCAATACAAATCAGTTGTAAGACGTGACTTCTTTGGTGATTTACCTGGTGTTGTTGGCGTGTAAGTGATAATTTAATATTAATTTTCTAGAGTTTTTTTTGATTAATTAATTAATAATTTCCTTACAGACATGGTGAACCATGGCGTGAATTTCGTTCTCGTGTACAAAAGCCAGTTTTACAATTATCAACGGTAAGACGTTATGTTTCACCATTAGAAGAGGTTACAAATCAATTTATCGATCGTTGTGTTCAATTATTAGATAATAATAATGAGTTACCAGATGATTTTGATAATGAAATACATAAATGGTCCTTAGAATGTGAGTAGAAATGAAACAATTACTTAATAAAATATTAATTAATTTAATTTTTTATTAATAGGTATCGGTTTGGTTGCATTAGATACACGTCTCGGTTGTTTAGAATCAAATTTAGATGATAAATCCGAGCCACAGCAAATTATAAATGCGGCTAAATATGCATTACGGAATGTTGCAGTTTTAGAATTAAAATTACCATTTTGGCGATATATACCGACACCATTATGGACAAAATATGTTAACAATATGAATTACTTTGTCGAGTTAGTTTAATTTATTATAGAATTACTTTGTTCTATTTATTAATTATTTAATTATTAATTTTATTAGAGTTTGTATGAAATATATAAAAAATGCAACTGAACGTATGAAAACTGCTGATAATCGTACAATGGCTGAATTATCATTATTGGAGCGTGTTTTGAAGGCGGGAAATAGTGAGAAAGTTGCCTGTGTTATGGCTTTAGATTTAATACTTGTTGGAATTGATACGGTATACAGAAATTAGTTAATTATGCAATCAATTTATAAACTATTTGTACAAAATTATTTCAGATATCAATGGCAGTTTGTTCAATTTTATATCAATTGGCGACACGTCCAGAAGAACAGGAAAAATTATATCAAGAATTGAAGCGTGTCATACCCGATCCAAGTACACCATTAACTGTACAAACATTAGATCAACTGCATTATCTGAAAGGTTTTATAAAGGAAGTATTCCGTGTGTACAGCACGGTTATTGGTAATGGTAGAACGTTACAGGAGGACACAGTTTTATGTGGTTACCGCATACCAAAAGGTGTACAGGTTGTATTTCCAACAATTGTCACTGGTACAATGGAGGAGAATGTTACCGATGCAGCCAGTTTTCGACCGGAACGTTGGATGAAAGAGAGCCAAGGTGGTTTCAATGGAAAATTACATCCTTTTGCATCATTACCGTATGGACACGGTGCTCGTATGTGTCTGGGCAGACGTTTTGCCGATCTAGAAATGCAAATTCTATTAGCAAAAGTATATTTAAATTTATTAAAATTTGAATTATTTATTTATTTATTTATTATTTTAGCTTTTACGTAATTTTAAACTGGAATACAATCATAAACCATTGGAATATGCGATAACATTTATGTATGCACCAGAAGGTCCACTCAAATTCAAAATGACAAAACGTGAATAAAAACACTTTTTGTGCTTCTAAATTATTTCTCTGTTTTTTTTTTATTTAATTTAAATCAATCTAAATCTTGTGTGTAAATTTAATTAAATTATATTTTGTAAAAAAAAATTAATGAATTAAGCGATAAACGGGTCATATTTGTGTGTTTTGCATATCTAATTACTGCAAATCCACCATTCAAATTTAATTTAATTTTTAAGCAAAGTGTATTCAAAGTGAACAAAATTATGAACAATAAGCCTTAAGCTTAGAAAATAGAATTCCCATGTATTTTTTTTTTAATTCCTTTACTAGTCTTTTAAGGCAATAAACTTTATTTCTGTATCATTATTATTATTATTATTATTATTAATTATAAACATTTTCCATTATATTTAATTAATTTATATTGTTTTCTTTTATTTATTTATTAAATTAAAATCGTCTGAAACGGAACTGTAAAGAAGGTAATCTATTTATGCAATTAATTAATTAATTATTTTTGTTTCATCAGCATTCAATCAGGATTAATATCAGCGTTGTAGTTTGCAGATCACTTTAAAATGGTCCATAGGGACATTTTTCGGTCAATGCTTTTAATTCATTGCATTCAGCGTCTATTTAAATTGAATGGAAAAAAAATTACATTAATTTATTTTTATGCGAAATAAAAATGATGGAATAATTACTTTGGGTAAATTTACCAGCTGGACAATTCTAAAGGTAATATAAATTGATTAATAAAACTGTGAGAAAATATATATTTTATTTAATCAAACCTTGATCGTTTGTGATTTAAGACAGCCAAGAATAAAACCGGAGATTGGATGGCATACTTTTTCGCCTGGTGTTAATGGTGGTAAAGCAGCGGCAGTGGCAAATTCATCTTTACGTTTAGCGGCCTCAGTGAAACATGTTTCGATAGCTTGTGCAAATAGTCCTGTCCATGCAGCGTCACCATTTGCTGCTTTTTCTGCTAATTTACTTAATTCTGCCTTGTTAACAACACCATTAGCGTACACATTTCCATTTGTGAGAATACATTCGGCGAAACACTGTGAAATCCATCAAAGAAAATAATTATTTATTTAATTAGATAAATTTTTAATTATTTTCTACATACACAACCACGTTTGTCGCCTGGTAAAGGTACTTTCATTTCACTTTTGCACTTATCAAAGTCAGTTTCGGGCAACATCATTGGAAAACCACAACAATCCTTGGGATGCTGTTAAGATAATTAAAAATTAATTAATTGAAAAAAAAAAAAATAAATAAACTGATTTTACCCCTTTCATAAATGCTTGAACAGTGCATTCCTGTGCTAAAGCACTCTGTAATTTAATTAATTTAATTAGTTTTTTTGTTAATTCTTTATTATTAATTCCATTTGACTTACACAAACGCCAAGCAGAACAACAATGAATACAATTTGTTGATACATTATTCACTTTTCACTTGAATTAAATTTATTTATTTAAGAACTCTTTATCGGTAACACTCTTGTTTGATGTTTGACCAACAGATTACAATTCCTATTTATACAATTTTATGTTTAATAATTTATTTTTTATTTCGCTTTTAATGGTCTGTATTATTATTATTTTTAATTATATTTTAAACAGATAAATAAACAAACAAGCAAAAAAATAATAATAAACTGACAAATTTTAATAACTATTATAAAAATGTTTCAACTAGATAATTATTTTTATCCGATATTGAATTTTCTATTAAAAAATAATAATAATGTTTATATTGTGACAAAAACTAATAAAAATTTCAAGGTATTCAAGGACATGGTGATGATAGTTACTGTACACAACTGTATGACCCTCTGTAATTAATTTTCTGTTGTTATATTATTTAAATTATTTTTTTTATTACATTTAATTGCTGTATGTTTGCTCAAATTATTTTTTTGGCATTTTTAGAGTTTTATATTTTTTCTTTCTCATTTTATTTAATTATATTATTAATATAATTTTAATTGGATTTATTTAATTATTTAATCTTATTATTATTGATGTGTAAATTTTTATAAATTCTGCGGTTGCCTACATTCAGGTGGTATTAAAAAAACTACTTAGCACAGACATTAACCATAAAGTTGGAGAGAATAAAGAACGAATTTTTAATTCTTTTTTTCTTCAATGAAATATTTATTTATTTTTCTATTTAATTAATTAATTTTTTTTTTTTGCAAAAAACATAGTTAATATAATAATTTGAATATATATCATTTAATTATGGTTTAACCAAATCTTGGGCCACAGTCTGGACATTGTTCAATATGTGTTTTCATATTATTGCAACGTTCAGCTAAAAAAAAAATAATTTTGTTTAATTTATCTGTTGATAATTTCGCTAATTATTTTCATAAAACTTACAGTCGGTAAACTTGTCAGCGGGACAATTCTGAAAAGATAATTAAAGAAATAACGATTAATACGGTATTTCAGTGGAGAATAAATGTAAAAATTTCATACAAGGAACATATTTCCAAAGACACATTTCATAATATAACCAGAAATTGGATGACATAATTCTTTATCATTGTCCTCATTATCATCATTATTATCATTTTGTGGTCCATTTACCATGTAATCATTAAAATCACTCATTTTATCGGCAGATTTTGTAAAACAGTCACTAACAGCATCTTTGATTATTTTTTGCCATGCAGGATCCGTTGTTGAACTGGCGAAAAGTGCTTTTGTCGCTGCTTGATCAACAACACCGTCACCTTTGTATAGTTTTGTCTCGTTAAAGGCACACTCTGCAACGCACTGAGAAACAAAAATAAATACTTTATTCTGTTATCGGAGGTATCGTACGGTTAACTGACACATCCGCGAATCGGTGGTGAACTTGGTGGATCACCATTCATATCACCGTGTGGCGGTTCATGATCACCACGAGGACCTCCATGAGGACCACCACCGTGTTGCCCATCATGCTTTCTACCATACTTCTCAGCACAACTATCAAATATTGTCTCCGATATAACATACGGTTGATCACAGCATTTTAAATCAAATTTACTTTGCTAAAAACAAGTTTAATTTCATTAATTAAATTTATAAATATGAATAGAAATTCAGAAAATTTCACTAACAACAAATGTCACAGCACCGATTAAAAATAGAAATATTATTAATTTTTCCATTTTAATTGTTATTTTAGTTGTATCCAAGTAATACACTGAATTCAAGAAACAATTTAATTACGTTATGAGAAGATACATTCAGTTTTATATACAAAACGTTCAATTCAATATAAAAAAGTCCCTTAACTAATTAGATTTTAATTAGAATTTTGTTATTTTTATTATTATTATAATTATCTACATGTGCTAATGTATTATTATTATTCATGTTAATATATTTATTAATTAATACAAATAATTTGTAACAGATAGTTTTTTTTTTTATCTATTTTCGATTGTTAACTGGTCAGTCATTAAATTCAAATCAACGGTCGTAATCAACATTAAACTTGAATTAATATATAATTATAATATTGCAATTAATTATCTATAGATATATAGATACATACGGATATTCTGTGATTTTAAATAGCGAAAATATTTTTTTGCGTGTCGTATGCAACGTTAAATTGTTTAAAGTTAATGATCCTTTTCTCGAATTGCACACGAATACTTAATGTTATCCACATTTAAGGCTTTTTTTAAATCTATAAACACTTTTCACATATTATTTTAATTAAATATATAATAAACTTCCTAAATCATAGTTAAACGGATTAAAATTATCAAGAAGAAAACTAGTGATAAAATTTAAAAGAAAATAGTTTTGATTATTTAAATAATTGTTTATTTATTAATTAATTAATAATAATTAGAAAATAATAAATTGATAAATATTATATACTGCGAGAAATTTTATTATTATTTTTATTACATTGTATAGTATTTTTGTTGTTTTCAAAAGAAAAAAAACTTTAGAAATTATTTAATTAAAGAAGAAACTACTATCCCCAGTGATTGGCCTTATTTATGTCTAATTTCCAAGTAAAATTTATTTCAATAAATAGAGAAATTATTTACATTTGTTTTTTCATTGGAAATGGTAGTGGACATTTCTCTAAATGTGTTTTCAGATGAGCACAATCAGCATCGTCGGTCCATTTAGTCGGTGGACAATTCTGCAAAGTAAAAACATGCAAAAAATTTAATAAAAGAAAGTAAACAAGCGATAAAGATAATAATATAGAATTACCCTAAATAAGTGTGAATAAACACATCCAATTAGAAAACCAGATATTGGATTGCAGATCTTTTCACCTGGATACTGTGGTGGTAATGCCATGACTGCTTTAAAATCTGCATCTTTGGCCATAGCTGCATTAATGAAATTATAATTAATATTTACGATTTATATTTGTATTTATTTCTTCAGTTACCCTGTGTATAGCAATTATCAAGTGCGGCCGTTAAAATTGGTACCCATACAGAGGTTGCGTTAATTGCTGATAAAAGTATTTTCGAAGAGTTTGCTTTATCAATAGTTCCATTAACTAGAATTCCGGTTGCATTAAACACACATTCGGAAATACACTAAATCATAGAAATTAATTAAAAAATCAATAATAAATAATCAAAAGTAAATCGTACACAACCACGAGGTGGCAAATTTAATGCTGGCGGTGGTACAGACAATGAAGCGGTTGCATTAACTTCCAATGCATGCAGTTTTGATTCATTCTCGAGAGAGCAATTCAGAAATATTGCTTCACTTAATAATGTCGGTGTTTTACAGCATTCGATTGGATTCTTAAACAAAATTATTAATTTTATTATTTCTATGATAAATAATGGATAAATTTAACAAACTTTAGCAACCGGTGGCCCAGCAAGACATTCTGGATTTATTTCTGCATTTATCTGTTGGAAAAATTAATTATTTTTAATTATTATTTAAATAAATAATTAATTAACAAACCGTAGTGATGATTAGCAACAAAAATCCAATTATTCTATTAAAGAACATTTTATCTGTGATTTTTTTGCAATCGTTCCAATGGAGTCTGTTAAGAGTCTGAACTTTATAAGTGCTTTAATCAGATTAATGTTTATTTAGGTAACTTAAATCACTTTTAATATTACCAAAAAAAAATAATAATTATTCGCCAATTGGAAGGATAAATTGATATTTTTAGCAATGTATTTTTAATTTTATTAAAATTCACAAAAATTTAATAACCACCGGATATATCAATTTTTATTTATTTATATATTTTCGTTGATAATTTGATAAATATATCCGGTTGTTCGTTGATTTTTATTGAATAAAAATAATTTATTTACTTTGACATTGAGTTAATTAGGTGTTGAAATTATTTTACAAACAAAAACTTTATTATTTTTGGAATTATTACCAATTTATTTATAATAATACGAAGAAAAAAAATAATTAAAATTAGTAAAGGGAAAGATTTACATTAAATTATATCTGGCTAATACCGGGAATAATTGGAAAATTTTCTCATTATTGTGTAAATATGTTAGTCTGTATTTAGGTGATATAGTATAAAAAAGCGACAAAAATGGTCGGAATTAAATTTAATTAAATTAGTTTTTTATACAAAATTAACAACAAAAAATAATTTAATTATTTATTTAAATGCAATTAAAGTAATGTTACAGATATAAATCTCTAAGTAAAACTTAACTGGTAATTTTTTGAATTTAATAAATTTATAAATGCCATGAAAACTAGATTAGTTATTCAGTTTATTGGTAATTCTTGGTGAAAATTATTCTTTTATTTGTTTTTTGAGGATTTTCTAATATAATTAATGATTAATTGATAGAAATAATTCAAACATGGATAATTATAAATTGTTAATTATTTACTATTATACGATATTTATGGTTTGTTTAATTATTATTCTTTTGGCATTCAAAATTCTACATTGGTTTTAAGAAAAATAAAAAATACTTTAAAGAATATTAATTTTAGATAATCAGTGTATTGCAGACATCAGATGCGGCTGTAGCATCAACTGCATCAGTGGATTGTAATATTTTTCCTGTTGTGAAGGAGGAGGTAAATTTAAAAAAATAATAATTAATTTTCATAAAAAAATAATTTAAATTAATAGAATTGCTGTGATCTGCCGGCATTAGTCGATCAACCAATACTTGACGAATGTGATAATTCTTTTAAGGATAAACCCAATGGGACCAGGGATTGTGTAAGTGAATATTTTTACTCATTAAATTTAAATTTATTTATTCTTGATATAAACAGTTTGTGAATGAATGTGTTTTCAAAAAACGTAATCTAATTAAAAATGATAAACCATCGATGAGCGATACTATTTTGATGGTGAACGAAGCAACCAAAAATACGCCACATTTGAAACAATTTTTACTAAAGTCGGTGGATTATTGTATGGCCAAGTATCAATCGGCCGAAGCAAGTGAATTGAAAAAAGTCGATAATTGTAATCCAATATATGAGTATTTAAGCGATTGCTTTTTTACATATTCATATCTGGTAATTACTCATCTCTTTATTTAAAAAAAAAAACAACGAAAATCTAATAAAAATATTTCCTTTACAGAATTGTCCCAAATCGGCCTACAAAAGTGACGGTGAGTATCGAATTTTAAATTTTTTATTTATTTTATTTATATTTATTTCTATTATTTTTGCAAAAATATGCAGTGGACGACTGTAAAGTAATAAAAAAATATTTGGAGGCATGTGCAACCAGATTTTTATAAATATTTAAAGAAAAACAAAAAATGAAACGATTATTTTGCAGTTGAAATGTTGGCGTGAATTTGTTTATTAAAAATATAAAAATTAAATATTTTTTTTCATTAGATATTTAAATGCTTATTCTTATTTGTTAATTAATTAATAAAAATATATATATTAAATTATTCATTCGTTTGTATTTCGACGGTATTTGTCGTTGATTTTTTTGTTGGTAATGCCATTGTAACAGTACCACCACCATCACCATCAGTACTTCCAATTATTTCTGGCCTTAAGCCGCGAATAGTAATGTCATAAACAACTTCCTCAATTTTTTTCACATCATATTTAAGTGCATCAAAACGTTTACGCAGGCCATCATTTTTTAAATTTAATAAACGAAAGCCCGCATTTAAATTACCAATAAAACGTGAAATATTTAGTGGACGTTCATAATCGCCAAGAGTAACTGAATTTGTGGCAAAACGTGACTAAAAAAATACAAAATTAATTAAATTCAAATAAAATTATTGTAAATAAAAATTAAAATACCAATTCAGATGCTAATTGAAGTAATCCCATTAAATAATCTTCAATATCTAAGTGAAATCCTTCTGTATGGGAATTTTTCACTAATGAAAACAAAATAAATATTTATTTAGCAATAAAATACATAAATTTTAAAAAACATTATATACGCACTTCCTAATATTTCTGCTGCTGTTTCTCGTGTAACTAAAATTCCTACTTCTAAGTATATTGTGAGTGCAATCAGAAACACAATTCGTTGCGTTAAATGGTACCAGTGGTCACAATATCTAAAAAATAAATTTATTATATTCAATTATTTATAGGAAACGTAATGAATTTTTAAACTACCTGTAATACTGTCCAGGTGGTATAAGTTTCGCTAATTTTAAAAATCCTTCACGGCATTGTTCGAATTTTTTTCTGGCCTCTAAACAAGCAGATCCAGCTGTAAAGGTAACACAATGAGTCATTTTTTATCTTTTTTTTTTTCATATTGAATTTTATTTACTTTCTGTTAGTTTTGAGTGAATTATTTGTAATGCAATGGTTGCATCTTTTGCATTATGATCAATTTCTTTAACAATAACACGAATTGACTATAAATAAAAATAAATACAAAGAATTATAATAAAAACACAAAAAAGGGTAAAATTCCAAACAAACTAACCTCACGCAATTCTTGTTCATTATTTAAATACTCTTGATACTTGGTAAATATTTCTTTATTTAGATTTTGCATTATTTTATTTGGAAATTGAATATAATTTTTTGAAATTATTATTTTCTTAACAAATAAATACTTTATTCTTCTTTAATAAAATTTGTCAAGTATTTTGTATACTACAAATGATAACAATAATAAATATAATGACAAGTGATTAGCGGTGACAATGACGGCATAATTCATGCAGTACTAGAATCCTGATAAATGAAAGGAACACAGCCTAAAATGTGCATTATGCGATTAACGTCAAAATAATTTTAATAACAAACTGATACAAGAAATCAAAAGTAAATTATGGAAATACCAAGTACTTCTGGAAGAAATGCTAAAAGGCAAAAAATAGAATTAATAGATCAATTAAACAAAATATGTGAAACAACAGATGAAGAATTCGTGGATGAAAATTTAATTACAGTACCTATTCCAATAACCGGTAAAGTTTTATTATTGTAAAATTTAAAATAAAATTCTTAGCTAGAACTTTTCAAATGTAGCTAAGAAACAACACATTGATCCATTAAATCCCTTAATTAAAGATGAAAAATTAGACGAATTTATAGATTTTGATCAGGATAAAATTAATGAATCGTTGACCGACGAACAACAACCGCACACCTGTATTGATTGTGTTCCATGCAAAAAAGATGGTAATTTTATTAATTATTGGTTTTCTCTTCCCTCACGTTTAATATATTATTATTTTAGCCATAAGTTATGTTAAGGAAGCAAAATCACTTAGAAATTCAAGTAAGATATTCTTGTTTAATTATTTTTAACAATTATCTTGGCTAATCTACTAAAAAAAATATTTTTTCACAGTTGCTGACATCAATGAAAAAAGTAAGAAAATTAAATATTTTTGAATTAAAGTTTTTCCGCTAATAAAAATTCGTTGTCTTATATTTTTTAGTAAATTCTATCAATGCAGTTCGTAAGATCATTCATTAATTAAAGTGAAAACAAATTATAATGATTTCCTCTTTTAGTTAAAACACGTTCGATGGAACAAAGAAATATATTTTATTTATTAAAACATATAAAAAATACATTAAGCGGTTCGAATGTAAATTATTATTCTGGTATTGACCGTAAGGAATTTATATTGAAATTTCCATTGCGTTCAATTAGTTCAATAATACAATTAGAATCCGAATTACTGGAGAAAAGATTCGCAATAAATTTAATAAAATATTTACGAACATTAAAGTCAACGGATAGTTATGAAATAAAAAAAGCGTTTCGCTACTTAATCACTGATGAATTATTATTGCAGCATGAATGGAATGGAAGTAGTGATAAAGATGCATTAAATAAATATAAATTTTTTTCAAAGATTCTGCCGACAGCTTGGTGCTGTGAAATTTATGATAAAGAACAATATATATCGGATGTGTTGACAGTTATGAAGATGAATAAGGAACACCATAAAACGCCAATTCTTTAATGATTATTATAAATAGAAAATTGTTTTTTATTGAATATAATTTTTTAAGTTTAGAATTAAATCCTTCCAAAATTTTTGATTCTCTTCCTCTATTTGCTGTATTAATATTTCCATTTTTCATTTCCAATGGATAACTATTTTCTCCTATATTTTGTCGTCTTCATGATGACATTTGGTAAACAAATTTCAGAAACACAAAAGTACATCAAAACAAATATTAATTCACAGATGCATCGATAAGTCTAGTACCTTGTTTTAATATCTGGCAGTACTAATATGTTGGAAAACAATGCATTTGAAAAATTATTTTGATTAGTAAAAATTTTGTTTGTCATATTTTGTCTAACGATTTTAGGATTCTATACAGGTTTAATCACCAAAAATAATTAATAAAATTTAAAGTTTAATTAATTTGATAAATATAATATACAAAAATTCTTTATTATAAACATATTTTTGAATACAAAAAAAAATAGATTATTATTTAAATAAAATGTACGCAGCCTAATATTTGAATAATAAAAATTTTATTAAATCTTTTGTTCCACCCTACGACATTTGTTGTAACGAACTATTACGAAAAAGAAAACCTGACGTACGCGCTATATAAGCTTCATTTGGTATTTAATCAAACGAGAAAATAGAAAAAATAGAAACTTTTTATTAATTTAATTGCGTTAAAATAGTAAAATAATGGCACAGAATATAAATCCAGAACATCCACAGTCATCAAATCGTTCAAAACAGAATGAAGAAACATTTACAATAAAAGATAATCATGCTGTTAGTAAAAGGTAAATTTCTATAGCTTTTTATTTACCTTAATATTTTTAACCTATAATTTTGCTCTAATATAAACAAAAATTTCTAGTGAATTCTTTACTTATAAATACAAATAAAATGTTTACTGATTGTGTAAAATGTGTGTGTTTACTAGATTACAAAAAGAGCTGATGGTATTGATGATGTCGTCGGAGAAAGGAATCTCTGCTTTTCCAGATGGTGATAATATATTTAAATGGATTGGAACGATAAGTGGGCCCGAGGAAACCGTTTATATGGGACAAAAATACCGCCTTCAATTAGAGTTTCCAAATTCATATCCGTATGCGGCGCCCCATGTTAAATTTTTAACACCCTGCTTTCATCCAAACGTTGATCTGTCCGGTTCAATATGCTTAGATATATTAAGAGATAAATGGTCCGCATTATATGATGTACGGACAATTTTATTATCAATACAATCATTATTAGGCGAACCAAATAATGAGAGTCCACTGAATGTGCACGCATCATTTCTGTGGAACAATCAAACAGATTACAAAAAATATTTAACCGATTTCTACGAAAAGCATAAAGACAATTGAGAAAATATTATTTTCTTCGATTATTTATTATAATTATTTCTTGATTTAGGTGTTTAAATGTTTTTTTTTTTAAGCATAAGGAAAAAAGCAAAGAAAAATATAGTTAATTATTTATGATTAATTTCATTTTTTTATTTTATTTGTTTTTTTTTTTGCATCAGTTTCTTGTTTCATACTTATTTTGTGCGTTTGAAGCATGTTTATTACTTTTAAGTTTTTGATCTTTAATCCCATTATATGTATAAACCAATTAATATTATTATTTTGTTAAATTAGAACTTCCTATTATAAATAGAAAGATTTTTAAATTAATAAATAATTAAGCACAGTTTAAAAATTTAGAAAAACATGCAACATTCCCTGATTAAGAAAAGAAAAACGATCTGAATGAAATTCATCAATTAATTGAAATTAATAAATAGGAAAGAGAAGAAATTACAACATCAGTGTCTGATGGATTTATATTATTGAGAACAAAAGCAACAAAAAGCCTTAAAAATGTAATTTGTAATTAAATTTTTATTCCTTTAATCATTTTTTTTTGTCTTTTTATAAATTATAATAAAATATTTTTAAATTAAATAATTAATTTGTTTTCTTGTCTTTTTTTTTGGTTATAGTAAAATTTGATATTTATATTGCTTTGGAACTTTTGACACTATGACCCGACCATCATAGCTTAATGAGGCGAATATCCATGGAGCTGCGTTACTCCATTCAACGCAATATACAGAGTCTTCGTGTTGATCAAATGTTTGCAATAATCCATCCTCCAAGCTAAGAATTCATTTTTTTTTAAATTAATTTTTCTAAGTACTTTGGCATATCTCTTTTTATTTACCGTTCTTTGTTAATGTTTTCTATTTCTTCTGTCTGTGCTTCGGAGCTAACACTACCAGCACATGTTAATAATATTTTACAATCGCTGCTGCTGGTTAATATTAATTGGTCATGGAATGTATTGAATCTAACGCTCCAAATCCTAAAAATTAAATTAATTTAATAGAAACTACATTATACTAATGTTTCTTTACCAATGAGAATGATCGGTTCGTGAGAATACTGGTTCTTTAATATTACGACTGTCCCATATTTTTAAACTTCCGTCATCTCCACCTGTGGCAATGTGACATTGTTTATTTGGATTGCAATCTAAATCACGTACAAGTTGGGTGTGTGCATCTTCAATAACCCAAGAGCAATGATTAGCATCTCGTATATCGTATGATCGAATGGAACAATCATGCAATGCAATAAATTGATTTCCTTGATGATGTTGTGACCATTTGCCACCAGAAAATCGTGGTATATTCTTTGTATTAATTTCAGCAACAACTCTACTCGCAGCTTGTCCAACATCAAACAAAATTACTTTTCCATCAACAACCACTGCCACACTATTTGAGTCAGATGGATGAAACTCTGTCGTTTTTATATCTGAACCATATGAGTCTACTTTTAAAAATTCAGCACTTTCGAAAGAAAGAAACTCTTGAGTTTTATCGTTGCAATCGAAAGATTCGGGCAACTTTAATAATACAGATTGCATTACAACTTGTGAACCTTTTTGAGAACTACAACATGATGCAATTATTCGTGCATCATGTGGACTGCAATTTAATTTCCAAACTTCTCCATACGGATGAGAAAATATCTAGAATAAAATATATTACCTTTAGGAGTTTATTACGAAAAAAATAATTCATTTTACTGACTTTTGATTCAATTGCTGAAGTTTCTTCATTTAAATCAATTAAATGTAGTTGGTTATTTGGCTTTAAAGATTGCGTGGCTATGAAGAAACGAACATCATTACTTTCAGCTAATTGAGATGCGAGTGCTCTCGCCTGTTAATGAACAGTTTTAATAAATAAAGAAAATTGATTTTCTTTTCAATAAAAACCTGAAATTCTAATCCGTAAATAATTGGACTTCCTTCATCCATTTTCAAGACTGCTAAATTTATTCTTATTACAATAAATAAATTATAGTTCTTAAATGGATGATTTCACAAATATTCAATCTAACCTAAGTTATTATTTGACATTTGATTTGTTTTGACATTTTAAATTTTTTGGACTCAATTTTAACAGTGTATTTGTTTTGAATTTTTTATGCATTTATTTAACCAAACTTTAATTTCTTATGTAAAATAATAACATGGAAAATGTATTTATCAAAAAGAAAACTATATTATAACATAAATTTAATAAGTTATTATAATAGAATTTATTTAAATAATAAACGATGTTATGCAGCTTCAATTAAAGGTAGAATTTCTGAACGTTGCTTTTTGGATAATTAATAAGTTTCTCATTAAAATATTGCAGAAATTGCTAGTGGTTATAAACCCAAAGAAATCGAACAAAAACACAATGATTTATGGGAAGAAGTACACCAGGAGCAAAAACATAATTTAAAAAATGAAAAATTTAGTATGATACTTCCGCCACCAAATGTTACTGGAAATTTGCATTTGGGTCATTCACTTACATGCACAATTGAAGATGTTTTAATTCGGTGGAAAAAGGCTAATAATTTCGATACTGTTTGGGTGCCGGGTCAGGATCATGCAGGAATTGCTACACAAATTGTTGTTGAAAAAATATTGAAAAAAGAAAAGCAGCTAAGTAGACACCAAATTGGTAAAGAGAAATTCATTAAAGAAATTTGGAATTGGAAAAATCTAAAAGAAAATAGTATTAATGGAGATTTAAGAAGAATGGGTTCTTCCTTAGATTGGTCTAGGGAATTTTTCACATTAGATGAGGTAATAAAACCTTAACAAAATTTATGCAATTAATCAAAAAATCATTTTTGTAGACACAATCTTTTGCGGTTCAAGAAGCATTTATTCGATTATTCAATGATGGATTAATTTATCGAGGCGACGGATTAATTAATTGGTCATGTGCAATAGAATCAGCAATATCCGATGTAGAAGTGGATAATATGGAAATTACTGGTCCAACCTCATTAGCTATTCCTGGCTATGAAAAAAATATTACGTTTGGCCTTTTATACGATATTGCTTACAAAATTTGTGATTCCGGTAAGCATAATTTATTTTTTTTTAAGTAAAACTAAAATTCAAATATAATGGATAAAATCATGTAGATAAAGAAATAGTTGTGTCAACGACCAGACCAGAAACATTATTAGGAGACGTAGCAATTGCTATAAATCCAAATGATGAACGCTACTCACATCTCGATAAATCCAATGAGAACAAAGTTTGGCATCCCTTCCGCAAAGAAAAAATCCAAATAATTTTCGATGAGTCGGTGGATATTAATTTTGGTACCGGAGCTGTTAAAATAACACCAGCTCATGATAAGAATGATTTTGCTTTATCAAAACGGCATAACTTACCAGTTGTTTCTGTAATTGACGAAAATGGTAACATTAGTAGTAATTATGAATATTTCGCAAATATACCAAGATTCCTAGCTAGAGAAAAAATCTTAAATGATTTAACAGATTTAGGATTATTTCGAAATAAGAAAAATCATTCAATGGTACTGCCAATTTGTTCCCGTTCGAATGATGTTGTCGAATATTTACTAAAACCGCAATGGTTTGTGAAATGCGAGAAAATGTGCAAAGCGGCAATCGAAGCAGTTGAGTCGGGCAGTTTAAAAATTTATCCAGAAAATTTTAAACAAAATTGGTATAAGTGGTTGTCCGAAAATAAAGATTGGTGTATATCACGTCAATTATGGTGGGGCCACAATATTCCTGCGTATAAATATCAATTAGGCAATGTAGACAAATGGGTTGCCGCTAAATCGGAAGCAGAAGCTGTAGAATTGATAAAAAATAATCATAAAAATCTTGACATCCGAGAAATACATTTAATGCGTGATCCAGATGTTCTCGATACTTGGTTTTCGTCATGTCTTTTACCCTTCTCTGCATTTGGCTGGCCAAATAATACAGCAGACTATCAACGGTATTATCCGTTGAATTTAATGGAAACCGGCCATGATATTTTATTCTTTTGGGTTGCAAGAATGGTAATGTTAGGCATACAGTTAACAGGGAAATTACCATTCAATGAAATTCTGTTGCATGGGATAATCTGTGATGCACATGGCAGAAAAATGTCAAAAAGTTTAGGAAATGTTATTTCACCAGAACAAATAATCAATGGATCTACATTAGAGGTATTGTAAAGATTATTTTATTAGATTATGAGGAAAAAATATTAAAACTTTACAAATTTTTTAGGAACTGAGAAAATCAACAGAAGAGATGTACTCACTTGGAATACTGAATAAAAGCGAATTAAAAAAATCACTCGATGGACAGGCAAAAATGTTTCCAAATGGTATACCAGAATGTGGCACAGATGCACTAAGATTTACATTATTAAACAATAATATTAAAAATCATTTTATAAATTTTGATGTCCAGCAATGTTATATAAACAAATTATTTTTTAATAAAATTTGGCAAGCAACACGTTACACTTTAGCAAGTTATAATAAAATGGATTTATCAAATGATGTAGCCGTAATAGATGATAAACTATTATTGGATATGGATAAATGGATATTAGGGAAGCTAACAAATACAATAAAAACATTGGAAAAGGCTATGACTGATTATAATTTCCATTTGGCAACAGCTGCTTTGAAAACTTTTTTCTACACATATTTCTGTGATGTTTATCTGGTGAGGATTCAATTGATTTCTCTTGAGTATTCACAATAATTAATATATTAATTATTATAGGAAACCACTAAACCCTATATGTTGTTAGATGAGAATATTTTTAGAAATCAATGTCACGTTTTGGCAACTTGTCTGACAGTGGGACTTAAATACATGGAAATCTTTACACCATATTTGTGTTCCGAGTTATTAGCTGCGTTACCAAAAAATATTGCTTTTGATGTTTGTGATTATAATAAAAATGATTTACTGAAAAATTTTGCAATATTTTTTTTAATATTTTAGATGGATAAATGGTTGCATGTGCAACTAGAAGAAGATGTAGAGAAAATTCTAGAAATTTGTGAAGCAATACGTACAGTAAAGAGTTTGAATAATATAACAAAAAAACATAAACCAGAAGTCCATTTGTTGATACTTGATGACAAATATAATGAATTAATAAAAAGTCAATTAATTAATATAAATACATTAACGCAGTGTAATAAAGTAAATGTTGAAGTTGATAGTAAAAAGTTCAATGAAATGATATTTTCCATAAAATCAACAGCAGGACATTTATGTAGATTTGGTTTGTTTTTATTCAATTATTTATTCAGATAATATAGTTAATTATATAATTCGCTTTCAGGAATAATGAGTGATAAAGAAAATAATAAACAAATAAATGCAACGTTGAATACGAAAAAGTTAATAAAATTAGAAACAGAATTGGAGAAGTTATTGGAAATTGTATCGTCGGATGGTTACAAAAATTCTGCAAATTTAAATGTACAGAAAAAACATGTTGTAAAGGTAAATTAAATCATTATTTCATTAATTATTTAATATTTATTTATTTCATTATAGATTGAAAAATTAAAAACTGAAATTTTAAATATGAAAAGAATCGAAATAGCTGAATAAAACATGAGAGAATTAGGTTGCGTACTTTTGCTGCGATAGCGGAAACTGTCATAATTTTGTATTTTATACAATTTTTTTTTATTAATTAAATGATAATCTTATAATTAAATACAAAATGTAAAATATGTATATATTTAACAAATCTGTTATATTATTTTATATTTATATTGATAAAATTAAATATTTGTGGAAGGTAATTGAAGTCCTTGCCTCATCTGACAATTGTTTTGTTTATTTACCTGCTGTCAAATCGATAAAACTTCCCGTGCTGCCAAATGTCATGTTGCTATATTGAATCGCTTGATAAACAAAAAGAAAAAGATTATTAAAAGGGAAAAATGGGTAAAGCTGTCAAAGGTACTGTAAAAGTAAAGAAAGATATTGCATCCAAAAGCAAATTAAGGAATTCTGCAATAAATAAAAATACAAAGAAAACTCAAGGTGGTTTAAAGTCATTTTTGAAAAATTTAAAAGAGAATACAAAGGGTCCCATAAAAGCAGTGGATGTGCTAAACACTGTTGAAGCCATACTTCCAGAAGCGTCCAAGAATACGGTAAAACTACTTGAAACAATAGCGAAAAAACAAACAACTGAGAATCCGATAAAGCGTATAAGTAAAAAAGAGAAAATTCGCAATAGACATTTAAATTTCCTAAAGAAAATCGAAGAGATCCAAAAAGCAAATGAGGAAACAATAAAACGTAAGAAACGTGAAAAAACAAAAATAGTGGGTGATCTGCAGCCACTTAAAGATTCTCTGGCATCTGTTGAAAGTTTATTAAAATATAAAGAAAAGGGCATCCAAAAGACCGGTGTTCCACAATTTGATAAGCAGAACGTAAAATCAGAGACTCAAAAGTCAGAGAGTAATAAATTTAAGAATAAGAAAAAAACCGATTATGGTGATCGTTTAAAGTATTTTAATTTATTAATAACTGATACACATTTTAAAAATAATCCACGACAAGTGATTACCGAGCATATACGCAACACAAGGCTAGTAGAGGAGGCTGCTGAGTCTGCCGCTACAACATAAATACAAAGTAATTTTGAACCGGTAAAACTAAAAGTAAAAATCAATTTTTTTTATTATTTTTTGAATGAACGTTTGGGGTTTATTAAATGTAAATAATAAATATAAATAGTCATTTCATTATAAATTAATGAATAAATATACTTTCGTTTATTGGAAAGCAATATCTCTGCTTTGTGTAATAATAATAAATAAAAATTGTTTCTGTTAAAAATAAAAATAAATAAATGAATAAAGTAAAAATAAAACATAATAAATAGAAATTGTCTTTTTATATCGATTAATTTGTTCAGGAAAAAATAATTCATAATTGGTAATGTCCACTTTGTACATTTGTGATTTCTCAGTTTTCTCGCTTGATGCACTTACAAGTTTCCGGGCTTACGTAAAACAAGAATATCTATTAAAATAACTTATTTATTAAGTAATAATAGCACTGGGAACATATCTTATTACTGGGTTACTAGAATAAACCAAAAATTTAAATTCCAAAATAACGAAAAAATTTATTTGTATACAAATCATCAATGAAAGTCGCTAATTAAAGGCTACAGTCTTGTCTTGACCTATAAAATCTTCTAGTTTCCCATGCCTCTCTTGTTACGTTATGCGTAACTCTACTATAGCATAAACTCTAATTAAAAAATGACCAAAAAAACAAATTATTAATTAATTTAATTACGTAAAAAAAATGAAAACGTGAATAACATAGACAATAATTAATTAAATAATAAACAGACATTCATAGAAGATCACCCTGTATTGTCTACACTACTTCTTACTTATTTCTATAATATAGATCATTTAATATACATATCAATTATCACCTTTTAGTTTATTTACATATCTGTAAATTTCTGAACTTATTTAAGCATGTTGTTCATTCTTTAGTTATCTCAATCGATATATATTGTTTGTAACGAACACTCAGTACTGGATTATTTAATAAAAAATATTTTCATTTTATTTATATGATTACGTTTTAAATAACATTTTATATCTCATAATCAAATATTGTTTTTGTGTTTTAATAAAATAAATTTGCGTGCCGTTGTGCTTGATCAATTTAATTAAATAAAATATGTTTGCAATAATTGTGGCATTCGTGTGTGTAGTAATGCAAGGATTTGCAGTTGGAAAAATATCAAATGATTTAGAATTTAGTCATTTGCATTCGAGAGAAGGAAAATGTGAGTATAGCCAGTGGATTAATGGGATCTATAGTGGATTAACAGTGCATTTTTTTTTTTCATAACGGATAAAAATAGTACAGTGTTTATTTGTACAGTTTCTGAAGTACAATTAACAAGAAATTATTATATTAATAATAAAATCATATTTTCTTTAAGAATTTCACACCTTTATCTAATAATTATCAATATTAAATTATTTTTCTTAAAGTTTTTCCATTTTATACAATCGGAAGATTTGCAAATAATGTTTGCACTGGTAGCAATGGATTGTTAGGTACGTGTGTAATACGTGGAGAGTGTGCTGATAATGGAGGTGTTGTCACGGGATCATGTGTTGCTTCGGTCACAAATCAAGCCGTTTGTTGTGTTTGTAAGCAATTAATATTCGGAATGAAAAAATTATTTGATTTATGAATAAAAAAAAATTTCTTAAAGATGAACGATCATGCGGAAGTACAACAAATTTAAATTCAACATATTTCTTTAATAATGGATACCCGAATGCTTTTGATGGGGGAGACCGATGTGGTATAACCGTACAAAAAATTTCACCAGACATTTGCCAACTGCGTATTGATTTTCTTGATTTTAATTTGGCGCAACCGAATGGGGACGGAATATGTGTTAACGATTTTATGGTGATTAGCGGGGGATCGACTCGTGTACCGCGTATTTGCGGAGAAAATACAAAGTCGCATGTGTATGTGAATTTTAATGAACGAGGCTCAATATCGATTGCATTTGATACAACCGAAACATACACATTTCATCGCCGATGGCATTTGCAGTTGTCCCAAATTGAGTGTGCCTCTGAAACATTAGCTCCTTCAGGATGCCTGCAGTATTACTTTGACGAAGCCGATAGTGTACGTAGTTTTAATTATGGCTCCTCACCGAACTCCAACTTTAATGGACTTGGGATTCCGGGCACGCGACAATTAGCGAATAACAGATATGGTATTTGTGTCAAAGTTGGACCGAACAAGTGCAGCATAGTTTGGAGTCAGGTATGTCACCTATTTCATTTTTTTTCTATTCTATTTCAAATGCGTGCATAATGTATTACGAACTTAACAGATACTATGAATGTCATTGTTACGTTTTTCTTATTAATGTTAATGAATCATGATTTTGAAATTATTTAATTTTTCTTATTATTCGTTATTATATTTTATATCTTTTTTAGCCAACAACAGACCGTTATTCGTTTACAGTTGACGGTGACGTTGGTGGTGTTGATCCAGTAGTGTTAGGAACCGATATTGTAGCCAACAACGTCTGTCTGTCTGATTATGTTTTGATACCAAACGCAATGCAAAACGATTTGCCTCTGCCATCAGACCGTTTTTGTGGAATGGGTTTTATTGAAACTACAAGTAAATAAAGAAATATATATATATATAACATTATTTATATAACAAGTTTATTGTTTATATTCTAGGTATAGCTAAACCATTTGTCTTATACGTTATAAACGATGCTAATGAAATAAATGATATGGCTAATCGTGGATTTTATTTAGAGTACAAACAAGAACCTTGTCCTGTAGTCTAATTTTAATGTTAGAAATAAAAAAAGATAAAAAGACAATAATTATTATTTTATTTTTACCCAAAAATCCATTAATTTAGGAATAATATTTGATGGAGTAGTTTTCTCCATCAACTGTGTCAACAATACAATGATTTTGTCAAAATATTTTACCGGTTTGTACTAAAAAATTGTTTAGGTCTTTTTTGCATAGTAAAATTTGTACAGTTGGATGGTATCACTGATCAAAACAAATCGAAATAAATATTTCTTGTGTTAAAATGTCAGATACAGAACTGTCAAATGAAAATACAAATAAAATTGTTTTTAAATCAAAAAAGGTAAAAAATGCTTCAAGAAGATCAAGGGTATGTAATGAGGATGATAATTCTGATGAGGAAACTGAAATACTTAAGTAAAACATTTAAATTCATTTAATGTAAAAAATAAGGTTATGTAGTTCTATATGTATTTTAACATTGCTATTGGTATTTTTAGTGCCAAACTGGGTGAAATGAAGGAGCGTCAAAAATTAAGGAAGCGGCCAAATGGAGTTAATGTTATTGGTTTGGCACTTGGTAAAAAGATCACAGTTGAGGAAGAAATAACAGTTTAGTGAATTTAAAAATAAATTTTTGAATTTTTTTCGATTAAAATATTTTGTAATTTCAGAAAGATCCATTTAATGTAAAATCAGGAGGAATGATTAATATGCACGCATTAAAGTCTGGGAAAATTAAAACTGTCGACGATGCTTATGACACAGGAATTGGCACACAATTTTCAGCTGAAACAAATAAACGTGACGAAGACGAGGAAATGATGAAGTAAATAAAAAAATTATTAAGAAGTTATTTTTTTTTTATTACAATATCATCTTTAAAATAGGTATATTGAAGATCAGCTTCGCAAACGTAAAGGTTTAAAATTGGATGGACAAGCTATTACAGGAAATGTAGACGAATCTGGTAAATATTTAACACCTGAGGAAGCAGCTTTGTTGGCGTTACCAGATCATTTGCGTATTGGCTCAGCCCAAAGGTAAAAATCTATAAAAATGTCTTTAAATAAATAATAAAACTGTTTTTATTCTGTACAGATCAGAGGAAATGTTGTCAAATCAAATGTTAAGTGGTATTCCCGAAGTAGATTTAGGCATTGAAGCAAAAATACGTAATATTGAGGCGACCGAAGAAGCAAAGCAAAAGCTATTATTGGAACAGAAAAATAAAAAGGACGGACCATCGCAGTTTGTGCCCACAAATATGGCTGTTAATTTTGTACAACACAATCGATGTTTGTTGAATTAATTTATTGAAAAATAATCCATAACAACTGATTAAAAATTTTATTTATTTTTCTTTTTTGCAGTTAATATTGAAGATAGTGATGCCAAAAAACGTAAACATGTGTCTGATCGTGAACATAATGAACAGCATAGAGAGAACAAGGAGCGTGGCCATAAAAAAGCAACAGACGATTATCATTATGATAAATTTAAAAAACAATTTAGACGATATTAGTTTTAATTATTTAATAATATGAGATAAAATTTATAAATAATAAAATATTTAAATAATAATAATCATGCTGTTTTAAATATGGGAGGATTAATCAATAATTCTAGATAAAGTTGTGTCCGCCTTTTGGGTATATAAGCTGTGGTTTTTCTTCACTTTCATCAGTTTTATTTTAATTGTTTAAACATTACAATTGTGGTGACCAGAAAATATCATTGGATACTTAACTTTGGATTAAAGTGTTTTTTTTTTTGATATATTTTCTTGTTTAAGAAAATAATGTGTAAAAATTAATTGATAATATATTTTGTGACAATTAAATATGAAATTACTTTTATTTATTATTTTATTTTGTGTATTTGTATCGTTTGTTTATTCTTTTTATGAAGCCCAGTAAGTAATTTTATATTTCTTCGTGCAATTTAAATTAATTTAATAAATAAATGTATTTTGGAGCCACATTGGATCAGTTCCGTATCGTGTATATTTATATAAACGGTTCATGTATTCGCTTTTTATAGCAACTTATCATTATAGCAGAATTACTGCAGTGAATTTTTAATTTTTATTAGTTTTGCAAGTGTTTTAGCGAAACACGGATTTATGTAAAGCGTGAAATAATTATTTAAAAAATAAAATTAATAAATTGTGTACTTAAAATTAAAATGTGTCCATTGTACGCCCCCAAAATATTTAAAATGTTTATTATTTCGTAACGAAATTCCGATAATACTCCCCTTTTGTTTAATTGAAATAAAATTATAATGGTTTTGTTACTTTAAATTGCCAAAGTTATTTTGATTTCTTAAATACTTACTTATTTGTATTTAAATCTAAACAAATGCTTCCAGACCGAAGTTTATATCAAAAAATGGGCATCTTATTATTGAGTCGGCTATGCATAAGAACATAACATTCCGTATGAAGGGAAACGCTTATTTGAATGTGGGTGAATCAAATCTTATGGTGATGGTAGAATCATTGAGAAATGTTTCCAATAATGGCGCAACTACACTGCGGAATCCAAGTTTGACAAATATAAATCAACGTGTAACGAGAATTAATAGAATGTTAACCGGTCCTCGAGGTGTTATGAGACGATTATCTGCTTTAGAGACTGGGTAAATTTGTGTTTTTTCTAATTGAATTTTTATCTATTTAAAAATGATTAATTATCAGAAATATAACGAGAGGAACCCGTCCAAATGCTCGAATCACAAGACTTCAGCAGCAAATCACAGAAATTCTTGAAAAATTAACAAAGGATGATTGTACAAGCACACCTTGTTTGAATGGTGGCACCTGTACGGATTTATACGATGGATATTTATGTATATGTCCATACACATTCGAAGGTGCGAACTGCCAATATGATGTCAATGAGTGTTTATCATTTGCCGGCACTGATTTAGGTTGTCAGAATGGAGCTACTTGCGTCAATACATTAGGCAGCTATGAGTAATTGCTCTCTCACGAATTTTTGTGTTTCGATTATATAGAAATTATTTTTTTGTTTTTGTGCAGATGCATTTGTGCTCCTGGTTTTGTCGGTTTGCACTGTACAAGAAATAAAGTTGACTGCTTAGCTTCGCCTCCAGGTGAATTGTGTGGCCATGGCACGTGCATTCAGACCAGCGACAGACTGGGTTATAACTGTATTTGTGAGCAGGGATGGAGATCCGTTAGCAATCTTCAACCAGCATGCACAGTAGATGTTAACGAGTGCGAAGAATCAAAGCCACATTGTTCCAAGGACCCGGAAGTACTGTGCATTAATTTACCAGGATTATTTCTCTGTGGACCTTGTCCTGCTGGTATTTTCATATTAACTGACAAACTTTTAAATAGCTAAACGTTGGAATTTATTAAAGGTTTTTCTGGAAATGGTTTCTTTTGTGCGGATATTGATGAATGCAAAATAAATAATGGGGGATGCAGCACTTCTCCAATGGTGACATGCATTAATACTAGAGTAAATATCTAATAAAAAATAAATTGCAGTTTTTAGTTAAAAAATTAACCGATCAATATTTTGATATATAGGGTTCGTTTTACTGTGGAAATTGTCCTCCTGGATATTCGGGTGATGGCCGCATTTGCCAAAGAGCATTGTCAACTGGAAATCAATGTTTGAATAGCGCATTTTGTCATCCACTGGCCAGATGTGTTGATTATTCAAACAGTGTTGTCGAATGTATTTGTCCGGCAGGTTATACAGGATCAGGGTTTGGTCCACTAGGGTGTATACGCCTTCCAGAGAATCCATGTAATCCGAACCCTTGCCAGAATAATGGAATATGCATCTCTAATGGTACTGTACCAGTGTGCAGCTGTCCACCTAGAACCGTCAAACCATTTTGTACAATTGAAGCAGATCCGTGTTCGTCATCACCTTGTCAAAATGGTGGAACATGTAGGAAAATTAACCGTATAAGGTATCAATGCAGTTGCGCACCAGGTTTTGTTGGATCAGTGTGCCAAAGTGAACAACGTGCCTGTGGTGGTGTCTTAACAGGCAATTCAGGAACACTACAATACCCTACTGATTCGAATATAACATACCATCATAATTCCAGATGTGCCTGGTTGATGCGAGTAAATATTACAAAAGTGATAAATGTAACATTCACAAGATTTGATTTGGAAGAAGGAAGAAATGAATGTTTATTTGACTGGCTACAGGTAAGAATATTTTTAAAAAATACACTTTAGGTAGCGATATTAAATGATAGATCCATAAATGACAGATTCATGATGGCCGTTCTACGTCAGCTTACATGATTGGAAGATTTTGTGGAAAAAAACTGCCGAAGGGTGGAAACATTATATCAACGCATAATACATTATTCTTTTGGTTTAGATCGGATAATACATCAGCACATGAAGGTTTTCAATTAACTTGGAATGCCATAGATCCAGGTAGATATTTTCAAAAAACAAAAATCAAATTTACTAACTAATGTTGTTACAGTGTGTGGCGGCGAAATTGAAGCAAATAATTACGGAATAATATCATCGCCTGGATCTCCAGGCAATTATCCACCGAATAGGTAATATTCATTTCATAAATGTATTATTCATTTAATTTTTTTTTGTTATTTAAACACTTTGTAGGGACTGTATTTGGCATTTAACAGCAAATCCAAGTAAACGAATTCAATTACATTTTTTCACAATGATGCTGGAAGCGCATGAAACTTGCAACTATGATTACCTCGCGGTATTTATTAACTGTACACAATTCAAAACATAAATTGTAAAAATTATTTTTAATAGATTCACAGTGGGTCAAGCACTGAAAGTCCACTATTGGAGAAATTCTGTAATACGACACATCCAGAACCATTAACAACTCCCTCCAATGAAGTGACGTTACATTTTCACTCGGATGAAGACTCCAACGATGCTGGCTTCCAAATACATTATACAGTTATTGAAGGATTTCCTGGATGTGGTGGCACATTTACAAAAACATCTGGTGAATTTGGTTCTCCCATTCAAGATAATACGTATCCACATAATTTAGTTTGTGAATATATCATCAAATTAACTGGCAACAGTCGCATAAAATTGTCATTCAAGAAGTTTGAACTAGAATATAGCACTGATTGTAAATTTGATTCAATTGAGGTAAATTATTGGAATTCAATTTATTTGTGTGTAATAATTTCATGAGAATATATTACTGCTTAGATATATGAGGGAACATCTGATCAGGGAGAGCTGGTTGGTCGTTATTGTGGAACTTCATTGCCTACTGATTATAGTTCGCTAACAAATACGCTTTTAATTAAATTCAAGTCCGACTGGTCGTCTTCATTTGCTGGTTTCCGATTGGCCTACGATATCGGTAAGTTCAGAAAGCTTGAGAGGAGTATTTTAATATTTAATATATATTTTACAGTTTGTGGAGGTGTATTTAGTGAGCCAACTAACTATATAACGAGTCCGCAGTATCCTCAGAAGTATGAAAATGAACGCCATTGCGATTATACAATTATTGCACCAGTCGGCAATGCAATTATTTTAGATTTCTTAGACATGAGCATTGAGGATCAAGATTCAGAGTGTTTGTACGATTATCTAGAAATTTTCGATGGTAGTGATCAAAGAGCAAAAAAAATTGGTCGCTACTGTTCCGACCAAAAACCGGGCAGAATTGTTTCATCTTTTAACTATTTATTTATGCAATTTGAAACTGATGGATCCATTACCGGGCGTGGATTTAAAGCGAATTATTCATTTTTTGAAACAGGTATGAAGAGATTTTTGTTTTCCTGTTAAATAATACATTATTGCGTTTTCTGTTAAGATTGTGGCGGAATAATAAAAGATCCTGGTTTAATAATACGGCCTCCTGAGAGCAGAGAAAATGATGGAGGTTATGCACATTCGGCTAATTGTGCCTGGATTCTTATAGCACCACCAAATAATGTTATACAGCTAACATGGCTTTCCTTTTCATTGGAGGGTAGTTCTAACTGTCCCTATGATTATGTAGAAATTTACGACAATAGTACAACTAGAGGAGGCCTGATTGGGAGGTAAACGGCATTATACTTTCTCTAATTATAATAATATGCTACTTTGGTTATTTATTTCAGATTCTGTGATAACACACTTCCACCTGCGGTTGTGTCCTCGGAGAATATGATGACAATTATTTTCAAGTCTGATTCATCTACTGCAAAGGAAGGGTTTTCTTTGACTTACACATTCATTGATGGCTCAAAATGTTATATCCAATAAAATAATTTTATTCTCCGGCTTTAATATATTTTCTTTTACAGTATGTGGTGGAAAATATTTTACGTCCAGTGGAATAATACGTTCGCCAGGTTTTCCGTCGCAATATAGCAGTAGTAAAACGTGTGAATGGGTGATTACAGTACAAACTGGAAGACAAATCGAATTGAATGTGACTACTTTTAAGTTGGAAGCGCACTCTGATTGCCGATTCGATTATTTAGAAATAAGGTAACTACAATGGTTTCGTGAAAACAAATTATGAGAAGATATAAAATAGCAATTTTTGTTCTTAGAAATGGTGGAACGAATCAGTCACCATTAATAGGCAAATTCTGTGGTGAAGAGATCCCGAAGCGATTGGTATCTTTCAGCAACCAAATGTACTTAAAGTTTAATTCAGACGCTTCTCGAAATTTCGACGGATTTGAAATTTTATGGGATGGCACGGCGACTGGATGCGGTGGCTTACTCACTTCGTACCGTGGTTCTATTTCATCACCAAACTATCCTGAACCATATGGTGCCAACAGTCAATGCAATTGGAGAATATCTGTCAGTCAAGGATCTACTATTCAAGTAACATTCTCTGACTTGGATTTAGAGAGTAACGAAAATTGTATTTTTGATTATTTGTCACTGTACGATGGTCGAGGCATTGGTGGAAAATTACTTGGGAAATACTGTACATCAGAAAATCACCCATTAGAAATACAGTCAACGACTAATTTCTTATATTTGCGCATGGTATCTGATGGTAGTCACCAAGGCAGAGGATTCAATTTGCGATACAACACAATATGTGAACAAACTTTCGTGAATCAACTTCGGGGTGTAATTGAAACGCCAAACTTCCCAGAGCCGTATCCACACAATATGCATTGTGAATGGAAAATTAAGGCACACAAGGGTAATAAAGTAAGGATTGTATTTTCACATTTGGATCTAGAAAATACAAATACATTTGAGAACGATACTCACGTTTGCAATTATGATTATGTGGAAATAAGTAATGATAACGGAATTGGCCGTGATCGATATTGCAATAATATACCATCTCCGTTTACCTCACTCGATAACATTGTGACAATAAAGTAACGTTATTCAATTAAATGCGAAATATTTTTAGAAAATAAAAAATTAAAATTTTTTAGATTCCACACAGACAGTAGTGGTACAGGTATGGGTTTCCGTTTAGAATGGGAAGTGGACGGTTGTGGAGACACCTTGACGCATCCAACAGGTGAAATAACATCGCCAAATTATCCAAAACCATATCCAGTTGATACAGCATGTTTATGGATTATTCAGACTGACTACGGAAATGCAATTGAGCTGACAATACAAGATGTCAATTTAGAGAAATTAAGTAAATGTGTCTTTGACGGTTTAATGGTAATTAATTAATTTTAACCAGCTTAAATTAATTAAATCTTTTATTTATAAAAAAAACCCCGACAGGTTAGTAATGAGCGAAACTTTACGCATCCTATAGTCCGACTTTGCGAATCTGAAGCAAAGCCTACAATAGTCACATCCAGCGGTCATGAATTATTTGTAGGATTTTACAGTGACGATTCATACTCAAAGCGCGGATTTAATGCAACATATCGAGTTGTCGCATCAAGTAATTAACTAAAAAAAAAATAAATTACAAATAATTTTATAAAAATAATTTTATTTATTTATGCAAGAATGTGGTGGCCGAATGTTTGGTACTCAGGGGACAATTATGTCACCAAATTATCCCAA
The DNA here is from genome assembly GCA_963942525.1 of Ptychoptera contaminata. Classification (NCBI taxonomy): domain Eukaryota; kingdom Metazoa; phylum Arthropoda; class Insecta; order Diptera; family Ptychopteridae; genus Ptychoptera; species Ptychoptera contaminata. The sequence goes on along the minus strand of OZ012638.1, from coordinate 35,181,640 downwards.
TAATTATGGTCAAAAATTAGATTGCGAGTGGCTTATTGAAACACACGAATTTCACACGTTAACTTTTAACATAATGGATTTTGATTTGGAATATCATGAGTCGTGCGATCATGATGCTGTCTTGGTAAAAAATCATTAAAAAATAATTATTTATCTAACAAATAATAATCATTATTTTTCTACCAGTTATATGACGGAAGTGAGCAAATTGAGGATAACTTAATATTTCGTGAGTGTAGCAGCCAGTTGCCGAATGTAACAAGATATATATCGAAAGGAAATCAACTGTTGCTTGTAATGCGATCCGATGACAGTGTAGAGGCAAAAGGATTTAAAGCCAATTATACCATTGTAGGAAGTAAATTTAAATAATTGAAATAAAATTAAAGAAAATAAATTTTTTTTAGTCATGTGGTGCCAAAATAATAACCAATTCTTCTGGGGAAATAAGTTTAGAAGGAAATAAAGTAAATACGGTGAAGAATTGCTCTTGGACTATAATGACAACTGATCCTTGTATTATCAAATAAAAGAATGTAGAAATATTTCAATTTTTCAATGACATTATTATTTTAGCCCTGCATGTAACGTTGACGGTAACACATTTTGTAGCGCCGGTGACAAAGGATTGTCTTCATTTTCTTCGTGTATACGATGGTGATTCATCGGATGCTCCATTACGGCAAACGATTTGTGCTCAAGAGCATATGATGCCGATAACGAGTAATGGTCAAGCATTAACAGTGGATATTATGAGCGTGGAAGAATTCTTTGATACGCTATCATCTGATTTTCATGCCCATTATTCAATTTTTGATAATGGTAAGTTTAGACAGCTTTTTACTATATTAAATTCAAATATTTTTCCGGCAATGTTATAGCTTGTGGTGGAACGTATACTTCAACGAAAAGTAGTTTCTCATCACCTGGATATCCACAATCATATCCAGCAAATGTTGAATGTCAATGGAATATACTGTTGACGCCTGGCAGCAGTGTGAGTTTAGTAATCACTTTTATGGACATTGATGAATCGGAAAACTGTAATCAAGATTATCTAGAAATTCGTGAAGTAAATGCTGGCGGTAAATTTCTTGGTGTTTTCTGTGGAAAAACTCCATCATCAAATTTGACGGCTCAAAATAATGTATGGGTCAAATTTCATAGTAGTGCTGAAAGTACTGGAAAAGGTTTTCTGCTCGAATACGAATATTGTAAGATTTGTTTTTCAATAGTTAATAGAGAATTAAATATCCTAGAAACATATTTTTAATTTTAGTATATACAAGTGATATATATGGAACGACTGGAAAAATAATGTCACCGCTTTATCCTAAATTCATGGTTAATCCTGGCCTTTTTAAATGGCGTGTTAATGTAGAATATGGATCGGTTATTTCAATATCAATTAATGATTTACTTTATATGGATAGTGAACAAACTTGCAGTTCAGAACTACAAGTAAGATTTATGGAAAATTGGTGATACTTACTTTATATACTTATATTATTTATTCAAGATTTTTGATGGTTACGATGAAGATGCTCCACTTCTCACAGAGAATATTTGTCACGAAGAGCTGCCAACAGGAGTTATCTCCTCTTCGAATGTTGTTTTTATTCAGGGAATTATGTTAACAAATTATGCAATTTTCCGTTTTTCATTGGCTTGGACTGCAATTGATAAGAAAAATCTGCCCATCAACAATACTGTGGAATCAAAATGTGGTGGCCAAATTGTTGTAGGTGAAAAAGATTTTGAACGGAATATAACTTCACCAGGATATCCTTATGGATATGAGCCACTGTTGAATTGCAGTTGGATTTTATCATCAGAAAAGCCAGACTCACATCCAGCAATTTTATTCACTGACATAGATTTAGAGGAGGGAGTATACTGCAGTTCTGATTATGTAGAAGTTCTTAGTAGTACCGATTTAGCCACATGGAAACACTTAGATAAACGATGTTCTATTGATACTAACTTTTTAACGTTTTATCATGGAACTCCATATTTGCGAATAGACTTTCATTCAGACTACTATGTAAATCGTACAGGCTTTAATGTCAAAATGTTCCTTGATTGCGGAGGTGTAATGAGTGGTCCGAATGGCGCAATTGTTTTTGCTACCACAAGTAACAGATTTTACTCCCGTTACTTTGATCGAAACAATCGCATATCGGATGTTTGCAAGTACAATATTACTGTTCGACCAGGAAAGACGATACAATTCCGATTCGAAACGATGCATCTTCCAAGAAAAAGCGATTCGACTTGTGAGGCATATGTGATAATAAAAAATGGAATTGATGATGAATCTCCATTGTTAGGAGAAGGAAAATACTGTGGTAACGAATTACCAATAATCCCTATAACAAGCAGCAATCGAGCGTTTGTTAAATTTATGGGTGGCATGAGTATTCTTAACGAGTTTAAATTAGTATACAGTGAAGTGGGTATAGAGTGTGGTGGGTCGACTAATCTCAACCATGATTATAATAGCACCGTTATTACCTCACCAAATTATCCATCAATACCGCATCCGCATACCGAGTGCACTTGGACTATTTTAGTACCAACTGGTGAATTAATTCGAATCGATTTTGTTGATAGATTTGATTTGACAACAACTCCCACTTGTGATAAAGAATATGTAGAATTAAGGGATGGCGGAACAACAGCTTCGCGTGTAATTGGTGTTTATTGCAATAAGAAGCCACCAACATTAGTCTCTACATCAAATATGCTGCGAGTTAAATTTTTTACTAATGTTGCGGATCCAAAGAATGGATTTAAGGCGAAAATATCAATAGCGACTTGTGGCGGGATATATAATTCTGATAGAGGATCATTGATGTCTACAAACTACCCCGCATCATATCCTGAGAATTCATTATGTGAATACCACATAATTGGACCAGTGGGGAGATATTTAAATATAACATTTGTCGATATGGATTTACCAAATGACAACTGTTCGGAAGTCGACCATATCTCAATATATAATTTGATACGCGATATTGATGGTAATATGACTGAAATAGAATTGGGAACTTTTTGTGGAGACACACTGCCATCACCCATGTTATCCTTTTCTAATGAAGTAATCATAAGATTTAAAACGTTTAAAAAAGAAGAGGATTTCCGTGGTTACAAACTTAATTTTGTGTCTGGATTTGAAAAATGTGGTGGCACTTTTATAGCGTCTACTGGTGTTATAACTAGTCCTGGTTATCCGGACTCAAGACAAAATCGACGGTTTTGCGAATGGTACATAACCGTGCCCAAGGGTCAACGTGTTAAAGCTGAGTTTATTGACTTTGATTTAGTTCCCTCCTCGCATAACTATAATCAACGCATTGGATTTTATAATGACCATTTTTATACTAATCGAATCAAATTCGTTAAAGGCGGTGATATTATGGAACCGGTTTACTCTTCGGATAATAAAATGTTTATAAATATGTGGATTCGTCAAACGTCAGGACATCGCGGATTTAAATTAGTATTTTCATCCGATGAACCAACAATATGTGAGGGTAATTTAAATGATAAAGAGGGCATTATATCAGCTCCGAAGAATAGCACCGTTTACTATTGTGAATACAGAAGAGATTTAGCACCTTTAATCGAAGGGAAACTGAATGTTGGAACTTTGGTTTTAGATTTCACAAATTTAGTCAGCAAAACAACTTTTGGTTGTCGTTTCGGAAGAGGACAAATGTCTGTCAAATGGATTAGTGAAAATGCTCAGTTAGCGTCCATTTGCGGAGTAGCAGCTTTAACAATCAGATCACCATTCCCTGACGTAGAGTTTATTTCACGACAAAGCTCACTGTATGGCCCTGTAAATTACACATTAAGGCATAAAATCAACGACTGTGGAGGAATGATGGTGAATGGTGGGTTGAATATAATCAAATCAGGCAATTTTAGTGATGATTATGGCAGCATAGATTGTGCTTGGTATGCACGCTATGAGACTGGCGTGGCTATTAATTTGGAATTTAAAACATTAAACTTTAAACAATCCTGTGACAAAGAGTATATTATTATTTACAATGGTCCAAATCAAATGAGTCCCCAAGTGAATAGATTCTGTGGAACAACTATTCCAACTGATCCAATTAAAACGGAGGGACATTTATTGTTTATAGAGTATCATGCTGATACTTATAATAAAACTTCAAAATTCGAGTTGCAGCTCAGTGAAGCAGTTGGCGGCTGTGGTGGAATCATACATAAGAGAACACCATTAATAAGTAGCCCCGGAAATAAAGCGCAATATCCTAATAATATTGAATGCATTTGGGAGATACGAGCGGATCTAGGTTATTTAATTGGATTATCTTTCATAAATAGGTTTTACATTGAAGACACAAAAAATTGCACAAAAGACTATTTGGAAATTTTCGATCATCGAAATAATGATTGGTTTAGTTTAGGACGAGTATGTGGCAGAGAAACGCCAAAAGATTTCTTCTCCACAGGTACAAAAATGAAATTAATGTTTCGTAGTGATGATACAGTAGCTGGCGACGGTTTCAATATTGAATGGCGACAAATTTGCGGTGGCACATTTAATGTGGACGAAGTTAAGAGACAATTATTTAGTCCTGGATTCCCACAAAACTATGGACGACTGTTAAATTGTGAATACATTTTCGAGGGCCAGGACAAGAAAGTTATTAACTTGGAATTTAAGAGTTTTGAATTGGAAGAAGGATCTCGAAAATGCAAGTATGACAATGTTACAATTTACAAACAAAGAGAGTGGGTGACTGATGTTGACTATGATCTCTTCAACACATATTGTGGGAAGCAGAGTCCTGGATTAGTTCGAGCCAAGCAACGTATTAAAGTTGTATTGAAAACCGACCGGTGGGTCGAACGTAAAGGTTTCCAATTGGAATATAGTATTGATAATTGTGGATATGAAGTTACCAATTCCAGTATAATAGAAACACCAGAAAGCCTAAATGAAGGGGATTCAGGAAGTACAAACTGCGAATGGAAAATAATTGCACCGAGCGATAAGAAAATTGTCATTAGATTTGAAAGTTTTGATACAGAGCACAGTGATTCTTGCTACTACGATTATGTCGATATATTTGCTGGGCTGAGCATTAATGATACAAAACGGTTAGCATTACTTTGTGGCAATTTAACAAATAGCCTACCAGTGCTGCATGTGGAAGAGTCGAATGCCTTTATTCGTTTCCATAGTGATTTCATGAATAAGAAACATGGATTTAAAGCTAACATTATGTTTGTAGAATCGTGCAACAAACGAATTTATTTAACAAGAAGTAACTCAACTTACGTTATAAACCAGGAATCGTTAGGGTATGATCCACTTTTAGATTGTTCATATGAAATCAGCACTACTTCTGATAATCAAATAGCATTACAATTTAATCATTTTCATCTTGCACCGTGCGTGAACCGAACAGATAAATGTTCATGCGATTTTCTTGAAATACGTGATGGATTTGGTCCATTTTCCGAATTGATTGGAAAATACTGTGGTCATGATTTGCCATTTGATTTAATGTCATCTGGTTCTGGCCTTTGGCTACGATTCGTTACTGACATGGTAGCCCAAAGTACTGGTTTCGTTATCACTGCAACGTTGAGACCGTCTATATGCGGACCTACGATATTAAATGTTACCAAAGAAAGCGTAAGAGAAAAAATTGAAATAATAAATATTCATTTTTATAAAAAACAAATTAAACTTGCAGGTTGTCACCATTCAATCACCTGGAGTTAACAATTATCCACCTAATACTCGTTGCCTGTGGACATTAAAGGCACCATCATATGATAATATTATTGATTTACATTTTGAAAGGTTTGATCTTCAGGATGCTGATTCAGCAGGACAATGCTCCAATGATAAACTAGAGATAGTCGATGAAAATGTAAGATTAACGCCGTTTAGTATATTTTTTATGATCAAATTATATATTTCCTCTTTTATTAGGTAAAATCAGTTGTAACAGAAGGATTAGGAACTACTGTGATTTATCGTGGATTGGCTGCAACATCTAGAAATACAGCCTTTTACAATGGTATACGATCACCAACAGCACACCATCATTATTGTGGAAGTGGAACGCCAGGTGATTACTATTCAGGCACAAACAAAATACATATCAGCTTTAAATCAGATGCAGAAATACAAAAATCTGGATTTAAGATTACAGCAAAAATTCTAGATGGTAACTTTTCCACATTGAGTTAAATAGTGAAATAAATAATTATTTTTTTGTAGGCTGTCATCGCAATTACACTAGTACTCAGGGCCGAATAATGGTTCAAGATGCGACTGATTGCGGGTCATACATTATTGCGCCACCAAATCACACATTATCGATTTATTTTTTGGGATTTTTCATTTACGAACAAAATTGTAGTGTGTCAAGTCTCAAAATTTACGAAAATGGGCCACGCGGTAAATTAATAACAACACTATGTGGCTATGCTGTTCCCAATCCAGTTTTCTTACAAACAAACGTTGCGTATATTCAATCCAAGGACAAACCACGCGAGGCATACTTTAGTAAAGGGTCATACGATTTTACTTATCTTGCAACTGATAAAGGTACAGCGAATAGATTTTTTCAAGAAACAGGCCAGTATTTAATTTTTTTTTTTATTTTTAAATTCAGGAATAGGATGTGGTGGCCAATTATATAACTATGGCGGTGCATTTAGTAGTCCCTGGTATCCAGCAAATAATCGTTCGTTAATGGACTGTCGTTGGGATATAATTGTTCCGCAAAATTTAATGGTTGCCATTAGATTCACAGGTAAAATAAAATAATTGGAAAGTATATTGAAAATATGCTAAAATTTTCGTTAAAGCATTCGACATGGGGCCAAGCAATACGTGTGAAACAAATTACATACAATTTATCGATATTGATGCGAATGGCAATGAAAAGGTGGCACGTCAATTCTGTGGTACTGATCGACCAGCACCATTTAAAAGTGCCACAAATAATTTAGCGGTACGATATAAAACTACTGTTAATTTTGGTGGCACTGGCTGGCTTATAAATTTTGTTGGGGTGCATCCTGGTGAGTTTGATTTTTATAAGTTTTTTATTCTTCTTAAATAATTATTTTTCACTCATTTTACTATTATAGATGGTTCTCTTAGCGATTATTAACAATAAGAGCAATTTTAATGAAAGAAAATCAATGAATTAATGGATGTGTAGTAATAAAAACTATACAAATTTATTAAATAATAAAAAATAATATTAATCAAATAATAAATATCTATAAAAATGTAATTGATTTATCAACAACAAGAAAAAAAAGTAATAAATAAATCATATTTTATCGTATTATATAAATACTTTTTACAAAATTTTATTATTATTTTCTATTTGATTTTCTTTTCCTTTTTCTCTACTTTATTTTTTTTTTTTGATTGTTTAAAAATTATTAAAATAAAATAAATAAAAATTATTTCGTCTCCTATCTATCGTTAATTAATTAATTAATCTGTCGCTTATATAAAAATGAAATAATTATTATAATTTTGTTGTTTTTATTCTCTAATATTCTTTATAAAATTCTTTTATAATCTAAGGCCACGGTATTTTTTTATTGAACGAAATAGACAACATGTTAAAAATAAGGCAAATAATTGTAATAATAATATGCCAATACCGAAGCATATAATGTAATTCTGATTTGTGTGTGTCCAGCTGTACATTTGTCGTAGGCAACCCTAAAATTAAAAATAAAAAATGATTAGCAAAAATTATAATTAAAATTAATTTCAGTAGTAAAGTAAATAAAACAAACATTATCAGCGTAGCTATTTAATTCTGTTGGATTAGTAATACAGGATGCATCTCTGGGCACTGTCAATTCAAAGTCCTCTAATATACAGCAAGACTCTGGTATTAATTGCGCACCTCTTGTTAAATTCCAAGATTGTGATGATAGAAAATCGGTAGAATTATCAACACCGCAGCATGAATTCTGTAATATAGATATAATTGAACAGGAGAACAAAACGAAGAAAAAAAACTCTTCTACCTTTTCCATTAATGTATTCCATGCAACAGTCACTGCATCATTTTTATCCGAATTATTATAATATTTATCAATTGTCGATTTTAAAAACAATTTTGTCTCATTTTTTGTCTGCAATAAACAAAAAGAAAATTCAAATTCAAAAACTAAAAGCAAAAAATGACTTTAAAGACTTACCTTATCTTTATAAAGGAAAAAAAAGACAACACTGGCAATTTCCAAGATAATTACAAGAGCAATAGCTGTTATATACTGGAAATTAATTAAAATAATTTTATTAGTTAAAATATAGAACAGAAAATGTTATTAATTAAAAGTGTCTGCTGGACGGACAGCAACCATATTTATATTCAAAAAAATTGCAAAAAGAAAATGAAAGTAAATTGTGATTTCACGAACCGTAACATGAACGCAAATACCATCGTTATGGTTATTAACTTATTTTAAATTTAATAAAGAAAAAAACCGAAAATTCATGTTTTATTTAAATGTGATAAACTCTTTATTAATAAAAAAACGCAGAAAATAATTTTCTTTTCTTTTAGCGCACACAACATTTGTTTACAATTAAAAATAATAATTTTGTACATACAAATCTAAAGAAATCATCAAAATATTCAAAAATAAAAATAAAATTATAATTAATTATGAAATTAATTACAATTATTGTTACAAAATCATACATCCGTTTTTTATTTTAAAAATAATAATTATTTTTGTTGTTGAAAACACACTCTGCTGAATATATGTTAACAGAGTTACAACAACGTTAATAATAATAAAAATATACGATTTAATTTATTATAATAACAATAAATGTGTATAAATGCTTTAATAAAATTAATAATTATTTTAAGAATAATATTTATATTTATTAAAAACACCGAAGAAAATAATATACCAAAAACATAAATAAACTAAAAATGTTTAAATGTAGAATAATCACACAATAAAAATACAGCGGTACATGTTTTACTACAAGAAATATATGTAAATAAACTGCAATAAAAACAAAATTAAAAACCATTTTACAAATCAACAGAATTATCTTATGCAAATGCTGTGTGTTTTGTGTTGTGTTACAAATGTGCTAATAAATAATTAAAATAAAGCAAAGAAAAAAGTTAAATAAATAACAATTGTACATTTATCTAATCATGATGAATTAACATTAAAAAGAAATAATAATAATAAAAATATAATACGAAGCAAACAGCAGTAAGTATTATTTTATTTTTTTTTTTTGGTAAAAGTTTTTCTATTCTCTTCAGTTGTACATTGTTTTCATTAAACTTTTACTAATTTTTTCTTTTTAATAATTGTTTATTGTTCTTAAAATTATTTTTAATTAATTGAAATGAAAAAAAATAATTATTCTTCATGATTGACATAAATTTAAAGTATTTGTAGTTGCGTTGTTACACTTATAATCATCATCACTGGCAAAGTATAAACAACGTAAAATTATATTAGAAGAAATTGTTGTTAAAAAAAAAGTAAAATAAATAATTATTAATAATGCATAAAGTATTAAAAATGGATATAAATAAGAATGAATAAAAACATAAAACGTGAGTATAATTTTGTAGTTTTTCTAATAATAAATAATTATTTCCTCTTTATAGTTTATTTTTTACTACTGTTCGTTATAACTATTGTTGTTATCGCGCTATTGTATTTTGCTGTGATATTAATCGGTTAACTTGTTACTCGTTACTCGATTACTGACTAATTTTTTAAAAGCTATGTTTTAGGTAATTAAAACACGTAAAGAAAGTTTAAAGAACAAGTAATAATTCATTAAACAATTAAAGAAAGAAAAAAAACCTGTAATAAAGCACGATTGATTAAATTGATGTCAGAAAAGATCATTAACATTACAGAATTTTAAAAGTTTAAACAGAAAACATCGTATTTTGTATTAATAATAACGACAAACACCCAATTCCAAAAATAAACACCATTTGGCTAATCTATCTAAAGTGTTTCTTACGATTACAATTGAAATTCAAGAAAAGAAAAACATTTTCAAGTAAATTACATGATTTACCATTATTTATTCAATTATGAAAAACACCATGCCGACGAACAAGTTTTTATTTATTTTTATTAAAAAAAAATTTAATTGAATTTATTTATTTATTGTAAGAAAGTTGAAAGTTTTCCATTTCGTTTAAAATTATAAAAAAAATACAAAAAAAGAAGAAAGAAAATAGTAAAATAATAAATTATAATAACAACAGCAAGTACCAGCAGGTAGAAATAATAATAATAAAAACGTTTATAATTTTTGATTTGAGACCAATTTATAATTTACAAATCCATCCATCAGCAATATTACAACCAAAAATAATAATAATAATAATAATAATAATAATAATAATAATGAAACCGAAACTACAAAACGCAGTACATTTATTTAAATTTTTTATCATATTTTTGCATTCAAATAATATATGCAGGTAAAATTAATATAATTCGTTTTGTTTTGATTTTTTCTCGTTTTTTTTATATTGTCATTTAACGTGATTTAATTTTGTGAAAGTGAATTATTTATATTCAGTTTGTGTAGATATTTATTATGTATATAAAACATAAATACAAACGGTCAACAACAATAATAATAATAATAATGATGATGATGATGAATCTGATGATTGAATTAAATAAACAACATCAGTGCTTACTATAATAAATTATTTATAAATATAAATAAATAATAATAAAAAGTGAAATTATAATTATTAAAAAAGATTATAATCAAGCTGAAGACAAAATAGAAAAAAAACTAAAGTAAATACATTTTCCAATGCTTCCCTCAAAGCATAAAGTTAAAATACCTTAAAGATAATTAAACTTTCTAATAAATTTATTTAAAAAAACTAAATAAATAAATAATTATAATAATAAATACTTTATTATTATTATTATTATTAAATAAAATAATAATTTCTGTTTGCATTTTTCTTTAATTAATAACACAGGCGACAACACTGAATTTACTGGTATTTCGTTAACATTTTATATTTATTAAATGGTCATAAAATTTAAAAGAAAACTAATAAAAGCAAACAACAAACAAATCAATCCGGTTAAATGATTGTGAAATAAATTCGCATAGAAGAATGTCACACACAAATATCATAATTTAAATAATAAAAAACAAATTAACACTGTTCACCGGCATAGCGTAAATGAAATCAAATCATAAAGATTATGCAATACAAAAATTTATAAAAGTTTAAAGTCAATAATTATGTATTTAATTTAACTTTTTTATTTTTATTTTAGAGTCTTAATAAAGGTGAAAGGATTTAAATATAAAAAGAGAAAAAACACTTTCATTATTTATTTCGCTAAATTAATTATTGTCAAATGAATTAATTAATAAAATTATAATATACTTACAAGTGCCAAAAGGCATTGACTCTCTCGCAAGGCACCACAAGTACCACAGAAACCAATTAATATCATTAATGAGCCGCATGCTATTAATATATAGCCTAAATGTTCAAAAACTTCCGGTTCTGTAAATTGCTGAAAAGAAAATTCAAAAAAAAAAAAAACATATTTTGTCATTAAAATATCAATAAGGAAATTATTTAATTAATTTTATCACATTTATACATATAATATGCAAATAATTTATAATAAAATAAAATAAAAAATTCATAAAATGTGAATGGAAAGCAAAACAAAAAAAACTGTACAAATAGACTTTGAGAAATATTTTATCCATTGAAGGGATTAAAATTAAACGAAAAACACTTTAGGAATTATGAGAATTTTTAATCAGAGATCCAGAAAGTGTTATTCCAACAATGAATGAATAAATTTCTGTCACGAGACATTAAAAATTGTAGCAAAAACTAAACTCTAATCCAGTTAATAAGACTCGAATCTATTATTCTAAAATTTGATAATATTTTTTTTCATTCATTTTTATATAATTATTGAGTTGTTATTACCATTCTTCTTCTTTTTAATAATAATTATCTATAATCATGCTTTGCAGAGTAATAGAGGCATGCAATAATTTAAAAATATTTTTACATTTTCCTATCACTAACCTGAATTGAATTTATGTCGATTAATAATTTATTACTAAGAAGAAAATATACAAAACTCTCCACTATTGTCTTGTATCTTCTTTTTTTTTATATAAACAATACGTGATGACCTCAAACAATACCAAAATGTCATATATAATAATAATAATAATGTATTTAATCAAATTTAATTTAAAATTCTAAACACAATTATAATTGTATTTATTTTTTTTATTGAACAAAAATTTAAATACACGATCAGATGGATAATCGACAAAAGCATCACACACTCATCATGCAATGTGAATAAAATAAAAAAAAAATGAGTATAAAACGCGCGGATAGAGATAATTTTTTGTTTTTTAAAAATAAATAAATAAAAATTTTAATTAACATAACAGGCAAAAAAAAAGAAGAAGAAGAAATAAAGTGAAAATTTTCAATTTATATATCGAATCTACTATGTACTAGCATTTATTATAATTTAAATGAGTGATTTCCTTTGTGGTTTTGTATTTGCTAGTATGATTGTCAGCATTTGTTGTTTAACAGCAGGGATAGTATACCTTTGTGCTTACCAGAAATGTGCTTTTTTTACCATTTTATTAATTCAATATATAGAGGAAATATTAATCAAATAATAAGACAATGATAGCACAACCGGTTAAAATTTTCTAATTTATTTTCTACTGAGCAACTTTTTCTCAATCAAACAAAATCGTCATTAATTAATTTATTCATTCAAATAAATAAACAAAAGATGAAAAAATGCAGTTAACAACAGTGGGTGGCAGTCCACAACATGTGACCTGATTTTTTTTTGTTCTTTTATTAATTTATTATATTTTAGGCATTTACAACTGTACGTGATTAGGATTTACGAATGCTTAACAACCAAACTTCTGCTAAAACTACTACTATATAAAATTTGTCGGATTAAAATCGACAACATAATTAATAAATTAACAATAAAATAAATAAACTTTGACATTCTTGTAGTTAAATTAAAAACAATTGAAAGAAAACAGTCATAAAAACCAAATTAACCAAACAGAAAATAGAAGAAAAAAACCGCGACCATAAAATATGAGTAATTTTAATAAAAAACAATAATTAATACTAATTTATAATTAACAAATATTATTTATTTGTCATACTTTAAATTCTTTCATTAGAGCACAACACAGTGTACGTACTTATGAATAGAACAAATTAATTAAATTAAAAATCATGACCTTATACGAGAGATAGGAAAAAATTAAAAATAATTTTTAATTACAATAAATGATTATTATTGTGTAGGTTGGTTGTTTGGTTTCTTCATTTTTTCGTTTAAATACAATAATCAAAAGTGTTTTAATTATTTTATGTATAAGTGGGTTCTTACTTCGGTAGTTAGTATTGCAAAATAACATGTGCGTGTCATTAAATTCATATAATTTTTTATTTAATTTAAAAATTATAGAATTTTTACTTTTGTATCGGAGAAAAAATAGTTTAATTAAATATTTTTATTGTTTTTACATTATGGTAATTTATTTTATTTAAAAATAATTTGCTTACGCAAATTGAAGTAATGAAGTCTCATATCCACACATGATTGTACTCAGCTATATTGTAATTAGAAAATCTACTTGTTATCTAGGAAAAGTAGATAACCAACGATTTATGTAATAATAATTATGTCGCTGTTTAGGGTCACAAAAATACAATAAACGTTAATTATTTACATACTAATTTTACAACAATTTATTATTTAAAAGCAAAAATATTATTATTATTATTTATTATGCAATGGAGATACATTGTTTTCTATTATTTAATATCTATGCATGGTTGTTGACTTTAGTCTTTATTTTGCACGGTTTATGACTTTTTTTTAAAAATTTTATTCTTCATTTATTTAGTTAAATTCAAATAAAAAAAATATATATTTTATTCAATTAAAAGTTTTATGTAATGTTTGCTATTTTCTCTCCTTCTATTTATTTCTTTATTATTAATTAAATAATTTTTGGTTTTTTTATTTTAATGTAGGAAGATAAAAAAAAAACAACAAATTTATTAGCTAATATTATGAACAAAAATTCTGTGCTTAAAGCAACTAAACAGCGGTCTGCAATTATGCATCCGTAAAGTAATTTATTTTTCTTTCTTTTAATTTTTATTATAAAAAAATAATACATAATGTGTAGACATTAATTAATATTCCAAATGCAATAAAAAGTTTTGTATTTAATAAAAGAATCTTTATTTATAATTAATTGTTGCTGTCGGTGTTACTTTTTTTTATAATTGTATAAAACATTCAGTTTTATTTATTCACTATAATGCCGTACTGACACTGTTTGGGTTACATTTACTAATTTTTTTATACTTTGATTAGACAATTACAACATTTTCTTATAATATTAATTAAATAGAAATTAATAATAAATCAAGGAAGTTGATGAATAAAATAAAAAAACATTTTAATTTACAACAAACGGCACCAGCAACATTGTTTTTTTATTGTGCATGTTTCTTTTGTAAAAGTCAAGTCAAATAACGAAAAAATCAATAAATAATTGAATAATAATAAACAAAAAGGAATAATACTGATAGTTGCAGTATAGTATACTGATAGTTTGGGGAAAATACTATAAATAAATAAATAATAAATCTTGCATGCAATGCAATGTAATTTTAAGGAATTGATTGCTCTTATCGATAAAAATTATTCCGTAATTTTGTAATAAAATATTTATCATTTCTGTATTATAATCAATTTTAATTTAAATTACCTTTAGGTTTTCTGTTTCGACAAGCTTAAACAAAGCAATATAAGATGATTTATCCAGCACCAACCATAATCCACTTCCAAAAACAACAGCACCAATGGTCTACAAAGAAAGGAAAAAATAAAATCAAGCATTGAAATTACTTAAATTAGTAAAATCTACTCACCAGTGTTAAAAAATTGACAAAACATAGTATATATTTTGAAAACCAGGATCCACAGTCTGAACTCATCTCAGAATACTGAATATTATATCGCTGGAAAATAAAATAATTAATAATATTTGAGGAAAAAAATAACAATAATAATGTTTAAAAAGCAGGCAAATGTATTGATGTGTATAATTGGGAAGGATATGTTCACGTTATATATGTCAGTCAGGAGCGATGCATGCCAAAGTTCATTTACATTTTAATAAAAATAAAGATAAATTTTTCTTCATTTATAATTAATGATGCACGCGCATGTTGGTGCAACAACAAGTATTTTTTAAAAGTGGTTGTTGGTGGTGTCATGAGGACAGGTTTTTTTTATTTAAAAATATAAACATAATTATCGTGATAATAATCAAATAGGGAATAATTTTACGAAATAATCCAACAAATGACACAATTACAAACTGCAACATGAAAAAACAATTATTCAATTATTGATTAAAAATTCATTTAATTTCTTCATAAGAATAAAAAAAAAACACCAAAGGAGGAGGGTATTTAACTTTAGCATGTGCTTAAAATTGTGTGTCAAGTGCGTATTAATCACTTCACAACCATATAAACTAACAGTGATGTATTACATTTCCAGAGAAAAAAACAATAAATAAAAGAAAAAAGTTTTATTTTTTAATTAATTATTAAAAATTCTTAAATATAAGAAAATAATTTGCCTTTAAAATAACAACAGGATGGCATAAATGAAAGAACAAAGAAGAAAAAATAAGTAACAAAGTATTAAAGTTAAAAACCCATTAAAAGCTGGTTATGGTTCCTCTTTTTTTGAAGCTTTAAAAGGCCAAAAAAACCTGTGAAACAAGATTTAATTAAATTCTTAATGTTTGTTAATGCAAAATCAAAAAAAAAAAAAGAAAGATTATTATTCAATACACGTCGCACGTTGGAAAGTAGCAACCGCATATTTATTTTTCGATTATTATATGCTTCATAACCAAAGAAAAAAAATTAAAGTCTTTATAACGATGAAGATCAAACGAAAAAGAGGTTTTTATTTTAACGAAAGGTATATGTACCTGTGTAAGTTATTTTTTATTCTTTTTTTATTTCGGTTTCATCAATTTTGTGTCTTTTTTTTTTTAACTGTAAAATTTAGTTATATAATTTTTTTTTCAGCATTTATTCAACAACTTTACATAATATTGATGAAATAATAATAATAATAATACTAAAAGGTATAATTAAGTACTGGATCATAACAAAATTACAAAATTTCTAAAGAATATTAAACGTTTTTGAATGAATGATAACGTGGTCACGTTTAAAGCGAAATAACTAAATTGAAAATTATCACAGGTAAGAAAAATAATAATTAATTTCATATTTTTTTTTTTTTCTATAAAAGAAATAATAATTACCTTTGGGGAATTTACATTTTTATTATAATTATAAATAATAATAATAAATATTCAATAATGTATTTGTGTTGTTGAATTCTTAAGAATGATATTTTTTTATTTTATAATATTAAAAAGAAAAATGATGAAAGCAAGCAATGTAATGACTAAAAGTAGGGCTTTGTAAAAGGTTGACCAGTTTATATTGTGTAATTATTTCTATGTACTTATGTACTTTGTCATAAGAATTCAAGTAAACAGAAGAATATGTACAGTTAATTGCTAAGTCATTTAAGTCATGTTTTAGTTTATTGTTAAAGCTTTATTATATATATATATACTTTTTTTTTACTCCAATAAAAACTATTTACAGTACTACGCCCATTACATTATTTTTTGGTAAAAATTAAACATGTCACTTAAATATTATTGCTATAATAATAATAATAGAATAAACAAATATTCTGCTTTTTTTTTTGGTTGGATTATTTAAAGGATTTGTTTTAAAGCTTTTGTAAATTTAAAATATATAAAAATAACATCATAAAAGGCATTTAAAGTAATTAAATAAAATTATAAATTTTGTTCATGTTTAACAAGAGAAAATCAGGTAACAAATATAAATAAGAAAAACTAAGAGTCAACAACAACTATGTGCTGGGTTACTTCTAATGACATCAATAGAAAATAAGATAATTTTTCCACACATAATCATTTAAGAAAATAAGATAAAGTTGCTGCAAACAAGATATTTTAATAATTTAATAAGAGAGAATATAAAAATAAATCAAGCAAAACATTAAAGTAAGCCAAAGAAGAAGTAATCACATTATAATGAAAAACAGAGAAAAGCAGATGAGAGAAATTATTATTATTTTCTCTTAATAACACAGAAATGTGACAATGTTATTTTAGATTGTACTAAATAAATAAATAATTAAGAAAAACTTTTGTAGAAAAAAGAAAACATATCAATTTCCGATGAACTTGCAAAGAATTAACATAGCAAAAGTTTAACACTGTACGTACAGTAGTAAAAAGAGAATAGAGTTTGGTATTTATTTGTTTTTTATATTTGTAACCAACACAAACTACTTTTATTCTTGATTTAAAGTTAAGTCAAGTTTATAGCTTTTAAATTCACAACTCAACAAAAATTTTTCTATTTACATTTTATTACTAGTTTAAGCAAAAACATATAAAATTCAATCAGAACCAGAGTCTAACAAAACAATAATAATAATAATTGTTTTAAAAAAAAACCACTTAATTAAAACGATTATTTAATTAATTTATTATAAACTCTTAAAAATTAAAATAATACCGGTATTTTGGCGACAATTTATTATAAAATTATAAATTACAGGATTTAAACTGATCCACGTCTGGTTTTTAACATAATCTAAATTCAGTATGCAAAATAAAATCAGCACAAAGAAATGTAAAGTAAGCTAAAGTGAATTAAAGCAAACAATTGGAAATTAGATTAAGTCTGTTGTTTCTATTTAAAACAATCAAAAAAATAAATATTTCAAATTTAATTTAATTTAATATTACAATAGAAGGGAAACAAATAAATAAACAGAGATTATATTTATTTTAGAAAATAAATATTAAAGAATTCAATTTTTGTAAAAATAAATTCATGTAAATGGTGTGCATGCATGTAAAGTACATAAATAATTACAATAGATGAATGAATGGAAATAAAAGGCAACATAGTTCGATGGAGGAAAAATCTCAATAATCTGGTTTGACTTACTTTTTTCTTTAAACAATGTTATAATTGTTTTAATAATTATAATTATAATAAATAATGTAAAAAATAATTAATAAAATTATCCAAATGTAATAATATAATTTTCTTATTTGTATTTCGGCGCACAAAACACATAAACAGAGATAGATGAGAAAATTAAATTATTTTCTTATTTATTAAAACATTTTTTTGATTATTATTTAATTAATTTGAACACAGCGAATATTTTAATTAACTTTAATAATACACCAACTTTACTCCTAAAGTAAAACTAATGATTTATTGATTTGATTTTCAAAATAAAATAAATATTAAGGCACAAACTAAAAACACAAAACAATAACTAGGTAAAACTTTAACAAAACAACTAAATATATATCCAGGTACAACAAGGTGTAGAAATTTATTTAATTTTATTTATTTCTTTTTTACAGAATAATAAGCACAACAGAAGACTTGTTGCTACAGTGATGAGGTGACCGATTGTTCTGTTGATAGGTAAAGCTGCTAGTCGTTTGGATTTAGTACGGTATACGTTTAATAGTGTATGTTTTTTCTTTTTTTATATAAAAAATAACTCTCTTTAACAATACTGTGTGCTGGTATTACATCGTAAACATGTATAGCAGAAGCATATAGCTTTAATAAAAATGTATATACCGCAAAAAAAATAATAATAATATATATTTCAATGTAGTTCATAACACTGTAAAGAGAGAGCTGGAGAAATATTTCATTTATATTTACTATTGTGAATGATTTTGTATTTAACATGTGTTGCATTTTATTTTCATTCATAATAGCTATTCAGCCCATCCCAATATATTTAACTTAGCTGGCTGTCAACTAGCACTTTTTTATTAACAATATATAAATCGTATGAATTTTAATAATTTTCTTGTATGTTTTTAGTAGTATTCCTGAATCTATATGTCATTCTTAACTAAATGGACATTTACTTATCCCGATATTCGCAGCAAGTGTGTAAACCTATAGAAAGTTCAAAAATAAATCATATGCGTGGCATGTACGGTACACAAAATGTCATATACATAATGGGACAAGAAAATTAATTTACCATTTTATTAAATTGATCTGTTGGTCCATAATAAAAATCTTCTTCATTAGAAGATACCATTATCATATCACTATTCTCATAATAAAATTTTGGTATTTCTTTTAAAATTTTTCGTCTTGTTCTAATTGGTATTTTGTACATGATTACTGGTTTTTCTTTTTTTATTATTTATGAGAAAAACTTTAAAATCTTACACATTAATTTTGATTTTTAAATTAAATTTAATTTATATAATAGAAATATAAAAGTAAAAAAAAAATATTTTTAGTCTAATAACATAAATTAAAAATTATGCTAATTATTTATGATTAATAAATCAATAACAAAAAAAAAAATGCAATGAATACTTAATTTAAGGTTTTCATTGACCTGGACATATATATAGTAATTAATAAACTAGGGTGACAATTATCCCATAATGACATGTTGAAAAAGATTCACTTTATCCACAATAATTGAATTATTTAATACTCGAATTATCAGCTTATATTTATTGATATGGAAATATTAAAATACATGAAGAAAACTCTTCAAAATAAAACGTTAAACAAACTGTCAAAAAGTAAAAAAAAAACAAACAGGAAATGACTTTTCAAATGCACATGAGCTGAGATTTAAAAAAAATTAATAATTATAACAATAATGTTAGAAAATGACAATAATCAACAATGTTTTATTGATATTCCGCAACATTATCTAATATGTATAACAATACATAAAGCAAGAAATTTATCTGTATTTAATGCGAATACATTTGTTGAAGTTAAATTAAATAAATTTATTAAAACAACATCGATTTTCCGTAATTCAGATAGTCCATTTTTTAATGAGGTTAATTCACGTTTATTTAATTATTTTATTTATATAATTTAATTTATTTATAGTATTTTGTCTTTGAATTGCATACACGTTTATATGAATTATTAAGATGTAATGTTATTTTAACTGTTTACCGGTTAGCATGCTGTCATACGAGAAAAATTTGTATTGGAGAATTAATTCTTGATTTGACGACAGTATGGAATCAGCCAAGTATTTAATTAAATTAGTATTTAATTTTCTAATTACTTATGATTAAATATTTTTTATAAAAACAGACCATTCATTTTATAAAAAATGGGGAAAACTGGAAAACTCTTTAGGTTCAACTGAAAAAAGTGATTTTGCACGTGGATTCTTACAAATTGATTTATCTATCGTTACAAAATATGATGAACCATATACACATGTAACCCAAACGGTCGATTACGATGATATTGAACAGTTTGTTTATTGCTTTTACAATAAAAAAAACAAAATAAAACCTTTTTTATTTCTAGTAATCAATTGCAAATTCATCCAGAGATTGGAAGCAAAAAGATTAATTATTTATTTAAATTATATCGTGGTCAATTTATTCATAAAAAACATTATGCAATTAGAATATCATTTGCTGGATGCACTGTAATTAATGTTAATAAATAATTTTCTTTTTAATCAAATTTATAATTGTTATCATAGGGAACGACTAAACAAACACACAGAACAAATATACCAAAATGGAATGAATTAATAAAAATAATGTGGTTTTATCCATCATTATGTCAAACAATATTTTTTGAAATATTATCAAAGACATGCTGTTGTTGTTCACAAGTAATATGCTATCAAGAATTAAATTTATTTAATTTAATTAATAATGAAAATGATAATGAGGCATTACCAGCATTTGGACCAACATATTTACATTTTTATGATAATAATAAAAAAAATTTATATATAGGTAAAATTTTATTAGAAATTGGTACAGAGATTTTAGATGAGAAAATTGGTATAACTAGAAAATCTATTATAAAAACAATACCAACGATACAAGAAGTAAATTAAATTATTTTCCTTTTATGATTATTTAATTTTTTTTTTAATTATCTTTTAATAACAGAGTGATTTTTGGGATACAGAAAAATTTTATATTTATTTTGGTTTATTACAAATCGATTTTATTCATACACAATCGAATACAATTCATATTCAATTAGTTTGTGGTGGTAAATTATTATTATTATATTTAATTATTTATTTTTACATTAATTAATTTTATTAAAGATACATCAATTAATTATATTGAACTGACAACAAATCGTTATGTTAATTCATTATTGAGTTATGTACATTTTCCAACATCTGTACATCCATTAGCTAAGCTTGAATTACAACAACCTGACTATCATTTAAAGTTTATATTAATTATTTTATTAGAAAAAATTAACAAGGAACTTGTATGTGGAAAATTTTCATTTAACAGTAAAACAATGTTTTTACTTAAAATAATTTTCTATTTTTAGTTATATAATTTAACAACATATAAATTTATTGAGTTAAAAAATTTAAAAAATCTTAAAATACAACAAATATTTTTACTAAATTTAATACGAAATTTATTAGCAAAATTAGAACAATTTAATATAAAATTAAAAAATTTTCATTTATTAAAAACATTAACTGAATATGATAAGAATCGTAATAATTATTTAACAACAGTTATGGTAAATATGTTATTTAATAAATATACAAACATTTTCATTATAATATTCTTATATTGTAGGGAAAAACTATTAAAATGTTAGAAAATAATAAAAAGTTATTATCAAAACCAATTAAAGTTGATATAAATTCAGTGTTAAGGGATTTAGAGTTATTACAAACAATTTTTGAAGAAATTATAACAAATATAGTAATTAACATTTTATATACATTTTTTATATATAATTAATGATAATTAATATTTTTAGTTACAAGATCAATGGCCAAAACTAATTATTAATTTAATGGCTGGTAAAACTATAATTGCATGTTATGTAACTAATCCACGTGAATATTTTTATTCAGAAACTGATGACTCGCAAGCTATTTTATGTGGAAAAAGACATAATATTTTATTTAAAGTAATTTAATAATTATTTAATTAATTAATTAATGAAATTAACCAAAAATAATTAAAAATTATTTAAAGAATATAAATTGTGAGCATAATTGTAATAATTGTGGTTGTATATATGGTCGTGCTGATGTATTTCTATGGATTGGAAATGAAAAAGATAAAAAAAATTATTTACCATATGAATGGCAGGAGAAAATTGATTTTAATAAAATTGGTGTTGATTGTAAAACAGAAAATTATTTTAATTGTAATTTGTATATACATCAGGCAAAAATAAAACCGGGTATAAATGTTAATGGATTATGTGATGCTAGATTACAGGTAACATTTAATAATTGGCAAAGTACAACGGAGGTAATTCTTGAGGGTTTCTTAAAATTTATTAAGTTTAGATGAATATAAATGTTATTAAAATAATTTTAGGTAATATATGACTCATTATCACCAATATGGAATGAAGTGATTTCATTTAATAATTTAAAATTGGTCGGTTACTCACAATCCTATAAATTAAATCCACCATTAATAATGTTGGAGCTGTTTGACATTAATAAAAAGCATGTAAGCACTGCACAGTATATACTAAACAATTAATATAATTAATTTAAATAATTTATAGAAATTAGATGATATCATTGGATATGGATATATTACGCCAAGTGTTAAACTAGCGGATGATAAAAATGAATTAAAAGTTTTATACCAAAAAGAAGCAACAGCAAATAATGTAGAAAGTGATGTAACTGAAGATTTATCAGCGAAATCACTAGGTAAGGAAGAGATGATAAATAAAATTAAAAAATTACCAATCGCACCAACGAAAAATTTATTAAAAAAAATAAAAAACATAAAACCGGTAATTAATATTGAAAGTTATGAAAATTTATTTCCGCCACCATTAAAATGGGTAAAAATTGTGAAAAATGGTATTGTCTATGCAGAAGTCCTTATATCTGCCGAACTTCTACAGGTGATTTTAATTTAATTTTATTTAATTTTCCACTTATTTTATATAATTTTTAGATTTCAAAAAATGATTACCTAAATGTACCGGAAAGTGTTAAAAAAACTGTTTCAATACCGCCAGAAATTTGTCCAGTGATGAAGAAGTTTAGGTATCGTCGTTTCTTTAGAATTTTATTTATTTAACGGTTAAAAAAAATATTTTTAAGATTGGAAGCGTTATTTGCTGGCTTGCGAAACATCAAAGGATTTATGGGACGTACAGCTGGACATTATAAAATTGAAATCAATTTTGGTGAATTAATACTGAAAAGTGGAATTTCTAGTAAATCGTATGGTAAATGTTATAATTTTCTTGATCCATTTGCTGCAGGTTATGTGGTAAGAGTAATTTTTTCCATTTCAAAAAAATATCATACTTTATATTATTTTATTTAAAAGAGTTTACCAGAACAATTTGAATATTGGCCACCGATAATATTAAAGCATTTAGATTGTAGTTCTAAGAAAAAGGAAAAAGTAATTGGTGTTACTATGGTATCAAAGTCCGCTGAACATTATATTGAAGATATACAAAGAAATCAAATTACAATGAATAATATAATAAATGTTGATACAGACATTGAAATGGGTTTAAGTGATGGAGAAGCATTACCATTAATAGCGACTGATGAAATCAATACAACAATTAATAATGTTAAAAATAATTTAACAAATAAAGAGAATTTTCGAGATAGAATGAAAAGTAAAATATTCACAATGAGAAATGATACAAAAGCGTTAATAAAAACGAAACAAAATAATATCCGATTGAATTTTGTTAAAGTAAAGAAAAAAGATGATAAAAATTTTAATTGGTGGACAAAATATTATAATTCAATAGATTTTAGTGGTAATACTGATGATGAATCAAATGGAATACATACATTAAAGGTATTTTATAAAGAAAATCAATTATTTTTACGTAAATTAAATATGTATTGTTATATAGATTTATGAAGATGAATTAGAATATTATTCGGAATTTAATAATTTAACAGATTGGGCTTCACCATTTTATTTGTTCAAAGGTACATCACATGATAAACAGACTTTTAATAGTATGAAAAAAGCTATGTATGCTTTATTGAAATGTGGATTAACAGTTAAGACATGTGAAAATGATATGAGCTTTGAAAGTGGTAAAACTATTAAAAATTATGCTAGTGCTAGGTGCCATATTTTAAAGATATTCCTTAAATCATAAATAAAATAAATATTTTACATAATTGCAGACATCAACAGTTTATGTCTCTTATTAATGAAACACCAGTAACAGTCCGTGTTTATGTGGTAAAGGGAATAAATTTACGTTCAAAGGACTCTTATGGTAATTCAGATGCTTATGTACATATTGAATACGGTGGCCATAAGGTAAATTCTAGTTGCAAAATTATTAATTCTGTATTAAGAATAAATTTTTTATAATAAATAATAGATAACAGACCGCCAACATTATGTTCCAAATCAACCGAATCCTATTTTTGGTAAATGTTTCACTGTTCATGGAGTTTTACCAAAGTAAATATTCCATAGAAAAATCTTAATCAATATTGTCTCTTTTCATTTTTAATATTTTTTAGAGATATGTATTTAAAAGTTTCATTATATGATCGTGATCCGTTATGCTGTTGTGATGATTTGATCGGAACAACAATAATTGATATTGAAGATCGATTACGCACACAACATAATGCTATGTGTGGCATTGCAAATGAATACAACAAGTTAATATTTTATATTAATAATAAATAACAATAAAAAATATGAATAATTGATTTTATAGAATTGGATATAACAAGTGGCGAAATCCAATAGCACCATCAGAAATGCTCAGACAATTATGTAAAAAGCACAATTTAAGTCAACCACAAATTGTTGGTAATAAAATACAAGTAGGTAATATAACATTTGATGATACAACAAAAATATCAACGGAGGAGGACATCAACGAAAGATTATGCCTGTCTGTATTAAAAAATTTCCAACAATTAACTGGTATTCAATTAGTACCGGAACACGTTGAAACTAGAGCACTGTTCCATGACAAACATCCAGATATTGAACAGGTAAGCAAATAAATTCTTGTTTACGAAATATATATCTTGTAATTTGTTATATTGTTAAGGGTAAAATACAATTGTGGTTGGAATTGTTTGATACAAAACAAATATCAGAACCAATTGATTTAGTTCCGCATGCACCAGAATTATTTGAATTACGGTGTATTGTTTGGAATACAGTCGATGTCGTATTAAATGAGGAAAATATTTTTGGTAAAAGTATGAGCGATATTTATGTTAAAGGGTAAATTTCTTTTTTCATTTTTTACATATATTATTTTTTAATAATTAAAACCAAAAACATCTTTATTAATTAAAGTTGGTTATATGATACTGAGGCGGCACAATACACCGATATAAATTTTCGTTCAATGACTGGTGAAGGATTTTTTAATTGGCGTATGATTTTCCCCATAAATTATTCAGTTGCTGAGAATATGGTAAACATATTAATAAAAAAATCAATGAAACAAATTAATTAATTTTTTTATCAGATGGTTATAACAACACCGAAAACACTATTTCAAACCTATGCAAATGTTATAAAGGTGCCACCAACATTAACATTGCAAATATGGGATAATGATTCATTATCAGCTGATGACTTTTTGGGCTCATTAAATATAAATATTGCAAATTTTTTAAATCCACCAACTAATTCAGCTGACTGTAGTTTAAAGATGAAAAATAAAGGTGATTTTATTGATTTATTTGAGGAGAAAACTGTCAGAGGATGGTTTGCGTTTCAGGGCATTAAACGCGATGGAACAATTGGCCAAACTGTAAGGTTTTTTTTTAAAATTTATATAAAGTAATTTATTTAATAAAATTAATAAATATAGGGAAAAGTTGAATTAGAGTTGCAAATACTTACAGAAGACGAAGCTGTTGCTAGTCCCGCAGGTAAAGGACGTGAACCTCCTGCTGCATTACCAGAGCCAAAGTAATGTTTTTACTTTTTAATTTCTTTTTTATATGTTATATTAGTTATTAAATATAAAAAGTTAGCAAGAACGTCATAAAAGGATTCATTATAGTTTATAAGGATTCTAACAGCACTTGTTTTTTTTTCCTTTTCTATTTTAATTAATTTGTTTGCTTTATTTTAGTTAAACATAAAATGTGTTTTGATTGATTTATGTAGCAAAAAAAAAAAATGAAATAAAACTAATCAGTGCTGAATTTTATCTTTGTTTATCTATTTTAGTCGTCCCGAGTCGTCCTTTGCATGGTATAGAAATCCTTTTAAATCAATCAAATCAATATTATTACCGGAAATTAAACATTTATTAATATATTGTTGTATTATTACTATTGTTATTGCTATAATTATATTATTTGTAATGACAATACCTGGAAGAACATTTGGATTTATGACATCGTTTGTTGGTTTGTAAAAGTATTTAAAATTTAATTAAAATAATAAAGAAATTAATTTTCTAATTTTTCATTATTTTTTTTTCCCCGTTTTATTCTAGATTTTTTTAGAAGCTCTGATCCTTGTTGAAATGTTTATTTTTATATTTATATATATTTTATTGTTATTGTATTTTGATATACAATTTTATTTAATTTAAATAAAAAATATTTTCTTATCTTTCTCTATGTAAAACCACCAGTATGATTAATGATTTTAATTAATTTTATTTATTTTTTGTTATGAGATTAGGTGAAACAAAGTAAAATAAAAATGATTTTCTAAATCAATTTATTAATTTAACTGTATAGTTGTTAAATTAAGTTAATAAAATTAAATAAAAAATAGAGAAAGAATTTCATCATTAAATAAATGAAAACGAATATATATATATATTGCTATGTGTTAATAATAGGTGGACGACTACTAATTAACCATAGACAATTAAATTATAAATATTAACAAAATAATTTATACATATAATGAATAAAAAATTAAATTCCCTAATGAATTTATTTAGTTGGAAAAATAAATAATAATTATTGTATTTGTGCGATGTAGGGTTCATTGTTGCTGTCAGTGATAATAATAATAAGATTACACAATGTACAATATTATTATTTATAATTATTAATTATGTATAACCCTGTTATTTAATTATAATATTCACTAAAATTAATATATGTATTTATATTCTTTGTTTGTGATAATATAAATTATGTCATTTTCTGATAAAATTAAGGTGTGATAGGTAGTATAATGTTTACTCAACAAATTATTTTTGAATCAAATTAATCATATTGTTTAAGGTGAATTCATCCCCCAAAAATTACAAAAAGGAATATTTATTTACCAATAAACTTTAAAATGATGCAACATCCTGTATTTTTTCAGGTAATTAATTTAATGTAAAGCAATTAAAGTAAATGAACAGTTTTAAAATCAACGTTAAAATGAAACAATAAAAATTTCCTTGAAAAAAGAGGTAAATAAAAACTAATTGTATTAGCTAATCAACTGATTGTTATGTGAAAAGATAAATAAAATGAATTATTTTAGGTTTAGATATTCATCAGGACTAAAAACTAAGGCTAAGTTTATAACAGAAAACTATTCCTGCCGCTGACACTGGCTATTAGGAAGAAAAACATGTCTATATATACAAATATTTCTGTGGTTGGGTGACGAAAATAACAATATAACACACAAAACAATCAGCAAAAACTATTAAAATTTATTATTATTATTTTATTTTTTATTTTATGTTGTCTTATCCTATTTTGTGTATTATAACAACACATTTGCACATTGCTAAAATATATATAGTCAAAGGCAGTCATATAAAAACTGTTGCGCTTGTTATACACAAATTTGGAGAATGTGTGATGTTAATAAAATAACAGAAAAACAACGTATTGAGGATATACAAAGGATATAAATTCTAAATCATAAGTGTTTGCTACTAATAATTAATTATAATTGTTGCAATTATTAATTAAATTTAATTAAACCGTTTGCTGAGTAATTAATTGCAGGAAAAGTGAATTTAAAAAAAATAAATCAACGACGTTTAAAATGCTTGTTTAAAGTGTTTCGATTTTCTGGGAATGATTCAGTGTTTATAAAACTTGGAATAAGCCGGATTGGTGATTACAATTAAATTAATTTTTTTAAGTAAAGGTGAGAGAAATGTTTTTTTTTATTCAAAGTTATTAAATATTTTAACTGATATTACAACTGATTTAAAAATATAAATAAGTATTCTCAAGTAACTGAATTGTAATAAAAAGCGCATATACATGCTGACTATATAAGAAACTTTTGTCAGTGATTAATTTTGAAATTTTATAATTAATTTAACTTAAATAAATGTTTACGGTGCTTAATGAGTGTTTAGATAAAATTGTTTTTATTTTATTTATTCATTTTCTTTTTACTATCGTTAATAGTTGTTTATTCACTTGAAGTAATAAATAAACCCCCAAAAAATATAGAGAAGGATAAATAAAATAATCGAACAAGTGTAATAAACAAGAACAACAAGAAATAAGTACCTTTTAATGAACATTTTATTAAACAATTATTCCTTTAATTAATTGTTAATTTTGGTTAAATTTTTATTAATGTAATTAAATATCATAAATTTTCTTTTCTTTTTTATTTTATTTTTGTCTCTCGAACAAAAGGAAGAAAAGAACATACTGTGACACCTCAATTACGTTTTTATTTTTTCTTCTAATGTAAATAAAAACTCGAAAAATAAATTAATTAAAAAAGTGGGGAAGTAAAACTAACAATTAAAATCGATTAGATAAGCGGTTTGACGATGGTTTATTATAATTATTATTTATTTATATTATAAAAATCTTGTAAATACTAATTAATTAAATTTTAATTAGTAAAATTCATATGTCAATAGTTTTTATATCAGTTCTTGCGTACTAAAATACGTTTAATAAGTAGAAATGAATGGATCCTTAAGTCTACTCGACACTATTGTCTCTATGTTGATACTCAGTGCTTTTTTATATCTGGTTACGCATTGTGTCTATAGGTATCAGGGTGATTTGATATTACCACTACGATTATTTCCTTTTTTTTATTTCTTTACAACTTAATTTACCATATTAGAATAATCCTCTACATATGCTTAGGGATTTTTACATAGTGGCTCTTTCATAAATTTTCTATTCCCAAGTAGTTCACATAACATTTCGTTTATTAGACGATTCAATGCAGCTATAAAACGTAAAAAAAGAAGAAAATATTTTGTGTGTGTGTGTATGCTTTTTTTTATAAAATCGAATTTATGCTTAAAAGCAAAAAATATAAATTATATCAAAAAGTTTACTTTAAAGCAATAAAATTGAGAGTAAAAAAAAAATGTCATTGCTTTTACATTTATAATATTTTTTTCTTTGGCTACATTTAGCTTTCAAAAGTTTATTTTTTCTTTTTATGTTTAAGAAAGCACTGTTTTGCTTATTATTTGCAATATTTTCATTACTTTTTGCATTGAGTTGTTTTGAAGGCATTTTTTATTTTTCGTTATTTTTGTTAAAAAAAAAAAAGAAGAAAAAATCACTTCGCGAACAATCCATAAACTTTACTGATATCATAATAATAATAATTATTATTATTATTGAACAGTTAAATAATATATTTTTTATTTTTATTAAATCATATTTTTATTTAAATAACAAAAAAAAAATTAATTAAAGCTTTCATTTAATACAGTTACTAGTGCTTTTAAATTAATACTGTAAAATATACGGTGTATAGTGAGACTAAGATCGTTTTACATTAGCCACCGCAAGCATAAATGCTTTGTATTACAAAAAAAAAAAAGAAAAATTAATTTTACCGTGCGCCTCCACTCGCCAAGTACTTTATCCAACTAACACGGCTGCTACCACGATGCTTATTAATTGATTTTTATTTCATACAATAAATAAAAATCAGATTTTAACAAAAAACATTATAATTAATTAAAAAATAAATAAATAAATAGAAAAAAGTTTTCTCTTCTCATTAAAATAAAGAAAAAGAAAACTTTTTCTATTGTTTCTGTCACTAAAGATTTTTTTTTTGGAGCTTTTCTGTTTATATTCCATAATTATATCAATTAATAAATAATATCAAAAGTTTACCTTGTGCGTTATTGTTTTGTACTCGCTTTTATTAATTATTTATTTATTTTATTACTTTTATGAGTCATTATACTTTGCGTAGTTATTTTTAGCAGACATTTATTAAAAGCGTGTTATTGTGATTAGAGTGAACAAAATGCTACTGGAAATTTCTTTACACCTTTTTTTATTTTTTTTTTTGGACAATTATCATTATTTTAGGAAAGATTATTAAATAGAAAAAAATAAAATTTGATTGAAAACTCTCACGTAATTCCAGTACAAGAGCAACAACAAATGGATATATTCGCACAGAACAGCCTAACAAAGTGTGTTTCGTCTAGTCATATGTAATCAGTGTTGAGTAGTAAAACATGTTCCTTTTGATTATAACTGTTATCATGAGAATGAGATAAAACATAAAAATAATTGTTTCAGACTTTACTAGCCATAGTAAAGTTGCTCGTGCCGTTGATCCTTTTTTTTTTTTTTTTGCGAATGTAAATAAATCTTCGTTAAAACTCAACATTTGATATTTATTTTGTCATTGTTTTAACCTTTGATTTATTTGTTTATTTTTTTTTTTTTCTTTAAGGGTTTTACTTTGTTAATTCAATTAAAATAATCTTCGCTTATTTATACCGTTACTTTCTAAAACAGGTAGTTAGTTAATTGATTTATTTAATTTATTAAGAAAAGATCAAAAAAGAAAAGTTTTTAATGATCTTTTAAAGCTTTAAGCTATATTATGCTTTGTCATTGCGTTTATATAGTTTTCTAAGTCATTGATTTCAGAGCTTTTTGTTTGTGTAATAATGTGTATGTAATATGATAACAATAACATGCAATCACTGTATCGGTGAATTATTGTTTTTTTTTTTTTTGTAACAGGTATTAGAGGAAATATATAAATGTTTCTTATCAAATTTATTAATGTAATTAATATAACTTAATTATAAATAATTATTTTCAATATAATATTGTTTATGGAATGGGACAAGTTAAGTGTGCTTTATCGCTTATATGATTATTATATCAATTTTAATCGTTATACAGTTTTTATTATTATTCAGTTGCCAGTTTAGTCACATTATTTGTTAAAAATATTATTAGAATTATTTATATCCATTTTAACAATGATTTCGGATGGGTATTTTTATTATTATTATTATTGAAATAATTTATTAAATTAAGACTAGTATTAATTTTCTTTGTTGTTACAGATTGGATCATAAACAACTCTCAATGTTGCGTTTAATAAAGGTAATACCCAGTCCTTTGTTTATATTTCATGGATCACGTTCAGTTAATTTAGACTCGAATATGGAAACAAGTGTATTAGCGTCTGGTCATATCAATAAACCGATTAATATTAAAGTGAGTTTATTTAAATCAAATTTTAAAATATTTAATAATAATAATAATATTTGTGTATAAACAGAATTGGGTATTAACGAAATTCCATCGTAATGATTATGGAATAACTTCTGATGAACAATTGGACGGTAGTAGTGGTGAAAATACCCAACAATCATTTGAGGGTGGTGAATTACAAGCGATTTTATCAATACAACAAGATGCTGGTGTCTGTTTATTACGTGATAGCCCTTATCGTATTTTACGAGTAAGTTTATTCGTTTATATTTATCAACAATTTATTAATAAAAAAAAAATGATTAATTTATGTTTTATTAAATTAAATTAAATTAAAATACAATAAATATTTATTGTTTACTCATTTGTTAAATTATAAAGAAGAGGAAAAATGAAACTAAAACAAACAATAATAATCATTTAAATTGATTTCCACTAGGAATAATTTCCTTCTTTTTTTCATATTAAATCAATTTTTTAATTCATTATTATTGTATCATTTTCTAGTTTAGCTGTTTAGAATAAATAAAAATTCAATTAAAATTATACTTTTTAATTTAAAAAAAAAACGGTTTAATATTACAATAAGTAAATAAATAAATTATTAATGATTGTAAAAAAAACTGAACTGTACTGATCTGTTTAAACGTTAATTTTATATTTTTATTATAATACTGTTGTCTTGGTCGTGATCTTGATTTAAGAATGTTCTAGTTTCTCCTGTGATTATTTTTGTTTTGTTTTCGCAACCACGGCAGACAAATCAACCAAAGAAAAATATAAATTCTTATATTGTAATGAAAAGGGAAAATGATTTTCTTAATTTACCATTTCCATTAACATTGTTTTTCCTTTATAAATAAATACTCGATGCACACAAACACTCAGTTAAATTTTTACCATATAAATTATATATAAACCTCTGAGAAATTTTCAGTCAACGTTTGTCTTTTGAATCCATAACATCGTCTTGTTATACGGAAAACCTTTTACGTATTGTTAACTTTTTCTTCATTTCTTATCTTCAATTTCTTCATTTACAAAAACAATCAGTGATATCGTGCGTTTATTTATTTATAATTTTTAAAACAAGTAAAATGTAATAAACGAACCATTATTAATTTTTTATTTTACTAAATTATTTGGTGCTTAATTTTTGTGCTTTTAAAAGATCAAATAGAAAATA
Source organism: Ptychoptera contaminata (assembly GCA_963942525.1). NCBI lineage: Eukaryota > Metazoa > Arthropoda > Insecta > Diptera > Ptychopteridae > Ptychoptera > Ptychoptera contaminata. The sequence continues at coordinate 35,148,759 of OZ012638.1, read as the reverse complement.
CAATTTTTGTATAAAAGATGGAAAAAGTGTATCAAAGAAAACCATTTCGTTGTTTAATTGGTGGTTGTGCTCGTGGTGTTGGGGTAGCTGTTGCTGCTCCAATTAAAATACCAAAACATTGGTCACGTGTATTACGTTTAACACCAACACCGAAATTACGTATTGAAGATTTTCTACAGGTTTGAGAAATATAATAAAAGAGAAAAATTACTTTTCCTTTCTTTTCTTGTATTTTTATTTTCTTAAGTAGATAAGTAAGGAATAAGTTTTTTTTTTATTTATTTATATATTGAGGGTGGTAGTTTTCACCACTCAAATCAAAATAATATTCTTTTTCACACTCTTTCATTCCATTTTTAGAATATACTTAAAAGATTTATTTTCAATTTTCATATAATTTTCATTAATTTATACAATTTGTTGCGGCTTTTTAATTTAATTTAAAATGTGATAATTTGTGAAATATTCTACTTTCACTATTAATTGCCGCAGCACGTTTATTAAACTCTTTTCTTAACCATTTAAATAATCCTAATGAATTAATTGAATAAGTACCACCAAGATGCAAATCAATTAAACACAAAATTTTTCTATAAAAATATTCATAATTTTAAAATTTATTAACAACAAAAATTTGACTTTAAAATTAGGCAGCTGAGTCTGGTGATTTAGATGAATTTAAACGGTTATACCAAGGTGATAATACTCGTTTGTGTGTTCGCGATACTAGAGGACGTACGGCTGGTCATCAGGCGGCAGCTAGAAATCGTGTTAATATTTTAGTTTTTATTCATGACCAACAAGGGGGTATGTCGACGTTTTATGTTTTTTATCAAAAATTAATTAATTAATTTTTCTTTTTTAAAAGATTTTAATATACAAGACGGCGCTGGAAATACACCGCTTCATGTTGCTGTTGAAAATGATTCTTTAGATGCAATTGATTTTCTTCTAACAATGTTAACTTTTTTTTAATTCATTTATTAATTATTTTTCTATATTTTTTGTACAGAAAATATTGCTAAAATTTAATTTTTTTGTTTTTTAAACAGTCCGGTAAATACAGGGATTTTAAATGAAAAGAAACAGGCGCCCGTACATTTAGCAACGGAATTGAAAAAAGTACAAGCATTACAGGTAATGGGAAAGTTTCGAGACGTTATTGATATTCAACAGGGTGGTGAACACGGTCGAACCGCATTACATTTGGCTGCTATTTATGATCACGAGGAATGTGCACGGATTCTGGTTTGTTCGAGCTCGCTTTTAAGGTTTCTTAAGGTAAACACAAAAATAATTAATATTATTTTTTTAGATTACTGAATTTGATGCATGTCCAAGAAAACCGTGTAATAACGGTTATTATCCAATTCACGAGGCAGCAAAGAATGCTAGTTCTAAAACAATGGAAGTTTTTTTTCAGGTACTGAGAATTTACGCATCAATTAATCGACGGCTTTGATGAAATTTTTAATTTTAAATTCTTTTACAAATAGTGGGGTGAATCACGTGGATGTACGCGTGATGAAATGATTACATTTTATGATTCCGAAGGTAATGTACCCTTACACTCGGCGGTACATGGTGGCGATATTAAAGCTGTGGAACTTTGTTTGAAATCGGGAGCAAAAATTTCAACACAGCAACATGATCTTTCGACACCTGTTCATTTGGCTTGTGCACAAGTAATTATCCTTGGACTTTAATTAATGCAATAGTATTGAAAAAATATATATATATCCCATGTAAATAGGGCGCTTTAGATATTGTTAAATTAATGTTCGGTATGCAACCACAAGAGAAGCGAGTCAGCTTGTGTTGCACTGATGTTCAAAAGATGACTCCGTTGCATTGTGCTGCAATGTTTGACCATCCTGACATTGTTGAGTATTTAGTGGTTGAAGGTGCTGATATTAATGCTTTGGACAAGGAACGTCGATCTCCTTTATTATTATCGGCATCGCGTGCTGGCTGGCGCACAGTGCACGCATTGATACGTCTTGGAGCGAATATATATTTAAAAGATGCTAATTATCGGAACGTTTTACATTTGGTGATAATGAACGGTGGGCGTTTACAAGATTTTGCTATGGAAGTGAATAAAGCGCAATCAAATTGCCATTTGATAGAGTTGTTAAATGAAAAAGACAATACAGGATGTTCACCGTTGCATTATGCTAGTCGTGAGGGCCATATACGTTCCTTAGAGAATTTAATACGACTTGGCGCTGTTATTAATTTAAAAAATAACAACAATGAGAGTCCATTGCATTTTGCAGCCAGATATGGGAGGTTTAATACCGTTCGCCAATTATTGGATTCAGAAAAAGGAACTTTTATCATAAATGAGAGCGATGGGGAGGGTTTAACACCGCTGCACATTGCTTCGCAGCAAGGTCACACAAGGGTAATTAATATTCAATTTACAAAATTCCTTTATTAATTTATAAAAATTATCCTTAAAGGTTGTTCATTTGCTACTTAATCGTGGTGCCTTGTTACATCGCGATCATAATGGCAGAAATCCACTACATTTAGCTGCTATGTCAGGCTATACTCAAACCATTGAATTACTGCATTCAGTTCATTCACATCTCTTGGATCAAGTGGACAAAGATGGTGTAAGCACTTTGAAATTTTAATTGTTTATTATTATTTTTTTATAATTTTTCCAATGAACAGAATACTGCGCTTCATTTGGCAACCATGGAGAATAAACCCAGTGCTATTTCACTTCTTTTAACAATGGAATGCAAGCTTTTATACAATTTTATGGACATGAGTGCTATTGACTATGCTATTTATTACAAATATCCTGAAGCAGCATCGGCAATGGTAACCCACGATGATCGTGGTGCTGAAGTGATGGCACTCAAATCTGATAAACATCCGTGTGTTACCTTAGCATTAATTGCATCAATGCCACGAGTTTTCGAAGCTGTACAGGATAAATGTATTACAAAGGCAAATTGTAAAAAAGATTCCAAGAGTTTTTACGTGAGTAGAAATATTTCATTTACGTTTTTTTTTATCAATAAATTTCAATTAAAAGTGAAAAGTTTGTCTAATTAAGTGAACGATAAAAAGAAAGAAGAAAGAAAAAAAAAACAACGAAAAATAAATAAAAGTAGAAAAACTCCATTTCAATTTCCTTCTTTTTTTGTTAATTTTGTTTTTTGTATCTAATACTAAATTTAGATAAAATACTCATTCTCGTATTTGCAATGTCCCACAATGTATGCACAAATGGATGAAAAAACGGGCGAAGCTGTTGAAATAACAAAACCAATACCATTGCCAGCTTTAAATGTAAGACATTTCTAGTCATGTCAACGAACTTTAGAACTTTTTATTTATTTATTGTAAATATCTTTTTTTTTGTTCTATTTTTTAATTGTTGTATATATAATTCACGTTAAGTCGCACAACAATGATAAAATGAAAAAAAAAAAATATATACCGCAATTTGCGCACGTTCATTAAATTAGACTTAATCTTCGCATTATTAGAATATCATTTGTTATCATTAATTTAATTAATCATTAAATTTGCTGTAAACAAAATAAATTTCGTAGATAAAATATTCATTTGCTGCTTATCAAAAATCACAAGAACAAATTGAAGAAATCCGTTTAAGATTGAATGATCCGAAATGGCGTCCACCACCGTTAGACGTTGCTAATGTAAGTTTTCATTTTTTGTTAGTTTCTTTATTCATTATTTATTTTAGGTTTTTATTAAATTATATTTTTTTTAACTTTAAAATGCTTTTGAAATAATAATAATAATAATAATAAATAAAAAATCAATTTTATTTATTTAATCGTTTTTATTTTTAGAGTTAAAGTTAAGGGAATAATGTAAGAGTTTTTGTTTTGTTCGTTTTGACTTTCAGTAGTTGCTTTCAGTGATTGACTTTAGTTGATTAAAGTTAATAATTTATTAGAACTCTAATTAGATCACATTTTATTATTATTATTATTATTATTATTATTATTATTTCGTTCTTTAGTTTTCATTACACTTGGCTGCTTATATATTAAAATTAAAAGAATACGTTTATCAAATTAGTCTTTCTTTTTTTAAAGTTATATCTCTAGACGAATTATGCATTTTGCATGTTCTTTACAATTATTTATAATCAATAAAAATTTCTTTTATAATTTTAATTTAATTTTAATGTTATTTATATATAATTATTTTTATCATAGGCGATGGTAAGTCATGGTCGTGTAGAGTTATTAGCGCATCCATTAAGTCAAAAATATTTACAAATGAAATGGAATTCATATGGGAAATATTTCCATGTTGCTAATTTATTATTCTACAGTGTTTTCCTTATGTTTATAACATTATTCTCATCACAATTAATGCGAAATATAACGGATATTGATGAAAATGCAACAAATTTAGTTAATGTATGTATTTTATTTTTAATTTTTATTTTTTTTTTCATTAATTATTTAAAATGCAAATTTTTATTTAACAGAAAACTGAAGAAAGTGTTTTACCAAAAAAATTAATTATCAGCGATTGTATGCACAATCAAAATTCATCATTGATTAAATCATATTTAAAGAATCGTCATGAACATGTTGAGATCACATCGATTATGATGATATCTGGAATGGCGATTGCTGTTTACATTATATTAAACTCATTACGTGAGATAGTGCAATTGTATCAGCAAAAATGGCATTATCTATTAGAGCCAATTAATTTTATATCATGGTTATTGTATATATCTGCCGGCATGATGATATCACCGATGTTTGGTGACGGTGACATTGATGATTTAAATTATTCAGCAGCATCTGTAACTGTATTCCTATCATGGTTTAATTTGCTATTATTATTACAGAGATTCGATCAGGTAGATTGATTTTATCATCATTTTTATTAATAACTTAATTATTTTTTAATTTATTTATTAGATTGGTATCTATGTCGTCATGTTTTTAGAAATTTTACAAACTTTAATAAAAGTTTTACTCGTTTTCTCAATATTGATTATTGCATTTGGGATGGCTTTTTATATTTTACTCTCAAAGGTAAACTTTACTTTTGCTCGTAATTTCACTTTTTTATCTTATTATACCTTAAAAAAACCTTTTTTTTTTCTTTTTACAGGCAAATCATTTATCTTTCTCCTCGATACCCATGTCATTAATGAGAACATTTTCAATGATGCTTGGCGAAGTTGATTTTGTTGGCACTTATGTACAACCATTTTATTGTGATCAGCTACCATTTCCTATACCAGCTTTTGTTATTCTAAGTACGATTTATCGAAAATAATTTTTTAAAGTAATTTTTTAAATAATTTATTCCATAAATTTAAAGGTTTATTTATGGTTTTAATGCCGATTTTATTAATGAATCTGCTTATTGGTTTGGCTGTTGGTGATATTGAGTCAGTAAGACGTAACGCACAGCTCAAAAGATTAGCCATGCAGGTTATACATTTTAATTCTCTTTAATTATATACAAATGATTGTATTAATATGTTTTTATGATTTATTTCTTAAAGGTGGTTTTGCATACAGAATTAGAAAGAAAATTACCACAAATGTGGTTGGAAAAAGTTGATAAAATGGAATTAATTGTTTATCCAAATAATACAAAATGTAAACTAGGTTTTATGGACTTTATACTAAGGAAATGGTTCTGTAATCCATTTACCGATGAGGATTGTACGTATTTAATTCAAATAATTAAAATTTTAAAAAATTTATAATATTTAATTTTAAAATAGCCGGTGTCGAGATGGTATTGGACACACATGATGATTTCATAACCACAGAGATTCAAAAACAAAAACAAAAACTTCGATCGATTAGCAACATTTTGGATCAGCAGAGTCAATTATTGCGATTAATTGTTCAGGTAATTAATAGAAAACTTTTTAAAATACAAATTATTTGTATAATTAAATTGTGTTTTTAATAATTTAGAAAATGGAAATAAAAACAGAAGCAGATGAAGTAGATGAGGGTGTTGCACCAAATGAGTTACGTCCTACTAGTACAATGTCATTGACAAATTTAACAGCTTCTCGTTGGACATCACCTAGAGTTCGTAATAAATTGAGATCGGCAATTAGTTTTAACAAAAATTAATAGCAAAAACTATGCAAGTGTGTTTTTGGTTATTTACTCAAGAAATTAGTTTATTAAACAACTGTTAATGATTACATTTCTTTGTCTTACTAATTTCTAGCAAAAGAAAAATAATAATAATATAAAAATCGAAGGATGATTAACGTTTTAATGTAATAATTTATGTTTCGATGTGAAATTTCTATAAACTTACATAAATTAAAGATGTTATCGTCTCTTTCGATGTCTAAATGTGTTAAATCAATATTTTATGGATAATACTAAATAAAAAATGAATAATTTATAAAAATATTCTGATTTTTGAACACAAAAAAAAAGTATTAGCTTTTAAATTAGTATTATAACAAATAAACTGTATTGATTAGTGACAAATTATTTAATAAAACTGCATAAATGTTATTGTAAACATATTTTAATAAAGTTTATGTAATGTATTTTAACGTATTTTTTTACTGGAATTTTGAAACTTTCACTTAAAATACTTTAATTTTTCTATAAATCATAAGATGTCATCTTTTATTTAAAATGTTGGAATTATGATCGAAAATGGTGTCCATAAATTTCATAAAACATATCTTGCCAGTGCTGAAAAAAAAATAATATCGAAAAAAGCCGCTCTCTGGTTTCTCTCTCAATTTTTGACTATATTCCACCTTGCTGTTTCTCATTTTATTTTTCAAAATCAATTCTTGTTCAAGCTGAATAAAGCATTGGTCGCCATTGTATTATTTAATAAAAATTTGGTGATAAAAACAGTATTTTTGTTGGATTAAATATCAAAAAAATGTAAGTAAATATTAATTTTATTTGTTATTTGACAATTAAAGACAATTTATAGAGATTTTCTAAGTATAAATGGTTTAATTAAGTAAATAGGATATTGACCTGATTCGTTTCGCCGCTTCGTTATAATCGATGGCGTATTAATTTTAATGAATGTTATAATTATAAAATTAACTGTAATTTCTCTTAATTTATTGTTTTCTTTTTAATTAATTAAAGAAATTTTTTTTTTTATTGATTTTTACCAATTTGCATTTATTGAAAAGTTTATTTCATAAAAAAATGGCTTCGCTGTTAAGTAGAAGAAGCGTTGAAAAAGGGAAGCCATCACCGATTTTGAAGTACAGTTAGATTTAAAAAATGGATGCTAATGTGTTGTATGAATCAGATACAAATGTTTAATGCAACCATGTTTTATTTTCTTAATTTAATCAACGTATAAATGATTTGATTTGTTGTAACTGTTTAATTAATTATTAATAACGCGTGAATTAAATGCTGGTTTGTTTTTAATGTAATCAAACATATAAGTTTTGTGATTGTGTCTGTGTGTGTAGAATAAATAAAAAAACAAAATGTCTAAGCGTCATTGTATTATTTTTCAGATAAACATAAAAAAGAACATTCATAATGGCTTATCGTAATAATAATCGACGGAGTTTTGATCGTAGTAACTATGGTGGTTCAATAAGCCGTAGTATTAATCCATGGGAGAATTCGTCTGGTATGCGAGGCGGTAATAATGGAGGTGGCGGTGGTGGCCCAGGTGGTAACATGATGCAGCAAAATTCGAATATCAATTCAACAGAAGCACTGACATTAGCTAACAATTTAATAAATAATTTGTTACGCGGTAATCAACAACAAGTACCATCATTACTTGATATTCCAACTGATATGCGTGGCGGTCCATATGGTGGTCGCGACAATTATGGACGTTTCGACGACAGACCACGAGCGGTAAGTAGTCACAAGTTTTCAGCAATAGAATCGAGGATGTTATTTTTATTTATTTATTATTTTTCTGTATTAGATATGATAAAGTTGTTAATGGTAAATCTGTGTGATTTATCATTTTCTATATTTGTTATTACGAAAGATGAAGTAAAAAAAAAACATTACTGCTCGAAACATTCTGAGAATGATATGTTGTCGTTTATCCTACCAAAAATAAAATAAAAAAACATACAAAAATCTCTTACCCCGAATCCAAAGACTTCTATCCTTTTGTTGGCAATTATTTGATTGAGAAACTTTTTTTAGTTGGAGTTGCTTCTTGATTTGTTTTCTTTAATCTCATCTGTCTTGATTTTGGCACTGACGAACTTGTTTCATTTTTAATATAATTCATACTCAGTTTCTTTACCCTTTTTTTTTTTGTTTTGTTTATTTCTTAATTTATTTGGATTTTATTACTTAATTTGATTAAAAGAATTTCCCAGCTTCTTTTATATGTTAAATTGGGTATTAAAGAAATACATTTCGATTAGTTTACAACGGCTATAAAGAGGGGACTCTGATAATAATTGCAACCTGTATTTGATAACTTGAAAAGAAAAATGCTGCTAAGCGAACCGCCGTTAAGATCATGTCAAACTTTATTATAATTATTATTATTTTTTTTAAATATATATAATTCAATCTTTTTTATTTATTTAATTTTTATTTATTAGTTTTTCTAGCTAAAACATCTGCCTCCATTTTATTTATTTATTTATAATAATAAAAGGGATGTTTTAGACGAAAAAAAGCTAAAGATTTAAAGACAAATTTAATAATTAAAAATGCATTTGATGATGATTGTGTCGTGTGGTTGTTTTAATTTAAAAAAAAAAAGCGTCAAGTTTTCCTTGATACGCTCATCAATATATACGTCCAATCCATCATGCATTTAAGAATAATATCATCACGCAAGAGAAAATACTCTAAAAGTTTTTCTTTTTCTGTGTGTCTTTAGAATAAAAAAAATAAAATAAATTTTAAATTTAAAAAAAAAAACTTAAAATACCAAAAAAAAAATCAATTTTTTTTCTAATAATTCTATTCTTCGACCATAATTGAAAAATTATTATTTTTTTTATTATGGTTAAAATTTTTATTCATACAATTAGATCGGTAATCGTAATGCTGTTAATGCTAGCAGAAATCGACGTGCTGGAGGGCAACGGACAAAGTCCGGCGTTAAACTAGGTGCCATTCGAAAACCGAATCCAAATGATAGATCTAAAAAAGTTCTTGGAAAGAATTCTAACAATTCTAAATCATCATCCAAAACGGATTCTTCAGCTGATAATACTAATAACAAGAATGATGAGAGGTAAGATGATGACAAAAAAAAAAACATATTTCTTCCATTTTCACAAAAGAAAAGAAAAGTAAAAGCAAAAAAATAATAAGAGAAATCTTATGAAAAATCTTCAATTTACCCAAAAAAAAATAGAACAAATTTTCTTTTACTTCAAAAACCACAAAATATGTTTTTTTTATAAAAAAAATTTTTAATTTTTTCTTTTTTAAAATTAATTTTATTCTTATTTATTAATTAATTAATTAAAATACAAAAAGAAGTATCATCAACCATTTTTATTATTGGGTTGAGAGGAGGTGCACACACGAACATTTATTATTATCCATCATGTTATGTGTGCTACTCTCCGGTACTACTCTACCATCAACAAAACTATTACCAAGCATAATTTGATTATTATTTTTATTTAAATAAGAAAAATGTATTAGACGCCAAGCGCTCTGCAAGCACATCACTCACGCGCACCGCAACACATGTATGTTGTATGCTCCTTTTGAAATTTTTCTTTAATAATTAGAACTCTAAGCTCTGATTTATTTTTAATAACGACGAAACCAAGAGTAATTTTATTTACTCGTCAAATCTCTCTTACCCATAACTTATTTATTTATTTGTTTGTATGCCTTAAGAAGCATCTAATTATCTTTAATTATTTAATTTAATTTAATTTGTTGTTTAAACTGGTGCCATATCTTCATACAATGTTGTTGTTTTGTGTGTCGATGATGATGATGTTGCTGTGCAGCAGCTGCTGCTGCTGGTCTAATATATATTGTTTGATGTGTTTTTTTTATGTTTAATTTATAATAAGTTTTTTATTATAAATATACAAAAATATGTTGTATGTATAAAATTATATGTAGAAATTGAAAAAGATTTTAAACTTGTGTATTTTCCACGATAAAATGGCAAAAAAAATTGCATTTGTTGCTGCGCCGCGCGCCATTCTTGTAAATGTTAATAACCTTTTTTTTTTTGTTTTTAATTTTTGATTTAAAATATTGAGGATAAACAATGAAATTATTTAATTAATCGGTTTCTTATTACTCTATTTATTATAATTAATTGAAACCGATGCCTGGCTCTGCTCCGGTTTTTATTTTCTATTTTTTTAATTAATTGAATGAGAGCAGCAGTTGCGAGCCTTGTAAATTTTAATTTATTTTGTTTTAAATTTTATTAAAAAAAATATACAAATTTCTTGGAACATAATCAAAGGCAAAATTATTTATTAAATTGTAATTTGTTTTTATTAAAAAATAAGAAAATTATTATTTGAGCGAAAGAAACGTCAATCACAAAAGGCATGAGAAATTTTTTTACATTAAATTTGTTGGCAAAAACCAACACACAAATGTGTTGGATATTATATGGATGGTTATAAATTTTATTTGAAAAATAATGCTCCGCTAGTTGTGTGGCTTTTAAAGGTATTTTATTATGTTGGGATGGGTGGTTTGTGAGTCTCTTGTAATCAACAGCAGAATCATCATCATCAACTGATTATATAATTTTTATCCCTCTTTCTTTTCAGGTTTATTATATTGCATTTAATTATTTTTACTATTTATTATTATATATTATGTATTTGTTTTTTTCTTTTTCAAATTAATTTTAATATTTTTAATTAATAATGAAGATAAATCACCACCACCAATAACTTATCTAAAAAGAACCACACTCAGTACATAAAGAAATTTTATTTCTCTATTTATGTATATATAGAGAGTGGTTTTGGTGGTTATGAATGGATTAATTAATCTTTATTACTTTAGAGGATTGTTACAACAACACAAACATAATACTTTCAATTATTATATGTGTGTGACTCTTGAGGAAAGATTGTTTCTTGATGTAAAAATCAATGGATCAATAACAGATGATTTATTTCTATAAGGACAAAATCCAAGTGTTATTTCTTTTTAACAAATAATCACTGGCTATTTTTATTTTATTTCTAAATAACTTTATTTGCATAATTTTAATTATATATATATATATTGTTTCTTGAATTTTTAATCAAATGATTTGACTTGAGAGAGAAGTAGTTAATAGTTTTGTTCATATTATTATCCTTATTATTAATTATATTAAGTAGTAGATATATATAGAGGGAAGGATTAAATGAGTTTAATTTGATTTAATTTTTTTTTTAGGCAAAATAATGATTGAATGTTTGAAATTTTATTAATTTTTGTATTTTGTAATTATTTACCGTATAAATAGCAAAGATGAAAATGGCATGGATGTTGGTAATACTGGTAAAGGCAGAAGAGAATCAGCATATGCTGAGGTTCCCAGTGACATGTTGTATTGTCATATGTGCAAGAAACATATGTGGGATTCGACATCTTTTGAGAATCATGTGAAGGGACGCACTCATCAAATGATGAAGGAAGGTATTGAGGAAAGTTATCGTCTAAAGGCAAACATGATTCGTCAGGAGGCAAAAATCGCTGAGCAATTGAAAAGCATTGAGATTGATCGTTTGAAGCGTATGGGCAAGAATGTCAAGGCTTCCAATCAATTGCGCGAGTATTGCACAATGTGCGATTTGCATTTTTACGGACATTTGTCGACCCATCGCAAGTCCGAGGGACACTTGAATTTGAAAAAGTTTTTGCATCCAAAGTGTATTGAGTGTAATAAAGAGTTTCCAACCAGAACTGATTATGATTCGCATGTCTTATCACCATCTCACATGAAGAAGGCTTCCACTAAAATTAATCGCTTCAGAGGTGACAGAAAGAATCGTAAGTATTGTTGCTGTTTGTTGTTTTCTCTTCCTATTTAAAAATGAATAAACATTTTTTTTTTTCTTAATTAGAAATTATAATATTGTGTGAGGCTGAGGAATTGGCTAATTTGAAGGAGGGTAAGGAAGAACGTAAAGAAGAGACTGAGAATAATGCTGAGGATAAGGAAAAATCAGATACTGCTGCAACAGGCGAAGGCACTGAAAATACAAACGGCACTGCTACCGAAGAAGGAGCCGTTGATGCTGATGGAGTTAAAATTGAACCAACAGATGTAAAAATGGAGGAATCGGCACCAGTTGAAGAGGAGCCAGCGGACATTATTCTTGACTTTGCTGAAGGCACTGAAATTCCAATTGACATTGATTCAAAACTTCCAAAATATAACTCGAATCGACCAGTAGCATCAACAATGATCAATAAACTTGAATGTTACGAATGTCATTTATGTAATCGCTACTTGGATACTGAAAAAACAGCTGAAATTCATTCGCGCACCATTCAGCATCATCGTCAATTCATCAAATTCTTAAATGAAAAGTCTCAGGAGACAAAGATTGCTCAAAAACGTGCCGCAGCATCCGAGGAGAATGAAAAGAGGAAACGTGAGACATTGGAACAACAGCAATTAAACGGTGACGATGCAGAGAAAAAAGATGCTGGCAATGACTTGTATGATCCCTCAGAAGCTACTGCTGATGATGAAGATGAAAATAATGTAGACAGTGAGTAGTTATCTATTGCTTAGTTTGTATCCTTATTTTAATCGTTTTTTTTTTGTGCTTTAGAATCTGGCGAGAACTGGACTGATAGCTTGAACAACACAACAATTAAAGCTGATGATGTTGAAATGAATGAAACACAAAACGATGTTGCAGATGAGTCAACGGAGGCTACAGCAAATGCTGATGAAAATACTGACGAACCAATGGCTGATGTTGCACCTGTTGATGATGATAAAACCCAAGAGATTAAAGAAGAAGAAACAAAAGACGATGCATTACAAACTCCAGTTAAACAGCAAGTGGATCAGGTGAAAGCCTCGCCCCAAACTAACACTCCACAAAACCAGAGAAACACAAACAATCGTGGCGGTAACCGTAGCGGTGGTAATCGCAACAACACGCCACGCAATAATCGCGGCCGCGGCAGATACAACAGATACTAATCTCTGGATCTCTTGTTTGTTTCTTTTAATCGAATTGATTAATTTCGCTAATTTTTTTATTATTTTTAAAAACGTTTCTATAATAATTGAGACAGAGATAGAGAAAAAAAGGGGCCGCTAGCCCAGCAAGAGTACATTATTTTTAATTAAAAAAAATATTTTCATGTATTAATTGTGTTTTTTTTTTTTAATTTTTTTTATGAAGTAATTTTAATTAATTAAAACAAGAAATTATATTTTAAATGTGTAATAAAAAAAAAACAGCATTGTATAATTCAGAGATATGATATTTACATAAAGAAAAAAAAAAACAATCTGAATAAAATTTAATAAAGTAGATGTATTGGACAAAAAAAACCTGCGGCTTTTATTTGATTTGATTCACCTGCCCTGCACGTTATGCTAAGGATACGTTGACCGGACCACCAGTACGAGACAAATATTGATGCGAGTGCTAGACGATAACATCATGATCGACCACTAGGTAATAGTCACCAGCACGTTATTCAACAGGTAAATAAATCATCAATTTATTAATTAAATTAAGAAAAAAAAAGAAACATTTTCCTTTGAGTCTCTTTTCAAAAACAAAACGGAACAATATTACGCATAAACAATAACACTTAATGTTCTCATATAAAATGCACCCATAACTGCAAGAGATAAGTTTTATTTTAAAATTATAAAAATAAATTGTATAAAAAATGTTAAATTAGATTTTAAATTATATACAAACATATATAAAAGAAAATAATTATCAATTAGGTAAATTTTTTTCAATTAAAAAATATAGAAAATCAATTGAGACGCCGCTTGTAGCGGTACTACCTATCAGTATTATTCACGTCATACATGTTAATAGCTGACTTTATAGTTGGATGCATCTGGTTTCTTTTCGGATGTTAAATAGGCATTCAAGTAGCTCATCGATAGTATTTGAACGCCCGCTTCTGCTAGTATTTTGTGATCATTTTTATTCAACGGTAATTTGTTATGTTCAACGAAGCAATGTGTTGCTGTCATTGCATCCTCAGAACATGCGTACGGTGGTTCAACGTCAATAATATGACCCGAACCAGCAGATATTAAACGTTGAAATACTTTATTGTTGGTGGTGTGCAACAGTACACGGAACCCTTTGAATGTGCCACATTGTTCCGAGATAACTTGTAAACGCCATCGGTGTGCCGCCTTTGCTATTGACTCGTCACTTGAACTTAATTTTGGCAAATTATCAATCGCTTTTGGATTACCATATTCGTAGTATTCCTCCTAAAATTAAAATTAAATTTAAAATAAATAAATATTCCGATAAAAACGTGATTAAAAATAAAATTCTACATTTAAGAAGTAATCAGCAGCAACACTATCTTGAATATATTTTAAGCATAATATCCATTTTCCGGATGCAATTGATGTCAGTGTTTTCTCTCCACGATTCGGTTTTTCGCATAACAAATGTGTACAAGTTTTATCAAATTTCGTTAAATCCTCGCACACTTCGCCGTTTAATTTTTTTATTGCGTCGATTAACTGCTGCCGTACCTATAGTAATTAAATAGAGGATAATCATCAAATAATCTTGGTTAAAATGGAAATTTTATTTAACTTACTGTATCATTGGAACAAGAAATTGAAAATTTCGGTATGCCAGAGAAATTAATTTTATTGCGACGCATATTAAACTCGGACGGATCATAGTAATCAATGATTGGATTATCGGATGGTATGTGTGGTTCCGATTCAGGACACTCATACGGTGTATCAATGTCGGCATGCTCTTGTTCTGCCTTTTTACTCTCATCCTTTTTATTAAGAAAATCGCTAAGACGTTGAAATTTTTTTGAATTATTTATTTTTTTAGTGATTTCCTCATCATCGGAAGCATTATCTTCATTAACATTTTGTAAAATTATGCTACTCGAGGGGGCAGTTGTTTTATTTTGTCCCGTCTTATCCACTTCGTTATCATCGTCCTCATCATCATCATCGTCACTTTGCACAGTTTTACACTGGAAAAAAGTAAATAAAATTTTTATTTCAAATATATTCTTCCGCATCAAGGAATCATTGTCAAGGAACAAACCAAATTTGTAATTTTATCAACCGCTATAAACTGTGTACTCGTTGATGCCACCTTATTTGTTGTATTCTCGTTATCAGCATCAACATCAATAAAATATTCACGCCAAAAATTTTCACGCATATCTTTGTAAGATGGCTGGAGAAGAATAAAATAAAGAAAAATTTCTATCATTTTCCCATAATCAATAAAATTATCAATAATTACCGTATTAACTGATTCTCTTGGTTTTTTCTGTACTGGCAAGTGGAAGCCACTCATCGCATCAATTTTACGCTTAAATCTTTGTTGACGTTTCTCACTGGAATTTTTCGGTAATCTTAATTCTTCAGGAATTACCGGTGTTTTTGGACTATTCTCACAAATACTACCCGGCGTTGCTATTAATTTTTTTAAACGTTTTGTCTGAGGTGTATCGTCCTTGTTCATTACATTCAACGCCTTATAAAGATGTTCACGTTGTGGCGTTGGAAATTCTTTAACCAGATCTAATAGATAATTGAAATAAAAAAATATAGGATAAGAGATAAAACTTATAATCAAAGAATTTTCTTTTTTTACCAGAAATATTATGTGAAGATGTTGTAGGCGTTATTACTGGTGATACCGGTGATCCTAAAGGTGAATTTTTTGGTGTTCCTTGATTATCAATTAATACAGATAATTGACGATGACGCTTCTCGATGTTATCCTTAAATTTTTGACTAAGTATTTCATCTTTATCGCACAAATCGTTGACATATTGTCGAAATTTCGGCGATAACTCCTCAGCATTATTTTCATTATTAATTTCTGGTTGGTGATTTTCAATATCTGATGCTTCTGATTTATCAGATTTATTTAAAGGACATTCAACCGATGTGTTTTCTAACAAGCTTTTCTCCGAAACAATTTCCTCCTCAGGTGCCACAGAATCACCAAGTAGAAATTCCTTAAGTTGCAAACGTTTTTTCAAGCGATAGCATTCAAGCAGCCATTTACATGTGACTACCGGATAGCCCCATTTCAATGCTGCTTCATATTTTGCACCTTCTGGCAGAGGACATATTAGAAGAGGTTTTTTCTTCCGCTCATAAACATTATCAATGGTGGCACCTAAACTCTTGCTTAACGTTACCAAAAATTCACGCTCTGATGTCGAATAAGTGCTCAGAACAATCATCATATCTTTAAGGAGATTATCCAGATCTTTTAACACGATCGGCTCATGAAAATATTGTTTAGTAACAATTTCCTCCTTTTCAATTGAGTCATCCAACCACAAATCATTAACAATATTTTTCGCTTCCATAGGCATTTCTAATGACGATTCTAAAGTTGTTGGAACAATTATATAATCCACCGTTGATTTATAATTTTCATCAACAATTTTAGCGCCAGCAGCTTTACAATCTTAAATCAAATAATTTTTTAATAAAATTAAATAAAAACAGAAAAAATGTCGCTAATCACCTGTCACCACATCCTTGGACGTTTCCTCGTCAAAGCTTGAGTGCACATAAATTACAATATCCTTTAGAAAGCAAACAACATTCTCTGTAAATTCACTGCTATAATTGCTCATGCCAGCATCATTTACATTTGATACTTCTGATAAATCATTTTTCTCATCCTGTTTATTCGGTTGTAAATATTGCGCTAATAAATCATTTGCTTTCTCTTCAGATTCCTTTTCTTTATTCAAAATTTCATCTAATTTAAATTTAGGTATTGGTGGCCGTTTAAAAGATTTAGTCATTGATTCGATATTTTTCTCAGTCGCTGGACTAGCCAGTAATGGTTCATTTGGTGATTTTAAACCTGATGATTTATAAAGAAAATTATTCTCTTCAACCGGTTGTTTCTCTTTAATACATTCCAATAGCCATTCTAATGTCACAAACATTGGACTGAAAGTAAATATATTTAAGTAATAATTTATAATTTTAATTTTTTATCTAAACAATTACCAATAATTATGATTTTTAATTAATTTTATATCTATTTCGGATGGTTCACCAATAATAATGTGCGTTACTTTTTCATTTAGTTCATCGTATCTTGTTGCACATCCTAAATTTAATATTTTGTGTAATTTTTCCTTTTCGGATGGTATAAAGCCACATAAATAAATCTAAAATTTATATAGAATTAATCAAGATACAAATAGGTGTTGATAGTTTAAAATTAGTAAAATTCCACTAACACTGCATCCATCTAAAAATGATTCAGATTTTCTTATCTCTTTTAAACTTAAATTATCAATTATTTCTTTATATTTTCGTTCCGGAGCACGTTTATTTCTATATAAACTTACAATACCGGAGGTCATTGTTGAGGAACAAGTTTCATTGATTGTTGTATCCTTTTGTTGATTAACACATGATATTTCTGATAATGTCGTGCAATCGGGATTAAAGTCTAAACCACCTAAAGGAATAAAATAATTAATTTTTTTGTCAATCAAAATTACAATTCAAATATCTTACTGATTCCAGTTTTTGTGGGTGTTGAAGAATTTAACATTTTAACCGTATACTTTTCAACTGGTTGAGCAAATCCAAGCTTAACACTATCAAATATCCATTGTGGGGTAAGACATTCTTTTTTAAACTTTACCGCCGCGTGATATTTACGTGAATCTTTAGTTGTCTTTTCCAAAATTAATATATCTGAAATTTTATTGGTTTTTATTAAAAATAATACTTAATTTTGTATTCATTGCATTTATAACTGTCTACCTGTTTGATCCGATTTAAATGCAGCGATTACTTTTCCACCATTTTCTGTCACCAATTTATTAATTTCATTTTTCATTTTCAATGGGAAACCAGTTGTTGTAATATTCAATCCATAAAATATTGGTAATTGATGCTTATCAAATTCTTTATTTGATGCGAGAATATATTTATCTAGACAACGTGTCCACACATCTTTTACCCAATCTGGATGCATAATTTTTATTGCTGATAGTGCAGCTTTCTAGATATTTAAAAAAAATAATAATAATAAATTTTATTATGTTATAAAAGATAAAGAATATTCAATTAACCTCATATTTGGCTGATTTCACAGTATTCGAAATTAAATGGGTGCATCCTTTATATAAAATTTCAGAAAAATGACCACCCATCCAATTGACCAGTTTCTTTAAATTTCCCTTTTCGGTGACATTGAATCCAGAAGCACAAATGTGCATGTCCATCATAGCTGTATTAAACACAGCAGTATTTGTCAGTGGTATAGTTTTATTATCATTAATACAGCTGATTAAACATTTTGGTCCTAAAATACTATTATACAGATATATTAATAAATATCAAATATTTTAATTATAAATTTATGTTTTATGTACTTACAGTGCTTTAGATTTACTTAAATATTCAAATACTTTTCCTTCGAAATTCTCTAAGATAAAAATATTTCGTTTTGTTAATTGTTCAAGTTCTAATAAAAAGCAATCGGTTTCCTTTATCCATTGTTTACTTTCAGTGTCAAAATATTGTTTGCAACTCTATAAAGCAATAAAAATTAAATTAAATTATCGAAAAAATAGATTATTTTCACAACAATACTATAAATTCATGAAATATATACCTCGTAACTATATAATAATTCCTCACTGACATCTTTAATATCATCTTTATATACAAAATGAAAATGAAGATCTACATTATTTGATGATATATCGTGATCCATTTTATATATATATTTTAATTAATAATGTAAATATCATAAAAGAAAATTTGATTTATATTAAATTATTAAAATGAATTTATTTTTTCCTATTTTGATAGATCACTATTTACTGTCT
This sequence comes from Ptychoptera contaminata, assembly GCA_963942525.1. Lineage (NCBI taxonomy): Eukaryota > Metazoa > Arthropoda > Insecta > Diptera > Ptychopteridae > Ptychoptera > Ptychoptera contaminata. The sequence goes on along the minus strand of OZ012638.1, from coordinate 35,129,749 downwards.
TGGCGCGTTTAAAAATACTACAATCTGTCGCTTTTTCAAATATGTTACAAGCTGCCAACAAAGCAATATTAAATATTCGCCATGTATAAAAATCATTATCGTTCTTTATTCGCCATATTTAGAAATCTGCATTATCATAATCATTGTGATCGAGTCCATTATTTACAAACGAAACGAAACGTCAAATTTGTATAGGTTACGCCGGATTATTTAAATTGATAATTTATTAACGCAAAACATGGTAAATCTATAATAAAAATAATAATTATTAATTAATAATACAACTAATTAATTATATTTTAGTTATTTTATTCATTTTTTAAATCTTTGGTGGGTAAAGATGTTGTTGTCGAACTTAAAAATGATTTAAGGTAATTTCTAACCTATCTTTTTAGAAATATAATTTATATATTTTTCTGTATTTATAGTATATGCGGAACACTACACTCAGTCGATCAATATCTAAATATTAAATTAACAGACATTAGTGTAACAGATCCAGAAAAATACCCACATATGTTATCTGTTAAGAATTGTTTTATTCGCGGTTCAGTTGTACGTTATGTGCAATTACCGGGTGATGAAGTTGATACACAATTATTACAAGATGCCGCACGAAAAGAGGCGGTTGTCAGTACGAGATGAAATGTTTTCTGTTTTTTAAATTTATATTTATTAAAAGAAATTCAATAATTTATTTAAGAATTATGAATTAAAAGAAAGAAAAAATTGTATAATAAATAAAAGAATTATAATTTAATTTTCCTTCAAATTACATTTTAATAATTTTTCAGTTTTTCTCATTTTACTTTATTTACAATTAAATAATGCATTTGATTGCTTTATTATTATAATTATTATTAATAAATTGTATTTAAATAAATAAAAACATTTTTTATTTTTTACATAAATAATAAAAGTAATTGGTTGATTTTTTTTTATTTTTAATTAATTTAAATGACTAGGGGTTGTTTATTTTCTTTTTATTATTCCTTTCTCTCCGATTGATCACAATTTTAATAATATCTTAATTCTGGGAACAAAAATAATATATTTTTTTTTCCATTTAAATTGATTTAAAATTAATTTTAATTATTTTTAATAAATTCGTTTTCATTATTTTTTTTTTATTCAAATTCACGTTTTTTTTTTTTTTTAATTAATGTTTTTGTCTGTTTCAACATAAATTTATTTATTATTTTATTTAATTACGAAAAACATCCTTAATGGACATTTTCCTTTTTTTTACTTTTAATTTTTGGTTATGGAAATCCTATAATTGGACACTAATTAGTCGTTTCATATTTTTTTTCCGGAAATATGCGGCTAATTCTTCGAATTACTTCAAACAATGAAAATTCTCTATTTTCATTGTTCAGAAAGGAAGTAATGTGCCTGCATTGAATATAATTTATCAATGGGATTCGCGGCTGATATAAGACTGCAAATGCTATTATTATGATTATGCCTGAGTCCGCCACCCGATTGTATGTCAACATTTTGTAACGATAGTGTGTCAGAGGTACCGTCATCGCAATTATCAAAGCAGTCATCCACGGACATTTCCGAATCACTTACACTATCATTCGAATGCGGATTATATTCTAAAAGAGGAAAAAAATAATATTTAGAAATTGATTTAACTGATTAACATGAATTTCAATCGGTCTTACCATCAGATAAATACGGATTATTGGGATTTAGCGGTTGTTCGAAGGAGTTACTTAATAAATAATGACTGTGTTCACTGCTCGGTGATTCCTGTTTAATACCTTTCTCCTCCTTAATTCCGTCCTTATCAATGCCTTTATCTCCATCTTGTTTACTTTTCCGTTGTATTTTTTTCATTTTTGCCCGTTGATTTTGGAACCACACTTGTACAACACGCACCGATAATCCAGTATCCTTGGCCAACGCTTCACGCACCTTTCGACATGGTTTTGGTGACATTTCGAAGGATGATTTAAACTGTCTTCGCTGTGCTGACGTTAAAATTGTTCGTGGTCGTTTAGGGCCACGACGACCATCCCGAGGTCTTATCGCGTCATCCAAAAAACTATCATCATGGCATTCTGGCATGTATAAATTATTCTCAAAGTGACGGCGACAGAACAGCTGACCACAACGCATAACAAACTGTTCACCTTTCTGCAGTGGTTGAAAACACGTTTCACAGGTAAAACAATGCAAATGAAACTTATAATTGTTGACTATCATTATTTTTTCATTCTTTTCAATAAAGTCTTTGCATCGGGTGCACCTTGCGCCGAATCTTCTATAAAAGATATCAAATTTTGTTAAAAACATAATACAACATACTCTACTGATTTTTGTTAACGAGTACCACCCGCTTATCATTCGATCAGGCGTTTTAAACGGAAAAAAAAATACAACAAACATGATAAAAGGATAGACAATGGGATGGCAAAACATAGGGAGAAAGATTATTTCGTGAACTGCGCATCTTTTGTGTTTTTGTGACTTTCATTTTGTTGTTACTTTTTTATCTTCATTGCATTTACCAATTCCACGAACAAATACCACTCATCCGCCCACATTACTTTGTAACTTCGATTTCCTTTCAGTGTTTCTTTTCCTTTTTTGGGAATTTTTTCTTTATGTCTACAATTGATTACAGCGGCATGAAAAATATGCTTCGCTTTTCTTTATGGAGTTTAATGAAAGTTCTGCTCTAAATAATTTAGGTTAAACAGATGATGATATTTTTTTAAGTTTAAGCATTTCAAAAATAAAAATTAAATCTGGCTAGTAGTTGGAATTTTTTTCTTATAAATAAGAAATTATTGGATGGAATATGGTAAAAGAACAGCACGGATAAGCAAAGAGTTACATGCGTTATTCTAATACAAAATCACTTACTCTTTATAATCGGATAAGCAATATAATTTATTATTCCTGGTATAGCAACGTTCCGATAATGATATTCCACATATTGAACAGGATAGACAATTTTCATGCCATGTACCATTTCTCTTATGATGTATATCATTCATACGCATTATAAATCTATCGCGAATTTTTTTATCACATCCATTACATTTTTCATAGGTTTCTTCACATTTTATATAATTGGCAATATCTGTAAAGAAAAACGCATTTAGTAGTCATAAAATAATTAAAAATCTTAATACTATATATATAAAAAAAATTTAATATAAATATTTACACGATAAATCGTTTTGTTGCAACTTTGTTGCATCAAAATAACTAAAGAAATAATAAATGTTAAAAATGCATAAAAATTATATCAGACATTTTTGTTTATATCATTTGGTACCCATAAACCCACCACCATCATCTCATCATCATCGCAAAAGTTCTTTAATTATTTGTTTATATTTTAGCAAACATTATGCATTAACGTATAAAAATCAATTGAAGCATAATTATTTAAGTATTGATAATAATTATAAAAAAACAAGATAAACATTGTGCGACTGACAAACAAAACAAACAATTGAAAAACATTTACAGCGTGATTATGAAATTTTGATTAAATAAGTCGCAATTGGTTTTAATTTTAACTTTTAAAGTAGAAATGGCAGTTTTCTTTTATTTTTAATTTAATTAAACACTTGGAAAATGTTAGGAAGTACAGTGTTAAGATTTTGCTGAATAAAAGTGGATTAAACAGACAGTTATTATAGTTATAAACAAAAATCATAGAAATTTTCTCGCAATAATTTCATTCAATAGCCGGCTTAACATAATCTTTTGTTTATTTTAATAAATTTTATTATTTTTTACATTTGCATGCAATTTATTTATTTATTTAATTATTATTAATGGCATTTTTTTCAATTTTAATGATTTTCACAAAATTTTTATTTATATATTTTTTATTTGCATTAAAAATTTGCAAAAAACAAATTTAACGGCAAAAACAAAAATTGTTTTTGTCGTCGGTCAGTTATTGTGTTATAATTATTGTGGTTTTATCGGTTTTTTAATTTAATTTATGATTTAAAATGTTATTTTATGTGTTTGTAATTATTACAAATGAATTTTTTATTTATGTTATGTGTAAGTTTGGGTTTTGGGCATTTTTTTATGTTTTTTGTTTGAAGGGATTTTGGCTTTTAAAGGTATTTATGGTGGAATAAATTTTCTATATTATTTCGTTTGGTGAACGTGTTGCTTGTTTCATTGTAATTTCTGTTAGCGGTTAACAAAATATTTTATTTGATTTTGAATTATATTTTAATAAATATTTTTTCACTGTATTCACTGGCTTGTAATTATGTACATATTTATCATTTATAAAAATTAATTTGGTCTTGGGAAAACCCATAATAAAACTACTTAAAACGTTTAAATGATTAAAGAAGCATAGAGATGCTTCTTAACCAAACTGAAAACGTTTAATTAATTTTTTTCATTATTCATAGTTTCGCTTTATCAATCAACAAATACATAAACTTTCACTCAACTATCTATTCCACGTGTACTATATATGATTCTCCATCATAGAATTCATTTAAAAAATCGCTAATTACGACAATTTATTTAATGGAAATCAATAAAAAGAATAATTTGATAAAAATAATACTTAAAATCGCTTACAAAAATATATAAATCGTGTGAAAATCAGCCACATGTAGAAAAAAACGACAAACAGCCAAAATAGAAATATTGTCAATAATAATAAAATTAATATTTTAATCACCCACAACCCTATCAAAATGAAATTTATCCATTTCATTTGTGTTCTAGTTTTTGTGTTTTATCGCAAAAAAAAAAAAATAATAAACTTAATAAAAGCTAATACACGTTGTAAATTGCATCAAAAACAATAACCGCGAATAGTAAACAAAGTGAGTTTTCAAAATCAAAATAAATCAATCAAATTTGCATGCAAAAATTTATAGTTTATTTTTGGTGATAGGCAAATTGAAAACGATGAAGAATAAATAAAAAAAATAACAACAAAAACCGCGAGAACACCGTTATTGTGACATTTTTAATTGATTTTGTGTTTTATTATTATTTTTTTTTTGGTAATCTGCACTAAAAATGATTGATCGATTAGCGAAAAATAAAATCGTTTTTCTCCTTTATTTATTGATAAGCGTGGATTTATTTTTATTACTATTTTGAAATGATAATAAATCCGTGTCACAATCGCTTATTGCTGTAGTTAAATTTATTTCCTTGCTTTGAAAAAGATATACTTCCAAAATGAAGATTAATTTAGAGATTTTTCAACTCAGTGTCAGTAAAATCGATGAAATTCCCTTAAAGAACTTTTATCTCACTCAGTTTTCTCAAAAAAAAACGAAAAATTCTTTTCCAGGTTTAACAGGACTTAAACACTTTGCTGGTTGTCAGTCAAAGTGTTAATCAAAACAAAAACACATTTTATCCAATTACCTCTAACATTATATCCAATAATTTCAGTTTGTATTGTATTCTCATGATCGTCTCTATGATGATGGCTTAAGGTGGTTGTCGTTAATGTTGCTGTTGTCTGTAATATACTCGCTGAAGAACTTAAATTACCATTTTGATAAAATTCCAACATGTTGATAATTATTTTTGGTTTCTTTTCCTTGGATAATCTTTACTTCGATTGTTATAAAACTTTTTTACAATTATTTAATAATATTTTTTTCTTTAATTTTAAATAAAATTAAATTTTCTTTCGTTTTTTGTTTTTATTACACAAAATAAGTGTTAGCACCATAGTTGAAACATTTTTTTTTTTTTTGATTTTCTGTTATTCGATTTGCTGTTTTACACCTTTTATTTTAATTAATTCTTATAATTGGCCATAATTTATATATATATTAATTAATTAAACACTTTAAACAAAACTTAAGTACTTTAATCCTTTTGAGAAAATCCAGGTGTGTACATATAGACTGTAATCACCATAAGAGTAATCCACAGAGTTTATCCAATTTTTAGATCACAGAATAACCGGTTGACAAATCACTAATCACTTTCAATAAATTTATTTAATTATAACGAAATATTTAGTTAAATAATTAAAATAAATACTGTACGAAAAACTATCACGTCAGTCCTTACAATACAAAATTCAAAGTGCATGTGAATCAGATAAAATTTGGAGAAATTTTTAACAAAAATTTACTTTACTATTTATGTCCTTCCTTGCCGTACATTATTGTTTTTATCGATGTTATACTGTCACCAGCCAACGTTTATATCTATTTATCTGACGGGGGAAAACACAAACAGCAAAAAGAAAAAATCCAATCATAAGTGAATGGAAGTTAATAAAAAAGGAGGAAAATATTTATATTGTTTGGCAAAAATATAAAACTGGGGATTGACAGACAACCGAATAGGGACACGAATGTCGACTCCCATTTTTTTGTGTTGAGTTTCCTTTCAAAAGTATTATTTTATTTTTATTATCGGTGCGCATTACCGTATACTGTGAGTAATCCAAACGGACAAAGCACCTCCTTTTAAATTTTCAGTATTTTTATTGGCTGGAAATTTCTATTTTATTTTCTCCTCTCAATAAATGTTTTCGGTTTTTCGCTTTTTATCTATTTGTTTGATAAATTTTTCATATTTTTGTTGGTTTTCTTTTCTTTTTATTATCTTTGAATAAATATTTAATCACCCTGTATTGTTTACATAATTTTCCATTGGTATTATTTTTGCAGAAAAACCTGTAAACATAAATTGAGAAAAATCAATATAATGAAAATAAAAATCTATGTCCATTGTCACCTGGTTAATGAAAGTTTTTGTTCTTCTTTAAAATGTCTACGGTATTTAAATGAAAGTTAAAGGAAGTTTTATCTTTTCTTTTAACACTAAATAAACCGGTAAAGTTGAATTAAACCACCCATTGTGAATGGTAATTCTGCTGACTTCGCTGTCTTGTAACAATTTCTTCTATTTTTTATTAGTGATTCTAGAATATTAAGAAAGTGGATTATAATCTAGAAACTTAAATAAAAAGAAGGAAATAATTTATTTTCATTTATAACGGACGAAGCAGTGATAACAGGGATAAGAAAACGTGACTTTATTTACCAGTTTTTCTTATAGTATATTCCGTTTTCAAAATAAACATACTTTGTATGCTGTTTCTTCTTGAAAAGCGAATAAATTGATCACCTGCAAAACATCCACCTTAACGCTTTTTATACGCTGAAAACTCTTTAATTTACTATACTTATTGATCTAGTTACAGAGTTTTTCATTTTTTGTTTTTCATTGCAGTTCCGGTGACTTAATCGTAATTTGAGTAGCATTAAATAGTTGTGACGAATTACTAATTTTTATTTTATTTATCTGAGTGATTTTTTTACTGTTTTACGATTGTTTCTCGCTTTTAACACGTATATAAAAATAAATCCATTTTATTTAATGTGTGATGATTCTTTTATTGCAGCATCTTTTAGGGTACGCATTTGCTTAGGCAAAAGTTTTCACCAAATGACCATTGTTGAGTGATCAGTGAGATACAATATTGTTCAGCCCGATTCAACGCTTGTTAAATGCTAAAATCAGCAGCAAAAAACAGTATCAGCAAGTGCGCTGTAAATGTCACAAAAAAGTAAAGCAACAAAAAATAGAAAAAAAAAATTAGTAACAGCTTGACTAGGGTGGTTTTTAACACAAATAGCCGATGCTAAACATAATAAAGCAGAGAAATAAAATAAAAACAAAAAAAAATCCTTAAAATCTTGTTCCTTTTTTTTACGTATATGAACGTATATTTGGTGTGTCACATTGTACGTTTTTATTTCCAATCTTATGCCTTGTATCAGTGGCAGACATTAAAAGCGGTAACACGTGCAGGCAATTGTTTCAAAGATCAACAAGAATAACAGCAGTAACAACAACAGCAGCAGTAGCAGTATCAGTGTCACATGTCTATAATAAAAAAAAAGGAATAATTTTATTATTATTATTAAATAGATACGATTTTATTGTTTAAGATATAATGTAAGTGGGTGGCATAGGTGAATAAATGAATTTTATATTTACGTATTTTAAATTAAATAAAAAGAAATTTAAGGGTTATATTAAAGACAAAAGGTTTTGCAGTAATATTTATTAAAACACCTTAAAGTATGCAATAGTTACACATCCTCTATGAAACATGACAATTTGCTTTGCGTTTACCATTTCAAAAATATTCATAAAAAAACCGAAAGAAATGCTAAAAATGGTTAAATTGTATTTAGAGAAAGCAATTTTTACTTCTAAGAAATAATTTTAGAATGGAATTTGGTACATATTTGTTGCATGGTTGGATGGTGTCAGACATACATACATTATCAATTTTTAAACGTATCAAAAGGTTGTTTGTCGCCTTTTTACATATTTTTCACATTTATTTTATTATCTATGTTGTGTAAAAGGGAAAAACCCCCCCAGGTATTTTTGCTTATTGTTTTATATAATAATTACAAATGCTGTAAAGAGATAATAATAATATATAAAAAAGCACCATACGTTATAACACCCTTATCTTGATCAGCTGCTGAATGTAAATGTTACGTAGGTAACTAAAGAACAGAGTAGCAGCAACAAAGTAAGAATCAATAACACAATTTGCTTTCATTTTGAACTCTTGATTAATGACAGAACTTAATTAAAGGTGCACCGAAAAAAAATTAATTTTTCTTTTATGTTTTACAGTAGGAAAAAGTCCATCCCCTTATTCAACCGATAGAATGGCGAACAAATTGTTTTTCACAAGAAACTCTTTTTGGTTGTCGCTTTTTCTTAACTTTTAAACGTTGGTTTATCGTTGGTTTTTGCTATAATAAAAAGTTATTTATCAACGTTTTTACCTGAGTTGTTACCTTTTTTTTAAAGATATATTCAAGGGCAAATAAATTTCCATTGTCACTAATATGGTTCAATAGGTGTTTTTCACCTGTAATAAAACATTATATACTTCCAGTTGAAAGGATTTTCCATGTTTTGCTTTTTATATTTTTCTATTATGTTTAGCGGTCACTGCAACAAATTTAATCAAATAATAGATATTCCAGATATAAATATAGCATGTTTATTCAATGCATAAAGTCTGTTGTAAATAATGCTTTGAGTAGGTTAAACTAAAAAAAAACTTTATAACGTTTAAAAGCTCTTCTGTTTGTTTTCATATCCCACAGCCAATATGTATGTACTTTACGGTTGTTAACATAGTTCAAAAGTGCATAAATATACATCAATACTGCAATGTACACTGTTTTTTAATTTATAATAATCAAAGATAATAAAAATAATATTTTAAACGTTTATCAATGTATATTATAAGTGGTCATGTTTGTTTATTTATTGATTTATTTACTTATTGCTGGACACAGTCAATCCCAATGGAAAATAATTGCAAAAAAAAATTGTTCTTTCTATTTGTAAAATGAATTTTACTGTTTAAGCACAAATAAAATCAACAAAAGCTACAAAAAAATATAAAATTCACTTAGATTTATTTATGTTTTTACAAATTATATTATTGAAATTATGTTAAATCATCGTATTTGTACGATTTATTTTAAACATTACATAATATTTTATTAAAATAAATATATGTATTTCCGTATAACAAGCATCGTTATTCCGTTTAACATAAATAGTCCACAAAACATATTGTATTTTTATGTATAGTGTAGTGTGTGAGGTTTGCATAATAAAAATAAATATATTTCATTTTCAATCATTTATTATCCATTAAACACATATTGCTTGGTAATTTTTACTGATTAAAATACTAACAGAGTTATTATTCTTTATTGTAAGTCATTACGCTACTTTGCTTACTCTTTTTGTAGCGTAGAATAGTCCAAAAACACAATTAATTAAAAGAAGCATATCTATTTGGTTTAATTTTTCAATTTACTTTTCTTTTTTGTTATTCATTAGCCAATTTGTCATTCATCAGCCAGTCGATTTTCTTTAGAATAAAAATTTATAAATGTTTTTACTTATTTTTCTAATAATACCACATAAACTCCCAATTGTATAATTTATTCACAATTCTATTTTATTATTATGATGAGTTATTACTATTTATGTTAAAATATTATTTTATTTCATTTTAAAGACAATGAAAAATAAACTCTTTTATACTATTTTTAGAACAAATTACAGATGTTTACTTTCTACCATTGTGCCACTAATGATATTTTTCCTTCCTGAAAAAATAATAATAATAAATAAATTAATGCAGGGGTTAAGTTACAATATAACCATCTTCCATGTACAAATTAATGTTAATTCATTATTTACATGAATTTCTTTTTAATAGTTTTAGCGGTATTAATAAAGGTGTAACAGTATAAATGGGTTAGACAGTGTTGATGGAAATATTGTAGAATTTTTCTCCGCTTTCTTATTGTATTGAATTTTTATTAAAAAGTTAACAAAAAAAAAAAACTCGAGAAGAAAATTCTTAAAATTTTTGCTTAGTCATGTTCATCCATATGTCACTTTGTAATATTAACAATTCACTGTCTGTGTTTCTGCCTCCTGATTATTATTATTTTATTATTTTTTTATTGCTATAAGCATTAATTTTTCGGGTTTAATCTTGTTCCTGATCTAACAGAGTAATGAACCAACGTTTATTTGATTCAATTCTTTATCTAATTTCTGTTGACGGCTTTATTCACCTAAAATTAAATTTAATTAACTATAAGTGTACACATTAATTCATTTGCATGTATTAAATAGTTTTAAAGCAGGAACTATACGTTTTCTACTCTGTATATACAATTTTAAATAAAAAAATTAAATCTACTTTTGCACTGTGCATAATTTTCATCAAAACAAGTGTTTGCAACTAGTTAGCTAACTGATATATTGGCTTCGCATTGTATTTTATGTTATTTTTTGTACTATCATCAGCAACATGACTTATTCAATTTAAATTTTATGTTAACAAAACCAGAATAATAATCGAAAAAGAAAAAAATAACAAATTTCTATGTAGAATTAAAAATCAAGTCACAAAAAACTAAAAAAACGAGAAACACATGGACATTGAAAACAGAACGCACATCGTGATTGTTAACAGTAATTGTGTCTTATATGTAATTAATAAAAAAAAAAATTAAATATATATATATATTGATGACGTTTTTGTCATTCCCCTAAAAAAAGGAGTTTATTCGGGTTGGCAAATATATATAAAAAAAATGTATATTTATTTTGATAAATCGTATTTTAATGTGATCATGATTCTTTACCCCATGATTGCTGACACTTCTTTTCACACTATTTCGTTTCGCTTATCCACCCTTTTACTGTTCTTGTACGTATCGTGTTAGGGTTGCTTTCACTGATGTTCCACCTTGCTGAACTATAACCCTATATACAGACAGATAGTTATATGATTAAGATTTAAATGTTTTAATTTTCCTTTAATCTATTTTTGCTGTTTTAAATCAAATGATTGTTTTATCAATAAGAAATTGATCTTTTATAATAAACAAAAAAAAACTATTCATATTCGCGATGCTTCAGATGCTTTCTAAAACATTTACAATTTTGTTTATCTTCTAAACAGAATTACATTCCTATATCTGTTTGTTGCATATAATACAAAATGTTTTTCAATAAATTTTTGGGAAATGTTATGTAAAACCTATACCCTATAACGGCATTAGTTTTATGTTGAATGCGTTTAATAGAAGAAATTATTTTTTTAAATAATATGCTTTTTGTTCTCCCATAAAGCAGCATAAAAACATTTATGCATAGCAATAAAATTCGTAGAGCAGCTTAAACAAAGATGAAAAAACAACTCCAATAGGGTTGTTCTATGCCTTTTACTAGTCTCCAACATGCTACGTTTGTATCACAAAGAAAGGAGAACCTACTGACTACAACATTACATTATTCACAGGATAAATACGCAAATACACAGAGACAGTATATATATTAAACAACCGAAATGGTTATTTATTTATTTTTTTTAGTTTCTCTTTAATAATAAAATCCAGAGCATATACAGCAAAATGACGAAATACTATTTTTGTGTAAAAAAAAATAGCTTTTCCATTGGCAACAAAATACCAAAGAAATAATAGGAAAAAAAAGGACTCGAATTCGAGTTAGTCAAATAGAACATAGCTGCATAAGGGTGGTAAGCGTGCTTAAAGAATTTCATTGCATTCCTAGTGTGTAAATTCATTTTTAACTGGAAAAAAATCTATTTTAAAACTACATGGAACGCTGAAATCAATCTGCAACATTAAAGAGATTCTATCTTTAGTAGAAAAACGTTAAAAAACGGTAACCAAATTGATCAGTTTAAATGCAAAAATAATTGTAGAAAAATATAAACGATTTAAAATCAATAAAAAAAATAAAATCACCAATAAACAGTGGGATGACACGACCTGTTGTTAAAAAACAATCATGGATCGTTTGTTGTCCCCTAAAAAAAAAACCTTTACAATACTAAACCGCCCAACTCCTACTATTATTACATAATTTTGTTGCTTTCAACGACTTTTTGATATTTTTATTCTATTTTTCGGTTTTAATTTCGTTTCTTGTGTCTATTTTAGTCTGTTTACACAATTTTTATTGTTTATTTTTACAGAAAATATATATATAAAAAAGCAGGAATAAACGCATCAAACCCCCCATCGTTATAGTATAATACTTAAGGATTATTTTTTAAGCTTTTTGTTGGCTTAAAATATCAATCATTTTACAATAAGAATAAAGAAAAATTGCTAAGCATCAGTATCATCATCAGTTGTATCAGCGCCAGCAATAACCAAACAATTTATTTTTATTTTTTCAATTTTTATTTACATGACAAAGTGGAGGTTTTACCATTTTTTATATATAGTATTTATGTAACTGGGTAATATCCCTCAGTATGCTCCGTTTATTGTTAAAAAGTTTTGTAAAATAAAACTATGGATTGGAGCGGTTAATGTATTAAAAAATCCACATATTGTACCGCATACAGGTGGTTCATCTGTTATAAACATTTCTTTTTTATTTATTTATTTCTTTATAACGCAGTTTTTATTATTTTTGAGCATTTTTTTATTAACTTTAATAGATTGTTCGCTTTCCAGCACTGGTTATTTGAGGGTTTTAAGCATAAAAGGAAATATAAATTCACTATTTGTTTTCGCATTAGTGTTAGACCGAAAAACTATATTTAATGGTTTTATGTGGAATGTTATATGTTCCATAATCCTGCGTAATGTCACGTAACATAACATTAAAACGGTTTTTTTTTTTTTTATTTTTATTTAAGTTTTATCGAGGAATTAACTTATTTAACATGTTCTTTGTTTTTTACAAAGTTTTATTTGTTGGTTACAATTTTTTTCCAATTCATTTTTTACTGTTAAAATTACTAACTTGTTGCTGTTCTTTTGCAGAATTTATCGCAGCAGCGACAGCGATAACAGCGAAAATACTTTCATAAAAAATAAAAATAATATTAATTATTTATAAAAGAGACTTATTAAAGCTTGAAAAATTCATTTAAAATTGCATCCCAATCAGTTTTTTTATTTTTGCTTCTTCATCTCTAAAACTACTCTTGATAATTGTTTTGTTTTATAATTTCCGTTGGCATTTTTTTTTTGTTTTACAGAATTTTTGTGCATTTTCCGGATGCTGTGTTGATGCGAATATTAAAATTGATTTTTTTTTTTTTGGTTTTAAAATGTTGTAAGTTTTTCCAAATTGGTTTTGTTGCATCATTGAGCAAACAATTGATAAAAACAAAAAAAAAATATTATGAACCCAAAAAACCACCAAATTATTCTCGGTTTATTCCATTTTTGTATTATGCCGACAAAAAATGTATTTAAAAATTCTGTTTCTGTGATGAGGGTTTGGTGTTTTTTTTTAACTCAACATCGATCACTATGCATAAAATAACAGCCAATACCACAAATAATAATAATAATAATAATAATAATAATAATAATAATCACCCACAACTGAATAACCACCCATTTGCTATTTTTCAATAAACAAACTCTCAACGCTACTATCTCTATATTCATATATGTATGTGAATAGCGAAATATACTTAACAAAAGTGATGCGGTTATTTGTTACAAACCGGAAAGCATATTTTTTGTAAATAGTAAAACGAACAACGCAATTTGTTTAAAATTCGCATGTTCTACTTGTTCTATGTATAAAACAAAAAATAACATTTTTCAAACATTTTTTATTCTGTTTTTATTTATAAGCATTACTATATTTTCACTATATTTGACTGCCTTGGTTGGTTATACTTGCATTAAATCCATAAAATGTCATAAATGATGACAGCAATAAAATTTTATTTATTAATCAATCATTTAATCGGTTTTATTTGTCTTGTTTATTGCTTATTATTATTGTATATTTGATGTGATTTGATATTGTTTTGATTTTTCTCCATTACATCTATCATCTGGAATAAGTTTTTCCAATTTATTCTTAATACACGTGGCATAGTTGTTTTATTTATGCAACAAATAATAATTTAAACTGCAACAATCATATATTTTACTAAAAATCCTAACTATATCCGAATTCATTCATTAAGCTATAAAAACATTTATAAAAACCTCATGACTAAACACTTGATAAAACTATTTAAATAAATAATTAATTAAATAATTTAACAAAATAACAGATTTTAAAAGCAAACACACAGACACACAATGTGTATTATTATTGTTTTTAATCCTAAACAAAGTGAAAAAGTTTTTCATTTCGTCTAACTTTTAAGTGGTTTAATTTTCTGTTTTAATTTCATTAAAAACTGTTTTTTTTGTTATTATTTTTGGCCAAAAAGTTAACTGAAAATCTCTATTTTCTATATATAAAAATTTTCTTTTTTTGGAAAATTCATTTCGGTTTGACCTTTTTCTGTGTTTTTTCTTTTTTGGCCAAATAAAATGTTTGCTTCATTCTCGTTTGTTATTGTTGTTGATATTTTTGTTTACTAATTTTTGTTACTTAAAGTGGTCAAATATGGTTAGAAAAAAAATATTTTAATTACCTTATGGTTAATCCGGTTATTAACCAAAAATATTAATTATGTTAATCTAGATGTGAGATTTTATTTAGTTTTGGTAAACAGTTGCATTGGTAATTACTGTTTGCGGTAAGCAGCTGTGTTCCATTTTCTTTTCAAGGACTCTAGTTTTATCTAAGTTTATATTTTCTTTTCAGCATTAATAGTCATCTAAGGTCAATAAACTAAAAGAATATAAAAGAGAAAAATATTAAAACACAAAGTGTCATTCCTCAGTTTTGATTATTATACAAACTGCAGGTGTTCAGCTTCTAATCCCCTTAGATATTCCTTTCAAAAACTAAAAAAAACACCAAATTAATGTCAGTAAGTAATATGCATAAAATTGCATAACAATAAAACGAAGAAAATTGAGCATATCATTGATTACGTTATGCTATATAAAAATTATAACCGTATCACAAACAATATACATTTCTATCCATATTGTCCGTTCTCGTATTCGCTTTATAATTATTGCAAAGTGTCACATTTAGCATAAACAACCCTTGTTACATTATATAATATTATTGTCAAGCCTTGTTTGGGTGCACATAGCATGAATAATTTTTTTTTGCCTATTTTCTACATTCACTTTGATATTGAAACGCAACGAAAAAAGGGAATCTAAATGAGGGTTATTAGTAATTTTTATATTGATGACGATGACGACAAATGAGATGCAATGTACCGTACAAAACCGCATTCTTTTCTCAAAAAAAAAAAAGAAAAGTAAAGAGTTTTGCCCAATATCGAGATGGTTTTTTATATTTAGAAATTTAAATTTATCAACCCTGAATGCTGCATTCTTTATTTGTCTCTAAATAACGCGAAATATTTAAATAAATTAAGGGCAAAATTTATGGAATTTTTTTATTTTATTTATTTTGATGCTAGTAAAATATAAATTTATTAATTTATATAGCAACAGAGTAAAGGGTGATTATGTTATGACTATGATTGACTTAAATTTATTTTTAAAACATGACTTAAAATATGCTTTTTTCATTTGTTTGTTTTTTTCTTGGTTCAGAATTGTTTTTTATTAGCATTATTATACGATGTTAATGCCTTTATCGTAGTTGTTATCGTTATTGCTTATCGTAAAACTAAACGACCTTACCAATATTCGATTAGCGCACATGATTTTGGTTTCCTTAAAAAATAAAATAATCAATAAAAAATATAAATAAATAAAAATGTAATAAAGTCATTTTGATATCGTTTTGTTATATTCCTTTGGTTATTCAAAATGTTTCTTTTATTTAACGATTTTCAATAATAATAATAATAATAATACTAATAATGTTGACAGCATCAATAATGTGCATTAAATAAATTTATTTATTTATTTATATTAAAGCAATGTATTTGTGGTTGTATTTGTTATTTATCGTTCGCTATAATTTTCTTTTATAGCAAAAACATTTAGAAAATCGTGTGAATGTTATTCTAAACAAAAAGACATCAAAAATAAATAGGAAAATTTATTACTTATTTGTTGTTAACATTTAGAAATAACATTGACACATGACGATATAAAAGGTAAAACCAAGTACTATTTATACCGGGGTACCAATGGTGACACACGATTTATGTTTTGTTTTGCCAGCATCCACAACAAAGAACTAATTCCTTGTGTATTTTTATATAAATATATATAAACAGCATTAAATAAATAATACGGACTCGACTCTATTATTATTATTATTATTTTTTTTTTGTTAATATTAAATCCTAAATAAATATTAAAACTGTATGTACTGTGTGTCCTTTTTATTGTTATTATCATCATTGCTGATCTCGTCATTGACTTTAAAACTGAGTGGATCAGATTTTTTTCCAACTATATACTTATTACCAAGAAGATTTCTTTAATTTTTCCAAAGTTTTTTACTTTCATTTTCTTGTGTTGAAATAATTTGTTTTAATTTTTAATAATTATTTGCTGTAAAATCGATAATCATCCACAAATTCTATTCATTCCTTTTTAACTACTACAAAAAACTGGTGATAAGTATTAACAGAAAAAAAAAGCTCTCAATCACCCAATGTTTTACTTTTTTTTTGCGCCTCATAAAAAATGTTTTTTTTTTTTAAACAGCCAAATTCTTCTTTTTTGTCATGCTCAACGCGTATTTTTCTATTCTTTGCATTCATTTTGTTATTTTCGTTCATTTTGTAAATAAAAAATTTGTTCGATGCAAGAAGAAGGATTTTCTGCTTCTACTACTTCGTTTTTTTTTTTTTTTTTTGGCATAAAACGAGCTGAATGTTAACTTTAACTTGTGTGTACGTGTATTCTATCTATAAATTTTCTTTTATATATAAATATATTTTTTTTCTTAATAAGAATTGTATTCAATGACTGGGGATACATGACGATGTGAGCTGAGTTTCACCAGTTTTATCAGGCATTTATTTTTTCCACTGTTTGTAACAGTGAATTGCTGCTTGTACGCTTGTGCATTGAATACAATTGGGGTGTTTTTCTATTTTATTTTGTGTATTTTTTTGACGAGGATAAAGAGACAATGCGAAATAATAATACTAAAAAAAAAAATATATTTAAGAATATAACAAAGAAGTGTATGTAAGGGAATTCTGAAATTCTGAGACGTGATAAATAAAATTTTTCTACTGTGCTTAAAGTATACAAGAAAATAAGTAAAATCTTAAAGCAGAACATAACATCTAGTTTAAAGTTGTCTTATACTTTGGTTTAGTTTGCAACACAATAAAAGTGTTCATATCCGAATGGATTAGTAGACGGCAACCAGAACAGCTTGTTCCTAAAAATATTAACAAAAATTAAATAAATATCTTATAAAATTGATTAAATAAATTGACACACCCGGTAATTATATTGTGGAATTCCGTTTTAAACAGAAATAATATTAATTTTTTTAATATTCAAAACCGCAATACAGCAGCAACATATTTAACACATTTAAAAACATTAACACTTAACTTAATATTTAGCATAAAGCATTAACACATCAATTATTATAATTGTTATTTTTTATGTTTTATTACAAATAAAATATTCTTTAAAACATATTTCCACGCTCATCACGATTATTTTATTTTTGGTTAATTTTTAAGTATGATTTTTGTTTATGCTTAACAAGGTGAAAATGATGGTTTATGATTTTAAATAAATAAAATATAAATAAACTTACATAAATTACCCCTATTGTAATGTGTATGTGTAACACCTAATTCAATCAAGTCTTATGAGTTTTTTAAAGGGTTGATAATTATCTTCTGTATACCGTATGTATAGGCAAATATTTTCATTGTACTTTTCCTGCAGATTCAGAAGTATAATTATTATTTAACTAAAAATGTATATAATTATTATTTTTAATTAAATTAAAATTAAAATTAATTCTCACAGTTTTACTCGTTACCTGTAAAAAATTATTCGTAATTTTTAAATTCCCATAACCGCAATTAATGTTCCAATATTAAATGTGTCCTTTCTTCAATTGAAATGATTAATTCGAACAACACACTGAATATAAGCCAAACTGGTGTCTCGTGTCACCGATAAAAACTATATCAAATAGAAAAAAAAAACTATTAAATTAATACAGTTTAACCGCCTATTAAACATTTAAACGGTTATATTCTTAATAATTTTCTATTGTGACAGCATTTTGTGTAAACTTTGGTTAAGGCCTAACGCGTGTTTGCCTTTTGTCTGCATTGTTACCAAAGATTTTCACATTTATAATGTGGAGGAGGTTTACGAATCATAAATTTAAACAGTAAACGAGTGCAAGCTCCAATGACTTTGTCCTTTTTAATTTTTCTTTATTTATTTATAGTCATTGGCATACGTTTAGTTAATCCCTGTGTGTGTCGCTTTTTATTTTTAATAAAAATTCTTAACAGCAGCAGCTTTAGGGGTTTTTACCCGTTACAAGTTTTTATTATTTGTTAATAAAAATGGCAATGCAACGGTTCAACGGTATATTTTGAACTTGTTTGCATTGTTCTTACTTATGTAAATAAGGATGCGATACAGGCTAATAAAGTAACGGTAGCTACTTAGTTACTATTGTATTATGCGCAGACATTAAGTAGCAATAAAAACGATTTTTCTTTTGTTTTAAATTTTTGAATCTTTTTAAATAAAATAAAATGGCGTTTATGTCCACAAATCATATTCGTTGGTTAAAAAAAAAAAACAGAACAAATAAGTATAAGAAAACTTTTAAAAAAATCATAAAAAATAGAAGAAAAATTACCATAAAGAGTTCGGAAACTTGTCTTTATTGCATAAAATGATTCTTTTTTCGTTTTAAATCAGCATGGACGCCTTAAACTACACGAAGACAACAAAAGTTTTATCAAATGAATAAATTTTCTCACTGCCAACAAACTATTCGGTGTATTATTTTGACATATTAACATGTTACTTTGTGGTGTGATGATAAAAATCAAATAAAATATTTATTATTTAATTTTAAACGAAAAAAACAAAAAGAGTAAACAAAATGAATATCAAAGAAGTAACCAAACAACGGTTAGGGTTCGCTACGAATGGCACATATATCGCCTGTAGGATTATTATCTTATAAGTCGCGTGGCTTTGTAATGGGCACGTGACTTTATTGCTTCTGCCCTCTATCACTCTATTAGGTATGGGCGGATAAGGTATAAACACACACAGAGTTTATGGAATTTCTTAAAAAACAACACGTGGCACAAATATTTAAACAAATTGTCGTACACAAGGTTAATATTGTTTCACTTTTATTCGCTATTTTTTTTTTTATTTATTTATGACAATAAGTGGCCAATAAATTGTTTATTAAAACTAAAAATCGTTTTTTGTTCAGTGAATATGGTGATATCAGTTTTAAGTGATTCGTTTTTTTATTATTATTATTTATTTTTAATTCAAATGCTAACGCGTGACCATTTATTGATCTACCTTTATGATTTTCCATTATAATTCTTATATTTTTGGGAATTTAGGTGCATCCTTAGTACTTTATTATTTCGTATTGGATTTCCTTTTACTTTATTCTTAAATAATACACAATTTTGTAACAAATTTTTAACCAATGTATTATATCGATGGGAATTTCAAAGATTAACATTATGGGCGTTAATTCGTTATGTTAATTAAGTCATTTATTATGTATAAAATTGTGGTTAACCATAAAAATAAATTTTATATTTTCAACACCCTGACGGTGTTTGTCTGACATATTTTTGCATAAATTAATATTCTTTTTGTAATAAAAATTAATAGTTTTTCGCGTTTTTGTATAGTTTTCTGAGGAATAAAATTAATTTTTGTTTTATTTTCAAACTTGTAATAAAAACGCAAAATTCCATTTATTATTCGTTTTTCTTTTTTAAACAATAAAGATGCATATAAAAATCTTTTTTTTCTTTGTTTAATATTGTTACAGTATTAGCTCAATATTATTAATCTACAGTGATTATCATTTTGTGACTTTTAGGCGTTAGGCTTGGCCAATAGTTTTGACTATTTCTTTTAATAAATTTATATTTTTTTTTCTAATTCATTAACGGTGTGAATTTCATTAAATTTTCATTTATACACCCTATTTTACGATATTTAAGTTAATCTTCCGCGAAATCATATTTCCCTCAATTTTTTCTCATTTTATTACAAAATAAATAAAAATAAAAAAAACGAAATAATAAAAAGAAAATTTCCAATTAAAAGATGAAAAACACAAAATACTCAAAATAAATAAAATAAAAATGATTTAAAACGTCTACTGTGTAGAGGTATCTTCAATACTTATTTCCATTACTTCTGAAAGAAATAATAATAATAAGAATAAAGCAAAATAAATAAATAAATATATTTCTTTTAATAAAATATTATTTCACCTTTTGTATATTCTTCTTCTTGTTTTTATGTTTCCCATCTGAAGTATTGTATATAAAAGAATTTCTGCTTCTGTATTTTTTTTTCTTTTTAATAATAATAATAATAAAAAAACGAAAAGTTAAATGTCTTTGTTCTTGTGTAATGTAAAGTAGTGTAGTGTAACATAAAACCGTTACGTAATATTAAATGAAAAGTATGATATGAATTTCTGTATATGTTTAGCTATAAAATAAAAAAATATAAATAAATATAATAATAATAATAATAATTCTATGCACATGTTTCTTCTATCTATGATTTCTTCATATATTTTTGTTTTTATGCTTATTGTTATTATTTTTTATTTTTGTCTTGTGACTTTTCTTTAACTCTTGTTTCACTTTAATAAAAAATAATAATAACTCCTTTTATTCACGGTATTATGCAGTCTTTTATGTCTTTTCATTAAATTGAATTTCAATTTTTTATATGCTAAAGAAACAGGTACATAACATACTGCACAGTAGATATAAGAATATATCGTTATCGTTACATAATTAAAATAGGTTTAAGTTTGTTTCATGATACTGATCAGTGCTTTACGTAAATGAAGATTTTCCCCAGTTCGTAATGGTCCTGGGAAAGTAATATTTTATTTATTTCCATTCATTTATTCAATTTTGCAGTAACTTAATTTTATTGCAGAGAAAACATATCAATGTCGACTACCTGTAGTTTTGACAACGATCTAAAAGGACTTAAAATATCAGAATATTTATTAATAAAAATTTAAATTTATCATAAAGTCGCGTGTTTTGTATTAAATATTAAAAACAAGAATTGTATGCACCATTAGACGTATCGTTTGATATTTATTAACAATTTACTATAATATAGTTTATTTCCCCTCTGGTTACATCCTTATTTTATATTAAATCAATTCATACAGTGATGTAAGGTGCTAAATAACAAGGAGCACACGTTTTCCATACAAAAATGAGACAAAGAATTGTTACCAAAAATACTAAGTGTTTTAAGTAGTCGACTGATCACTGATATTAATCTTTATTTATTAATCAAAGTAATATTCCAGTAAATACGTAGATATATATAAATTTTTTAAGGGCAATTGATTTAAATCTTTACATAACCAAACGCTAAGCACGCGTCAATTTAAATTAGCCAAACCTGATGTAATCCGATGGATATAAGCTGGGATTTTTTATATTTTGTTTTATTATTAAATAGACATTTCCCAAACTATTACCTACTTTTATTTATAATATTTTTTTTCTTTTTTTATTGTTCAAAAAAGGGGTAAGAAGTATTTTTTTTGTTGTTGATAAAAATCAAACATCAAGTGGTTACAATTT
Source organism: Ptychoptera contaminata (assembly GCA_963942525.1). Lineage (NCBI taxonomy): Eukaryota > Metazoa > Arthropoda > Insecta > Diptera > Ptychopteridae > Ptychoptera > Ptychoptera contaminata. The sequence goes on along the minus strand of OZ012638.1, from coordinate 35,107,497 downwards.
GCTTATATTCTCATACTGATTACGGATAATGTAATGTTTGTTTATTTATTTTCTATTTTATTTATTTATTTCTTTTTTTTTGTTAACGTAATAAAGTTGATAAAAAGTTAACATCAACAGACGTAACAATGTAATAAAATATTTAGTTAAATTCACATGAAAAAAAATTAATTTATTGATATTATTATTTAATGTCACTTACATCAGTGTTTGTTAACCTTTTCCTTTCGGTATGCCTCAATTCTAAGTATCTTCTGAACTCTGAGTACTTGATACTCTCACTGTTATATTCTTTGTTTAACATTACTTAAGCATTTATATATCTAAGTGTCCAAATCTATAGATAATATCCATCTATATATCCAAACACTTAAAAGAATAATTAAAGGATTATAAAACACCCATTTTCCAAACATTTATTCATTCAGTCACCTTGAAATAAAAAAAATAAAAAAATAAATAATACAACAGCGATAAGAAATGATAAATAAATAATTCTCACCTTTTCGATTTTTAATTTTATTTATTTTTGTTGCTTGTGTTGTTGTTGAAAAAAGTGTTTTATTCTTTGTTAAAGGAAACAAAAAACTTGTTGTTTGTTTTCCTGCTATTTCATAGTCGTCAAGTTTTTCCCTTATGTTATAAAAGGCGTAATAATTTTCTCTATTTTTTTGTTTGGTGGAAAATTTTTATTATTTTTGATAACAACAGAAAACATATTGTTAAGGAAGCGGATATTGTTCCTTGGTTGAATAAAAACAAAACAAAATAGTCAAGTCGCTTCTTTACTTTTTTTTTTTTTTTCAAAACAAAAAATAAAGTTAAAAATGAAAATAAATAAATAAATAAACTTTTACTTTAAATTCACTCAACGTTGATCTCTTTGCTCTTGTTTTATAATCAGTTTTTTGGTGTTTGTTTCCAGATGAAATATTTAAATCAGGATAAAACTTTTGTACAGGGGTTTTTCTTTGTTTCTTTTGCAGAACACATGTTTGCATTGTGTTTTATTTGTGCTTTGTATGCGAAGCTTTTTACTATCAATTTTTATATATTTGCATAAGCATACAAAAAGAATATAAATCGGTGAAGATTTTTTTCTTTTTGACACTTGAATTCCGGTTTTCTGCAAAAAAATGATAATAATTAACAAAAATTCAATAAAATCTTGTGTAATAATTTTTTAATGCTGATTATTAATCGGTAATACGATATAAATTACCATAACTAAGTAAATACGGTAATAAAAATACACACTAAGTACATTTAATCGGTTAATTTTTAATAAAATCCCAAAATTACACCCGAAAAAAAAAAGAAATTTAAATCAGAGACTATATGAGAAACTAACAGGTGTATTGTTGTGTATTGCATATAATATTTAAATGGTTTTATTTACTTAGCACGTAGTTCTTTTTTTTAGTGATTTTATTTATTCTAACCAAATTTCAACCCTAATTATTGTTTTTAATTTAAATAAACGAATAATTTGTGTGTAATTTGCTTTTTATTTTTATTATTGTTGTGTAATGTTTGCTTTAGTGTTTTTTTTTTTGCATTAATAATTGTTATTTGTTAACCCAATACACAGTAATTTACAATATAATATCCATATTTACTTATTTAATTTACTTTAAATAAATAGAAAGAATTTTATTTAAATAAATTCAAAAAGTAAATAAAAAATATTTTTAGCTATTGTTCAGGTACAGGATAACGATTTTAAATTTCCTTAATAGAGTTAACTACCAAGACAATACATCACGCTTCGTTTCTACCGGAAGTTTTCTTTCATTTCAGGTATCAATATAAAATTCTTTACAAATATTTGCGTCATAAACAGAAAAATATTCTTGATTTTCCATTATGTTTACCACTTGTCCATTTAAGGATCATTTAGGCGCCATATCAATATAACAAAAGACTTATCATAATAATAATAATAACAACAATAATAAGCCGCGTCAAGTCAATATGTTACATTTTATTAAATCATGCACGCAGTTTCTAATCTAAATCTGTACGTTGCCCCCTTTTTTTCAGATTTTCACTCTGTATACGCTGAATGTAAACGAATACAATGGGATAAATAGAAGAAAATATTTAAGTGAATTTAATCGGATTTAAAAAAATGCACCCATAGTAAATAGTAAAAATAACAATGAAACATAGACAGGACGTTTTATGTAATAATATTGTGTGCTGTTGAATGCATAGCCAAAGTATTCAATTTGTGAGGAACAGAAATAACCAGGAGAATAATATAAAAAAACAAAACATACACAACAGGCGGCATTGAATTAGTTAAAAATTGACTCAGAATGGTTATTCATTTTATTGTTATTTTGTTGTTCCTTGCACAACTTCGGTCAATGGCGAAATACAACAAATACCGGATCAAAATCATATCTATCCACCACCCACTGTTTTTTATTTATTTTTTTTACTTTTATTTAGATATGTATATAATTTTTTGTTTAAATCTCTTTATAAACCGGAATAACATAACTGTGTTCCATGTCATCCGACGGATTATATTTTTTGTTCTGTTTTAAAAAAACTACTTTGCAAATCGGTTTAGCAATGGAAAGCAGGTGCAAATTGAAAAAACAAAAAATTAATTAATTAAATTTTAAAAAGAAAATATTTTTTTCGGAAAATTCTGGAAATGAGATTTTGTATTTTTGTTATTAATAATTTATATTCCGGTAGAAAACTACTTATTAGCTACTTGTGTATGTTTTGTTGTCCTGTTACTTGTAGTTCGTCCACAATTTTGGATATATTTATTTTAATGTTCCATTCTTTTGGCGTTCATAAATGAGAAAATAGTAGCAACCATGTTGATGATCCTATTTTCCCCTATTTTATAAATTTTTGCTCCTTTTTTTAACAATCTCTCCTATTGATTTACCCTACTCACCATTTGCTTCCAGCATACATCTAGTAACGCCTATTCATTTCTCCTATTGTCTGTTATCCTCACCACACCCATGAATAATTTAATGCATTCAGCAATAAAAACTGCATTTTAAACACCTGAAAAACTGAAAGAAAGAAAACGAAAGAGTTAAAAATTTTAATTCACAAAAATCATAATAAATTTATAATTTGTAAATGATTATCTATTTAGAAAAGTGAAAGTGAATAAAAGCTTTATAAAGATTTGAATTTTTCAACGAACTAAATGGGATAAATCATGGATATTAATTTTATTAAATTGTTTACAGAAAAGTTTATCGAAAGCAAATTGTTTTACCGACGGTAGTGATACGATTGAATTTTCCTAATAACTTACACAATTCTTTATTAAATTAAACAAACAAGTGTGTTGACTTTTAAAACAATTAACGCATTTTTGTTAGCAATTATACCAGCGTATCGTAAACTCATTCATCAAAATCGTTTTTAAATTGCGTTTTTGTTTATTTCGTTAAACAGCCAGAAACAAAAAACATAAATAAACAAAATACTGAAGTGCAGTTAAGTTACCAAATGGTCGATTAGCCTTCTTAAAAATAAAATGAAAAGAAAAAAAAAAGAACCAACCGAGAAAAAATCTTCATCATCATGTCATTACACGATGGTCCTTGTAAGTTAAGAATCCTAATCACAATCACTATTATTTATTAAATATTTTTACTTATTATCCTTTATGATGTTGGCTTAAGAGGGGTAATGAAATGTGTGCAAATAAACACCCGTTGTGATTTTATTTTATTTTTTTCTGTTTTCGTCTCTGCATTTAAATCCTTATTGCTGTTTGTGCATCTTGTCTATTTTGTGTACTTTTTGTTTAGTTTTTATTATTCTGAAAAAGCAAACAAATGTTTTATGAATAGAAAAGGATAAAAAAAATATATATAGATCATGTTGTCAATATTAAAAAGCAAGAAAAAAAAAATCAACGATCTACTGACACGCGTTCATAATCATCATCAACGTAATAACAGCACAAGTTTAAGTTTTTTAAGTTGAAAAGCATCGGTTGTTGTTTAACACAGCTGGGTTTTTACTGAGGTTTTTTTGTAGTTTTTCCTTGTTTGAACTAAAAAAATAAAATTACTTTTAACTGATAAAGGGTATGCGAAAAGAAAAATATCTTATTACTCTCGAATTACATCTTTAGTTTTTCAAGTGATGATTGTTTAATGATGGAGAAAATAATTTCTCTTTTCATCAATAATTTTTATTTGTCAACTCGATTTGTTACATAACAAATAACGATTAACTTTTTAAAAGAATTATTTTCTTTAATAATTATTAATTTTCAAGATATGTTATTACATTGCCTTACTTAAGAATATCAAAACAAAACAGTTACAATGATGTCAAATGGAAGCCATTGTTTTATTTTTTCAAAATAAAATATAAAAACTTTTGAAAAAGAATAAAAGCTTTTTGTCCAGACAAAATATTTATCTTTTTTTGGCAGCAAAAGAAAAAAAACTTTTTCCATTTTTATATATTTTTTTTTTGTAACAAAACGACATATTTTTGGGGTGAAAAAACTCCAATTACTTATGAAGAAAAATTTGTTTTTATTGTTTTTAACTTTTAAACAGCAAAGTAAAAAAAAGAAAAGAATATTTCTATATTTATTTCTCTACATTTTCCGAAATGATTAATTGTTTAAACTTAATTAAAATGTGTTATCGGGGAAAGTCAAAAAAAAAAAGAAGAAAATTCGTTTTCCTCTGTTGATTTAAACGAAAAAAAAGAAAGAAAAAAACAAAATTCGTGTAGCTAGAATTTTAAGTTCTTTTGTTTTTCACATTTTCTTTCAATTTTATTTTTGTTTTTTCTTTTGTTATACTAAAACTAACTGCCTGCAATAAATAATACAAATATCAGAGAGGAAAATAAAAATAAAATATTAATTGAGGATTTATAATATTTACTTAATACTTGACTGAATCAAGTTATTGATAATTTTTTTATTTTTATTTTATATTCAGCGAATTGGTGTGAATTTATCCATCTGTGTTTCGATATTTAACGTTTATTTCTATTTATATATATTTTATGAATATTTTCTTTCTATTTTTAATGATAAACAAATTTGTTTAGCGATTTAAAAACTATTTTTAATTGTGTTAATACTGTAATTGCATTACCACGAAAAATTAACAACAGAATTAACAATAAATTATTTTTTATGCTGTTTTAATAAGGTTAACCCAGTGTTTGGTGTTTATAAAAAAATTAATTAAATAAATTCGACAAAGCAAATAAATTATTAGAATTTAAAACTAAAATAATAATTTTGTTTGTAATTTAAAAAATAAATAAATATTATTACACGTTAGTTAGCTGTTATTAAGCGCGTCCATGTATAAAATGCATTATTTAAGTCAGTTGCGCACTGTTTATTTCTATATTTAATCTAATACCGAATTTTATTGCCATTTTAAGCATAAATAATTAATTAAATAAAAGAAAACATAAAGCTGATAAGAATTAAAGTCAAATAGAAAAAAATTAATTAACATAATTTTGACTTGAAACTCAATTGATTGTCAACAGTAATAATAAATAAATAAATAACTAAATAAATAATAAAGTAAATAAATAAATAAAATTTATTAATAGAGCATATGGTTTAAATATTTAATTAATTTTTATTTATTGCCTGGCACGGTGCTCATTATTGCGTTACACATTATTGGTTAATATTTTAATCAACAACAATAATTAATTAATTTTTTTTTTGCTTTTCGTTAAATTCTAGAAAAAATAAAAATAAATAATATTAATTAATTTTATTCAATGATAATAAGATAATAGAAGTAAAAATAATACAAATTTACCTGAATTATATTCTAAGTAACTGAGTATTTTTATGTTTCATTTTAATATTTCGTTTCATGTTTCATCGTAAACGTTTCATTTAACTTTATCCAACAAGTAATTATATTTCATACGTTCCTTTTCAATAAATTTAATTTTCTTCCAATTACAATAACTAAATTGTATTATTATATTAACACCAACAATTATTAATATATTTTTTATAAATAATAATATTTGTTTTTTATAATTATTATAAAAATATTCATTTTTTGTTATTAATTCTAATAAATTTAAGAATGATTGAAACATAAAATTAATGGCCATTAGTAACCATGAGATAAGTAATAAATATGAACAATTTTCCTTAGTTGTAAATGCTTTTGTTGCTAATAAACTTGGTAATATACACATTAACATATTTACTTTACTTATTTTTATTTTTATTACTTCACGTAATACAGTTTTATAATTAAATATACCATTACGTTCGTACAATTGAAACACCTCAATATTATAATTAATTTGTAATATATATAAAAAGAGCCAAAAATTTATAAATAATATTATTAAAATAAAATAATTTAGTAATTTTTTCATTAATGATATTTTTTTTATTCGTTTATTATTTGTCGTTACTGCTGATGTCGTATTTAAAAATGAATTTTTTCTCATTTTTTAAATATTTTTTTTTTCCGCGGTGTAAAAATAAAAATTAAAAAATAAAAAATAATTAAATCACTAACTTTGACATTATTTTTTATGTTTTACATTTTTATTTAATTCGTTTACTTTGTTTTAATTGGAAAATTTTTGCATTTATTGAGAATAAAGTAAAATTTTTATCTCTGGTATTAATTTTTTACTGGCTTTGTAAAGCTGGATTAACTGAAGCGTTTCAAGGATAGTATTGTCTTCTCCTTATCAACTAACATTATTAATTATATACAGAAAATTAGCCAAATAACAATTCATAATCTAACCTTACTACAGATCTCATCGCTAATCTATTTTGTCTAAATAATTTTATTCTTATCAATTCTTCAATTTTAATTAACTTAATTTTAATTAATTTTAATAACTTATCATAGAAACTATGACAATTTTTATTTTTTCTAGTAAATTATATAATATGATAATAATTTCAATTAAATAATATTATTAAATTGTCAAGTTAATAATTTATAGAAAATATTTTGTTGAAATTTTATTACAATAGAAAAGTGTCTGGCAAAGTGTTTATTTGTTTGTTAATAAAATTATATTATTTTGGTTTATAATCATGCATATTCATATGCGAATCTATTGTTTATAATAGAAATTTTATGTAGATAATTAAATCTATTATCTCAAAGTATTAAAATTTAATAATTCCAAGCACTTGAATCAGTTGTACCAGTTTTTGATGTACTTCAAAAATCAACGTTTTTTGCTTCAAATTAAATCCGAAATTCATCCTATTCTTTAATTAAAATCCTTAGATTTATTCCTTTTAATACAAATACTAAAATAAAATAAAAAACAATTCGTTGAATATTTATAAATGAATAGAAAAAAAAAGAAATAAAATTAATAAAAAAATCACTCCTTGGATTGTGGTCATTTATTCATCGTGAATAAAATTTAAATAATTCATTTAAGTAAATTTTCTTAATAAACCTTTCTTGCTTTTTCAAAAAAAATAAAATTAAACCGTTGAATAAACAATTTTTCATTAAAAATTTTTAATTTAAATAAAATTGAAAAAAAAAGAAAATACTTTCTTCACCCTTTTATGCTGTGGTTTCGATTCATTTTACTTTTTTTCTCTAAGGGAATCGTATTCTTTTTTTTTTTTCATACAACTTGAACCATCTTCTTGGTAATTAAAAATATTTTAAAATATTCTGAAAAATAACTTTAAAAAAAAAAAGTTAAAAGTATTTAAAATAGTCCAGGAAAGTATTTTCTTCCTTCTTTTTTGGTCTATAAATTATTCAATTCTTTTATGAAGATTAATGGTAATCAGTTCACTACTAAAGATATAAAACCAATTTCTTGGTTAATTAGTAAAAAAAAAACTGTTTAAATTTTTCATTTATTAAATATTGTAATAAAGGGAGGTAATAGTATTTTTTTTTAATAAAATATTTCCATTCCTCAGAAGACGCAGACACAAAAAATAAAAACAGAATAAAATTCTAATCAACCGGAAAAAAGGTATTTCATTTATTTTTTACTTATTCGTGTGTCATTGAAAAGTATAAATATTATCATTTTACACAAATAAAAATAAAAAGAAAAAACTTGATTCAACCCTTACTAGCCTACAGTTAGTTAAATTATTATTAAAATAAAATAATAATAATAATACTAAAAGCTCTTGTAGTTTATTTCATGCGTTATGCGTTTTGTGTAATAACAAATAATAATAATAATAAAATAAAAGGACTAAACCACAGCACTTTATTTTACAGAAATTCAATGATTTGTATAATTTATGAGCACTTATTTGCTTTTATTAAAAACATTTCTAATAAAAATATTTATATTGAATAGAAACAAAATGACATCCAGTTGTTGCATGCGGTTATATAAAGTGATGAAAATAATAAATAAATAAATAAAATAGAAACTAAATTAAAAAATGTAACACAACCGACCTCTCAGATGTATTAAAAACATTTTTTTGTTAGTAAAATAACCAGTAGAAGCGATTTTTAAGGAGTTTCAACAGCATACAACTCTGGTTACGGATAATTTAAAGCATCAACAAAATACTTCTTATATGTCGGTTGAATATTTGTATTCATCGGATTCTATTACCTCTGATCTAAACATATATATTTTTTTTTCCTACTTAGGTCTAGCCCATAACCAACATCGAATAACCAATAAACTTAATTTTATTAATTAACCCACAGTACTATTAATTTCCCTTTAAAAGAAAAAAATTCCCTTTAAAATTCCAAAGTAAGCAACAGAAATTTCCTTTATTTTTTATTTTCCAAAAATATTAATGAAACATTTTGATTCGGAAAAACATAGATTTTCAGTTGATTTTTGTATTTATATTTTTTTTTATTCTTTAGAATATTCATAGCTTTAGCATAATGAAATATTTTCTATAAATAAAATATATAAGGGTGGCTAAGGGCAATATTTTCTCTGGAATATATATTTATTTTCCCTTACGTTACGATTTGTTACATTACGTTACGTTTAAATATTGCTTTACAACAGTAGAAATATTTTTCTTTTCGTTTTCATCTTCCAGTTATGTTGTAATAACAAAAATAAAATAAAAAAAAAAAAATTACCAGTGATGATAGCAAAAATTCCTTTAAGGGTTCTTTCTTCGTTTTTTTTTTCTTATTTTTAAAGAAAAATATTCAATTTAACCCAGTGAATCCATAAAAATAGTATAGAGAAACTGTAACACTGGTTGTTAAAGAAAATAAAATCTATAAGAAAAACAATATGAGCTTCTATCATGTATGGTGCTTTGGTTGATGTTGCGATCTGTTGTCTCCCCGTATTTCATGTTTCTTTTTGCTTTCAAATTGCGTCGTTATTCTTGTATAAGGATGAGCACAGTAATGTTCCCCATTTTCAATATGGATGAAAATAAAATAGACTAAAGTAAAAATATATAAATAAATAAAATAAAAACATACAAACGGCTATATGGTTTGAATGTGGTTGTTTGCCAAATAGGCGATAGGTTTGAGTTGGGCTGATTTGGGTTGTAAATAAACATCTATATACGTTTTTATGTAGTAAAAATAAAGAAAAGAAAAACAGAAAAATTAAACAACGATAAGGCGTCGACAATGTTGTCTTATTATATAGATTTTTATTTTATTTAAGGATTTCAAAGGTTTCAAATTCTCAATAATAATAATAAAACGCCATACCATAGTTCAACCCACTAAAAATCATTTAACATTTTACCAAAGAAGAAGAAGAAGAAAAAGGTTTTACGACCTTTGAAACATTTATTTAAAATTTATTTTATATATTTTCTTGGAATAAAATGAATTAAATAATATTAATTGATTTTTCCTTGTGTTTTCTTCTATTTTTTTTTCTATTAAAAATTATTGATTATTAACAAATTTGCTGTTTTTTTTTTCAGTTTTAAATAATTAAAAAACAAAGAATTTTCTTCACAAGGAAAAATAAAAGATATTGGAATCACATTACCACGTACTTTTTCGATGAGTTTTACCTAATTTATGGTAAAAAGAAAGCATTTGTCTATTAAAAATAAATTCATTTCAACATACCTAACGATTTTTTTCTACTAAATTTAAGGCAAATCTTTGTTAAAAATTTGTTTAGCGACAGTTTTAAAAATTCTTCTTTATGTTTACTTTGTCGGAACAAAGATTTCAAATCGATTTACAAAACCATTGCAATTACAGCTTCTATATTTACCAATATTCACTGCTGATAAATATCTCCAAAGTACCATTTTCATTACATTTTCTCGTTCATAATAAATGGTAATGAAAGGGCCACTCACTGGGTAACATAGAATCAGCCATACAAAACATAAACATTTAATTTTTATTATTTATTTTCGTTTTCGTACCAAATTTATAAATTTAATGTTTATTGCAGTGTCGTTAAAAATAGTCCAATAAAGACACATTGTGTGCTTTTATTTGACTTAGCTTTTGTTTAACTTTACATTGCGTAGACTTTGCTTAACTAATAAAAGGGTCATAACACAATTATGACTATGAATTAACGACATAAATTAAAAATAATAATTTTTTTCTCTTTCGTTTTATATTAATCAGGGTTGTAAACTGGTTAAATTTATTGTTTGGCAAATTTATAACAAACATTTTTACTTTTCTTTATGCTTTTATCCCTGCTTTATATTGTTTTTATCTGCATATTATGCTTTAACTACACAATGCGTAATCCTTACCATGGTTACATTTGCTGATGTAACCAGAAAAACATACTTTTCACATTGCTTGGTTAAATGGACAAACACTTTTCGTAAATATCCTTTTTTACTTTACTTATTTAAGAAGAAAAATTTAACGATTTCACAGTATAATATTGAATAAATATTTTAGATTGTGCTTTGCGGTAAATTGGGTAATAGCAAACCTTTTTTCTTTATTTTTTTGCTATGCTAAGAATAAGAAAATGAAAATAATTGCGCCATAAGGTAAATAATAAAACTAAGTTTACTTCAGAATAAAATATTTATGACAAAAAATTCTTTCATTTGAAATACATAATGTTGGTGTTAAGGCAATATTCGCCTTTATGCTTTATGTCCTGCTTTAAGCAACCAAAATAAATGTTGATGAAGTACTGTTTACCACACGGCTAAGACCAATTCTACTAAACTAATCAAGCAATAACAACTATATATATGGAAAACTTAATTTATTATTTATCTATTTTAAATTGTTTCATTTTAATAAAACAGAAAATTATTATTATTATCGTTTAACGAAAAAAAAAAGAAGAAGAAGTAGAAAATAGAAAAAACCAAATGCTGCAGAAGCTTTTCCGTTTGTTTTTAATTTAAAATTAATTATTTGTTTATTACATTTAAAAGTTTTAACATTAAATAACAAAAGCCATGAATCTAACAAGTGGTCACCCAGGCAGCAACAAACAACAGTATAGGAAATAACATCCAGTCATTAGGTATTTAATTGTAATAAAATGTTTTTATACACTCGAAATTGTTGAATATTGTCCATTTTATTATTAAATATTCTTGTTGGCTTTTCATTTTAATATTCCTATATTTTCATATTCAGTTTATATAAATATGTATCTATATCTACATATATACGTTGCTACTCATTGTCATTATGTAATTTGTATGTTGTTTGTGTGGTTAGACTATTATCGACTTGTATTAGTCATGTTAAACATGTTTACAATATTCATATTAGATTATATATTTATTAATTATTAATAATTTATGATGCTTATGTACTTGTTGACTGTGCTTTTGAATGTTTAAAAATTCGCGACTTTTGCAAAATTTACAGTTTTAATTGTGTTTACGAAATACATCGAGATTTTTAATTAATTGAAAATATTTTTTAACAAAATATATATTCAAAAAATTTATATTTACTAGCAATAAGTGTAATAATCTATCCAAAAGGTCACATATATTAATAAAAAAAGCGCAAAAACATCAATAAACAACGAAAAAATTAGCGAAAACAGACTTATACATTGAATACGCTGGCTATATCAACTGATATATTGTTAATTATCAATTAATTATTAATAGAAATTTATAATATTTATAAATTTGCATAAATTTTTATTCAAACAAAATTATTGTTTTTTTGCAAAATTTCTTGTTCACATTTACATACTCAAAACTTTTACTCTTTATTTAAAAGTAATCTTAAGTGAGTTTACGAGACAAAATGTCAAATATTGTTATGATAATTAAATTATTAATTTTTTCTTTAAAAATAATTTTTATAAATGGTGAAAAGTGTTTCTTAAGAGAAAACAATTATCAATGGCAATGCAATGAGATTGTCGATATGAATGATGTTTTTACTGGTATGAGGAGTTCAGTGACTGAAATAATAATAGAAAATTTTATAATAAATAAATTTTATTTAAATGAATTTTCTGCAAATAATTTATCACGACAAATTACATCACTGGATTATGCAGCGGCTGGAACATTAATTATATCAATAAACAGTCTTAAGCCGTTTACTTCATTAATGAAATTAAATTTATCAAGTGTCGCGATTGATCAACTTCAATCAAATTGGTTTAATGAGAATAATAACATTGATGTATTTGATATAAGTAGAAATAAATTAATAAGTTTAGATAGAAATAGTTTAATGCGATTAAAAAATGTTCGAGTGGCGAATTTTTCATATAATTTTATAGCCACAATCGAGAGAAATTCATTTAACGAATGGCAAAACTTACAGGAGCTCTTGTTGCAAAATAATTACATTGAAGCATTGCATGATTTGGGATTTTTAAGACAATTAAAAATTCTAAACATTGAAGGAAATTTCTTAAGAAAGGTTTATTCCATTAATATTTAATATTTATCATAAAATTATTAATAAAAATTATTCTAGATTGATGCAAACACTTTTAGTACGATGCGTGAATTAAAATATCTGTTCTTAGGGCAAAATTCAATTGAAATAATAGACGAGCATGCATTTAACGGGTCATATCGTTTAGAAGTGCTTGACTTATCGAAAAACTTTTTATTTGAACTGAATCCAAATGTATTCAATGCTTTTGAGCGTGGAAGTTTATGTGAGCTGGATCTAAGTAACAACAATATTCGTTTTCTTCATAACAACATTTTCAAATCGCTAAGCCTTTTAGAGATTCTTCATTTGAATGGAAACAATTTAATTGAATTAACATCAAATACATTTACTGGTTTAATGTACTTAAAAATATTAAATCTTTTTATTAATAAAATAAACAAAATTGAATCCGGTACATTTGCCCCATTAATTGAATTAGTGACTATAGATTTATCACACAACGAACTGACGACACTTGATGATCATATTTTTGCCGGAAACCACACAAAATTACAGGAAGTTTTTATCACAAATAACAAAATAGCAATAATCAATGAAAATACATTTCGAACAACAGAAAATGTAAACGAAATAAATCTATCATCTAATCGATTAACTACATTGCCCCCAACACTATTTTTGCCAATTAAGCATTTAATTAGTTTAAACGTAGAATATAATGAAATTGAACAGTTTTTTAGTGAATTTTTAAATAATTTAATTTTTATACAAACTTTAAGATTTGCCCATAATCGTTTAACCTTTTTGCCAGATACAGAAAATGCTTTCCACAGGTAATCTCCAACTTTTTCCAAATATTTCTGAATTATTCAAACTAATTGTTGTTTCTTCGTTTAAAGATTGCAGTTTGTCAGCTTTGAAGGTAATCCATGGCAGTGTCCCTGTTTGCATGAGCTACTAAAATGGTTAAATGCAAAACTAATAAGTTATAGAGATGACACCGAATATTTTATTGGGAAAAAACCGCTGTGCATTACTACACCTGTTCCAGTTTGTGTACGCAATTATCCACTTGTTAGACAGCACAAAATAGTTGAAACATATGAATATTTATTGAAGACATTATAATTATAAATTTAATAAATAAATGCAACAAATGCACTAAGAAAAATAAAACGTTAAAAAATACCAAACATAAAACATTAAAAAATATCCCTGTATTTAGCACTGTACTAATAAATTTCCCTATTTTATTTGCTCAACCATGTTCTTTGGTTAGAATGAGAAAGAGATTTATTATGATTTTTTTATACACAGCATATACTATGCTGTCATATGCAATCTGTCAAACATAAAAGTGCCTAAGTGTCACAAACAAAATACAAAAAAAAACTCCGCTTTTATATTTTTTTAAATAGTCAATTAATTTAGTTAATTATTTATTTCTTAGGCCACTTTTTTAAATATTGTTTTAAATAAAATAAAAATTACAAAAATGTTTTAGCTATAAATAATAAAAATATAACCGGTAAGTGGTTACCAGTGATAAGTGAATCGAGAAAAAGCATCTGCATTTGTTCATTTTGGTGATTTAGGTGCTAGAATAAAAATTATTTTATTTTTTAAAATGTCAAGTGATAACAGTGCTCATTTATTAATAAGAAAACCAGAAAGTGATGATGATTCGTTATTCTCACAAACGCCTAGCCGATCATCTTCATTGTCGTCTATACGTGAAACGTTTCGTCGATCGACAACAAATTCCTTTTCAGAAACACAAAGCAATGAAAATAGATCACCAACGACCACTAAAACAAAAGGTAAATTTAATCTTACTTAATTAATTATATGCAAATTGTTTGATTTCTAAACACAAATAAAAAAACACTTGTTGATTCATTTTGGGTAGGCAAGTGTAGTTTATTTACGTTTTTTTTTTTTTGCTCTTTTCTCAATTTTATAAGCAAAAAAATTATTATAAACTATGTGTGGGAGGTTTTTCAGTTTTTAATTAACAATTTTTTAATTATATCATTTGCGTGTTTATGCAAAACAAGGGGAAAATAATCCATATGACTCATATAATAACAAACAGTTTAAAGTTTCGTGTTTAACTGCTATTGACGGTATTGTAGTCGAATCTGGTGTTCTGTCACCCAACTGAGTACATTTCAGTACGATTATGTTTTTGCTCATAGTTTTGTACGCTTGCTACCACCATATCACATCATAACGAACTAGAGAGGGATAAAAAAATAATCAATAATCAACATGACGCCCTTATTTTGCAAATGAAAAACAAAACGAAATGTACAGAAGTAAAGTAAAAACAAAGATAAAATAAGGAAACACCAAAGAAAATTGTAATTCATCCACTAATCGAAGTCATTCTCAAGTTGTTACTAAGCTAGGAAGTAGCTACTACTGTAGAAGTATTTTCAAGTAAAGAAATAAAGTTATTATTATTATTTTTTGTGTTTATTTTTCTGTGATTTTTCTTCAGTATCAAAGTATCTTTCATGTTTCATTTTGCAACATAAGAAGAAACATTTTTAATTCGACAAAAATCACAGCAAATGATAAAGTTTAACAATAAAGTGAAAAACTCAAAAGAATAGAAAAGAATTAAATAAAATAGAAAAGGAATAAAATTGTTGCAAAGGTAAAAGGAAAATTGAATAAAAATCCAAAAGATACCATTTTGTTCTTTGGCACTCTGAAAAAAATTATTATTATTTAATTTTAGTTAAAAACATCGCACTCTGTACAGGATTTAACTTTTCTTGTTGATTTAATTATTAAAAAATATATTTTTCTGCAAAATGAGAGCTCTTGGTACAGCAACTTCTTCTACAGTAGCTATTGGAGGAACAACAACAGCTGCGACAACAACAGCTATAGCACCAACAACAGGCGCATTAATTCCGATATCAGCTGGTGGTGTTGTAACATCAGCAACAGCACCACCAGCTACAACTGGAATCGTCGCAACACATCATAATCATAATAATACAATTATATTGCCAAAAGTGATACAACAAAATTCCCATATGACGCATTATCATCATAATCATAAGATGGCATCAAATGTTCCTGTTGCAACAATAAATAATAAAAATAATATTGATGATATTGCTGGTGCCCAGGATACAATATATTTATGTAATTTTCGTGTATCAGTGGATGGTGAATGGTTATGCTTAAAGGAGCTACAGGATTTGGATATACAAGAAGGTGGTGATGGTGGTGGTGGTGGTGGTTCTGTCGTTAGTTGTGGCCAACTAGCTAAAGCTCAAACGGGAACGATTGCTAATAATTTTGGTATTGAGAATGTTAAATGCGATGAGAAGAACGAACGTGATTGGGTTAATTATTATTGTAGGTGCTACTTATTTAATTTAACTTAATTAGCCCCCCAAATTCAAGTTTTTTTGGTTATAAGAAATATCCTACCTAACCCTTTATTTTTTTCTTTGTTATTATTCCTTGATTTTAGTGAGGAAGAACAATTAAAATTTTCTTTCCATATTGACTTGTTTTTTTTTTGTATAATATAGAAGAAAAAAACAGGGATACAATATTCTTATATATTTTAGGATCTAATCAGGTTTTATTAGGAATTTATACAATAATTTGGTTAATATGAGTGTGAGAAATGAATAAAACAAAATTATGTAATAATTGCAAACCGTATACACACGCTGTTTGCCTTTTTTTTCTTTTAAAAACAGAACAAATTAATTTTGAGTTTTAAAACACGCTTTTTTTTTAACTAAAACTGACATTTTTTTTATAATTTTATTCAAAAATTTTAATTAAATAATTACATTCAAGCAAAATATATAACAATATCTGTGTAATATGATTTTTTGCTTTGTTTATTCATTTAATATCATCCGCTCTGTGTATGTTTTTGTTTTTTCTTTGGTTTAGTTTAACTTTTCAAAATTCTTTTATTGCAATGTAATGTGCAGCTAACCCTTGTATAACATAATTTTATAAAATATCCTGGAAAAAATGTCTAGGAACGTTGTACTATGGTTATCTGTTTAAAATTCTAGTCTAATGTGTGAATTTTTGTTCAAAAAAAAAAAAAAAGATTTATTATTAAATGTGCTTTGTGGCCATTATTTTGTTTCTTCTTTTGTTTTAATGTTTTTAAGTCACATGTTTTTTGGAACAAATTTTCATTCAACTTTAGACTATGAATTTTTATTCTTTTATTTACATAAACACTTGATTGTTGTTAATTTTTTGTTAAAACAATTTATTGGGTATTTTTGTAGAAATAAATTTAACTGATTTTGTTCGTTTTTTCTCTTCTGTTTTTTCTACTCCTTTTTTGCTTCTTGTTTTATTTACTATTTTGTTTCTAGCCCGTGATCCAGCGTCGATTGAAAGAAGTAATTTAGTAAATATATGTAAATTGGTTGTTAAAGAATTATTAGAGCAATCATTACGTTTTGGACGTATGCTCGACTCGGATCATTTACCATTGCAACATTTTTTTATTGTCTTAGAGCATGTACTGCGTCATGGCCTTAAACCGAAAAAGGTTTGTGTGATTTATTGGTTATTCGTTAAGAAAGATGTTAAAAAATAAATATTCTTATAGGGTTTACTCGGTCCAAAAAAAGAACTATGGGATATTTTACAGAATGTTGAAAAGTATTGTATTGAGGCACAGGATATTACTGCAAGTATAAGGGATTTGCCAACTGTTAGGTAATTAACACCGCTTGTAATACCGCCGAAATTTGTATTATTTTTATTCTTATTTTAAGAACTCATATGGGACGTGCCAGAGCATGGTTACGTTTAGCGTTAATGCAAAAGAAATTAGCTGATTATTTACAATCATTGATTGAGAATCGTGATGAGGCATTGGCTGAGTATTATGAACGTCATGCATTAATGATGAGCGATGAAGTAATTTTGTAAAATTCTTTTTAAATATTTATATTATTTTAAATTTTTTCCCTATTTAAAGGTCATTGTCATAATGGGCATATTAGTTGGTTTAAATGTAATCGATTGTAATTTATGTGTTAAAGAAGAGGATTTAGACTCACAACAAGGTGTTATCGATTTTTCATTATATTTACGTTCAAGTTCTCGTACCAGTCCCGAAGATGATCATAATAATATAATTGATGGTACGGCCGGTGGTAATAATATGACAGCGGTATTAGATCAAAAAAATTACATTGAGGAATTGAATCGTCATTTAAAGTAAATTTTAATTGAATTATTTAATAAGAAAATAAAATAAAATTATTTTTAGTGCAACCGTTGGTAATTTACAAGTCAAAGTGGAATCATTGACAACAACAAATGCACTAATGAAAGAGGATTTAGCGATTGCACGTAATAGTTTATTAGCATTACAAGCAGAAAATATGGCATTAAGACAGAATATAAATTTTAATGGTGGTGGTCACGGTGGTATCCATCAACCGAATCTTAATGAAAATGCAAATGTTTTAGATCGTTTTGATCCTGAAATGGCTGAAACATTAGCGGAAGAACGTAAAAAAAAATTAGAAATCGAAAGAGAATTAGAATTACAGGTTGTTTATTTTGTCGAAAAAAATTAAAAATATATTAATTTTGTAAAATAAAAATTAAATTAAATAAATGTAGGTCTCGTTAAAAGCGGAAACAGAAATGGCTATGAAATTACTTGAGAAAGATATTCATGAGAAACAGGATACAATTGTATCGTTGCGACGTCAATTAGATGATATTAAGCAAATTAATTTGGAAATGTATAGAAAATTACAAGTAAGTATTATGCTCCTCGTTAATTGAAAAAAAAATTAAATTAGCAATAAGAATGTAAAAATTATGTAAATTTTGTAACCAAAATAATTTTCAATAAAATTACTAAAATAAAAAACTAAAATAGGAATGTGAGGCTGAATTAACACAAAAAGGTGAAATGGTGGCACGTTTACAGGCGAAAGCATCACAAATTGGTAAAATATTAACAACATTAGAGAAAAAGTACGATACAAGTCTTGAAAGTAGTGACATAAATACAACAGCAACAAGCGGAACAACAAATGAAAATAAAAAATTGTCAAGCGGTGGTACAGGAATACAATCCTTAACAGCAAATAATAATAAACTACGTCATGATTTAGGTCCGCCAGTAAAAAAGCCACATTTAAAAGTCGATCCAATACCACCATTTAACGCAAATAAAATAAGAAAATCACCATCAACTAGTGATAATAATGTTATAATTAATTAATAAATAAATATATTTACTTTAAGCGCCTATAAAATCGCTTAACATATAATTAATTAATTAAAATTGCTAATGCAAAAAATGAAAAAATTATTTAATTACTTTTAATTAATTAAAAAAAAAAGAAATAAAGTATTATTAATAAATGAAAAATTTAAAGCTTTATATAACTATACTTGAACAAATGCGTTTTTTTACTTTCATTTTCGTTTTTATATATATTTTGTGCATTTTACATGCTGAATAAAAATACAACTATGTGCTTAACTTAAATAAAACGCATTTTAATCAATAATAATTAAAGGATGATTGAATGGATTAATTATAATTAAATAAAAAAGTAAATGCTTACCGAATAATTTACAGAACAGAAACATACATATATTTCTATAAATAATTATATATATATTTTTTATAAATAGGTGATGAAATGTAAATGAAAAATCTTAATCATTAAATGTGCTTCAAAATTTTCTGTTTATTTAATTAAAATTTTATTCGTTAATTATCTTAATTTTAATTAATGAATAAAAAATTTAACAATTATAACGTTACGAATAAATTATTTAATAAAATTATTATTATAAAAAAAATATAACTAACTAAACTAAGCTTTATAATTAATTTAATTTAATTTAATTATTTATTATTATTTTTTGTTATATAAATATTTATTTATTTTTGTGTTTTTTAGGAGTGTGAAGAATCACTTAAGCATAAAACTGAGTTATTATCGAAATTAGAATCACAAAAGGAGACAATGGCAAATGCAATAACACAGTTAGAAAAACAGTACGTTTTATGTTTTTATTATTATTTATTGATTTCGTTTTACATTAAAATTTCATTGGCAATGAAAAGATGGAAAAAAATCTGAAATAACCTCATTGTATTTTCAATTCTCTTTTGATTTCCACTATTTTTTGCTCTTATTAGAGCACCCTGTTTTCGTCTTTAAAACTTCGTTGCCAATAATTTTTTTTGTGTATTCACTATGTTGATCGATCTAAGTAAAAATGTTTTCTCTTTTTTTGGAAATAATACCCAATAGATATTCATCGGAAACTTCTAGCTTAGTTGCTTTACAAGAAACATCACAAACGTTATCATTGCAAGTAGTTGCATGCGAAGAACGAGCAGCTCGTGCAGAAGCTGATTTACGTATCGAACGAGAATGGCGTAATTCATTGCAGGAGAAAGAAGTTCAACACAAAGAATTGATTAATAGTTTGCAAATTAATTTAAAACAATTAAATGATGATGTGAAAGTAAGTTACTGGATATTTGTTTTGATTTTTCTGCAATTTATCGCTGTTTTATATTTGTATTCAGAAAAATGAGCGCCTGAAATTGGAATTAGATAAAATAAGAAAACAATGGACTGAAGCGCAGTGTACACTAGAAGAATTGGGAATTCAGCTCAGTGTTAGTAAGTTGCAAATTTCTGAGATGCAAGAGCAACGTGTGAACGCTAAAGACTCGATCGGAAACAATCAAGATCCTGGTGGTGGCTTAAGTTCTAATATTGGCACATGGACACCGGACAAAATGACGTCACAATGCAAGGGTTGTAATCGTGATTTTAGCATAACGCGAAGAAAGGTAATTTTTTTTTGTTTTAATTAAATAAATAATTAACAAATGACTAAACGAAACCTATTTTTAGCATCACTGTCGCAATTGCGGTGAGATATTTTGCCACAGTTGTTCTGAGCAGCTAGTACCATTACCGAATGATCAAGGACAAATTGGAAAACCAGTACGTGTCTGCGATGGATGTTGGGATATTATAAATGCAGCGAAAAATTAATTTAAGCTTTAATTGTTTTATATTATTGCAAATTTATATATATAATTGCAAATTTGCATTTTCTTGATGCAAATTGTGAAAACAGAAAAACAAACACAATTGTAAAACATTATTATAAAAAAATGCCTTTTATAAAGAACAAAATAAAAAAATCAATAAAATAAATTTAAAAGACTTGTGGTCCATTTGTACATGTCTGATAATATTCCTTCCACTTTAAACAGATGTCCTCTGTTAAAAGATAATTATATGTTAATGATTAAGATTATAAAATATTAAATTAAACTTACTATCAGACCAATATTTATCCGGACAATACTGAAATTAAATTTTATAATTAAAAATACAATTTCTCCACTGTAGTTTAACTTACTCTAAAATAATTCACGAAATTTATGCATTTGAATAGATCAACACCGTAATTCGGACAATGTTCATCACTTGATTCGTTTATCGGTACTAAAACAGGTAAATTAAATTAAAATTACAGAAAAATATATATACAAGCGGTTTAATTTACAATTCTTAACACAATAATCAATCGCTTGATTATAAGATTCAATAAAATCCTTATTCTCAATACGTTCTTTGATCATTTCTTTTAAAAAATCTGTCGAAATCGAATTATTTTCAGCAAAAATTTTATTACTTTTGATAAAGCATTCATCCATTATCTGGAATTTTAATTCATCGACATAAATTAATAAAAGAAATATTTAAAAGGATTTTTATCATTAACTGTGCATATCCGATTAGTAGCTGTTTTATCTTCTAATTTACCATTGAGATTTCGATTGTTCGTTGGACACTCCAACACCTTTGCCAATAAAGAATTATAATCTATATTGCAACATTCCTAAATAAAATGATATTTTACTAAAATTATTTAAATTCAATAAACTATTATAGAAACCGTTATGTTGTTCCAATTTTCTGGAAATTCTGTACACGGATCACCATTTATTAACTAAAAAATGAATAAAATAAATTTTATTTAGTGTAAAACAAATCAAAAATCAATGATAACTTAACAATTTTTATGATAAATGTAAATTTAATTATTTTTATTAATATTTTTAACATTTTTTAAAACAAATAATCGTGTTTATAATAGAAATACATAGTTTTGTTGTGCTGAAACTATTTAAATACGAATTAATTACGTTTTTTTTTAAACTGTTTTTAATTTTTAATTGTACAAAACGAAAGTTTTTTTTCTGTGGAAAATTAATAAACCGGATGTTATGAGGTAATTTAATTAAAAAAGCATTGCATTTTGAAAACACTGCAAACAGATTTTATTATTATTATTATTTTTTCTATTAAACATTTATTTTTTTATTGAATTTATCATGAATTGTTTTTATCTAAAAGATAATTCGATTAGCCAAGACGAATTGGTGGATTTGGACATGCTGTTACAAAGTCTTTAAATGAGTTGCATTCGGTAGCTGAAATGGAAATAATTGTATTTTTATTCTGTTAAATAAATAAAGAATATTATTAACCAACTTGATTGGTAAACAGAAGCTGGACAATTTTTCAACACATAACCGTGCATACAAGCCATAAAGTAACCGGGAATTGGACTGCATTCACCATTTTGTGCAGCAAGTAATTCACTACGTTTTGAATTTACTAAATAAAAACAAGTTAATTAATTAATTTAGATACATATTTTAAACAATAAATAAAATAATTTAATTATTACCAACGGAAATACAAGAGTCAAGTGCCGAAGTGAAAATAGGTAACCAAGTTGCATCATTGTTTAAACCTTGAGCAAATGCAGCAGCAACGGCTGCTTTATCGATATTTCCATTAACAAATGATTTGGTCGCATTAAATGCACATTCAGCCATGCACTTTAAATTAATAAATAATTAAACTTTTATATAAAATAATTTTTGTATATTAATTTACTGAGCCTCGTGGACCTCCTGGGCCATCAAATCCACTTGAGTGAGGTTTTTTAAAACGACCATGTTCTCTTCCATCAAAACCACCATACTGAGTCATACAATTTTGAAATACAGAATCATCCATTGGTTTTGGATGAGGACAGCACTCACGGGGATTCTTTATTTAAATGTTATTTTGTTATATAAATATTTTATTTATTCATTTCTTTTTAACTTACAGCTCTCATCGGTGGTGGGCCATTGCAATCGTATTGCTGAGCTTCAATGCACTTTTTTTTAATGAAAATAAAATAAAAATCAAATTCATAGTTAATAAGTATAAGATATCTGATTAGAAACTTACAATGATTCCAAATAACAAAAAGCAAAATGTAATTTTCAACATTTTTTAACGTTTTTTGCTTAAAATGCTTATAGAACGAAACAAGTGAAGGAACTAAAGTAAATATCAAACAAATCGTTATAATATATAGTTAATGAATAATAGTGTAAAAAAAAATTAAAAACGTTTATTTAATTAATTATTTATTTATGTAATTTACAACTGGGATGTACAATATAAAAAAATAAATAATAATTATTATAACACAGGAAGTTTTGTGCTTTATTTGAATATGTTATAATAATAAAAAGTTAATTGCGATTAAAAGGCGGTTTTTACCTACATTATTATAATTATTATTTATTTTATTTTTTACCTATCAAGGTTACTTTAGTTAAGTCTGCATTTTGTTAAATTTAACGGCTGAGATATTTTTAGTACATAAAATGTTTATCAAACATGGCTACCAAATGTTTGACTAGTTTAACATTCCAAGTCAGCATAATTTGACATTTTACATGGTAACTTTATGCTGAACTGACATTAGTCTTGTCCATTGATTAAGCCCGCTTCAATTGTTTTTATTTTTGTTTGAATATGTGCGTGTTTAACGTATTATTCCATTGCATTTGACATTTGAAGTAAAACAAATATTTAACCGATTTGCTGAAAATTGTTTGCGCGCCTTTATTTATCAAAAAATGAGTTAATTTTTTTTTTTTTGTAATTTAATTTTTGATTGGAATTAATAAACCTGTGATTTTATTATTTGTGGATTAATTAATTAAAATAAAGAAGAGAATAAATAAAATAGTATATTTGTGAAGTGTTTTTAAATAATTTTATTATATATTTATAATTAATAATGAATAATGCAATTGCTTTTGTACAACGTCAATATGGAAATTGTAAGTACCTAAATGAGAAAAAATGATCATTTTTCTATTTTATAGGTATTTTTGTACAAAAACGATGTGATGATGCACGGCTAGACAAAATTTCATGAAAAAATAAGAAAATCTATTTTTAATTTTACTTTATTTACTTTTCATTTTTATTTTATTATTATTTTTACGTATGTTTGCGATTATTTTTTTTGCTTAAATGCGCAAATAAATTAGTGAACAAAAAAAAAAATTGCAACAATGAATTTGTTAATTTTTATTTATTTAATTAAATTTTTTTTTATTATTGCTGAATTTAAAGTAAATTAAATTTAATAAAATTATGCAATATTTTTTTTTTATTTTTTAAATATTCTTACAAACAGATTCAGGACGTAATTATGATTCAACATTAAGTAGATTATGTGTACACGAACGGGATGATTGGTTGGGTATAAAACCGTCAACGTTGGGCGTTGATTATAATCCTGAGCCACCAATATTTTCTGCGAAATTTGCCAATTGTAAAAATTATAGACATATTATTGCATTAGCGAATGAAGATGGTAAAGTGGCGTTACAAGATACAAATAAACAGAATGAGAATTTAGGGGAGGAAAA
This sequence comes from Ptychoptera contaminata, assembly GCA_963942525.1. NCBI lineage: Eukaryota > Metazoa > Arthropoda > Insecta > Diptera > Ptychopteridae > Ptychoptera > Ptychoptera contaminata. Next base: position 35,082,876 of record OZ012638.1, on the reverse strand, counting down.
TTCTTTGGAGGGACAACAGTGTCATTTTAATGCAGTTTTTGATTTAGAGTGGGTGCCCGGTGAAATGAAATTTGTCACCGCGTCTGGTAAGTATTTCTTTTTATTTGATATATGGTTATTGGTTGTTCAATACTTATGAAGGGATAAAAACTTTTAGGTGATCATACAGCTTGCTTATGGGATATTGGCGAATCAAAGTTTATACGAACGCGAATATTTAACGGACATACACGTTCAGTGAAAACGGCAGCGTTTCGTAAGACTGATCAATCTGTGTTTGCAACTGGTGGACGAGATGGTGCAATATTGATTTGGGACACAAGGGCTACATTGAATGTTGATTTGATGCCACGAGCCGATAATTGTATATACAGTGGTCATTCTGGGGGCTCGACTACCCCAATCTCACAGAGACGACGTACACGGCAAACACCCAAATTACCTGTAAATGTTCAAACGAGCAGCATCACCGGTCTAGTATTTCAAGTAAGTATCTTTTTTGTTTTGGATCCTCGATTATATTAATGAAAAAAATTTCTCTTCATTTAGGATGATAATACATTAGTTTCCTGCGGTGCCGGAGATGGAATAATAAAGGTGTGGGACTTGCGACGCACATATTCATTTTACAAAGGTGAACCAATGCCTAAACATAGTCTGTCATATGCGGGCACCTCCACATTTAAGGGTTTTAGCAATCTACTTATTGATAATTCGGGATTGAAATTATATGTAAATTGTATGGATAATAATATCTACTGTTATAATTTGGCTACCTATTCGAATGAGCCGATACAAAAGTATACGGGTCTAAAGAATGGCACCTTTTATATACGTTCCTGTTTGAGTCCGGATGGGCAATATTTAGTTAGCGGTAGCAGTGATGAGAAGGCGTACATATGGAATATAAATAATCCGCAGCCATTAATTGGATTAGTTGGGCATTCGGTGGAAGTGACAAGTGTTGCGTGGAGTGCCACAAATGAAATGCGAATAATAACGTGCAGTGACGATGCCAGACATAAAATCTGGCGTATTAATAAAAATTATGAGATACCGGCCGATGAAAAGCATATGTATCGCGGTCAGGCAGAACTTAGCAAAAATTATAGAAGAAATTTATTAAAAAATAGCTTAAAAGCATTAGAGAATACGCCGCGATCGTTAAAGCGGCTTGTGCACAAGAACGAAAATACGCCAAATTCAGCGGAAAAGAATTGTTCAAATAAAAGAAGTTACAGTGACATGTGCGGAATAAATGAATTAGAGAATCACACTGGTAACGATTTAAAACGGACAAACTTTGAAACAAAAGGAAGACGTTTGTTCAGCTCCTCAACGTCGATGTTGCAATCTAACGATGCTCTGGATTTAGGAATTGAAAGTCTACAACCGATTATGGAGGAAAATGAATTCAAATTAAGTAATCTGCCGGATTCTCCAATAAAATCACCAACATCGTCATTAGTATTCAACAAAGTGTCTCCTCTTAGTGAAAGATTTAATTTAATGCGTAATCCATCAGAAATTCCTGGCACATCATCAGCAAATGTTCAATTATTTTCACCAACAACAAATCTGCCCAATTACGTAGTTGACGGCGAGGCACCTCATCTGCGGATGATCTCACCAAAGAAAAAACTCAAAGAGAATGTGGATTGGTTAACAAAAATCCGAAAGCAACTTCTGATGGCTGGAAAACAAATTACTTCACCATCGTCGTCTACTCATTATTCGCACGATTCAGCAAATGATAGTTCACCAACATCCGGTCATAGTTTAACGCGTGAAGTTGCCCTCTCGCCACGCCTGCATAGTTTACGGAATGTCAATTCAAAAGTGAATAGTGGAACTCCACGAAGACGGATGTCACGTTCTGGATCCGGTTCTGAGTCACATTGTAAAACACCAAAGAGTTCACGGCATAGTTCATCGGAAACAATACTAAAATTCTTAACAGTTGTTCAAAGTCATCACAGTTTGACGACAGCGGCGACGTCACCAGATGTGTCATCTTCGCCAGCCACCAATTACGAATGCCATGATATTAATCAAACAAATAATTTTGACTAATGAAAAGGATACCCACAATTTATAAGAATTGTTTTAATTACTTTATTTTTTTTATTATGTCTAGACTGTTTTTAATTTAAATTTTCCAATTTAATTATGATGCCTTGTGCACTGTGTACGTACAGCAAAGTGCAATTGATAACCGTTCACTGTAAACGGACAAAATGTACGTACCTTAAGCAGTAGTTATGCATTTAGAGAAAGAGAATTTCTAGTGTTTTGGGGAAGTCTTCCTAAATGGCAAGTTTTCTCTTTTTATTGTATTTTTAATTAAAATGTTGTAAAAACTAAACTAAAAAAAAAGAAACGTTGTAAACGCTTATAATTATTTTTCTATGATAATAATTTAGAAATGAAAAAAAAATAATATTTTTAATTTTTTTGATTTTTATTTTTTATAACAAAATTAAATTATGTACATAATAAATGAAGTATAATATAAGAGAAAATTCTGTTTAATTAGTTTTTTCTTTGATTGTTGAGTTCTTAAAAAGTTTTCGTTGGATTCCGTAGAGGAGGAAAATATGACAGCTGTGTAACAATAAACTAGAGAATGTTGTACTCGGATATGTGTTCCATGCGAACTCAATTAATGCTAACGTAAGAAATTTAACACTTGTGCTGTAATCAGTGGACCATGCTAAGTACGGTAAACTATGGAAGTACCAGACGTAAAACTGATAATGTAAACTTCGTGAGCACATAATACCGATAAAGTTTGATAGGAAAATCGGAAGTAAAGCTAATTGCGTCGATTGGTCAAAGTGTATTGAGTAATTCTCATTGTCATTATCGGGTTTCTCAGGTACAGGAGTGCTGCTTTCGCCTTTTTTCAAACCTTTCTCAAAAGAGGCTAAAAACTTCTCTTGATCTTCTGTCAGCACTTCACTATCTGATTTTTCTTTTCTTTTAATTAATTTTTTTTTATTTTGTTTATTTTTTGCATCAATTTGAGGTTGTAATTGTTTTTCAAGAGCTCGCAGACGACAGTAACTCTGGAAATATTTGTAGGATGGAGAAAAGAAGATTATCAGCAAGATGATGTGAAGCACAAGTAAAGCTAAATGGAAAAACTTATTTTCGAAGACACTGCGATCTAAGAATCTGTAATTAACCGTCCATTTGTGTTCGAAAATGCGTCCTAAGTTAAAACTGCCTATTAGATATTCAATAGGATGTGTGATCAAAAAAGGGGCGCCCAGCATAACTTGTACAAACGCGCACAGTGCCAACTGTTGCACTGTTTTCCAATAGCCCAAGTTGGTTATGTAAAAGATTAGTATCGCCGGTGCAAAGAGCAAAATATTCATTTTTACTGAAACGGCAACGCTGAATACAAAACTGCCCCATGTCCACCGGTTGTCCATAAATAAATTCAACGCAATGTACAAGAAAAGTATTGCAATCGGATCGTTGAATAATCGCAGCACATATATCGAATGAATGCGGTACGAGGTAAACGCACTGATAACCAGCACGTATGGTGGTAATTTACGACTTTTTGCATACAAACGAAGCACCAAAAACATTTGCATTAAATAAATTACAATAAAAATGTATTGAGCAATACGTATATTTTGTCCGTGTGATGTCAAATAGTAAAATAATGAATAAATATAAACGAATCCAGCTGGATAAACAAGCGGGCCGGTATCACCTAAAATCATACAATGAAACAGAAATTTTATATAATTATTTTCCTAGCATAGCATACAATTAGGTTAGTTATATTTTTATCCTTAAATATTATAATTTATTATTAGAATTCTATTTTTAGTGGCCAACTTTCACTATTCAACATTTTTCTCACTTGCTCTAGGCGAAAGTCTAGACCAACATCAATTAGGTTATGCTCTTTCGGCTATTTACATTTCATGATACAAACTATTAAGGTAAAGAAAATATTTATAATTAGCATTAGCTACCTTTAAGTAATGAATAATCTGTAGTTCCATTTAAAAATCCTTCACATTCCTGCATATATGCAATCCAATCAATCTCTGTATAGTTTACGCGATGCACAACAAAAATATTCAATATTAATTCACCGAGTAATATAAAAAATGTGACAATATTTAATTTTGATGGATCAAAAATCAATGCTTTTATAAATTTAACATTAATATACTTTTTTCTATAAAAATTTATAAAATTTTTAGTATCTTTTTGAATATTTGAATGCTTTACCGGCGGTGCCATGTTGACACTTCACTTGACAGATGATTTAAAAATAAATTTAAGCTAAATAAATTATCGAATATTTGTTTTGGTTTATTTTGCCACTTTCGAGATTTTTATCGATATATGCTGCTATGTTATCAAATAAATAACGCCTACAAAAAAACAATGCCTAAATAATAGGGTAATCCTTATAACGCCCAAATAATAACCGGTTCATAATATCTTCACGCAATTTTAACAGTTTTTAATAATTTATCTAAAAAAATTTCAATATTTTAAAATTAGAATACCGAAAAATATAAAGAAAATTTTATTAAAAACTCCGAGGATTAATTAAACATAATCAAAGAAGAAAGGTAGACAATTTATGAAAGTTTTACTGTAACCTTCAATCATGCAGACTGCAAATACGGTTATCAGTTTTCAAAGTACTATGCATATCTTTTAAAGGTCTGACTAATTTTCAGCATTTAATATTTCAAAATACTTAGAATCGCTAATTTTACGTCTTATCATGAATTAAAATCAAACACTTATTGATAGTTCTACTCTATTATTACAGTCGGAAAAATATAGTCATTGCAGATCGCCCTTAAATAAATAAATAAAACAATTATTGATAAAAAAGAAATGGAAAATTACTATAAAAGGTGATCAAAAGACATGAAAATTTTATTTATACGTATTATTTTCAATAAAATTGTTCATTTTAATTTATTTAATTACTTTGTTTTTTAATTGTGAATTTAACAAATAAAGTTTAAAGCATCAATATCGTTAATTGAGTGAAAATGTTGTTAAAAATAGTTTTCTCTTTGATTTTCCTAACAGTTTTAATTAATTTAACAAATGCCGGAAGTGAGTAATAATCTTACAATGTGATAAATAATTTTTATTAAATCTAATAAATTTTAGATAATATTGTATGCTATTATGCAACATGGGCTACATATCGGCATGGTAATGGTAAATTCAATGTGGAGAATATAAATCCCCATTTGTGCACCCATATAATGTACACATTCTTTGGAATCACGGATTACGGTGAAATCAGAATAATTGATCCGTACTTGGATCTAGAGGAGAACTGGGGACGTGGATATATAAAGAAATTTAATAATTTGAAACAACAGAATCCTCAATTGAAAACTTTTGCGGCTGTTGGTGGCTGGAATGAAGGCTCCCATAACTTCTCAATTGTAATTCATCGACCATTTTCTTAATTTCCCATTTAATAAAAGATTAATTAATTTCTAGGTTGCAAATGATCCTGTTAAACGTAAACGTTTCGCTCAATCAGCGTCGAATTTCTTACGAGTGCATAACTTTAATGGATTAGATTTGGACTGGGAGTATCCAGGACAGCGTGGCGGTGATGAAATTAACGACAAAGAAGCGTACATTTTGTTGCTTCAAGAATTACGTCAAGAGTAAATTTTAAATACGATTTAAATTTAATTAAAAAATGATTTTAATTATGAATTTGTCAATAGATTTAACAAGTATGGTTTATTTCTGTCAGCCGCCGTTGCTGGTGCAGAGTTTTCCGCAGCGATTTCTTATAATATTCCTGAAGTTGTCAAGTAGTATTTTTTACTGGCTTTTTATGGAAATTCAATTAAATTAATTCTCTATTATTTTTTTTACAGAAATTTGGATATAATTAATATAATGACGTACGATTTACACGGTGCATGGGATTCAACAATTGGAATCAATTCACCTTTGTATTCTAGGGCGACTGAGGAAACAACACTTGAACAGCAATTAAATGTGAATGCTTGTATTACGTATTGGTTAGATCAAGGTAAACATTTGAGTAAACACTTGAAACTTAATTGAATTAAATATAAACTTGAGATATAAAATTAATTTGTTTAAATAAGGTGCGCCAAGGGAAAAACTGACACTCGGAATACCATTCTACGGGCGAACATTTACGTTACTAAATCCAATAGATAATAAGCCGGGTGCCTTGCACATGGGACCAGGAATTCCTGGACAGTACACCAGCGAACCAGGCTTTATGGGTTATAATGAGTATTGCGAAAAACAATTACATACACCTTGGACAGAGACTTGGGAGGATGATCAAAAGGTGCCGTATGCATACAGTGGCAATCAATGGATCGGTTACGATAATGCAAAAAGTCTCGAAATTAAAGCAAATTATATAAAAGAATTTAACTTGGGCGGTGCAATGGTTTGGTCCATTGATATGGATGATATTAATGGAGTCTGCCAGAATGGTTTATATCCAATGCTTAATCTCTTAAAGAGTTTACTGAATAATAATAATCAGGTACGGTATCACGATTTTTTATGGAATTTAATTTAACTTTAAAAATCAATTTTTATTTTACAGCCAACGCCTAGTACAACAACCCGTGAACCAACATCTATCGAGACGACCACAGAAACAGACGGATCATCATCAACGACAACTGAAAGAACAACAAGAACAACGCCAACATGGTCAAGTACAACAGAAAACAATAACAATATCTGCACAGATGATGGAATCTTTCCGAATCCAGATAATTGCGAAGATTTTATAATTTGTCGCGATAAGGAGGCATTTTTCTTTAAATGTCCCAACGGTTTACTATTCGATGTGACGAACAACACCTGCAATTGGGCGCATTTAGTTGATTGTAAAAATCAGTAATACTGGATGAGGAGGGAGATTGATTAAAAACAAAAAAAAATAATTATAATTTTCTATTTTAACATTTATTTACAATTATTTTTCTTGTCTTTCTGTTTTCACAATTAATTATTTTCTGTACAATAGATGTGTGAATGAATAAATACAGAAATAAAAATTTATTTACTTTTTATCAAAATACTTAAAAACCCTTTGTAATACTGGTAAATAGAATTTCTATATATATATATATTTACAAGTGAAGAGAACTTTATGTTTTTGAAGGAAAAACACAATAAATTAATTAAATTGAGAATAATAAAAATCAATTTTCTTTTAAGAATTAAATAAATAAATATTTTCACTGTCAATAGAATAAAGTGTTATTTAATTTGATTCATTTTTCCATTTATTTACCTTATTTATCATCAATTCCCTTATTATAAATAAAAATTGATAATGTAGATAAATAAATAAATTTCTATTGATTAATTAATTTTATTTTATTTTTTTATTTATTTATTAATGAAAATATATACAATTATTTTTCTTAAGTATTATTTAAACAAATATTTTAATTAACGTCATTAAAAATAAGTAAAAAAAATCAATCTTTTGTAATTCATTAATGATAGAGTCGTAATCGTTTTAACTAAATAAAATACATTCTATTATCGGTAATTAGATAGTTTTTTTATATTTTTATTAATTAATAATATTATTGTTAATTCCGTAAACAAAGTAAAAAAAAAGTCAGCAATTCTATTGCATTTTTATTTTAATAATTTTTTGCTTATCAGAAACAAATAATAAATGTCTTTTTATTTTTGTCACAAAACAACAATGTTTTTTTGCATTTTATAATTAAAATATTAAATGAAATAATAATCGCAAAATTTTGTATAAAAAATACTTTTATAGTCAAATAAAGAATTAAATTTAGTGACAATAATGAGATTACTTTTGCTTATCAGTTTATATGTTTATAATTATTTCTTTCTGGTTTATAAATTCTATTTTAACAAATAAAAATTATAATAATTATATCAATTAATTAATCAATTAGTGACTTTATTCACCCATTAAATATATATAAATTTACTTTTCTTTAATATAAAACTTTTTCTTTTCTTTTTGCAATATTAAATAATTTTATTTATTCCTAGCTATAATTTTTTTTTTTTTTTTTACTTTACTAATTACTTAACTTAATTTCATTTTAGGTAAATTTTTTAATTCGTGTACAATGTACGTGTACATTTTTTTCTATATTAAAGGCAAACAAATAGACATAATACAAAAAAATAATAATAATAAAGTATCAATAAGAAGTAAAATATGATAAACAACCGATGATTTAACTAACTAATTAAATAAATAATAATTAAATTAAATTAAATTTGTTTAAATCATTCAATGCGTGCATTACGTTTACGTTTTGAAAATTCTTTAATAACTAAACGTATTAATAATATTAATGCAATTAAATCGGATATAATTAACATTGAGAAAACATTTTCCCAACCGGAACTTGATACAAGACCAGCTAATAATGGTCCTATTGCCGCACCAATACTGCCTGTACCATCAATTATTGCCGTTACTGTTGCTAATGCCTTTGAATTACCTTCTAATGAACTATGTGTACCCAATTCAGCACTAACAGACGTTGTTATTAGTGCATACGGACCATTTACTAATATACCAACGACAAATAATAATACAACATTTATTGGTAATGATAGTTTACCCCATTGTTGATAAATACGTAGCTGCAAAGATAATTTAGTTAATTTAATTAAAAAATAATATAAAAAATTTAAACAAACCATAGGAGCAGCAACGCCCAACATTCCTATACATGTCGTTGCCGGCATTCCACTATAATCTGATATAACACCGGCAGCTATTGCACCAATAGCACCGCCCACATCAAATAATATTGATAAATCTGCACTCTCTGTTGCACTTAATTGTGCTACAAAATTAATAAATAAAAATATTATTAACAAAAAAAATAAATTATTTACAAGGAAAAATAAAACTCACTTGATGACTTTATATACAATGGTAACCAATATAAAAATGTGTAACTAACTAATTTTGAAAAGAATAAACACAAAGAGAATTCAATAACACCGGGTATTTTTAATGCGCCAACAAAACCAATTGCTTCTCTATTATTACGATGTATTTGCGGTTGTTGATTCGTCACAATTATATTACTATCATTAATTATTGATGAATTATTACTAATTGTTGACGTTTGACTACCCAAAATAGGACTTCGTTCATTTACACGCATATTACTCTCCTATAAATAAAAGAAAAAATATAATTCTTATTAATTAATTCATTATTCATAGTCAATTTATAATTTGTAATTAAATAAATAACTAATGCAAACAAAGAGAGAGAGAGATTAATAAACAAAGCAAAAATAAATAAATAACATGCACTTACTGAATTAACACTTCCACGTAGTGAACGTAATGATGGATTACTATCCTATAGTTAAGTAAAATTAAATTAGGAAAATTCTTTATACTATTTTATCAATAAAATTTACAACTAATTCGTGCCAATTTTCTTTTTTTACATAGATTCATGCAGTTAATAAACAATTTAAATAACTTTTACAGTAAAAAAAAAATAAAACATAAATATAGAATTATAGAAATTTTACCTGATCAGCTACGGCTACCTCATCTGAATCGTCTGAGGTGTATCCATTATCAGAAAATGTACCGCCACTTTCTACACGTCGATAATCGCCACGTCTGTCACCCGGACGACTTTCTAATCCACTAACTAAATCTGGTGAATCAACTAGGAATGCAAACAATATAAATCCACAAATGCCCATTAATAATCCGGGCATAATGAATGACATTGACCAATCTGTTTCTACATAGTAGGCAGCAATAACCGTTCCTAAGATATTACCCACTGAAGTATGACTATTCCATATGCCAAATATCAGGCCACGTTTGGCCTTGCCAAACCATCGACCAACAACTGTGACAACACCTGGCCATCCAGTTGTTTGGAAAATACCAGCTAATCCTTGCACAATTATGAAATATGTCATGGAATGTATATCATAGGATTTTGCAATGCCGAACATATAACAGAAAATGCCAGACATCAGCATGCCAATAGTCAAAAAGTAACGTAATGACACACGTTCAGCTACAAATCCAGAAACAAACATTGCCGCACCGTACGAAAATAAAAATGCTGAATCTAATGTACCAAATAATGCAGCAGAGTCTGGTCTATCTGTTTTGATTCAAGAAATAAATTATTTTTTATTTAAAAAATTCCATTTAAAAGTTAATCGATTGTTATTACCAAAAGGTGGATAATCACACCAAGTACTCTCATTTGTGGACTGCGTTACGACATAACCTGTCGGTATATTACTTTCTGAACAATTTCTATGTAATACTGATTTAACAACTGATATTGGTTTCCTTGTCATATGATAACACGTATATGCTAAATAAGTTAATCCAAATACTGACCATCTGTACCTAAAACATTAATAAAATTTTATTTAATAAAATCAAAAAAATCGTGTTTTACAAAAAAAAAAAGAAGAAAAACTCACCATTTGCCACGATTAATATTCACTCGTGGACATAATTTCCGTCGAAAAAATTGTAATAAATTTATCCCAAATGGGACATCTGAATAGCTAACACTCATCCTTCTCCTTCTAAATATTCTCATCAATCATAAAACTTTAAATTATTTTCGTTTCTTGTGTATAAATTTGTAAAAATTTTGCAAGAGGTTAAATTTTTTTTAATTTTTGTTTCGTTAAAGAATAATTTTGAAATCACAAAAACACACAATATTAATGCAAGTAAATAAAGTCGTGCGTACGAACAATTTTATAAATATTATTTAACTTATCACTTTTCTAATCGCATTTTCACTGAATGATAATATTAAATAAAATATATATAAATGGTGATAATAACATTAGAGGCGTCTCATTAAGTAATTATAATGATTTAATTTGTATATTTTTTTTTATTCATTAATAATTTGATAACAATGAATTTGTTTAATTAAAATCGAAATTGAAATAATTATAGTTTACTACTACTCTGTTGATATTTATCAATAATAAATTAATGTTTTCTTTATTCCTTTATATTTGTTTGACATCAGTAATAATAATAAAAAAATGACACATAGCCGACTGTATTATGTCAAACAAGCAGTTAGTGACAACATAAAGAAATTTACAAAATATAACCCGTATATATATATATGAGTGGGGCGTTATTGCTTTAAAAACTGCTAGAATCAAATGAGTGCGTTCATTGCCATCAATATTTACAAATGACAAAAAATAATTCAAAAAATTACGCAAAATAAATTGAAAATAAAAAAACTTTTTATTTAATTAATATTTTTAATTAATAAATCCATTTATTAATTTTTCTTTTATTAATTATTATATTTATATGTATAATTTGTTTTTATATCATTTATTTATTTTTTTTTGTTTGTTAAATCACAGCAGTCTTTTTTTTATATTTATATATATAATTTTTTACTTTTTATTTTCATTAATTAATTAATTAATTAATATTTTTTTTTCTGTAATTTTTTAATTTTATCTTTTTTTTTATTAAATTAAATTTATGCACACACGTTTTATCATATTTAATTAATTAATTACATAAAATTATTATTTTTTTTCATTATAATAATTATTTATTAAGAAATAGAGGAGAAACAGAGAGTTAATTAAATTAGCGATTTTTTATTTTGTCTTCTTAATTTAATTAAAATTTAATGAATAAAGAATAAAAAATAAGCAAAAAAAAAAGAAAAAGAAAATTAATAATAGAAAAAACAGTACGAAAATATAATTATTTTTTAGATAATTTTAATTAATTAAAAACATTTAGATTTGGATATATATTATATAAATTTTCTTCGTACTCATCAAAAATTAAATGAATTAATTAAATATAATTTTTAATTATTTTTTTCTTTTTAAAAAATAACATTGATAAGTTTTTGTTATTTTTTTCAATAATATTTTTATTTGTGCTAATTATTAATTTTAATTTAGAAAAAAGTTTTTTTTATGTATAATGTTTTGTTAATTAATTTTTACATATTTAATTTATTCCAATTTTAATATTATATTTTTTTTCTAAACAAATTATCTGCTTATAAACACACCATTTTGTTTGAATATTTATCGAAATTATATATTAAATTTATTTTTAATTAATTAATTATTTAGTTTTTAATCATAATAAAAAATATGTTTTAAATTGAATTCAATTAAATATAGTTAAATTAAAATTAGAAAAGAAAATAAACTCAAAAATTACTGAGGAATGTAAAATGTTTATTTAATGTTTTTTTTTTTTATTAATAAATTAATAAAGAGAATCTAATATTATTTATCATAATTAAATTAAATTAAATTAATTAGTAAAATTTTCGTGCTATATATATATTTTTTAGTTAGTATAGCAAATTATATATTATTATTTTATTTAAGTAGCTCAAATAATTAATTAAAAAAAATAAGTCTTATAATGACATTAATTTTCTTCGCTTTCCTTTTATAGTTTTCTCTTAACAAATAAAAAAACACTAAAATTCTACTAATTCTAATTAATTAAATTTGTCTCTGCGGAATGTTATTAAAATTTACTGCTTAATTAGGAATTTAAAAAAAAATTAATTAGAATAAAAGAAACAAAAAAAAAAAAAAACTGTAAGCTATTATTTTGCTGTAAATATTATTAATACAAATGAATAATTAATAAATTTCATTTTAATTTAATGTTTATGCTATTAATTCGTTGAATTATTTTTAGAGAATAATTTGATTTTTTTTTTATCTCACATAAACACACGACGGTATTTGCCGTGTATAGATCACTTCTGGTATGATATTTAAAAATCACAATATAATTGTCTAATGCAGATTAAACATTTATAATAATTATTTAATTTATTCATTTAATCATAAAATCAATTAATTAAATTTAAAAAAACTGAAAAAATAAAAGAAGAAGCAATTTTCATGTATAAAAAATAAAACTGAAAACTTTTCTAGTTTCATTAATTAAAAATTTTGGTGATGTCCACAGCCTGTACACCTTTATTTTTTTATGCTATTAATTTGACTGCTTAAATTAGTTTTCTAGTAATTTTAATTATAATATATTTTTACATTGTATTCTCATCTCTATATTATCATTATTTACACAGCACAAGAAATTGTTTAAACAGGAAAATTTGTATACAAAAAAAAAAAAACAATGAAAACATTAAAATTATAAAGAGGAGAATTAAATATGCTAATAATAATAATATTGATAATTAAAATAATAGTAATAAATATAATAATATACATTCTTAAGATGTTCAATTCACTTTTTCATTACATTTTTTGTTTTAATTGTTTTTCACATTTTCATAATTCTCTTTAAAAAGCTTTAAAACAAGCTAAATTGATGGCACTATATGGTCCAAAAGTAATAATTAATTAATTAATTAATTTTTAATCTATCTTTCGTTTACATTTCTATTAGAATTTATTTCTTTAAACTAGTAATCGCCATAAGTTTTGTTCTGTTTTGTTTCTCTCGTAATTTTTTTAATCTACATCCGATTTTTCTTAATTAATATTTGTTTTTTTTTATTACATTAATTTTTTCTTTTATAATTATTAATAAATAGTAATAATAAAAAAAAACCACTTTTATAATTATCAGCTTGCATACAAACTATAGACACATACATATACACATACACTTGTTTTGTTAGCAAAAATATTTTTCCATTTTCTTCACAATTTTCTAATTAATTATTATTGAGAAAGCACTACACAGTCAATGAGCTAATTAATTGTTGACATAATTTACCATATTCAAATTGATCACCAGATATTCGCCGTAATTTAATGCCTTTGCCACTACTGTTTCCATTTTCATGTAATCGACTCTCGCATACTTGTAATTCAATTTGTAAACCACCTGAATACTCCAAACTTAAATTGGATATATCTAATGGTACTGCGGTTGTCATTTCACTTCTGCCATTTGTTTGATCGACACGATTTATTACAAATCCTTTGGGTGGCATTTTAGAATCAATAGTTTTTTTTACAATTTCCAATATTCGTGACGAATCTAAATTTGAGCATTCATGTGGCAACGGAAGTTCATAGCATTCCTCGGATATTTTACTCTCGGATAACGAATCAGGACTTAGTCGTGACTCGATTATATCTCCAATTTCTGAGTGCGAATCACAACCGCTTTTAAAACCTGAACTACCGGATGGTTCCTGGCCAGACGGCGACAAATTATTTGAATCGTTGCTTAAACTATCATCACTAAAACCTAATGATTTGTCGCTGCCGCGACGCACATAATTTTCGGTTTCTAAATTTCTATTTTGTGGCATAACATTAGCACCATTAGAGGATTGTTCATTCTCAAGACTTGCCTTTCGGCCAACACCACGCGTTATTGATGGCATATCACTCGATGGTTCTGATATAACTAATCCTTGCAATGGCACTAAATTTTGTGCATCCAAAGAGTCATCACTGTCGCGACTGGAATCAGAAAGTGCCACTAAAGTGATTTCGCTGCCTTGAACGTCCGTTAAGCATATTTGTGGATGTGAGTGAGGATAATTAGCGTCCTCGTTAAATGGTGGAATAAACGATGTACTTAAAACTGCTTGCTGTACATGTGGATTCTCCTCCTGGATTATACACAAATTGGGTGATGCTGGTGGTGTAACGATACGAACTTGTTGTGCCGTTGATAAATTTAACGGTTTGATATCGTAAAAACTGGCCGGGACATACCACGAAACATTTGTTCCATTCAAATTAATAGCCACAGGATTCTCTGATACTTCAGTGCTTACATCCATGCTTAGATCTAACGGCTGATTCATTGGTTCTGAAGCGGCTGATGTGCCTCTTGTTATTGAGCCACCACCCGTTGTTAAACCACTAATACCTTTGGTTATTTGATGCATAGGCGATGTGCCTCCACAACCAAATCCATACGAATTCGGCGACTGACAACCACTGTAACTATTATAATTAGGCGAAGGACACGCACTATTATTATTGCTACATGAATTATATATCGCTGCTTGAATATTTGGTAAATTTATTATACCATTATTGAATTGACTAGACGGTGATGTAACATTGGGTGAATTTGAGCCACTGAATTGACCATAGTTTGGTGAATTGGTTCCACTAGTAAACGGACCACAACCACCCATATTATTTGGTGAATTATAACCACTAAAATTACTAGCATTAAAACCACTTGAGAATTTAGGACTATAATTTATATTTAACGGTGAGACACTTTGACTATGTTGTCCTGTGAAATCTAATCCTCCGCTTAAATGTTGTGCTTGCACACTGGAATGCATTAGAATACCTAAATGTTGAGCAATGTCAATAGGCAATTTATGTGTTGCTAGTATTGTGGTTGCTATGTCCATAGTTATTAAATTTTCAGCAATCATACGTTCTAAGCCAGTCATAATCGTGACCATCATTTCTGGTGCTATTGGAATAGTTTTTTCATCCAACGTATGTAATTTGTTGCAATGAATTGGAGAACCTAAAAAAAATCAAATTTAATGGAAACACGAAAACCAAAAATAATTAAAAAATATTTTTACCTGGCAAACTAACAGAGTTGTCAGCCAAGGGTGGACTAGGTGTTATTAATAAATTTCTGTGCTGGGTCAAACCTTTCTGTAATTGTTGACACTCTTGTAACGGGCCTTGGATTTGTGAATTAATCCTTGAACCTTCGGATGCCCGCCTTACGGGACTATACCGACCTAAAATTAATACAACAAAGGTGAGAAAATGGCTTTGCATATATAATTTAATCACAGTAATAACAACAAATAGATTGAAACCACAAATATAAAACGAGTAAAATTTAGTAAAAGCTAAACAAAACAAGACAAGAAAACCACTTCCGTTTCTAGAATTTACATACCGACTTCTTGAACTGTTGCTAATTTACTTGTACGTCCATGTGATGTACAATACCTTCTACCAGATTCTCGATTTGCAGATGCAGGAGGAACTGCTACACGATTATTACATGGTTGCGCTTGTACTGTTATCGGAGGGCTTTGCGATCCACTCACATTTGGATTCTGCATAAGTGATGGCGGATAATAATTACGATTCATACGTGCTTCTACTTCTCTTATTAGATCAGGACAAATGACTTTTACATTTTATAAATATTATAAGGGATGGTGGTGGTAGTGGTGGTTTAATACATCAATTACGTGTTTTTTTTTATGATTAAAACAAAAAGAAAATAATAAAAACATCCAAGCGAAACAAAACGCAATATCAAAAACAAAAATAAAAAAAATAATTAAAATAAATTAATAAAACAAAAAATTAAATTATATTAAAAAATAATAAAATTATTCAATTGAAAAAAAAGCTAATCGCTTAATTAAATTAATAAATTCAACGACAAAATTTCATGCTTCGTGCAAATTAAAAAAAAATGGAAATAGTTCATGCTAATTACCTGGTGGACGTTCTTTAACTGTTAATAAACCCGTTTTTCTTGCACGCGGTGCAGGTGAATTAGACATTGGCGGTTCCATTGGACTACTCCCAGATGTTGGTGGTGGTGATAAATCCTCTGTACAGCCTATAGTATATCGTTTATCTCTTCCACGACCATGCATATATCTGCAATGCAATGATTACGATGATAGTACAACAAATTAAAAAATACAAAAAGAAATAAACATTTTACCTTTGAATCTCATCATTCGACTCATCTTCTAAACATGGAATATCATTTTTTTGTTCAGCAGAACGCAAACATTCACGCGAATTTGGACTGCTATACATAGTTTCAACAGGTTGCCCATTATTATTTGATGTGGGATAATAAATATGTAAATTGGCACCACCATCAGAAGCACGTCTACCAAAAGCACCTGCTGAGCGCAAATAATTTTAATAATTTATCAATTAAAATGAAAAAAAAAAAAAAATTATTCTTACTCGCTCCCATAACCGTTGGCGGTTTTAATAAATGTTGATCTTTTATCGTAAATGCGTGTAACGGTTGATTTTGTAACATGGGTAAATTGACAGGTAAATTAGTTCCAACCTCACCGCCAAATTTAAAGTTAATTGGTGTTGCTGGATTTGCCAATGCTTGTTCATGGGCAACATCTCCCGGACCAACAGTATGCCTTCGTGTATTTCCGAGTACATTAATTGTTGGCTGTGGTAATAATTGATCGGGCGCCTATTAAAAAATATAATTATTATTCTAAACTTATTAATTAAAAAATACTCACTTCTGGCTCCCTTACATTTGTGGAATCATTGTCGACAAACTTTTCAAGTTCTTCGGTTGGATCAGCAATACCTTGCATAGTCATGAAGGAAGCACTAGTGCTTGTTAATGGACTTAAACGATCAGTCGACTCATTTTTATTTGTATCGACACGTTCAACAACTCCTGTTGTTATGCTTGCCTTTCTAGATCTGATGACAGAAAGCAATTACATTATTTAAACAATCAATTAAATATGTATTAAATTAAACAAACCTTGTATATGCTAGATTTGTATGATGCTGCAAGCGTAATTGTTCTTTACGTTGTTTATTTAATTTGTCAACTAATAAATAATAAATTGCATAAATATGATCAAAACGATTCTCGTGCACTGATTGTGCAATCAAGTCAGCTGTTAAGCCCGGTAATTGTAACATATGGGTCATTACAAATATATCTAAATTATTACTATTATAATTATTTAAATTTGTTGCTTGTATTTCATCATTTATAATTGTTCCGGTTGATGCTACTGCAGCCGTTGATGTTTCTGTAGTGTCAGTATCATTTGTAATTCCTACTGATGTTGATGACATCCAACGATGCTTACATATTTGTTTTAATGAATAACGGCGTTCCGGTTCAACAACTAACATATGACGTATCAAGTGTTCACAGTCTAAAAAAAATAATAAATAAAAAATTTAATAACATAATAATAAAATAAATAAAATCAATAAAACATACTTTGTGTCATAAAATAAGGTATACGAAATTTTCCAGACACAACAACACTACGTAAATCAAGTAACGTTGCTCCATCGAATGGTAATGCACCACATACTAATACATATAATACAACACCTAAACTCCAAATATCAGCTTTGGGTCCATCATATTCAAAGCCTTGAAATACTTCCGGAGCAGCATATGGCGGTGAACCACACCACGTTGATAAACCTTTACCTTCTTCAAATGTATTACTAAAACCAAAATCAGCCAGCTATAATACCGAAAAAAGTAATTTATTTATTAAGAAAATAAAAATATATATATATATATATATATCAATTTCATTTTACCTTTATATTCATATCGTTATCGAGTAAAACATTTTCCGCTTTTAAGTCACGATGCACGACACCCTTTTGATGGCAATAATCTACTGCTGATACAATTTGTGCAAATATCCTAGACGCCTCCTCCTCCTTCATACGACCATTTGCCACAAGATAATCAAATATTTCACCACGTGCCGCATGTTCAGTCACCAAATAAATCATCGTGCTTGATTCTAACACCTCGTATAATCGTGTTATATGGGGATGTCTTAAAAGTTTCAATATTGATATTTCCCGAAATGTTTTCGCTAAATTCTCTTTGTCCAAACATTGTTTATTTATTATTTTTATTGCAACCTACGATTGATTGAATAAGAAAAAAAAAAAAAAACAAAATTAATTAGCATAAAATTTGAATAAAGTTACAGAAAAATTATTGTTTTAAAGCTTTTTCTTTTTTTTTATTAAATACTTTGCAAAAGGTAGAAAAAAAAATTCAATTTTTCTTTTTTTTTTTTCTGGTTTTTTATCAACAAATGTTTTTTTGTTTTGTTTAAACAAGATAATGGAATCATAATAATAATAATAATAAAAACAATAATAATTTAGCAAATATTTATATAAAAAGTAAAGTAGATAGGATATTACACAACAATAACCAATATTATAAGAATAATAATAATTATTATAAAAAAAAAATTATAATTTTAAGTAGTATATAATTTAATTTAATTTAATTTCATTAGAAAACACAATAAAAAAAAAACGAATTAAATCAAAAGATAATTTAAAGAATTTAAGTTTTAATTAATAAAAAATTAAAAGCCAAATGGAAGATACTAAATTATGAATTAAGATAAAGAAATGAAAAAGCCACAAATATATAGTACGTACAGTATAGCAAGTACAGATAGTATAATAATTAATAATTAAGTAAATAATCCGATACTGACAGAACATAATTTATTGTAGAGTTTGTTCTTAAATAATATTAACTAAAAATTTATAATAAAAGAAAATTTAATGATAATAATTAAGACATGATTAGGCATGTATAGAAAACCATAAGAAGAAAACTACAAGTTAAAACACACAAAAGTGAGTATAGTACAGTACAGTAGAGTAGAGAGTAGTAATCAGTTGCGACAATAAAAAACAATTTATTTATTTGTTTTAATAAAAACATTTTTAAAATGATTTTCCAAGCACAAAGCATATACAAAAACAATTAAAGAATTTAAAATATTTAAATAAAACACAAAAAAAAAATAAGAATTTCTTCGTTAAATATTTAAATGATTTTGTTTAATTTTTTATTTAATTATTTGTTTTTAATGTGTATATTTTTTGTTGTGTGTGACTCCTAATGACATGTTTACACATATTTTTTAAAAAATTTTTAACATTAAATAAATAAACTATAGCAACTTCAATAAAATTGAAAATATATAGCATAGAAATTACTAATGAAATACCACCGATTAGGCAGACAATATACTGTATAGTACAAACTATATGGATTAGAGGATTATCAAAAGAAGAAAAGAAAACAGACTGTTGTAAAATACATGTTTCATTATTTATTTTGTCTGAAACACCTTTTATTATTACTTTTAATTATCATTAATTTAAAACTGAAAAAAAAAACTAACTAACTAACTAACTAAATTAAATTAAATTAGACTACTTAAATATTACTTGCCGCTGATAATTTACACAATAAAATTAAATTAAATAGCATAAGTCGCAAGGTTACAAGTCTACCGAGTAAAATTAAATTTCCTAAAAACTTTTTTGATTTTCCCCTGATATCAAAACAAGACAAAAATAATTCAATCAAATATTAGTCATTGTTGACATAAATTAATTAACAAAAAAATAAATTCCTTTAAAAGGAAAACTAAAAAAAAATTTGCATAAAAAAATAATGCAAAAATTATTTCTCAGCACAAATAATTCTTATTAGAAAAATTATGAGCAAAAAAAATAAAAATATTATTTCTTTTTTAATCTCTTGATGTTGTTATCAATTATTATTCATTAGCAAATTAAAAACCCCAATGTTACGTCCAGCAACAACTACAATACCAGTATTAAAACCACAAAAATAAAATAAAAAAAAAATCATTTGGATTAGTATAAAAACGTCACAAGCAGCCAAACACTACCTTATAACAAACAACAAACAACAAACAACAAACAAACAAACAAACAGCAAACAAACAATGAAATACATCACACATCGTGTCACAAGTAATTAAAGTGTGAATATATAAATGAAAAGAAAGAAAATGTAGTAATAATAATGAATGACATGCAAATAGAATATTTATAAAATAATAATTTAAGGTAGGTTTAAATGAAGCATTAAACAGGTAACAAATGTACACAATATTACTCTTGATACGCATTTACAGTCAAAAACCAACGTTATAAACCAATTCAATAATGAACAATGAAGCAAAAAACAATTATTGCAAACAGACTAATTTCAGATTAGATAAAAGTGTAGCTTAAAAAAAAAAAACACAAAATCATTCTAATAAAACTATAAAAGTGATAATCATTAAGTGTGATTATGTTCATGTGACTCTCAGTACTTTAATTAACCCTGAATTATAATCTGCAAAATTGTATTCTTTAGAGTAAAAAATAATCTTTCTCGTATAATGAATAAACGTCACAAAATATTTAAGCGAATATTATTGGCAAAATAAAACAAAATTTACCATATAACACCCTGCTAATTATCACAGGTTATTTATTATTGCTAATATTTTTTGTTTTCCCCCATTTAAAGCACATTACCTAAACTTGTGCGTTTGATGTTTTTGGAACAAAATAATCGATACGCAAATTCAATAAATAATAAATTAATAAAACAGTAATTAAAATAATTATTAATTATTATTTTTATAATAAAATAATTAATATTAAATATGTACATAATTAAAGTAAATTATCTACAAAGACATAGAATATGTGACGTTGAATCGTTAGAAATATAAAAAAAAAATCATTCTTAATGCGAAACAATGCAAAAAAAAAATCAGTTAATCTGATATAATAATGAAAAAATAAAATCTCTTAAACACTTAAACACAGTCTGTGTAGAGTTTAACTTAAATTTACATAATATAAATAAAATTGACTTAACCACTATGCAAATAAATAGACTTCTGTGGTAATTCCATTATTTTAATAAATAAAATTGCAACATCTTCTCTCTAATTTATTAATTCCAGATTACTATTGAAATTTTTCCAATAATACATGTCAACTATCTACATTTATTAATAAGTAATTTTTTCATTAAAATATCATAAATTTATTAACTTAAAGCTCTTCTAAACCTTAATTCACGAATGCATCATATTCAGGATAATACCTACGCAGTAGGCATTTTTTTTTTTAAATTCATTTCCCTCTTCAATTGCCAATAATATCGATATCATAAAATCCATATAATATTACAAAGCTCGGCTCAGCAAAACAACATCAAAGCAATAAAATAACAAAGCCAGACTGACAGACATACAAACAGACACTTAGATAAGAGCTTGTTCGTTCAAGTGTTTCATTTTTATCTACAAAATAAAATAAATTATTAAAAATGAAAAGAAAAAAACCACAAACAATTTAAATAACAATAACAAATCGGGTCATATGATGCTCAATTATTATTATTTATTTAATTTTTATTAATATTATTATTATTTATTTATTTATTTATTTGTACGTTTAGTAGTTACGTTATGTACATACATAATTGTATAATAATTTAAATAATGTTAATATTAGCATAGAGAATTTATTTTGATAGAATTATGTTGCTGTTGCTTTTTGTCGCACAAACGTTAAACGATCAAGAAATTAATTTTAATTATATTCAAGGCCAAGGATAATGCTTATTGAATTTCTTTAATTAAATTTTAATTACATTACATATTATTATTCTCTAGAATATATATTGTATTTATATTCGCAACAAAATAGTGACAATTTAATGTTGGAAAGGAAGTTAATACATGAAATAACAATTTAATATTTTAGACAATTTTTCTCCTTGGTAAATATAATGCTTTCAAGGATTTTCAAAAAATACAAAAATTATTATCCTACAATTACTCAATCATAAATATATTACTGATTTGGTTTATATTGTGTATGCAGCTAGGTGTTCATTACAAGGACGTTTTCACGCTAAAATCAAAAATAAAAAATAGAAATTATCTTTGAAAATTAATAAATAACAGAAATACTCGTGCAAAAATTAATTAATTTTTATCTAAAACAAAACATTACAACAAAAAAAAGAAAATAAATTATTGATATTAGCAAAAATAATTGTTATTTAATAATAATTAAAAAAAAAGAAAAGCATAGTTGGAAATTATAATAATAATAATTATTATTATTAAGGTCAGATAACAAAAGTCGCAAGGAGAGAGAAAGATCAACATAAATTCAAACATCACCAGCACACAGCACATATAATTTAAATGAAGAAAAACGAGTGCAAAACAGAAAAAATTATTCACCAAGTTTCACCTTACAATAAACAAGCACAAAAACTAGGTAAGAAAAAAAAAAAAAAGGTTAAACAAAATTTTCTCTTGCTTCAAAATGTTTTAAAGAATAAATAGTAAAACATTATATTATAAATATATGTAAAGAAATCCATCCAATCATAATATTGATTAATTTATTGATTAATAATATTTTCGTACATACATATATGTAGTATATTTACTTTTGCAAGGTCAGTAAAAATGTTTTTTTTTTTTTGCTGTATATTTCATGTTAAACAAAATTAAAACTAAATAAACAAAACTATACATAATATACTGTGATAAGGTAATGATAAGGTTTCTGTTTTAAGCATTAAAAAAAGAAATATTTGAGAAGAACAAATTCAAAACATAATACAAATAAATTACACATATGTACTTATATTTGTCATTAAATTTTCTAATTAACTATAATAATTAATTAATTAAATACAATAAGAATATAAACTAATCAAAATAAAAGTAAAATGTTACTCTGTGTAAAAAGACATGAAAATCATTATTATTATTATTATTAAAATTATAATTAAACAAATAAGAATAACAAAGTGAAAACTTTTATAGTTTTAAAAGTGAAAATTTACAAGTAATAAAATTAAATAAACATAATTAATTATTTTAATTATTTAATAATAAAGTTTTGTGTTTTTTTCATTTTTATGTAATTTAAATGTAATAGAAATACGCAATCTGTAACTACAGTGCCACTGAATATATATAGTTTATATATTTCTTTCCGGCATTTAAATTAAATAATAAAATTCAAATTTTAATCAAGCTATTGCAGTTAAATATATCAATTAATATGTAATAGTTTTCATTAAATAAAAATTATTCTAAATGTCTTATCACTTCTACATGTATAAAAAAAAGCAAAAAAACAACCAAAAAAACGAGTTAATAAAAGCCAAATAATAATTAAACGATACAATCAACAATAACAACAATAAATTCATCAAAAATCCATTGAAATATATTCGACTAGACTGAAAAACAACAATTTGTGAAAAATAAAATATTGTGTTAAAGTCAAGGAAAAACATTATTTAAATTTATTTTATTTTTTTAAATCATTTTTCTTCATTACGTTTATTGTTTTAATCAACTGAAAAACATATAAAATACTGTGATTGCCTGTGTTTACCTCTTTTGTACATGCAATAATACATCAATTTTTTGACAGTAAGCAATAATTATTGTTAAAACATATTTTATGAATATTAAATTTGTAATCAAAAGCAAGAAAAAAAAAATGATCAATTGTTTAGACGAAGAAACACGTGATTTTAACAATGGATAAAGAATTTTATTCTTTTTTAACAAAAAAAAAACTGTATACGACTGATATACAAAGTAACAATAATCTATACAAAAAAAAAATATGTAATTATTATAATTATGAATGGTAAACAATAGGACAGAACAATAATCAACCAGGTTATCAAGAGATTGTATTATAAACGTGTTTTTTCTCAAAATTACCTTAATAAATTTTCTCATTTTTTTTACTGTTTGTTTGTCACACAAATAATAAGAGTAAACAAAAAGTTTGAAATGAAACAGGAAAAATACCGTCAATTAAATTCACTCATTATCATAAACAAAAAGTTTAAAGAAAATTGAATGCAATTTCTTAATGTAAGAAAATTTAAGTAAAGTTTCTACTCTAGATTAAACGTTTTTTTTTTCAATCGTGTTTACAATCGCACCGTTGATACTATTATAAAAAAGAAATCAACAAAGTCTTGTTTATCACACAATGCTAGAAACAATAAAAAAAATAATAACAATTAAAGAAGAAAAACTTAATTAAATGAAATCATTAAGAAAAATACAATTTTACGTTTCTTAATTGAATTAAACTACAAAAATTAATAAACAATAGACCAAAACAACAGCAATAAAAGTGCTAATTTACATTACTGACATTGATAAAAAAGTTGGTTTGTTTGTGTTTTTAATTCTTTTCTTTAATTATGTTCTCTCTGTTTTTTTATATTTTATTAAAATAAATTAATTAATTTTCACATTTAATTGTTTTAATAATGAGTATAACGCCCTATCAAAAAAATAATATAATCATAATGAAAAAAATTACAAGAACAACAGCAAGAGTAGCAACAAAAGTAATAAAATTAGTAACAAGAACGAGCGAACGTTCAGTACGTAAGTACAAAACTTGTGACATGAGATTCAATAATTAATTTTATTTAATAAATAATTTTATTTAAAATAAATACTTCTGTTTTTTTTACGAGAATATAAAGAGTAAAATAA
The DNA here is from genome assembly GCA_963942525.1 of Ptychoptera contaminata. Classification (NCBI taxonomy): domain Eukaryota; kingdom Metazoa; phylum Arthropoda; class Insecta; order Diptera; family Ptychopteridae; genus Ptychoptera; species Ptychoptera contaminata. The sequence continues at coordinate 35,057,699 of OZ012638.1, read as the reverse complement.
CTATATAATAATTAACAAAATAATGTATTAAATTTAATTGTTTATTAGCGCTGATGTGTGTATATGTTATTTTATTGTATTTTGTAAACACAATAACTCTTCTTTAATAGTTTGAAATGATTATTGTTAAAATCATTTAATATTTTTTATACAAATATATATCGTCATTAATCAATAATTAATTAATTTATAATAAAAATTTTAATTGTTAATGAATTAAATTTTATTATTGTTGATACTGTTTTCAGTGATGATGACACATTTATGTAATTCTTAACAAAAGTATTTAACTAAAATAAAAAGAATAAATATTAATTAATAAAGAAAGAACAATAAATAAATTATTAATTAAATTAAATTTATAAATGTTAGGTTAGAGACTCCAAAGGAGAACAAATACGATAATTTTTAAGATAGTAAAATAAAAATCCAATTGGAGTTATTTTTGACACTTCAAAGATAGTCCAATTGCATTGGGGAAACTTCAATGAATTCACTTTTCCACTGTACTATTTTTTTTTCTTATTATTCTTTTATTTTTACAACAATGGCTTCTGTCAAAATCTTATTTAAAAAAAAAAATGAATGACAAAAAAAATAACTTTATCAATTGTTATTTTTCAATTAGAAATTATAACTGTCTGGCGTTCATTCAGATCATTCATATTGAATGAGAAAATTAATCAAATAATAATAAAAGAGTAAAGCTTTAATTTAAGTAACGAATGAATGTTTAAATTCTTGTTTTTTAACTATTAACTAAGGGATTTTAAAATGAGGAATTTTTTATATATTTTTTTTAACAATTATCCTGTTCGTCTGTAATTATCTTCGGTCCATTTTACCTTGGATTTAGTTACAATATTTGATGCTAATTTAACAACAGCAAAATTTCCTTTTCCAATTGTCTTTTCAAGTTCGTAGTATCCAACACGCACTAAATTATCCACTGGTAATTTGTTAATAGCGGCTGGTGCCGCGTATTTTGCAGCCATTTCTTAATTATTTTCACAATAAACATATGTAATTATTTAATTAAATAATTTTTCTTCACACTTTTTCTTATAATTATAGATTAATTTTTCCTTTCTTCTAATTTAATACGAATTATATTCGCTGCTTAAGCCAGAATACACTACACTTTGTATTAATTTTTTAGTATTATTTAACAAATAAACAAAACGTGATTATAGTTTTTAATTAGATAAATAACGAAATATGTTAGTGAAATAAAAACACAAGAAAAAAAATAAAAATAAAAGGAATGATGTTAAAAAAAAATATTTTTTCTAATTTCTTTATTAATTAACTTTTTTTCTACTTCTTTTGACGAGAACAACAATGATATACCATACTATTCATTGCTATATATCATTCCAATTAGACCTGCGCGAACAAATGCAGATGGCGGCACTCATTGACCAAGTTTATTTTATTTTATTTTCTATGATTTATTTTTTTATATTGAAACCACTGAACTGAAAATGAAAATACTGTGGAAAATAATACTCCGAATATTTAAATAAAATATTTTTCGGAGTGAAAATTTCTACTCATTTATTAGAAGCCAGAAAATATTGTTTTCGTTATCAAAGTGAAATAAAATGGAAAACAGATAATAAATAAAATAATTATAATAATAAAATTATCATGTGGCATTTGATTGATAATTATTCTATTATTTAATAATAATAATAAATGTCACATCTTTATTCACAGTATATGATTGTAAAATAACTTTGAATTGAATATTTTTTATTTATCAGAAATATGTGTTTTGTTATCGATTTTATTTATTTTTTTATCATTTAAAAATTTTACACAGACAAAGTAATTAAAAAACAAATAAATAAAAAATATTTATTGTGTTTAATATTCATTGATTATGGCTTTGTTGTAGGAAAACCATGCGCGCGTAGTAAAGAAAAATATGGGCCATTCATGAAATGAAAAAAATTAAAGAAGGAGTTCAGACGGTAGACAGTGGAAGCGATTTATTTTCAAGAATGAGATGAGACGTTGTGTGGGCGGCATTGGGAAAATTTACCAAAAAAAAATGTATAGTTGAATAGTTGAGATAACGAAGCTGTGTGGAAAGCATCTCATTCAGTTTTATTACCAATTTTCCTTTCATCTTAGAAATCAACAATTCAACGCATGCGAAGAACATTTCTGACCACAAATTTTTGAGCATCATCCTTATTGACCGCCTCATTGGAGGTATGTATTTTTTTGGTTGAAAGAATTTTTCATTCTTAAATTAAAAGAAAAATCAATTTAATGATTTTTTTTTCTATTTATTTATCAATGAAACTTATCAAGGAAAAGTGAAAAATATAATCCGTCAAGGGTTTGAAAATATAAAACCGGAAATAACCGGAAACATGTAGAAAAATCAATATCGGATATAAAAACTAACAATGCGTTTTGTTTGACAATAAAATTAAAAAAAAAAACAATCTTTTGTTAAACATTTTCCTTATTTAAATTATATTTCTTTCTATTTTAGAATGCTACGGGGGTGGTCAGCCTAAAAATAAATTACATTAATTGTAAAGGAAAGTATGTATTTTTGTTTGCTATTTCTTTTTTCTGTCATGTCAGCGTGTCTTGTTGAGCGAAGCAACATTTCAAGTTGAAAATAAGTAAATTTGTTTATAAATTCTAATGACAAATAAATATGACATGGGTATAAAGACGTACCTACTAAAAAGAAAATAGAAAAAATACAACGAAAATTGTAGAAAAAACCGACATTTCAGTAATTTGCTAGATGAACAAATAAAAAATGAATAAATAATACAATATTTTTGAACAATGTAAGGACTTTTAACATTTTTATTATTTTTTTTTAGCTTCAAAATATGTTTTATTTATTTACATAAATTACTATTGTATTGCTAGAACGAAACTCTGAAGAAATAAACAACAAAATAATAAACAAAACTTAATAACAATGAGAGAATAGAATTTTTCGTTTTGCGGAAGGAAAAGGCTAGTTCTATTGTAAGAAAAATTATTAGAGAATCGTCACGTCCGTATTGATGGTTGAATAGAACACAAGGAATCCCTTTTTTTTAATATTGCCTTGGAGGTAAGTTTTTTTTTTTTATTTTATTGTTATTATTTTTCTATATAATTATTAAAATTTAATTTATGCTAATTTAATTCATGTATTACTGTAATAACACCATCGGATTATAGGATTTTACACCTTTTCACAATGTATAATAATTTATTTGTTTTATTTTTATGGTTTCCAGCGAAGGTACAGTGTTTTTACTGCAATTGTAAATTTTTTAGAAGGTCAGGAGAATTATTATTTTATTTTTGTTATAAAACAATTTTTATTAGTAAAGGAAATAAGTAGAAGGACGTAGATTTAGTTTTTAGTAATTATGTAGAGCAAATAGAACAGGACATCCTTTTACTATCCTTTTATGTTTAGATATTTTTTATTTATTTATATATACATTTTTTTTTAATAATAAAACTCGTGGATAAATAAATAATATAATTACAACTTTAACAAATAATCAACAATAACAGAAGAAAAATAAAATTAAATAAACCATAAAAATGTAAAAGACACTTCCGTACCTTTAAAAAAAAATGGTAAAGAAAATTTATTTAAAAAAAGTATACTGACAAATAACATTGAAGATCAAAAGAATATGTTGGTTTCCTCTCAATTTGTTTCCTTTTATATTCACGAACAACAGAGCAAATGAATTGAACAGAATAAAATCCTGTCACTGTGCGAGGAACCTGTGATATGATTGCCGTTACAAAATATAAAAGAGAAAAACACAAACGGATAATTTTTTTTTTAAAGGATTTTTTGTTTAATTTTCAAACCCAGTCAGGTTGTCAATTTTATTCTCAACCACCTGCCGTGTTTGCCTGCAAACAACGTATTTACTTACCTTTAGCACTTTTATTCATATTTATTATTGATTTGTGAACTGTTGAAGCCCGCTTGCTGTTCTTTTTAAAATTGTTCTGTCATTATGATTATAATGTTTCCTTTTGCGTACGGTTTTAATTTTCGGGTGGAAACCACCAAACACATTTTAAATGCTGATGGTTGGAATTTTAAAAACAATAAAAATTGAAAAGAGTAGAATTAACTAATCTAATCTTATCTTAACTAATCTGTAAACAGAGGAGTACACGATTTTGAAAATCTGAACTAGCAGCAGCTGCTCAATTTTTTTTTTTCATGATTCAAACATAAAAAAGGACTAAAAAAGGCTTTTTGCCTTTGGTAAATAATTTCACGTTTTAATTCTTTCACCTTTCATAATACATTTTTTAATTTTTTTTTCTTCTTATTTATCTGCATTGTGTATTTTCTGCAAACACATTTAATTTCCTTTCAATGATAATCAGGCATAAAATTATCAAGACATTAACAACAACCAAATAAAATAAAATTAAATTCCTGTATCGATTTTAAATGAGTTTTTTTTTTATTGATTTTTAATATTTTCGCTGCGTCATAAAAATTAAGCAATTTTCCGTTAATTATTATTAAACATTGCAAGCAGAGGAAATTTTTCTTAAAGTGAAAATTAAACGAAAAATCTTTTTCTTTCAATAAAACATTTTGACACAAAAAGACACAAAAATTTATTGTCTAAAAGTCAAACCACTAAAAATATATAAAAATAGAAATGTTTATTACCCTTAAAGATAAATAATAATAATAATAAAAAAATTGTAACACGCGTAGTTATTAATGGAAATTTTCCTTTTCCTGTACCGCCTATTGCAACCCCTAAAGGATATACTTAATAATTATAAGAAAATAAAAATACAAAAACAAAAACATGTTATTTAATTTTGTTAACCATCATGTCACTGTAAAGTTGCAATCTGGCTTCCTTGTGCCTATCATTACGCAGCGTTATACCAATACACATCAGTACAATAGAAAATGCATTCCAACTGCATCTAATTCAAACAGCATGTTGCGTGTTAAAAAGGGAACAAAAAGGATATGTCAATAGTTGAAAATTACTAATAAACATTCAGGATGAAATAAGACACATTTTTGACCTAACATTTAATTTTAACAACATGTGGAGGTCGTGCAATTAGGGTTTTAGTAACATTTTTTGTTTCTTGTTTATTACTTTGGTCACAAATTTCTCATTATTGATCTATTAGCAGAAGAAAAAAAAATATCAGAAAAACCATTAAGGGTGTCAAAGGGATTATAATTGTAATTATTTTATTAATTTTAATTAAATTTATATTTTAATTATTGAAGGTTTATTTATAAGGAAATACATAGTATGTATATTTTTTCATTTGTTAAACCACCCGCATTAAGTTCTTTTTCTTTTTTGTATTAAGTCTTTTGGTAATACGATGCTAATCTTTTGTCACAGTTTAAAGTTTTTTATTTTTTAAGTAGCTTACTTAAATTTTTTTTCTTAATTTTTAAGATGTTAAAAGAACGAAATAATAAAGAAAAATGTTAATATTTATAATTATCAAAAAGGAAATTGCCGCGCTAATTTGTATCGTTTGTAATTTTTAAATTTATTTATTTATTTACTTTTTAAAGAGAACAAAAAATTTTTTATTTAATAAATTGTTGACTGAAATGTCCTTTTTAGTTTAATTATAAATGTGAATATTCTTAAATTAGTGTGATACACACGACGCATTTTATTGCAAAAAGAAAAGAAACGCAAAAAAAAAATAAGAATAAAAAATTTAATGTCTTTGTTGTGTTTCCTTTTATTTATTTTTTAGTCAATTTGCTAAGTAAATAATTGTGCAAAAAAAAAAAATGTGTGCTAAATAATAATTATAAACCTTTAAAAGATAATTTAGCGGAAATCTTAAGAAAAACGTTTAAATTCTTTCATTTTTTTGTGTTGTTGATTGCTTTCATTTTTGTTTGTCAATCACTAAATATTGTCCCTTAAATTACAAAGCAGCAATTTAAGAAAATTAAATTTTACTAATCCCAAAAATTTTGCAATAAAAAGGTTCTACAATGTCGGCACTAATGCGTTAAAGAAATAAATTTTTCTTTGCTTCCTTTTATTCTTTCACTTAATTTAAGGTAAATCTAACTCTGATTGTTGTTCCACTTTAAAGCGGAAAATTGGGTATTGTTGCTTAAATTTAATTAAATGTTAGGCAAAAATAAGACATTTTTTATTGTTGCAAATTGGAATCTGGTTCAGGTGTTTGTAAATTATATTTTTAATTAAAAAAAAAAAAACGGAAAAATTGTCTAAACTAAAATTTAAATAAATAAACAAAGTAAAGACTTCTTCACACCCACAAGGGTGTGCAATATTATTATTTTTATTTTTATTAAATAAATAAAAACAAATTTAAAACTTTTCTTAAATAAATAAAAGAAAAACGAAAACAAATTTATTTTGACTGAATGTAAATAATGGCCAGCAACATCCTTCGTTTTAGTGTCATATTAAAATGTGTTTTTATTATTTTCTTTTTGATTTGAGGATTCAAAGGTCTATTTACAAACGATAAGGAGTATTTTTTTTTTCCAAATCAGCAAATTGTATTTTTCTTCTTTTTTTCGTATTTAAGTAAATACAATTTATTAGATGTTTGTTTAAGTAGGCATTGATCCGTCCAGTTAAAGGAAAATTAAGTGACGGATGCTGAAACCATAAACATTTATGAATTTTACCCAAAGTATCAAAAAAAAAAACCAACAAAGGAGTTATCCTTTGCGTTATTTAATTCTTAAAAAGTAATAATAATAATGAAAAAGATCAAAAAGGCGACAATATCGAATGGACGGCCTGAATGGCTAAGCATATTTCATATTTATTTTTTTTTTCGTTATTATGTATTTAGTCAAGAAGGAAGTTCGTTTAATAGAATAAAGTAGGATAAAGGATTTTTAAGTAAATAAATATTTCGGTTATTTAATTTAATCGCATTTAAATAAGTAAATAAGACTAGATAAATAAAAGCAAAAAATAGTAATAATAATTATTATTAAAAATTCTAATCACATTTGGCTTGGTTTATTCGTGTGAAATTAAAAGTACAGGATGTGCTACTAACGTAAATATTTTTTTCTTTTTAGACAAAAATATCGCACAAACAGCGCATGTGTGTTTGACTTAACATAGTTTTAAAGTACAAAAAAAAAATTATCATATGACTAATGAGGAAGTTATGGTTCTAAAAATTAAGAAAGGCTTAAGTATTTTTTTTCCTGTTTAAACTTGTTTTCTTTCGTTACTTAAGTCAATAACTAAAGATTTTCACCGACAAAAGTTTTTTCTGTTTTTAGTCTTACTTGTTTTTTGTTGTTGTCGTTGTAGTTAGTGCTTAAGCAATTAGTAGAGGTTAAATAATTAACTAGATAAACAATTATGAAATATAAAATGATTATTCAATGAATTAAAAAATAAAATTATTATTATAATTCATCAATACGCGTGATTTCCAACTGTCACGCCATAATTTATATATTTTTATTAAAAAAAAAAAAAAAAAAAAATAGTAATAATATTTTGTGGTAATTTAAATAATTAATTAAGTGAAAAGGAAAACATAACAAATAAATATAAATATCAAACAATTAACAACAAAACAATATACAAATGAACAAATAAAAAATAAAATATTTAAATAATTCTAATAAAGACATTTGACTTCCGTTTCAGGTTGTTTCTGTTTTGTTTTGTTTAGGTTTTTTTTTCCATTATTTGTTGTTTTTTATTATTATTATTATTTAATGGTATTTAATTTATTGCTTTTCTTTTACTTCCGAGGGATGTGAATATGTGTGTTTTTGTAATGTTTTTCCTCCTAATGTAGATAAAAACGCATTCAGGGAGAAATAGGGAATTTGGTTTTTTCTTGTTTGTCTGATAACAAAAGATTTGTTGTTGAAAAAAAAAATTCATTCGGTTTCCTTTATTATAATTCTTAACAAAATAAATAATAATAAAGTGACTAGGGATTACACTTTCCGGCTAATAGCCACAACCAAAAATACAATAGGCACAGCCATAGCCACTATATTACGCTTATTCACTTTGGTTAAACTTTTGATTAATCCTAAATAGGATGTTCTATTTAACGAATTAATTTATAAAAAACGAAAACACTTTAAGGTTGGCCGTATTTCTTCTTAATTAATTATTTAATTTCCTGAATGTCAGCATCATTATTAATTTAAAATAAAAATATTTTTTAATTAAAACAAATAAAAGGCGAAAGAAATTCGATATTACTTTCGGTTTTTTTAAGCGTGAAAAGTCTGCGCATGAGGCAACGCTTTTCATTTGTTTATTTTTGTTTTTTTGGTAAAACTTTATCAAATTTCACATTTTTATTTATTTTTAATAGTAAAACATTTATTTTTTATTTATCTTTTGCGTTCTCTTTGAATGTTTGAAAAGGCAATAAACTCTGTTTTACTTTTTTTTTGGGGTTATTAAAAAGGAAATTATTGTTTAATATATAAATATAGCATTTGTAGTATTTGAAGTCGGGAAGGCATTTAATTATGGTATTCAAAATGCTGATTACTTAAGTGATGTCTCTTCCCTAAAATTAAAATAATTTTGAATGCGATTTATTCAGTAATTTTTAACACGTGTCTCAAGCACATAACTCAACAACATTGTATACAAGGAATAGAAACGAACTCCAGAAATTGTAGAAGATTTTATAGAATAATTAAGAAATTATTTACAAACCGTCAAATGCATTAAAGTTTGAAAAATTTATGATGGAATGCAGTTAACGCAAGGGACAAGAAATAAGTAAACAAAAAAAAAATTTCCACCTCTAAAAATAACTCTTAATGAACGAAAAATAATTAATTTTTTTTATTCTTTTTTGTAGATAAATGTAATAAAAAAAAATGTAAACATCCAGACATGACGTTCACTTAAATAAGACAACACATAATAGAAGCACTATTAATTTAGTTATATTTATAATTTAAGGAAAATCCGCCCCTAAAAATGGATAAAGGATGTCTGGTCGCGATGATAGACAAAAATAAAAATTTTTATGAATTAAAAAATAAAAACATCCGGCGGCACACGTTACGTTTTTTTGTTTGTGAAAAAGGAATATTTAATTTGCTACAAATGTAACTAGCTAGAGAAATTCAGGAAAAAAAACAAGAAATATTGCAAAACTCCTTTGTTTGAGTAAATATATTTTCTAATCAAAGGAAAAGAGATTTATCTTCCTCTTACTGAATGTTTTAATGCATGATAGAACAAGAATGACAGCGTCTTGTCGCCAGGATCTTTTCTGTTGCTAAAATTTTATTTTATTTGTTGAAATATTTTCGACAGAGTAATTTTTTTCAACCAACCGAAGAAGCGTACAGTATCGCGTGCGTAGCATATGCACAAATAAATACAAAATCTTAAAGATTGTCCAAAGTTATAATGAAATAATTGTTTAGTTCTTTTCTTGTAGAATTAATTTTGACCAACATTGAAATCTTTTTTTTTTTGTTGTTGAAAGAATTTACTTTGCCCAGCCCTGAATGTAATACAATCAGCTGTTTAACCAATTCCAACAAAACATCGGCACATGTTTTAATATGTAGAATTTTTATTTATTTATGATTTTTTTGTTGAATGAAAATTAAAAAAAAAATCCATTTATATTATACACAGCTCAGCCATAGGAAAAATATGAATGAATGAATGAAAAGAAATGAAATTTTATTTTTGTGTTTATATATATGTTTTGCTTACGTTATGTTTATAAGTCAGGGCTATGCCGTTGTATTACGGCTGTCAGTTGTGCGCAATACAAAGTTTAGTTTAGTTTGAGCCATCAATGTGCAAAGTGGCGGGTTTTAAAGTTTTTTAAATAAACTTATTTCTCTCGGCTTAATTATTATATTATTTTTGTTTTTCAAAATTAATTTATTTAAGTCAAGTAATAAAATAGAATTTTTTTTTGTATTTATTTAACTGTCAACAAATTTGTTTGTCGAGTTTCAACATCAGAAGGAAAATCAACATCAAATCGCACATTAATGATTTGTTTAGTAAAAGTTTTTTTATTCTGTGTTCTTATTTCGAGTGTCATCATTAAGATTTAATATTTTTTTATTTTGTTTTGTTGAAAAAGATAAAAATTGTTTCTTTTTTTGTAATTCATTCGTTAATCACAAGTGGTTTTATCAACGTGAATTTTCTTAACTCTGCAATCAACTTACTTAAGTGAATTTTATTTGATTTAATTTTATAAAAACTGTTGAAACAAAAAATTGGTTTTCGCTGCGAAATTTTTAATAATAAAAAGCAAAACGGAAGTTTATATCAAGAAAATAAGTGTACCGTGTTATATATTTAATGGTTTATTCTTTAGTTTATGTTAATGTTTTTTTTTTTTTTTGAAGAATTAAAAAGCCAGAAAAAGAATAGAAGAAATTATAATTAATTTAACAATATAAAAAAAGTTACAAGTTTTACTTTACAGTTTTTGTGAGAAAAATTCAGTTTATACATTTTGGGCTTAAAAAAGGAAATTGATAAACAGCAACAATCTTATTACAGTTTGAAAAAAAAAAAAAACAAACAAGTTTTAAATTTATTTCTATAAATTAGAATAAATATTAAGGAATCAACCATCTGCTTTAAAAAATAAATAAAATAAAAATAACAGCAGCCAAAGCAACAGCAGCAGCATTTAACAATAAAACATCATCGTCTGTCTGGCCTCTTATTATTATTATTATTTTTTCATTCTTCATTCTTCGTTTCATTGCATTTCTTTTATTTAAAAATAAATAAATAAGGTAAGTTTTATTTAAAAATGCTTCTGTTTCTTTATTTAAGTCGTTTTAAATTAAAATATTAGGTTTAAGCTAGGTTATTTGATGAAAATAAACAACATAGAAAGGGAATAAAAATTATTTACATAAAGAATGTGATTCAGGAACGTTTCTTAGTGAAATTTAATGCTATTCGTAGAGATTAAATAAATTAGTTAGGAATTTCTATTCTTGAAAATTTAAGAAAATATTTAATAATTATAAATATTGTTATTATTATTTTCTAGCTATTATTTTCGCTAGTTAAGTATATTGTTTTATTGATTTTAATTTAAAATTGAAATTCTTTAAACAAAAATTAATTAATTCAGGCCAACAATAATAAATAAATATAATTATAGTGAATTTATTATTTAAAAAACACATTAATAAGTAATAAATTTTTACTACTTAATAGTCTGATCGTTTTTTTTTGCTAAATTGAATTTAAAACAGAAATAATTTTTATTTATTAATAAATTCAATAAACTAAACGTTTAAAGTCAGAGTAATAGAAGTAGAAAATGAAGGATATTTATATATTTATCTTATTTTTTAAAAGAAAATATTTTCTATTTAATAAATAATATTCATATACGGGACAGGCAGCCAGCCCCCCGGTCTAAATACAATATTAATGCAGTGAAATGTTTACGTCTCGACGCAACTGACTTAACTTAGCCGCCACATAAGATAACATTCTCAAGTTATTTTATTATAAATTATTGAATTTTATTTTAATTCTTGATTAGAGATGATATATTTATGTTTGTTATTTTTTATTTATTTATTTATTTATAAAAGTTTTGCTTATAAAAAACTATACCCGTTGTTGCTGCTGCTCGTTCAACCTATATTTCAACTTAATTCGATTAAAATGAATAAAAATAAGAAACTTTATTACGTAATTATGCGTTTTGAGTAACTTAAATTAAATTTAGCTTATTATGACTTAACAAAAAAATTAAAACGACGGGAAGGAAGTGAAATGAAATTTATTTTCTTCGCTTTGTTAAAAAAAAAATGTATAATTTAAGAGTGTTGCACCTGCCCCAATTTGATGCTGCAGTTTATATAACCAGTTTTTTTCCTTAAGGATCTTGATTTATTTATTTACATTTTCCTCTATTTTTTTTTTTTTGTTGTTGATAATTTTAATTTGTTAAATTGTCTACACAACATTAAATCGATGGTTTTCTTTTATGCTGCAAAAGCAGATGCATTTTAATCGCTATTAAAAGTAATTTGCAATCATGTTTTCGGTTTTTTTCTCTCTTCGTTTCATTTAATTTAATTCAATTAATTTTAATTTGTTTATATTTTAATATTTATTCTATATAAAATACTGCTGCGTTGTTATTTAATGCTAAATTATTATATTTATTTATTAATTTTTGCAAATTCATTGGAATTTTATTTACATAAATTAATAATTTAATAAAACAAAAACGCATATTTTTGCAATATAGGTATATATTTTATAGGTAAATAGGTTATTGATAATTTATTTTTTGCTTTGATAACAATATTTACTTTGCAAAATAGTAAATAGTGAAATTTTGTAGTTAAGAATTTTTATTGTCGTATGACTATGTAGCGATATGTTTCACTGATGAATGTACTCGGTAATCAACCCTAAACGTATTTAAGTTTTAGTTAGACAAACGACCATAAACTTGACTTTAACAAAGCTGACAAAAATATATATTTATATAAATAAAATTAATTGAAAAACAAGTAACAAGTTTCTCAACGTGGGATTAAACAATAATAAAACAACAAAATAATAATCCAAGACAAAATGAGAAATGAACAGAAAAAAAAAAATAATACAGGAACGGGAAAAGACTAATCAAACACAACATTAAAATATTATTTATTTATTTTTCTTCTTTTTTTTTAGGCAGTTAGGCTACTTTCTTATTATTTTTACACATGTTTATTCTTGTTTATTACTTATTATTATCATTATGATTTAATTCCTGTTGTTATGTTTTTATTTATAAAAATAATAAGTATAATAATAAAAACAACAGTACGTCTCGATTCTCTTCTCTCCTTTCATAAAATTAATTAAATATAACAAAAATAATTATCTACTTTCCTTTTATATAAATGGACTGTTTTTTTCTTTATTTTTGTATTATTAATAATTGCTTTAATGTGATGATTGTTTGTTTGCTTCATTTAAAAAAAAAAATAATAATAAAGGAAATAAAAGGTTGAAAGATGATTGTAGTTATATTTATTTATTTATTGTTCAACCTATTGTTATGTTTTTATTTTGTTTCCTTTTCGATTTTAATTGAATATTAACAATTTTATAAACACGACACAGTTGTAAAGTAAAGGAATTATTTAATTAATTGAAATTATTTTTAAGTGAAAAGAATAAAATAACAATCTAACTTCCATAACTAATAATCGATTTATAAAATAATTTATAATAATAATTGGTTGGTGTTTTATAGGTGATTTAATAGAAAATTGATATATAATTAATTTATGTAAAAAGGTAACAAGAAAAGTAATAAAAAGAAGAAATACACAATAAATAGTGAATGGAAAAGGACGGGAAAAGGATCTTAAATATAAAATAACTAATAATAATAATAAAAAAGAAACAATAAATCTATATAATTATATAACATAAATAAATTCTATAAATATTAGTTCAAAAAACATTATAATACCGTACCGGATGCATAAAAATAAAATAAAATAAACATAAATAAAGCAAAAAAAAAAATAACACACATATATAAAAAAATATTAAAAGCAATAAAGACGCTAAAAGTAACAACACAAGATGATGGAATAAGAGAAAATAATAAAAATGAAAAAAAAAAATCAGCAATAGAGACATTAATACGTAACTAAGAAACTAAGAAAAATAAATATACAGTGTCCAGCCGGCACTAATCTAGAAAAAATATAAATTATTTGCATGAATAAAGAATTCAAAAGATTAATATTTTGCTCTAGTTGGTTTATTACAAATATGCAAAACATGTAAATAGAAAATTAGCACAACTGATTCAAATTTTTAATTTAAAGAAATAATATGCATGTTGTATAAATTCTAAGCTAAAAACATAAATTAACATAATAAAATAATTATAATAATTATTATTTTTCTCAATTAACTTAATTATTTGTTTGTTTATAATTTTTTTTGTATTGCAACAAAACTGGAATTTCATTAATACTGTACTCTGTTGTTAGTAAATTTAAATATTTATTTCTTTTCTTATATTTATTTAAAAGATAATTTACACGATTTTATGCTGCTAAATAAAATAAAAACGGTTTATAAATAATCATAAAATATATTAAATAACAAAAAATATGTATATATAGAATAAGTAGATAATAAAAAAACATGCATTGATGATAAATTCCTTAAATAATCATAAATATTTATTAATAATAATAATAAATCACAATAAATAACTGACAAAAATCATTAGTCATCGACATATAAATTTTAATCAATAAAATTCCAAACAATTTCCTGTATTAATAACTGAATTTAATTCCCCTAAATTTATTTGAAATAAAATTGAAAAAGTAAAAATTGTTATATTGATTAATAATTAGTACTTGAATAGATACAATATTGCATATACATAGTTTATATTTTTGTTGGGTTTTTTTGCTATAATTACTTGCAAAGAATTAAAACATAAATAAAACAGGCAACATAAAACTATGTAAATATATTGTTACATCCGTTTGGAATATTTTTGTTGCTAATTTAAAATTTAATTTAGACTGTTTAGAGAGAGGATATTTCAAAGAATTTGTTTCTTTCGTTTTTCATGTAATTAACTGTCATTTCCTTTAATAATATTTATTTTTTATTTTTGAAATTTTTTAACAAACATAAAAGTATTTTAAGTTCTTTTTAATAATTAAATAGAAATTATAGTTTCTGTGTGTTTAGCTTTAATTAAAGCTAAATGTTGTGTTTGGTTACGGGAATTTAATGCTAATGATATTAAAGAAGTTAGGAAATTTTCATTTCATTGATAACGACTATTTGTTGGTTCCTTTTTGTTATTATAAATAATTTTAATATTATCACTAATCTAAATAAATGCATTAAATAAATTAACAGAAATATATATAAATACATAAAAACACAAAAGTATAATACCACTTCCGATATACAACAATAATATAAAATTTTTCGTTTTTAATAGTTTTAATTTCGGATTTCCTCTCCCTTTTTTTTGTATTATTAATACAATTATGATTATTATAACTATAATTTAGTTAATATATTTAAGTATAAAAAAATTTAGTATAATTAATTAAATAAAAATCGAAATTAATGAGCTTTTTGATACGTGATACGTGATACGCTGTCAAATTTATGTGTATTTCGGTTTAAGACAACCAATGTTAAGTATTTAAATTTGGGACGTATTTTGGCAAACGTACAGTTTTTATTTCAATAATTGTTTTAATAATACATTATTGCAAATTAATTAATTAATTAAAATTCATATAAATTACAAAAAAAAGAGTATTTACACCTCTGATTGCACGTACGTAATGTAACTGCGTTTGCAACAGACAGCACATAAAATGAATTAACGTGACTTAAATACCGTAAAGCATAATAATAATAATAATGTCAAATTAACAATTAAATTTATTCTTTCTAATTACATATTTTACTATTTATATTTTTATTTTGTTTAATTCGTTTAAAATAAACCACAATGTGTTAACATACCCATCACTAGCTACTGTACATCATACAAAAAAATAAGAACAAAAAATAAAAACATTTTGTTAAATTTAATTATAATATCCGGTAATTAAAAAAAAAATAATTTATAAAAAATAACAAACTGATACCAAAAATATCACTTTTCTATTGAAAAGAAATAAAAATTATTAAAATGTTTGTTTGAATCCTCCTCTGTGTACGTTTAGCGGTTTAAATTTTATTTTTTTGTGTTTAACTCTTTTCCTGCTTTAGTTATTTTCTCAAAAATATTTTATGCATTTTCTTTAATTTTTACCACAATTTATGTTGTAAAATAAAAATAGTTAAAAAAAATGATTACATTGTGCTTGTAAAATGTGTAAATACTTTGTTGTCCATTGCAACAATTTAACCAATTACTTTTGATAATAAATTTACTAGATAAACCCATAAAAAATCCATTAAAACCGGTTAAATACGAAAATTTGCAATTAAATAATTACAAATTAATTAAATACGATAAATAATGATTAATAAATAAATGTGAATGTTTATCGGTAACCAGACGATAACAGTTTAACTATGAAAAAAAAATTAAGCCAAATGATTCACGTTCAATAATCGAGTGTCTAGCCTGACCTCAGCTATACATAAATTTAAATTTTATTATCATTTTGTCGATAAAAATTACATTTAAATATTAATTTATATATTAAATAAATGTTTGTTGCCTTTTATTCTTATTTTTTATTAAATCATTTCAATAAAAATGTCAATAATAATAATAATAATAAAAACGATAAATTAGACTTACTTACGCGCACTGCTGCTATATTTCTCGTGAAACGTTTGTATTTTTTATTATTTAATAAAATTAACAAAATAAAGTCGTTTTAAATAAAAATTAAAGCACACACGTTGCTTAATTTTTTTTTATTTTATTTTTATTAATTCGCTAAGCTGGATAAAAACTGATTACAGTCATCCACATCCACAGGATGTTTATTTGCGCATTTTTATAGTACGTTTAAAAAAAATAAAACTGAGTGTTTTTTGTTACTAAGGTGCTTTTAATATAAATTTCTTTTGTTTATCGTCATGCTTTTGTTTGGTAATAGCAATAAAAACAAAACAAAAACTAAAGAATTAACAAAAATCTTTATGATTATTGCCAAAAAAGCAATCATTTTAAATTCTAATTGCATTAGGTATTTTGTATTTCCTCTGAGAAAATTTGGTTTTGTTATTTTAGTTTAGTTTGACTTAAATTATATTTATGAAAATGACAGGAATACAAAATTACGGTTTTTGCTTAAGAAAATAGCATATATATAGTGATTTATATACGCTATTTTATTTTATTTTTATGAGTATTTAAGGCTTAACGATACATATTTTACTTCTTTTTTTAGTCTTTTCATTCGTTTAAATTCATTTTTTCATGACGCATGATAGTGCAACTAGAGCTACGTTTTTCTTCATATAATTATTGTTTTTTTGGTTTAACGTTTTATTTCATTTTTATTATACCAAAAAAAAAAAGAAGATAAATTTGTGATTGTTTGATTTTTTTTACACTAAAGTAAATCTTATCAGTATTTTTAAAGAACCTATTTAGAAAAATAATAATAATAAACCTCTAACGATATTATTCCTAACAAATAAATAACAAATTGAAAATGTAATAAAACTATGGAACAAAAAAAAAATACCGGAAAACTATATATGTTCATTCTTTATCAACAAATTTATTGCATAATTTTATGTTTTATTTGATTTATTTTTGTTATGTTCTGTTTTTTTTTTATTGCTATAAATCAGCAGTCGGCAACCTTTGTGATTTTCCTTTGCTTTTTCTTCATTTTAGTTTTATTGTTTTAAAAAAAAAAATAAACAGAATAATTTTTTATTACCTTTTTGCACGATTTTCTGCATACCTGTGCATAGATATTTTGCTGCAGGTATAAATTTGTTTAATTTTTTTTTTTAAATGAGATAAAACAACCTTAAAAGGAATAACATCTGGGTTAAATGTGTGCGTTTTTTTTTTTACTTTATTTAATTTGTTAATCCATAAGCACGTTATCAGCTTAATGCATTAATTATGGTTGTTAAACACTGTTTTAAGTAAATAATTCTTATCGGTTAAATATTGAATTTGTTATGAAATAATTATAAAAATAATAATCAAACAGGTAAATAATTTTTGTCGTTTTTTTTTTCACTATTTATTTACGATTGTTCAGCAAACAAACAAAACGTACACAATATACGTATCCGTCTGATTAACGTGGAAATTGTAACAAAAAAAAAATTGTATTAAACAATGTAATTAAAATTGTAAAGTATTGTGGATAGGCGATGGTGAAAAATAATTTATGTTGGATTTAATAATGCTGGGAATAGTGAACACTGAACAGTGTCAATCATGCTAACTGTAAGGTTATAACAATGTAATATATTTGTAGGATCACAATTAAGAAATAATCTTTGTAATTTGTATAATAGTTCTTAATTGATTGAACTTGAGATAAACTTGAAGAATTTGAGAAATAAATAATCGGGGAATGCAGATAGAATAACAGAATTGTTTTAATAAAACATAACTACGTGCAGTCAAAAGCGCAAAATAATTCCAAATGCGACGTGTTTAGATCGCATTTTATTTATTTATTTATTTATTAATTTATTAATGTTACATAAATATAAAGGTGGTTTTTTTCTTTTTTAACTTATTTAATTCTATTAAAATTAACGACACTGAGCAACAAAACAGTATGCGGAAATGAAAACAATAAAGTAGAAAAAATAAATAAATAAAAATTTGTATTCACATTTATGCTTCCAGTAATAACAATCAGACGAAAAATTAAAATAAAATTTAATAAAATTTAATAAAAAAAAAAAACAGGCAACAACGATAGAGCAAAAAAAAAAACATAAAAATTAATAAAAAATCATGAATAAAAGCGGCTCAAGGTCGGGAATTTTATGTTGTTTTTCCACATTTATTATTTTATTCGTTTTTTATTAGTTTTATTTTATTTTTATAAATTTATATCTATGATAAGAAATTTCAGGATCGAAAAACACAAAAAAGGATTTTTTATGCGTTTTTTTTTTGAGTTATTTATGCTTTTTTATTTTTATCTCTTTTGTTGAAGTTTTTAGAGGAATTTTAATGAAATAGCGGAAGAGCGTTCGCTGTAAGCATAAGAAAACATTAAAACATTAAATACTTTTTAAAATAATGAAGATTTTATTAATGCAATGATGGGGATAGATGAAATTGGTACTTTAATGTTATTTCTTTACTTTCAACAGCAAGATTTAATAGCAAGTTACAAGCAAGATCTAAAGATTTTAATTAAAAGAATTAATAGTTAACAAAACTGTATTTTTCCGCTGGGTAATTTCTAAATTGCCAAATGAAGAATACACACAAATCAATAACAACACCATAAATGTATTAAAACAACAATAAATCATTAAAATTAAATATAATAGCAAATACACATAGTTCTTCATGCGATTAAGTTGTTCCAATTACAACTCAATTCTAGATTAATTTTTAACCACGTAATAAACATTAGCCACCCAGTTACGGGTATAAGGAAGCGAAGTGTAACCGTTCCATTTCAATTACATAACTCACATCTAAACTAATCTAATTTTTAATTATTTTCTATATAATTTATTTATTTTTGTATAAAAATACTCAGACCAATAAACTAATTAAATTCAATTAATTCAAACGCATCGTTTACATAATTTATTTTTTTATTTTTAAATTATAAAAAAATATTTTCTTTAGCTTTTGATGTTTAGCGCGATTAGAATTATTTAATTAATTTATTTTTTAAGAAATTTTTAATATTTTTGTAGCGTTAACATATATTTCCAACCACAAATGGGAGTTCCAAAAAATTACCACACAACGTTAAACGCATATTTTTATGCTAAACAATGTTTAATAAATTCTTTTAACGGTTTTGTTAAAATTAATTAATTAATAAATAAAATAATTCTTTTATTAATTAATATTATTCTTATAAAATAATAATATGATCGTCACTCAGAAGAGCTTTAACCATGTAAAATAAGCGAATTTATTCAGTAAATATTAATAATAATAATGAATTAGATGGATAAACCACTGACGAAGAAAATTACCAAATAAGCTCAATCAATTCTTGACCATGCTAAAGTGAAACCGTATATAAAAAGTACCACTTAAATCGAGGGATGAATATATTAATTTTTAAATAATAAAAATAATTATTAAAATAAATTTAATTTATAGAAAATATTTCAAGAGTGGCTTAACAAAGATAAGAAAAACTGAAACGTAATTAATAAATTTATAAAAATAATTTAATTACTTTAGAAAAATTAAAGAGAATTCATTAAAAAATAAATTATTTAATTATAAATAATGAGAATAATGAAGAAAAATATTTTATTACTCTATATATTTCTATAAATGTTTGGGTGGGTGGTCAACTCTGTCATGAATAAAATCATAAAATCTTAATAAATTGTTCAGTAAAGCAAAGCAAAGTAATAAAATTAAAATCAGAGTTTAAATAAGTCAAGAAGTAAAAAATAAAGGCAGGAAAATAAATTAAAAAAATTTAAATTTACAATTACGTAGATGAATGACGATGTTGATGTATTTAGCTGTTTACTTGGTCGTTCATTTGCTGTTGATTCTCTTTAACTAAATTTGCTTGACTTGGCTGGTAAACTGACTCCACAATAAACGTATAAACAATTGTTTATTATTATTATTATTATTAATATAATTAAAATAATTTCGTTTCTTTATATTATTATTTAATGTAAATTTAACATATCCCGTCTTAAAACAAACAAACAAGTAAAATTTAAAAAAAAAAAATAAATATAACTTTTTGCTGTTTTTCTTTCATTCAATTTTAAAAACACATTTTTTTTCGGTATGCAAATAATTAGATATAAAATTTATAGCGAATAATGTTTGATGGTTTAGTATATAAGCATATCCTTGCTCTAATTTATGTCGTTTTTATTGTTGATAGACAAATGAAACGAAACGCCTTATAGTTTCAATTTATCTTTTAATGAGAATAAATCCTTAAGAATCTAAATTATATTCTACGCAAGGTGGATAAATGTAACAAACATTAACTGTAGCAATACATTTGCTTTAATAAATTATCCAATAATAATAATAATAATAACGCTCAATTCTAAGTCACATTATTAAGTAATATAAATTAAACTTAAGTAATAAACATCTGTCTTTCTAGAATTACTTGTTTAGTTTCTTTTCTTTTTTTTTAAATAATTTTCTTTCTGCTGCTTGATTTCCTTTAAATATTTCTTTCTAAAAACTAAAAAACAAATTAATTAAAAAATATTATTATTATTATTATTTATTTTTTTTATGGTCCACTTAGAAGTCAAAAACAAAATTAAAAATAAATAATAAACATTTCCATCTTTTCCGGCAGCTAAGAATAAAATTTTTTATTAATTATTTTCAATTTATTATGTTTGTTGGTTGTTTGTTGCTTAACGATTGGGTAATTATAATGGTTAACTGATGACAGTGATGTGTCTTATTAATAAATTTTGTATTTTTATTTTGAAATGCTTGATTACTGTGAAATAATTGACAAATCTTTGTTCCCTAGTATCAGGATCGGGTATCCTGTGTTCTAATCAAACTGTTTGTATATACACTGCTGTGGGAATTATCTTAGACATCTATAGACATCAATAAATAAACCCTTTTTTAAGTTAATTTATTTCTATATTTCAAAGAGTTAATCATCCGTAAAGTATTCTGAAGTATTAACTCCTCCACTGTGTCTTTAACAGAAATAATAAAAAAATACAAAAACACTAGCGGAAAATGGTTGTTAATTTCCTTTATATTTATTTTCTTGTTTAATATTAAAAACAGATTTTTCTTTGCTTATGTCTTTAATAATAAAATATTTATTAAGTAAATCATTAAAAGTAAAAGAAAAAATTTAAATTTATTGATGGCGCGACAACATATACAAACATAAATAATATATATAAAAAGGGGAAAAATCATAATTTTTCTTATGTGAAAATTTACTAAAGTTTTCATTTATTTTTTTTTTTTTGTTAAACTGTTTGTTAACGATAAATGTTATAAAATTTAATGTGTTTACATGACAATCATGGATTAATAAACATATAAATCTTATGTTATATCTACTGTAGGCAGAAATAAATAGAAATCAATTTTATTTGTTTTAATTAAAATTAATTCGTTGATTTTTATTAATTATTTTATTTGTAAAATAGCGATTTTATTGCTTTTTCTGTGGAATTAATTCTATTTAATTTGACATGTGTCGCGTGGTTTATCTATAATAGAAACAAAATAGAGTTTTCAATGGTCTCCACCTCACCACAAATAACATTTTTAAATACATTTTACAACTCTTGTTTATTAATTTTTCTTATTTAATTTCTTAAACATAAAACTTATTCCTTAATAATGTTTTAATAAAATAAGAAAATTTTTTCTTTAATAAAAATAATAATAAAGACGCCATACATGCTGTGAAAATATATTATTTTATTTTAATTAAATAAAATGGAAAATTTTGTTTATTATAACATTTTTTTAAATGTGAAACGATGTCGAAAGATAAGTTAAAACTGAAATGAGAATAAATTATAAGTAGGGTCGTTTTTGTTTATAAACAATTTTACAAAATTAAATTAAATGAAATTATGCTATAACGAGAATTAAAATGAAAAACCAATTTACTTACTCTTAAGTCTGTTTTAGGGAGCGTTAATATTTAACATTTTTTTTTTTTTAATATTTCCTTAATTGATTTGCTTCCTATTAAATATTTATTTTTATTTTTAGAATTGTAAAGTTATTTCCTTTAGATCACGATTAACTAAGCAGCTACTATCGTGTTTTATGTTTTAAAGTTTTTATCCCTTTTGTTTAATGTTTATCTCTAATTATAGTTGCTATAAACTTTGTACGCTATAATTCTGTATGGAAGAAATAAAAAGCTCAAGATAAACTATTAAACTAAAGTACTACATTGCTTTACCTCATTTTTCTGCATATTTCCTGTGTAATTCCCTAAATAATTTGAATTCCTGACATTTTTCTATCACATGCAAGTCAACCGAATAACCTAAGTAAACAAATCATTAAACTCTTAAGACGAAACAAAACAAAAAAATTAAATAATTAAAGCAAAAATATTAATTAAAAAAAAAAAACAGAAACAAAATAAAAATCTCCGGATGTTTAAAAAACAAAAAACAGAAAGTTAAATAAACTGAGTATGCGTAAAATGTACTTTGCGTTTTTTACATTAAATTTTGTTTCTTTGACTTGACTTTACTAGTGCTAAGCGAGAATTTTTATTTTATTTTGTTATTTTGTAAAAAAAAAAAGAAAAGGAAATGTAGTATTTTATTTTATATTAAACAGGATGTTCGAAAATAATATTATTTAAAAATTTTTATTTTAATTATTTATTTATTTTGTGTGCTGAGCTTTTGTCTTTCAAACGATACATAAACAAACAATGTAATGCAATAAGTAAGACAAATTAGGTAGAAATAAATAAATAAAATAATATAAACAATTAATAAGCGCCATTTATATATAAAACAAATTAAGTCGCGTTATTAAAATAATTAATTAATTAAGTGCGTGTTTGTTTTCTTTTCTTCTTTTTACAGTAAACATTTTTATTTATTAAAACAAAAAATTAAAATGCAAGTGGAAAGCGGTATCACAAAGTGGTCAGGCCGTGTGCCACCATTAGATTTATCAGCAGTTAGTGTTTGTCCACGGGAAACAGAAAGACGATGGACTAATCTGCAACAACGTAGCCCTAAAAAAATGATGATTTTACACCATCAACACACTAGCCATTTACATCATTATGATCATCGATTGGACGCCGATGGATTACCGATTGGTAAGTTTTTCCTTTTATTAATTAAAATTTTATTTTTAATTAATTTTTATTTTATTGTAGATCCACGTGAATGGACACGAGCGCATGTATGGACCTGGCTTAATAATATGGCACGATCAGAGTGTCTCGAAACAAGTCCTGATTTAGCACAGAAATTTCCTATGAATGGCAAGGCATTATGTCTGATGAGCCTTGATATGTATTTGGCCCGTGTTCCTGTTGGCGGTAAAATGCTTTATCGTGATTTTCGATTGCGTTTAGCACGCGCAATGAGCTTATATAAATAATAATGTGACTAGATTTTAGCTTAAGATTATTATTTTTATTTTTTAATCATTTTTTATTTGTAAGACTTAAGCCGACTACATTTTATATTTTCATTTTTTTATAATTTTGTTTTTTCATATTTTAACTTGATTTTCTAGTCAGTAGAGATTTTGTTGTAATTTTTTTTTTTATTTTCATTCACATTTTAATTTTAATTAAAAATACTTTTTAGCATTTAAGGAATTTTTTTTTTGTCTAATTATAACATTATTGTTTCGTATATTTCTGTATATATAAATAAATAAATAATAAAGAAAAGAGAAATACAAGAATTATTTTTTTCATTCATTCAATAAACGATAATACATCAAGTATTCAGATTCGTAATCCTGGTATGTTTTTCCATTAAAAAGTATCGTTCGTGATACATACTTGCTCAGTGGTGTCTTTAATAGAAAATCATAATAAGATTCGATAGTTTTTAATATTTCTTCACATTTAAATGATTCCCTTTTCATTGTCTCAAATAATTCAGTTAAATTTCTCTCTTGATCATGTGCTGATTTTTGAGTTTGTTCTTTATCGACTAAAAATAACAAAGTAAATTACTAAGTTACAAAAAAAAAAAAAATCTTAATCACCTTTTATTAAATTTAAATTGCCATGCAGATACGTTGTAATCGTTTTTAAGTTATAATAAAAATTTGTATATTTTTTAAATTCCTCTAGTGAACCATTAATGGTAAGTAAATGCTCTGGTATTATTTCAAAAAATATATTTGCATCTTTATCAGCAACAGAGACATTCACATCAAATATTGATGAAAGATTTTCATAACTAAATTAAAAAGAAATCGTTATTCGATTATAAAACAATAATTATTACCATAATTACTGAATCATTTTTGGTTTAAATAATTCTAAAGATATCTCGGCAAATGCTGTAATTTCTTTTGTGTAACATGGCAGTTTAGAGACAATACTTTCCAAACGAGTCGATTGCTTTTCACTTGTGGTTTTTGCCATTTTAAATGAAACATCATTGCTAAAAATATTGTTTTTCATTAATTAATTTTTATTAATAAAAATAATCAATACCTCGAGGTAGACATACAATCATTAAGTGTGCTGCATAATTGATTGTTTTTGATCCTATTGAAACTATCACTCATACTTAAATTATTTAACGAAACACTTCTATTTCGAAATGAGTCATTATTAAAATTTTCATTTTTATAATTAATTGGCCGTTGCTGTGACTTTACCTTGACAACATCCAGCAACGAATTCTCTGTTAATGTTTTAACAGAATCTAATTTCTCTTTTAATAAATCTAATTTTAAGCAATCATCTTGCAAACGAAATATCATTATTTCAATTTCTTTATACAACGTATTGGTATCGTCTATCAATTTTTCATGTTCTTTAACTATTGTTTCGTTTTCTTTGATTTTTTTCTTTAATATTTCAATTTGTTCTAAACCAAAATTACATTGACCACTGCAGAATAATTTTTTTGAATAGTTTTCAATAAAGTCTGGTAAGATAGTAAAAATAAACTAATTAAATTAAAATCTAGACCACTCAATGTATTATACTCACTGTCTAAAATAGAATTAGCGTTTTCATAATCTGGAAGTAATGTGCATTTCTTCTCTAAATCATAGGAAAATTTCTGAAAAATCTCACAATATTCCTTTTTTAAATTACTATTCTTAAATGCAGCTTCATTTGCTTTATATTGACGTCGTATATGTCTAGCGTACTCCTTCGTTAAGGCGGTACAAAATCCACTGTCAACGTGTTTAGTCTGGTTTGCACTCGGCGGAATTTTAAAATTCGAGACTAAGCTTGTTAATTCATTTGAATTCATTTCTAGATGATTTAGCAGGACACTGAATAATACTGAATTCGGTATTGATTTCGTTGTCTCTGTTAGCTCAGCCCATAATGCAGCTTTTTCCTCATCGGCATGCTTGACACCTACAAAATCATAACAAATTTTCATTAAAATATTGTGAAGAAACACAAGCATGATATCAGTACCCTTTTCCTCTGACGTATCAATATCATAGAAAATTCTAATTTTCCGAATATAATTGTCAACAACATCCTGCACCGTTTGGCAGCTATTTGTTTCTGGATTATCCACGGCTGGAAATATTTTATTTATTTTTTTAGCGATTTTCGTTTCTTTTTCAAGTGCGTCATTCAAAACGATCTTTTTTCCTTCATAAACTTTAATTTTTGTTCGTAAATTATCCTCACGTTTCATCAATCGAAGCTGTCGTATGTCTTTGCAAAAGATTCAAAATAAAAGAAAAAACATTTTAGTAATTAACTTCAATTTTATTTACTTTTTTCTTTAAGTTTTTTCCTAAATTGATCCACCTCCGCTTCATCCTCGAGTATTGTTGCTTCTGAGGTATCGATTTTCTTTTGGATTTGTTTTATTTGTTCATATCGTTGCATTTTCTGAGGTAAATGACTTTTAAATGATTTCTATAATTAAGGATATTTTATGTTAATAAAAGGAACAATAAGTACAAATGAGAAAACCATACAGTAATAACAGGCATCTCCTTAATTTTTTCCATTTTTGAAATCAGAATATTATTGCGGATATTCTCTGTATCCTTTGTTGTTTTAACTTTGTTTATTAAGTTTTGTATAACATTGCTTTGGGGACTCCGTAAAATTCTTGAAATAAAATGAATAAAATTTAATTAAATAATTTTTAATAGAAAATACTACGTACAATTTTAATGTTTCATCATTGGGAAGTATTTCACTTGGAACGCCTAAATCTCTAGCCCAAATTTTAATTTCATTTATATCCTTTTCGAATGACATTTCTTTTTTAATTGAAAACGTGTTGTTCTTTGTGTTTATTAAGTTATTAAATAAATAAAAACAAATACTAATTGCACAAAGGTTTTTTAAAGAATAAATAATTAGATTAAAATATCAATTTTAACTGATTTTGGCTCTATTGTATTTGAACAACTAAAAAATTGTGACAACTTAAGAATTTTCAAATGGTAAATAGGGATGGATATTTTGTCACACAATACAAAGTGTTTTTATTTAAACACATTTAATTTATTTATATAAACTAAAGATCAATGCTGATTATTAATCCTTAGCTACTTTCCTAAAATTATCATATTTCTAATTTAAAATTAATTACATTTTTGATTTATTAAATTAATAATTTAAATATTTGATAGCGTTTATGAAGAATGAACGTACTATTCGACCATTTAGTTTGACATTTCAAGTATTGACACTGGAACAGCTGTTTTCTACATATTTGTGAACAGTTTACCAGTTGTCATTGGTAAATTTGACAAATTGCCTTTCTCAATCAATAAAATTGATTCATTTATGTGCTACGTTATTATTTTTTAATTAATTATTTAATTTAAGTTTTTTGTTATAGTATTATTAAATAGTATTGTTAGTGTTTCCATTGTGACATTCTGTTTTCTTTGTTATATAGAAACTAATATAATATAAAAATGTCTTGTGATAAATTTGATTTAAAAAGGGTGCATGATTGCTTTGAAAAAAGTTTGAAGGACGACGATGATATTTTAATGGATTTTTATTTAGAAGGATTTAAGGAGCTTTACAAGTAATTATATAAAAAAAAACCTTTATAATTAATAAATATGTTTTTATTTCCTTAATTTTCTTTTCTTATAGATTTTTTCAATTGATGGGTACAGTATTTGGTTTTGTCAGCAGTGATGTAAAGTCAAAAGTTGAAATTTTAGAAGAATTCCGTAAAAAAGAGAATGCAGAGAAATTTATTGCTTTTAAAGTGATGATTGATTATGAAAAAACATCAAATTTACTTGATAAAAATGGGTATGTGTCTGGTAGTCGTACGTTGCTTCGTTTGCATCGTGGCTTAGGTAAGAGATTTATTTACGAAAATTAAATTAAAATTAACAAAACGATAATAATTATCAATTTTTTTTTAATGATTTATATATCCAGATAAATTAAAAATAAAATTATCAAAGTCCAACAATGATTAAGAATTTTTTTGTATTTTTATTATTTACAGATTTTATTCGTGAATTTTTACAACAAGTTTCAACATTAGAAGCTGATGATAAAACGGCACATGTATGCCAGGCAGCATATAATAGTACCTTGTCACAGTATCATCCGTGGGTGATACGAAAAGGTGCACAAATGGCAATGTATGCACTTCCAACACGAGAACAATTAATGAAAAAAGTATGCAATGAGCCCGATAAGGCAATTCTTATCCTACCGGAAATGTTAGACGTTATGAAAATCGTGTACGATCGCACACAACAATTGTACACGATTAATGATTTACATGGTTTACCATAAATTGTGTTGTTTAAATATTTTTTTTAAAACATATTCCAACCGCTGTAGACTCAATATTAATTATTTTTAAGCTTTTTTACTTTGTTTTCTTTACTAAAATTATGCTTTCTTGTAAAGTTAATCAATAAAAATATTATTGTATAATTAAAAAATGAAAAAAAAAGAAATATTAGATATCATTCCGCTTTATTGTGTTGTTAAAATTTTTTGTATTTTCTATGTATATATGTAAATGCCAATTGCCTACTATTGCCAATCGACGACATCACATTTATTAAATTTTTATTCTATCCATACATTAAAATAGAAAACATATCGACGTTTTATTATTATTTTTTAATTATTACTAATAATTTTATAAATAAGTGCTAAGAAATGATAATAAAGTACAATTTTAGCAATAGAAAATTAAATGATATTAATTTATACACTTGTAAACAAAGAAAATAAATATATATATACAAATTTTATTTAAAAATAAAATAAATATCAATCGGCTTGATCAAAAATCAATTAAATAATTAATTAAAATAAAAATAAACATATATTTGATAAATTATAATAAATAAACTGTAAGCTTTACTTGTTAATTATTATTATTATTATTTCTGTTTGTTGTTTTGTGATAATAAATGACACGAAAATGAAGAAGAAAGAAAAATTAGTAAAAGATGGAAAATTAATAAAGAAAACAAATTATTTAAAAGTCTTTGGTCTATTTCTTGTGTTGCTTATTTTTTTTTTTTACTTAATCTATGATGTTTTGTCTTTTATACGCTTTATTTACAATTTTTTAAGAAAATTAATTAATCTAAATTTTTATCACAAGAAAAACTGATCGTCCAACTGTGTTGTGTTGAATAGTGGCTCTATTGTGGTTGTCGTCATGTTATTTCTACTCTCAAACATATCTTCTGTCATTAAAAGTGCTGCAATACTGGCTGTTATAAAGCAGACACAACTGCCACTGATAAATGCACGAAATGCAACAGATGTTATACTTTGTTTGCGCTCCGGACACAAAGCACTTAACGAACCAATTAATATACCCAAGGAGCTTGGATTTGCAAAACCACATAGTGCGTAAGTTGCAATCGCTGCACTGCGATCCTAAAATTGAAATTTATGTTTAGAAAGTTTTAAAACAAAAAAATAAAACCATTTAACATAATAATTTACCGATATTAATTCGTTTGCATGAAATTCGCCTAATTTCTGATAGGCAACAAATTCATTAACAATTGTTTTTGTGGCAATAAGTATCCCAACACGTTCACAGTCATCCCACTCAATGCCAATTAGCCAACTCAGTGGAATAAACAAAGTACCAAATATACGTTCGAATGTGAAATCGCTTAATCCCACCAATGAGCCTAGCCAAAATAGTATGCCGTCAATAAATTTAACACATGAAACGAACGCCACTAAATTTGCTATAATTCCCAAAATGATGGCAATCGCAGCTGAGGCACCATTTGATGCAGCATCAAGCACAGACGAATCGGTTCTAAGTAATAAGAAAAATGAAAATAAAAAAATTAATAAAAGTAATTGAAGAAGGGTTAACTACTTACGCCTTGGCCATTTGAATGTTATCGGAGGTGGTTTTGCTCTCCTCTGTTTCTGGATAAAATAGTTTAGCAAAGCACAGAGCAGCCGGAGCAGCCATTACACTTGACGTAATCAAATGAGCTGGTTCAGCCCCAAAAGACACATATGCAGCAAGTACAGAGCCAGACACAGTGGCAAACCCAGATGTCATTACAGCATGCAATTCTGAATGTGTTAACATTTTTATGTACGGCGTAATGAGTAATGGGGATTCACTCATTCCTAAGAAAGTATTCGCTGCAGACATTACACTTTCACAAACTGTTGTCCCGAGTATCGCTTGTAGAATCCATCCTAATTTTAAAACCACCCATTGCATGGTTCCCCAATAATACAAAATCGATATCATAAAACTAAAGAAAAATATCACTGGAAGCACCTGTAAGGTTTACACAAAAATTATTTTTTTTTTAAATACATTTCAGAGAGTATGACCCTCATTTACCGAAAATGCAAACACAGCTAACTCTTTGGCTAAAAATTCTCCAAATACAAACATGCTTCCGTATAGGGAATAATTTAAAAAGCTAGTAACATGGTCTCCAAGGCATTTAAATATAACTCGACCGGTTTCCCATCGTATGCAAAATATACCAAGTAGAAATTGAAATGCAAACCCACAAATAACTGGTCGCCACTTTATCTGTAATGAAGAGCAACAAGAATTTAAATAAAATTGGTAAAACTAAAATAAATAATAATTCTCAGGAGTTACCTGTCTCATGTTTTTGGAAAAAATAAACCCAATACTCAGTAAAATGACAATACCGAGCAGTGGACGCAAACGACTGGGATTATCACGAGTTTCTAAACCTAAATACAATGCAAAAACACCAACCAGCAATAATGCCATTACTACTTTTGATAGTTTTGAGCTAGTCAGACGTCTTATGAAAGCACCAAATGGCTTTAATACATTTTTGTAGATTGATTTACCCCAAAATCGTTTAACAATTTGAAAATAAAATAATCCAAAGTAGACGAAAATCGTTAATAGAAGTAGCATGCCGTAGCCATTGCACCAGCCAATTTCACAATCAGCTTTACACGCATTTTCGTCATTAGGGTCTGGTTCTATTTATTTAAATAAAATTAAATTATTTAGTTTAATTAAACTAAAATTTTTTAATTTACTCGAATTTACTTGGATTAATATAATGATCCGTGGCAAAACCGAAATAAATCGCAAAACCAATATTCAAACATGACACCCATATAATTTTTATTATATTTTTATGATCTTCACGGAATTGCTGGAATTTATTTAATTTTTCATTATTAATTACTTTTAATCCATTGGTATCTGTTGACTTTTCTTGTATATTTAATAATTCCAGCTAAAAATATAAGAATTTGTTAATCGAATTGCATATATTTCGGTGTTATATTTTTTTTAGCGTTTACCTGTGTTTCATTAGGTTTTTGATTGTTATCTGTTGTTGGCTCCTAAGAATAATTAATTATAAAGAAGAAGAAAAAAAACCAATTAATAGGTAATAACAGTAAATGATTTGTTTTTTTTTTTAATTTTAATTTTATTGTAAAGTTTAATTGACAATCATATAGATCAAGTTTGTCCATCAATCATAAATCATATTTATTAATAAAATAAATATTAAACATAATAAAATAATAAAAGAAAAAAAAACTATGCTGATAAATCATAATAACGTTTTTTTTTTATTGAAAATGACAAAATTGATTATATACTATTAAATTGATTAAAAATTATATTAATAGTATTAAATGCGATTTAAGAGCTATTAAATCTGGATTAAAACTTGGCAACACACAAATAATTAATTAAAAGCAATGATATCAAGGTTTTTTTTTTCTTTATATTTTCTTTATCAAAAATGATTGTCAATGCGTAATCTTCTGATTCACGACACGGTTATTTTTGAAGAAGGAAATATAATTAATAAAAAAGAAAAAATATTTACTTACAATTAAATCAACTTCATATCCACGATTTGTTACTCCAGTCATTTTCACCACACTTTCAACACTTTAGATTATCTTTTTTTGCAAAAATCAATTTTTAATTAATTATTTCATTAAATTAATCAATACATTTACTATTTTTCTTTAATAAAACGATTATTTTCTCTTCAAAAATTCACAAACAAAAACCGTTAAACAACTAGCAAACGTTAAGCGCGCGTAAAATCATTTGACTAAAGAATAATAAAAAATACAATAAAAGAAAAGAAAAATTTATAAAATATAAATTAAATATAAATTAAAGATATATTTTCTTATCACATTGAAATAATAAATTAATAAAATAATAAATAGAATAAAAAAAAGAAAAGAAAATGATTAGAAACACCGTTTTTCCTCCTACACCGTTTTATAATAATTTACTAAATAAACTATTTTTTACACAACATATAAAAACTATGTAATACCTCACTTGTATCAACAACACAATAAATTATGATTTTGAGTAATTACTCTATAATTATTAAAGATTTAATTTATTTCTCATTTATTTATATAAATAAAAAAAAAACTATGTTAATCCACACACGTAGTCGTAGAGAGTATCTTAAACAGTAATAATAAATTTTAAATTTAGTTTAATTGGCAAAAAATAATAATAAGATATTTACTTATCACTTATAATTTGTAATCTGTTTTACCGGAAAATCAAAATAAAATAATTAAAAGAATAATAAATATGTGCCTTAATTTGTGCTTAATTCACTTATCTTGGAATAAATAAATATATAGTATCTTGGAATAAAGCTTTAGTTATACAGCTTGCAAGGGTTTTTCCAAACAAAATTTATTGCAAAAGTATTCAGTGTAGCGATGTATATTTTGCGAAATAATCTCTAATCAAAATTAAAACGGAATTTTATCTATAAACTTGATTAAAATATCAAATCTATAACGGACAATAGAAATGGCACGATAATTTTTCGCTATTTAAATACATACATCCAGCTTAAATAATCCAATAATTGAATGCATGGCGCACTGATAAATTATTTAATTATCCTCAATACAAATATAAATTAAATCTTTAATTATTTATTCGTTTATCATTTGTTTTAAAATATGTAATTTTATTACGAAATAAATAAAGAAAACGAGCTATTAGGTGATAAATATGATAAGAAACACAATTTTATCGTTATATATATAAATATTTTTATTTAAAATAATAAAAAATTTTAATTTCTCTGTTTCGTGAGTTAATTTAGTTTTTTATTTTATTTGTTTAAAAAAAAACACAAAATAACATCAACAAGAACAATGTAAAATTAATTAATAAATTAATTAACCTTTAAAAGTACCTGTGTGCTACTGTTTTTTTTACTTTTATTACAATTTTATTTAATATTTATTTTATACACACTGAATACATATTTTTATTTTGTTTTGTTATTAATTTTTGTCTGTCTATTTGACCATCAAAATAATTTTTTATTTGTTTTGTTGCTTTGATGACCATCAATTTAGTTTAATAAATTAAAAATAAATTACATTGTTATGCTGTAACTAGAAAAAAAATAAAATAAAATAAACTTTCGCTTTATAACTATTAACTGTGGTCGGTTTTTTCTCTCCGCAAATTTAATTTAAACTCAAACTTTTAAGCTCATCTAATTGCTCAACAACAAAAACACTGTACGTTTTCTTTTGATAAAATATCGAAAATATCACTCAGTTTTTACTTGCAACAATATAAACAACAAAAAACCAACTAAAATGTGACTTAAAATTAATTTTTATTGCTTAAAAATTTTAAATTAA
The DNA here is from genome assembly GCA_963942525.1 of Ptychoptera contaminata. NCBI lineage: Eukaryota > Metazoa > Arthropoda > Insecta > Diptera > Ptychopteridae > Ptychoptera > Ptychoptera contaminata. Next base: position 35,024,176 of record OZ012638.1, on the reverse strand, counting down.
TGAAAACAGGTTTATTTATTAAACAGGTAAAGATGAAATAAGCAAATAATAATGGAAAGTTAAGTGAGTATATTCTTGGCATTAGATGATAAATTTATATTTTATTATTTATTCAATTTTGTTTATAATAAATAAACGTGCTTTTAGGTAATAAAATATTTGCTATAAAATGTGCAAAAAATGATTCAATCAATGTTTTATATTATTGTTTGCTTATTATACTGTTTATACGTTTCTCTGTTTTTTAAATGTAATATTGTTTTTCTTGGTAATCTGATTTAACTAAAGCCGAATATACCGAACTTTTTAATATTAAATATAGAAATTCAACAACCAAAAAGTATTTCAAACCGGTAAACGAAAATATTACGATGGAATTTACTGTGTCACCAAATAAAAAAGCACCAGCAAGCACCATACAAATAATAACAAGCGAAAAAAAAAATATTTATTTCATTAACACTCTTCTCTACCTGAGTGTTTTTTATTACAATTTAATTAAATTTTATTTTTATGATTACAATTCAGCTGTACAAATTATGTATGTTTTTATTATTTTGTCTTTACTTTTTCCTTAGTATTGTATATATGAAAATAAAAGACAAAATAAATTGATTGACAAAGTTTGATTGATGAGTACGTTTGTTTCTTGTCGAAATATATTAACATTTATAACGTAATTTGTAAGATTAGATGTTTCAAGTGCAAAAAAATAAGTAAATAATATAATAGAAACTAAGTACCTACTGTAAGGAATATTTTCAAAAGCTTTTGATAAGTTTTTTAAAGTATTTACCGAGTGGATATTAAGATATTTTATGGTTTAACACTAGATAAGCACAAAAGTAAATGAAAAATACTTGATTTTGTTTATAATTAGAAAATTATTTATGTTAATATAAGTAAAATAAATAATTAAACACTGTTAATTATATTTTTTTCAACTGTTAATTAAATGAAAAAAGAAATTAAAACTCTAGCACAAAACACACAGCAAACAGAATAATCTTTAAACTTAATGATTGATTAATATAAAAACATGATATTCAAAATACCTGCATAAAGTAATAAATATATAAAATAATAATTCAAAAAACACGTTTAAATTTTAATTAATAATAAATTTTGTATTAATTAAATAATAATAATGTGGTTTAACACCTTTTGACTTGGTAATTTTTATGTTAATTAGTATTTGCGAGGTGAATTAAGTTTATATATGTAATGCTGATTGTATACAATTTGGCGTATTTCTTAAACAAAAAATAATATTTTTTTCTTTATTCACTGAATTTATGATTTTCAAGACAGTGGGATTTAAGGATTAACTTGTGTTTATTTAATTTTTCTTTACAAACAAAAAGAATTTTAAATTATAATTATGAATTGATAAAGGTATTAATTGTAGACATTTTAGTTAAATATATATGTTTAATCACTTTATAACCGTTTAAACTGTATACAATAAATTATTTTGTTATTTATGTTTTTTCTTTAAAAGGTAAATCAAAATTAAATTATAAATCAATAATTATAATAATAATAATAATAAAATAAATACATTCATTCATAAACGATAAGTAAATAAATAAATGTCTAGCCAAATGTTATGTATTTATTAGTAATATACCTTTTACACACTCGTTGTCTGATTATTATTAACATTTTGTCTGACTTTTGATTATATATTTACAATTTTTTATATTTAAAATTACGTCTGTTAACTATAGCTACCTGCTTTAAATTTCATATCATTAATAATTTATTTTATTTTATTTATAAAATTTAAATTATTATTATTATTTTCTGTTTTTATTTATAAGAAATAAAGGTGCAAACAGCAGACAGTTTTATATTAAATTTAATTTTTTCCTTTATTTTTCTCTTGTTTTGCCAATAAAATATTTATTTATTTGTTTTTGTAAGAAATAAACGAAAAATAAAATCTTAAAATGTTAGTAAATTATTAAGAAACTAAAATGATAATTACTTTTAATTACTTTTCTCATTATAGTTGATTTTTATTTTATTGTTTTTTGCCTTTTTTTACCTTATTTAGTGAATTTTTTCGCCTCTTTTTTAATTAAAATCTTATAGCTACTGATTTGTTTGCTGATTGTGTTTATTCGGAGTTTTCTCTTCTTTGTTATACATTTTCTGTATTAAATATAATAAAATAAAATGATAAATAAGCTAAAAATGTTAATAATACTATAGCAGACCATGGATAAATAATTGTAATAAAATAAAAACAACACGAGACACAATATAAGCCTGTCAAATGTCATCATAATGATTGTTTTTTCTCGTTTTTAAATTTTATTATTAACTTTATTAGCCATCCTTTTGTCCTGTGAGCATTAATATTCTACATTTATCATTACAACAGAGAGATAATAAAATACAAATCATAAAAAATCAAGAAGATAAAGTAATGAAAAACAAGACAGCAAAACATTCAAGTAACGATAATTAGTAAAAGGATACCAAGAAGATGACTTTAGTCCTGATGGTGACAATCAACAGCAGCAAGTATAAGGATAATAAATTATTGTATCTTACAGCAGCAAATTGTTTCTTTTTATTATGATGAGGATTTTTTGCTTTCATTATGTTAAATTTAAAATTGCAACTGAATATTTTTTTTATGCGAATCACAATGTCTATAGTTCTGTTAATGATGCAACTTTTAAAGCTGTTAAATTTTTAAAAACGAGCTTAAAACTTGATTATTTAAAAACATCTGTTTGGTATTAATTTGTTTTTCCGGTAAAAACGTGTAATTTATCAGTTTGCGTTTTTGGTGGGAATAAATATAAGAAAATCCTGAAATGATCTTGTTCTTTTGTTGCCAAAAGCTTAGAAACTTGTTCAAAGTATTTAATAATTTCATTCTCATGTTGAATAAATAAGAAAATTTAAGAAATAAAAAGCTTTGCCTAATGTATTATTGTACTTAACATAAATGTGAAAATTATGAATTAAATTGCAATAAATTAATAATAAAAAAAAAAAAACTTTATACTATTCTTGTTTGCTCTATTCACGTTTTATTTATTAAAATAAAAAATATTATGATAAAGTTATACACGTGATACATAAGTCTTGTTTAATATTTATTATCATTATTATTAATAAAAACGATAATAACGATTAACGATTATGTTTAGCAACGTTAATGCAACATCATTAATGTTTATTTTGCTGTATTTACTTTGTTGTTATTATAGCAAAGCTTAATTTATAACATTGTTAGCTACATATGTATACATGTTAATAAATTAGTATTGATTAATGAATAATTAAAGGAAAAAAAATAAACTTTTATGGCTAAAATAAATTTATAAAGACATTTTATTTTGCATAATTTTAGTTATTAACATCGTTTATATGCTGTATTTAGTAATTCAAGTAAGTGAAATTCTATCTAATAAATCAACTAATAAGTTCATTAATTCATTTAAAAGAAAATTAAAAACGATTATTAAGTGATAATTAAGCTTAAAGTATTAAAAAATTAACGATAAAAATGATTTTTCCTTTAAATTGATGGCGCTTATTTGCAATCAGTCAATGTGTCTTTGTTTTAACATTACACATTTTATTTTTTTGGCGCCAGTTATTACACACATAACTCACTTAAACTGCGCAGTTAATTCAATTGTTTATAAAAATAAAAAAACAAAACAAGACCACGCTTGATTCTAAACAAAATTTAAACGCAAAAAAACTGCCATTTAAAACGTTTTACGGTCATTCATCTACCATTTTTATTTAATGAACTTTTCTATGCCAACAAAGAATAAATATTTTCCTTTGAAAAACACTTAAATTACTCAAAATATAAAAATTAGACAAAACAATTTTTTCTTTTGTTTGTTTGTATAATTTTTATTGCGTTTTGTTTACTAAAATTTTCACTTTAAAATGAAACAAAAATGCAGTCCATGCAACAAATGAATTTAATTGATGCCAATGAAAAATTAAGTCAACTTAAGTAACGTTCAAAATGGAAATACGATGTTTCGTTAAGTCATGAAAAATGTGAATAAATTTAATTAAAGAAATTTGATTAAAAGTTATTTTGCGACACCAGAGAGAAAAAATAAAAAATAAAATTTCACGTTTAAAATTTCAGCATTTAAATTTCTAAAACATTTCTAAGAAATTAATAAAATATTATTGTCGATAATTGTTGGTTTGATGAGACTTTTAAAAATTTTTTTTTTTGTTTTATTCAATTTATTTTTGTTTAAGCTGGCTAAATACCTGATTCATCTCTTTTTGCAAAATTGCATCAAAACTGCATTAAAACTGTGAACGCATTAAATCGCTGAAAAAAAGAAGCAAAAACTGCATTTCTCAGTTAGACTTAATTTATTCTAATGTAAATGTCTTTAGATTGATTTGTACTTACGTACTTGAAATTCATCAGATAATAACAAATAATAATAATAATGATATGACAAAACAAAAAAAAATAACGAAAATTTAATTAAAATCATTAAAAAATTGCATAAAAACCTATAAACAAATGAAAAAAACAAAAACCAAAAAACCATTTAACTGCGTCTGTCTGCAATAAAAATTTCTTCCTCTTGCACTTTTGTTGATTTTTTATTTTTGGTTTGTTCTCTTCTCCGTTTTGTTAATTTTATTATTATTATTATTATTTTTTTTTGGCAATTTATTTAAATAATAACAAACAAACAAAAAAAAGAACTCACTTAAATTATGAAACAAACAAAACAAACAAAGATGAAAATTGCATTGCATTGCTTGCATTTAAATTAAATAAAATTATAGTCACGAGACAACAATACGCGACATTAGACAAATAAAAAAAAAAAACAATTTCTATACATGAATTTATATGATTTATTAATATATATATATATAGTTATTTACCAAAAAAAAAACATAAATAAATAAATAAACGTTTAATAATAATAATAAAAGACGAAACTAAAGTGCAGTTAAAAGAGACAACATAGTGAAGCGAAACACAGTATAGGAACTTTTTTTGCAATACAATGTAAAGTAATTTAGATGAATTTGCGAATGTCGAATGAAAAAAATAAAGGAAATAATATTTTTCTGAGATTTTTAATTCAAAGTCATTGTTAGTTTTTTTGACTGATCGTCGTCAATCCGTCAAAAACAGAAGAAAAAAAAAAAACAAAATCCCAAATAAATACTTTATCAAATGAAATAAATCTTCAATTTTAATGAAATAATTTCTGTTGATTGTTTTTACTGATTATCATTTGGCTGGTGTTATGTTCGTATTTATTTATTTATTTATTTTTATTCTCGAAGCAAAACAAACAACCAGTTAAGTGTCAAATGTTTAATTCGTTAATTTTTACTTAAAAGACAAAACAGACTTTGCTTAAAAAATGTGGCTTAATTACGAATTTCAAAAGTGATGAAATAATTTAATAATATTTCTAGTTAATGGTGGTAGTTTTTGGTGGTAAATGTAATTCTATGACGATTAATGTTCGAAGCTTTATAGGGTACAAAACCGTGAAATACGATTAATAAACAATCCCGAAATCACTGATAAATGAGACTTACTTAAGCATCGTTGGAACGTAGCGGACGTCACGATTTTTTACAAATATAGTTACGGATATTGTTTCCAAGTGGTCTCCGAAATGATGTTTTCACAAAGACTGGAACTACCACCCATTGTCGAGCAGTAACTTCAAGTACGGTAGCGAACATCGAAGTTCCAAAAATATTTCTTTACTCGTACAGCAGAGAAATGGAATGCTTTACCAGCGTGTGCATTCCCAAACCAATTTAAAGTCTAACCAACAACTAATGTCCATAAATATCTTACATCCCATCCTATAAATTGACATGGCAGCTCAAAGCTATTCACTTGTCGACTTCACGTCGTAATTCCTAAACATGTCAGAAACAAAGAAACTTTTGACAATCTTTATCACAAGAAAAAAAAAAAAGATTTAAGTATTTTGAATCAACAAAACAATAAAATAAAATAAATAATAATTGCATTTTTTGACTATAAAAAAACCAAAATAAACAACAAATGCAATTTCTCTTTTCATCTTTTTCTTTCAAATTTAATTCATATTTTTTCACAGTATAAACAGTAGCCTGTGTGATGACATTCAATTAATATCGTCTGCATAGTAATCATCATGATCATTATCATCATTATCAACAAAAACATCAACAATATATTTCTTTTGTTTTGTCTGTCTATGAATTTAATTCTTGATTATATAATTTAATCTTGTTTAGATATTTAAATACATTTTTATTAATAAATATATTATATATATGTATATTTATATAAATTATTATCTTTTATTATGTCTTGTAGTTATATTTTTTGTTTGTAAATGGTAATAAGAGTTGAGCACTTTTTTATTATTATTATTTCAATCTAACCTAACAAAAAATAAACAGATGTATTTATCGCACAAAGACGAAGAAATAATTAACATATCATTACGATAGTTATTTTTACTTATTTGTAGCGTAATTAATTAATTAAAATTACTTGTTAAATAATTACTAAATGTCTAAATTTATTTTTATTTTAGTTTTTAAGCCCTGAATACATATTTTTATCGTAAAATAATAGAAAAACTAACCAAAGATATGACCTTAATTGAATAATTATAAAATTTATCTAATAAATTATATAATAGACAGACAATTACAATTAATAATAATATTTCTTATAAAAATATATATATTTAAATTTTCCATAAATTTTCCATTAAATTTTTGTTTATTAAAAGAGTAATTTTAAGTCTCACCTTAAATAGTGTGTTAATCAAGTTCATTTCACTATTTTAACTGTGTCTGTTTAATACATTTAAATTAATTTTTTATTATTAAATAAGAATAAATAAATAATAATAAAATTTCTGTCTGGTTTATAGATTTATAGGAAATTAACATCTTTGAATTTATTTTTGCTTGTTGAAGCTCTAAGTCTGGTTGGAAAAAAAAAAGTTTATTTATTTAAAATAAATCCCGAAAATAATAATAATAATAAAAATTATTGATTCTTGTCTAGAGAGAAGACACACAAACAGATATTTTAACTACTTATATTCTGATTATGTTGATTCTTGTTGTTTTCATATTTTTATTTAATTGTTTTAAATTTATACGGATACTGTTGTTGACAAAAATAAAATAATAAATAAATATTTAAATTATAATAAAAATTTAAACGGTGAAGTGTCAAAAAACAATCAGTCTGGTATCCAGACAGACAGTATTTAAATTTAAATTAAATTATCGAAACGGTTAGTTTAAGTCATTTTTTCTTCTTCTTCTTCGTTTTCGTCTTCTTCTTGAATGTAAAAATAATAAAAATATTAATAAATGTCTTGACGTCATTCTTATTCTGAACTTTCCTTTCACCAAAATTGTTTTTATTATTTAATCAATAAAACTGCATCAAATTACAATGTAATTAATCAATACAAACAGCTACGCACTTGATTTGCGTCATTATTATTATGCAATAATTTCTCTTTATCGGGTTTGTTGTCCTTTTTTCTATGCGTTTAATGATTTTTTCAACGCTAAATTGATTATTAAACTTAATTGTAGTATTGATTAACAATAAATTAATAATTTCGGTAAAAACAATTATTTAATTACCTTGCACAGGTGGTTTTAAGTCGTAATTTCTACCTGTTTCTGCGTTTAAACAAAGTAGCAGATTTATTTTTTATTTTCTTTAAATTCAAATTAAAATTTATTTATATTAAATAGGAATAAATTTAAACAATAAGAATAATTATTTATCAGACGAGACTTGTGTCCCTGGAATACATAACACACGTTCGATTATATTTTAATTAAAACAAACAAATATGAAAAAAAATATTGCATTTTAGATTTTTAAATAAAATAATTAATTGCTAAAAAAAAATTTACTTAACTGCGTTTTATCTAAAAATAAACCAAAAACATGATTTAATTAAAATTTTGTTTTATTACTTTGATTTTATCATTATTGTTGTTGAATTTTTAATATAAGGCGAGACAGAATGGTTTTTCTTTTGGAATAAAATTGTGAAAAAAAAATCCTTGAATTTATTTTAATTAAAAATTGAATTTATTTGTTGTCATTTTTTATTACTTTTTGTTAAGTGTGAAACACACTATTGATTAGTGTATTTTGTATTATGATTTACATATTTTTTTTACCATAAAACAGGTAACAGTGGTTGGTTGTGTTAAAGTTTAATCGTCTTAAGGTTTAATTTTACTTTTGTTGGAATATTACCGGTAATAAAGGTGTTATAAAGGTGTCTTAAGTCACAACAATTCAATATTTCTAACTGAAATGCTTCTCAAAACACTTTTCTAACTAAAATCACCAATTTGAAAATCTCACAGAGTCTACACTGTGATTCATCAAACATTTAAATCATTTCTTGATTAATATTTATTTAATTCTTATCATATTAATACTATTTTATAAATCAAAAAATCAAAATATCTATAAATCGTCTAGAATTGTATGTAATTAAAGTAAAAAAAAAAATAAATAAATAAATTTACACAGATTAGGCATGCATACAGTTTTATGTATCAACATAGAAACTATATTTTTATTTTTTTTGTTTTATTTCACAATAAATTAATATTTTATTTCGTTTAATCATTTATAATAATAGATTAGTTTATACGACTGTATATAATTTATCCTTAAATAACAGCAAGAAAAATAAAAATTTGCAAAACAACATGAGGTTGCATTAAAATAAGACGAAAAAAATAAAAATAAAACATTATATCGGCCACACAGTTGTTATGTTAAGCAGCATATACTAAACTAGGTTAGATTTGTTAATTTAAGTTGAGTACTTTTGTTCTTGTTATTGTTTTTTTTTTGCTGTTAAATACAATTGCATAATCTATGACAATTGACTTAAATGACTAAACATACAAACACTGTATAAACGATTAAGCGACTTAAATCGGAAATTATACTGAAATACATTCGCTTGTCGCGAAATTTTATTTTATTTTTTCTACATACTAATCATAAATGTTGATTATTCGATGAGTTTAAAAAAAGCAGACAAAAATAATGATTGTTGCAATCAAAACAAAACAAAACCGAAAAACAAAAATAAATAAATTTTTTCTTTTGTTTTATTTTTTCTTATTAACAAGTCTGGATTTCCAGTTGATAATGATAATGATGATGATGATGATTATGATGTAGCAGCAGTAGAAACAGCAACAGTAGTAGTTGTAGTAGCTGTAGTAGTACCAGTAGAGTAGAATTTAAGCTGCTTTTTTGTTTTGATTATAATCTTTTTTTTTTTGTTTTTTGGCCACTTTTATTATTATTTTTGTATTTTATTTTTATTTTATTTTTTACTTGTTGTTTTGTTCTTTAAAAAAAAAAAATAAATCAAAGAAAAACAACAATAATATGTGACAAAAATAATTTAATGATTCTCTGATGTTTCTTAAGTGCAATTTGGTAAAGAAAAACAAAAAAAAAAACAAATAATAAGGTGTTTCGATTGTTGTTTAAGTCGATGTTGAAATTAGCCACTCTGTATTAACTTAAGCAGAGTGTTTTACTGGCTTTTTTTTTCGTTGACTTTCATTTTAAATTTATTTATTTATTACCAGAGCTACCTGAGTTATATTATTCTGTCAACAGAAATTAATTATTATTGTTTTAGATCAAAATAATTAAATAAAACAATTAATCAATGTTTAAATAAATTAGTTCACCCTGTTTTTACTTGAATAATAAAAGCTCTAAAGAAATATAAAAATAAAAACAAATGACATTGTATAAAGACTCTTCTTCTTCTTTATTATTATTATTATTATTATTATTATTATTATTATTATTTTGCTAAATTAATTTTTGCATAACACAAGCATTAACTAAAAGAAATAAATTTAAATTAAAAATTCTATCTACTATCCGATTACCAAACTATTTTTTTTTTTTTTCTCTTTTATTTTGTAATTTTATTATAAAATTTACAAACATTAAATGTAACAAATTGTCTGGAAAACTAAAAAACAATTTATTATCCTCTCTGTTTGATTATTTATTTTATTTGTTTTTTTAAAGCGAAATAAAAATTACATAAATTTAGAGAAAATAAATTAATTTTAGTCAGACATATGTAGTTATCTTCGGTTTAACTGGTAGATTGAATGATAAACGATTGATAAGTGTGTAATGATTTGATTTATTTTCTTCTTCAATGATTGATTAAGCTATGTTTTTCGTTTTTTTTTGTTATAAATTACTATGAATTTTTAAGCAAGGTGAAAGAAGCAGCAACAAAAACAGCTTAACCGCTAAATAAAAAAATGACAAACAGTAGAAATACTCAGAACAAATATTTTTAGTGAATAATTTATTAAATTAATTTATTATTTCTGCTCTACTTTATAATATTTTTTTACATTTCTAAGCAGAATAATTAACAAAATAAAATCAAATACTTTCTCTACACACATATTTTGTCATTTTAATAAATTTTCCTATATTTATATTTTTGTTTAATAAAAGAAAATAAATAAACACAAATCAAGGTTATTATTTTATTGTTTTATTTTTTTAAACGTAAATTCAGTTCAAATTACAAACCAAAAAAAAAAAAATGTAAAATAGCATTGTTATGCAAAAATAAAAGGATAAATGTATTCATGTTAACCTGATATTACTTAAGTAATAAATCAATTACTATAAATAATTCTTTATACAAAATGGTAAACAAGTGTTAAATGAATAATAAAATTTTTCACCAATTAGATTAATTCTTTCTAATCAAATTCTTTGTGTAAATTAATTATTCTGTCAGAATATTGAATGCAAAAATTTCTTGTCTTATTCGTGATAAAATTAATTACTTTAAAATATAAAATATAAAAAAACTGTCACTATCATCACATTTACAAATGTTTTTACCATTTCTAACATCATTTATAATGAATTTTATCAAATAAATAACTGTCAGAGATTTGCCACTTTCCATTTAATGCAAATAAAGAAGAAAAAATAAAGTTTTTCTAATACAAAAATGACCTTAATACAAATTTAGATTATTGTTTATTCGCTTCAGGTAACAAAAAAATAATATAATAATAAACATCCAACCACCAAATGTATGTCATTTTATGTAGATTTTTGTTTTGAAAATTTGAAATTTTAAGCAGAAAATTATAAGCGCAAAAAATATTATTAAATAAATTAATGTCTCGACGAATAAATTGCATTAAAATAAACAACAAGTTGAAGGATATTTATTGAATTTTACTTTACTTTACTTTAGTTTATTTTTTTGTTATTGATTAAAATATATATTTTTTTTTCGCTTATTCTAAACTTTAATTTATCGTGTCTAGTCATTTTTGTTTTATTTATATATAAATACATTTTTGCAAAAATATATATATGAATTGATTAACTTTGATTTTTATTTAAAATATAAATTTTACTTAATAAATTGATGATCAAAATGTTTAGAATAAAATTAATAAAAAAATCCAAATAAGATTTAAATCAATAAAATGCGCGCCAAAATAATGAAAAAACAAACGAATAAAACAAACGAATAAAACAAATGAATAAAAATGTTAATTTATGTCAGTTTTAAATAATATATTCTAGGCTAGCTAGACATTGCTTAATTTTATTTTCTTTTAACTGAAATAAAAATAATAATAATAATAATAATAATAATAATAATAATGATTGATAGACCAATTGATTGTGTTGTTATTTCTTGATTATTATTATTATTATTATTACGAATATTTTATTATAATAGTTAATAGAAATCACAGACAGGACATAGATATTAAACGTAACACATTTGTACATAAAATATTTTAATAGACATATGCATATATATTTTATTTATTTTCTTAAAAAAAAGTATTCTTTAAATTAAATTACATAAAAATAGATAAAAATTATTATTATTATTATTAATCGTTTTCGTGTCTAGTTTAAATTGCAAAGTCTCGTCTATATATCAAATATGTGCAAAAAGTGGAATTTTTGGTGTTTTTATCACTCAGCATTACTCAATTGTTATTATTAATTTTTTATATTTTTTTTTTTCAGTTAAATTATCTGCAAAGTTGCTTCTAAACTTTAGTTAATCTAAAAAAAAAAAGCTTTGTTATTATACTAATTTCTAATGTTTTTGACATCTGTTTGAACTTTCAATGATTTTTTTTTCTCTTATTTTGAGCAACAATATTCAGTCATTTTATCTGTTTGTTTAACATAAAACTTTGGATTATATTTTTCTTGCTAAACAAAAATTCTAAATTTAATGGATAAAAGAAATATATATTCTTATTTTTCGGTTCTATTTTATATTATAAATAAAAATCGTCTAAAGTTGTATTTAAACTTGTATCTCGATGATAGTGAATACGATTAGGTCGTTGGCATTTTTTTTTTTGTTCGTAATAATCTTTTTTTATTAAATAATTCATGATGATGATATTGTTCTTCTTATTTGATAGAATAAAAATAGAAGAATAGAATTTTATTAATTTTTTTGTTTGTGTCTAAAATATGTATTTATTTTTCTTCGTCTTCTACTTATATTTAAATTTAAATTGGTTTAACCGAAACAAGTGGAAATTGCTATCTTAATATTATTTAATTTAAATATAAAAAATTGATTGTTTTCTTGTTGATGAAATAAACAAGAGAACCAAAAAAAATTTCCATCATCAAAAAATACTAGTACAGGTCATGGGCTACTGTTACGGTCACGGCAACTACAATCACTTTCTTTCTAAAGTTGTTCTCCCATCAAAACCCTAATAATTTTTTACCTGTTAGCTACTTCCATTTATTTACTTTAATTTTTCATAATTTCCGCCTACAATATAATAAAAAAATTAAATTTTGCACAACAGCAAAAAATAATACAAATAAATCTTCCTTAGTAAAAAATAAAAACAGTCTGCACGATACCCACCAACCACTGTTTGTACCAAATTTAATATTAAAAATTAATCTGACTTCCCTTCTATTTTGTTACGGTCCAAAGCGGTTCATGCTTTCATTGTGCTGTTGAATCCTTTTTTTTTTTTATTTAATTCTTATAAATTTATATAACCAAAACACCAGAATCCACTTTGCAAAATGTATTATATGTTAAGCAGGAAAAGCAAGAAATAACTAAACAGGTTGCCAGTGTTACCCTTTTAAACATGCAAAAAATGTTAATTTCAGCATCTTTTCACCAGAAAATTATTTATTATTATTATTAGCACAGTAAGCTTTTAATAAGTGTTTTATTATTATTATTATTATTAATAAAAGTGCAAACATACACACACACAGAGAGTAAAAAGATCCCAATTTAACCTGTTTATACATTTATTTTTTTCCATTCATTTTCATCCTCCATACAACAATCAAAACCGTTTTAAAAATAAATTTTTATTCATTTCGTAAGCGAAAAAATTATTTTTTGCTTAATTTGTAATTTCATAAAATTATTATTTAATAAATATTAATTTTACAAATTGCTTCCTTTTTCTTTTTTTTTTGTTTGTTTGTTGTTTGAATAAATGTTTACAAACACAATTTACGCACAATTTTGCGAATAGATAAGCTGTGTGAGTGGCTTTTTTGTCATTTTAATGAATTTAACGTGATGCTTTTGACGCTTTTTTTAGGTTATATCAACAGATTTGTGTGTTATTTTTTTCGGCTACTTGAATTTCAATTTAATTTAATTCTTTATTTTATTTTCATTCTTATGTAATCATAATCTTAATCTTAATAATAATAATAATAATTTATTAATAAGTATAATACTAGTGCGTGTGTGCTTATAAATTTGTTTATCCGTTTCTGCTTGTTGATTATTATCGCGTTCCCATGCGTTACTCAATCTATGTCCAGTATATTGTATGATTGTGCGTTTTATTGTGAATATTATCTTTTTAGTTAATTTAAAATAAATTTTTAATCAATATTTACATTGTATTTTTTGCTACTTTATTTCATTCAACAATTTTAGTCGCTTAATTGCTATTATAATATTTTTATCTTTTTTTTTTAAATCATAAATAACTAATGTTGATTAAGTATGTTTTGTGCAAAATAATAGATCTTACATTGTTGCAAAGAAAGAAACCAAAGAATAAATAAAGAAATAAATATAAATCGCCAAATTGGCTAGACTGACCGTCGTTATAAATAATTTTAGATTTTACCATAAAAAGAACACAAAAATGCACTGTGCGGTCAGGAAGAAAATAAATATTCTTTTTGTTTTACCTTTATGACCTTCCAGGTATTTTAACTGTGCTTTGTGTGTGCCCCGAAAACCCGCCAATTTTTTTTTTTTAAAAGAAACAAAAATAATTTAAAACCAAACCTTGGAGAAAACCTTTAATCAAATTTTTATCTCATTCATGAATTTCACAGAAAATTAGCAACAGCAACGCAGTAAAAATAAGAATTTTTTTTTGCTGCTGTTGCTTTTTTTTTTTTGGCCGTGTCTTCCTTGAATTTTACCTTCCTTAATCATAAATCTTTCTAATCTTTTCTTGTTCTTGTTGTTCGTAATTTATGATTTTATAATTTAAGTGGATTAAAGGATGTTTTTTTTTTTTTTTGCTGCTGCTGATGGTGCTCTATTTTTGAATAAGAATCCTTTAACCATTTGTGTGTGGTCAAGAGATTCTTTGATTTAATTTAAATGTTTCTGGTTCTTTACTTTTTTCGTCGTTGTCTCCTTAAATAAAGGGTTAAAATATATATTTAATTATTTGTGATACGGTTGAGTTATTTAACTGATTCTTTGTTAAAGAAAAACAGATATCGTAATTTTCGTTTAGTTTCTCTTGCGTGTGTCTAGAATAAATGTTGTAGGTGGACTTTCAAGACTGAGAATTTAATACTTTTATGAATAATTAGAAAGTCTATCTTATATTTTACGTAACTAACGTACTTAATACGTTAGTTATTATGCTGATAAATGTAAAATTCTTATTTTGCGTTTAATAATTATCCAATTTTATAGAAGCCGCATAGAATATCCATAATTAATTAATAATTATCCATGAAATTTTACATTTAATTGTCGAAAAATATTTTAAATCGTAGAAAAACCATACATATATTTCTAAATAAATAAATAATTATAATTAAAGACAGACAACTAACAGATTTAATCAAAATTATGCAATGCTATTAATAAATGAAATAAATGTTTTTTCTCTAAAGAAAATTTAAATAAAAATATCAGACAATAAAAAAGAAGAAGAAAAAAAGCAGCTAAATTTAAATCCAGGTGATAAATAACAAAATAAATTTATTGAATAAAATCAATAAGATAAGCAAAAAAAAATTTTTATTAAAAATAATAAAAAGCAGCAACAGAAGCATCAATAACAACAAGAGTAACAGCAGCCGCAATAACAACGTACATACATATGTATGTATATCAGTAGCAGTATTAGCAACAGCAAAATAGCATCAACAAAATAAATTATTATTTATTTATTTATTTACAAAAAAAAATAAAAATAAGAATTTTATGTTTCGTTGTTGTTTTGGTTTTGGTTTTGATTAATTTTTTTTTTTTTTTTTTTGTTTTTCTACATAAATAAATAATTAATTAGAAATAATAATATTTAAAGGTGATCCAGCAATGAACATTTTATCATTTACCTGTAATATCTAGTGAAAGAAGTATCTCTAACGAGAACAAAAATTTTTGTTACATTTTTTTTTAATATCTTAAATTCTTTTCATTTTATTGTTATAAACGTAAGTTAATTAAATATTATATCTTAAATTTTTGCTTTTATTAAATTAAATCAATTACAATAGTAATAAAGTAATTAAATAAAATTAATTTCAATGTATAAACCGCAAAACGCGCACCAATTTACACTTATTTATATAGAAAAATTGTTTTCTTATAAAATAATTTAAAGTAAAGTAAAAATTATTTAAAGTAAAGTAAAAATAAATATTATATTATTCACTCTGCGTGTAAGTACTGTACATACAAGTATAAAATTTCATCCTCCAAAAAAAAAAAAAAAAATAAACACACAAATTAAAAGAAAAAAAAAACGTTAAAACTTCTGAACAAACACAACAGTTCCTATGCAGTGTTAGTGGAAGATAGATGTTTATTTTTTATTATAACGAAATAAATAAATAAATTAATAAATAAAATAAGAAGAATAAAAATAAATAAAATTTAAATAGAAGAAAATTTTACTAAATAAATAATTAAATTAAATAACGATCGCGGGTTTAGTGAGTTTTAATTGATTTTTTTTTTTGTTGGTTAAGAAATTTTCGTTTTTCTCGTAAGAAAGTGTTTAAGAAAATTAATTAATTCGTTGATTTTTCTTATTTTGTTTTTTTTTTTTTATTAATTAATTAATTAAATATATTAAATTTTGAAACAAGAAAAATGCAAAGAAAAACCCCAAATAAAGTGATTTTATATTTGTTGTGAGCGAAAATAACTGAGTGACATTTCGTAACGAGTTTTCTTTTCAAATTTTATTTAAATTTTTTTACTTTTTCGTTTATCGGTTTATTAAATTTAGGTAAATTTTTTTAAATATAATTTAATTAATATTTAGTAAAAACGTAATATTGATTATTTGTGTAAATTTTATTTAATTAAAGAATCGTTTTTAACGTGAAATCAAACAGCGAAGAGTTAAAAAAAACTGTGCGCGTATTATTCTCGCTGTGCGATCATTACTTTAATTATTTTTTTTACAAATAAAATTAATTAATAAATTACTGTGTTTAAAAAAATAAATAATAATAATTATTTCTCTTTTCTTTTTTTTTTCGCACAGATAAAAACCCAAAAAAAAAAAAAACGCAGAAATTTTTAGCTCAAAGAAATATTCAATTTAAAGAAGAAGAAAATTCAATTAAACAATAAAGTGTTTAAAAATAATTAATAAGTGTTTAACAAGTAATTAAAATAAAAAATTAAAAATGAAGTTAAAAGTGATAAGAAAAAATAATAATATGTTATTAATATTCGGTATGGTAATGTTTATCATTTGTGTAATATTTGATGATCATCAAATGGTTAATTGTATACCAACACCATCAACGGCTACATTACAATCATCAATTTCACTTGCAAATGCAATGTTACCATCAACCGATCAATATGGTAATTTAATACCCGGTGGTAATCCATCACAAAATACAAAAATTATTGATATGAATAATCCAGATCAGACAATATTATCAGCATTTGGTTTAAGTAATGAAAATTTAACAGCATTAAAACAAAAACAAAATGATTTTAAGGCAAAGAGTAGCCGTCTTAATGGTATTAATGGTACAGCATCATTATATGAGGAACCAGTTGAATTTAAACGTAACGATACATTTAACACATCTAGTGTACTACAGCAAATGCAGTAAGTATTTTTTCATTTTTAACAATTTTATTTCATATTTTTCTTACCCAAAAAAAAAAGTAAAATCACGAAAAATATTTACTCCGCACAAAATCGCATTTAATATTTTAATCATCAACTCATTTAAATAAATAATTTACTGAATTTATAATTATATTTATATTTTTAGATCAGACAATTTTATCTGTATAAAAATCTGTTTTTTTTTCTTTTTGCGCTATTATTATTAATTTTCATTTAGTCTCTGTCTCTCTATTTCTTGTTTATTAATAATATTTTTTTTCTGTTTTATTAAACGCGAAAACTGCATAAATAAAGTAAAGAAAAAAATTAAAAAATAAAATCATAATTAGCAAGACGAAACAAAATAAAATAAAAATATTTCTTAATTTTATAAATCGTAAATCATAAATATTATTTTTATATTTTTTGGTTAAATGAAATCTTCATAAAAAAAAGACACAAAAAATGCATCAAAAAAAAAAACGCGAAGCGATTATTCAAAAAAATTTGTTTTTTATTAAATCGTTTTTTGCTATTTTTATATATTGGAATACTTTGTGCAAAATTTAAATGTATTTCAAGTGGAATAAAATGTAAAATTTCTTATTTTGAAGCAAAAGAAATTTGTCGAATTAAATTAAATGAAAATTATGAGAAAAGTTGATTGGACTTAGGTTTTGCGAATGTTAAACGTGTTGTGCACACTGTTTACAGTGTAAAAATAACACGAGGTATATTTAAATTCATTTATATAAAAAAAATAAGCCGACAATTCTTATCTAATGTCATCAATGTAAAGTCAATAAATAAATTTATATTCAACGACGACAATGATAAAACATTATCCGTCTAGCAAGTGTCTGCTTATTGTTGATTAATAGAGATACCTGGTGTTACTTTCTAATTCTAATACGTCACTTATCATTTCTTTTATTTTTATTACTTTAAGCTTAAACTAAGCTAATATATTTGTATTAAATTAAATAAAAATTAACATAAGTACAAGGTAATTCACATAAACTGACTTAACTCTAGTTATTGCATTAATCCAAAAACAAAAAAATTAAGTTTAAAAATTTTTTTATTTAATCAAAATTTAAGTAATTTATTTATTTTTTTTGTTTACATTTTTACTTAAGATAAACACGATTAAATAGTTTTCTCTGTTTCGTGAACTTTATTTAGGCCGTCAGTTAAAAACCAATCTACAACTCAACTACGGTAAAATTAATATTATTTATATAAATTTATATAAATTCCAATCAGATAAATAATCAACGATAAATTCCACTAAAATTCGTGAAAATAACGCTTCATTCATTCATTCTTTAAATTTATAATAATAACAATAATAGCAGAACAAAAAAAAAAGACTCATTCATTCATAAAACGACAACAATAACAATAATAAACAAAAAAAAGCAACAATATTGTTTTGTTTTCTTAACGAAAAAAAAAAACAAAACAATATTGTCGTTGAAAAATTCTTTTGTTTTATCTAAATAAAGTCAACGCGAATAAGAAAATAAATAATGTATCGCAGCGCATGGTAATAACTCAGTTTATATATTTTTTTTGTCTACTTTTTGCTGCTGTTTTTTTGATTAAAATAAAAATGTGACAAATGAAATTGTGTTAAAGAAAAGAAAAGAAACTAATGTCGTGTTTAACGAAAAACGCACGTAGTTTAAATACCAATAAAGTTGTTGATATTGTTGTTTGTTATCTATTCTGATTGATGGTACGAGATGATCTTTGTTTATCTATGATTCATAATAACGTATTCATTATTACTATTATGGTTTTGCCGGTCTAAATGCCTGGTAGATTCAGAATTAAAACAATCAAATATAACTACAGGTATTTAGTTTTATTAACGTAAACTATCCTTCGTTATTACTTTGATTAAGCTTCGTTAAGTTGCTTAAAGTTATGAACCACTAGAAAATAAATTTCCTAAACATTCTAGTGATTTAAAATAGCTAGAAAATGCATCAAAAACGCAAAAAATACAAAAACCCATCTGCTCCTAAAACATAGAAGAAATATCAAAGAAATAAAAATGCAGAAATTTTTCACTTGCCAAAAACAAAAAAAAACGAAAAAACAATTTATTTGCAAAATATTAAAATGTAATAATATGAAAAATAAATAAAATGTGAATAAAAATTATTTAATTAATTATATTTACTTTTTTTGGCACACAGTTAAATCATTTTAACAACATTGTTGTGATCACACCGCATTTAACATTTTACATTTTTCCTTTCTTTATATATATATTTTGGTTTGCGATTTTTTTTTATCCAAAATAATTTTGAATACAAGAAGAATTCATACATTATAAATTATTTAATATAAAATTTGCCAAAATGCATTAATAAATATAATAAATAAATGAATAGACACGTGCACGTAATAATGCTATAAAAATTTTCGCATTAGAAATATTACTGCTTGGATTATACTGCAGACATATCTAAATATATAAATATTTTTGGGTTCTTTCGCGTTTTTTTTTTTGATTGTTATTCGACATTAAAGCACAAAATATATATTTTTTATCTACAATTATTTTATGTAAAAGCTTTTGGGAGTATCTTCCAATTTCTAGCTTGAGACATGAATGACTCAAAAAGAATGTTTTTAAACAAAATTATCCTACAGTAAATTCTATCCATAAAATTCGGTATAAATTCATTAAAAACACGTTAAGTATGTTTGTAAACAAAACGTTTAAATAATATATTTATTCTTTTCACATTAACAACCAACCGTACCATCGAAGATGATTCATATCTGCATAAGCAAATGCAATTTTATTTTTATCTTCTTGTATATAAATTACAATTTTAACAAACCAGATGAATCATCTTATTTTTATAATAAATTTATTTTTTTTAAAAAAATAACAGCAGAATGGCCTTTTCTTTTCTTTTCTGGTTTCTTTAATTTTTCTTCTTATGATTGCCACAAAATTCACTTACTCTCTTGTTAGAGTATCATGTACTTGCTGTTATTATTATTCTTTCTGATTTTAAATATTTATTCACTTCGTGTTTGTTCTTGTTTTTTTGTACCTTAATATTCTTATTTATTTTTTTTAATTTTTACCATCGCGTCGTTGTCTTTAAATTTCTTTTCTTATTTTTTTTTGTTTATGTTCTGTTCCTGTTGCTGTACTTCTTTGTTTATATGTTTTTAAATGGTAAAACAAGTGACTGTGTCTGGTACAAGTGAACTTGAGTAACTTTTGTCTGGGACAAGTTCTTCTTGCATGACTTCCACTAAGTCATCCATGTCGATTCTTTCTTTATTTTTTTTTTTAATCCATGTTTAAGTACACTTTTTTTATTTATTATCTTTTAGTTGGATTTTTAATTTTCTCTTTTTTTTTTACATCTTGTTCCTCTTTTATTTCTTTATTCGTTTTCAATTCTTTTTTTTATCAAGATTTGTTCTTATTATTTTATTTTTGTTACTCTTAAAAATCAATTCTAATACCATGAGTACATGAAGAATAAATTTTAATTTTATTAACAATTATGAATAAATTACAACAAATATAAGTTATCATTAGACATGCGCAAATCACTTAAAATAATTTAAATGAAAAATGAAAAAAACAAAATTGCGCAAATAACTTTCAAAGTCACTTAAATAAAATTTTTTTGTTTTTGTTAAATATTATACAAGAAAATTTATATGAATAAGAAAAGCAGAACAGAAAAAAAAACTTGTTTATCTATGCAACAGGATTAAAAAAACAAAAAAGCATTTAAGTAATGTTAAGTCATGCTGCTGCAAAAAAAAAAAAAACAGTTAATTATTTTTTAAATGATTTGTCATTAAAGTAATTATTATAATTTTTTTATTTAAAAAAAAACAGCGATAAATACTTATAATGGGTTTGTTTTTCCTTCTAAAATGTCTAAATAATATAATTTTATTTATTTATTTATCGAAAAATTTAAACTATAAATACTTGTTTTATAATAATTAAAAATAAATAAATAAATTATATATGTTTAGATATAAGTAGACACAATAGGGCACAGCAATAGCAACAGCAGACACATCTAGACTTGCCTTTAAATAACAAGTCTAGAAATATATTTTAATGAATTGAAAAACACGATATTCATAAGACAGATAATTTATAAAATTTTCTTATTAATTTATTAATTAATTAATAAAGTGGAATTGTGCAACGTAGGAATTTTTTTCTGTTGCTGTTGTTGTTCATAAGTAGTTAATAAAATTGTCTGTTTTTAGCCAGCCAGCCACTCAATATTAGTCTAGAAATGTGGTCATGGAATTAATAAATATAGAAAAATAAAAATTGTAGATAAAATGTTAGACTTAGATACGCCTACCCAACAATACTCTGCAGACATGAAACTACATTTTTATTGAGTTTTTTCCTATTATTTTTTTATTTCTTATGTATAATACTCGTTTTGTATTTAGATTTTCAATAATAATAATAATATTAATAATAATAATAATCATAGGAAAGAAAATAAACAAAATATTCTGTTTAAAATAAAATAAAAAAGTAAGAAATAATTTATTTTCCTCAAGGCAAGTCTTATGACTTCTAGACAAGATAATGTTCAGTTACTTGGTACTCGTTTCTTGTTTCTTCTACTTCTTCTCCTGTATCTTTTCTATTTTTATTAATTTAAAATAGCTAAACGATAATTTATGGCTTTTCATGGTCTACGAATTGTTTTGTTTTTTAATTGCACAATAAGAAAGTATCGACTTAAGTAATAATTTCTTTACGTTTAAAGAAAATATAAAATTGCATCTAGAAAAGCTTGAAATTTAATATGAATGAAGTATGCGGCAAATTATTATTTGAATTATTTCAACTAGATTAAGTCAAACTGTTTTTCATTTGTTTAATGAATTTAATTTTTCTTTTATTTTTTTAGATATGAACAAAGTCTTTTAAAATCTATTCGTGATGGCATGGAACAGATATTATTACGTAATACATCTAATCAGCCAACACGTCAGTTACCATCAGATGTATCAACACATGATGTTTCTGTTTATCCAATTTGTAATTATAATTTTATCTTCCTTTTTTCTTAATTTAATTGATTTTAATTGCATTTCTCGATGTATTACTTAGGCGGTGCACAACGTAACACCAATGATACAGTTTTGGGGAATAGTGATACATGGAATTTATATTATACACCACCAAATACCTATAAAAATCGTTATGTTAGCTCAGCTATTTTACGGTAATTAATTAATTTCATTTATTTTTATTTATTAATTATTAATTTGTTGTTTTCGTTGTTAGTTTATTCAAAATAATTCCATCGAATGATCGACGCAACACAACAACCAGAAATGTGAACAGTGGACAAGTGGCTAATAGTAATATAACTGATTGTTCACCACCAATTGATGACTTGATTCGTGTCACAATATCAGTTTATATTAAGAAAAATCGTAAAGGTAAATTTTCTTTTAAATAATTTTGTCGTTAAATTAAATTAATTATTATTCTTTATAATAAAACAGAACGCAGGAAGCGTATGTGCAGCAGCATTATGGTATCAAAATCATACAACGGTTGGATTGACTTGGATGTTAAAACGGCAGTAAAATTATGGGAGAAACAAGGTCGTAACTTTAGCTTAGCAGTTGATGTACAAGATCAGGATGAAAATGTTTTACGTGCGATTGATTACTTTGTACAAGCTGATTGTTCATCAAGTAAGTTAAAAAAATATTTAATATTTTAATAAAAATTCTTAATTAGAACGTGCTGTTGTCGCGTTAATATTTTCAAATTTTCTATAAAATTTTCTGTAATTATATATTCGTGTCTGTTTCCTTCTCATTTTTTATTCTATTTTGCAAATAATAATTATTATTAATAATTAAATCGTATAGAAACTTGAATGAAAAAAAAAATTCAAAGAATTTCAATGAAATATGTTTTCCCACGTTAAACGGTTGTTATCATTATAATTTTTTTTTTTTGTTTTTTTACGTTTTAATTTATTTATTTCGCCACTCAGTCTAAATAGTTTTTAATTACAAAATAAAAAATCGTCTACGAACAGCAGAATTAACATATAAATTTATTTTATTAACAAAAAAAAAAAACACAAAATTACAAACATTTTCTCTGTTTATTTTATTTTTTTTGCCTCTTTTTTTACATGCAGCAGTGCCGAACAGGGTATTTAAAATAAATTTTACAAATTTTATTTCACTGTCTTTTTAGTATTTTTAATTAAAATTAATAATAATTATAATTAAAATCGTCTTTTTACTGTTTGTTGTGTCTAGTTTTGTGTATTGTTTGATTTTGTTACGTTTTTAGTTTTTTTTACTGAATCAACAGAATTTACTTTATTTATTATTTTAGCGTTGGTTTTTTTTTATGTTTTATGTTTTGGTTTTAATTTTTTATTTATTTTTAACAAAAAACGAAAGAATTATAAATAAATAAATAAATAAGTGTGTGTGTGTTTCTTTTTATTGTTATTTTTGAATGAAAAGCACTTTTATCATTATTTTCGTTATTATTTTATATTTGCGCTTTTTTTTTTCATTAACAGTAGTAATTATATAATTATTAATTTTTATTATTATTTAATTATAAAACCACGTGTTTTGCTTTAGATTTTAATTAAAAAAACCAAAAATTAATGCTTTAAAAGTAAAGTAAAAAATATTTCACTCAAATAATTTATTTTTTTCACTCAAAATTTCACTCAAAGTTTTTTTTTTGCCATTTTACTTTAATACTTTGCTGATGCTGTTGCTTCTTTTTGTATTTCGAAATTTTTAAAATTTTTAATTTGATTATATAAATTTTGTTTTTTTTTTTTTATAATTAGATCAACCTGCAATTCCGTGGAACTTCTATAAAGAACAGCTCGCCTACAATGCAAATCAAATGGAGTATTTGCCCCGGTAAATTAATAAAAATTTTAATTTGGAAGAAAGAAATTTTTAATTATTTATAAAATTGTATGTTACAGGTTCCCAAGATTAGATGTACAAGTAATTGATTTTCCAATATATCCAGTACGTCATTTTCAACATCATCATCATCATCACCATCATCGTCGTGTTAACACAAACAATGATTACTATCAAATGGACGATTTGCAACTATTAAGAAATCAATTGGCTAGTAATGAGGTGACAACTGTACAACCAGCTACAGATAATGCAGATTTTCAATTGGGATCATCAACAGCAACAATGAACACTGACCAGCAATCCGTTGAACAATTGAAATTTCATCAAAAACGTCATTTACAGAAAACTCATAATCACCATTTGGATCATCAAGATCATCATAATGTCCATAGTCATCATACACAGGAGCACCAGCAACACCATAATATTCCACTTAATTATCAACATCATCAGCATCAGCAGAATCAGCAGTCAAATGAAAATTACAATGAATAAATTTGTTGGAGAATTTATTATTCAATGAAAACAAAACAATTTTTTTTATATATCTATCTATTTTATCCAAAAGGCAAACAAGTTTTTTTAGCATTAGTAGCCAGATTAGAAGTTCTTAAAGACCATTTAATTAGTTTTTTTTTTTTTTTTGTAGTTTTGTAGTGTAAATTGTTTGCTTTATCTTATCTATATTTTTTTATATTTGTAAATAGTGTGACGTAGTAAGGGCAGGAAATGTAAATTTAAATTTAAATTTAAATTTAAATTTACATTTTGATAAATTTGCTTCAATTAAAATTTTTCTTATAAAATAATAATTAATCAACATACATAATGATTATAATTTTGTAAATATTATTATTGATTTTTTTCTATTATTATTATTATATATATATATATTTTTTCTTTTATGTTTATTAAAATAATTAAGAAATTAATTAACAATAATAAAAAAACAATGAATGAGAAAAAATTTTGCAATACATAAAAATTATTATTATTCTTCTTGTTTACATTTTTTTTTTTTACTTATTTACATTTCTTGTTAATTTTGCTTCTCATTTCTTTATTTTTGTGTTTTGATTTCTTAATTAAATTAATAAACATATTATTAATTAATTAAAAAAGAAAAAAGAAAAAAAACTTAACACGTTATGTTCCTCTCTGTTTATTCTAATTATTTAATTATTATTATTATTATTATTATTTTTAATTAAATAATTAAGAATATAATTTTTGATTTTATTGAAAAAAATTTAATTAGTGACAAAAAATAAAAACACACCGAAATTTTTTGTGTGTTTTTTCATTATTATTATTTTAATTAATTAAATAATTAAGAATTTTTGTAATATAAAATTTATATATGTATTTAAATAATTATAATTAAGATGAATTTAGAGAATAAAATTTTAAATTATCATAAGAATGAATAGGAAACCAACAAAAATTAACTTTGTGTTTATTTTAATTTAAAAATCATGTATGCTTGGCGATTTTTGACCGAGTGTCAGTTCTGCATCGATAATTTATTGAATTATATTTTGATAATCAGTTTTTTCTTTAATTTTAATTTTTATTCACATTTAAATTATGAATTGTTTTAAGAATATATTTGCACCACCGTGTATGTGCGAACGACACAAACCGAAACCGTATCGTCCATTAACAACGTTAATTCTAGATTGTTGGCAACGGGGATACTGTCGACGGCCGTACAACATATTTATTCTGCATGGGAAATTATTCGAACAGACGATGTGTCGATGCATTGACGATAAGGATCTTAATGTGATTTTTGAATTTTTAAATACAAGAACATTAACAACCGTGGAAATTACGTATATTTCATTAACGGATATACAATCAGTGAATTTGATAAATTGTCTTAAGAATGTAGAATGTATTAGTTTGGCTCATGTTAATCTGCCATTAGCCGGAATTAAAACTTTAGCGACAATCGCATCTCAGTGTTCTGTTATCTCTTTGCGATTGACTGGCAATATATTTACGCTAGAGCATGCAGAGAATTTACGAATATTTTTATTAAACAATAAAACAATTGTTCATTTGGACGTGGGATTTTGTAATTTGGATCATGTTCGGTTTGCAATTGTGGCCGACGGAATAATTAACTGTCTTCAACTGAAAGCAATCGACATGAGTCGTTTGATCACCATAAACGCGCATAATATCGTTGACGAGTCAAAAATCTCTATGATAATCGCGATAATATTAAATCGATTAAAATTACAGGAAGCACATTTCAAGCACTGTTTTTTGGATCAACACGACATGATTCCAATTGCTGAGTATTTGCAATTACCACTGCAACTTGTATATTTGGATTTGGGATCCAATAAAATAGGAGCGGATGGCGCAATAACAATATTTAAGGCTCTGAAGCACACACCGCATTTAATCGGTTTAGACATTTCGAATAACAACATAGGACATTATGGTGGAGAATCTATTGCCCATCTGTTGCCGTACACATTTTTGCGTTATTTGGATATTGGACGAAATAAAATCACCGCTGATATTATGGAACTTATTCTGAAAACAATTAAAAAGCCACATCAAATCCGTATATTAAATATTGTCGATAATGATTTTGATTATGCTGTTGGAAGAGTATTACACCGGCAAACTGAAGCATATGTTCTACTGTTGCAATCAATTGATGTTTGTGTTACCTATGACAAGGACGCTGATGGTTTTCGTATTGTTCCGCGTTATAACGATAATGCAGAGTATAATTATCGTTATCATCGAGCGACCCCATTTTATCGCATAAACGATAACACACCAAATCTTCAATGGCACAATGTTATGCGATGTGAACTGTTAGTCAATGGATTATTCATAGATCCAATTTTTCTTGATCGAAATGGCAGAGTATATCGTATCAATCACTTTGGTGATATAATAGAACCAGAAATACATAAAATTTATAATTTTGATTGAATTTTTAATAAATAAATATCCTTTTGATTATAAATAAATCCGTTTATAATAAAATAAATAGCAGAAAAGAGTCACAAATGAGCCCTTTTAATATATATATTTAAATACCATAGTGAAGGAAAAACCATAATACAAAACAATTCCACGTGGGTTAAGTTATATCGATTGATAATGGAACAAGACATGCGCCTATCTGGAAGTTAACTAATAAACAAAACTATAAAAATCCAAAAAAAAAAAATTGATTATAAATTACTTCTTCATAATCAAACCATTGTTTTGCTTTGTTATACCTGTATATACCCGACAACAATACAGATATTCTTAAATTTCAACTCAAAAATGCAACCTTTTAATCGTCTTCTTCCTTTTAAATAAAACACAAAAAGAAATATTCTTTGATTTTACGTGGATTTTACACCTTTGGTGTTTTATTTATCAAACAAAAACAGAAATACAGTAATACAGGAATGTATTATTTGTGAAAAATCATCAACAAACATATTTATCCTATCTAACAATATTAATATTACCAATTGAATGACAAAGCAAAGAAAATTAATAGAAATAGAAACGAATTTGTATTTGTATTTTGATTGTTTGCTCTTTTTACACCTGAACCAGCCAAAAAAATAAAATGTAATAAATAATTAAATTAAAAAAAAGACAAAGAATGATGGGAAAAATTACATTGTGAGAGTTTTTCGCTTTTTGTTGAACAAGTGAAAAATAAGCTCAGCTTACTCTGGTTACTCACAAGTAGGGGATGTTATGTTTGAGCTTTTTGAAAGACAACATTATACTCATTCTCAGGTTTTATTCTCCATGTCGTATTGAGTACCGTCAAAAGTGATGTAATTTTAAATTCTTTTCTTGAAAGTACTTATGTCCTTTTATGTAAAAATATATATCGAAAAGATAAAAACCAAAACAATTTACCCAATTTGAAGGGGTGTATATACAATGTATGTATATAGAATGAAACAATGTAATTTGTGTCATGCTCAGCTCATCATCATTATCAGAAGGCACAACCATCACCACCACCATCAACAGTAGTAGTAGCAATAACAGCAGCAGCAGCAGCAAGCTTATCACCATCGGTTTTTTTTTTTTTTTTTGGATAGGGAATTTATTTGTTATTTTCTGTTTTTCCAGTTCTATTTGCAATAAAAATTCTCACAACAGTCAAAGCGATCATCGCACAGACAAGAACTTTTAAGCATATTGCAGTTGTACATCATAGTTGAAATAGATTAGACTGAATTGTTTCCTATTCGTATATAAATGTTAAATAAAAATTGATTAATTCAGTGAGAATAGAAAGGTTTTTTTTTTATTTTATTTTTTGTAGCTTTTAGTGCAATTTATCAAGGGTGAAAAATATAAAATTAAAAAACGTTTTTATTTTATGGTGAAAAATTCGCTTGCCCTAGACAAATAAAAATTTTTATTTTTCTTCTAAAAAACATTTTCCGAAAGTTATTTTGTGTTTTGTGTTTCCTTCGTTGTGCTTTTTGGGTTATTTTTGTTAATTGTGCTTCGTGTTCTCTAGTGTTTTTAGTGTGAAATCATTTGTTTACTATAGATAGGTATAGATTTAAGCGGAAATAAGTAACAAATTACAAGGAAAAAACCGAAAATAAATAATGGATACAGGAAGACGTAATACAGCAACAGAATTTAGTTATATATTACAACGACAGGTATATTAATTATTTGTTTGTAATAAAATCTATTAAAATGGAAAAAAAAAATTAATTTAAAAAGCCTGACCTGCCCTTAGTGAAAACAGTTTAGGTGGTTTTGTCAACACAAAAAATGGTACAATCCGTATCTGGTATAATAATTCGTTTCGTAAATTCAGATAGTGGAAAATATTATAAAATAATTTAATTAAATTGGATAAATATAAATAACAAGAAAGATATTCTCAAAGATAAAGAACTTTGGGTTAATTTGATTAATCAAAGGAAAAATACCTTCAGTTTGTGTAATTTCTATCCTCCGGTTATCAAGTTTCATTAATTTTCTTGAAGGCTTTTTTTTTTTTGGTAGTTCTTATCGTCGTTAAAGCTTAACTATGTGTATCAAGTTTATGGAAATTGTTGCTTATCAAAAACTTGAAAAGATGTACTCTGAACATTGAAGAACCTTTTGGGAGTTTTGAACTCAATAAATCAACAAAACATATAATTTATATTTATTAATTATTTTTGTTGATGTTTATTGGTTGTTTATGATGTAACAGCTAATGTCAATATGATTAAGCTCCTGTTTAAATAAATAAACTCATCTTAATAACATCTGTTACAAACACTGAGAACCATTAAAATCTGCACCAAAGAATTAACAAGAATATCCCCTAAAAGAAATATTCAAATTGTCTTTAACAATGTTGTTGCCGCTGTTATTCATTAATTTATTCCATCGTTATATTTTTAAATTACCTTTAAATCACCTAACGAAAATACATTAAAAATATATATATATATTTATATACTATATGGTTTCTCTAGTAAAATAAGGAAGAAATATATAAAACAAATAAAATTATATATAAGAACAGAAAACAGAAGACATAATTTTCTCATATATTCATAAAAATGTAAATTTACGCATTTTCTCATTGTGTGCTTTTCTTCTATTTTTATTTCTTCATTTATTTATCATAAATTTTTTTTTCCGTTTGTTTTTTCGGTTTTTTCTGTCTAAATATTGATTAAGAAAACGTAAAAATAATATCTTGTTGGTTTTTCGCTTCGCTTTTGGTATTTTTATTTTTAATTTTCGGCAGCAAAACAATGAGAGCAGGAGAAAAGTTTTTTTCTTTCTGCAAGCCTGATAACTTCTTTATTTAACTCCTGAGTGATTTAAGGAAACGAAAAG
This sequence comes from Ptychoptera contaminata, assembly GCA_963942525.1. Lineage (NCBI taxonomy): Eukaryota > Metazoa > Arthropoda > Insecta > Diptera > Ptychopteridae > Ptychoptera > Ptychoptera contaminata. The sequence goes on along the minus strand of OZ012638.1, from coordinate 34,993,912 downwards.
TAAAGAAATGCGAAAGTAGTATGGGATTGTATATGTTCTTTCATTAAATTTTATTTGTCTTTAATTTAAATTTTAATTTTTAAGATAAATAATAATTCGTTGACGTTGATTTTGCCTGGTCGAAAAGGTTACCGAATACTTTTAAAAGATGACAAAGAAATACTCTTGGTTACTTGTTGAATTACAAATAGTGGGATCATAAAGTGGGTAGTTTGTTTTGATTTTCGTTTTTCATTCTTTTCTATTATTTTCACTTTGTCGTGTAATATTATTTCTGTTTGTTTTGGACCCTTTAAGCGACGATCAAATGAAAGAGCTTTCACTTAACAAAAAAATAACAAAAATTATTTTAAAAATCGATTAAATAAAATTAAATTTTTCAAATTAAAATATAAACAGCTTAAAAGCTTAATGTTTTCACATAATTTTTATATAATAAAATAGAAACAAACCCCTTGAATTCAGTCATCAAATTGAGTTTTATATAACAAAAAGTATAAAACATGACAAGCGGTTTATTAGTGTAATGACGACGAACAGAAACTTTAAGGGTGGTTTATTGTTACAATTTTTCTTTAAAAACCTTTTCTTTTCTTTTTCTAACAAAAGAGATTAATAAATTTTAATTATACCATTTTCATTGTTTTACTGTTTTATTGTTGATAACAACAATAATTTTTTAATTAATTACTTATTTAAAAATGAAAAAAACATAAGAGAATTCCTGAGTGTTTGTCACTTAAGTGTATGTATGTATATCGTCCACTTGTTTAGCTATTTATTTATTTAATTAATTATTTATTAAGAAATTTTTGTGACCTTTTTAGAAGATTACTTTGGTATTTCTTATATTTTATTATATGCTCACTGGGTCACGGTTATTCATATTTTTCTTCAATTTTTCTATAAAGTGTTTTTATTTATTTATTTATTCCTACTAAACCCATCTGCTGTATATGTGTGGTGTCTCAACAAGTTCTGCAATTTATATTTTTTATTTTTTTTGCTGCCTCTTACATAAAAGAAAATGTCATTTTGATGCATTTGAATTTTATTTCGCTTTACTTTAATTTATTTATATTCAATGCAGATGGAAAAATTTTTATTTTTCATTATTCTGTTGTATCGTCAATACTGCTGCTGATGCTGTTTGCTTTTGTTGTTGGTTATTTAAAGCGCACAAAAAAATGGGAATATTGGCATTGGTGAAAGCACGCTTTATGAGTAACAATTTGTAAGGAATCTTTTATTGAATTTGTTGTTTTCTTCTGAATTTGATTTATTTTCCAACTACGTGACCGACACGTTTTTTTTTTTAATTAATTAATTATTTGCCTTAAAAACAGCTTTAATGTTTGCGATTCTATAAAAACAATATTTGAATAGAAATTTTATTTATTAATTAAATTTATTGTTTATTTTCATTATTTTTAGGCAAGTGATGACTCGGTTGAGGCACATGCTTTTGATGATATTAAATCATTGATAAAGGTTTGTAAATTTATTTAATTTACTTTTATTATTCTTTATGAATTCACCTGTCATTTACAAATTGATTTATCATAATTATTATTTATTATTATTCAGTTGTATTGTAATTATTTTTATTATTGTTTTCAATATCTGAATAAACAAATTATTTAATAAATAAAGGACTCTTACTCTTGCCGAATATTATGTCATAACTTTGACAGCAGCAAGTGCTTTTTCAATACTTTTCCATGTTTCATTGGAATTTATTTATATTAAATTTTATTCTAACAAAAGGAACTCATTTACCAGATATAAAATAATGATTAAAAGGATCCAACATTAAGCAATATAAATACAAGAAGTAAAAAGAATAAAAATAAATAAAATCATTAAAATCTAAGGAAAAGAATAATCGTAAAAAATGTTAAACGAAAAATTACTTCTTTTTTTTTGTGGTAAATAAACGACCGTAAAAGTTTATGCAAAGAAAGAAAGAAAAATAATAATAATAATAATAACGTACACAAAAACCACTTAATCGATGTATTAAATGAACGAGAATACACCCAACCATTGCAAAAAGAAAGAAAAATTCAATTTAATTCACGAAAATACTGGACCAAAGTAGAAAAGTTTTATATTAATTATTTTTTTGACTTAATTTAAATTTACAAAATGGAAAAACGGAAAAAAATGTAAAATTTCGTGCGCGTGATCAAATTTGTTATCATTTTTAATTTATTATCATTTTAAGTGAGAGTCATTCCTTTCTAGAGACACCCATTTCCTTGTTGTGTTATTTATTTTTACTGATATTTAGAATTTGCCTCTAGACAACTGATGAATATTAAATATAAGGAAATGATGACTTGATCATGGTATGATAGTGATACCATACACAAAATGTCACAAATGAAAGTAGTTTTTATCATACAAACTATGTTATTAACATTTTAGTTTTCTCTAGTTAGTTAAAACATTATAAATTCATATTTTTCGCATTATTTATTTAGAATAAATTTGTTGTGTTTTTGATATTAATAATAATTTTCTTCTTTTCTGATTATAGGATGAAAATAAAAAATCGGATACATTATCATCATTACCACAGGCATCATTTAATTATATAAATTCAATTGTTGGCAGTGGTGTTATTGGTATACCATATGCATTACATCGTGCTGGCTTTGGTTTTGGCATTATACTTTTAATTATTGTCGCGGTTATTACAGATTATTCATTAATTTTAATGGTAAGTATTGAGCTTTTAATATTTTATATAAAAATCGAAAAATCAATTTTATTTAAAAGCACTGTGCACTGTGTAATACATAAAGTCTATATTACGGAGTATTTTAAATTGCAACCAAGTAAATCTAATATTATCGCTAAGAACTAAGTACATTACTTAAAATGCGACAATATTTATCACCATCGTGGGTAGTTCTATATATATATTTTTTTTTTTTTTTTCAAATTATAAAACTCTTCAAGCAGAACAATTAATTATTTATCTTTAATGAACAAGTTTCCTTCTATTTTATTAATTACTTTTTTTTTTATTTATAACTTCCTTGTTTATTTTTTTTTTAAATTTTAAACAAGAACATTAAAAGCAATTTTTCTTACTAAACTTTAATGCAATTATTTAAAAGAATAAAAAACAAGGAAAAAACATAATTCATACAATGCCATTTGCAAGAAGGCATATCAACTAAGAAGTAGCAAAAAACAGGCGAAAATATTTCTGATATAAAACTTTGCTTTAATGTTTCTGCTAATGGGATAAACTTTTATAACATTTTTTCTTTTTCTTTTTTCTGCTTAAGATATATTATAGAATAGAGCTGAAGCGAAAAAATAATGAAAGATACGAGACAACCCCATAAGCGAATTACATACAAAGATAAATACGATTTTTATTTTATTTATAAATAAAAATATGTCATATTTCTGTCATATAGGAAAATGCGTGACTGATAAAAATTCGTTCATTACATTATTCGTTTTATGTATAGTTATGGTTGGCTGAACCGTTGAATTGAAATTTGTTATAAAATATAGACTGAACCACCCACATATTAAACACAAAACATTAATCTAACTAAATCATCACACACAAGAAAAAAATAAATAAAATAGAAAACAATTCCTTTAACATGATTGCATTTTCTAGAATTTTTCTTTTACTAAGGCTACTTACCATTTTTATGTCCTTTTGTTTTATTATGAATGAAAGATATCAAAAAATTATTGATTTTTACAATTTTACAGCAGTTTTCATCAATTGACTAGCATAATAAATGCTGAAAAAGCATAACTTGTGCTATGTTTAAGAAATTAAAGGATACAGATGTTTCGAAAGATTTTCCATTTAATATTTATTATTTGCTACAAAAGGCTGCTTTATTCTATTCTTTAAACGTAATATTATATTGTTCAATTAGAGTGTGATTAAATATTCAAAAGTATTTTTTATTATTTTACTTCACTAATAAAGAGTAAAAAAAATCATAAATTAACCGATTGAACTTTTCTGTATAGACTTTTAAAGGTTTAATTTTTTTTTAGTTGAATTAACGCTACTAGATTTATGCTTCGTTACATTTAATTAAGTCCTTTTTTTCTTTCTTATTTTTGATAATATTCTGCTAACGTTATCTTTATTGCTTTACTATCCTGATCTAATTAGGATTAACATGAGCGTTTAGATTGTTTGTGCACTGATCTGTGCTTTATTTATAATATAATTTACTCACTGGACAGGCACAGTGTTGTTCATTTTATTAACGAAAAACCGGAAAGAGAAGAAGAAATTTTTTTGTTATTTTTAGCCTGCATCAGAGTAGAAATTAACAACCTTGTAACTTGTAAATTCAACAAATTCAATAAACAATACATGGCAAACAAAATAATAATTCAAATAAACTAAAAGCACAACTTTTTTTTTTCGTACTATTTCCTCTGATTTTATTTCATTTGTTCCGCTGAATAATTACATTTTTATTATGTAATCATAAAGTACATGGAATCACCCAAGACCAACTAGCAAACCACCAAATACTAAGCAAAAATAGCAAAAAAAAAACCGAATTTCTGTTTGATGTTTATTTCCTGGTTAGTAACTAATAAAGCTTTTTTATATTTTTTCTAAATGACCAAAAAAAAAAAATAAAAACTAGATAATGTGCAGCTTTTAAGTATTTTAGTACATTTTTTCCCTACACATTTTCATCCCTTATTTACAGAAATCCTACAGAACTAAACTATACTAAAGCATTTGCAAAGTAAATAATGTTTTTTTTTTACGACATTTATGACATTGTTGACGTCGTTTAGCCTGTGTTCGGGGTGTTAAAAACCTCTAAGAGCACATAATAGTAATAATAAAAAGAAATAAATAAGTAAACGATAAAGAATATTTTCTAGGTTTCGGTGAATAAAAAGAAAAATGACAAAGAAATGTAAAAAAAAAATTATTCTTTAATAAGACTGTTAGAGTCTGCTGTTGTTAAGAATGCTAAAATGGTTTTAAATTAAATTCCTTAAGTGCCATTTATGTGCCCTAGTGACCTATGAACAAAAGGGAGAAGAAAAAAGTCTATGAAAGTGTAAAATGTGATATAGAGGCCAGTGGGTGGTAGATTCAGCTCAACTATGACATACATGACATGACATTTATAAAATTATTATTAAATTCTCATCTATTGCTAGGAAATTCTTATATTTTTAATCGTAAAAAGTGTTTATTTATTTCAATTTCAGGTACGTTGTGGACATTTCTGTGGACGTTTTAGTTATCCAGGTATAATGGAGGCTGCCTATGGTAAATGGGGTTATTATTTACTATCCTTATTACAATTTATGTATCCATTTCTGGGTAAGTAATTATTATTTTATTAATTATTTTAATTATTATTAATTGTATATGATAAATGCGTTTAATTATCGTAAAATTTATAACCATAAGTACTGAGATTGAATTTTTTTTTTCTTTCTTTATAGTTTATTCAGCTCCTTTTTTGATAAAAGAAATAATTTAAATATTTAACGTAATCACAATGTGTGTACGTGTTTAGTGTCTTCTTGTCGTCTTCATTCAGAGTGTTTATTGTGCGATTAAACCATTAAATAAATAATGTTAATATACATACAACACAGTTGACGACAATCGGATGCCTAATACAAAACTTAAAAGAAAATAATAATAAAACTAGGAAACCAGACCGTACGATAAATGTCACGTTATAACATTAAATAAAAAAAAAGAAGAAAAATGAATGAACGAACGCCAAACCAAACGAAAATTTATTCTACATTTCTCCGTTTTTCTTCAGTCGCTCATTAAATGATTATTTAAGTTGTCACGCGGCTATTACTCCGTTATTTTTATAGACATCCCAATCATTTATAACATCGACGAATATACAAAATAAATTTATATATTTTTAAGCTTTTAATCAATTTGTTAGTGAGTATTTTCTACACAGTTTTTATTATTAACGTTGGAAAATTATTAAACATAAAATTACTTTACGATTAAATTATTTATTATCAAGTTTTCTTTATTACATAATTATTAAAATATTTTATTAATTCCTCGAAAGAATAATTAATTAAAATTAAATGAGAAATATAGTTTTTTATCGTCACTTGATTAGTATGAACAGATATGACTCTGCAATATTCGATTTTTAACTAAAAGTAGATTAAAAAATATAAATTTATCTATGGCATTTTTATAGTGAAATATCGTTAGTAACTCGCTAAATATTTCGCTAATACTATTTTATTTAAATTCTTATCACATAAATTTCCTAAAGAATTATGTAAAGTCATAGAATTGCAGCAAATCAAACGACAGTTTTCAACTGAAATAGAATAAATAATTAATAAAACCGAATATTATGCATGTCATTTAGAATATTTAAATAATTTTTTCCCACAATTAGCAAATTATAAATGTATAATTTGTTGTTAAACGAAAAAAACAATAAAATGAATAAAAATACACAGAGAATTTACATAATAAAACATTAATCTGCAAAGCAAATAATTCTGTTAATTTTAATTCATTTATATATACTATAAAATTGGCATGAGTATTTTTCCTACACTAAACGCAATCAATTAAATAATCTCAACCGAATATAACTATAATTAAATACAAAATAAATATAAAATTATTATTTTACATAATAAAATCTTATCTAATATAATAATTAATTAATTTTCTTAATTTTATAAATCAATAAAACTAAAAATAAATTTTCTTTATCCACCTACGATAAATAATTGTCAAAACGTGCTCTGATTATAAACGAATATTGATGGATTGATTGGTTTTATCGTTAAAAACATTAATTTTAAAATCAATAAATTTAAATAAATTAATAATAATAATAAAATACTAAATACACGAGTTCAACATTATTTAACATTTTACATTATTAATTATTTTTAACATGCGAATAAGAAATTGAAAAAATGAAAATAATTTATCATCGGTATTCGCCCCTTTTTATTCTTGCTATCAAAAAATTTATACAAAATTTCGCCTTTAACCAGTAAAATAATAATTTCAACTGATTGAAAATCTATGCTTCTCTTCGTTTTTTGACAATCAAAATCAATTGCATTCTAATCGTACGCAACATAAAAGGTAAAACGTTAAAGAAAATCGTAAATTTAAAATAGAAAAAACGATAAGAATATTCGTACAGCACCAGCCAAAAATACATCTATATTGATTGATTTTTTTAAAAATAGAAATAGAAGAACTTTGTTGGAAAATCGTTTAAGAGGAAACTTTTTATATTTTTTACTTGATATTTTTGTAAATGAAAAACGCCAACGTTAAATCGTTTTTTTCGTTTTTATCATCACTTGTAACGACTGCAATAATAACACCAATAAACAAGTAGAAGAAAAAAAGAGTATTTTTTCTTCTTTAAATCAAAGCAGTGGGTGTACGTTATAGAGTGGCCCAACGTATTATTATTATTATTATTATTACACAGGAATAAAAAAAACAACTAGCTACAAGCAATATTAAAGAATTTTTTTTTTTATTTGTAATAAAACTAAGTCAAGGCTTTTAGAAACTTTTGACGTCATTGAAAAGCCGGAATAAACTTTACGAATAACTAACGATAAAAATTGATCAATTCTGTGGCGCATCATCCAAATAAATAAATCGCATAAAAAAAATATAGAAAACTTTACAAAAGTTCAAAGTAATATTTTCCGTGCATAATATGTATGTAGGTACAAAGAATGGAAATTTATTCAAATGTCATTCATAAAATAATAATAAAAAGCTCAAAGTATATAACAGCCCTACAGTTATTTTTTTTTTTTACACACATATGCTGTCTGTTTAGCCACAAAAGACACGTTTCTGTATATTTTTTTGCTATAAATAAAATTTAATAAATATGCAACAAATTTATGCTTTTTTGCATTACTTAACTTTTTAACTCATCTTATGTTATTTTTTCGTCAACCCGTTTATTTATATTGTCGTCACGTAATTTATGCATAGGAAAAACATTTTTTTTTTTACTGTACATAAATTACGTATGTTTAATAAGAGTATAAAAAATTAATGCAGTTTATGATTAGTTATGATTTTATCATTCTATAATAATTACATTTTTCACATATTTTATCATTCATTTAATAATAATAATACTAACTTTGATTTATTAATTTTATTATTCTATAAATACGATCAAAAATAAATATTTATTTTCCTTTCTTTTTGTTGCTGCGTTAAGCTAATAAACATTTTTTTTTTGTTATTTATCCATCAATATGTAATTTAATATATTTATTTATTAATTTTTTGATTTAATAAAATAATAAATTAATAATTAATATTCTCAAAAAATACAAAAATCCCGATGACATTTTGTTGAATTTTAATGCAAATTTTTTTTTGTTTTGGTAAAAGTAAATAATAATCCACCCGGCCAATAGGGTATAATTAAACAAAAGCATAAAATATTTAAATAATAAAAAAATTGGAAGATGAAAAATTCAGCTTTTGTAATTTAATACGTTTTTCCATGGAAATGTAATTTCTATAGCAATTTATTCATATTTTATTTTCTCTTTTATTCAAATATTATCAATAGTAAAGGTGTTGAATGGTGTTTATTGAAAACAAGTAGAAATTTATACGTAAAATACCATTCAATAGAGAAAACAAGTAGAATTATCAATGATAGATAAATAAAATTAATTATATTGCTAATAACAGAATAAAATATATACAAAAAAAAGAAGGAAAAATCGATTCTATAATTGCGTAATATTTGTTTTGTTATTAGATATTTCACTATTGATTAGTAGTAAAGCTGTTGCTTAATGTAATTAAGCGTATTGAATTATTTATTATACGGACTCTATTCAGAATAAATAGAAAATTTCATTTTCTATAAAAAAATATTTTCTTTTATAATTAATTATCAAAAACTTCTCTCGTTTCTTAAAAGCAGTAAAACTCAATAAAATCTAAATTTATTTCAACTTTTTAAAAAGAAGGAAAAGCTATTCTAATGTTAAATCAAATAATCGTCATACAAAAAAGTGTTTAGAGAAAACATAATCCTGAATAACATTCTTTTTTAATCAAAAAGGCAATAAAATTTATTTTTATCATGGTTAAGGCGGTTGTAAATAGATACAAAAAAATGAAGAAAAATCATTAACGAATCGCGTATTTTCAATTGCGAAAATATAAACAAATAGAAAACAGAATTTTCTAAATTTATATAATTTATTCAATTTTTTCTTACTTTTTATGATAATTAAATTCCTGTTTATTATTATTATTTCTGTGTGATTTCACCATTTTCTTTTATTTAAATTTATTTATATATTCTTTTGTTTATTACTGTCATTTCTGTGTTTTTTTGTTTATTCTTTTGTTTTTTTCTCATTTCAGCAATGATTTCTTACAATGTGGTCGTTGGTGATACATTATCCAAAGTATTGGTACGTTTATTTCCGATGTGGGGCACATCAATGGGCACTGTACGTTTCGGTGTTGTCTTTGTCGTGACATTATTTATAACAATACCATTATGCTTATATAAAAATGTATCACGATTAGCAAGGGCCAGCTTTTTAAGTTTGGCATGCGTTGTATTTATATTATTTGCTGTTTTATATAAATTAATATCAGGCGATTATGATATTGTGTAAGTATTTATATTTTTAAATATTAAATAGTTTAATAAGACAATGTTTAAGTATTATACGCCTACTACTGTGGTGTTAAGTTGTGCGATCAAGTGTTTATCTGCTTAACTTTTTTTACTTCTTTATATATAAATATATATTTTGTTGTCTGTAAAACCACTAGAAAAACCAAACCGACATGAAAAAGGATGAAAAATAATGTTTAAAGCATACTAGTACTATTCATGAGCATAAATATAGCTTTAAAGCTTAAACAACAATCACTCTTGTAGTCTTAGGCTTTCTGTTTATTTTTTTTTTTTACTTTTACTTGGTTGTTTGTTATGCTCTATGTTAGGAAAAGAAAACCTTTTTTTGTATTATTATGCCAAAGGAAACTATCATCATCCATGAATGAAAATGTGTCAATTTCAGTATTTATTTTCATTACAGTTTTTATCAACCCGCATTTAAATATCTACATAAATTGTATTATATTTACATTTTCCACCCTTACATGTCATCATCAACGAATAAAAAACGCACAATTTAAGTACAGTAAATACACAAATACAATAGCAAAGTGATAATAATGGCAAAAAAGAAAACGAAAATAGAGAATTAAATTACTAAACGAACGTTTGATGTGATGACAAATTGTGTTAAAGAAAACCAAATTAAATGCTTTGACATTGATGTTTCACGTATTTTTTTTGCATAATTTAATTACTTTAAACAAAATTGGTTTTTTTTTTGTGATATTTTCCTTTTTTCCTTTTTGCTATTTTTAAATTAATTATTTTCGTTTATTTTTTGTGTGTGTTGGTATGCTTTTGATTGAATTTCGTTTTATCGATACAAAAGCTGTTAAGTTGTCAAGTAGATTAAGCTTTTATAGATTGGCTAGTTTTCTAGTGTTTATTAAAAACGAAAATATTGTAAAAGTTACAGAAATTTATTAATAAAGTTAATCGTAATTAGAAAAATATTCTATCAAAAGAAAATTTAGATTTTTAATCGAATCGAGCCAAACATTAAAATTGTTGATAAGAAATTTTGTTTTCATTAATTAACTTGTCTGCTGTTAGCGAAATTGTTAATAAAAATAATTTGCTAAAAATACAAAAACAACTAGACGAAAGTAATAAAATGGCAAAAAAAAAAAAAAATCTTTAATAGCACAACCAGACAGGATTTATTTAGTGTTTATGTTGTATTGTGCTGTGCTGTCTGTTTCGATAATGCAGAACCATCAAACTGTTGCTTAATATTACATTTATGAAAACTGGTTTAATTTTTTCCTTGTAACTATGGCTATTTAAAAATGTTTTATTGTCATCTGGAAACAGATCTGTTTAACTGAATAAACATTATTTAAATATAAAATTCCCTATTGGGTGTATAGCTGAGTTAAACTGCGCATGACAACATTACTTAAAGGAAAGCAAAAAACAAAAATAAACGAATGAATTTATTTATTGCATTGATTATGATAATTATTTTATTTTATTATTGTTACCTGTGATGTTAAAGCAGTTAAAGTAGTCTCCTTTGTTTGTAATTTTTCTTCTTTAATAACTTTTTTTTTTTTACGTTTCTTACTAATGCAATTTTAAATGCATCTGGACGAAGAAACTGGCTAACACGTCTGGATTCATTTAATTTTTTTTTGCGTTGTACCTTTTTGTATAAAATATATAACTGGCCGTCTATCTGTCTGTCTGAAGCTGTATGTCTGCACAAATAATAATTACAATTAAAAGGCGAAACAAAATGTTGTTTTCAGATATATAAAAATAGCAACAAAGGGCAAGTTAAACAAAATAAAAAAACGTGAATTCGACAATAACAAAGCAACAGCAACCAGTAACAATTAAAATAAAAGAAGAAGATTTCTGATCTGGATGTCTCTACATCGGTCATCCGGTCTGCTAACAATTTTTTAGTTTTTGTTGTGTTTTCTTAAGCAGGTTTGCTCGTTATTATTTCATTTCTTCTCTTTTTTATTACCTGCATTAAAATTCATCAATTGGTGATTAGTAATGTGCTGCTGTATGTTGCTTCCTTGTACCGAAATGTTTTTTTAACACGCACTTGTTCTGGCTACTGCTGGTTTTTCTTTTTTTTGATTTATTTTCAAATTAAAAAATAAATGTTTGTTCTCTTATGGACGCATTTATGCTGCTACACACGTACAGGTGTATTTATGAATACTTTAACTTATTTATAATTTTATATCTTTTAATTATTAATTTATTTTTTTATCACACTTTTACGATCGTTTTGCTGTTACCTTTCACTTTATTATAAATTTTCTTTATAATTATTTATAATTCATTGTTGAATTTGTCTGCAATAATTTTGTGTGTTAAATTAAATAAGCAAGTGAATACCTTTTCTAATACAAAAATTTTACAGTTTACAGTCAATAAAGAAATAATTTTTAATTATTTATAAAGAAATAAATTTATTAAAAATATTTTTCTCTTATTTTAGTCCTGATACACCAGAGTCTTGGCGTTTTGCACATGTTGATGTTATTCCGGCAACTGGAATAATGGCATTTGGTTTGTGAATATTTTTATAAAAGTAAAAAATCAATGTAAGAAATATTTATTTGCAGCATTTATGTGTCATCATAATACATTTTTGGTTTATCAATCGATGCGTAATGCATCATTGGAACGATGGGAAAAGGTGACACACATATCAATTGGTTTTGCATGTTTAGTTGCAGCATTATTTGGTATATCTGGTTATGCAACGTTTCGTGCATTATCACAAGGTAAAACGCATTATTATTATTTTATTTTCATTGTAAAAAACAGTTTTTTTCTGGGTTAATTAAGTGGGTGGCTAACAGGTGTATTTTTCTGTTTTAAATTTGTTAAACAGAATTTTATATTTTTGGTTTCAAAAAAAGTAATTTGTTGGGTGAATACTGGAGCAACAAACTATTAAATTTTTGTTTATTAATTTTTCTCTACATTTTTCCAGGTGATTTATTGGAGAATTATTGTTGGAATGATGACCTAATGAATTTTTCACGTGTTCTCTTCTCCATATCAATTTTATTAACATATCCGATTGAATGTTTTGTATCACGTGAGGTAAGTTTTTATGATTTAAAATCATTAAAATAGACAAACAAAAGCACACAAATAATAGTTAAGCTTTAGTTGCGTTAAAAATAATTCAAAAGCTCAATAATTTTCGTATTGGTGTTGCTGATGGTTGGGTTCGTTTTAAATCTAATCATAAACATTATGCATGTTATGTATTCACCATAGTTTAATTTTCATCTTTTTATTGGTAAAATTCAAGAGTCTCAACGCGACGTACATAAAATCTTTATCCTTTTTAACCTGGCATAAGCGGGTGATGATTTTTTATTCGTTTAATATAGCAAAAAAAAAACATACAAATCCCATTTAAAATGTTATATTGGCGTCGGTTTTTTGTTTTTAGTATTCAAGAGTAGTCAGTGTGTTTTGAGTATTATTTTTTTTTTTTTTTTGTATATTCAGGACATAACGTTATTCGGTTGTTTACTTGTTTATGTTAAATTATTCCACCTTTTTAGCCGTGGTTGTCGCATATAAATAAAGAAAAAATAAATAAACAAACATGAATTTTTATTGGTGACCCTTTTTTTCTTTGCTATTTTTTCCTTGTCGAAGTGTTTTTTCAGCTGTATATGACAGTTATAATATCACAGACTTACTGACTTTTAAGATCGATTGTGTTTAATTTTAATCGGTTTTTTGTTCCATTCGGATTGGATTTTATTGGGTATTTTTTTGTCATTTTATTTTTCTTATTAAATTTGATTCTATCCTTTGGGCGCAATACATAATCATCATAAAGAATTTAGAAAAGCTTTTTCCATTTATTACACTTTCAGAAATCTTCACAAATATTTTTAGTTGATGTAGTTCAAGTGTGAAGATTTTATTATTAAATTCAAGTGTGATGATACTAAATATGTTACTTTGTCTCAGAAATCAGTCGAAGGTTCTCTTCCTCAAAAGAAAACACTTAAAACTGCTGACCTAAAAACCATTTTCTAAACAAAGCGCATTTAAATTCATGAATTTTTCTATTAATATATGAATTTTATGAATGATACTTATAAAGATTATAAAAATCTCATAATAATTGTCCACTAAAATGATGACAGCTGTCGAAATTTTATTAAAAATCCAACACCAGAAATTCCAATATAAATAATCTGCTTTAAAAATATCAAAAAAAAACCAGAAGAAATTTAATATTTATTAAGGCGAACCAACAATGAAAATCTTATTTATTTCGCTTTATATCGCCTTAATATCCGTTTTATGATTGAAATAAAATATTTTTTTTTTCGATATTATTTCATATTTTTATTTATTATTATTGTGATTATTGCGATTATTACGATTATTATGATTATTCTTTTGTGATATTGAAATACAATGATAGAAAATTTATTGCAAATATTGTTCGCATGAAATTTTATTTATTTAAATAAGTTTTTTTTATATGCTTAAATGTCGTTAAAACTTGACTAATGTTGTGGAAAATTGAATTTTTATATTCACATCTTAAAAATTTTCATTTCAATTTCGTAACAAATTTCTATTATCTCGTATATTTGCTCGAATAACAAAAAGTTTTTCTCCTTGGTGTTTCTGCTGATAATAAGTTTTTGTGTCATAAAATTGCATCGTTTTACCAAAATACAAGGAAAATCAAAGAATTATTTTAATTTTCATCAGAATTATAATAGATAAATTTAAAATTATATAAAACTTAATGAAAAATCTCGCTGAAAATATGATTTTATGTAAATTTTTAAAAATTCATTTCGTTGAATCGTAAAACAAACTTCTACGTAAAAGTTGACAAAATCAGCCATCCACTATGCAATTAAAAAACGAAACAAACAGAAAAATATATATGAGAAGAATAAAAACCATTTATTATTGTAAAATTGTTTCAATTAAACAAGAAAAATATATAAACAAGACAACAACTACTATGATGATGATGGGAAATGTAATTAAATTATCATGTGTTAATGGGGGATGAATAAAATACCCCACCGTTCTCAGTATGTAAACGATTAGATGGTACAGACGGTACCGAGTATACAAGACAATTATTCTAAGTTTTGTAGTTTTCAATTATAATTAGAGTTATGTTATGTTAACAGACGAGAAACAATTATAAAAGCTAATAAAAGCAAGCTTTTTTTTCATAATGATACAAAACACCTAGTACGTCTACCTGTCTCTATAGAGATACCTACCATTCGAGTGTGAAATTTTATTTAAAATGCTCTTTTTTTTAATTTGTTTTTATTATATTAGCAAAAACTTTTATCATAAAATTAAGTAAATTTTGCAATTATTATTATGACTGAAAAAAACTGTTTAATTAAATTAAATTCTATTCACAGATTGTTCGTACTCAAGTACATCGATGTGTTACATCAGAGCCAATTGAATATGACAAGGTGATAAATGATCCTAGTCAGGAGAAAGGTGACGATGATAAGCATACATCAATTATAACGATGTCGATTGTATTTGCTGCATTTATTATCTCACCATTAACTGAGTGTTTGGGCTCTGTACTGGAATTAAATGTTTGTAAAAATAAAGAAATAAATAAATAAATAAAAATTTAATCGATTTACAAATTTACAAAGGGTTTATTGGCAGCAATACCATTAGCATATATACTGCCTGGACTGGCCTATATCCAAATGGAACCACATTCTTTATTCAGTCGTGAAAAATTACCAGCAGTTGGTTTAGTATTATTCGGTGTTATTGTTACTGTAGCCGGTGCTGCAGTACTGATACCTGGCTTAACCGGTGATTGTCGATCTGATGTTGTTCTAGGCTATTGTCGTAATTATGATGAAATACCAAATACAACAACACAAGCAACAAAATTACTATCAACGTCAAAAGGTAATTAAAGGAAACCAAACGACCAAGGAAATTTTTTCTTTGATTATTAATTAAAGTAAATAAATTTAGTTTAGGTAAATTATAAAAGAAAAAAAGGGAAAAGAAAAGTTTATTTTTTATTACAAAGAGATAGAAGTTATGAATTGCAAATAAATTAGCCTAATAAACGATTTATTTTAAGCATTTGCGCTGCTTATATCTCTAATCAGGTGGTAAACTCTGCGTTTGTTATAAAATCTTAAAGAATTTTATTTAATTTTATAAAAGTTTTATTCATTAATTTCTATTTAAATAAATATTTTATAAAAGCTCAACACGCGATAAGACTTTCTTTAAAAGAATTATAATTTATTTTTTTAAATTTTATTATTTATTCATTAGAAAAAAAAAGGCAGAAAAAAGCATTACAGAAGTGATGAAATTTTATTTTTGTAAATAAATAATAATAAAAAAAGAAGAAAACACAGAATATATTTATAATTAATTAATTTAAGGATAATTTTCTTCTATTTATTTTTTTAAATAATTTAATAATGCTAAATAAGTACATATATTTATGTAAATTATATGAAAATACATTTAAAAAATGAGATAAACACTCCTTAACCTAGTTGAAAAAACAAGAAAATATAACAAATTGTAATAATAAAATGATGAAAAAACACTTTAAAAGTCCTTTATTAGTGGAAATAACTATTTGTTTTCATTAAATAAAAATTATTTTAATATTCTTGAGGTATAAACTGTTACCTGTTGAAAACAATTTTAGAAAAAATCACAGCAAACGACCATAAATAATCATTTTTGTTGTGAACTCAACGAGAATGTTTTATTTATCAGTAACTATTCACTGTACTACAGTAGCTAGTAGGAAAAATTAAATATAATTGTACCAATTTAATAGTTAAATATACAAATAAGTAAAAAAAACTATTTTTAAATATATATTTACCGAAATATTTTGTTAAAATTACCAGACAACAAAATTAATTAAAGAAAAAACAACATAACGATAAAATGCTTATCAATTTGCAATGCATGTTAAATCAACCTGTTTAGCTGCTTTAAGGACGATTATTAATCCAGTAATATACACAATAAACTAACATAAAACATAAAATTTTATGTAGTTTTGCCTTTAGTTAATCCCTTTAGCTTCATAGTTTGTAATTTTGTCATTTATTTTCCTTTTGCTTTATAGTCCACACTCGCCACAAACTTTTTAAAACAATTAATTAAATTTATTGGTTGAACTTTTAACTTTATTTACGTCTTTATTCGTCAACTTAATCATTATTATTTTCTTCTGTATCTAAGTTACAAAGGTTAATGCTTGTTTCGTTGAGTTAAGCTTTTCAAATCACCAGTTAAGGGTATTCCCTTGATAGAAAATATTTTATATCATTTTTTTATTATTGCTTTTCATCGCTTTTATTTAATGTTTTTGTGAGCTTTAAATTTTTCTTTAAATCAAATAAATAAACTAAACTAGAATTCCGAAATGCCTGATTCCTCAATGTACCTGCGACACACACTCTACTCTATACTAATTTTATTTTTGTTAAATTTTTACAAAATACAATTTTTAATTTTTAATTAAGCACAAAAATAAATAAATAATTAAGAATATTATATTTATTTATTACTAGCATTAAGCACAGCACCAATTAAATTAAGTGTCATTAATGAACAGAAAGTAAAAGTAAATCACATTGTTATGGATGTTTTAGGCTAGATATGTTTGTTTAGATGATAAATATAATAAAATAAATAAATAAATTTAATCTAAATGTCCAAATAAATAATAGAATTAAGTAAATAAAGAATAATACTTATGGAAAAGTCATATGAAATGCTTTAATTTTTCCTTTAATAAATAATATTTGCCAAAATGTTTAGACAATTAGATGATTAAATTAATACTCAAATGGAAATTAATATAAAAAAACAATTAGGGAACATTTATTAAATTAAATTTTAATCAAAAAAAAATATTTTAACTATAGTTATTAAGTAAATAAACTTAAGTTTAAGTAAAAAGACAGAAATGATAAGAAATTAACAAAGACAAATAGAGGAGACACGGGCCAAGATGTTTTCTTCAATGAAAACTACATATATATTATTAATAAAAAATTTTATTTACAAAATATAATTATAAAAGTATTATACATAGAATTAATATATATACATATTATATATCTGTATATTTATATTTAATTTTAATTTTAATTTAAATAATTTTATTAAAAATTAAATGAAAATTTTTATGAATAAAAAACTTAAGGAAATTGATAAGCTTTATTTAAAAGAAGAAAAAAAAACACATTTCAAGTGTTTACAAATTTAAATCAAAATCAAATCATATCATTGTACGAAAAAAATAATTTATAGATAAAAAAAAATTATTTTTTTAATTAAAAACATTTTTTTTTTTTGTTAAATTTAAATTAATTAATTAAATTAAATAAAATTTTATTTATTAAAAACATTTACAAGGTTTTTTATGGTAAAAATAATGTTTCTTTGCTAAATGTTTTTATCAAAGACACATACTATGAGATTATTTGCTTTTAGAAAGAATAAATAAACCTTACAACAGTTTTTAATATTATCATTGCATACTTTTTGGTGATTAAATTTAATAATAAAAATAAAAACAATTTTTTATGTTAATGAAATAATCAACATTGACATCACTTTTAAAGTATTTACAGCTAAAAAAATATATTATTATTATTATTATTCGCATAAATAATAATGTAATTTAATTAACACTTTCACCTGTATCAGATTAACATTTTTTTGCGATACAACGTCTATAATAAACGACAAGTAAAGTTATTGAAAAGTTGAACAGAAATAATATAAAATTATTTTTAATAAAAACATGCCAGATACACTTGAATTCAAATAAAAAAAATAAGCATTTATCTGAGATTATCTGAAGCACTTTAATTCATCTAATAAATAAATGAAGTAAATGTTTGATTATTAAAAAAGAAAGATTGCACAACAAACACACAAACTGATTGCAATTTAATTTCGAGAAAAGTTTATGAAGTTCAGTTAAGTAAATAAAAAAGCAAAAAAACAAGCACAGATAAAGTAAATAAAAGAAAAGTAAAAGCATTTATAATAATAATAATAAACTACAAAAGGTATTATTAATAATTAAATTTCACTTTTATTATTTTCTCTCTCATTTGGTTAATACTTTTCTGTTATTTTTATTAAAAGAAGAAAAATAATAATCATAATAAAACGGTTATAACGACAGTAAGTGACTTTCACATAAGAAATTTACTTTGTTTTTTAAAAATTTGAACTAAGCAAAGTACTTTTTTGCAATAAAAAGACCAAAATAAACATTTTTTTATCAATAAAATAATTAAATATAAATAATAATGAATAGATAAATCTAATGAAAATCAACAATATCAAGCAAATCAGCAGACAAATATCAGACAAAAATAATAAAATATCGTTTTTTAATTTTTCACAATTTCGTTTTGTATTTTATTTTTAATTTTTCCTTAATTAATTTATAATATATATATAATTATAATGATAATAATAATTTAAATAATTTTCTTTTTTATAATAATTTACAATACACAATTATTAAATAATTTAATTTAATAAATTTTATATAATAATAATAATAAGAATAATAATTTTATTCTTTTTTAATCATAAGTTATTCTCATTGTAAATTTGTAATTTGTTTTTACTTTTATTTTAATTATTAAAATACACCTGTCAAGTAGTTTATAATTAATTAATTGATTAATTAAAGGTGCATAAATAATTATTTATAATAAAAATATGAGAAAAACTAATTACCATTTAAATGAGAATATTATTTAGTTATTTTCCAAATTATTTGGAATACCTTATCGTACCCTTTCATCACAAAAGATACATAAATATTAAATTTAATTTAATTTTTTTTTAAATAATAATAATAATGATAATTACACATTAGCTTTAAATTAAAATAATAATAATTAAAAAAAAAATAATAAAATTAATGAGATAAAGAATTGTCACAAGATGAGATGAATTATGTTAATCCAGTTGATTCTTGCCGAATAATCACTAAATCGTTTACAATTTTATGGCTATTGATGATTTTATTCATATCTATTTTAGTTTTGATCTAATTTTAATCAGCCAAATGAATTTTATTTATAAAAGAAAAGGCAAGATAAATAATTTTAAATAATTAACAAGCGCGACAAGTATCACCGGATTAACATTTAGTAAAATAATTTAAAAAGAAAATGAATTAAAAAATAAAATATTAAAATGTGTAAAAAAAAAAATAATAACTCAATAATTAAGATAAATAAAATAAATATTAATTAAAAATAATTAAAAGAAATAAAGAAAACAGAAAAAATAATTAAACGAATTTATGTATGCGTTTTTCATTAATTTTTAACTACTTTGTAGTGTTGTCCAGCACTGATGATGGCAAAAGTTTGTTATTTTACTGAACGATCATCGTTTTATTATATAATTTTCATTCGTTTTTTTATATTTCTTTTCTTGTTTTATCATTTTTGGTATTTTCATTTAAAGTTTGTAAAAATGATCACGAGATCACGATCATTTAACTAATTTTTTTAGTATTTTTTTACATTAATACGTTGATCGTTCAGCATTTCTGTAATTTGTACTCGTTGTTGACTTTCTGGTTGTTACATTGTCTAGTACTTTTTCTAATTGTTCGATTGTTGGTAAACGATCTTTGCCTAAGGTCATCTCTTCACGATCATCATCACGTGGCAATGGTTTAAATTTATCTTCTTCAACTGGTGTACCATCTGGACGGACACGTATTACCATTGGACCGCTTAAGATACCATTTGCTGTTGGATAACTACTTGAACCGGGTCCAGTAAGTACTGCTGAATACACATATTGTACTTCAACATTTGTTGCCGCCTCTTGTGGTAAATAATTTTGTGGCTCGGAATATAAATTCTCTGCACCAGTTGGAAATTGATAAGCCAAATCCATATCGTCCATATTATTCTGATTAGCACTACCAGACGGCTTGACATCGTCAAATAATGGATTTTTAGCAAATTGCTGCTGTTGTTGTGGTTTCTTAACAATTGTCTCTGTACTTGCGGTAACTGCTTCAATTTTAGCATCACCTTTTTGTCCGCTCATCATTGAGTCCCAAACTAAAAATTAATTTAAAAAAACAAAATGCAAAAATTAATAACAATTTCCATTGTAAACAGCATAATAAATAATTAATGATTTAATTTTTATTACAAAATGATATAAAAATCATTGGACAATCGAGGTTACTTCCTGATTTCCTTCCGATAAATTACTTTGTTTTATTTTATTTATTTTTTTAATTCTTCTCATGATAGCAATTTAGCATTCAAATGAATTATTATAAATAGAAGAAAAGAAAAGAATGAAAAAAAAGGCACAAATGTATTGCGCGACTTTGAATGGATTTAAATGAGGTGCGATCGTGATCGCTTTATTATTATTATTTCTGTTTTCCAAACAATAGCATATTTGCTGAACGCGATATATTCACAGTTTAAAATTATGAATAAATTTTCTGTTTATTTACTTTAATTAATATTAATATTATAATTTTTTAATTTTTATATATTTTAAGGTCATCGTCGAGTGGCGTAGAGTTTTTTGTTTTTCTCTCTCTGTTGTGTTTTTGTTGAATAAAAATTTATTTTTAAAATAAAAAAAGAAAAAACACCCGCACAGTGATTCTTTTTTTTTTATAATTTATAACTTTGTAATAAGCAACAGTGACCATCAATTATATACAAACATTATAATAATATTTATTTATCTTCTTTAAATAAGTTATTAGGATTTAAAGGTCATTTGTATGTTATTTTAACAGAAAAACTATAATAATAAAGAGAAAAAAATGTTGCAAAGAAATGTAAAATTCAAATAGATTGTGTTTGTTATTTATTTTTATTGCATTTTATTTTATCCCACATCTAAGTATAATTAATAAAATAAAATTTATTAACGCGGAAATGTGAAATAAAAAGCGATAAACAAGAAATAAGAAAATTATTTTTTATCATTTGACAAACTGATTACCAGAAGGAAGTCAAAAACAATTGTTTATCATAGAAAATACATATTCATCCGTTTTAATTAAAATAAATAAATAAATAAAACTTACTTATATCATTAGCACCACGTTGATATGGGTCCATTGAGTCTAAATGTGTATCGGTCATTTCATGTAATTTTCCTAAACCGTACATTAATAAATCACGTTTACATTGTGCAACTGGTGTATCACTATTCTGTTTACAATAACCGCTTACTTGTTTTGCAAACATTGAATAAAGATGTGACATCTGTAAATTAAAAAGAAAAGAAAAATTGTTTTATTAAATCACAGTTAATGGTTTAAACGAAAATGTTAATACTCTATGCCCTCAATATTAATATAAATCTATGTCACATTAATTAAACATTTTAAAATACACAAAAAAAAAGTAGCAACAGCAGTAATATTATTATTCCCGTCCAACTATTGTGACATCGTGGTCAATAATTTTTACTTTTTTAATTTTAAAATCACGTAGTTGTGCCTTTTTTTTTATTATTATTATAGAAAAACATTAAAATTGTTACGAATAATAAATTTTCTGATTACATAATTTAAACATTCATCTTTAGTTGTACGATTGAACGCGATTGATAGCATTTTTTCATTACTTTAAGTAAAATACAAAAATTTTTATTCAATGCACGTTTAACAGTTAATTTAAATGACTTAACTTAAGTATTTGCTAATAATTACAAAAGATAATAATAAACAGTTGTAGTAGCGCTCATTAGTTGTTACTAATTTTTTGTGAACAGAAATAAGTTTCACTTTTTCTAGACTATTCGTCGCACTTAGTATTTAAAAAAAAAATCAAAGAAATGTGACTTAAAAGTAAATAACAAATACAAGCACAATGATTACGAAAAATTTTTCGCTTATTTTGGTGTTAAAATATCCAACCGGACATTAGTTTTAAAGCAAAATAGAAAAACAAAAAAAAACCGGCAAATATTTAACCGTTTTTTGCGTTTTAAGTAATTAAACTTGTTTTTCTTTTTTCATTTGTTTTAAGACATTTAAGTAGAACTAAAGCTAGTTCTGTCATATTTAAGCATTATTATCAGATTTATAGACATAAAAAGAAATAAAAATAAGCTTAACGAGGCTTAAAAAAAAAAAATAATTGCATAATTTCATTAATTAATTATTTTTCTAGTAAAATTTCTGGTATTTATTTTTATTTTTTTATTTATTATACTTAAATTAATGGCTTAAGAGGCGACAGTCAAAAATGTCTGATAACGTTTTTAAAATACAAAAAAAAATCCGCGTCAAGAAAAATCAATGCTAAAAAAACACGTTTTTATCCGGATAGAAAATACAAAATAAAATGTCAATTGAAGAAATAAAAATAGAAAATAAATAAAATAATAAGAATTTAATTATCTCATCTGGCGACAGAACGGTGACATTCCAATAAAACAAGATGAATAAAAAACAAAAAAATTATCACGCATAAATTAAATTAAAAAATTTTTTATTTAAAATAAAACCACGTTGTTTGCTGTTCATTTGTTTATAAAAAAATAACAAAAAACAAATGACCGTGAAAATGTCGTTAAAAAACTGTATTTTGTTTTTTTTGAAAAATAACTTTGAATACTATAAAAGTGTTCGCGATCACTATTTAATTAGAAATATAACAAATTATTATTATTTATTTGATATAATAATAATCAAATAATTAAAGAAAATACATAAAGAAATAAATATGATTATTAAGAATGCAAAAAGAGAAGAAGAAAAAGCTAAATTCTATTTATAGACATTGATTCAGTCAGATGTTGCTGTTGCTATTATTTCTTATAACCAATAATAATAATATTAATAAAAGAACAGAAATAACGATTATAATTATTTAAATAAAATAATAAAAAAAAAAATAAAACAAAAACTCTATAATTGGTTATGCCAATAATAAGCGTTTTTTTTTTTTATTTTTTGTTAACGATTAACAAGAACAAAAAAGAAAAACATTTATTCTCGTTAAAAACATGAGTAAAAACTACACGATCGTAAACGCGATTTAATACAGTTCACGGTTTTCCATTTATCAAGTTAATTTTATTATTTTTTTATTCACAATAAATATAAAAATAATTATAAAGCGAAATCAATCAACCATCGTGCACGATCGTTCATTACTCCTATCAAAAGATCATCAATGTTAATTATTATTTTTTTTTTTTACTTTATAATACTAAGTCGTATTTTATAAATTAATTAATAAATTCTGTGTGAAATAATTTCTTTAAAATAAATAATAATTTGCAGAGCAACAACTAGCCAACCAAAAAAAAGGCACAAAAATCACACGCGACTTGTAATATTTTTCTTTCACAAAATTATTTTTATTTATTTAATAAATTTCACATCACATAATTAAAAATATATTTATAAATTATAAAAAAAAAAAAAAATAAAACGTTTGCTCACCTTTTCACCTCTGCTTAAAAATTCCCACATTGGAATCGCTGAACCGGAACATGTATCAATAAATATTGTCGCCGTTAGTACTAACAATATTGTACTAATTACTAATTTATTTTCATTTGTTTTAGCCATTGTTTATTTTTGTTTTGTTAAATTCACTTTTTATAAATAATCACAATTTTAATCTAATTACAACAGATCACTGTTTTAATCACCAGAATTTTCACTTTTATATTCTCTTTTCTTTTTTTAAAATCACTTTTTTTCACTCAGTTCGTTTTTCTTCAACAAAAAATTCACTTTTATTCTCTTTTGTAGTCCTATAAGTTTTATTTTTATTTATTGAAATTAATTATTTATTTATTTTACTTTAATATTCGTTTAACACACTTTTATCGTTAATTATTATTTTTTTTTACTTCGTAAGTAATTTTTACTTTTATTAATAATTCTTCTATTTTTTTCAGTTGTTAACTGTTTGAATGCTTATGCTTTAATGAGTCAAACATGGTATTCACTTGAAGATTTATATATACGGTATGCATTGGGTCCAAATGACGTCATGAGCGACTATTTGACGCCAACAAATGGAATTTTTTATATATATATATAAATGTATATGATGATCGCGCTTATATATAAATATTCTTTTCTTGTCTCTTTTTTTATTTTATTTATAATAAAAATTATTATTATATGATTATGATCATGATCAATGTATTGAGGTGGTTTTATTATTATTATTATTATTATTTGTAGAAGATCACGTCTTTGAATAATAATAAAAAACGGTTATAAAACGTCGCGTCGTTTGCTCAATATTATATTTATTTTTAAAACAGATACACACAACAATGTTGCTGGTAAACAACTTTAAATATATATATATATACTACTTTGAGCTTTTTGTTATTATTTCTTTTTATTTCTTAACTAATTTTACGGTTAATTTGATGCTAAAATTATGTTATTTTGATCATAAAAAATTAATAATAAGTTGCATTTAGTATTAAACAAAAAACATAAAAGCTCAGATCAATGTATTTTTGTGATTGTTGAACACGGATCAATCAATATATAAATACATACCAGCGATCCGATTTTTATTATTTTATTTTATTTTTTGATTATTAGCTATTATAAAATTTTTGCGATCATCTCCGGCTTCTCTTCTTTTTCTTTAAACGTATTTGTTAATTTATATTTTGGGTAAGATCATTGTATATATATATTTTATTTATTTATATTCGCAATATATAAGTAGATTGTCGCTATTTTTATTCAGTTTTTCTTCGTTTTACAAATAAATAAATTAAAATAAAGAAAGAAAGACAGCAGAAAAACCCACAAAAAGGTGATCATTATCATATTGAAAGAAGTAAACAAAAACGTCATAGATGATGACTTTTTATTTTATTAGTTTGTTTTGTTTTGATTTTTGATTTGGTTTTGTTTGATTTTTTTTTTTTTGTTTATTTAAAATTAATTAAATTAAATTATATTATTATTATTATGATTAAGCAATTTGTTTATGTTTTATTTTTATTATTTCAGTTTGACCAAATAACAGCAAGAAAATTTTAAATAAACAAAATAATAAAACAAAATTTAAATAAATATTCTTTCGGTGACGCCTGATCGTCCGCCGCCACCAAATTGTTTTTTTTTTAATGATCAATAGAAATTAAATGAATTAATTAAGCAAAAAATAATTCTAATTAAGTAATTAAAATGTCACATAATCAACGTAAGATAAATTTTCTTAGAGAAGTCGTTAAAGTTTTTTTTTTTTTCATATGTGGTTTCTGGTTTATCACGTCGTATTTAAATAGTTTAATCAGAATTAAATTACGTTTAAGTAAGATGAATGATCAGCTGTCAGATTATAATTTATCATATAGAAAAAATCTTATAAAAAGACATTTAAGACATTTGATCGTACACATCAAATACCACAAAATTCTATTAGTAAGTGTTTCTCCAGAAAAAAAAACACTTATCAAAATACCAAAATTTTCATCAAGCGATCACCTTTTAAACGATAAGAAATAATAAATGATCACGATTCTGCATCATGATATAAAATAATGAATAAATAAATACTTCCTATTAGTCAGAGTGTGATAGAGAATTAAAAAAATTATTTATTAAAGTGATCTTGAAAGGAAAGATCTTGAATTATTTTTTAATAATTAATCATTCGTTGTTTTCTTGTAATCTTTCTTTCTTTCAACAATTAATCAGTGGAATGTATTCACTTTTTGGTTATTTCTCTCCAACGCATTTTAATATTTATTTTTGTTTTACCATAAAAAAGTAGAAGAAAAAACGAAAATTGTTATTAATTGTATGGTGATCGTGCAGTTGAACATGCAAAGAATTATTTAATGTTGAAAATATTTTACAGAAAAGATCGGGTGTGATCATCATGTAATAATTTCTCGTACGTTTCGCCATGATAACGTCAATCAGACTAGTAACGATAGAAACATGTCGTTTTCTCTATTCATTAAAAAAGAAAAGTTTCTTCTTCGAGATGTTTATAGAAATATTATCGTAGTATAATTATGAATGAATGAAAAATATTAAATTAAATTAAATGAAATTTGTATGTAAAGTAATAGCAAATGAAGCACGCAAAACGTATAGTAAACGTGCAGTGCATTGAACGTTGCTTTTCATGAATTTTTATTGCATGTAATTTCTTCTTACTGGTTGTAGTGGGTATAAATATTTTACTACATTTATGTTTCGTTACTGAAAATTAAAACTTTCTAACATATAAGTAGTGTCAAAGACACTTGTACTGTATGTGGGATATTTCTTCGTTTTTGTATTTCTTACTTATTTTTCACGCTTTGTAATTTTATTTATTTATTTATTTTATTTCATAATTATTGTTAATTAAATTATGCTTATTTTCGTTTGGAGTTAATATATATATATTTTTTGCTAAATTAAATAAACGCAAAGCTTTTAAAAATAATTTTTATGGCTCGTTGAGTGCTTAAAGAATGGGATAAATTTTTTTATTGTGGTTGCTCTTTAAGCTTATGGAAAGCTTTATGTCTAGACGTGATTTGTTTGCTTTTAATGAATTTTTATGGTTATTTCTCTTTAAATATCCTGTTCTACTGTTTATTGTACTGATAATGGATCAGTTAAGACCATAAGATCGCAGGAAATACTTAGAAGAACTACCAGTAGCATTACCTAAACGAAATAATCATTTATCCACAATAAAAACTAAATAATCATTCTTTAAATACGTGACACCGATGTAGCTACGTGCAAATACACAAATAAATAATAAAATTTAATTAACTATAAAACAAAACGAAAAAATAACAAAAAATCAAATTAAATTGCTTCGTTATCAAAAATTAAAAAGTAATTTTCTTCTTCATATAAAATATAAATAATTATGCCAAGTTTATTATTATTATTATTATTATTATTATTATTAATTTGTGACAAAATTTATATATATATTTATATTCTTTGTTAATCAATAAATAATTTATTTATTTAAACTAATTAACGTTATTAAGAATTAAACAAAAAATTAAGGTCACTAACGAAATTTACTGCGTTTTTCATTAAAAATTAAAATGACACCAACAAATGAATCATTAAAAATAAAAAAATAAAACACAATTTGATTGATTAAAAATAAACAACAAAATAATAATAATAATAATAATAATCAAAAATGAATTAATTAAACTCTTAAATAATAATAATTTTGTTTACAAACAACAAGAGCCTATTTTTATTACTCTCTCAATGCGACTTAATTTTGCTACAAGCAATAAAATTTGTTCTTTTTTTTGTTTTAATTAAAAATTCGCTAATTAATAGTTGTTTTATTTTAACACTTATTATTTTTAATTAAAATGAGTATTTATTTATTTCTAAAATAACAATGCTAAGATGAGTCTTGTACTGGCAGACTGTCGCCAGAAAATTAACAACAAATAATAACAAGAACACCTAAACGAAAAAAGAAAAACCACTTGGGGATTAATTAAAATCCGGTAGCAAAGTTCTTATTCAACTTGATTTTCGTTTTTTTTATTTTATTTTATTTTATTAAAAAAATTAATAAATAAAACAAAAAAAAAAAACAATAAAATCAAAATTCTCTGAATATTTTATGTAGCAAATTTAGCTTAAATATAACCTTAAACATATATATATTTTTCATTTTATTGTAAATCTCTTAATTAAAGCAATTTTTAATACAAAAAAAAGTTGATCGTCACAGAGACGCCTTCAAAAATATTTCAGTTTCTTGTTTTTATTTTATTTATTTATATTTAAAAAAAAATAACAAAAAAAAATGTTTTTCAAGTAGAAAAACGAAGAAGAGAAAAATATGAAAATTGACAGTGATTAGGTAACTTTATTTAATTTAATTTAATTTAATTTTTATGTATATTGTATTGTTTATACAAATAGAAATTTTATTTAAAATGATTGTGTTGATTTGTTTATTATTTTTATTTTAAATATATTGATTAAATAATATAAAATTTTTATGAAATTTATTGTGTAATTAATGACACTTTCCCTACAGTCGTCAGTTCGTTGTACTTTCTTCGTTAATAATATAATCTACAAGTTTCTAGTTGAAAATAATTTGTTCACGTTACATCATTAACACTATTTTCTTTATAATAGTTAAAGCTTGTTATATGTTTTTGTGCTTTTAAAATAAGTATAACCCTTACTGGATCAACCAAGCAAATTTCAACTAAAATCTAGAAAATAATCTTCTTCTTTTTAGTATTAAAATTTCCTTATAAAACTTCATTTCAGAAACAAGAAGCAAAAACTAAGTAAAAAACAAGTTTTTATCAAGTATAAAAAAGCTCTTTTTTTAATGCCACTGTGCTTAGTTTTAAAATTAATTTTATTTTTTATTTTTTTTTTACTGGCTGCAAACATTTTCACGTAGCAAAATGTTTTGCCACATAAAAACCAAAGTAAAATATCAACCAAAACGTAACAGAAAAATGAATATAATAATAATAATAATAATCAATATAAATCATTATTGTATATATGACAGAGGAATTCCAACTTATGTTGGCGCCTTTAAGTCTGCTTACGTCACAAAATTATGGTGAAGAATCTTGTTTAAAAATTAAGAAAAAAAAATAATAATAAGCAGAAAATTTATTAATCGGAATGCATTCAAAGTTGTTTTGTTGATTTTTTTGTGCTTTGGTGGCTTTTATTGTTTTATTATAGTGATCTTACAGCATTGTTAATAAGCAATGATGACGATCATCAATAAATTATTTTTTATTTCGTGATCACAAGATATGATCAACATACCATATAGCTCTATATGCTATGCAAAACTGCAATGTGTCTGCTGATGGTGCAGCTAAAGAATATGATCTCATTTCACTGATTAATTGATCATGATTGAAGTGATTTTAGTTGCAAATTATCTTATCAATTTCATTGTTAACAATAGTATTGATCTTCTGACTGATTTTAACAGCAATAAACTGTATTTTTAATATATAATCGATCAACCAATTGACTAAAACCATCAAAAAGCAGACTCGTATCATCTAACATAATAAAAAAGCAAAAACTATGTTATCAATAATTACTCAATTAATCAATGTTACCGCTAAACCCTTTCACTCTTTAATTATTTATTACCTCTATGACGATATTCAAATATATACATCTTCAAATTGCGTAGGTTATGTGACAACAACGAACACCACGAACATTTTTATCATTTTGTCGCCAAGCTGCTTAGTTGTTGTTATTGTCGTGCGCCATCCAAGTACTAAAATTCCTCATAAACAGCCAAAAAAAATTAATTCAAAGAAATAAAATCGAAAATAAAATTGAATTAATAATAATCGAAAGAATAAAAAATTCTGTTTATTTATTTATTTTTTCATGTTAATAAAATGTCAAAATTCTTGCTGGATGAGTAATTTCAAGCGGTTTTTGCTTATTTTAGTCCAAAATCAAAGAGACAAAAAAAAAAACTTTATATGGTTTGTCGCTTCGTTTAATTCGCAGATGATATTTTCACTGCTGGTTTTCCGTTGTTTGTTTGCTTTTCTGTTAATTACTTTGTTGATTAGTTTTTTGGTCGTTTTGTTTTTCTTATTTATTTAAATAAATACAACACAGTGGTTGATCATTCTTACTTGCTATACGTTCAATAGAAAAGCAATAAATAAATATTTTATTTTTAACATAACTGAGTGAATTTGATTGATAATTCATGGTGTTTTATTAATTTGTTTATTAACATTCGCTTAAAATAATTATTAATGCGTTTTTTTTTATTAAATAGAAAATTTTAAATCACTTCCTACCTTTCAAAAAATAAATCTCTTTTATGGGATTTGCAAATGAACAAAACGCACATCAAAGCAAAAACAAATCAATTAAATTAATTATAAAAAAATAAACACAAATCAGGTTCAGCAAACGTATAACCTAAAAATCCAGACAGTTATTAATTATATTTTAACGTAAAAAGACATCAAAAAAAATAATAATAATTTGGTTTTCTGTTTTGATTTTCTTTTTTTATATAATTTTTGGCGCGACAAGAACTTGCAAAATCCGGGTTCGTCTCTTTTATTTTTGTTTTTTTTTTTTTTCGTATTAATAAAAAGAAAATAATAATTTCGCCAATGCAACAAAGTAGTTTAAAATCCCGATGAACATTAATAATAGCATAAGAAAGATTAACAAAAAAGAAAAAATGTACTTTTAAGGTGTTTTTATTAATTTTTTACTGTAAAAAATGGCGAGAACTTTAAAGGCATGCTTAGTTAATCAACCAAATCTTTTGTTTTGTTTATTTTTTGGAGACTTTTTATAAATTCGCTGAAAAGTTAAACAGACAACGAAGAAATACGGGATAAAAAAATTTTTTTGTTTATTTACATTTTGTTTGTTTTTTAATTTTATGCTATAAAAAAAAAATAAATAATATCAAACAGCGAATTAAAGAGAGAAAATAAACGACAACAGTCAACGGTCAAGGTTGTTGATTTAATTAAGTCACCTTTTTTACTGCGATGTTTGTTTTTGTTTAAAATGAAATTTTGCATTTTAAATTGAAAAATTTATTTGGATTATTATATTAATTCTTTAAACAAATTAATGATTTTTTTAAAATAATTATTTAATTATTGAAATGCATTAAAATATTGCAATTTTGATGAGTTATTAATTATTTTTAACCAAAAAATTGCGATTTAAACGTGGTTTCAACCTACTTAATTTGTGTTGAAGATTCTTTTAGCAGCAAATGTCAGTAATTTATCTTTTAAAAAATAGTTTTTTTTTTTTCAACTAATTAACGTTAAACAAAACTAATGAAAAGAAAAAAAAAATATTTAATTTTATTTTTAATTTCTATAAGCGGATCTTTGCAATTAATTTGTTTTTGTTTTGTATTTTTTTTTTGTAATTTCTATTAGAATTAATTTTAATTACAAAAATTAATAGATTTTTTTTTCTATCTAGATTCTACAATAAGAGTTTGTACTCTGTGCCTACGATACGTTATTTTTACGGCATTTCTACGGTATTGTTTTCACTAAAAAATTCATCGCGAATAAATAATCAAAAAAATAAATGGATGAGTAAATACAACAAAAATATATAAAATTAATAAACTTATGGTAATTACACTTTAACGCTTAACCAACAGAAATTTCAAATTTATTCATTAATTATTCTAATGTTAGCTACGTGAAATAAATTAAAGAAAAAGAATTATCTCTTTAACGTTAAACGTAATTTTTGTTTCATATTAAATTTGTTGATTGAAAGGTGAGGTGAGTCATCTCCGGATGGAATTAAATAAAAAATAAATACACAGAGCCAACGAATAACCAAAAAAAAAAAACAAAACAAAACAAAACAAAATTAGCGTAACATTTAAGACGGATTTAAATTAAGTTTTTTGTTATTTTCATCAATATCGATGACCTGATAGATTGGTTTTTTCTTTTTTAAAAATTAATTTAATTTTTGGTAAAACCTCTTCCTGTTGAACTGAATAGAAAGAAGATAGAAAAACCATCCAGGCAAATAATAATAAATTATTCATTTTGAGTTTTAGCATTTCGTTACTATAAACATCTGTGAGGTTTTTCTTTTTACCTATTCATCGCTTTATTTTGTATAAAAAAGAAATAAATTCTCTTCACCCGGATTAAGTGTTAAACCGTACTTAGCTCTTTTTTGATAATTTAAGTAATAAAACCATAAAAATAAACCAATCACACATCCTACAATGACTTTAAGTAGTTTTTAAGTTATTTTTAGCACAATTATACGTAATACAATGAATAAATTTTTCTCAACACCATTTATTGACATTGACGCGATCGCCAGGTCGATTATCATTATTTAATCGTACGATAAATAAATTACAGCAAGAAATGCAGTTTAATTCTCTTATTATTATTGTAAATAATTTAAATTACCTGGTTTATACGTTTTTTATACAAAATAATCATAAAAATTCTTTAATCATTCGATGATGACTCAAGAGACAAGTTTTTTTTGCTGTACTTTCTGTTTATTTTTTTTTTCGTTTAAATAAGAATGAATTGTATTGCTTTAAGAATTGTTTAGTTGCAGCACTGATTCTTTCTGAAATTAAATGGTTTTTAGTGGTATTATCTTAGAAATTATGTTTTTTAGGAAACGTAGAATAGAGTTGCTTATATCAAAAGAACAAAACCAGCCACATCCAGCTAAATAATAATCCTAGAAAAGAAATCTAACATAGCAACAAACATCAGACTCACAGTTTAACCATTCTTTAAGTGTTATAAATTTACCAGAAAACAATTTTTTGGAAATTACTACGAAGTCATACAAAAATTCAAAGTCATACAGATTCTACGAATTATCAACTGATTAGAATTTGTTCAAATAAACAAAACCAAGAAAACATAATAAAAATTCATTTAATAATCTATAAAACCGAAACGAAATTCGTTATTTTTGTTAATATTTTTGTTATTCAAATCCCGCACCCAAAAAAAAAAGACCAAAAAAACAACAAAATAAACAAATTAAGCAGATAAAACAAGAGAAACAGAAAAAAAAACCAAGAATTCCAATCACTTCTTCTTATTTTTTGGTGGGATAAATCGCTTTCAAATATTATTACCATAGGTCACTTCACTAACAAGACATTAATAATAATTATTTAACATTAAGAAAAATAAATAAAAAGCCAAAACCAAAATGACAATGACGAGTTTGTTTTGCTTCTAAAGTGTTGATTCTCCTCTTTTTTTTTTTAATTTTTATTTTTATTAATGCAATTTTCTTGTTTTCTTTTGCTCAATTTTGGTCAGAGAATCAATAAATGGATAAATTCCATTAACAAAAAAAAAAAAAAATAAAATAAAATTGCTTATTTAAATTAACAGAAAATCAAAAACAAAAGCAAAAAAATTTCAAATTAATTATTCAAAAAACAAATCAACGAAATATTGTTGAATTTTTATTTTTTTGTTGCGGATTGTCTGTTTTGCTTCGTTTTTTTTTAGTTGTTATTGTTGCTGAATGTAATTAACAGACGATTCTTGTTAATAAAATTAATTAATGGTTTTTGTATATATAAAATGTTTATTATTAATTGGTAAAAAGACCTTTAAATTGTTGCTTAGAGTTTTTTCTTGTTTTAAAAAAAAAATGATTTTTTGAGTAGTTTTTTTCTACTGCGTTATTATTATTAATTTGTTTATTTTACTTTATTGACGGAAACTGAAGGTTTGATCATTAAAAGGTAATTTTTTTTCTATCTAGTTATTTTGTAATTTATTGTTTTCCATTTTTTTTGTTTGAGTTATTTGCTGATCTTTAAGAGATTAACTATTTTAATCTAACAAAAACAATTTTACTCAATAAACAAGTAATAATTGTTTAGATAAATTACTTGAGTATTAATTAAAACGCATTTAAAGTAATTCAAAAAAAATAACGATAATAGAAATTACCTTGGTCTAGGTCGGAACAGTCAGAATTCTGCAAAAAAAAACTCAGAAAAATAAATTCACACCAAAACAAACAGTCAACAGTAACGACTTTGAATCATATTCTCGCTAAAAATTAATTAATAAAATGAACTCATCATATTCTAATTAATTAATAAAAGAACAAAAGAAAAATCCCACCATTTACCTGTAGATTTTCTTTTGCAAAATAAAAATATATTTAATCTTTATACTAATTAATTTCTGTTAATTAATAATTTATAATAAATATATGATGACTGAAGCAGCTAAATTTAGATAGAATTTGAATTAATTCTTTTCGTTATTCTTTATTTTTTTTTTACCTGGATTTCCTAATTAATAAATTTGTCATTGAGAATTGTTTTGTTTTTTTCTTCTATTTTACTTTTAACAATAATTATATTATTATAAATATAAAAGCATTTCTTAATAAATATTATATTTAATGACAAGCAAATGTGTCAAAAGCAATGTAGAATCAACTGAAAAACATACAGGTTCGTTCATTTAGCGATTAGCTGATGATCGTGATTATAACATAATTATTTTTTTTCCTCGTTATTAATTATTTTATTATTATTTATTAACAAAAAGCTTATATTAAAAGCTTAAACACATCAAATGATAATAACAAAACAATTGGCGTAGGTCATTTATTATTATTTTTTCTTTCTGTTTTCGCTTCTAATAAATAAAGTTTTTCTACCTTATCAACAGGTATTAATTAAGTACTTTCTACCTAAATAAAAACGTTTTTTTTAAACAATTTTAAATAATTAACAATTATATTCACTAATTATACCTTAATCTAATTAAATAAATTTAAATACAGAAAATTAATTTCGAAATTAAAAGAAAAGAAAATTTATTTCTTCAGCGAAAAATACTTTTAAATTAATTTTCTTACCTTTATTTTCAATTATTTCGTTTAATAACTGAATAAATTATTATTTTTATTGGTTATTTATCAATTTTTTTTTATAATAATAAAATACTCTGCGATAATTAATTTAATAAGCGCGATCGTATTGGTAAATTAATAACATTTTCCATCAACAAATTAAAAAAAATATTTATTTATTTTTTTCAAGTTTAATTATAGATAAATTATTATTAATAAATTAATTAATTAATTTTCAACATAAAATAAATTAAATATCAATGTCTTATAATATTAAAAATAGAAATATAATCAGATTAATGACCGAATGTCAAAGACACAAAAATTATTAACAAAAAATCAAACAACTCATCATCTGTTTTTCCTTGAATAAACAACCAAAGACAAATTATAATTTAATTAAATTAACAAAGTAAATAAATAAAATTTACAAAAAAAACTGCGTAGAAAATTAGTTTATTGACTATTATAAGTTAATTAATTAATGAAATAATAAATTTAATTTTTTTATCAAATAACGATCGCATTTGAATATGAATCAAATAAAAATCACAAAACAAACTTGTAAATTTATTCCATTATTGTGTTCGTTTAATTATTTGCAATTAATTTATGCAAATAGCAATAACAATTTTAATTAAAAAACAATTAAAACACTGCAAAAAAACAATTAAATATTTAATTCGTCAAGTATTATTTCACATTCTTATTGTCTCATTACTGATTTTTTATTATAAGATATTGTTGCGTCACTCAGTTAAAATTAACTTTCGCTTCTGTGTGTTTTATGATTTATCAAGAAAATTATCCTTGTTTCCAGGTAAATAATTAAAAATTCTACTTATGTTTTTTTATTTTCGATAATTATTTCTTCTTCTTTTTGTTTCTTAATTTCGTTTCTGTTGTTGGAAAAAACATTCAGCAGAAACGTAAGTTTTGTTGCATATTTTCGTTGTCTTATTAATCGTATTATCGTTTAATCTGAATAATAATATTACCGCCAGCGATTTTTTTATTTTCGGCTAATTTTCTGCTAAGTGTTATTTAATTTTTTTTCTATTTAAATAAAATTAAATAAATAATTAATGTAAATAATAGTCGACGCGTTAATTATGTAAATAAAAACGCAAAGTATTTTTGTATTTCAGCTACTTGAATATTTGTGGAATTTTTAAGTTATTTTCTGTTTTTCGTTTTATTTTCTGTTTAAAAATGGTTAAAGCAACAAAAAAAAAAACTATTTAAACATTTTACTTATTTATTTGCTGAAGAAATTGTTTAGACGAAGAAATAATAAAAATAATAAAAGAAATGTTGAGAAGAAGAATAATAAAGGCAACAATTATGTGGTAATTTTATATTTTTTCTTCTATAAAATAACAAAAATTCTTTACCATAATGTCATTGAGTGGCATCGCGAATTTATTTGCAAAAAATATTATAAGAATAATAATAATATAAAAGTTATCAAAACAGCTAAAAACATACAATGACATTTGTAAGGCGCGCGTATAATATGGCGCGCGACGATCACGATCATTTCTAGATAATAAATTTTTATTTAGCATTTTTTTTTTGCCAATGTCGCATTTTATTATTTAATTTTATTTTATTTTATTATTATTATTTGTTGCTTTAACAGAAAAATAAAAAAAAAAAAAAATCTAGCGAAAAGAGTAAAAACTACCAAAAAAGGCAATGACAGGTATTATTTTTATTTTTTCGCGTTGCAGAATATTTTTGTTTTTATTTTTATTTCGTATCGTTGTTTTGCTAGCCAATTAGACAAAAAAAAATATATTTAATTAAATAAATAGAAACGTATTTTTTTGTTTTTATATTAGAGAAAATAAATTAATTTACGATTAGCGAGGTTTGTTGATTTGATTTTTATTATTTGATTAGTTTTCTGTTTTGTTTTGTTTTGTTTTGTTTTGTTTTTGCGTCTTTAGAGAGTTGTTTAACGAATTTCAATTGTTTTGTCTGTTTTAAGTCATGCCTTTTTTTTTTTTTTTGAATTTTTGTTTGTCGAAATTAATAAAATTGAAATTGTAGCGAAAAGAAAAATGTGTAAAAAGGCTTTAATATTAAAGTACATTAAAAATTATAATTATTATTAATTGTTATTTAGTGTCGCCTGTTTTTATGGCGCGACGTTTTTTATTTTCTTCAATAATTAATTCGCGATCGCGATCATGATCTTGTGCAGGCGAGTTAATAGTAATTTTTTTTTTTTGTTGGTTTTTAAAGACGGCGCCAAATTTGTTTTAATTTATTTCAATTTAATTTTATTTCAATTTTTTTTTTTAATATATTTATTTAAAAATAAAATTATGGAAAAAACCCCAAACAAATCAACAACTAATGAATTGTTGTTAATTAATATTATGAAGAGGTTTTATATATTTTATTTTCGTTTTTTATTTACATTCGTTGCTTCGTTTGCTTTTTTTATATATATATTTAAGGTGCAATATTCTTATTGATACTAATTTATATTGGCGACATTTAGCTGTTTTAATTTTGCGTTGTTTCTATTCTGTTGGTTAATTATTTAGTACGAATTAAAACAAAATTATTATTTGTTGTGTGTTTTATAGTTGATAAGACGCCGTCTTAATTGTTTATATTTTTCTTTTATTAGGATAATTAAATATTCTTTGTTTAACCAATGATTAGCGAAATTTTAATTATCGTTAGTGTTTAGACGGCATCCTAATAGACACTTTATTTAATATTCTAAAAATAAAATGCAAAAATATTAAAATTAGTATATATTACTGTGACTTAAGTTATGTTTTAATTGCGGGATAAATTATTTTTAAACCTGTTTTTAAGGATAAATTTGTTTTCTTTCTTTCTTATTTTATTTAAATTTTTATGTAAAATCTCATTATTGCTTAATGCGACAGCATTCTTTGTAAAAATAAAAATTATTTTATTTCTTGTTATTTTCTTCTTATGATGTAATAAAATTCATCTTCATTATTATTATAATTATATTAATTCTGTTATCTTAATCATACACAACGTGTATTTTTTTATTATCAAAAAATAATAATAATAATAATAATAATTACAAGAATGTTCTGGTTTTACTCTAATTATATTCTGTGCTTTCAGTAAATTTATGTTTAAAATAAATGTTTATGTTTATTTTTAGCATTTTTGCAGACATTAAAAATAAATAAACAACCGAAACATTGTTGTAAATGCTTTCAAGAACAATTTTTATTTTTTGCTTTTG
Source organism: Ptychoptera contaminata (assembly GCA_963942525.1). Lineage (NCBI taxonomy): Eukaryota > Metazoa > Arthropoda > Insecta > Diptera > Ptychopteridae > Ptychoptera > Ptychoptera contaminata. The sequence continues at coordinate 34,955,535 of OZ012638.1, read as the reverse complement.
TTATAAATAAACAAGAAAATAATTGTATAAATTACTGGTAACCTTATTGGAGGACGTACGAAAGTACACCAAATTAATAACATCAACGAAACGCAGCGTAAAGAGAAAAAACCCACCAAAATAAGTACAAAACAGAATATAATGACAATGATTGTATAAAGAAATGTGGACAAACCGATGTTGGACAAAAATAACAAAAATAAGTTTATTTTTAGAATTTTCAAAAGCACTCAAAAGCAACATTGCCCAAAGCAAAAGTTATTAATTTATCGTTGAAAGAAAAGAAAAAAATACAAAAAAGCGTTCTGGTTGTTTGCTGCTATAGGAACTCAAAGAAAGTTATTGTGAACGTGTGTCTGCAACGCAAAAGAATTAATGACAACAAACCAAAAAAAAATACCAAAACAAAACACTGAAGAGAAACGATTTATTTAACAAAAAAAAACAAAAAATAATTCACTTTAAGACTCGACGTTAAGAATTTTGTCGCCTGAGCACGTCGTCTGGAAGACAATTTTTATTTTTTGTTTATTTTCTTTGGTCAACGAAATTCTTTTGCATTTTTAATAATTTTTTGGTTTTTTGTGAGTAAATTAAGTTCTTGTTTGCTTGAACTTGAAACGTTTTTTTTTCTTTTTTTTTGTAATAAAAACAATTGAAGACGTATGCTGTCTGTATTAAGGGCGCCAAAGTTATTTTTAAACGCACAAATTACTTGTTTTTACTAAAATAAGTAATAATAATGTCTTGTTATTTTTTTGGTCTCTTTTTTTTATAAGAAAATAATGAAGATTTTCAACATTTTTTAATGTTATTTGGTAAATGAATTATTTATAATTGTTTATAAAAATGTTTAAAAATAACCAGCGAAGAGATTTTTGTATTTTTCTTCAGTCTGTAAAAATTTCAGGTTCGTCGTTTGGATGATAAAGTCTTTTGTTTATTTTTTTATGTAAAATTTTGCAAACCGGCGTAAAATTGTTTCTATTTTCATAAAATTTAGCGTTTATGTAATTTAAAATATTAATTAAAGCATACGCTAAGTTTAACTAAATCTAATTAATTGCTATTAATCGATTAACACTTATACACGTTTCGTTTATTTAAATAATTGATTAACTCTTCTACATAGCTATATGATATTATGACGATAACATTTATGCAAATATTAATTATTAAAACATTTATTATTTACATTTCTTTTCAAAAAAAAAGAAAAAAAAACATTTAATTCGTGTTTTATAACATTGGTGACGTTTCTTTTCTGTATTTACTCACTTAATTTGAGTAAAAATAAATTGAATGTGTATTGTCGTTGGCATTTCATCGAGGTGATAAATAATTATTGAATAAGTAATAACCGAGTAATATAATAATTAAATACTTTGACAATGACTCATATTATCTATAAATGTTGTTCTTTGGTGATTTTTGCAAAAATTTATATCTATAAATATATACAATAATCGAGAAAAATCGGTTATTTACAAAAAGATGTTTTTTATTGATTTTTTGGGGAATTTTCTATATTAGATTCAATAACAAAATAAAAAACTTAATAATATGATTAATATACGATTTAATAAGCATTAAATACATGCATGCAATTATATAACCTTACATCTATGTAATTAATTTAATTAAATAATTATGGCAATTATACGGAAACATTAGATATAAATAAACTTTATTGCATTTCCCTGACTTTTTCTTACTATTAATTATTAAATTTATCTTTTTTTTTTCATTGCTATTGCTGTCAATAAATTAATAGTTTTAACCACACATAATACTTTATTATTATTATAAGTATTTATATAAGTTTTTATTAATAAAAGAAAGTGTTTTTAAAAGCGCATTAACAACTTTTATTAATTTATTTCATCTAGAAAATAATAAAAACTCCTTCAAACACCATTCTAACTTGAACGACCTTACACCCACTTAAAATTGTTATAAAAATTAAAAGTCATCATTATACATAACAGAAATAAATTCACAAAAATATCATAATAAAATATTATGCTATAAAAATGAAATAAACGAAAAGCATAAGAATTTTATTTTTTCGCTTCATCGTCTTTTGTATTCAATTTTTATTGTTAAAAGAATTTTATTATTATTTTTTGATTTATTATATAAAATAGATGTAGAAAAAATACCATTTTAATATCATTTTGATATGTTAATTATTATTATTATTATAATTTTAATAAATAAATAAAAAGCATAAAAATTTATTATAAATATTAAAAAACAAACACATCAAATAAGTGCGACAACAATGAATTTATTTTGTGTTAATAGAAAAATTATAGTTGAAGACATTAAATTATGTATAGAAAAACTAAGACATTTTCAATGAATTAAGGTATTTAAAAGTTACTTAATTCCACTCAAATCTTTTAGATCAGTAATGGTGAACCTTTTTGGGTCAAATTTTGTTAATTATTTTTTTAGCACCAGCTCTTGGAGGGAACCAAACCAGTCCTCTTTATGACGAGAGAGATATTCCGTATTCATGCATTTAACGCATTTCCCAGTCAATTCATTACATAATTTATTTCTGTTGAAAGATTTTACAAAATTCGTTAAAGAAAACAATTTTTAACACGAATATGTAGACCAGAATATTGTTAACAGAGCATTTGCAAGTTTTTTCATTGATACAAACTTATTTGGTAAGAAATTCCATATGTTTAATTATAATATTTTCAATTTTTAGTGTCAGTGATCATTATTATCTGCACTACTTCTAACTTCGTAAATCAAGTTTGGTTAATCTAAAAAACGTGCATGGGTTAATGCATTACACACAGGTTATAGGTTAGCCATCACTGTCTTAGGTTATTAATATCTGCATATAAAAATCTCACTCAAAATTTAAATGATGAATAAAAATCTTTATTTTTCTCACTTAATAAATATTTTTCCAATAATTTAAAAGAATAATTAAAATAATATAATGAATAAAAAAAGTCATTGTCATCTTAATGTCTTATTTATTTAAGAAATATAAATATAAAATAAAATTTCAAGCATTTAATCATTTAAATAACCTCTAAGGTGACAACAATGAATTTTTTTTTTAAAATGTTTTTCAAATAATTTTTTCGATTATTTTAAATATTTACTTGGTTTATGATTATTAGAGTGATTATTTAAGTAATAATTATAGGAATTTATTATTATTATTATTATTATTATTATTATTATTTATTTATTTAAATTATAATTATTTTTCTTTAAATGCAGCCTTGGTTATTAAGAAAGAAATAAATTTTTATTACAAATTTTTACTATTGAAAAAAGTTAATTATTTATTATAAAAATTGATAGAAAATTATAATAATAATTATATTTAATAAATAAATATTACTTTGTACGGTAATAAATAAAAATAGTAAAAAACTTTTCTATTTCTTGAATAGAACAGTTTAGTTTAAAAGATTAGCATAAACTGGCTACTAAGTACTAACTTAAGTTTAAAAACCGTATAGTCGCATCTTCAATATTACTTTTAATCACAAAAAGAAAAAACAATTCTACAAATTACAACTAAGTGACCTTTGAAAATAAGTGAGAAAAAAATAAAATAAAAATAATAAATTCCTCATCTGATATTTAAAATGCAAAAAAAATAATGTTTAATGGTAAAACACAGTTAAAGACAGTATACAGCCAACAAAAATAGCAACAAATGAATAAAAAATTATATAAAATGCAATAAATTATAATAAAACATTGTTTGAAATATATAAAAGAAGAGAATTTATTTATTTATTTTATAATAATAATAATAATAATAATAAAAACGGAAAAAAAATAATAATAATAATCAAAGAAATAAACGAAACAGATTCACCTTCACGAATACAAATATAAGTAAAAATACACAGGCGGGAGTGTGTTTATAGAAAATAAATTGTTTATTTTAGTTTTGTTCTTTTAATAAAATTAATTAATTAATTTACGTTTAAATGTTTATAAGTAGCTTTTTGAAGGGAAAATAAAATGATAAATGAATATTTTTATATATTTACAGAAAAGAAAACTTAAAACAGCTTAATAGTGTTGTGTAAAGTGTTAAGTAATGGAAATCAGTACTGTTGTATTGAGACTTTAATAATCGGTTTTTTTTTCCTTCTTCGTTTTTTATAAAATAATTAAATTAAATAAGATAAATTTTTATTATTTTTTAAAATCAACATGAACGATCAACAACAGCAACAACAGGTCAGGGAGATGAACTAAATTATTATGCGCGGTTTTTTTTTTATTATAATTATTATTATGAAACAAAAATCATTGATTGCGTTTTTATTTTATAAATGTATTCTTTATAATTATTTTAAGGACAAACAATTATAATTATTGTTTTTATTTATTTATTTTTATCAAGAAACAAAAAAAATCATTAAAAATGCAATAAATATCGCGAGAAAAGCTATAATCTAGCAAAGCTCTAAACCGCAACAAGTGTTTTTATTTCTATAGAAATTTTTAACTTTATTTATTTCTTGATTTAAAATTACATAAAAGCTTTAAATTAATTACTTAAAAAAAAATAAATAAATTAGAAAATACACTAAAAACACACAAATTAAAAAAAAACAAATAAAAATATTTTTATTAGTTAAAAATCAGCGAAAAAAAAAATGAGATACAAAAATGTTTTGTTTTTTAAAAAGTCACTGTCGCCGATTTAATTATTTTGTCGCGCGAATTAAAAAAAAAAATAAAAAGACTGATAAACAAATTAAGTAGAAACTTAACATTAAATAATTATGAGAAGGAACTAAAGTAATAAAATACCGGTCTATGGCACCAGAGAGTTTTTTTTTTTGTATCATTCTAAGTAAAATTTTTTTATTATTTTCAACGTTAAATGGTTCTCTGTTTTTTAGAATCGATAATGCAAAAATAAGTGAGAAATTAAAAACAGATTTTAATATAAAGAAAATTTTTTTGATAAAACAGAAAAAAATTGTTTATTATTTAGTCATAGGATTGGTATTTCATCAGCCTTTCATATCGTTTACTAGTAAGACAAACAGAGCTGTTCAACTTTACTCTAATCAAATCGTATTATTATTTAGATATTTTAGCGTTTTTTTGTATTTTTTTTTTTTTAATTAATTAACATAAAAATTTATTAGCATTTTTATTATTTATTTATTTTTTTTTTTATTTTTACTATTAATTTGTGAATTGAGCAAACAAATAAAAAGAAAAAGAATCCAATCTGGCGTCAGTCTAGTCAGTTTTTCGCAAAATTTAATCGTTTTTATTATAATTAATTTTTTTTATTTGTTTTCAATCGTTTCTTAGGAATAACAAAATGTAATTAATTAAAACATAGTCAGAAGCAGTAAGACAACATTGTTGTATGATATGATGATTATGATGCTAACAGTTACTAGGTATAGTTTTGGGAATAATGCAATGGAGAGACTATGCTTACTGATTTTACAATGTATATGATAAAACATCCCGGTACCATGTACTACTTTTATTATATAATAAAATTATTTTCATCTTAGTTCCTTCTCATAATAATTTTATGTTATTTCTTCGTCTCTGTTGAATTTTGTTAATGTTTTTCTTGTTTTTATTCGCACGACAAAACAATAAAATCGGCGACAGTGACATTTAAACAGATTGTTTATCGCTGATTTTACACAAAAACCAAAAAAAAAAATTAGTTTTTACTATTTAAATCTATTTTCTAGTATAATTTTTTATTTTATTTTATTTTTAATTAATTTATTTTATTTTTAATTAATTTATTTCTATTGAAAGCAAAAAATGAGTAAAATTTTTATAAATATGCAAAACACTTGTTGTGGTTTGTGGCTTTACTAAATTTTAAACTTTAGGCAACATTATTGATTGCATTTTGCATGTTTTCCTTGTTTTAATTACTTTTCCTTATCTAAATCCGGAAATACTCTTTGAAAATAAATAAAACTAATAAAAGACATTTATACTTTTACTTTCATCGTGTACAGTTAAAGCAACAAATAAGGTACAACGACTTGTTAGACATTTGTGTAGTAATCGAATGCCACTTAGAGCTTTTGAATTTGTAAACAAAAAAAAATGCAAAAAAATAGCAAAAGTAAAAAACATATAATCGGAAATGACTTTGCCAAATCTTTTTTGATTATAAATTATTCGCTTTTATTTAATTATTATTCCGGATTGTACGTTATGTTGCAAAATAGTAAAAAACAAACAAACGTTTTATGATTAGATTTTGTTCATTTTGTGAGTCAAAAAATCTCCCCAGCAAATTATTTTATTTACAATTTTATTTCATTTATATGTTTGCTGTTTATGTTGCTCGTCGTATAATAAACAATTAAAATAATAAATAAATATTAAAAGAAATAAGAAAAAAATATTGAGTTATTTTAATACGTGGGATGAGCTGTTTACTGACAAGGACGAATTTTACAATTTTATAAAATAAATTTTCAGTTTGTGTGCTTATTTTTATTTTTAAATCTTTAGTAAAATGTATTTTTTTTTATTAAAAAAACATTAAAAATAATATCAAGTAATAATTTATTGTCTTTTGAAACATAGTGTTTCATTCGTGTTTCACTTATGTTTCATTGGGGTTTCTTTATTTTGCATCGGATATGTTCTTCTACATGAAACTGTGTCACCAAACTGTCTAAAAATATTATAAATAATTAAATAAAATCAATAAATTGGTAACAATAGAGTATTACGATGATATAACAGATAAATTTGCTTTTAAATAAAAGAAAAACCACAAACCACTTGTTTTAAATAAATAAATAGAAAAAAGAAATTAATTATTTTGTTCAAATAAAATAAATAATCAAAAAACCTCTTTCGTCAATTTGTTGGATAATTTTTAGTAAAGTTTATACGTTTATTAGCTTAGTGAATCATTATCATTTCAAGAGTTTACTACCTTAACTGGACATGATGTCAATTGTCACGCGATTTTTATTAAAATAAAAGAAATTATTTTTATTTATGTCACGAGATACTAGTCACATCCATATAATTTATAGATTTTTAATGAAAAATAAAAATAAAAATATTTAATTCGCCTAAAAAGAGGCTGGGTTTTTTGTTCTTAGAACTCTGTTGCCTAGTTGGTTGATACCAGAATAAACAATATATTATTCCTAAGGCCTAGTAACTTAACAACATTTTTTTCCATGCAGAGTTACTCAAAAGAAGAGTGATTTAGAGGTACGAAGGCAAAATAATTCATATGCAGCAATATCGTGAACACTGAAAACAGTAATTATTCAAATGTTCGAAGAAAAAAACGCAAAAAATCTTTAAACAACAAGAAAGAATAATAACCGCGCAAAATAAATCACCGCGGAAAAACGTGATAAAAAACCATTTAAAGCGAGGTGATAAAATAAATTTCCTAATATTTAATTTTCTGTATTTTAAATATCGTTAAGTCACGTTAAAGCAGCAACGTTAAAACTTTATACTTAATCGAGACAAAGACATTATTGAGCAAATAAATTAATTTCGGTATTTTATTTTGAGAAACCAGACAACCTTTTTCACGTCAAAATACTAGTTAAAATAACGTTTAGCATAAAATAAATAAAAAAAAACCACTCAAAGTTGTTACCTTTTTTCTTTAAAAATAAAACGCGGAAGAAAATTATCTAATTAATTTTTTTTTTATTTTTATTTCATTTTGTCTGCTATAAATGATTTGTTTGTAATTTGAAGATGGAATTCTTTTGTTGTCAAAATAAATAATAATCAAGATTAAATTGAAGATTTTTTTCAGTTCTGGTGTTTTGATGAAAAAATAAATAAATTATTAATTAAATAAAGTAAACAAAGTAATTGAAACGATTTCATGGATTTAATTTCCTTATACAATCAATGGTTATTAAAGAAAAAAAATCTGCACATCTTCTGCATAGTCTATGGTCAGCAAAAATAATATATAATTAAGCATCTAAGTGGCTTTTTTCTTTATAAAAGAATAAACACATTATTATTACACTATTGTTGCTGCTTTGTACTGTTGCATTAGACTGAACGTGACTTAACATCACTTAAATAAAGACGACATGCATTACAAACGAATAATAATAATAAATAATAAAATAATAATTAAAAAATAATACAAAGAGGACAAAGTAAATAACCGACGATGAGGAAATAACGCATTAATCATTGCGGTTGTGTGGTTTTCTTATTTTATGGGTTATTTATTTGAAAGTTTTTCTTTTATATTTTGTTGTTTAAATTCATTTCAATCTTTTTATAAATATTAATATAATAAATAAATTCCATCTGTTAAGTTTTTTTCTTATTTGATTGAAGGTTGATTGCTTAGAGATGAACTGATTAGAAAATTGTTTTTAAGGAAAAACTATTGAAATATTTATTGTTTTTTGTTTTTAACGAAAGACAGTTTGATGAAGTTTGTAATTGTATTTCTTGTTGTATAATTGATCTATTAAGCCATCAGTCACCGTTGGTAAAAAGTCTTCAACATTAACTGAATAATAAATTAAAGAAAATTATAAAATTCTGTCCGTCCAATCCATGTTTATTTATTTATTTATTTTTAATTAAAACTAATTTAAATGATTTTTTTAATAATTAAATAAACTAAAAATAGAAACACCGCATAACTTCCTTAATATACAAAATATATTCTTATAGAAAAATAAGAAAAATTCTTCTTTCATTAGTTTTTAATTTAAGAAATATCAGGTGTTAAAAATGCTTTTTTCGATAGAAACTAATTAACAAGATAAAAAAATATAAATATTTCACGTGTTTACTATTGTACAAATATATAAAAAAAACTATAAAAACTATGAAAACTCTTAAGTAACATTAATTAGTAAAGAATAAAATTACAATTTCACGAATGAATCGTATCCGTGTTATTTATTTTTTTATTAACATAAACACTATCTGCGTTTTAACTATTCTTAATAAATAAATAAAAATAATAATAATTAAAATGTTTGTAATATATTTTTTTTTTTTTTCATAATTAATTAATATAATTAACATATTTTGCAATAAATTGATTACGAGAAATAAGAAGGTAAAACATTTGCGTAATTAGTTGTGAAATAAATAAAATATATTTCTGTCCCAAATGGTGGTGGTTTTGTGTTGTTTAAAATGAATTTGGTGCCAGAAATAATTAAGAAGAATTTCATTTTTCGTTTTTTCTTTATTCAAATAACAACATTCATAACAAAAATCAGGTAACGTCGAAGAAGAAGCAATAGCAGCTTATTTATACCGGTTCTATTAAGCGACGACCTTATGAGGTCATAATTTTCTTAAACGAAAGGTCGCCAAGGACGTTCAAATATTTCTCTTCTCATCTTCTTGCTTTATTATTCAAATTTTATTTTATTTTTTTTTTCGCTGCTTTTATTTATTTATTTATTTCTATAGTATAGTAATCTGATTTCATCTTGCTATTATTTTTATATTAATTTTGAATAAATAAGAAAACATACAACGAGATATCAACTCTTTTACTCTTCTGGTTTTTGAAAAATAAAAATGAATTTTATATCTTAAATAAAAGAAATAAATTATTTTTTTTTTCTGGTATTTTAATAAATAAATAAAAAAATTAATTCAAAGATTTAAATAAGAAAAAATAAAGTTATTTATCTTACAGTGTGATAATGATGATGATGATTTTTGTATTTTCTGTGATTTTTGATTCTTTGTTCGTGAACGTCTCTTTGTTGTTGATGGTTAAACTCTTGATGTTAATCTCTGGATGTTAAACAAGAATTCTAATAACTAGAAATTAGTCAAGTAAACACTTTCATTGCTAAAATTAAAGTAAAAAAGATATCTTTTAAGAGAAGTAAACACAGTATCACCCAGTAACTTAAACAATCACCTTATTAATTGTCAATAAAAATTTTATAGAATAAAAAATTATTTTAGAGTAAAAAATTCATAATAAAAAATTGACGACACTTTGGCGACAAAAAATTAAAATAACATAAAATTTGAAGATTTTTTTTTTATTGTCTATCATCTTGTAGATTTTCTCGTGAAATTTAACATTTAATGATTGGCGAATACATGGTGTATTCGTCGCGTAACAAAATCATATTTATTTATTTCTAATTGAGCTAAATTTGAGAGTAGTTTTATGTAGATTAATTAAGTCATTTAATTTTATTTTATTGAAAGACATTTAAGCTCTTAATTTTAATTCTTTATAAGCGAAAAAAAAAAAATTAAGACGTGATTAATTAAACGTACTTAATAACCATGGGAAATACTTTATTTATATACAGTTAAGTAATGTTTAGTTTTATTCAGTTCTCTTATAGGGGGTCAAACACTTAACATCATCAATGAAATAAAATACAAAGCAAACATACTTGGCAAGGTTGTTGCATTAAATTGAAATAAAAATAAATATTTCAACTGGATAAAATTAAAAAATAATTAATTAGGTTCAACAATAATGATAATAGCCAAGTAAATATTGTTAATTGTTTTCTGCACAGCAGTTAGTCTAGTCAGTGATAATGTAGATACGACTTCCTTCTTGTGTTTAACACACCTTCTACTTTTTAGTTACATAGTTTTATCCAAGATTTACATTACAATACTAGAAAAAACAAAATTATATTATCATTAAATTATCAAAGAAGAAAAAACATTAAAATAATTAAAATAAAATCATCTCATCTTCATTCGATTGTGACTTTTTATCGGAATTTATATATATATTTTATTTTTATTATCATCATCTTGTTGTTGTTTTAATTTAATAATAAATAAATAAATAAATAATTAAAGTTGTTTTGAATAGCAGAAATAAAAACAGAAAATCTGTGTATACAGCTGTGTTTTACCTACACGACAAATAAGTTTTAAGTATATATATTTAATCCGGGTATCGGCGCCAGACAAGATTGTAAATCCCAAAACCAATTCGCTTAATAATTTTTATACAGTAACAAAAATTTTTGTAGTTATTTTATTTTTTTTCTGATTTTTAGCAATTTTTTTTTCGCTGTTTTACGTTTGTCAACTGATTTAAGGTGACAAAAAGTGAGACAAAATTATTTCTTCTTTTAATGATTGAGCTTTTTTGTTGTCTATGTCAAAAATGTTAAAAAACACAATCTGGTATTTTTTTTTTATTAATTTTATTTAATTATAAATCTATGTTTGCGATATTTCTATTCTTTTTTGAACATTTTTTTTTTTATTTTTTCATCTCTCTGTTCTGTTTGTATATCACGTTGTACGTTATTTTACTCGTCAATATATAGTTTTTTTAGTGATATCGCTATGTGCTGTTGTTAATGTATTTTGAAGTTGTTCTGAGATAAATTGTGATCGGTTTTTTTTTTTTATTATTGTTTTATATTCTCTGTTTTTATTGTATTATTATCTATCTTTCTTTATTAAATAATAATAAAATAAAATAAAATAAAATAGAGAAAAATGTGGAAATCTAAATCAAATGGCGACAAACATCTGACAAATATTAGTTATTTTATTATCGTTGTCGTTTCTTCTTCTTATTTTCTGTGTTGTTGTTTTTATTTTTATTCTTTTTAATATAATTTATCAAGTTTTTCTTGTTATTTAACTGTTTTTAATTAAACATTTTATAAATGCAAAATAAAACGTTAAATTTACACCATTTTTACTTACAATTTTATCGTTTTTTTTTTATAATTTTAACATTAAAAAAATCATAGATAATATATTTCTTTTCTTTAGAATTAATTTATTCTTTCAGCTTCATAATAAACCTTAAATTAAACTAAATAAGTATTCAATTAAAAACAATTGTTGTTTATTTAATTTTAAGTAAATTAATTACCTGTTGAAACGGTTTTCTGTTTAAAATTTCAATTGTTAAGCAATTCTTCCTATGCGATCGAGTTGCCACCTTGAAACAAATAATATAACTTCGTAGCATATTAGTAAAGATAAAAACCCAAATTGTCACAAAAGAAAGTGACTTTTTTCTCACCTGAAATTAATTATTAATTAATTTTATTTAATTAAACCATGTTAGCGAAATAAAACGATTTTTTTTTATAATAATTATGGTGTTAATTGTTTTTTTTTCTTTTTAATTTAATAATTGCAAAAAAATTGTTTTTTTTTTATTCTTATAAAGTACGAAAAACTAATTTCTAAAATATTTTTTATTTCTGTTCGCTAATATTTCGTTGCTATACAACTGTTTTGATTTGTTTTTTTTTTATCTATTTCAAATATACTAATATTTTTATTACTTTTCTTATATTTATTAATTAATTAATTAAAATTTAAATAAATCATTCTTAAGTATTAAAATTATTAATTTGTTTTGCTGATATGAATGAGTTAAATCGGTTGACTGACTTAAGTACATTAAACAACTTCAAACTGTCTGATGATTGTTTTTTCTTAATTTTAAATTTCTTTTTGTATTTCTTTGTTTTATTTCGTTAATTTATTTAGATTTTTTTTTTTTTTTTGTTACAAAATAATGTGAGCAATTCGTTTATTTATTTTTATTTTTTTCATATTTCTTAAGTCTTTAGTTTTGTTAAATTTTGTGTTTTTATTTTAATGGAAATTCCTTGATTTATATTTTATTTTCGTTTCGTCTTTTATAATATTTTTTTTAATTTTATTAATTCAAAAAAATGATTGTTCAAAGTGCAGTTAAATATTAAGTAATAAAATTAAATTTAAAAAATATTCTTTTTTTCTTATTAAAATCAATCTGCATCTACATGCACATTAAAGTTAAAAATATAAATTGGATTTATCTGCAACGGTTATAAAATAATTAATTTATTCGTTTAACAATGTTTGTCATTTCTTTTTTATGGCATCTAAAATAACAAGAATTTATTAATTGTTTAGACAATAGAGAACCTTTTATTGTATTTTATTTCTTATCAAAAGTCAGACTATTAAAAACAATTGTTTTAACGACTTAAAGGAAGCACGTTTTTTCGTAAAAAAAAAAAAAAGAAAATCACCGTCAAAATTGCCATTGTTTATTTGAATAAATAAAACGTAAAAATTTTCATTAGTATTGCATCTAAATCCACTAAAAACTTTAATTAATTAATTTTTACATTTAAAAAAAAATCTTTCTTTAATTAATTAATTAATATTCTTTTATTTTTCTTAATAATTTGTTATTTTAATTCAATAATTATAATAATAATAATATTAATTATTAATCAATATAATTTTCTAATAAAATTTTAATCCATTTTAGTGTAATATAATTAATTAATATTGTTTGTTAATAATTAATTAAAAAATAATTACTAATTCTACATTATTTTTTTTTTAATTAATTAATTTTATTAAACAAAAAAATTATAAAGGCACTAGAAATATATATTTATATATAAATATTTATATGTATGTTAATTTTATTTAATTTCTATTAATAATTATTCATTTTTAATTTAATAAAAATACAAAGCAACTTTAATTAATATATAAAATAATAATTATAATAATAATAATAAAATCTATTCAACATTACTAGAATACTTTCTTGTCTTATTAACCAATTTCATTCCGCAATTATCTCATTTTTTTAATGCAATAAATTAATTAATAATTATAATTAAAAACACACTTTGCTGCACCTTAAAACGCATCTCAATTCAATTATTAACTCTTAAATAATTAATTTACAATTATTGGTCCAATATATATACAATTTTTTAATTTAAAAATAATAAAACCAAAAATTAATTGCGCATTTTTATGAATATTTAAGCGTTTGTTAACTACAAATTTTATTTTTTATAATTTTTTTGTTAATTTGATTAATAAATTTTCTCTTCTACCATAAGAATAATTTTTTGAATTTATAAAAATTTTATTTTAACAAATAAAAAATATATATATATATTACCAATGTTAATGATTAAAAATAAGCTTTTTGTGTGCGCTAAAAGCTTCTTTTTTTTTTGTTATGTGTAAACGATGATAAAAATCATTAATTAATCACAATTTACATGGAAAAGCATTCCTCATTTTCTTCTTTATAATTTATAAAAAATTTCTTTTAAACAACATTTACATCTGATTGTGATTTATTTTAATTTTAAATTTAAATTTACTTAAAATATTTAATTTTATTATTTAATCCACTAAAAATGTGTTTAATTTTTTCTTTTTTTACATCAATTAATTTTATTATTAATTTATTGCAAATTATACTCGTCTTGCTCTTTAATTAATAAGTGTTGCTTATAATTCGTAATAAAATTTCTTTCTTATTTAACAAACAATTAGACGTCTTATACATTATTCACGTCTTATTTTTCTTTAACAAATTTCATTGTTGCCTATATTTTTAATAAACAATTTAATAAAAAGTCATAACAATAATAATTAATAGAAAAAAACAAGAATAATTAAATATTTATGTTTATTAAAAATTATTAATTAACCATAACTGAATTCACTTCTTCATTTTTATTACAATAATTTTAAAACAATTTCATTTAATTTTATTACTCAACAATAATTTAATGATAACATAATTATTCAAAAAATAATTCATAAAGAGGAGAAATTAATTGGCTCATTTATTAATTGAGAAAAGATATCTATTTATTGCATTTTATTTATAATTTTTAATTAAACTAATTACTGATTTTTATTTTCCATTGTTTATAAAAAAACATAAAAAACAATTTTTGTTTATTGCATTGCAATGTTTATAAATAAAAAAATATATAATTAATTAAAACAATTTTTCTCACGCAGAATTAAAAAAGAAAAAAAAAAGTATGAATTAAATTGAAGACCACATGACGTAAAAAATTATTTTCATTAATTAATTTAATATTTCGTCGAAAATAATACGCAGTGCATCCATTTAATTACTTTATTTTTCTGTTCATTTAATTATTGTTGATGTTTGTTGAGTAGTTTGCTGTTGCTGTTGACTAAACTGTTGCTTTTTCGGTGATGATGTTAACGTTTTTTCTTGCTTCTTATCCTGTTCCTCATTAAAAAATATTTTCGTTATAACAATATCACCAGTACTTAATGTCTGACTATATTCATCCTTATTATTCGTTATTACATTTACATTATTATTAATTAAATTATTTTTATTATTTGTTATAATTTGTCCACTTTTAATATCATTTTGTTGCTGTTTATACATTTTATTATTGCTATTAAAATTATTATTATTACTTGAATGACAATTACATGGACAACATTTCGTTGAATTACTAAAAATATAATAAAAATTAATTAATTAATTAATAAAACATTATAAAATAAAGATTATCATACTTTTTATCTTTTTCTTTAACAACTTGTAAATTATCAGTTGTTAAAAATTGATCAGTTAATTGCTGTTGAGTAGTTGCGTATATTTGCTTTGATAAAACGAAAAAATAATTACAAATTATATATATAAATAAATGATTTTATTAATTAATTAATTATATTTACTTGATCATTTGGCAGTAATGTGGCTGCCGATAATATTGCTTCCAATTTATCAATTCTAGCAATACGATCCATTGTTGTATCTGATAAGATTTCATCCATTAATTGCATTGATTCGGTTATGCTGGGCGGTTCTGAGTTACGTGGTGAAAAAGTACCGGTTAATGAATTATCCGATGGTACACTATCTAAACTAGGATATTCTTGTTCGGCGGCATTTCCATCATCATCGGAATCACTATTATCCCTTTAAATTATTTAAAAAAAATTAATTTATTGAAATTTATTTAAATTAGTCAATTATTCACCTGTCCTGTCCCATATTCTCTAGTTTTTCCAATTTTTTTGCTACCTTATATGAGCCTCGGAGTTTTTCCTTTTCCTCTTCAGTTAAATCTAAATACCTGCAATAATTATTGATAAATTAATCCATTTTCAAATTTCTGTTTAATTAATAGAAACTACCTTAATAATCTAATTTCCCGATTGCTTAAAACTATATTTTTATTTGTTTGCGTTAATTTAAATTTGAGATCGGACACCTCGGTACTTATTTTTCTTTGTTTTTTACGTAATTTGACCTCAATTGGACGGATTATCATTAATATCTGTTCGGTACATAATTCAGAAAATAAACCACGATATTCTAGTTTTATGGCACTAAAATAAAAATAATAATAATTATATTAATTATCTTATAGAAGCAATTATATTTTCATTAATCTACCTTGCCATTGTGGCATATAATTGATCATTTATTAAAACTAAAACATCACCAGCCGCATACAATAACATATCTCTGGTTAATGGACGACGTGCCCAATATTTTTGATCACGACGATAAACATTTTTCAATTGATCTTTCATTGGATTTATTGGCGAATTATATAATTCACATAACGTGTTCAATGATACATTTTTTACTTTATACACCTGTTTGCCATAATCTTGAAATTGTAAAACAGCATGAGCTGACTAAAAGAAAATAATTAAAAACATTATTAATATAGACGTCATTTTTTGATAATAAAAAAATAGCTCACCTGAGTATCAAAAACATTTCGTAACATTATTTTAAATTGATTATATAAGTTCACTGAATCATTACGACAATCATGAATTATTTTTATAACATTATCACTTTCTAATAATGTCTTTAGACCACCATCAATTACCATATCCGGACATGTTAATACATCAAAAATAAATGCTTCACCGCGTGTTGTACCTATTTCCACTAATGTTAATTGGCCGCCCACACCTAAATTAATACCCTCACAATCAAATGAGACAACCACACGATCATTTTGTGTCGATTTTATGATTGCATCAGTTATAAATAAACATTCTTTAACTGTAGCGATAACACGGGTATTTTGTAATACTTTTATTTTCCATGTGTCGCCCACAAAATAATGATTTGTATGCTGCGGACTCTGATTTGGACTAGATGTTGCATTATTATTTGTTGATTTAATATCCATGTTTGTATTTGCATTTGTTTGGAGAGCACTCATTGATTGCTTATCCTTTTCTAAATTTTCCGCTAAGGTTTTTATCACTAAACTGTTGATACGTTGCTTCAATGTTTGATTTTTATTATTATTGTTCATTAAATTTGTTTTCTCAATGTTTGGATTGTTAACATTTGATGGGGTTGTTGTTGCCGATGATGATAGTGATGAAGACGATGATGAGGATGTCATTGATGATAAAGACGTGGATGTATGAGTTGGTGTTGTATTCGATGGCGGTGTATTTGTATAATATGAACCAATTGTTGAACTTGGACAATTATTTTTACATAAATTCTCTAATTTAACATCATTTTCCGTTATTAAACTATCAAAACCACTTGTCGGTTCACTTTTATTACTTGCATTCGATGATGAATTTAGATTATTATTACTAGTATTATTGCTAACCGGTTCATTTAACTTAAAATCACCAACAGTTGTAGTTTGTTGCTGCTGTTGCGGTTGATTTAATTTCAATTGTGGCGATTGTGTACGATTTATTACATTATTATTATTATTACTATTATTGCTATTATTTAGTAATGAATTACTATGATTATTATATTGATCTCTAGCTCTTGCTTGTGCCTGTTGTATATACGAATCGGATAATTTTGGTTTTTGTATTAATGTGACTAGATTTGATTGAATTAAAAAACAATCCGAGAATAATTTTAAAAATGTTGTTAAATCATTTGGTGTTTTAAACATACGAAACCATTGTTCTTGTGGAAATTTTGTCGTTACCATATGGAATAATTGATCAACTAATATTGGACCTAAAAAAAAAGAAATCAGATTATTATTTATATGCTCTAATCAAATAAAAATTAAATCAAATAAAAAAAATACCTTTTACTTCAATGCATTGAGCAAAATAATCTAATAATTGTTGAACGCCTTTTGTATCAATAGACGGTGTTGGTAAATGTAATCTTTCAATTTGTGGCACATCAGTCATATTCTCAGCACCGACAAGCATAACAAAATCATCAATAACATTGAATGTGTCTGTATGTTTGCATAAAAAATCCGTAAACTCCTTGATATGTTGCCCTATAAAACGAGGATTGATTTTAGTATTTAAAATTTTTTTCGAATAACTATAAAAAGCAACCACATACCTGATATATGTCGTACCTGCGGTGATGCCTGACTACGATGGCCTAATAAACTCTTTATCGGCACCTCAGTACCAATACCATATTGAAGTAATTTATGTTGAAAGTATTTTTTCGCCTCCTCAATATAATCACGTTTTCCACCGCCACTATACTGATCATCATTTGATGTTTTCTCATATGAATTTACATCCACATAATCTCCATTTATCAAAAACAATGCTGGATATTGGGCCAAGAACTTTTTTAAACCTATGCATAAAAAAAAAAGAATAAAAAATTACTAATTAATTAAATATATACAAAAATAGAAAAACGTAAAAACCAACTAGATAATAAAATATAAAATAATAAATTTAAATATCAGAAATGACATCATATATACAAGAAAATCTATAAAACAACATAAAATTATATAAATAAAATAAATTAATTTTTAGTGACGAGATAATATGCAAAGACGTCGTAGTGAGTGTATTATAAATTTGCATATACATTTGTAGCAAATTTAATTAAAATTATACTTTTATGCAGCAAGTTATAAAGCACCCACATCAGATAATTACTTAATTATAATAGAAACAGAAGTTATTGCATTTATTTAATTCTTTTTCTAAACTAAAAATACTAATAACTACCCTTAGTGATAACTGCCCCCAATAATTTTCATCATTAATTCATTGACAAACTCCGTAATAATTTCTAAAACTTTATCTATAACATATTTTTTTATGCTATCGGTAAATAATATTGAATTTCTAGTATTTATGGAGAATTTTGAGTACCGTACGGAACACACGTATGTTACGACATTACACACCAAATAATAATAAATATTATAATAGTCTCTGGAGAAGGTGGACTGGACTGAATAGATGTATAAGTAAATTTGCTGCATGTACATACTACTTCCTACTATATATTTTATATAAATATTTTCCTATGCTTCCCATCTACTAACTGAATTTATTTTATTTTATATTTTTTCTGCTCTCTATTACGGATATTACCAATAATATATCTTACTTAAATATTTAATGAAGTCTAATTTCTTATTCCTAACGTTAAAGTTTTTATACTTTTTTTTTCTTTTCTCGTCTATATAGGGTAGTGCCATGCAAAATAAAACCAACATTGTATTTAATAAAGATAATAAAGTGTGATAAACAGATTATTAAGACTAAATTACTATAAATAGTTTAATAAACTTGAAAACTATATGAAAATTATCTTAAAAAAAAGATAAAGATTTACTTATTTTCATAAACACCCGGTAAGCTACCTATTTATAAAATGACAATCCACCTGACAATAGCGACCAGTAACAATATCATGAACATCATCAACAGCCAGAACAGCATATAATCATGCGAATATTTAGTAAACAGGAATACAAAACTAAATCAATATAATAATAACAACAATAATAATAATATTGAAATTCGTTTCACGTTTATGTTTATTTTTTGTGCGTAATTTTGCGTTATGCGAAAAAACCAACGTTTTACCTTTAACATCACTTTGTATTTATTTTTATTATTTCTTCCTTTGCTTACACACATTTTTTTTCCTTCATTTCTAAATAAATTTTTATTATTATTCTTGTAAGTTTTGTGTATAAAATTCTATTTTTTTCTTTTGCTTTCTTTTCTTTTCTTTTCTTTTATTATATCGTGTAGTATATGTGTGTAAGAATTTAATTTAAAGGTACAAAACTATATAAAAAGCAAACAACAAACATCAAGTATGTACACACAGAGTAATAACATCAGCAAAAGCATTTTTGCAATAATATATGCGAATGTAGGAATAAAAAAAAGAAGCAAAACGTTACGTTTACATAAAACGTACATAAAATAACAAACAAACAAACTAAATATAATATTGGAAATGTATATATTTGCAGAGAATCATCATCATCATCATCAACCAACCACCAACACACCGTTATATTTATTTTTATTATTATTAAAAACCCCCAGAAAAAAAGTCACGAAAATATACATAAAAAATCGTTAAAAATAAAAAAGAATATAATTTCTTTTGATAATGATACTTTTAGCTAAATTGATATTTTATTATTATATTTTACCAAAAACGAAAAAGAAAAAATAACAACACGAAAAGGCAGAGTAAAAAATTGTAAATTAGAGCAGGAAGAAAAGGTAAGAAAAAGGCCGAAAACGATTCCATATACATATATCGCTGATGTAAATTTTCATTTTTCCATTTGCTTTTTTAACCAATTTTTATGCACGAAGTGAAAAATTATTACATTTGATACAGAAATATAAATAAGGGATGTTAAATTATTGCTTTAAAAATTTATTACCTTTACTAAATACCATGTAACGTATATATACGGAAGTGTTACCGGTAACATTGCGATTTTCTTCTGGTAAATGTTCATGTCGCTAACATTATTTAATGCACCTTAGCGATACCAGAATTATAGCAGACAAATTATATGAAAATATAAATAAATAAGAGATCACAACAGAGTAAATTGATTATTTTTTCTAAACCACACAAAGACCATATAAATATCAATTTGACTGGTGAAGAGACTATGCACGATTATTTATTAATGTGCAGCCATGAAGATTCAGACAGGTAATGCAACAAAATTGTTAATTTATTTATTAACAAAAAAAAAATAAACCTTCCAAATATTTTCAAGCAAATACAGCCCTGCAGGAAAACTTTTCACTCTGTTCTGGCAATGTTATTTTCAAGAAGCAAAACCGAAAAACCATTTTTGAGCAGACACATTACTAAAGTTATTTTTTTTTATAAAATTTTCTATTTAAGTATTTACGGTAATGTCTTGAGTGGTGGTGTGCCAAGTATGCACCAAATGAACCACCCATCCACTTGACTACAGTAGTTTCAGGTGGTAAATTTAAGTCACTTAGCTCAATAAGAGGTGTTTTTCTTTTCATTTGTTTTTTCGCTTTTAGCAAATATTTATCTATGAAAATAATAAACGTGAGGCACAGAGATGTGCATAATTTAATATTATCCCCGAAAAACAAAAAAAAAATCAGTAAAATGCATGCCAACAATACCGCCAACAAAGTAAAAGCAATTTCTTTCTATTTTTTTTTTTGCTGTTGTTTGCCTTATCATAAGAGTTTATTATGCAAAAATATTACATTTTTTTGCTTATTTTGCAAAAATGCAAACATATACAGCAAAAAAAAAAAAAAAATAATAATAATACTAATAAAAACGAGGAAAAAAATAGAACAAAAAAAAATAATAATATTATTTTAATATTTATTTAAGTGATTTTTCTTATCTGTTTCTTTAGTAATTGTTTGTTTTTTTTTTTCAGTTATTCTGCGAGAAACTGAGACTATACAAGCATGAAATAAATTAAATTATTAACAAATATACAGCGATACAGCGAATATTAATCTTTAAACATCATTATAGAATAAATGTTAATAAGTTTAATTTAATAATTTAAAAAAAAAAGTGCACAAGTGTGTACAGTATTAACAAACAAACCAAAAATACCTCAAAAAGTAAATAAACTTTAAGTAATTAAATAAAATTTAAATGAGAATTATTTAGAAAAATTAACAATAATTAAAATAAAATTCATTGTTAATGAGGAAAAGAAGTAAAATTATCGAAAGCCAACAATAAAAAATATCATTTAAACGAAAAACACAATAGAAACATAAACAACAACCGAAATAAAGGTGAATAAAGCAAATATAGCCAACAATCGACTAGCAAACACAAATAAAATTTGCATATTTAAAGTATTTAACGAAATATATAAACTTTCTAGAAAGACCAAAAAAATAAAAAATTATATAAAAATCAACAAGACAATTTGACTAACTGACTTGAAATTATTTATTCTATTTAATTGAAATGGCTTCAATAATTATTTAAATTAATTGAAGAGTTTTAAATGACATCGAATCATGTGAATACCATTGCACTAAAGAAATGGCTTCACCTGTTTAAATTCAATGATTTAAGTGATGTCATATCGCCTACGTTTCACATTAAATACAATTTAAATGCAGGTAATTCTCTCAACAAATACTAGATTATATACATTTTTTTTTTTTTGTAAAATTAATACTCAGGTGAGATTTACATTTACAAATTAATTAATCATATTAAGCGAAAGAAGAAAAAAAAAAACAAACAAATCGTGATAATTTCAATAAAAATCATTTTGTTGATTTTCTTAATTCAATTTTCACATCTTTCATTTCTTTTCGAAATAGCAAAATAATAAATGTATTTTATTCATTTGATTATAATTACTTCGTTGACTTAATATTTCATTTATTCAGTATTATTGTCATAGAAAAATAAACAAGAAAAACTAAAATACATGACATCAGACAATTATTTTCGCGTGACCCATTTGTTAGCGAATTTTTATTATTATTAGTTTTTGCATTGTGTTTTTTTTTTAAATAGAATTTACTTAATTTTCTCTCATTTTCTGTGCAAAATACAATTATTCCACACTTTTATCATTCTTCTGGTTAATAATTGTTGCTTAATTGGTTTTTTTTATTTTTTGCATCAAGAAAGATATTAATTTAATAAAATTTCTACTAAACCGAAAACACAATTGATACGTCTTGAAATTAAAATTCAAAAATTACGTTGTGTCTGTTGTCTAGCTCAATAAACCTTTCGAAAAAAAAACTGTCATAAGTCATCATAATATATAATAAATTCAAGAAATATTAAAATATAAATAGAAAAACTAGAGCAATTTTAATAGTAGAAAGAATATTATTAAATAAAAATAAATTTTAAAACAGTATAAGGCTGTGTAGGTAAAAATAAATAGGATTTTTGTGATTTCCAAAAACATCTCCATATGTACGAATTAAAACCAAAAATGCATTAATTAAACACAAATCAGGTGAAATGAACGTGACAAGTATCTAATGACATATTAATTGAATAACTAATAATCAACCGGTTATTAAATAAAATAATAATTAAAAATTAATTTAAAAATACGTTGTCTAGAAGGCAATAACAAACAAATCAAAAGACATCAATGAATAATATTAATTAAATAAGAAAGAAAATTAAAAAGTGATGTTAATAAATAACAGGAAATTATAGAAACAGACTTTTTCACCTATGATCGTTTCTTTAATATTAAAATAGATTGAAAAAATCTCTTGCTCTCATCGTTTTACGCTCATCACAAATGCAATAACAGACACCCGGAAATATAATAGTTTCTTTTATTTATTAATTAAAAGGAATAAAATAAAAATATTTTCCAGAGCAGAGCAAGTAAATAAACAGACTTTGAATACGGGCGACTTAAATACTACAGTAAACAAAATTCTATTAGGGAGTAGGAGGACCCTTTAAATCTATTTTTAAACGTTAATTATAAATTAAAATTCAATTTAAAGAAATAAACATTGCACAGTGTGCATCAGAAAATAATAAACTTAAAATTCATTGCGCAAGCCAATTACACTTAAAATACGTAATAATTGTAATTTTGTTTTTCTTTTTTTTTTTTATTCATTTAATTATTCATTAATAAAACATTAAAGAACAATGGGAGGAGGTGAAGTACTGGTTGTTAATATATGTAAATAAAATAAAACAGAAAATGTTTAATTAAAGAAAATTATTTGTGTGTTTTAATTAGAATTACCTGATTGACTTCCGCCAGCAATTTGTCGCATTTCTCTGGTAAAACCTTTAGCACCAAATTGACATGATAAATCATGTAATGTTCTTGGTTCACCTTTATCTAATAATCTTTCCAAAAAGAATAATAATGTCATATTTCTAGCCAATTCATATTCCATTGATTCCATTATGCTTCTTTATTTATTTATTTTTATTTTTTCCTCTTGTTATTAATTTATTCGTTTAAAACACTTTAATTAAATTTCTTTTTCTTTTCTTTTTATATTATGTTTGCCTTTCGTTTAACTAAGTATTGATTATCAATAATAATTTTTCATGAATTTTTCTATTTATATTCGCGGTTTTCGTTTGACGTTCAAAAAAAAAAAGAAAAAATATTTTTCGTACTTTATCGCTTTTTTATTTAATTAATTTATTTGTATATAAATATTTTTTTTTTTTTTCTAATGTAAAATTGTAAAAATATTGCACTTTATATATATATTTTTTTGTTTTAATTAAGTAATTTAACTTTTTGTTAATTTTAATTTAATTAAATGACGACATCAGAGGTCATTGAAAATTTCAATTAATGATTTAAATTATTATAATTTTAAATATAAATAAATGTATAAAAATCAAAGCTTTTAATTATATAATTAATGATTATAATTTTATTACAAAATATTAATTTATTTATTAAAACAGCGAAAAAAAAAAAACTTATTTGTTACTCCACTGTGCACAGGTATTTACAGGTAGATCACTTTTTTCTCTTTCTTTTTTTTTACTTTAAACCTTTATCGAAATAAATTCCTACGCATTTTCACATTAACAATAATTTAAAAAAATTAACTTTATTTTATTTAAAAGTAGATTTAATAATTAAAAATAATAATAATAATAATTTGAGTAAAAAAAATATAATTAAATTATGATATTCTGATGTTTGTTGAGTTGAATTTTAATTGAAGTGACAGCGAGAGGCACACATTTGTAGAGTTTTTATTTTTATTCAACTTCTACAGTAACACCAACAACAAATACGACACGATTATAATCCTCGAGTCAGGGATAAAATATTATTTTGTTTTTAAACAATTATTTTTATTTATAACTTTATTTGATTTAATTAATTATTTATTTACTTTAATTGAATTTAAGAATAACGAAACGAAAAAATAAATTAAATTATAAGAATGAATTTAATAAAACTCTTACACAGCCGCCATATTGAATTCTTGCACTGTGCTGCCTGTTTGCTCAATGTTGATGTTACGTTTCATTTCATATTGGAAAACATATTGAAAGAATATAGCAAATTCACCACACACATTTACATATGATTATGACGTTTCATTTGACAACTAGTTTTAGCGATATAACTTTTGGTACCGACATGAAGTTATACCAGTTTGGCAATAAATAAAACGATAAATGTGATGCAGGAAAAAACGGAATTTAGTGTCATAGAAAAATTATTTTATTTATATTTATTTGTGTATAATCAGTCCGTCACCAACAAATTTATAAATTTATATTAAATAACAGATTAATTGGTATGTATGTATTTCAATATTATAAAAGTATAAAACAACGATTAAGTTATTTCGATTTACTGTTTCTAACGCCGGTCCACTTTTCACTTACTTCCCATAACCACTTTGCCATTCGTTCGTCTTTAGCAGCTTCAGCTACATCCTTAGGCTTACAGTCGCTAAAGTACTGACCGGACACATTATCCAAATCAGGGTCTAATGCCGCATATAATGTAGTTTGTGCTCCTGCTTTCGGTGTCTTAATAAAAGGCCAGAAGCAAGCTCTAACAATCGTTCTGTAAAACAAAATTATAATTCATGATTAAGTTTAGCAAAGTCAATAATCAAAGTTACCCTGAAAGCATGCTGGTAAATAATCCCATATGTCTCATAAGTTCTGTATCAACAACACCAGGATGTAAAGCGTTTACAGTCACCCCGGTTCCTTCCAGTCTTTTGGCCAATTCTTTTGTAAACAAAACATTTGCCAGTTTACTTTGACTGTACGCTTTACTAGGATCATAGTCCAGATCACTATTTAGATCAGCCATTTTAATAGTACCACGTATATGTGCTAAACTGGAAACATTTACAATTCTACTTGGGGCAGAAGATTTTAAAATATCCAAAAGTAAATGTGTTAGTAAAAAGTGTCCAATATGATTGACACCTAATTGTAATTCGATGCCCTCTTTGGTGGCACTCTTGGGGCATCTCATAACGCCAGCATTATTTATTAAAATATTTAAATTTTTCTCTTCTAATTTAAATCTAAAAATTGTGCAAAAAGTTGTTAAAATATAACATATTTCCGAATTCACAGCATTACCTCGCAACAAAATCTTGTATAGACTTAAATGATGATAAGTCACATTCTCTGCAGTAAATATGCTTATTTTTTGACTCTAAAACAATTTCCTGTCGCGCCTAGAATAGATAAAATATTTTTTTTAGTATCATTAAATTGAATATGCATCTTTTTTAAGCTACTTCTTCGCATTTTTTCATATCTCTGCACGCCATATAAACTTTAGCACCACGGAACGCCAAGTCACGTACGGTTTCCTTGCCGATGCCAGTGTTCGCACCAGTCACAATCACTACTTTACCAAAAGCTTTAACATTCTTGCGAAACTTTCCTCCTTGCATGTAATCCCTAAAGCATCCAAATGTTATTCTCGTATACAACAATCAAACAAATAAATCACTTACTTGACCAAGAACGTAACACCAGCCAAAGAGCCAACTACACTCGCTGATAAAATGAATTTATTTTTAAAAAACGCAAAATATCCCGACATCTTGTCTTGTTGAAATTCTTTTTATTAATAATTTAATTTTCTATTTTTAAAGTTCAGTTGAAATTGTTTAAATTTGATTAATATTTGTTTAAATAATTATTATTTTTTTCTATTTACTTACTTGCTGTTTAACAAATGATAAACGTATAAGAAGTTTCTCTTTTTTTATTGTTATTGCTTTGCTTTTTCAACTTTAATTCTTGTTAAACATTTCTCTCGCAATCAAACTCCCAATTTGATTAAATAATAAAAATATAATGAATAAATTTCTTTTCTGTGTTTGCAGCGGCTTTGTTAAGCCCAAATTAACTGTGCCTTCCGCTTGTTTATTTATTTATTAAAGTACTCTGTGTCTATTGAACTTAAAGCATAAATTGAATGCCAATGCTCGCTGGTTCCTTTGCTGCAATATTAAAAAAGTATTACGTGACGCAATCAAATTAAAACTGTCAAAACTGGTTATAAAGTAAAAATAATTTCGGCAAATACAATTACTGTGGCTTTGACTACTTAAAATATTACCATCGACCAAAACAATACTTTTACGTTCAGCAACAGTAATCAATAATAATTTAACAATGCTAACTGTTTTATTGCGTTTATAATATATCTCATGATTTTTTTTATAAAACAATTTATGGTTTTGTGATTTTAGGAAAAAGAATGGAAAAAATATAAACAATAATAACCATGACATCCACGTGCTAGAAACAGCTGATCTAGTTTGACATTTGGAATAAAGTTGCCTAATGGATAAAACAAATATTTACGGTTTGTAGAGTTATTTATTTTAATTCTTTTTTACTGTTTATATTTAATTAAAAAAACAATTGTAATCAATAACTAAACAGAATTTAATTATTTTATTGATTTTTAATGTTTATATTCTTAAAAAAAAAAAACAATTCAGTTTAATTACATTATCTTCTTGTTGTCAAAGTAAAGTCTCCAAATATTTGTACACAAAATAAAAACAGATAATTTTCATTTTTATAATAACAGAATTTTATTAATTTTCTTTTCTTTAAATAATTTTCTTTTTGTTTTTTTTTTTTTTTTATGTATATATTTAATGCACATTATATGTATTGATTAAAAATATAAATTCATTTAAACAATATTTAATTACATTTTATTTTAAATAAAACATATTTTGCGGTTTATTTACGTTAGTTTTACGTTAACGTAAACATTTCACCTGTATGATTAACTAGTGTGGGGGATATTACCTTCTATGCATACATTTAACTTGATTTTCTTTCATTTTTATACTAATTTATTATATTTAAAAATTAATTAATCTTTTTTTTTTTTTATTTATATTTATATAAAAAACAAAAAAACATTCGAAAAGAGATTACATTTTGGCACAAATATGTAATTTTAAAAAAAAATAATAAAAACTTAATTTAAATTAATTAATAATCACATTTCTCTTCTAGAATAATTACGAATAAAATTGTGTAATATTCTTTAACAAAAAAAAAAAAGAAAAGAAAATAAAATAATAATAAACCTTTTCATTCTGAAAGAAAATTCATCAACCCAATCAAGCAAAGGTGTTTTTCGAATTAATGTCTTGTGATTTTCACACTCGACTTGTCTTAATTGGATGGAAAAATAATTTTATTTTGATAAAAATCGATTATTTATCTGATTTATTTTTTATATATATATTTAATTTTCTTTAATTAATGATCACACATTTGCTTTAGTATTTAATTATATTTTTTATTTAATAAAATAAAACATTTCTTTACGTATTTTTTTATTTTTCTTCTTTTTTTTTTTTACTTAATCAATAATTATTCGTTATTTTTGCTATAAAATTTTCTCATTTCTCATTTTACTTTTACTTTTATAGTTTTTACTTAATTCCAATTAAAAAATAAACAAATTATAATTATAAAACAACAACTAGCTGAATATTGTAATTAAATTTAAATTTAAAAATTAAAATATTAATTCCCTCCATTTTTTTTTTACATAATAATTTCTTTCTAAATGAAAATCAGTCTAATTTACAAAATTTTGCTGGTTTCTATTTTTCTTATAAAACATTATTTTTGTTCGGTGTACAACACACCCACTGTGTGCTTTTTTTTGTGTTTTGTTTTCTTTATAAAAAGCTCAATTAAAGCTATACAAATTCAGCCTTCTTTATTAAATTTATATAAATTTCTTTTTTGTCGTTTTTATTTTTAGTATTTTTTACCCTGAATTCCATTTATAAAATATTTTGCGAACAAAATTTTGCATTTTATTTAGTTTTTTTTTTTTTTCCCTTAATTTAATTAATTGTTCTTAATTCATCGTGTTAATAAGGCCACACAGAAATTACTAATTATTTATTTATTTATTTATTTCAATTTTCTATTATTAATAAAATAATTAAAAATTATTTATTTTTACTGTTTTATAATAAACGACTTTGAAATTTGACTATTTTCGTTTGCATTTTTAATTTTGACTTTACTTAACTATTTCTGTTAATATGAATTTGAATAAAAAAAAAAAATAATAATAAAACTTAAAGATTAAAACAATTATTTTATTTATTTATTTATATTATATAGATATATTTTTAGATTATAGATAATATTGAATTTATATATTTTTTTTTTTTTGTTTATTAAAATGTGTGCAATCTGTTGTTTTATGATTAAATTATATTTTGTATTGTTTTTTTGCATTAAAAATTGAATAGAATATTTTAAAAATTAAAAAAACACTGATAATAAAATATGTAACAATAATAAAAAAAACAATATTAATAATTATAATAATAATAAACAATTAATTAATTAATTAAAAACGAAAAATAATAATAATAATAATATGCTGAGATCATGTCATGTAACGCATTATTTCACGAAGTGCATATAATAGTTCTGCTTGATTGCGCGCTTCAAGGATCATCAAGTTGACGTGAACCTAAATGAAAATGAATTAAAAATTAATAAGCAAAAATTAATTAATTAACAAAAATAATTATAATAATAATAATAATACCTTTTCACTGTGCAATAATTCACATAAAATACTATCATAATCCTGTTTTGTTATACGTTCTGGGAAACAGCATGCTGTTTTAATAAACATTTTTAATGATTTATCCAGCAACTGATTAACCTCACCATAATCATAATCATCGTGACGTATACCGTAAATACATTGAATATAATTCCAAATAGCACGACGAAACTTCGATGTATCAACATTTTTTCTGCCAGCCATTGTAAAGTAGGTTAAATTGTATGCAGCACGAAATTTAACATCCAACAAGGTACCAACGTCATTATAAAGTCTGTCAAAAAGTCAAATGCACATCAATTAAATAACTCATCCGCTAATAATCGTGAAAAATAAATAATTATACCGATTAACCAATGAATAGCCATGATCGTCCCATGAATAATCCTGAATACGAAATGTTGTTGTCATTGTTTCAGCGCCACGTCTAGCAAAATCCTGATAAGTAAAATCAGGATCCTCAACGTAATGACTAATTGTTTGTGGCACAATAACTGGTTGTTCAACAACAGCTGCTGGTAATGATGCAGCCTGTCAAAATGTCATTTTTATTTAATTAAATAATTTTTAATTTAAAAAATAAAGCACTTACCTGTTGCTCAACATTCTTAAAACGATTACTCAATTCGACTTCATTGCATTCATTTGGTTTCTCTGATAACACCTTCATGCGGGCCATTAAATCGTCAACACTTACATCCTCGTTTTCACTACTTGTATCTGTTTTATAAATAAAATTATTTATTTTTTAAGGATAAATTGAGAAAATTAATTGATTAAATTCTACCTTCTTCCTCCTCATCATCGTTAACATCACAGATTGTCTTTGTTATATGTAGTGGAATATTAGAATTAAAAATTTGACTAGATTCGGTTGTAATGGGTATTGCTGATTGTGTTGTGCCTGGTTGTGCAATTATTATTGGTGTATCACTATCACCACCGCCACCACCACCAGTTGTTGTTATATCCAATTCTTGTGTTAAACCACATGAGAATACAAATGATGATAATGAATGAAAGTGTGCCAAAAGAACAATTGCGTGTACAACTTCAGCCATTGACCAACTGTGTTTACCTTTAGTTAAACGCTAAAAACCCAAACAAAAAATATTTTTTTTAAATAATTTAATTCAATTAATAACTGAATTTCGTAAAATTACCTCTATATGATCCTTACTTAATAACCATGGCCTATGGGCTAATAATTTATTTATATCATAAATGGCACGTAATTTCGCTGGTATAAATTCTAAACCATTTAACCATGTTGGATCGCCACCCTGTCGTATAAACTCTTGTTCATGTAAATTAATTAAATATGTACATTGATGACGTGCTGCCGCCATTATTGCCAAATAATGTCGATAATGATATGGTAACGGTCCATCGCCACGCATAACAAAATTTTGTGTCTTCAAAAAATGTTCCAAATAGCTAGGATGATAACCAATTACTTGTGTTACATGATCTAATTCAATTTTATCCATAAGATATTGTTTCAGGCCGTACTGTAATATAGAAATTATAAAACCAAAATTAATTATTAATTAAATTAAAGAATTGAAAAAATTGCATTAAAATTTTCTTTGTTAAAATTTTTTGCAATAAATAAACGTGATAAAATGCATTTATAAATGTTTTTCTTTTTAAATAATTAAATTAATTAAAATTCAGTTTTTTTTTTGAATTATTCTGCTTTTTTCAATGAAAATTATAAATAAAATTAGTAAAACAGTGACGATTGAATATAACCAACAAAAAACCCGATTAGAATAATTAAAATGAATTTTCTATTTATGATTGTAATTTTTATAATTTATTTATTAATATAATTATTTATTTATTTATTTACTTGTCTTAAGTATTATTTAAAATTTAATTAATTAAAATTTATAAATAGTGAGAAACATGCAAGAATTTTGTTTACCAAATTAAAATATGTGATTTATTTAATTTTTCCTATTTAAATTAATATAATTATGTTTATTAAAGTGATGTCGTTTTTAATATTGAATAAACAAGCAACGTATGTAAATATTTTAAATATTTTTTTTGTTAATTATAACTATTATTATTATTATTTTAACAAAAATTAAGTGAAACAAAGAAATTTTAATTTTTAGGCGAAGAAACTTGTTTTCTTGATTTATTTTTGAAATATATTTTTTATAATTAATTTTTTTGCTTGTTTTAGTTACAATAATTTCACTGCAATTTTATTTTAATTAAATTTTATATAAAATATTAATTAAATATCACAAAAGAATTTATTATAGAATTTATCTAAAAATCATGCAACCGATAATCAACGATTAGTAGATCCCCGGTTATAGTTTTTTAATTAAATCTTACTGTTAAACTGAATATATAAAACACTTTAAAAAAAATAATAAATTATTATTATTATTAAATTAAAAAAAAAATATTTATTTTCTGGTTTTTTTTTTTTTTAATAAATGAAAATTTGATATTCAGTGGCAGAGCAAGTAGCAGACAACAAAATTCAATTTTATCGACAAGAAACACACAAAAAAAGGCAATTTTATCGTTTCGTTTTTCTTATTATTAATAATAATAATAATAATTTTATTATATATTAATTTATTATTTAAAAATATAGAGAGAGACTAAAACAGGTTTAATATTTAATATATATATATATTATTAGTAAGCTTTTTTTCATATTTGTTTATAAATCGATAAAAACAACAAACGAGATTGAAATGCTACAAATCTGATTTAAAGAAAGAAAAATTTTCTTATTTTTCTGATCATTTGCTGTTATACATAATGTGAAGATGCTTTTTTTTTAGGTTAATCATGACGGTTTTTTATTTATTTATATAATTATTTAATAAAATTACTGAAAATAAATTAATATTTATTAAAAAAATCAAATTATAATTAAGATTAATAATGAGTGTAAATTTGAGTAATAATTTGAGTGTAAATTTGAGTGTTTTTTTATTGAGTTATTTTACTCAAAATTGTTGATTTTAATTTTTGTCTTTATACAATGTTATCCACGGAAGTGATTTACTACTATCGTTACTACAAAAATTATTCATAGTTAAAACCAAAAACAAAGAGACGGCAAAGAAAAAATAAAAACAAACCTTGAAGTCGTCGAATAGAAAAAATAAACCTAAACATACCTTACAACCTTATTTTACATCTATTTAAAGGAAATAAAAACCATAATGAATAACTTTGGCAATAACAATGATAAATAACAAAATAAACAAAATACTTTTAATATGATAATTAATTATATTTGTCAATAAATTATTAAAAATCTTAATACATATATATGGGAAAATCAACTCGAAAAAATAAAACTGATTTTTGCTAAGAGAAAAATAGAATCATATTTGAATAAATTAATTAAATTAAATTAAATAATTTAATTTTTGTTTATAAATATATATTAAAGACAGAAAAAAAATAAAAATAAAACAGCGTAACGAAGGCAGCAAACAATAATAACAAGAACAGAAACAGTTCAATTGAAGGCCAGTAAATAAACAAGCAACAAGTAAAATGAGACTAATAGGAGCAAAAATTATTATTTTTATTATTATTTCACTTTTTTTTTGATTAAATTTATATATTTTTTTTATTCTTCTTGTCTTTAATAAACAAAATAATTAATAATAATTGATGATGTTTATTCATTTTTATTAATAATTTATTTTTATTATTTTAGAAGAGACAAGCTGCTAATTTTTATTGTTTTATTAATAATTGTGTGGAAAGAAATAAATAGAGGGCTAGACAGACCATAGTAAAACAGCAGCCACTGTCAACAATAACAACGAGTTTTTCTTTTTTATTATAATAATAATAATAGCTCAAATTGCAAATTAATATAATTTATTTATTTATTTTTTTATTACTATTATTATGCTTGATTAACATTGAATTAAATTTTTTTGTTTACAAATATAAATGATTAAATAGAATGAAGGAGAACGATGAAGAAGAGAATAGCGAACCCAAATAATGTATTTTACAATATAAGTTTCGCTTACCAAAACTCTTTTATTACTTTGCTTAATTTTTATAACGCCTAAAACTGTCATTATTGTGATTTTTTCTTCTTTTAAATGAATAACAATGTTTATTGATATGTTTTCACTGAATACCAGGTAAAAAAAAAACGTAATAATAATAATAATGATACAGAGATGAAAATACGATAAATATAACAGATATTTGCAATAAAATCAATTGAAAATAGTAATCAGCAGCTGTTTTATAATATATAATTGGATTACACCACTGTATATTATTCACCTTTAATTTATTTTACCTTATGTAATTTGCTTTTTGTTTAATGTTTTTCGGTTTTTTTTTTTTGTGTTTTATTTTGAATAAATTCAACCAGAAAAATATAAATAAATATAAAAAAAAGACAAAAATAAACAGAAAAAGCAATCAACACGTTTTAACACCCACCACACACAAAAAAAAAAAAAAATGTTTTTGACAAAAAATTTAAAAACTTAAAATTCATATAATAACCGGCTTATGGTTTAAATTTTTGTTTGCCTCTTTATTACTGCTGTTGTTGTTTAAATAATATTAAAAATAAATTTAATCAATTATTATTAACAAAATTTAATAAAAAAAAATCAAATTTTTAATTCAATGTCGTCGTTTTTTTAGCTATTTAAAAACATAACAATATACTTTTTGTTATGATATTCTATCATTATTATTTCTATATATATATTTCTGTGTTGTTATGGTTTGGTTTAATGAAAAAATAAAAATAAAATTCAATATGAAACATGAAACCAAACATTTATTATTATTATTTAAAAATTTGATTATTATTATTTTTTGATATTTTATTAATTCAAAACACGATATAAGAACACAAAACGAGATTCAGCTAAATAAAATAAAATTATTATTATTATTATTATTTGTTAAAGAGTGTATTACAATGAAATCAATAATGTTTTGTTCATTTAATATATATTTATTTATTATTCCATATTGAAGCCACCCAATTGTCGTCCAGTATTATTATTATTCTTTGATAATAATAATAATAATAATAATAATAATAAATTCTCAATTATTCTTGTTACTTAGAAGTCTGACTAATTTTCTATTTTCAGTTTATAAAAGGAAATTATTTATTTTTTTTTTCATGATTATTAAAAATAAATGATTTTCTTTTGTCTTTTTAATAAAAATAAATGATTTTTCAGATTTTTCCCATCCACCATCCTAAACAACCCTACAAATAATTATTTTTCATCTTTAATATGCTCAGCAATATTGTATCCAAAAATTTAGTCACAAACTAACTAACTAACTCTTCTTTTCTATAGAAAAATTATCAAATATTTTTGTTATAAAAATAAATAAATCGATTAAAAATGTTAAGAAAAAATTAAATAAAATAATGTTTTTTCTTCTTCTTGATGTTTTTTTTCAATTAATAACAGATACAACCTTAGGATGAGAAGAAGTAAAAATAATAATAATAAAAGAAAAAACCGGCAAAGAAACAGAGAGAATTTTTTAAAATATATTTATTTATATTTTCTGCTTGTGTTTCTACTTCTTCTTTTTACTACTACAAAACACAACATCTTATTTATAAAGACGAAGAAAATATTATTTAATAAAAACAAAAAAACAATTTATTTTCTTCTTTTTTTTCTTACTAGGTCACTTGCGCGTGTTATTTTTCTTTTCTTTTCATTAAATTAAATTTTATTTTTAATATTTGAGAGCGCTACTAAATTTAACTTTAATTCTTTTTTTTGCTGTTTTATATATTTTTATTTATGTATATTAATATTAATAAAATATAATTCCAGTCAGGTTATAATGATTTGTTAATTATTTATTTATTTTTATTTTTATTTTAGTAAAAAATGGAAAGAAGTAAATGTGCGAAATATGAATGTTTAAATGAACAGCAACAGCAACAGCAGAAAGAATAAACGTTTAAGAGAGATTTTTTGTTGTAAAGAAATTGACATGTTTAGGAATAACGACGTGAAGTCGACCTGTGAATAGCTTTGAGCTACCATGTCAATTTATACGATGGGATGTAAGATGTTTGTGGACATTGGTTTTAAAGGATTGGATATTAAAATGGAACGCACACGCTGGTAAGGCGTTCCATTTCTTTGCTGTAAGAGTAAAGAAATCGTTTTGGAACTTCGATGTTCGCTACCGTACTTAAGGTAAGAGATTTATAACAATAATCATAAATGATCATGTAAGTAACAGTTTAGTACATATATTTTTAATAATAATTAATCAATATCTTCTATTTAAGTTAGCCAGTTAATCAGGAACCTAACTATACTTGAAATGATCACTGTTGATCATAGTATTAATTTAACACTCAAATAACATTTCAATTTAAAATAAAAATCACTCTTCTTATGCAAATTGAAACACAAAATTGATTAATATTCGGATTAAAGTCAACGCAAAACATTTAATGCTAATTAATTAATTAAAATGATTGCTGTTAATTAATTTTATATATTATTTTAACGATGTGTGAAATTTGATGACATTTATGCAAAATACACAAAAAAAATATATATGATTAGTCGATCGATCTTTCCTTTGAGTGAATTTGCTTTTTTCTTCTTTATAAATAGACGGCGCTTAATATTTTTTCACGTTTATTTTTCTACGGTTTTATTCAAATTTGGTTAAAAATAAACGAAATGTAACGTAAAGTAATTTAACACTTTGACGTTTTTTTAATTTATTTATTAAATAAATAATTAATTTTTATTCAATGATTTTATTTTGATGGAGATATTACTAAAAAGTGTTAAACACTTGTCTCCAAGCTGGTAGAGTTGTTAAATTTTTATTTTATTTCTGTCGTTAGTGACTTAAACATAGTAAATCCTTATAAATCTCTGAATAATAAAAGAAAACTCTCCCATGTCAATCAATTACGCGAAAATAAAGAAAGAAAAGCAAACAAAATTTGATTTTTAAAACGTAAAATCTTTATTAGTTTATTAAACTAAATTTTCTGTCAACGATACGTAAACAATTAATACGCAAAAAGAGCCACCAACTCATATCTAAATAATGTCTGGTGTGTCTCTGTTGTCTCTTTGGTATTTATATTAAAAATAATAATAATAAAAATATTTGCGTTCTTTCATTATAACTATTTTTATTTAAATTTTGTATTTCAGTAAAGAAAACAAAAAGGAATGTAAAGAGAAGAAGATAAATTAAGAAAAAAAAAAAAAAGTTAATTTAAATTATAAAATTAGCGAGTTCAGTAGTAACATAAAAATTGTTTTCTATTTAAATTAAAATTTGCCTTTTTGTTTATAGAAAAATTAACAACAAAAAAAAAATAAAAATTATATAAATTAAGAAGGAAAAATCACAAAAATAGGCACAAGTATGTGTGTTGTTTGTTTTCTCTTCGCGTTTCTATTTCCTTTTTATAAATATTTTGATAAAAATTCATTGACCTTTTTCTCATTTATTTTCTTGTTTATTATTATTATTCTACGTTAATTTTTTTAATTAGAATTATTTATTAATACTTTTGCCTTTTACTTTCATTAAAAAAATATTTTGAGTGTTTTTTCGCTCATTTCTTTTGAGTGAATTTTAAAAACATTTTTATTTTTAAATTTTGGACAAAACAATATTCAATAATCTTTTGTAAATAAATAAATAAATAATTTATTGATAAATAAAAGCAACAATCGAAAAAATTAAAAGAAAAGCAAACAACAATCACTTCAACAAAGTTCATTCCTTCCTTCACATCCTAATGTAATAATTTTGTTGTTTTTCAATGCTGTTTTTTTTTTTTTTTGTCTCTTCGCAAATAATTTTTCTTGTGGCGACAATAATATTTTGTTATTTATTTAATATAATTAAAAAGAAAAAAATAATAACATTATTAAATATAAGTATTTAAATAAAGTAAAATAAAAATCATAATAAAATATCATCAACCAAGTAACGTTTTATTGTTTGTAAAAATACAAAACACTCACTCGACGCGCTTATCTTTGCTTCTTTATTTTCGCTTCTATTTTGCGATATAATTCTTATTTTATTTTTTTTATTGTTTATAGAATAAACATGAAAAGAAATACATATAATTTTCTTCTTTTTAATTATAGTAATTAACAAATATAAATATA
This sequence comes from Ptychoptera contaminata, assembly GCA_963942525.1. Taxonomy (NCBI): domain Eukaryota; kingdom Metazoa; phylum Arthropoda; class Insecta; order Diptera; family Ptychopteridae; genus Ptychoptera; species Ptychoptera contaminata. The sequence continues at coordinate 34,917,713 of OZ012638.1, read as the reverse complement.
TTTCTTATTTATTAACATTTAGATAAACATAAAAGCATTTATTATTTAAAGCAAAAAAAAAAATGTATTTATTTGTTACAAATAGATAAGTAGATGGATTATTATTTATTTGCTTGTTTTTTTTTTTTTGAATTATTTTATTGTCATTAAATATCTTATTTCTGTTTATTTATTTAATAATATTAAATAAATAATTTTAAAATCAAGTTTTTCAATAACAAAACAATGACTTTACTTTGACTAGATATTATTATTAGTTTTCTATTCTTTTATATTTATATTTTACTTTGTAATATTATAAAAAAATTAATGTTAAGATAGAAAATCAACTTAGAAACCAGAAAAGTATTTAATAAATAATAATTATATATTTAAGAGCAACCGGTACTGTTATGCAGCCACAAACTGTATCTTAAACACTAAGGTCAGTTTATACGATAACATGTTGTAGGCCGACGAATGTTACATTGAATTTTGCAATATAAATTAGTAAACAATATTAAAGAAATATTTTAATTAAAGAAAGAAAAAAATAAACAATTTGTAAAAATTTACCATTGTTGCGTCACTTTTTTATATTAATATAAAAAATCAATCGACTTGGCTTTAACCGATAACTTCTGTTGTTGTTTACACATTTGCTGCGTTATTTTACTTTCATTTTGTTAATTTATTTTTTATTTTTAATACATTTATATATTCATTCCTTCGTTTAAAATAATTAAAAACAAATTTAATGACGTTTATATAACTATCTAAGTGATAAAACCACTTACAGATTTGCAGTAAATTCTATATAAAAAAGGAAAAGTATTTTAATACATTTTTTTATTTATTAAATTAATTACTTTTTCAAGTATAAATCTATTTCGTCTGGTATCTCAAATACACAATAATTAAGCTTAAAAAAAAAATCAAATTTGACCTAAAAAAAGCAAAAATTTCGCCAAAAATAGCAAAAAAAAAACATTTATTTTTCTTTGATAAGAATTTTTTTTTTGTTTTCACTCGCATTTAATTATTTGTGCAAAAAAATTAACAGAAGGAAAGAAAAAAATATACAAAATATTTAACCAAAATATTTGTTGATAACATTTTTATATATATTTTACTGAATGAATTTTACCAAAATGAATAAATAAAATTTAAATAATTTTACTGGTTTTATGGCTGATGCCTGAATAAAAACAAAAAAAAAGCAAATATATAACGAAACGTTGAATTTTCTGTGCTGTTTTCTTATATTTTATTTTTAAACTTTATTATTATTATAATAATAATTATAATAATAATATAAAAACTCAACTCATTTAAATTCTTTACATTCAATATTGACCACAGAATTAAAAAAAACAACGTAATATGTGAGAGAAGAAGTGAAAAATCAAAACAAATCAATAAAAATATATATATATATACTTTGGTTAAATACGAAAAAATTACTTGTGGTTATTTTCGTCTTTTATTATTATTATTTTTAATTAAATTTAGCAAAACATAATGCTGTGGCCTTTCAATTAAATATTTTTTGCTTAACGATTGAAGGAAATAGAAAAAATAAATAATTTTTTTTATGGCAGTTTGGTTTGTGTCACGGATATTAATTCTTCTCCTAGTATACCAGTTACAACTAGTTCATTTAATCAAATGATTAAAAATTTATCATTATTTAATTGTTTTTCATTTATTTATTTATTATTTATTTCTTGTGCTCGTTTTTTTATTATATAAATAAATAAAGAAAAAAAATAAACAATTTGAACTTTTACTATCATCCAAGCTCCAATTATAAATATTTAATTAAACAAATAAATTGAAGAAACATAGAGAGAAAAAATAATTTTTATTTTTTTCTACAAATAAGCAAACACAGAAGTCAGATTGTTTAAATTTTCATATAGAAAAAATTAAAATAAAATAATGATTCTAAAGCAAACAGATGGAAATAAGTACAGATCAATGTTTAAAAAAAAAAAAAAATTAAATAAATAATATAATTTTATTTATTGATTTAAAAATAATAACAAATATCAAACGTATCTAGGTTTTGTAAATTAATACATTTATAAGTAAATAAATAAATAAAATACACACTTCTAGTAATAGTAAATTTATTTTAATGTAATCGAAACATTAGTTTAATATTTAAATTAGACAAAATACAATAAACAAATCTGTTGTCATTTATTTTATAATTAGTTTTTAATATAAAAAGTAAAATCAATGTTAAAAACGCAATTTTAATGTATTTAAAACAAAAATAACAACAACCAATCAACAACTGTTTTTGTTTTGTTTTGTTTTTAAGTAGCAATAAATTTGTACAAAAACCAACAAAACAAACGAATAAATTAATCGAAAATCCACTTAAATATAAAAAAATAAAATTAATATTTAAATAATTTAGACAAAAAAAAAAGCTAAACCCTTCAAATATCCCTAAATCAATTTAACAGCAATAAAAATTTCAATCAGAGAATTTTTCTTTATCACAAAATTATTTTCAATTTCAAGAATAAAGAATTTTCATTTTCATTCGAGTAAAACACACTTGAGATTAATATATTTGTTCTTTTTGTTTTCATTTATGTTTAACCATTTCTTGTCTGTTTATTTTATGAAATAATTAATTAATTAAATAAGTCAAAATTGTTGTGGCACCATCAATTGTTTGTTAATCTTAAATAACTTGGCTTAACTTAACAAAACTTAACTTAGCTTAAAAATTAACAATAAAACAAATAACCGTCTGTCTGTTAATAATATTTATTTATTTTGTTTTTCTTATTTAATTATTGTTTTCAGTCAATTTATCTTCTTTTTGTTTGGTTTTTTGTGTGTATTCTCACTGTATGAGTTGCGAGTTAAATTTTTTAATTTTATTTTATTCTCTCTTTAATTTATTTATTTATTTTGAAGTAATTTTTTTTTTTTGTGTTTCGTGTTGTTTTTTTTTTGGTATTTAAATTACATTGGCGACCTTGTACAAGTGTCATGTAAATAAATTTTCAAGTCAATTATTTGTCTGTTTTTTATAAAATTAAATTTATGGCTGTTGTCGTTGGATGTTTGATGAACAAACAATAATGAAACGTCCAACAATAATAATAATAATTAATAATCATAATAATAATCATAAAGAATAAAAATTGTCATAAAAATAGGGGTCACAGTTGTTTATTTTTTTTATTATTAACAAATTTTTAATATTTTTAATGAAACAACAATACTAGGCCTTTTAAAGCTTTAACAAAAAATAAAAATAAAGAATTCTTCATGTTTTTTCATTAATAAAAAAAATAAAAACGAGACATGTTTCAGCAGCTTCTTGTTGATTTATGTTATTAATATAATTTTATTTTTAATAATTAGGTCACTTGATAAAGACTTTTACACGAAATTTAACTTTTTTTTTTTTTTTATTATTTTTATACATTTGCAGGTGTTTTTCTTATGCTATACGCGAACAAAGAATTAAACTGTCTACATTAATTCCAAACGATTATTAGAACTGAAAAATTATTTACTTGTTTAAAATGTGCGATTTTATTTACATAAAAAAAATAATTTTATCAATAAACAAAAATTTTTATTACAAATTAAGTAAATAATTGACTTTAATTCATTTAATAACTGAAGAGAGAATAACATAACTTAAACTCCACCCAAAAAAAAAAAAATGTTTATTAGCGAAAAAAAGCAAACAAAATTCATCATTTTTATTTTGTTTTTCCTATTTGTTGTTATTTGATTAAAACATTTTTACTTTATTTTTATTTAATTTATTATACGGATAGCAAGTAAGGAACAAACAATGAAATAAATCAACAAAGAAATATAAATGTTTTGTTGTAGCGAAATATTTTTTAATTAAAACAGAATAAATGTTAAGAAAAAAATAATAATACTTTGTTTGCCGATTTTTTATCAACAGAAAATTGTGTATTTTTGTTTTCTTTCCTCTTAATCATATGCCGGAATAATAGTTTTATTTTTTCATTTTTAAATTCGAAAAGACTAGACTACGGAATCAGTTAACTCAGTATTTCGTCTAGGTCAGAAGTAATGTTACTAGATAAAATCAGCTTGCTTCAAGTATTATTTAATTAACTGAGTTAATAAACTGCATCACTAACAAACAAAAAATGTGATAAAATCGATTATTATAAACACCCTCACAATGATTACCAGACACTTTCATTAAATAAGTATTAATCACAACTATTTACATTAATTAAGCTAAGTTTTGTGCTTTCGTTTGTTATAATTCTTCATCTTTTTTTAATTAAATTTTTAGCCAAACAATCCACAAGCAACAAATCATAACAAATTTATTTGCAAAACCAGGAAAATAAAAACCACTCAAATCTTATCAAAGCGAAGAAGACAGACAAAACCTTTATAACCAAAATAAATAAACGAAATTGTTTTTTAATTAATTATATTTATATTTTTTTTTATTTGTTATAAAATTAGGTTTTTTTTTTTATTATTATTTTTTATTTATAAATTAATTATCTTGTTTACACTTTTGGCAGTTACTTTTTTTTATTTTATTTTCACATTTGTCACTGTATATAGTTGATTTTCTATTTTTGCTGTTATTTAACTCTTTTTTTTTTATTAAAATATTTATCGCAATTTTTAATCAGTCAATTTATTATTTTTTTTTATAATTAATAATTTTAGTTTTAGTTTAAGTTTAATGAAATTATAAATTATTGAATATTAATTTAGGTTACAAAGGGATTAAAGATGTTTATTTAACTGATTTCACTACACATTTGATGAGTTTTTTATATAGAAAATTATTTATACAAACAACAATAAATAAATAAATGGACAATAAATGTATAGCGTAATTAGATATAAATTATTAAAATAAATATAATATTTAAAAAACGAAAAATTTAACAAGTTTAAAAAAGAAGAAAATATTCCCGTCTAGACTTGGTCTAGTTTCTGGCGCCTGTTGCACAAGTACTTTAGTACAAGTTTTTATTAAACAGATTTTAATTTATTTATTATTATTTATTTTTTAATGTATAATCAGAGCTTTTCGTTAAATTTAAGAATTAAAAATTTCAATTTATTTACTTACATCTTGTCCAATTTGTCCCATTTCCAAATAACACTCAACCATAGAAAACATGTAAAAAAATAAATTGTTTTCCTTTTTACAATAATAAAAAAAAAAAAAAAAACAAATAAATATATTTCCGGATGCAACAACTAAATTAACAGCACAAAGTGTCCCTGTTTTTCCAATTTTATTCTTTATTTCTTGTATTTTACTGGTGTAATTACAAATAACACAATTTAAAACACAAAATTCACACACAATATCACTGCTCTGTTGTTTGCTTGCTTGCCTGGTTATTTTTTTATTTATTTATACCACTGAAAATAAAAAATAAATAAAGAAAGAAAATATTATTAATAAATAATAAAAACAAAATGTTTCTGGAATAAAAAGTAACTAAAGAGTCCATAATTTAAAGTAAAATTAAATATAGGATACTGTTCTTTTGAAGGTTAAATGGCAAGTAACACGATTATGTACATTTAATCATTGAATTTAGTATTAAATTTAAATAAAACGTGTGTATCTCACAAATAAATATATATATAAAATTAAAATTTATGTTAATCTGTTAGTTAGTTTGTTTAGGCTGCACCCAACTATGCGAGAAAAAAGCTTAAATTATTAATGATAACTTATGCACATGCCAATACTTTAAATTTAAAAAACATACACACGAATCTCTTTTAACAAAAACAAACGTCCAAAGTATATAATAACAGAAGCAAATATCTATATATACACAAAAAATTGTTATTCATTTTTAACACAAAACATAAGAGAGAAATAGTGGAAAAACTTATCTTTTTTTCAAAAAAAAAAAGCTATTTTAAGTGTTTATTTCTCTGTCTCATATAGTTTATATAATAATCATTTTTATTTTTTGTTATTTGTTGTCATAAAATTAAACAACAACATAAAGAAGAAATAACAACATAATATAATTTAAAAAATAAAGAAAACAACGAAATAAAAACAGCAAGTAAACAACAAGCAACGGCGTAAACTATTCACCAGAGGCCAACTATCAAACTATATCGAAGTAAAAATCAAGCACATGTTGTCTTGCCTAAAAACGTAAATAACACAAAATTTTAAAGACTTTAAGAGACTAAGCTTTTATTTTTCTCTATTTTATTTTATACAATAACAACGAAATTATTATTATTATTATAATTATTAATAATAATAATAAGTGGTGATGGTGGGTTATGTTGTTTGTGTAAATGTATGTCAATTTAATATTTATTTTTATTTTATTTCAATTTATTATTAAGCTTATTATTGTTGTTGTTACTGGTGCTAGTTTAGATAAAAAATTATATAAAATTAAAACCGTCCTCGTTGTCATTGTATTCGTTATATTAAACTACTCTTAGTCTCAGAATAACAGCAGTTATTTGCGCTTTTAATCGTGAATACTACTTTGCAGAGCTTTGTCTGTTATTTTTGCAATTTTTTGTCTGTATTTTTAGCAAAGAATTATTATAGCATAATAAGTAGAAGTTGATGATGTTTAATTCATATGGAAAGGAGTGTAAAATTGAGAATTTCTTACAACAAATGAAAGGTATTTTTATTTCTAGAATTTAATTGATAAAATTCCTTTTAATCATTTTCATTTTTTAACTTTTTAGCAATAACAATCGCAGAAAAACACTTGTCATCGATGCCAAAAAAGTAATAATAAAAAGGTTAAAATATGATAAATATATTCAAAACAATAATACAATAGGTAAATTATTTCATTAATAAATAATTCAATTCAAAATCAAGGACTAGAATTTGATTAAATTTGTTTAATACAAACGAAAATAATAATTTTACCAAAAAAAAAATACAAAATACAAAATTAATTAGATGTAAAAAGAGCGTCTAATTAAATTTTTGAAACAATAGAATTATTTCATTGAGTTTATCGTTGGTTAGATTTGTTGGTTTATTTTTGGCGTTTTTTTATTTTACTTAACTATACAGTGGTACCTCGATATACTAGTAAGCTAATAAACAAGTGTTTTGTGATACAAGTCGCCGAGCGAGCGTAATTTTGCTTTAAGATTAGATCAAGATTTGTGATACAAGGAATCGTATTACTACAGTTTATACGAGTTACACAATCTATGTACGTTCGCAGAAGCATTCGATCAATTTAACATACGTGCAAGGTTACGGAATGAATTAAACTCGTATGTCGAGGTACCACTGTATAAGAAAATAATAATAAAACACGTGATTTTAATTAATTTTTTTATTTTAATTCTTATTTATTTGTTCCGCGTTTACTTGTTGTATTTTTACATAACAAATTATATTTGAGTCACTTTTTAGTATTATTATTATTGACAAAAAAAAACAACATTCGCTTTTATTATTTATTTATTTCTGTTCATTTTACATATTTTGCTTGGTCTCGGTCTTTGTTTGCGTTTTTTCTTTTTAATTCTTTTATTATGTGTTCATCGAATCGTTATTTGTTTTTTTAATAACAATTTTTTATTTACGCTCACCGTTCACCTATATTCACCGGTTTTATGTTTTTTTTTTTTCTTCAATTTAATAAAATATTATAAGAATTTTGCGATTCTCGTTACATTTAACCTAGGAGATTATGGTAGATACATAATATAGAGCAATACAAGGTGTTTTATATCCCAGACTAAAAACGCCAACAATTTAAACATCAAAAAATCCATCAACGATAAAATATTTTCCATTAATTTCGTTGAAATTCAATAAAAATTTTTCAGAAAATCAACAACAAACCAACGTTTACTCATATTTTATATAATTTTTAATCAAACAAAAATTCGCAAATAAAACGTCTAGTCAAGTTTATTATTATTATTATTAATCAAAATAACAAAAATTCTATAAATTAGCGTTATTTTTATAAATAATTATTGCGTTATGACGACTTGAAAATAAATTTTTTAAGTTTTTTTTATCGTTTTTTATATATAAAAAGTAAGCAATCGTTACGCAAATAATTCGTATTTATTAAAGTGTTTACTTGATAGTATAATGGAAAATTTATTTGAAATGTATTTGATGAAGAATTTTTATAGAATATTAGGAGTTTTGTTTTTTGTATACAGGATATTACCCTGAATTCCCTTTATCTGACTTAATAGTAAAAAAAAAGTTAAATTTTTAGGCCTAGCAGCGGCTTAGTATCGGGTAGAGGCCTATTAGAGTGCATATTTGTTTAAAAAGAAAATTTTATTGAATCTTATTTAATTATTGAAATTTTGGTATTTACTTATCAAAATCTTCTTTATCGGAAGCCAAATTATCTTCATCTAAACAAATAATTCATCAATTTTTCACGTATTGCAAGTTTTCTCTTCCCATTCGATCATATTTTAGGACATATAATTAAGAAACCAGTAGCTTAATAAAAGGTAGTGGCTGAATAGAAGAATCCTAAAACATTTTATCGTAATACCGTAAATCGTCTGATGAGTGTATATAACGATAAAAAATTTAATTTTCTATTAAACTATTAATAATACGTTTAGCAAAATTCTTATCAAAAAAAATACAAAAAATTAATCTGTCTTAAAGCGTATTTTTCCATCTAAAACTATCAACAAACATTGATATTTAAGCGATTAAACATCTTCACACTATTATATTAAATAAATAAGAAAATATATAATAAAATAATTTAGCACAAACATAGCTAATAATAATAATAATAAAAAAATTAATAATTTAAACACAACACACAAGACAATTTATAAATGAAAATAAAAATAAAATTATTAATGTTTATGTAACTTAAAATTTAAATTAATCATATACATAAATGAATAAATAAATAAATAAATAAATAATATGATAAATTTTAATAAATAGATAAAAGTAGGAAAAAAATAATAATAAATGTTTAAAATTATGTCAATAATACTCAATTTAAAAATATTATTTTTTTATTCTGTAAACATAAGATAACAACGTATTTAGGAAAAAAAAGTTAATATTTTTGTCACTTAAACTTAAAAGTAAATTTTCTTGTTTTTTATTCAATTCAATTTAATTCAAGAGCAACAGAAAATATAAAAAATTATAATTATTAAAAATGTTACGCGTGTGCAGGATTACATTACACAAAAAATAAAAAATAATTTTATTAATAAACAAACGAATAAATTTAATTTAATCGCGCGCGGTATTGGGTGTTGATGAAACCAGAAAAAAATATATAAAATTTATTATTATTTTTAACTGAAATGCCACACTATTGTAGCCAGTAACAGATAATGCATGTGCGCGTTCATAAAGCTTTTAACATCTGTGATTAGACAAGAAATGTAACGCATATTGTACCTAATAAAGCTAATATTCATAATAATAATAATAATATAAATAAACAAAATTATTAATTGGGCGCAGTCTAACATAAAAAAAAGAAATCTGCTAGTGTGTGTAGGTTTTTTTTTATTTATGCCCCCAAATCGGTCGTTAACCTCTTCTAAATTATTAACAGAAAAATATTTTCATAGCAGCGACAAATTATTTATTTATTTATTTTTTTTCATTTCTTTTATCAGAGACTAAATTCATTTTTGCCTAGTTTTGAGTGTATTTATTTTAACTATAATGATTGAGTGATATTTTTCACTGCATAAACTCGTACTTTGCACAAAATAGCGTTTTAATCACGCACAAAAACGTGACAAGTTTTGATTTAAAAATTATATATATACTTTTAAAGCACAAATCAATGATGTATTTTAATAATAATAATAATTCTTAAGTCACTTAACAACACAATATAAAAATATTTTACTAAAAACATTTTAAGCAAATCATTCATTAATAAAATCATATAAATTTCAATAAATAATTAATAAATCAATTAAAATCAATAATAAAAATTTTTTTATTTTTAATGATTAATTGTTTTATAGAAATGATGATGATAAAAATAATATTATTATTATATTTTGCAATTGTACTTGTTACTAATATTTAAAGAAATTATTAATAAAAAATAAATTTTAATAATGTTTAGCTAAAACTGGGCACAACTTCGAACAAAACACCATCAAAATCTACACAACAGCAACGGAAAGCATAAATATTTCTTTTTAAATTTTATGTCATATTAAACTTGTCAGACTAGCATAAAAATATAAATAATATTAAATAAGAAAACAACTCTACATATGGTAATTAAAAAATATAATCAAAATATAACAAAGTAGAATAGAAAGACTAATAGAAACTAAGCAAACAATATTACCAAATGCCTATGCCTGCCAGCCAGCCAGTATTTATTTTATCTTTATAAAGTTAAAAATAGCAAATAAATAAAATAATCATTAGTCTCAAGTCTGTGCTTTTAAATAATTTCTTCTTCTTTTTTTATATTATTTATATTATTATTATTATTATTATTTTCAATTCATAAAATAGAAAAATATAAAAATAATAATAATAATAAAGTGAACAACAAACGATAAATGTTATCTAGATTAGTTATTGTGTTTGCATTATTATTATTATTATTACTGTGGTTGGTTGTTACTTTGCCATTATCAATTTTCAAATAAACAAAATTATAATTCATTTAAAATATATACAAACGAAGAAAAGCCAAAACAACAAAGATAATAATGAATTATTTTAATTGAGGAAAATTTTTTTGGAATATAAATTTTATAAATTTGTACAACGAGCAACAGCAGCAATGAAAGCGTCAGAGAAAAAGTTTAATTCCAAGGACACTTGTGACACATTTATTTCAATATATATATTTTTTTTTTACTTATTATTTAACCCCACTTAAGTCTGACAATAATTTTTCTTTATTGTTGCTAGACGAAACTGAAATATTAAAAAAAAAAACAAATCAATATAAAAATGTTTCGTTAAAGCTGGAATTTAAAGTAAAAAATTAACGATGACTAACTTAATTTTCTCTATAGTTAATCCTAATGCTGGAGAATATCAATTAAATTTTAAGTGTTCAAGTCTTAAAAACTTGTTTAATCAAAATGCAACTTTTCCATTAGAATACAAAATACTCAAACAAATTAATAATTTTTTCCTAATTTAAATATTTATTTATAAATTTGTGACAATTTAATTGATTAGTTAAAATGACATGGCTTAAGTTAAGCTAAACAAATAATAATAATAATTATAATAAACAAACACACAATACCATAATATTATAATTAATAATCTTTAATATTGTTTTGTTGTTAAAATATAAAAAAATATGTTTACTTAACTAAATAAAGCTTAGTGATGATTATAAATATATATATATATATATATATATAAGAAGGAAAACATGATAATAATAATAATAATAAAAATATGTAAACGATGGGATAATCAATTCAAATAATTCTATATTATTTATAAATCTGATAATAATGAATAAATAAATAATAATATAAAATTATTTTCAATAATTAATAAATGTTACTGATTGCAGTATATATAAATAAATAAATAAATAAATAATATAAATAAACAATTAAATAAAAATAAAAATTCAATTAATGTTGTTTAAGCTGTGCTGATTATTACAGTACTGTCCTGTTTTTATGTGCCAATATTATAGTTTTAAACTTTTTTAATTCAAGAGAATCAATCTCTTTGCAACAATTATTGTTTTGCTTATAAATAAAAAAATTAAAATAGAATTCCAAAAAAAAAAAACTTTATTACACATAAAAAATGGTAAAACTAATTATTTTAACATAAAAATAATATAATAAAACGAATACAATAAGAATCAATTAAAACAATATAATACAAAAATCATTAATAATAATTAATTTAATAAATATGTCGTACGTACGTACATCATATTCTGTATTGTTTCTTTATTATTTATTGCATAAAATAATTAAAATTTAATAGCATTTAAATTAAATTAAAAGAAAAAGAAATAATAATTAGTTAAAATTGAGTAAAAAATAAACTTTGAGTGTCTCTGCACACTTTACATTCTTAATTTATTTTTTTGCTCTTTTTGGCAAAGAATCGTTAATATATGTCTGTATGTCACCGAAATAATTCATGGTCATATTAAATTCAAAAAAATTATTTACATAATCGTTAAAATCAAATGCAGAAAATAACAAAAAATAAAAATTAAATATTATATAGAAAAAAATCAACTCGCGCAGCTTAAATCATTTTTTGTTTGTTTATAATGACGCTGAGTGTGGAGTAGTAATCAGTAAAGACACACTGATCATTAAAAATTATTTTCAAAAATTCATACATTTATGCTCTACTAGTAATTTTCAAATACTAATTAGTCACACTTTATTAAGCCAAGTATTTATTTTCTGCAATAAAATATATTTAATTAATTTGCGTAAATTTAATTAAAGTAATGTCGTCGGTGGGCAGAAAAATCCCAAATAAAATGAATGTTTTTTTTTATTGCTATTTTTACTGTACTCCCGTACTTAGCAACAAGTGACTTAATGATATAAAACTCAGAAAGCAAATAATAATAATTCTTTTTTTGCTTTTATTAAATAAATAAAAAAAAACCAGTAAAAACTGCAAAACGTTGAGAACAATAATATAAGTGAATTAGAAGTAGAATCACAGCTTAAATAATCAAAGTTCAATTATGGATTAAAATTATTTTATGTTTAAATTGAGAATAGAGTGCGACTTTAGTTGAAGTTGAACATTTTTTATATTTTTATATTTTAATTAATGTTAAAGCAACGAGCTTAGCAAATAACCGAAATAAATAAATTGAAGTATTTACGTGACTTAATTTTCTTTCTATTTAATTATTATTATTTTGTTACATTTGACCGATTACGACCAACTTGCTTAGGTCATCGATTAACTGATAATAATTAAATAAAAACAAAAAAAAATTTATAAATAAAGTAACATTTTTTTAGAAATAAATTCAATCATGACTAAGCCGTAAAATGTATGAAATTATATTGAAGTGGCCTGACTTGACTTAAGTTTGTTTCTTCTGTTGTTTTTTTTTTCTATATTTTTTTATTACAACTTAACAAGCTGGTATTGTTAATGTTGTTTTAAAAATGTTATTTTTTTAAGTAAAAAATCAATTTAATTGTTAATTTTTGCATAAATAATAATAATAATAAAAAGGTTGTACGACACTGTACGAATTCACTACTCATACAGTTAAAAATCAATTAGCAACAAACGCGTCTTGTAAATATTTTTTTTATTATAAATTATTTCTATTAATTTAAATTAATTTCTGTATTATTATTATTATTATTATTATTATTATTATTATTATTATTATTATTATTTTTGCCTAGTGTATTAATAATAATAATAAAATCTCAAAACATTATTTGATGTTTGATAAGAAAATATCAAATAAAAATTTTTTATTATTTATTGTTTTTGTCATTTTTAACAATTTTTTAAATAAATATTTAATTAGAAAGTAATTTTAAATGCTTTTTGTAAATAAAATAATTATTAATTATTATTTTTTTTATGTTATTAAAAATTAATTAGTTTTTTTATTTTTATTAAATCTCTGGATAAGTCAGTAATCGACACAAATTTTTTTGACAACTTTGTATAATAGCAATCTTTAGTGTAAAAAATCTAAGATATAAATTAATGGAATTATAGATAATTGATTAAATTTATTACATCAAACACAAAACATATGATTTAATCCACTTGTTGTATCGTTTAAGTGTACTTAAATGTGCCTAAACATCAACAACAAAATTTGCAAATAAATACCAGAAAACTACATTGCCAAAAAAGCAAAAATTTCAACAAAATGCATTGCAATAACTTAAAACAATAATTAATAATTAAATTTATAAACAACAGAAAACAACAATATTAGCAAATAAAAAAATTAAATAAATAAGTAAATAAAATAATTTAAATTAAAATAGCGTCGCGTGTATATAAAATAAAATTTATTATAAATTTTCCTAACAAAGGAAAAAATTCTATCGACTTTAAATCAAACAAAACAAAGTCAATAGCAGAAAATTAACATTGATTAACAACAGTTTAATAATAAAATAAATATATATATATATATATGTAAAATATAAATTAAATGCAATAAGTTAGTAAAGTGGTCTTTGTCAAGGAGTTAAGCTAATAATAAATGCTGTAATAAACACCACGCTCTGTCTTTAAATAATAAATAGCAGTAACTACGCTGCTAAAGTCACGTTAAACAATATTTAAAATAATAATAATAATAATTATTATTATTATTAACGCAATTAATTAATTTTCTATATTAACAGATGAAAAATAAATAAATAAATAAATAAAATGAGAAATCATAGCAAATAGTGATTTGTCTGCCATATTTTTTTACACTTAAATAGGCAACAAACAGAAATAATTATAATAAAAATAATAAATAAACAATAAAAATTGTTGTTTAACTTGTTTTTTGTTTTGTCTTATAAATTATATAAATTATTAATTAATTAATAATAGAAATAAATTAACAATTGTGTTAAGCAGCGAAGAAAATACACAAAAAAATTTACATTAAACTTTGCTAAAAACGTATTATATTTTTGCCCTTTACTCGTTACTGTATTTGTGTAAAATGTATTGAAGAGAAAAAATAACATAAAATTATTAATATTAATTATGACTTTATTATTTATAATGAATAAAAGCAAACGTGGGTGTAATTGATGTTGTACATATTTTTCTCGTTGCCTGTGTTTTTTCTTCTTCTTCTTGTTATCATTATTGTTGTTTCAATACAACAGATGAAATATTATTTAATAAAAGCTCAATTAAAATAACAGAATTTGACACCGAAATATATACTTTAAGTAATTTTTCTTCGATTTTTTTTTGTTGGCTGTTTGTTGTTGACAAAAAAAATAAAAAGATTTTTTAACATTTGACCTTTTTTTTTTTTGTTGGCTGTTGTTGGTGTCTCTATACTCTGTGTGTTAAAACTTTATACCATCAATTCTGTTCTGTTTGAAACAAATAACAATAAATTTATAAATAAACACAATGATATATTATTTTTTAATAATAAATAATAATAATAAAAACTAAATCAATAACAAATAATAAACATAATTTTTATTCGCTTGGTTCGTTGTCTTGTATATAATTTTGTTGTCAGGCGAAGATATAAATTTTTAAAAATAAAAATGAAAAACCATAGCGAATATTTTATAATAATAAATGTTTTTCTTTTTATTGTGCCTGTTGTTTACTATGAATATATAAATTGAAAATATAATATATATATATATATTTTTTTATTTATTAATAATACATAAATAAATAAATGTTATGAGTGACGTTAATGGGGGAAAACAATTTATTCGCTTATTTTTACTTTACTTTACTTTATTTAAATAAATTATTTATTTAAGAAAATAACTATCTGTTTAATGAATAAAAAAATTAATAACAACAAAAATAATTATAATAACTTAATTAAAAAGAAAAGAAAAAATTAATTTTAAACAAGAAATTTCATTTTCACTCAATTTTGAGTAGAATTCTATCAATAATTACTCAATAGTAGAACAAAGTAGAAAATTACTCAATAAATTTAGGTTTTTTTTGTTAAAAATACTTATTTTTATAATAAACAATACAATAAAATTTTATTTATTTAATTTAATTAAAAACTAAATAATTCTAAACACATTTTAATAAATAAATTGAGAAATTTTTATATTTACAAGCAAAAAAATAGAAAAAACAACGGAAAATAACTGACTTAATTTTTGTGTTTTGAAATTAAATTGAATTATTTATTTGCTTTATTTATCCTACAACAAATAGCGAATTTATTTTGCTTTTAATAAATAAATAATAAATATAAATATAATTTTTTTTGCAAAATAACTTGTACAGTAGTATGATGATGATGTCGTCGTCTTTTGACTAAATATAGAAATGCTTCTAGAAACAACAAATAATATTAAAGAAAAAAAAAAAATAATGAAAAAGATTATTAATAATCAAAACAAATTAATTAAGGAAAACACGATCATGAACCAAAACATCTATATTTGTCTTGTAATGAATTAAAAAAAAAATTATTTAAATTAAGAAAACTTATTTATAAGAAATAAAACAGAAGTAAATAAAAAAAAACGCCAACAACAGCAGTAAATACGTTGCAATAATGATGAGAAGAAGAAGAAGAAGAAGAAGCAAAATTATAATAATTATTTTCTGTTTACAGATTTATAAAAAAATTGATTTTAAGCCAAAAAAAAAATATATTTTACTTGTTATTGTTCTTGTTTTTGCAAAGCATCAACATCATTTTCGTCATATTATCCCAAAATGATTTGAGCTTTTTTTTTGATGATGATGATGATGAGTTGCAGTTTTTTTTTTCTTCTTCTTTAAATTGCACAGCTGAGGCAAATAACGTACTTAATTTTTTGCACTGCATTTATATTTTCTTATTTTCTATTTATTTTGGCATCAATTTCTGTTATTGTCTTTTGAGTTTTTTTGAAAATAATTTTTGCTATTTTTTTTTTTGTGGGTGGGTTTAATTATATTTTTCTTTCTTTTTGTTTTGTTAAGAATATTTAATTAAATTAAATTAAACAAACAAAATTTAAATATAAAAATGAAAAAGAAAGATTATATTTTTCTGTAATAAACGAGCAATTACAATTTGTCCTTTTAAATTAATTATTGTTTAATTAGGCAAAGTAATTTCCTAACAATTTCTTTAGAATTGATTTAATAAATAAATAAATAATATTCTTGGTATAAAACTGACAATAAATAAATAATATCCTTGGTATAAAACTGACAATAAATTAAATTGAATTTGAATAAAAGCTTAAATTGTGTTTTTTTTTGGTATTCGTAAAAAAAAAATAATTGTAAATAAAAGAATTAATAAGAAATAATTATTTTAATTAAAAATACTTATATTTCCTGTATTAATAAAGCTTTATGTAGATTTCGATAAGATTGATAAATACTCTGTGTATTTACTATGTATTTAGCTGAAAATAATTTTGAATTAACAAAATTACTCATCACAAACAAGCAAATAAAAACCAAAAAAAAAAAAAATATAAATTTATCCGGTTTTATCCATAAGAAATACTGACAAAGTACTGGCTGAAAAATAAAACACAGTAAAAAGGTCACAATCAAAACACATAAGCCACAGGTTGTCGATGCCTGATTAAAACAAAAAAAAATATTTTGTTTTTTTCTAAATAAATTAAGCGAAAAAAACAAAAAAAAATCGCGCGCGTGTTTTATAGTAAAAAAAAATATATTTATTTTTTTTTTTTATATATATTTAACTTAATAAAAATAAAACATATTTATATATATATATATATATATTTATTGTGACTTAACACTTTGATCCAACATTGTATGTATGAAGAGCGAAAACAGAAAAATCATCAACAATATAAACAGCACACATCACACCATATAATATTTATTTTATATTTTCTTTAATAACCTTAAAACAGAAATATATTATTATTATTATTATTATTATATTTTTGTGTTAAATAAAACAAACGAATCAACGAAAAACAAAAAAAAAAAAAGCAGCACTAAATGATAATAAATTTAAATATTATAAAGAGAAGAAAATAACAAACAAAAGTTAAGCCATATAGTAAAAAAAATTTTCATTATTTTTTGTGAAATCTTATTATGATTATTTCGTATCATAACAAATATATATATATATATATATATAATTAAAATTTATTTCTTTCTTTTTAATTTTTATATTTTACATAAATAAACGATTCAGCTATTTGTGTGAATTTTTTTTTGGTTAAATAATTATAATAATATTTCAAGGATATTTCTAGTTTATATACCTCTTTTTAAGCCTTGGATAATCATCTTTATATTTTTCATTTGAATAAT
This sequence comes from Ptychoptera contaminata, assembly GCA_963942525.1. Classification (NCBI taxonomy): domain Eukaryota; kingdom Metazoa; phylum Arthropoda; class Insecta; order Diptera; family Ptychopteridae; genus Ptychoptera; species Ptychoptera contaminata. The sequence continues at coordinate 34,899,748 of OZ012638.1, read as the reverse complement.
TTTTACATAATCAAACAACAAAAAAAAATAAACTAACCAATTTTTTATAATAATAATTTAATTTAATTAATATTTTGCTTAACACGAGCAAACAAAAAAAGTGACTTAAGATGATACAATAATGGCGTAATTTAAGTCTCTCTTGCATATAGATTAAAATCTTTATTAATACACAATATTAGTGTAACCTTAACAAAAATAAACAGGCAAAAAAAACTATTCAAATTTTTTGAATAAAATATAAATAAGAAAATCTTAATTTATTTGCTAAAAAACGTGACATAAACAATAAGACATAAACTATGCGGAAAACAGTGGAAAAATAATAATTATTACTATTGTTTTTAGCACACACAAGAGAATATAGTAATTAAAATAAGCTGCTGGTACGATTGTTCATTCTATTTTAAGGTTTAAATTTTTTTGGTTTAAGCAAAATTATTATTTTTTACTTTTATTACCATTTAATTGTTTTATTTTTTTTTTCATTTTAGTGAGAATAAAAATATTATCGGCCAATATAGAGATGATAAATATACGGGAATTTGTGGATAAAAGAATGCAAAAAAAAATAAAATTGTCTACAACCGGCTAGACTTTTAACATTGGAAATAATTTAACACTACCAGCAAAAATATTTTATTTATATTTTTAAATATTACTTTCTTAAGTCATCGGCGTTACGGAAGTTATAAGTCAAAAAAAAAAGCAAAAATCATTGTAAAATCGCGCAAGTAGAAGTGCTAATGAAAAATTTAACCTTTTTTTTTTGTATATTTTTTTAGCAATAACAAGATGTTTTTACATGATATGAAACTACAACAAGTGGTAGAGTAAATGCAACTAGTAAACATGATAAGCAACATCAAAATCGCTGTAATTATATTTATAATAAAAAAAAAGATTTAAATAAATAGCAGAAACTAAAAACCAACGACAACAGACTAACTGAGTGTAAATACGTGAGTATTTTTTTTATTGCATGTTTATTTTGCAAAAAGAGTTTAGAGATTAGTTTATACATATTTATTATTAAATTGACTTGTTGTTATGTTTCTCTAATCTATTTTCTAGTTTTAATATAAAAAAATAATATAAATAATTAATTAATTACACAGTGGTAATGCGATTTTATGAACTTATTTTTGCATACACTTTACTTCTATCTGTTTATTGGGCGGAACAATTAACAAGCATAGAAACATCTTTAGCACAGATTTACAAAAAAAAATTAAGAACTTTCACTCTTCAATCTTTACAAAAAAAAACCACAAAAAATATTTTTATAGTTTTTTTCCTGTAAATAGCGAATAAAAATGCAATTTTTTTTTATAGCGAATTTTTATCAAATTAATTTTTATATACACTTTGTTCGCTGTGTTTTTATCAACATACAACCAAGTGAGCAAAACAACAATACACATAAAAATTCTAATCAAATAGAAAAATATTTAATTTATAAAAAAAAAATAGAAAATGTATTTGAATGAAAGTGGGAAGGATTGTTGCGTTAAACGAATAACAAACAAATTAATATACACCGCGAACAGTACACATATCATACTCGTATATTAGCATTGTTGCCATATTTCGTTTTCATTTCTTAATTATTTATTTATTTATTTATATTTCTACTGTCTATAGTGTTTAAAAAAATTAAATCGTTTCTTTATTTATTTATTTTTGTTTTCATTAAGTTTTCTTCAATCCACTTTAATCAGGCTAAAAATATAATCAGAAATTCTCTTTCATTTTCGCGTAGTCTATACGATTTTTTTTATTAAATTTTATTAAATTAGCTTTGATTTGGATTTTCCCTTAAGAAAATAAACATTTAAATATATTTTTTTATTTTGATTTTTGTTAATAATATTATTGAAAAGAACACGGCAGGCATGTAGATTGATTCAACAGTTGTGCTTCGTTTTTATTCATTTTTTTTCCTTTTATTTATATTTTCTTTAAAAATTTCATTTTATACAGAATAATAAAAATATTTAAAATAAATATTATAATGTACATACACACGCACACACGTTATGGTAATTAAAAATAAAAATAATAATAATAATGAAAAGAAAAATAAAACTTTGTTTACTTAACACATGGTCGAGGTTAGATGAAGGAAAGTAAAAAAATAATATTTTTATGTCACTTAATGCATTTACAATAGTTATATTTAAATAAAATTTAATCAAATTAATTTGTATTAACAATAATATATTTATTAAAAACCGATTAAATCACTTAAAATTATATAAATTGCAAAAACTAAGTAATTTTGAATAAACAAAAACAAGAAAAATCATAGCGAAAATTAATCAAATGCGTGCTGTAATTGTAGATAAATAAAATAGAAAATTTATTTCACAATTAAATTTAAAAAAAAGAAAAACAATAAAGATATATTTATCGTTAAGAGTGATAAGTTTTTTTTTTTATCATTAATCAACGTTTATAAGTTAACAAAGTAAAAATTATTTAAGAACAAAAATAGATACACATTTATTAATTAAATAAATCACAGAAAAACAAAATCACAAGCATTAAATAATTAATTAATTAATTAATAAATAAATTAATTAATAAAAATCGGTACTAACTTTTATTATATAATATTAATTTCCTTTATAAGTAAATAAAAAAAAAACAAAATAAATCAATAATGAAAAACTTTTAATTATTCGTTCCTTGAGTGGGGTTGTCGGTTGTTTTTCTTTAACATAAATGTAACCAAAATAGAAAACACTGTTTTCCCGTTTTTATTATTTAAAAATATATATATTTAATTAACAAATACACAGGTCACACTTTACAAATAATTAATAATTTAATTTTATTATTATTATTATTATTTTTTATTTTGATTAAAAAACGTAACCAAAAAAATAAAACCAGAACAAAACTGAACAAATATATATATATAATTTTAATTAAAAATTTTTTCTTTTAATTAATTTTAAATCGTTTAACGTCTTTCGTTTTTTTATTAATAATTTTTCTTATTTATATTTATATACTTTAGCGTCAATTTTTCGATGTTTAGTCTTCAACAGTTGACTTGCTACTCTGTAGTCTGTTCTGTTTCTGTTTTTATTATTTCTTTTCTTTATTTTTTTTATTATTATTATTTTTTATTTAAAGTGAAGTGAAGTGAAGAAAAATATATATAAAAAATATTTTCTCTTGTGTGTTATTTAGCTGCTGCTGTTGTTACTATATAAAAATATATATAGAAAATTTTTCAGTCAGTGGATATTGGATGATATATATTTTATTTATTTATTTATTTTTTAATTCATTATAGACTTGAAGTAGTCAGATACGATAGCAGCAGCAGCAGTAACAACAGCAACAATATTTATTTATATATATTAAAAAATAATATTATAATAATAATAAAATAAATAAATTAAATAATATAAAACAGCAGCAACAGCTAAAACACACTTAACTGAGCACATCAATACATTAGATATTAGTACATACAAGCATATAATGATATGAAAAATAAATAATAAAATCTATTTTCTTGGTTTATAAAATTTTATTATTTATAGCGAATAAACTATACAGTGAAACTTTTATTAAATTGAGTAAGTCGCGTGTATTATTATTATTATAGAATAAAAACGACAAACACGTTGATAAACGATTTTTATTTGAAAATAAATTAAAATTAAAGACTCAAACCTAAACATATTGAAACGAAAACTCAAAAACCAACAAAACGGCTCATATGCAATGTAATCAGTGTGTAAATGTATGTATATTATCGTTAACAATTTTCTATTGATTACACATTAAAACAATAATAAATTATTACAATGATATCATTAGAAAAAATGACTTAAAAAATTTATGTTGTGCTGTAATCAGCTAGTTTTTTTATTTAAAGCCGAAAAACATTTTATTTAAAAACCAATGAAGTGGTATAGATCAATCAGTAAATTCGATTTAATATTTTTCGCAACTAGACAGTATTGGAGCCAATGAAAATTATCTTTTTGTTTACTTAATGCAACTAAATTTAACGTAAAGTAATTATAATAATAATCTTTGCTAAAAAAGAAACAAAAAAGTCACCTTGAACCACTAATTAGTTTTTTATTATTATAGTTAAGTTACTTACTAGTAAACTAACTAGTTAATTTAACTTAACTATAAATTGCACTTTATAATTAATACAACAATAAAGTTACATCATTACTCTACTTAAAAGTTTTCGCTTAATATTAATAAAAGTAATAAAGTAAACAACTTAAGTCTATAAAAGACAATGAAACGTTACGAATAGTGACTTAATTTAAATATTAAATAAAATTACATAAATCAATATACATAAAAATATGATTTAAAAACCTTACTTAAGTTAAACTTAATGTACAAAATTAATATTATGTACTTAACGTACCTAAAAAAAACGAAAAACAAAAAAAGAATTAACTTAGCAACAAAAAAAAAAATTAATTAAATAAAAACAAAATGACTTAATTTTTGTTTTGCTTCTTCATTTTCATTGTGACTAAATAATAAAATTTATTTATTTATTTTTGACCGCGATACACATTTATTGTCATAAAAATTTTGCTGTTTTAACAAGTATTTAACATAATGCTGCTATAAACATAATAAATATACACATGTAGCGTTAATATATTGCATTGTAGTATTTATATTATATATATTTTTTGCTTTTATAATTTCAAATTAATAAGAAACACACAGTAACAACCGGGTAATGTCAAGTATATACCGCATGTACACGTTGTACATATATATACAGCTGTTTAAATAGAAAAATAACTCTTTTTTTTAAATTGCATTAAAATTACACATTAATAATCAATAAGAATAAATGAAGAGAAAATAAAAAATTTAGTTTAATTAATTAAATAGCATTTATGTTATTAACAAAATTAAATGAAAATCTATATAACCGGCGTTTTATAGTTATTTTTTTCCATCGATTTTTATTGCGAATGTGTATTGTTGTTTATTATTAATTTGATTTTTTCTGCTTATAATCAAGCAAAGGTCGTTTAATTGTTATTTTTATCATTTGAATTAATCCCAGTGGTTATACTTAAACTGGTATACTATTTCCACTATAAATTATTTTTATACCAGTTTCGTAGGTATTTCACTCAAAAAACAAAAAATATTTGCTTCTTTCACTCAATTTTTCCAACACGAATTATTAATTTATTTTATTTCTATTAATTATTTATTATTGCTAACAATGAAATATAATTGTACACGCTAAAAAAAACCTTTTTTATTCTTTTTGCTATGAATTATTTCTTTAAAACATGCACAGTACAGTTGTTGTTAAAGAATTATTACTATTTTTTTTTTTAATATAATAATGAAATCAACAAAGTAGATGATGCAATTTCTGAGTGAAATTATTTATTAAAAGTTTTTATTGTGTTTTATATCGCATAAAATAAATCTATCACTGATTAAAATTATCGCAAAAAAAAAAAAGAAGAAAATAAATGAAAAAACCGTTTATCAAGTGATTTTCACGTTTTATATTAGCAACACTTAATAAATTAAAAAAACAGAGAAATTATATTCTAATAACAAAAATACACTTCCTACTTACCTATTAAAGTTAAATTATTAAACTGTTGTTCAGGGTTCAGGTCACAAAACACTTATTTTTTACAATTTTACACAAATATAAATGATTTAAATAGTCTATTTACGATAAACCATGAATCATAGAAACGAATAACAATTTAAATTAAAATAAACTAAATAATAATTAGAAAATTAAATGGCATGCATTACGTGTACTATGTATTTTATATAATTATTTAACGAATTTTCTATTTTCTATTATCTTAACGACAACAGTGATCTTAAGAATAATGTTTGTCAAATTTTGTTTATAGAAAATTACTCACAAATTTATAAATAATTTAGAATAAATTAATTAATTCTCTTTTTTATATAGATATATATTTTTATTTAATTAAAATAGAATTTCTGACACACAATTTTTACAATAAATTTTTCTTTTTCCTTTTCTTTAATGTTTTACCTTTTTATTTTTTACGGATTCCGTTGGAGCAACAGTGGTTGTCGTTGTTGTCGTTGTTGTCGTTGTATTTGGAGCCACAGTAGTAGTTGTTGTTGTTGTTGTGGGTGCCTGTGTAGTCGCACTTTCCTTACATATAATCTCATCTCGAAGACCTTTTACCTCAATATATGTTGCATTAGGATCATTTTCCATTTCGGTCATAATTACATTTTTATGAATATTTGGTAAATAATGTTCATTCTCTGGTTCTGGTATATCAGGAAAATCAAATTGTCCTTCATCCTTTTCAACAACATCCTCAACGTAAAAACCATCCGTTACTGTAATTGGACTCTGATTGCCCGGCCGTATAATAACATCAGAATGTTTAAAACCACAAAATTCTCTAATATCATCGTCACTTTTTCTCCAGAATTTTGAACGATCCAAGATTACATTATGACTATTCTTTGTATAATAGCCTTTATTCGCGTACATACATAAACTATCTAAAGAATATTCTGTATCATAATTAAATATTTATAATTATATAATAATAATGAAAAAAAAAATAAGTTTTGTTAAAACAAAATTAGCACACCCTTTTTAATGCGATTATACGATTCACTAGCCAGAACTGCTACAAAAATACTCACAAAATAAATTATTTTCATTTTCTTTTCGTTTAAACCACGTACAGGGAATATTATTACTTTTGAATAAAATAAACTTTGATTTAGCTCATTTAAAGCCCATTTAAATACAAATTCAATGAACCATTTTAATTGCATAATAAATGAATTTTTATTTTTATCACGAATACTTATTATATTTTTATTATTATTGATATTTGTTTAATGGTCTTGTCAGGTTGTGATACTTAAACTGATAACCAATGTCTGCTTAAAAATTATAACAAAAACCTATTCAAAGTGAAACACAAAAATTCCATGATTATGGCATCGTGAAGTAATAATTAGAAATATAACATCAGACTATTTGATTCCATTTTTGTGGAATATTCAATTACCAAACTAAAGTATTTTGGGCAATGGATTGATACAGATAAATAGAAAAAATTAAATTTAATCAATGAATTAAAATGAAAAACAAGTGGGAAACACCCATTTGAAATTTTTATTGAATAAAAATATTTAATAAAGCGATAAAATTAAAATAATGATTGATATGTTAATGCATCTTAAGGCGCAGACGGTTCAGGTGCTGAATGGTGCTTATCATTATTTTTTCCTTCTTTTCCATCACCATCTTCATGTTCATGATGTACTTCTGTTTCTCTTTCAGGCTCATGTATAGGATGCGGTTCATGTTCTGCTTCAGCTTTTTGATGTTCATGTTTATGATCTGATGGTTCTGATGCAGGATCATGTATAGTTTTTGGTGTAGGTTCCTGTGGAGGTACATGCTGAGGTTCTGGTTCAGAACTATCTGTATGTCCATGCTCATGCCCATGTCCATGCTCGTGCTCATGCCCATGTCCATGTCCACGCTCATGTCCATGCCCATGTCCACGCCCATGTCCATGCCCATGTCCATTCCCATGTCCATGCCCTTGTCCATGCCCTTGTCCATGTTCATGCTCATTTTCTGGTTCAGGTTCTGGTGGAGAGTGAGTTGTGGTTGTTGGTGGAGATTCTGTTTCAGGTTCTGGCGGAGAGTGTGTTGTGGTTGTTGGTGAAGCTTCTGTTTCAGGTTCTGGTGGAGAGTGAGTTGTGGTTGTCGGTGGAGCTTCTGTTTCAGGTTCTGGTGGAGAATGTGTTGTGGTTGTTGGTGAAGCTTCTGTTTCAGGTTCTGGTGGAGAGTGAGTTGTGGTTGTTGGAGGAGCTTCTGTTTCAGGTTCTGGTGGAGAGTGAGTTGTGGTTGTTGGTGAAGCTTCTGTTTCAGGTTCTGGTGGAGAGTGAGTTGTGGTTGTCGGTGGAGCTTCTGTTTCAGGTTCTGGTGGAGAATGTGTTGTGGTTGTTGGTGAAGCTTCTGTTTCAGGTTCTGGTGGAGAGTGAGTTGTGGTTGTTGGAGGAGCTTCTGTTTCAGGTTCTGGTGGAGAGTGAGTTGTGGTTGTTGGTGAAGCTTCTGTTTCAGGTTCTGGTGGAGAGTGAGTTGTGGTTGTTGGAGGAGATTCTGTTTCAGGTTCTGGTGGAGAATGAGTTGTGGTTGTTGGTGGAGATTCTGTTTCAGGTTCTGGTGGAGAGTGAGTTGTGGTTGTCGGTGGAGCTTCTGTTTCAGGTTCTGGTGGAGTGTGAGTTGTGGTTGTTGGTGGAGATTCTGTTTCAGGTTCCGGTGTTTTTGGTGTTGTAGGCTCATGTTCTGGTTCTGCTGAAGGTTCATGTTTATTTGTCTTATCGTGTACTTTTGATTTTTCCTTTTTTTCCGCATTTTCAGGTGAAGGATCTTCGACTTTCAATTGGTAAATAACATTTTTTGAATTCTCTTCTAAGAACGTCGGTTTTTCATTTACAATTTCAATAGAATTATCAAAGTCAAATCGCGACTTGACTGTATCTAACTGATTTATATTTTTCGGTCGTTCACATTTATTATCTTTCCATGATGTAATCCCAAAATATTTTTCACAAGTAGAAATTATGTTTTCATCAGTGTGCGACCATAGATAATGCCTATTTAATAATTCATGTGGTATAAGGCATTTTTCTGGATATGATCCTGTACTACCATGTACACATATTGCATAATCTGTATAGGGAATGTTAATAAAGTTATTATTCTAATTAATATAGTAAAACAACACATTTTCTTATATAAAAAGCATTTTACTTTGACTGGTTTGATCCACAGTGGCAGAACTCTGACCAATTACAAATGTAATAAACAATAAAAATTTTAACATCATTTCTTTATTATTTAATCACTCACAAAATACACTATTATTTATTTTATTTTATTTATATTTTCGGTCTAAATTATTAAACGTTTTCTTTGCTATTAAAAGTTCACAGTTACTTGTAGACAATTTTTATATTCAAAGTAATTAAATAGTTTTTTATTATCATTATTATAGAATAATCGTGATAATGGAATAATATATTTATTACTAATTATAATAATAATTATAAATATTACATAAAATATTAAAATAAATTGAATGATTAATAAATAAATATACATTTTATTAAATGTAGTCCCACGTAACGTCTATAATACCAGACGTATACTTTTGAAATTCTATGGAATAATAGGTCTTACGTTAATTTAATTGGGTCATAAAATACAAAAAAAAATATTTAATAGAATTAAGTAAATATATTAATTAGTTAATCCTTACAAATTAATATTAATTACCTTTTTAATTGAAAATATATTAACTGAGATACAGTGGCCAAAGAAATTTTGTCAAAGTTTACCAGGCGCCTCCATTGCATTAAACAAGATAAAAAAAACGAAATTATTTCACTCAGCAAGTAGAAAAAATATCAAATATATAATAGAAATTTTTTTCAATTATAAAAGAAAATAGCAAATTTAATTTGCAAATTAATTATTTATTAAATAAAGATTAATGTTAATAAAGAATAGTTTTATTTATTTTTATTTTTTATTATTCCTCAATTAGTGGTTCATTTCCGATATCAAAATTTTCCAGTTCTATAGATTCTTCGATTAATGTTGCATCAGGTTCTACTCTGTCATTTTCATCAAAAAAATTATTACCAACAAAATCTAATACGATTGGTTGCGGGACTTCAGAAATACTTTCAATTGGTGTAATATCGCCTTAAAATGAAATTTTTAAATTAAAAACATTAAAAATTATTTCGTTTTATTTTAATAAAAATGGTAATTGTTTAATATAGAAAAGAAAACCTTCAGCTGGCCGTTGAACGGTTAAAAGTATATTCAATACGAATATAACTAAGAAAAGTTGTAATTTAGCCATAGTTTCTTCTTAATCACACAGAATTCAATTAATAAATGTTTTTCTTTTAAACTAACGTATTTTGTGGAAAATAAAATAAATTTATATCAAAAAAAATAAAAATAAAAGAAAATTCTATAAATTAAATGTCGTTACTTTTGACTAATTAATAATTTTTTTATTTATTTTTTCAATTTTTATAATTAATTAATTTTTATTTTCTCTTTTATTATTTATTTGTCACGTTCTTGTCTGACTCGGAAAATTTCTAGTGATTGTGAATTGAACTTTAAAGCTTTATGAAGAAATAATTGTTTTTTTTTTTTTAATGGAAATTATAGGGAGAATATTGAGGATTAAAGAAATATGGATTATGCTCAAAATTATGTGATTTGCGTAGATAATTTTGTGAGTAATCCCTTACAAAACCATAATTTGGTTCATAATTCTGTGGAAATCGGTAAGAAAGTCGATTATTTGAGTAGTTTATTGGATAATCTTGAACAAATTGATTAAATCTTATTGGCTTTGGATACGACATTGGATTAGTTTTATCGAAATTATAAAAAGGATTTTTTTCATCACAATATAAGAAGCAATTTTTATTACAATATTCAATATTCATTCGATTGGAATTTGAAAACTCTGGTGTTTTCCTTAAATTTTCTTCATTCGTTTTATTCTTATTTGTGGGGCTTAACTCTGAGTAGTTATTTATTGGAATTATAATCGGAATTAAAGTTAATGGTACTACTGAGCGATTAATTGGTGTATCACAATTATTTGACGTTATTGTTGTTTGCTCTGTAGGTGTATTATTCTTTACCTTGAGAATATTCATCAAAATTCGAGATGCAATATTTTCAGAATCCTTATCATTGTTGACTGTAGAATCACTTCTTACTGTAGTTATTTTAGGTTCATCAATTTTCTGCTTCTTTTTAACTGTTACTGGATCAATCTTTTTAGATTTTTCTTGCACTTTTATTTTAGATTGTTCAGGAATTGGAATTGGAGATTCTATTTGGCTTATTTTAGCATTTCCTTTATCTGAAATTTTTGTTTGAGAAGTTTCCTTTGGTGTTTTATCAATTTTCTTTGGCTGCTTTGCTTTTTGGTCAGAAGTTGGTTTAGTTGTCTTGATATCAATTTCCTTTTTTTTATTTTCTTCGGATTTAATTTTATTTGTTTGAACCTTCACTTCTGGAGCTTTCTTTATTGTCTTCTCATCAGCCTTTTCTTGTTTTTTAGCATTTTCTGTTTCTAACTTAGATTTTTTTGGTAATTCTTCTGAGATCTTGGGATAATAACTCTCTTTTTCACTCAACTCATCAGAATCGTCATCTGCTTCAAGATTATCATTATGTTCATTCACAAAAGAGTCATTGTCGTCATTTTCATCATCATCGCTGTTCTCATATTTTTCACTTGCTGATTTAGAAGATTTTGTTGAATTCGATGCACTTTTTATAGTTTTTGATGTGGTTTTCCATTTATATTTTTTTCTAGTCACTTTCTTTGTACTATTCCCATCTTTTACATAATAAACTTCCGTTGTTTCAGATACTTTTCCATCTTCATCACGTTGCGGCCGGTATACTTGTTTTATTTTGCACATTGTCATTATTTGATCATCGCTACGTTTCCAATATTCACTTTCATCATAAATAAAAGACTCATTACGAAATTCTTTTGGATAAATTCCATCCCTTGCATGATAACAAACCGCTTCTGCAATCGAAAACGTATTGATAAACATTTCTATTAGTTTTTGCTATCTGTACTTACTTTTCTCTTTTTGTTTCTGCGTTAACTCTGCATTCTGCACTGTTGCTACTAACATCAGAAGAAGCACAATTAAATAAGAATTCATTATTATTTTATTTACAAAAAACACACGTTATTCAATACAAAACATTATTTAATTAATGGTTTAAACAGTCGGTAGTACGATTACAACCATAGTACAGTTTTAACTAAATTCGTCTTATCAATTTATCGTAAATTCTGGTCACGATTTCCATTAAAAAATACAGAAAATTACAAATAATATTTTTATTTATTTAAACTAAATTTACATAAAATTATATTTATATGTTCTAAAATTTTTTCAATTTGGCCAATTGATTGTTACGCATCAGACCAAGTTTTCTTAATTTTTTCCAATATTTTTTTGTCTCCGGGTCTAATTCATCCAGTGAAGGTGCCGATCCAACATTTATATGCCACAACCAGTCTGGATATTCTGTATCCGGTTTTAACTGCAATTTTAAGAAATTGGTATACGGAATAAAAAACATTTTTGAGCTGCGACAAACCTGAATATCTTTTCCTGTTTTTAATAAATTGCTGCCGCACACAAAGTTCACTAATTTTTTTGCATCTGTTTCTACTGGTAATATTTTTTTCTCAACCACAGGTCCTAATTTTCCTAGTTTTTTCTTTTTACCCAACGCAGCAGGCACTAAAAAGTTTATGAATATTATTCTAAATTTTAGTGGATAAAATACAGCCAAAAATCGTACCTGCTGCTGGCTTTGCATAAGTCCTATTAATTATGAGAATTGAGGAACGCCAAATTGGGGTCACAAATTTTTTATACAGTCCTAAATTCATTTTATAATTATTTAATTATTTCTATAACCTATTAAATATTTTAATTTAATAGAATAATTCTTTTAGGTTATGATTTTCTGGAACTGTCAAATTCACGTGAAAACTCGAATTTTGATACAGCGGTTGCCTTTATATGTCAAAAAATGTCAATTATTTTGAAGTTGAAATAAGTAAACATAATCAAGGAAAACATTTCTATTTCTAATATTAATAAAATAAATGTTTTAATATAAATATTAATAGAAAAAATTAATAAATGGAATAATTATTATAATCTTTGTATAATAAAATATGTTTCGTTATGTGACAAATAAGTCTTTGGCAAAAGTAGCAGTATATGGTGCATTTGGTTGCATAACAGCGGTTATGGTATTAAGAAGTCAAATTCAGGAACGGATTAGAAAAACCGAGTACTATCGGGAAGCATTTAGAATACTTAGAAACCATACAGGTATAGTTTTAATTTATATATATAAATTTATTAAAATTTAAGTTTTATATTAAAACAGGAGCAACGTATCTGTTAGGCGAACCGATTAAAGATGCAGGATTTGACTTGGGAGATTCGGAAAAAAATTTTTGCGATGGAAATACAGCTAAATTTGAAATATCTGTAAAAGGACCCAAAGAAAGAGGTTTATTTAGTTTATTAATTTATTTTATTTTATTAAAATTATTGTTTCCTATTTACTATCTAGGCAAAATGTACTTTTGGGCATCCAGAAACGATACCATTTGGGAAATAGAGCGCCTAGAATTACAATTAAAAAAAGACAAGGAAAAACGATTACTTGTACATAGTATAATAGAAAATGAAAATATAGATAAAATTAAATAAATATTTTATGTTCACTATTAAAGCATCTATTGAAGAAATCCCTGATATCTATATAGATCTCCTTTATTCCTTTTGAAATTGTATTTATTATGACAATAATTCCATCTTGGCATTTTTCCACATGAATACCATAGCACAAAATATCCTCGTACACAACCGGATTAATATTTTTTGGATTTACATACTGTTTTGCAATTGTAAAAGTTTCATATGTTGGTTCTGATACTAATTCTGGTAATTCTGGTTTTGGTATTTCAGGCTCTTTAGTTGGCACCACTATAATAAATTCTAATAATTCCTTATCAATTTCTTCTTCCGCAGTTGAATTGGTTGAATTATTTGTTTCAATTGTTCGATTTTCTGGTCGATAAATTATTTCTAATTTACAGTTTGCCATTAATTCCACATCACTAAGCTTCCAAATATCTAATCCATCATAATAAACATTACTTTCATTGAGTATCCTAGGATATTTGTTATTTTTTGCATGATAACAAACCACTTCTAATTAATAATAAATAGATAAATTAGAAACACTAATTTTTGGTATATTAATAGTACTTACTCTGATTGAATTGCACCTCCTCACAGGGCTCTTCATTACAATACAACAAAGGTATAATACAGAAAATTATCACAATAAATATTTTCATTTTTACAGAGCACACTCACTGTCACTAACTGTCGTCCTAATCCAACAAATTCAAGAATGAAAATGTGCTTTTTCTTTTTGTTTTTCAATGAAAACTTATTACTTCCTGGCTAATCAGCTTAATTAAATTCACATTCACGACAACAATATAAAAAAAAAGCACAAATATTGAAAACAAATCAAAAATTACCTTTTTTTGTTTAAAACTATTTAATTTATTAATTAATTAATTAATTAAAAAATAAACAAAATAATAGAATAAAAAATAAAAACGTTTTGTAACAAAATTACTTAGACACTAATTAATATTTAATTGAATTAAAATATAAAAATTTAAACTTAAACTATAACTATTCATAATGTTAATTAAATGAAGAAATTAAGGAAAAACTTAAAATTATTTATTTATTTATTTAATCATAATTTTCTCTCTTTTTTTTATTTTAATTAAATTTAATTATTTTTTTTTTTTTTACATCGATAAAGATTTTCTTTTCTTTTTTTTTTACATAATTTTTCATTAATTAATTAGTTTTAATTTTTTCTTTGTTATTGTTTAGTGTGGAATACGCGCGCCCCTCATTTAACGTAACAATAATTATTTTTTTTGCACGTTTTCATTAAATTTAAATTTAATAAATCGCAAATATTTCAATTTTCTTTATTTTTCTTAAAATTAAATAGAATTTGGCTAGCATTTTTCATTTTTTTAATAATTAATTTTAATTAAGTAACACTAGCGGCTTGTTAATAATATCGCCATGTTATTTAATTTTTTAGTAATTCGATTTGATTTGAATTTTTTTTACTAACAAAATTTTCTTATCACAAAATTAATTAAAAATTAACGAAAAATAGAATTTATTTAAATTAAAAAACAATAGGATTAAGCTGAAGATTTAATTTGAAAAAATAAACAGTGCAATGGTGACTTAATGATTTTCTTTTGTTTTTATAATTAATTTTTTATTTACAATATTTTTTTTTTTTAATTAAATAAAATTAAATAAAAATTTTTCAACTTTTTCTTGACGCACTGTGTGGTTCTGTTTTAAATTAATTTGTATTCATTTGTAGTATATCTCTCTATATTTATTTAATAATTAATTATATTATTTTATTTATTTATTTATTATTATTTCTCCTTAATTTTCTGTTAATTATTTAAGCACCCACGAATTTAATAAAATATTATTTTAATTGTTTTTTTTAAAAAAAAAAGGAAATTTTTCCAACGAGTTTTTGAGGAATATTTTCAGTTATTAATTAGCTTCTCTGTGTTTTAATTAATTATTTATTTATTTACTTTATTTATCATGGAAGTATTAGAAATTTTTAATTGCAAGTAATTTAATTAAATTTATTAATTTATAATAAGCCATAAAAATCAATAAAATCAGCGAGGTTTGATTTAATTTTTTTATAATTAAAACTCGAGAGAAAAACCAAGTGAACAAAAGGCTTCACTGTAAATTTATTTAATTAAATATTATTTTCGTTTATTGTTAATCAAAAAACAGTCATTAATCATTCGTTAATTCGTAATAGTTACCTAAAACATCTTCTGCTACTAGTACTCTCAGATAACATAAGAAGATTCAATTTTGTCTAATGTTATTTGGAATTTTTTGTAGCAGAAGACATTCATCGGATTAATAATACGGATATAATCCACGAATGATAAAGAACGGATCTTTGACTGGTCAATTGCAGCAACAAATAAACCAAAAAAAAAAAACACGAATTTTCATTTATAATAATTATTTTTTTATCAATTTAAATTTAATTTATTTATTTATATTTAACAATTTTCATTATTTTCTTCATTATTTCTTGTTTTTTTTTAAATTTTGATATAAAATATAATTTATTTATATAAATTTTTCTGTGTATTAATTAATTAAAAAAATAATTAATTAATAGTTTTCATTAAGCATTTTAAAATAAAAAAAAAATCATTATTTCTTAATTAATTAACAAACAAATCTCTCATCATTGTCGTGAAAAGCAAAAAATTCTTTAAAATATTTAAACATAAATGCTGAATTAATTAATTAACAAAATTAAGATTTAATTTAAATTTTTAAAACAATAATAATAATAATAATATAAAAAATGGGAAAACTAGAGAATTAAACAAAAAATTCGGTGCTAAATATACTTTCATCATTATCTTCTCTTCTTTTTAATTTTTCTTAATGTAAAATTATTTTTAACTATATACTCTCCTCCATACATCCACTCTTTTATTTTTAATTAATAATCAATAATAATTAATAATCAATAATATAATTAATAATAATCAATAATAATTCATTTATAATCTTCTTTTTTTTTATATTATTTAACGACGTTAAATTATGAAATAACTATATCCTTTCTTTCTGTGTTGTCTCTTCTAAACCGTGTTGGTCACTTATTATAATTAACTAAATAATTAATTATCTTTAATATTTTTTTTTACATAATATATTTTATTTATTTATTAAATTTAATTAAGAATGTAAATTTATTTATTTATTGTTCTTGCTTATATAATTTCTTCTTTTTTTTTTTTTGTATCTGCATCAATTTGTTCTTTATTATCGCGCAATCAAATCAATCAATATTTAATTGATTGTATTTAAGGATTTATTAAAACAAAAAAAATTAATTAATAAGAAACAAATAATGTAAAGGATAATAAGGTAAATATAAAATAATAATAATTATAACGATAGGAAGAAAAATTGATAATTTTTTTTTGTTTATTTTAATTTTATTGTGTTTTTAATTCTTTACCAATACTATATGATACAATTTTACTCCAATCAATTTTTGTTCTAGTTACAGGTAATTGTCGTCTTAACGCTTTAAATGTTGTATCAGACATTGTTTGATAATTTTCCGATATTGCTGTTTGATAATCATTTTCTACTTCCTCAATAATACGTATTATTTCTTTAGACGTTGCCTGTTCATTCGTTATTATAATTGATTCACGGCATTCTTTTGATGATACTAATTGTACATTACCATCCTCATAATAGTGTACCTGCACTTTTAATATACCTTTTAATTCGGCCGGACCACTACAATTATTACCAGATGGAAAGGTAACGTTCCATTGTGAACGCCATCGTCCATTCCAAAAGTTTTTTGGCTGAAATTGATGATCTTCGATGCATATTGTTAATGTTATTTGATTACCTTGTGTTTTACCATATACTGAACAAACCTACAATAACAAATTAATACAGAAAAATTTTATTATTTTAATTAAACAAAAATATTCTCTTAAATATATATATTTGCCAATTACCCCGTGCCGATAATGATTCGCAGTATATGCTATAGTTTCGATATCTAATGCTGAACGCCATGGTTCTGAAATTGTATCAACGTCACATATTTGATAATCTGATGCCTCCTTACGTAAATGATCATATTTAAACGATTGTTTTGAACGGGGATCATGAAAACGTCCACTACCTACAAATGAGAATAAAAAAAAATCATTTTTATAAAACAAAAAAAAGAAGAATTATTTTATTGATAAAGGTGTGTACATTTGTGTACATTATTTATCAATATTTATCAACGTTATGTATTTAAGTAATATAAAATAAAATTTATAAAAAAAAATAAAACTGATAAAAAGAATTAATAATTTTACTACACTTTTGTGTCATTCTATCATATATTTTTTTTTCTTTCTCCATGATATTTTTAGAACTTTTTCCTTTTACTACATTTGTGTGCTATATATACTGTTTCATCACAACTTTAGTTATTGCAAATATTATTTTATTTCACTTAAATTATAAATTTTATTTACCTAAATCATTAAACTCTGATATTAATGATAAATTATCCGAATTGTCAATTTTGACGGGCGTAAGTTGATCTTTATTGTATTGAGCAATTGCTGTGCTACAACCCTCCTTCAGTAATGGATCATTTTTTAATAATTCTCTAACATCATTGAATACCTCATTGAATTCACCAGGCGGTGAATGCAATATAAAATTTGATGCAATTCTAACTTTATCCTGATCACTAATGTCTTCCATTGTTGTTGAGGTTGCCGTCGTCGTGATGATGTTTTCTTCTGCCATTTTTTTTAAATAAATAAAATAATAAAGATAAAATAGAAGGAAAAACACACACACAAAAAATTTTGCAATTGTGAATAAATAAAATAACTTAAAAGAAAAATTTTCATAAACTATTGTGAATTTGACATTAATTTTAAGATACGTGTATAATTTATATGTACTAGATTTTTTTTCTCATATCTCTCACACTCGCTCTTTTAACTTTTATAACTATGATTCATCTTTCATGTTATTGTATTTTTATTTTTGCTTACCTTAATTTAATAAAAAAAAAAAGTAAATAAAATTAAAAAAAAAAAACAAAACTTTTTTCAACAATATTTACACATAAAAATACTAATAAACTTTTTAATAATATGATTTAACAGAGAATAGAAAAAAATATATTTCTTTATGTTGCAGAATGTATGTTATGTTCTGTCAAGTGTATGCTGGTATTAAAACAAAAAAATATATATATATGACAAATCGCGGTGTCCCCAAATGTCAGTAACCTCTCCTTTCATGCTAATAACGTGAGAACAAAATTGTACTACGCACGTTATACCAGTTTTATAGTAAAATTTTTGACAAAAAATAAGTATGTGACATTACTCATTTACTCAGTTACTATTTTAACAAAAACATTTAAAATTATTTATTTTACTATTAATTCTACATATATTGTGCAATTTTTTGAAAAATTTATTATTATTACTATACAATAGACGATAGTAAATAGCCGATATAAATATATGTATATTTATATATACGACATTAAATCAGTTGATATAATCATATATTATAGCAACAGCAATAAAATTATAGCAGATAGCACTGGCACCACTAGACTCCACCTATGTAAATTTTCATAATTTATGTTACCTATGCTTTGGTTTTGATACTTAAAACCAGTTCTCCTTTGTGCGCGATTAGATTAACAAGTCCCGGCAATTGTTAGCAGTTAAATCAAAACATAAAAAAACACAAACAGCAGCAACAGCAACAAGTGACTATTAAATGAACGCCGTGGCTTTTAGAACATCGATAGAAGATAATTAGAACATAGTTTAACATTAAAATGTACATAAATAGCATAAAATTACTGGACTAATGTGCTTAATGAGATAATAAATTCATTTTTATTAATTTTAATTATGTATTTTTTGGTGATATTTGTGTAATTCGATGTAGAAAAAAAAACAAAAGAAAATATGTGCAGTGTTGTAGGATTTTTTATAAATAATTTTTTTTACTGTTCAATGCAATTTGGATAGGTGGAGAAATTCGACACACAGGAGAACGAACGTACGAAAACGTATTTCTTTATTTTGTTACGGGAGGGGATTAACACGGCAGCAGCTATTGTTTTGTTTTTTTTTTCTCCATTATTAACGATAATTTTTTTTTTTTATAATTTTCTCATTGTGTTTGTGAACAGCATTTATGGATTTCGTTCACAATAATAAGTAGTTAACAGTGAAATTTGTGTTTGTCGCATACATATATAGAAATGAATAACATGTTTCATAGTGTGTGACTCACTATTCAATTAAATTAAACGAAAAAAAAAATTAAAATGAAATTTTTCAAGAATTTTAATTTATTTATAATTTTTTTTTTAAATTAATAATAATTTCTGATGATGAATCAATGAATTTTGTTTTATTGACATAAAAGTGAATTATTTTTAAGCTTTTTTATTTTATAAATAAGTTTTATTTTATTTTTTAATTTGCTGATAAATGTTGTTTAGCTAAATCGAAGAAATTATTTAACCAAAATGAGTTCATTAATAGTAAATAAAAATTTTTTAATAATTATATTTTTAACAATAATTATTTTTATAAATAATGTGATATGTGGTGTTAGTGATGTGAATTTTTCACGTGTGCGGAGTTATCGACAAACGGCTTTGTACGATTCCTCAATGGATTATAGTGAATTAATGAATAAGAATAATCGCGGTAATAGTGATAGAATAAGTATTGATAATAGAAAGCCAGCATTTAAAAATTGTGCAAATTATAATCCAGTGCTTGCGGAAGAAGAAAAATTAGGAACATTTGTGTTCGAAGTGAAGGCGGAAGATCCCGATGAGCAGGACACGATTGAGTATAGTTTTGTGACGGCGCTTCATGAACGTTCAAAGTTTACAATAGATCCGAAAACTGGTGCCATTCATACGGCACATATATTTGATCGTGATGAACCGGTTCGTGAAAAAGAAGTGTACATTACAGTGCGAGCAAGAGATAACGGCCGTCCACCCTTGGATGATGTGTGTACATTCAAAGTGTCAATTGCTGATATCAATGATAATCCACCGGTTTTTGATAGAACAAAATATGACGAATCGATGTCCGAGGACACCAAAATCAACAATCTTGTAATGAGAATTTCCGCTTCAGATCTTGACGACGGTAATAACAGTATTGTCAAATATGAGATTCTTCCGGAAAAGGATTTTTCATATTTCCGTATTGACGAGAACAACGGGTTGATATTTTTAGCACATCCAGTTGATAAACAACCAGGACAATATTATACGATAACTGTGCGTGCCTATAACATAATAAATAATTATCCGCAGGACACTCAAATTGAAATTAAAATAAAGATAATTGAATCAAATAAAAAAGCGCCTCAATTTGTGGATCCGATTTTTGAACCGATTTATATTAAGGAGAATTTCAGTGATTATGATTCGGCATTAGTAAAATTAAAAGCAGTTTCTAATGTTCCGAACAAGCCGGAGTTAATTTTTGAACTAGTGACGGGCAGAACCGAGCAAACGAACAGTAAGAAAAATTTCGTTTTTAATCAGCTAAAAGACGAAGTTATTATCACGCTCGGAAAGTCATTGGATTATGAAGCAATAACGGAATACACTTTAACGATGAGTGTTAAAAATACGCACGATTTATCAGCTGAACATGTAATTAAAATAAAAGTTGAGGATGTAAACGACAATATACCATATTTTACTGAAGTGAGAGACGGAACAATTTCTGAAAATGAGCCAGCTGATTCACCTGTGATGCAAGTTGTAGCATTTGATGCTGACGGTACGGAGGCGAATAATATAGTGTCTTTTGAATTGGTCGACAATCATGAATTTTTTTCAATTGATCCCCGCACGGGAAATATTTCTGCTTTGGTTACGTTTGACAGAGAGTTACGTGATTTTTATAACGTCAAAATTGCTGCAAAGGACAATTCACCATCCAGTTTGACGAAGCAAGGAGAGCCCAATAGAGCTGAACAAGTTTTCAGAATATCTATTGCCGATAAAAATGATAATGCGCCACATTTTGAACAGGACACTTATATTGCTGAAAGATTGGCTGAAGATGCAAATATAAATTTTCTTGTCATTGAAGTTAAAGCAACGGACAGCGATGCCGCTTTTTTAATCACTTATACAATCACTGATGGTAACATTGGTGAGGCATTTAAAATTGAAAGCTCCACCGGTAAAATAACAGTCAACAATCCATTAGATTATGAAAACATAACCGAATATTCGTTACGAATCAGGGCGTTTGATGGAATATACGATGACAGTGCAACAGTTAAAATTAAGATTGAAAATGTCAATGACAATCCACCAGTGTTTGTGCAAAAATACAGTATAACCATTGAAGAGGAAAAAAAGGTTGAGGGATGCATATTAAACATCGAAGCTTATGATCCAGATATAAAGGATAGATCGGCCGATCAGGGCATCAAATATTCAATTGTAAAGACTGAACAACAAAGCTTGCTAGAAATTGACGGTACCGGTTGTTTGCGATTAATTCAGCCACTGGATAGGGATCTCCCAGATGGTCATAAGAATTGGCAAGTATTTGTGGCAGCTGTTGATGAAAATGGTAATGGTTTACGTTCTGTTACTGATGTTGCCATTACCCTGGAGGACATTAACGACAATGCTCCATTTTTAACGAATGCAATGCCAATCATTTATTACGAAAATAAGCCACCTGACGTAATTGCTACTCTAACGGCGGACGATTATGACGAATTGCACAATGGTCCTCCGTTCACTTATGAAATTGATCCTAGCGCGGCTAATGATATTAGGCGGAAATTTAGCATTAGTGGGGATATGTTGTATGCTAATGAAATATTTGATCGAGAAGAACAAAAAGAATATTACATTCCGATAATGATTCGTGATTCTGGTGTACCAAAAATGGGCAATGTTAGTTTATTGCATTTGGTGATCGGTGATGTAAATGATAATCCAATGAAAGAAGGGAGCAGCAGCATTTTTGTCTACAACTACAAAGGTGAGGCTCCGGACACAGAAATTGGTAGAGTTTACGTTAATGATCCAGACGATTGGGATTTGCCGGATAAGACATTTATGTGGAAAAATAGTGTACGCGAAAATTACTTTGATTTGAATCAGGAGACCGGAATGATTACTATGTTAGAAGGTACACCACAAGATGAATATAAATTATATTTTACTGTTACTGAAGAGTCTAGAGATATACCACGTCATACGGTTACTGCAGAGGTTCTTGTCACTGTTAAAGAAATACCAGAAGAAGCTGTTGATAAAAGTGGTTCTATTCGTTTTTATCAAACATCGGCAGAAGAATTTATCACAGTTCCATTAGATGGAACAGGTGGTGGTTTAAGTCTTAAAGAACGTCTTCGTGAAAGCTTAGCTCGATTACTAAATATATCCACAGAAAATGTAGACGTATTCACAGTACTGAAAGGCGATAATAACTCAACAGTGCTTGATGTACGTTATTCAGCTCATGGCAGTCCATATTACGAAGCAGAACGATTAAACGGAATGGTTGGACAGCATCAAGCAAAGTTGGAAGAAGAATTGGGAATGAAAATGCTGATGATAAACATTGACGAATGTTTGGTGGAGAGGCAGAAATGTGAAGCGTCTTGTTCAAACGTTTTATATAAATCAAATGTTCCACTTTTGGTTTACACTAACACGACATCGTTTGTAGGTGTCAACGCATTCATACAAGCTGAGTGTGAATGTAGAGCACCCACGACTATTGTTTGTTTAAACGGTGGTACACCATTTAATGGATATTGTGAATGTCCAGAGAGTTTCGAAGGTCCACAATGTGAGAAAATAAGTATTGGATTCTTTGGCAATGGCTATGCCATGTACCCACCTGTTAATCCTTGCGACTCAACGAAAATGTCACTCGAGTTAACTCCACAAAGTTCCGAAGGTTTAATTATGTACATGGGTCCAATAAGTTATAATCCATTGCTAGTTGTGCAAGATTTTCTTGCTTTGGAATTGGTTAATGGATATCCAATTTTAACTGTTGACTACGGCACAGGTTCAATTCGAATCGAACATAAACATATTCAATTTAATGTCAATCAGCAATATACTATTGAAATAATACTGCAAAGATCTAGCATAGAAATGACAGTGGACAATTGCAAACTGTCTACATGCATGAGCTTAGGAGCTCCACAAGGTCCAAATGAATTCCTAAACGTTAATGCACCATTACATCTTGGTGGGACTTCGGTGGATTTAGAGTTTTTGGCAGCACAATACAATTGGTCGCACATTCCACAAAATAGCGGTTACAAAGGCTGCGTACGTAATCTGACAATTGATGGCCGAACTTACAATATTGGCATGCCAAGTTTGTCCAAGAATGTCGATGTAGGATGCCACAGATTTGTTGCTGTAGCAGTATCGTTTGGTATTGATACAAACTTCCTTATTGCGATAATTGTCTGTATTGCGGTGCTCTTCATTTTGCTACTAGCTGTAGTTGTACACAGACGGCATCACGATGGTTGGCACGAGAAGGACATGGATGATATTAGAGAAACTATAATAAACTACGAAGATGAAGGCGGTGGTGAACGTGACACCGATTACGATTTAAATGTGTTGCGAGCTCATCCAATTTATGAGGATAAACCTTACAAAGATGAGATGTTGCGACGAAAAGAACCGAACGAGGTACCAGATATTGGCGGTTTTCTTGTCGACAAAAAAGATACCTGTGACAAGGACACTGACGCTCATCCACTGGATGATGTCCGGCACTATGCATACGAAGGTGATGGAAACAGCACTGGCTCACTATCAAGTTTAGCGTCTTGCACCGACGATGGTGATTTGAAATTTGATTATTTGTCAAACTTTGGGCCCAGATTTAGGAAATTAGCTGATATGTATGGTGAGGAGCCATCAGACGCAGAATCAAACGGTGACGTAGACGAGGGATGGAGAATATAAGGTATATTTTTTTTTTTTTTGTTTTTTATTAAAATTGATGAAAAATATGTGAAAATTATAATATTAGGCATGAATTAAATAATTTTTAAAGAATTAAAAGTTAGTAATGAAAAGAGAAGAGGACACGTTAAAAATTAAAAAAAAAAAAATTAACCAAAGACTCTCAAGATATGTTTATAAATAAATAAAGGACAGAATAATACATATATAGATAATTAAAGAAGAAGTTAAAAAAAAAATTTGCAAATTTTAAAGAAAAGAAAAAAGAAAATTAATTGAATTAGCAAAAAACTAAAAAAGAAACAGTTTCTAGCTTAATAAAACACACACGGTCATTTATTATCACCTTTATTGAGGCTACAACTGCAAGCAAGCAACAAAAACGTCGTTCGTAATTCTTTGTATAATTGGATATTGTGTTGTAGTATGGTGTGGTGTGTGGGTGCCCACCTTGTTATATATTATTAAATCATATTATTTACCTAAATATATTATTTCCGTTACTTTTTAAATTTTCACAGTGTTGTGCGGTGTAGTTGGGTGGAAGTATGCGATTTAGTTTATATCTTTATAGCTTCATATTCTTTTTTTATATTATAAAATCATCAATAGTCAATTGGTTATTGGATGCGTCTTTGTAATATTTTATTAAAAGAATTTTTATTTTCTAAATTTTAAAGATAAAAATTAAATACGAATTACCGTTGCTGGGAAAAGCCAAAAGATTTGATTTATTATTTGTTTATTTACAAAAAAAAGGGGTGCGTTATACCAGCAGCATTTGTTATGCCAAAGTAATAACAATAACATTAATCATCAAAACAAATAAATAACAGAAGTAAGCACACGCGTACTGTTTTTTTTTTGAAGCTAAATTAATTTCTTGGTGTATTTTATTTAAGAAAAAAAAAGGGGTCACCACACTAGTGCCTAGTAGGGGTTAAATGTGATTATTTTTGATCAAACAAATAGTATTTTTGGAATTTTTTAACCATATAAGTTGTTTTCCAAGTATCAATAGCCAAATGGTTATTGGATGCATCTTTGTCATTGTCTTAATAAGTTATTGAAGAATTGAAATTCTCTTTCTCTTGGAATTTTTTAACCAAATAAGTTGTTTTCCAACTATCAATCATTCATTCAACTATAAATGTATAATATCTCATTTTGATCGTTTCCTGGTAATTTTTTGTCATACAGGTATTGGTTAGATTTGACTAGATAAAACTAATCATATCAATTGTGTTGTCATTTTTATTTCGTTATCTAATTGATATAAAAAATTTTTATGGAGATTGAAGTGGGGCGTTGTCAACAGACCAGCCCAATTTCTTTATTTATTTTTATTTTTTACTTAAAAAATATTTCATTGCACTTTCCAGTAACACATATATATGGTCTTATTTATGTTATCACAGTCGTTTGTTCCATTTTCATTAGTATCATTTGTATAATTTCATTGAATAGTGAAAATTTGATAAATTTTTATACGTTTTTAAAAGTATCAATGGCAAAATGTCGTATTGGAAGCGTCTTTGTAATTTTTTTCAACATTTTTTCTTATTGTAAATGCACTTCTTCTATTTCAAGTATTTTTTTTTATTTTTTTATGTAATTGTAATTGATGTATAATGGAAACCATGGTCGAATATAGTTTTTAACATTAGATATTTTATTATCTATCTTACATAAATCAAAAATTACTATTTAAAACTCATAGAAAATTTCTGGTAAAAATCAAATGAAAATAATTTTTGTTCTTTTTTTTTTTTTTCACTTTTCAATCATCGCATATAATTATTTTCTTCTTTTTATTAATCGTAATAACTGTTGGTAAAACTTAAGAAACTTAAGAAGTGTGCATTGCTGCATCACAACGTATGCGCCTAGTAGTTAACAACTAAGCATGTGCAAGTACAGTAGACGTAATACTGTTTTTCCTTCGTGTTTTGTTGCATCTTAAATTTAGTATTTCTAGATTGTTTTTAACTTAAACATCACAAAAGTAAAGTAATTAATAAACAGAGAATTCTTTTATTTAAAACAGAAAAAAAAAAATTCGAAGTTTAAGTCGCTTATACTTTTTACTGGAAAATAAAGGAAAAATTTTTTAAAAAAAAACGATGAAAATGTAAAATTATGACGCAGAGCGAATAAATGCGGGTAAAAAAAAGTGTGCGAAAATGATCAGATCCTGGTGTATTTTTTTTCTTTGCAGTAAACAACGCAATTTCTCTTGATTTTCCAAACGCATTATGAAATTTAATCCCTTAAGCCAGACACATTTAAAACACAGAGCTGGAATTACATAATTAATTATCGTTTGGTCACCCGACCAAAAAGAAAAATTTCATTCAATATACTAATTTTGAACCGTGTAAATCGACTGTGTTATCGTGTCGTTACTACGCTTGTCGCTGATTTAAATGCATTTTTAAAGAGCAACGACGACGACGAATAAACTACTACAACAAGAAAGATTCTTTTTTATTATTTTTGCAAACAATTGCAAAAATTATTTTTTATTTTAAGGTCACTGGACGACATTATTACCAGTTTTTTTTTTATTCATTTTTCTTGACGTAAATTTTGCCTTTTCCTCTGTAGTGAAGTTAATTATTTTATGAAAAATAATACCACTGTTATCTACTCCTGGTTCGTGTGTTAGTAATCGTCATCTATTTGTGCAAATAGGAAAAAAAAATCATAACAATATTAAATTGTAATAAAAATATGACTACGACAGATAAAGAAATAAAAATTATTTAATTTTAATTTACGCGCTCGCACGTTTATAACAGCCGCGTAAAATTGTGAATTAATTTTATTTGTAACTCTATTAGTTCTGTAATCAAATTAGATTGTTAAATGTGTGGCTTGTTGCTGTTGCTACTATCAAGTTTTTTTTTTTTTTATTTACTAAGCAACGAATTTTATAATCATAAACCACCACACACACAACAGAGTATTATCATATTAATAAAATAAATCAACGAATTTAATTTTATTTTCAAATAATATAAAAGCAGCTAGTAGTCTTTATTAAAAACGAAACGAAAATAGCAAAGAAAAAAAAGTATTCCTTAAACAAGCAGCAGCAGAGTAATGTTTATTTAAATTTATATTTAACAAGAAAAGAAAAACATGAATAATGTGCCAACATCATACTTACATATAACATGGTTAACAAAAATATGATACACAAAATATACAATGCTTTGGTTGTTTGGTTTTCTTATTTGGTTTAAAAGAAAAAAAATTAATTTCTCACGAGACGACACTTTTTTTTTTTTGCTATTAATTATGCTATAAGCGTCTTTAGTATATGGTATTACAGAGTGACACGTTATCGTGTTGTAACAAAATTGTAAATAATTTTGAATACTACTTTGTTGTCTTTAATTTAATTATAATTAAAATATTTTATTTTGTTTTATCCATCTTCCTCCTAGTTTTTACTAGTAAAATACCAATTTTGCCAACGTCGTTATCTTATTGTTGTATTTATGCTTGGCCATTTTCGTTGTTTGAAACACACCTGACAATGGTTTAAAGTAAATAATTAAATCACATCAACGAATACAATATATTTAATTTATATAATATCGTTTAATTAAAAATAACAAGCCAATCAACTGGAATAGGTAATAGTTATAGAGTTAATTTTAATGATTTTAGAGAATTTTCTTTATTAAAATTACGCGAGTTTTGTAACTTTTTTTTGAAATTTAATTAAATTTTAATAGTTATTCCTTATCTATTTAATTTATTTTATTTTTTGTTTACTTTATGATAAATTATTTGGTATTTTTTTTTTAAATTAAGTTAATATTACTGTGTGTTGGTTTTTTCTACAATTGATATTTAGTTGTTTTGTCAGTAAATTCGACCGTTGTGTCTTCAGTGGTGTCTTGAGTCGAGGTGACTTCCGATATTGTTTGAGTGGTGGTTACATCCGTTGTTTCTTCAGTAGTTATATCTCATTTTATTTCATTTTTTTATTCAGTTGTTTCTTCTCTTTGAAAAGTAAAATTCTATTACTCTTGGAATTTTTTAACCAAATAAGTTGTTTTCAAGTATCAATGGTCAAATGGCTATTGGATGCATCTTTGTATCAAATGGAAGGGATTGAATTCTGTAATAGAATCAACACAGTAATAAGTTATTGAAGAATTTAAATTATTTTTTCCTTGGAATTAATTAACCAAATAAGTGCTTTTCCGAGTATCAATAGCCAAATGGCTATTGGATGCATCTTTGTCATTGTCTTAATAAGTTATTGAAGAATTGAAATTCTCTTTCTCTTGGAATCTTTTAACCAAATAACGATATTTTAAATTTTTTGTAACATCACTACTACTTGCTATTACCCGACTACAACTTATTGTAATTTGTCATTTGTGTTCGACTGAATCGCTTATTTAAGCAAAGTTTTCTGCTATTTTTTTTTTACAATATAAGTTTTGCGTCATGTATTATGTTTCTGTTGTTTGCAATCTCTTTTCCAGACAGCGAAAAAGATAAGGTAGCTAATTTAAAAGCAGCTTGAAAAATATAGTATTTTGATATTTAAAAAAAAAAAAAACGAAGGCAGCTAAAAAAAAGGAAACTGAATAAATAATCGGAAGAGCAGCTAATACACCTCTATCAAAAATAAAAAATATTAATAAATTAGGAACCCGCTACCCCAATACAAGTGTTTGTTTTTGTTTTAAGTGTGTCCCCGTTGTTGCTGCTTGCTCTGTAGTCTTTCTTTAAGAAACCGTGTTGTGTTATTATTTCTAGAAATATATTTGTTTTCTTTTATTTTCTCATTAATTTTATCAACAGAAAATATAGAAAAAAGAAAAGAAGAAAAATCACCTAAAAACGTTTTTGTTTAATCAATAATTAAGTGACTTAACTGCCTTATATACACTAAAATCTAATTTATAATTAATTAAAAAAGGGAGCAGAAATAATGGAAACTCCTACTCCCAACTAAAAAATTGTTTTTTTTTTTTATTACTTTATTAATTTTTATAAATGTTTATTAAAATTGTAAATTACACTTAAGAATAAGAATAATGCTAATAATTAATTACTCTATAAATTAATTAATTAATTAATTAACTGATGATCAAATTTTGTAATACAAATGTGCCTCCAATGTTTTTCTATTAAAAAAAAAGTTATTTTTCTTTAGTTATTTTTTGCCTTAATTAATTATGCTAATTTTATTATTTTTTTTTTTTGTATTGTAAAGAACAAAACTCTACTTCTACTCATGAAAAGAAAAAAAAAAAACTATTTTTATAATTACAAAAATTAAATAATTAATTAAAACGCGGTTAGTATATTCGTTTAAATTTTTTTTTTATTTGTTGTAATTTTCTTATAATAAGACAAAAAATGAATTAAATTTTTAATTGAAAAAAACATATACATATGATGGAAAAATAATTTTTGCAAAAAAATAATTAGCAAATATTATTATTAGTATTAATTTTTAGTAGTTAGTAGTTACTACGTATAGTTTGTTAGGTATAAAATTAATTAAAATAAATAAATGATTTAAAAATATAAACAATGAAAAACTGTTGTATGTGTCTTATTTATTAAATTAATTTATTAATTTTTTTTTTTAACAATTAATAATTAATTAATAAATATATCTTTAATGTTAAGAAAATTAAAAAATAATTATATTCTTATATAAATTTTAAGAAGAAAAGTAATAATAATAATAAGAAAATGTATTTTTTATTTGTGTATTGTTTTTGTTTTGTGTGGTTGAAAAACATTTTAATTAAATAAACAAAATGTATAATTAATTAATTAATAAATTTATTAATTAATGAAAAAATAATTATTATAAATTTTTTTTTAAAAAAGAATAAGCAGCATTCCATTAATAATAAAATAAAAAGAAAATCAAAATAAAAGTATTTATATTAGTTAATTAAATTTAGGTTTTATTTTATATAATTATTTCAATTAAAATTATTATTATTCTTATCAAAAATGAATATAAATAAACTAAAAATAAGTATGTAATTTGTGAAAGAATATTATATTGATTAAGAATTAATTTTAATTAATTAAGAAAAATAAATATTACATAAATTTAAAAACATGAACGACAACATAATTTCTTTTTAAGTTTTTTAATTCAAATTAAATTAAATTAATCAAAAATAATAATCAAAGTAATTTAATAGTTTTATTATTTGTGTTAGTAGGATATTTTTTTTTTTTTAATTTTTCTATATTTAAATGAAAATTGTCTAAAAAAGAAAAAAGCAAAAAGCATTGTCAAAGTTTTAAAAGATAGTTTTTTTTTTTATATAATTTAATTAATTAATTTAGATAAAAACA
Organism: Ptychoptera contaminata; assembly: GCA_963942525.1. Lineage (NCBI taxonomy): Eukaryota > Metazoa > Arthropoda > Insecta > Diptera > Ptychopteridae > Ptychoptera > Ptychoptera contaminata. Next base: position 34,869,030 of record OZ012638.1, on the reverse strand, counting down.
AAATGAAGAAAAATCTATATGAATTTTTATAAATAAAATTAAATATATATTTATATTAAAGAAGAGAAATTAAGAAAATATATATATATTACAATTGTTGATTTTTCAATTAACCATCACCAATAAAAAATTCTCTTTAGGCCTATCCATCCATCCATTCATCCATCATCATTCCTAATTTATTTCCTCTTTTATTTTCAGCATTTTTATTTTCTATTCTGTTTTTTTCAGTTTTTTATTACTATTTTTGTTTTGTTATTTATTGGGTTAGGTTTCCACAGGCAGTTTTTTTCTTTTTTTTTTATTTATTTATTCTTTCTTTTAAGTGTTTAATGGGTTTTTATTTTTCTTTTTTAATTTTTGTTTACATTTTTACGTCGTCTCTTATGAACGATACAGTAATAAAAAGTAATTAAATAAATAATAATAAAAAAAATAATAATAACTTGAGACGTTTCGTGCTGTTTGGAGAGTTTTTCTGTTTAAAACAAAAGAATAAATTGCTTTTGCGTCGTTGTTGCTGCTTGCTGATTTAATTGGGAATAAAACTGTTGGTATTATGCTGGTTGGGACACTGCTGCTGGTTAAGCAGTATGTAATCAACATGGATTCGATTTTTCTATGGTGGTTTTTTTTTTTTAAATAAACGATTAATACGAAAAAGAAAAACATTTTTCTTATTGAAATATAGCAACAAGTAACCTTAAGAAGCAATATTTTTCGTACTTGATGATGATGGAACAATAGACTAAGTATTTCTGTATAATAGTTATTAGTGTTTGCTAGACAAGTTAAAATGTTCTTGTTTCAGTCGAAGAAAACACGAGAGAAGATCTGTTTTAACCTTAAATTTTTGTGTAGACAGCTGCATGATGCCCGTTGTTTTTTTGCTACCTGTTTGCTGTATCTTAAGGAACCGAAAAACACAATGTAAGTTATTTATTTTTTTTAATCTACAAATAAAAGTTTTATTAGTTATTTTATTTTTCCAGTATTATATGAATGCGCAGCGGATAAATTTTATTTAAAAGAAAAGTAACCACCACGTGTTTCACGTTTTTTTCCCTATACAAGATCAGAAATAACCTATTTCGGTGTAAACCCTATTTCGGTACAAAAATTAACGAAAAATTACAAACAAATGTAAGTTTTAATTTTATTAATTTTAAATATTTTATTCAAATCCATTATAAAAACAATTCAAAACGGTTTGATAAAAAGAAATGAAAATAAGTCGCGCCAGCTGCTGTTGTTGTTGAAAGAAATATTTTTGCTAAATTGGAAAAATATCATGCCCAGATGCATTTGTTGTTTTTGTTACTTTTATTTGACCACTTTTGCAGTTTTTGCTTTATTATTATTATTTTTTGTTATTATTTCGCTGCCTCTTTGCCTACTACCCCCTTTTCATTAGTTTATTTATTTACTTTGCGCAATAATTTCTGTTTATTTTAATTTGATATTTTTGAATTCAGTAAATAAAATAAATAAATAAAAATTCCATATTTGATTTGTTGCTGTTTTATTGCAAAGGGATTCACTCAATATTTTAGTTCAAACGAAATTATTTATTTTTTTATTTAGAAGAGAAAAAAAAAATTATTCTAATTGTTTAGTTTTGAGCGTAGAATTTTTTTCTTTTTTCATTTAAATATTGCGGCCCGCGATCAACATCCGGTTCGTGCAAGAATTTTTTCCATTGAAAGAATAAATGAACGATTCTCTTTCTAACTAGTTTAACGTTTTTGTATTTTTATTTATTTATTTACTTTGGTGTGTTCCCTGTAATTATGCTGCGTTTTGTTTGCTTTATCCTTTTCGGTATGAAAAAACAAAACATGAAAATAAAACCTAAAGATTAGTTCTAGTGATGGCCAACCATGGATTAGCTAATTAAAAATAATTTTTAGTTTTTAATCATATTACATTATTTTAATGTGAAAAAAAATTATCCTATTTACGGTGAACTCTTTTAAATGCCACATAGCGTTGTTGTGGTTAATCTGAATAAGTCTGATTGCGTGATGATTAATTTAATATAAAAAATTATTATTCTGCTAAGGTTTTTGACTTTGTTTTCATCAGCATAATACATCCAGCCACTCTTACACAACTTTTTTACATTTAATTATTTATTTTTTTAGATATAAATTTGCGCTAATGTTTATTATTATTTAACATTGAATAAATATTATTATAAATACTAACTCGTAACGTACTCTATACACTCTGACCATTACTTACCTGTTAAATGGCTATTTTTCTTTGTTTAATTAATTCTTGTTAATTCACATTTTTTTTTTGGGTGTGTTATTATTTTATTTATTCATTTAGTTTATTATTATTTTTTTTTTGCTTTTGTTGTTACATGAAAGTAATGTTTTACTTTTTTTTTACATTAATTAATTAATTATTTTTTTATAATTATAATAGCAGAGCAGTAAATTCGATTTAAATTTAAATATATTATCACAAGGTTTTCAACGATTATTATAAAAATAAATATATTATTGAGAAATTGTTAGTTATAAAAATCCCATATCTACTTCTGAGAACGTAAAACTGTTAAAAACTTAGAATATTACAACTAGATTATATTTTTAAGCATTATTATATATGAGTTTCAGTTTTATTTAAATTTTGAAAAAATGTTTGAATACAAGGAATGTTATTAACCAGCCTTCACGACTATGCACTTCAATGTACGCTACTAACTCTGATTTCCGTTAAACTTCTAAAATATATATAATAATTTTCTTAAAATCAATAAAAATTGTTTCTAATTTTCTAATCTTATCACAATATAAATTTTTTTTTGTTATAGAAATATTATTACTAATTAATTAATAAAAATTATTAAAAAAAAAAAAACTTAAGCGATGAGATGAAATTAAAAAAAGAAAAAATAAAAATATTTTTCATTTATAATTGTTTTTACATCTGCTTTTGTGTGTTATGCCGCTGGTACCAGTCGCATTATAATTAAAATTAGAAAAACATAAAAAAATAAAAAACAATTCAAATTAGTTTAAGTCGTCTGGATTAACATAACACTGATTCACCACATGGCTTGGTTATGGGTTATAATTTTTAATTTCTTAATATATTGACTTAAGTTGTTGTTATTTTTCTCTGTGTACTTCAACAGTCAGTTTTGACACAGTTAACACAAAAACACAATCATCTTTTGTTTTTTGTTTTTTTCTCTATTTAAGTGACTTAAATATGGATGGCAAAGGAAAAATTGTAATAAACATAAAATTTAGTCACACAATTAATATAAATATGAAATTTGAATAGGATAAGCAGAATTCTTTTGGTTACTTGAAATAATTTTCAATTAAAATCTTAATAAAATATATTTAAGCACGTTGTGAATTACTTCGATGCGGTTAAAATTACTTAAGTGTAAGTTATGTTACATTTTATATAAACACCTACGCTAATAATTGCGCTGATGAGTAATGTTGTAAAAACTTTCTCAATAAAAAAAAACAAAATAATTTAATTCATTGGAAATACAACAGCATGTATGCTTGTTATTGTATTTGCTGGTTTTCAATGATAAATTAATAATAATAAAAGCCACTTAAGTAAGCCAGATTTGTAATTACTCGAATAAATATATTGTTAGTAAAACAGAGACGGATTTTGTTTTGTTTTGTTTTAAATTTCCGGTAATTTGTTGTTTACATTGAAAATTATAGCAAAGGAAAGTACCTGCGCATAGTCCGACAGGTAAAATTTATGATTATTTTTGCAAAATAATTAGAAAATCGATAATCAAAAATGAATTAAATAATAAAAAAGAAATAGTAAAATTGTCTAGACACTGTGAAATTATGAATTATTCTTATCGTAATCGGAAGTAAATATAAATTATCAGTAAATAATAAATTATTTTGCATTTTATTGTTTTTGCTAACCGACGCAAATGATTAATTCTTTCCTATTTGCATTTTTTATTGATTAATATTTATTATATAATTGTAACAATTCTATGAATTGAATTTTATCTATAAATTTCTTTAATCGAAATATATTGTTGTTATCTGTAAATACGTACGTTACGCATTATCATCATTAAAATCGGGAATTTTTATTTTTTTTTTTTTGCTCGTTTAATAAAATAATTATCGTAATTACATAATGAATTATTAATAAAATAATAATAATAATAAATATTGACGAGATCACTAACTACCATAAAATCCGTTAACAATTGCTTAAAATATAATTCTTATAATCAATAAATAAAATTATTTTCAACGCTTTTATTTATAAATAAAATTCTATTATTTAGCGATTATATTATTATTAATTAAGCTGAATTATTTATTTATAAATATTTATAATAATTATCTAAATATTTAGAGTTAAATTTTATTGAAATTCTTCAAATCCCTTATGTTGTAATCGTTTCTATGTAAACAAAATTGTTTGCTATTTTAATAATTGGATGACTGACATGATTGTCTGATTTATCTTAATTAAAACAGAAAAAAATAATAATAATAAAGAATTAACTGATACATAGAGATGATCACATTACAATACAGTATATTCTTACTCAGATTACACATTTTATTTGCTCTAATCATAATCATAATAATAAATAAAAAGTTGATTTATTATCTGGCTCAGCCATTATTGCTACTATTTTTTTTTTGTATTAATAACTTATGTTTTTATTTATTTAAATTAAAATTACAATACATATATATGCATTGAATCATTAAGTAATGAATATATTTATTTATATAATTAAATAAATATAATCAATTTTTTGTTATTTAGTTTATTAATAATTAATAACATTTGATTAGCTGCTGTTGCTGCTGCTGTTTAAACTAACATATTTATTTATAAATAATAATTTTTATATAAATTTATTTATTTTTATTAATAATTTTAATGATTATACAGTATTTTGTTGATATAATATTATTTATTTATTTAGTTTAGTTTTTTTTTTACGAAATCGCGTTGATAAGCAACAAAAATATAGAAGAAATATTTTTATTAGAAATTTGTATTAAAAACTCTTTTTTTAGATAACTTTTCCACGTATTTATTTATTTATTTGCTTTTAGAAATAATTTAATCTAATTGTCTCATTTGTTTATTTTATTACTCAACGGAAACTGGGTTTCGTTTGTTTTGAAAAATTGTTTTTATTTGTTCTTTTGTTTTGTTTATTTTAATTATTTTTGTTTTTTGCGCTTCATTCATTGAAATTTATTTATTTATGCATTTATGTATGATTGTTATATATATATATGAAACGCGTTTTTCTAATTATTTTGGTACTTTTCTATGGTATTTATTGCTTTTTAATAGGTTTTTTTTTTTTTATAAAATCAATTCTGTTTAAATAGTTTTGTAGTAATAGCAAAAAAAATAAACAAAATACGCCATAATTAAGTCGGTTAAAAATTCCATTAATTAAAATTCATAATTATTGCATATGTTTATCGAATAATTTATTAAAATAAACGTTTAGTTTTGTAATATTAAAAAAAAATAAAGGATTTATTATTTAAATATATTATAAATAAGAATAATTAGCTAAACAAAGTGTGGTTTAATTTACATTAAAAATAACAACTATGTGATTAAATGCTGCAATAATAATGCGCTTTTAATATATATATTTTAAGCAGCATAAAAACAATCACAAATCAGCTACTGACTTTTATTTATTATTGTTTTTCTTGTTTTGTATTCCCTTCTTCATTTTATTATAAATTTTATCAAATGCATTTAGAGCTCGACCTAAACTAAATATAATAAATTTAAATAAAAAGAAATTCTTACAAATAAAAATGTAATAAAACGAAACGAAGCAGTTAAAAGAAGAATAAAGTTTTGCCCAATCAATATGATTATAAACAAAACTGATGTCATCGGTTTTTTTTTTTTTTTTCATTTGCTGGTGATGGTTGTGCTGTTAGTTAGTTATTAAAATACTAAATGTTGCGAATATTATTGTACTTAATGTTTACGTTTGCATAATTATATATTCATTCTGTAGCTGCAGTAAATGAGTCTCTTTTTCAATACAAAAAAAAAATGTAATGAAACGTAACGTGAAGCGCGATCAAACGCAACACAACTGAATGGAGAATTTCAATGGAATTTATAATTTTGTAACATTTTTAATTTCGCAATTATAAATAATAATATTTATAATTATAATAAAAATAATAAAAAAACTTCTACTTTGCAGATTTATTAAAGCAAAACAAAGTAAACGAACTATACGCTGAACTTGCGAACTGCAAGCAATTTTATTATTTTTGTTAGTTAGAGACACAAAGTCAGAACAGAAGAGAATATAATTGCAAAAATATAAATATATTACGCTTTGTTGTGTCGGTTTTCGTGTCCCCCTTGACCTACAACAAAAAATAAAAATTATTAAAATTAACGAAAAAAAAGGTAAAAAAATAAAAAGCAGTCCTCTGTGCTTGTACGTTGCTTGCTGGTTTTTATATATTTATTTATTTGCAATCTGCGGTTATAAATTTTGTTGCCATTTTTTTTTTACTTCTTTCATTGCTGCTTTGAGCTTGATTTTTCGTTTTGAAAACGGAAATGTTTTTACTGTTGAATTTTTTTTTATTTTTCATGCAGACAATATATGTACAAAAATTCTATACGAAAATAGTCATCATCGCGTTAAATATGCAGCCAAAAAAGAATTTCATTAAATTTTTTGTTCTTTTATCGCATAGAAAAACAAAAATACTTTCTTGTTTTGCTTTCTAGTTGTCTTTTGTTTTGTTTGTATTTTCATTTGTTTGTTTTTCTTTATTATTAATTTAATCTTTGGACTTGCAATGAATTAAGAGATAAATAATGTTTTGTTGCAACAGGGCTGGAAGTAGTTTTCTTGTGTTATTTTATTTTCAAAACTAAATTAAGCGATTCGGTTGTCAAGTTTGTTTCGTTAGTTCAGGTTAGGTAGACAGGATGTAACGATTTAAATTTTTATTACGACTTTAGTGTGTGAAAAAGTTTTTTTTTTTTTTGTTTCTGTAAACTTTATGAGTCCAATTACCTTGCGGATAGATGTTTTCTGTCCAAGAAAATTTCACTTTCATAGTCACTATCACGTGCAAAATGTACTAATGTGTTTACAGTTTATTAGGCTATTTTTTCGCAGAATTTTGTTACAAATTAAATCACAATTTATTGAAATTACTCATCTCGTGCTGCTTATTGTATTAAACAAAACAGAATTCTTATAAATCTGAAGCAACTAGTTAAGGTTAAGTTCAGTTAAATTATTTAAAATAAGTTTAACTTAAGCCAACAGAATAAATAAAATAAATATAAAATTAATTAATTAAAATGTTGATTAACAGTTTTACCGTTTAGAATAAAATCGTTTTTGTATTTTTCTTTTATTATTATTTCTACATTTTTACGTCTCTAGTTCAGTTAAGTCGTTACCTTTCAGGTGTTCACAAATGCTGCGTTTATTTATTTTTTTTTTGTTTTGTATTAATTTTTCCTTATTGGCTCGCTTGTCTCTGCTTCGTATTTATTTTTTTTTGTTTGTCTTCTCTTTGTAGTTCTTTGTTTCTTGAGATTTTACGTGTGTTTTTTTTCTACTTTTAATCTTACCAATCATTTATTAAAGCATTTTTTTTCTTTCCTTGTATTAAAAATATTTTACTTTTTATTCATATTTTCTTGGATTTTCAAAATGACAAAGAAATCATAAAATAATATTTTTTTTTTGTTGTATTTTGTTGTTAAAACAAGACTGAAATAAGACAATTTTTTATTCCTGTTTTATTATATGTATATACTTGACTTACTGCTAGTTATTTGCTACTTTATTATTGTGAATAATAATAATAATAATAATAATAATAATAATAATAATAATAATAATAATAATAATAATAATAATAATAATAATAATAATAATAATATTAAATAAGTGCACTAATTACTTATTATTATAGCTGGTAAAAAAATGCTTAAATGTTTTTAAAAAGCCACATATATAAACAATTAATTTTATTTTAATTTCGTAATAAATAAATAGGAAATAGACTTAGTGCAGGTTGTTATGCCTGATTGATTGAATTAAATATATATGTGTGTTTTAACTGTTTTAATATTATTTAAGTAGTATTTTGTACTCATTACGCATGATTGGTTAATTATTTCTAAAAAATAGAGAATAATAAAATATTAATAGTTCACATTATTGTGTACTAACTGTTATTAGCACGCTTTTATAATTAATATTAATCCAGTTAAAAGTGACTTTAAAAATTGGTTTTCACTGAAAATTAACTTGAATTAAATATTGAAAAACAATTAAATCTCAACACGACATGATATTAAAAGAAATTAATAATAAAAAATCACTCTTTCCTACAGCCTTTTAAATCAAATCGTGGTATAAATATTAAACATAAATATATATATTAATTGATTGGTTTCTTCTGTTACCATTCATTTTTATTCTTTAGGTTAATTTACTTTATTGTTTTTGGTTTTTCCTCGTTTTGTATTTACATCGCTCATAAAAACTTTGCTTAAATATTATTATTATTATTACCTCTTATTGTGTGTGGAGAAACATAATACAAACAGCATAATCAAAATATTATAAATAAAAGACATGGAAATAATAAATAAATAAAAAAAAGTAAAAGCATTTTGTCACGACATTGTGATTAATAAATGTTAATTTCTTGTTGTAAAGAAATAAAAAGAAAATGAAAAGAATAAACTTTTCTGTTGTGCGCCTTCAGAAAATAAATAAAATATATATTGGTTTTCCATTAAAGATGAATTAATATATGTAGTATGTTGGTTTTAATGTCATTATTACTTGATATGGTGTACCAAGGGAATTGATTAGAATTTATTTATTTATTAAAAAAAAAACTACAATTATTTGACCTTAGAAATCAATCAGAGTTGCTGGCTATTAATGCATTCTTTTTTAATTAAAATTATTAGAACGATTCACGTACGGGTCGAGTGATTAGTATAATAAAATATTTAATTTCTTTGATTTAATAAATTTTATCTAACTGCTGCTTTTCTGTAGCAATAAGGAGTTATAATTTTGTGTTAATTTTTGCTAACAAGAAAAAAACACTGTGTACGCACTGTGCTAATTAAACACAATCAAATTATATAATCAACATTAATAAGTACCGTCTAGTCTACACCCATTTAATTATTAATTGTAAATCTTTTAAGTCCAAGTAATTTAATATATTTATAAGCAAAAATTATGACTTAAGACAAGAGTCAGTAAAATAAAACAATTCGTCATTGCAAACCACAAAAACTGTTTAGCAATCAGAAATTGTGCAATTAATTATAAAGAATAAAAGATGAAATGATATGACGTCATTATATGGTACATTACTCGACTTAAACATTAAGCTTAAGCTCTTTTAAAAACTAATTTTTCATTTGTTACTGTTTATGCTGATAAAAAATAACTTGAATTTCTTAAGTCAGTTGCGTTTTTATCCCCCAATATTACATGTAATAAATTAAAAAAGAAAAAAATAAAAAGAAAAAAACATAAAATAAAATTCCTCAGGCATAAGTCATAATATTTATTCGTTATTGTTCGAAGCAATAAATATTTCAACGCGGAATGAAATGAATTTTTGTTGTTGTTAAGTTCATTATCAATAAACAAATTAAATAATTTTTCGTTTACAGAGAAAAATTGGTGGTAAAAGGAAATTAGAATTGAAAAAACAACGACAATTAAAAATCACCTGAATAATATTATTTTTTTTTGTATTTAAAATGAACAAAAATCATGATAAACGAGTAACGGAGTTTACACCAATTACCCACGTTTATTATTATTATTTGTTTTCTTTTTATTGTTTGACATTATTTCTATTGTTTGTTCGTCTGTTACATTCTAGTTTAATAACACCGTAAGTCACTTAAGTTAAGCAACAAAGAAGTCATTAAGTCATAGACGGTATGTGTTGATTTGTGACAAGACTTAGATCACGTTGTGTTTTTTTTTTTGGTATTTTAAAGAAATTTATTTATAAGAGTATTTTAAGGACATGGAAATTTTATTTTTAGGATACAGAGTTAGAGTATAGTAATAAATTAAATTATATTAACATGAACCGACTGTACAACATAATTTATTTCATTTGGTTTATGTCAGAAGAAAATCACTAAGCACAGTGAAGAGAAGATAACAAATAAATAAAGATAATCACTTGCTTATCGCTTTAAAGTGAAAACAAAAAATAAAAATAATTATTTAAAATCTGTGATAAGCAAAAATGTCATGATCAAATTCCCAATTGTAATGACTAGGGAATAAATAAACAAAGAAATGAAAAATTAATATTCAAAAGCATAGCGTCAACAATTGATTATTTACAGAAATTGATAATTATTTGTTGTATTTGGTTATTTAATTTGTTTAGCGGAACTAATTTTATTGATAAAATTAAAATCGAATTTTATTATTTTTTTTTTTATTGTTTATACTAAAAACATTTTTATTTGTCTTCGGTTATTATTTTTTTTCTTCTAAAAATTTGATTTTTCTTAATAAATATTTACAATTATATTGTGATTTGCTATTTTATTTTTGTGGTTCTGTTGTCCAATTCTTTTCACGTTCACCCATTAATGTATAATCATTCTTACGTATTCCCCATGCGTTACCATATCCGCGTCGAGTATTCTCAGGAATAAAATCCCAACCCTCTTCTTTTGATATTTTTTTAGCGACAGCAGCAATACCTAAAGCGAATTCCAAAATAGTATTATTAAATTAAGATACTAAACAAAAAAATATTAAAACTTTACAAAATATTCCACCGGCAACCATGCCAGCAACTGCAGATCTCTTCCATGCGCCGAAAACACCACCAGCAGCAAGACCACCAAGTGCATAATTTATTCTGTAATGAATGAAATGATTTTATTAAGAAAATAATTTTTTCTTTTTGGTGGATGAACATACTTATCATCTTTGCCACGCATATTAGTCGCAGTGTATGTGACCATTGTAAATGCGGATGCCATACCCATGAATGGTACAGTAAAATAGATGTAACGACCTAATGTTGGTAAATATCCTTGGGGTTTTGATACCATTAATACTTCAATTGTAGACCATCCTAAACCAGACAACAAAGCATATTTATTTGTAGCCAACATTTTACCAGAGGCATCCTGGCCATCTGGTTTGTTATAGTATTTTGCTGAAAGACTCATGTTTTTAGTCTAAAATTACAATAACAGAAAATTATTATGTAAAAAAATAACTCCAAGGAAAATTTATACAAAACGTCAAAACAATAAAAACATTACATAGAAATCATATACTTTGAGCGGGTATTTTATAAATAGTTATAAAAACTATTTAAAGCAATTAAATAATTATATATATATTTAGTTTTTCTTAAATTAATCTAATAAAATATTAATTAAAAACTATAAAAATTGACATTAAAACTAACCTTAAATTTACGTAATCCAATACAATGAAGTGTGGAACATATCACTGTCTAATTTTCGAAAATATTTTAATGAGTGCGTTCATCGCCTATATGTGAAAAGCAGAACGTTAAAAGTATGTTTTGTTTGGAAAACAAGCCAAGAAATAAAGTCAGGTGATAATGAATTTAATTAATTAAGAAATTACTAATAATTAATTAATGTTTTATAATAATTTATTTATAAATCAACATTTTAATAATTTTTGTTTAAAAATTACATATTTTCTCTGGTATGATTTAAAATCTTTTATTCATAATTATAATTTGTATTTCTGTTCTCTCAAAATTCTATACACTAGAACAGAAAATTATTATTTATTTTTATTTCACTTATAAATAATTACATTTTTCTTTATTAAAATTATAAATTAAATCTAAAATATTTACTAAATTTATAACGTGCGATTTTAATATGTTTAAATAAAATTATATTCTGTTATTTATCTACATTGAATGCCACCAATGTAAAAATATGTATATTTATTGCGTAATTGATTAAAATAATTTTTCTTTTTTATTTAATTATATTTTGACTAGAAAATGATTTTTTATTAATTAAATGTTTATAAATATATATATTTCTAAAATAATTAATAGTTTAACGAATAAATTAATTTTGAAGCAAAAGAAATTTATGAATAAAAATAATAATTAATGAATAATTTTTGAATGATGGTTTTGTTAATTTTTGTTTGTCGGTTTATTGAATTAAAATATAAATCAAAAACAATGAAAACAGTTTATTAATTATATAAACTAATTAAATAAAGGTAAAAGTTATTTATAAATAATTATTTACATATGGTTTGGTTGTATTGTTTGGTAATTTCATAACAGGATAACTTTTCTATTGATTTTAACAATTTTTTTCTAAATCATTTCTTTTCTTTTCTTTTTAAATTAATAATATTAAATTATTTTATTAACAAAATATTAAATCACACATCACATTGTTTAACTGCTGTCTCATTAATTTATTTTTATTTTGTGAAATGATTAATGATTTTATTTATCATTTAAATAAAAATTAATATAAATAAAACATTAATTGGCCATATATTTTTATTTATTTCAAATTATTATTTTAATAAATAATAAAATTAATTTATTAAAAACAATTATAATCAGTCACTTAAGTGTATTAATGATTTTCTTGTTATTTCTTTGTAGAAAGACGATAAAAGTGTTCTTTATTCAGTTGTACTCTGAAATTATGAAAAAATTTAATTTAATTTAAAAGTTTAATTATTAAGGAGTTCAAGTAATAAAATAATTACTTTTTTTTAAATAATTATATTTACCTCGTTTGATTCTTGTTGTTTAACACCAGTAATTATGTTATTTGTAGCTGAAATTTTATAAAAATTATGTTTTAATTAAAAGTGTCTTGGCTAAACGATATAATTGAAATTTTCACGATTTTATCAGAATCAGAATTTTTGTAAGTATTTTTCACAAATATTTATTATTTTAAAGCATAAAATAATTATTTTTTAATATAAATTAAAATAAAAATAATAAAAATAAAATAATGCTTGATATTATTTTATAAATTTAATGAATTGTTCATTAGATATTACCTAATTTATCATCCTCATCACTGTCGTCTGGCTCAATCGGATCCAAACTAATTAACGATAAAGTCATTTTACTACTTAAAACGACCTAAAAAAATATAAATAAATTAAAATTAATTGTTTTCTAAAATAAAATTATAATTATAAAATTAAATAAAACAAACCGCTGGTTCATCCATTTCATCATCATCAGCCTCCTTATCGATTAGTTCTGTTCTTGTTTGGGCATCAGTGACAATAATTTTCGATTCATGTGGTAACGATCCTTCAAGATAAATCTGTTGTGTAGGCCGTGGTGCATAGTCTTCAGCATAATCATTTGGCTGTAAAAATTTTTTATTGTTTTAAAATAATTAGCGAATTTTATCGATTAAATTTCTAATAACAAAAAGGTAAAATAAATAAGAAGGAAATTTCGATGCTTTCTCCAGCAGGTTAAATTGGTGTTAATTAGCGCGATTAAACGTCTTTTTAGTTTTAATTTAAAATTTAATTTTATTTTATTTCCGCTTACGTGTGACTGATGATGTTTAAATGAAATTGGGGTTGGTGGACGACCACTAACCCATTTTTGTCCACCTTCACAACTAGCCGTCATTTCCATACCAAGAACCTAATTTTTGTGTTTTTTTTTTTAATATTTATTTTAGTTTTTCATTTCCAAAAACAAAAAATTTATTAATATATTTTCTTTTCTAATAGCAAATTAATTAACGTTAATCGCGGGCTTAAACAATTTATTTACTCACAAACAGTAGTTACAAATTATAGAAGTAAAGAAAATTATTTTACCTTAACCGTTGGCTTCTCTTTTTCGTTACTTTTTTCCCGTTTCTTCCGTTCGTTTCCTGTTTTCTGTCCAATATTTTGTTCATTTTTTATTAATTCATTACTTGTATAGTTTTTAGCGTGTCCATTTGATATATTTTGTGTTCCTGTTGATGGTGTTTCTGATGTTGACGTTGTTAGTGTACCGTTTGCTGTTGTTCCATTTGCCGTTGTTGTGTCCTATTGAAAAATATTTAAATATTTTTATTTCTTCAGTTATTTTCTTGCCGTTAATTTAATAAATAAAATAAATCAATCGAAAACATGCAATAATTATTAAATTAACTAAAGCGAAAAAATAAATGTGTGTATTCTTAAGTGATTACTAAGTTAGTATGCAGATTTAAATTTATGCTTTTTCGATTTATCATCAAATTCTGTTGGTAATTTTGGTAATTTAATTAACAATCAATTCATTGTTAATGTTTAATTAGGAATTGATTAGTCAAAACAGCAATAATCATGCAAATTTATTGATTTAATTAGTAGTTTTTTTATTTTTATCAGGACTATTAAATTAAATCCTTGAAAATTTATCGTTTTTCTAAGCTTTTAACGCTAACCTTGTTTATTGTTGTTTTCATTGCTGTTGCTTTTTCACTTTGTCTTTTAATATGTTCATCTGCAGCATCAACTAAGCCTTGTATAGCTGTGACGACTGTCAATTAATTTATTTAATTAATTTATTTATTTATATATATATATTTATTAAAAATTAAAAAGAAATAATAATAATCCAAGATTGTTGTTATTGTTAATTAATTAATTAATTACTAAAATTCAATTTATATAAATATACTTTTATGTTTAATCACTGTCGTCGAATTTCATTTAATTTTTCTTAAAGACAAAGAAAATATATTAAGTTATTAATTAATTAATTTTTGTACCTTTGAAAAGCTTTATGTTATTATCATGCAAATTTTATTAGTAAATTATTAATTTTTCTCTTTTTATATATTCATGCTTTTTTGATTATTTTTATTAATTTAATTATATTAAAAGACAGTCGTCAGTGTTGTTGATTTTTATTAATTTTTATTTTTGGCTTTAATTTAGGAATTTTTATTCAATATCCTTAAATATATACTAAGGTAGCGGATAAATGTGATTATTTTAGTATTTGCTGTTTTTTCTGAAATGATTTTTCTTTAATTTTTTACTGGTAAATAGATACTTTAATGAGAAATCTTGACTTTTATGGAGTTTAGAGGATGGATATTTTTAATTTTTACTTATAGAATTAAACTTACTTCACTTTATTGTGATTTTACTGACTTAAAACTTCGCTGTTTATATTTACATTGTTTTTTTTTTTTTTACAAAATTAATTTATTTATATTTACAATTTATTTTTTATTGATGTATTTTTAGCATATAAGCTACTTAAATTAAACAGAAAATAGCTAAATGTGTGTTCGGCAATAATAATAAGAAATTGTTACGCAAAATTTGTCTAAGAAAACAACCATGTAACAAGTAATAACGAGTCTTTACTATAATAAAAATTTTTCAGTTATCTAAAGATGATGAATCTGTGCATTTTCTAAAATAATAATAATTATAATAAATTATAGACAAAAAAAAAAAAAAACACCACATAAAACAATTTACAGAGAGATAAGTTAAAAAAAAAATAGAATAAATTATGCAAAAGAAAAAAAACCATTTCTAACCTGGCTATTTAGTGATGCTGGTGCATTTCCCATGCGGGCAATTATCTTTGCCATTGCTGATTCAGTTTCTTGTAATTTTTTACGTAATACATTTATCTCTAATAATTGTTCATTTTCTTTTAAATCACTAGAATTTTCCACAAAATTATTTATTTCTGATTCTTCGATGTTATTATTCGCAATTTTTGTTTTAGTAACTTCTGAGATCAGATTTTCTTCTGGATTATTTTTATTTTCAACAATAGTTTCCTGTACATCGGATACCTCGGCAGCATTTTCTTCAACATTTTTATGTTGTTTTGTTAACAATTCTGTAGCTACAACAGCCACAGCTTTTTCTAATTTAATACTCTCACATTTTTCTACAGCACATCTATCAATTTCCTTTTGCTTCTCACTATTCTGTATAATTTCTGTCAATTGATTTATCTTTCTATTTAATAAAGCATCTTTAAAATCATTTATCGCCTTAACATGATCCGTACCGTCATCGTCTAATAAACATTTTGAAGTTTTAAATGTTAAATTATTTTTCTCCGCGCAATTACATTTTTCATTATTGTGCTGTTGTTGGTGGTGTTCTTGTTCTTGATGGTGATGATGATGTAAGTGATGTAAATGATGTAGATGATGATGGAGATGATGATCACATCCTTGTTATTATTATTATTATTTTTTTTTTTATTGTTTATAATAGTTTTTTTTTTTTTTGTATTTTAAAATTCAAAAATTTTATTTTGTTTTGACGAATTTTGTTTATTTTATTGTTTTTTTGGTAGCAAAAAATTTTGCAAAAAAAAAAAGGGAAGAGAAGATAGAAGAGAAAAAAAAGTAATAAAAATAAAACATGCAACATACAACATCTAATCATTGTTTGGTTTTCTTTTTCAGTAATTATTGTTATTCTTTTTTACTTGTTAATTAATATTAATTAGAATTTATTTATTACAGTAGAAAGTGTTTAATATGTGTTTTGTTGAGCTGTTAATAGTACACTGCTGGAGGTAATAACGTGACTTAATTACACAATATTTAAGGGCAGTATCATGAAAAGCACTTAATTTCAGCATGTAACAATGTCACGTAATTTATTTTATGTTTTTGATTTTAAACAAAAGGAAAACATAATTAAATTGTCCAGAGTTTCTCTAGAGATTTGTTAAAACTTTACAAAGAATACCAGCGAACAATGACACAATTATTAAATAATTTCTACTGTAATGTAAGTTTAATTATTGACTCACGTTAAAAAGCTCAGACAATTCTTTAAATAAATCATAAAGAATCGCAAGCTTTACGCGAGTCAACAAAAATAATAATAAAAATATTTTTAAATTATTACAACAATAACGATCAAAGCCGCCGATTAAAGAATTTATTTTTTTAATTTAAAGGAATTTCATTCTTAAGCTTTTACGCTTTAAACACGAAAATCATAAAAATCATTAAAGCATTGAGAAAAATAAATACTTTTTGTTCATTAAAAGAAAAAGTTTACCTAAAAAATAAATTTATTAATTAAATACGATAATATTGTTATAACGTTGTTGTTTTTCACTTAAATCGTTATAACCGATAATTTACTGATTTATTTATAAAAATGAAATTCGAAGACAGTGGACGAAGAACCGATGGAATTTAATAAAATAAAATAAAATAAACGATTTTCTTACTTGCATCATGTTCTTTCCATCCTTGATGCAAAAATTTAAATTTAAAAAAAATATTTAAGTCATAGTTTAGTTAAGTAAATATGTTTAGTGATTTTAAGTAAAGTAAAAAAAGTAATAGAGAAATTTAGAGATAATCGCTCACCTAATTTTGTTGTCCCATCATCAGGTCGCTTAATATAATTTGTCGGTGGTAATTCTTGGGTAAAAACCTGCTTATGAAATTCCGGATCTGATTTAATTGTTGTGTCTACGTACGGTGTATTTGTTGCTGATTTTTTAAACACAATCTAAAAGGTATTTTAATTATATTATTAAATGTTTATTAATTAATGAATTTTATTTTTAATTACCTTCATTATGGTGTAGATAAAAAATGAGACAATTCCAATTGTGTACAATGGCATTACGAAGCCCATTGTATTTGATTTTGGTTGCGGTTGATGCAGTGAACCAGCACCCATTGGTGGTCTCATACCAGGTATTGGTCCTGGCTATTAAATTTCATAAGAAATTTTTTTTTTTATTAATTTAAACTACGTAATATAATTCAATTACTGCACCAATCAGAAATTATTTATCATTTTTAAAATTCATAGAAAATTAACAAAAAATTAATTTCAAAATCAATTGACGTAATTTTCCACATAAACACGCAAAATAATAATACAAATATCCGCGCTTAATTCATTAATGTTTATAAAGAAATTTTTTTATAAAATAATTATTATTTTTGTGTTTTTTTTTTTTTTTTAGTATTGAGATTAGTCTTTTTTCGTTAATAATAATAATAGTAAGTACAGCACTGTGTTGTTATTATCTGCAGTAAAGCGTGATGGCTTTAAATAATTAATTAAAATTTTTCTGTTTTTAGGGAAAAAATATTTGACAAAGGATTAAACTATATCATCTGTACAGTAGCATCAAGAAATTACTTAAAAAATTGATGATGATTATACTAACATTGGATAAAAATAAAGACAAATTATAATTAAGAATTTAAGAGCTGAGAGAAAACAAGTTAGTAAAATATTTTATGCTTATAATAATTTATTTATTAGTTTTAAGATATAAAATGTACATAACAAAGTACAACAATCTTTAACTTATTAAAATAAATTGGTTCGTCTGTATGGGTATATATGTTAAAAGAAGGTGTTATTTACACATTTAATTACTTTAACACAAAGACTTTATTAAACCAATTTATTATCCTTAAATGTCTGAATAACAAAATCACAACCGAATAAATGGGAAACATTAACCAATCACCCACTTTTATAATTGGTAATATATAATTTTCATTATTACTTCATTTTATCCAAAGTATGTATTATTTTGTTTTCTGATTATTATTTTGATGGTTTTATTGAAAGTTAATTAATTAGTTATTGATAATCAATTCAAGTGTTTTTTTTTTCTCAAATAATTTTATAAAGAAGCGAATAAAAGAGAAAATTCTTAGCAATTTTTAATTTAATAAGAATGCGAAAAATTAATAAGAAAATCTGCTTAATACTACGAGTGTTGAAAAATATGTTGATTAATAAAGTGACTTAATTTCTACATCACTTTTTTTTTATCTAAGTATAACATAAATTTCATAATTTTTATTAGTCATTTTGTTAGAAGTATTTTCTTTGTAGAAATTTCATAATCTCATGTTCATGGACACTCTATGTATTTTTTGTTCATAAAATGTTTATTTATTAACACTTTGGCATTCGATTAATAAATTAGTTTTTGTGAATTTATAACAAATCTTAGGGACAAAATAATTAATCTATCTTATCTTTTGTAATCAAATGAAAGAAAACTTCAAGGAATTTTTTCTTATTTTCTATTTTAAAGGTTATTTTTTATTTTATTTTATTTAAATAAAAACTCTTAACGAAAGAAAATATAAAAAAGAGATTTTTATAAAAATTAAAATTATGAAAAATAATTCTATAAATAGAGTCTAGACTGTATGACTGACACAAGGAGTACAAATGGAGTGTAGACTTTTCCATCAACAGAATCTTAATATTTTCTATCGTTTTATTATTATTAAATACGAAGCGACATCAATTTATTCTTCTTTTAAATTAAATTATTTATTTTTATTGTTTTTCTTGCTTAGATATTTCATTTTGAAAATTTTTCTTATGAATGAAAATACTTTCATTTGAACACCGGAAATGTTAGGAATTTATCGTTTATTATTTTTTGTTATTTTTTCAGCAACAGTGAATTTTTCTTTTATTATTATTGGATTGGATAACATTGTTGCTTAGATTTTAGTGGTTTTCTATTAGATCGTACGGTTATAGATAGACGTATTTATGGATTCTGGAATAAATGAGCTGGTTTTATGTGATTTATGAGTCTTATGAACTTGCGTTATTAATTTCCTACTTATGTTTTGTCATTTTTTTATAAATTTAAAAATAAGTCATATAGCTTAATGTTCGAGAAATCTAGCTTAACTAAGGTATTAGTAACAGAAAATATAATTAAATAATTTCTTCTAATTCATTTCTTCTTAAGCAATGAATAAATATTCTACAGTATTTATTAGTTTAGATTGATTTTCCTTCTTTTCTTTTCGTTTCTTTTTTGCTCTATAGAAAATTAAATTAAAAATTAAATTGAGAAAATAATTAAAAATAAAAGCATTTTGTTGGTTTTTTTTTGTCTTGTTTGCACTTTAAGCAAACAACAGAAGATGAATTACGCAAAATTCTGCTTATAAAATTTTACTTACATGATTTGTGTATGTGATTTTTGTATTTTTTTATAATTAATTTTCCATACATTTTGTTACTTAGAAAGAAAAACAAATTAATTAAATTTAATGGAAAAGAAAAAGCGAATTTTAATGGATTATTTTGCAGTTTTTTTTTTTTTTTGCTTTATTTTATTACAATTTTTGTATTTTTTTATATATTATAAATAAGTTTCTGTTTTTGTTTAAGCTTGACGATGCATGACGTGACTTAAGTAAACTATAAACAAGATACAGATTGAAATTTAATCTTTTTTCTTGAATGTAATTTAAGCTAAATTTTTCGTTCCTAAGTGACCTTAATTTTCTACTTAAATTGCAGTTTATAATGGATAAAACTTGACTTTAATATATATTCTTAAGATCAACAGTTTAAGTCATCCGTAATTAAATATATTGATCTTAGCTGATTAAAATTAATAAATTAAAGTCACGACGCGCAACATTACGTTAAAGAAAAATTAAGCAAAATTTATATAAAGTTAAAATTAATCAAATAACTAATCTATGACGACCCGAAAAGATTAAATTTTTAACATTTTTAGTCAATAAAAGAAAAAAATAAAACACACATCAAAGGAATGTGACTTAATTTATCTAATCCATTTGATCTTTTCTTTTTTCTTATTTTTATCAATTAAATTAAAATTAAATTGTCGTCTCCTAGTCATTACATCATCATTCTTCTCATCAGCAATAACATAATAGTGAAAAATTCAAAGTCAAAATGCATTTTACTGTTGAGAAAAATATTCAATCGCCATTTTGTTACTTAAATTTTCCATTCTTTAAACTTGAAATTATATACATAATTCATTTGTTTAAAAAAAAAAAACCAAACAAACGAATGTATTTATGTCAGTCAACATTTGATTTTCATATATTTTATTCTATTTGATGAACATGAGATAATTTTTCATTTTATATGACTTAAAAAGAAAATCCTGCGCTTAAGTAATGTGTTTATTTAAATTATATTTTAGTTTTTTTTTCATGTATGTTGTTACTATTATTATTATTATTATTTTTTTTTGTTGTATTTATTGTTAATATAATTGGCATATTATCAAATTTGCTAAATTTTATAAATAGATTTTTTTTTTCTATCGTTTTTGGTAGTTGTTTGTTTTTTTTTTTTCTCTCACTTGTTTGTGTGTTTAAGCGATGATTTTATTAGTGAAATGGCGTTTATGATATTTAATTATTTAATAATTTTTAACCTAAATTAGAAAATAATTTTACTTACACGTCCTTCAACAATACGCGGTGTAACTGGTGGTGCCCTTTCAACAATCGGTATTGTTTGTGTTGTTGGAATTGCCCGGCCACGTTCACGCATCGCTGGATGTATTGAATCCGGACGTAAATGTGGTGGTCTCTCTTGTCGTATACCTATTATTATAATTATTTTGAAGATTACATAAATATTTATAATGAATAATTGTAATTGTAATGTGCGGAGGTATAAATAATTAAAATGCGTAATCAACCTGCACACTGATGATATATTTTTTTTAAAAAAAAAGCACAAAAGAAAACTTTGTTAATTATGTGAAAATTAGTTTTAATTTCATTTCTTATACAAAGAAATAAATATTTTAATTACATTTATTTATATTAAAGAAAATACGGTAAAATTACGTAAAAAATAAATGAATGTTAGCAAAATATTAATTAATATAAATATGCCATTTGGTGTTAGTTATTAATAATAATAATAATAATAATTTTTTATTGTACTTATCATGCATTGTTAATAGACCGAAAAAAAAACTAAAAATATTTACTGTTTTATTAAAATAACCGCGCATAACACAACATACACAAAGCTAGGTAGTGGTTTTATATTTCTGTATTACAATCTTTTTTTTCGCTTCAAATTTAATTTCTTTTTCATTTTTTTATTTGTGATTAGAAAGGTAACAGATGAATTACAGTCAGTTAAATCAGTTAATATATTATTAATTATAATTTTTGTTAATTAAAAAAAAAATGAATTAAATAAAAAGAAAAACATAATCATAATCATACTTAATGTAACTTCTCCTGTTAATAAATTTAAATTTTTCCGAAAGTTCGCTTGACCTAATGACTGTGACACATTTGCGAATTTATCTGTGTCTAGTACAACATCGCAACATCCTTTATACATTAAAAAAATAAATATATATATAAATAAATAAATAAAAAAAATAAATTAATTAAATAAAACAATTAAAGCATAAATCGGTTAAAAATCGATGCGCTAAAAACACCGCTTAATATCGCTGGCCAATAAATTGTTATTAAAACGACGAAAGTTGAGATAAATTTTTTTTAGAATAATTCTTAGAGTCAGTTTGGTTTTTTGATTGATTTTCGATGTCGTCATCCCTCTTGCTATTTAATTAATTTAAGAAAAATATATGGAAAAATAAATCACCTGAACCTCGATGATCCATAATGATTTTATTTTTAATTGGACCGCCGCTGAACATCATTGGATAAAATACTTTAGGCCATAATATTGCGATACAGCCAACGACAGTCACCATGATGAAAAATGTCTTTTTTGGTCCAAGACCAGGTGAATCAATTGTATTCGCCATTGTTGCCATTTGCTATGATTTTCTAAATTTTTTCTTTTTAATTTTTTGCACTAAAGTTAAGTAACTTGGCTTAAGTAGAATAATTTTCTTATTTTTATTTTAAAATAATTACTTTTTTTTTTTTCACTTTTGCATTTTTTTTTCACTAAATTTTTTTTCTTGCAATTTTCGGTTTTTTTTCTTCTTTTACTTCACTTTGTTAAAAGAAAGTTTGCTAAAATCAAGATAAATATGTTTTTTATTTTTATTTTTTTTTTTCGTTTTATAAAATTTTGTTAATAAATTTATTAATTTTTATTTATAAAAATAAAGAAATATTTTTTTTGTTATTTTGGGAACATCAGCAGCGACTTGAAAACAACGACAGGTTGCAAATTAGCCGTTTTTTTTCTTTTTCTTTTCTGTTTTTTTTTTGCTATATAACTCTGTATGTGCGCGCGCGAGATGAGCTGTTTTATACACAAATAAATTATTTTTAAAAATAATTTATAAGCCAAAATGAAATGTTTAATTTAATATTTATTTTAAAGAAGGTTAAACCAAAAATAATATTTAAAAGTGACCAAAATGAAAAAAATAATTAACGCAAGCAGCGTTAAGTAATAACAAAATTCCTTTTTACCACAAAATTTATATTTATCTTTTTTTTATTCGTTTTAATATTAATTAATTAATTAATTAATTTATAAATTAAGTAAATAATTTTTATTTAAAAGATTCGTTTAAACACTTGCTAAGCAAACAATACACTTTGTTTAAGAAAACTATTTTTTTTTTTGTTAATTATTTTAACTAAAACTAACTCGTAAAATCACACTACTTAAGAAAATGATTTAAGAAATTTTAACAGAATAAAAAAAACTAAATAAATAAATAAATTAATTAACTAAAAAAAAAGAAAACATTTCTATTAAAAATAAATCGAATTAATGAACTCGAACTGGTCGAGATAGCGAAGCAGACTGTTTTGCTCTACAATTTGCTTCGTTTATTTTCTTTGACTTGACTACTGTGCCTTATGTATTTTTTCGTATTTTAGTTTATAGTGGGTTGTGTGGTGGTTGTGGGCTTTAAATGTAAATAAAAATTTTTGTTTTTCTTTAATAAGAAATGTAATCATTTAGATTCTTTAATAGTGAAGAGAAACACATTAACGTTTACAGTACAAGACGAAGTAATGCAACAGCATCACGTAGCTGTAGGTATACACACTGGCACGATGACGAATTTTTCTACTTTTAAAAGCCGATAATAATGATTTAATTTAATTATTATCGAAAACTTTATTCTATTTATTATATAAATTAAAACTAATGAGGAAAAATATAAGTTTTTTCACTGTCGCCAAAACTGTTGGAATTTATTTATTTGTTATGGGGAGAATCTGGGGACCACCCAAATGAAATGTTTTTCTTTCTTGTAAAAACTTAAAAATATACTTGATTTATATATATATATATATATTGTACAATTTAACTTTTAAAATAATTAACCAATTATTTATTATTTAATTTAAATTGAAAAATTAATTTTCTGTCAGAATATAAAAATTTATTTTTTTTTAATTTTTCATTAATTATACGCCTAATATTAGTCTATTTTATTTTTATTTAATTTTATTTATTACTTTTAAACACTGATGTTTATCACACAATTGCTTTAATAACTATTATCTACTTTTATTTACAAAAATAGTCATTTTTATTGAATTATTAAATAATTAAATAGTTTTTAAGGATACAAATAAAACTTTTGATAGAAAATAAAATCAATAACTCCACCCAAGTGGTTGCCTCCCAAAACATTTGAACGGTTTTGAATTTTCTTTTATAAAATCAGCAATGAACGCACTCATCAAATGTTTGTTATGTTTTATTTTCTGTATTCCAAATGTCTGTATGATGAAATCTTATAAGACGACATCTGCCGCATTTTTTATGAATATAAAATTAATGGAGGGAAAATAAATCTTGCACAATTCAAGAATTAAAAGTTTAAAGTGAATTAATTTTAATAAAATAAAGTAAATAATTGTTAAATTCTTTAAAAAATGCCTTATAAAAGATCAGCTATGCGTTATGCGCATATTAATGGGTTTACCCACTGTTGTTACTCAATGGATGGAAAGTAGGACTCAGAAATGGGTTTGCAAAAATTTTGTACTGATTAGACTCGTTTATTTTGCAGAAAAATGTTATCATGCGGAGCAGATGGTGATATACGTACTTGGGAAGGTATCGACGATGATGATCCACATTCGAAATGTGTTGGCGAATTTGCATTAAACATTGTCCAGCATGATGAGCGAATCTTTGTATCAAATGACTTAAATACAGTACAGATTCTTAAATATCCGGACGGTGATCGTGATGGATCTGCATTTCGGTTTACAGCTGCTGTCACTTGCATCAAAGTTAATAAAAATGTAAAAAATAAATTCATTACATATTTCGTCAGTAATTATATTTTAATTTTTTTTTTGTTTATCAGTATGTAGTCGCTTGTTCCGAGGATACAATAATAAAGGTGTCAAAAATCGAAGGAAATGAAATGGGTTTTGATTTAGAGGGTCATGAAGGTCCCGTCATAAGAATTGATATTAGTTGTAAGAATTTATTGGCATCCAGTTCGGGAGACGGAACAATCAAAATATGGAATTTGGACGAACAGAAATGTATCAAAACAATTCATGGATTTGACAAGATAAAATCCTTTTTCGCAGCAACTCAATATTGTGTGTAATCGTTATTATTCAATAAATTGCTCAATCAACTAATTTTTGAAAATAATTTCAGTGACTCCTACTTTTGAGCCTACAACTGGAAAATATATGGCGTATAATAAAAACGATGAGATTGTTATCCTTGACACTGTAAATTGGGCAACAAAGGCAACTTTAAAAGATCCCAATCTTGTGAAACCAGTATTTACAGTTTGTGAATATTCGCCAGATGGATTGTATATTGCTGCTGGTACAATGGAAGGCGACATCAGTATCTGGGACATTAAAAATAATAAAGTGATTAGTGGTGATTCTAGCACCAAGGATAATTATCGCATTACCGCGCTCACATGGAATCCGTTGAATAATGGTGAATTGGCTTATTGTGATGATTACGGGCAATTGGGCACAGTTATGGACTGTTTTGAGAACATAGATGAAGACGAGAACAGCAATGATGTAATGAATGAACTGATTGATGATATTGATAACAATAAGGATTTAGAAAATTATTTGCTAAATGATAGTGAGGATGAGAATAATGAAAACTGTGTGTCATTGAATAAACTCAAAGATGCAACACTGAAAACTGATGATATTGCTGTGGACTTAGTGAATGGTATTGAGGATGAAAAATCTCGTCCATATAGTGTTGAGCCACAGATTAAACAGTATGAGATTCAGTCTAGTTTTCAGCCGGGTGCTTCACCTAATAATTTGGAGCATCGATATCTTGTATGGAACAATGTGGGTATTGTGCGGGCTCACAATACTGACAAAGAAACATCTATAGATGTTGAGTTCCATGATGTCAGCACGCACTACAGAATGCACATGGATAATTATCTTAATCACACAATGGCTAGCCTTAGCTCAACAGTATTAGCATTGTCCGGTGAAGCTCCTAGTAAGCTTGTGTGTATTATTCTAGGTGCTGGAGGTAATCGAGAATGGTCTCAAGAGTTACCAGATTGCGAGGAAACAATTGGTTTAGCAGCGACTACAAATATTGTTGCGGTTGCTACAGACTCGAGGAATGTTCGCTTGTTTAGTCCCATGGGAATACAACGTGAGGTAATTTCAATCCCAGGCCCAATAATATCTCTAACAGGAATAGAAGATAGTCTTATGATTGTGTATCACAACGGGCCGGCGAGTAAAGACCAACATCTTTCCGCAATGGTACTGAAAATTAATGGAATGAAACTTTATAGTCGGGACGTAAAAATTCCATTAACACCCGGCTCTAAACTTTCTTGGATTGGGTATAGTGATCGTGGTTCGCCCTGTACCTACGATACCGCTGGAACAATAAGAATGTATAATGTGGCTTCTAATCTTTGGTATCCAATATGCCAAACAACTGACGAAGTACGTTATCGGTTTTATTTAATTTACGATTTTTTTTTATTGATTTGATTTAATTTTTTAGACAAAACAGGTCTGTGACTCAGTCTATGTCGTAGAAATCTGTGAATCGAAGCAAATAGTTCGTGGCATAATTTGCCGCGGACAGAGATATCCGCTGATAACGCCACGCCCGATTGTTATTGAAATGCAAATGCTTTTGCCAATGTGTAGTATTGATTTGGAGCAAACAAAACTCGAAGAACATTTAGTTCGATTATCTCATTTTGCAATTGACGATCCGGATAAACAACTAAAAGAAACAGCAATGAAATTGTTTGCGGTAATTTTTCTAAATTTTGCTTTTCAGAAAACTCGAAGTAATTATTTCTATTTGGATAATTAGATTGCGTGTCGCACGGAAAAGGAAGCTAGGGCCAAGGAGTTGATTCAAATGCTAGCGTCACCTTCTTTACTGATGTTGGCAGTAAAATACGCTAGTAAACTGGGTCGCATGCATATGGCAGAAAAATTAGGTGAATTTTTGCCACAATTCGAACAAAAGGAACGTGAAAAGCAGCAGCAGCAACAACAGCAACAGGGGGATAGTGAATTGTGGCCAGATATGAACGATTTCCAAGAAATATCATCTTCAAATATTTTTGCCAGTGCCAATACAAGCCTTTTGTCTACAAAAGGAGATAAAACTCCAATAATTGTTCCAGTAAGTAATTTGCAATTTCAATCTAGTGTTGATCCTTAGAAATATTTTCCTAATATTACAGAAACCATTATTAGTAAGTCAACCGAAGCGAAATCCATTTAAAAAATCTCTAGGAACTCCAAACTCAAGTTTTGGATCAAAAATGGAAAATCCTTTAAGTCATTTAACGGATAAAGCGATTGGTTTTAAAAATCAATCGAGTGATTCATCGATTATAGACATTACTGCGAATAGTGATAAAGAGAGTAACTGTGAAAATGAGGTAATTTTCATTTAAACATTCCTATCTGGACACATTCATTATAATCACTTTGTGTATTTTTATAGAATAAAACTCCAAAGACGAAAAATTTCATGACTTGGTTTAATGAAAATAAAAACGATTTAGAGAATGAAAATCCAAATTTAACACCCGTTGAATTAACAAAATTAGGTATGAGAAAATTTAAAGGATTAAATACACAATTAACGGACAATGAGAAAATTTCCAAGAAGCGTAAATTAACCGATGAAATTCCAAACAATGAAACGGATAATAGTGATGGCAAAAGTAAAGCATCTGGCGTAAATAAATTAGCGAAATTTGGCTTCAGTAAGAACTAAGTAATTATGCGTTCTTTTGTATATTTTTTCTTTTTATATTTTATTTATTTCAAATAGAGAATTTTCACAAACATGGACTTCCTTTTTAATATTTTATTTATAAAAAAACAATTCAATCAAACTTCCTTTAACTCCTATTCATTTTGATTTTAATTTCCAATAGATGTCACAATAGATGTACACAAAATTAACGCTTCAATATAACTCAAATTATTTGAGTGAAAAATGTAACAAAAACTACTCAATTATTTTTGTACAAAAATTATCAAAAAAAAAAAAAAAAATGCCATGAACAAACATAATTTATTACGAAAAATCAAATAAACAAATATAATCATAAATAATTTATTTGTTTTATATTTAAAATAGACGAAAAGAAAGTAAACTAAATTATTTACGTAAAAACTGAATAAAAATATTTGAATAAAACAATAAAGCGAAAAAAAAAAGTATTTCAAACTCAAGTATTATAAATAGAAGCAAAAAATATTAACAAAAAAATAAAATTAGCATAAAAAATTTGATAATAACGTAACACAAAGTTATATATTTATTTTTTTGTTTGTCGATAATAATCGGGTATAATTTTAACATATATTTTATGGGAGAAAACTGATAGGATTTAAGGTAGGAACTGTAACTAGAACAGTACTTAGAGTACTGGGTTGTTATCCAGAATTTTTTCATATTTATGATTCAATAAATAAAATGTATAAATTTCTCTATAAATTTAATATTATTAACAATCAGGAAATAATATATTGATGATAGAAAAACTATCAGAATTAATAGTGAAATCAATTAGAAATTGATTGATCATTTTAAAGTGGTATCGTCGTCGTCGTTACTGTTTTTATTATTAAACTTTTAAACAATTAAATTGTATTCCTGTGAATAGTTACAAAAGCGAAATTATAATCAAAGGATAATTCTAAAACTGAAAATTTTTTATTGATTTTATTTATTCATGGTGATTACTTGATTCTACGAGCGGCACATTAATAATTCACGATAAGAACAGATCAATCTTTCAACTCTTCGTCATATTTCTGTCAATTTTTATATAGAATTTATTAAAAGTTATCAATCGATTGGGTTAAATCATAACCCAGAAGAGAAAGCAGGAAATAATAAAAATGAAAAAAACAATTCACGCCTCATTGGTCATCATGTCATGTTATGTTTGTTTATTTGTTTTTTGTATGCGAAATAATAATCCTTTGTCATCCAATTGATGATTGTTGTAGAGTTAAAAATCAAACGGATAATTCCTAAGGGATTTTACACAATTTTATTAACTAGATATTGTGATTAAAAACATTTTTTCTCGTTCTGTTTAAATGATTCAGCAGATTTTTTTTTTTTGCTATGCCTGTGTGGTTTATTATCGTTAAGCTAATTTGAAGCTGAGTTTAAATTATGATGCGATTCGGTTATAAGAGGTGATTACGTTGCGTTTTACGGTTTTTAACGTTTATTTGATTGAAAAGTTTTCCTGCTTTTCAAGTGAAAATCATTGGAATGTTTTAGATTGACAAATAAAAAAAATATCAAATTTATATTTTCCAAAATAAATCTTCTAAACAACAACACAATAATTTCGTATTTAAATTGCTAAATTTCCTTAAAAATTTGCATTTAAATCTCTAGTTAAAAACTGCATTCACAGACACTCATCTAATGCAAATATATATATATATATATATTTATTCAACTGTATGTTCAATGTCCACATGGAAAACATTTACAAATAAATTAAATAATCATCAACCATCAGTTAGCATATGGAACCACCAGTCACACTTAACCACAGATATCAAGCAATAAAATTTGAATTTAATATTAAACGGAAAGGGTGCTTTTAAATGTGTCAAAAATTTATATTTCTCGTAAAATTTATAACCGAAAATATTATTGATTGTAAATTACAATAAATGTCTAATAATCAATTAATTTTTTTTGCATTTAAAATTAAATAATTTAAATATTTATTTTCTTCTTTTTTATTTCTTGTAGCAAACAATAACACACCAATTGTGAGTATCACATACAGCATTGATTGATTTATCTGTGCTTATTGAATTAAAAATATAACAGAAAAGAGTAACTTTCGTACACTAAAAATAAAATTAAATTTACGGAAATTTTCTAAAAAAAAACTATTTATGAAGAGGATATTGATGATTTTATTATGAAAATTTTTAAAATGTTTTGTAAGTATCGTCCCTATACAATGTTTATTATGATTTTGTTATACCGATGATATATAATCTTTTTAGTTTTCGGTACGAAACAGTAACAAGGAATAATAAAGGAAAAATTAACGAACCATAAAATCGAGGGTTATCCTATTCTGATTACATAAATCTATTGTTTGGCTATTTTAAATTCAAATTGAAACTAAACTGCAAAAACGTAAAGGTCAGTTTTAACAATATTCTTATTTTTATTGATATTTTAGGTTTATTTTTAATTTCTTAAAAATTTAATTCAATATTAGTAGTATTGAAACAGGGCGTGTGCTGTTTAAACATTTTTATGTTGTTTCCTTTAAAGGGACAATTAAATTTTCCCTTTTATCTCACATTTTCTATAGAAGAATATTTTATTAACTGACCAGTTCAGACAACAAAATCTGTTCAATTTTGTTAAAAATCGAAATTATTTGTTCTTTTAATTTAATTTAATTCTTGGACAAAGGAATTTTTCTCTTTAAAGAAATTATTACGTGATTTGTTCTTAATCCGAAAAATTATTGATTTAATTGATTTTATTTGCTGGTTTAAGTACTGCTTCGAGGACAGTGTAGTCCGTTAATATGCTCTAGATAAAATTAAAAATAAAATTGTGACATTACAAGATAATCAGCTTATCACTTCTAAATACCACCTACAGGATATAGACTCAGTGTACGCCCAAACAAACAAAGGTTATTAATTAATTTAAACAAAGCAAAAAAATTTTAATTTAATTGCTTCTTGATTGTTTCCTTATCACACACAAAAAAAAACCTTCCCGGCAAACAAAAGAAATCAATTAAAATACTCATCAAAGAGAAGATGAACTGAATGATAATAAAAAAAAGAATTCAAATGTCCACAGAGTGATTGTATAAATAAAAGGGACAAAATCCGTAAAATGTAATCAGGAAAGTAAACAACCGGTCAATTCTCTGGACATTCTAAATTGTTGACTATTGGAAAATAATTTTTATTCTTTTATTTTTAAATGATTTAAACAGAAAAACTAGTATTTACTTGATGTTGCTCTGCTCCCCAGCATAATTATAAGGCGCCTATTTGTCTACTAGCACACTATATGCATTACATCTGAAAGTTCATTATTTTTGTTCTTGATGATTAAAACAAAGAAATTTTCTTTTCTTTTCTTAAAGGAAAACTTTTTAATGTTTTCTTTTTATTATAATTAATTTTTTTAACATAATTTTCATTAAAAGAGTGTGTGTGTGTGTGTGTTTGTGTTAATTAAAGAATAAAAAGGTACTTCGTGTTTATACACTCTTTACAAACATTTTTATTAAATAAATTTATACTGCACAAAGTTATAGTAATTTATGTAAATTTATATATTTTTTATTTATAATAATTAATTATAATTACATGGATTAATCAATTCGTGTTATTCATGTTATTCAAATTAAAAAATATTGCGTATGCGAAGGATTTTATTTCATTATTAACGCCTGTTAAAATGTTTGTTTCTACTTCGACTGTATTTTTCTTTACTTTTTCAATAATAATAATATTTCTAGAAGAATAAAAAAATAATATTTTTCATGTTTATTTCATTCATTAAATTTGATTAAAAATTTCTGTATTTCCGTACATTTATTGATTTTAATTTTAGTTTTATTTTTACTGTGGACAAGCTTTAACCGTTTGACGTCACAAAAATTTTATTTTGTAGAATAATTAATGTATAAGTCGATGGTCGTTTGTTTTGTAGAGAAAACAATCGGTGGTCGTTTGTTTTGTAGAGAAAACAAGAAAAAATAATAATAAACAACGTAAATTAGTTTTATAATTTCTTGAATAATAAAGAATAACAAATTTTAATTAAGTTATATAAAGTAAGATAATGTAGAGTTGTGCTGATTGCGATTATGTTAAATTGTTACTAAAGAAATTCATAGAATCCAATTAAAATTATACATTTCTAGCGATTTACAAGTGAAATCAGTGTATTGTATGGCTACGGTTGCCTTGAATTGAAATTATTTTGTTACAATTTATTAAATCAAACCATACCGAATTGTAAACACTTGAGTTGAATTGTTTAATTCAACATTTTATGTAACAGCAACAACAGAAACATGAATAAAACCGTGAAAAATTCAAAAAAACATGTTATTCGTCCTTTCATATAATTTTTTTTTATTTTAAACAAATGTAATAAACAATTAATGTTTTATAGAAGAATAATAAAAAATAAAAAGGATTTCTAGTTATGCAATAGGAAAACCCACAGTTATATTTTATTTCGTAATGAAATACGTAACTAAAAAAACAATACAATAAAATGGAAAATTTGTTTAAATTGCTGCAAATGGAGCAATAGCAGCGAATAATAATAATAAATGACTTTTATATTAATGAAAACAAAAAAAAATAGCAAACAAATGATTTTAATTGATGTCAATTGTTAAAACATTTGTCACTTACGTAACACCATTTAACATTAAAATTAAATAATTAATTAAAATTTTTTGAAATAAATAATAGAGAGGGTTAAACAACAGCAAGTTTAAAAGTCCACGAAAGAAATACAATTAAAAAATAACCACCCGAGTAAACAAGTGATCGCATTAAACGCAAAGAAAAATACCACAAATAGTTGTCCTAATTTTTCCCATAGGATTCCTTTTACTATTTAATTCACATTGGAAGAAAACTTTAAGTGAATTACAATTAAGTGAAAATCGCACGGGAAAGAAATTTTATTCTATTATTATTATTATTGTGTTTGGTGTCTATCCTGTTTGTTCCCTGTTGTAACTATAATGCCTGTGTGAATTGTATTTTTATTTTATTTTTGTACTGGGATGGTACAATAGCAACAATAATAATAATAAATGTGTCTGAGGGTTAAAACCTTTTATTTTTGTATTTTTAAATGATAGAAATTTATATTCTTGGTTAGATTTTAGATGGTCACAAAAGGATTTAGTAGAATAATTTAGCATTTAGATATCATAAAGTTAAAGAAAATTAAATGTAGAGAATATTTAAAGAAGCTTTCCTTAACAGTTCAATATCAATCATAAGGTTAAAATTATAACTTTTCTGTTAATATTCTGTAATCCAAAATAAAATAGGTTTTAAAACCCTAAATAATGCATAGTTTTACACTAAATAAAATAAAAATAAAACCCCTAATAATGTCAAGGGTTGGCATTGTAATGCTTAACAATAATATTAACTCGACAAATGCAAAAACATTAACACAAAACTTTTAGTAAATGTATAAATTATAAATGGGAAAATTTATTTGAATTTGAATTTTGTATGTTAAATAATCGTCCTTGTTGCCAAAGTAGGTGTCATAGAAAAGAGGAAAGAAAATAAACCGCCCTGTTTTAATAAAAATTGCACCTTAGTCGCCTAGAAGATTATTATTATTTGATGGGAAACTAATGGACTATACATACTTTTTAATTTAATTAAATATTTTTTTAATAAACAAATGTTTAAAATAACAAGTGCATTTGTTGTTGGTTAGTTGGGTGGCTGGCTGGTCAGTTTCTGTTATTTTTATTATCTAGTTTAGTTTGTTGACTTTAAAATTATTGACCAAAGTTAGAATAAACAGAAAACAAATGTTCATCTTTCGATAATGGTAGTAGCGTTGTTAACTGGAATAAACATTAGGCAACGTAAGTTAATAGCCAACGAAACAATAGCACAGTTTGTGCTTGATCGTCTGCGGTCAGTTTATTTATTTTTACACTTGATAATATGTAACAGTTTTTCTTCTATTCTATTGTTGTTTGATTGTTATGCAAAAGTAAAAGGAAAACATTGGCCATAAGGAATGTAAAAATTCAAATAATTTATCCTACACTCCTATCGGTTATTATTTTTTCATTATTTAAGTGCTTTTAAATTTAATTGAAATTTTCATTAAATTCTTTTCTTTTGAATAATAATAATCCAAAAAATTGATAATATTTCTCAGAACTGTTCATTCTATTATTCAAAATTTATTTTATTATCAGAAAATTACTGTGAATTTTAATTTATAATAAAATTAATTATTTTCTTTTTAAAATTAATTTAATTAGATAAAAGTATTTCACTTTTTGGTTTATGATAGATCTTCAAGTATTGACCGGTTAAAATGACTTTAAAGATGCTGCTGATGGTTTTTCACTTTAAATTCAAAACTTTTAATGAGTTTTCGTTAAAATAAATCCACCTGTTGTGCATTGTAAAATTATTACTTGTTCTCAACTGTCAATAACTGAAAGTAAATAGTTTTTGTAAATAAATTACTAATTATTACTTTAACTAAATAAAAAATATGTTTTCTACGCTGTTATCCACCCTCGTTAAAAAATTTCACTTTTATTTATTTAAATTAATTTTCTCATGTGAATTATGATTTTCAATAATTTCGATGTGAAAATATTGGTTTTATATATGTGAGAGAATGAAAACTCGGCAATTACTTAATACTTTTTTGATGGGTGGCTGTTGGTTAGTTCATTTTTTAATTTAATAACAAAAATTTTCAACAAGAAAAATTACCAATAAAGGGACACAATTTTTGGCTGTTGATTATTATTTACATTTTATTTAGTTTTATCAAAGAATAGAATTGGTTTCTTTTTTTATTATTATTATTATTACTATTATGTCGGTAAAATTATTTGTAACAAATAGAGATGGACACACGTGCCGGTCGTGTGTTATGCAGACAGAAAGCACATCAAACTTGCTTTACAACAAACTCTTACTATTTGTATATATATTTTTTTGATTTAATTATTTAATTTTTTCTTTCATTTTATTATTATTTATTTATTTTTTTATTTATTTAATATAAAAACAAAAAATATTAATTTTAATAAAATGTCATAAAAATAATTATAATTGAATTAGGAAATTAGAATTAATTTTTATGTTATGAATATTTTTAATGGATTTTTGGTGATAAAATTGACACGTGCATATATGTAAAAAAAAATTGTAAATTTATAAAAAATATTTATTGCAATTATGAGGTTTTTTTTTATATTTATTAAGAAATTACATTTTTGTTTACTTTAACGATAATTTAATCATTTTTATTTAAAGTTTTAAGTAACACAAGTAGCCATTTTATTAATTTTAAATATTTTATTTTGTTTTCTTTTGTTTTTATTGCAGAGTGAAAAGCTAACTTCAAGTGATTTGAGTGTTTCTTGCTGTTGTTCTTTACTGTAATTAAAGTGATTAGTAATAAATGGAGAGAGATAAAAACAGGTAAATTAATTATATTATTAAAAAAGAAATCATTCCACATTTAGATGAAAATTATATTTGAAATTAAATATCTGCTGTTTAATCAAAAATTTCAATTCCGTTTTTACTGTTTTGATGATAGATAGGCAGTACAGTGGTAGGCATTTTATAATCAATTTAAATAAACATTATCTTCATTTATCTGTGTGTAAATTTCTGTATAAATGAATGAAAATTTCTTTATTTAATAATAAAATTTACATAAATGTTGTCTGTCTGCCTGATGCTGCTATATGTGTTATTATTATTACAATTATAACAAGCAGTTAGTTAATATTATTTCATTAATAATTTTGCATATTTAAATTAAAATAATTATTTTGCTCAGTGAACACATTGAATACAGAATAATTATTTCTTTTTTTTTTTTAATGAACTGGAACAAAATAGAATAAAAAACGTTTCGCTAATTAAAATCAGATAATGATTATGAATTAAAATAATTATTTATTATCGTCGTAGCCATTGCAGATTTAATTTTATCTGAATTGAAGGTGGGTCCTATTAGTTGTACGATGGGTGGTTTTTCTTTTGATGTAACAAGATTTTTAACAAGGAATTAATTTCACTGACCCTGATTTTTAGAATTATTTTCATTGGTGGATTATTTCGGTTTTTTTTACTTATTTATTTAATACTTTCCCTCTCGGTATGATAGTTGCTTTGTTAGTTAAAATATTAAATATCATGTGAAGGGTGCCCATTTGCAGATATTTATTTGCTGAAAATTATGATTTTTTATTATTATTATTATTTTAGAAATTTATAATCAATCAGGAAGGTTTCATTGATGGTTTAGTGAGTACAGAGTCTGATTAAGGGTTGAAAGATTTCGATAAGCTTAGTTGTTTGATTGTTGCTACGGTAGTTCGCGTGCCAGAAGCTACAGCTCTGAAAAGGAGTAATCAGCTAGTAAAGAAAGAAAACAACAACCCTATGCTAACTAACATAGCTTAAATAAATAAGAAAAAAAACAAATGAAAAATTTCTTACTTAAAATAAATAAAAAAATAAAAAATTAATGAATGATTTGTGTTCGAAAGATTAAAATTAACCAATATTTTCTAATGACAAAAACTACTCCTGATAACTACTAAACAACAAGAAAAAATTGTTCAAAGCGACAAAAGGAAAAGCTTTTTATGGTCACGTGTCTTTATGAAACATGAAATTCAACCAGTCACGTGTCGCTTAATTTTCAAAAAAAAAAAAAAATTAAAATAAATAAATAATTTCTCTGTTGTTTTTCAGCCGGCTTAAAAGTGAAATTTTTAACACAGCCAAAATGTAGGAAATGAAGACAAACAATTGTTTAAAAAGTAAAAACAGCGACAATATAAATAAATAATAAAATGATGACATTTTTCAGTATGGAAAAGACAAGGAAAAAATAATTTGATAATTTTTTTTTTCTGTTTTTTATTTAAAATCCTTAAAACGTGGCAATATATATATATTTTTTAATTTTATTAACGTGGAGTCGGAGGCGGTGATAATAGTTGCTGTCATTCACGATATTTATTTATTTTTCGATATAATATTGTTGGCTTTAACTACTATAATCATCCATTGCAGTATTAATACGCTTACTTTAGTTTTTTTTTTAGTATTTCCTGTTCTGTTTGGCAAGGATTTATTAATAAAATTCCTTTTTTTAGGCGACTTATTTATCATTATAAATTGTACAGTTTGATTTGGTGTTTTTGTTCTTTCTGTTTTATTTGATTTGGTGTTTTTCTTCTTTAAATTTATTATCTTTGGTATTATTGCAACAGATCAGTAATAACTCGATTAGATTAGTAGGAAAATCCTTATTTAATTTAACAGATAAATTCCACTGACCTTCATTACTCTACAATAATTTTGTTAAACTTTTCCTGAACGAATTTTAACCGTCTTCAAGCTGCTTAAAACTACTTTGAATCCTTCGTTAAAACATAAAATCCTTTTACAATTGATATCTAATTAAATATCCTCAAATATTTATTCGTTTTTCTTTTGTAATCGCAGTTCAATCGCATTTAAAGATAATCAACAATGAATTTACTTATTGAACCTTAATCCTACTTCATTGTTTTGTTAAATATATAACAAACAGAAAGAATATATTATGTTTTCTCTTAATATTTTACGGTTCATTGATTTTGTGACAAATAAAAGCTTTTTCTTATATGACTTCCAGATAATCATGAATTTGAAATTCTTGTAGTATTCAGATGAAACAAATAATTGAGCCATTTCTATGCGTAAGCAACAATAGATATAAAACTAAGATTTTTCTTTATATTCTCTGTGCACACTGAATATGAACTTTAATCGGATCACATATGGTTTTTTTACTTATGGAAATTTAAAATTTATTTTGATTTTCAACAATCTTATTTGCTATACAAAGTAATCTACTATGTTCTATGCATGTAATTGAATGAATATTTATAAAGAAAAAATCTCACTTTCGTGTCTATTATTATAACGAAAAGAATTTTACAAAGAAAATTTATCAACATGAAAGTGGTAACTTTCTCAGAAAGGAAAAAAATGTTAAAATTATAACTTTGTTAAGATAAAAAAAGTTCCGGATGGATAAATTAAACAAAATTGGATTGTAGAAAAGAAAATATGTTTATTAACTATGCCTTGATTTATGTGTTTAATAAAAGTTGCTTTAGGATGTGCTTTTAAAGATACTTGAAAAATTGTGCGGTAAAGTCGTTGCTACTCAGTTAGAATTATTTTTTATAATCAGACTCATAGTTTATTCGTTTAGTTATTACATAAAACCGATTTGACATTGTTTTTGCTATGATTTTTGTATCTAAAAAATAGACAAAATATTATGTAAATCAAGGGATAGAAGTATTTAACATTGTTTAAAAAGGGCAAACGCTTTTAATACGCAACAACAGCATTAAACATAAACACAAACAAATCATAATCACCGAACTTAATAAAGTTTTATTCTTTTAGCTGTTTTTTTATTATCGAAAAGTCTTATGTTACAAAAGTATATAGCAGCATTAAGAATTTAGCTTTGTTTTAATTTTTCTAATCTTAAGGTTAAAAGTTTATTTAGAATTTACACAGAGATATTATAATTGTGCTTTTGCGGGTGTATGTTAGGGTGTTGCATCTTCTACTATCACTACTGCTACTACTTTGGTTTTCTACTTGAAACTTTTATTTGTATTTTCGCATTTAATCTTTTGCTACAATCAATGCAATTATAAAAGTCTTAATAATATTATTAATTAGCTTTTTTTCTATTATTCTATTCATCGAATAAAAAAAATAAAATAATAATTGCAATTATTGAACGAAAAGTTGAAAGAAAATACACATATGAATTCTCTAAAAGATTGTTTATTAGCCTTAAAGCCAACCGATTTAATTGGATTTAATTTGATTTTGATTTAAAATTAATCTTACTTAAAGCTTTATTATATAAAGAAATTTTAAGCTTAAACTAAATACAGATTAGAGTATGTCACTTTGAAAAATTATAATAAAAAAATATCTTTAGAGTATTTGACAGACACTCAACAGCAGGTGATTTTTATTCTTTTCTTTTCGAAAGCACACAAGTACCAGTAGGAAAAATAATAATAAAAACCGGAAATTTATGTTATTTTTCGCATTGAAACCACTTTAAAGCTTTTGCGATACCAAAACGATGTTATGCTCCTTAAACATAGTATAGAATTTTTATTATTTTTCTTTTCTCATCAAAACAGTTTGGCACAGTGACGTTAACCTCCGGTTTCTACTGGGTTTGCTCTTTTTTTTTGTTATTTTTTTCTACATTTTTGATTAATTTAGTTTTGCCAGTGTGAATCTTTCTATAAATTTTCTTCTTCAAACCAAAAGAAAATTTAAGTTTTTACTTTGTTTTTGGCATCTGTAAAGTGTGCGGTCACGTTATGTCTTTTGATACGGATAAATAACTATTTTGTGGCCAAAATTGATCAGATTACGACATTAAAAACCTTCGATTTATGTGACTTTTCTTTTTTACTGTTTCACGTTTGTTGCTATTTTTTTTTTTGCGATGCTTTTATTGTTTCAAAGAAACGTTTATTTGTTTTCATTTGCTTTTTATTGCTTATTTTATCTCTGTAGTATGTGTATATGGGTAGTGAATTATCGTGTCATATTTAACTGACTTCTAGTAGAATATAAACTTCTTTTTAACTTTTACGTTCAGTTCAAGATTTTACTTTTGATTTGCTAACACAACGATCATTTTATTGTCACGCGATATGAATGTTTTTTTTTAGGAATATTATATTCAAAGTAAGAAGCACAGGGCGGTTATAAGTAAGTTTAGAGTAAGTTAAGTAAATCAGTACTCTTATCAATGTTTAAAAAGAACTTTTTATTC
Organism: Ptychoptera contaminata; assembly: GCA_963942525.1. Lineage (NCBI taxonomy): Eukaryota > Metazoa > Arthropoda > Insecta > Diptera > Ptychopteridae > Ptychoptera > Ptychoptera contaminata. The sequence continues at coordinate 34,829,090 of OZ012638.1, read as the reverse complement.
AGTTAAAGCTTATCTAAATTATGATTACTCAATGGTATGTGCTTATTTATCAATAATTTATCGTTAATTTTTAAATGTAGAATTATTTAAACGCATTTACAATCCGTTAAATAATTCAATTGCAAAGAAATCTTAATACCCTGTTAGAAATACATATAGAAATATTTCTACACAAAGTTACTTTTTTGTGTATGAGTTGTTGAGCCGGTTTTGGTATTTCTATTTCTTTGAAACTATATTCACTTGCCAAAAAAAACACTTGCTGCTAGAGAGTCTTTTAAACTACGTTAATAATAATAATAAGACATTTAATTTCCCCTGATTATTCGTTTATATTATCGATATAACTTTTACCATCTCCTTACATAACAAACAAATAATAATTGTTATAAAATACGACCATGCGCTGTTTTCTATTTATTTTTTCATCTATTCTACTCTGTATTATATCAATTCAGTATAAAATTGTATATATCCTTTTAAATATTGTGCAGGAGAAACATTTCCCCATTAAATAACGAACAACATAAACAGATGTTTTATGTAACAGACAGGATTTTTTTTTTTATAAATAAATATACACATAATATATGTTAAACAAATACAATCGTAGAGGTTGAATTTCTTGCCTGAATATTGTTCAGTTTAGTTTGAAAAGTGTTTTCAATGTGTAAAGGAGAGAAATTTATAATTTATTAAATTCCTGCTTATTAGTTTTATTAATTATTTAATATATATATATTTACGTATATAAACGGTACCATGTTTTTTGGTTTATTCTTGTTAATAAATCGATTTTTATTAATGTGTAATTAAATAATTAAAAGTTTATCTATATGTTGGTTTTTCTGTGCGAAAGGATTAACGACGTAAATTTTTAAAACAGTGAATAAATGTTTAAAAAGAGCTTGACAGTGACAGTGTTTTATATTTTTTGTTAAATAAACAGTAACAGTTTTATATTTTAAAGTGAATTAAATTTAATTAATTAATTAAATTAAAGATTAAACAAATAAATGCAATGACAATGTCACAATTATTACGACGAACAAGAAAATGTTGCATTAAGGTAAATAAATCAATTATTTTTATTCTTATTTAACATTTAAGTGACTTAACGAATATTAAATAATAAAAATTCTTCCTATTTAAACTAATTACTAACTAATTTATTGTGATTTTAATATAATTAACTTATTATTATTATTATTTTGATGGGAAAAAATATTTCTTTTTTTTTTTTTTTTTGCAAAGTAAATTGCCTCCGTTGGCGTATTGCCTGTGGGAAAATTAAAAAAAAAAATACTAATAAAGTAATATAATGGTTTTACGTTTTTAAGTATATGTACCTAAAATTAAGTATTATACACACAGATATTATATCAAATGTCCCCTTAGGCTTAATTTTGTTATTTATATTTAAAAAAAATATTAATAATAATAAATATAAGGGTGCAGTTTGGTGTTTTTTTTGCCTTTTTGCACCATAATTTTTCTAATATAAAAAAAAAATATAAATATAAATATTGATTCTTACAAAGAAAAACATTAAAAAATTCCATTTAAACGGTTGTTCTGTACGATTTTTGTCAGAGAAGACAGAGAACTCCTTGTTTTACGTCTTTAAAGTAAATTATTAATCATTGTTAATCGTTAAGTCACTAAAATCACTACTAAACTTCGAATATTGCATTAAAAATATATATTCTTATTTTCAGATAATGCGAAAATTATCATTTAATAATGGTGAACAAAATTCGGTAACATTAGCAGGTGGTAGCCGCAATAATAGTACAAATAATAGTCCAAAACAGAAGACAATAATAACAGGAACATCGACGACTAAGAATAAAGTTGATGGTTTTTGTTGTGATAATAATACAACAAAGTTATCATCATCAACAACAACAACATCGCCTACATTAAATGATTTAAATAAGAAGAAAAAGTCAACAACGAATTGTTATCATTATAACAATAACAGCAATAATAATAATAATAATCGAAAGTCATCACCAGGTACAAGAACAACACCAAAAAAGAATAAAATAAAAACAAAGAATAATTATTATAAGGTAACGCCGGTAATCAGTCCACAAAATTCGATACATCGTCGTAATTCAATACAAAGTACAGTAATTGATGAATTATCATTAAATAATATCGATGATGATGATTTAATTGATTATGAAAATATATTAGATAAGCAAAATAATAAAAATTGTAGAAAATTTAAGCAGAATAAATGTCAGTGTGGTAATGACAATAATAATAACAATACTAATAATAATAATAATAAAAAAATGAAAAATTATAATAAAATATTAAATTTAACAAATTCAACGACGACGACGACAACAACGACATCATCATCAGGTGTGAGTAGAATTGGTGGTGCTTCTTCAGCATTAAATGAGGTGAAAAAAATTAATTTTAATAAAAAATTAAAGCAGAAAATCATTTTAAAGCAAAATTATAATAATTTTATTGATTATGATGATGATGAGGATGAGGATGAACAGGTTAATGGTAATGATGCTGTTAATAATTATGTAATTGGCCGCGTTGGTTATTATTATGATGAATATGACGATGATGATGACGATGATGAGGAGGAAAATGATATTGATGAAATTATTTTTACTGAAAATAAAATTTACATTACACCAAACAGTAAGAATACAAAAAATGATATTATTTTTGAGAAAGTTAAATATAATAATAAGGATAAAACGACGGCAACGATGACTGCATCTACATCATCAAATAATATAAGTCCATTGAGTGGCGGTACAAAAGGTGGTGATCGCAAGTTTAGCGATACATTTTCGGATAATTTTATTTTTATACAAGCGACAACAACAACAACAGGGATAACTGATACCCAGCAAAAGCAGGATATACAACGACCAATATCTAATTATGATAATTTACAAGCGATTCAATGTGGCTGTGATCCATGGCTAGACGATTCAAATTTATTAGATGATCAAACGAATAATATTAATTTTATAAATAAAAATGAGGATAATTGGGAATGGTTTTGGAAGAAATATAAATCACCGAATAATAATGAATTAAATGAGGATAATGTAATGTATGTATCAACGCCACGACAAAAGGACGAACCGCAACAGTATCATCATCATACATATGAGCCGGCTAATGATTATGTTATAAGACGTTCAAGTTCTAGTACACTGGAAACATGGATTGATGATGAAGTATTTGATAATTCATTTAATGAAGAATTGGAAAAACGTTGCACAGAGTTAGAAAGTTGTAATAAATTAAGATAAATTATTATCACACGTTTGTCAAATGGAGTTAATGGAAGTTATTTTTATAGTCAAAACAACTAAACCACTGGCTAAACAATAATTATTAGTAGAAAAATGAAATTTAGATTATTATTTTTTATGTTTTAATTTTATGTTGACTAAACAACAGGGTAATTTTTTATTTTATTTATTTTAAAGGCATTTATTTAATTAATTAAATTATTTTTGTCTTTTATACTAAGTCAGGTCGCCGTATTTTAATTAATTAATTAATTAAAAATAGTAAAAATAAATTATGTAATAAAAGTAAAACAAAAATTAAATTTTATAACATTGTGTGCTAAGTAAGTAATATTAATTTCAGTCATATAAATTATAATCAAAAATATTTATAAATAATTAATTTAAAAATGAAATAATGAAGACGAAATGTTTGCTGGCTGGCTGGGTGGGTATCTGGCTGGCTGGTTGGTTGGTTTGTTCAGTGAAGTATTTTTGAATAGTTTAAAAAAATTGGAAAGACTGTTAAAAAACATGAGGGTGATCATACAAGCACCCTTAAATTTTCTTTATTTCATTTAAATTTATGTAAATAATTAAAATTAATAAAATATATAATTAAAAAAATTAATTTATTTTGTTTTAATTTTTACTTTCTAGAGTTTAGCAAAAAATATAATGCAATTGCAGTTTACTTGGATTTATGGATTTTTTGTTCTCTTTTTTAGGTTTGTTAATGGTTGGTGTACGGTTTTACTTTGTGCTATTGTTCTGGTCTGATGGTCACTTTTAATCAATCGTTTATTTTAACCCCTTTAACCTCGTTTAGTTTTTACCTTGTGCAATTTTATTCAGTTTACCTTGAAATAAAACGTTTAAAGGTGGCTAATTTTTGTAAATAAAATACAATTTACAATCACGAAAACTGTGAAAATAATTATGCTAAATATTATTGATTATCCAAATGTTAATTAAAAATGTATTTTTTTATTACACATTAATTAAATAATTTTGTCCTTGATATTCATCTGTAATTAAAATTTTTAATAATTTTGACAAATAAAATATGAATTTTTGGCTGATTTTTGTAAATATTTTTGTATCACAGATAATTTAATTAATTTTATAAATTTTGTATTTACTTCGTTTTTCGTTGGACTAATTTTGTGCTATTGTTTCAATTTTTATTATTATCGTCACTAGCAAGAGTAAATTCAATTAGAAAATATTTTTTCGTGTTTTTTCAATAGGAAAATCAACAAATATTTTAACATTTTTACCATGAAAAATACAAAACTAAAATAATTTTGATTTTCACCTTTGACTCTCCACTGTATAACATTTTCTTTGTACAAAAATATAATTTAATTAAATCGTTAAAATGCGTGATTATTTATAGTAAATTTTAATCTAAATGCGTTCAAAAAACAATCTAAAAATTGCGTGTTGTCTAAAAATTAAATTATTAAAAATAAAAAATCAGTTTAATATTGAAACGACGTGAGTTTAGCGAGTAAACAACCAAAATGCACGGTTATTGTTTTGCTTAAAAAAAATTATTAACTTAATTTAATGATTTTCGTTAAAAATAGAAGTAAATTCGAAGCTTAATTGTTTACAAATTATTTTATTGAATTAAAACGTTTAATTTTCAGCATTTAATAGATAAAAACAAAGTAATTTCGCTGATTATTTTTTATCTGTTGTGTCTTAGCACGTCTTTGCTTTAATTAAATACAAAATTATTTATTAATTTTATAATTTATTTAATATTTAATGCAAAATTAGAAAATAATAATATATAATTATTTTAATGAATATTATTATTAATAAGAGTAAATTTAAAATTAAAATTATATTTACTGTACCGTTTACTACGTCTATTTAACCCTTTGATCTTTTCTATTTTAATTAATTTCTTTGATTTTCTTATCATTTTATTTATTTATTATAAAAGCAACACACATAAGCACATTTCGAATTATAACACAAATAACGCAAATAAATGTAGAATTTAACAGAAATAAATTCGATACCCCATAGCCACCACAACTTCATCAAACCATGCTAGAGAATCAATGATAATTTTTATTTTTTCCTTCATTTGATTTGACTTTTTTGCCAATAAAAAATGATTATAAAAATAAAATTTGATTAGAATTTTGTTATCAAAGCTTTTAAGCTCATTTATTTACCTTTAATTGATTTTATTTTTTTTTTATTACTTGTAAGCTTGTGAAATTGATTTTATTTATTATTTTTATTAAGTTAAGTCTTGTGTACTTCTTGTGCTGTTTAAAATTTATGCGTAGCGAATGGTAATTTATTTGAATAATTTTTAATTTACTAGAAATTTAGTTCAAAGAAATAATTTAATTACTTTAGTTTCTTATAGATTGTTGTTTTTAACATACATTTCAGTGTTGTCATTTATAAACATTAGCAAGTGTAATTAGCAGGTGTATAACTCATTCTATAATATAATTTAGTCAATAATTTTTCCTATAAAAATCAATAATTTTTACACGATTTTCTAACATGAAAAATTTGCTTTATTTTTCACCCCAGTAATACCAGTCGTTTCAAAATACTCCTCCATCGGGGGTGAAAACATATTATTTAAGTTAAGCTAGATAACACCGTTTAAATTATTAAAAGAAAAATGAAAATTACACGATGGGAGAAATGGGGCAAATAAAAAAAGGTTTCCTTTATAAAAATCAGCAAAAACCAGCAAAATAAAAGCTAAAAACACGTCACGTATTAAAGTCATTCTGCATAAATATGTATAAGAAATTTTCTTTTTCATTTATTTTCTTTGATGTCTTGGTTTACTGCCCGATTCCTTCACCTGTTTTAAGTTGTTTTATTATTATTATTATTCACCTTGCCTGTTATATTTTCTTAAGTACATTTGCAAATGTTTATATTTATTTTCTAAATTAATTTATGGTATTTTATTTACAGTAAAAAATTACACAAGAAATACTTAGCTAGAATGTGAGTTGATAAGAAGAATTTTGTGTTTGTGGTGTGTTAAGTGCGAATCTCTCACTACTGAAAAGTATACTTCTATCATAGATAAATCGTTCAACGAAGGAAGGTAATAATGAATAAAAAATTGTTTATTTCTTAATTCTGTGATTAAACAGAATATTTAGACACGTCCGTAGAACAACGTTAAAAACGTGCTGTAATAGATAGAATATCAGTGAAGCGATGTATATTCTTAAAGAAATTATTCAGAAATATTTATTATTCTCATTTATTTATGTTTTTTCAGCACAAAAAAAACACACAGAAGAATAAAATCACAATTTTCTTGATCAATTTAATTGGTTAATCGTGTCCACTGTTGACCTAGTTGACTTTTCTTAAACAGTAATACGTTCCACCAACAAATCTATCATCTTTTATTCCATTGTGCTAGCCGTGCATAAATGTTTTATCGATGTTTGTTAGAAATTACCAATTAATATAATCTTTGTTTAGTTTATTTTTTCTCTTTTAATGATTTTCTAGGCAATAAATTTCAGAAATAATAGGTCAGTTGCGTTGACATTGATTTTACAGCAAGTTACTCAGTTTCTCTTGTATTTCTCTTAAACAGAAATCCTTTGTGTAATAGAAAATTTAACTTTTAATCCTTAAAGGGACTTTAACTCACTATATGTTCGTTTTAATAAAAAATTATAATAATAATAAATTCTAAGGTCCAGCAGCCAAATAACGAAAAAACCCAAAAAATAAAAAAGTCGTGGTTTTTAAAAGATAAAAAGCAAAAAACTTGTGAAAAATCAATGTCCTGCATAAAGGGACGACAATAGAATGAGTAATTTCGATGGTTTAATATTTGCTTAAAATTTCTTTACTTTGCATTCTTGTCGGTTACTGAACTTCTTCAATCAAAGAAGCTTTAGGGATTTATATTTTGTTTATTCTTTGCATTAAAGAAATACTTTTCAAAGGATTACATTAATCAAGTGTTTTGTAACAAAAAAAAAAAAATATCCTTCGCAGAGTATTTGTTGAAAATTACGCTCGTGTATTATTAAAAAACATTGTTTTCACTCGACTTTTCATTTATAATTAAGAAATGACACCGCGAAAATCCACAAATCGTGTAAAAAATGTTTAAACTTTTGTTGAAAAACAGTAATAAAAATTGTTGTAAATGTAATTAAAGTTTGTTGTTTTCGAAACAAAAAAAGTTTATTCTTCGCTGGTGTTGTCTTGATGGCATAAAAACACTGCACAAAGTGGGTAAAGGTTATCAACTACTTGAGCTTATTCGTTATTTTTTATTATTTTTATCTGCAAAGTATTGGTTTATTTTATGCACGAGCATGGAAAAATGCTGTTAAATGAATTTAAGTAAAGTTTAGGAATGGTAAAATTGCTATATAGAGCCAAAGTTAGTCGTTTTTTCTTTTAATTATTTGATAAATGTAATTACAATCTGATGCTATTGGTAGTATAAATTGTGCAAAAAAAAAGAGTATCAATCTAGCAGCTACAAAAGCTAGCTCATAAAATGTTTTCCTTTTTTATTTAATAACTTTTGCAATTATTTTGATTAAATAACTAAAGTTTTATCTAACTTTCTGTGTAATTAATTTTTAATTGAATTGATTAGCAAATATATATTTTTTTTATTTATTTATTTTCTTAATTGATAATGAAATAGAGAAAAAAGAAAAAAATGCCAACTCAACTACAGATTTGTTTATTTTTATTTTTCTTTAATTGAGTATATAAACATCGCATGCAATTATTATTGTATTTATATTTCTGTTTTTGAGTTTATTATTTTATTTATTAATTTATTTATAATAAATAAAAGAAAATGAAAAGAAAATTCACTGTAACTTAGTGACAGTGAGTGACAATAGTTTGTAAAGAAAAATTTAATTTATTAGAAAGCGTTTTATTTTTCTTTTTGCAAAAAAATGTTTAAGGTTATCGTGTTTCTGTTAACAGCAAAGTAATTAAATGACATTTGTGAATAAGAATTAGAATAGATAATTCTGTTGTAGTACGTATTTAGTGAAATGTAAAATTACTGCCTGTGGGAATTCTGGTAGCAAACAGTTAAATAACTGCATACAGATTTTGTATAATTTTTTCTACTTGCTTACAGACTAGCAATACTTATAAGAATTATTTTTATTGTATTATATGATTTAAATCTTAATTATCCTGCAGGTATTTCTCTAGTTAATATTAAAAATCAATAAATGTTGCTTTTATAAATAAAAACAGCGTTCTAAAAACCGTAAAACCACAAATACGCCATCAAATACACATTCATTACCAAGTAAATCGACAAATTTTCTATATAATTAGTTAAAACAAAAAAATATATATATTTATTTACTAAAAATAAATCCCTCTTACTAAATCACTTTTATGAATCAATTATTTCTTTTTTTATCCAAAAATAAACATAGAAAAAATATTAAGTCACGCTAAATACCAAAAATTTAATAATAATAATAAATAATAAAATTTTCCAATCAATAGAAAAAACTTGGAGAAACCAAAGGTTTTAAAAGAAAAATACAAAAATTTTTTACAAAGGATTTAGTCAAGAAAAGAATGTTCTGATTTCTTTTGAAGCGAGTTGTTGTGTAAAAGGTTAAAAAGTAAAAATTTATTTTTAACTCTTTATAGTTCTTTCGTTTATTCCATGGATTATAAATACGCACCGGTGGTGTTTTTGATTTATTTTTTGTTAAATAACTCGTATAAAGCGCATAATTTTTATTCATTTTATTTACTTTTAGAATGTCTTAACCCCTTTTGTTTCTATTGTCTGGTTTGCGTACTCCTTTAAATTATGAATAAATGTTGAAGTAAAGGTGAAAGTGACACAAGCTATTCATTTTTCTTAATTTACTTCGTAGCAAATATGAATTATTAATTTAATTAAAGTTTCTCGTAATTTTTTCAGGGTTTCAGGAATGCTTTAAGTATTTAAATAAAATACAAGAATTGCAAACAAAAATACTTTTCTTTTGATGGTTTAAATTTTACTAAAATATTTCACTCTGGTAAAATTCACCGAATTTACACAAATAATAAAGTCTTAGTAATAAATTCCTGAAAACAAGTTACTTTTCACTCTTATCCAGAATTAATAATAATGATAATAATCTTTTGTCCCATTTGTATTTCTATAAATTCCTTTAAAGAGAATTAAAATACTCACTGTGACAGGCATAACTGACAACCGAAATGTACAATTGGGTGGCAATACGTACCCTATTCTTCGACACAACAAATATGAATATTTTAAATTAAACATAACCATCAGCATTAGCATTTCTAACAAAGCGTCTGCACCGTAATGAAAAAGAAAAATACTTGCCAATGGGAATTAGGTAGCAACTAGCTAGCTAGTGGTGGCAAGTGCAATTTATTTTACTTAATTTCACTTCAATTCGATTGTTTTGTTTGGTGCTAACCTGCGAACATGAAACACAAACCTTTAAAATGTATATAATGCCAACGAAACACGAGTTTACGTGCAGACCAAAAGCCGCCTTTAAATGTTAAAAACCGAAAAAAAAAAAAAATAATAAAAATAACTAAAGGTTAGGGATTGTGGGTTTTCGTTTTACTGTATTAGGTTGAGTATTCGGTGGTTTTTTTTTCTTTCTGTAATTCTCTGTATCTTGGATATTGCTCCCTTAGACAAAAAAAGTTACCCTGTAGCATCTGCTACACAAATATCAGAGATTCCTTTACTTATTTTACTTCGCATTTATTATTTGTTTCTTTACTTGCTTTTCTGATTTAATATTAATAAAAGTGAAAGAATAAATAGTAAAAAATGAAGAACGACGACGTGACGCTTTTGATTTTTATTTCAATATTTTATTTTTTGCTTCCTTTATAATAATAATAATAATTTTATATTGTCGTGCTTGATGTCCCTGATGCCTTTTATAATTTTTTAAAAATAAATAAATTTCTTTTATAACTTCTATCAAGAAAATGTTTAAAAAGTCTTTACTTTTGTGTACATGGAGGTTAGGGATGTATAGGGGATGTCTTCTTCTTCTTCTTCGTTCATTTATTTATTCAAATTATGACATTAAATGTGTTTCTTTTTTGTTTCTTATCTCTGTTATGATGACACATTATCAGTTTTTATTTATGCTAAATTAAATGTTTAACAAGGCGAAGATTTTATTCGTTTTTTTTTTACATTTAAGCTTTTATTTTTGAATGCTTTTTGTATACGGAGCTTGTTTAAGGTAATAAAAAGTATATCTGAACTACTACTACTAGTGCTTTACTAGTAATACAGCTGATTAGCTTTAAGGTGTTGAAATATTTCAATCCTTTCTCTATATAAGCAACTAATAAAAATCATTAAAATCTTTTCAATTATTTCAAACGCAGAATATTCAATTAATTATTAAGATAAAATAAAAAGAAATAGAAATAGGTAAACATAATTAATTGAATGTCATGAAAAATGAATAAAAAAATAATCCACTTCCACTGTTGGTCTTCCTCATTATAATAATAAAACAAAATAAGAAAATTCTTCCCTTACATTCTTCTATATTCTTATGGAATTTCCTTGCTATAATAATGAATAAATAATAATTTTGTGTTTTTCTGAAGCTTTTATTTGATACGATGATGATGATGATGATGGTGATTTTATTTTATTTTTATCTGTTATTTTAAACAGTTTAGGATGATGTAGATGGTGAAGCTTTTATTTTATTCAAATGGATTGGATAGAAACTTTTTATAAAGTCGAAAAGAAATATCATAAACGATAACAGTTTAATGTTTATTACATTTTCATTGATAGAGATACATTGGTGGTGATTTATTTATTTAAAAAAAAAAAATTAAACTCATAAACATTCACCACTTGCATCTGTTGTTTTTAGTTCTTAAATAGTTTAATGAAAAATGTTTTTATTATTAAGACATTCTAAAGTGTTAAAGTTCATTGTTTTCTATATTTAAGCAGTTTTTAAACGCTAAATTTTATTTATTTGATATCGATTTTGTTCTTTATAAGAACTAAACAACTCTGTTTCCAATAGTGATGGGGTTTTTATTGTGATTATTTATTTTCTGCTTTTATTCACCCAGAGATTAAAAATTATTTATTCATTTTTTTCTTCTTGTTTTTATACTTTCGCTGTTTTACTTATTTGTTTGTCTTCTTTTGAAATCAGGTCACTCAACTGAATTAAATTTTGAATAGAAAAAGGCAAAACAAGAAAAGACACCCAAAACCGCCTAGAAAATAAATCATTTCACTTCGTTTTCATTATTTCGAAGAGCTTTAATGCATCAACTAAATAAATTTAAAAAAAAAAAACATTTAATTTAAAGATAAATGGGGCAAGTGTACCAAATGAATTAACTTAAATAAAGATCAATGATGGAAATTTTTTTAATAAAATTAACAAATAAAAACACTCTTGAATGGTTGAACTCATTTGCCTTTTTTGTTTTTTAAAACAATTATTAATGAGCATTTTATTATGAAATAAGAAAAAAACCACTTAACTTTGTCTTTCGAAATTAAAACAAAACAAAAACATTAAAGAAAACAAAAGTCTCAATTTTAATTTGAAAAAATTAATTTATTTTCTTTTATTTTCTATTTGCCGGATAAACAATGAGCTTTCTGTTGTTGATTTTTTATTTTGTGTGTGCAAAACATATAATAGCAATTTTGAATGTAATGAATATGAATTTGTTTTTATAGAGAGAAAAAGAATAAAATGAATGAAAGAAATAACGAAATTCGATACCGTAATAACAAAAGAGAACATTAATTCGATATTATTTGTTTGAATTTTTCCAAAAAATAAATAATTTAATTTCCCCATAAATTATCTCTCATCTCAATTTTCTTCGTTTTTTTATTATTTTATTTTCATTATTTTGCCAATCTAATTATTTATTTATTTAATTTTGTGCTTTTTTTTTTTGTTGATACAACTTAAACAGCCAATAAATGGTAAAATGCGTTGTTATTATCTTGTTCCTGGAAATTTTTCATTTCGAGGAGAAATACTTTAATAAAACATTAAACTCATATTACAAATGTTTATGCTTACAATTAATTATATATATAACAACGAGCTTTATGATTTTCATTTACATTTATCATTGGCTTGATGAGCTTTAATTAATTAAACCACCTGTAAGTTCGCATTTAATAAATTTACTGCCATTCACATTGTAATTAGATGGAAAAAATAATCTACTATATAGAACTATGACCATTATGTTGTAAATAAATAAAACAGAATTACACCTGTACTACACATACAGTTGAAACATCAACAAGTTGTTTGTTTGATCATCAAAATCTGTTCAGAAAAAGTATGTTTTTTGTTAATAATTTATAAGGTTATTCGGTGTTTTTTTTTATCGAAAATTAAGTCTTAAGATAGGCAGCAGCAGCAGCAGCAAAGTATCAGCAAAGAAGATAAACGGCAAGAAAAACTTTTTCTTATGAATTTTTATAATAAAGTTGGAAAATCTTTTAAAAGGTGGTGAAAACCTTAAATTAGGTGGAAAATTTATTAAGAATTTTATTTATATTATATTTTATGATGGTTAAAGGAAGATTCAAAGAATAAAGAAAATTAAGGCAAAGTGATTTTCGGTACTCAAAGTATGTTTTTCTTTTCAAAAGAATTGATCAGGTGTTTTTTTTTTAGAAATTGTTAACATTGTTTTATAAATTTGATTAACAAGATGAACATCACTTTATGCTAGGACAATGGAGAATATTTTTTAGAAAATAAAAATATAAATTTATAAATAATTATATTTGCCTATGCTGTAGTGAGAAAATTCCTCAGAGAAACCAATGCAACGAAATACAGAAACCTACAGAATTATTAAAAAATAATAAAATAAGAAAAACCACCAAAGAAACAACAATAATCAATTATTAATCAAAATTTTATCTTTCTTCCTGTGAAAACTTTTCATAATTTTAAGATAAATTATTAAATATATAAGTATATTCAGGTGAAAAACTAAGGTAACAAAAAGGATACCACAAACATAGTATTAATAATTTTCTTATAAAAGTTTTTCCATAAGAAATATTCTAAATATAATAATATTTCTTGTGCTTTTAAGCTGCTTATTTAACTTAGCATAAAAAGTGGCAAAGGAGGTATTAACATTCTAATTTTTTACTTTAACAATTATATCTCTGTTCATTTATTTAATTTATTCATTACTTTGGTCTGCCATATTTTTAAATTTAAATAAAAGAACGTTCACGTAGCCATTTTCTTTGTAAGATTAATTTTTTTGTCACATTTTTTGCTTACTTTTAATTAAATATTTCTTAAGTGTGAATACTTTTACTGAAAAAAGTACACAAAAAAGGCAAATAAAGTAGAAAAATAGTTAAAGGTCAACATTAGCCACTTATTGCCTACATTTAATAATAATTATTTTTACTTTATTGCTTTTTTTCAGTCAATTCACAGTACACAATATCAATAAAAAAGTAACTTAAATTGAAATTAATCTACAGATAAAAAAAAAATCAACCATAAAACGCACCTGTAATCAACATTCGTTTCCTTTATTATTATTATTATTTTTTTTTCCTTGATTATCATTAATTGCTACGACGTTTATTGTGTATCACAACAAGAAAAACAAGAATAAAAAATAACTTTACAACCTTTCCTAACCAGCTAAAAAGAGTAATAAAAAATTAATTAATAATAAAAAATTGAAGTGAATTCTTCAACCCCTATTATAAAAAACACGGATAATGTACATTTTGAATTTTTTTAAAATAAAATTCTCACAACCAGGTGTTTTTATTTTATATTTTTTTATTAGCAAAAAAATTTTATATTTTAATTAGAATTGAATGCTTACCTGTTCAATTTTTGTTTTTTGTAACACCAACGCCAGCATATTTTAGTTAAAGATAAGGAAATTGCTTTAAACGAAAAATTTGCTGTGACTTAGTAGTGCCCACATTATATTATTTATGTTTATAAAATATGTCTTGAATTAAATTTAAAAAAAAACCCTTAACCGCGACTTAAACAGGTATTATTTCCTTATTAATCCTTCATTAAATTTTTTTTAAAGTGTTTGTTATGTTATTTCTCTGTTTGGCAGAGAACTTAAAAACATCAATCAGAGAAAAAAACAACAAGCACCCAATGTATAACTATAATAAGAAAATAAATAATAATAATAATAATAACAATACCCAGAACATAACTAGGGGTTGCAAAGTATTTTTATATTATTGATGGGAAAAAAAAAATACTTTTTAACATTTTAACCACTTTTAATTCGGTTTTATTTTTTTGTAGTGTGTATATAGAGAAACATAAATATAACATAATATTTAGAAATAGAATAGAATGGCATTAATATTATATGAGACTCAAGTCACCCCTATGTTCTCACGTAGTATTATTTTTATTTTTAAATCCGCATGCAGTACGTTTATCATCTGCCTTTTTTTTATATTATTATTACTGTTGTATCGCAATAATTTGCTGTTTTTTGTATTATTATTATTATTATTTTTATTGCTCTGTTGATTTTACAGTCCTATACAACTCACCCAATATTCTAAACGTTTGACTCTACTATTCTTCTATACAAGAACATCGAATACAGTACAGTAAAACATAGTAATAATTATAACAATATAAGTCAAGGAAAAGGTAGTAATAACAGTACTGTGCCCTACTATTATTAATTATAATGTGGATAATGAAGAAACATTTAAAAAGTATCAAAAGGTTTTAATAATAATTACTTGTAGGTGGAAATTGTTAATTAGTTTAATATTTTTGTTACCTTAAAGTTGATTTTTAGTAATTCTTAAAGAGTATGTTATTGTAGCAGAACGAATACGGTTTAAGGGTGTAATCGAGAGGGTTTTTAATCCTTAAAATGACTATTATTGTTATACAGAAAAAATTTGTATTTTTTTTTTTGGCAATCAGAAACAACTGGGTGTTGTCGCCTTTAAAAATAACCCCACAATCTTGCGAAAAGGTCGTCAGAACCTTTTTTTTTGTGTTATCTTATTTTTTTTCTGTATTTATTTGTTTTTCTAGCTTAAATATCTTAACTATTTACTCTGTGTTATATATATATATTTTATTATTATTATTTGGAGTATTTTATTTTCTCTTTCAAAAGTGATACGCTTCATCACTTTAGGCATAACGCTGCAAGGCGGTTAAAATAAGTAAATAAAAGCAGAAAATTAAATGATACTAAAAGATGACTAGTAAAAATAAAGAATTTATTCTAAGAAATGAAAATAAAGTAGAGAAGCACAGATGATTATTGGAGAAAAAATGTTTTTATTTTGTTGTAGCAACGATTAAAGTAATTAATCAAAAAAAAAATCTTCCTATTTTTCTGTCAATTAATTTAATTACTATTTAATAGATTTTCACCAACAAA
Organism: Ptychoptera contaminata; assembly: GCA_963942525.1. Taxonomy (NCBI): domain Eukaryota; kingdom Metazoa; phylum Arthropoda; class Insecta; order Diptera; family Ptychopteridae; genus Ptychoptera; species Ptychoptera contaminata. The sequence continues at coordinate 34,813,341 of OZ012638.1, read as the reverse complement.
AATAACAATTAAATGTATCAAATCTGTAAAAATGCAAAACACAAAAAAAGAGAAAAATTCCTATAAGAAGTAAACATCGTGAAATTTGAATAAAAATCAAAATAAATTTTTTCCCCCTAAAAAATAGTAAACATAACCAGCTATTTATAAATAAAATTGAGTTATTTATTTATAAATTATTTATAACACTCATAATCCCTTTTTGACATACAAAATAAAAATCCTGAACTACTTTTACTCGTAGCTTTCTGCTCCTGCTATATTCAATTATGTTTATTTATTTTCTTTTATTATTAATTCTTGTTTACAGTGGATTTTTTTTTTTTTATTTGTTTTCACATCGAAAAAATTGTTTTCCCATCAGAATTTTCACTAATTGTTTAAGGGTGCTTTTAGTGTGATTTTCTATTTTCAATATTATTGCGGATATAATTACATTTGTGGGTATTTGAGTTATTTAATTAAACAGGTGATAAGCCTTCAAAATATTGTGAAACTGTTTCAATTGGTTACCTTATGACACCACTCAAGTAATAATTTAGTTTATTTTTTGGCAATTTTTCTTTTTATTAAATATTATTTTGATGGAAATGTCAAAGTCTTTAATGTAATTATTATTATTATTATTTTTATTCATGCAGATTAATTCAATAAATTAGTAACTAGAACATAATGATTGAGATGACATAAATAACAATTACCATCTGTATATAAAAAAAAAGAATTACCTTATAATTCCCAAAGATAATAATAAACTTGAATGAACAGAGTGTTAACGATAAAGAAAATAAATAAACAAATCTAATCGATTGATAAGATAATAATACTTGATAATAAAAACAGTAAATTTCGTATAAATATTCAATATTCTGTCTACCTAAATCAAATGAACCCTAAAACAAAATGTTAAATTGTCTAAATATACAAAATCATTAGGGGTATAAAAGTGTAAATCAGTGTGTCTACTTACAATCTAATAAAAAAAGGTCAAACAGAATGAATTAAATTCAGTAAAACATAAGAGCAGAAACACTTTATCAAAATTCATAAATAATTAACAACAATGTTGTAAAATAGAAGACAATAGATAATGGATGATATGGATGGAGTGGCATAAATAAAAGACAAAATCATCTACTAATTGAATTATTTTGTTAATTAAATGTTCATTAAATTAATTTTAATAGCTATTTAGGTACTCTGTTACTTTGATTTTATATCATATTTATTTTACTTTTATGTTGATTATATCAATTAGAGACAATTAAATTGCGTTAAGCAAAAAATATTTATTGTTTCCCATGACATTTTTAATTTTTATTTCTTTTACTTTATTACTAAGGGCATGTGACAAAGGTAGCAACAAAAGGCAAACAAACAGAACTGTAAAGAATAAAGAAAGAAAGGAAAAAAATTAGCACTGACTGAAGGAACAATGTAAAAATTCTTATAAAAGATAATTTTAAAGAAGCAACTTCAGGTATTCCAGGTAATTTTAAGTGTTTTTACCGTTCACTGAGTTCTTATTGAAATTTTCTTTTTCTGTTTTAGCTTTTTGCAAAAAATATTCAACAGTTGATTGTAAAGACTGCCAGCTTTGTTTAAAACGTAAGTAAGTAAGTACTTTGGTGAATTAAACAAAAATTAATTTCTAGTCGGTAGCACTTCTTTTAAAAGTATTAACACGTCTGAAAAATGTGTGCTTTTACTTTAGAACTCTTTGTAAGCAGTAATAAATCTTTAAATATTGTATTAACGTAATAACAATTTTAAATTCACCAATAAACAAATAAAGTACTTAAAAGGAACTCAGGCAACAGTAATCCACTTGTTTAACACACCTTACTTTAATAATCCCCCACGTAATACATCTCTGACTTGTTTACAAAAATAAGAATATTCTTGTTTTCTCATCTTTTTTATTAATAAAATATTTATTATAAAGCGAAATTTCTCATATTACATTGTTTATAATACTTATGTCGTTATAGAATGATTTTTTTTTTTTGCTTCGATTAAGAATACAGAAAACATCGATTTTTCATAAAAAAAATAAATTCGTACAGGATTACGATGCGAAAATATTTTTTATTTTTTTTTAAATACAAAACAAAAATAATAATAAACAATATTAAAGTCTGATAAGAATAATAAATAAAACGAAAAGACGACTCTAAACAATCAAAACAGAAAGAAAAAGGATAACACAGGAACAAAAAAAAAAATAAAATAAAATTGGGTAAACGTTGTTTTCTATGTGCATTGAGACGTGTAGATTTACCTGTGCAGCAAATAACATAACAAACAAACAAAAAAAAAAGGGTTAACGGAACGGTAAATTATTAAATACAAAAAAAAAAATATAAAACCCATCAACAAGAAAATATAACAAAATGTGAAATGAATGCGGAACTCTCCTTGTAAACAATATGCAAAAAAAAAATAATACACAAACAGCTACAGCAGCAGCAGCAGTATCAACAAAAGGTGAATGAAAAGGAGCAAAGAAAATAAAAAGGATATACGAAGGCAGAAATATAACTGATTGTAAATGCGGATAAAAGGATAATTGAAAAGTTATTCCCACACTGTGTCATGCGTGAGATTGTTATTGGCATGGGTATTAAACTGTACTGCTTTAGAAGTCCTGAGCAGAGTTTAAAGAGTTGATTAAATTGTTTTTTTAAAGAACTATTTTCTCACCCACGAAACACAACCGAGACTGTACTGTTTCATATTCCTTTCGGTATGCTAATTGTAATTATTGCTGACTTGTACACGGAACAGAGTTGTATTGTGAGGATTCACCACTCATATTTTGTGACTGGTTTAAGTACTGAAAGTTTTTTTTTTTTTTGTAAATATCGTTTATTATTCCTTCCTTGAAAACTTCCTTCCGCCTTTTTTTTTTCCTTTTATAAATATTTTACTATGATTTTACGTTAATGTAATATTTTTTTTATTTACTTCCGTTTACTTAGCTTGTGCGATGTACAGTGCTGCAAATAGCTGTGTTACGATTTTATTTGTTTTGAGTTAAAAAAAAAAGAGTAAAAACGTGATGCACGGACTAAAAAACGACTTAAGTCATCATGCTTATATAGCAAAAGGAGAAAAATAAAGTAAGAAAAATAGTTTTTGTGTAAAAATTTTTTATTCAAAAACCATAAGCTTACTGTACTTACCTTTATTACTAAACCACGGATGAAAAAGGGGTGAAAATTATCTCATTATCACCTAATTTCCATAATTTTGTATTTTTTAATAATTTTTCCAATTGACTAAACATAATACAGCGACTTGCTTGACCACAGCGTATGGTTTTTTTTTTATTTTTTTAATGAATAATGAATAAATTTACATAAAATATATATTTATTATTTAAAAACGCAGATGCAGTTTTGCAAACTGGTCAACTGTGTCCGATAATGAGGTCATTTTTTAACTATAAGAACAAAATCAAATAAAATTTTAACAAGAATGACCTGACCTCTTTGTATTCACGCGCATTTTTTATTTATTAGTACGCGTGCGCTAAACACTTATATTTACTAATTGCTACGACATAAGTCTACTTAATTGAAATGTGGTTTTCTAGATTTTTACAAACAAATCTTTGCCACGTGCTTTTATGTTAAATAAAATAATTCTTTTTCGTTTTTCTTTTTTGCATAAAATTAAACGTTTGTGGTAAAATAAATCTCCCTAAAAATTATCTAATTTTTATTAAATAAAAATCGAAAAAAAAATCAATTGAAAATGCAAAAAAAAAATAATAACAATAATAATTTATTTGTCTGTTTCAGGTTTTCAGCAATAAAAATTGAATTAAAAACAAATAATAAAGTGAAGTGAATGAGAACAAAAAAAAGAAATGGAGAAAAATTGAACAAAAACAACGCGAAATAAAGGTTAAAGTAAATAACCACGGGAAAAATAAACAAAAATTTAAATGAATTTGCATTTAATGATGTAGAAAATACACAAAGCAACAACATAAAGTAATAAAAATGGGAAAAAAAATCATGTCCTATTTGTTGCTAGTTCTCCATTTACAGATGAATAGTTTCTTTTTTTTTTTATTGAAATCGTAAACAAAGGTTATGTTTGGCAGATCAAATGCAAATTTATTGACATTTTTTTGATGTTTTTATTAATTTTTAATCTTATACATATTTTTGCAGAGTTTTTTTTTCTATTTTGCATCAGGGATTAACAGATGTTTTGGTAATAAAATATGATGTTTTTAGTTTTATAAGTCATTGCACAGTGAAGTACATATATTAATCGACTTTACATTGATATAATTTATACCTTGGCTACCTGCAAATGAACAAGTACCATAAGTAAAATGTCAAAAGTTTAGTCCAACAAACCATCACTGTAAGTAATTAGTTCTTTATTTATTTATATTTTCGGTTTTAAATTATTATTTTTATGATAATTGCACAGAAAATCAACAATAATGTCGTTGACAGCAAATAATAATAATAATAATAATAAAAATGAAAAATTCCTATTAAAAACGTAGCATAAGGTGTAGAAATTTAGGTCAAAGTTCAAATAGTAATAAATTTAACAAAATATAGCTTTACGCTAAGCTAATAATTGTTTAATTTTTTCGCTTTTTTATTATTATTTTCATAATTTTATTCGTCCTACGATAAAAATATATATATATTTATAAATAAATAAACCCCACAAGTGTGTGCTTTGTAAATAACAGAAAATATATTTTTCTTATTTTCTATGGGTTGTTGGTCTCGTATCGTCGGATTTTGACTAGCTAGAAATCGAGTTAAGCTCTTTTCTTTTTTTAATAATAATAAAAAGTACAAAAGTTTTTAGAATTTTATTTATATCTGTTAGGACTATTTTACAGAGAAAAATGACAACACCCTATTTTTGTTTTTGATTCTCAAAATGACAGCCATAAAGAATAAAAACGAGAAATAATTTTCACAAGAACAATGGCATACTACAAAATTATCGTCAATCATCAAGTTTCAAGTTATAACGTCTTGTGAGTGTAAACAATAAAGAGAAATACATTTTGTTGGTTAATTTAATGAAAATTTCTATCAAAATTTCTTTTAAAGTTCTTTAAGCAATGACTTTAAGTAAAATTTCCTCATGCAACAAACAGGACTACTCTGGCACCCTGAAATATGAATAAAATTTAACAAAATATTTAAAAAAAAAACGCATTTGGCTTTACATAAATAAATTTTGTGTTTTTTTTATTAAATAATTTCTTTTTCTTTTCCTATACAGATATATATTTTAACAATTTTATTGTTACTTTTATTTCCTATATCCTTCCCTCGTTTCTCATTAATTCACTCTTGTTTAACCCACTTAAATAACTAAATGACTCGTTTTATTTTACTCTTAACTTAGTTTATAATATAAATTTCTATATAACTTCTATTTTCATTTATTTTCTTCGTTTTTATTTAATGTTTAAAGCTTATTGATATGACTAAAAGTTAGTGAAAAGTTAGCACAAAACACACATAATAACTGAAAATTCAATATAAAAATAATTCAATAAATAAATAAAAAATAAATAATTTGGTTTTCTTTTTTTTTTTGTAGGAAATTATAAAATGACTAAAATTGTAGTGCTGTGTATGGTCTTAGTAGGCCATTTCAGCACCCCATGGACGATATGGTTTCGATCCGTTTGGATTGTAACCGGCTGCAGCGGCAGCAGCTGCCGATGATCCGTATCCTTGGGCACCTGACGGTGGATATTGTGGATTACCGTAACCAAGACTAGCAGATGTTGGACCACGATGAACACTGTCTGTTAAATCAGTATATGTTGGCTGTTGATCTTGGGATTGTTGATGATTTGTATCATTATAATGTTGTTGCTGCTGTTGTTGCTGTTGCTGCTGTTGTTGTTGCTGCTGCTGCTGCTGTTGATGTGTTGGCGACAATGATGAACTGTTTAATGAACTCGACGTTGTCGTGGATGATGAAGCAATGGGATTAACAGGTACAGCTGTTGGTGGCGCCGGATTATATGTATTTGCATAATTATTTTGTGCATGATTGTGAGCATGCGATGTTGAATGTGAATGACTCTGATGATGAGGATGATGTGCATGATGTGTGTATGCTTGGTGATGCAGGTAATTTGGTTGATAACCGGTAGACGGTACAGCTACCGGTGTTGCTGTCACTGTTGCTGCTGTTGCCCAACCCGTACTTCCTCCAGGACTTTGGCCGGGTGTTGCACATGCCATGGGCACCGGTTTAACAGACATTTCACGTTGTGCAGCACAACACTGTAAATGTGACATTAATCGTAATTGTAACGGATCCTGTATGTCCATGCCCTCCATTTTAGCCAAGTAGCGTGCTACCTCCGAAACACACTCCCGAAAACCAATCACATGATAATTCATGGCATAACGTTGTGGATCATATGCCAATGTATCAATACCTGTAATTCAATACAAAAAAAAGAGAAAAAACATTTAATTAATTTAATTTTTGTGACAAAAAAAATATAAAACCATTCGCATAGCAGTCTCACCCAACTCGCATTCAGCCAAAAAAATCAACATATTTGTCTGTTATTATATATTTACACAGACACCCATTCACCTGTTTATTACATAATCATAAATCAAGTTGTTTAATTCTCGTATTTAGTTTATTGCGTTACAAATTGTGCCACCCACTATGTGGATTATTTTATTTCACTTCAGATCAGTGAATGTTTTTTAGTTTCTTTTATTTTGTTTAATTATTTCACAATACGTTTTATACAAATATTATACATAGCAATAATGCTTCAGGTGCTTCTGCACTAAACATATTTTTCACAGAATTCTCTTAGGAAAATTATAACAATCGAAAAATAAATAATAATAAACTTTACTTCCTAGCAAAAATCAGTTATATATGCTACCGTAACATACTTTGGCCAGACAATAGTTTTACTAAAAGAACAAAATAATAAATGTGAATTTCCTTTGACCCAAAAGTAGTAATTTTTTTGGAAAATTACTCTTCAATATTATTACCGGTAAAGTTTTTGACTTTTAGTCTCACTTAGAACATTAAAATTTGTTAAAAACTTCTATTCGAATAATTACAAAAAAAAAAAAAAGGATTTATAAATTACTTCTATCATACATATTGTTGGGGAATATTTACGGAAATAAAGAAATCAATAAAATTCGTTTAACCTTGATAATAAAATTTGCAAAAGAAAATATTAATAAATATTTGTTTTTTGTTTCAATTAAAACCGCAAAAAATATATATTAAAAATTGAAAAAATAAAAATAAAATATTCGTGTCAACCAGTCACCCTTTTAGTTCCCACGTTACCACCGCGTTCTCATTTTATTATTTATTTTAATATTTTGTGTCTCTTCTATTTGTGTAATTTTTTCATTCAAACACAAAGTACTTAATATTCGTTGTAAATATGTATCGCCTTGTTGCTGCTATTTTTATCTATTTTTGTTTTAATATTTTTACTGTCAATTATTATTATTATTTTGTTGAATAGAATAATGGGGGAATCCAGATATACTAGAGATTCCCCTATTTTAATTTATTTCCATATTAAATATACAATATGTACTCGTTTAAGTCAAAGTGTTTATCACCGTTTAATTATTTAATCGTTTCGATTAATAAAAATAAAACTTGAATTTGTTTTTTTTTTTTTTGTTAAATAATTCGCTGTGCAAAAAATTGTATGACTGACAAGTGATCTGTTTTGCCAGTATTTACCCCACAATTAATTACTTTTTGATAGTTTATTTCTGTAAAAGTCACATAACATTTATTTAAACGTTTTTGAACCGTATAATAACCGCAAAATAATTTTAGAACTATATTTGAGATCCCACATGAGAATAATCTTCCAACAATAAAACTACCATCAACCACCCTTGTTGGATTTATTAACAGTGAACAATTTTTTTTTCACATAAAACTAAAAACAAAACAATAATTTCTCCGTGACTCCTTGTGTTTTATGGATAATCCACCCTTCAGTGCTCAGTACCGAATTTAATATTATTTAAACAACAAGGAAAACAAAAAAATGACATTATTAGTAGCTTGTTGATGTTATTTCGTTTTATTTGTATTACGAATAAAACTTTTTCACATGATTTAAATACGGTTTTGTTGTGGTTTTTAGCTTCCCCCTTTTTTGTTTCCTTAAAGTTCCCACACAATTTAATTCCGTTTTTATTCATTTGTTATTTTTTTTTTTTATAACCGCACAAGCACAAGGACACTGTTGGGATTTCATTTATTTTATTTATTTTAAGCAAACAATATGTTTTTCACTTATTTATTCATAATTAAGGTATTATTGAGTGATTTTTGTGCTGAATATTGTATAAAATTGATTTGTTTATTCGATTAAAAAAGGTTTTTTACAAGCTGATTAACCTTTTTTTTTGTGAAATGGTAGCAATAAGGATTTAACACTGTTTACTTGCTTATTTATAGCCTTTAACTATGACTTAATTAAGTCAATTAATTAGAAAAAAACATTTTTACGATTAAACAAATTTTTTGATCACCTAATTTAAGAACTTTTTTAATCAAATAAAATTCTAATTAGAGTAACGACTAGTTAGTTGTTTAATCCACTTTTTCGGATAAATTAATCCACTGATTGCACATAAATAAATAAATACACTTGACTTAAATAATTCTGCGCAATAATTTTAACTTTTACACAAGCACAACAGCACAATAGAACAACATTAAATGAAACTTACCTTTTGAGTTTAATGTCTTTAAGTGTTCCACAGTTAATTGTAAGATTTCTGCTTTTTCTAATTTTGCTGATCCTTGTTTCTCGTATGCGGACGGTACCAGTCGTTTTAATTCTGACAATGATAGATTTATTCGATCACGACGTTTCTTCTCAATAACACCACGACGTTTCTTTCGACTCATCAATTGACAACTATCTGATTCACCAGGTGATGTTCTGTAGAAAATACAAAATTTTGTTGTAAAATAAAATTTAAATAAAAAAATCCAAATAACTTACTGGTCTTTCGATGATTCTTCCGAATAAACATCATCATCTGACAACGATTCAGAGATTGTACGTTTTAATGCACGTGTCGTTGGTGGTGTCCATGCATTTTGTGTAGGCGGATGTGCGCCACCCGAGTATCCATAATACAATGGTGGATTGTGATGTGTATGATGCAAATGATGATCCATTGTTTTAAAACTCACTTAACTCTTTTAATTAGAAAACTTATTAAATTGTTCAAAAAAAGCACAAGTTATGTTAAAGCTCAACTAAAAAACTTTTAAAATAATTTCTATTTTCTTCCACTACACGTGACTTATCGTGTGCGCGAACGCCGTTCAACTGATAATAGTATGACGCATGTCAAACATACGCACTGGCACATGCGTTGAACGAACGTCAAGCAAACATAAATGTTTTACTTTTGTTCTCTATACATAATTCCTTCCTTTTGCATACAAATTCAAACCTACAACTAGATAAAAGTCCTAAATATATGTAGGTAGTAGACTTAGGCATTGATATTTCAGCAATCCTATTGGCTCTGTTGATGATTTCAATTCATTTCTCCAGTTATAAGTTCCCTCTCTCATTGTAGCTAGTATTCACCCTAAGCACGTAGTTTTTGATTTTTATTGGACAAAAATTAGGTTTAACCCTTAGGCATTCGTTAGACATCCCCACTTAGAATTGTTTTTAGGCAGTGTTAAACACATTAGAAACCTGTTAAACTTTGTGCATATGGCCAAACGCACGACAACATAATGCCGGTTTGTCTCTGTGGTTAATACTTTCTTATGATTTTTAAAGAAACAACTTTTGTTAACTTTAAGTCAAGTATTTAAGTAAATGGGGTTGGGTTTCTTTATTGTCGCAATATCGGTTACCAATATGTGACCTTGACCTTAAAAAAATACCATTGTAGAATTACTTTTGCTGGTGACTTAGAGCTAAGTCATATATGAAATCGTTTCTTTAAAATAAACGAGCAGCATATCAAAATCTACTTTATTTCTATTCCCGTTTAAGGTGTAAATTTAACCATTTCCAACTAGTACTTATTTTCCAAAAGAAAAAATAAAAAAACGAAAGAATATTCCTTTAGAATATTTGTGTTTACTTTCATCTTGAGTTGACGATGTAATCGAAACGAAATACGAATTTCAACGTTAAGTATTCTATTTGAAAATGATTATTGTTCTCGGTGTATAACAGAACTGTTCAAGTAACCTCATACCACCCTAATAACAATAATAATAATAATAAATAAAATTACGAAAATATTTCCCACCGTTGCGTTCATCCCTCTCGTTATTTGTTTGTCCTTTCAGCTTGCTTTATATGTGATTTTTTTTTATTATTATTATTTCATTTTCACTTTGTGTTCCGTGCAAAGTTACTACATACACGTGTCGGTCGTGTGTGAACGAACAAAAATACATACATTTCTTGTGCTATTTGATTTCCCACGATTTGTTAACGATTTAATCGCGCTGCTTCAACGATGAGTATTTTTTTTTTTTCTATTTTATTTTTAATATGTATTTCTATCGATTAAAGGAGAATTTTTATATTTAAATGGAAATTGTTTGTCCATTTAAAATGTGCAGCAGAGTGTATGCTTATTGCCTTGTAATGCAGAGAGGCGCGTGCCATTCTTAAAGAAAAAATTTCTTACCTGATGACCTAGTCTTAATAAATTCATTTTTGCTTAGCTTTAAACAACAAAAAAAAGTTCAAGTTCAGCTTTAATAATAAACTATGACGTAAAATGAATCCACTTATGGTTCTTTAAGTTTTATGTAAGACAGTATGTATGTGGACATAAGAAAACCTCTAACTGTCTCGGTTTTAATGCAATTAAAAGTCTGGCATTTCGACAAGAAAATATTAAAGTGTATTTTATCAAAGTAAAACCTAAATCAAGAAATGTTGTATGTTGTCGCCTTTAAACACACAGATTTATTTATTTCTTCGCTTTAACGTATTTATCTATCACGAAACATAGTAAAAGTTGTGTATTGTGGGTGCAATAATCACGGTATGGGAGTAATCATGGTGTCACATATGACAACAAGGGACTTTACTTAATTGTTGTTCTTGTTGCTGATGATTCTTTTTATCGATTTTATACGTATATATATTAATAATTCTTCGATTCAGGGTTGAACACTGTATAACTTGGTTTAAAGTTTTGTTTTGTCACTTTGCAAAGAAAATAAGAAGTTGAATAAGTTTTTATGTGAATTTTTGCTAAAAGTTTTATTCACACTTTAAATGTATTTTTATTTTGCTGTCATTTCAGTACTGAAAATTAAATTAATCGAAGTTTATCGTTTGGGAATTTTTCCATACTTTTATTTATTATTTGTCGGCAGCAAATTTATGACAATGTTAGTTGTAAACTCTCAATAATTTTCATTGCTTTGATAATAAATTAAGGTTCTTTTGACATGTTTTTTCTTTCTTTATTTTTGGCCTTTATTCATTATTACTTTTATTCGTCTACTGTTGTATAGGCAGCAAATTAACACTAATGACAATAAATAAGAATAAAAAGTGAAAACACTTCTTAACACGACTAAATTCGATATTTTATAAGCATAAAATGAATGAATTTTGTTTGTATGTTAATAAATTACCTTTTCTACTTGTTTTAATAAATTCTATAAATACGTTAACATATGTAAATTATTTATTTTTATCGATAAAATATTTGTTTATTGTTTGGTGTTGCGTTTGAGGGTTTAGTTTTTGTAAAAAATCACTCAATTGAGTGAAAATTGATGTTTGTATTTTGATTATCAGAGACATCTAGCTTATTTATTTATAAAAATGAATAGTTAGAATTTTAACTATTATTTAAGATATCTTAATATTTTTGTAATAATTTTATAATTTTATCGTGTCTCTAAAACAATAATTGATTAATGCTTAATTTATTTACTAATTTAAGTATAGCTTAAGGATTAAATTTTAATAGCTCGTTGCTATTTACGAAAAATCTGTGCAAATACTCCAACTATATAGTAATGTCAAATTTTAGTCCCTGAACACAATATTCTTTAAGTATTGGATGCTAGGAAAATTTCTGAATCAACTTTGAATAGATATAAAATTTGTTTTATCATAAAATTTACCTTAATTTTATCAATATTTTCATTATAAATTTATTAATCTAGTGTTTACATTGCCATCTATTTGAAATAATGAAAATCTTAATATACATTTCACTTCTAAATGGAAATTCTGTTAAGGATAACGATCAAATTTCCTAGCATTTATGAACCAAAAACCAATTAGTTTTTCATTTTTATTATTATTTATTTTTCTTCATTTTTTTTTCTCTTGTTTAATAATTTTCTTTTTCTTCAAATACAGTCTTATAATTACTTTAATCATTATTAATTTATTAAAAAATATTTATTTATTTTTTATATTAATATATTATGTTTTTTTTTGTTTTTGCCATTAATTAAATTAATTAATTATTTTGCATAATTTTTTATCGGTTATTTTTTTTATAATCTAAGGTATTAAAAACTAAATTTCTTCTTTTTTTCTTTACTAAATTATTATTATTAAATGTTTAATTATTATATTTAAATAGGGCACAAGTATTATTTGTATTCTCGATTATTTGCTTATATTTTTATTAATTAATTAATTATTTGGTTGTGGGTTTTTTTTATTTGCTTTTAATAATTAATAAAAAAAAAATAATAATAAATAAATGCAAATTAAGGTTTAGAGAAAATTAAAAATTTATTCTTTTAAACAAAACTATGGTGTAAAGGCGGCATCACGTTATAAGGGCTGCAAACAAAAACACCTTATAAACGAGATACTGCAGAATAATAGTTTTAATAAAAACGATTACCGGAGTGCAGCGTCTGCAATAAATAATAAATTACCTAATCATCAGATTGCACATTTGGCACTTTTAAAAAATTGATTAAATAATTTAAACAAACGTTAAATTTGTGACTTAATTTTTTTCAAAATACTGTTTACGATTTATTTATTTATTTTTGGCTTAAATTTTTTAATAGAAAAAATAACCGCAACCCAATCAAATCGTTAAGCTTTATAAAAATCACAAAAATAAAAGTAAATAAACCAATCAAAAAGCGTTTTATGATAATAATAATAATAATAATAATCCTGCTTAATTGCAGCTTAATTACTTTCTTTCCTTTCTATCATTATATATATATATATATATATTTATATAAATTTTCTTTTTATTTTATTTACAAATTTGTTCCTTTATTAAATTTTTAATTAATTTTTATTTTTTTTGTCACTCACTCATATGATATTTTTATTTTATATTTTTGTTAAATCGCACTTAATACGCTTTTCATTTTTAGAATTTCTTCTTTTTTTTTTTGTAAAAGATATTGCTTTTGGCGTTTTTTTATTAGAAATTTTTCTTTGCACATAATAACATCTTGTCGCACTTCTCTTTGATCTTTCATTACACTACTGCCGTTTGGTTGCCTCTTTGTTTTTTTTTTTACTTATCGGCGTCTATTTTTATATTTTTATTAAATTATTATTTAGTGTTTGTTGTCGCTTCCGTTTTGCGTCCATAGCATCTAGTATTGGTTGACGTTTTGCATGATATTTTCTCGTTAAATCATCAATTTCTCGTTCCATTTCTGAATCGATTGTATTTAGTCGATGTTGCAAATCGTCAAAACTTAAAAATTTCAACTGAAAGCAGAATTTTATTAATATAAAAAAGAAAATCGGAATGACTGAAAAACACTCACAAATTCAAAATCACCATCGACAATTGATCGTTGATATTTGTTGGCGGGATTCTCATGTAATTTTTGTTGTAAGGCTACTGCAGCTACACCACCGGGGACATTATTGCCAGGTATTTGGATCACAGGTTGAATTTGTGACCCAGACACAGCAACAGCGGCGGCAGCTGCGGCCGCCGTTACAGCGGCATGATGCTGCATTATCTGCTGCATCGCACCGAGAGCATTCCCGGTTGATATTTGATTTAATTGAAGTTGTAAATGAGATTGATACCTTTGCCGTTCATCATTTTGTTGTTGTTGTTGTGCTGGACTTAATAGTGGTGCTGTTGGCTGGATAACTGTGGGTGACTGTGCTGGCATATGTTGTTGTGCTCCTGACGATGTGACTACACCGTTTTCTTGGACATTGTCTGTCGTTGGTGGTGCAACAGTAGCTTCTGTTTTCTTGCGATCAAAATGCTCTAAAAATAGTGGCCTGTACTTTGGTTTATCAGGATTTGTATCGTGCTCTAAAAAGATGAAAATAAATGTGGCGTTAAAATTGTTCAATTAATCCTATGCATTTTGTTTAAATTACTTTTCATTGTTGAATCTTCAGAATCCGAATTAATAACCATTGTTCCGAGATTTGATTCCAATTCAACCATTGTGCCGCTATCTCGAACTAACGTTCCACAATCCAAATCATCATTATTGTCATTAATTAAATAATTTCGGGACCTGGGTTGCCCATCTGGTCCAAGGCCACTTATTCCGCCACCATTATTATCCTTATCCGGCACCAAAGTACCTGAATCTTCAGGAAATTCTTTTATCGTGCGTGAATTCAACTCACGCTGATGCTCATCATCTTCAACTTCACCCTCCAATGCCTGCTGACTAGCTGCCTGCAATTGACTTTTTGCCTGATTGATTGCCGTTTGACGATAACTCTGATTCTCCCTAATATCATACGCCTCTGCGATCATTGGATTTAAAATACTCCGTTGTTTGGAATTTTCTGAAAAATTAAAATTAACTAAAATTCAAAGAAACGGTTTTCGATTAGCAAATTAGTTCATGATCGATTGGTTCTTTGGACAAGAAGCAATTTTTTGGGGATTGATTATTTATTTTTTTACTTATAAATTCATGCTGTAACAAATCTGTAGCGGTGGCACGTCCTTCTGGATTTTTTACCAAACACAAGCTAACAAAATCTATAAACTCGGTTGTCCAGCGATCTGGCTCACGAAAAGATGGTGGTGGTTTTTGTGGGATCATGAAAATGGCACGCATTGGATGTATATCACCGTATGGCGGTTTTCCTTCGGCCATTTCTAAGGCTGTAATTCCCAACGACCATATATCAGCCACACAATCGTAACCAATTTCCTCAATTACCTAAAATCAAAAATATTATTATTAAAACCGAAAACTACACCAAGGATTTCCGTGAACAACCTCAGGTGCCATCCAAAATGGAGTCCCAATAACCGTATTCCTTTTAGCCATTGTATCTGTTAATTGTCCTGCAACACCAAAATCAGCTAATTTGGCATGTCCTTCGGAATTCAGCAATATATTTCCAGCTTTAATATCTCGATGAATTTTACGCCTCAAATGTAAATACTCTAAACCCTTCAATGTATCACAAAGGATTGTAGCAATTTCATCTTCTGTAAGAGTTTTCTTCCTAAGGCGCATTATATCAGAGACACTACCGGCTCCACAGTACTCCATGCATATCTGAATTGAAAACGAAAAAAAATTTCTTCAAATAATAAATCAGTACTCATAGGAATTTCAAAGAAACTTACCCATAGGTCACACTGTTGAAAGTAGCTTCCGTAGAATCGTACGACATACGGTGAATCGCACTGTTGCATTATAGAAATTTCCTTAATTATTTCATGCAGATCGGACTCCAGGGGCACCAATTTAATAGCAACCACTGAACCAGTGTCCTTATGTAAAGCTTTATATACAGATCCATAACTACCTTCGCCCAATTTACAAATTATATCAAATACTTCCTCCGGTGGTCTGGCTAAACTTTCCTCAGATAATTTTATTAATTCGCTAAGAAAATAAAAAAAAAAAAACAAAATTAAGATTAATTTAAAAATAGTTTATTTGACTTAACCGTAGAGTTAGTTTTAATAGAAAGTGAAGAAAATTGGCTTAAAGCCAATAAAACATAAAAACCGACAACATAAAAGTAAAAGAAAAGGAAAATTTTTAAAAATGAAAATAGGTTTTTTTTGTGCTTTTCCTATTTGTATAGATTTTGTCGCATATTTTAAACATCTGAATGTCCAGTAGGCAGTGCGTTCTCCAAAACAAACAGCTAAATTGTGAAAAAAATTTTGTTTTACAAAAACGATAAAACTTAAGTAAAGTCACATTGTAGCATTACATGCACAGTAAAAAAAACGACGATAAAATAAATCACAGGAAAAGCAAAGAAATAAAATAAAACTGCGATAAGCAAAAACGCAGAAACGTTGCTCTTATGGTTGATTGGAATGTTTTTTTCTTCCATTAATTTATTTGATATAAAAATTATAGAAAAACATAATTTAATTATTTTATTGGCAAATCGATTAATATGGCTTTGTTTTACCGTTTTGCAAAATCCATAATACGCATGCACAAACTGATTATATTTTTAATAAAAATAATAATTAAAATCGACTAGCAGTAAAGAAACAATATAAATAATAATAATTTTTAAAAAAGGGTTGACAAACTAATTAAAAAACAAAATAAACCAAAGACAGTAAAACCTCATTAATGTAAATTTAATTTTTTATACTTATTTAAGTCACTTGCACGGTATGCAAACATATTTATTTATTTTGCTAAAATAACAATTCTACCTCCAACACAACAGACAACCACCTCTGTGACACATGTATTTACAGTAAATTTAGTACATCAATGGAATGTGTAAGGTAAATACGGTGATAATAGCAACATTAATAAATAATAATAAAGCAAATAAAGTGGAAAAACAAAACACGCGATATAGAAAATCAATAAAAATTATTAATCGATATTTTTTATATGCAGAACTAAGAAGAAGAAGAAAATAAAAACGGCAAAAGCGAAAAATAAAATTTAATCTATAGTTTCAGGATTAAAACGATAAATATTTTACATTCTTTTACTTTTGGTGTTTCGTATTTAATTCAATTAAATGTTTCTGCTTTTTTGCTTTAAATAAATTAGTCATGATATTGTTTTGAATTACTTGTTATTTGTTGTGCATTTTTCGTAATTATAAACAACCGACAATAATAATAGCAACCACAAGAACGACAACAATAACCAGGAATGTCAGTTAAAATGTGTTTTTAATTTTCTCTTTATTTTTTTATCAATAGAACTGGGGAAAAATACATAAAAATAAATTTTACAGTAATGTGACTTTAATTTAAAGTCATTGGTTGACGTAAAATGGGAAATTATTTATTTAAAAATAAATAAAGATTATATTAACAGGAATCTACTGTTTTTATAATGCAAATTCACGTATTGAAGAAAAACATCAGCAACAGTATTGGCATAAATAATTTAAATAAATAGCAAAAGAAAACAGCAGGTAAAAATAATTTCTTTAATTAAATTTTTAATTTAATCATTTTTTAACGAGTTTTTAGTTGATTTTTGGCAAATAAAATTCCAACAAAAGGAAAAAGAAACAACAAACGTCTAGTCGTTACAAAGTCTAGACAACGAAAAATGAGCAAAAATATGGTAAAAAAATATTTTATTCTCTTAATTTTAATTAGTAAAAATAATTATTTTTTAATTTTAATTCTATTTTCATTCATTTAATATTATTATCAATATAATATTTATAAAAATGTAGAAAATTTTTTTTCAAATTTATTTTTTAGGTTATGTTATGATTCCATTTTTTGACATTTCATATGTAACTTAAGATTCGGAAATGAACAAACAAAAAAACACCGGAAAATTAACTTAATTTTAATTAATAATCTATTTATTTATTAAAGATACCTTTTTGTGGTCGACATAATGATTTGTTATTAAAAAAATTAAATTTTTCAATTAAAGAAAAGCAAAATTAAAGTAAAAATAATTTCCTCGGAAACTTCTCTACTTAATTACTGATTATCCGTGCTTAACACAATTATTAACGTTTTTTTCACTTCTAATTTTTCACTTTATTTTAAAACAAATAGATCTTTCTTTTTCAGAACATTTTCTACTTTTCTTAATTAAATTTCTTGGCAATTTTTGCACTTTGATATCAACACTTTACTAGTTATCATTCAATGAATAACCACAGAAAAATAATATTTAATCAACACAAAACAATTAATTAAATTTATTATATTTGAAAACAATAAAATAAGAACTGAAATTCTTATAATAAATAAATAAAAATTAAAAAAAAAATAGATTTTTCTTCAACTCAATTTTCATTCATTTTAAGCACATTTTCTTGTCGTATTTGAACCAATAAAATTCCTTACAAAAAAAAAACGGAACAAACATTAAAAATCAATAAAAAAAAAAACTAAAGTAAATAACAAAAATTTAACTTAATTTAATTAAATATAATTAATTTTTATTTATATATCACTCGCTAAGTCACTTCTATTTATTCTTTTGTCATTTTTTCTCCTTTTTTTTAGCACTTTGACTGTTTTGCTTCTTTCGAGAAATAAAAATAAAAAGAAATAATAATTCTATAGGGATTTTGATGGAAACAATTGGCAGC
Source organism: Ptychoptera contaminata (assembly GCA_963942525.1). Classification (NCBI taxonomy): domain Eukaryota; kingdom Metazoa; phylum Arthropoda; class Insecta; order Diptera; family Ptychopteridae; genus Ptychoptera; species Ptychoptera contaminata. The sequence continues at coordinate 34,794,791 of OZ012638.1, read as the reverse complement.
AATGTGTTCTGGATACTCTGTGGTGAATAAAGCAAATATTATTGTAGAAAAAGTGTCTACAATTACTTAGTAAGGACATAAACCGTAAGTACAATTTCTTTAAAATTACACTTAAAACATTTTTTTTTTGTCGTTATTTACGAAATTAATTACATTTAAATAAGCTCTTTGAAAATAAAATAAAATAATAAATAAAAATCGTGTAATGAATATTAATTAAAAAAAAATAGTCTTCTTTTTCAGTTATTTATTTACTTAAGAGCAATACAAGTTTTTTTTTTCTACGTATATATTTAAACAACCTTTTTATTTTCACACAAATGCAAACGACGCAGTTAATTTGACTTAACTTAAGTAAGAGCAAAGTGATTTTCCTTTGTTAAATTTATTGTTTCAGTGTGTATGTTTAATAATAAACATTTACGTTTAGTCCATACCTGTGAAACCTGTTCATACAAAAGGTAGAAAAATATTTAATAAAACACAAAAACAAACAAACGTATTTTAAAATAAAGAAAGAAAATAATAATAATAATAATAATAATAATAATAATAATAATAATGTTTTTAAGCAACTAGCGTTTGCGCTGTTTTAAATATAATTTTGCTGTTCAATTTATTTATTTTTTATTAATTATTTTTCTATTATTGTTTATATATATATATATATATAGCTTAAGCCAACACGACTTATTTGTTTAAAGTGCAGTTAAATACCTTTAGGGTTTTATAATTATTAATCTAAGCATGTTTAGAAATAGATATTTGGAAATTTATTTCGATTTTATTTCTGTATTAATTTTCGTAGAAGAAAACATTTTTTTTTTAAAATAAAACAAAAAGAAAATACAGAGAGTATTTTTGTGTAAGGTGAACAGGAGAAATAAGGATATTTACCTGTTTTTACTTAAATTTTTATTTTCATAATTATTGTACCTGTATTTTGGATTTTATCTCGGTATTTGTTTTATTTTTCATTGTTATGTTTGGTGTGGCTGGCGCATTAAAGTTAAGTACACTGCGCATACGCAACAAGTGTACTCTCTTTATTTTATTTTTTTATTATTAATTTTAAATGACGTCATTGTATTTTTTTATTATTTTGCGATGTCTTACTCTGCCTCTAATAAGGTTTTTGTTGATTTTTTTTGACTATGGAATTGGCTAATTTTCGCATAGACAACATAAAAACGACGACTAATAATAATAATAATATTAAAAAAGTGACTTAGCTCTCTGTAAACCAAAAATAAAAACAAATCTAATTTTGTGTAGGCAGGCTTAAGTCTGTTTTTTTTTTTTTTTGATTTTTGTTAATTTTAGAATTAAAATTAGAAAAAAACAGAAATTTTTTTTGTTGTCGCTTTTTTAATTAAATTAAATCGTGTTTTTATGATTAAAATAAAAAAATCTTTAAGTCACACAAAAATACAAACAATACTAATAAAATTACAGTTATAGATTTTATTCTTATTTTTATTTAGAATTTATGTAATTTATTAACTTGTTTCGTTGTATTGTAATAATTTTTAGTACTTAAGTTTATCATTATTATTATTATGGTAAGCTGACTTAGTTAAGCTAATATATTATGTAGGAAATATTTCATATACATCGCGACATTAGACATTTTTTTTTTTGGTTTTTATTGATTTTATTCGCTTGTATTTTAGTTTCTGATAAATTTTTGACTTGATGTTAACATTAGCGTAACTAGCTACTACTTAGCTTAACTAAAAGTTTATTGATTTATTTTATTCTTCACTATAAAAAAAAAAATCCTATAAACAGTAGAAAAAAATACTTCTTCGCTGCATTTGTAGTTGAGTTAAGTCATTAAATTAATATATTTGTTGTTTTGTTTTATTAATTCTATTTGCATGCAGCATAAAAATACACTTCTCTTGCAGCAAAACAAAAAAAAAAACTGTACAAAAGTCTTGTCTTGCATTTTATTATTCTTATGGGTTTGGTGACTTTAGCATATTTTATATTAATATAAAAAACAAACAAATTGATTTAAGCTTGTGTAAGAAAAATACAATAAATGAAAAATTATTTTAACACTGATGACGATGACTTTTAATAAGAATTTTTCCATGAAAATTAACTCAAATTATCATGAAAATGATTCACATTATAATATATATATATATATATATATATATATATATATATATATATATATATGGCGCATGTCTAAAATACTTTAATTTAATTTTTATAAATAAATTAATTTTTCATCTGTTTTTATTTTTATATTTTTCTTCTTTTATTTATTCTATTAATTTTAGTTAAATTAAATTTAAATTATGTTTATTTTTAGTTAATTTTTGTTTTTCTGTACAACTTTAGTAGCTTGCGAATGCGCAACAAGTATTTGTGTGTTTTAAAAAAAAAAAAAAAACATTATGTAGCTGAGTGTATAAGTTGGTAAAGTTAACTTATGCTAAGTAAAGTAATGTTTTATGCGAAGTTATGTGTTATGTAAAGTAATTTAAATATGGCTGCGATTGCGCATATTTTATTTTATATTTTTACGACTTAAGTACATGACTTAACACAGAGAAAAACTGAGTGAAAAATTATCGAATAAGTATTGGTTATTTGACGCTCTCATTTGACTCTCAAATAGGGGAAATTTTGTACTACTTAACGACAATACTATGTTGCTTACAAGTGTTATTAGAAGTCAATGAATAACGATATACATGACTCGCTATAACATTACAGCGGTACGGTATATAGTAGTTATTCCAAAGCAATTTAATTGCTAATTAAATTCACATTTAAATTATATTTAGTTTAAATTACGCCTAAAATATATTTTTTTTATTATTTAGTAATTTTTTTCTATTGTTTCATACATATAATTATGTGGAATTTATGTTTTTAAATTTTAATTTAAAAATTATATCAAACCAACACTTGTGCATCGTTTAACTCACTCATTTGATTGCGTTTAAAACCTAACAAATTCCTTCACTAGTATTGGTCATAATTATTTCTCCACGCTCTCTCATTTCATTCGATTTATTTTTATTGTTTTTAATTATAATTACAGAATTCTATATATAAATATATATAGAGGATGGAAAAATAATAAAAATTACCTTTTTCCCTCTTCTTCATTTATTTTTTTTCATTCATTCAAATTTTCAGTTCAGTAAAATCAGTTGTCGGTATAAGACGTTTCTCGTCTTATTGTGAAGTTTTTTTTTTTTTTTTTGGTCGAAAGTCCGTGTTGTTGTTTTTTCTTTATTACTCTCTCTCGTCTCTGCTCTGATCGTCTTTAAAGAGATTTGTTTTTTTTTTTTGTTAATATTTTAATTAATTTTATTCCTGTTTGGATTTAATTAAGCAAAAAAAGAGAAGAAAATTCGTTAATTTTTCATAAAATTAAATAAACGAAAATAAATTTAATAATTTTCTATGGAAAATTAAGAATTAATAAAAGTGTTTGTGTCTTTGCTATATAAACAAAATGGTGTTGATTGTGTAAAATTTTCTATGAAATAAATATTTAAAAAAAAAATAATTAATTTAATTAAATTTAACTAACAGAATAAAAAAAATAATAAATAAATAAATAAAAAAAATATTGTTGAATGACGTCAAGAGCAGGAAAAACTAAAAAAGGAAAAATCAAAAATAATTTATGAGGAAAATTGTGATTTTCTCTTCATTGTTGTGCTGCTGAGTTAATTTCGTTTTTTTTTTCTTTTCTTTTTTCTAATTTTGTTAATTTAATTAATAATTAAAAATATAAATTGCCTTTTGTGAATTTGTGTGCCTTTTTTTTATAAAGAAATTAAATTATCAATAAAAGGAATTTTTCGATAATGACTTTGATAAGAAATTAATTTGAATAAATTACATATCTATAAACGGTATTTTGTCGCCATTTTATTATTTTCAAATTTTATCAAAGTGTTTACGTTAATTAATTATTATTTTAAAAAGTTTAAGAATTTTTTTCTTATAAATAAACATTACAAATGGTCAAAATGGAGACAAATAATAATGAAGCAGAGAAAATAAAGCAGGGTAACTTGGTGGTCCGTATTGATCAGGATTCAGATGATAATTTACAGGCACTATTCGATAGTGTTTTAAAACCGAATGACTCAAGACGTCCATTACAAATACCATTGCGTATGAGAAAATTACCGGATTCATTTTTTAATCCACCATCGACTGGATCAAAGTCACCGTCCGTATCACATTCACGTGAAAATTCAGCAGATTCCGCTTTTGGTTCTGGTACAACAACAATTGGTGGTGGTGTTAATGTAGCCGCTGCTGTTGCAGCTGGATTACAACAGGCAAATCGTTTACCAATATCACATTTACGGGCACATAGTAGTCCAGCATCTTTAGAGCAGACATACGCAGCTGGATTAAAATCCCAGCGTCAACAGCAACAACAGCAGCAGCAACAACAGAATAATAATGAAAGTGTTGGGGGTGGTAATAGTACAACAGGTAGTGCTAACGGTAATAATAACAATAATAGTGGCGGTTTATCACAACCAAATTTACAACACGTTCATGGTAAACAAAGATCATATGATGTTGTCAGCGCCATACAATTACAAGATGAATTAGGTGATTTGCCAGCCGGATGGGAGCAGGCAAGAACCGCTGAAGGACAAATTTATTATCTTAAGTGAGTAATTGAACTGAAACTCTACTTGATTATTTATTAGTTTTTATAGAAATATATATTTTTCTTGTCTTGCTAGCGATATGACTTACGTTAACGACTTAAGTCGTCTTGTCACATAAATATGATAGTTATTAATCGCATTAAATAAAAACTTTAAACAGGAATAATTAAGCTAATTAATTACATTTAAAAAAATTAAAAAACAGAGAAAAGAATAATCATAAAATAAAATAAGAAAACATTTTAATTCCAAGAAATATATACACAAATTGTTAATTAATCTGCGCTGTTGTTGGATTACTTAAGTAATGTTTGTCTTTCCTTCTTTTATTATTATTATGCTGAAGAGTTGTTTTCTGCTGAACAGGAATTTTCATATTCTTCTTTTTATGTTTTGTTTTTCTTTTTTGAATTTATTCTGTGACTTTGCAATATAAAAGTTATATACCAGGGATGTAATTTGTTAGCCAATGCACTTGCACAGTTATCTGTTTTTGTTTTGTTATTATTTTTTTTTTAAACATTAAATACGTTCTTTTGTTTTTTGCGTTTACAATTTTTAAGCTGCGCGAGCATTATTTTTTTTTTTTTAATTATTATAAAAAACGATTTATATTATTCTGCGTTTGCGTATTTTTTTTTTCTTACTCTGTTGTATCTGTGATTTTTTTTTATATTTATTTGGTTGTGGTTGGGTTATTCTTATTTTTTATTATCTTTAATTCGTTTTTTTTTTTAAGTCGTCTTCGATGTTTTCATTTCTGTGTGTGTTTGTGCAGTGAACATACTGATTACTTGTAATTCTTTTTACCGTCATCAGCGACAGATAGTCATTTGTGACAATAATCTGTAATTATTTTACCTGATACTTGACTTAAGTTCTGTTGCTACTTTTATTGCTTTGTTTTATTAACATTTTTGATTAAGTTTAACTAAAGCTTTTCTCTTGTTTTATTATTCTTATTGGAAATACATTTTGAAAAATAATTACATATATTTATAATCAAACTACGCAAGTAATTTGCTGACGTTTTTTATGTTTTGTTCTGCGGTTTTTTGATAACTTTGTATTTTTTTTTTATTCCGAAAAATCTAATTTAAAACTGATTCACTGTATGGAAATAGTTTCATTCATATTTTATATGTTGTATTAGCAAAAAACTGCAAGCATTGATACAGTTTCTAAGCGCGATTTTATTATTTTTCTTAGTACATTTGCGACTAGCCTGTTATCGAAGCTTAAACACTGTTAAAAATAGTTAAAATTTAAACGATAGCTTTCGATGTGATTAACAATTAATTAATGAGCTAACTAAGGTGTGTTTAATAATAATTTAACTAAAAAAATAAAAGAAATATTTGTTAAAAACCGTCTTATATTATGTAAATTGAACTAAATAACCATAATTATGTAACTGGAATCGCGTCTTTAATTGAATTAATTAATAATAACGAATTTTTTCTGAAGATTCATGAATATTAAGAAATAAACAGAAAGCAACACCTTCTTTATAATATAAATAAACCTGAGTATAAATCTAGTCGCTTTTTTAATTAATTCCTCTGTATTATGCCTTCATTAATTTTCTAGTTGACAACAACCAGTTCTTCTTCTTGATTTTACTTATTTTTATTTATTTTTATCAACATAAACCTCGTGCTAAGCTATTGGATAACTTGCCAAAAAAAAAAAAAATAATTTCAGTAAAACCTGCTAAAGGACACTTAATTTTTGCTGATAGTTCAAGGAAATTGATTTTTGTTTTCAAAGTTTTTGCGAAAACTTTTTTATGCAAAAAAAATAAATAAAATAAATTAAGTGACTTTCGAGGTTGTTTAGTGATTTTTTCGTTTGTAACAAGAAACTGACTTTCTTTAAAAAAGAAGAAAAAAAAGTTTATATTTTATTTTCGCTGAGCAGAAAAAAAAAAACGCTTAAAGTTTTTTTACTTTACGGATTTATCTTATTTTGTTTTCGAACAAATATTTTCTTAAGCAAACAAATGAATTTTACGTACAAAGTGGCGAGCGCGTGTGTCAAATGTTTATTCATTAAGTTTTTTTTTCTTATTATTATTATTATTTCTTTAAAATATTTTTATCAATAGTTTTTATTATTTTCTCAATAAAATTAGTATATTTAATGATGACTAGGAAATAAATAAACTAATACTAGTATTTGCGTTGAAACGTTACAGCAACACGTGTATTTTTCAAAATTAATTAATAATAGAAAAAAGTCGTTAGAAATTAGTTGAAAAATAAAAAAAAAACAATAATAATTTATACTTAAATAATGCTGTTTCTGTTTAACTGTTTAATAAAATAAATCGTATTGTCAGACGTTTTTGCTGTTGTTTTCTTCAACGTTGCTTTGTTTTGTGAATTGTTAGCACAAAAAGGAAAAGCAAGGTAGCAATTGTTGCTTTTAAATGACTTAAAGCAGTTATTTCAAACAGAAAAACGGTTAAACCATTAAACTGAAGAAATGCGTTTCTTCAAAGTCCTTAAATATAAATATACTTAACCTTTTTATCCTTCTCGTTAACAACAAGGTTTCTTTTTTTTTTAAGTAAATGTTAACTTAATCAACATTGATAATTACATTTCAGTTAGTTTATTGTTCTTTACTATTTTTCTGTTTTCTGCAACAAATAGAGGTAAATGGCAACAGCAACGGATTAGACAACAAAATGATTTTTTGTTATTTAAAAATCGTGTCGTTAACATTTATTTTATTTATTTGTTTCATTTAACAAATCAAATCGCGTGGCTTGGATTTGTTTTCTGAATTAAATACAAAAAAAAATGTACAAACTTTGTTTTATTTTCTATATAAAATTTTATGCGCAGTCAACTTAATAACGAAAAGCAATAATAAAATACAAATTCATCCATTGCGCTGTTTTATTTTATTTTTATTATTCGTTTTTGTGTTTGTTGCGCATTGATTTTAATTAATTTTGTGTTATTTTTGCTGGCTTGACTGGTCATCCACGAAAAAAAAAAAAAACAGAAATAAGCGGCAGTAATACCAATAATATTAAAAAAATAAATAATTAACTTTTATAAAGGTGTGTGTATATATTTTTTTTGTTAAACAGAGATAAATAGATAAATTCGCCAAGGCCGTTTAATATAGGAAATTTTACCTTGGGGGAAATGTCGTTTTTTGTCTCACTTAAATTAAATAAAACAAAAAATTATTCGCGTTTTTATTACGCGGTTGTGTGTATATGAGTATTTGTTTTTATTTCAATTCCTTGTATACAATTTAATTTAATTAATTAAACTGTTGTTTTTATTTCTTGTTTACCTGAGTTTTGTCATTTTTGCAACGTTGAATAAATTTGTTGTAACGTTTTTGACGACAGTAACTTGTTTTTATATTTTTAAAGTTACTTAGCTCCTACTAGTATATAACCACTGTCGCCATTCCTTTACTGCTTAAGGTGGTGCTAATTTGTAATAAATTTTTTTAAACAGAAAGTACAAAGAAAATTCCATAATCAATGTGTTTTAATGGATACTGAGGATAAAGAAAACTTTATAACAACTTAAATCAGTTAAAACAAAATTAAGTCAACTAAAGCTGTGCAATACATAAAAATCACCAGTCAGCTGTGGTGATAAAAACGAAAAAAAATATTAATATTTCTCTCTAAAAATATTTTGACAATCATTTATCTTGGCATTTTTTTTTTCTTCTGTTCCTCAATCAAATAAATAAACTTCTATGAATTTATTTACTTACGCTAAGTAACAGGTGCTTCAAAATTAAAACACTTTGATAGTGTTTTTTTTTTATAAATAAAATTGATTTGACTGTACAAAATAAAAAAGAAAAAACCTATCTTAGCTTTGACACGTCACGTTGCCGTCATTATATATAAAAAAAAATTCTTTATTTTCATTTATTTAATTAATTAATTTTGTTGATATTATTTCGCCTGGTTCGTTGGTTGTCGTTTTTTATTCAAATTTTAAAAGTTTCACACAGAAAAAAATAATAATAATAATAATAACGTTAGATTAGTAGGAGTGGTGGTGGTTTTGTGAATTGACTTAGAAAAAGAGGTGGAAATGTGACTTAAGTACAACAAGTTTTTATTTTGTATTTATTTCCGTATTTTTACTGTTAATCCCCTGCTTATATATTTTTATATAATTTACTTGAAATCCTCGACTTCTTTTTCATTATTATACTTTTATTTATTAATCCAGAATTTATTTCAAAATGTTCTTTTATTTGCTAATTTTCTTGGCTTAACTTTTTTAGTATAAAATTCGGACTTTTTAATTATATTATCAATATTATTTGCAATTATAAATCAGTCTCAAATTATTTAAGTGTCATTCGCTGCATATTTTTCAACAAAAAATTAATAAAATCATCTTAATTCACTTGTTTTTCTACGTTATTTAAATTATTATTTCTACCTTTTTTCGTATCTGTTTTTTTTATTTAATTATTCACATACTAAGTACTTTATATTTATTTTATACAAAAAATAATTTAAAACAGAATAATTATTATTATGTTGATTTTTCTTTAAAGTAAGAATTTTAAAGTAAAATTTGATTAACAAAAGAAGAAGTAAAGTAAAGCGACACCACCAGCAGCAGTAGCAAGTGACTTTCTTATTTTTAATATGTATATTTGTCATTTGTTTTTTATTCAAATATATTTTTTTTTTTGTTTTATTATTTAAATTAAGTCATTGTACTGTTTTTTTTTTGTTTAAGTCACTTTACGGATACATATTTGTATGTTTTTTAGTTTTTTTTTTTTCTTTTCTTCTCACTTTGTTTAGGATTTTTTTATTATACATTTATTCATTTATTTATTTTTTGCTTAGATAAAATGACTTAATTAAGTCAGGTTAATGTTTTACTGTGATGTTTTCTTTTTCAAATGAAGTCGGTGTGTTTTTATTTAAATAATTTAATGAATAACGTTTATTTATTATATGAAAAATTGATTTAAATTTTGTAGTTAACTAAGGTGGTTGATATTTGGCTTAATAGTAATGTTTTTGTTTGTGATAATAAGGTTGTAATCCAGTTTCCAGTAAATATCACTTTGCTTTTATTTTATATTTCCTCATGTAATGTTACTTTATTCGTGTTTCTTTACTAAATAACGTACAAATTTGATAAATAATTTGACAACCTTTAAATAAAATGATTAAAAATTGTTATAAATAAACTTTTTTTTACTATTATTATTATCTTTATTATAATATAAATTGACATTTGTTTTATATTTTTTAATTATATACACACATATATATATGTATAGTTAAGGAAACATCGTCTTTTTTTCTCTGATAAGATTTCTAGTTTTATTTGCTTGTTCTGTTGTAGATAATATTTATTATTATTTTATTACGCACACGAACGTTATGACAATAAAACATTTATGATTAGACAATTGTTATTTATAAATATTTATTATTAATTTTTAATAATTAAAATGTACAAATTGACCAAAAATTGTAGATAAAACTATACGAATATTATATTAGCAAAATTACTAAAGTATTTTCCTGATTAAAAAATTATTCAATTATTGTTTAATCGTAGTCATTCGTATAATTATGATTTTCTTAAAATAAAACTACATTAAATATGTTTGTTCTCTTTTTAAATTAATTGAAAATTTTTTAATAATAATGTTGCTGCTGCCGCGAAATAAATCTAGCGGCTATTATGGCGGCTGATTATTACACAAAACAACCCAATTATTAACACTTAAAATAAGAAATATTATTTATTACTTATTAAAATTTAATTAAAATAATAAACAATTCAATATTTTTTTTATGTATAAATTTAAGTAATCAAATACCAAAGTAACAGCAGCAAATAATTATTGAAAATTAAATAAATAAATAAATGTGATGTGGTGGTGTTTTATTACCGTCTTTTTTTTTTGAAAAACAATGTTTCATATTTTAAATGCAAATTACTACTGCAGCAAAATTATTGCAAACCGAATAACAATGACGCCAGTTATTATGACATTTTAATTAGTATTTTCTTTTTTTTTTGTTTTTATTTTGTACAAACGAAAGCATAATAATACAAAAATTCAACGAAATAGATTTAGATTAAAATCAGAAAGACAAAGCAGAAAAAATAAATAATTAAAGTAAATTAAACTGATAGTCATTTGGGGAAAACCCGCACACACAATATTGTGTTTTGTTAATATTTATTAAATAAATAAAATAGAAAGAAAAATACATCAATTAAGTCACTTAATCATTTCAACTTGTACTTGCTTTATAACAAAAAAAAAAAATGATAAAGATCAGTAATAGAAATAATTTAGATAGGAATCTTTTATTAAACCAAAACGAAAGGAAAACAAATGAAACAACAAGAACATAGTAATTTTTTGTCACCCTAACAATGTCGTCTAATTTCTAAATGAATAATTATCACAGAACATGATTCAATTTAAAAAGAATTTATTATAAATAATATATTTTACTTATTTTGACGGTGTATTCATTTGATTTATTTATTTCATTAAAATAATTAATAATTCAACGATCCAGAGATACAAAAGTCATGAAGGTATTTCGCTATAATAACACTGTAAAGGGTTAATAACATTCTATAATGGTAGAACATCAATATTATTGTTTTTAATAATTATTCCTATAAATTAAATTAAAAATTATTTATTGCATAATCGACTATATGTACACCTGCACTTATGTACTAATTAACTTAAGCAAATTTATTCGCGTTATTTTATTTTATTTTTAAATAAATAAATAATTAATCGACTTAAATAAATTTAAATTTTAAAATAGCAAAAAACAAACGAAGTAATTAGTAAAGTTTCTATTTATTTTGTTAAATTAAAATTTAAATTTTAATTATTTCTTACTTGATTTGCCGTAATTTCAATTGCGGCGATTTTTAAATGTTTGTTCTCTTTTTTTTTCTTGTCTATAATCGACTTAAGTCGATTAATTACTTACCGGCTTATGTCATTGATATTAATTTTAGAATAATTAAGACATTTTCTTTTAATTGGTTTGTTTGTATGATTTTTAGCTGTTATAATTAAATCAGCTTATTACTGATGATATTTACTTAAGATTATGTAATAATTATTATTATTTTATTTTTGTTTTATTAATTAAAGCAAAAAATGGATTAACCAGCAAAATAAATAAATACTTATGCACCCAAATAGTATAAACAATCGACAACCTGTAAATTATGAATTTATAATTCATAATAAATAGGCTTAATTTTGTCGTTCTATAATAAAAACAAAACATAAACAAATGAAATTAAAAACGAAAAAACTTCCGGCTTATTATTATTATTATTTAATACAATTAATTCATTCTAATTGATAATTTGTGTTTTATTTTATTTTTTTTTTATTCAAACGAATAAATTATCACAATTAACTGTTAATTAATTTCATAAATTATTTATTTCATTGATTGATTTGTTTAAAAAAAAAAAAAAAGAAGAAAATAAAGCAAAATTAAATTAAGGTCATCGATGACAATATTTATATAAAAAAACATTTATTATTATTTATTTTTCATTCAATTCTATGCAGTAAAAAATAAAAGAATTCTTTACATAAGTTAAATTAAAACAAAAATAAAAAAAAAAAAAACAGATGACTTAAGGAAGTAAAAAACAAAAGATAATCGAGTTTGTAATAATTCACATTGCGGTAAATTTTTTGTTTTACTTAAAAAGTAACTTGTTGTGTTTTGTTTTGTTTTTTTTTTTTTTTTTTGCTCAACAACATGCTGTTGATGCTTAAGAACAGAAACAATAATACACAATAATGGACAACATTGTTAATTAATTAAATATTATTCTACTTTTTGCTGTTTTTTTATTGTGTTGTTGGCTGTGACTTTAACTGTTGTTTTTTTTTACATAGTTAAGTTACTTACCTTGGTGACGTACCCAGTAGAGACATTTCATTCAACTTTTTATTATGAATTTCTTTTCTATTGTATAAAATTTCTTACTTTAAGTTAAAACACTATGTGAAAGACAAGACACACTACTATTAACCAGAAATAAAATTCTTAGAAAAATCATAAATAAATAGAAAATTTGTATTTACTACTATATACAGGGTGTTAAGTTGTTTCTTCTTTTGCAATATGTTGCAATTGCTCTAAAAGAATGACTAATTTAATTAATTAATTAAATTTTAAAATTCATTCACTTGTTATACGTTGCATAAACTAAAAAGAAAAAATAAATAATTATTTGAATGAATGGATTTTACTTTACTTTGGTTTCTCATTAATAATCTCGTTGTCACGAGTACAGAACATGTTTTTCGGCATACTTAAAATAATAATAAAAAAAAAAAATTATTGGCAAAAGCATAAAATATAATAAAAAATATCACGTTTTATGATTTTTGCCAAACAGAATTAATAAAACTACAAATTTAAAAAGAAAAAAAATAAAACTTTAAAACAAAATTTTAATAAGAAATGAAATTTGCTGTTTTGAGAAAATAAAAAAAAAAAAAATAATTTCGATTAATCAGAAAAACCGTTTATTCACCACATAATAACCACAAAAAAAAATAAATTAATTTAATTATATTAAATGAAAAAACTTAATGACAAGACATTTCTTCTTTTTCTTCTTGCGAAAAAAAAAAAACTGTCTAAAGGTCGTCTCTAATTTCGCACATCCGGTTTCTTTTTCATAAAGTTTAACTGTCTTTAACTGTTTTGCTATTAAATAAACACATGGAGTAGTAATTACCAACTTCACTTGTTTTTTTAAAACTAAGTCATTATGTACTTAGTTAGCATTAGAGAAATATTTTTATTTTTTAATCATCATGATGACTTTTAACAGTTTTAAAGGATCCAACGAAATGGCAAACATATTACAAATTGTTTTTTTTTTTTATTTCACAAATCACGATTAATAAAAACATATAGAATTGGCATTTTTTTTTCATTTTGCGTAATTTTTTAATATGAAGAGAATCAGCAGAGAATAAATTTTAATAATTCTACCGGGGAGGAGCAGGGAATCGTACAACAACCTTAAAAAAACAAAAAAACCTTCTTAATATTTTTTAATCACGATTTTTTTTTTTTTTTTGTTTATTGAATTAATTTTTTTATTTTTTCTTAAAATGTCGCGCCTATTTTGATTGTCTTTTGTTTTGTTTATTTGATTTTTTTTTGTTTCTTCTCTTTATTGAATTTTTAATATTTGATTGGATGAGACACGAACATCACAATATCTACGAGTATACACATAGGCAGTATTTACAATATGGTAATATATAGGCTGACTGAAAAATTATTTCTTTTTTTTTTTTTAATTAAATTAAATTAAATTAAATAACAGCGAAAAAAAAAAACAATTGTTTGCTGGTTGCTGGATCTACACGTAAATTAAATTAAATGAAAAAAAAATAATAATGAAGATTTATTTATTTTTATTTCTTAAGTAAAAAGGTCGTTTGTATTTTGTTTTCTTGTGTTTTTTATTTATTTTTTTGTTATTTTAATCTTAAAACATATGAATGAATAAAAATGAAAAAAATAAAATAAAATCATTAAAAATTCGTAGAAAATTTGTATTTGTCACGATAAAGCAAAAAAAAAAAAAAAAAACAATTATATTTCCTCACAATATTAATCGGCTTAAGTATGCCTAGGCGCCGCTTTATTTCATATTTACTTTTTTTTTTTTTTTTGTCAATAAAATAAATAAAATGTTTAATTTTTTGCATCATTTTATGTAAATATTTTAGTTTTTTTTAAATTAAGTCAGTGTCATTGATTGTACTTTGATACAGAAATAATTACTTAAACATTATATTTTGTCATAGTTCATTGATAGACAGAGGAAGTATTATCATAATTAATTAAATAATTTTAATTTTTACACAAAATAAATTTTTGTTGCTTCATGTTTTTTATGCCTTTATTTAAAATAAAAACATAAATGATGATGATGATGATGATTTCACATAAATATGCTTTCGTTTGTTCATTCGTATATTTATATTTTTTGCTATTGCTGTCATGGTATGATGAGCAATTTCGATTTGAATTTAAAATTGAAATAATATTTGTTGTATAATAATTATTATAATTATAAATGACTGGTTGAGTGTACTTAGTGAACGTTTTTCTCTCGTTGTTACCCTGTGATTATAGTAATAATGGGATAATAATTTTGTCTTAAGAGTTATACTCAAGATTTTAAATCATTCAAAATTACTGTGAATAATCAACAGGCGATAAACACCACTAAAATAATCATGAATTCTGATTGTACTTTTATCAGTTCTACATCCTCTATGTTTTTGTGGTTGCGAATATAGACTTTAGAGATTCAAAATTTTACAAACATTATTTTATGAATTAAAATATTTAAAATTTCATTGAAAAACATTAGTCGAATCGCGGACTTTGTTTGTAATTTTATTTCCTGAATGAATTTTGATTGTTTTTTCATTCAATATTTATTTATTTCTGTTGCTGATAACAAAATATAAATAATTATTTATTTTACTATTGTATAGTAGTCGTTAGGTTTTAGTTATACAATTGTAGATTCTCTGAATAAATATGATCGATTGTGTGATGTTAAGTTAGTAGAATGCAAGCCAAATTTCACAAGGGAAAATAATTTTAGTGTTATTTCGGTTGTTTTGCTTCTGCTTAATCCTTAAATAATAATAATAATAATAAAAAATAGATCCTTTTTACTCTTTTAATAACTAAAAGCCTCCTTCGCATCGTTTATGCTATCCGTTTTTTTATTATTAATAATAAAAAATATATATATAAAAATTAAATCAAATCAAGGTTAAGTCATGTTTAGACCCCGTAGACACCATTTTTTATTTATGTTAAGTAAAGTGGTTATGAGAAAAGTAAAACGTCATTGTTTTTTTTTTTGTGTTTTCTTCAAGATAAAGAAAAATAGAAGCCAAGAATTACACAATACCATAGGAATAACAAAAAACAATAAAGGGAAATTTACCGATATGCTTTTATGTTGTTGCGCGTCTGAAGGTTTTCTGTTTTCTTTTTAATATTACAGCACACAAGGACACAACCTTAAGTCTAATCGATATTTAGTGTTTTTATTCTTTCTTCTGAATTGTAGATTTTTTTGCTAAAGGTAACCTTTAACAGTGGTATCCATATTAGTTATTCTGAGAATTTTACTTAAGAAATGTTTTTTATTTTCTTATGTTTTGTACCTTTTAGTGACTACGGCTTTTTTGATTTATTTATTCAATTTATTTATAGAGAAATAACCATTTTTATTATGCTAAACGATTTAAGTCATCTAATGAGTAATTCTTTACTTGTTGCCTAATTTTAATAATAATAATAATATAAATCTGGATTAATAATGTTCAATATTTAAGCTATAATCGTTAACATCTTCTCTTTTGTTTTTTGTTCTTGTCAGCAGCACTTTTTTCTTAGAATTAAAATGAGTTAAGTATTTATTTTTATTTCTTATATTCACTAAATAAGAGATTCAACAAAGAATATTGTTTAAGCCACATAAAAAGAACTAAACATCAGCAGCAGAAGCAAATAGCAATTGAATAGAAATAAGTAGAAAAAAAAGGTCATAATTGATGTGATTTTACTGGAGCGACAGGTCACACGAATTTATTTTTCTTTATTTCTTTTGATCCTTTATTTATTATATATTTATATTTTAATTCACTTGTTTGTTTCTCCTGTGAATTCTAATATTTCTTATGCGAATTGTGTTCGCTTGTCTGTAACCTGAAACCACAAATTTAACTACCTCATTAGTCACGTTTATTTGCTTAAAAAATAAAAACGCTAAAAAAACAATTAGCGAAAGACTTATTTTTCATAATTATTCAAAAATACAATAAAACAAAATAATGTTTTCTTTCAAAATCCTTCAACAGAAAATGAAGAAAATTCTTTTCATCTCTAGGCAGCAGCTAAACTAAATTAAATTAAATGAAAAAATTAAAATTAAAATTAAAGAATAAACGTTGGTTATGGTTCATTATTAGACGTTTCAAGGTTATATTAACGCGTGCGCGTTATTATTATAACTTAAAAAATTGTTTTTGTTTTGTTTCTAATTTTTTTTTTTTTTTTGTTTTTTAAATTTATTTTAACACATGTTTGCTGATTTTTATTTATTTATATTTATATATATATATTTTTTTTTTTAATTTTAATTTTAATTTTATTTATTTTAATTTAATTTTAATTTATTATTCATTTAAAATTTAAAGAAGAAAAACTCCCACTATTGTTTTAATTTAAACAAAAAAAAAGAATAACACAGCAGTAACAATGTTAATATTATTATAATTTTTTTTCTTTAAACAATTGTAATTTTGTTTTTGATGTTGGAGGCTCTTTTAAACGATCAAAACGACACAATAATCGTTTGAAGTTTTCGTTTGTTTCTTTGGTTTTTTCAAATCAAACAAAATGGTTGATTTTTATCGTTTATTTTGTTAAAAAAAATCATCATCGAATGCATTTGAGGTAATTTTTTTTTTCGTTTAGTTAACCAAAAATAGGCTAGAGCACACAGGCTATGGTATAAAAATAAACGAAATTATGTCAAAATTATGTATTATAAATGAAATGAACGTTTGCAGTAGGCTGATGACTTGTTTTTCTTTAATATAATGATATCAAAAATAAAATATTAAGAAACGAATTAAACGTGTCAAACGTTTACCGATGACAAACTAATGTCAATACTATTTTAAGACGTTTAATTTGCTTAAAAAAAAAATGTTTTTGTTTTTATTAATTTTTTGTGTTAATGATGAAAATAAATTTTAATTTTAGTTTTTGATTTCATTTTAGTGGGCGCGTAAATTTATTAATTTTCATCCTACATTGATGGATTTTAATTGTAAAAAAAAATGTTTGTTTTGTATGTACGAAAAATATATATGATAAATATATGCGCGCACAGCTTAAACATAAAAGGGTGTTAAAAGTGTCTTTTTTTCTTATAAAAATCACTCATATTAACTTCATTTCATGTTTCTTATTCGTTTTTTTGTGCATATTAACGTTATTTATTTATTTGTTTATTTAATTATCACGAGTGTGTGTGGATTAACAGGGTTAATGACCCAAGATGAACATTAAATAATTTAAGAGAGAAAAAATTATGTGTTAAATATTTATTATTAGAATTTTAGTTAAATGCAGCATCAATGATGCAAAGTAAAAAATAATATTTTTTTATTTTTTAGTAGGTGATTTTCTGTTTATTACTTCGTTTATTTGTGGCTTAAAAGGCATTGAGCGATTACTTAAGTTTCGTTTCGTTTAGTTTAGTTTTTTTTTTTTATTATTAAAGAAAATGTGTGTCAGGAGTAGGATGCTTGAACTATATTGTAACAAAAAAAACGCCACCACATTACAGTAATAAATTAAAATAAAAATCCTTAGAAATTTAAAACTACTTGACACTTGACTTGCTTTGAGTATTGTGACGTTTTTGACATTTAATTGTGACTTTAAGACAAACAAACAAACAAACAATCACGAAAACCGACGACAAAATAGCAGCATAAAAATTATTAATTTTTCTTTGACTTAAATTAAAATAATAATTTTTTTGTTTCCTGTTGTCCTATATTTGCTACTGAAAATAGAAAATTCAAGAAAAACAGTTATCCTCCTTAAAGAAAATACTAAACACAGTAATAGATAAGAAAAAGCAAAAATACAGCACATAATTAACATTATTTTATTTTATTTATTTTTCTTAGCTCTTGCTTTTCTTTTTTTTTTTTAAATAAATTTTAGAAAGAAAAACAACTGATGACGCAAAGAAACAGATTTTTATTGAAAAACATTTGTCGTCACATTTATTTGTTAAATTTTCTTCACTTAACTCTTAAGCGTTCTAATGCTGCGTTATTGGATTTCGAATAAATAAAACTAAACAAAGAGAAAATAAATTTTTAAGTAAAATTAGACTTAAGCACGTAAGTTTTGTTTATGGAAAAATCAATGATTTTAACGTTAAGTGGATTAATATGATGAATTTAATAAAAATGAATTTAATAAAATCAGGAAATTAATTAAAAATTGCATAACTCTGCATGTGGCTTAAAAAAACATAAGTCGACGGCATTTATTGCATATAAATTGCAAAACATTAGTTAATCTAATCTCTAAGAAAATCCAATGTACTTTGATTACTAATAAAAATAAACAAAATTACTTAAGTTTAATACGTTTTAAGCTAAGTCATAATGCACTTATGCAATCATTTGTGGTTTTTCTATTAATTTTTCTTCTTTTTTTTTTTCATAAAATATATATTTTGCAATTAATTTTTGTTTTTTTTTTTTAATTGTATTTTTGTAATATGACTTAATTAAGTCCATTCTTAAGAAAATTATGAATTTTATTTCCCATTATTTTTGCTATTATTTGAGACTATGATAATTAATTTTTTCATTAAAATTATTTTAGTTAAGTCGCCTAATTTCAAAGACATTTTTTAATATTATAAGTCACTTAGTTTAATCATTTTTTTTTTTTTTTTTTTGACATTAATATTTCTTAATAATTTGTTGATTCTTTCCACTGAATAGAATTTGTGGTTGTTTGCTGGCTGTGTTGGTTACTTTATTTCACATTTTCTTAATGATTTATATTCCCGTATTTGTGCGCTGTGCGAATTATTGTATTTTAAAGCAACTAAAAATAAATAAATAAATAAAGAATAATAATAATAAAAAAAAAGTTTAATAATAATAACAAGGCCACTCATCAACTAAATATAAATAAAAAAAAAAATTTCAATTTTTATTTATAGTTTATTATTTTTTTTTCATTTCGCGTTTGCACTCCTCCATCATTCGCTTATTACTCGCTTAAATTTCTTCTATTTTGCTGAATGTTTTTTTGGCGTTTTGTTTTATGTTTTTTTTTTATTTGTTCTTACTCATCTCGATTATTTATTTTTTTTTTCACTTATTTTTAATTTATTTTGTGTTTCCTAAAACATCATCATCATCTATGAAAAAAGTGTTATTGCGGCTGCTGCTGCTGTTACTTGTGTCTGTTGTTGCTGTTTTTTTTTTTTTTTGTTTTAGCAGCAAATTTTTTAATGAGGAAAAAAAGTTTAGCTCTTTTTATTAATAAATAAATTAATTTTAATAAATTGAAACGGAAAACACAACACATGTCGAATTATTATTATTTTAGTTTTAATTTTTTTTTTGTTCTTACTTTGTTGCTATTGCTGCTGCTGCTGCTGCTGTTTGTACTTTAACGATTGCGAAATTTAATTCATTTGTTTATTAAATATGATTATTTTTTTGTTTTTTTATAATTATTATTGACACTGTTGTCAGATTTTTTCGTTATGTTTTTGATTGAAAAATTTTTATTAATCAAAACTATAGAGACAAAGAACATTAATTAATCAACAACGACACAATAATAATATTAATACAAAACTTGGAATAATTACGCAATTACTGCAGTTAGAAATTAATAAATATGTACAATAAAAGTTACAATTATGTGGCGGCGGTAGTTGAATTTTGTTTTTTCTTACTTGTGTTTTGATTTTAAATAAATAGAAATACCTGAACAGATTAATTTTTCTTTAATAAATTATTACTATGGTTGTTGCTGTTATTTTTGCTGCTGGTGTTTATTGCCACATCAGCTACAAAAAATTGCAGAAATATTTTTTTTTTCTTTTTATTAATATTATTAAATGTTATATGAGTTGTTTTGTTAGTTAGAGTTGTTTGCTGCAAGCATTTTTTCTTTTTAAATAAATAAATAAATAAACCAAGACGACGAAGAATGAATAAAAACATAAAAACTTAAAAGCAAACAGAAAATTATGCAACAACTTACATAAAATATATATTTAAGCTGGCTGCGCAGTACATTTAATAAATAAAACAAAAATGAAACATTTTTTTTTTTGTTTTTTGATTGAAGAAAAATTTTTGAAAAAAATAAATGAATTAAAATTATGCGCCTGCGTAAGTCATTTATATATTTAATAAATTTGATTAGTTTTTCTTTAAAACTTTATTTTACTTTGAATTCACTTGTACTGCACACTCCTAGTTATTAATTTTGCAATAAAAAAAGAACAAAAATTAGTAAGCTTAAATTATATAAAATTAAGCCACTTAATTGACCACGTGTTATTTGTTTATTTTATTTTTTTCTCTGCTGCTGTTTTCTATGCAAAATAATTAATATTTTCATTCGATTTTTTATTATTAGTTTAAAATTATATTTTTTTACTTCACTAGACTTTGTTTCGTTTCGTTTTTATTTTTGTATATAATTCAACATTAATAGAAGCAAAAATTTATATTTTCGAAAGTGAAGTTTTATTACATTTTGTGTGCTTTTTTTTTCTTGTACATTTTAAGTTGTTTATGTTGCAATTTTTGTTTATTAAGTCGCTAACAAAATGCACACATGCACAAATAATGCATATTAGATTTTTGTTGAGTTTTGTTTGTTTGCAAAATTTTTCTATCATCCAATTGGTATAAATATTTCTTTTTTATTCTTAATTTCCCGTTTTAAAAAACATTCTATAAATTTAATTCTATTTCTAAATGCAAAACAAAAAAGAAAAGAAAATATATTAATAATAACTAGAAAAAGTGACTTAACTTGCGTACTTTGTGTGTACGTTATAACGTGGTCGGTCTGCTGTTGTGATTCTATTTTGTTTTATTTTATTTTTTTTTATCTAAAAAACGAAATTGTGTTTTGTCTATTTTTGTTTCTTTAATTTTATTTATGTTATTTGCGATTTGTCATAGCAAGTGGCGCCTTTTAAATTTTCATCTGTTTATCAAAAATTTTCTTATTTTATTCTTTTGTTTTCTTTTTTAAAATTTATTTAAGCGACGGTGTTTGGTACCGAAGTGTCGCACGATTATCGTTCCTTTTTTTATTATTTATAACACTTTTTTTTGTTTTCAATTTTATTTAGTCACTATTGTCGTCGTGTCTTTGTGCTAATTTATTTATTTTGTATTCATTTGCTCTTAAAACAACCATTAAAGTTGTTAGGTTTTTTTTAACTTCAAGAAGAGAAGTCAGCCAAAATTAATAGAAAAATGATTGAAAAAGATACATTTACTGTTTTTCAGATTTATTTTAAATTAATGCTATCTCTAGTGATGTAAATAGTACTAGAATCTTATAATTATTATTTGTCTGTACTCTTAAGCACGTTATAATTGTAGACAATGTTTAAGAAATCATAAACTTTTGTAAATAAATTAGCCAGACTATCTAAAAGCTCAATTTTTATAGAAAATAAAAGTAAATTTTGCAGACTGTGTTCCTGTTGACAAACAAAATATATATATTTATATATTCCCTTTACGCGAATAATTAATCAAATGTTTATAAAATTAAGTTATTTTGGAAGATTGTGAATTCCTTTATTGTAGTTTTTTTTTTGATGAAAATTCGTCTGCGCACGCGTAAAACACTTAATTTATTCTAAATGATTTTGTTTTTTTTTCTTTTAATTTTATTTATAATTTATGTGTCTTGTTTTTTTCCTTCTTAATTATTTATTTAGTTATTTTCTTTTGGGTATGTTTTGTGTATGTTGTGTATGCCATTTTGGCGTACCTTGCATCACAGCATCTTAGTTTTCCTTTTTTTTCATTTCTCTTTTTAGACGGCGGCGACGATACGATATTTTTTTTTTTTTTTTAGTTTTTCTTTTTCCGTCTGCTAAGTTTTTTATTTTATTTTTATAAATTTAATTATTTTTGAGTTTTGTTACAAATTAAATTTAGATGAAGAAGATTTTAATGAAGCAAACACTATAACACAGGGCGAAAATAATTTGCATTAAATGTAAAGTATAAATGCAAAAAAATATATATATATTCAAATTTATATATGCTATGGCTGCTGCCAGATTGATGCAAAAAATAAAAAAAAATCAAGAAAACACAACAACTCTGTCGTCATTTCCTTTTTTTTTTCGCAATTTTCTTTTTTATTTATTGCCTGTTATTGTTGTTGCTGCTTCTGCTGTTTTCTGCTTTTTTTTTAATAGAATTTTCTTTAATTTTTTAAATCAGAAAGAAAATTGTTTTAAATAAATAAAAATAATAATAAAAGAGGATCATTAATACGCAAGCGTCGTCGGCTCTATTTTTGGCATCGAACAGCACCAGCAGCAGCATACAGTATTTTTCAACGTCGCCGATTTTTATTATTATTTCTTTACACTAAAAATATTTTTTGTTTTTTAATTTTTGCGCGCACGATGCCGCTTAATTCCGTCACTAAAAGATTTTCTTTTTTGTTTTTTTTTAAAGTGATTTTCATTTATTTTTCTTGTTTATACAAAAAAAAATTTACTGATTTTTTCTGTGTTACGACGTTCTTGGTGTTTTTCTTCTTATTATATCGCTTAATGTTTTGATTTTGGGGCGTCGTCAGTTTTATTATTGTTTTCTTTTTTGTTAATTTAATTAATTTATTTATTTTTATTGAATTTGCTACGAGTTAAAAAAAAAACAGAGAAATAGATTGTTGTATATATGGGTTTTTTGTGCAAAGAAGTAAGATGGAATACTTAAATCTCGCGTTTTTTTACATATTTTATTATAATTAATTAATTATTTTTTTTTTTTTCATATTTTACTTTATTTTTGTGTCTTTGTTTTATCGAGAAAACGTTAAAAGTAATTTAATTAAAATAAAAAAAAAAACGATAAACAAATAAACACAAATGGAATAAAATTTTTTTTTTGTTAATTCAGCTGTTATACTTGGCTTAAATTATTAAAAGATTAATTAATTAATAAACTGGAAAAATTTTTACTCGTAAATAATTATTCTTAGAATAAAATTAAATAATAATAAACAAAAGAATAATAAGACTTAAGTCCTTATTTTAATAATTAAATTATAATGGCTGCTGCTGTTGTTGATTTAATCATTTGTTAAATTTAATTTCTTTTTATTTATTTATTGGCTGATGCAACAAAGTAATCTAGATTAATTATTATTTGTAAGAAATTAATTAAATTTAATTAATTAACCAAAAAGTAAAAATTGAGCCAAGTAAAAATTGTTGTGTAAAAAAAAAAAACAAAAAAATATTCAAAAATAAAATTCAGTTTATAAAAATTCGTTACGCATTTTACATTTAACTCGGTTTAAACTTTACACCGTTTAATTTAATTAAATTAAATTTATTATTATTTTAGTTATTTTTATTAATAATAATCATAATAATAAAAATAATAATTTTATCTATGAAAATGTCAACACATTGTTTATTTATTTAATAAAAATAAATTTTTACATTTTTTCTCCTGTGCAATTTTAACTAATTTTTTGCAATAGTTAAAAAAAAAAATACAAACTTTTCTTGTGTTTTGTCTGTTTTTTTTTTCTTTCTTGCCAAAATCTATCAACAGATTTATTAATTTTCAACAAAAACTAGCTAAATCTGAAGGAAAACACAATTTTCTTTTATTTAAAAGCGAAGAAAAAAAAAATAATTGTAGGCGTAGAGGACACTCGTCATTTTGAATTTAAATTTGAATAAAATTTCCGAACGTCATTTTTCGATAGCAAAAAATAAAAAGCAGAAAAACTTTAGGCGCCAGTCTAGTGTTGCCTGTTTGTGTTATTTACAAGAAAACAAATAAATGAAAATCAAAATAAAATTATGTTTATTTTGGTCTCTGAAAAAAAAAAAAAAAATAAAAAATCAAGTTTGTGTCTCACCAAAATGACATACTTTGTGGGCGAACAAAACAAAACATAAACAGACAGAACACAACTTATAATATAATTGATAAGATTTTTCTTCTGTTTTTTTTTTCGCAATTTTTATTTTAAAAATAGAAGCACAGTGATTTTTGTTTCATTAAATTTATGTTTTTAAATAATTTAGTATTTTTTTTTTACCACAAATGTGTTGAATATTTAAAGTACTCAGCACACCTGATTAAAATGGTACCTGTTAAGGATTTTAAGCCTGTTTAAACGGTCAAAAACAAAACAAATAAAACGCCAAAAAATTATTACCACCTTTAACCCCATTAATAAATGTTATTCATTTCAATAAATCACAAAGTGTGTAAAGCAAATAAAACTAGCATAACTACACTACTCTGCCCATACATTAATTAATTTTATTTTTAAATTTCTTTTGTTTATTTATTTTTGGTTTTTCTATATATCATTTTGCTCTCTATAAATTATTTAAGGAAAAATCATATAAAATTGTATGAATCATTCACAATACAGGGTTTTCAAAAAAATATATTTAAATTTATTTAAATCAGCATAAGTGTGTTGCGAGTTTAAAACTTTTAATATTCTGTGTTAAATACATTAAATTACAGGTGTAAAAGGTTTAAATACATTTAAAATTGAATTGAAATTAACAAATCTGATCACTATTATTTTATCTTTTAACTTATTTAACCTTTAATCATACGAATCATTAAAAATCATCAACATTAATAACAGCGAAAAAAAAAAAACAAACACCTTTAATTACCCATAATAAATACAGTTTTTAATTTTTTTTTTTTCGGCTTCGAAAAATTCGTTACAACAAGTAGAAAAAAATTAGTCATCGTTATCTAATTTAAAATACAGAACAAACTCTAAACCAAACTGATTGATGTGATGTTTTATTTCGTTTTTAATTTTATTATAAAAAAAAAAAAACAGTTTTTTGGCGGCTGTTATTGTTTTATTTTCATTTTTTATTTCTCAATAACAATAAGTGGGTGGTTGGTTGGTTGGATGGTCTGTTCGTTTATTTGTTTTGGGTTCAAGTTTTAAGAATCAAAAATATCGTACATCGTATTCCTTACCTTTTTCTTCTTCATTTAATTTAATTTAACATCTTTTGTGTTTACGTTAAAAAAATTAGAAATTAATTACGCGAAATATATTAAAAAGAAAAAAAAAGAATTAGAAAATTTATATTTTTCATCATCTAAGTGCCAGAAATGCAATCATCATTTTTCATTTATTCGTTCAACGAACTAGAAATTTTTAGCAGTTTTTTTGCACGTTACTTATAGTAATTATCAGTTTAAATTGTTACTGATGTTATTACTCTTCCTCAGCCCTCACTGTTTACATTATTACAACGATTAATTGATTAATAGACTGTGTAATAATTTAATTAAGTGATAGAAACAGCAAATAATCAACAAACAGAAATAAATAATTAAATATTTTAAAGAAAAAGGGAAATTTTTTAATGGTAAAAGTGTCTTTAATATGCCACTGCATACACTATTTAACGTGATAAAAAGGTCTTTCACATGTTATATGTAAATTTATTATTTATAAATAAGAAAAACATTATTTATTAACTTTGGAAAGTGTTTTTAGATCTTTTTTTTTTTGCTAGTTTTGTAATTTAATTGCTGAATGTAATTAGCGTGGAACTTTTTATACATTGTATTTAGATTTTATTTACTCCTAATTCAAGATAAAACTATTAGCTACTTTGATACTCAATTGTGTTATTAAAAAAGACAATAAAAATCAACATAATAAAGGTGATTAATTTGAAATTCGTTAAAAAAAAATCCTCGATAAAATCAGAAAAAAAACTTTCAAAAAATTAAACAAAATATTTAGCACAGAATAATAATTTAGCAAAGAAGATGACTTAAATGCTTAATGTCTTATAAATTATAATACTGGTGATGTGGTGTTGTTTAAGGCGATTGTTGTTGACATTTCTAAATCGGTAATAAAACAGTTTTTTTTTTTAATAATTTTATTTCAAGAAAAGCATAGCAAAAAACCAATCAAATTTTTATAACAAAAAAAAAAAAATTAAACGACTTTTTCAACATAGATATATGTATTTCTGTTAAAAACTTGATTAGTAGTAGCAGCTTGGCTATACTTAACCAGTTAATGATTTAAAAATAAAAAATAATAATAATAAAATTAAATAAAGAAAATAACACTGATGATGGTTGATGACAACAAAATTCTGTCTTATCAATCGATGGTGCAACAATGTTGCTGTGTAACGACTATTTATGATGAATTTTTCTTTATTATTATTACTGTAAACGCCACATAAAAGCATAATTATGATGAAACACATTTGTTCTATAATATGCATCAATTGAGTGACATTTAGATGAGTGTTTTTTCTTTTGTTTTTGAGTGAAACAAACAACGACAAATAGGTGAAGTAATTTTCTTATTTTAACGTCCTGCTGTCTAGTTTTTCTTTTCATATATATATATTTTAATCTTAATTAATAATTCTATAGGTATTTTTTAACAAAAATTATTTATGTTAAGTCAAACACGCAAATAAATTAACTGCGCAGTGTTTCACCACTGATAATATTAACCGCGTATCTAAATCACATTTGATGCTTTAATGATCTGAAATTCTTTACAAAAAAAATATATAAAAATACTTTAAGCACCGTAAAAAAATAAAACAACACAAAAATTAAGCTTCTTTAGTTCTACTTAAAATAAATATCAATTAAAGTCAACTTTAAATATAATTAAAAGTCAGAGATTAGCATAAATTCTAACGCCAGAGAAATAGATGGAAAAAATTTAAGCAGAGATATAACGGTAAAATTACACTAATTTTGATTACCAATGAAATACAAATCAATGTTTTAATTAATTAATTTTGTTTTTGATTTTTAAAAAAACTCAGAAAGGAATACTAACAAAGTGTAACAACAACAATAATAGTAAGCATTTTCAAAGACGTTGTGTGGTCAACAAGAGAGCAGCTAAAGATGAATAGAAATGAAGAAAAGACAACAAAATACAAAATGGCGTTAAGAGATCTTTTCGTTTTTTATTTTTCAATAAAATAAATCTTAAGCCATATCAAGTTCTCAAACTTAAGCCACAATTATTGCTTTGTGCTGTTGCTGCATTATTTAGTTTTTTTTTTTATTTATTTATTTCTTGTCTGAAAAGCTTTTTCGTCTGTGCTTTCCAACAATTTTATTCAAACAGAATTTAAAGTTTATTATTTAATTGAAATTTAAGAACGAAAAGAAGCTTTTTTTAACTATTTGACAAACGCTGGTGTAACTGCGTCGTTTTTTTGTTTTTATTGCTGATGTTGCTGGACCATTCTCGTTTGTCTTGTATTTTTTTTTTTATTTTTATTTTTACTGTGGATGGTAGATGTAATATTATTAACTTCGTGTGTTGTCCAATTTTTTTAAACATAAAAGCACTAATACAACTTTATTTATTGTTAGAAAAATATTGCTTAGTTGTTGAGTTTATTGTTGAGTTTACTCTTTTCCATCTTCTTTGGTCTGTTTTCTTTTATTAAAGCCAAAGTCTGATTATGTCTGGTGCTTTTGTGGTGTTATTTACCACACACAATGTCTACAGGTTGTTTATAAAGTGCAAAATACAATAAAAAATTATATATTTTTCTCTCAAACTTAAAACACCTTTCCTTTGTTTTTCGTTAATTAATTTCTCTTTATAATTATTATTATTTACTTTTATGTCACGATAAGCATTATTGTGTTTTATAAAAATAATTTAATATACAATGCGACATAAGTTTAATATTTATAAGCGAAAATGAAGAAAAAAAACACTTGTTCTGATTTTTAGCAATAATAATAATATAATGCAAAAAACACTTGTTTAACGATTTAATTAAATTATTAATTATTTATTAAAATAACTTTTGCAATATTTTATGATTAATTTTAATTAAAAGTTGTATGTGTTTCTCTACTCATACCTGCTGTTTTTAATGCAATTTTTCTTTATTGTTTGGGGAATTTTATTATTCTTTATAATTAATTTATATGCAAATTTCTTCTATTCTTTAATTACTTAGCAAAACATTTAAAATTATTTATTGAATAATTGAAAAAAAGAATAATGGGGAAAACCTTTTATCATTAAAAGTGATCCAACAGTTTTTGATTATTAATTATTTATTTATTTTTTTTTTCAATTCTTTTCACGTCATCAGTTTCATTTAATAAATAAAAATAAATAATTTTTTTGTTAATAAATTGAATAAATAAATAAATAAAAATGACGAAGTGAAAAAAAGTAATAAATAAATTGTGTGGTGGTTGTGCTTAGATGGAGATTCTTGGTTAGTTATATACTTTTTGTCGTATTTTACTACTCTGTAATGATTATTCTGTATGTTGATAATGGAAACTCGATATATAGTGTTTTTATGTTTATTGTAATAAAATACTTAGATAAATATACTGTAGATATCTGTGAATGTGGTAACATTTGTATTCTTCTGAGTGGCATTCTCTGCATAATTTTAAAGTTATATTCTTTAAAAGAATAAAATAAGCTGACTTTACTTGAGTAGATTCCTGTTATCAACACCAACGCGTGTTTTATATTAATTTGTTTGTTTATTGAATCAATTTCTTGGCAAGGAAAAACCTTCTTTAATCGATTTGTTTCCTTTATAATTGTCATTTTGTTCATTTAATTACGCATTAAGCCTTTTCTTATTGTTGTTTATTATTTTCTTAACATTTTTTTTTTCAACTACAATTTTTATTACTGTATTTAAATATCCACTACATACTCATGTCACGTATTAATTAATATATTTTACTGTTTTTTATTGTTTGTAGCTGTGGCTTTGTACTAAAAAAGAAAAAAAAGCAATTTATGTTTTAAAATAAATAAACAAGAAAATAAAAAAGATAATAATCAAATTGATAAAACAATAAAAAAAAAATAAATAATTTAGTTGTATAAAAATTAAACTATAAATCCGGGAAAACAATTATAATTGCAAAAAATCTGTGTCTGCTGCTGTTGCTGCTTCGGCTGCTGCTGTTAATGTCGTCAATGATGGCACGTGACAAAATATACAAAGTAGTTTTTTTTTCTTTCTTTTAATTAAAATTAATATTTTTACTGTTTTTTTTTTTGTTTTGTTTTAAGTCAGTTCAAGATAAGAAAAGACAAGAAAAAATTATTATTAAATGACAAGATGGTGATTACAATTCTTGTTTTTTATTATTGTTTATTTATTTTATTAATAAAGTGACATCATCTCATGTTGCTTGCATTACTTTACTTAACTTAACTTTAGTTATACGTTGTATTTCTCTCTGTTTGTTTTTATTTTTATTATAATTCTTAATCATAATTTTTATTTATTTATTAATAATGTTAAGACACATAGTTGTGTTTTTATTTTTTTTTATTTAACATAACTTTACTTAACTTTATTATTTAATTTATATTATTTATTGTTTAAATCGTTATCGTCGTTAACGGTCACGTTTTATTATTATTATTTTGAAAATAAAAATATTTAATTAATTCCACTGCACTTGATTTGTATTGTATATACTGTCAGCGCCACTAATAATAAACATTTTTTATATAATTAAAAAAAAATTTTACTGGTTTTTCGTGTTAATTTACATTTTTCTTATCCTTAAAATCAGATTATATTTTAGTTTATTTATTTGTTGAAAATAAAAAATAATTATTAATTTTGTGACGTGCACATGATGATTTTTGTTTTATTAAATTAATATTTTTATTGCGCATGATTTAATAACTTAAATGTAAATTATGTTGAACTTTCCAAGAACTTTAGAAATTCTTAACTTACTAAGTATTTATATTTTATTATAAGAATATTTTATAATCAACTATTGTTACGTTGGTTTTTTCTTTTCTATTGTTAATTCTTTGTTTAATAACTCCACTCGTCAAAGTAATTGCATAAAACGCAATACAAACGATAACAATATTAGTTTAAAAATGAAAATTAAATATAAAGTCACTTAAGAAAATACAAAACAAAACAATTTGTAAACAAATAAATAAGAAACGTGTCTAATGGAGAGTTTTCTTTATAAATGAAAACCAGAAAATGGGTGACGATGGTTTTTTTTTTCAATAAAGCACAAAAACCACTTAAAATATTATTTATTTTTTTTTTTTCAATTTTTATTATTATTTCTATGAATTAAATTTAAAAAAGTATTTAATTTAAGTCAAAACGACTACTACTTAGTATTGTTGCTTAAATTATATTGAAAAATTTGTTTTTTTTTTGTTATTGTTACACGATGGATGGATTACACAAGGATAATTGAATTGGGGTAGATCAGTTTGTGTTGTGGTTTTCGTATTAATATTATTTATTTTTTAAAACTGAATTTCGATGCTATTAAATATAAATTTATTTCTATTAAATACGTCACTCTTAAAAAACTATAACCAAAAAAATGAATATTTTTAATTACTTTTAATTGATTAAAACGTGTTGACTGTGCCTTACTTAGTATTTACATTTTAAGTCACTCACAATTATTATTAAGTCATAGAAATAAATAGAATAAAATAATTTATTTTCAAATAAACAATTCGTAGAAAGTATCGATGATAAATGTTATAAATTATTGGCAATATTGTATTGATATATTTAAGTAAGGCGCCATTTTTCTAATCTTTTAAGTAATGTTTTATGCGTTTTTTGTTTTTCTTTTTTTTTTTCTTCTTCAATTGTTTATTTATTGTATTGTATTGTGTTCTGTACATGTTTTTTTGTTTTCTGTGCTATCGGACAAGGCGCCAATTTCTTTTTAATCATAAATAATATAAAATATATATATAAACAAATACCGCGCACAGTACTTACTTCATTCATCATTTCAGGCATTTTTTAATCAATTAAATTAAGTCACATAGTAATCAATATTATTTTTTTCTTTCTTTTTTTTTAATTATTTATACTTTAGTTTTGTGTATTAGTTTTATTATTTATTATTATTCTTGTTATTATTATTATTATTATTGTCTACTGTAGACACCGCACTTGCTTTTATTTATTTGCTTTATTGATAAGAGTTTCCGGTGATTAATATTTATTGATTTATTGAGTAATTTAATAAAATTTATTTATTTTTTTTTTTTAATAAATGGTTTAAACTTAAACGAAAACTAACTGCTTTAAATTATAATTAAAAGTTTACTTAAACCGATTGCTGTTTTAATTTTGATTATAGTATTTTAAGTTAAGTTAATTCCAATATAGATATAGTTGAACTAAAATAACAGTTTAGCTATTTAATCACTTAATTAAATAATAAATCGGAACAAACAATAATAAATAAATAATAAACAGTTGAATTTATAGTTTAATAAACCTTTTTCTGTTTTTTTTTTCTATTTACCGGATATTAACCTAATATCGTTGTTTAATTATTTTTTTTTAAATTGATAAATAATTTAGAAAAAGGAAATAAAAGGGAAAAATAACTTGTTTTCCAGTTTGTACCAGTGTTTTGCCAATGCAAAAGTAAATAAAAAGGAAACACTTTTCTTTTGCTTTATACGTGCTTCCGTTTGTTTTGTTTTTTTTTTTTTTTTCAAAGACTAATTTTGTCTTAAACTAATTAAGTTATTAATTTTGGTTTTGTTTAATTAATGAAATAAAACTTGTATTTCCCGGACGGTGGTTTTAAAACAAATTTATATATATATTTCTGCAATTATTTTGAAAAAAAAAAAGTAGAAATACAAACAGAAGAATAATCATTCATTTTTTAAGTCAATTGATTTTAATTATTCAACACGTTCTATCATCTTTTGTTTCAGTGAAATTAATTAATAAAATTCTATAAATAGATATTAATTAATTAATATAAGGTTAAATGATAAAGGGCACACAACTAATTAATAATTTATTCTTTTAAATAAAGAAAATGAACAACTGGCTGCTTTAACGACGTCATTAGATTAGATTTTTTTTTTGCACACCAAAATGGTGATATAAATTCAAAGAAATAAAATACAACAAAGAAATATAAAAAGCGATAAAAATTATAAATAAAAAATACCGAAAAACATGTGACAATTAATTAATTAACAAAAAAAAAATTAAAAAATTGCGATAAAAATGTTGTTTTTTCTTGTCTTCCATTTGCTAATTAAAACAAGTTAAGGTTGTTGCTGAATTTTAAAAGTATACACATTATGTACTTTACATGTTGTTACTGATTATGTTACTGCGCATGGCAAT
Source organism: Ptychoptera contaminata (assembly GCA_963942525.1). Lineage (NCBI taxonomy): Eukaryota > Metazoa > Arthropoda > Insecta > Diptera > Ptychopteridae > Ptychoptera > Ptychoptera contaminata. Next base: position 34,762,021 of record OZ012638.1, on the reverse strand, counting down.
AGTAATTAAATCCTAAAAATAAAAAAGAAACAACGCAATAAATGACAAAGGTAACGCTTTGTAAATCATTTCACTTACCTAAAGTCACCTTAACACTTAAAATCAAATAAATTATAAAAATTTAAACGTGAAATGAAATGAAAAAGGTAAATAAACAAAACCATAAAAAATAAAAACGTTTATTGATACAACAGTTTAGTGTCTTATCATTATAAATAAAATGATAAAGAATAAAAAAGTCAACATATAATTTACCTGATCTAATTCTTTTTTTTTATTTTTATTTTTATTTAAATTACAATAACTTGTTGCTTTGCTCTTAAACGTTGTGTGATTATTTTACATGACTTTAAAGAGCTTACAGACATTTGAGCGCATTTATATTAAATGACTTTACTTAATTATTATCAATTTTTTATTATTATTACTATTATCATCACTTGACTTAAGCTAGATAAAACAAAAAATAAAAATAATAATAAATATTTTTCTTGTTTTTCTGGTTTTAATTAAATTATTTATTTAATTTATATAATTATGACAAATTATTAACTAGATGTAATTAATTATTTAAGTAAGGTTACTTTCTTAATTTATTATTTTATTTAACTTGGAAATGAATGTGTGTACTTAAGTTTTTAAATTTATTAAGTCCGCGCTCTAATAACTCATTTTTTAAAAAACGTTACAGACTTAACGATGATTTTTATTTTATAATGACACTTAAAATACCTTAAAATCTAAGTCTCAGAAATTAATTTAAAAGTAATTCATTTGTTAAACCGTAATATTTAAATTTCCTTTTTTAGGAAAAACAATAGAAAACGCCAAACGATACACACCATACGTCCCGCTATTTAAGTATCTTTTGACAGTAGAATTCACGTCAATTTATATATATATATTTTTTAAAGATTTCCCATTTCCTTGTTGTTTTCAATTTAATTTCGATTTTTATACAGAGAAATGACGATGATTTCAAATGAAACAAGAAAAAAAAAGTTGCGCGCATTTAAACAAAATAATAAAAGAAAAAACATTAATCTGACATCCGTCATGTGCGTATTTTTGTATTCTTAAGTAAAAAACAAAATAAAATTTTTCAATTCAAAAACAAAAAGCAGTAAGAAAATCATCATAGTGGCGCCAAATACAAAAAATAAAAAAATTTAGATGAAAAATCGCAAATTTACTGTCTTGAGCAGCAAAAAAGAAAAAAAAAACACATAAATAATTTTATAAATACAAAAAATGAATGAGTTTCTTCGAATTTTACTTTATTTATTGCTATTTTCCTTCGCATTTTCATTTTTGTAAATTTCAACAATGAATGATCCTAGTAGTTCACGTGATTCTTTCTCTGTATTTGAATGTTACTAGGAATTTTTTTTGCTTGATGGCAAATAAAAAATATAATAATAAAAATAAAACATTAACTAAAAAAACCCACTAAAGGCCCACCCGTAATTGTGTATTTTTTTGCTAATAAATATTGAATTCAAGCGGCAATACACAACTACTTTGCATCGTTACTCTGCTGCTGCCGTTGTATTTTCTTCACTTCTCTAGTTATTATTATTATTATTATAACTTATATATTTTTCTTGTTTTTGTTAATAAATTAAATTAATTAAAATTATAAATAGAATTTATTTTTTATGCGTGAACATAGAATAAAAAAAAAAATAACCAGACAGATTGGCTATTTCTTCATTAAATGATTGTGTGTTGCTGGTTTTTCTTTTTTTTTTTTTCAATTAGAATTAAATTTTTTTTTTCATTGCTTATTGTAAAATTTTCTATGTTTTTAAAGGAAAAAGAAAATATTTTAATTGATTTTTTTTAAGCAAAGCTACTACTTATTGTCTAAAATTAATAAATAATTAAATGCGCGACTGGCTTAATTTTTATTTAAATTTTCTTTCTTACCTAATATGGTTACAATATATGGTAATAGACTATGACGTTGTTATGATTAAGTGAAAATTCCTAATTTTAACAAAAAATGAAAAATATACATAAAATTGAAGAGAAAAACCAATGACTTAATTACTTAAGTCTTAATGGCGCATGATTGTCTTTTATTTTTTTTTCTTTGAAACTTTTCTGGTCAGTTTGCCAATGTCAAAAAATGAAGTTATAATTTGCCATAATAAATATTTAATTAAATAATAATAATAATAAAGTAGGAAAGCGTAGTCAGTTACTTACTTTCCTTATTTTTCTTTACTTTATGTTGTAATACATCCGGTATTTTAGTTTTATTTATTTTATTAAAATTCTATGTAGTTTAGTGTTTAGTAGAGTCAATCCACATCCCACAGTTTTTCTTCTCATAGATATTAGTTGGCTGCTGTCTACGATGCTACCAAACAAAACAATAATTTTCATTCAGTAATTTCTTGTTTTTTCTTTGAGTTCAAACAACAACGATCAACGTTGATCATGCAAATGATGATCACATGTAGTGTTCTGTTGTTTTCGGGTTTTTTTTTTAGAAAAAATTTAAAGAATTTATTCGATGTCTGTTTTATTTATTTAAATATATTTTTTTTAAGCGAAGAGATAATTAAAAAAGGAAATTTTTTCTTTTATTTATTTAGTTTTCGTTGTTTTTTTTTTTTTTTTTTTTTTATTAAATTGATTAATGAAAAACAGAATGAAAATTTATTTTCATTATCAAATTTGGTAATAAGCAATACTGATCAGATTGTTATGGTCTAAAATGTGTAAATAAAGACATTTGCGAGGGACTTTTTCTTGTAACAATTGTCTTAAATCATTGAAGAACCTCCTCAATCTGCTATTATAAGATAGTTAAGTCACATGACTTAATTTTACTAAAAATAATAAAACAAATGAATATTTAACAAATGAATTACACAACTGTATCAAACATGACGAAGACAATAAAATGAAATATGCTTTTCTACGCTGCCTACTTAAAATATAAAAAAAAGGCAACAACCACCCATTCACAATCATTACGATTTATTATTATTATTAATTAAAATTATAATAAAACAAAAAATATATTTCAAACATACCTACGTTTTGCGTCTGTTAATTAAAAATAATTTTAATTTTCCTACATAATTTTTCTGGTTTTTTTTCTCTTAAATTGATAATCATGTGCTTTGCTGGTGCTGCTGCTGTTTAAGCGTTATTTAATTATTTAATTTGCGTAAAAAAAAATTTTGTATTGTTTTTATTTTAATTTTGCGCGTGTGTCTAGTAACAAATCGCTTAAAAAGAAATGAAAAAAACAAAAAGCGAAAAATTCCTAACATCATCATCGTTTTTCTTTATTATCTAAAAGAATTTTGTTTGTTTTGTTATAAATTCTTATTGCTGCTGCTGCTCTAGCTGTAACGTTGTTTTACCTCACATTTGCGTTATTTGATTGTTTTTTTCTGCCTTATTTTTATCGTTAATTAATTAAATTAAAATATTTCTGAACATTATTATTTTTTTTTTTATTTAAATAATGTTTTTGTTACCTACACTCTGCACGCTTTTGTTCACATTTGACAGGTAATGTACGCGTTTTTTTTTTTTTGTTTTTCGTACGCAACTTAAAAATTATGTTTGTTTTACGTTTTTATTATTATTTTTATTAGATTAAAGTGCGTAAGACTTAGTATATGGATTCTGTATAGTCAGTCACTCCACTATATTACCATATATGGTCGCGCTTTACAATGTAAATCTCTCTGTTTTAATCTTATTGTTTACTAATTACACACTATGAAATAGATACAACAAGATAAATCTACTTTTAAGTGACTTAAATCAGATAATTAATTGACAAAAAAAAAATGGTGCCATTGTCTATATAGATTAATTTATTTTAAAAAAATTTAAAAAATATTTATATTTGCTCAGTTTTTTAAGATTTTCTATTCTGATTTTTTTTTTTTTTTAGGTTAAGTAAAGCAATTTATTTAATGAATAAAAAAAAAAAATGTGCTAAGTACTTGAAAATGTTTTTAATTTTCATGATGCTAACAAATTAAGTAATTTCAATAATCAGTTCAGACAACACGAATTAAATAATAAAAAATAAAATTAGCAAAGCACCGAAGCTTTTCAAATAAAAAAGATGTCTTAAGTAACATTAATTACTTTTTGCAAAAAAAAAAAAAAAACAAAGCAGCGGTGACTAATTTTCCACTACTTTTGCATAAATTCCTCTAATTATAAAAGAAAGAAGTATTTTCTGTAAACCTTTTAAAATATGTAAATTTGTAAAAAGTAGAAAAGAATTTATGGAATTTATTAAAAAGAAACAAATAATACATGAAAAAAACTCAGTACACGTACAGGGAAAAACCCCCTTATGGAAAATAAATCTATATAGTTAGTTCTAAGGTTATTGAATTGAAATGTCTGTTGTCCTGGAAACAAATGTTTAAAATAATTTTTACCACAACAAATAAAAAGAAAATTATAAAATACCATTGTATTAACATTAAATATTTATATTTATGTTGGGAAATTACATGAAAAATCAATAAAAATTTTCCTATTTATTTTTTTATTACAGTCACTTGACACGTACAACACAATGGGAAGATCCTAGAAAACAATTAGCTGCTCAACAAGCATTAGCTGCCCATCAAAGTGCTGAATCTTTATTAAGTGGTAATAGTGGTAATGGAGGAACACAAGCAACACAACAACAGAGTACACAAATTCAACAGCAACAACAGCAGCAACAGCAACAACAACAACAGCAGCAGCAACAACAGCAACAAACGCAACAGCAAACAGGTAAATATATAATTTTTATTAAAAAAGGAAATAGAAAAATGATAAGAATTTTTTTTGGTTTAAGGATGTTAGATAAGTAATAGATAAACGTAACAAGAGACCACCACGTTAGACATTGATTTTGTTAACGTAAAAAAGAATAAACACTTTGATTAAAAGTAACAAAAACCGCGGTGGTTTTTTTTACTTTCAGAAATCAAAAGATCAAAACTCATCCAATTATCAATTCATTGTCACTCTGTAGTATTGTTATTAACATGAAATTTATGATAATTAAATTGAGGTTAATTTTCTGTTATTAGATTTTTGTCTTTTTTCCCAAGCATATCGTTATACAAAAAAGTCAAAGACAACAATTTAACTTTTTCATTTAATTTAATTAATTTATTTATTTATTTTTGTCTTTTTGTTTTCTCATCAGTGTCTTTTTTTTTTTGTTTCTTCAATTAATTTAAAAATAAAAAAATAATTAAGTCAACCTGTGTAAATGAAAACGCACCGATAAATCGATAAAACTGAATGATTTTTTACTTCAATGTTGCAACTGTGCTTTCTTATATTCTTGTTACATAAATAAATTTCAAAAAATAGGAAAGAAAATCAACTTGTTATTGTGCGATAATTAACGATAAAGACGTATTGGACGCGCGATGCAACATAAAAATGTTCAAAAAAATTATCATGTTTAATTTGCCGTTATAAAATGATTTTTAATCAACAGTTAACTGTCAAAATGTAATAAAAATAAATTTTGATAGTATTTTCTTGTAATTTTTATTGATTAATTTATAAAGAATTTTTTTTTTTTGACTTAAATCTTATTAGTATTTACACGTGGTTATCATATTTTGTTTTGTTTTTTTCTATTGGACAAGAATTGATTGATTTTTATTTTGTTGCCAGGACACGTTAAACAGCAAATATTAAGCAAATCTTTTAATAAATACTGTATATACACATTCCACGCTAATAACACCTTTGTTAAGTGCAAGAAAGGTTCTTTATAGCAAATTAGCTTAAAACAAAACAAAACATAGAAACCCCGTTAAATTGCTTTTCATTTATTTTCTTCATCGTCTTGTTTTGTTTTTATTTCTCACGTTATTGTTTATAAAAAATTAATTATTTAATTTAAATAATATTTTTTTCTAGCTGTTATAAATAAATGAAACAATCAATAAAACCGATGCATTATTTTCAAACGAACACACAGACACAACAAATCTTACAAAATAAAAACAAAAAAAAAATTGTGTAAATTCTTATTTACGCTGCGTTTTCGGTTTTTTTTTTTTTTTTTGTTGTTTCTTCTTAATTCGCACATTAAAAAACAATAAATTAAATGACTAGACAGACTAATTATTAATAAGAAAAAAAAATTAATTAATTAATTTATTAATTAATTAATTAATTAATTATTATGTATTATTATAATTATTTAAATTTTAATTTATACAAAAACAAAAACAAAACGTTACACGTTAATCTAGTATCTTTGTATTTGTTTTGTTTGACCTTTTATCGCTATTTAAAAGTAAAATAATATTTTTTTTTAGTAATTAATTCGTTGTTATCAATAGATGAATGTTCGCTCTTTGTATTTTTAATTTTATTTTATTATTTTTTTTTTTTTTCAAATATATTAATAATTAGTTAATGAATCACTAAGCAAGTTGACTTAAATTTACTTTTGTTTATTAGGTGCAAAAAATAAACTAATTAACTTATTAAAATTTATTATTAATAATTAGATTGTTTGAGAGTTATAAATTTGTTTAGAATCCTTATTGAACTCCTTATTGTATCGCGTTAAGTAAGGTTGCTCTGGAGATTCTAAGACACGATGCTTTATTTTAATAATAATCAAAACTTTGCCTAAATTGTTCTTAAATATGACTTTATAATAGAATAAATAATTCATTATAAGAAATATATATATTTATTATGTTCAACAAAATTAAAGAAATTCGGTCATATTTACGTCTACTATAATTATATAGTTAAGTGACTTAATTTTATACTTTAATTAAAGAGTAGCTAACAACTTAAGTTCACTTAACGTTACTTATAATTTATCTTATTTAAAATATATATATATATATATATATAAGAAACAAACACATATACTAATTATGTAATTAATTATTATTATTATTATTATTAAAATATTTTCTTCATTTGATTTAAATTAATTACTGATTGGAATTTGAGGTTATGTTGTTATAACTGATTATTATTTCATTTAAATTTAATTTTATTTAATTAACTAAACTAACACTTGTTGTTTTATATTTAACAACCTTTATTATTTTCTTTTCTTTTTTTTATTCATTCTTTTGTTTTACCAATTTTAAGCCAGCTTTTTTAATTAAATATTATTAAGTAATTTATAAATAAAGTAAAATTTTTATATTTTTTAATAGAAATTAAATTAAATAAACAAAAAAGGTTGCAATTATTATATAAAAATAATAATAATGGCGGTACGATTGATTTTCTTTTGTTTTCTTTGTGTATTTTAAGTCGAAATTTTTTTTTACAAAAAAAATGCATTTTTATTCTATTTAAACAATTTTTATATAATACCAACCTATGTGTGTTTACTCATTTGCTATATATTTTTTCATTTTTAATTCAATTCGCTGCCTTTTTATATGATTATATAATTTTTATTTATTTTAATAATATTATTTTTATTATGTGCTGCATTCATTATTATACATGGTTTCTCATATATAACTGAATAATAATAATTATTATTATTTATTAACAATAATAATAAAAAAAAACTAGAAAGAAAGTTTATTAAAAGTCTTAAATTAAGTCTGGCTTAAGTTAAGTAATTTTTTACGGATTTATTTATTACAATATTTATTAAAATTAAAGTTTGTCTGCCTATAGCTTGTTATTCAGTCAAATATTAAAGTAATATTTTCAGTTTATCAATAAATTCGATTAATAAATTTCTCTTTTAGTTTATTGGATAAAAGAAATTAAATACAAACCTTTCTTTAAGGGTTGTTTATTATGTGTGTTACAGATAATACCACTGCTGCTTCTATTGCTTAATTTAATTTAATTTTTCTTTCATGTTTTTTTATTATCATTTTTATGATGAAGGAGTAAAATATTAAAAATAATAATCATCATAATAATAATAATAATAATAATCGTAAACACCCTCTATATACATTTGTTAATTTTTCGGTTTTCTTCATGTTTGTGATAAAAAAATATATAATATTTTTGTGCGTGATTAAAGATAATAATAAAAACGTCATAAATAGAAATTTCTTAATATGTTTTGTGTCGTCGTTGCTGTTTTTATACGGCCGTGCAATCATGTTTGGGCAGTTTTTGTATTTTCGCTACTTTACTTTTTACTTTATCTGAGGAAATGTTACTTAAATTAAGTAAAATCATAATAATAATAATAATACGCACGCCAAAAGTGGTTTTTTTTTTTTGCTTGTCTATTTTTTATTACATTTTGCACCTTTTAATCTCTATTTATTGCTATATTTTTTCTACTTTCCAATATATTGTTTCTATTTTACTATTTTTATTCATCTAACTAAACCCACTGCTGTGTTTTAATGATATTGACAATACATTTATTTTATTATTTTTAATTATTTATTATTATTTTATTATTAATATTTGGCCAAGAAATGAAAGAAAAACGCCATTTACAAAGATAATTTAATTAGTTTTCGTGATTAAATAAATAATAATTTTAATAATGATTATTAGGTGATAATAAAGTGTAATATTTTATTTTATAAATTAAATTAATTTAATTAATCTTCCTACTGTGTTCATGTGTACCGGCGTTTCTGTGCTACTAATCGTATTTACTTTATTAAACTGTTAATAAATTAATTATTATTATTTTCTCAATTTTATATTATAGTTACGTTACCACCGAATCAACAGCAACAGCCAACAAAATTAGTATCAACAGCATCACCGCCAAATGCACCAGCAAATCCATCAGCAACCGTTGGTGGTCAGGGTACTGGTGTTAATGATCCATTAGGACCATTGCCAGAGGGATGGGAACAAGCGGTTACGAGTGCCAGTGAAATTTATTTTATTAATCATATTAATCGGACAACATCATGGTTCGATCCTAGAATACGTGAGTTTTATTGATTTTATTATTTATTTATTTATTTATGGCTTCTCTATTATTTAATTTAAAATTTTTAAACCTTATTTATGTAAATAAATAAATTTATTTTGTATTTTTTTTTAAATTAGCTGAACACTTGCAACGTGTTGGTATAAGTAATAATAATGAAATGATCGCTGGCAATGTTGGTGATTGGATAAATATACGTAATTTACGTAAGGAACGTGAGTATTTAAAACAAAGACAACAGGAAATACAGCATCAGGTATTTACATTGATTTTTCTATGATTAAATTAATCGATAAATAAATTTAAAAATTATTATTATTGTGATTTTTCTTTTTGCAATATTTGTTTAAGGACTTACTGATGCGTCAAAATCAACAAACAATGGGTTTACAAATTGATCCATTCTTATCTGGTATAACTGATCATTCCAGACAGGAGTCTGGTGATAGTGGTTTAAGTTTATCATCATCACATAATTATTCATTACCTCATACGCCAGAATTTTTATCAAATATTGACGATAGTATGGACTGTATGAGTGGTAATGTTTTTTATTTTCTTTTTTAAATTTTATTTGCTATTTTTTTTATTAATTAATTAATTAAATTTTTATATTCTAGAAAGTGGTAATTTAGATACAATATCACTAAGTGGTAATATGGAAGCTACAGATGATTTAGTTCCATCGTTACAGGTAAAATTAATAAATTAAATAATAATATATGACTTCCTAGTACCGCCAATCGTATCCAAACTGTTTCTTTGTTATATACGTAATCAATCTACTTTTACTTTTAATTAATTTATTTAAATAATAATTAATATTATTAAAAAAAAAAAAGTAGAAATACCACCTAGTTGTAGTAAAATGAATAAATTATGCGTCATTTGTAATTATTTCAATTTAATTACGCGATAAGTCATAACGTGATTTTACTTATGTCTATTTTATGGAATTTATTATGTATTTAAATAAGTTATTTTTGAACGTGTTAATTCAACCGTTAATGAAATTTATTAATTATGTTATTTAAGTTGAAATTACTGTAAAGATTAATAAATTAAAAAAAAAAATCATTATTTTTCTACTTTTAGCTTGGCGAAGGCTTTGGAAATGATATCCTCGATGAAGTACAGAACCTGATAGATCCTACTACAGCGAAAGATGGTAGTTTAACATGGTTATAAGATTTAATTAATTAAAAAATAATTAAATCAAATTTAATAATTATTTAAATATAATAAAATATATAACAAACCGCCCTCCACAGTTTGTGCCTTTATTGTTTAAATTTAAAAAGAAAAATTTTCTATCTAATTTTTTATTACTGTACTTTAAATAGTTAATTAAGGATTCGTTTTTTTTTATTGCAAAAAAATGCAAAAGAAAATAATGTAAGAGTGCCTTAGCCTTAAAACAATATTTTTAAATTAATTAATTAAAAAAAAATCACGAGAAAAAAAAGGAATAAAGTAATACACATATCACGAAATTATGATTTCAAAAAAAAAGAAAGTAAAAGGGGAAGAACAAAATATATAAAAAAAAAAATAATGCAATAATTAAGGATTAAAAAAAAATCGTTAAGAAACAAAGTAAATAGAAAATAATACACATTTGTCTGCTAATTTTTTTATTTTTATTGTTCTTAACACGTAGCAAAAGCCTTTTCTTTTAATTAATTAATTAAGCGAAAGAAAATCTAAAGTAAAATAAAAGAAGCAATAATGTTATTTCAGTGAGAGAGTAGATGGAATAACGAAAGATTTATGTTTAATCTTATCAATTAAATGTTAAATTAGATTATTAAATTTAATTAATTAAATAATTATTAAACATATGTTTTAGATATTAATTTAATTAAATAATAGATGAAAAATGTTAAAATATCTATTTATACGGAAAATTGAGTGCCTTTCATATAATTTTAATTAATATTATTAAGAAAAAAGAAAATTTCATTAAAAAAAAAATGCAACAAAACAATTCTATAAATATATTTGCATAATTTTTAATTAATTAATTAATTTTTTTTTTCATTTTTTTTCTAAGTAAAACGTAAAGTTAATAATTTATGCTTAAGTAAAGTAAATGTTTTATGTTTAAGAATTCATCATTTTTCTTTTAAAGTTTTTTTTTTTTTTTGTGAGAAATAATTAATTAATTAAAAGAATTTGTTTAGTGAAAGCATAATGAAATACATAATTAATTAATTATAAAAGGTGCAAAAGAGGACAAAATGAAATTATTATTAATGTTTTTTAGTGTTTATGTGAATCGCGAATGACGATTTTTTAATAAATTTTTTTTGAAGAGAGAATTTAATTAAATTAATTAAGAGTTGAGTAAAAATGAGAGAGAAGAATTAGATAAATGATAAATATATACATATATATATATATTTTTTGCCTTAATTATTATAATTATTTTTAATTTTTAATTAATTAATTTTATATAAGAATTAAGATTTGAGTGAATTTTATGATTTTTATATTGTTTTGTATTTTTATTAAGTTCGTTCTTTGTTGTCTTTCTAATAGTTTTTTTTTTAGTTGTTGAGTTTTAATGCGAAAATGGAAAGGAATTATTCTTTAAAAAAAACAAACGTGCAAGAAGAAAATGCTTTTATTGTGTTTCTTTTATTAATTTTTATTTAAGCGACAGTTCTTTAACTATAAGCTATGATTTAAGTGCTTAAGAAAATTTGTTTAATGAAATATAATGTATTCAGCGAAAATTGGTGAGCAAAACAGTGTGTTAGTCGTCGTTGTCGTCGTTGTATAAATGCGCGTTAATTATGTAGATTTTTTTTTTTTTATTAAATTTCTTTTTCTTATATAGAATATAATGTTTAATCATATTTTTATTTAATTAAATTTCTTATTTTTTGTTTTATTAAATTAAGTATAAAAGGTAAAAGAAAAGTAAAAGTAAAGAAGAACAAGTATTTTCATATTAAATTAATGAGCGATGCAAAACGTTTAAAGAAAGTAAAGTGTGACTTATCTTAAGTCAGTTAAATAATTTACTTTAATTTAAATAAACAAGGAAAAACCGTTTAAATAAATTATAGAATAAAATGTCAGCAAAATATTCTAGTAACGAAGTCTAAAGTAAAGAAGACTTATGAAGAATAATAAATTAGCGATAATCGTTTTTTGCGCACAGTTGAAATACAAAATTCAATCTTTACTTTGTTTAAATTTAAGTAATTTTCATTTTAATTAACCTAATCTATATATATATATATAAATATAAATATTCAATTTTTAATTTTTAAATTTATCAATAAATTTATATTTTTTATTAATTAATCGCGGTGTAAGATTTTATTTTTCTTTAATTAATTAATTATTATTATTATTATCTTTAAATTTAAATAAATATTAATTATTATAAACAAAAGGTAAAAAACAACAATACAAAGTAAAAAAATACCTTTTTGTAGACCTTCTTAATCACCGGTTACTTTCATTTAAAAAATTTTTAATTTATTATTTTTTTTTTTATTAATAAAACAGCAAGAAATTCTTTTCGTTATAAATAATTGTAGCGAAACACTAGATAAATAAATTACAAACATTTAATTATTATTATTATTATTTTATTTTGTTTCTGTTTTTAATTAATTAAATAAAAGAATTTTAATTGATTTAGTTTAAAAATAAATAAATACTTAGCTTGACATAAATTATTATTATAATTTATCATAAAATATGCAGCATATTTTTTCGAATTATTCTTTTTTTTTATTTATTAAATTGAATTTAAGTAATAAAAAAAAAGCAAATTTGATTGACATTTAAAGTGAAATGCTTTTCTTACTTTTACCCACTTGCTTGTTGACTTTTATTTACGTTAAAGATTATTATTGTTAAAAAAAAAAAGAGTCATTAACGAAACACCTGAGAAAAGATTTTTTATTAAACGACGTAAATGCACTGTACACACATTTTATATATTTTTGCACACCTTATTATCTATTTTTGCATGTTTTATTATTGTATTTCAAGCAAATAATTAAGCACTTTAAGGGTTTATAGAAAAGTTTATCGAAAAATAACAACAAGAATAAGAAACAAAAAAAAACCATCAAGCACTAAACTGTCGGTTAAATAAAATAAGTGTTTGTCACCACACTGTACCACCTACCTTTCCAATAAAACAACATCAGCATTATAACAATCATCAACTTTTAAACCACAAATTGAAAACAAAGAAACAAATTTGTTAATAAAATCAAAACAATATTAAAATCACAAATAATGAATTTTCACCGAGAAGAAGAATTTTTTGATTTTTTCATTTAAAAAAAAAACTTTTAACAAAAAATTCTTTCAATGCCGTCCAAAAAAGCCAAAAAAAAAAATTATAAAAGAAAAATTGTTTTTAAAGGATTTAATAAAAGTTTTTTTTTTTTATAATAAAAATGAAGAAAATTCTTACATTACTTTGCACTTAATTAATTTTAATAATAATTAAACAAACGTGGATTAAATTAATTTACTTTTTTGTTTAATTAAAACGCAAAAAAAAAACAAAATTTAAGCACATACACACACCGATAATCAACAAATAAATTAATTATTATCAAGCAATATTTGTGATAAAAAGAAAATAAAAAAATGAATTAAAAACAATGAAAAGAAAAAGAATTTAATCAATTAATTGTGATTTTCTATTTTTCGCATTGTTTTTAATTATTTTCTTAAAATTTTATTAATTAATTAAAGTAAAAAAAAAAAAGATTAGAAAAGCAAAAAATAATGTAGTAAATACATAAACCTCAAAAATTATAGGGGAAATTATTTTTTCATTATTAAGCAAGCACTTGGCTGCACCAAAGTTATAAATAGTAGTAAGCACACAAACCTCTAAAATACTGTAGAGATTTGTTGTTTTGCCTATGCACTATCAATCGAAATTACTTATAAAAAAAAAAACTCACCGCAAATGCAGCTAAATATATAAAGTAAAGATTATTAATTTTACTTTTATTTTTAAAATAAGAAAAAATAATTAAATGAGAAAAAACAACACAACAATAACATCAACAACAAACGGATTTCATTTCATTTTTCTTTTATGATAAGCAAAGAAAATTACCAAAATTTGGTGACAAATTTTTTTTTCGTGGTGAATTTCAAATATGTGATCTAAAGAAAAAAAATTACAAGAAGTGGATAGGTTAGAATGTTGTCTAAATAGAGAAATATGTGAAGTAAAAGGTACAAAAGAAAATTAATACTAAAATTGTTAAATTAAAATGTCAATTAAGTTATTTAAATTTAATTAATTAAAAAGAAAAGAAATCAAGAAAATCAAAAAAAAATTTAAACAGATCAAATAATTAAGCTTGTTTTTTTTTTTTTTATTATAATTATTATTATTTTTTAAACTTTATTATTATTATTTGTTCTTAATTCAAAGTATTATATCTGAAAATAGTTAATTTTATAAAAGAAAACAAAAAAAAAAAACAAATATTTTTTACATTATTTAAACGAAAAAAAAAAAACCTTTTTATTGTTTCTGTTTTAATTATTATTTAATATAATTTAAATGAAATAAACGTAGGATAAAAATATAAAACATTAAAATGCAATAACAAAAGTCTACATTTTTTGTGTCTTTCGTTTATTTTTTTTTTTTTAGTTTATTTTCTTTAATGAAATTTTTATTTTATTAATTAATTAATTTTACACTTTACAAGAAGAATTAAAACATAAATAAAAAAAAAAACACAAAAAAAAATAGTAAAATGTATCAAAAAAATACAAAAAATATGTGAATTTCAATTTTAATCAATCAAAAAACCAACCACCATGCAAAAGCAATTATTAAGTTTTATTTTCGTTATTGTTAAATGGCAAAAATTATTATTATTATAAATATAAATTAGACAATGATAATAATTGTAGAAAAATTTGTAATAATTGAAAAGATATATATATAAAAAAAAAAGAAAAGAATAATACAATTTAATTAATTAATGTATCAAATATATTAATCAAATAAAAAGTATAATTTTAATAAATGATTGGATTGAAAAATCAGATAAAAAATATTTGTTTTTTATTATTTTAACTGTGTATTCCATTATGGCGAACAAGTTACTAACTTCATTTTTATTTACAAAAATTTTGAATCACTTAATTACTCGGTGTCGTGTCGGCATTTTACCTGTCAATAAATTTTTTGACACTTGTGGTTTGTTACTTAACTTATTAATAATAGAAACGACGCCATGGTATGAAAGTGTAATTTTGTGTACGTGCAATTTTGTTTCTCCCTTATTTTTTTTTTTTTTAATTTTCTGGACACAAAAATTTGCTGAACATGGCTACAAATGAGTCCCAAGTTATCAATTTAGTTGATAATTTTTTGGTAATTATATTTGGTTTTTTTTTTTGCTACAAGAATATTCTTAATTTGTTGTTACATCCTGATACAGAGAGTTGAGCCCATTGAGGAAGCTTTTAATTGTGTAATTGTACATCGTCCGGAAGTAGAAGCAAAAAAATATGACAAATGCTATACGGAATTAGGTAATTTAATAGAAAAATCTGTGAAACCTTACAAAAGTGTGGTTATGTTAAATCATTTATAATTTTCATTTTTGATTCCCAAAAATTAGCCTCTACAATATGTACGCTGTCACCAGAATTATGTGAAAGCACATTAAAACAGTACTTAATACGGACAGCAACAAATACGAATTTAAGCCAAATGAAAGAATTACTTGAGATTTTATTTAAGTTGGTGAATTCAAATATTTTACAGGCACGACTTGTATGCGAACAAATATTGAACTGTGAGAAATTAATCTATCAGAATCAAAACTTTTGGATTGAATGTTTTCACTTAATACGGAAGATAATTGGTGGAGTTGATTATAAAGGCGTTAGAGAAATAATGAAGGTAATTATAGTGACGATTAGTTAATGTGTTTCATGATTTTATTCAATTATGTACCATTTTTAAGGGTTGCCGGGATAAAGCACACGGATTTCCATACACATTAAATTCAAGTTCATTGCCACAAATGTTGGCACTAGAGGAAGTTCTCCAATATATTTTTGATAGAAATGCTTGTCTATTGCCTGCATATTTTATTGCAAATGAAATACAAAAATTAGAATGTCCGGAACCGCATTGGAAAATATCAAAACTAATGACATCGTTCGTTGAAGAATTTCGTAAAACCGCTCAAATGTTAACAATAATCGGACATTCGTCAATGTTACCAATTGTCGATAATCAGCATTCTGGCTACGCAGATCATTTTATAAATCCATGGCGTTTAGATCCGAACACATTAAAATTTGCTTTTCGCGGTAATTTACCCTACGATAGTGAATTCACGCAGCCACAAACCACACTATTGCGATTTGTTTTAGAACAACCGTACTCTCGGGATATGATTTGTTCAATTTTAAATCTTCAAAAGCAGGTAAATAATGTTAAATAGTATGAATTAGTCAAATTATTAAAATATGGGATATTTTTAGCACAAACAAAGGTGCTATGCATTGGAGGAGCAATTAGTTTGGTTAGTTATTGCAGCAATGGAACGGTCGGAACAAGAAGCAAACAATTCTGCGTCGTCGGGCAATGATGGAAAAAATTCAAACGATGAAATACCAAATTCAACACATTGGCTATGGTTACATTTATCATCTCAGCTAATCTATTTTGTCCTATTTCAATTTGCTAACTTTCCTAATATTGTAATGGCATTACATGATAAGGTAAGTTTTGGATTATTACACGTTTTTCCACTTTTGATAAATAATAACTGAATTCTTGTAGTTGGCTGCGCGAGATTTACGTAAAGGTCGCGATCACCTAATGTGGGTTTTGTTACAATTCATCTCTGGAAGCATACAGCGTAATCCATTATCAAATTTCTTGCCGATGTTTAAATTATTTGAAATTTTATATCCGGAACGCGAACCACTACCGTTGCCTGACATAAATAAGCCAAGTTGTACCCATCAAATGGCACCAACATGTATCTGGATTCATTTAATGAAGAAAGCACAATCAGAACCAATCAGTCTACACAGACCGATACCACAAGCATTAAAAAACCACCATGAATTTCTACAGCATCTTGGAATGCCAAATAATAATACAACCTTGTGTATGGGCTCAGATTTTCGAGTACCTTTATTATGTAATGCATACTCCACGTATCAGGAGTACTTTTCACGTCCAATGGCTGCATTGATTGAAGCAATTTTAGGTAATCAAAAAAATCAAACACAAAATACAGGCAGTGGAAGTAGTGGCGGTGGAAGTAATACTACTGGAAGTGGAAATAATCAATCAACAATACAAAATATGCCAACAACGCCACTATCTATGTGTATCTTAGACAGCTTGACTGTTCATAGTAAAATGTCATTAATTCACAGGTAAATCTCTTGTTGTAGTTTTTCTTTGCTATCTTTTTTAACTAATTAAATTTCTTTTTATTCCGTTTAGTATTGTCACACATATGATAAAGCAGGCACAGTCCAAAAGCACAATGCCAAATGCCACAAATATGGCTCCAGCATTAGTTGAAACATATTCCCGGTTACTTGTTTACACCGAAATTGAGTCCTTGGGTATTAAAGGCTTTCTAGGACAATTACTGCCAGCTGTATTTAAATCACATGCTTGGGGTATTTTATACACACTACTGGAGATGTTTTCTTACAGAATGCACCATATACAACCGCATTATCGAGTTCAGTTACTCTCCCATTTACATTCGCTGGCATCTGTACCGCACACAAATCAAATGCAATTACATTTATGTGTTGAATCAACAGCGCTACGGTTAATTACAGGACTTGGTTCCGTAGAGGTCCAGCCACAATTATCGCGTTACCTCACTGAACCGAAAACGCCTGGTTCTGTTGTCAGTGGGGAAAGTGAAGAATTAAACCGTGCATTGATATTGACTTTAGCACGATCAATGCATATAACGGGGACCGGCAATGATCAGCAATCTAGTGCCTGGTGTAAAGATTTATTAACTGCAATTATGCAGAATACACCACATTCGTGGGCACAACATACACTACCCTGTTTTCCAAATGTTCTTAATGAGTTTTTTGTGCAGAATAGTATGCCGAAAGAAAATAAGCCTGTGTTAAAAAAGGCAGTGGAAGAGGAATACCGTAAATGGTCGTCCATGTCAAATGAAAACGACATAATTGCTCACTTTAGTGTGGCCGTAACACCACAACTATTTTTGTGTTTGCTGTTTAAGATGATTTTCGAGACTGATGGCATAAGTGCTGTAGCATATAAGTAAGTTTGTTTAGAAATTATTTTTCTTGTTAAGACGAGACATTAATTTATTTCTTCTTCTGCAGAATTTTGGAGAGAATTGGCGCCAGAGCATTGTCAGCACATTTACGTAAATTATGCGATTATTTAGTATTTGAGGTAGCCAATTCCGGTGTCAGTGCTCACGTTAACAAATGTGTCGATACTATAAACGATATGATTTGGAAATATAATGTTGTCACAATTGACAAACTTGTACTTTGTTTAGCATTGAGAACCCAAGAGGGTAGTGAGGCACAAGTTTGCTTCTTTATAATACAATTATTATTATTAAAATCATCACAATTTCGAAGTCGTATACAAGAATTCGTTAAAGATAATTCACCGGAACATTGGAAGCAAAATAATTGGTATGAAAAACATTTAGCTTTTCATCAAAAATACCCTGAAAAATTTGCACCAGATGAGTCTGTGTCACATCCACCATTACCTGTGTATTTTGGTAATGTTTGCTTAAGATTTGTACCTGTTTTGGATATTGTTATCCATAGATATCTTGAAGTACCGATTAACGCTGTCTTCAAATCATTAGAGATATTTTTAGATCATCTGGGCTGTCTATATAAATTCCATGGTATTTATCTACTTTTTTATTTATTTAATAAACAAAATTTAACAGAATTTTTGTATTTTTATTCCAGATCGACCGATAACCTATTTGTATAATACACTCCATTATTATGAAAGAAAATTACGTGATCGTCCGGCAATGAAGAAACGTCTAGTTGGCGCCGTTATTGACTCCTTGAAAGATGTACGAGCACCAAATTGGGCTCTTACGGAACAATATCAAATGTATTTACAAAAGTCTGATAATGAGGCTGTCACTTGGATACCGGAATTATCTTATTACATTTCATTGTTTAAACGTTTAATTGATACAATTGATGGACGTCCGGTATTTCCGCCGACCGATTGGCGATTTAATGAATTTCCAAATCCAGCAGCACATGCTCTGTATGTCACCTGTGTTGAATTACTTGGTTTGCCGGTTGGACCACAGGGTGTAGCTAATAGTATAATTGATGTAATTGTAAAAGGGTACACAGTAATACCGCAGCAACAAATCCATAGCTGGATTAATGCTATTGGACTGGTTATGTCTGCTTTACCGGAGGCTTATTGGAGCATTATCTATGATCGACTGCAGGAAGTTATGAATTCACCAAATATGAACAAATGGAATTATCGTCATTCGCCGTTCGACATGTTTAATTTTAAAATGGTAAAAGATGCTCTTTTGGAAAAGAACTATGTAATCCATTTGGCAATTGCTCAGTCAATTTTGCATCATTCTGGAATTGGGCAAATAGCAGCACTACCGGATTATATAAAAGACAAATTAAAGCCATTAATACGCACCGAATATCAGTTGATTTATTTATGCCATTTGGTCGGTCCATTTTTGCAGCGTTTAGACTCAGATCGTCCGCGCACCGTCATTGACATCACATTAATTTTATACGAACTATTGG
Organism: Ptychoptera contaminata; assembly: GCA_963942525.1. Lineage (NCBI taxonomy): Eukaryota > Metazoa > Arthropoda > Insecta > Diptera > Ptychopteridae > Ptychoptera > Ptychoptera contaminata. The sequence continues at coordinate 34,742,283 of OZ012638.1, read as the reverse complement.
AGCAAGTTGATAAGAATTCCGACAATACAATGCCCTTGCAGCATATTGACTCGATTTGCGATTTATTATATCATTTGAAATATATGTTTGTCGGAGATTTAATGAAGGCAGAATTAGAAGCGGTTATTAGACGTTTGCGTCCAGCACTGCAAATGCGTTTACGCTTCATAACACGATTAAACGTTGATGAGATAAATAACCACACAAATGCTGATAACAATAATCAACAAACAAATAATAGTAATAATAATAATAATAATGGAAATAGTAATACGAATAGTAATAGCACAACGCAAATGGGTAACGTCAGTCAGACAAATACAAACACGTTACCGGGACAAATAGTGAATCCACAAACCAATGTAACGACTGTCGGAAGAGGATTGGTGACGGGACAGGCACAGCAACAACAACAGCAGCAGCAGATGTTGTCTGCTGGTAATCAAGGTATTGGTGGTCAACAATTAATGGGCAATGTTGGTATGAATCAACAGCAAACAAATTTATTATCACAAAATATGCAACAGCAGACAGGACAACAACAGACAAATCAACAAATGCATCTCCAGCAACAGATGCGACATTAAAAATGATAAAGGAAATTATTTATTTATTAACAAAATGAAAAAAAAAAGAGGAAAACTCCTTTAGATTAAAAAATATATTTTATTTAAGTAAAACAAAATAAATTAATTTAAGAAAAAAAAAAACCTTATCTTCTCGGTGTAAAATCCACATATAATTCTGTCTTTGAACGTAATACAAGATCAGCTAAATACCTTATATCATGTATATCCGTTATTTTATTTAAATGAAAATTTTTTACTATATTTACTAAAATTGTTTTTATTTCGAGTAATGCAAATTTTTGTCCTGTAAAATATATATATAAGCAAAAAAAAAAAAAAAAAAATTCAATAAACGATAAAGATGATTTCAATGTGTCGTTAAAAAATGTCTTTTAATTTTAATCCACAACTCACCGATACAATTGCGAATCCCAGCTCTGAATGGTATGTACGAGAATGGATTGTATTGTTGATTTCTCATAAAACGTTCAGGATCAAAACGTTCTGGTTCCTCAAATACGTTCGGATCACGATGTAAATCGTAAATATGAAAATGTATGACAGTTCCAATTGGTAACGTAATCCCTGATGATAATTTTAACGGCGTTGTATTTGCACGTGAAATAAATGGTACTGGCGGATATAAACGTAAAGATTCCTTAACAACCGCATCCAAATATCGTAAATTAGTAAAGTCACTAATCACTAGGTCTGATTTATCAGCTACAATGTAGAAAAATTAAATTATACTTCTTGGTTGCACTAGAACAGGAAGAATGGCTACCTGTAAGCTCGATCACTTCTTGATAAAGTCGCTCTTGTATATCTTGGTAATTGGCCAATGCTAAAAGTGTGTACATAATACACGAACCGGTTGTCTCGTATCCTTCAAACATAAATGTATCAACTTCTTCACGTATTCCTTCCTCATCGATTTTATTATCCGCTTCAGCCGCTAATAATGTGTCCAACATTGCGTATCGTTGCTTCTTTGTGTTCCATCTGACATAAAAAAAACGCTTAATTATTTAATTTTTCAATGATTTTAATACAAAAAATACTCAACACATATTCATCGTATTTAGCGAAATTTTCATTGCCCGCCTCGATTTTCTCATTTGTATCGTTATTGTTATTCATTTGATTGATCAGAAATAATTGGCGACGTTTTTTAATGATGTCGCGTGTAAACGCATGCACCGGCTTTAATAATTTATTCAATGCATTCATTTCACCAGATAGGTAAAACAAAAAGTTTGAATGCAACCAGGGACGTAATAAACGACTCACCAACAATGTACCAATTTCATAAATGGATTTCATATATTTATCCTTTGTTTTCATCTCATCCAATTTAACGCCCATTGCAGTCTCTGTAATATTTTATCCAGAATAAAATAATATTTCGTAAAATTCTTTCAAAGTTTGATAAACTCACCACAAATTGTATTTATGGTAAAATTCGGAACATCCGTCTGTAAATGAATATCACATTTACCATTTTCTTTTTCCAATTTATTATGAATTGTCTTCACAAATTTCGCACTCTCGTCATTAAATGTATTTTGAAATTGTTGCAAAATATTAAAATGAAATGTGGGTGTCAATATACGACGACGTATATGCCATTTTTGTTTTGTGCTGCACAGTAATCCGGTGCCCATTAACGGATGTAAAAAATCATAAATATAACTTTTATCAATTAATTGTGAATTAGCCAATAATAATTCTGTATCATTTCCACGGATTACTTGATATGTTAATAAAAATGGTAAATAAAATCGATAATTATCCTTATATTCGTTCGCCCATTTACGTGGTATGTAGAATGTCTCTTCTGTTATCACCATGAAAATAAATTAATTTATAAACACTTTCACCAGTTAAGTACGTTCTCAACTGACCTTGATCCTTAAAAAACACCGTCCACAAATTACCAATCAATGGCAATATCCTTGGTCCAGGTAATTGTTTTGCCAGCAAATATGTATGATGATTACGATGCTTTAATTCAAATATTACCAATAAAATTATGATTAAACAGAGAAATAGTAATAAAAGCATTTTAAATTCAATTAGCTTATACTTGTTTCAGTGGCACACAAACAATGAGTTGTTTATTTGCAAAGGATTTTATAAATTATTTAATTAATCTATTTGAAATATTTTGAAAAATTATAAAAAAAAAAATTTTTTTATTCATTATCTATGGGTCAGATATCGTGAGGTTTCAAGTCCAAATAACTTTTATGATGCTAATTTATGAAAAGAGAATAATCGAAAGTGAGATATTTTCTACAAATACAAATACATTAAGCATTTAATCAGTTGAGTAACGACAAAAATGATCAAAACATGAAGCTGATCCTCCATTAACTATTCATTGTTGCTTCTACTTGTTTGAAAAAATTCTCGGACAATGATTATATCATTGCCCTTAACAAAAATTATAAATAATCTCCATACTTAGTTGTACTTAAATATTTATTATTAAACTTATTCAATTACTTATGTTATCAAATATTAATAAAAATAAATAAATAAACACTAATCTCGTGCTTATCATTGCTTATTTGTTTACTTTTTTTTTACTGCTTATTTATAAATAATTAAACTTTTAACCTTGGCAAATTAAATTTTTTTCGCTAAATGGTAACAATCAGCTCGATTACGTATAGCGTCTCGCCTGGAAAGTCGTGTCGCTTTTTTCGTCGTGTCGTGTTTTTAAATTTTATTCAGTATTTTTACAATTTTGAATAAAAAATATAAAATAAGTTTTGAATTAAATATATAAAATGGTTAAATACAGTGTTGAAATGTTTTTATCCAACCCTCACCCAATCCCTGATAGGTGGACCCTTACAATTTAATTGTGGAGCTATTTCACTAGATTTTTTCTTAAAATCGGTTAATGTTATACCTCCCTTCTGAAATCCTTGTGCCAACGCAAGATTTCGCTTCATTAAATTTACCAAGCACCCAACCTGTTTTTTATTTGTTACTTTTACCCTAAAATTATTTTATTTTACTATTTTAATAAACAAAAACTTCTATTTTAAATAAAAACTTACATTTTTCCTTCTTGTCGGAGAAATAAAATTACACGACTAAATTTGTCATTTCCGTCGACTATTGTCGGTTACAGAATATACGACAATTGTCGTGCAAAAAACCACATTTATTTTTCGACACGTCTTACAGAATACAAATATTAGACTGTCACTTCACACGACAACCGACACACCATACGTAATCGAGCTGAATATTTTTGGATTATTTTCTGCTTCTTTAAGGAAGAAAATATGAGGAAAATGGACTTTTCAACAATAATAAAGATACTTTTTTTCATTGGTAACTTTATTTACTTAAAATAAAAAAAAAAGAGAATTAAATTGTTTCCTCCATCTGGGAAATTTCATCGAATAATTTTTTTGTATCTGGTGCCCGTCCAAAGAAATGTAATAGATTTACATAATTACAAAGGAACCAATATTGAATATTCATTTTCCTGGAATTAATTACAGAAAAAGTAAATAAATAAAAACGAGAAATAAAACTTCACAAAACTTACCACAGTTTATACTCAAAATACAAATAACGTTTGAATGAGACAATTTTTTGGAAAAATGTATTATTTTTATTTTGATATAATGTTTTGACAGCATATCGTGCCATAAATTTTGTACGATCAACTGGATCACCATGTTCCCGTGCAATTGCACGTATTGTATTTAAATTCCTTACGACAAACAACATATTACGTGGCATATCCTTTAATGTATTCATAATTATATCGAAATGTTCTTTTGCTTTTTCCGTCATATAAGCTAAGTCATCGTCGGTTAATTTTGTCTTCAATTGAATATGATGCTCCGTGTTTTTATCCATTGTAAATGGTTTTTGCAATAAAATCTCAGCGAATTCTTTATAATCATCGACATTTAATTGTTTTGCATATTTTTGCATTGCTGGAATATCACTTAAGACAATCGCTTCCCAAAAATTACACAATGCATGACTAATTGTTACCGGTAAATTCTCATACAAACCATGATCGATTAACACCAACTGAGCCTTACCATCATCACCTTTGCATACCAGAACTAAAACGAAATACAATTATTTACGATTATTTCTGGAATATCGAAGTATATTACCATTTCCTGGATGTGGATCAGCATGGACGAATCCGGTTTTAAATATCTGTTCCGAAAATGCTGTAAATAATTTAACATTAACATCGCTAATGTCAAAGTTTAATTTCTCCATTTGTGCCATATCGCTGATTTTAAATCCATCACAGTACTCTGCAGTTAATACTCGTTTCGACGTTAAATTCCACATTACCTTTGGCACGTAAAGGAATTTAAATTTTGATAAATCCTTAGCACAACGTTCTGAATTTAATCCTTCATTCACAAAATCTAATTCCTTTAATAAATTCTCACGTAAATCTTTTAAGATCCAACCAAAATTATAATTTTTATGAATTAACTCGATAATGTCTTGTAAAATCTTTATTGTTCCAAGGTCACTTGTGAATCGTTTTTGTAAATCTATATACTGCACTTTTACGGCAACATCTTTACCATCTTTAGTCGTCGCACGAAATACTTGTGCCAGACTAGCAGCGGCAATCGGTTCATAATTAAATTTTTCAAAGAGTTCTTCTGGTGTTTTACCAAAATCTTGCAGAAATAATCTTCGTACTTCATCAGTCTTGCGTGGCAAACATTCATTTTGTAATTTCTTTAATGTTTCTGTGTATTCCTTTGGTAAAATATGATTTATCGCTGATATACCCTGTCCCAGTTTAATATACAAACCGCCGTTAGCCAAACAGCCTTCTAAAACTCTATCAGCTGAACGCTGATTAACTTCTTGAAGTTTCTTTAAATGGGAATTAATATTGATAATGTTTTAGAAATTCGTAATTCAATGCAAATACCTGTTTATACGTTGCATTATTTTCATCTAGACCCCGTAAAGAGTAATTATAATCTGTCAAAATAACACAAGCTATTTTTAATGAGCGAAAAAAACGAACACCAGCTCCACAATATCCAAATTCATTAATAACACCATCATAAATAATTAAACCACTGAAAATAGAAGTAAAAAATAATTTCTTGTAATGTTTCTGCGTTGATTTATTAATGTCCACTGTTTTTTGAATGAAATTTCTATGTGGATTTATTCTTGTGACAAATTGTTGCTTCACTAGTGATCTGCCATTTGTTTCTTTTAGAACAATTCTGCATATTTTAAAACTTGAATTAAACTGAAAAGAAAATATATTTTATAACGATTAACTGATTATAGTATAAAAATTCAACTTACAAACATTATAGGTTTAGTGCAAACATTCCAAAAATTATATATACATAAGCAAAGTAATCCAAACATAAAACATATGTTTTTGACTTTATGCGGAATACAACATGTCATATGTTATGTAACATATGTTCCTATAGTTAATGGCTGAGCTATAGATGTCACTAGTTATTTTGTTTTTGTTTTTACATTTTTATTTCTAAAAAATTTTGGAAAAATTTTATTTTGTTAAAAATCTTATAAAATTAATAGTAAATTAATTATAAATTATGAAACCGTATAAAAGTAGTAAATTTAAGCAAAAACGTGAATGGAAAAATGCCTCTTTTGATAAAAAATTGTTATTATATGTAAAGCCATACTGTAAAAATTTATACGAAATTTGGGATCAACCGTTGCCATTTCCAACATCATTTAAAATTATTTATACATTTTTTGTAACAATTTTAATCTTAATGCCAATTCTAATACCAATTTTTATAACACTGTTCTATACAATTATTGGTCAGTTCTTTTTGGAAAGGTAAATATTTTAATTAAATAAACAATTCAAACGTAATAAGTTTTTTTTTTGTTTATCAGGCATACGAATTTAAAGTATCCCGCAAGTATTGATTTTATTGGAACAATAAATAGTGTATACACATTAAAACTAAACGGATTTTACAAAAGAGGTGTTAAATTATATTTTCATCGTTTTGCATTATTATTTTCTACTGCAATGTCTACCGTTGATTATATACGAATTATTGTAAGTTTTTTAGAATAATAAAAATAAATTAAAGTTGATAAGTCACTTTTATGATAGCAGTGACATCGGTTAACATAAACACTATATTTTTGTTTAATTTTTTCTTTTATACAACATTAACGCCAATAATATATGTATTTTTATTTTATAGTATTATAAAAATAATCTAACATGGCCGCATGTTAAACCAAAATAATTCTATCTCATTTATATATTTAAATAATTAGTTATTTTTTCTCTACTGTTTATTAATAAATTCCTTTCATAATTAAAGTGTTTCATAATTTATACGAGAAAAAATTAGTTTTATTAAATTAGTAATTATATTTGGAAATATTGTTATCTCGTATTATTGATTTTTTATTTAAATATATTTTCAAAGGAGTACGAGTAGGTGAAATAGATTATTTACAAAAAGGTAAGTTTTTCGTGGTTGTGTTCTATGATAAAAATACTGTATAATCGCATGCAGCATAGACTCATAGAATTTATGTCAAGCATTTTTATGTTGTGTGCGCGCGTATTTTCTTCACTTCGGATGTATTAAGAGTACTGTCATTGCAATTGTATTGGCATTAATATAAAAAAAAACATATTTATGTTTTTACATAAATGTTTTGTAATTAATTTAATTCCTTTTTGTTTTTATAAAATTAAAAATTAAACTCACCCGGCTTTCAACATTAATCGTTTCATAGTAATTTAAAGGTAAATGCACTGATTATATACAAAAAACGCAATTTTTCGCAAACATAAACAAAGTTAATACGGTTTTACACAGTTTTTATTTTGCAGACATATTTTCAATTGCAATTTTAATATATTGTTATTGAAAAACACTTTAAAAGTTATTTAAAAAAATAATAATTTTAATAAAAGAAATTTGAAAATTTTCTTTTGTATTATTTAATAATACAAAAAAGTGTCATTAAGCGTAATTAGTTATGAATTAAGAAATGAATAAATAAATTGGGCCAATAGGTCGCCATGTTTTCTTTATTCAACCAAAACCAACAAAGTTATATAGTTTTGCCTGCTGAGAAATATGTTTATTCTTTATTATCTAATTAAATAACAATTTATTTTCTTCTTCTTCTTTTAGGTAAAGAAAAGAATACAGTGTGATTATATATTAAGTGTTATTTAAAAATAAAAATTAATAAATAAATAAGAAGTATATTTGTGTGATTATAGTGTTTAAATTTTTGAAAAAGAGAAAAATAAATATATTTCGTGTGATTTTTGTATTAAAAACGGCATCAAAATTCAGCAACAACAGCATAATCATTTACAGCTTTTTCAAGCTAAACAACAGCATTACCATCCGCCACCACCATCATTACAGCCACAACCGTCGCAACATCATTCCCAAAATTATACCCAACAACAGCATTTAGCATCCTCACAATATCATCATCATCATCATCAGCAACAGCAGCAACAACAACAACAGCAGCAGCTGCAGCAACAATTGCAACAGCAGCCGCTACCACCTCAACACGCAGCTAGACGTAAACAATTCCGGCAAATAACACAATTTAGAGGTGGTAGTGGTGGGCGTTCAATTATTCAAACACCAGCTATTGACAGTGTTGTAAATACAATTACAAATATGATTCATCATAAGCCAATTCATCAGATGTCCCCTGGACCAGCTGCATCCACTGGACATCATATGCATCATTCTGTTAATGTTCATCAGCCATCACTACAGCAACCTCCTCCACAGCAAATGCATGCTTCACAACATTCGCAACAACAGCAGCAACATATGAATCCAAATCTACATCAGTCAATACATGGTGGACCTCAACCTCCACAACAACAACCACAGCAGCAGCATATATCCCAAAAACAAGCTCCACCACCCGCACAGCAACAACCAACACATATTTTACAAAGAGATAATAGGTAATGTCAATTAATTAACTAAATATTTAATGATATTAAATTATTACTAGGGAATTCATTAGTATTCATTTGTTGCATTAAAAAAATGGGAATTTTGTTGGCAAGCAAGAATAGCTAGCAAAAAAAGAAAGAAAAACCTGTTGAAGTAAATAAATAAAATAAAATTCTTTTCTCTGTGAATTATTTTATTGTTGATATGACAATTGTCTGTCTGGCTGAGTCTAGCTATTACTACTATTCTGCCCTGTCTATCTTGCGAATTTTAATTCTATTTATTGCTTTGTTACTAACAACTCTTGTTATTATTTTTTTTTTTTTGTATTATTGATTCACTGTTCTTTTCCTTATTCATTTTTTTTTTTTTTATTTAATTTAATTTAATTTAATTTCGGTGTAAAAACGCAACGATATAATATATCAGCGATTTTAGGGAATGGTAATATATATACAAAGAAAAAAGTTACAGGGGTTAAACAACTGTGTTATTTGTTAAATGACAAAAATATTTCTAAGATTGGTTAACACAATTTAAATGCAGCAGCAAACTACTAACCAGCCACCCTTTTAATCCTTTTATTTAAATCTCTTTCTTTAATATTTTTAAGAGTTGTTTCTTTCACTGCTGCAGATATTATTAATTTAATAAATAAAAAATATTTATTTCTCGTAAAGCTTAATAAATTCGAAAAAGAATTGGTAATAAATGGTATAATGGTGGCTATATCATCATCAATATATATATTCTTTAATTAAACAACACTTTAATTAATAATCATAGATTTTTTATGTATTTTAAAACTGAATTCAGTTACACATTAAGCGTTAATGTCGTGATATTTTTACAAAAACGGATTACCTTTATTTGACTGTGTAAAGTTGTCGTAATAATTTTCTTTTTTATTTACCATTTAAAACAACCTAATAATATTTAAAGAACCCTTTAAAAATGAAAGCGAAAATATTTCTATACACTAGCAGAGCCTGCCCATTGATTAAATGAATTAAAGAAAATAAAAAACCAGCTTTTTGTATAAATTAAAATTTTAATAATAAAATGTGTTAAAATATCCTTTTATTAGGTTTTTTTTTTTTTTGATTTTGTATGAAATTGCATACACTTTTATTTAATTTTAGTTTTTGTTGTTATTTAAATATGATTATAATTGTTCATATATGGTTAGATAGTACTGAGTTGTTTTACTTGTAATTGATGAAAAGAAAGAACGACATTACTATGGACAATAATATATATATATATAAATATATTTACAATATTATTGTGTTTATCTTATGGTTTATATACTTTGTAACAATGGAAAAGTAGCAGCTTTGTGGTGCCTGATTTACTTGGTGTTGTCCCTTGATGACAATCAATTGCTTAAGAATAAAGATTTTATTTACCTTTTTTTTTTCTTTTTCATTATTATTCCTTATGTAGGGGAAGATAATATAAGAATAGTTTTATTGTTAGTTAAAACGCTGATTTATTATTATTATTATTAATATTTTTGAATTTTTACTTAATTTTTTACCCTTTGTTTTTAGGATAAATCAACAACAAAGAATACAACAACCGAAACCGCCAGCGCAACAGCAACAACAGCATTATCATCAACAACCAAATCGTAATCGTACAATATCTGGTAGTAGTAATACTCCAGTTAATGGTGGTATTCCTATAAATAATAATGTTACAGTCGTTGAACCACAAATTAATAATAATAATGTAACAATGACAATTCAACAATCACCGCCACAACAACGTCAACAACAAAATATAACAAATACAGGAAATACACCGGCAACAAATCGAAATTATTTTCATAAAAATGAAACAACAATTTCTAAAACATTGGGTGGTTATAGTAATACGAGACAGTCAATGCAACAACAGCAACAATTATTAGCACAACAACAGCAATCACAAACGCAACAAAAAAGTTTACATCAACAACCGAAACAACAGCAGCAGTCACAGCAACATCAAAGGCAACAACAGCAGCAGCAACCTCCGCAACCACAGCAACAAATTGTTAAAAAAATATTACAAAATACTGAACATTGTGCGTATAATTTTTTTTGCTATTATTTATATAATTGTTTATTAATTAATTTTATTTTTTATTCATTTTAGCTTCTGTTAGCAAAAATCATAATGGCTTTGTCAACAATTTGAATAACAATAATAATAATAATATAAAAAATAAAATAAATGATAATGATACAGCAGCGATGATGTTGATAAATGATAAACATAATTTAAATGTAAATAATAATAATAATAATAATAATATAAATGTAATAAATAAAGAAGAAATAAATGTGTCAGCATCAACAACAATATTAACAGAAAACAGTAATAATAATAATGAACAATTAACGAAGCCATCACAATTAATTAATGAAACAAATTTAATAACAGCAACGCCTACAATACAATCAATAGCATCACAAAAATCTTCCGTAACAATAGGAACAACATTACCAAATATTAAAGAGAAAACACCAATGTGTTTAGTTAATGAATTGGCACGTTATAATAAAATTCAACATCAGTATCGTTTAACAAGTGAACACGGTCCACCGCATAAAAAACGTTTTACGGTAACATTAAAATTAGGCGAAGAAGAATATTCATCAGATGGTGCAAGTATAAAAAAGGCACAACATGCCGCTGCAGATGTAGCTGTTGGTTTAACAAAATATAAACATCCACCAGCTAAAACAAAAGTAATTATTAGAAATTGTAATGGTGGATTAAATGGAAATGGTAATAAGGGTTCAAGTAAGGATTTGTTTTTCAAATTTTTCTTCTTTTTTTTTTTTATAAGAATAACTATTAAGAAATTTTTTCTTTAAAGGTAATATAACGCCAACAGTTGAATTGAATGCATTAGCTATGAAACGTGGTGAACCAACAACGTATATTGTTGAACAGCATGAGCCAATATCTTCCGCATCTCCAGTAAATTTAAATTTAGTTGCACAAACTAATGTTTATGCAAATTTTCATAATCATAGTAGACATAATCATCATCAAAATGCTTATACATCTTCATCGCGCTTTAATAATAATGATAAGCGTTTAATGAATAATCGTGGCGGTGGTAATAATGGTATTTCACTAGATGGAACAGAAGAAACATATCATGTAACATTACAAGTTGGTGAACGTAAATTTATAGGAATTGGGCAAACATTGCAATCGGCACGTCATAATGCTGCCTCAAAGTAATTTATTTAGATTTTCATTAAATTTTCTGTAAATAACAAATTAATTTTTCTTTTTTCGCAGAGCATTAGAAGTGTTAAGACCATTAACGCCAGAGATCAGTCTTGATGGTAGTTTAACATCATTAGATGATTCAAATTCAGAGTTAAAATCTCCAATATCAGTTTTATATGAGAAGGCATTAATGAGAGATTTACAAGTTAAATTTGAGGTACAAAGTGAAAAGGGGCCACCCCATATGAAATCTTTTATAACCACATGCAGAATTGGAACATTAGTTGTAAGTTTTTAACTAAACTCTTTAATAAAGAATAAACTTCTGAAATAAATTTAATTTATTTACAAAACAACAGAGTGAAGGATCAGGAAATGGCAAAAAAATATCAAAACGTCGTGCCGCTGAAAATATGTTGGAAGAATTTAAAAAATTACCACCAATTCCACAACCACCACAAGTACTAGCAACTGAAGATGAATTGGGAGTGACTGGTGTTGATTTAAAACAAAAGCGACAGGCAAAACAGAAGCGTGCAAAACCCTCGGTGAAAAAAAAGACACGAAATCTAATAAAAGATAAAACGGATGAGCCAGTATCTGAAGCAGCAAATCCTGTCTCACGTTTAATACAAATACAACAGGCGCGCAAAGAAAAGGTACCTGTTTATCAATTAATCGATGAACGTGGTCCACCCCGGCGACGGGAATTTACAATAAGTGTACAAGCTGGTGGTTTTACGGCTGAGGGTATGGGACCTAATAAACGTATTGCTAAGCGTATTGCTGCATCATGTAATTATCCTTTTTGTTTTATTTTATTCAAAAAAAATATGTGACTAATTTCTAAATTGTGAAAATTTTTTAGGCTTGCTAATTGCAATGGGTATGCAAGATATTTTATCTGAAGCAGATATTACATTAGCAACGACACCGTTTAAATCAAATTTGGGTAAAAGTGATAGTGAAAGTGGCAATGAAACAAAAGCAACAGCAACCTCGGCTGATGATAATCCAGCAACGTTAGACGCAACCAATGAAAAGACCGAAAAAGCGTCATCAACAGCAAAGGCAGATATCAGACGAGCTAAACGTAATCAAGCGAAACAAGAAAATCGTAAACGTAAAGTAACATTTTCTGAGCCACCGGATATTGCATTAACAACGCCAACGCAAAAAATTTCGATTAAGAAAAATAATACAAAATCATGTTTGAGTAAAAAGTCAACTAGTGATTCTGATGACAGTGCCAAGGAAACAAACGATGACGATAATCAATTGGACGAAGTAACATCAACATCATCTAACACGAATAAGAAAAGTAGCGGCAATAATGTTTGCACTGTAAACGGAATACGTCCAATGGATCAATTAATGTATTTGGCAAAAATACTAGGCTTTGGAGTATGCATTTAGATTTGCTTTACTTTTATTGAAATATTATAATTTACATTTCTTTTCCTCTAGGTACATTTTTGTGATTTTCCAAAAGGCAATCATTCGGAATATTTGACATTAGTAACATTAACAACAGAACCGCCCCAATTGTGTCATGGTTCTGGTGATAGTATTGAGGCGTCAAATGATCAAGGTGCTAAAGAAGCGCTTAGAATATTAAGTGAATTAGGTTTGGATAATGTTAAACCGAAAAATAAAGATAAATCAAGTGTTAGTAGTAGTAGTGCAACTGAATCTGGTTCAGCAGCAACATCAAGTACATCGTCACCATCAGTAGCGGACACAACAACAAAGGCGGCCGTTGCCACAACATCAGCAATTCCAAAAACTAAAGTTAAAACAACAAAGTCAACAGTATCACACAGATCAACAATTTCCCTAAGTAATGGAATTAAGAAATAATTTTCTTTTTTGTTTAATTTAATTATTTATATTTATTTATTTAATTTATTTTTATTATTATTATTTTTTTTTTTTTTGCAATATTATTAAGAAAAATAAGTAACAAAAAAACTAATACCGATTATATGATTAATTGAGATTAATTAATTATTTTTAATTTAATTTAATTTAGAAAAAGAAAATGCACTGATTAGTGTAAAACAAAGATGAAAAATTAACTATATATATATACTACTAAGAATGAGAAGAAATTTAATTATATATTTATAAGTGATAATGTTTTGAGAAATTACGTTGTTGTTAATTTAATTTTGATAATTAATATTTATTTTAATGTAATGTTAATTACAGAAACATCACCTCTTTATTATACACCTGCTTTGTGTAGGAGAAACGTTGAACGTTTTTCTATTTATTGTTTTCGTTTCGTCGTTTTTCTTTTTTCATTCGTTCGTTCATCATGTGGATCAAAAACGCATGACACACTTGCTCATATTATGTAAGATTAAAAGTAAACAAACAAACGAATATATATGTGTGTTTTGTTAATCTAATCTAATCTAAGTCACTTTGATTATGTTTTTTTTCTTCTATGATTAATTGCCTTTTTTTAGTTTATAATATTTAATTGAGTATCTAGACGCGAAAATTTTTTACTTTCGTTAATCATTTATTTAAATATTTTATTATTTTGTTAAAATTATTGATTATTTTCTTCAACATTTTGACACACGATGGTCTAAAATAATGAGAAGTAAATAATTAACAAAAAAAAAAAAACATTACATTAAAATTTAATTAAAATTTAAAAAAAAAGCAAAGTATTATAATTAAGAAAATAAAAAGTTTAATTAATTGTTGTTCTGTAGTTGATGTTATTGAAAATTTATTATTATTAATTTTTCCTTTTTGTTTCTTTAATTATTTATTCTTTTTAACAAGAATATTATAATTTTTCTTTTATTGTTACAAATTATAATTATTATTATTATTATTAAATGTTGTTAAATTATTTTAAGAAAAATTATTAAATTAATTATTTAAAAAAGAAGAAGCATATTTTGTGTTGGATAAAAATAAAATAAATTAATTAAAGAATGTAAGAAAAATAAATAAAAAAAAAAACAATAATAATTAATTAGGATAATTAGAAGAAGAAGAAAAAAAAATGAATATTTCATTAATTACGTAATTATGTTTAATTTTATTTGTCCAGCTTAATTAATTATTTTTTTCGCTTCTTTAGATTAATGAAAGATTAAGCATGATAGTAAAACTGTGTAATTTTTTTTTCTTTGTTTTAATTAATTAGTTTTTCTATTTATTTATTAATTAATTAATTAATTTTCTTGTTTATAATTTAGTTTAATTTTTTTTTTTCAATGTAAAATTATCATTTTTGTTATTTCAACTGCCGCGACCCTTCGCCGATTTATTTTTGTTTTATAATTTAATTAAAAATTTATTAAAAACAGAAAATTCTATTTTTTTATTTATTATTTTTAATTAATTTTGATGAATAATCCTGAGATTTAGCTTGGATTTAAAATTCCAATTTAAAAGGTATTTGTATAGAAATTTATTCTTTACTGGCACATGGCGTGAATATATCAAGGACTTTACTGTTTTAATTAATTAATAAATAATCTTATAGAAATACCTTTTAATTGCGATTTAATTCATTTAGACACATTAAGTGTATACAAAATTATTATTTCTTCTAGTTAACTCTAGAAAAACACTTTGTTTAATGATTTATTTATTTACATTGTAAATTGCATTTTGTTATGTCGCACATATATAATTATAAATGCATATTAATAATAAATAAACAATTTCGTATGCATAATGCGTTACTCTGCAAAAAAATTATAATCAAAGCTCAATTTAAATAAAAATTAAATTAATAAAACTGCGTAATAACGATATAAATAAGTCGTTTGTTTGGAAAAAAATAAAATAAATTGTAAGAGATATTCTCACGTAAATTATTATTTATTTATTAAAAAGGTAAATTAATTAATTTAAAAAAAACGAATGAGGAAGAATTTATAATCTGACCACTGATTATTTTATAAGAATTTAATTCCGAGTACACGTTTGTATTATGCAAGCAAAAATATTTAATAACATCGCTCTTCAATCACTTTAATTAAACTAATCAAGTGGTCAGATTATAAGAGATGACATTTCCTGTCAATAATTAAATTCTTTTGTTTTAACATGCGGTCTATAAACTCTTTTAATAATTTATGTTAATTATAGCGAAAGAAGAGAAAATTTAATATGTAGTTTATAGTGTTTATTTATAACGACAATTAATTTTCATTCAAAACACATTGTAAAATGTCATTTAAAAAGGGCTCTTAAAGGACATTTTATATACTGTTTATATTATTTTTATTTCAAATTACTGTATGTACGCTATTATTGATTTCACTACATTAAATTCCTATGTAAAAGAGTAAATTTCCGTTTAAACTTATTAAAGGCCTGTACCTTTAAAACGTTTGTATAATTTACGTCTGAAAACAATTTTAATACAAATTTCGCAATAAATTCGTTATAAAAACCAAAAAGCGTGTCGTATACAGTAATTTAAAATTAAAATTATAAATAAGTAATTAAATAAATAAGTAAAGATTTGCGATGAGCATAAAGATGACAAAACTTCTTAGTTTTTGATTAAAATTAATAAAACAAAGAAAATTCAAATCTAATCTAAGACATTTATGTCGTTTTTTTCTTTCTTTTTATTAAATTGATTTGAAATTTCTGATTTTATAATTGTTTCTTTATTCTTATTTATTTAATTACTTTATTAAGTCTATTCTGTATTATCTAATTATATCACAATAGGCTTGAAATTTACAAAAAAATTAAATTATTGTCGTTATAAATAATTAAAAAGTATCCTATAATTATTTGGATTAAGAAAGAAGTAAATATGTATATTCAATAAGAATGAACAACAAGAATATATTGAAAATGGAAAAAAGATTTTAATAAAAAAGAATAATGTAATTAAATGAGTTTTATTGATTGATTAAATTTAATTTAATTAAGTGCGTATGATAAGAAACCTATTACCGTAATTTACGGACTATAAGACGCAATTTTTTCATACAAAAATCGTCTTATGGTCCGTAAAAACACGGTAATTTTGATTACAGATTACAGTTTGTCACTGATAATGCATCCAAACAGTTGATTCCTTTACTGCTTTTGGTAATATTAGTTTTTCTGAATAAATATATTCCAATATTGAAATGAATATCTCTTAATTATTATTCTGTATCAACAATAAATATGCAAGTCGTCATTTTCATAATGAGTCTTTATTTACAAAATAAAATCTCTTATCAATATGCCCTAAATAAACTTATAATTATAACATTGCAGTAATGTGCAATATAGATTTTATATATAAATTCTTATCCTATTGTACCCGATCTAACTTATATTGATAATTTCTTATTTATAAAAATATTCCTTATATAATTATTTATTAATTAATTCAGCACAAAGATTATGTTCATCAAAGTCAATTAATTACTACTAACAATCTCCCATAGCCGGTTAGTTTATTTATTTATTTAATTTTCTATTTTAATATTTCTTTACAAAACAATAAATGCTTTTTTCTACTTGTATACGTTTATTAAAGACAAAAAATTAAGTAAAATTATTTATATAGAAAAATAATTTAAAACAAAAAAAAAAAAAAAACCAGATGGTGGGGTGTCCCACATTTATGTATTTGTACATATTTATGTATATGCAACGTGTTTTTAATTTTTATTTATATTCTAGCTATGTGTGTTATCTGTTTTTATTTAATAATTCTTTAATTTTGTTCGTTCAACAAAACGAAAAACTAAAATAAAAATAATAATTTAATTCAAGTTGACAGACAGATGAAAGTAGTCATATCTCTGCAGTGGTTTTAGCAATAATTCTTTTAAAAAGTTTATTAATTATCCAGCAATTTTATAATAAGTGCTTCTATGTGTTTTTTTTTCTTAATTTTTAATAAAGTGCCGTGATTGCGATTGTTTATCGCTTGATATTTACATACTGATAAACTGACTTACTTAATTGACAAATTGACTTAAGTTTAAAAAAGGAAAAACAGTGAAAAAATGTATAACGAATTCCTCGTCGCAGTAATTGTGTTATTATTGTGTTTATATTTTAAATGGCAATACAGCTATTGGGCACGAAAAAAAGTGGATAGTCCTCCACCTATACCGTTCTTTGGTAATCTATTTGAATATGTGACCGCAAGAAGACATTATGCTTTAGTTTACGACGACATTTATAAGTAAAATTGCCCACATTGTGCTTAATCAATAATTTTCATTTTTTTTTCTATCTTTTGTTTTTCCATCAAAGATCTTTTCCTAAAGCAAATTACGTTGGAATTTATAAATTAAGTCAGCCAGCAGTGTTGCTGCGAGATTTAGAGCTGATAAAAGATGTCTTAATTAGTAATTTTTCCACTTTTCATGAGAATGACTTCATTGTGGATGAGAAATTAGATCCTCTTATTTCAAAAAATCCATTTTTAATGACTGGCGAGACATGGAAAAGAGGACGAAGTCATTTTTCACAGATATTTTCACCGGTTAAGGTAGACGCTTCGTTAAATTTTGATATTTATTCTTTATAAATATTTTATCCTCTATCCAGATAAAAAATTATTTTCCCCTCATAAAAGAAGTATGTGAAAATCTCATCGAGTGCATTGAAGGCAGTCCAGATGCTCATAGTCCAGACGGCTTTGAAGCGAAAGAAGTAATTTTTCTCCTTTAATCTGTTTAAGTGTTTTTCGTGTTTTAAAAATATATAATTTCAGTTGTGCTCAAGATTCACTATCGACGTTGTATCCTCATGTGCATTTGGATTAAGAGCTGATGCATTAAATAATCCAAAATCAGAATTTTGGGTGATGACTACAAATATTCTAAAGCCTACAATACTGAACATGTTTAAACAGGCAATTTCTCTGTTTGCTCCATGGATAGGAAAATATTTACGAATACCGTAATTCACATTATAACTTTTAAATCTCTTGAAACTTGTTAATTAAATACAAATTTTAGTTTTATTCCAAAACAATACGATCTCTGGCTGAGAAGAGTTATCCGTGATGTAATTAAAAATCGTGAAATGAATAATGAAACCAGGAATGATTTTCTTCAAATGGTTTTAGAGTTAAGGGACAAACTTGGTGCTGATGGTAATATTTCTATCTGATTAATGTTTTTCAGTCAAATTTAGGCATGTCAATTTTCCGTAGTAATAAACGAAGACTATATTGTTGGATATTCATTAAGTTTCTTAATGGAAGGATATGAAACTTCCAGTTCTTTGATGTCGTTTGTGCTTTATGAACTTGCTGCGAATCCCGATGCTCAAAGGCGTGTTCAAGATGAAATTGACGAGGTTTTGAAAAAATATAATGGAGAGTTAACATATGAAGGCATTCAGGACATGTCTTATCTGGATAATGTTTGTAGTGGTAAATTTTAAACAATTATATTTTAATGATAAAAATCACAAATAATTTGATTATACCTTTTACAGAAACGCTTCGAATGCATTTGCCAGTCTTGACTTTAATAAAATTACCAAATAAATCATACACACTTCCACGACAGTACACGGACGATCTTAAATATCCAGAAACAGTTGAAATTGATGCAAATACAGCTACTATCATTCCCTCGTATTCAATCCATTAGTACGTTGCTTCTTTTATTTTATTGTAACAAAAAATTAAAATTTATGTATAAATTTCCAGTGATCCTGATATTTATGAAGATCCCTATAAATTTGACCCAGAACGATTTTCTGATGAAAATAAACTTACACGTCCCAAATATGCATGGTTACCATTTAGCGAAGGACCACGAAATTGTGTTGGCATGAAATTTGGGTTGACACAAAGTAAAGCTGCACTAGTAACAATGCTAGGAAAGTATAACGTAAAAGTATCACCAAGAACTAAAGAACCACTTCAAATGTCCAATATAGCTTTTCTGCTGGCAATAGAAGGTGGTGTCTGGATTAATTTTGATAAAAGAAATAAATAGATTAAAATGTATATGTATAGTAAATATAGTATTATATTTAAGAAAAATAAATTAATTATTGTTCGTTAATCGCTGTTGTTTGAAATTCTTTTTATTTTACATGGAAAATTCCTACAGTAACTAATATAGATAGAAAGTATCACTAAACAAAAACTATACTAAGTTCACAAGGACAATAACGATGCAGTAGTTTTGCCTAATTAAATATAAATTATCAATAATATTCGCTGATCTTAATTATTAATTATAATTCAATGATTCAATGATATTATCAGTTATTGTTTATTAATTTACTATATTTTATTTAAAAAAAATAATAGAGAAGTTCATTTAATTCGAGTTCACATACGGATGATAGAAGTTATAATTTAGCTGAGACTCTGATAATAGTTTTATTTAAAATAATTAATTTAATTAAAGCAAAATTGTGATATTGATTTTAATTAAATATTTGTGCTTGTGATTTTATTTTTTAATTAATGTTTTAAAAACAGTGATAAAATGTTTAACGGATTCCTCGTCGCAGTAATTGTGTTATTATTGTGTTTATATTTTAAATGGCAATACAGCTATTGGGCACGTAAAAAAGTGGATAGTCCTCCGCCTATACCGTTCTTTGGTAATCTATTTGAATATGTGACCGCAAGAAGACATTATGCTTTAGTTTACGACGACATTTATAAGTAAAATTTCCCTTTTTGTGCTTAATCAATAATTTTCATTTTTTTTTCTCTTTTCTGTCTCCATCAAAGATCGTTTCCTAAAGCAAATTACGTTGGAATTTATAAATTAAGCCAGCCAGCAGTGTTGCTGCGAGATTTAGAGCTGATAAAAGATGTCTTAATTAGTAATTTTTCGACATTCCATGACAATGATTTCATTGTGGATGAGAAATTAGATCCTCTTATTTCAAAAAATGTATTTGTAATGACTGGTAACAGATGGAAAAAAGGACGAAGTCATTTTGCACAGATATTGTCACCAGTCAAGGTAAGCCTTACATTACATCCCGATATTTATTATTTCCAAATAATTTATTTTTCATCCAGATAAAAAATTATTTTCCCCTCATAAACGAAGTATGCGAAAATCTCATCGAGTGCATTGAAAATTCTTATAGTCGAGACGGCTTTGAAGCGAAAGAAGTAAATTATTTTACATTAATCTGCTTGAGTATTTTTCGTGTTGTAAAAAGATATAATTTCAGTTATGTTCAAGATTCACTATCGACGTTGTATCCTCTTGTGCGTTTGGAGTAAGAGCTGATGCATTACAAAATTCAAAATCTGAATTTTGGGTGATGACAACAAATATTCTAAAGCCTACAATGTTCAACATGCTTAAACAGGCAATTTCTCTGTTTGCTCCATGGATAGGGAAATATCTACAAATACCGTAAGTCACTTTAACATACTTCCAAAGTACGAAATCTTCTGAATTCAATACTCATTTTAGTTTTATTTCAAAACAATACGATCTCTGGCTGAGAACAGTTATCCGTGATGTAATTAAAAATCGTGAAATGAATAATGAAACCAGGAATGATTTTCTTCAAACGGTTTTAGAGTTAAGGGACAAATTTGGTGCTGCTGGTAATATTTTAATGACATAATGTTTTTCTCCAACTTAGCATATTTGAATTTTTCGCAGAAATAAACGAAGATTATATTGTTGGATATTCATTAAGTTTCCTAACGGAAGGATATGAAACATCCAGTTCTTTAATGACGTTTGTGTTATATGAACTTGCTAAGCATCCTGATGTTCAAAAACGTGTTCATGATGAAATTGATAAAGTTGTGAAAAAATATAATGGAAAGTTAACATACGAAGGTATTTTGGAAATGACTTATCTAGATAAAGTTTGCTATGGTAATTTTTAATAAATATTTTCTATGAACGATTTCGAAATATGTGTAATTTTACCTTTTGTAGAAGCACTTAGAATGTATCCTCCAGTCTTGACTATAATCAAAATTGCTAATAAATCGTTTAAACTTCCACAGCAGTACACTGACGATCTGAAGTATCCCAAAACAGTTGAAATTGATGGAAATACAGGGTTTTCCAATAAGAGGTGTTATTTTGAATAGCCCGCTATTTCGGTAGATGTCACTTTTGAAGCTATCATTTGTTGACATTTGACAAGTAGAAACTACGCCATTAATAAAAATGGAACGATACACGCTTCAACAACGCATTGAAATTATTAAAATTCACTATAAAAATGGTGAAAATTTGGCAGAGACGGTTCGTAAAACTCGAAAATTTTTGGGTCGTCGTGAAGCACCTTGTCGGACCGCAATACAGAAATTGGTGGAAAAATTCGAGCTGTTGGGACAACTTAGTGATGTGAAGAATAAAATCCGTGCACGTCGTTCAAGAACAGCCGAGAATATTGCTGCTGTAGCCAAAAGTGTTGAAGAAAACCCAGGTTTGTCCATTCCTCGTCGTTCTTTGGAATTAGGCATTCCACAAACGTCATTACACCGTATTTTGCATAAAGATTTGGGTCTTAATGCTTATAAGGTTCAGTTAACACAAGAACTCAAGCCGGCCGATCATCAACAACGTCGTGTCTTTGCTGATTGGGTCCTTGAAATGCATGAAAATGATCCGGAATTTCATCGAAAAATCATCTTGAGTGATGAGGCCCATTTCCACCTCGGTGGCTTCGTCAACAAGCAAAATTGTTGCATCTGGGGCTCGGAAAACCCAAGAGTTATTGTTGAAAAGCCTCTCTATCCTCAACGTGTGACTGTTTGGTGCGGTTTATGGTCCGGCGGAGTCATTGGACCTTACTTTTTCGAAAATGAGGCTGGAGCAACAGTTACGGTGAATGGATTGCGCTATCGAGAGATGATTAATGATTTTTTATGGCCGGAATTGGATGGTATTGATCTGGACAACGTTTACTTTCAACAAGACGGCGCTACGTGCCACACAAGCAACGAAACCATTGATCTTTTACGGGAAAAGTTTTCGGACCGTGTTATCTCTCGAAGAGGTGATCACAATTGGCCACCGAGATCTTGTGATTTAACACCTTGCGACTTCTTCCTTTGGGGCCACGTGAAAGAGAAGGTCTACGCCAACAGCCCAGCGTCGATTCAAGACCTCAAAGATGGAATTCGTGAGGCTATCGAGGACATAGGGCAGCCACTTTGCGATTTGGTTATGGAAAATTTCATGAAAAGGATATGGTCCTGTAAGCGTGGTCGTGGTGGTCATTTGCCTGACGTTATTTTCCACTATTAATGGCATACCTTTCTCTTTATAATGAAATAAACATCCGATCATTTATATTAAAAAATGGCATTTTTTTTTGAATATCAAAATAACACCTCTTATTGGAAAACCCTGTACATCTGCAATCATTCCAACTTATTCCATTCACTTGTTAATTGCAATTTACCATTTATTTATTCTGAAATTAAATTAATTAATTAAATTTTCAGTGATCCTGATATTTATCAAGAACCTTTTAAATTTGATCCAGAACGATTTTCTGAGGAAAACAAACTTTTAAGGCACCGATATTCATTTTTATCTTTTAGTGAAGGACCTCGCAATTGTGTTGGCATAAAATTTGGAATGGTGCAAAGTAAAGCTGGACTAGCAACAATGTTAGCAAAATATAACGTGAAAATATCACCAAGATGTAAGGAACCATTAAAAATGTCTAATATATGTTTCCTGCTAACAATAGAAGACGGTATCTGGCTTAATTTTAAACAAAGAATTGAATAAAAATGTTTTTTCATTATATTTTTTTAAAAAATTAAATCGTGTTAGTATTAAAGTAAACTGTTGAACCGACAAATATGTTTTGGATAATGTTTTGTAGAAATGTAGTTAACTTCATTTACATAAATAAAATGTTCGCGCAGCAGCCTTTGCATATGTTTTTTGTTGTTGCGGGGTGGAGTAAATAAAATAAAATAGAAAAAACTAGACGAATCATAGAGAGGAGAAAAACATATAGAAATTAAGAAAAAATTATTTGTTATTTTCTGTTTTTATTAATATTTCCTTCATTTTAATTAAATGTATCGTGTAATTGATGAATTAAATTTGTAATAAAGTGATTATTAAAAGTTAAAAATACTTTTCAAAATAGATAATAATATTTTCTTGTAATCAAATTATATATGTTTATTGCTGGTGTAGCTAGTGCTGCTTCATTCGACTTCATTTTAATAAATTAATAATATGACAAAAGTGACAGTGTGATGAGGTTAACACTTTGTACAAAGTGAAAAGTTTTTCTTATTTTTGCTTTACAACAAAACTAGACGCCATAAAAATAATTAAATATTAATTTTTACCAATAAATTGTTTATATTTTATTAAAATTAATTATTAAAGTTATTTAATAAACAATTTAAAAACAATATAATTATGGATGAATTATTTTTTATTGTTTATTTATGAAGGGGGGAAAAGTTTTTTTTATTTAATTTTTTTTTAATAAATTTAAAGTGATAAAGAGAAAAATATTATTATATGCATGTTTTTTTTATTTATAATTCTCTTTACTTAATAAAATATTGTGTTACATTTTATTAATAATAATTAATGTTCTGATTAAGTAAATAAATAATTATTGAAGGAAAGGAAATATATAAAATAAAAATGGAAGAAACAAAAGTTATTTATTATATTGATGATGAGATGACGCCGTATCTTATTAAAATACAATTGCCAGCATCTCAAGTAACACTTAAAGACTTTAAAATGGTTTTAAATAAACAAAATGTAAATTATAAATATTTTTTTAAATCTATGGACGCTGATTTTGGGTAAATAAAAATAAAATAAAATATTCAATTTTCTTCTTTTGGTTGTGTCTAATCAATAATAAATATTTTTTTATTTCGTTTTTTAAGGGTTGTCAAAGAAGAAATTGTTGATGATTCAACAATATTACCATGTTTCAATGGAAGAGTTGTTTCATGGGTTAGTTTAGTAATTATTTTATTATATATTTATTTGAAAAACATAATTTAATTATTTTTTTTAGTTGGTTACTGCCGATGGTTCAAATCAATCAGATAATTGCTCAGAAATACCTCATAGTGAAATTGATAATCGTATTGGTATAAATTGAAAAACAAAAATAATTTCATTATAAAAAATATTAATTATTATTTTTTGTTTATATTTAAGGTATGATTAATCATCGAAAGCCAAATTTAAATAATATGATAAATATACCACCGAATCCATTAACGTATCAGAGTGCATCTGTTATGTCAAGTGATTTAGATTCCACAAGTTTATTTGAAACAGAAAGTGAAATTACTTTAGATAGAGATATGACTGGTAGTTAATTATAATAATTAAAAATATTATTTATATGATAATTATAAGTGTGATTTTTTTTTCTTTTTAATTTTAGAATGTAGTAGTGTACAAAGATTTCAAGTGCGTAAAAAATTTCAAAGACGTAAAAAACGTGCATCCAATATGAGCCGTACGTCTAGTTATAGTTCAATAACCGATTCAACAATGTCTCTAAACATAATTACAGTATCAATAAATATGGATACGGTTAATTTTCTGGGTATATCAATTGTTGGCCAATCTAATCGCGGTGGTGATGGAGGTGATTTTGTTTAAAATTATATTTCTTTAATAATATTAAAATAAATTCAATTTTTGTTTTGTATAGGAATTTATGTAGGTAGTATTATGAAAGGTGGTGCTGTCGCATTAGATGGACGAATTGAAACAGGTGATATGATCTTACAAGTGAATGATGTTAATTTTGAAAATATGACAAATGATGAGGCGGTATGCGTTTTACGTGATGTTGTACAAAAACCAGGACCAATACGATTAGTTGTTGCTAAATGTTGGGATCCTAATCCCACCGGTTATTTTACAATTCCACGAACAGAACCGGTACGTCCAATTGATCCTGGTGCATGGGTAGCACATACACAAGCGATTAGATCTCACGAAACTGTTTGTTCAGAAATTCCAGGTAATTTTATTGTGAATATTATTTTCCATTAATCAATTTATTACAATATTCTTCTATTTTATAGAATCAGTACAAGAAAGGCTTAATGTTAATATGGATATGAAGGAAATTGTTAAAGCAATGACAAAACCAGACAGTGGTTTAGAAATACGTGATAGAATGTGGTTAAAAATAACAATACCAAATGCATTTATAGGTAATTTATTTCTTTATTATCGTTTTAATTATAAATTTATTAATTTTCATATTTTTGTAAAAATAGGTGCCGATGTTGTAAATTGGTTATTAGAGAATGTTGAAGGTATATCGGATCGACGTGAGGCTAGAAAATATGTATCACTGTTATTACGCCAAGGCTACATTAAGCATACAGTTAATAAATTAACATTTTCTGAACAATGTTATTATGTACTTGGTAATGGTATTGCTCAAGGTAATTTTTATTTAATGATTTTTAATTGCTCTTTTTTTTTGTGTTTTATTTACTTTTTGTTTTTGCAAAAAAATAGATATGACCGGAATTAGTATGGGCGATACTGATAGTATAATAAGTGATATGCCACCACTACCTAATCCACCAGTTTATATGCCATATTCAGGTATGAACTTTCATTTATGCTAATTAAATTTGTTTGATTTTCATTTATGTTGATTACATTTGATTATTTATTTAATTAATTTTGTCTTCTTCTAATAAGAATTATTTTATTTTGCGTTTAATTTAAATTTTATAGGAAGTTATAATCCAAACCATGGTTACCAGCCAATACAATATGGATGCACTGATCAACCTATTTCATCAGGTGGTGATTAACATAATTTTGATTAATTATTTCAATTAATAATATTTAAATTTTTACATTTAGGTTCAAGTGGTTCTGATGTTTTAACAAATAAAGATATATCGGCATCACAAAGTGATGTTACATCGATAATACAACAAACAAATTATAGTATGAATATTTTATAATTTATCATTTATTTGTTGTTGTCATTGCTGTTGTCATTCATCATTATTCATTTCTATAAAATATTATTATTTATATTTATAATATATTCATCATTTATGTTATTTTTATTATTATTATAATTATATATTGATATATAATTGTCATTAATAATTTTTTATAACAAATATTATTATTATAATTATAATTATAAAATTTTATTTTTATAGTGGCAATTAAGAATATAAATAATTAATTTTAAAATTGTATACAAAAAAAAAAAAAATTATAAATACTTAATATATAATATTATATACAGGATAAATATTAAAAAAAAAATTAATTAATTAATTAAAAAAAATGATAGAAAAAAACAATTTTTTTTTTTGGTTTTTAAATTAAGTTTTTGGTAAGTAGTTGAGTAATTTGTGTTTAATAACTGTTATCTAATTTGATGTTTTCTTTTTTTCATTTCAATTAGATAATGAAATCATTTTTGTTTCTTCTTTATTATTATTTTATTTCTACATAAATTTACTACTAAAAGAAATTACTTAATAAAATGGATTTAGAGAAGAAAAAAATGAGAAGAAAGTTCCTATAACAAGCAGAAAATAATAATTAATTATTATAAAAATAAAGCATTTATTATAATTTGGATTATTTAATGACAATGATGATATTAATTTAAATAAAAATTAAATACGAAAATTGATTAGCAAAAAGAAAAAAAATACACAAAGGTTTGTTAAATTTCATTTCAATTTAATTAATTATTTATTTTACTAAAATTTATTTCTATTTTTAGGTTCTTTATTCAAAAGAAAAATAATACGAAAGAAATGAAAAATATTTGTATTTTTATTGATAATTTTAATTAATTGTCTTTCTTCGCAATACAGGAACCCATTTCCACATGTGAATAAACATGTAACTCGATTGGCATTAGTTAATATTAAAAGAATATTAATTAATTATAATTATAAAAACAAAGAAGTTTTTTTGTCTTCCTGTATAAATGAAAAAACCTTTTTTGATAAATTTATTTAATTAAAAAGTAAAATTAAATAATTAAATTTAAAAAATAAAAAAAAATACTGGGATTATTATATTAAATTAAATTAAATTAAAAATTTTTATTAATTAATTGAAAATAATTTAATGAATAAAAATTCATTATTGCAAATATAAATATATATATATATATTATACACAGGATCATATTTAATTATATTTAGAGTTTGTGTATATGATTTTGTGTGAATAGATTATAAAATATATTTGGAGTTGTTCCCTCTTGGAGCGATAAATCAAAAAAAAAAAAAAATTGAAAAGAAAATAATTAAAATTTATTTGATAATTGCTAAGAATAAAAAAAGAAAAATGTATACAGTAAAATTAAATTAGAGCAAAAAAGAATTTCTTTATTTAAAGAAAATTATATAAAAATTAATCATTTCTTCTAAATAGTTATTTATATATTTTTTATTATAAAAAATCCACACTATTCTCGATTAAAATGATATGTAAATGGGAAAATGATTTCATCAATAATAATTAAAATAATTAAATAATGAAATCACTTCTCAGGAAAGGTTTTTCTTTTCTTTTTTTTTTATTCTCATTTTATTTTGTAATAAACTTTTAGAGAGATTTTATTCTGAATTATCCTTCTAAAATTTGACTAAACCGCCATGTCCCGCAATCAGTCATAAATATTTGTGATGTTTAATTTAGAGTTTATTTTTATTATTGTTTTTATTTTATTTTATTTAAAATATTATTTACAAAGTTATGTATTTTAGCCTCATTTCTTGTTTTTTTTTTTTATTAATTACTTTAAATATTAATTAAAATAATTTTAATTATAAAAATTTTATATAAATAATTTCGTAATTTTTAGTATATTTAAATAAAAAACAGAAATAAGATAATACAACATTTAACTAAAAGAATGTAATTTGTTGTTAAATAAATGCCATAATTATATATATATATATATTTATATATACTATATATTAAAATATAGACTAATGTAAAACAAACAAAAAAAAAAGCATAATATGGATTAAAATTAAATTATTTAATTAAATTTTTATTATAATTTTAATGTTCATTTTTTTATTAGCTGTGTTTAATTTTTGATTCCATGTTTTTGTGACAAATAAAGGGATTTAAAATATTTCCCTTTTTTATATGGCAACACTCTTTGGGCCTTTCTTTCAATTGTACTTCATGTTACGCAAAACAATGTTAATTCACATTTAAAGTGCGGCATGGTGTGAAATGTTTGTGATTTATAAACAATAAATTACACGTTAAATTTTATAATTATAAAAGTAAAAATAATTAATTTCAATTAATTTAATGTAAGTATAAACTTTTAAATAATTTAATTATTTAGTAATAATAGAATGTCAGTAATGTATTTATAATCAAAATATGTGTTCAAAATAACCATGTGTTTTTGCACCTATTTAGCACATTGAATAATAATACTGTGATTATCATAACCGCACTTTTAATTAAAATTTCTTATTTATGATAACATTTTGATTTATTTTAGTTAAAATAAATGTAAAAATGGGAAAACCTACAGTAAAATCAATGCCAACAAAAAAAGGCAAATCTAACCAAAAAGTGATAACAAAAAAATTTAAAGATGAAATTAAGAAATTGCTTAAATCCAAGGATGGCGATAGTAAAACGGCAACTAAGAAAGAAAAAGTAGAAAAGGAACAGGCTACCTCAAGTAAATCTGTAGAAAAAAGTAATTCAAAAACAAATAGTGATATAAAGAAAATCTTAAATCAGCAAAGTAATTCGAAAAATGGTACAAGTGGAAAAAATGGCGATGTAAAGAAAATATTAAATGATATAAAGACTAAAAAAGAGCCAGTAAAAGAAAAGGCGAAGAAGACTTCAAACAACAAACGTGAATCAACGCAAAGTAAAAATAAAAATGTTTTGAAAACAAAGCCTTCAACAAATTCGCAAAATGGCAAAACAGAAAATAAAAAGAAGCCACTCAAAATAATTCCATCATCAAAAACCAATGGAAGCACAAATGTTAAAAAGATTGCAAATGAAAAACCAAAAAAATCTGTACAAAAAGTCATTTCAGATAATAAAAAATTAATAAATGGTAATAGTAAAAAAACTGCAAAAGTGCCACAAAAACAGGTCGGTCCGGAGAAATTAAAGAAAAACATTGAAAATAATAATTTGAAAAATGATAAAAAAAAGAATTTATCAGATCCTAAACGTGTAAAAGCAACAGCGTCAACAAATAAAAATTCTGTTAAAAAAGTAGAATCAAAAACAGAAAAAAAAGCAGCAAATAAAAGGGCAGCAAATGTATTAGCAGCACCTAGTAATTCTACAAAGAGTAAGGATAAAAAAATCAAACCAGTAAAATTAAAAAAAGATCCAAAGAAAGTATTGAAAAATAATAAAGCTGAAAAACCATCATTAAGTTTAAAACGTAAAACTGA
The DNA here is from genome assembly GCA_963942525.1 of Ptychoptera contaminata. Lineage (NCBI taxonomy): Eukaryota > Metazoa > Arthropoda > Insecta > Diptera > Ptychopteridae > Ptychoptera > Ptychoptera contaminata. Next base: position 34,712,104 of record OZ012638.1, on the reverse strand, counting down.
TTCCAAGAAAAGTAAAGATCTTAAACGAATTAAATGTGATTGCGCACCGAATATTAAAATCTTAAAAGATAAAAAAGAAAATAAAACCACAACAGTGGATGAAAAGATGATCGCAAAATATATTATTAAAAATGTCATTGATGAAGACAACAAAATTTTTGGTTTAAATGCCAGTGATGACGATAGTGATGCCTCCAGTTATATTGATCAGTTTTTTGATGCCGAAGACGAGGATGTCGGTAGTATAGATGAAAAAAGTGAGAGCAGCAGCGAATCAGATGACGATATGTCTGATGAAGATAGTGATTCAGATTTATCTGATGTCAATGTGGCTGACATGTCTTTGGATCAGCTAATTAAAGAGTACGGGAATAGTGAAAGCAGTAATTCAGAAACCCAATTAGTGAAATATGTAAATAATAAAAGTGAAGAAGAAAGTGATGAGGAGGACGACGAAGATTATGAATGCGATTTATCGACATCAGATTCATATAGTGACGGAAACGAGGATGATGATGATGACTCAGATATAGGTGATATGGAAAATTGTAACAGTAGTAATTCAGATGATTGTAACGATGACTGTGAGGATCATGATTCTAGTGACGAATGGGAAGATTTGGAATATTCAGGAGAAAACTTAGACAATATTTTAAAAAAACATTTGGCCTTTAAAAATATTGTTTCAACTGCTGATATTAATAGTAATGATAGTAGTAATTCTGAATTAAGTTTTTCAAGTAATGATTCAGATACTAGTGACACAGATTCTAATGAAATAGACTTTGATGAAACAGATTTTGATGATGATTTGGCTTCTGAGGATGATACCGATTATATCCCAGATGAAGATTTTGTAGAAGATTTAATTATTCGTCACGGTAATGCAAAAATTTACGATGCTAATGATAAGAATATTTCTTTTGATAGCAATTCGCCACAAATATTTGAAATAAAAAATGTAGAAAATAACGAGCAAGAAGTGGCATCTCAAATGTCAGATGACAGTTGTCCCCAGTTAATAAAAATCGATGATTGTAAATCAAAAAATATTACTAACAATGAAAAGCCACCAATAGTGCAAATGACTGAAAATATAGTTGATACCGAAATGTTTGACACAAATAATGATGAAACAGTTTGTACAGAGTATAAAGACTTTTCCGGACTTTATGGAGAAACAAGCGAAGATAATTTTACAGTAACTACTATAGATATGGCAGAACATTCTGAAGCGCACTCCAATGAAGAATTATATACTGATCTTAGTAGTTCTGACTTATACGAGGAAGTTAGCACTGAAGATGAATACGCTTCTGATGACAGTGAAGTAACAGAAACTTACAATGAGCAGGATTTTTATGAAGAAGACGAGTCCGATGTCGAAGAATGTGATGTAAACAAATTTAAATGTTACAAAAGTATTAATTGCCAACAAGTTTTGTTACATATAAACGATCGCGTTATTCTTCATGGCTGCATTAAAATACAATTATTAGTTGGATCTGTTGAGATATTGGGCTACACTATGAAGCAAAATGAAACCAAAGAAATATTTTCACCACGCGGTAATACATTCCTATGCATTACACCGATAGAACCAGAAAGAACTAATCAAAATCTTCTAGATGAACAAATTGATAATTTAAAATTACTATTCTTAGATGAAGATTTACACGATATAAAAAACCATTTCAATCAAACTACGGATTCATTAATATTAGCAGAGCAAATAAACGATAGTAAAAAAATATTTATGATCAAAAATTATATGAAGCAAAAGGTGTTTCCAACAGAAAATGATATTAGCGTTGAACGTCCGTATTATACATGTGAATATCTATTGAAAACATTATTTTATACAAATTACCAGCGAAAATTAATTTATAATTTGGAATGGGAAAACATTGTTATGCATAAAAATTCAAAATTGTTATTAACTGGTGGTAAATCAGTTGGGAAATCCACACTGTTGCGGTATTTAATTAATAAAAATATTAATGAGCATAAGAAAATTTTATTAATTGACTTGGATATCGGACAAACGGAAGTGTTTTTACCAGAGACTGTGAGTGCAACCGTTATTGATCAACCACTGTTAGGTCCCGGATATTTACATAATTTAAAACCGGACAAATCATATTTATATGGTGACTTTTCGATAAACAGTTGCCCAATTAAATACATTAAGTGCGTTTATAATTTATTGAAATATTGTAATAATTTCCCAGAATATCAAAATATGCCATGGTTAATAAACACAATGGGCTATACAAAGGGTTTTGGCATGGAAATTATATCAACAATTATTAAGTTATTGTCACCCACGGAAGTTGTCCAAATACAAAATATTAATAGAAAAATTGAGAATTTTGTAAATGATTTAACACCGGAATTTATTAATAAAATGAACTATAATATATTGAATAAAGAAATAAAGGAAATCTTTAATAAGAATTTAATACTTAAATATAATTTAACAAAGATAAGTTCAATGGTAAATAAACGTAAAGATGTATCAGGATGGGAAATTTCATCAATAGATTTGCGTACTATTTATATTTTAGCACATTTAAGTGGAATTCTAGCCAAATCTAATTCTAATTGGCTTACGGATGTTAAACCGATTGTGTAAGTTTCTCATTATGATTCTTTCAATTTTTGATATTATTAACGATTTTTTTTTTTAACATTTTAGTGGCTCATTAAAAAATTTAAAATTTCATATCTCGTCAAATGTAGAAGTGTCCCCTGAATTTGTTCATAAAGTACTAAATGCAAATATTGTCTTTTTATGTAATAAAAATGAAACAAATAACGACTTTAGTTTTGATTGCTTTGGATTGGGTAAGATTAATTTTTTTAAACAAATATGTAGTTTAATTTTAATGCTAATAATTTCTCTAAATAGGTATTGTGCGTGGTATTGATAAGTTTGCTGATAAAATCTACCTACTATCGCCTTTAGAGTTGCACGAAATGAAAGATGTTAATACTCTAGCAATTGGCACTACACCAATACCTAGTTCAATAATACTTATACAAAGTTCTTCTGTCCAAGGTAAAGTACCATATGTATATAATGGGAAAGATTTTATTGGTTCAAAGCACGTACAAAACGTATATAAATCTGATATTCAAATATCAGCATAAAGAAGCTGATCATCGGATCCAACAATAATTGCTGTTTAACGTATATTTTTGATTATGTGAATCTAATTCTTTGTTTATTTTCTTATATTATTTATTACTGTTTTATATTTTAAAGACAAAAAAAAAATGTGATATTTGTAAAGTATATATGTAATTTATGTTGTCATTAAAAGTTCTATGAACAAAAGTAAACTTTATTTAACGAATTTAATTATTTTATTACATTTAAATGAAATACTTAACGACAAAGGCCAATTGAAATATGTAATTAGATTTAACACGTTACCTACTTCACGTCAAATAAAAATTTATTTTAATATAAACAGGTAAGCCAACATTATAATTAATGTGTTTGAAGTGAATTTGTTTTTATGGTGCAACAAACGGTACATACAATTTTGTTTGAGCTGTTTGTTTATTTAATGTATATTTGTGTGCGTGCAAAAAATTTTTATATGTCAAAATAATACACCAAACTTTAGAAACGAAACGAAAAGAAAAAAAAAACTTGAGAAGAATTTACACGGTGACGGTGATAAATCGCCAGCACAGACAAAAAAAATAAATAATATTTTTATTATTATTATTTAATAAGATAAATAACTTATTCTTTTTGTTGTTGCCGTTGTACCAAAGAAAATTGTGTTTTTACTTTATTATTATCTTTTGTTTTTATTTATTTATTTAGTTCCTTCTCTGTGTAATTTTTTTTTGGTTTTGAGTTCACTAAAAAAAAAAGTTTAATTAATATTAAAGTAGAAAAAAGTGCAAAAAAAGACACAATTTATTATTCCTATAGATAGGCAAGCCTATTACTTAATAATTTGAGTTATAAGAAAAGTCTTTTTTTTTTAAATATATTTGTGCAATTTTCTGTTCGTGTGTTTTCATTGTCTTCTTTGTTAATTAAATTAAATAAAAAGCGAAAAAGTTAAATAAGGTATCCAAAGAGGCAGATTACTTCCTTTTTGTTCTTTTTTTTTTAATTATTTTTGCATGTGGTGAAGGAATTAGTAATGTGGTGTTTTTCATGCGTCTCAGCCCCAACTAATTCAGGTATAATTTGTCGTTTTGCTGTAATTCATCCAATGTCTCCTATCATTTTAACCAAATCTTACCGTTTACTAATTTAATAGTGCTTAAAATTTGTTTATTATGAACATTAAGTGGGATAATAAGGGATAAAAGAAAATTTAATTTAAATCAATTAAACGTCATGTAATAGCAACAACATTGAAAACAGCAGCAACAACCAACATATAAGACTTTAACATGTAGTGACAAGATTATTAATTTTCTATTCTGTTTGCTACGTCAAATAATTAACTGTAAAAAATTTTATAGAAATATTTCAAATATTTAAATTATGATTAAGTATTTAATGCTTTTAATACTTTAATAAAAACTTTAAGCTTTATATATCTTTTACTGCTACTAAAAAAAATAAAACATAAAATACGCCTAATGCCTTTTCGCTGCATATAACGCAACGCATTTATTTTTCTTGCTTTTTTAATTAATTTAATAAATATTTGATATCTTTATAAATTTTTTATAAAACAAATCAATTAATTGCTTTCTTTTAAATGCTTTATATAAAACATTTTTTTTATTTTTTGCTGAAATTAAGGATAAAAGCTATTTTTAAATTTTTAACTAATTATTTATTTGATTTTGCATAATTTTTTATTTAATTAAATGCCAAAAATAAAAAAGAAATTCCCCTTAAAAAAAATTACACACCCATTAATTATAGTTAAATAAGAGTGTAGAGTCAGTAGTGCCAACATTAAAATTAAAAACTAAAAAATTATAGTAGAAGCACCAAATCCGCAGTTAAAATTATTTTTTTCTCTTTTTATAAATTCTTATAGACAACGCCATTTTGAAATGTTTTTATAATATAAAAATTTCTCTATAATATAACCAACAACCAAATCATCATCATCGTTCGTCATAATCTTAAAAAGGCGTTGTTCACTTTTTTTTTTATTATTATTTTGACTTTTTTTTCACCATCAATTTTATTTAAACAAATTTAAATACAATTGATTAATAATAATAGATAATAAAAAAAGTAATATTGTGTGTGAAGTTTTTTATATTAATTAAAATAGAAAAGATAATATTTTCTTAGATATAATAATAATTAAAATAAAATTGTTGTTGTTGTTGCTGTGTAAGTTCATTAAAAAAATATTTTTGAGTAGAGAAAACATTTTTTTTTTTTTTTTAATTTTCCTTTAATATTTTTATTTTTCTCTATTTGTTATATAAAGAAAAATATATCTAGTACAAATTTTTTATAAAAATATTTTGTGTGTTTGAAAAATTAATTAAAATAATAATAATAAAAAATATCTAGAACCGATGGCGGCCATCCGCAAAAAATTGGTTATCGTCGGAGATGGTGCCTGTGGTAAAACTTGTCTTCTAATTGTATTTAGTAAAGATCAATTTCCCGAAGTGTATGTACCAACAGTATTTGAAAATTATGTAGCCGATATCGAAGTTGATGGTAAACAGGTAAATAAATATAATTTTCTTCTTAATCAGAATTTATAATTATTGTTTAATTACAGAGTTGGTTTATTATTTTTTTTTTTATTTAAGTTTTTTTCAATGAAAATTTTATTTTATTTATTTTTCATTCCATTGCCATTTTTAATTTTAGTTTTGAATTTTTTTTTTTCTAAATAGTAAAAGTTATTTGCGTGGAAATTTTTTAATTAATTTTTACTATAATATAATATTGTTAAATTATATATATATATACATAGTTAATTAGAGTTTAGTGTAAATATATTAATGAAAATGTCTCTAGATAAGTTTTAAGTCAATGTCATTTTACTGTCATATTTTTTTTCTTTTTGTTCACTTTAATTTTATTTTGTGAATTTAATTAATTTATTTTTATTAAGTTTAGTTTTTATTTTTCAATAGATAACAGTTTATTAATATAATCTATATTATCAACAAGTTGTTAATATGAATAATTAATCTTTGAAATATTAAATTGATAATGGAAATGAATTTAAGTATTTTTGTTTTTTTTTGCAAAGGCAAAAAACTTTTATTACTGATTTTGCTTGCTCTACTAATAGTGGTTGACATTTGGATAATTTAATAAATTTCTTAATTTAAGAATTTCATTTTTATTAACAAAAAAAAATAAAAGGTATTTCGTTTTCTTATACCTTTACGTGGTACCTTTACATATATGAAGAATGGAAAAACAACACAACTGAGTAGTGTGAAGAAGAAGTAAAAACCTGTAGAATGTAATTGAATGCAATACAATTACACAATTTAAATAAATAAAAAAAAAAACCATTCAAAACGGAATAATTTCTATGGTTTAGTGTTTATATGTGTGTATAAATTTATTCTTCTTTTCATTTCTTTTTTACATATTTAAACATATGTGTGACGTGTGTGACTCATTTATATATAAATTTAATCATCGCATCATTAATGAAAAAAAATAAGAAGAAACATTTTAAAGAAAAAATTTATTTCTTCAGAAAATTTTTATTGGGAAAAGAGAATAAAATAAAAAACATAAAATAGCCAGCCTGCCAGACAGCAGCGAGCTGTTAAAGAACCTAATGAAAAGCATAGAGAAAAAAACCTTTTTTTTTCTGTAAATTAATTTTAGCATCGTGTTTATATTGGCGATTTTTATTACTCCTTTTGCCTTTGTTTGTTTTATTATTATTTTTATATATATATGCATATAAATTTCTTCAAACGGACGAAACAACATAACCTTAAATATTATGTTGGTTGTTGGGTCAAGGAATGTCACATTATTCCAGATGAATAACAACTGATTGATATAATTGAACAAAAGAATAGTCTAGAAAGATAATGAAGCGAAATGAATTATTAAATTAGCTTTAACAATTATTTTCGGTTCAAGCACCTTCGTGATTGATTTATTGAAATAATTAAATGGAAAAAGAAGAAGACAAACCGTCAAGAAATGTCATAACTAAAAATAAAAAAAAAAACAAAAGAACATCCGGTCACCTGTTTATTTTAGTTAGCCCCAAAGTAGTAACATTATTTCTTTCGTTTTTTTGTAATTACGATTTAAAAAAATAATTTTCAAATTGAAAGCAGAACAATACAAACCATACGAACATTACTCTTAAATTTTCATCTTATTAAATAAGAAATTATTAATAGAATAACAATTTTTAAGGCGAGAAAAATAAACAATCGGAAAACCAAGAACTATAGAAAAAAAAGTCCAAAAGAAATATGCGTGAAATAAACAATCGAAATGAAATTAAAGAAAATATGCTTGAGACAAAACAATTAAAACTTATGTAGGATCATGATAATAATAATAATATTAATACACAATTGGTACTGAAATTATTTAATTATTTATAGATTCAATTCTAATTGAATTTCAATATTATTATTGCAATTGTATTTTGATTGAAAGTTTAATGTGTGGAAATTTGAAGCGTTCTTAACACTTGTATACAGATTTTTATTTTTATTAAAGAAGGAAGAATAAATGTAAAATGAAAAAATAATAAACAAATTCAATAAATTAATAAACAAAATAGTAAGAATAATAATAACAAAAAACAAAAACGAATAAAAATGAAATAAATTTTAGTTTTATATGTGATTAATTTTTTTTTATTATACTCAGAAAATTTATTTAGATTAATGAAATGCTGCTTGTTGTGTAGTTTTTTTTTTTATCATAAATAAACAATTTTTCATTTATATGAAAATAAAATAAAATCTGATGAGAAGATAAAGAGATTATTTAAATATATATAAATTTACCTTTTATGTTTTAATAAAAAGAATGAAAAATAACGAAATTTAATTATGAAAAAAAAAAAAAGAAAGAAAAAAATGTGACAGAAGAATTTTATCTATTGTTTTGTACATTTGATAAACTTTGACATTTTAAGCTATAGGCAACATTTTATTCATTTATTTTATTAATTATATTTGTTAGGGAGAAAAAGTTCAATGGATTTTTAATAAAGTTTTTTTTTTAGATTTAATTATTTTTGCTTGTAATAAATAAACAAATTAATATTAATAATTGAATTTTATTTTATTTCATCTATTTTTAAGGTTGAATTAGCCCTATGGGATACAGCTGGTCAAGAAGATTATGATAGATTAAGACCGCTCAGTTATCCAGATACTGATGTTATATTAATGTGTTTTTCTGTTGATTCACCAGATTCATTGGAGAATATACCAGAAAAATGGACACCAGAGGTAAAAAATTTTCTTTTTGGTTATTAAAATTATTTAATTGAGGGTTTTTCTCAAATAATATATTATTTTTCTTATTTGCAATATAAATTAAGAAATACTCTCAATATATGGATACTTTTTCGGAAATGTTTAATTTAATTTAATTATGTTTTTTCATTTAAATTTTAGGTAAAACATTTTTGCCCAAATGTTCCAATTATTTTAGTCGGAAACAAAAAAGATCTTAGAAATGATCCTCATACAATTAAAGTAAGTATTGTTTTTCTTGTTTATTTTATCAATAATTAATAAATTTTTTCTCCTCTAATCACTAGGAATTGGCTAAAATGAAACAAGAACCTGTTAAGCCACAAGAGGGTCGTGCAATGGCAGAAAAAATAAATGCATTTGCATATTTGGAGTGTTCTGCTAAATCAAAGGAGGGTGTACGCGAAGTTTTCGAAACAGCTACTAGGGCTGCATTACAAGTTAAAAAGAAGAAGAAGACTAGATGTTTATTGCTTTAAAGTTTCTTCTTTGATTTTTTTGTATTTTTTTTTTTTTTATAATTTTATTTTTATTTTTCTCTATATTTTGTTTTTAATCAAATCTTGAAAATGAAATATGAAGATGCAAAAAAAGAAAAGAAAAGAAAACACATTAATATGATGGCGCGCAAAAGAAAGAATTGATAAATAATAAATAAAATAAAAAAAAACGAAAATATCATATAAAAAAAAAATTAAATAAAAAATGAAATGGAACCCGGGGGGCAACCAATAATTATATATATATATATATATGATTAAAAGAAATATGCATTAAAAATAACTTTAAAATAATTAACGCAAAGAGGAATGATATTTAATAAAAATAATTGAATTGAAGAATTAAAAAAAAATAAATAAACTGAATCCAACAAACTAACTCTCATCAAATATGAATAAGATAAATTAAAGAAACAAAAAAATTATTAAAATTAATTAAAATAAATATATATAAAAAAAAAAGAAAGAAAAGTAAGGTAAAAGCCACAAAGGAAAATTGGAGCAAAAAAGAGAAAAGAAAAAAATATTTTTATTTTACTAATAAAAGAAATAATTAAGAAAATTACAAAAAAATAATCAAGTTTAATTAATTTTATAACTTTTATTCCTGACTATGAGTTGGGAATTATTTTTTACTCTTTTTTTGTTATTATTCTTTTTCTTGTTTTTTTTTCTTGTCGTTTTCATACATCTCTAGATAATTAATTAATTAATCTTCTTTTTCTCTTGATTTGTTTTATCGAAGGCTTAATTCGGTAGTTTTCTATTATTATTATTATTTTAATTTTATTTGTATTTATTAAGGGATGAAACGTTTAAAATTTAATACATGTAAACGTATTGCTTGTTTTAAAAATATTTTAAAAAGAAAAACGGATTCTAGTGATTTTATTTAATTAAAACATAAATAAATACATCGCAGCATGATATAAATTAAAGTATTATGTAAAATAAAATCATTATAATTCGTTTTTCTTTTAATAAAGGAATAAGCCTAAGTAATAAAAAGATTAATAAAGAAAATCTAAAATTAAATATATATAAATAATGAAATAACTAATATATACACACACATATGTGTATATATGTAAAAAAAAGGAGAAAATAAATAATTAAATTTTCATAATTAAATAAAATCAATTTTTTTTTAAATAATAATAATAATATATATTATTCATAAATATATATCTGATTTTCCCTTCTTATTTTTTTTTTCTTCAAAATATAATAACTTTATAATAATAATAATAATAATTAATAAATAAATAAAAAGGAAAATAAAATTTAACTAAACGAAAAATGGAAAAACTTAAATTTTGTATTATATTTATATAAAAAAAAAAAAAAAAGAAAATGAAAAATAAATAAAATTAAAGTAAATAAAAATGCACTAAATAAAGAAATAAAAAAGAAAAGAAAATGAAAAAAAAAAATTATAAAAAAGAAAATTATCGTTTTTAATTTTATTCGCTCCTTTTCATTGTTTTTCGTTAATTTTTTTCTTTTGTATTATTTATATTTGGAAAATGTTTAATTAATTAATTATACGTTGACGTTGGCATTTCTGATTGAGTTTTTCTTTTTATGACACATTAACGATTTATACCAGTTGGGTATATTTATACCAGTATTACAAACACCTTTGTAATTGTTTTTATTTCTTTTCTCTAATTAATTATAAATAACAAAAAAAAAATTATTAAATAAATAAATTTAGATAGAAAAACAAAGTTTAAAAAAAAAAAAAACAAATATATAAATGGTAGAATTTTATTTTAATTAAATTATGCGGGTTTATGGTGTGCTTGCCCAGTCATGTGTTATTGTTTTTCGTTACATTTCTATACACCATGATGCGATTATCTTATGTGTATTATTTAATTTTGAATAAATTAATATTTAATTATTAAAATGTTAAAATAATAAATTGGAAAATTTCTCCGTGATGGTGGTACTGCAATTAAAGATAATTTGTGACAACACATAAAAATAGGCAAAGTATACTGAAATACAGCATTTATAATAATCAATTGGGAAAGCGGATTGCATTTCCCTTCGGTTTTTATTACCGCAAATAATTTGTATGCAACTTTTTAATTTAATTATAAACATCGGATTCAATTTTTAATAAGTAAAAATAATAATAAAATGTAAATTTATTAAAATAAAAAAAAAAAAAAACCTTTAATAATTATTGTGATTAAAAAATTGTAACAAAAAGAAAATAAATCTTTATTCAATGAACAACTTATTAATTATCTTTACGGTTTATAAGTAAAGCGCGCTTTTAACACTGCCGATTATTAAATCAAATTTTTAAAGAAAAATCAAATATTTAAATTCCTATTAAAAGAAAAATAAAATGTTGCTTAATTTTTTGTTTCCATTTAATAACCGAAAAATAATTTCGCCTTTAATGCTTTACGATTTATTCTTGTTTTAATATTTCTTTTATTCTATAAAAAGCAATCAATCCTAAAATAATAATAAAAACTGTTTTTTTTTAAATAAATAAAGACAAATTTTATATTTAACCAGAAATTTTAAAGGTCATTGTTACGTTTTATATAATTTAAACGTTTTACCACGTGAATGCCATTTTTTTTTTGTTATATGAACATGAACATTTCGTTCAAGGTTAAAGCAAATAATATATCTGAAAATTCACTGAACTTTAATTTGGTTTGGTTGTTGGAAAACTGACAAATTGCCATAACGACATTTGTTGAATTTTATTTTTTATTTAATTAAATTAATTAAACTAATTAAAATTAAATAAAAATCAAAACATATATATATGGAATTAATTACTCTGTATATTTTTATAATAATAATAATAATAATAATAATAATATATTTAAACATTTAAAAATATTTTTTTAAAAGAAAAATGAATTCTTTTGTGGAATTTAAAATAAAAATTTTTGTCTTGCTATTATATATTATTTTTTATATTTGATAAATTGTCAATAAATGAATCTATTATAAAAATTGTACATTTTTTTTATTTAACGTATTCACTAAATTAAAATAAAACAGAAAAGTTCGTAATTTTTAATTAAAATTCCTTTAAAAAAAAACATTTGTTTCAGTGAAAAATGAACAAAAAAATAAGTAACCATAATATTATAGCAGTTTAAGCAAAGATTTAAACAAAATTTATAACACATAAATACTTTATACCATTTATTTATCAACAAAACAGCTGTGCTACAAATTATTCTTATTTGAAAAAAATGTTGTATATATAAATAAATATTTTTATAGATTTTACTCACTTAAAAATATCGTTTGATGTAAACAAAAACTATGAGAGAGTAAAAAAGCATAAAAATAATTTAGTGTAATAAAATTTATGATATATTGAGAATAAATAATAATGCGTGAGTATACATAGTTTTTGTGTGTAAAAATCATATGATCAAATTTGACATGCGTCAATTTTTTATTATTATTATTATTATTACATCTTGAAACATATATATATATATATATAACTGTGACGAGTAGCACCTCTATATATGATAACATTACACAAATATTGGGCGGTGAAAAAGGAGCAGAGTACAAGATAAAAAATTGCAAAACACAAAAAAAAACCAGCAAATATATATTTATATGAATATGCGCACGCTGGACAAAGACAATAAATTTATGCGCGAGTGTAAAGCACATAAAATTAAATTAAAAATACGAAAAAAACAAATAAATAAATAAAATGTCAAATGTCGCGTAATAGTATGACAGACAGACGCATATAAAGTATGGGGTGTGACAGCATGAAAAACAACAGATTTTAAGTGGTTTTTATGGATAAAAAGTAAAAGAAAAATTTATAAATTAATTAAATAAAACGTGTGTGCGGGTTCTGTGTGTTTGTGCGGGTGTATGTGTGCGTTTGTGCGATTAAATAATTAAAAGAATTATGTTTTAATATTGCTAATTAATTAATAGCAAAAAAAAAAGAAGAAAATATCTAAAGGTGGTGAAAATTTAACATATTGTACTTAGCCTCTAACGTCAATAATTATAAATTATATTTTTCGTTATTTTTTCTTTTTTACTTCCTATCTATCATCCTATTTTATTAAATTTCTACAAAATAAAAGGAAAAAAAAAACAGAATAGAAAAACCACCCACATTGTTGAGCCAGCAAATATACACAGGCAAAAGAAAATCTACCTGTGTCCACCTACTTACCCACCCACTTATTTACACTTTTTTTGTTTTGTTTTTTAAACGAATTTTCTCTTTATAAAGGCAAACGACAGATAATTAAAAAGGGTAAAAATAATAAATAAATTAATTTGAAAAAAAAAAGAAGAAAATGTGTGACAATAATATGTTGATCTCGTAAAAGGAGTAATAACCATTTTTTTATTCTCTACTACCACTGCTGCTGCCAGAGTTTTTCCGTATTAGCCCTTTATTTTTGGGGTGTATAAAAATTATTTATATAAAGTGACAAAAAGGGTGATTTAAGCTATTAATAATAATAAAAATAATAACGGCAACGAATAACAACAACAGTATTTAATTAAAAATAAAATAAAAAAGAAATATCGAAATGGCTGGTGAATTATCCGGGTGTGCAGCTAGGAAAAAGTCAAAAACCCGTTCATCACAATCATCATCAAAGAACAGTGATAATGGTGATCAGTGTTCATCGAAATTACAGCCGCCGCCACAAACAACACGGGGCGGCTTAAGAGTTTATAAAATTGTCATTCTTGGCGATGGTGGTGTTGGAAAATCGGGTAGAAAATGTTTTTTATTTCAGTCTTTTAAATAATTAATTAAGTAATTTTTTTTTTCTTTTAATAATCACCAGCTGTTACACTGCAATTTGTTAGTCACAGTTTTTTAGATTATCATGATCCAACTATTGGTAATGATCGATAATTGTATGCAATATGGTAGAGTATTGTCATTAATTTAATGTGATTTTTATAGAGGACTCATATCAACAGCAGGCTGTAATTGATGGTGAAGCAGCACTTTTAGATATTTTAGATACAGCTGGCCAGGTGGAGTTTACCGCAATGCGTGACCAATACATGCGTTGCGGTGAAGGTTTTATTATTTGTTATTCGGTAACGGATCGTCATAGTTTTCAAGAGGCGTCCGAATACAGGAAATTAATAGCACGTGTTCGTCTAACCGAGGATATTCCACTGGTCTTAATCGCAAATAAATTAGATTTACAATCGCAGCGAAAGGTAATTAAATGATAAAATATGGTAATCATTAAAAAACCAAAAATTTAATTACTTTTGCCAGGTGACAACGGAAGAAGGACGTAATTTAGCATCACAATTTGGTTGTCCATTTTATGAGACTTCAGCGGCACTACGGCATTACATTGATGATGCATTTTATACATTAGTCAGGGAAATAAGACGAAAAGAAGCACAACGGGTTTGTTTTCATATTTCTGGTATAAATAAGTTTTTAATTTAATTAATTAAAATTTAATAGGCACTTAGCAATGGACCAAGTTCAGAGAAAATACATACACGTCGACGTAGCCGTTGGTGGCGAATCCGTTCAATTTTTGCATTAGTATTTCGAAGGCGACGTAACACAAATTAACCAAAAATCTGTAACAATTACGTTACAGAATATGATTATAATGATTATGATAATTAAAAATCAACAAACAGCCACAAACCATAATAATAAATTGATAAGATAAACAAGCAAAATACAGGTGAAAAAAAAATAATAAGTAGAAACAATACCAAAATGAATAATTAAAGTAAACAAACTAGTAAAAAGTAAATTAATTAATTAATTTGATTAATTAATAGAACAAAACGAATATAGATAAATTTGTGCGTTTTTTTTTTTCGTGTTAATTAGTTTTTTATTGTTTTTCTTGGTTTTATATTTTAATTTGTTCGCCCCCCAAGTCATAAAGTAATTTAATTTTTTTGTTAATTCAAGTCAGTGTGGAATGTGATTATTTTTTACAAACACACACACACACACCACTACAATAAAAATATAAGTTTAATTAATTAAATAAATGGTTAATAAGTAATTAGTAAAAAGTAATTGGATCAAAATGGATTAAAAAAAAAAACTAATTTTTGATGAAAAATACAAAATTTCATATACATGTGCGATTTTTTGTGCGGATAAGATAAGTGTGCGTGTTATGTAAATAGACCGCTTCAAAAATTTATTTATTTATTTATATAAGAGATATTATTTTTTTTTTTGTTATTATTATTATTATTATTATTAGAAGATTTAGGTCATTTCTTAATTTATATGTGTGCGTCTGTGTGTATTTTAAATTAAATTAAATTTAATTAATTATTTTTGTCTCAATACCATACAAATATAAAATCATGTGAAGTGAAGCTCTATTGTGTTTTTTAAAAGTGTGAGTGAGTAATTGGTGAGTGGGCTTTATGTCATTTATAAACGGGAGAGTGTGAGACAATTTTATTATTTTATTTTTAATTATAATTAGTGATTTAATTAAATTAATAAGTGGATTATTATAATGCTTTTAAATTTAAAAAAAAAATAAATAATAATTACCGTATTAATGTTAATTGTGTGCTTCGAGTGTTTTTATGTTTTATAGTTGAAGGAATAATTGTGTGGAGAATATTTCTTTCTTTTTTATTTAATTATTTATTTACATTCCACAAAAAAATAGAATATAATTCGTCTTTTAAGAGAAATAATTATAATTTCTCTTCTATATATCATAATAATAATAATAAATTAAATTAATAAATTAATTAGAATAAAGAAAAAGCAAAAAAAAAAAACTTCATACGTTGCCAAAAATACACATTTAGAAAAAAAAACATTATTAATTAAATTAATTTATAATTAATTAATAAAAACAAAAAAAAGTATTTCTATATTATATAATTTAGGTTTAAAAAATATAAATTAATTAAGAAAAAATAAAACAATTTTATTCAAAACAGGTAAATCTGTAATACCATTTGCATATCGTTTGGCGATTTAAAGAAAATAATTTAAATACTTAGCTATAATTTTTACTAGTCCTTTCGCTTTACTTGCTATAAGCGATAGCAAGTTAATAATTTATTGTTAATTTAATACAATGCAATTTTTAATTTTAATTTACACAAATTATTTTATATATTATTATTATTATAATTATAACATCCACTTTGGCATAATTGATGAGAAAATGTGGTGAGAAGCAAAAGAAATGAAAAAATTATTGATGATGATGCTTCTAAAGCGTGTTTAATTTATTATTAAAATTTATATAAATATAAATTATTTATGCATTAGATGATATTATTTTAATTATGTATGGTTTTTTATGCTTCATTTCTTTTTATTTTAATTTGTGGTTGCTTTAATGTTTAAAATAATTTATGTTTTTGTGGTTGTCCTGATAGTGAAACAAGGGAATATAAAAAAAAAAAATAATTTAAACAGCGATAATATAAATAAAATATTTATATATAAAAAAAATTGTGATTGTTATGAATTAATAAATAATTTTCATAAATAAATTAGTTAATAATAATAATTATAAAATAAATAAAGTAGAATGTGATTTTGTTAAATTAAAAATATATATATATATATATAATCCACAATCAAAAACCGATTATTTCTAGAATAAATAATGTTTTAGAATTTAATTAATTATTTATATTTTTAATTAATTACTAAACTACATAAGAAAAATAAAAATTATTAATGTTGTTGATCATGTTTTTAGAAACATAAAACATCATTATTGAAATAAATAAATAAATAATAATAATATGACTATTCTGATAACAAGAAAATAATATTACATATTTAATTAATTACCATAGCATGTTGGTTTTTTTTTTTTTAATTTAGTAAATAATTTATTTATTTATATTTAATAAAGAAAAAACAAGAAGACTTCCAACCATACAGAACAATTTCAATGAGCCACACACCAAATTTAATTAATAAATTTCAATAAAATAATTGTTAAATACTGATAAAAACCTTCCAAATGTTGTCAAAATAATTAAAAAAAAATTCTGCATTTCTTTTTTATATGAAATTTTAATTTAAAGCTTTAATTAAGTAAAATGTAAAAGCAAAAATTTATTAATACAACATAAAATATGTTCCTTCTCCGTATCTATTATGTTAAAAATAGACAAAAAAGAATAATTACAGTAAATTAAAGCATCAACTAAACCATTTATTGCGTTCATTAATTTTATTATGTAAAAGCAAAATTAATTAATTAGGTGAGCATATTTAAATATAATATAAATTAATCTGTTTAACAGAATAAAATAAAATAATTTTTATAGACAATACGTATTTTTATATATATATAAAAAAAAAGAAAATGATGAAGAAAAGTAATTAAAAATTATTTGTTGCTATTGTTGTTGATGTTGTTGTTGATGTTGATGTTTTTAATTAACTCTTTGTCGCGATAATTATTATGTTTTATTTTGTTTAAAGGTGTTTTATTATTATTTAATTAACGCTTTAATGTTTTATTTGCTGTGCTAAAGACACAGTACACTAGTGTTTAATGCATTTACATGGAGTTTAAATTAATTAAATAAACATTTGTATGGTTTACCATGGCTCAATGTCATCACCATAATTATATCGCTTCGCAAAGGGTTAATAAATAAATAATTAATATAAATTTAAATGTAATTAAAATACCAAAAAAAAAAATTAAAAACCATAAGTCTATAGTAACGTAAAAAGAAAAATACCAAAATTAATCATTAAGGTACAAAAAAATAAGAAAAATTAATATATATATATATTATACATAGAAATTAATAAAAAATTGTTAAAATAATAATAATAATAATTGTTGTTTAAAAAATAATTAATGAATTGTTTTTTTTTTGTATTAGAGAGAAAAAACATTAAAATTATTTGTCAGAAATAATAATTATTTATATAATTAACAATCATTCATTCATTTGTGTTCATTAAACAAACAAAAAGAGAGAAATCTTTTTTTTTTTATAAATTTAAATTAAATTTTGGATAGAAAATGTGTTGCATGGGAACAAAAATTTATTATAATAATCAAAAAGATAGGAATTTTCATTTAATTTTCTTTATTCGTCAATGAAGCACCGAGCACAATGATAAATGGTTTTTGTTTTTTATCATTTTTATAATTAAATCTTTGCATTTAATTTATTATTTAGATTATTTAGAATAAATTAATTATAGACAGTTGATTAAAAATTAAATTTTTTATTTAATTAAATATCATAAATAAGTAAAAATAAACAGTTTATGTTGATGAAATTCACTAAAAAAATAGTCTCTGACATTGCAAAGGTATATTATTATAAGTAATGATTTCAGTATACATTTAGGTGTTACATTTTGCAAAACAATACTTAAATCATTTTTATAAAAGAAAAAATTTAGAATATTTTTATACAAAGAAATTAAAAAACCCTCTGGCAAATAATTTTATTTTTCATTTTTCATGTAAACATTTTTATATATTTATATTTTATACACAAAAACGAAAAAAAAATATTATAAAAATGAAAGTAAATGTGAGTGGATTAAACGAATACAAGGAAACTATAAAGCGGGTTTAAAAATAAATTTATATAATTAATTTACACAAGAATAATATTTATTTAATTTAATATAATAAATTTTGCAAAAGTAATTAATTTGCTAGTATCAAATATCTGCACATATTTCTGCAGAAGAATAATTTTTTAGAGAGAAATTTATAACAGTAAAAAAAAGCTTTATAAATGTTTTTGTTTACCTTTTAAACAGTTTTATTTTTATTTTAATCAGTTTTATAATAGAGAAAAAATAAAATTAAATATATTTTTATTAATAGAAGAAAATCATATCCATTTAGTATTTGCTAAGTACAATATATAATCAATCAAAAAACTATATAAATATATGAATTTTTAATTAAAGGTAATAAAAACCATACAATAGTCAATAATATTTGACATGGTGAAATGGTTAAACGTTAAATGTTTTAAATAAAAATCCGCTTAAATTCCCTGGCTTTTATGAAAAAAAAATTAATAAATAAATGCTTTCCTTGTGTTATTTCATTTATTTAAGCTTTAATCGTTGATTAAGTGAATAAAATTCACGGTTTAATCCAATGACAAAATTATATCGAACAATTAATAAACAAACTCTAATCACAAAATAGTTTAATAATTAATAAAATTAAAACACAAAAAATATGTAAAATTGAGCAATAAAATAGACCAAAAAATTATATACACTTTTTACAAAAAAAAAAAATACTATAATCTAATAATTAGAAAATTAATAAATAACTATTATTTTTTTGTGCAATAATTATCATTACATAATTCGCCTTTACTACCTAATTAATAACAAATATTTTTCTCTTAAAGTCAATAAACGAATAAGGAAAAAACATATTCAAAATACAAAAAATAAGAATCATTTTCTAAGTCAAAAATAAATGAAAAATAGAAAGAAAAAAAAACATAGATTAAAATAAGTAAATAATAAGAATGTATATTATAAATAAATGGTTTAAATAAAATTAATTTATTTTTATTTAATTATTTTACTGGCTTTTAATTTAAATAACATGTGGCCTGGTATATATTTATCCACCACGACGTTATGGACCGTGGGATTCTAATAATTTTACCGCGATTTTTAAAATTGTATATTCACCACAAGAAATGTCAACCGCACATTTTATGTTTATTATTTTGTGACAGTAATTTTCGTTGATTATTTTTTAACTTAATTAATTTATTTAATTTTATACAAATACTTAATTATTAATTTGTTTATGCTGTTATTTTGTAAAATGTCAAAAGTAACCCGTAGCAAAGTAATAAATAATAAAGATAAAACACAAGAAGTGTATAATAAGAAATATACTGGTGATCGAAAGGTGTTTTTTATTAAAGGTAAATATCTATCTAATCGTTTGTATTTTCGTTAAACTATTTAATTAATTAACAAATATATAATTTTGTTTTTAGATGAAATTTTAAATACAACAGATAATTGTGTTGATATTATAACACTTAGAAATCCGTCAACAGAGAAACCAACAAAATATTTATTATTGCCGGAAAAGAAATTAATTTATGAAATTTTACAATTTGCTGAACCTTATCGCTCATGGTTTATTAATGAGACAGTCAGCTCTGATGGTAAAATTTATATAACATCCCCAATTGACTGTTTATTTATAATATTATATTATTTAAAGCGAGATTGTGTTAATAATGCTGTACCCTTAGATCACATATTAAAAGACCAGGAATTTCCTGGCATTTCAAATGTTTCCGCTTTTATTGAGCCCAAACAAATCGAACAGGTAATACATTCCACGGTTATATTAATTACTAGAATTCAAGAAAATTGACAAGAATATTTAAAATTAATAGATTGCAGACATAAAAGGTCCAACGAAGCTAAATGCTTACAAGTACAACGAGGAGAAAACATTGAATTGGTTGGAGAAGAAGTGCCATCGCTTAATGAAAATAATTCAAAGCAAAAATATCCATGTGGGCCTTGGCGCCGTATCAGCAACATTTATAAAAAGTGAAAAAATTGAACGGCCGGTGGACAATGGTTTTAAGAATTTTTAATTTTAAGTACTTTCTGTAGTTTTCTTAAAATTTATTTTTTAATTTCTTTTTGCTAGATGAAACAATGAAGTACTGTCACGGAATAATCTCTGAATACATATCTGACGATCTTAGCGAGAAATTATATAAGAAATTAGGAATACCAGAGGAAGTAGCGCCAGAATCACCAATAACTCCAGTTACTAAGCGTAAGTCATCGAATAAAATCGAATCTGATAGTTTGAAAAAGATTAAATCCGAGGAGATTATGGATGAAGATGAAAATACACCAGTTAATAAAGTTGAAAATGTTGTTGAAAAAAAAATGACAGCAAAATCAAAAGCGTTAGCAAAGGCAGCAAGCGGATCAAAAAGCATCGCATCGTTTTTCAAATAGATTTTTTTTATTTTAAATTTGTGCAAATAATTTTATTCTGGCATTTACCGTTGCTGCTCTAAATTATACACATATATTTTTAATTTGATTTTTTTTTTATTAAATTTGTAATAGTCTAAAATTGATGAATGAAAATAAATTTTAAAGTAATTAATTGAAATAGGAAATTTTATATTTGTGTGCATTTCTTAAACAATGAATAAGGATCAATCTGAGAATGTTCTCTTTATGAGAAATGCGATGCATCGTGAGGAGGCAGCTCGTATAAAACAATTTCTTATGTACAAGGATCTAATATATAAAAATTCAAAGATTGAATCTAGTTTATTTGAGAAGCAAATTAAAAAGATAAATAGTGAGAAAGATGAAACCAATAAGAAAATTAGTGAGATTACAAATGTAATTAATAAAGATTCATTAGAAACGATCAACAAATATAAAAGATTAAAAAATGTAGATGAATTGATAATAAAGGCATCACAAGAGTGTCCTGATTTAGCTGATACAAGATGCTTCTTCTGTCCAATGCGAGAGGTTGATTCGAAACATTTAGAATTATTATACAACGGTATAACAAATTGTTTTAAAAAAGAAATAAATTCTTAACTAAAAACAATTTATCTTTAGATACTGACAAACTAGGTACGAAAAAATATTTAAATGCACGTTACGAACTACCACCGGAAAAGAAATTCTGTTTCCCAGAAGTGACAAGCTGGGATTATGGGTGGAAAGTGCGTGACAAGAATGTTCGTGATAAATTTTGTGGTCGAGCAAATGTAAATAATTTTTAATTTTTATAAATTCAATGATTTAATAAAATAGTCGTATTTTTTCAGGCGATTAACAATTATATATGGCGCGGTACTGGCTTAGCAATGTTCCAAACGGACAAACAAGTGCCATTAACATGTGGCTGCCCATTAATATGCAGTTTCTCTAATTAGTGGATTCATTAAAAATAAAATAATTACTTCCATAAATTTGAATAATTAAAATTATCTTTCGAAATAAATATAAGGAAATAAAAATTTCCCAGTTTTAATTTTGGAATATTTTATTTATTTTTATTTTCTTTACGTTGGCAACACTATTGCCGATGAAATGTCAAAAAAGAAAAATACAAAAATCCCCCAAATGTCAAATCGCATAATTCGATTCAAAGTAAAAGTGCGTTCTGTTATTGATATGTCTCTATCGCTTTTAGTTACGCTAAAATCGTATTAAATATGTAAATTAAAATTAGTAAAACGATTAAATTAATGTAAAAATTAATAAAAACATTTTAATAGTACTATATAGAAGCAATAATCAGTTAAAAATATTAGTAAAAGAAAGAAAGAAAAAACAAAACGTAGTGCTGCATACGTTTACATAAATGTTAACAAACCAGAAAGAAGTCAACCGATACCCAATAAGTAATAAAATAAGCCCCATTGTCTCATTATTAATTAATTAATAACCGAAACATATATAAATATATTTTTATTAAACATTAATTTTTAGTTTAAAAATTATTAATAAAAAAAAATTTTTTACATAAGTTTGCCAAATTGTTGACAAAAAATAAAATTAATATATTTTTTTTTAAAGTTATTTTTAGCGATTTTGTTTTTGTGTTTTTATTTATTTTTAAATATAATTTGGCTGAATTTTTCAAAAAAAGATATTATTTAAAATTAAAGAAGTAATTATTCAGCAAGTGAAATAAAACAGAACAGCAAACGGTTAAACGAAAGGAATAGGAACAGAAAAGGTTCTAAATAAAATTGAAGGATTTAAAAGTGATCTCATTTCCTGTATGATTATTATTTAATTATTTGCACAAGGATGGGTGCCATAATATCAGCATTTCGTGTAAGTTGAGTTTATATTTTGTTTGCAATTTAACAAAAAGTTATTTAATTTTTATTCAATGAACGTCATTGTTTAGTTTAATTAAATTAAAGAAGCAATTAAAATAATTTTTAAATAAAATCACACAGACGATAATTATCGTAATAAATTTGTGTATTTGTTGCTGTTAACTCTTAAGAACAAAACATTTTAATTCTTTAATTTATTTATAGCTGAAAAAAAAAATTAAAAATTAAAAATCACTTACAAATTGTGTTTTTGCTTGCTGTAGTAAAAATAAAATAAACATAAAAAATAAATTAATTTATTTAAATTTATATTATTTTATTGAAACAATATTCGTTTTGTATTTTTATTTTTTCGGTTTAATCGTATGTGCAAAAGGTTAAATTGGTAAAAAAAGAAGAAGCAGAAGAAACATTTAATAATTAAATTAAAAATGAAACACTTTGGATGGCTTTTGGAGGAAATTTGAATTGAAATTTGGATTTAATTTCAATTAAAGCAAAAATACTATTTCGAGTTTTAATTATAAACATTTCGTCAGCTTTCTTTTGATCTTTCGTACTAAAATAAACTTGTAGAAGATTCTTATCGCTGGCATCAGATTATGTAATTTAAAATTGTTTTTTGATAAAACATAACATTGGTTATGTAGCATATTTTGTGTATCAATAAATTTTAATGGCGAAACAAAAATTTTAATTATTTAATGATTAATCAGTAAAAGCTCGCAAAAAACACGTTCAAAAGTGTTTTTCTAATACCGGCGTAACGCAGCAGTAACACATTATATCCAATACATTTGTAATTTATTTATTTATCTCAAGTCATTGTTTATTATTAATTTAAAATTTAATTTAATTATTTCTTTTTTATTATTTTGCTGATTGTTGATTTTTATTTAATCATTGATTTTTATTATTTTTTTTGACGTTATTTAATTTTAAAAAATGTCACCCAGTAAGCTTAAATGCCGCCTACTATGAACCTGAACTTGAAATATTTTTTCTATTTTAAATTCTTTTGTTAATCAATAGCATAGTAGTTTAGGTATTTTATTTATATATATAATTGTTAATTAGTTTATTGATCTTTATTTGTTATTTATTATAAATAAATTATTAATAAATTTAATATAATTTTTCTCTTATTCCGTTTATAATTAATTAATTCATTAATAAATTATTTATTTTCACTTGTTGATTATTGCATTAATTTTTTGTTTTTACTCATTTTTAATGCAATTTTTATTTTTTGTTAATTCAGTTTCTACTTTCTAAATTTAATTAATTAAATTTTTGTTTTATTAAGGTAATTAATTTTTGTAATAATTTAATTAGTTTAACTAGTTTGTCCGGTATTTGGTTATTGATCTATAACTTAACTTGTATATTGGAAAATAGGATTTTTGCAAGACTATTATAGAACACAGATGGTAGATTAAAGGCTTTTTTCTGTTTATTCTTTGTTTACTTTGAACTGTTGTTTATTCATTATCTCAGTCCATTAATGGCATTATCGTACAAACAGTTTTACTCATACATATTATTAACAAATTGATAAATAAATAAATAAATAAAATAATTATCTCGTCCGTCTATTGACTTCATTATCGTAATTTAATTAATTATTTGTTTATTTTTTGTTTTCTTTATTTTATAAATTTTAGAAGGAAAAGACCACAATTCAATTATTAGAGAATATTGAAGAGAATATAAAGAATTTTGAAGCGTATACGCTTAGTACACAAGAGAAACAAAAACGTTTTGTTGGTAATTTTTTAGTTATATCAATTGGATTATATGTTATTGGATTCCTAGTATTTTATTTTGTATTTTTTCCACCGACATGGCCGGAACGTATTACATACTCAACACCATTATTATTATTTCCTGTAATGTAAGTTAATTCCCCATTAAAATCTTTAATCAAATTTTTAATCTTTTTTTCTCTTTAGTATATTTTTCCTAAAGAGACTTGTTGCTTGGTTTTTCCAACGTAAATTAAAAAGAAATTCGCTTAAATTGAAAAAGTTAAATGATGAGAAAAAGAAAATCATTGAGAAGGTTATGGATAAGGAAACGTATAAAGTTGCATTAGAGATATTAAATCGTTTTGGTGATAAGACAAATGGTTTAAGTAGTCAAAGACAGCAATATGGACAAAGTAATTTTTTTATTTATTAATTTATGTGTTTAGACAAAATTAGTTTTATGTTAATTTTTAGCACCAATGTCATCGGCATCGTCAATTAAAAATAATCAATTGGTAGTAGCAACGTCAGCAAAACCACAGCAATTAAATTCTGCATATAAATCACCATATGGAGTACAATCGCGTCAATTGATAACGTCAACACCGATAAATCCGGATAATTCAATTATTAATCGACGACCACAACAGCAACTGCAGCAGCAACAGCAACAAAGAAGTTATGGTGTTACACCATCGAGAAGTGCAGTTGCACCATCACAAGGTAGTCAATTAATGCAATATCGTCAACAGCAGCTGACCACACGAACACCATATCCAATAATTGATCAAAATCGTAAAACTGTGGTGGAGAAAATGGTTGACTACTTAATTGGTGATGGGCCGAATAGCCGCTTTGCAATGATATGCAAGGAATGCTTTTCGCACAATGGTAGTAGTAACTTTATGGAAATTAGTTTATATTTTTTAATTAATTTTTTAATGAAATAAAAGGTATGGCTCTTCAAGAAGAGTACGAGTACACATCGTTTAAATGTGCGTTCTGTAATAAATTAAATCCGGCACGTAAACAGAGACCAACAGCTCCAAGATTATTGACTGCTGGGGATAATGCAACGCCCAGTGGTAGCACTACAAATTTACCTAAAAAATTACAAATGAAGGAAAATAGTTCAGAAAATCAAAGTTCATCTGATAGTGATTCTGGTAAATAAATAAATTATTAAATTTTTAAACAAATATAAATTAATTGTTTATTTAAATTATAGGTTCTGAATCTGATGTTAGTACAACAGCAGAAAATCATGTGCCACAAGAGGAGATCAGAAATGATGAAATTACTGAAGAACTTTCAGCCCAGACTAATCTAAATAATGAGGAGACAATTATTGAACGTGATACAGAGCAAGAGGAAATTATTGTTAATAAAGAGGAGAAAGCATTGGAAGAGAAGAAAAATGATTAAAATCAAAGGGAGAATTAAAACAAAAATGTCCAATTCATGTGTCAAAATATTATTATTTTTTTAATATATTTATTAATTATAATTATTTTCTTGTTAATTATATGAATAATTATCAAAGAGAATTGAATTATATTATAAACAAAAAAAAAACAACTATGATGAAGAAAACCGTAAAAAGGGAAATTTTTAAACAAATGCATTTTGCTTGTTTTTTTTTATATAATGTTATAAATGGAGGAGAAAAGTAGGACTTTTTTCACGTGCTTGTTGCCAATTTCCCTTATGCAAAACAAGTGATTGTTATTTATTTTTTTCATT
The DNA here is from genome assembly GCA_963942525.1 of Ptychoptera contaminata. Taxonomy (NCBI): domain Eukaryota; kingdom Metazoa; phylum Arthropoda; class Insecta; order Diptera; family Ptychopteridae; genus Ptychoptera; species Ptychoptera contaminata. The sequence goes on along the minus strand of OZ012638.1, from coordinate 34,685,811 downwards.
TAGTTTCTCTTATTACATTTTTTTTTGCCTTCGTTCTAATGATTGCATTTCAATTAATTAATTTATTTTATTTTTTTCAATTTAAATTGTTTTAAAACAAGTGAATATAATTTACAATGGAAATTGATATCTTCACTGAGCACAACAAATTGTCTAGAGACAATGAAGAAATTAATAGAGAAACGAACAATTTATGCATAGGAACGAACAAATCCCGGTAAACCGTTTAATTTATTTATTATTTCTAATTGCAAGACTTTTTATAATTTATTTTTAAATTCAATAAAGAAAAAAAGAAATTAAATTATAAATTTCTAGTCATATATACAGCGAAGTGAATTTAATTTTAACTGATCTACAGAAATCTTCTTGATCTGATTTCTCTATTCGGGTTGCTGCTTTGCGCTTTAAATTTATTTCCTTAAGATTTGTGTCTTGATTCACAGCGAGAGAATTATTTTTTTTTTGTTTCCTTTTTTTATCTTTAATTTCTTTTATCTTTAATTAATTTAATTTAAAACATAAAACAACGAATTAATTTAATTTTATTTCTAAATATGTTTGTTGTTTCTTTCTTAACTATATCAGACTTTCTCTCTAAACGGTTCCTTGAACACCTTGAACCTCTCATTTAATATAAATTTTTTTTTTTGTAGTATTTATTATTAAAAAAGTTGATTGCATTTTAATTATAAATAATTTTAATTAATTTTTTTTTGTTATATAAATATGTAATATTATTAAATTATGATATAAAAAAAATATAATAAAAGCAATAAGAAATGTTATTAAAATTTGCATTTTTTTCCAATAATTTGCAAAACAGAAAAAAAAACCCTTTAAATGTTTAAAAAAAAATTAAAAGCATTTACTATGTGTTATTTCAAAAAACATTTATTTATTCAAAATTAACATTTGCCATTATAATATCCGCTAAGCGATTATAAATTGCACAAAACGGAATCAGTTTTGGCGTCGAAATATTTGATAAATTGGGTTCACTGTGCTCAATTAATGAGGCTTCAATATCGTTAGCCTCTTCAGTGACAGTTCTCGTTGATGAGCCAATATCCTCATATTGATAACTATTGACGAAAATCTCTTTACTATGTGCATTTAAGGAGCTACATGGATCCATAAAATTATCAATTAATTTTTGCTGATTGTCGACAAATTCATTGCTGCAATAAAAGATTTATTTTCCATTTGTTGGAAGAGTAAAAATTGGGAATAAAATCTATGCTTACCGAACATATTCACCCATATCTAGAATACCAGTTTTTTGCCATAATTTTTTTACTTCAATAATTTTATCCTCAATCGTACGATCCGGCTGCACTATAATCAAACTATTCTGTGGATAATTAATTTGCAAATTCCAAAATGGTTTTTCTATGGCATTGTCGAGAGTGGAGGTATGTGGATACTAAAAAGAAAAGAAAAACATGAATCGAGGAACTAGATAACGCAAATAAAACTCACTTGAATTTTGGTTGTTTCAGCATTTGCAGAGATAACTGATGCTTTTGCTGTTGCCTCATCGTTGTCCTTCTCATTTAGTGCTTCCTCCTCCTCAATCCGTATCATCTCATTTATAACCTCATGCTGACTGTTGTAGATATTTTGTCGTTCATGTTCATTCAATTCCCATTCGTCGCGTAATTCAATTTGCAAACAGTATTCGGTAAAGTAAACTGAAACGAAACATTTCTTATTGGTAAATCAGATGTAAAATGAGTAATCATACCTGGATTCGATACCCAATTATTGTATCTTTCTAATTCTTTTTTTTCTAATTGTGCTGACATGTTGCCAGCACCTTTTGGTGTTTTTCCTTTACTAATTTTCGCAGGCGGTTTCCCTTTACCACCTTTCGCTGCAGGCACCTCTGGTAATTTCTCAACACTAGGCTCTTTCATTTCGTTTAACAGAAACAAATTAAGTATTGTTACAAATCCCTTATGCAGCCCCTTGAATATAATCTCATCCGTAGATTTTACCCAGATTTTTATATAAAAATAAATATCCAAATTACTCGTATTAAAAAATAACGTCAGCAGGTAGCTATCACCCACTAATAACGTATAATATAATATTTGCTTCTCGATATTCGGCCAGTACATGGAATAATTTATATAATTAACATAGATTTTTGTAATTTTATTATCACAATCAGTTCCCAATATTGGTTCTAAGTCTTCGTTCTCCACTTCGCATTTACAAGAGAGCATTGTATGCTTGATGAATTTACACAGCAAACACAAATGCAGTTTATTCACATTATACCGAGATATAATGTAAAGACGCCACTTTACATTCGTTAAGAATAATGAGCCTTTTGATTGCTTCGATTGCACTTCAACCTGTTGCGGAATGACAAAATAATAGACAATTATCGTGTAGCCATTTCTATTCGATGAAAGTTTTATTAAATTATTTTTATTTATGAAAATCTCCTCATTCGTATCATTATCGATAATATTTACAAAATTTATAATATTCGAGATTTTTAAGTCAAGAAATCCAAATTTAATTAAATAAATTCGCTTTTCATCGTCCATGTTATGACATTTAAAGCATCCCTGCAACACCAAACTGATTTGATTTATCGCCAACACCTTGATTACACCATTTAATTCATATAAATTGACATAATTATATTCCAAATCATTTGCAAATTCATAATAATTTAATAATTTTTTATTATTTGATAGAGTTTTAGTGAAAAAATTCTCCAATAAAAATTTAAAAATAATTTCCGGTTTCTGTTGGAAATTCATCTCGTAAAAATCATTACTTAACGCGTCTTTATTTAATTGGAATTTATTAATTTTGTCTTGTGTATCATCATCGACAGTTTTAACAGCTTTACTCGTTTTATCCGATTTTGTAGATTTATCCGGTTCTGTAGATTTTTCCAGTTTTACCGATTTAATATTTTTACCAGATTTATTCCCTTTAGTCGATTTATTACCTTTAGAACTGGCTGTAACAGCAGATGTATCAACAACAGCAGCAGGTACTTTATGATAATTCTTAATCAACAATTGTATAAAATTCATTTTAAATATTTTTTGTATAATTGTTGCCGCATAATTATTCACAATAAAATTAAAATATTTATCAAAATATTTACTTTTATTTGTATCGATTATACCATCAAATTGTATTTCATTATCAATACGACAAAAATCACCATTGCCCATATTTCTATCACATTCGCATAAATATTCTTTACTATTTATTAAATTATAAATCATCATCATGTTTAGGCAAACTTTTTTATTATAGCAAAAATCAAAATTATTATTTTTTATCCAATATTTATATACGAATAATTTTTGCATTAAATTTTTATTGATTTCAATGAAATTCTCTAAAAATAATTCATAAATATTCTGTTTATTGATTGTCGTCGGCATATTTAATGGATTAAAATTGTATAAAATTTGATGGAAAAATTCTTGCATAAATTTTTTATAATCATCTGTACCGATATTTTCAATTAATAATTTAAATTTATCCGATAATTGATTAAAATATTCAACAAAACGTAATGGACGAACAACCATTAATAGAAATAATTCATAATCATTACAAATTTTAATTAGACCATTTGTTTGAATGTGAATATTGTAATTGTTCAATTGAATCTCTAAACGATAAATGTGTCTACCCTTTGGAAATATAATACGTTCACAACTTTGATTTAATAATTTTATTTCAAAGAATCGCATCCGTAAATTACTATCCCAGTGTATTGTCTCGCATACAACACAACCAAACTCTGTGCTGTGCATTTTCATATTCGTTAATGTGATCACCGCCAATATATCCTGTAAATTATCGATAAATATATAAACATAATTATTTTTATTGTAAATAAACTCTTGGACAATTGATTCATTTTCATCGATTATCTGTATCTCTTGGGCTTTTACTGATTTTGTTGATTTTTTTCCATCCACCTTTTTACCAACAACTTCTACCGTCTCATTTGTTATGAAAATATTATATTTGTATAATTTATTCTGATTGAATGCGATTAATGTTTTTATATTTTCTTTAATTAAATTAAATTTTAACCAAATCGGTAGTTTTATTACAGGAGATGCAGTTGCTACCGTACTGGTGGTAGAATTATTTGCTGATGGTAAAGCTAATAATAATGAGATTTTTAAATATATTTACTATAAATCTCTGAATAAATTGCTTACTTTTTCCTTTACTGGTTTTACTTCCTTTGCTGCTAGCACCTTTTTTTTCTTTTTTATCTGAAAAAAATTCACCATTCGTTTAGTTTAAAGTAGAAATAAAGCAGAATAAAAACCTTTTGCAGTTGGCGCTTTTAATTGTGCATCATACCAATCCGGTTCGATATATTTTTGAATTAAATCAATACGACTTTGGCCGATAGTAAATGCCAACGAATGATATAAATCGGGAGGATTAATAGCATATATTCCATGTTCAATTGCCCAATCTAACCAACGGTATTGTTTCCAAGGTGTTAATTCCGGCGGTGATGGTTTTGGCTCAATAGGAATATCACGTATTGCCAACAGAGACAATTCAAAACAATTAAAATTTTCAAAATCCATTTGCATCATTATTAATGGATACTGTAAAAGAATTTTTTATTTATTTTTATCAGCGTCTAGAGCTACTTCATCACTTACTTCCTTTTCAACAATTATTTCACCTTTTTTCAGTTTTACTGGATATTTAAATACTTCAATTAGTTCATACAAGTAATTCCATATTTCCTCTTCATTATTATCTTTATTAATTTAACGAAAGAATTAATAAAGCAGAAAATTTTTATTAAAGGAATTATTATACCAAAGAAAGTTGTTTTTACCGGATTCCAGGCGGTAAACAGTGTCACCACATTTAATTTCTCAAATAAATTTCTTTCATTATCGGAATTAGTTTTTTCTACCGTCATATCACCGCGATCACAATAGCAACAGATAGCAATCTCCTCATCACATTTATAAGTTGTTTCGCCAACAAGCATATAATAATCTTTATTCTCTTTTCGATATTCATTTAGCTTTAGTATTGCTTTTACGAGAAGCAGTAACCACAGATAAATTTTCGATTCGTATTTTAAGCAGGGAATTAAGATAATATTATCTTTATCCAATGGTATACGATCATCAACGGTTATTGCACGCCATTTTCCACAGTGGAACAATCGCACAATGTATTTACCTTTAATTAAAGAAATATTATTATTCAAATCTGTATTGGACACAAAGAGAATCGTTTTTTAAAACCATATTTGTTAAATTCTGGATAATGTGGTGTTTCTGATGTAATCTTTGTTACTGAATAAATATGATTTTGTGGCTCCCATTTGGCAAAGCCAAACTCTTCAAAATTGCTGCTATTCCAACGTGGATACAAGAATAATCCTTCAATTGAGTTCATTATGTGAGAATAATATCCACAATCGTTCAAATGTGAATTCAATTGAAATACATCCACAGACATTGGGGTTTGGAACAATGATACATAATTTTCAATTTCTGTTATATCAACCTTGGAAAGAAATTAAAAGAATTAAAATACCATTTATGTGCTTGAGTTGTGCTTACATTCGGAAATAATTCCATTGGCCGTTTCCAACCAGCAATCCGTGATTGATATTCTTGCGGTAGAATAACGATTTCATTATCACAGAAATAATTAATTGTCGGAACAGTTGGTGTTGGTGATGCACCTTTTTTCGGTGAATTTTTCTTCTTAGTTTCCTAATGAGATTAAAGAGATCAATTTGTTATTGAGAATAATCTAAACAAACATTTTAAAAGAAAATACTTCAAATGACCATTGCTGAGAATTAATCAATTCCACTGTCCACTTATCCCAGAAATTTATCTTTATTTTCTCTTTAACACTTGATTTTGATTTATGGCTCATTATTTCTTAGTTTTTATTTTTTAAGGTTTAAAAAATTATGACAGCTTTATTGATTTTCTTTGTTTTTTCTTTTTTTTCATATAGAAATTTATTACAAAGCTTTTCCATAGGCTAGAGTTGGCTTTAGTACTGACAATGGTTGTATACATTTAGGCATTTTTGTTTAAATTGCATCGAAAAGAAAATTTATTTAATTGGATTCGTGGATAGGTAAGTATTAAAGAAAATAATAAATATTTTATTCAATATTGAAATTTTAATAATAATTGTTTTTTTTTGTTTTTGATTCATTACTTATACTTTTTTTTTGTTTAATATAGATAATAAGACATACATTTTGGTTAATATTAAAAAATATTTCCCTTTCGATTAATATATTTTATTTATGTTTTTTTTTTTTTAATTTACTTTAAACGGGCACTGAGTGTTCATAGTATAATATAAAGTTTATATTTTTTTTATTATTATTAATTAATTAATAAATTTACATTTATATAGAATCTGTGTAATTCCTAAATAAAACCAAAAATAAAAATACAAGGGAATTGACAGGTTTTTTTAATTATTAAATTTACCGATAACAGTCATAATAAATGTTTAAAAATTTTAATGACTTAAATAGGCCAGGCGATAGCAGAAGTGTTTTTCCTTATTTTTTGATTAACAATAAATACTTATTTTAAAGCTCGCACAAGATAACATCGAGCTTTTACAGAAAAAAGTAACATTTTTTAAATCAAACAACATAATTTTATAAATCTTTTTTAAAACAATTAAAGGGATTTCCAACATTTAAACAATTAAAAGTTTTTCACCTTATAAATGATGAAACAAAAACGTTGAAAAAAAATTCAATTAATTATTACAAAAATTGGACATTTATTATTTCGTTATTTTATTTTAATTAATTAATTAGTTTTTTATTAAGCTCTTTTCTTTATATATATAATAATTTTTAAAAATAATAATAATTATAATTAAAATAGAAATAAAAAGCTAATATAGAAAATAAAGTTAATAACCCATGAATCCAATTGTAAGCTCTCTAAATAGTGTAATAATTATAATTAAGTAAATAATAGTGAAATGCCAACAACAGCAGCAATAGATTATAAACATATAAATATATTAATACAATAAAAATTCTTTCCTTTTTATTTTTCAAACAAATTATCTCTAATTATTAATCAAAAAGATTTTTATTATTATTATTATGATCCTTTCTCTTTAAATATTATTTTTATTGCAACAAAAATTTGAATTAATTAATTAAATTACAAAAAAAAAAAACAAAGAAAATAGAAACTTTTAAAAGGAAAAACTAAAATAATAATATTAATAGAGATTTACTTGTGTTATTTTTCATTTTATTATCAAAACAAATGTAATTAGGTGTTTAATTTAGTGTAATTATGGTTGATTGATAAGCTTTTTCTTCATTTTTTGAATTTATATTTCATAACTATTTATAATTTTTATACAAGAAAAGAAATGAAATATCTATGGAATTGGTTTGCCTTCAGGAATTGAGGGTGATTGTGGTGCCGTTGAATTGCTACGATTCGATTGAACATCATCAAATGAATTCATCGAATTAGAACGGGATGTTGATACTTTTGACTAAAAAAAAAAATGAATTAAATTTTAATTAAAAATCAAATTAACTCCAAATAGATAATAATAAACAAACCTTAACATTTTCATAAGCACCGCCGACCTTCTCCTCAAACGATTTAAACGAATCAGAATTTTTCATTTGACTAAAACGTGTTGTTAAACCAGCTGTAAAACCGCCTATTAAATTTGTCGTCTTCTCAGCAGTTGTCTTAACTACAGATTCAGTTTTTTGATAGCTAAATAAAGAACAGAAAGAAAAAAATAAACAAATTTTAATCAAAAATAAAAAAAAATACCTATCCAAATTGCATATTAAATTAATTTATTATATAAGCAACATCAGCAATAGAGCAAATTATTAATAATTTTAATTAAAATTAAAAAAAAAAAGAAATAACAAAGCTTTTAGTTAAACACAATGCAACAATACATATACTGTTGTTCATTTAAATCCATTGTTGTATCCGCAGTATTTTTCTTTTACTACGATGACAAAGAAGACAACGACTACGAAAGTGTAGTGTGTGCGCTCTGTTGAGGTTAATTTAAAAGAAAAATCAAATAATAATAAAAGAAACTAAATAATTAATTAATCAAAATAAAAAAAATTAGTGTATTATACACAATAATTAGTTAGTGAATTTACATTGTGCCAAGAAATACATTAATAAAATAAAATAACACGAGACGACACAGAGAAATTACACGAAATTGTTCTTTAGTGTATTTGTCACTCATTTGACAAACACAAATTGAGTGGTGAAAGATTATTAAACTTACATAGGAGCATCATGAACAGCTTTTGTTATATTTCCAACTTTAGTTTCCACAGACTGATAACTACAATTAAATAATAATTATAATAAAATAAAATAAAATAATAAACATAAAAATAAATAAATAAGAATAAACCCAATCACCAATTAAAAAATTAAAAAAAAAAAAGCAAAAATTATGCAATATGCGAAAAAATGTATCCCCGAATAAAAAAAACGGAATTAACAATAATATCCTCAAAAATTCCGACACCAATCGACGTTTAAACATAAACTTGTCGTTTATACAAATACTTTCCACTTACACATTACTCTCTTTAACATTTTTAATCCCTTGATTCATATCCTCGGTAATCTCCTTCCATACGGTTATACCTAATTTTCGTTTTAATTCATTTGCATGACGTGTTTTTGAACCCAGCACCGTACGTAATGTTGTTATTTCCTCTTCAACGCGTGCCAATTCCTTTAAAATAAATTACAAATGTAAATACATTTTTTTTTTTTGGATTAGAAAAATATAATCCATAATTTACTTGACTCCATTCAGCTCTTTGTCTTTCTTGTTCCTCAAGTGTTAAACCTTGTAATTCATCAACCGCTTCACTTGCTGAACCAACCGAACCAACTGGAGATGCTTCAGACATTTTCGGTGAATCTATAAGAAAAGAAAAATGCATTTTTTAATAATTAATTAAATAAAAATTAAAATAAAAATTTTAAAAATCAGTTTGTCATAATAAAAACCCCACAACAACAGTCATCAAATTCAACATTCTACGACCTTTTAGCAACGACCTAAACCAACTACCGTATTACAATAGAAATTAAATTAAACCTTGCTGTTGTTGTTGATGATAAAACTGCTGCTGATGCTGATCATTATTAGCGTTATTACTATTACCACTGCCACTTCCAATATTTAGAAATTTCTTATAATTATCATTACTCGATATTTTCGCTAAGTATGGTTTACTAAAATCAATAAACGTCACTTTGACATCATGCAAAGTGGTTGATGATTTTTTTCCCTTTGTTTCTGCTGTTGTATCTACAACTCCGGTTGAATTCTTATTTAAAAAATTCTTTATACGAATCTTTAAACGAGCTGTCGTTAAATTATTTAATAATCTTGTTAAACGTTTATTATTATTAATTAAATTAAATTTATTATTATTATCATTTCGATTGTTGGCAGTATTATTTAAATTTTGATTATTAAATAAAAATTCCGTTTCAACCTGTTGCAATTCATCATTTAGATCATTTATCGTTTGATTACAATCATAGTGATAATTATTTATTAAATCTATATTATTAATAACATTTGTCATTACTTCATCATCATCTGCATAGCCTTCATTATCTGAATCATTAGAATGATGTCGTAATCGTTCATCTTCATCGTCTGATGATAAATTTAAAATATCCTCAATTTTCAATGAGCGTAAATAATTTTCCGTTTCCTCTGACCAATGATACAGGCGATGTTCATGCTCTTCATCATTATTTTCATCATCTAATGATGGTGTCGCCGTATTATCTAACTTCGTAAAATAAGGATCCTCAATATAAATTAAACTTGGTGGATCATTACTATCATTTAACATTTTTCCGAATATAAAATCAAAACAGAAAATACAAAATAAATTAAATAAAAAAAGAAAAACTTTCTTTTTTCACTTTTTAATTATCAAAATGTTTTCATTTTCATAAATAATTTATTTATTTCAATTTTATATATTGTGCAGTATTTGTTGCAATTTAAGCAAATTTATCAACACCACAATCACTTAAGTCATGTTTCAATAAGTTTTTATAGCATAGAGTGCGAGCAAACAAACGATCACGATTAAAACGTTTTTATTTACTATTATTTAATTAATAATTTAAGTTTATTTATTTTTTGTTAACAGAAATATAGCACATGTGACGTTATTACTTTCTATACAAAATAACAAAAATATAACTACTACAGTGTTTTCAACCGCCGTTTCTATCCAAAAATAAAATTTAGGTGAAAATTTAACTGTTTTTTGTATTCATTTCAATTCTCAAATAAAATAAACATTAATCAAAATACACTAAAAAAAATAATATTTTGCAAACCATAAACTAACCACGTCAACCTTTTTAAACTTATATATATTTTTTATAATTTAATTAATTCCTTTATTACGTCATTAACAATAATTTATTTAAGAAATTCTCAAAATTGGATTAAAAGAAAAACAAAAAACTTAAAAATTAATAACTTTTTGTACATTTTAAATAAAATAATAACAGAGGAACAAATTTAATCCAAATCATGCTGCGATTTACTTGTCATCCAAACAGTTAAACCAATAAAAGTTTTTTTTTATTACACAAAATTTATATTAAATAATTTTATTAAAATGTGCTACTAAAACGCGACTTGATAAAAGCTTTAAAAAATTATTATAAACTTTAAAATAAATAAAAAGCTAAGCGAATGTTTTAAAGCGAAAATTAAAGGTAAAGCAAAAAACTATACAGTTTTTACCTTTTCTTTTTAATTCTGCTTTGAAACATTAAATTTCCCCTACAAATAGTAAATGGAGAAAAAAAAATCAAGAGAGCGGTCAGAGCATACAGTACAATACACATAAGGTAAACAAGAATATTAAAGTTGCAAACGAGAACAAGTTATTTATGATTTTTTTTCTTTATAATTAAAATTTAATTAAATACATCTTACAGTTATTTATCTCTGTGCTTTTTTTAAAGTTTATAATAATTTATCTTTGTTAAAACAGCAATTTATACATGACAAAGAAAAGAGCATGGAGAAATAGTTGGGGAAAACATGTCATTTTACATATATATATAGTAACTGACAGTAGAACAATCGGACAATAAGAAAAGCAACAACAGGTTATATAAACATTTGACTCGTATAAATCACCGCAAGCAAAAAGAAAATAAAGTTTTACTGGCACACAGCACATGGTTTAAAACAAAATAAAACAGCAACGTGAAACCTTATAAAATATATGAATTTTTATTAATAATAATATATAAACAGAAATAAATTTAAATAATTAAATGAAACAAAAAGAAAATGTTTACACAGTATAGTAATAATATCAGAAAATAAACAACATTACGCTATTATGCTACGTTGTTACGTACATACAATGTGAATAAACATTTAATTCATCCAGAGGCGTCAATATCAATCAACCATGTAAAGCAATCAACTGGTGGTAGGTAAATATATTCCTTTTTATTTCATACCTTTGTAATCATTTCTTTTTAGACATTTAAACAATTAATTTTGTCACCTTTCTGATAAAATGATAAAGGAAAATCAAATAAAAAACACTTTTTCTCTCACCCATATGATTCGGGTAAAAGCAACAATTGTAATTCTTCTAAACGTTCAGTAAAATAAATAAAACTGAATATCATCAATAAAATGTTTAAATAAATAGAAAATTTAATTAATTATCAATCAATTTATTTTCCATAAATTATTTACATATATGAAAAAGAACGATAAAAAGTACAGCAAAACAGCTAAATAAATAAAATTATTATTATTAAACAACCCATTTTACCCGACGACACACAACAACCATCATCAATGATATTTTTGTATAAAATTGCCATTATAAAAAATTAAAAATAATCGAAAAATTCAATAATCAAATAAATAATTGATTAATAAAAATTTAATTAAATATTACATTTTCTAGTTCACGGAAATTTTCATAAATAATTAATAAATAATAAATTTAATATTTAATAATTTACATAAAACGACGATAAACAAACGAGATGGTTGGTAGGTTAATTTTCAACCTTTGTGTATTGAATTGTATTAAAATATAATTGGTGGCGACAACAGAGCAGCCAGTTGAATAATGATGATGACGATGATTAACGGTAATAATGAAGTTGTGTTTTTAATAATTAACATAACTATAATAAAACGTGATAAAAATTATTCAACAAAAGAAAAATAAACTCAAAATGATACATGAACAGCAGCAAAAATAAACATAAATAGATGGGATGTTTTTCTACATAGTAACCAACCATTGAGCGCCACACATGCTCATAATTTATTTAATTCAATAGAAGAAAAACAAGTGAAAAACGATTATATTCACATTTTGTTGACAGTTTGTTTATTTTTTTTTTTCGAATTTCTTTCAGTCACCAAATACAATAATACGGTTGAATTCTCACATTAAACATTAATTTATTTATAATTTGCAAAATAAAATATGTATATAAAAACGTGTAACAAAAAATACATTAAGTGGCAAAAATAAATAAACAACAAGATAGAAGAACAACAGCAGCAACAATAGTTGACACGTTGATAGAGTATGATAAAAAATAATTAAAAACAAAAATGGATAAATAAGATTGAAAAATTTGACATATTGTGTGTGCTCTTAGCTGGTAATTTTTATTTTAGCAGCAGCAACGACGAATAAAACAAAACAAAACAAAACTTTCTGTAGAGGTCACAAAAAAATAAAAGCATTCGCAGAATTAAATTTAAATTGGATTATACCGGCTTTTTGCTGTTCCTAATAATTTAAAGCTAGTTTAACCCCACAAATAAAACAAATTTAAATAAAATTTATGTTAAAAGGAAGGATAAGAAAAAATTGCTACAAGTAACAGCAGTATGGACAGGCTAGTTAACAGCAGCATGTGTTATTTTTCTTTATATTTCATATATAAATCAATAATTAATATAATAATAATAATGAAAAAACTCCACAATGTCTCTTTTTAACAATTAATTAAAATAATACACAGAGTAAATCGAAAAATAAATTAATAAAAAAAATTAAAAGAAAATCAATGCAGCAGCAGCTGTATATGTCGTCGTGATTGTTGATTTTTCATTAATTATTTTCTTATATTAGATAAAATATTTTTCTCTTTTTTCATTAAATCAAGAAGATTTATTTTATATTCTTCTTTTTCTATAAAACAAAACAAATTAATAAAAAAAAAAAACAAATTTATAAATTCGCGAATAGAGTGAGTGGGTGGAATACAGATAAATTCACTAAAAAGATACAAAAATTTTTATAAATAATACAAACGTTATATCGTTTTAACGTAAATTAACACACAGATTATCGTTTCGAGTGAGAGATTTTTACGGGACTTAGAATCACGGTTTTTTTTTAGTGAAAATCTATTCTAAAATGAATAAAATTATTAACAAAAAATTAAAATTTTAATACATAATTATTAAATATTAAAGTTAAATTATCATCCTCGTTGTTGGCACTTTGTTTTCTCCTTTAAAAAGGTTAAATACCATTACCCGGGATTATAACGACCTAGACCTTATAAAAAATAAATGCAGACATCGTTTGGTGGATATTTTTGATGCTTCGAGCAATACTTGTTGCTTTCATATCATACAAAAAAAAAAAAAAAAATCAATTTTACACGGTCAGGCTAAACAAAGTAAAAATCTAATTGGAAAAGTCAATTACAAGAAGAAAGCATACATTTCAAGAGCAGATAATAAATATCAAGAAACAATAACAACGCCTTGGGAATGAATCTAACTGATTATTATTTCTTCCTTACCTAATTAATTTGCTTGTTCTGTGCATATTTTTTGTTCTTTTTTTCCAATAAATATACTTGGCGATACTTGGCAATAGCTCTTCCTTTAATTTTTAAAGAAAAATATAAAAAAAAAAATGTTAATTTTCCAATCAAAATGAGGAAAACACCAGTGAAACACAATATTTTCTCTTATAATATTTAATTAAATTTTTCATACTTTAAAATTGAAAAAAAGAAGAAAATTAATAAGAATTATTATAATCAAATTTTTGTTGATAATATCAATGACATCCCATCCTTACTGGAAGGCGTACACTATGTAATGTATTTTCATCACGTCATTGAATGAAAAAAGAAAATAAAAATATTATTACATTTATGTTTATGAAAAAACAACGTTTAATTATCATAATTTTTCTTTTTTGAGACGAAAATATATATATTTTTTATCATTATTATAATTATTAAAGATAATAAAATGATTAAATGTATGACACATAAGAGCGCATATAGTTTGTTATTGGGTGCAATTGCCACGTAATTTAATAACATTATTATCTTTTTTTTTATGATAAATGAGGTGATCACAACCCATGTCAATAATATAATTATATTTTGGGTAATCACTCACAAAATGATTAATTTGAACTTAATGTAGAATGTTCTGTAATAACGTACCGCTGTATTTATAATTGTCAAAGTATTCGTAAAATTGTTGAAAATGTCGAAAATCATATAAATAACAATTTATTTGTGAAACACATTCCCATTTAATTAAATTAAAAGTATTTAATTAAAAATTAATATGTTTATTGTAGGAATTTCTATTTTAATAAATAAAGAATATAATTTTAAATTCTTTAAGCATATTATAGCTGTGTGATAGAAAGGAGTTTTCATTTTACCAAAAAGGATAAAGTAAAAAGATATGATTTAAATTACATATCAGTAGTTTGTGACATAAATAATAATTATATCAGTAAGACAAGAATGTCGTCATTGCATACATCATCAGCTTATAACGATTTCTTTTCTTTTTAGCCAGTTGTTGGATCAGTTGAATAATTAATCAGAAACAGTACAAAAAAAAGGAAGATTTTTCTTAACTAAAAAGAAAAAAAAGAAGCAGCCATAAAATGAATGTTAATTTCGGGTGGTAATGTTGGTTTGGTTCTTTATTTAATGAAAATTTATTATTTTAATGTAAATATTTTTAAACAAGATCAAAAAATTACTCAATATAAAACCCACAAAGAATTTTTGAGTGGTTACATCTTACATGTAATACACTAGGTGGGTGGTGGATGGTAAGATAAATGGTAAGGTATTAGTTATTTTTAAATTCATTACATATTTTATTTATTAATTTTCTCCTTTTCAAACATATTTTATAATTTTAATTTTTATACAAAAAATAACAGAAAGGAAAATAATGGTAATAACATTACTATACATAATAAAAAAAGAAAGTAAATACAAAATATATTAAATTAATAATAAATTCAATAAACAGCTGTTTAATGTGTTTTTTATTCTTCTATCTATTTACAGTTTTATAATATATAATTAAAAAACAGAATAAAACTAATTATTAAGCAGCATAACATGTCATGTTACAGTTTATGACCAGACAATTAATACTAATAATAATGCTTTATGTAAAATAATTGCAATATGAATATACCATTCATCTAAATTAAATAATTAACAGAACAAATATTCCTGTGTAATGAGAGTAACAACACTCTACTGTTATTTCTTTTAATTTTAATTTTTTTTTTTCGGATGATTAATGAACTTTCTGCACGGATATGTACAACAAAAGAAATATACTTTATTTTTTTAAGTAATTTAACACGATGTTAAATATTTTCAGGAACTGAAAATAAATAAAATAAATAGACAACCCACTTCCTTGTCACCCACATACTAAAATACACAAAAAAATAAAAAAAAAGCCGTTTGCTAACAACACTTACTATTTTCACCTACTCATAGCGAAATTTTTATTTTGTTATTAAAGTAATTAAATAAATTTTAATTAACTTAAAAGGCAAAGCAAAGGATATTTTCTTTTTTTTATTTGTACTGTATTGTATTGTGGTTTTAATCATGAAATTAAATCAAAACGAAATTCATAAAAGAAGAAAAAATTACTAACCTCAAAAACAAAGCCACAACAAAACAGAATTTTTTATTTTATTTTTAATTAATAAAAATTATTATTATTAAATCATATTATAATTTTCCCAAGAGTATAATCTAATTGGATAAGTCTTTAGATATATATATTTTTATAAACTATAATCAGGGTTACTCAATAAATAGAAAAATGATATAGAGTAAATTAACTACATAAAATATGTGTGAAAAAATTGCACAATATTTATCGCTGCTGACCAGTATTATTGCATCAACAAAAAATAAATTAAATATAAAGAGCGAGTAAACAAAACTGATAAAATTTTTTTAATTAAATAAATAAATGTATGTACATTGAGTTATTGATTAAAAAATTAAAATTAAAACGTATGCCGGTCAGTAGAGCTGCCATTAATATTTGTCTCTATACACGCAATTCTATTGTGATTTTTTCCATTTTTTGTATCGTTTTTAAACTCTCGTATCGTATTTTATCCTTGGAAGAAAAATTCTTTTAAATAATTAAAAAAAATAATTAAAGCAAAAAATCAATATAAATAAATTAATAAAATAATTCTAATAAGAATTATTAATATTATTATTTCCTATAGCAGTTGCATATGGTGTATGTCACATTGTTGCACATTTATCTGACTTAACTGCGTTTTTATTTTATTTATTCTGTGTATGCATATCGATAAACACATCAACAACAAACTGATTTTTACTTAATTTCCATCATTTTTAATTAAGAAAAAATATTAAATAATACTTACATGTTGGCGATGTACTCATTTTTAGTTTTATATATTTAATCCGGTTTATACAGGAATATTTTATTTTTATTTTACAATTGTTCACAATCAATACTAATGTTTATGTTTTCTTGTTGTTAACTATTTTACAAAAAAAATATAATAATAAAAATAAAAAGAATTCTTCTTTCGACTATTCTATACACTGCAACAAAAAAAATATATGTTTTTCTCTTTATTAGAATTTCCTTTGACGACGACAACGTTATTAAATGAACTGAACTCGAACTGTCAGAGAGAAATATTTATGGAAATGCGCTATTCACAATAGTTAATTTTTTATACTAATATGAAATATGTAAACTGTTCCCATTTTATGTATGAACTATATTTTTCTGTGGACTTTATCCTACCATTATGATGTCAGAAATGATTTCACAATGTTTTGATGGAAAATAAAAGATTTTTGTTTTGTTTTTTTAATTAAATTAAAATTAAATTTATTTATTCTTTGGAATTTATTACAATTATAATATATTTATTGAGGTAAACAATTTAATTAACATTATAATTATTAATTAGGAACTGAATACATAAAGTTAAAAAAAAAATTTCTTGGAATGTTTATTTAATCGACTTCTTCAACTGTTGGTCCATTGTGTCTACCAGATTGATCACCACCGTCAGAACCTGATTGTCCACCGCCGTGTAATTTCGACATTATTGGACTGCACACACTGGTCAATTCCTTAAGTTTGGCCTCGCATACACTTTTCGACGCGGTACTGTTATGATCCAGCCACTGAATTGCCTCCTCACAATGAGTTTTTACAGTGTTCTTTTCTTCTTCAGACAGTTTGGAGCCGGCATTCTCAGCTGCTTGTTTGACGTTAAATGTGTAGCTCTCGAAATTATTGCGTGCAACGATGCGTTCTTTCTGCTTCGTATCTTCATCTTTATAGCGCTCAGCTTCAGATAACATTTTATCAATTTCCTGTTGTGACAATCTTCCTTTGTCATTTTTAATGGTAATATTTTTACAGGCACCAGATCCTTTGTCTTTTGCAGTGACGCTTAAAATACCATTCGCATCTAAATCAAAGGTGACTTCAATTTGTGGCACGCCGCGAGGAGCTGGCGGAATGCCTTGAAGTGTGAAGTTGCCAAGTGTATTGTTATCCTTGGTCATGGCACGTTCACCCTCGAACACTTGAATCGCGACGCCTGGCTGATTGTCAGCATATGTGGTAAATGTTTTAGTCTGCTTGCATGGAATTGTGGAATTTCGTTCAATAAGATGTGTCATGACGCCTCCAGCAGTTTCAATTCCCAAGGATAAAGGAGCGACGTCAACAAGAAGAACATCTTTGATTGTCGCGCTGGTGTCACCGCTGAGAATTGCAGCCTGCACTGCTGCGCCGTAGGCTACGGCTTCATCTGGGTTTATTGATAAATTAAGTTGTTTGCCATTAAAGTAATTCTGCAATAGAGACTGGACTTTTGGTATTCTGGTGGAACCACCCACCATGACTATATCATGAATTTGTCCTTTATCCATCTTAGCATCAGTAAGCGCTTTTTCTACAGGATCCAAAGTGCCACGGAACAAATCAGAGCACATTTCTTCGAACCGAGCTCTTGATATTTTTGTGTAAAAGTCAACACCGTCCATAAGAGCGTCAATCTCAATACTTGCTTCTGTGCTTGATGATAAAGTTCTCTTTGCACGCTCTGCTGCTGTTCTCAAACGTCTCAATGCTCTGGCATTTTTGCTGATATCCAATCTATTTTTGCGTTTGAATTCCTGCGCAAAATGATTGACAAGTCTATTATCGAAGTCTTCGCCACCCAAATGAGTATCACCAGCTGTAGATTTGACTTCAAATAATGATCCTTCATCGATAGTGAGTACGGATACGTCAAAGGTACCGCCACCCAAATCGAAAATCAATATATTTTTCTCTCCTTTTAGGTTCTTGTCGAGACCATATGCCAATGCAGCTGCTGTTGGTTCATTTATAATACGTAGAACATTCAGTCCAGCAATAACGCCAGCATCTTTAGTTGCTTGACGTTGAGAATCGTTGAAATATGCTGGAACAGTGACGACGGCATCTTTAATCTTCTGTCCCAAATATGCCTCAGCGGTTTCTTTCATTTTAATCAAAACCATTGAGCTTATTTCTTCTGGCGAAAACTGTTTCTGGGCACCTTTATATTCAACAGACACCTTGGGTTTGCCACCATCGTTTACCACTTTGAAAGGCCAATGTTTCATATCTTCTTGAATCTTTGAATCATCGTACTTTCTTCCAATTAAACGTTTAGCATCGAATATTGTATTTTTTGGATTTAAAGCCACTTGATTTTTGGCCGCATCGCCAATTAACCGTTCACTGTCCGTGAACGCGACATAGCTAGGCGTTGTTCTGTTGCCCTGCTCATTGGCGATAATTTCCACTTTACCATGTTGGAAAACACCAACACAGGAGTATGTTGTGCCCAAATCAATTCCAATTGCAGTCATTATGATTATTTTTTTTCTCTTCTGCTTTTTGATGCACCAATTTCACAATACTTTTACTTGTTTGTTTGTTTTTAATTATATTTTAAAGTTTCACTAGGATTTTTGTGTTTTTATTTTTATCCTTTTTTATTTAAATAATTTTTCACTCAGCTATATTATAGAAATTAATTAAACTTTCAATTACTTTCACTATTTATTATTTCTTTTTTTTTTTTAATTTCTTTCGCTAGTAGCAGCGATTGCTTAGAATGTTTTTAGTTTGCTTGATTTTTTGAATATGTAAAATTGTAGAAATTTACTCAGTATTTATACCAATGTCAAAGAAAGTTAGTAAATACTAGAATCATGGCGCTTGTTCTAGACAGTTCGATTAAATGACGGGTAGATTCTAGATGTTTCTTCTTTATTATTTGATAATTATTAACTGTATACCTTTCATTAACATATATAGAAGATTTGCTATCATTTTTTAATCAAAAAATGTATTTCAATATGTATTGAAATATACAGAGAAAAATATAAATGATAATATCAAATAATTTTCTAGTAAAAACATGAACCAAGAAGTAAATATTCTAGAAATTTTATTTTAATATAATAGATGGCACTCTAGAAAACATATGAAAAATGTCAAGTAGCCGTTGAGGAAACATTTGCAAATCAAGATGTCATTAAAATTAATTATTTTAATAAAATTAATTTGTTTAATAGAATAAATGTACATGAAAAATAATTAATTCAAAAAAAAATTATATACCCATATGTTTCGCAATACATATCAGAAAGGTTTTTTATCTTTGTTTTATAGCATCGGCAGTAATCCGCTGCTAATATGGAAGTCAACGGTTAGTTGCATGCCTATCTTCAACACCTAAAGAAAAAAAATCTGATTTATTTGTTTTAGGTACAAAATGGACACATTAAGCGACTAACTGATGACGATGTTAAATCCGTGGCATTGGAATTAATGGGTGCAAATGTTGCTACCACATATATTGCGACGCCAATCGATCCAAAGATATCACTTGGCATAAAGTTGCCGTTTTTGGTTCTGATTGTCAAAAATATGAAGAAATTTTTCACATTTGAAGTTCAAGTTTGTTCTATTTTATTTCGTTTATAAATATTTTTTGAAAATTTGATTGACATTAATTTAATACGTTTATTTCAGGTTCTGGATGATAAAAATCTGCTGCGCCGTTTTCGTGTTTCTAATTACCAAAGTACGACCCGTGTTAAGCCATTCTGCACAACAATGCCACTTGGATTATCACCTGGCTGGAATCAAATACAATTTAATTTAGCCGATTTTACACGTCGTGCATACGGCACAAATTATGTGGAAACGGTACGTATTCAGGTGCACGCTAATGTTCGCATACGGAGAATCTACTTTGCTGACCGTTTGTATACTGAAGATGAAAAACCACCGCAATTTCGTTTGTTTCTGCCAATTGCTGACTCAAAGAAAACAAAAGGTAAAAAGGTTACGGCAACGTCAACGACTGAAGAAAAAACAGTAACATCCGAAGCACGACCATCAACACCAGAAAAAACTTGTATGGCACCGTGCGCTCTTGTTAATTGAAAATTTTATTTTTTATAATTTTTATTAATTAAAATTTATTTTGATGTAACTTTAAAGATTAGCGAAAACAAAATTAGTGTGTGTGTGTGTGTGTGTTGAAAATAAAAAATTAAATTAAATATTTTTTATTTTTGTTCCGAATAATGAATTCAGATTAATGATGTTTTCGATTTTTGCTATTTTCTTCGCTATCAAGTAATTTAATAGGTTTTTATTTTTTACAGACAAAAAAAAACAATTTTATTAATTTTATTTTTATTTATTTATTTCAAAAACAGTTTAACCACTTTTACAAATAATAATAATAATAATAATCTTAAAACTGATAATGAGCAAAAAAAAAGGTAATAACAAATAATTAATAAATATATATATATTCAAATAATTCAAAATAAAATTGTTTTCTAAATTCACCATTCAAATGTGTTTCCATGTGCTTTGTTAAATTAATTAATTAAAAATTTAATTTTCTTTTCTTTTTTAAAGATTAATTATTATTTACATAAACACAACACATAGAAAACTAATACAAAAAAAAGCTCATTTTTTAATGCAAATAAAACTTTTGTGTATAGGAATGTTTCGGTTTTTATTTTATTTTATTTTTTTTCTTTTAAATTATATTAATTAAAAACACAAAAATGAGAATAAAAATTAATTTTTTTTTCATTTAAATTAAAGCAAATTTGAAGCAAATAAAATGAATAATTTAATTAAAAATGATACAACCATTGTTTGCTGTTGCTTGTTTGGCGTACGAATTGGTATTATTAATTTAATTTAATTTTATTCTTCTAGTCACACAAGTGTATGTGTATGTTAATGTGATGAATTAATTCATAATTAATAAATATATAAACCCATAAAAAGTACTCTGGGTTAGTAAGTGTTGGTACAACATTAATGTGCTTTTTTTGAGCTTTTTTTTTACGTTACATGATTTACTGGTGCATCTGGCTGCATACATAATAATAGTAATGCAGCATTTATAATTAATATTAATTTCTTTTTGTTTTTATCTCAACACTATACTTTTAATTAAATTTACTTTTTTTTTTGTGCATTTTTTAATAATTTATTAAGCTGAGTGCAGTTTTTTATTTAATTTTTAATTTTTTCTATATATATGCATTACTTTACATTAATTAAACACGTGAGAAAATAATAACGACAAAAAAAAAATAGAAGAAATTAATTAAAAACTAAATTCTAACCCCATGTAATTTATAATAATTAAATTTACTTAAAATTGTTTCTTGTATATATATATAATTAAATTAAAATTATAAATGAGAAAAAATATATTTATATTTATAATAATGAAAGAAAGTAAATAATTTCATTTTTCTTTCCTTATTCACTTTTAAAGTGTTTTTAATATATTTTTATTTTTAAAGAATAAACCATCGATTTAATTATAAATTAAACTAAAAATTAATAAAACAAATTGATGAAAAATTAATAAATATTAAAAAAAATAAAAAAATATTCTGTTTTGCTTAGACATAATATATAATATTCAATTAAATTTTTTTTTATTAATAAAAATATTAATTATTATTATTATGATTATTGAAGCATTATATTCGCTGGTCAAACTTTCATCATTATCATCTTCTTGCACTCGTCTTTCTCTTTTACAACATAACCACAATTTTTGTTTTTAATTTTATATTTTTAAATGCATTTAATGCTTAACGTTTTATTTAATATATATTTTTTTTTTTTTGCAAATTAATTAATTAAATTTTAACAGAAAAAATAAAAAGAAATAATAATATGTATAAAAAAATGAAAATTAAATGTTAGAAAAACAAGATTAATGCATATTTTCTTTTTTGATTATTACAAAATTTTCTGCTGGCTCTGTATGCACTGCTACTACACATTAGTGTGGAAAATTAATTAAATTGTTCTGGTAAAACATATGAAATATCATCCCATGGATGACGATATAATCCTTGTTTTAAACGTTTTTGGTCCATATAATGTCCAATAAAACCAATGCTACGTCCCAATACAAATAATGAATTTATAGCACCAATATTAATGTACTCCTGTGCTTCTTCACTATTTTTACAAATTTGGAGAAAAATTAAATTAATTTCCTAATTAAAAAGTAAAAGTCTAGAAAAATTTAACATACCTAGTGAATGAACCACAATTTCTCAACATATCCACAAATGACGTTGCAATAACACCATCAACATTTAATATTAAATTTGGTTTTTTACTTGTTGTAATTTTTTCCACCTCTAGTGCATACTCCAATAATGGTTTGGCCGGGAAATTTTCCATAACAAATTCTTTAATAATTTTCACACGTACATCTGGATTATTTATTGATTTGACACGATGACCAATACCCATAATGAGTTGTCCCTTTTTTCGCATAGCATTTACAAATTCCATTGGATGCATATTTGAATCATATGCCTCTGAGAATTGTCTTGCGGCACCATCTAATGCACCACCGAAACGGTCACCCTACAATACAAAATAAATTTGTTAACAAAATTTGTACAGCCGAACTTTCCCTAAACTAAAACCTTACAATTGTCAATAAACCACTGACTAACGATGACACAAGATCTTTACCAGCACGAGCACATACAATTGTGTTATGTGCACCAGAGACAGCGGGACCGTGATCAGCTGTCACCATTAAACACATTTCAAAGAATTTACATACATAAGGTGGTAAACATCTAATAAAGATAAATATTATAAAACTTAATAAATATAAATAATTGCAAGGAAATACATACTTCTGGAACCATAATAATGAGATGACACCGCCAATACCAACATTTTTATTTAAAACATCACTAATAGGCATACCAGCATACAATAATTCTTGTCCTCTTTCATCACAGATTGATGTCATAAATGAAGCTGGTTTACGGATTAATCCCAACTCCTAAAAACAGGTGAAAAACATAAAAATTTAGCGTACTTGCATTAAATTAATTTAAATTATAAATAATTTACTCTAGCCCAGGAATAATCCATTGGTACAGTTGGTGGTGGCACTTCTTCGACCGGTACAATATGTCCTGTTGTAACCATTTCTTCATAGACACTTCCAATTGTCTCTCCCAATGTATCAAAAGATTCTGGTACATATGCACCAGCATCACGTAGGGCATTATTTTTAGCGGTTGCTGTTTCACGATCTGAATTTGCACATGAACCCGCATGTCCAAATTGTACCTCAGATGTAAACATACCAGCACAAGTGCCAATACACCAAGCAACCAATGGTTTCGTAATGCGACCGTCTTTTAATGCATCACAAACTTCATATTCCTCTACACCACCGACTTCACCCAGTAATACAATTAATTTTGAATCTGGATCACTTTGATAACGCATTATATGATCCATAAATGTTGTTCCCGGATATCTGTCACCGCCAATCGCAACACCTTCCACAACACCATCCGTTGCCTTTGATATGATATTATTTAATTCATTTGACATACCGCCTGAACGCGACACATAAGCAACACTAAAAATATAGATAAAAAACTTGATAAATAAATTTAAAAAATGAAAAAGAAATTAATTAGCTATACCTTCCAGCACGGTACAATTTCGAATGTAGAATATTATCAAGCATACCGCCAGTATTACCAATTTTAAAGCAACCCGGTTTAACTCCACCAACCGTTGCCGGACCAATTATCGATACACCCTTTGCATTTGCGGCAAATACTAATTTCCTTGTCATATTCTCTGGTATTCCCTCAGCGATAATTGCGACCGTACGTATTTGTGGATAATCTAATACTTCAAGTGTACTCTCATATGCTGAACGTAAAGACGCAAAATTAACCATAACATCGGCTTCCTTATGCTTATTTATTGCATCTTGCATTTTCTTATAAACAGGAATAAAAATCTCCTTGTGTCCCCAATAATATTTTTGCTTATGATCACCAGTAAATGGATATACCATTGCAACAACAGATGGTTCTTCACGTCTAGAAATATTTTAATTAATCAAAGTAATTAAATAAATAAATGTTAAAAAAAAAGAAACACTCACCTGCAAATAAAATCAAAATCGAGCATAGATTGTACAGCTCTGGTTTGCATACCCCATACAATTGCTTTTGTACGATTGCTAAACATTTTTTGTACATTTATTGTTTTTTTACCACCAGCTGTTGTACGTGAACCATCATAATTTGTTGCCGTTGTTTGTGCAGCAGTTGCTAATAATGATGAAGAATCAAAACGATTTGTTTGTCCTGTTGATATATTTACTTTAAAGTCAGAAATTTTCCTACATTTCTGACCTAAATAGGGGGTTTTGTATTTTTTTTTTTTTTTTGCATAATTATTTATCAAAAAGCAGCATATTTTGTGTGTTTATAATTTTTTATGTAAATTATGTATTATTTTTGTGTGTGTGTTATTTATTGTTTTTTTTTTTTTTTTGATTATAATTTATTTTATTTTATTTTTGTTTGTTTAATGAGTGCCAAACACATTCCAATTATTTTTTTTTTACATACAACAAAATGAGTAAATAATAATTATAATTATAAAAAGTAATAATAATAATAATAATATAAATAATAATTATAGTAACAACAATAATAGTAATGATAATAAATATGAAATTTAAAAAGAAAAAGAAAAAAAAAATACATAAATGAATAAACATAATAATGATGAAAGCAATTTAAAAAAAAAATGTTTCGTATTAATTATTTCGCTAATATTAAAGCAAAAAAAGATAAAATATTTTAATTATTATTCGCAAAATACAAGCGTATACAACAAGAAGATTCAACTACAAATTTTTGTTCAAGCAATTTTAATTAACAAAACAAATTTACTAAATTTACTTTTTCACAAGCAAGAACATAATGAAAAACTAAACAAAACATTTTCTTTTTTGTAAAATTAATAAATGACGTTATTATAAAAATTTGGAAAAATATAATTACCTCCATCGCCTGATGGTTTAGCAGCTTCTTGTGCTTGTTGACCGCCGGGTAGTAAAAAATTTGCCGTCGCAAAATCAACATTACAACTATTCATTATCGGTTTTTTACCCAAGGCCATACCACAAATTGCCGTCATATGTGTTTCTGGTCCAAATACGTATAATGGAATTCCTAAAAACAAATAAAAAATTAAATTTATTTAATTAAAAATAACGATAAAGAAAAAGAAAACGAAAAAAAAACCAACCTAAGCTACTGCCAACCTCACGCATTTTACGTAAACCTTCTTGATAATTGGGTCCGGCACGTCTAACAAATATCGATATTTGATGTTCGACAAGTTTCGGTTGGAATTCCCTTAATGCTGTTATAATGCCACGAAATGTTGCTGCAACATTTGTAAAATTGGCAATACCACCTCCGGTTATTAAAACTTTTCCATCCGGATGTTTTGGCGATGATGTCATCAAATTCAATATTGTTTTTGCATATTCATAGGTTTGCTGTTCAGACGGGGCACCACTATATTCACCATAATTAGCTAATTCATTTGCAAAGCCTAAATCACATATTGTATCGGAATATATAACACTAGCACCACCTCCAGCTACCATTGTCCAAACTCTACCATTACGATTTAATATTGTTAACTAAAGATAAAAATTCCATAATTATATAACATTTCAAAGCATAAATTATCAAATAGAAAAATCATCAAACCTTTAATGAAGCACCAGATTTAGCATCTAAATCAGCAATATAAGCTTCTTCGGGGAATGCATCACGTCCAAATGGTGGCGGATAATCAATTTCACCCCATTTCGGACGACAGATAAAATCAGCTGTTGAATCAATTTTTGCTGCTAAATCTAATATATAAATTGATTCATCAGTGACAACCAATGGATTTATTTCCAAATATGTAAAATACAAATCCATATATAATTGATATAAATTATATATAAAATTAGCAAGACGTCTAAAAGAAATAGAATTTTAATTATTTAATTAATAAAGAATGTAAAATAGAAATAATTTTCTCATACTTTCTTTTAGCCGCCTCAACATGTACCAATAAAGTACTTTCAATTTGTTCCTCAGTTACAACTTCACTGACACCAACATCCAATTTAAGTGCCTTTGAATCAACATCACCAATATCAACACCACCTTGATGATGAAATAGTATTGTATCGGCTGTACGATGCGAATAAATACAAACGTAAGCTTCTTCCGTCTAAAAAAAATAAAAACCAAAAACCCAAAAAATAAATAATTAAATTTAATAAAATTAAAATAAAAACTTACATCTTTATGCGGTATAAATGGTTCAATAATGAAATTTCTTAATTTACCAACAGCATTGCCAATTTTTTGATCTTTACCCATACGTTCGCCAATCCATTCTTTAACCTGATTTGCATTTTTATTTACAGCAATTAAACCAAGTTTACCACGACGTTTAATCAATTGATCTGGCTTAACAACCAATTTCTATAAATAAAATAATTAAAAAATTAATAATTAAAATAAATTCGTTAATTAATTAAACAATAAATCCAACATTTTACTAATTTTTTATGAATTAATAGAAAAAAATCTACAAAAATCAATTTATCCGGTTAATTAACAGGTGTTTAATGATTTAAATACGCTTAAAGCTTTTAAAAAATATAATTAATTGAATAATCAAAAAAATATAAATTTTGGAATAAATATTCCAAGGATTCCAAAGCCAATTTAATAGCCACAATTTACGTAGACAACTAATCAACAAAACAAAAAACAAAACCATGTAAAACATCAACAAAAACAGCAAAAAACAAATATAATTACAGCAATTTATATATTTGTATAAAAGGTCAATCGTAGCATAGAACGTCTCTAATGACGCAAAAGTGTTTATTTTTTTCTACTCTATTACTTTACTTCAAACATTTCAGCTCTCCAGAGTACACAAGGTTACCATTTACCAATAACAATCAATTTTATAAATAAAAAACAATTAATTTGTTAACAAAAATAAAATACAAAAAATCACGCTTTAATCGATCCTTGTTCGATCACTGAACGATGGATGATAGAAGAAGAAAAAGATCAAAAAAGTTTTTTACTATGAAAAAATTCGGTCATTATTTCAACGAATCAACGTAGTCACAATCTCACCAGATGAAAAAATACTTATACTCTAGATATGTATATATATTTTAATTACCCTAAAAAACAATTAATATTGATTACATCAAAAGTCCTTGTCTTATTAAAAAATAATTAAATTATTATTTATGCCAATTAATTAAAATATATTTTAATAAATTTTAATGAAAAAGAAATTATAATGTGTTGTTTTTTGTGCCACTCAAGTTACCACACAGAAAATTGCTACAAACCGCTATATTTATATTGCATAATAAAATATCATATTACTCGCAAGAAAATACCAAAAAACTTAATCTAAATAATTATTAGAGGACAATTATTAAACAAACAAAAAAACCATCAAAATCCGTTAATACTTGCGGTGGAGACAAGTGAATGTCAATCAATTTAATTAATAAAAAAACTTAATCAACATCTAGTTAGTACAAAGTACAGAAAGAAAAAAAAAACAATTTTCTCAAGTACAGAAAAACTTACGTAAATCAATTTACAACAGCACAGGTATAGAGTAAAGTGAGGTAAAATATAATAAACTTGTCCTATCGAGTGCAAAATACACAACAACAGCAATACGATAAGCTCAAAAGTTTATTTTATGAGTGAGCAAAGTGTTTATTATGTTTGAAGAAAAACAAAGCAAATGCACAGCGTTCATTAAACTACTTAAAAATGACGTAAAAAATTCGCACTAGAACAATGCTTTATGCTTATTTTCGTGCAGACTATTTTTGCCTTCATTAACCTGAGAATTACACCTTATTGCTTTCCTTCAGGTATTATTACATTACATATATATTGTAATAAAAACTACGACAACGATTATACAAGTGTATTAAAGAATTTTCTGTATAGACATATAATTCTGGTTGATTGGCTGTCGGTTTGCCTTTTCATACAACAAATACATACAGCTAAATAAAGTCGCTTCTACTGCACAAGGTCTGTTTTATTGTTGTTTAACAAATTTATTTATTAATCGTGCAAAGTCACGCGATTTTTATTTTAGAGGTTAAAGGGTTATTTATTTTAACTTTTTATACAAAAAAAATAATTTTTTTTGTAAGTATTTTTTGGTTAAGACTAAGGCTAAAGACTCTTCAGCTGTATAAATATATATGTTTTTGTGTATTGTAGTATTTTGGTGGAAAAGAAAACGTTTTAGCGATTTTTATTCAATTGTATTGATTGTAAGTCGCGTCATATGTTTCGAAAAATATTTTAATAATTTATTAATAATACTGGAGAAAATGAGTTTTTTCATTAGTTTGTGGGAATTTTTATTGTAAATTAAGGTTTTTCTAACTCTGTTTGTGGCCTAGAGATATGTTTTTTTTTTACTTAATTAATATTTTTTATTTAATCAAAAAGTTAATCTAATATCAATAGCCAACGGTTTTTTCAACAAATATTATTTAGTAAATACTATCAAGCACACTGCTGCAACGATTTGATTAATACTTTGATAATAATCATAAAATTAACTTGACTTTAATTAATCTCAACTTAGTAGAGTAAACAGCTGAATTTACATTAATTAAATCAGTTTAAAAAAAAAAAAAACCAATCAACTAGTTTTCTAATCAAATTGTAAAGAATTTTTATGTTATTTCCGTTTATTTATTAAAAATAAAATCACTTTAACGTTTGTAAGTCAAGTAATATTAAGTTAAGTAAAGTAAAGTAAAGTAAATGACGCGTAGCAATAAAAAAAAAAAGAAGAAAAAGAAAAAAACACGCGATATTTATTAATAAATTTAAATAAAAAAAAATCACAAAATAAGCTTTATTTATAAGCAGCAAAAAATTAATTGAATAAAGCAGAAAATATGATGAAAAATAATATTTCAATGTAAATAGCAATAGCGATGAGCAAAACTACAGAGATTTGAATAAAATTTAAGCTGATATTATGAAAAAAAAAACTGCAGTTAAAATAATAATAAAGTAAAGTAAAACAACAATTTATCAATGTTGCTATGCTATGATGTTATAAATCTCATTATTTTTAAACTCCCTATAGTAGGACAAATAACGTCTACAACGACAACAATAGCATTATCACTTTGCCACACTTTTGAAGGTCAGCAAAAAAATAAGTATGCGAAAGTAACATTATAAAACACACAAATTAGCTTATCTTAAATAAACTAATTAGTAGTTAATTATAATTTAAAAAATAAATTCTGTTTGTAAAGGGAAAAGTTTAATCGTCGTTATAAAATAAAAATAATTTTCCCAGATGCGTAAGTGTGTGCTGATTAATACAAAATCAATCAGGAAAAACGCGTAGGGACTGATTATAATTTAATAATGGTTTTTTTATTATTTTTATTATAAAATTAAGAATTTAATTGATGAAATATTTACTACAGCAAAAAAAAGGTTAAAGTGTTAAACACTCGAAAATTAAATAAATAAATAAATAAGAAATTGCTGTCAAGACAAACAAACAGAATAACCGAGTTCAAGATAACATAAAATATAATTACTGAATTAATCAAAATAACGTAAAATTAAATGCCAATAAACCCTGAACAGACAGGTGGACATGTTTTCTTTTTAATTAAAATTTTATATTAAACTTGAAGCTTATAACGCAGTAAAAAACACAAAAAATACAAAAAAAAAAACTATGCAATTAACCAGGTCACATTGAGTACAATAATTCTACGTTTAAAGGAAATAAAATGTAAATAGCGAAAAAAAAAAGAAAAATGAAAAAAAGAAGCAGAAAAAACGTCATTACACAAAAAATAAAGTACATTAAATTCAAAACGACAGTGTAATAGGAGAAGTACGCGTAATAGAAATTCAAAACACGCGATATTGATTATTAATTAATTAATTATTAAAGAAAAATAATAATAATAATAATAAAATAGTAAAAGTCATTACCAACAACATGTAAAGTTCATTGTTAATGACATTTTTCCTTATTTATACATAAAATATATACTTATTTTTTTCTACAAAACTTGCATTTTTATTTTTTTTTTCTGTTTTAATTAAATAAAACTATTGTCTGATTAATTAATATTGAAAAAAATAATAATGCAAAAAAAAAAAAATAAAAAAAACGCATTAAACATTGCAATAATCTAATCACTATTAGAGATTATTATTAATTTTAACTGATTGCTGATCAGCTGTGTTGCTGATTTTACATGTTTTTTTTTCATTTCCTATTTAAATAGCATAAAAATTATTAATTATACTGCCACAAAGTAGTTAAACAAGAAAAAAAAATTAACTAATAAAACAGAAAATCAACCAAAAAAACATCACGCGATTAGTAAAATTAACGAATAATTTGAATAAAAATTGGCGTTTCTTTGTTATTGCACCAACAATATTCCTTCTTAAGCAGCATTACAGATTAACAATTAATATTCATTGACGTCATTAAACATTTTTCTTTATTGTATTTTTTTGTAAAAAGATTTTAATAAAGGTGAGTCGAATGAAGAGTTTATTTTTTCTTATTTCCATTAAATATTAACGTCACTGTTGACGTGATTTCAAAGAGTAAACACAACTGTAACGTTAATAAAGTTCCATAGTAACCACATATCGCAACAACGTTCTTAAGGGTTTCATAACCACAAAAAAGTAAATAAATAAAAACTTAAATAAAAAAAAATTCAAAATATTATTATTTTACTACTTACACTTGTTTCCATCCATGGATTATTTGATATCAAGTCTGCCCACACGGTTGTTTCTTCTACAGATGCAAAACGACATTTCGCTGCACCAGAATTACTCGATAATAATCTATTTAATAAATCTTTACCGGTTGCCTCACGTATTGCCTTTGCAGACATTTTTTTTTATTATTTGTTTTTCTATTTAATTAGCACAAATTAATTAACACGGCAAATGCACGGCGTTAATAAACCAAAAAAAAAAAAAAAACACACCCACAATAAATTCTTTTGAAGAAATTGATTATTCTTCTTCTTCTTTAATTAATTTACTTTAATTGAAAATTATATTTCGTGTAAATCTTGCTGTTGCTGTCTGAAAGTAAATAAAAGAGAGAAAAACAAAATTAATTAAAAAATGCATTTCTAAATCATATTAAATGTAATTTTTCATTTAAACTGTTGCTAGGCTTAAAAGTTTTTGTCATTACTGAATAGGAGCCAAAAATAATTCTTCTACAGTATTTTCATGGTTTATTATGTTAAATTTATGCAAAATCAACAATAGTTTTAGCAAAACAAAAAAATTAATTAATTTATTAATTAATTAAATAATAAAACATGCTAAAGTATAACATGCGCTTTTTAAAATCGTGCAATAGAAGGCAGTACATACATTATGTATAAATAATTTAATATAAACGCATAAACAACACGAAACGATTTTCATTTTTTAATATAATACTCATGGTTTTTGTGGAATTAAAAAAAAAATTATTATTAATAATTAAAAAAAAAAGAAAAAGAAATGAAATATTGTATTTTGATATTTTGTAACATTATAAAGGTAAAACAAATAACAATTACAAAGTCAACCAGCATAATGAAGAGAAAGTAGTAGCTTAAATAAATGTTTTAACAAAAAAAAAAAAAATAAATATCAATATACAGTAAACACCCTGTGGCAGTATAATTTATAAGCTTAACACAATTGCAAAGTAAAAAAAAAAATATAAAATGCAACTAATAAATGGCTTTAAAATATACGACGATAAAAACCGCGTCCAGACGACTTGTATCAAAAACAATGATTATTTATAATCACAAAAATATACAATAATAGTACGACTTATTTTTTTTCAAATTACCACAAACTGGAAATTACAATAATTAGATTATATATAATTTTAATTTTTGTAAATTACTTAATAAATAAATATTTTAATTAGCATAAAATTGCATTAAACAAAAAATTAAAATTAAAAGAAAACAATTTTCATCAAAACACCATTCGTTACACCACATTTACATAGTTGACAGGTGTGATGACATTGCAAACAATTATATAAAATGACAACTGATAAACACACAATAAATACTGTTTATATAAATTTTCTATTATAATTATTATTAATAAATTAGAAAGAAAAACAGAAAATAAAAATAATATTAAAGTGAAATTAACAGAGAGAGATTATTTACTTTGTACATACGTGTGGTGACAGACACACAAGGTAAATTTATTTCCTATTTTTTTTTTTTATTTTTGATTATCCAACCAGTATTTTGAAGGTGTTATGAAATACATAATCACAATAATAACAATAATAATAATAATAAAAATTAATCAATAAACATAATAAAGTAATAAATAAAAATAAAAACGAAAGTGATGGAGAAATAAATAAATAAAACAATATTTGTAAACGAATGACGAAGTTGATAAATGCATGAAAGAAAACCAACTCAGTAACGGTAGAAAGCTATAGATGGTATAAAATTCTCTACATATTTATTAAATAATTATATTTCACATAAATTTCGACTAGACATTATAAAAACTATAAACTTATTTATAATTGTTATTAATTTAACAAAAAATCTATATCCGCAAACATGTGATGCAATAACACTATTCTTTCATATCCTTGCCCTAAAAAAAAGGGAACAAAACTAAAAGAATAAATTCAATGACATAAAAAACTATTGCCAAAAATAAAATTGTAAAGGAAACAAAAATAAATAAACCGCAATGCAGTTAATAATATCATAAACAAAATACACATAATATGTTGTCATTCTTGCAAACTAATTAATAAATAAAATTAATTATAATTACATTTGCCTAAAACAACCTAAATCCATAATATATAAATCAATTTTAAAAATTACAAAAGAAAAATTATTACTACTTGCAGAAGAAAAATAAAAATGAAAATAGTTCTAGGTCATATCGAAAATGTATTGTTAAAATTAAAGTAAAAGAAAATTGAAGGTAAAATTAATGACTTAAGTATTCTAAACAATTGTTATTTATGTAATATTTAATTTTGTTAATTAAATAACTAATAAATTAAGAAATTATTTAAATTATCAACTTATATGAAAATATCTTAGTTAATCGTAGTAAAATCATAAATTTTTGTAACGAACTTTGAAGGATTTCGCAAAAATAAAATTTTTTACATTAGCGAAAATCAATTCACTCTATAAATAAATAAATAAATAAACTTTGATTAAGGTTCCGGTTTAAAGGTGGACAACGATAAACACTAATTTATATTGTTGATAAATGTATATGCGTGAATTCCAATTGAAATTGAAATGACAGAACTTTGTGACAAATGATAATAATAAAAAGTTCAAACTTCAATATATATCAGATTTAAAATTATCTTAATTAATGATAAAAAAAAAACAAATTTGCAAAAACAGTTAAAAAAAACGTAAAGCTTAAAACAGGTAAACCTATATGTAGAACAAAAAAATACTTTAAACCACAAAAAAATTAATCACTTTCAATAATCAACTAAGTAAATCAAAATTAGTAAATATTATTGATTAATAATAATTATTATTATTTTATGATTTATAATCAAAATATAAACTTCACACTTAATCCACTTGATCATCACCAATACCAAACATTATCTTCCACAACAATAATAACAACGACAACGACAGCAGTAACAACATCATTAAACACAATAATATACAAAAATTAATTAATTAATTACAAAAATAATATCTATTTACCCCATATAAAGGATTAAAATTAATTTATTAAATTAAATAAATAATTAAGAAAACAAAAACACTACTTTAAACACATCAAGCGAATAAATTAAACTGAAAAATTGAAATATTTTTTTATTTTTATTCTTTTCAAAAAGTTTATTATTTTTATGCTTCTCCCCACTTTCTGTATTTACATTGTAGCATAATAGGCAAAGTAAGCAGCTAATGTATAAGCAAAGTAATAATGATTAGAAAAGCTTAACAATTCTAGCTGGCAAAGCTTTTTATTTATCAATTAAATAATAAAAGAAGCCAACAAATACAAAAAAAAAAAAAAAAAAAAAAATGATTTTTCCAACTCAAAAAGTTTACTTAAGTTTGACGTAAGTAAAGAACGACGAAAACAAAAAATCATCAACACATTTTTATTTCTCCAGAAAATTCTAAGTGATGCCCGACCCAACAAAAGCAAACTAAATAATATTAATGCTTATTACACAATACAAAATAACATTGATTTATAAATTATTTATTAATAAAAACTAAACATAGCGCGAGATGCGCGAAAAAAATCCGATAAGTAAATAAAAAATTAAATAGTACAATGGAAGGAGGGGAGAAACAATAAAAAAAAATCGCGAATTATATGTTTTTACTTCCTACTTTCCTTTTATTTTGATAAAAATAATAATTACAAAAAAAATTGAAAATAATAATTTACAGCAATAAATAATTAATTAAAAGAAAATAATGTAATCCACACGACGGATTATGCTTGTTTGTTGCATTTGCATATTATTATTATCGACTAATTTTCATACATTTTAATAATAATAATAATAATAATAATAATAATAATAATAATAATAATAATAATAATAATAATAATAAACGAAGGTAAAACTTTGTTAAACACAAATAATTAAAAAAAAAAAAAACAATAAATGTCAAATGTCAAACAGAAACTATTAATAAATAAATAAAAATGAATAAATAACAGTAATTGCATAAATTATATACAAAATTAAATTAAATTTTCAAAAAATACTTAAAATTCGCAATACGATAGTTAGGATTAGATAAGTATATACAAATTAATTTTTATTTATCGAAAATATAGTCATCATTATCGTATTAATAATACTAATTAACGACATTATGATTAATAATATTAATTTATTTATTAATACAAAAAAAAAACAAATAATAAAGATAAAATTAAATAAACATCACACCATATATTATGAGTAATGTAGCCGCATTGTACATAGAGATTTTACGTGATATGTATGTTTTGACAGATATTTATAGGGTAGTTATACTACTATACGTTAGTTTTTCTTCAGTTTTACTTTCAATAAAAATCATTACTTCAAATGTAATAGAAAATAAGCTTAAGAAATCTAAAATCATAAAAAAAAAAAAATACATTAATTATTTCATTTCATAATAAACATATTCATTTAATTACCAATTAAAATAATCATCTGCATATAGAATTTTATACAAAATAATCTTTATCAAAGTCTATATGCATTTCTGGCAGATGTTTTCCTATTAATACGCACAAAGAAAACATTCAACATAAATTAACTGTCAATCACAATATAATCATTGTTTTAGTTTTATTTTGTTTATTTTCTTTAAACAAAAAATAAACATAATTAAATAAAAGAATAAACAGTAGAGAAAATGAAACCTTAAAAAAAAAAATTAAAACTAATTATTTTTCCATAGAAAATGCTATTCAATTAATTAATTAAATAAATAAATAATATTTTAATTATATTAGAAAAGTTTCATTATTATTAATGCTTTTTAGACAGCCTGTAATAAAATATTTACAAAATAATTTAACATCACATCATAAATAGCAATAAGAATAATAAATAAATAATTATAAAAAATATTAAAGTATCTTTAGATTTGATAAAAAAAAAAATAATACAATGTAGATTCTTTTAAGAAGAGTGAAAAAAATAATCATCATACACAACAAACGTACACAGTGAGTGTAAATAGACACAGCAGCAGCAAAAATTCATCGTTTGAAACATACATAGAAAAAAGAAAACAAATTACAAATTAAATCACTATGCAAAAATGTATATTTAATCATGGTTTTAGCACATGTTTTGGTTTTTTAATAAAATTCATAAAAAATAAAACTCTAATCTTGAATAATTTTAATAAAAGAAAAAAAACACAAAAATGTTTTTTGCATTGATTGTGAGTGACGACAACTCTGCTGGTTCTTCAATTTTTTGGTGGTTTTAAGGGAAAAAAATTCATAATAAATCAATTCTTGACTAAAGAATAAATATATAAATGCCACACCTTACATTTATTTTTCTATTAAAAACTTAACAATTTCATAACGAAAAGAAAATTAATAATAAATATGATGCACTGTGATGTGGCGGCGTTAAAATTTAAATTCAAAGTAGTATAATTTTTATAATATTTAAACAACACTGTTTTGTGTCCATTAACTAAATAATTTATTAATAGAATCTTATCGATGATTTTATCAATAATTGACAAAATAAAAAGTAACAAAGTACAAATAAAATGTAAAAGAAAAATTATATATAAAAGAGCGACAAATAATATATAAAAAGGTGTCTAGGTCTAGGTCATTATCTCCATATATAATTACATAATTAACTTTAGATGATAATTTTATTCTTATTATTTATATTATAATTTCAGTTAATATAATATAAATGAATCATAAATAATATATAGATAAATATATGAAGAAACAGATAAAATGAAAGTATTTAATTTTTACTGATAATATTGGTTAATAATAATCGCATACATTTATATTAATTTTTATAAAATTTTTGTTATTGAGATAATTTGGTTAATGAAATAATAAATTTTAAAATTTTTATGATTGATTAAAGTGAATTTTAAGGAAAACATATATATAAAATAAATAAATAAATCCATATGATTTGATTCTTTTTTTTATATATTTTATTTAATTGATTGATTTATGAAATGGAAAATTATAATTAAAACAATAATTTTTAATTACACATTGACCAGGTAGTAATAATTCAAGTTTATAAATAATTTTTATATGCATACAGTGTGATGTTAAAACAGTATGTTGAGCATAGAAGGACGCAAATAATTGCTTAAAATCCCTGTGAAAGAATTAAATATCATTTAAATGATATAAAATATTATAATACCAAAAAATCACTGTACCAGTGGATTAAACATTTACGAAATAGTCTGCAAACACGAAAAACCACTGTAAAATCGATATCATGGTAAATTAAATACATAAATATTCGTAAATTAACACTTTTTTTTTAACAATAATTTTGTAAAAGTTTCAAGATTGTTTTTTTTTTGTACCTTTTACCAATAATTTTCAATGACAAATTTGGTTTTTTTTATATTTATATATATAATTGCAATGAAAAATGAAACAATTTAATTTCCTTTCTATTTTTATTAATATTTATTTTATTGGCAGTGTTAGTCTATAGGCGAGTTAAAAATGCATCAGTGGCAGCATTCAAGCATGAACTTTTGATAAATAACAGCACGATAAACGTGATAAATAATAAATAAATATAATAATAAAATTTTTACTCTACTTCTTTTTTTTATGTTAAAACTTATAAAAATATGCAATGTACTTAGTTAATAGTTAAGAGTTTAGTACTTATAGCTGCGATAGAATTGATTAAAGTCTTATAGGATTCTTGTAGTTGCTAAGGGTTGCATTGAATTTAAGTCTTAAAAATAATATTTTTTTTTGTTATATAATGAAATAAAGAACACCAAAGCATTTTTAATTTACAGAATAAATTAAGAAGCTAAAAAATATGCCAGAATCGCATTAAAAAAGTCCACTGCTGATCTGGAAGTTTAAGATTTCCCAAAGAAATTGAAAATATTAGCATAGACACAAAAAAAAACCTTACAACAGTACTTTATCCATGTAACACAATGATTTCACTGCTTTCGGTGTGCAACATTTCATTAAAATGATGTTACCAAATATACTATTATTATTTAAATCATAATCATCATCACATAATGTCAATAAAAGTGTAATAAAAATAAAATAAGAAAGTGAAACTAATGAAAAATGAATGAATGAATGTGAAAAAATAAATAAATACCACAGACAGTGTAAATTTCTTTTAAAGCTTTTTCATATGATTTTTGTTAAAAGATACTTTAAGTAATGATTATGATTAAGTATTTAAATAGAAAATTCAATAAATAAAATGTATCTAAATGATTACTTCTTTTTATTTTAATTTTTAGACATTTTTGTGTCATTTTTACGTATCCATAACCACAGTGAAATACAACAGCGGAGTGAAAGTTATTTTTCTTTTTAATATATTTATTTGTTTCAATAATATTTAAGCAATTTATTAACATAATTATGAAATACAGGTAGAAACTGATTATAACAAAAATAATTTCGTAAAATATCTTAACACACAATACAATATTGAAGAAAATATTCAGACAATACAAAGATTATTGACCAATCTAATGGAAAATTTAAGAAAAACTACTCATTATTTATGTTGTAATAAATTTTACCATATTAATAAAATATCCTTTTCCTTATGTTAGCAGAACAAAGTTGTTTTTTCTTATTCATAATTTGTTTTTAACAATTTATAATAATTGCGTAATAATAATTTTTCCGAAGTTTCTTATTATTTAATAAAAGAAAAACTTATTTAATATTGTTTTTTGACAATGACGCGACAAACAACACATAGCCACACTGCAAACAAATAAAGGAGAGGTCAGCTTTCTATATACATTTGTCTTTAGTTTCTCTACATGGTTGAAAAATATGCGGAATACTTTTTTTTTTTGTATATTTGGTTATATGGCTGGTT
Organism: Ptychoptera contaminata; assembly: GCA_963942525.1. NCBI lineage: Eukaryota > Metazoa > Arthropoda > Insecta > Diptera > Ptychopteridae > Ptychoptera > Ptychoptera contaminata. The sequence continues at coordinate 34,646,226 of OZ012638.1, read as the reverse complement.
GACTGACTGGCTAATATGTGCTTGTGTAGAACCAATGTGCAAACAACAACAAAAACGCATATAGCAGTACGACTGGCTGTTGGCTAGTCAACTACTGTCACTGACTGAATTAAAGAAAAAAAATATCGTTTTATTTTTTAGTTTTTAATTAATTAAATAAAAAATGTTTCCTTGGTAAGAATACCTTTAAAAAAAATTATAACTATTAGCAAAAACTTACATTTTATTTATTGATAAAAGCAGCTGAGCGTATATTTTTATTTTGGATAATAAATATTTTCCAATAAGAAGTCTCCAAAACAAAACAAAATACGTAACCAAACAAAAAAAAAAGAATTCCAGAAAAAAAAAATTCCTTGTTTTTTTTTTCTTCTATTTAAAAAATTTAACTTTTTTCTCTAATTTTTAATTAATTAAATAATTAATCAATTAATAAACACCGTAATCCTTAAATGTTAGTTATATTTCAGTTATTATTATTTTTATTTTTTTTTTTGCAAATTCACAACTTCGACACTTTGAAAATAAATAATAAAAATAACAAAATTAAAGTTACAAAAAAAAGGAAAGAAGAAAAAATATTATTTTTCTCCTTTTCTTTTTAATTAATTCAAATAAATAAATAAAAAATTCATATGTTAATTCACTTTAAATTAAATTTTAATTTTATTCACAGAAAGTAAAAAAATAAAATAAGCACAGGAAAAAAAAAATTAAATTAATTAAAAAGTAAAAAAGGTATGGAAAAAAATAAATTAAATAAAATATTTATATAGAAAAAAATTCTTTTTTCGGTATAAGCGGCGTAATGAAGAATAAATTTTTATCACACTGATAAGAAATGATCGAATTTTTATTTAATTATATCTCCAGTGTGCTGGTTAACAATTTATATTTACTTTAACAAAAAAAAAATTATTTCTTTTACTTTAAATTAAATATCGCGGAAAGACACAAACTTTACTCACGCCACGCGACCATCCAAATGTTATAAATTAAGTATTGGATTTTTATTTTCCCTTTAAAAAAATTTTTATTTCTATCCGCGATTAAAAAAATGACAATTGCGTGAATATGTGAAAGCGGAAAACGTACGAAAGAGACAACTGGCTAATACATTTTATATATATTCTTTACGTATAATTAGTTACAAAATAATTCAAAAATAGCCTAATTATTGTTGTTTAATTATTGTTGCTGTTTAATATGCGTGCTGTTTTAATTTGTGAATAATTATAATTACAATTAATATTTCATTTTGCTTTAAATATGCAGAAAAAAATTATTTTTTTATATGCTTTTCACTTTTTACACTGTTTTCTTTAATATTTTATTTTTATAATGACACTGCTACCAACTGCATGCTTAACTTACTAGAATCTTATGAGCGCAAAGCTTGTCTGATATTCTGACAGCTGTCATTTGTTGGAATTTGTTTTTAATTTATATGAATATTTAAATTTCAGTTCAATGGCACAATATAAATATTTATATTTATTATGTGGATTTTGTGGAACTGATTTATGCAAAAATAATTGACAACAGATTTAGTGCGGTAAAACCTTGTTTTTTGTTGTTAATTTTACCAAGTTAATTAATTATAATAAACAAGGATTATTATAATTCATTATTCAGATAAATAATTTAATTACTAAATAATCAATATAAATCTATAATTCTAGAAATTATTTTTTTTTTATAATAATTTTTAAAGTATTTCATAACTCTGTTTCTAACCTAGTATTATATATATTTACAAAAACAGTTTACAATAATTTAGATAATTTTAAACACTATGGATAAAATAAAAATATTTCCACATGTGAAATGGTTTACTCATGTAGTGCCAACTCCTGATCATGGAATGATTTACTCATCAGCATCTCACGTGGTTTATATTGGACCGGTAGAAAAGGATGAACCACCGGTCAGGAAAACATTTAACATAAAAAATATGTAAAATATAATTACTTTATATAATTGATGGTAATATTATTATAATAAATTAAATTTATTGTAGGATCAAAATTCTTGATTGTGATCCCAATTGGAATGATTCCACCAAACATGTAGCTGTTGTTGATGTAAAAAATAATTTATATATACTGGATTTGGAATTGTTACAGATAAGAAAAGGTCACAATGTACACTTTAATAACGTAAATATTAATTTATATATAATTAAAATAAAAATATAAATTTCATTGTGCATTATTTTTTCTGCAGAAAATTGATCCAGGAAATAAAAAAAATACAAATTTATTAAATATTGCAATTTGCTTTGCTACCTCGAATATTGTTTATTCAGTTGATTTAAATTTGTTTATAACGTATAATATTGCTGTGAATGAATGCTTAATTGATAATAATAATTTTTTGCCAAAATCATTTCATACATGTTTAATGAAAGCATTGCCAAATACTCCAAATATAATTGCATTTGGATCTATAGAGGGATTAATTGTAGTTATTAATATAAGAAGTAAGAAATAATATTTATTTCGTGTGTTTTTTACAATTTATTTTGATTTATTTTTTTACTTGTTGCAGATAAAGAAACGTTGCATACATTTTGTGGTCATTACAAAGAAATAACTAGTTTATCATTTCATGAAGTTCCATTTGATGAAAATAATATAGCGAATCCAAAAAATACTTCATTAAAAAGTTGGAGAAAAAATGAACCAAAAAAAGAAATAAAACCACAAAAACCTGATAATAAAAATTCAACAGCAATTGCACCAAATATGTTTGATCCAACTGATGATCTTTTTGATATTTATTCGTTCGATCATTTAAAAGATGAAAATTTTGGTACAATTATTGAAGCAGCATCAACTGAAGAGGACGATAATAATTTATTAAAATCTAAAATACAACCAGATACTATTGAAAATAATGAAAATTTTAATTATGTTGAAGCTTGTCAGAATTTAAAGGATGAAATTTTAAAAACTGAGGATGGTGAGTTCTTTAATTTTATACGTTTAAAAACGTACTAAATATGTATATTTTTTAAGATGATGAGAGTAATGTTAAAGATCTGAAGATAAATGCGGTAGAACGTGAAGAGTGTATAGCACCAGTTTTAAAAAAAGGTGACTCTCAATACAGTGATAATCCTAGCCGATCTGAGTCATCGAATTCCCGTATCAATGATTTTAATGATGTCCAAGATTATATAGAAACTGATAAAACAATATCTGTTATTAATTCAAATAAAAAAATAACATTATTAGTGTCTGGTTCGATTGAGCCAATAGTTTGGATATGGTCTTTAGATGAAAAAGTGGCCCATGACTATATAAAGTTGTCTGTGCCGAATAAACCAGCATTACCTAAAATTTTCACCAACTGTGTTTGGTTAAATGATAAACAAATTTTATTTAATAAACCGAATGGTAATCTCGCTATTTATAATATTAATATTAATTCGGAGAGGTTTGTTTTCATAATTAATGTTTATTTCTTTTTTTTCATTTATTTATTAATTTTTATTCTTTATTTCAGGATAATAAATTCCGTTGATTCGAGAAAAATAAATGAAAATGGTGTTTTAAGTTTATGCCTAACAGATAATAAAGAGAGATTGTGGTTAATTACTATGCAACAGGCGATTGTATGTTTAGATGTTAAAAGTATGAGTACAATATCAAAATTATCAACTTTGCGTATTTGGAATTATCACATTAAACCATCGCCATTCGATAATAATAAGTAATTAAAATTAAAAATATTTTATTTCTTTTTTATTAATAATATTTGGATTAATTATTACTAGAATGGCATTATCAACATCGTGGAAAGAGTTTTGTTTGTTTAACATCACCTCAGATATAACAAATAATTATGTTAATTTCTCGTATTATCAAAATAAAATACAGGGACGTGTATTGTCAACCGCATGGCATCCGGCCAAAGAAAATTGGATTGCTTTGGGCACCAGTCTTGGACAAGTATTTATCTTATTTACATTTTATTTTACTTTTATTTATTTATTGAAAATGTATGTACACAGGTTGGCATAATGGACATAACAAAAGTAAATAATATGTTTTCTACATTTATACCATTTACTAGTAAAGGAATATATTCAATATCATGGGCCACTGTAACAATTAATAATGAAAAAATAATATGTTTATTTGCGTGTGGTGATACAAAAATTGCTTATTATCCTGAAAGTGGCGCTAATAAATTAAGTTCGTATTTCATTAACATTTAATTATTATTTTTAAAGAATTTGATAAATTTTTTTTTGTGTTATTTATAGAACCGATAGAGTTAAAACAATTTGGTAAAGTTTCTTGTGTATCAGAATCGTGGAAAAATTATATTGCTTTTGGTACAAAATTAAGTAAAGTAATTATATGCGATTTAAATGAAAATTTCAATGTGTTGTTTGAGCACACAATGTCTACATTGTATGTTAGTAATATAATTATTGAGAAATTTAATTATGAATTGTTGGCGGTCGGTACTTTTGATGGTAAATTAACAATATTGAATTGTAAAAATATTCAAGGTATGCTTTTTTTTTCCTAATTGGTAAAGATAAGATAAAATAATAAAAAAAATTTGTAGATGGTTGTGTTAAAATGGTAACAACATTGGAAAAGCATGAGAAAGGCATAACGTCTATTTATTGGAGTACAGAAACAAAGGATAAGTTAGTAACCACATCGATTGATACATGCATTTGCGTACGTTATACCTTATTTAAAAATAATTTTTATTTATAAATTAATTATTTTATAAAAAATAATTATCTAGGTATGGGACGTGGGCGCTAAGAAATTATTATCACAGCGAATGTTTGAACAACAAATCTATGGGGCAATATTTTCACCATTAAATGATAATTTAGTAATGGCGCTTGGCTATGATATAACAATGGAAATTTATGATATAAATGATTATAAAGAAACAAGTAATCTCGATCCAAGAATTTTATATGCTGGTGAAATTAATTTAGATATGATTGTATCAGCTGAACATAATATTGTTAATAAAATTACTAAAAAAAAATTAAAAGCCCATAAAGTAATAACAACAGATGATTTAACAAAAGCATTAGGTAATATAGCACTATCGAGAGATGATAGGGATTTACCAAATGATACAAAGAATTTAACAAATGTGGAGAATTTACCCAAAGATTGCCAACCAACTGCTAAAGTAAGTTTTATTTTTATTATTTTCTTAAAATATTCTTTTGTTTAATTATTTTTATTATTTTAATAGCAAAATGATTGTCAATTGAAAACAATTTTACTTTTATCAGCAAAGGAAATGAACAATGAACCGATTAAGAAATTATCAATAATATTAAAAAATGATAAAAATAATAATTTATTGAATACAAAACTATTCGAATCAAGTGATACTGCTAGCGAATTATGTTCAATTGAAGGTTTGTATTTAAATTTTTAAAATTTTTAATTTGGAAATAAATTTTCTTCATTCATCTAGCTGAAAATATTCGTCGAAGTGGTATACAAACGAAATCAATAAGCACACATTTAATGCCACAATTAACTGATAATTTAAAAATAAAAATTTGTGAAAATATAACGAATAAATGTTTAACAGTAAATGATATATCATTAGCACCGACAATATCACATAATTTTTGGCGTTCTTGTTGCGAGGCATACGCCCTGCAAATGATTGATAGTAATAATTTATTGGTCGCGGTTACATATTTATTGGCCATTCATAATGTTAATGATGCGATTAATTCTTTAAACGATTTTCAATATTATCGTGAGGCATACCTTATTGCGAAATTACGTAAGGAGGAGGATGATCCAATATTTGATAAAATTCTTTCCAGTTGGGTAAATAAATTAATAAATGATGGTAATTTTGATGCGGCTGCCTATATGTAAGTAAATAATTTTTTTTTTACTATTCTCGATATATATTTTCTTTAATTTTTACAGTGCAACATGTGGTGGTAACTATGAGCAAGCATTAGAGTGTCTCGGAAAGCATAAAATACTTGATGAGGAATTAAAAGAAATATTTGAAATGTTAAAGGAGAGATTGTAATAAATGTAATTTTTTTTTATTCTATTAATTTTAATAATTATATAAAAATTATTAATTGTAAAAATTTCACAATATTTTAATCCTAGCCCTAAAATCTTCCTGTCCTTTTGTGCTACGAATTTTTATCTGACTGACCACATTGTCGTGATAAGCACTGTTAAGGTAAGTGCAAACATTTTTCCACGCTTATTAATTATTTGCTATTTAAATCGTCATTAAATAAAAAAAGAATATTTAAAGAATGCAACCATAAATTAAAGTTAATAGAGAAAAACATAATATATATACTAAATCACTGCTAATGGTAATAATTAATTAAATTAAACAAAAAATTATCAGTGCGAAAATAATATTTGTCTAATTTTATTACAATGATTTCTATTTTGCATATAGAGGACAAATTAATAACAAAACAATTAAAAATTTTTTAATTACTTTAATTAACTAAGTCATTTAGAAAAAATTATTTGTATTATTTTTTGTTTAATTAACGAACGGAAATAGAATTTAAAAAAAATTGTACATAAATTAATTCGCACTGTAAACCATGCCCATGTGAATGTATGCTTTTAATGAGCGATTACCACTCTTTAACTCAAAAAGTTAAGTCGCTTAGTAAAGAGATACAATAAGACAACAGAGAGTTAAACTTTTACTCCCATTCTTTAATTTCCAAGCTGTTGCGCAGCTTTTACTTCACTTTAATTAACATTATGTTGGTGTCATGTGTTAAAAATTTCCAGTCAGTTAAAAAAGTTCTTTTACAAAGTAAGGTTCGTCGCTTAAATAAATTATATGAAAAAAAAGGCAGTCTTTCGTTTTAAAATTAGAAAAATTAAAAAAACAAACGAAATTAAATTTTCTTTTAATTAAATGTTTAGTGATTTAAATGATAAATTATATTTAAAAAAAAAAATAAGTTAAAATTTTTTTTTTTTACGTGACATTAGACATTAAGAAATTACGTAAGATTTACTGTGAAAAATAAAAATATTTGTTGTTTCTGTGGATAAACTGATGAATAGTCAGCATTGCTTGTGGTAATTAATGAAAAAAAAAATAACATTTATTTTTTATTTGTAGTAGAAAAATGTAATTATTTATTCATTAAAAATTGTTTAAAAAAAAAATAAAAATCTACATAGACAAATGCGGGTGATAATAGTTTTTGGTCGATTTAAAATATAATCGCTTTGAGGTTTTAATTTTTAACGCGTACAAATATAAAAAGAAAAAACAAACTTATTTTATTTAACAAATCGCAAATTATTCAGACCTGAATTGAGCGAATAATTAAATTTTTAATCAACAAACGAAACGAAAAAAGATTAATGGAAATTACGCTGTCGGAATTTTTATTATTTATTTGTAAAGTGATGTCATTTCTACACATTACTCGCTACTTTAGTATATTTATTTTTTTTGTTAATATTATTATATTTTTGCTGTTTTGGCTGGTTTTTTGTGTTTGTTTATTTAAAAAATTATTTCTGCGTTTATTTTTTTTAAGAAAATCTTAAGGAATGTAAGAATGACACAGTGAGTTTGCTTAATTTTCTGATGTCTGTTTATTCTTCTGCAAATTTTTTAATGATTTCATTTGCATCTAGACAAAATTCTATTAAAATTAAATATTATAATGTTTTAAATCAGTACGCGATTAACAATGTAATTAAATTATAAGAATCTCTGTATTTGATTTGATTTTGACTGTTGATTTCTCCTTTCCTAACATTAAGCGTAAAATTTTTTATACATCAGTACACCTGTAGCTAGTAATTTTTTTGTAATTAATTTCTGTTTTAATGTTTTGCAACAATGCATTATTTTCTAATTAAATTTATAATTATAAAATGTTAATAAATTTTCTACAAATTAATTAAAAGAAATAAAAATTTCTATTTTTTTTTTTCTTAAATAATAAGAAAAGAAATGAAATAATTTTCGTAAAATTACAAGGCCATACGCAAATCAATCAATCAAATAATAATTAATTAAAAAATGTAATAAAAATACATAAAACATACACACACATTAATTAATTCTAATAATAATAATAATAATAATAATAATAATAATAATAATAATAATAATAATAATAATAAGAAATGAATATTTTAAAATAATAAAAACAGAAAAGAAAAGTTAAATAAATTATTATTAGGGTCATTCGCTGCTTTTAATTCTTTTATCTTTTGATTTAATTAAAATATTTTTATTTTTTTTTTGTTCACTTTTATTGCATTTATGTTAGAAATTCAATTTTTAAAAATAAAAAACTAGAAATTATTTATATATAGACACAAAAAAGAAAAAACCAGCGTCCACCAGTTGCAAGCAACCTGGCAACCTCATAACCAATAATTATAATTTTATTTTTGTATTAAATTAAGATAAAAAACTTTTTCGTCTTTTTCTTGTTTTTATAACCGGAACAAAATTATTAAAGCAGATAATTTATTTTTATTATTTTATTTTTTCTTTAAATAAGTAAAAATATGTTAATTAAAATAAAAGTTATTGTTGTTGCTGGTAATCTGATAACATAAACAGTAGATCATATGCGTTGCGGTTTTGTTAATTTTACGATAGCTTTCTGTTCAATTATCATCTAAAATTGGTTTTTTGAGCCTAATTTGGGAGATTAATTTCAGTGCTTAATTTTCTAAATACCCTGTATTTACCTTATACAACATTTTAATAAAAGCTCTTAATCACACCTAACAAGTAACAAAAGCTAGCGACTTGGTCACAGCATTATTGAAAACATCAAATATTTCGCTTATCTAACCAAATAAAAAACCAAAAATAACAATAAAACAAGAAATATTATTTAAAAAAAGCAATAAATAAATTGAATTAAATAAATCGTCAAAAAAAAATTTATATTACAAAATCCGCGAGCTAACTAAACACTGACTAGTGAAACTTGTTTGCTTCGCCTTAAGTTATTTATTTGCGTATGATTTTTCAATGAAATAAAAAAAAAATTCTTTTATTAACTTATATATATATATATTTATTTTTTATTAAATAATTTTATAAAAATGACAACACATAATAATAATAATTAAATAAATAATTAATATTAGGTAATTGACTTAAAAATAGAAATGCTAATGTAAGTGACAAAAAAATTAAAAGTGCTGTTGAATTGCTTTTGTTAATTTTCATATAATTAATACATTTACAGGGTTTTATTTTTACTAATTTTTGCATTTTGAAGTTTTTAAATGTCAGTCCCAGTGGTTTCTCCTTGTTATAATTATTAATTTATCTTAAAACAGTGTATTGTTACGAAGCTAATTATAAAGAATACCTTTTTCGATTAATAAGCAAAAAAAAAAAATAAAATATTACTTCCAAACCAACACATCGAAATACATCAGAAAAATGATGATGATGATTGACGTAAAAGTCAAACATAATACATTGCGATTGCATGACTTTACATCTCATTATAAGAAAATACATTTTATTTAATATAATTAAATAAATAAGCAACAACAAAAGAATAAAAATAAAACAATTATTATGAATCATTTTTATTGTTATTTTATTTTAATAACAATTGACAGGATATTTGTCAATGAATTTAATTTAACTTTTTATTTTTTACTCTACTTGAGGTGATTTAAGGTATTTTGTATGTTTTGATAGAAAGTATATAGTATTCTGTGATAACAGTCTATGATGTTTCATAGATTTACTTCATAGTACATATAACACAATGTTATTCTCTTTGTAAAGTCAATGCCAAGATAAAAATTCCATTATAAAATTTAAGGAGTGTCGCTAAATAGTTGGTAATTTTAAATCGTGGGTGGTAATTTAATTTTATCACAACTATTTTCATTTTAAATTTTTAATTAAAATTAATGTAAAATAATTCTGCAAAAAAAAATGTAAAAATTAAAATAAAAATACAAAAATTCCTAACCTTTTATAAAATTTAAATAATGCCCAGCCTCAAAGTCAAAGTGCTTTTTGCTCTTAATTTAAATGTTTTAATTTCATTTCTAAATTTTTTTTTTATGCAACAAGCAAAATATATTTTAATTAAACTTTTGTATTGTTTTCTCTGCTATAAAGTCAAGTAAAATAAAAATAATTTTATCGCTGACGGACTTATTATTACATTTTTATTTTACTTTATTTATCACGTTTTTATGTGAATTTTTATTATGATTTTTTCAACAATTATTTTACATTAGAATAAATTTATTTATTTATTTATTTACAAATCAGGCAGAAATATAGCAAAAGTATTTATTTTTATTTTTTATTAGTTACAGAAAGTGAACGCGTGGGATTTTCTATTTATTAAAGTATATTAACGTTTTTTTTTTTTTTATTTATAAAAATTAAAATACAATAATTCTGTTTGTGGCTATAAGTATTTTTTTTTTTAAAGTTTAAATAAATTACAGCAATATAGTCGGTCGTAGTGTGTAATCTACATAAAGCAGCGAAAAAACAAGAAGAAATAAATAAATTTTTAACGAATTTTTATTTACTTGAATAAATTTAATTCAATTTTGCTTGTTTGTTTGTACTGAATTTGGAATTTTCTTTCTACATTAATTGTTAAGATATTTTGTTAGTAATTTTTATTATTATTTTTATTGTATTAATTATAATTAAAAAGATTTCTGCGTATTTTCTTTCTTCTATTAATAATCATGAATGTGAACTGGATAAGAATTGTTAAAAGTAATTGTGTGTTGCTTATTACAAGGGAAATTTTTATTTTTCTCATGTTTTTATGCAATTAAGATAATTATTTGTTCTTTTTCGTTTAATAAAAAATTGTTTATATAACTTATTTAATTAGTTTATAATTAATTAATTATTTTATTATAAAATTAAGCAATTTTGTAAAATGTAAATCGGATAAAAACGGCTGCAAAAACATTTGAATTTTGGTTTTGTTTTTTTAGAACACACAAAGTGTGCTTTTTTTTTTTGACATTTGTCATAATTTTCAATCAAAATGTCGATTAGAAATTGTTTTAAAATAAAAATTAAATTAAACCATAAAACATGATTTTATTTATTCTTAAATAATAATAATAATTATAATATATAATTAAAACAACAAAACTAGAAAGTAATTAATTTCATTTATTTTATTTTCTCTATTACAGTATAATAATTTTAACGAGTAATAACAACAAAATGTAATTAAACATTAATTTCGTTAAGAGAAAAGCAACAGAAACAATTAAAAGAATAAAAATAAAATTAAATAAATTATGTCAAATTGTGATAAAATTAAAATTAAAATGTTATTTTGGGGCAAATTAATTGAAAACCAGTAAGTAAAACGAAGACAAAAAACAACAAGTGCAAAATTAAATAACAAGTAATAACTTTTCAACAGTTTATGAGTGAAACGACGACTTTAGGAGAATTATAATTGATTCGATTTACTTTTAAAAATAAAGCACAAAATGTCGAAAATATCAAGTAATAATAATAATAATAGTGTTTTAAGTAATAGTGGCAATAGTAATAGTGATAATTTTAGTGAGAAAAATAAACAATGTTGTCTGCATTGTGTGGATGCTAATCTACTTGATAATATATCAAAGGCGAATCTTTTTATCTTATGTTGTGTAGCTGCATGTTTCTCATTGGTAAGTTATTTTAAATTAATTTTTATGATAAAATTAAACATTAATTAATCATTTATTTATCCAAGAGATTATTGATTCTTTATCCGTTCTTAAACCAGGCTAAACTAATAAATGTTGAGTTAATTAAATTACAGGGAAAATGTTAAATCCTATTCTGTTCTAGATTAGGTGACCGTGTTAAAAAATTACACAGTTTTCTCATGCAAAAATAATTACTTATAAAACGTGTTTTCTCGTATAGAAAATTTGCATTTAAATGAATTTATTTTTCTGTGACAAGATAATAGTTGTGACTTTGAAATGTTTAAAACTATGTTTATGATTAATTGATAGCTTTTAAAATAAAACCATTTTATTTGAATGAACTCTTATTTTATGAGTTAAATTTAACATTATTTTAGTATCGGATTTGTTTTCTTTAATTCAATTACCGTGAAATTGTTGCTTACCGATGCGTTAAGTTTGTTTTCATTTTTTGTGGCTTTAATTTGCTAAGGATAATGTAGATTAATGTTGGTATAATCAAAATGGGATTAAGTAGCCGTTGTTTTTCTATTTTTATTTATTATTATTATGTAGGTGAAATATATTTGCTTAGAGCAGCATTCCGGTTAAATTACTTTTTACCATGGCAAATTATACGAGAATTATCGTTTGTCGTTTACATTGTGCTATATTAATCTACATATTTTTCTACTTTTTTTTATTATCGTATTTATCGGTTTACATTATTATGATTTATTATGTAGCTAAATAATTTAAAAAAAAAACTCTTGATAATAAATCACTGTCTTTAAATCACTCTTCACATTGTTAGGTTATACTTGTTGTTAATTAATTTAAAGCAAGTAAATGACTAGGTTAGTGATGGAACTAAGTATCTAGTTCTTTATAATATTCATAAAAAATTCTATTAAATATTAAATTAAAAATGTTAGTTAAGTCATTTTAATAATTGAATAATTTAATATTTATTAAATACCAACTGGCTTAAAAATAACAATAACATTGTTTAACCGTTGAATTTATTTACACACGATAGCTATTCACGTTTTTTTTTATTTTAAATTTAATTTTCATATAAAAAACAAAAACAAAACAAAATACTAAAACAAAAAATAGTTAAGCTGGTTTGACATGCGCAAAACAATAGAAAATTTTACTATAATCGTAGTGAGAATAACGCAACTCATAATACATTATATTGATTAATATATTTGTGTTTTGCACGTTTTCGGTGTTTTTTTTCTTCTATTTAAATCAAATTCAGTATGATGACAGTAAGCTTTCAATCAAGGTAAAAAAAAAAAAACATTTTGCTTAGCTGAAATAATATTTGCGATTAACAAATTTTTAGTTTTTCTTTTTTTTTTTATATATATTTTTTAGATACTTGCTGTTATAACTAAACACCTATTACAGCTGATGACAAAATTTTATTGGTGATAAAATGGAAAAAAATAAATAAAATATTAAACAAAATAAATAAAAAAAACGAAAACCGACAATGAGGAGAGAGTTTTTTTATTATTATAATTTAAAAAAAAAAAAAGCACTTTCTCTTTAACAAATGACTTAAATTAAATTGATTATTAGTTGGTAATATGACTCAAGTTTTTCTGTAACAAAACATTAAACTTTGCTTTTAAATAATTTAATAATAATAATAATATTGTTTGTGGTATTAATTTTGAATTTAAAACGTTTTACAATAGAGCTTTGTCACGTGTAAAATGAATTAAGCTTTTGTGTGCTTTTAAATGTAGTGAAAATTAGAGATTTTGTCTTTTAAATTTTTTTTTGGAAAACGAATTTTCATTTTCTTTTTCAGAAACTTTTATTGGAAAATTATTTAAATTTTTTTTTTAAAAGATCAATAAAAATTTTAATGAAAACCGGAATTAATCTCTACTTTACTAATTATAAGTGCACAAAGGTAGAGCAGCCACAAAGTATACACTGTTACGGTTATGATTCTCATCTAATTACTGTGCAATGACAAGCATATGTAAGTTATTTAAGCAAGAAAAAAAAAGTATAAAGTCATAAGTCAAAGCACTGAAAACAACAAATAATTAAATATTCTAAAAGACAATAAACTTTTATCCGAAAAAAACACAAAGCAAAAAAAAAGTATTTCCAAGATCATAGAAAAAAAAAACGGTAAAATTTGTTCTTTTGTAGCTAAATAAGAATCTGAATTGGCTTAACAATTCACAGTAAAGTAAAAAATGATAATAAACAAAAAACACTTAAATAACGAATTATTTTTGTATTTTTGTTAAAATAATAAAAATGTTAACCGGTTGAAAAAACAATACAAAGTGTTTTATGCGGTTAAAATCATAGAAAAGAAAAACACTTGATAAGTTTTATAACTTTATTATTAAATCATTTTTTTGATAAAAACGACCAAATACTGCAGAAACACTACAAGAATTTCGAACTGTAGTGGTATAACATGAAGAAAAACTTCTTTAAATCTTCTTCAACAAATAAGCAAGTGTTTACTGTTTTTATAACATAATTAAAATTATGTTACGTCAATCGAAATGACGTTAATTAAATTTGTATTTGTTGACTCTGTTAACGTGTTAATTTTTAATTTTTATCATCACGATATCATTAATTATCATTAATTTTCAATACCTTAATTTATACTAATTATTTTATTTTACTTTTAGCCGGGAAAAAGTGATTTTTAGATTTACATAAAGTACATTGTATTACGTGACTTGACTTAACTTTAGTTATAACCATTAGCGGTGCCCCATCAAGCTTCCTTATTTGGTTTATAATTTTTTTTTTCTTCTTTCGTTTTATTTCCGGAATTATCTCATCGATTTTCTGATTTATTTTATTTTTTTTTTGCTTACCTTCCTGGTGGCTCAACACGAATTGAAGATTTATGTTTATTAATCACACCTACGGTATATTTATATTGCCTTCAATGGGTAATACTTTGTGCAATTTAAATAGCAAAAATAAATTTAAATTTTTAATAATAAAAACATTTGCGTTGTTTAGTGATGTTTTCTGCTTTAATTTAAATAATTATTAGCTTAACTAACCTTAAGTAGTTTTAGCGATTAATTAACCCAGTAAATTATTTTAGTTAATAACAATGAAAATACTAAATTAAGAAATAAGGAAGTCAAACTAATAAATTTTGTAATTTTATAAAGAGAATTTGAGAGAAGACCGATAAGAAGCGCAAAATATCCATTCCATGTCTATCTATTATTGTCTTATTTATAAACATAAAAATTACCATAAATTGATTATTCATTGATTCGGTTCAGTCATTTATAGCTTTTAAAGCTTACCTTAAATTAGAATGGAAAAAAAGCTTAAAAATTTGCATTCAAAAAAAGAATTTCTCTATTAAAATAGATTTATTTTTTTTGGAATTTTTAATGATTTTTATTTAAAAAAATATTTTACTGTTTGATACAAAATTTATGCAAAATATAATTTTTCTGCTGCATTAATTAATTAATTAATTAAATAGGTGAAAAGTTAAAATGTAGAATATTGTGTTAAGTTTTAGGCATTTAAATATATGCAAAAAAAATATTTAATGATAATGAAAACCGATAAGCGCACAGTTGTTGACCTACAATGATTGCATGGCGATTGATTAGATAAAATTTGAAGAAAGAATTAAACGTTATGAGCTAAATTGTTAGAAAAATAATTATTATTAATTGATTATTTATTATAAAAAATTCACCACAGCAGGTGGTAAAATAATTGAAAAAGAAAATTGCATTGCAATCATCTGATTTTGATGATGACTTAATTAAAGTATTTACGATTGGTTAGACTTTGCAGCGAAAACAGTAACAAAATTAACACGAAAAGAGTGATGAAGAGCAAAAGATTTGATTTTTATTGATTTATAGACGGTTTTAACGGTATGATTTATTTTTTATGCTTTTAAATTTTGAGAAGTTTTTTATTTTTAAAGCATGTTAAAGTTCTTGAATTGTTCTTTGGAAATGATTTTTCAGTTTATAATCCAGGGTAAACCTGTAAATAGTATTATAAAGTGGTTTTTCTTAGTAAAGATGGTTTATTGGCAATTGATTAATATTTGAAACAGAAAACATGATAGAAGAAACCTTATTGATTACTTCTGTCATAGCATAATCTTGTTAAATTATTAGATAATGTTAAAACTCATTAGTAACTGAATAGTCGTTATTAACACAAAGATAGTAGAAGTGTTTAATAAACGGTAATAATATCAGTGAAATGTCTGTGCTTTGTTTTTTGTGTTTTTATTACCAAATGCTGAATTTATCTAGAAATATTAGGTCAAAGAAAAATAAATTATTTTGTCTTAGCTTTTGGTTTAATAGATACAAAGAAAAAATAACTAAATAGACCACGAAACAGTTATCGCGATTATTGTAAAGAAGAAAATTAAAATATTATCTATTGCTTTTGTCCTAATTTGCGGTTTATACGGTTTGTAAATATGCACGTGATGCTTTTTTGGCTTTTTTTTTAAAAACACTTTGATTGCCATTGTAGTACCTCGTCAATAATTGTTTTATTGTTTTTTTTTTACCTTTAACGATTTGCCAAGTTTAATGATTACATGTTGCTATGTTTTATGCGTTTACATTGTATTGACGCGTTTATTGGCTAAACCTAACGCGCTTAGTAGGTCAATCGAATAATCTCTGAATTGCTGTTCTCAAGCGAACACACACTCAAGACTGTGGCTACACGCCACAGGCAAATACACTACGGTTATACACTCGGCAAGTATATATTATTCATGTTTTTTTCCGTTTCTCGTTTTGAATTTATGTTGTAAGCGGCAAGAGTTGAGAAAAAACTTGAATTATTACTAAAAAAGCGAAAGTGAATGATTTTAAATTTTTATTTTTCTCGTTACGTTTCTTGTTTTTCATTTCGGTTTTTAATTTATTTTCATTGAGTTTGTATATCGGAAATAATTGAAAATTGGAATTTTATGTTTTTTTTTTTGTCAATGGTTTTTTAGTAATAATAATAGTTAGAGAAATGTTTATTGTGTATTTGGGAGTGCTTAAGCTACCTGTACAGTGACTTCTAATGCTTAGAATATTTTACTTTTTAATAGTCTGATTAAGGTGCGATTTAAGTACGTAAGATTAGATCTGTATTAGCTAGAAACGTGCTTATAGAATAGCTATAATAAGTTATTAAAGCAAAGTAATATCATGATTACTGTAGTTTGTGGTACACCATTAAAAAGTTGAGTGTTTTTAACGGATAGTTGGTTATTTTTTGAGCTGCAATATAGTTATCCAGGTGGTCTAATAAATTGATTTCTCTCTAACAATTAGATAAAATCAGTTAAAACCATCAAGTGGACAAAAGAGAAATAAAAAACAGTTTTCTAACCTTAATTAGAGGTTTGTTATAATCAAAAAAAAAGTAATAAATGAATTATGACTATTTTAATAATTATTAATAATGATGATTTGTTAATTTTTCATTGATTGTGAATATAAAACAACAATGAAACGAACGAAACGCAGTCTTTTACTTAATTTATGATTGCATTTTTATACTTGAAACAATATTTTGTCTTTATTTCGTTTATTTATTCACACAAAAAAATCTTTTCATTTATTTTAATTATTAATTTCTTAATTAATTTATTATATTTTTGTATTTAAGTTGATTTTAGCTTTTTATTATTCTTTTATTTCATTCATTACAGACAGATGGTTTATTGAAAATTTTAATTTTATTAATAGAAAAATTTAACCTAAATTATTATGATTAATAAAAATGCATAGAAAAAATTTCTAATAAAATTAATTCAATATATGCCAAATATATAATTAATAATCAATAATAATAAATAATTTTTATTTATTTATTACTGAATTAATGTGTTTATTTCTGAATGGAATTCTGTGCAGTTATTGCTGCTACTGCTATCAATATTGTTTGAATGCAAAGCATAATATTACTATAAATAAATTCTTTAAATAAATACTTGTTTTTTTGCAGAGAATGTTAATGAAACAATAATAATAAAATTTGTTAATTAAATTGTTCTCTGATGCATAAATTAAATCAAAAACTTTGAAGGATTCTATTGTTGTAATTGTTGTTTATAAAACCTTTCAATTGTTTTTGTTAAGAAATTTGTCTTGTTTTATTTTTTGCTGTTTTAATAGATTTTTAATTGCTGGCTTTACCTTGATTATAATTAGTTTATTATTGAGCTGTTTGTGTTTTTTTTTTTTTTTGCTTAATTTTAATTTTAACAGTTGAAGACGTTATCTAATCAGCAATTTTATGTGACGAAATTAATCGTATTTAACGCTAGAACTCTACTTGAACGTATTTAACACTAGAAAATGTTCGCTTGCATCAATTGTTGACTCTACACTTTCTCTAATATTTTATTTTTCTTGTACATAATTAATTTATTATAGAGATTTATAATTGAATTTTTATGAATTTAAATATTTTGTCTGCTAAACATGAAACCCGGCATTTTGAGCGGATTAGCAGCAAAAGCTTGTAAAAACTGTTGGTAGTAGTACTGGAGTTATAAAATAAAAAACACAATAGAAATTATCATTAAATCTTTTAGATAGCCCAAACGGTTAAATAATTTATTCAATTTTAATAGAGAAATATACATTTTTTGTTTTGTATATAATGAATAAATCATTAATTCGTGAGTATATATATTATCATTATCATAAATCATTATCCGCAGTAAAATTAAACATGATTTAAAAAAAAAACAGTAAAATATACATAATTAAAAAATTAATGTTTTTTATTTATTGACAAATTAATTTTCTTTATTTTTTAATTATTATTATTATTAATAAATTATTTATATTTTTCAATATTTGTGTTTATTTAAACAATTGTTCAATAAAAAATCAACAATACGACCTAGAAATAAACTACTTTGCTAAGTGTATATGGGGACGACCAGCAAATTAATAAAATGAATAAAAATTAATGTAAAAACGTTTATATTCATTAAACAGTTAGAGAAAATATGTTCACCATATAAAATCACAACAAATGCAATTTATATTATTAATAATAAGTATTTATTTTTGGTTATAAAAATATTAATTAAACTTATTCACTTGGATAATCATTTCCGATGAAGAAAATTTTAACAATTTTATTTTAAAAACTTTTCTAGTATTTTAATTGAATTTATTTTTTTATGGTGTTAACCGGAAATAATTGTTTGTGTTTTTTTTTTGTTTTTGTTAAATTAAATTAAATTAAATAAATAATTAATTTTTAATTTAAATTTGTTTAAAAATTTGTTGTATTAGTAGGAAGTGAAGAGAAATAAATTAAAACACTTCAATTGTTAATCAATGATAATAAAAATGTTATTATTTTTTGTATGGGTTGTACTATGGTAATGTCTCGTCACATGAATTAACTTTTATTGTTGCAATTTCATGTGCGATTTCACATGTTTTTTTTTAATTTAAATTAATTATTTTTTTATTTTCTTTTGTAGAAAATCGTGTAAATAGTACATTAACCCTTTTAATATATATATTTAAACATTTATTGATTATTATTTTGTAATTTTAAAGTAGAAACTAGGACTTTTCGTGTTTGATTCAATAATTATTAAGCTTTTTCAAGGATGTCGTGTACAACAATTATAACATTATGGTTTTTTTTTAACGGGAAAAAGGGTGTAAATATTAACGTAAACTACGTAACGTACGTAAGAAAATTATCTCCGTGGAATAACTGAAAATAAAACCTTTCATTTTTTTTTATATTCGCTGAGCATACATTTACTTTCGGTTGAAAACTAAACATAATTAACAATTGCTAGGTAAGGTCACACAATTAAAATCACTTTTCTTCAATCCAAATTGTATAAAAATCTATACACAAGGCATACACAATAAGTAACAACGATTAATTGTTTTTAATTGAAAAAAAAAAGTAGAAAATAAAAACAAAAATGCTAATTAATTGTATTTTATGCTTGGATAATCGCGACAAATAATTTCTTTATATATAAATAAATGATTAAAAACAACAATAGAACACTGCATATACAGTTGTTACCACCATTGCTGCCATGAATAATAATTAATTGTTTTTATTTACTTTTAAATATATTTATAAAATGATTTTAAATTAGGATAAATGAGATCAATGACATTAAAGTTTCTCTATTTGTATAATTAAAATTAGATAACATATTTGGCAGCGTTTTCCTGTGAAGTCTCCTGGTTATTAGAAAGTCATGGTGATTTACCAACGGCCGCACATTTATTATGCGCTGGTTACTTTATACTATTTGTTGCTTCAACGATCTTAATCCATGGATTAGCGACAGTATGTTCAAATTTATTAATTAATTAATTATTTTCATTAATTTGTGATTTTCTTTAGGGCTTATCATGGGGACTGTTTAGTTGGTCGATTGTAATCGGTGTTATGTCAATACCAGAATTGATTTTTGTTATGTACATGACGACACAGTATTGGGTAAGTATTTTAATGATGATTTTTCTACATCTCTTTACTAATAATTGATTAAAATTTCTTTAGGGTTTACAATCGACACATGGGTTAACCGAACTAATTGGTTATTTAATCAGATTAGTTGTTAATTGTTTAGCTTTACTCTGTGTTATACCGACTGGATTGCGTTGGCGTCGTGAACAGCAGGTTTTAACACAGTTACAATCGTTGGCGTCACGATTACAGCTTTCAACACCGTTGCCTGGTTCACCATTGGACACAGACGCTTCAATTACATCAACTGACTCAAATAATCGTAAAATGCGTAATGGTAGTCGACGTAATAGTGCCGGCATTGATAATCATGGTTATATCCAGCACGAGAATCATTCCCTTGGCTCACAGAATATTATGCAATCTTATCCATATAACATTTATGGTTCGCAAAATGAATTTAATGCCAGTGTGTTTGGCTTGAATGCATCACAATACATAGGACCGCCATGTCCACCAGTCAAGCAAAGTAAAAAATAACTTTTCGCATATTTAATTCGTTTAAATAATTTTTTTTTTATTTTTCTAGATAAAAAGACACAATCACTGTTGGATTTACGATATTTAATAACCGGACATCATCATAATCGTAATCAAGATATGCAAACACAATCACAGTCCCTGACCAGTAACGAGCAATCAGATTTAAATAATAAAAATAATAATTTAAATAACAATAATAATAATAATACAACAATGAATAATCAAAATAATAAGGAAGTAATAATTAATAATAATAATAATAATAATGAAAATTACGATAATGATGATAATAATAGTATGAAAAAGAAGAAATTAAATAATGAGAAGCTATTCGATCCGATTTACTATACAATTGATAATAATAATAAGCAACAGCAATTAAGTAGAAATTGTATATCGTTGGAGAATCTTGGTGGTATTGAGACAATAAATAAAAATATGATAAATACGTATGGTAATAATTTATTGCAGCATTATTATCATCAGCAACAGCAAATGGATTTTTTTAATCAGCAACAACAACAGCAGCAGCAGCAGCAGCAGCAACAACAGTTGCATGATTCACATAACTATATAAAAGATAAGCAAATGTTACAGCAACAATATTATTTTACACCGAATTTACAATTTAATAACAGTTGTCAGCATATTATGGCACCACAAATGCAGCAACCGTATTATAATTATCAACAATATAATCAACCTCAGCAGCATCAACAATTACCATTTGGTTATTCGTATTTTAATCATAATTTACTTAATCCATATTTGCAAAATAATAGCCAAACAAATAGTAGACAATCATTAGGTAATGAATCAGATGATTATCGAAAGTATCGTGATGTTGCTCTGTAAAATAAGATGGACTAATTACCACCATTGTACCTGATGTTGTTTTGTGCTGTCTGGTTGTTTATTTTTCGTAGATAACAGTATCTGTGTGTTTTAATTACAGAAATGTGTTTAGTGATTAATTAACGTTAATATTTCTATTAAATTATTAGAAAATGTGTATTTACGATTTTTTAACTAACATAGTCTCTGTTTTTGTTATATTTTATCAGGATGAATTAATAATTTTATTAAGGAAATTAATTCAATAGTTAATATTATCTAATAATAATATAAATACCAAAATAACTAGTCTCTATATAAAATAATGAAATGAGTTTTTTCCTTTTCTTTTTGTTTGTTGATTAATAATCTTTTTTTAATTTAAATTCTTATAATTAATTAATATATTCTAATTTAATTATAATTAATTAATAATCGGTATTTTTTTTAGTTTCTTTATTATTTTATTTAAAAATACTCAATAAAATATTTAAATTTAAATTAATTATTAAATTGTAAATTAAATTATTAAATGATTTAACACTAAACGTGAACAATAATCGGAAGTTGAACGTCAGATGAAGTCAAAATTGTTGCAGATATATGTGCAGTAGAGTGTGTATGGCAGTCATCTACGTCTCACCGAATCAGAATATTCAAGAATTCGTATATAGAACACTGATAGAGTAATACTAAAAATTCTATCTGGAACACAGATACAACCAATAATTTACATGAAATTCTATTAATATTGTTGGCTGGTGACTTAACAACAATTTTTCCTGATAAAAAAATCAGATATATTTCCGGTTCGTTGTTTGATTTTTTTTACAAAACAAGCTCTTTTGATTGAATTTAACATATTGCCCAACGATTTGCTAGAGTTATTAAAATTCTTTGAATTAATTTAATTAAATTAAATTTTAAAAAATATAAGTACAAAGAAATGTCAAATATTTTTTTTATAAAAATTAATTTATTTAATATTTAAAGTCATTAAGGATAACATTTTAATTTACCAATCATTATAGCCGTATTCGTTAAGGCTTGATTTAACTAATAAATAGACACTTTTAGGTTTCTGGTTCGAAACCGAGTGTCCGCATGTTTAAATGTGAAAAGAAAAATAAAAAGGGGATAGTTCTTTTATGTATGTTATGCAAGAGGGGATTTTGCTAAGATACAATCCAAACACAAACCAACCACCACCCATTTTAAAGCGAGAAAATAATTACAATTAACCAAGAAATTGGGAAAAATATCCTTTTTGCAAATTTTTGTGCGTATAGTTGGATATTTTAAAGCTTGTTGGGGGATAGGGGGTCGTTGCAATTTTTTTCGTCGTTTGAGTTTCACGATAGTTACATATTTAACCAATGGTTAGTACCTACAAGTATTTAACCAATGGTTAGTAGTACTTGCAAATATTTAACCAATGGTTAGTACTTGCAAATTTTTTACAAAATTAAACCAATGGTTAGTATACTATATATATTTTTTTTTTTTCATTATATCGCAATGGTAAATATTTTATTCGTACTGAAAATTTGCAAAAAAATAAATAAAATGACACAAAAATTTTTTTTTTCAAGTAAATTTAATGTTTTATTTTCAAAATAAAATGGATTTTTTTTTTACGTTTATTTTAATTAATCAAAATATAATAAATACATAAAATTATTTACAAGAGATAAGATGCGATTTATTATTAATTTATTTAAAATTTTTACTGCAATCAAATGGCTAAAAATATTATCAGTGTCGTAGGGGAATGGTGACTGCTACCCAGTTAAATTGCAATTTTCTTACTTGTTGATTATCTGCTGTTGCCTGTTGGATTCTTAATGATTATTAACGCTTAGTTGGTTGTTTGGATAATAAATTATACATTTTTACAATTAATTTTGACAAGAAAAATTATTACATTTAAAATTAAATAACATTTTATCTATGACTGACTTTGATTATTTATTTTTTAGCATACGGTAGCCACAAGTGGCATACGCAAATGCTACAAATAATTATAAGAGAATAAACGCTGATAAAACAAAAAAAGTTTCTTAAATGAAAGAAATTATTTCGATATAAGGAATGTCAAAAATTCTTCACTACATGTTTCTTCACTACTGTATTAATGGAAGACTGGTGATTAATCAATTTTCTTGTTGTGCTGCAATTCGATGATCGATGGTTAATGGTTACTTCTTAAAAATAAACATTAATTTTTATGTAAGGAAGACTGGAGAATAATTAATTAATTAATGATGATCGGTGGTCATACTCTGATGAATATTTTTCCAGGAATAAATGTTTATAATCTACAAATAGAACAAAAAATGGAAAATTATTTATTTTTTTTTATCAATATAAATATTTGACAGAAAGTAAATTATTTTTACCTGATCGCTGGATGATACACAATGGTTGGTGGGTTTTGTTGATGCTGGTTACGATAAGATAACAGAAGAGATATAATTATTTTTATTTAAATAAAAAATTATGTTCCTCTTCATTCAGCATTTAATTTATTGATCAACTATGGGTGGTTGGCTAAAAGTAGAAAAAATTATTAATTAATTTAATTATGCAGAAAATAATTTAATTTAAATAATTATACTTTTCTATTGCACTGTGTGAATTAATTATCACTTAACATGGCGAACAATCCTTTTACGGTGACTCCAAGGGATTTCACAAATTATTATTATTAAATATTATATTATATTTAATTAAATTATTTTATAAAATATATTATTATTTAAAGGATATTTTACAATGGTTAATTTATTTTTTATTTGCAAACACGAGGCTTTTATTAATAAATATTTTTATTAGAGTAAATGTCACTTTCACAATTAAAAAACAAGTACAAAGCTGGTTTGCAAAAAAAAAAATTATTAAAAAATTTGCAAAGTCAATGCAGCTTAAGTAAGCAAGGACACAGAAATGATAAATTTTTGGTGAAAAAATAGACTAAGTTATTTATTACTAAATACACGTGCTATATGGCGAATCCTTTATGAGTATGCACAATGGTTATTTATTATTAAATTATTTTTAAATAGAAAATTTTATTGCAAATGGCTTTTATTAGTTAAATATTTTTTAATATATAAATAATAATAATTTATATTAATAGTAAATTATTTTTAAAATATATAAAATGGTTAAAAATTTTTTAAATGAAAAAATTTAAGTAAAGTATTTATTTAAAGTAAAAATAAAATGATATGGATATGGAGAAGAAATAGCAAAATAAAAGGACAATGGTTTAGCGAATAATAGAAAAAATATTTTTTTTTACACAATAGATATAGATATTAACAGTTTCGTCGTCGCACTGCTGCTATTGTTATTGAAATCTATTGTTTGGCACAAATTTTGTGCACTTTTTTCTAACGGTAAATTCCCCAGCCGAGCCGGCCTATTCCCCCGCAGAATAGACCGGCTTGTTGTTTAGAAAAACTAAACATAAAGGGAAAAATATATGGAGGAACTCTGCAGCTCTAAGATCCGGGCCTTTCCACCATGACAATCATCATGGAAGGCCCGGCCGCCACAGGCAGAGAAATCGGGAGAGATCTCTGTTCTGTGGCCTCAGAGGGCAGTTCCATATACCGTGATTTTATGCATGTGAAGCTAAACCATTTTACTAATACGATTACCCCCGTCGAACTTGAAAGCAAGCCGGGGATACGTAAGACAACAATGCACGCTGCCACGGACGCAGCCGAAAATCAATATTTTTATTTTGTATATATATAATATATGCACAACTTTATTCTTGTGTTTTATAAATTTTTTAAAAAAACTAACTGACTCTATTTACATTGCAAAAAAATATTCAACTAAATTTACATTGCAAAAAAATATTCAACTAAATTTACATTGCAAAATATTTAGTAAAAACGTTAATACTTTCTTAATTATATATATTTATTAAATTCATTCATCTTATATCTTTAGAATGCTCCCAGGTAAAATTAAATAAAAAAATATTATTATATAAATATTAATTTATTGAGAATTAATTATATTAACTCATTAGCAATAATAATAATAATAATAATGATAATAAATTTTCTAGCATCTTTAACACTTTGTTTTGTAACAGAGAAAAAAATAATTATAATAATAATAATAATAAATTGAATTAAATGGAATGAAAAATAATTAAATAACAATAATAATGATGAAAATAATAATATAAAATTCCAAATTAAAATTTGATCATCCATTAAGTAGATCCGCTAATGGATCATCATTTGTTGTTGATATTGATTTAGTTTTTGCCTTTTGTATGTTTTTCTTATTGATTTTATTTGTCGTAGATACTTGTTCTGTTTGAACTAATGATGGCGTTTTACCTGCAAGGAAGAAACATAATTAACCCGAAAAAAACAGTAAAGATTAATTTCATTTCATTTGTACCTGATGGTTTTATCGTTGCTGTTGTTCTTGGTGTAAAAATATCATCAAAATTATCCTCATCATCGGATTCACCAAATAAATTCGTTTTCTTTTTGACATCGACTGATGGCTTCTTCACTATATTATCCTTTGTGGTATTTTCCGATGATTTTTTTGGCACTTTTTTCGTATTGTTATCACCACCACCACCAAATAAACTGTCATCTTCATCATCCTCATCATCGAATAAACTCTTTTTCTTTGCTTTTTCATTTACTGTAGTTTTACTGACAATGCTGCTACTACTCGTTACTGGCTTTTTACTAAACAAATCATCATCCTCATCATTGCTGCTGTCAAACAAAGATGATTTTCCTTTTTTACTGGATGCATCAGAATGTTTTTCCACAATATTTTTCGTTTCCGCGTCAGCCAATTGATTAGCTATACTAATTTTAGACTTTTCATGGCTTTGACGTTTCGCCTCTTTATCCTTTGCTTCTTGTTGCTCCTTGGCTAAAGCCAAACGTTTTTCTTCCATCAATTTTTTATTCTCTTCCTCAGCAAATAATGCCAAGATTTTCTCATCCTTTATACAAAGTTCATTTATATTATTCGCATTCGAATCAATAACTTCTTTCTGCGGTGGTGATACTTCAGCAGTAGCAGCCTTTTTACTAACTAAATCATCTGATTCCGTAACAAATGTATCATCATCAAGAAAATTCTTATTTAAATCACTATCAATTGTTAATAAAGATTTACGATAATTCTCTTCACGGCCACGTCTGGTCGATGGTCTACGTTTTACTTGAATTTTTATTCGATTTTTATTTAAATGATTTAATTTACCCGGATCCTCATTATTATTATTATTTGTGGCATCATCATCATCATTGTTATTCGTATACTTTGGACTAGAAATAATTGATACATCTCTCTGTGCATCAGCATCTGTATTTTCAATGGGACTATTATCAGAAAGATTATTAATATTATTAACTTTTGGTATTTTCGCACCCGGCAATAATGCCGCCACATTTATATTCAAATTATTATTTTTATTTAATTTTTTCGTTAAACGTTTTGGCGGCGTTAAATTTTTATCAGCGCTGTGAGATGTATCAGGAGATTTTATCGTTGCTTCCTGTATTAAATCAGCAACGCTACGTTTTTTCACATTATCGAGAATGGGTGTTGGTGATGATACTGCAGTAACAATGCTCGATGGCTGTTGTTTAAATAAATTTAATTTTTCTTTAAAATTATTATTTATACTGAGATTATCCGTAACATCTTTAATTTTTCCTAAATCTTCTGGTGGTATTTCTAAAAGACTAGCATTCTCATCAATAAGCGATGAGGGTTCATCGTCAAATAATTTTACATCAGATACTGCTGGTGGAATAAATGTATCAGCAAAATCATTATAATAAATATTACGATTTGTTTTGATAACATCTTTCGCTGGTTCAGCAATTAAAGTTTTCTCCTCTTTATCGAAATTATAATCTGCATCACTGAACAGTGATGCTGATTGTCTACTTGTTGTTGTTTTTAAGGCACTGGAAATTCCATTATTATTGTTAAGCAGCGACGAAATAAATTGATTATCAAATTCTGGATCTGGTGGTGGCTCATTATCGATAAATATCGATTGCATATTATTTAGAAAATCGTTTTTATTTATATTAATACTTTTATCATTTTCATCATCGTCCGGATAAGAATTATCATCCTCATCCGCTATATCTTCATTTACGTCGAATGGTGGCGGTTGGTCATTACCAAATAGACTCGATAAATTTGTCTTCGTTGCATTCAATTTAGGCACTATAGTTTCGTCAGAAGTATTTTTTTTTGTAAATAATTCATCAAAATCATCTTCTGGTGGCTCATCAAAGTCTAAATTAAATATTAAAGTGGATTTATCTAATGGTTTTTCCTTATTTGCATCAATTATTGTTGAGATTTCTGCTTCTGCAACTGGATTTTTACTAATTACACTTTCTTCCTCTATACCTTGCTCTACTTTTGCTTCTTTAATTATGTTTGATGGACTAAATAGATCATCTGCAGTATCATTATCTGATGGTGGATCATCCAAGAATGATATATACTTTTGTTTTGACTTTTGTTTTGTTGGCGGCTGTTTTGCTGCATCAGTTTCTCGCTTTAAACTTATTTTATCCGCTGCCTTGGCTTTGATGCTGGTTGGATCAACCTTTTTAAAAATACTATTGAAATCATCGCCATCGTCCTCTAACAGTACAGTGTCTACATCAACTTTTGGTTTGATAATTTCTTCTATCTTGTCATCACTAGGTGGAAATAATTCTTCTGTAGATTTTACAATATTCTCATCGGCAGGCTTCGTTAGTGTATTTTTGCTTATAATTTTTGTTATTTTTGAACCAAAAAGATCATCAGAGTCTTCATCCTCTGCTTTACCTATAGTATTTGTATTTTTTACTTTTTTATCTGAATTTAAAATATCATTGGCTTCAAAAAGATTTTCCTGCTTCTTCGCTGTATTTTTATTTTCAAAAATATCATCAGAATTATTTTTAACCATTGCTTTATTGCTATCCACAGAAGTTGCTTGCGGTTTGGTAACTTTTTCAACTATTTTCGCAGTTTTATTACCAAAAATATCATCATCATCATCATCTAAATCTTCAAACAGACTCTTCACTTTTGGCGTTTCTGTTTTCATAATTTTCTTCACAGCCCCTGTAGCAATATTCTTCTTTTCTTTACTCGTATCATCATGTTTTACAAGAGTCTCCGTGACTTTCTTATCCTGTTTAAAGATTTTATCAAAATCGTCTTCATCTTCATCAGCAAATAAATTCTTAAATTTATTTATTGTTTGTTGTTCCGTAATTTTCTTATTTTTTGTTGAATCAAAAAGGAAATCATCATCGTCTATAATATTTTCGACAGTTGAAGTGGCAGGAAGAGCAGCTGCACCAGTTGCAGCTAAATCATCGTCTTCGTCATCATCGAAAATTGATTTTTTAATCCCTTTTCGCTTAGTACTAGACGCTACTATAGATTTACTCAAAGTATCGTCATCATTATCCAGAAACGATTTGAATGGCGGTTTGTTACTTTTATCTCGATTGCCACTGGGAACCACTTCTGCTTTCCCTTTAGTTAATAAATCATCAAAATCATCATCTAAATCATCGAATAGATTTATAATTTTTTTTCCAGATGACGAGGGTTGATCCTTTTTCACGTGACCACCGATGGGTAATTTCTTTGATAAAAAATCCGGTTCTGGTGGTTCATCATCAAATAAATTCACAGTTTTTCGTTCAGCATTCGTACTCTGTTGCTTCGTAAAGTATTCATTTGGTTTATTTTTATTATTCGGCTTGAAATCTAAATGATCGTCACTAAATTGATTTTGATCAGAATCTGATTCTGTATCAAATAATCCGTGTTTTTTCTGTGATTTTTTAAGAATATTTTTCTCCACTGGAATTGCATAATTATCTTCAGGTGGTTCTTCCGAAAATATATTTGTATTAATTGTTGGCGCCTTGGCAGTATTACTAGTGACTGGAAGAACTTGAACACGTTTTCGCTGTATATCCGAAGCTTGAAAGTTTTTCACAGACGATACATTTGAAGACACATCATTGTTATCCTCATCATTATCATCTACATTATAATCATCATTATCATCATCGGAAGATGGGTGAAATACATTTGGTTTAACCTCAGTTATCGGTTGACGGAGACCCCATATTGAACCACCTTCGGAACCCGATATTGTTTGATCATTACTCGGCGTTAATGATATATTATCACCAGACGATTCACTATACTGTTCCTTATCCTCTGGTTCTGAATCATTATCAGAATCAACTAAACCTAAAAAATAATTTATTTATTAATTAAATTACTTGTGCATAAAAAAAACGAAGAAGCGTATTACTAACCAACATGCCACTTTTCTTTCCACTCATCTGAACCGATTATAAATGGCACTGGACGATCTTGATATGGATTCTTAAGTCTATATATAAAACTGTAATAAAAAACTTTTATTAATCAAAAACTATTACAAAAAAATACAAAATATAATTACTTATTATTTTCTATTTCCATTTCATTACTATCATTTGACGTTTCCTCAATATCAGTATCACTATCATCTAATTTTAAGGGCACTTTTTCACAGAAATTATTCATAAAATTTATGGTATTTTCAATTGTTAAGTTTAATGCATCTTTTGAATCAATTAATTTTGGTTTTTCCTTGTAAAAAAATAAAAATATATATAATAATTTTCATAAATTTAATGTAAAATCAAGGATTTTCTAACTTCTTCATCATCATCACAATTGCCAGTATTGGTAAATGTCTCATCGTCATCATCATCATAGACACGATTTTCAACAAATTGCTCATGTTGTAATGCATTAAATTGATTAACTGTATTACCAAATGCAATATTACAATCATCTAAATCTAATAACATATTATTTATATTTGTTGTCGTTGTTGTACATCTGGTTTCAAGATTCTAGAAAATTGCGAAAAAAAAAGACAAAAAAATTAAAGATTATCAATAATCGTAATACAATGTGTATACATTCCGGCGTAATAAATAAAATAAAATTATTTATTTTTAATTTAATGTTTAATAAAAATAATAATAAAATAATTTTCAAAAAATTAATTAAGCGTGATGAGAAAACTAGTTTATAAATTATTATTATTTATTTATTTATTTTTTTGCATTAACTGTAGTATTTTTATCTTATGATTTTATCAGTGAATTTGATGAACAGAAAAAAAGAAGAAAAATTAACAACTAATAACTGCGAAATGTAATAAAAACAATTTAGAAAAACTACAGAAAAAATGATAAAGAAATGTTATTTTTTTTTTAATATTAAATTAAAAAAGTAATAAATAATGAAATAAATAAATAAATAAAATGAATAAACTAATTTAAATATGAGGTTAATGTAATGGTTTTGTTTTTTTTTTCTTTTTCATTTTACTACATTTGACGGTATTTGATTTTTGCTTATTTATATTTTATACGTAATTATTATTTGTTCTTATTATCCGAATTATATTTTCAATGCACGTTTAATTAATTTAAATCACAAATAGAAGAGAATTGACGTGGACAGTATTAAGTACTTGAAATTACCTTTGCCATATTTTCCATTAATTGTAATAATTTACCATCACCTTCCAGTGACCATGTGCTGGCATTTTGTCGTATTTCTTCAGGACCCCAAGATGCCTTTAAACAATAAATATTTTATTATTAAAACATTTATTTTAATAAACTACAGTACAACAAAAACTCACCATTTTCACAAGTAATTAATTTCACTTAACAATAATATATATTATCTAAACATTTAATTGATTTTATTATTATAAAAATATTTATATACAATTTCAATTAAATAACAAAAGAAGATAAAAACAAAATTAATTAAATTTTAATGCACAAATTTTTGACAGTAGTTGTTGCTATTAGTAGGTTCTCTTATAAATTGATAAATGTCAGTAGAATGAGCATAAAACAATAATAATCCACTGAACGTTAAATGTAAATACAGAGAGGGTAATTTATTTTCATCTATCAGCTGTTTTAGAAAAATAGTGGGAAATTTTATTTATTTATTCATTTTTTTTTTTAATAAAAAGGTAAACAATAACAAGGCGGAGCTTAATGCCATGTGCTGACATTTTTGTTTATCTTATTACAAACTTTTTTTTTACGATACTTTTCCCGTACTCATTCATAAATCAATTATTTAATTAAAATTTTATAAAAACAATATTTGTTTATTATATTTTTACACATATTTTCTTTTTATATAATTATATATATTTTATTATTTCAATTGTTTTACATATATTTTCTTATTATTTTTTGTGTTCAGTTTATATATTCAATTAATTAAATTTGTATTCATTTAATATTCACAATAATTGTAAATCATTAAATTAAGGGGAAAAAATTATTAACAAAAATAATAATAATAATAAAAATTAATTAATAAAGGAATTGTAATGTAATGAAATTCAATTTTAAAATCAGAATAAAAATAAATAGAAAATCCATTTGCGCGCATTCATTTATGTCCTTTTTGTTCCCTTTAAATTGGAGAAAAAAAGTTTAAAAGAAATCTCATCACTCTCCTGTTACTTTATTGGGGAAAATTTAGAAACAATAAAAGGGAAATTTTTCGCGAATTTGTTGTTTTTACTTTAATTGCTAAAAATTCATCTAAATTAAAATAGAAATAATTCATAAAAAAAGTTTATTTCAGTTAATTATAAATATAATTGTTAATTCATAATAAATAATTCCATTAAAGATTCAATAAAAAATATATAATAAAATAAAGAGAGAGAGAGAAAGAGGAAAATTTGATCGGCTATTAATTAATTAATGATAAAAAAAAATTAATCAATTTTCATACTTCACGTGTGTTGTTTTTAATTGATTTAAAAAATAGGACACACGAATGAAATTCAATTATTTTGATAACATTTATAATTAAATAAATAAATAAACATTAAATGTTTACTTAAAATGGTCATATAACAGAGAGGACGACGACGACACTAAATACAATGATTAGAAGATAATTTTAATAAATTTAATATATTTTTTTGGAAGTTATTAATTCATTTAAAAAAGAGAAAAATAAATAATTCTTTTATAATTAAACTAATTATAATTAATTATATTTTTTATTAATTATTTAATAAAATTTCTTTCTGAATTCTCTTGTATACTCAAGTTAAAGTTAGAGTTAATCAATTGGGGATTTTTATTTTTGGTTTTAAATTATTCGCTCTTGGTTTTTCTAAATTCTTTTTTTATGAAAATGTCGTCATTGGGATTTTATTAAATTCATTCTTACTGTTGGTGTTGGTGGTGATGATGATGATGATGATGCTGCTGATGATTCTGTGATGGTTGCTGTTGTTGTTGTTGATGAAGATTACGATTATGCATTTGTTGTTGCTGCTGATGATGTTGCTGTTGTTGCTGGTTACTTGACGCTCCGGAAGGAGATGGTGCCCATCTTCGTGGCCCGTCCATCCAAATGTTACTCAACGATGTAAACGGATCAAATTGTGGCAATAGATGATTTGGATCGTTATTAGTATTGCTACGGTTGTTATTATTATTGTTGTTATGATTATTCATTGCTCCTCCATTAGTTATTATACCAGGTGGTGTCCTCACATTTGTCATAGTAGACCAATGTTGTTGTTGCTGCTGCTGTTGGGGATGCAATTGCTGGTGTAGCTGTTTTGATGGTTGCTGATGCTGCTGCTGCTGATTATTATTATTATGGTTAAGATGCTGTTGCGAAATACGTGGCGGCGAGACTGCATATGTAGGCGGAGATGGTGATGCAGTATATGAATTTGGTGACATCCAGAAATCATTGTTCCAACCATTTAATTGAAAATTATCCGCATTGTCGTTACATTGAGTTAATATGTTATATAGTTGAGCAATTGGGTCATCTTGCTGTTGTTGCAGTTTTATTTGTTGTTGCTGCTGCTGTTGCAACTGCAATTTTTGGTTTTGCAATTGTTGTAGTTGCTGCTGCTGCTGTTGATGCAAAGTATCAACAAGAAAATTATCAAAATAACTCTGTCCACCAACAAGATCAACAGCATTTTCTATTGTTCCACGATTATTAGCCATATTACTATTCTTGATTTTTATTTGTTGTCCAAAATTATCATTAGAATTATTATAAAGATTTGATGTGCTTCCAGTTGAGTTGGCTCCTAAATTTCCGGATGGTAAAGTTTGGTTATTGTTGCTGCTGCTGATTAAATTTGTATTGTTGGCTGAATTGTTAGCGGTATTAAATTGAGGAAAACCAGCGGAAAAGAAACTATGTGCATTATCAATTAACTGATTAGTTGTCGATGATAGAGGAGAAAATTGTGGTGTCGGTCGCGATATTGTTTGTTGAGAGACACACAGTGGTTCCCAGACAGGAGTAGACGATGGTGATTTTTTAGTTCCTATTGGACCCAAGTCCATGCTTGACCGCATATTTTCTATGAGATCATCTAACATTTGGTATCTCTCGATGGTATCCTCAGTTGTTAAATTGTTCACATTATTGTTGGTATTATAATTTAAGTCTGACATTAAATTTTTTCGTACACCACTGTTGCTATTATTTAATGCGGAAGTAGCACATTCACGAATTGTATTGCTTTCACTTGGTTGTGGTTGTTGCGGTTGCGGTGGTTGCTGTTGCTGCTGTTGTTGCTGTTGATTATGCTGCTCCATTTGGCTCGATTGTAACTTTTCGACGATTTTGTTTGGTTTTGAAGATGATGAAGCAACTGTTCCTGCAGCAATAACTGCTTCGTTCAGTGGAAATTCATTAACAGAACTTGGTGTTGTATTCTGAGCCACAACGAAACTAAACGAAGCTCGATTATTATTCCATGCATTATTAGGTGATGTAGCTAGTGGTGACGTCAATGAAGAAGTCATAGGACCAAAACATTCCGAACTTGATGTAGCCGCTGTAACATTTGGCAACGGAGCAGCAAATTGAAAAGCCGTTCCCTTAAATGATTGTTGCGAATGTAATGCTTGCTGCTGTTGTTGCTGATGATTTTTTCCCTGCTTCGATTTATTTGAATTAGCGTTACTGCTATTGTTACCCTTTTGTCGTTCTCGACCTGGTGTTTTACCGTGTTTCTTGACAGATGTTGATGAAAAAGAATTATATTCACTTGTAGGCGAACCATCAATCTAGATATAATAAAAATTAATAAGAAATAACTCTCAATAGATAAATATACCATAATTGCAAATACCTTTGTTCTGTCTGGAGTTATGGAATCTTTATTTTTGCTCTTATTCAATGTAATCCCTAAATTTATTGTTGCAAAGTTAGTATCTGACGCTGAATCCTCGTTTACTACTTCAGAATAATTTCCAGACTTTCTTTTATTTTTCGGCAATGAATCTGCATTGGTCGGTGTCGTTGATAAACTCAATGCTACTGACTTAATTGCAGCAGGCACAATATTTGATGACTGATCACTGCTACTATTGGTACCGGATATTTTCGAATTTTTCACATTTTCATTTAGCATCTCATCGACTTGACAACAGTAATTTGTAGGCAGACTTTTTGTCTTCTTTATTGAAGTTTTATGCTGTTTTAACTGTTGTTGTAAATGGAGTTTATTTTGTTTATACGCTGAGGTTTTATTACTTGATGATGAACTGGATGAAGACGATGATACAGATGATGATGATGTAGAACACGCCGATGAATGAGATGAGAGTTGGAAAGACGATGACGATGATGAGGAGGACGAAGATGATGATGGCGTCGGAGATACAACCGGTGGTGCCGTCAATTTTGATAATGCTGCTTTTGTTATTACTTGTTGCACATTATTAGTTTGATTTTGATTTTTATTTGAATTTCCATTAGTTTTTGGTGCCGTTACTGGTTGTACTCCAGTTGTCGCCGTATAACTACTATGACGATTCTTTTTATTACTATTATTACTCTCACTACTATTATCACAATTATTATTATCCATAGATGTTACCGTTGATACGGCTGTATTATTCACTTCCACATTATTATCCCCGGTTATTATTTTATAATTATCTTTTAAGGTTTTCTTCTTTATATTTGGTATTTGTTGTTTAGCTGTTGATACTGCATGAATTGTTTGTTGCTGTATATTTAATACGGTTGGTGTTGGTGATGCTGCTGCTATTGGATAACTATGTCGATTCTTTTTATTATCATTATCAATATTAATATCAGTTGATGAAACTGTTCCAGATAATACAGTAGCCGCTGCTGCTGTCGATAATATTGTTGGATTTAAATTCCTTATTTTACCAGAATCAGAATTATTTTTACCATTTAAAAAATTTGTTGTGGTCGTCGCTAATGTATTCACACCAATTGTTGATGTTGCCTTTTTTGGCGGAGTCTTATTTATTTCCGTAATATTTGCTGTTGTTTTATTCTCATTTATTAATTTATTTGTTGGCGATACATCGGTTGCTGTTTGCCACGGAGATTTTTTATTGAAATTATTATGGTTGTTATTAAATGAAAAAATATTATTATTACTATTATTAGTGAAAATATTATTACAATTACCACTGTTATTGGTGGAACTACTATTGCTATTTATATTTGTATTATTTGGTGACAAATCAACTTGTGATAATACCGATGCACCATTGCTCATACGTTTACCAGATTTTTTACGATTTGTTAATGTTGTTCCTGAATTATTTGCATTTCTATGACTAAAATTATTGGCTGTTGTTGTTGATAATGGCACTGTTGATGTTGCAAATGTTGTTATCGCTGGACCAACATTTGTTGCAACAAGTGTCGCTGTTGTTGTTACCGTTGAACCTGTATGTATTGATGTTGTCGTCGCGGCACCAACTGTATCCTCATTAAATGTTGTCTTTAAATTAATTCTTCTTAAATCAAGCGGTGGCTGTATTGGTCCACGATGATGTCTTAATAAATTTTGTTCATGATCTTTTAAAACTTTTTCCGAATCTAAATATGCAGCCAATAAAACACAAAAGAATGATAAAAAAAGTAATGTAGCTGTGACATTTTTAAATAATGATTCCCAATGCGGACGTTGTATTGTTCTACCACACTGTCCCAATGCATACGATGGCACCGTACTCAATAATGTGTAATTAATTTTAAAACCAATATTTGTATCAAATTCCAAAAGTTGGGTTATCCGCGCCAATGTAAAATCTGGAGTAAAACCAATATCAATTTTCTTCGAACTATTTGGTAATAATTCAAATTTACTACAGTCCATTATTTTAAAACCGTATCCCTCACATAATTTATCACCAATGCGCATAGCATTTATTCGGATTGGTAATTCACCAGTATTACGTGCAGTAAATGAACGCTTCTCTGTTATTATATTTATATTACTATTTAAATTATTATTATTATTTGTATTAGAATTCTCTTTATCACAATCATTTAAATGTTTATCAGTTATTTCAAATAGTAATGGAGTCTGTGAACCAGGTCTACGATTACCAAATTTAAATTGGGGCACAACAGCCTTACTTATTAACCATACAGCCTCAATTATTGTTAAATTATTTCTTATATATAAAATTGTTGTGTAGGTGCCCGGTTTTGTTGCACGAAATAATATTGGTATTTTTGTTGTGCCCCGTCCAACAATACGATCTGTATATCTATTATAATTATACTCTGTTAAACTATCATTTGATTCATTATAATCAGCTAAAAATTTATATGTATTATTATAATTATTCAATGTACACGATTTACATGTGTCCATAACTTCTGTTGGAAAATTTGGTATATTACTGCCATGCACAATATTATCATGTATTATATATTGTAATATAAGTGCCTGATCAGATGGATTTGTTATTGATATAAATGCAACAAATTCATTATTCACCTGTATTAATGGTAAATTTATAATACCTTTACCAATTAAACGGGGCCATATAAAATTTATATTTGCACTAAATTCATATAAACGTATTTGATTTGTTATCAAATTGAATGGTATCTTTTTTATTGAATTTTTCATTTTATTATATTCATGAATATGATGTGTTATCATTTGATAATCATCAGAATTATCTAATAGATTTCTGGATGTAACAGGACGCCACTGTTTAATACCTGTATAACAATATTGATTACATATAACTTTCGGATCAAAATCTAATTGTCCAATTGTTTGTATTGTATTTGGTAATATTTCTGGTAATTGAAAATTATTATTATCATCATTTGTTATTATATTTATATCATAATTAAGATTTTTTATATATTCATTATTTATATTTAGTTCATGATAATATGGTATACCGCTCAGATCAACATTAATACCTTCAACTTTTATTTTCTTCATAAATGTTGAGTGGGCGGTTAAATTTACTGAGCAAGCTTTTTCCTAAAAAAAAAAATCAATAAAAGAAAATAATTATTAATTTATATAATAAATAATAATAATAATAATAATCACAAAATTATAGCCAAAACTTAAATTTAAATCTGAATTATATACAATTTTTTTTTCCTCTTCGTCGTTGTTATTGTTAAATAATCATAAATAAAATTAGCACATTTAATTAACGATAAAACGGTATA
The DNA here is from genome assembly GCA_963942525.1 of Ptychoptera contaminata. Classification (NCBI taxonomy): domain Eukaryota; kingdom Metazoa; phylum Arthropoda; class Insecta; order Diptera; family Ptychopteridae; genus Ptychoptera; species Ptychoptera contaminata. The sequence goes on along the minus strand of OZ012638.1, from coordinate 34,608,055 downwards.
TAGACGACGAATTATATATAATTTTAATTTATAAATTTATTAAAAAAAATACCTAATATTAAACTTTTTACTAAATACAAATTTTAAAAGATTTTTACAGATTTATGTAAGGATTTATTACTTTTATTTCATTCAACGATAAAAAATAAAATAAAATTAATTAAATTATATATAGCGCGTAGAATGATAAACAAATAACTAAAATTTATTAAATAATTATTTATCACAACATACGTATGTGCAGAGCAAAAAAAAAAACGTATGTTAATAATCTTATCACTATGCATTTTATTTTACTTTTTAGAATTAAAATTAAAATCAAAAATAATTTCAATAGAATTTCGTTACTCATTATGATAGATAATAAATCATAATTTTTTTTAATTAATTTATTTTTATTGATTAAATATACCTTTATCAAAATTTATATTTTAATTAAATTTAATTTCAATTAAATTTCGTCTAGATATTTGTCTATTATTCAGTGCAAGCAGTTAGATAACTTTAATTCGCGATTAATTAATTAATTAAAGAAAAGTAACAAAAAAAAAAAAAAGAAAAGAAAATGAATAACACTTACCGGAAAACAATCCATAAAATTTAATAAATCATTTTTCAATTCAAAACGTCCACTCGCAATTGTAAATTTAATCATTGTATTTATCTCCTCATAATTTGTATTTAATATAAAATTACCATAATATTGGCCAATTGTATTTGATTTAATTGTTATCTGATAAATAAGCCAATTTTTCTCAATTATTTTATTACAATAATATAAATTATATAAATTTAAGTATTTATTACAGCCACGTAATATAATTGTTAATTGTATATTATTATTACTATTTATAATTGTACCATGCCAATTAATTATATCAATTGTAATTGGATTATTATTATAAAAACCAATATAAATATCTTGGGATTGTTGTAATTGTAATATACCAAAATTTATAATTTTCTCATCAATTTGTTGTCGTATAAATTGATTATGATGTTGCTGTTGTTGTTGCGGTGGATGTAATTCATGTTGTTGATTTATATTAAAATTAATTGGTACAATACGTTTTAATTTACCATTATAATTATGTATTGGTATTATAAATGTTGTTACATTTGTTATTAATTTTATATTTGTTTTTATTAAATAATCATTATCTTCTTCATCATCCTCATCATTAGTATTATCAACATAATTATTATTATTATTATTATTACCACTTGTATTATCATCATTTATTGTTTTATCAACATTATTACCTTCAAAATCATAATTATCATCATCATCAGTTGCAGTACTAGTAGTAGTAGCAACATTATTTTTATTCTCCTCATCAACATTATCATCTTCTTTAACATAATAATCTTTATCAACATAAGAATAATCATCCTCATCATTATTTATATTTGTATTATAAAATTCTATTAATGCTGTATGATTATAAATTATTTTAAATAAATTACATACATCACCTGGTTGCATAATTATTCTTTTAAAATTAATTAATTTAAATATACCACTTTTTTTCAATTGTTTATCAATTGTTATATTTATTATTGATAATGGCACATTATAATTATTCTTTATATTAAATTCATTTATTATCTCATTATTATTACTATTTAATTTTGTATTATAATGAAATTTTGTCTGATTACTATTATATTCAATTGAACCATTTATTAATTGTGCAAAATATGGTATTTTATAATAATTTAATATAAATTTATTACTTATTAAATTTGTGCATATAATTATGTGTCCATTAATTAAATATTTATTCTCATTATATTTATTTAATAAATTTATATTTAATTTGTTAAAATTTATATTGATTAAAAAATTTATACCATTTATTGTATTTAAATTATTTTTTAATGTTTTTATAATATCAATTTTTATATAATTTTCAATATTTTTAATAATTGTTGTTGATGATGTCGATGCTGATGTATCTGTTGATGATGTTATTGTTAAATTCTTAAATTCATATAAATTTTTACCGGAGTTAATTAAATTGAATATATATTTTTGACTTTTATCCTTTATACCGATAATACCAAAATTCATAAGCGGAACCTTTGAGTATATACCGGTATGACTGAATATTTCCACCTCAATTGGTACAACGAGTATTCGTTCATTTAATAATGGATCATTACCATTTATTTTTATGCGAACATATGCTGTATGATTGCCAGGTGTTTTTGCTGTAAATTTAACACGGATTATTGGTTTCGTTGAAAATGGCGGTATTTCCCATAATACTTGTGGACCTTCTTGTCCGCCACTAGGTAATTCCAATTGAAATTGTCCACCGCTGCTGTACACCTCGACAATTTGCAATGTTGTATTGTGAGGATTATACATAAAGATTTCCGGTGTCAAAGTTGCATTGAGCGGTGCACTTAACCCAACTAATGGCGTTAGACGGTACGGACACTCAATGCCTTCACCTTTAACACTGTATCGCAACAGGCCAAACGATGTATGCACAATCAATGAACCGTGCACGATACCCTGTTGCCGGGGTAAAAATACAACATTAAATGTTGTATTGCCGAGTGGCGGTATTACTTTGTCAACAAAAAATGAACTGTAAAAGTCGGGCGTACTGCCCGATATTGATTCTAAATAAACACTACGATTTATATGCTTATTATATAATGTGACAATTTTACTAAATGGATCACCAACGGGATGTTGTAAAAAATCTAATAATTTCGGTTGAAAATTTAAATTTATAATATCCTGATAATTATTATCGGAGGACAATACTAAATTTTCCACCATTAATTTTGTTGAATGTAAATGATGATGATCATTTAGATGATTTGTTTTATCATTTTTTGATGCTGCCGATGCAGATACAGCTGCTGCTGCTGCTCCGGCTGCATTTGTTGACGACGTTGCTCCTGTTGTTGTCGTCGCCGTCGTAGTTGTTGTATATGTATCAACAAACACCCCCAAACCATTTGTAATTAATAAAAATATAATTATATTTTCAAAGCCCATATTTCTAATAACTACTCTGCTGTCACATTTCATTACTAAACAATTGGTAATTTTAACTTCCTTTACTCCCCAGCTGCTTTATTTGCTTTCTTCTTCCTTTAATTTATTATTTTTTTCTTCTTTATCTCAATTTAACTACCACATAGTTTAATCCTTTTTTATTTTTGTATTAACACACAAAAACTTCTTTTCACAATAATTAATTTGTTGCTTTCACCCGAATAAAAGCAAATTAAATACAATAAAATAAAATAAAATTTAAATTCCCTTATTTTTGTATTATTATATTTTTTTTTCGCATAAGTGAGATACTAGAAATCACACACAAATGAAATGCACAATGCAAATTAAATAAGTAAATAACAGCAAAAAAAAAAAAAAAAAAAAAATTCTAAATAAATAAAAATAAACGAAAATTAATTTAAATGTGAAAAAATATAATTTAATTTTATTTTTAATTTTTTTATCTTTAAGTAACTTTGACTTTGTTTTTTTTTTTTTATTTATTTATATTTTTTTTTGGTCAATGATAATCTTGCATCACACACGAAAAATATTATAGATTAATTAACATTTAGCAACACAGAAAAAAATAATAAATAATAATAAATAAATATAAAAAAATGAGGAATAAAACTTAAGAAAAACTTAATTGTTTTTTTTCTTTTTTATTATTATTATTATTTTTCACTTAATTTTCTTCTAATAAATCTTTTTTTTTATTTTGTTCCTTCTGTGTGTCTTTTTTTTTATTTTAATTTTTCTTCTTTTCTTTTCAATAAAATACAACGAAAATAAAAATAAAATAATAATATTTGTATATAGAATAAAAATTATCACACGATGATGTACTTAAAATAAAATTAAAAAAAAAAAAAACTTCAAATCAATTTTTAATAGATAGTATTCACAATATTAAGTATTTTATGGAAAAATTATTGTGATTGAGTTTTTGCTTTTTTTTTCTCAAACAAAAATGACTGCGAATGACAGCTGCGCAATTATTTTTTTTTTGTTTTTTTCCACATTTGCATATTGTGGGTATTATTTTTATTTCCTTGACAAATAAAAAACTATGCCATCTATTGGAAAATTTAAATAAACGTTTTAATTTTTTTTTTGCATTAAAATATATTTTTAATTATAAAATGTACATTTTTTTGTTTTATTTAATTTATTTTAATTATATAATTATGTGTCACCCTTCTCTTTATAAGCAATAATATTCTTTTCAATTAAATCTGGAATCTCTACGGCTAACCATGGTGCTAACTAAAAATCAGAATTCATAATTTTTTGTTATTTTTGATTTAAAATAAATTAACTTACACCTAATGCCATGGCATGTGCAATACCGAATCGTGGTACATTACGTGCCCACAAAGGTTTAAAATGATCTGTTAAACAAATTTTACCACCACGATACATTTTTGCTGTTTTTCCATCTAGTTCAGGCAATGCAATTTCCGGTGCTGTTGTTGGATACATTACCGGAATCTTAAATAAAACTTTTATTTAATAAAATTCCTTTTTATTTACCAAATTATAACAAAACTTACATCAAATTCAACATCAAACTCATATTTTAGTAAATTGTGCATGTACCAGCATTTACCAAACCACTTTGTACCTTCCTTATTCGATTCTAATCGAAACCAATCACTGCCTGTTTCTTTATTATTTTGTACATACTAAAAATAAATAAATCTTAAAAAATAAAGAAAAAGAAACCTAATGTTTAACTTAAGAAATTACCTTAATCAATGCTTGGTATTCTTCTTTTAATCTTTGCACCCACAAATCCTTTTCCCTAGGTCCAGCCTTTGTCTTTAACAACGGAATATTACTTAGGGTTTTTTTTGTTCCTTCATCAACCATTTTTCACTTATTATTTATTAATTAATTACTTGAATAACTAACCACTATGTTACTGTTAAACAATTAACGTGTCATGTAAATGAAAACCATTTATAAACATTGAAAATGTCAAAAGTTGTTGGACGAAAAAAAACTTTCACAAATAGGAAAATTTTATCCAGAAAATATGCGAAAAGAAAACTGACCGAACTAAAATAGCCACTCTTGCGGAATTAAAATTAACTACGATGACGTTTAAATTTTTTCTTTTTTATCACAATTTGATGGTGTGCAAATTGTCAAAAAATTCTTGTTTTGTTTATTTAATTTTCTGTGTTTATTAGAACTTTATTATATAATTCACACAAGGCATAATAAAGCAATTTAATTTATAGTATATGTAAATAAATAACAGGGAATAAAATGCCTTCCTTAGCAGCTCCAAGGGGTCAAAAAAAGTGGGTGCTTTTACCACGTGGAAAACCACTATACGAAGGTTCTGCCAAATTGGAAATAATTTTATTTTCAAAAATAAATCTTAAAAAATGCTTCTTTATTTTGTAGATAGTAGTAGCTTTGGTACAAGAATGCTTACAAAAATGGGCTGGTCACAGGGTAAAGGTTTAGGTGCCAATGAGGATGGAAGCCAAAATTTTATTCAAGTGAAATACAAAAATGACGTTGGTGGCATCGGTTTTGAACATCGTGATGATCAATGGACAGAGCATGAAAGTGTTTTCAATTCTTTATTACAAAAATTATCAACGGATAAAACAGATAATTCAGAAACGATAACAGAAACTACACAAGATCCAAAATCAGCATTGAGTGGTGAATCATTGGAAGTGAAATCAAAACAATCACGAGCTAGAGTTCATTATCAAAAATTTACTCGTGGTAAAGACTTGACTAGATACAGTGAAAAAGATTTAGCAAATATTTTTGGTAAAAAAACATTAGGTGAAGACACTTCTGCTGCAAAAGAGTTACCATTTGGTATGTTTACAGAAAATGTGAACAATATGAAAGAAAATACGGCAGAAAGGTAAAATATATAATTCATGTGAAAAAGAAAAGCAAATAATAAAATTAATTTTTAGAGCCCAAGAGGAGTCATTTGGAATAACAACAATAAATACTGGAACCTCATTAAATGATTATTTTAAAGAGAAAATGGAAAAACGTAAACGGAAAAAAGAAGCACCTACAAGAGAGGATAACGATAATAATGGTCAAGAAATAGAAAATGAGACAAAAGTTAGTAAAAAGAAAAATAAGAAACAGAAAACGGTTGTTGAGGAAGAACCGGAAGAAACAATAGTTAACAAAAATGTAGAAATTGTGATTGAGGAGGAAATTGCGATAAAACATGCAAAGAAAAAGAGTAAAAAATCTAAAAAACAGAAAGAGGAACTTTTAGAAGAAATTGTAAGAGAGGAACCTATACCCATAATTGAAGAAATACAGCCAGAGATAATTAAAGTAAAAAAGTCAAAGAAAAAAAGTAAAAAATTAACAGAAGAAAAGGACTGTGAGGAAATAAGTGATGAAAATGTTAGTAAAATTGATAAAAAACAAAATAAACTATCAATTGAAAATTTAAACGATACAAATGCCATAGTTCCAGTTACTGAAGACAATACAACAGAACAAAAAGTCAAGAACAACAAAGGTACTGAAGAGGAAACAATGGACATCAACAAAATCAGTACAGATAATAATACAAATAAAACGATTATAACAATAAGTTGGTTTTTAAATGAGAAATTCCGTTACTTAGATGTTGACCAATTTGTGAATTCAAATTTAGGTAATATTGTTGGTTATGGCATTGATGATGATTTCGATATAAAGATTACACGGCGAGCACGCGATGACGAACGAATTAGTGAATTATGGGATAAAGCATTAAAGGAGAAATATAAGGATCATAAATGTAAAACTATAACAAAAATAATAAAACGAAATAAATTCTTTAAACGATCGCGTAATATACATTGTAAACGTAAGGAAACATTATTTAAATTTATGTAATTGTTTGATAAACCACAATATAAAAAATTCATTTTTATTATAATTTTATTGTCTTTTTTTGTATGAAATTCTGTATTGGTCTATACTTTATTTCAGTTTTTATTTTTATTTTTTTTTTGTTACTTTTATATATTACCTTATCACCGAAACATGTGTTTATATTTATAACGTCCCAATCCCACAGTGATATTATGGTTGAAAGTCAAAAGCTTCGTCGTTTATCGATTGAAAAATTGGATCGATAACTGCCTGGGGTAATACATTTATATCTTTACGGTTTGGATCTTCAATATTTGAACAACCGATTAAATTAACACGACAATCCCACTACAAAGAAATATTTTCATTTAATTTAATTATTTTTTTTAAAATAATTTATTAAAATAATAAAAATACCGAATATGATAAAATCTCCTGACGATAAGGATGCCACGCAACGTCACGTACAATATCTGAATGAGCATCAATCGTTTCAACAATATTTCCGGTTAAAATGTCATAAACTGTTTTTTAACAAAAAAGAAAAATTATTTTTTATTGCCAACAGATTAAATAGTAAAAATTACTTATAATTCTGCCAGTACTACATCCAGTGTAAATATAACGTTGGCCAGTTGTTTCCATCGGTGAAAAACGTGATCGTATTAAACTTTTCTGCACCCTATGGCCACGCACCGTTAATAAACTCGCATCTATTTCTTGTTTTTTATTATTATAATCTACGAAAAAAAATATTAATTAATCCTTGATTTTTTTAAAATCGAAATTGATCAACACTAAATTACATTTATTTGGTATTTTATGCCACCGGTAATCCCATCGCCTTATTGGTAAATGTTTTAATACAAACTCCTCATTCGATCGCGTTGAGAATGATCGTAAATCCCACAACTTAATACTTTGATCCTTTGAATTTGATAAAATATATCTTCCATCGTTTTTCGCGTCGATATGTATTATGCCATCTGTATGACCAACAAACACCCCAACTGGCTTTGGTGAATTTTCCGACATACACCGTATATCCCATATTTTTATAATACAATCATCACCGCCGGAGAATATAATATTTGACGTTTCATCAGTAAATCCAATTGAATTTATATCCATTTCTGGACTTCCATTGAACTAAACGATAAAATTAAATAATAAATTATTTATACGATGGAAAAATAAATAAATAAATTAAATAATAATAATAAATAAATTACTTGTTTTATTTCTGATCTGTGCGAACACGTGTTACCAATACCATCATAAACGTAGATACAAGAGTCACTAGAACAGCCAATAATTTTCTTCCCGCAATTTGATATTTCACAACTAAATATACAAAATCTAGTCGATTCAGATTTTAATGGTAAACGAATAATATCATTTTCCGGGCCATTTAAACGATGCAAATAAACTAAAATAACAAAAAAGAGCTTATATTAAAGAAAAATCAGGACATATATTTTTTTTTTGGAATACAAACAACAATCTGACCACGTTGCAAATACAAAAAAATCATTTTTGGGACTAATTGCAATGTCTAATATACTCCAACCAATATTGTCAGCCTGTAATGTATTTATTATTCTATAATCAGGATTTTTAGCATCACACACTTTAATCAGTCCACCTTAATAAGAAAAACGTGTTTATTTTTTTCTAAAAAACAAATGAATTTTTCCTCGTTACCTTGACTAGCTGCAATCATAATTTCGCCATTTTTCGATATTTCCCCACAAAAAACTTTTGTATCAAAATTTAATATTGTCTTTTGGCAATTATTTGGAACATTTAATGAATTATTAATTTTACGCTTTTCATAAATGTTTAAATATTCGGAACCACTTCTAACACCCTTCTGACGTTTTTCTAACATTTTTATCACCGATTGATTCCCTATAAATGGCTTTTTTATATTAAAACCGTTGCCACTTTCTTGTAGCGTTTTAAAATAAATTGGATTTTTCTATAACCAAATTTTTTTATCATTAGGATAATTCATATTTCAATTATAATTCAAGGTTTTACCTTAATATCATCCAAATTCGTTTTGAAATCAATATCAAGATTTATTTTCTCTTTTTTAATTGACGAGACATTTCCACTTTATGTTTAAAATAAAAATATATTAAATAATAATTTATAAATAAAAAAGATAAATTATAATTACTTGAAATAATATCTATCAATAATTCTAGCAACAAGTACAGCTGCATAATTTTCATTGACATCTTCAGCATCTGTTTCATCTTGATTAAAATCATTTTCATCCGAATCATCGTCATTCTCATCAACGAACGATTGTAAATTACCCATATTTAAAAATATTTTTATTAGTTACCTACTTTTATTTCTAAATATAATAAAATAATTAAGAATTTTTTTTTATTTAATTTAAATCCTAATTAAGATACCACAAATTGACATAAATAATTTTTTTATTTTGACTTTTCTATTATGTTTTGATGGTGAAATGCAAAATAAATCATTTAAATGGTCTTTAGGTATAAATTGAATCCACTGAACTTAAATGGTAAACAATCAACTTTTGTCTATAATAAAATTTTCTTCATTATTACAAGATACAAAAATTTAACTTTTTTTATTGATTTTGTTTTGATCATATATAAATAATAATTATTTTACAACATAATAGACATTTAGATTTGAAAGTTAATCGAGTGTAATAACGTCATCATCGTCGCCATTATCCTCATCAAAATCATCATCGTCGTCGTCGTCACTATTGATTTCAATTCTAGCACGTTTCTGTGGCAATTCACCAGTTTCTTTATCAAACAATTTATGCTTTTTCTGTTTAGTATTGTTAGAATTTTGGGTCGATTGGTTGCTAGTTGTTTCAAGAGGTACTTCAACCACATCAGCTTCCTCATCGCTATCACCAATAATACAGCAATCATCATCGTCCTCATCATCATTAGGACGTGGCTTTTTAACAGCAACAACTTCGTCATCGTCATCATTCAATGAAATAACTAAATTCTCAACTTTTTCTTCTGCCACATTATTTGGATTCGTAGTCTCCTTTTCTTCTAACATTTCAACGTCATCTGTCGAATTATTACTTTCAACAACTGATTCCACATTTCCATTATCCTCTTTTGGTTTAAGCATTTCAGCATCTGCAATCACTTCGAAATCTGGTTCATCACGTTCAGCCGTGTGATGAACTATTGTAATGGAGAGTTCATAATTTTGGAAGAAATCATCAACTTTCAAAATGCAACCATCAACAACGCCCATATCATGTAATTTTTTATTATTATTACAATCAGTTTCACCCTCCTCAGATGAAATAACAATAACACCTTTGCCATCGATTATAACATCTGGATGTACCATATTTAACGCTTTTATTAAAACGTCATTTTTGAACTCCTCCACTGTTAACTTGTTTGTATCAATTTTCACTACAATTTCTGGTTTCGGTGAACAAACATAACACTTTGGATTTGGTTTAATTGAGGCTAAACAGAACAAGAAAAATATATTTAAAAACATCATAGAAGCAAAATACAAATTACTTACTTTTTTCAGGTACAAATAATTGATTTCGTCCATTTGGTCCAAGTCGCATGTACACCGAATGACACTTTTCATAATTATTTAACAAAACATTAAATGCATGCATTAAAACGAAACCAGCAGTTATTGCATTTGTGGTAGCTATCGCCGGAATAATATTTCCTGCCATTGCTATTATTAAAAAAAAATTGAAAATATTTCTAATAAAGAACAAAAAAAAAAACAATTCTCATCTTACATTTAATATCAAAACGACTCTTTTGCTGAATATTGTAAATGTACGATCTGATATTAGCACAGGATGCAACAAAATCCATTGCATACTTGTCATCTTTATCCCAAACCAAATGATCACCTTCGGCTAATTTATAAAAAGATTCTTTTAGCGAATTAATACTTTGTGCAAATATTTTTGCACATTCCTGTAAATTCCATATTTTTTGATCTGGCAAAACGTTAGAATTTTGTTTATCACTTGTTCCTGGCTGTGATAAATCGTTCCATTTTAATGGTTTTGGTGGTACACGATTTTTCCATAAATTCGCCATACTTAATAAATATTTAATGTCATCGTGGAATAATTTATTAAACAATTTCTCCGGATCATATTTACAATTTTGTGCCCATGCGCGAGTAGAGACACGCTCAACATTTCCCTTCTCATTTGATTCAGATGTAAGAGCATCTGTTCCAGCATCTGCTGTTGCCTCTGGATCAGCTGTATCTGGTGAAACGTCTTCATCAGCATTATTCTCACCAAATAATTGACTAAAATTTTTATTTTTAAATTAATAAATAAGAGTATTGATTTAATTAAAAAATACTTACTTAAACAAATGTTTTGACCAAACAATACAATGAATTGGTTCTGACGGTGTATTACGAATTGTACATCCAGGATATGTTTTTTGTACAGCTTTTGGTGAACATTCGTAACATTGTGTTAAACCTTTTTTAATTAATTCCACTTGTCCATTGTAGCCAGCTGTACCACTTTCAATTAATGGAATATCTGCGGTTAAGCACATGCGATTTACATGATTTCTAGCTTGACGATTATCCAACGCATTTAAAACTAAATTAAAGCGTTTAAAAAATCCAACACCGTAATTTGTACTAGAATAAAAAAAAGCACAAAAATTCAAATTAGAATTTTAAAACTATTAAAATATATTAATTTATTCATTACGATGTAATACTATCATGATATGCAGTTATATTAACATTCGGATTAAAGCTGAGTGCACTCTCCTTTGCAACTACGGCTTTTGATTTTCCTACATGCTCCTTGTGAAAGAGAAATTGACGATTTAAATTACTAACGTCAATAGTATCCAAGTCAATCTGAAATTAAAAAAGGTAATGAGTCACATTTATAGGTTATGTTAGTCGAACTTAACTAACAATTTCTATTTCACTGAATCCGGACATAACAAGATTCTTTAAAATCTCACAGCCAATGCCTCCGGCACCAACAACTAGTATTTTACTAGCATTAATTACATCACTTAAATCTGAACTCAAAACACCGGCAATTTTTGCCGCCATTTTTATTTCACTATTTACGTCAATTACTTTATTGGAAAAAAAATATTTTCTTTAATTTCAAAGTGATAATTTTTATTGTTTTAACACACAAATGTTGTATAAATATAATAATAACTATTTTATAATTTATAAACAATACGTAAAAAAAATATAATAGAAAAATGGAATACTATGCAAGCACACAAACAAGTTTATTATAACAATAAAAATATATAAATAAAAGTACCGCTGCGGCAAATGACAATTATATTTTCGAAAATATGTATGCTACAATTGTCCGTGTTACTAGGTGGCAAAAAGTAAATATTTATACCATTTAAATAATAATATATTCGTAACTAAGTTCAATCGGGATTATAAATAATTTTCATAAATATTTTTGTTTAATTTGGCTCCTTTCATTCAAATTGTAATTTTCAGACAAGTTACAAACTCAAAAATAAAAATAAGAAATATATAAAAAAATAATCAATAAGAGATAATAATTTTATAATGATTTTAAGAAAAAGTTCTATTAAATAATATAAAATATAAATTTTAATTAACCAAAAGTAAGTGTTATTTGCGAATAAAGTTTCGTTTTTTTAATCATTGTAGTGTTTATTGTTTGTTGCCGTTTACGTTGAGGTGTAAAGACAACAAATATTGTTTATTTAGTTTTCTGGACAAATTTTGCTTTAAACAAATTATTTTACTATTAATAAGTGTTAACAAAAGTAAAAATAAATTTAAAAAAGGACTTTTATATATATTTTTCTCCTTTAAAATAAAAAAAAAAATTAAATAAATGGCTGATGAGATAACTGTCACAAAACCTAGGTAAACAAATTTAAAAAAATAATTCAAAATTCATTTTAAACTATATTTATTAATTAAAAAAGAAAAAAAATAATTTCATCATTATTTATTAAACACATCATGACAATTGTTTTCTTTCTTTCTATCTTTGTTTGTGAATATTTGTTTAGATTAGATAAATATAACAGCACATGAAATAAAGGTAAATTTTTATATAATAATATTTACCTCTGCCTATCTAAATCAATGTTAATACCTTAAATAACTCTATAACATGACTTTTATATTTTTATTAGGCTTGCTTGCTATTCATTTAATGCTTTAATCAGCTGTCTATTTAAAAAATAATTATGTTCATCACTAGGGTTGTAACAGATGCCATAGTAGCTTAAACTAATCACTACATAAAAATATCTTATTAACCGTTGATACTCCATGTAGTTAAAATAAATAATAAAAATGAATCCAAAGGTTAAACATTTTTCTCATTCATTTAAATAATAATTACTTTGCAGATTTTTTTTATTTAAATTTTAATGACTATGGCAGGAAAAAAAAAACATAAATATTTATTTGCTTTACTTGTATAACTTGTACATGATTTCATCTAGCCTTGGCGTTAATAATAATAAAAAAAAACACGCAGATCACAAATTAAAAAATAAAAATCATCGTTTATTAACCGCGAAGTAGTATGTATTAACTAAAATAGTTTTGACAAGACGAGAGATAAATCTCCGCCTGGTCTTCAGTATAGTCTATTTTCTGTAAATAATTTTTTTGCATGTTTAGTGATTTTTTCAATTCTATTTCCTATTAAGTTTTAATTATTATTATTTTTTATCATTTATTAATTGAGTATTATTTGTATTGTGTACTTTGCACTTTATATTATTGATTTATTTTGTAGATAAAGTTTGGTTTTCGTTTTGTGTATTTATTTTTTTTCACTGTATACTATTTAATGTTAATTAAATAATTTTTATTTTCCATGGGGTAAGATTGTAATGACACAAAAAAATAGATAAATTTTGTAAAACTCTAGGACATTGACAATTAATGCTTTTTTTTTCTATTCACGTTTCATCTATCAATTCTGTTGTAATCAGTAATTTTATGAAATTATATTAAAAATAAAAAACCCAAATAAATTGCAATTCAATACAAATCAGCTGATTGTGTACAATTTTTTTTTCTCACAAGAAATAAATGTTTGTTCTCAAAAATTTTATTAAATTAAATGAAGAAAATACTGTGTGTGTGCAAAAGTGTTTTATAGTGAAAAATAAAATAAAATATTAATTAATAAAAAAATATAATTGAAATTATATCATGATGCCATTTAAAAAAATTATTGTCTTCAATCCTGAACTCAACCTAACAAATAATTCAATGAGAGAGAGAGAGAATCAACAAAAATTGATGAGCATGAGAGTATATAAAGTGTCATTTTAAAATTAACTAATGCATTCACAATAGTAAATTAGTCTCTGGAAACGTCACATTACTGATGACAGGTTAAATAAAAACAAAAAATAAATAATTTTTTCACTTTTATCAGTTTATCATTAAATATAAAACAGTCAACAAGTGTTTTTCATTGCTATTATTAATTGTTAATGTTTTAATTAACAATTGTGCTTTTACCCATAAGAGAAAAAATGTATTGTAAAAAAAGTTCAGTTTAAAAGTGCATTTTTACAAGAAATATATCATCAACAAACAACATAAAATGCTTTCTTAAATGTAGTAAAAAGAAATTAATTTTGTTTAAAGAAATTTTATTAAAAAATTTCTTTTTATTGTTTAAATAATTTTTATGTGTAACAGAGTTTTGTGTTTTAAATAAAAATCTGCCGACAATAAAACTTTAGTGCCTAAATTGTTATAAAAAGAAAAGAAAGAAATCCTTATTTATATCCTATCAAACATAACCTCACATTTTTTAATACATATTTTTGTTTGTTTTAATTAAAAAATGTTTTTGGAAAAATTTCTTATAACTGATTGGATAGAAAAGAAACGACGACGTTGTGAAATAAAATTTGCTAATCTATTTGATATATATTGCAGTTGGTTTTGGGGATGGTTTAAGTGGACAATCACATCGGTGACAATGATTAGACGGGCGGAAAAACAAATTTTATCATGTAAGTAATTAAGCTGTAACGTGTGTTGTGTTATGCGATAAGAAAAGTTTTTATCGTTATAATTAGATAAAGATAAGGAAAATTTCTGATGTTTTTTTTTTTTTTTCTTTTAACTTAAGATTTGAAAACACCCTACAGAGGTTTTTATGTAGATATCGGACCGGTTGTTAGTGAATCAGATAAAATATGGACATTGTCGTTAAATACAGAATCACCTAAAACACCGCTCGTATTGTTACATGGGCTTGGTGCAGGTGTTGCATTATGGGTACTTAATTTAGACTCTTTTGCTGAGAACCGTCCAGTACATGCTGTGGATTTATTAGGTAAATATGCTTGTGAAATTTATTGTTTCAAAAATTAATGTTTCATTAATAATTGAAGGTTTTGGAAGAAGTTCCCGTCCAACATTTTCATCAGATGCTCAAGTTGCGGAAAAGCAACTAGTTCGTTCTGTAGAGGAATGGCGTCGCGAAATGAATATAAAAGAAATGATATTATTGGGGCATTCAATGGGTGGTTTTCTGGCTGCTAGCTATGCGCTAACGTATCCCAATCATGTAAAACATTTGATATTAGCAGATCCATGGGGTTTTCCAGAGAAACCAGACGATGTCGCCAAAACATATAATATACCATTATGGGTCCGTGCAATAGCTTTTGCGGTCACACCGTTGAATCCTTTGTGGGCAATACGTGCTGCTGGTCCTTTTGGGCAATGGGTGGTTGAAAAAGCACGTCCAGATATTATGAAGAAATTCTCTACAGTCGTTAAAGATGATAAAGTTATACCGCAATACATACATCAGTGCAATGCACAAACACCTTCGTAAGTAACGCAGATAGCAATCGTTTTTATTGCTGAAATTTAATTTTTATCATTGTTTAGCGGTGAAAGTGCATTCCATGCAATGATGTCAGGTTTTGGCTGGGCCAAAAATCCAATGATCAAACGAATTAACGAGCTACAACCAAATATACCGATTACATTGCTGTACGGTTCTAGATCCTGGGTGGACAACACAGCGGGTGAGGCAATTAAACAGACACGATATGGAAGCTATGTGAATGTACAGGTAAGTTTTCTACAATTTTTTAAAATATTGTCGAGACCGCTAATATTTTTAAAATTTATTTCAGGTTATATCAGGAGCCGGTCACCATGTGTATGCCGACAAACCAGAAATATTTAATCGAAATGTAAATGACGCGTGTGCGATTAGTGACGCTCTTGACACAACAGTAGCATTAAATAATTTAAATTCTAGTAAGTTACTTTAACAACTACAAACAACTAAAACATAAATAAATAAATATAATAATATTTATAATAAAATAAAATTATTTAACAAAAAATCTTTTCATTTCTTTTCTTTACATTTCTCTTGAATTTCTTTCTTTTAAATATTTCTTACTTTTTTTCTTTTTATTTGCAAAAATTTCAATATGATTTTCAACTTTTCGTTGGCCGTTTTTTTATTTGTTTTGTTAATTTTATTGTTTCTTTTTTTTTGTTTTCTTTTGTAGAAATTAAAAGTGAAAGAACTGAATCAGATCAAGAAGATGAAATTCACACGAATAGAAGTGCTTCGTTACCGGCAAATGATGTCCATAGTTCATAAATGATATTTATTAATTATTTTATTTTGTGCCTTTGAAATGAGATGAGGAATTTTTTATTAATTTTTAATCTCATTTCATTTTGTTTATTTTATTGTAATAATTTAAATAAAAGTTTAATTAAGATTTATATAAGAGAATATATAATTACCTAATAGACAAAAAAATGCAACAAAACCAAAAAAAATAGAAAAATCAATGGTTTATTACTTGTAATTTTCCGTGTAATAATTTAAAAATAAATTTTATAAACGTTTCAATAGTTATAAATCGCGACATAAGGCTTTTTTGGATATTAAAAAAATATGTATTTATTTATTTATTTTTATTTATATATACCAAAAAATAATAAAACTAATAAATATTTGTAAGCGAACTTTTGATCCTTGAATTAATTTTTGTTTTTATTTTTTTTGTTTGCAATAAATTCTTTACATTGGTGAAAAAATTAATTTTTCTAGTAAATCCTCAAACCACACAGCATTTTTAATATATATTCTCTTTACCGATTACAACGTTTAGTTTAATTATCAATACACATTATTTTTAAAAACTTTTAAATAATTTATCAAAAAGAAATCAAATAAATAATAATAAATAGATTAAATAAAATTATTTCAATTAATTGCTTTATTATTGTCTATATTTATTTGTTTAATGCACAATTATAACACAATCACCGTGGCAACAAAGAAATTGAACAACAGATATGCATGTACTTGAAAGTTTCTGCATCAATCGCATTATTAGTTGAAATAAAATAAAGGAAAATTACTAAAAAATGACAAACAGTGTTAAGCCTGTATTTTCATTCAATTTAAATAGTAAAATAATTGATGGTAAAGTAACAATTGGTAAATACGATGGAACACATTCGTGTCTAACAGCAGCTACCAGTGCTGATAAAGTAAGCAGAGTGATTCAATGTTGTTTTGCTTTTTTTTATTGCAATTTTTTTTTCCTTTTCTATTTTTTCAATCAGATAATAATCCACAGCCCTCATCGCCGTTCTGTTATATCAAATAGTCGTGTGACATGGTCCGAAGTGAACCAAGATATCGCTTCATTAACACTTAGCCAACCAGTAACTACAATTTATGCATCCCCATTAATTCCTAACGATGATAGAGAAATTCTTATCATTGGCAGTCCAACACATTTACTAGCTTATCATGTGGATAATAACGCTGATGTATTTTACAAAGAGATTAAAGAAGGTGTACAGGCTATAGTTGTGGGTTTATTTGGAACAATAACTACTCCACTGGTCTTAGTTGGCGGAAATGGTGAAATACAATTGACTTGATAATAAAACGCGACTAAGTTATAAAATATATATTAATTATAGGTTGTATACGGGGTTTCAATCATGAAGGTAATGAATTATTTTGGTTAATCACTAGCGGAAATATAATCTCCTTGGCCCTTATCGATATGAATAAGGATGACAAAAATGAGGTTTCTATCTATCTTTTCTAAAAATCTTTAATTTTTTAAATACTTGTTAAATTCTAACTTTATGGCAGTTAATTGTCGGCTGTGATGATGCAAATATAAAAATTTATCGTGGCGATGAATTAATGCACGAATTAATTGAAACTGGGAGAATACAGTATTTAGTGAATTTAGGACCAAATCACTTGGCGTACACCGTGGATAATGGCACGATTGGCGTTTATGAGGAAAATGTCCGTTTGTGGCGAATCAAGTCTAAACACCGACCTACTGCGATGCTAAGTTATGATCTTCTTGGAATGGGTACTCAGCAATTATTAACTGGTTGGGATTCTGGTAAAGTCGATGTGCGGGATCCGTTGTGCGGAGATGTTTTAATGAAATTCTCTTTATCGCATTCTGTATCGGGGCTTTTAAAAGCCGATTACCGCGGTATTGGCAAAAGTGATTTGATTTGCTGTGGGCAGGATGGCGAGATACAAGGCTATACCACTTCTAAAGTGAATTTAGCCCCAATTACCTCAGTTGAACAGGAACAAATCAAAGAATTATTAACCACAAAACAAAGCTTGCTCTTAGAATTGCAGCATTACGAAAGTAATTCTAAATTTAATCGTGATATGTTGCGCGAAGATGAACGATCGAAATTGATTAATTTTCCGGAAGACATTGGCGTGATTCCTGCTAATACTCGTCTACAAATTGGCATTTCAACGAATAAAGACAGTGCAAGTAGCAATGGTAACATAGAAGTTACAGTTTGCACAAACAATACAACTATAATACGGGCGGTACTTATATTTGCGGATGGATTATTTGCTGGAGAAACGATGATAGCACATCCTAATTCAGGCGGCGCTCAACGTGTCGTGGTACCAATAAAAACTTCAAAGGATCTAATCTATGACATACATATTAAAGCCTTTGTTGGCTACCCAGAGAGTGTTCAATTCCATGTATTCGAATTGACGAGACAATTACCAAAATTTTCAATGTACTGTATTCCGCATGAGCTCACCGGCTCTCCAAAAACTGTAGGTATGTATTATCCAAAATTAAAAATTTCATTAGACAAACAATACAATTATGATTTTGTGTTCCATAGGCTACATGACAGAATTAGTGAAAATTGATGAGAAGACACTAGACAGTTTTATAATATTTAAAATTAATGAACGAATCCAACGGATTTGTATGTGGATTAATCAGAATTTCTTGTTGCCAGCTGACATTGAAACTTCCATGTCCGAACAAACAAATGAATTGAAAATAAATTTCATTAGTTTGCGTGACGGGGAGAATATTCTAATCTCATTCAACGACGAAAATGATTTAATGACAAAAATTTATACGAAAAATATCGACTTGATTGGGAACCTAATACAATCATTGACTGAATTTTTAAAAATTGAAAATTTACAAACAGAAGTCCGATTACCAGAGACAACAGGATTAATAGATAATCTATTTAAAAAATTAGATGGACTTCAGGAAACGTATAAAAATCTGTCTATCGATGTCACACAGAAGATAAGCATCGTAAAGAATTTAATTGTACGAGCTGAAGATGCAAGAATTTATGATGAGTAAATTGTGGATTTTAATTGTTGAAATAATTTTGAAAATTTTATAATCTTTTTTATTTTGAAATTTAGAAACGTGATGCTTAAACATTACAATGAGCTGATGGGCGTAAATGATGATTTAATAAGTAATTACACAATACGAATGGAAAATTTCAATGAGATGCAGAGAACATTGAAAACAATCAATGAAATATTACAAAAGGCAACAAAACTAAGGGGTAAATAAATTGATAAAAAATTTATTTTTATTAAAATATACAACAATTAACAAAAAAATTACTATTTTTAGTTGGTAAATATTCAACAAATATGATGAAATTATTTAAGGATGCTGTTAAAATGAATAACGTCGATGCAATTATTAAAATCATTGAAACGGGCAACTCGTAATCAGTTTAGTATTTTTCAGTGAGTCCTAATTAATTTGTGTAAAATCTATTGTAAAAATAAATTTAAATGAGATTCAGGTAGTTAGTTTTCCTTAATCGGTGTCGGTGGTAATTGATTTAATTGTTCCCAATTGATTTCGGTAAAATCAATAATAATTCTTTTTTGTCCTGGTATATATTGTGTGTATTTTATTTTAGCTGCATCAAACATACGTTTTGCCGCTATTGTGCTGTTTTTATGCGCGTGCTTATCACTCATATAAAATATTTCATTGATTCCCGATTGTATGATCATTTTGGCACATTCATTGCATGGAAATAAAGCCACATATAGGATACAATTGTTCACTGTTGAAGTGTTTTTGTTTAAAATAGCATTTACTTCCGCATGGCAAACGTACATATGTTTATTATCCAAAGGGTTACTGCTAGTCTTTGACCATGGAAACTCATCATCGCTGCAATTTTTTGGGAATCCATTGTAACCAACGCCGACAATTCGATTATCACGATTTACAATACAAGCGCCAACTTGAGTGACTGGATCTTTACTACGTTTAGCCGCTAAAAATGCTGTTGCCATAAAATAATCAGACCATTCCATATAATCATCACGTTTGCTTGACTTTAATTTGTCAACATTATTTTCTGTCATTTTTTGCAACACTGTCGATCACTCAAAAATAATAAACAATACTTTGTAAATGCTTTTAGGTTAACTTATTTCTTACCACTTGTAAATGCTTTAAATTAATGAAATGAAAAGGGTTTTAAAATAAAAAATAATTACTTATTTAAAAAAATTAGTGCTTTAATTTATTTCTCTTAATTTTTATTTCAGAATTCATTAAGAGATCATTTGCCCAAGTCTTCTTTGTGATTAATTAGTGGAGACACATACTGAACACTACGTATCACTACTGTCACTAAATGGTATAATTATCAAAGTTCACTAGCCAAGTAAAACACCAAATATTTGTTTAATAATTATCGTATTTTTCTTTTTATTCTTAATTATTATTACTATTAATTAATTAAGCTACACAATAGTTACCTTTATTTGTATCTTAAAAATTAATATTTTTATAATTATTAATATTATTTTCTATTAAACAATTTGCAACGCGTTTATTTAGTTACACAATTAATTGTAATTAATGACTTGTTTGTAATTTGCTATTTAACAATTCATTCAGTTTTAATGACTTTCATTAAGAAAATCCTTTGATTTTCTAAAATCAAAAGAGATTTTTACCAGCCATGTAATAAATACTTTTTTTTAATGATATTCCATGTAGAAATTGCAGTTAAAAGTTAAACATAATAATTCAATTATTTATGTAAGGTATAAATAAATGCTTCGACTCATAAGAATAACTCTTGTTTAATAGATTTAATAATTGTGTTTGCATAATATGATTTGTAAAAAAATTATTTCTTTTTCGTTTCATTTTTCTTTCTCATCCCGGTTATTATTTTCATTTTTCTTTTAGGTTATATAAAAATATACAAATAGGACTTAATTTAGTTTTATTTTTTATACTTATGTAATTCTACAATTTTTTTTAAAAATAATACTATTAAAAACGCATTTTTAATAAGAATCTTTTTGGAAACAAAATGGTTGTTGTACGGCATTGCATTTAATTGTATAAACTACAGCCTCTCTAGGTTATACGTTTAAAATCAAATAAAATTATTATCGCTAGTGCAATTCCATTAGTTTCAATAAAAACGCAAAAAAAAATCAGAAATTTTATAGACAAATACAATTTTATATGGACGAGTTGACGATTGTTTTAGTAACGCTTTAAGCATTTTTTATAAATTCTTATTTTCAACACGTGTTGAAAAATGTTTATAAAATTACCGCATGGCCGCCATTATTCTCTATTTTCAAAAATTTTTTTATTTATCTGTTATTTTTTTTATTAATTTGTTAGTAATAAGCGTTACTTTTTGTTAAATAATAAATTTAAAAAAAAATAAATAAAAACTTACAATTTTAATTATTTAATTGAATAAAAAATTAATTTTTTAATTAAACAATTAAAAGGACATCATGTCACTTGTCACACAACACGTCTTAACCACAAATAAAATGGAGCTTAAATGACCCTTAATAGGTAATTTCCGGTAGTTCATAAACAGCAATACTTTATTGCAGATGTCGCAAATGTTTTAAAAAAGAATTTTCGTAAATTGTTTTACAAAATTTAAATTAATTATTTTTATTAATTAATTACAAATGAGTTTTTTTTCTCTTTTCAATTGTATTTACTTTAATTATTATTATTATTTTCTTTTCTTTTTTGTCTAATTAAAACTACAAATTACATTTTTTTTTTCATTCTTTCTTTTGCTTAATTATATATTATTTTTGTTAATTAAATTTTCTTTTAATGATTAATGATTTTATTATTATTATTATTATTAATATTATATTATTAATGATTATGTAAATATGTAAATTAATGATTTATTTTTAATTATTAAATTTATAATACAATTATTAATATTTGATTATTATTATTATTATTACAGTTAAATTATTCATTTTTTTTTTATTGTAAAATTTTCATCATTATAATTACAATTATTATTTATTTAATTTTTCGTTTTATCGTTTTATATTAATATTAATTATTACATTAAAAATATTGAAAATCAAATCGTTTTGTTACATTAAATTTAAATTAAATGAAAATTATATAATTATTTTTCTTTGTTTAAATGAATTAAAGTATTAACAAAAAAATGTCCGTATAATTTCCCTATTTTTTACTAAGTGATTACTTGGAAGCATTTTTTATATTTTTCTTTTCTTTAGTAGTAAATAATTATTATTTTCTTATTATATGGACTAATTTATTGTTTTGATATTATTAATTAATTATTAATGTTATTTATAAAAAAGTTAAAGAATTTTTTATTCAATTTTATTCCCGAAATTAAAACAAATACAGTTGTGAGTAGGAAAAGTGAAAAAAACAGAAAATAAAAATCACATTAAACGACTAATTTTTGGATTTTGGCAGTGGTTACACACATACATAATTTTAATTATTTAATTTTTATTTTATTATAGAATTTTAATCATTTTGTTGTCAATTTTTATAAAAAAAAAAACAAAAAAATCTTTTACAAAGAATTAATTAAGCACTACATTACACTGCCCTGTTTTGTTAAATCTGGTCCGATAATGACAGTAAATGCAATAATTAAAATTAGGCAGCAGTGCATTATCAATTAACCATGTCAATTGTTAATTATTTTATGTGCAATTTTCTGCAATGAAAATCATAATACAATTCTTTTTATTTTTTATTAAATGAATTAATTAATAATTATTTAATTAATTATTTACCCTGTTTTAAGAAAGGAAACGTTTGAGAGACAAAAAAAAAAACGACAACAAAACGATATAAGAGAAATTTAAGAAGAATCTTTACACACAACGAAATTACTTGTTTATGAGGTTATGAAGAAAAAATAAAGAGTGATTAAATTGAAAGAACAAAAGGATTTACTTTACTTCCTTTTTTTCCTTTCTATACATAAAAAAAATTAATCTTAATTAATTAGTAATAGTATGGCTTAAAGTTTTATTTTTATTATTATTATTATTTCTGTTTAATTAGCCTTATTTAATTATTGATTATTCTCTAATTATATATATATATATATATAAAAGACAAAAAATAAAAATGATTCGTAATTGAATTAAATCGTCAGTCAATTAAAAATCAGTGAAATTATAAATGAATGAATGAATTAATGTGTTTTGTTACTTTTTTTTCCTTTTTGACTAATTTCGTATTTTTTCATATCTTTTATCAATTATTATTTTAAAGAATTAATCAATTAAATTCTAATATTCCGGTTTCGTATTTAATTAATTATTTAATTGATTTTTATGAAAATTATGAAGTTTTTTCTTATTTAAAAGTTATGGTGATACATAGGGTGGTGGTTTCCTGTATGATGGAGTTACTGGTGATTTACCTCGGGATTCACGACCACCCATAACAACAGCCGGTGGTGGTACATACTCATCTAAATCCTCATTTTCACCTATAAATATTAAAAAATTATAATATTTTTAAACAAATACACAACTATAAAATTACCATCCGGATTTGTACCAGTATATGTGGGTGGTAATAGTGGTGGCTTTTCATCTTTTAATATGACTGGTGATTTATTACCAATCTCTGGTTTTTCATCTAATTCATCTTGAAATATGACGGGAATACCCTTTGATCGGAAAGAACGTCGCTCTTCCTCATCGCCTAGCTCCATTTTTCCAGTTCGTCTTCGGTGCAATACACATGCGATTATTGATGCCAACAACAACATTGCCAATATTATAACGGCGGGTAGTACAAATGTTAGCAAGTAATCATCTTTGAATGTTGGCGGTGGTGTATCTTCAGTTTTAATATGGGTAACCTCATGATGGATTGTATCACCGCCTAAAAATACACGAGAACACAAAACAAAAAATTTAAATCGATTAAAAACAAATAGGTATAAATATAATTGAATAATTCGATTTACCTTGACATGAGCCAACTGGCAGTATGTTAACTTTTAATAAATTAAATTCATTCCCTAAGGTATCACGTGCTTTATGCCGTAAACTAGAATCCTGGTGCATTAAGACATTTCGAAGTACTTCTATTTCGTCATCCGGACATATTTGGTCAATTTTATACAATGTTGTGTTGTAGAAACTGACCAATGTGTGACCCGTATGATGAATATGACGTATCGAACGTATTTGTATATTTGATGTTGTTTGATCACCGAAAATTTGTGTAATTCGCTCAATAAATCGACGTTGCATAGCGGAACTGTTGAAACTCTCATACGGAATACCTAAGGTCATTTCAAATAATGCACTATAGTCACGTTTTATCGCGTGATTAACAATCACAACAAGTGCATCCGTTGCGGTAAGACCTTCACGATCCTCTGCTACCAATAAATACTCCTTTTGACCGGCATCACCATTTTTAGGAATACCGTAAAATTCTTGATTCTTCGAATCAAATTGTAACCAATGCTTTGGATCTAAACGAGTACGATCCTGAGACAACAATGATAATTTTAATTCGACACCATCTTCAGGATCATAGAATGTATCCTAAAATAAAAAATAAATTAAATTTCTACTATAAAAAGACACAAAGCGCGTGTCATTACCGCAGGCACTTTGAAAACTAATAATTGTCCCACAGTCGCATTGACACGATCAACTTGATTTCGTGGTACAGGTGGGAAATTTTTCGCAATATGTGGTGTTGGCTTTGGCTTAACAACGGATGCCTTTTGACATGGTCCAATTGGTTGCCCGCTAACGATTTTAACAATTATTTCCGGTGCTAATGATTCTGATAAATCTTTAATATTCAAACGCTATCAGGGTATAAATAATATCATTAAGCATTATTAAATAAGGATTATAATAAAAGAGAAAAAAAAAAACAATCGAATTACCTTGAGTAATGTATCGAGTTTATCCTCAGGACATTTATCCTTCGGCAATGTTTCATTTGTGTAAACAAACGTTGCCATATTTGGATCCAGTGAACTATGTCGTATTTCCCGCACAACAACATTTGTCATAACATTATCACCCAAAGTCTCAACGATACCTGAGCAACAAGAATTAAATAGAAATGTATATAGATATTCCCAAAAAAAAAAAAAAAATCCAAGTAAATATTCGCTATAATTATTATTACCTCTAATTAAACGTATTTGCCAGTCAACATTATTTTTAAATTTCTCATTTAATTTTACTCCGATACTAATTTCATGGTTGGCACTACGATGTGCCTTGTGCTGTTGCACAGAAATATCTAAAATTTCTGTAACACTTTCACCAGCCATATCGGTTGCACGTAATTTATATTGCCAACGGGAGACAGCATCCTCCAAAGGTCTTAAAAACATTATTTTACCACACAAAAAGTTATAATTTAATCATAAAAAAAATAAAAAGTACAAAACATACAAGCCATAAATCTCTCTAGTCTCCGGATTCAATTGTATCCAGGAATTTGCTTTCAATGGATTCTCATTCTTATCAAATAATTCTAATTTTAAATTTGTACCATCTTCATTATCATAAAATGTTTCTAGTGGTACAACCAGACTATAAGTTAATAATAATAATAATAAAATATTCATTAATCATTGTTATTTTTGTATTTATTATTCCTTTTAAAATTTATTTACCTAAACGGTTTACCAGCTGTAAGCGGTTGCTTTGGTAAACGATTTTTAATCATAGGCGGTGTATTCATTGGCTCAGCTTCAATATATTCAGTTGTTGTTGTTATTTTCTCGGTTGTCGTCGTTGTAATAGCTGGTTCTGGTGTAGCTGCTGTTACATTGGTTGTTGTCGATTGACGTATCTGAAAATTGCATGTAATAAATTGGAAAAACAGATACAAAAAATAAATAAATAAAGAAAAGCAATTACAATTGGAACAACACGTTCGGTTGTTGTTGTTGGTACTGTTGTCGTTTCCATAGCTTGTTGCATTGTAGTCTGTTCAAATACATCATCATAATCATCATCTTCGTCATCACTTTCAACAGGACCAGTTTTATCAATATAAACACCAGCGACTGGTGTTGTCGTTATATATCTGCCAGCCGATTGTTGTGGTATTTTTGTTACAGCTGGACTTGGTAATTCTTCTGTTGTTGTTTGCACAACTGTTTGTTCCGTTGTTGTTAAAACTGCACCACTCTACACAGGAGTTAACAAAAATTATAAAATTTTTTTCTTTAAATAATTAATTTATTTCCTTTCCGTTCGTTTTACCTTTTTCGCTTGTTCCGTAACAATATTCTTTTCAATTTCGGATGGTGTTGTTACTTGTGTTGGGATTGTTGTAGCAGCAGCTGGTGTCGTTGATGTTGTTATTACAATTGGTCTTTCAGTTGTTGTTATTTCAGGCAAAACAATCGGCACATCATCATTATCATACTATTTTATATACGATTTTTTGTTTTGTTTTTTATTAATAAATAAATTAGAAAAATTACAATTTAAAATAAATATTTAATTTTTTTGTTTTTTTTTTTTGCACAAAGTACATTTTAAATTTAAAAAATAAAGAAAATAATTGTTTAATTATATTATTTCTTTGTTGATAATATGCTTTATATACTAATTGAGTAAAATTAAAAAATTTAAAGATAAAAAAATAAATAGTAATTGCGATCAGTTAACAGAAGATCTAATGTTGGATTATAAATACTTGAGCGTCCAGGTAAAGGTAGAAGGCAAAATTACAAGAAAGAAATCTATTTATCCAAGACACAATAAAAGAAAATAAAAATTTCCCTTATGTTTATTTAATTGACTTTGACCTTTTTTTTTAATTTTGGATACTACTATGTAGTGGCTACCAAAAAATTCATTAATCAAAAAGGTATTTAAATAAATAAAATCATTAAAAAATTCAATAAAACTCTTAAAAAATTTATGAGAATTTTAAAAATATATGCCACTACGACATAAATTTAATAAAAAACAATTGCTATTGTTACTGTTTGCGCAGTTGGACAATGTTTTTCCCTTAATTATTTTATTCGTCGCCACAGAAATATCCCTCCCCCCCAATATAAATTATTATTATTAAATATTTATAAAAAAATTCATTATTCCTGTTTAGCTTTAATATTTTATATTAACATATTAATAATTAATAAACAGAATTATAAATATTAGTTATATCGATTATTATTATTACAATAAATAAATAAAAAAAAAATCATATTCAAACAAATTTGAATAAAATAATCCAAATGGAAGGTGGCTTCTTCCATTGTGGAATGGAGAAAATAAATAAATGTAAATTTTAGCCAATGGATGGATTAATATTCAAATATAAATCTGTATTTTATTTTAAAATAATTAATTTTTAATTAATATTTATTCAGATATATAATTAAATATTTTATTATTAAAAAAAGGATAATTAAAATAATAATAATAATAAACTGCGAAACCTTGCAAATGTTTTATTTAATTTGCAAAACTTTTTAACTCACAAAAAGTCATAAAAAAAAAATGCTTGAATATTTATTTTATTTTTTTTTATAAATTATCTTCAATAATTAAATGTAACAATGATGAATTTTCATCAATTAATTATATTTAAGCTGAGCAAAAACTTTGTCAAGTAGAAAAAAGTTCAAAAATTTTTCCATATAGAAAATGTAAAGAAAATGTTCAGAAAAATTCTTTCAAATTAAATTTTAAGTTATTAAAGTCAAAATGAATAATATTCCACTTGAGAAATTTATATATACATCATCCCAACTACTATTTGTTTTTAATTAGAAATTAAATACCAACAGTGGTGGTAATAATTGGGTATACGACAAATTTACATAACAAATCAGACATCAGTGCAAATACCAGATGTGTCAAGCATAAGAAATATATTATTTATTTTGAGAATTTAATATTGTTTATTTTATTAAATTAAATAAATACTTTAATGTTTTTTAGTCCTTTTCTTTTCATTCGAGAAATTCATAATTTTATTAATATTTAACGAATATTTTTCACAATAAGGTACTTTGCAAAAGGTGATGCAAAACAATCAATACAAAATGAAAAAAAAATAAAAACGTTAGAGTTTGTGAGAGACCCACCCGCCGCAATACATAAAAAAGGGAAATTATTTATTATTATCCGGAAATAGAGAAAATCCAACAAATTTTCTTCAATAAACTGTGTGAGTTAACTGATCTATAAAATAAATTATTTACAATTAAAATTTAAAACTAAAATAATTAAATAAAACGTGCAGTTAAAAAAAATAAATTAATAAATTAATAATTTTTTTTTTTATATGTGCAAATTTTGTTTTTTTCTTTTAACAGGAACAAAACAAAACAAAACAAAAAAAGAAGAAAGTTTTTCCTTTCTTTCTTTAATTAAAATTATAAACAAAAACATTTAACATAAAATAATTAAAGAAATAAAATATAAAAAAACAATAAAACCAAACCAATTTCATGCAAAAAACTATAAGAAATAATAAGAAAACAAAGAATAAAATTAATTAAATAAAAAAAAAAAAAATAAAATAAACAAAATTATAAAAGTTTTTCCATGTTTTTTCTTTTTTTCCCTAATTAATTAATTTTCTTTTCGGTTTTTCTTTTCAAAATGCGTTATATATGTACAGTTAGAAGCACGTTTATAACTTTAAAGCCCTTAGGATGTGTGGATATTTGTTCGGTCAAAAGGAGTTTAGGGATTTCGAAAGTTTTCTTGTTCTTTTCAATTCTTAAATTGATTTTCCATGTAATTCAAGCAAAAAAAAAAAATTTTTTTTTAATGGATTAAGAATACCATAAAAAACGAACAAAAATATTATTTCTTTTCAGAAAATTTTTTAATCTTTAATTCAACTCATCAATGTAATAAAATTTTTTTTAATAAATAAAAATAATCAATAAAATGAATAAAAAAAATAATTTTCAATAGAATTTTACAAGTAAATAGACTTAACAGCCATAAGAAATAATATTCCAAAGACTGGAGAGAACAAAGGACGATAAGAATATTATTCATCAGTTATGGAAAAATCTAAAAGGATAATTAAATACAAGTAAAAAAAAAAAAAAAGGAATCACAGACACTAAGTGCTATAATGTTATAAACAATTATAATTATTATTATCACAACCCATCACTGCACCACCACCATTCAAATCATAAACTCTTTTATAAAAGAAAAAAAAAATATTTCTTTGTAAATATTAATCATTAATAATATCCTTTTTAATCAATTAAACAATTAATAAATCCTTATAATATAAATGAAATAGAAGGAAGGATATAAATAAGTAGTTTAGTAGATTAGTTTTTTGTATTAATATTGCAATAAGCATGTTATTTTATAATATTTTCATCTAATTATTAATCAAAATCTATTTTTTTTGTACTAAAATAATAAATAAATTAATAAATAAAAACGTTAATATTTTTTATATTTAATTTAATTTAATTTAAATAATTATAAATACAATATGCACAGTGATATGTAATGTATGTTTGTAGTGATAATAAGACAAGACGAGAATAATAATACTCATTATTATACCCAAAACAAACGTAAACATACTAGAAACGTAACGCGTTAGACACTCAGTGCTTATTTCTTATGTTACATAGAGACACACATATCAGGATCAGATAAAATAAATAGTTACCGATAACAAGTAAATATATAAATAAATAAAAATCAATAAAGTATTTCTTTTTTTTTTTTTTCAAAATACAGAAAATATTCTTCTGCCATCACAAAGGAAATGGTAATACAAATAAACGAAAATCATCTTCGATTACATTTTTAAAAAGCTTTAATGCAGAAAAAATAAAAACTTAAATACATTTCGTTTTTCTCTTTTCAGCTTATCATTGATGAAATTTCTATTATTCTTATTATTATTATTTTTCTTTTTCATATTAAAAATACAAAAAGTATTTTCAACTATTATTATGTTTTTATTTAAAATAGGTTAAAAAAAGCTTTTGTAAGAATATAAAATAATACTTAACATTATTAAATTTCTTTTGAAAGACATAAAGCCCTCTCAAAACACCATTAAGAAAAACAACAAACAGACAACAATGCTGTTGATTGACTGACATGTACGAACGAACGAATATAAAAATAAAATAATAAACATAATCACTGTACATATGTATTTAAAATATAAATATAAAATTAATTAATTAATTAAATAAAATATAGTGTGTCATTATATAAAAAATAAATAAAGATAATATAAAATAAAAATCAATCGTGCTTAGTCCTCTTAGTCTCCGGTTGTTATAACATTTTTCGTTAATCAAAAATTTATTTATTCTCTTTCCAAATTAATATATAACCTCAAATTTAAATAAAAATAATAAATAATTATATATATATATATATGAAATCATGCTACTAGAAAATAATAAATAATTAAATAAAATTAATCGAAAATAATAATAATAATAATAAAAAAATAAACCTCAACTCAAAAGGGGTGTTAAAAAAAAAACCAAAAAATTAAAATAATAATTTCCCTGTATTATTTTTTTTTTTTGTTTTTCGTGCAAATAATTTTTTCCATGTGAAACGAGGAGAGATCAGTTTTGCAATAATTATCGAATTTGTATAATTTATTTTTTGAATAAATTAATTAATAATTTGTGATTTTTTTTTTTTTTGTTTCTGCATTTAATTTTGTTTTATTTTTCTTTCTATTTTTTTTTTTTTTTTATAAGGTAAATAGAAACAACCAAAAAATTTATATAGATGATCTTAGTGTGAATCTTACCTTTTCAATAGGTGTTGTTGATGGTATCGTTGACATAGTTGTTGTCGTTGTTGTTTGTACGTTAATATTTTTATTATTATGATAATTAGTTAGATCGATTTCAGTGACAATATCATTATTATTATTATTAATTAAATTAATATATGTTGTTGTCGGTATTAATGTTTCAGTTGTTGTTCTTTTCTCATCAAAATCACTGATTATAGTTGTCGTCATAATTATTCCAGATGTTGTCGTTGTTTGCGGTAATTGTGGTGACGATGCCGGCGGTTGTATTTTTCCAATATTCATCTTATTATTATCACGCCAATTTAATTTATTATTATTATTTTTATTATTATTCATTAAATTATCCTCCATTTTATTACGTATTTGTGTATTTATATCTTCAATAACATAATCATCATCAACATTTATATTATGCGTTAATTTCTCTTCTTTATTATCTTCTGTATCTATCATTTTATTTTTATTATAATGTTTTGATGATTCTTGTTTATATAAAATTTTCTCAATTTCATCATCTGTATCTTTTAATTTATCATTATTCTCAATTGTTTTCGTTATATCTAATTCTAATTTTGATAAACTATCACGTATATCATCATTATTATCATTATCAACATCAACATTGTCAGCCGTCTGTTTATTACTATTTATTTTCTTTTCATTAATATTCTCATCAACATCATCATTATTATCATCATCATCATCATCATTGTCGTCATATTCCTCATCATAAGGAGTTTCTAATTCTGTTTTCAGAATAACATCAACCAGATTTATCATTGTTGTGGGCACAATACTATGTGGTGGCAGTGTTGATGTTGGTATTTCTGTGGTTGTTGTCACTATTTTTGATAATGTTGGTGACTCATTTTTAGAAGTCATCAATTCTGTAACTTTTCCTTTGGTGGTTTTAATCGTTGTTGTTTCTGTTGTTGGCTTATGTGTTGTTGTCGTCGATGTAGTTGTTGTTGTCGATGTTGTGGTTACAGGAGTAGTACTAACCATTGTTGGCAGCGATGGTGTTTCCGGTAAACGTACAGGCTGTTTGATTTATTTAGTTTTTTTTATTTGAAATATTGTTTTTTTATTTTTGTATAAATTAATTATTTGAATACGTTAAAAAATCGTTTAAAATTATTATTAATAATAAATAAAAAAAAATCCTAACATAACCCCTAAAGTATTTCATAAAATTCGATAGATTTAAATTCGATGTGTCCTCTGTGACACCGTATTTAACAGCCTTTATTATTATAATGCAAGGACTTTTACCGTCCAAATAGTAATATATCTTTATTTTATTAATTTATTATTATTATTATTTTTATTATTATTGAGAAAAAAAGTTATTTATTTAAATTAATAAAAATATTATTATTTGCTAAAAGCGATTATAAATCAACAAAACAAAAAAATATATATATAATGAAATAATATGTGGATAAACATAAAAAAGCATAAAATGTAATGAAATTATGAGAAAAAAACCATAAATGTAAATTAATTAATTAAAAAAAATAATATATAAATAAATAAATATATAACCAAAAATAGAAATAAAAATTAAAAAAGCTTTATGAGTTGTGCTATTGGAGAGCTTGTGTTGTGCTTTTTTCTATACATTCTAATGAAACATTAAAAATAATAATGTTTGTTTTTTTTGCCATTTAATCCTTTCTTATCATTATAATTTATAAATAAATAGAAAATAAGAATTTTATAAATATTTAGCGAGAGAGAAAGAAAGTAAGAGAGCTCAGTATTAAAAAAAAAGCTTAAAAAATTATTTACATTTTATTTTTTTACCTTAATTAATAATTATTTGTCTTTTATGATTGAGATTTATGGATTGTCTGTGTGTTTTTATTTTTTAAATAATTTCTTTTCTGTTTTTAATGATAATAATTGATAATAATAATAATAATCTCTGATTTTGCAAAGCTTTATTGAACTAATAAATAAACTGAGTGGTAATTAGGAACTTTACCATTAAACTGATTGTTAAAAGAAAGTAAAAATATAAATATTTAATTTAGTATCAATTTGTATTCAAAGACTATAAAATTTACAATAAAAAATCATTTATTTTTAGATAGTTATGTTCGCTAAAGAACGTTAAAGTAACAAATCTTAGTTTGTTTGTCCCTTATTTTAAGCAAAACAATTATTCTAAAGCAAAAAATACCGAAAAAATAATAAATGAATTCATTTAGCATACAAAAAATTACCATTAAATATCAGAGAAAATAACTATAAACATATTTTTATGTAATAGCATTTACTTTTGTTATTATTTATTTTAACAAAAAATCAAATAATGTAAATTTTGTCATGTAGAGTAACTATTATTATTATTATCATTATTATCATAATAACAAATTGAAATTATAATAAAAAATATATTATTATTTTTATTATTTCTTTCTTTAATAAATAAAATAAAACTAAAAATCCGCCTTAAATTTCGCTTATTGTAGGAATTTTAATGTTAAAAACATAAATGAAAAAATTAAACACAAAATAAATTAATAATAATAATAATAAAGAAAAACTAAATAAATAATTTAAAACTTAAAAAAAATATTTAATAAATCTCTAAAAATGTTTATTTTTCAACAACAAAAACAAGAATAAAATTCTAATTTTATTAATAAAAATCAAATAAAACTTTTTACTTTGGTTTGTATCATTTCAATCATTAAAATAAGAAGAAAAAAAAAACAGAAAATTATGATTAAAAAAAATGAAATAAAATAAATTAATGTACATAAGAATATAATACGTAATATTTACATGAATTATATAATAAACATATAATAATAATAATAAATAAAAACAATAAATAAGTTAGACAGAGAGTAAAGTTAAGTAAAAATTAAAATTAAAAGTAGAAACGAATAGAATTTTCTGTTTTAAACATAAAAAAATCAAATAATTTTCAATACTGCAAGCACGGAGAGCCGTAATAAGCAGCACACTGCACATTGCACACTTAACTTAAATTAAACGCAAGAATAAATAAAGCCGCGACATAAAATAAAAACATAACCCAACATACCAGGTACAGTATTGAAAATTATTTGAAAGAAACATAGATAAAGGAAATTTATTTTTAAAATTTCCCTTAATTACTTTTTTCATAAATTAATATCACACAGAAAGAATGTACAAGAGTTTTGCTCTTTTTTTTATATTTTAATTGCCTTAAACATATCTTTATCTTTTTGCTAATTAATTAATTAATTATAAAAAATAATAGCAAAACAAATAATTAACGAAAAAATTATGTAAATAAATTTAAAACAAAAAAAAAAGCGCCTACCTTGCTACTACTATTTTCACCATGATGATGTCTGTGACCGTGCGTTGATACAGTCGGTACTTCTGTTATTCCTTCCCTGTTAATGTTTCAATTATTTATTATTAATATTAATAAAAATATTAATTATTTAATTACATAAAAAAAACTACAATTATTTTATTACAATAAAACTAATAAAAAAATAAAAAAACATACCCCATACACACTGTGGGTGCTGGGGTTAGTTATTAGTTTTTTCAACTGATAAACAGCAGCAGTTAATGTAAAAGTACAATGGTTATAAGTGACTCAATTAGGTTAAATAATGAAATTAAAATAAAACAATGGTTGATAAGCTTAAAAATTACTTAATTTACGTTACTAATAAAATTATTGTATAATAACAGCAGGAGCAGTGTAGCAGTTTTGTTACACAAAACAATTAAAAATAAAAATTACTTTTATACAAAAGAAATTAAAATTCAATTAAACTTTCCGTGAATAAGAAAAAAAAAAGTAATATTTATATATTCAGAAAAAAATAAAACAAAAGACATAATTAAACTTTAATAGTTAAGAAGAACAAAAGAATTAAATTAAATTATGTAAAGTTATGTACAGAGTGGGTAAGGTGAAAAATAATAGCCTTAGTTTACTAGAAACAACAAACTAAAAGGAAATTAAATTAAAGTCAGAGAGTAGTCTTTGAAAATAATTAAAGTAGCAATAACGAACGAAGAAATAAACATAAAAAAAAGTATTACAAGTTTCCATAGAATGATAACAAGGTAATAGGCAATTATTCTTTGATAAAATTATAACCATCACTTTGTTATTTTTTAATAAAATTAAAGAAGGAAAACGATAACAGCAAAACGTTAAAGTATTAATGGTACTATAAAGAATATAAATACTTACTCATCTTCATCATTATCATAATAGTCTTCATAATCATCTTCACCGGAACCTTCAGGCGGTGCTTGACGTTTTGATCTTGGTACCCTTAAATTGTAAAAATATAATAACGATAAAATGTAAAAAATAAAATTAAAAATAAATACCTATTATTAACACGTTTTGTCCATATTGACCACCAGCCAAAATCTAATCCAGTTATATCATCAATTGTTCCATATTTTATTTGTTGTGAAATTTGATTAGCAATTAATTGTCCATTTGGGAATAATGTTTTACCGCATCCAATCTATTAAAAAATAATTATTATTTTTTTTTGTTAATTTAAATAGAAACCCAACAGAAATACTTACAATAAATTCAATTTTTCCCAAACGTTTATGTTTTTCATTTAAATGATTAATACCATGATGTGTTGCAAATTTTGTCATTTCATAAACATCATGCTTTGTTATGTCATCCAATTCAAAATACTCCTTTGGTATAGCAAAAAATTTCGATAATTTATTTATTGCTTTTTGTTGTTTTTTATTAACAATATCATTCCAACTGTGCGAACGCATTACTAATGATAAAATTACTTTATTTTCAGAGTATGGACAGTCTTCAACTTCCTATAAAAAATAATTTATTAAAATTAATAAAATATTAGATAAATTAATTTAATAACAAAAAATTACCTTTTCATATTGTGTCTTTAGTGGAATTATTATTTTGGTCGATAGTGTATGCGGACTACTGGTTTCAATGTTAACAATTGGTTCAGTAAAGACAACCTGAAATAATAATTATATAAAATATTAATTAAAAAATTATATTACTGCTCTACTGCAAAAACAGTGATTTTTTCTCATCTAGTCTATAGCAACTTGTTTTCGCGTTCATGTTTATATATCATCAAGATTTTTATCATTTTTATTGTATACAAAAGGTAAAAAAAATTATTGTTCGTAAAATAAATCAAAAACACTTAAATGAAATGACAAAATTACTAAAAACCAATAAATAATAAAATTAATCAAATGATTAAATTAAATCAAATAGGTGAAAATACATAAAAATAAAGCAAAATAATTTTCACAATAAATTGATTATTATCATTTTTCAAGGACTAAAAATCCATTAAACCATTATAAATAGAAAATAAAGGGCTAGCAAAACCCAAATATTCTAGATAATAATAATAATAATAATATAATTTTCTATACATACATGCTATTCTGGTTGTTTGTTATTATTATTTTGCTTCAACTAACGCATCATCACACTACCACTCAAACCTTCTTATCCAAACACTGCATAAAATTTATGAAAAATTTCAACAAAAAGGGTTTTTTTTTTAACACAAATATGCTTATATTAATTCTAATGTATTTTCTGTGTAAATTTTTATATTATTTAAAATTTTGAATCCAGGATAATTAAATAAAATAAAATAAATTTTTATTATTTCTATTCTTCTTGTTGTATTTGTTATTATTTAAAAGTGAAAATAGATAAATTCTTTGTAATAAAGTGAGATGGAGGTTTTTTATTTGCATATTTTTAAACTATTTAACCGCGTAGGTAAAGTAGCAAAAAATTTGAACCCTTGGATTTCATTTTCTTTCAACAACAACAATAATTTCCCTTTTTTCTACAAACGAATTGTAATATTTTTACAAAAGGGTTTACCAATTTCGATTTATTTTTTATTATGCAAATTTCAAAGTATTTTCTCTTCTTTCTCATAGTTTTATTTATCATAAAGAAATTATTCAAATAATATATATACGGTATAGAAATGTTATAATAAAATATTCATAAAATTAGTAAAACACACAGAGAAACGACTATTATGTTATAAACAACAATAAATGCTGTCATTGCTTTTATCAAAACTACCTACTAAAAAAAAAAAAACAAGGAATAATAATAATAAAAACGTTTATTTATTTATTTCATTAGAAAGCTTTTTTCGTTTTATTATTGAATAAATAAATAAAAACTAACAAGGAAGTAGTCACAACTTGAATGAATCATTTAATGCCTGCCTAACTGCTTGTCCGTTTGTCTCATTAACACAATTCGTACTGATTCAGTTTATTCATTTTCTTCTTTCCTTGCCACATGAATAATTTTTATTCCTTTTTTTTTAGTTTATTTAATAAAAAAAAATATTTTAAACGGTGATACGGGTCTGCTTTCTTATTATTAATATTGTAATTTATTTAAAGGATATACGAATAATGAAATACAGTAAAAATGGGTTAAAAGTTTTTATCCAGCAGAATATTAAATGTTCTTTTATTCTAACTTTTTTTTTTGCAAAAGAAATAATTTTACTGAGTGTTCTTAGCATAAAATGGTTAAACAATGCTATTACTTCGATCAGCATAGACTGGTTTTGTTTTCTAACTAATTTACTACAATAGATTAACTAAAAGTTAGCTTTTCAACAGATAATACAAGAAAAAAATCGTTAAAGACATTTATTAGACGCATTTTGTTAGACAATAATTATTTTTAAAAAATAAATAATGCAAAATGCGCAATTTAATAAACAAAAACCATCAGAGAGAAAATAGGAGGATCAGTAAAAAAAGTGTGGTTTAAAGCAGATAAATTTTATTAAAACAAATCTAACCACAAATGGTTAATATTACAGTAAAAACCCTGATTAAATAGCTTTTTAGTCGAGAGTTTACTGTGCATATTTGTTATAACTAAACGACGAAAATAAACGCATTTTGATTGTTTTAAACATTTTTGAATTTGAAGAGTTTTTATTGTTTTTTCGCTGTTGTTTTATTGCGCTGCAAAATCCATCCCAAAAAATTATAAAACCGCCAACAATAATACAATAATCATAATAATAAAAATATAAATTAAATAATAAGTTTTTAATTTAAAAATTTTTTATTATGTTATTATTGCGAGATTATTAAAAAAAACTAACAATATATGCTTGATGAATATTTTTAATCATACTTCTTGCAACCACATGTCTATTCTAAATACTTAAAACGTCATGCAAATAATAAAACTCACATAATTGTATGACATAATGCGATTTATTTATTTAATTCAAATAAAAACAAACAATTAAGCCCCCAGTTTTTAAATTTTATTTAAAAGTCAAATTACTTAAATTCTTTTTTTGATGCTTTGATTAAAAATGATTTTTATTAAATTAATTAAAAACAGAAAGAAAAAAATGTGAATTAAACATTCAAAATTACGACTTAACAAATAATGTTTAAGACATTTCAGCAGTTCTTTTTTTTTGACTATAATAGAAATATTTATTTTCTTTATTTGTTTCATATAGAGACAACGTCTGTACGTCTGTATTGCATCCCCAAAAAAAGAAAAAAAGGAAAATAAATAATATGAGTGTCGTTTCCTGTTACAACACAAAACATGATCATCAACAACATCAAGAGAATAACGTATATAGAAATATAATAAATAAATGTAAAGAAATAAATTATAATGTCTGTAAATAATCATAATAATAATATTAATAATAACAAAAACGATTTAAGAATATAAATGAGAATTAAAATAAAAATAAAATAAATGAGCCAACGAAGGCCATCATCACATTAAACTTGAGCATCGTTAACGTTTTAAGTGTTTTTCCTTCTAATGTTACGATTTTTTATTTATTTTTTCATTTGTCATTCTTATTTAAATTTTTCTATCATTTAGCTATTTTGTTGCTCTTCTATTTTTGCATAAACATTGAACAAAACAAACCTTTCTTTTTATTAAACAAAACGCGACCTTAAATTTACTAAATTTGTAGCAATTAATTACTTTAGAAAAAAAAAACGCCTGAATTAAATTTCAATAAGATATTTATGAAATACCATCATAATCGTATTAAATTATGTAATTTGAAACAAATTAATAATAATTTCATATCATATTACGATTTATAAAAGACAACAAACAAACAAAGAAAACACCTGAAATACTCAAACAAATCCATTATTATTATTATCCAAATAGAAGAGTAAAATTTCTCTGCTTTACATAATAAATATAAATTAAATAAAAAATATTCTTTATTAATTATTATGTCAAGAGTTGGTGCTATAATAATTAAACGAAAAAAATAATAGTAGAATAAAGACTGAAAAATCCTTTTTATTGTAATTTATAATCATTATCCATTCAGGTAAAATTCTACAATATTATCCTATGATCCATTTACATAATTATAAAATTTTCTAAGCAAATTCATATAATACAGAAAATAAAGTAATATGCTGCTTATCATATTAACAAAAGTAACCCAATAACAAGAAGGCAACGGTAATAAGTAAACCATATCTAAGCAAACAAAATTAAAATAAATAATAATAATTATTATTTTGTTAACAAAACTAAAGATAAATATAACATAAGAAAACTAAATTTAAATGACTTAGTAATAATAATAATAATTCACAATTAATATAATAAAAAAAAATATAAAATAAATAAATAAAAATCAAGGACAGGAAGATAAACTTGAATAAATTAATAATGATAATAATAATAATAAACAAAGAAAACATTAATGAGAACAATACATAATCTGTATAAGGAAAACAAGTAAAATTAGTTTAATAATAATTTTAATAAAAGCGATTAAGTTAAGTTAATTAATCAATTGTTATAAATTTATTATCAAAAAAAAAAGACAAAAAGGAATTGAAATTGTTTGCTGTATTTGGTTGTTGAATTATTTTTTCTTTTGATTTACTTTTTAATTTTATTGCGCATGTACAAACGACTTAAAAGGCGCAACAAACAAATTACCGTTTTTTTTCTTCTAATCTAAAAGGAAACTTTATTGTTCTATTATACATTCCGGAACAAACAATAAACTACAAACTGTCAGAGTGGTGTCTTAGTAAAATAAAATAAAATAAAATAAAATTTTAATTTACCTGTAAATCCTCATCTGGTCCATTATCAAATTGAAAATCATGTTGACCATTAACACCAACACGTTTATTTATAAATATATTTAATAAAAATATAATTAATAAAAAATAATTAAAAATATTTTTATATCCTTTTGGCGGTAGTGGTGATGACAACAATTTTGGTGTCATTTTTCCTTCGGTATTTCTTACGTTCTTTATTTATTCCAAACGCAATAATAATAATAATAAATGAATATTTTCCTTATTAATAGTAGTAATTAATTGTCCGATTATTATTATTATTATTATAAATTTTTTATTCGTCTATTAATAACAAGATTAATTAATTAAAAGAAATAAATAAAAAATAAAAATAAAATAAAACACATCGGCTATTAAAGCTGATTAAAGTAATTAATAAACGCTGACATGGCTGATGATTTAATTTTCTGTAAAGAAAAGAAAAGAAAAAAAAAATTTTTTATTAATTATTTATGTTAAAATTTATGCTTTTTTAGTGTTAGAACAATTTTTTTCTTTTTTAATAATTATAATAAAGAAAGAAAAAAAAAAAGGTCAAAGTTACTTAATGTAATAAAAATAAATTTCTCTTTTTCTTGTTTTTTATTAATAAAACGAAAAAAAAAACCCCAAAACAATTCAGTTATTTTAATTAAAGCATAGAGAATAGGAGAAAACGGCGACAAATAATTTATCTTTTAGAATTTTTTAGCTGGTTTTATGCTCGAGGCACACCACCACTGTGTTTAAACGAAAAATAAATAAAAATGAAAACATTTTAATAAAAATTATCATTATTATTATTATTTTAAAATTTCTTCATTTTTGTTAAATAAAATTAATTAAAACAACACAAATTACAGCCAACTCTATAACATCAAAGAGAAGACTGCAGGCAAACAAATAGAGGAGAAG
Organism: Ptychoptera contaminata; assembly: GCA_963942525.1. Taxonomy (NCBI): domain Eukaryota; kingdom Metazoa; phylum Arthropoda; class Insecta; order Diptera; family Ptychopteridae; genus Ptychoptera; species Ptychoptera contaminata. Next base: position 34,566,628 of record OZ012638.1, on the reverse strand, counting down.
GAATTATATAAAAGAAAATATTATTAAATTTATTATGTACAATGTTTAACATGACCACAAAAATATAACAAATTACTTTCATTAAATACAATGAAAATACATAAATTAACATTAAAAAAAATGTTACAACCATTTAACATAAACAGGATTACAAGTGTAAATATAATAATAATAAATTAAATAAAATTAAAATAAAGACTGAATGAAAAAATTTAGTTTAAATCAACAAGAAAAGGACAATATAGGGGTTTTCCTTTTTTTAAATTTAAACAATGAAAGTATGTTACATCATATAGAAACACGTAACACACAGAGAACATATCAAAAACCATAAATAATCATTATCAAAGACCAACCAACCAACCAACAGACCACCGGTTACCAAAATTTCTCCTTTTTATTATTTATGAAATAAAGAAATTTACATAAAAATTATTAGACAATACTGTCATGTTGTTTTTCTTTTCTGCCTAATTTATACCCTTAAAAAAACCATTCACGGTTAGCAGCTTAAACATAAATTTTTCAGAAACATATTCCTATTAAAATCTAATAATAATATGTAATTTAGATTAACTTGTCTTGTCTTTACCTTTAGCTTATCACAAATATTTAAGCATTGGCTAGGTTATGTTGATTAAGACAACAAACAGAAGGTGTTAAGCTTAAATCTGCATAGCAAAAAAGGTTATAGGCTGGCTAGTACTTGTATACGTATATCTAGAATTCTCCTAGAAAAGGGCAAGAAAATTTATTATTTTTCTATCGTTTAGGCTGTTAACCCTTTAACCAACCACCAAAAACATACATTTTCCAATCATCTACACGATATCAAAAAGGTAGCAATTTCTTTTCCTTTTTCTTGATTATTAAAGAAATTCCCAATATATTTTAATTATATTTTTTTTTAACTTAATCCACAAATAAAATAAATAAAACTTTTATCAAAAGTCATAGAGTTAAGTTTTTATTATTTTATTTAATGAAATAATTATTCTTATTGCAAGTAAACACGCGACAGTGAATTAGTAAAAATTATATAAAAGAATAAAAATATAGAAAAGCAAAACAATTTTTACAGTAGAAAACTTTGTCGACGAATTACTTTTATTACCTAAGTTTACGTTACTTGGGGTGTTAGAGGCGAATTTACTGATTTTATTTTATTACATTTTTATTTTATTTCTTCTCTAAAAAACAACAAATTTAGGTTAAGTTATTCCGTTTTCTTTGCTTTTTATTTATTTTTTTTGATTATTTATTCAAGAAACAGATAGAAAAATATTTAAATTTTATTAGCGCGCTAAGGCTAGGATATGCTAAAATAAGCATGAAATTCTATCTTTGTTAAAGTTTTTTTCTTTTTCTTTTTTTTTGTCGTTTTTATCTATTTATGTTTTTCTTTACTTCCTTAACTTTGCACTCTAACTGCTCCTTGTACGGAGAGTACATTGAATTATTTTTTTTTTTGCATTTTGCTAGTTATTTAAATTATTTGAGAGATTTAAAATTTTTTATTAAGACACAGACTTTATAGCAGGGTGATTTCAGGTTAAAAACTGTACTGTCTGTATAATTGTAAGAAGAAAAAATAGCAGAATATAACATTCTATATTGAACAAACTGACCCCAGATATACACAATGTGATTATTCTGTCACCTAAACTCTGTTTGTTAAAATGTTTGATACAAGAGACACCAGTAGCTACGATATACATATATCCGGAATATTTAAAGAAAATACATCAACCACAATAATCTAAGTAAAATTAAAGATTTTGCAAACAATTTTGTAAATTAAACATCTGGACGGATTTACCAAATAGTCTGTGTATATTCATTTTCTCCAAACCAATTTCTTTAAATAAGAAACTAAAGTTTGCACACCACAAAACCCTTTTATTAACAAACAAAACTGAACATAAACATTAACTTTTACAACAGAAAATTACATAAATCACAAAATTAAAACGTAAAGTGTAGATTTATACCTTTAAAATAGCAAAAGAAAAACAGAATTTAAATGCATTAAATAAAATTTATTTCTTATCAGAAGAAAACAGTATAAAAAACGCATAAATAATGACTGTCCAACCGACACCACCATAAGTCTTAAGTATTAAAAAGGTTTGGTTTGACGGTTCACTAGTTTTCTGTCTTAACTACGCGTTGTTGCTTTTATTTTTTTTCTTCTTTAATTTCTTTTTATCCTTCAACAAGAAAAAAAAAAAATAAAAAGGATAAAAAAAAGTTGCTATTTGTGCTTTTAAAAAACATTTTCTTTAAGTTTCGTCTTTGTTAATAAAATAAAATACAATAAAATCACCTTTATACCACCTATTCTCCTCGTCGCCATTACTAAATATTTTATTATTTATTTATAAATATTTTTATTTCTATTGGTAATTTATTATTAAATTTATTCTTTTATAGAAAAGATTTATTGGCTAACTTTATAAGCAGTGACAATAAACACCCTTTCGTTTCTTTTTTTGGAAGTAGAACTTTTGTAATCCGTACAATAGGTACCTACCTTTAACTATTTTGTTCAGACAGAAGAGTAATACAATTCATTTTTTATTTTTTATTATTATTTTATTATTATTGTCTGCAATTTTGCGCGTTTGCTTTTTTATATAAATTTATTTTTACAATTTTTAATAATTTATTTCAGTTAAGAAACATTAACATAGTAATAATTTATGAATATAAGAGAAAAATTAGTAAAATTCAAGTGTTGACGAAAATTTATTATCCAAGACACAATTAACATTTACATAATAAATAATTACAAAAAAAACCTATCAAATGTTTTTCTAAAAATTTCTACAATAAAGCTCTCTATTAATTGTTATTAATCCTTTGGTTTATATACATCTTTAAGAGTCTTTAAAAACCATTAAATATCTAGGGCAATTCTTGTATAATTATTTCTTTACAAAATTACATTGAACCAACGTTAAAATAACCAAGAAATTTTGATGGGAAATTAATCACATTGCACTTAAAAATAATTAAAAGCACAAATTAATGAAACGAAAAGCACACAAAAGTTTACAGAAAGTAAAAAAATATCCATAAAACAGATATAATTTTGCAAATTAAAAAAAACGCAAATAATGAATAACCACCGCTTCAGAAATAGATTTTAACTTACCAAGGAAATAACAAAAAGAAAAACACAGAAACGATATGTAAAGCAGATGACTGGGATGAATAAATAACTTAAAAAAAGCAATAATCACGTTCTAAAATTTCTTTAAGAAAGTAAGTAGCAATTATACGACGAGCAGCAAAGCAACAAAGTTTTAGTAATTTATTAACAAAAACGAAATAAATAATTAAAATTTAAACAAATTCTTTTGTGACACAAAAAAACAAAAGTCTCAACGACATAACGTTTAATTACAGGAAATTTAAAACAAAAATAATAATGGTAAACAAGTTAAATTAGAATTTACTATATGTATATACATTGTCACTACATATTACGCACATATGTACTCTGTATATTAGTCATAGTTAGTTAATTTAATTATTTTATTTCAATGAATCATTAACATTAACATTAACGCTACTACTGTGTTTTAGGTTTAATTCAAAACCATTTTAAAAACAGAATAATTTTCATAATAAAATAAAATTGTTTTGTCTACCAAAAAGTTGAGGATTATTACTTTGAACTTCCTAAATCAATTCCACAAAGTTTTTGTTAGGTATACAGAAGTAAATAAATAAATATTTACTTTTGCAACTTTTTTGACGACAAAACCCACAAACCATTTACGATTTTATACTGTTCAATTACAAAGTTCTACACTTGATGATAAAACTTTGGCCAGAGAAGTAAAAATATCAAATATATTCTGTACATCAAAAAAAAATTAATTTAAACTCGTTAAAAACAAGATACAGAGATTTGCATATTTATTTATTCTCGTCAATAATAATGTGACATCCTTAAAAAAAATCAAAAGTTACCATCGTACGAGAATAAATACTTAACTATTTTTATAGAAAAATAATAATATTAATAAAGATAATCCAGATGACGAACAAACAATACAAGTGGACTGATATTCGCTGAATTAATTTACGACAGGCGATTGTTGAATTTCGTTTAAAATCAAAAACTTTGTTTAAAGTAAAGTTTTATATTTTTATTTACTTTAAACACCCACTTAAATATCAGACACATGAATACAATATCGCAGTTGTTACAATGAGGCGAACAATGGTTATCCAAAGTTATAAACAACTCAGAGCTATTTTACCCGATAACTTTTCTACGCAAATCTACAAAGAAAAGAAAAAAAAAAACCGAACAGAAAATTTATCACAAATCTTTTGCGAAAGAAAAGCAGCGAAAAAGTTTTTTTTTTCCATAAAAATAAACCCATTATTTTCAACTTTATCCATTTAAGTAACTATATCTATACTTAAGTGAAAAGATAGTCGTAGTAGTAGTCATGAAATGTTGTATTCGCATACGAAACACAAAATTTCAATCAATTTTTATAGAAAAATAAATAATAATAATTTTATTTTTTTTTATTGATTACACAGAGATATATTTAAATTAATAAAATTCAATAAAAAAAAAAAATAAATAATTAAAACGGAAACACAAGAGAATAAAAACAATTTTTATAAAATTATTCCTTTTTTTATATGAATATAAATATAAATTTGATTAAAATTGTACAATATCATAATAATAATAATGCAAGGTAAACAATAAAACATAAAATCTGTGTACCTGATATGCATTAAAAAAAAAAAACTAAGAAGAAAGTCTCGCAAATACAATACAATAGAGAACAGAAATAAATAAATAAATACCGGCAGAGAGACAGACTAAGCATAAACACATAACGACGATTAAATTGCATCCAACCACACTTGCACAATATTATTTTGCAAACATTAAATCAATATCCGGTTATTATTATATTTTTGCAACAAAAAATAAAAAATGAATTAAAAGTTTAAGGTGACGTAGTCGGATGAAGTGATGAATAATTTTCATTTAATTAAATCTACAAAGAATTAACTAACTTAAATACATAAATAGAGGAGTACAACAAAAATACATATGTCAATGAATAAAACATACAAAAAGAAAAGAAATGTTTTATTATGTGTAAAAATTGGATTAAAGTAATTGATCGTAATTTGTGTATAAGCTTAGCATAGATTATCTATTTTTATCACTGCAAAACAGTGAATTAACTTAATTGATTTTACTAAACACAGTATAGTTACTAGCATAAAAAAATAAGTAAAAGCAAGAAAACCATTAATACTATTACTAAGAGCATAAATGTATTTTCGCTTAATGCGGATCAATTAAAACTTAAGCAAATAAGCGAAACGAAAATTAATTTAGGGCATTGTAATAATAACTATTTAAACTACTCTGTGTATTACGTAATGGGTAATATCTTAAGATATCAGCAAAAGTATTAACAAAAATATATTTTAATTTCTCTCAGCGAAAACAATGTCACACATTTAAGTATTAAAAATAAAATAAAATAACATTTTTTCTTCACCTCATACATAATGTGAATTACAAAACAACAAGAAAAAAAAAACACCTAAAACAGTATAAAGAAAAACATTTAATGTTATAATAATAATAATAATAATTTTTAATTAGGTAATTTGTTGTTAATTTTCCAACAAGAATAATTATTATGATAAACATAAAACGACAAAATACAATAAACATGTTACCGCGCCGCGGATAAATAAAACGCAAGAAATAAACGAAAAATGTTTACACATATAAAAAAAAAAAAAGAAATAAAATTATTTGTCTAGGGACGACTTGAAAACATAAAAAATAATTTAAAAAAAAAAAAAATGTTTTCTTCTTTTAATGCAATAAAAAATAAAAATTAAATAAAAATTATATATTAATTTTTATTTTTCTTTATTTCACCTGAACCGCCGTGTTTTATGGGCTGTGTGTTGTTGCGACTTAATTTCTTTAACAACGAAAAATCACGATATAATTTTTTTTTATTTTAATTTTCTTTCTTTAAATACAAAGAAGAAATGTTATAGAAGAACACTTTAAATACTTAACAAAATAAAAATTAAAAATTCCGCAATTAAAATCCGTGTCACAAGAAGCAGCAATAACACGCGCGCAACATACAAATGATACAAGAAAATAGAGTATGTAATTATAGTCTACATTTAGGTGATGAGAGAATTAAATACTTTTTCACATGCAACGTCGTTTAATTTTTTTTTTGGATAATTTCTTTGCAAAAAAACTTACAAATTTTAATTTTATATATATTTTTTTTTGCAAAATTAACTTTAACAAAAATTTTCTACTATATTGCTGTGTAAAACAAAATACCAAAAGAGATCAAAACGTAGCGCAGAATAATTTTATTAAACGAAAATTATAATTAGACCAGGATAAAAAGCAAAAAGAAAAAAAAAACTAACGCAAAATTACAAAATTAATTTTAACAAATAGCAGATAAATTTATGAAATGTAATTAAATTAGTTAAACATTAACAACGATTATACCAGTAAAAAATAAAAAATAACAAAAAGTCAGCGCGAAAACGAAACATAATAAACCAAAGTAAAAATTCAATAAATTTTTTATTTTTATTATTTCTTACATTAAAAGAAAAATATAAAATTGTGAATAAATTGAAAGCAGACACTCTTTTCACCTGAATTTTAATAATAAAAAATAATAATTTTCTGCAAATAAATTTAAAAAAAGCAACTTAAACGTGTTCTTACACTGTCGACGTCGTCGTCGCAGACAATTACAATTTCCCTGTTTTTCAATCTAATTTTCCTGGTTTAAAGGAAAAACTAAATAAATAAACAAAAATAAAAATCATCGCATAATTTAAATAAAATTTATTTTCAAAGTGAAAAAAAGAAAAAGAAATCAAACGTCAAGTGCACAAGGTAAATAAATCCATCAACCACCAGTGCAGCCATATTTATATAAAACACACAAAACAACAAAAATGAATAATTTCTAGAGAATTATTATAAATTATTATTATTAATTTTGTGTAATTTAAGAACCGTAGAAGAATTAAGTAACTTTACACTGAGGTACATAATTTACCTGGAATTTCTTATTTATATTAATTTTTTTTTTAAATCTAATCAAAACCAGTAAGGTAATATTATTTTTCGTTTTTAATTTAATTTAATTGATTTTCTTGTTCAATTATTTTATTGATTTTTTTTATATATATATAAAACTCGCTGTTTAAATTAAAAATAGAATAATGACATCATCATCATCATCACCTGCCTTAATATCAAATATTATAATCATCATTTGTGTAATTTAATGTAATTCCGATCAATAAAATAATCACGATTTGTTTATTTTCATTAGATTCGTTAATTTATTTACTTTGTAAAGCAACGATAGACGACAGTGAAAGCGAAATTAAAATCAAATAAAATGTGTTTAGAGCAACGGAGCAAGGTTTTCGTTTGCAGGAAAAACTAACAACGAAAGTACAGTAGTAGTCTTGTTGAATAATAAAAACCGTTTCCATATGTGAAGTAGAATTTCAGAAATGACAAATATATTTTCTCTACATAATTATATTAAATAAAATTACGCTTCTTAATTATAAATAAATATAAATTACACAGTGAAAACAATTTCTACCTCTTATAATAATATTTATCTTAAATAAATAAATGTCCTTTTTTTATCGATAAAAAATTTTCTCCTCCTTACTTAATGTTTATTTTTCTTATGTAATTTTATCTGTCTTTTACATGGATTTTTATTTATTTATTTACTTTCCTGTTTTACTTGTGTGATTGCCTTCGGAGTTATATATTTTATTTCACTTTTACGTCAAAATATTTGAGTTGTTTTTTCTGCGAAAAGAAATATATGTATTTTTGCAAAATAACAAAAAAGCATTTTTTACGGGCAAAAAATAAAAATAAACTCATTGATCGATCGATTGTGAAACACGTGTGTGCGCACAGATAAAAATGGATAATCGTGATTTCAAGGTTTTTATTATAGCACGCGCTTATCTCACGTTTTGCTATAATTTTATGTAGTTTTTTCTGTTCCTGAGCAATGACATTATTTTTTTTTTAGAAAACAAATAAAACGCAACACATGTGAATGTAAAGTTGTACCTGATAATGGACGTAAATGTTGCATCTGGTATTGTCATTACTCTCTGCACAACTCACTTAATTTTAATTTAATTTAAATAATAAACTGAGCAAGCAGTAATAAACGTTCTATTTATGAATGCAAATTAAATCTATATAGCTACTGCCATAGCCAAGCAAAGTAGCAACAACAGCAGTAATAAAATAATAAAATTTATTACAAGAAGCAAAGAAACTAATCCACTCAACTAGCTAGTTTAAAATAATTTTCTAAACGAATTTTAAATTTATTTCTCATTTTAATTAATTTTTATTGTTTTTGTTAATTAATTAATTTTTTCTATTGATGCAAAAATACTTTTATTTTATTGCAAGGAGTTATTGACTTTAATTTGTAGCCAAGAAAAACTAATAACCATAATTGTATTTAATTTAATATTAATTAAGGATAATCATGTTTTTTTCTTTTTTTTTTTAATTTCAAAATAAACATAAAATTAAAATGCAATAATCAGTGTCAATCAACATGTTGCTGTACGCTTGTTGTACGTTTGTTGTGGGCGGTTTTTATTATTATTATTATTATTTTTCCTTTATTTAAAGGAACACGACAATTAATTAAATAGAAAAATTATTATTAAAAGTTTTTCACTTGTTCACAGATACTTTAAACGGGCCATGCTTTTTTGTTTTTCAAAAAAATAATTAATTATATTCGTATTAATATAAATGTCGTTTGTACTTGAAATGTATTTTATTTAATAAATAAATATTAGTTTAAATATTTTAATTAATTAAAAAAAAGAGAAAAAATTCAATGCGCGCGTACACAGTTATTACAATTATAACGAATAAACAAACTTAGAAATAAATAAATTTAAATGAAAATAATTTATTATTATGAAATTTCTTTATTTATTAGTTAGACAAATTAATTAATTTATTTCTTTTTTATTAAAATAAATAAAGAATATTGTTATTTTGTAATCAGAATTTTTATTTTGTTAAAGTGAGTTAAACATTTAAACGCGTGAGGCCAAGTGGAAACAAAATAATTAATTTTTATTGAATTTTTGAAGCTAAATATCGTCAGAGTAATAATGTTTGCAGTATTTTTCTTTAAACTAAAAATTCAATTATTAAGTCGTCAAAATATACAACAGAGAGATGCAAATTAACTCATTTATTACCTTCCCGGTTCTGTTAATTTTAATTTATAAAAGAGAATTTATTAAAAAAAAACCCAATTAACCGCATTGTTGCGTTTATTTTTCAATTTTTTTATTTTTATAGAAGAAATTTGATTAATTTTTCTGATGAACAATAAATGATAATTTTTATTTATTTAAATTAATTTCCGGTCTATGAAAGTTTTTAAAAATTGCCTTTGTTGTATGATAAAGAATTGTGTCTTTGGTACGTGACCATTTTTTCTTATTCCTTTTTTACCTTTATTAAAGAAATTTATTATTATCTGATTGAAGAAGAAGGATTTGTATCCTGGTGTATCCTTTATTTTAACGATACAACACAATTATACATTGTGTTATCGTAGGTTAGTTGTGGTTTTTTTTTTTAATTTATTCAAGGTAATCCAGTGACAGGAAAGGAAATTTTTATCACCAGAAACATAAAAAAAGGATTATTTTCCGTTTTTTTTTCCCGTTTGTTTTAAAATATTCAGGTATTTTCTTAGTTTATTTATTATTAAAATAATAATACTGGATGATTTTACTAATAAAATAAGTTAAAAATTAATTATTTATGTATTTTGGTTGTGTCGTTAAAAGAACTGAACAATATTTTTATTACTTTATAAAGATGTTTCTGTACTTTATTGCCACACAGTTACCGCTTATTTCTATTTTATTTTTTTAAAAAATAATTTTAAGGTAATAAATATTAACATAAAAAAAAAGGATTAAATAACTGCAGAGAAGAATTGTGAATAAAAAATTGCTAATAATACTGGTAGTGATTACGTGATAGCCTGGTTATATACGACGTTTATAGTTTTATTATTCCTGCTGCTTCTTTTTTTTTACTGGTGCAAACACATTTAAATCAATTGAAATTCCATATCGAAATAATATTATGAATGAGAATATAAATTATTCAATGTTTGCAAGAGAATAGAGGAAGAATACAAAAATAATACATGAATAAACTATAAATAAAGAAAAAAATAGATTTATTTAATCAGTGATTTTATAATAAACAAATCATTTCTTATGATTCTCTGTATTCGCTTCATCCATCATCCAACCGATATATAAAATCGATTATATTCGATTTTTCTATTCACAACTGTGTACGATGATACCAAATTATAACTTTACAAGCAAAAAAAAATGAATTTTTATTAGCAAAAGAAAATAAATTCTCAACTAAAGTATAGTTGAGTGTTAACGATGGTTAAAATTGCTCACTTCTTATATATAAATAAATGTATACCACTGGTGCTATATATACACAAAATACAAATCACAATGTTTGGCTGGTTTATTCTCTCTACATACATTTACATTTTTATCTTAAAGTCTTACTTAATAATTCAGATCATGTACAAATTTACTTTACTTTACTTTATGTATATAAAAAATATTTATATAAAAAAAAAATAAAAGAAACCTTTAAGCTAAGGATATGGACTGACCTAGAATCATCAAACGAACCAACCAACCAACCAAGCAACCACCATCATTATGTTTATACAATGTTTTTGCTACTCTGCTACTATGTGCTTGTGTGGATGATGATCAATGAAAAATATTTATTAAATCGCAATTGTAGATAGGTCACGTTAATATTTTTATTTTATTTTCGTTATAACAATCATTAACAACATAAATATTATTTTATTACTGTGTTTCTGTCGCAAACACAGCATGTTTAATAAAAATATTAATATAAAAATAAGTAATAATCATTCAATCACTTGTTATCGTCATAATTAATTTAGTTAATAATAATAATAATAATTACATAATTTATAATCTATTTAAGTTGATTAACCTTTTTCCTTTAGTGGTTGTGTTTTTCTGTTCATTAATGTTTTTCGCTGTTTTATGTACTCAGTTTATTCATTTCTTAATACTAATAATAATAATATTTGAATAGAAATGAATAATTATCATCATTTATCCACAAATATCCATTAAAAATTAAAATTCACAATGAGTTTAGAAAATTTATTTAATTATTTTTCATCGATTGGCAAAATATATGACAAAAAGCACACAAAAAATAAATAAAACTTAATCGTTCATTGCATTCAATATTCAATTGTCTTATTGTTTAATTTATATTTTTTTGTTTCTTTCTATTTTTAACTATAAATTCTTACGTATTTTTGCATAAATATTCTATATTAAGAATAATTACTCAAACTATTCTTACTAATGAAAAAATGTTAATAATAAATTTCTATAACAATGCGACAATAATAATCAATTGACAAAACAAGTATGATGACAAGATAATTGTTATGTCGTTATGTTTTTGTTAATTTAATTATATTATTTACATGCAAAAAATAAAAAATTACTATTGCCAATGAGGAAATAATTTTTGTAAAGAAAACTATAAATATTTATTGATTGATTTGAAATAAACGAATGATTTGTGTGTTGGTGCTGTGTGTTACTGCTTCCTTTAGCATAACAACATAATTTCACAATTGTTCATCTGTATAAATAATTAAAAGTAAATTCAACGATTAAACATATCACCGTTCAAGATCTACACATATTTCTACATCATATAGTCTGCTAGTAATCATCAAACAAAAAGAAAAAATAAAATCTATCAACACTATTTATGCCATTGAATTTAATTAACAAAAATAAATTAAATTTATTAGAAAAACAATTTCCTAAATAAATATGAATGAAACGCAGAATTTTTGATTTAAATTTTTCGTTGTTGTTTTTTATCTTAGTTTTTTTGATTGTCTTTGGAATTTATTGTTTATTGATTGTAATTTAAATTAAAAAATCTCGTTTAATTTTCATTTGTTGCTATTTTCTGTTATGTTTTTAAATAAATTTATTTATTTATTATTGTTGGTATGTTGGCTGGCTGTTGTTACTTGCTTACTGCGTCGGCTACACAATACATAAACACACAGTAGATAAATTCTTATTTTTTATTTATTAAATTTTATAGTTATTGCATGATAAATATAAATAAAATAATAAGATAAAATTGATTTGAACTCAGATATTTAATTTATTATGATAAAAAATTTGTATCGAATCATTGTCCAACTTGATTCTGTAGAATAATGTACTTGATGACGATATTTAAATTAATATTAAAGCATTATATTCATTAAAAATATTTCTCTGTGTGTATTTAAATATCAGACAGTTAATATCTGTTGTCACATTATTATAAAAGACACAAAAATGTGTTTAAATCATAATTAAAGAGTGGTGAAGAAGCAACATAATGATATCATAAAAAATTTAGCCGTAGGCAATACAATATGAGAGAGCCCATCATCAAGATTGAATTTTTAACTGTCTTCTCTCCACATTGTTAATTCAGTTAAAACATTTTTATCAGGTAATGAATTTTTTTTGTTCATTAAATATATAAAGACTTTAAAACTGACTGTTTACGAATAAAACAAAATCCGCCCCTGTTTAACAAGGTGTAAATACGTAACACAAGATGCTTGTTTGGTTTACCTTTATTATTATTACTTAAAGAAAATCAAATTTATTAACAATTTTTATTAATATTTTTTACTCTCACTACGCTGTAGTTGTCTTTTCTCTACCATATATTTTTTTTTCTTTGTTCCTTAAGGTAAAAAGTAACGAATAACTTAGCTAAAGGTGGATCGCCTTAGGTTACAATTAACTGAATGAACTTATTTTTATGCTTTCTATCTATTCCCTTTATTTATTTTCGCATTTATTTATTTTGCAACGAGTAATTCTATTCTAAAAATAAATAAATAATACCAGCAAAAGGTGACACGTTTCTAATGTTGACAAAGGTATTGTTATTGGTTGTTGGCGCTTTGTTTTCCCCTGTTCTTTCCTTATTTTATTAACTCTAAAATACCATTAATACCATTTTTTAATGTTTCTATAATCCTTAATGTAATAATAATATTTATTTTTTTTTTGTTATTCATAAAAAATTTCCCTTTCTTCTTTGGAGACACAAAGTGTTAAATCAAAGCATAGACGACTATGACGATGATAAACCGTATGCCGAGGCAAATACAAAGTATTTATCTCATATTTAAATATAAAAATCATAATATTAAATATTTAGTATTGCAGTAAATTTGTTATTTATTTTATCAGCAATAATAATCAAAAAGCCTTTTTTTTTCGTAGCTATTATTTATCATAAATAATCAGCTAAAACTTCTATAAAATTGAAAAAAAATAAAAATAAAATCTTCGCCTATGGTATTGTCGCCTTGCGGCACTTAATAAATATTTTATATCATAATTCTAAGCTAGATTAATTAATTATTATTTATTATTATTTATTATTATTAATATTATTATTTTTATTAATAGTAATAAAAATTTATTACCAAAAAAAAAAAAAAAACAGAAAAAACATTAAAATATGATAAAATAATATTTTAAAATAAAAATTCAAGAATGAAAATGCATTTAAGTCAAGAAAAAAAAAAAAGAAACTAAAACCATAAAACTATAAAATTAAATAAATTATTTAATCAATGAATTTCGTTGTTATTTACTAGCACACAACATACAGCATTAGACTGATCATAAATTTTTCTTCTTTAAATAAAAAAAAAAAAACTAAACAAGGAAATTAATAATGATTAAAAACAGAACATATTCCGACTGTTGAAAGATTACGATGATAAAACGTCAAAAGAAGAAAATTGAATAACAAAACAACAACAACCAACAACAGTAAGTTATATTCCTTCTCTAGCGACAAATGTATGCTGCTGTTGCTGCTGCATGCAAAGACCCACCAAGTTCAAAGATCAAACAATATTTAATCTTCCGTATAAAAATAATAAATTTTATTACAAAATATGAATAAAAGCTTATTGTTGTCATAAATAAAAAGTTAAACTAAAAAATGAAAACAAAGAAAAAAAAAATCATTTGATTATCATTTCGAAAAAAGCCGCAAATTTTAATAATGCGCAAAAAAAAATAATAATGAAAATAATAAACGGAAATGACAAGAAATTTAAAATAAAGAAAAAAATCAAAAATAGAGAGACGACGGTAAAGTGTGCGGTTGATGACAGTTTTCTTGTATTTTTTTTTTTTTTTTGTACATAAAAACCATATTAAGGCAAATTGGTAGCCATTTGATATTGAAATAATAATAAAAGTAAATCTCAGTTAATAATACTTGTTTTTCGTGAATAATTTATAAATAAAATAAACTCAACACTATTAAACTATGAATAATTCCAGAGTAAAGTGTACTCTCAATGAAAAACTCAACACAAAAAAAAAATCGCAGCAATAAAGCGAGCATAACAAACAGCTGAATGAATTTGCAACAAAGTCTTTCAACTGGTTTTATTAACAAAATAAACAAAAAAAAAAAAAATTAAAATAAGATTTCACAAAGAAACTCAACGAGAAAGAAAATAATAAATAATAATAATAATAAAAAGAAAATAAACAAACAAGAGCAAGAAATTACACAAAGTATTACTAAATAAACTAGAAAAAATTAACAAAATTTCATAAATAAAATGAATATAAAATAAAAAAACACATTTCTTTGGAATAAATAATAACAAGAATACAAAAAAGAAATATTAATCATAAAAAGTAAAAAAAAAAAAACGCGACATCGTTATAAACATGTAAAAATAGCAACAGTAACAACAAAAGAAGCAGCAAGAAATAGCATAGCAAAGCATCAACAGTAACAGCAGCAGCTAAAAAGGCGTCCTCATATTCTTATATTTTTTTTTTTTTTTATTAATATTAAAAGCACCAGCACAGCAACAATGAAAGCCTTTATGATGTTCTTCGACGAAACAAGCAATAAGCAAACAAACGATACACGCAAAATAAATAAATATAGCAAAGAAGGAGGATAAAAAAAACTATTTATTTTTTTTTATCTACAATTTGTTGATAAAATGTTGATATGCGCGCGGCATCGCCAGTGACGACGATAAGGTATAAAATAGAGAAAATAAATATTATTCTTATTATTATTATTATAGTTGTTAAATCAGCTAGGCTGGCTAGAAGACGTGGCATGGTAAGACATATTATCATAGTATAGAAAAGGAGAACTTAAGTAGCTAACTGGTTGGCATAGGGATCCGAATCGTAATATCAACGACAACGTAATTCATAAACTAAACAAATAACAAAAAAAAAAAATAAAAGGAGCAAAAAAATAAAATCGCAGATGCTCGTTTCTGGTTTTTAGATTACAAAAATGAAAAATATAAATTTATATATAGAAGTAAAACAAGAAAAATCATCTACAATCTTTTCTGCTTTATGGGATATATATTAAAAAACAAAAAAAAGTAGAAAAACAATGAAAAAATATAAAATTCCATCCTACACAGTTAAAACAACAATATTTTCTATTTAACATTTACGTTTTACGTACTCGTTTTATAATGTATTTATAGTATTTTTTTTTTGCAGAAATAAAATAGCTAATCGTTTTCAGGAATTTCCTAAACAATAAATTTCCTCCTTTGTTGATGGAAAATATAAAATTGGAGACAGCAGTAAATGCGTCTCGGCTAAAATTGTAGAGTTGTAGCTACCAAAAGCTTTATTTTTTTCTTCTAAACTTAAGCTCTAATTATCTTCATTCCTTTACATTTCCTTGAAAAGAAGCAGTAAAAAATCAAGAAAATCACAAAAAAAAACTTTTTCAAATTTAAAGAAAATAATTAAAAATTGATTATAAAAGTAAAGAAGAAAACCTTGAAATAAAAATTAATTTTATTATTTATATTTTCTTTGTTTAATTTGAAAATTTTCTTTTTAATCATTCTTTTTGTAGCAAAATCAACAATATTAACATAACACACGCGTAAATTATATTTTTGTTTGCCTGAATATTAAAAAATAACATATACAGCTGCTGCTATATTGGCATTAACTGTTATGATAATTGTTGCTTATACTTGTACATATTACCTTCTAACTTTTGCTAATTTTAATTAATACACAAAACGAAGGATATGGTGTTATGTCTTGTAATAAAAATTATTTTCATTTTATTTACACAAAAAATTCAGAAATGTTTTCATTTTTCTAGCATAAAAAATACATACGTGATTTACGGGTGCTTCAAAGTTATTTTTTTATGTTTTTTTTTGCGATTGTTTTCATTTTTGTTAATTTATTTGAAAACAACAACACATAACTGTGTTGTTTATATCAGGGTATAATAAGGAAGAAAAAAAAAATACAGAATACACACCAAAACTACACTTTTCACATAATATATTTATTTATTTTATTTTTTTTTATAACAAACAGAAACAACCGACATAAAACATACATATATATCTATGAAGACACTACACGTTGTGCTACTGCTGCTACTATATAGAACACAAAGAATACCTTTATGTTTTTTTTTATGATTTATTTTTTTTTTTTTTTTGGGTGAACAAAAAATATGTATCATCATCAGTTGTGAAAACAAAAAACAAATATATATATTTATTTTAATATTTTATTTATGTTTTTTCGTTTTTCAAATAAAAAAAGAAAAAGAAAAGAAAAAGAAACTTAAATAAACCAACAGAGACGTAATGTACCTGTTAGTACGTACTAAAAGCTTCTTTTCACATATCAAGCATAACTTATTAAAAAACAATAACTTTTCCATTGTTAAATGTACATACGTCATTCTGTGGATGCCACCTGTGTATTCAACCTTAACTTTTCACTTATGTATATATATACATCAAGTTAGACAGAAAAATTTATGCTTAAACACAATAAATTCTACTTTTAATGATATCCAAAAGAAAATGCTTTCTACGCAACAAAACAAAAAAAAAATTTACTCAATAAACAAAATCACAGTCCTAAGTCATTACTTTTTGTGTTAAATAAAAGCTCTAAAAAAAGCACGCATAATAATAAAAAGTAGCTAGTGCACGTATGTGAAACTGCTTTATACACCGCATTGATTTTTATATATTTTTTTGCACAGCAAAAATAAACCACACATGGCGGTGACGGCTGCTGCTGCTGCCCGTCTTTTTGTCAATTTTTCTTTTAATAAAAAGCTTTAATATTTTATTTTTTCTTTCGTTAACATAAATACACATTTGAGTGACTTTTCAAGACAAGAAAAAAAATAAATAAATAAGGAAAAAAAGAAAATCTAATTTTTTTCTGTCAATAAAATTTTTTCCCAAAAATACAAAATATAAAAAAATAAAAACGAAGTAATATTTCTGCTTC
Organism: Ptychoptera contaminata; assembly: GCA_963942525.1. Taxonomy (NCBI): domain Eukaryota; kingdom Metazoa; phylum Arthropoda; class Insecta; order Diptera; family Ptychopteridae; genus Ptychoptera; species Ptychoptera contaminata. The sequence continues at coordinate 34,549,045 of OZ012638.1, read as the reverse complement.
GAATACATAAAATTTGAAACAGCTGGGATGTGTATATTCAATGAAGATAAAGACATATGATGATTATGCGTTCCAATGATGATACAAAATTAATAGCAAAATAATGTTGCGACTACTGCTGCTACTGATTTGACGTTTTTTTTTTTTCACTTCCATAACAATAATCAAAAATTATGAATTATTGTTGTTATGCAATAATGATGGCTTGGTAACGCATACAGTATACTTATAATAATACTCTTTCCCCGACATAAACTACAAAAAATTTAAGCAATGCGTTGTTACTACAACGTCTCGTATAACACAAAAATAGATAAAATTACTTGGGTGTAGTAGTTGGGGCGGCGATGATTAGAGGAAAACAAAGAAAAAATTAAAAAGAATTTTCCAGCAAGCAAATTCATATCCATAATATCAATATCATTATTCAAAAGGTCAAAAAAGGCAAATTTATTATACCAGCAGTGTGTTGTCTAGAGAAGAACAAAACTAGAAATATATATATTTATCAAATATCGAAAATACACTATTTGCATGATTGAGTCGGGTCAACAATTCACACATATGTGAATATTATAGATAGAAATCAGAAATATGAGATTTATATTTTCAATATTTTTTACTGATTTTATTTTATTTAATATCGATAATAATTTATTCTAATGTAATTCAACTCGTTTTTTAATTTTATATAGAAATTAAATTCAAATAAAGCAAAACGAACAAAACAAAAAAAACCAACTCAAGTTTTGTACAATCAGAGGCAGAAAAAATAAATAAATTTATCAAAAAAAACGGATATTTGAACAAATAAATCTTAAATGATCCTTGAATGTCCTCTACTGTCAATTTCCGTGTCCTTTCTTTGTTTGTATAAGCCTTTTTTTTTACTCGTTCTTAGTTTAAGTGTTGTCGTGGTGAAAAAAAACCTTGAATCATTAAGAAGTTTTCTTTTATTATCGTTGACACATTTTAACGAATTTAATACGGATATACGTACTACAGCAGGACGAACAATATAAACACTTTTTCTAGTTTGAAAAAAAAAAAATATATTTTTTTTTTTTTTGGTTTTATGGTACGAGACAAAAAAATAATAATAATGTAAATAAAACGCCCACAATATATATAATTATGAGTAAATAACAAAATAATTATCACAAATAAGCATTTTCACAGATGATTCATTCATAGCAGATCGCACACAAAAAAACAAACAATTCAAAAATCAACATTTAATAAATTTTCTTGCAAACTTAAAAAAAAATTACCATATGGCTAACAGAAGGAATAAAATAAATATAATATAAACGGCGCAAACATTTCTTCTTTCTTTTATTATAGAAGAAAAATCAAATACCGACAAAGATTTTTGCACAAAAAGAAATAAAAAAATCACAAAATTCGCGTGGAAGAAATTTCTGTCGTTCTTTATCAATTTGTTTTGTTTTTTTTCTAAAAACCAATTTGATAACTGAGAGGAATGTGATGGGTAGAACGATATAAATACCAAAAAAAAAACACTTGTTAAAAAAGTAGAAAATTTCTTCATGAAGAAAAAACTGTTTACAAAAATTTAACACCAGAAAGTAGGCAATAAGTAATTTAGAGATTTTTTTTTACTCAATTCTACCGATAAAATTGATCTAATTTAGTAAAGAAATGAAAATAAACTGTTTACTTTAGCATAAATCTTTTTTTTTTTTTTTTGTTTTTCTGTCGTAACAAAGTACTTAATCAAATTTATGCTTTGGCCAAATATAGCATTAATGAATCGCAGTAAAATATAAAATAAATTAAAATAAGACTAAAGGATTAACTAAAGTACATCCGGGCACATCACTTGAAGACAATAAAAATAAATTTATTTAAATATATTTTTAGAGCTTTCTTTTTTTTTTTGCCTCATTGCTTAACCTTTAAGTGTAATTTAGTCTAACAGGGTGTTTATAAAATAAAAAATCTTACCACAATAATTAATTGATTATTCTAAATTCATAAGATAGTATACAATCTTTATTGATTGTGTTGTATTCCTGTTTGGAGCGTTTTATTTTACTTTTTTATCCTTTAGTTAAAAATCTGTAAATACAAAGAAAAAAGAAAGGAAATTAATTATGTATACTTTTGCTGTACCGAAATTGATTAAAATAATATAATAGTATCAATAAATCAATAGTAATAAAAACAATGCTTGATTCTGTACCCTTTATTTACAAATTCCCTTAATTTTTATTAAACATTTAACAAATCTGATTACCACCCAAAGTACAAAAACATAAAGAAAATTAATACTCAGTGAATAATTGCAGAAAAACAATCAAAATCAATAAATAAAAATTTCATATATTAAAGACGGCCTCGCATCACATACAATAAAGTTTAATTAAATTTATTAAGAAATGTTTGTTTCTTTTTTTTTGTTTATTAATTAAAATTTATTTATATACAAAATTTAACCCATTTCACACTCATTTATTATAAATTCTATAACTACCAGCAGCAGTGTAAATAATAACAGAAAAATAATTAAATTATTAAAGAATAAACAAATGATACACATGTTTTGTTGATTTAAAATTATTATTTTTTTTAATTTTTGTTCAATAAAACAAAGAAAGATTTTTTTAATTAAATTAAAATTTTAATGACTCAGTGATGATTATTTGTTGTATTTTCACAATTCGAAGAAAATTCTGTCAACCAATCAGAATCAATGTAAGAAAAACTAAAAACTCTACAAACGAATCAAAAATCAAACAATCAAACCAATCAATAACAATTCAATAATGTCTTAAACAAACATAAAATTAAATTATTATTATTTTCATTAAACAGAAAAAATTCCAAAAATACATTTCAATAAAAATATTCTTTTAAATTTGTTTATTTACATAAAAAAAAAGTAAAGAAAACATAATTAAAGTCAGCAAAAAAAAACGAATAGAATTTCATGCAAAATCAATAAATTGTGTCTTTGTTCGTTTTATTTAATTTCAATAAACCATTCAAGAAAAAACACAAAAAAAAACTGCATTATAAACAAAAAATAAAAATTAAAAACCACAGAAATAATCAAACAAAGATGTGAGATTATGTTTTGAAATAGAAAAAAAAAAACACTGTCATAAGTGAAATTTAATTAATTAAACAACGAAAAGTCTGAACGAAATCTAAACTAACAAAAAGATTAGATTCAAAGACAGTCAACAGACAGTTCAAGTACCCAGTGTCATCCTTTTTGTTGTTAAATGACTTTAATTTAATTAAGCCATGTTAAGTTAAGCTAAGCTAAGCAAACAAATACTTAAGCAAATAGACAATAAACACAACGATAGAGGGATCTAATGGAAAATCTTTTCAAATAAAGAAATTTCCGATAAAGTAAATCGCTGCTTTGTGTATCACTGTCATTTCGGATGTTATATTTATTCAAATAAATAAGCAATGGGTAAGGTGAGGATTATGTTGTATAGAAATCAACTGAGTTGGTTTTTTCTATAGCTAAAAACAGCTGTCGACAGCATTTTAATAGCATTGCAACAGGCAGCATAACCACCATCATTTTCAAAGTTATTTTTCCATTCAGTAACAAAAGTAAAAATTTCAGAATTATAAAAGCAAAAATGAAAAACAATTATTTTTGCTTCAAAAAATATTATGGCGATACCAACCGCCCTCCACAAATAAACATTGAACGCGTTCTTTGTTTGTTTTGCAGACAAGCACGAGCACAGTAGAAAAACCAAACAAAATTACTCAAGTGCATTTAACAAAAAAATAAAAACTCGATGAAATTTCGTTGTTATCTTGCCTGTGTCAGGGCTGAGGATAGTCATTTGAAATTGTTTTTTCATCTCAAAATTGAATCTATCATCACTCATGGTTTTTTTTTAAAATAAAAACGAAAAAAAAGAAGAGACTTAGTGCAAGTTTGGAATTTTTTATCATTAATTTATTTTAGAAATATTAATACCAAGCACTTTATGTTCTTCATGGCCATTAACAGACATCAGCACAGTATTATATTGCAATTTTTTACTTCCTTTTCTTTTTATTCATTTTATTATTATTACTATTATTTTGTGTGTTTTTTTTTACTTTTATTTTAATCCATTTTAAGGTTACACAATACACCCACCCAACCCCCTCAATGTGTCTATCTACAAATGATTTTTATCCAACTAACCAAGCACAAACATACTAAAAACATAGCATAAAAATAATAATAATAATAGTAATATCCATGAAACAAAGCAATATTATTATTATGTAGTGTGTGCTGGTTGGTTGTTCCTGTACTGTATTGATTATATGTGCTGCTGCTGCTGCTGTTGCTTTTGTTGTATTTTCTTTATTTATTTTTATATTTTGTGATATGTAGCTGCTGATGATGATGATGACGATATATATTGCCATCATGGGATAAATTGAATGTTTTTCGTTTTATAATAATTCTTCTTTTAGTTTTCTTTTAGAAAATAGATAATATGTCTATCACGCACGTAAACACATTATTTAATTTTTTAAGAACACAGAATACACACCTACGAGATTAAATCATCTTGAATGCTAATTAATTTTGAGAAGTAATAATAATTATATTAATTTATTATTTAATAGATTTTATTCTTCAGGAGAAACAAAACTGAATAAAAATTTACTTAAAAAGTGACAGCAAAAAATATATAAAAAAATTTATTTTTAAACAAATTTATCGTCGTCAGTATGTTATGTTGTATGCTTATGCTGCCACTCAGTTAGGTATGCAATCTGATTCTTGGTAGGCTTAGTACTTGTTCATATACTTAAGCAGTAAATTTGATTTTTTTTTTTATAGATAGACAAATTTGGACAGTTAGACTGCTGTTGTTTAGGAATTCAGGAAGTATATTTATCAGATGTGCAATATGTCAGGTAGTTAAGCTGATTTTATTTATTAGGAAGGCAGATATATGTTTCAAGTTATTTAGCAAGTGAATTAAGTAGTTAATTATTATTTTAAAAAGTCGATTATTTCGGTAATTAATCTGACAACTAGTAATTTTACGTACACCATTACAAATACTTTTAATTAGCTAATCAGTCAATCAGTGTATACGATATGCAGACAACCAAGTCAATTTCACATATAATTAGTAAAGTAAAAAATCATTATCTATCATTGATTTGTACATTCATACCTATAGACCACAATTCAGTACATTTATCGTTTCATAAAAATGTGTACAAACTGTGTTACTCATTGACATAAAAAAAGCAGCTTATTCATTCATAAATATTAATTTTTACTATAAAACAGTAATAAATTTCTTTCATTTATAGAAACGAAAACAACAACCAAATCATATTGCAAAATGTATATAAAAAAGTAATTAATTAATAAATAAGAAAAAAATAATCATACCACGCGCTAGAGTATGTAATAAAACAAGAAACACAAGAAATTGGTCAATGTAAAGAAGTTAAAATAAATTATATACTTTGCCAATGTGTATTTACTTAAATAAAAATCAATTTATGCTCTGTGGCTGCAATTTTTTTTTTTTAAATAGGTGAAATTCCGCGTGGGACAATTAAAACCTCCAATACATATTATAATAAAAAAATAAATAAATAATAACAAAGCAACAGACCAACCAACAACACAATCTGTTAATCCGTTTATAGAAATAAATATTAGTTTTAACAACGTGTTTTCGTGTTTAGTCACTTATTAATCAAAATATAATGGAAAAAACACACCGAATCTTTTTCATACACTTGTCGTAGGTGTCATAAGAGAAAAAAAAACAATCAATGTGTGATGATATTAAACTTCACAACGATGTGTTACACAGATAAATTGAACACATTTTCAACGTACTAAAAATAGATTGATTAGTTTATGTTTTACCGCAGATTTGCCTATGTTGAAAAAAGTAGTCTTGTTGCAAGGTTTTTTACTTTAAGTGCTAGCAAAAGCACAGAAGAAATCATATAGAAAAGTATTTTACATGTGGGTTTTAATTTGCATTAAACTGGTTTTAATAAACCGAAAATAATTAACAACTAGATTATGCAAAGCAATGAGTAAAATTGCAAAATAATCGAAGAGCAACTAAGGTAGTAAATTCTCACTTTGAAAAATTAATAAAAATAATTTTCTACAAGATAACCTAATAAGATTTAAAATAAATAAATAAAAAAACACAATTATAGGGACGTTGCATTAATAAATAAATTAAAATAATTATTAATTTGAAAATTTCTAATATCAACGCAACAATTAAGTTAATAAAACTCAGAGTAAACATAAAAAATGAATTCATCAACAAAGATTAAAACTAGATAATAAAACTCTTCACGTTCTAATTATTGTTAAATAAAATAAGCAAAAAAAAACTCTAATAATAACTAATTACAACATTGTTGCTAATTATAGAAAATAAATAAATTAATTAATCACATAAAAAAAAAAATAATGACAAGGCGATAATGATGAAAACTGATGACAGATAACTGATGAATCGTGTATTAAGAATGTAAACAACAGCAATAACCAAAGAGAAAAATTATTATAAATACTTAAGAAAATTGCTCAATAATTTGTTAATAAAATATAAAAGAGAAGAAGTAGAAAACAAATCTACTCATCTGCTTAACTTTCTTGTTAAAAAACCATCATAACACGAAACATAGAAAAATAAAAAAAACCACAACAAAAAAATACCATAATCAAAATTACAAGAATAATTTAATAAATATTTGATTAAATGAATAAAAATTTATTTCAAGCATATAAAGAATTAAAGAAATTTAAAGTAAAAACCATAAATCAATATACAAAAACTAAGAAAGACTAAACGAAGAGCATGTAGTTTGTATTATTGAAGTATAATAGGTATGGCTAGGGCAGGCAACAACAGCAACAGCTAATAACCCTTTTTCTAAAATTAAAAACAATACGAAAACCCATCTTATTAATTAATTAAAATAAAATAAAATAAATAACTGTGTTTGAATGATTTAAATCAATTAATTTAATTTGAATTATAATTATAGTCAATCATGCGGGAATTTAAATTGAATATTTTCTTTTTTTTTATTATTATTATTTCTTTTATAATTATTTATTTCTCTTAAACATATGTTAATTAAATTAACATCATTATAGTATGAAATTATATTTTGTTTATTTATTTTTATTAAAAAAAATGTTTGATTTATTTAGTTTTTCGTTGTTTTTAGAAGTTGTTTTCAACTCGACCCATGTATAACGAACGAACGAACTAACAAATAATTACTTAAATCCATTGAAACACTGATTGTTTATATTTAATTTTTTCTGATTATTTATTTTAATGACAAAACAGAAAAAAAAATTGAATTATTATTAAAAAAATTTTTACTGAGAAAATTAAACATAATATGAGCATAATTGCTAAGCACTAAAAAGCAACGTATAAACAAAGTTAACATAAATAAAATGTAAATAATAATTAATTATTTTTTACAAGGGTTTCTTTTTGCTTCAGTTAAGTATTTTCGTATCGTCTTTAATTGGTAATCGATGAGCACGCAGCAACAATATTATACATTAAAATTAAATAAAAATAAAAAACTGTATATATTAGCAATGAGGATTAAACGACAAAAACAAGAGAAAAATAAGTTTAAAAATTAATTAATTTCAGCAAATAAAAACCGTAAAGTAATTAAAATTTAATTATAAAAAAAAATGGAAAAAAAAAACGAAATTACATTTGGCACACAATTCTCATTCACTATTTACCACCTGTAAACAAAAAAAAAAAAACAAAGACAAATACTCTTTTTTGCAAGAGAAAAGCTTTAACATTAGCCAAAATGAAACACCAACAGCAGCAAGAGTAAGTAGCCAACTACTAACCAGCAATCATTTAAACAAATATTGAAAGAAATAATTAAAATTTTAAATAAATAGAAAATTAATTTAAAATAAGGGTGTAAAAAAATAAAATACAAATGATAAGGAAAACTCATTATGTTTTAACCGAACTAAACATAGCAAAATAAAACCAACATAGAAAATGACACCATAGTTGTTGGCTGCAACTAGTCAGTGAGTCAGTAGAACAAATAATTTTTTTATTATTATTTTTATTAAATTTCATAATAAAAAAACTTGTTATAATCGATAATTACTAATTAAATTAATAAAATACGAATAAATATATATATACTTATGTCTAGACACCAAGTGATTGTGTGTAAAAATATTGCTGTGACAGGGTGATACGACACTCTATACTGTCGTCGTCGCCCGCCATCAATAAACTTTAATCTCATTCAACGATTAAAATTAAAATTAAAATAATAATAATAAAAATCCCAAACAAAACAAATGTATAAATATAAAAGGTCATTAAATTATTTATTATTTATTTACATATTGTTTTAACTCCTTAAAATTATTCTCATAATATTTGTTACCAAATTTGGTTTATATATTTCAAATAATAAAAAGACAACATACATTATTGTTTACATTGGTGTGTTTGTTATGTCTGTAAATATATCTATTGTCAAACTAAACATAAAGTGGTTTCATTATTATTATTATTAATATTACAATTACCACAATATGTAATAATAATAATAATAATAATGAAACCATAAAATCATTTTAATAATAACAAACAATGAATAATAAACATTGAAAATTACAATTCAAATGCATTTAAACTGATGCATGGCAGGAAAAAATTGCATTTTTAGGTAAAACTTAAAATAGCTGCATCAGTGAAAATGTTCCGCAGGATAACAATAGACCATTCCAAAAAATTTATCTCTATAAATATTAAAAATTAGTACAAATTCTACAAGAGAAACGATCACATTCAGCAATATTCATCAGAATTATCTTCAAACAATTAAATAAAAGAATCCTTGTGTTTAAAAATAGCTAAAAAACACAATTGTACTTCTGTAGAGAATTCAGTTTGTTACTTAAAAAAAATAATAAGAAAAACTTCATGAATGAGATAATAATTAACATGATTCTTCTTCTGTCATCATTGATGATTCTACTCTATAGCCAGTCATATCCATATAGAACAAGAGACACAGTGAAATTTATTATTATAAAATTTTTCTCAATACTCACACAATAAAAATACAACAAACAATTCAATAAAAATACCACAAAGAACTGTTTTGTTTTCATTTTTTGTTAATATTTAAAGTAAAAAAAAATGTCAAGTAATAACAACAATCTAATCCATTAAGACTGAAGAGGAGGCGCGCAAGATGATTTTCAAACAGAAACAGAAAAATATGACAAACAATCTACTTACTTAACTTGAGCGAAACACACAGTACAGCACACAGCCAATCATTTAAAAAGCAAAGAAAAATTTTTATTAAATAATTTTCATATTATGACAATTTTACAATCAACAAACAAACAAACAGTCAGTCTTCAACAGAGATAGAAAAATTAAGCCGAAATGACAATAAAACGCGATGAATTTTTATTTATTTATTTAATTTATTTTTTTTTTTACTGACGTTTCTCGGTCCATTAATTATCTTTTTTTTTATTATTATTAATGACTTTTCCTCATATTTTTCAAAAAAATGTTTGTTTATTTATTGAAATGAGAAGAAAAACATTTTTGGTTTTTTTACTTTACGAAATTATGTTTGTCACACAAATAATCATCATTATGCATTTTTTCTCATAGAAATTTGTTCGTTAAATATAATTATAATCAGAAGAGAGAATAATAAATACGCTTAAATAAAACTAGTAATGTATAAGGAATATTTTTCATTAATTAGAAATGAAAATGAATCATTAACCTAAATTTATATACTTTAATATGCTTGAATATATGTATATTTCTCATTCTTTAGTTAATTATGCGAAGAAAATATAAAAATAAATTTATTTAACGATAAATTTTATGCAGGGATAAAATCAATGGTTAAACTATTTTAGAAGCAGATACAAGTTTCTCATATATAACCATTAGAATCTTAGAAAATAATAATAATAAAAACTGCAAAAGATTGGCGCAATTTTTTATTAAAATATCACAAATTTAATTAAATTCCCAATAAAATAGAAATAAAAATACAAAAATTGAGTAATGACAGAGTATCGGTTGTTGACTTTAACGCTTGACTAACTACTAAACTACTAAATTACTAAACTAAATCAATAGTTGATATACATGGTTGAGTTTATGTAATATTATAATACAGTGATACCTCGACATACGAGTTTAATTAGTTCCGTAACCTTGCTCGTATCTCCGTCGAAATATTCGACTTTTTCCAAATTAGATAACACCGCGAAATGTTACCAATTCAATATACTAGAAGACATTTTCCCATGAGGGATTGCGGAAGGTACCACTGTACTGTATATAGATTTACCCAAAAATTAGAATTTTTTACTTTAAATGAAATGCACAACATATTTTACAAAAAAAAAAAATTCACAAATCTGATTATTATTATTATTATTATTACGGGAAATTCCCAATGGTAATAATGTCACTCAGTCAACAAAACTATTAACAAACAACTGACATTTAAAAGTAAAAATAAAATTATAATATTTGTATTGGGGTAGGTAGACATATGTGGTATTTATTACAGGGTGGTGATAATGATAATAGCGTATAGAATAAATTCCGTTTTTATTTCTTTAAATTATTAAAAATGTCAATTAGAATATTATTCTAATAAACAAACGAAAAAAAAAACGACAATAAAAAACGAAATTAAATTTATGAGAAAAACAAAATTTCATCGCATAAAATGTGAAAAGTAATAAAGAAAAACGAAATAAATGATAAAAAAATGACAAACATTTAAGAAAATCGTGTATTATTATTTGGGTGGTTAATAGTGGGTGGTTCAAATTTTAATTCAAATTTTTTTTTTATGAAAATTCACTTCTTAGTCGAGGAAATAACAAATAATAATAAGGAAGAAAAATGAATAATTCAAGGAAAAAAGAAAATATAATTTTGTATGTTCATTTTTCCATAAAATTTCATTTCCCAGTGATATTTTCTTTTTCTGTGAATTTTTTTGTTTTTTTGTGTATAATCTGTGTAACAACAACGCGATGTTATTTTCTTTGCCGTTTTGCAACTCATACCTCAGCCGAATACCAAACAACCGAACCAAACAAACAAACACGCAAATAAACACGAATAAAACACACAAAAAATTCTAACGCAATGAAAACCAACGATTCCAAAGAGAAACAAACAAATAATTTGACTTTTTAAATGTTTTATTCTTTTTTCTTTTCCTTACATCACTCACACTTCATAAGGATCCCATCAAATATTCGTTGCTGTTTGTACATATTTTATTTTCGCTTCTTTATAATTTTATTTGCTACAATTACCATCCACCCAACAGAAAATTCGCCACCTAATATTTTTCAATCAAAATTTTTCTTATTCCTTTAGTTGTTTGATTTTCTTATTGTCGTCGATTCAGAGGTTTAACTTAATTTTATTAAATTATGTACGAAATTGTGAAATTATTATTGTGTAAACACAAAATTAAAAAAATTTGACCTTAATTAATAATAAATAATATAAAATTAATTCTTATGCAGATTTTTTTTTAGTAATGAAAAAAAAAACTACATCAAGATTAAGAAATATTAAAATGTTTCTTTTTTTTCGTTTTCTTACCCTAATTTAAGCGCGTAAGTTACTACTTTCTGAATAATTATTTAAAATCGGTATAAATATTCATTAATTTACTGTAATATTTATGTAGTAAAAATACTTATTTAATAAACAAGAATTAATGAAACTAGTAGAAGCCAATCCGGACGTGTAAGGATTTTGCTTTTATTTAAAAATATTAAAAAGTTATTATTTTGGTTTAAGTTTTTCTTATAATAAAGAAAATGGTAATCCCTTACGATCAATACAATAACCTCTTATAATCCACATATCTTTTATTAAATTATTTCACGCAAGAAAGGCACAATCTCACTTCACAGAAGAAAACATTAAAAAATACGAAAAGAAATTTTCACAAATGCTTAGCGTCGTATGTTAGACAGATAGGAAAAAAACTAAATTTCTATTTGCTGTGAAATATAAGTCAGTACAGAAGAAGCAAACAACGAGTTTTATCAATAAAATAAAAGTAAAATATAAATTACGCGAATAAGACATTATCAACGTGAGAATTTTCTTATTTATTTTTTTTTATCTTGTTTAGTATCCAGAATAAAGTCAAATCAATTCATGTCACAGAAGAGTATTGTTCAATTTAACATAAGATTATAAAAATAAATTTATTCTCACATAATATACCATTGAACACGATGGATGGATGACGAAAAATATTAAAAGTTAAATAATAAAGTAAATAAATCGCGATAAATACAAGAATGTAAAGTAGTAGTGTGTACGTACAGGGGCGACCATAAAACTCATGTCATTTTCAATTGCCTACATTTTATCTATGTTATTTTTTCTCCTACGTTTGTGCATGCTCTATATATCGCACACATATGATGTCACCAATAAAATATTGTGAATTTATTTTGCTATCCTTATCGCGTTAAAGATTATACATATTTTCATCCTTTTCAATGCTTTTTTCTCTACAATAATAAACGACAAAACCAACTCAACCATTTCACTAGAAAAAAATAATAAAAAAAAAAAAAAATTAGAAGAAAACGTGAAAATGGGTAAAAATAATCTTTAACAAACAAAAACTTTTCCGCATTTTAATGTCACAGTTAATAAAAAATAAAAATTTTGATTTTAAACAAACAAACACGAGCAGCATCAAAAGTAGCAGCTAAAATGATGAAGATTTATCGAAAAGATGTTTTTCTTTTACCTTAAAAAAAAAAAAATTTAAGAAAGAAAATATGTGTTTAAGTAAAATAAGAAAAAAATATATTTAACTAAAAAACCATGTAGATTGATACAATAAATAAATAAAAAATGCAACAAAGTAGAGCAAAAAAATAATGAAATCATAGTGTGGTTTACTTACTTATTGTAAGTAGTATTTCACAGTAACGGTGCACGTTTAACACACATAAATGCTGTAGCATTTATTAAAAACAGCAAAGAAATCATCTTTCCAATAATTAATTGGTTTCATTAGATTTCTGTTCCTTATGAATGATTTCTTTACATTTTTGCTGCTGTTGTTTGCTGCTACTATTAACCACATACTATATACCCAGTGTACAAGCCCTAAACCCCACAAATTAACTTAAATACAGTCGATACGGTTATTTATAAAACAAACAAAACAATTCAGCAATTAATTAATTAAAATAAAAGTAAAAATAAAGAAAATGAAAAACAGCCAACCTAATTAATTAATAAATATAAAAAACGCCAAAAAAACGAAAATCAAATAAAATCTTCGCCTTTAAAGTTTTAGAGTAGAAATTACATTTATTTTTTCCACAATAGAAAGAAAATTCTCATTTATTTTTTAATTTTGGAAGTAGAAATGAAGAAGAAAAAAAAGTAACAAAAATGTGTTAAAGGCAGCGCGACGACATGCAGTCATTGACATTACTATATATATACGATACGATTGCTGCTGCTTTGGAGGCTTATTCTCTGTTCCTCTTTTGTACAAAAAAGAATTAAATAACTAAAACACATATGTTATGTTTGTTTTATGTTAACTGCAGTGTGTGTATGATGCCTGTCTGTGTTGATTCACATTTTCTGTTTGTTATTTTTTTTTCATTTTTTATTACAAAAACTTCGCCTCTGTTGTCTAGAGGCACATTTTTATCGAATTTATCGAATGTGTGTTTTATGATGTTTTATAATGCTCTATTGCACTTTATCATATTATTATTATTATTATTTTCTATTCATTTTTATAATACAGACGACGACGATGATGATGACGCCGTAAAACCCGCAGTTGTTTAAAACAAGTTTTTCTCTTCATTTATTTTTGATGACAGATTTTTGTTACTTTTCAACTCATCTCTAGTAATCATCATTAAGGGCTGTGCATTTTTATAGCATTCATTTTTTTTTTTAGCAAAAAATTGATATAAATTACGTAGATAGTATAGTGAAAAACCTCTGCTGCTACTAAACAAGAAACACCAAATATTTTCTTCTTTTGCTTATTTATACTATTTTTAAACTATAACTTAAGATTGTATTGGACTGCATGCAACTACATTGAAGCGGAGTAGATTACTTAAAAAATAAACTAAAAAATAAAATCAAATAAATAAATAAAAAAAAAATTCAATCATTAATTTTATTGCATTCTTAAGTAATTCAAAATTGTTATTTATTTGTTTAAATAAACGTAAAAAATTCAATAAAATGCATGCGTAAGTAATAAGAACATGCGTTGTAAACATTTTCCTTGCAAAAAAAAAACGCTAAAAACATTTCACACTCAGACTGGAATTAATAAATAAATGAGTAAAATAAAAGTTCTGTTGTATTTTTAACAAAACTACCAAGAACATCGACACTAGCAGCATGAATTTGTAGAAAAACAAATTAATTAAAAAGAAACGAAAGTGTTTAGCAATTTATTCATTTAATGAAACTTAACACATGTGATGGATGTTGAGCCTCCTCTAAAGATGACTAATAAAATCAAGTGTGGCACGAGAAATAATCGAAAAAGAATAAAGAAAATAAAATAATAAATTCCTTCAATCGAATTTATTCAATACTGTTAAGCTCAGCAAAGTAAAGTATTTTTTTAATCTTTATTCACGTATGGCGCAAAAAAAAATGTCAATCACAGCAAAAACTACATAAAAAAATAAATAAAACGTAAATTCAGCAGGAAGAAAAAAAATAATAATAAACACATGGGAAAAAGTACATTTTATATTCGAGGAATAAAAATATATGCACTACCACTACCACCACCATCATCATTATAACCGCTTTATCATTGATCAATCATAAATAAAAATCGCAAACAAGATTAATTGATATTGATTGTTGAAAGCAAAAAAAAAAAATCCAATATTACCGCAGTACATATTTCTCTTCTAATATATGAGAGGGCATTTTTGTGTTTTGCTGTTATTCCTGTACATCCCTAAATTGCATAAAATTTAATTCTTTCTTTCCATTTATATATATTTACAAGGAGGAAACAACAATACCGATCAAATTACAAAGATTTTTAAATAAACAACAGCAGGAACAACAGACAAAAGAGTGCAAAAATAAAAATTCGTTTTCCTAAAGAATTCTGATTAAAATCGAAGCATTTGGCTTAACAATTTTTTCTGATAAGAATCTTAACATTATTTATACGCTTAACTAAGTAATAATAAAATTTTGTTAAAACTTCACTGACTTATATAAGGGATTAATAATAACAAAACAATATGTAAAAAAAACACAAAACATAAATTTAGTAAATAGTAAGAAAGAAAAAACAATAAAAGTCACAATGACCATATGCTTAGACATTAATTCTTAATTAAAACAAATTAATTAAATTTTAATTTAAACAAATGTATAGTTTCCACCAAGTAAACGTTGCGTAACGAATTAAAAATACAAAATATTTTTAACAAATTAAACGCACGTTAAAACTCGCGACAAAGCGCAGTTTATTTATTTAGAAAGAAAAAAAGAAAATATTATTTTCGGACAAAATAGTGAATAAAATAGCATGAAAAGTGTGTAAACATTAATTAATTAATTTATTAAGAGGTCTGGCTAAACGAAACTATATTCGTTTAGATATAAAAATAGAAAAAAATCGTAATATAAACAATATTAAATAGAAAATTTAAATAATAATACATAGATAGATAGATAGAATAATAAGTGCATAATTTTTCTTATGATTTCATAAAGACTACCAGCGAGAAAAAATAGAAAATGTTTTTAGAAAAAATAGTGAAATAACGACGACTGCAACAGTAGCAGAAGTAATGAAATGTTTATGTTATAATTTCTATTTATGAATAAGTAGAGTGCAGGAGGTCGATAATTATCAATTTTTGTTCATTTTATAATTTTCTTAAACAAATAAAATAAATTAATACATTTTAGTATTAAAAAAAATAGCAAAAGTTAATAAAAAATATGTAGAAGCAGCTCCAAGACGATATCAGATTGATAACATCTCAGTTGTCACAACGATTAACAGTTTCTTACACACTACAACTGCAATAACCTGACAACTCCATATATTAAGCATTATAAATGCCATTGAATTAAGTCAATAACGTTGACAATCATTAACTATTAAATAAACATAATTAATAAATTATTATATTTAGTAAAAATAGAAATTTAAACATTTGTTTGCCATAAACTCTTTAATAAATTATTTATTAATTTATTTTTTCATTAATTAAGAAAAGCAATCAACAGTAGAAAAATTTAACAGTTGGGGGATACTCTCTCGCGTTACTCAACATTTACAGAAATCAAACAGATTCTACACAAATGTCCCGAATATTTCTATATTATTGCTGTCAAAATGAAGGCAATTTCCGCTTTAGAAAAAAACAAACAAATTTAATTTAATTAAATTACAAACGCCCAATAACATATTTCACCTACTTTATTGAATATATTTTTAATTAAAATATTTAATGAGTTTATTTTTGGCAAAAAAAAAAAAGACAGAGCACAGCCACCAATAAAGGTAAAAAAAAAATAAAATAAATATCTTCGCCTAGTGCTGGTAACATTTTCAATGGCAAAACACACATTGAAAATCCCTAAAGAAAATGAACAAAAATTTTATAAAATCGTTTAGTAAACATTTAGGCAAAAATTAATTACTTTTCTCAGGAATTTTAATCAACAAAAAATCAATAACGATAAACAAATTTTCTAATATTGATAAATAAATATTTCTTAATGAAATAATCTTATATAAACGTTTAAAATGTGAAAAATAATATTGACAGTGGCAACTGGTATACAACACAAGGCAGAAACAACATAAAACCAATAAATTTTTAACGCCAAAAATCTAACAGAAAGGGAAAACCACGTTAAAGCCGCCACTTAAACAACAAAATAGAGAAAAAAACCAATAAATTAAATTTATTAATAAAATTTTTAATACAAAATTACATAATTTAATATTTTGTTAAAAGCATAATCCATCCGTATAAAGTTTTTTTTTTTATTTTTAATGTTTCTTCATTAAGCAGAGATTTCCTAATGCAATCATTTTCATTAAAAAAAATTTTATTAACAATTTACTACTTTTCCCTCACGATTCTATTTAATCAGAATATTATAATTTTATTGCAAATAATTCAACACTAATACGTATTAGAAATTTATAAATTTTATTACAATTATTTATAATTTGATGACTAAGAATAAAATCAATCAAATTATATTAATGGTTGTGAAATTTCTTCAAAAGTACCAACCCAAATTACAGCTAGAATAATTGCGCGTTAGCAAAAAAAAACCAAAAGTCAATAAATCTCCGTTTATCAAACTTTTATAATATAAATAAAATGCAAAAAAAAAAAAAATAACATTTTATAACCGATAATAAACCCTTCCAAAGTGAAAAAAGGAGTAAAAATTATCATAAAACACTGTTTACACTGCGTAATGAGCGTGGTTAACACGTTTTTTTGCAAGCATGCAAATATCCGGAAATGAAAATTTGTTATTTAATTTGTTATATAGAAATTGCGTGAATGATTTAAGTATTTAAGGTAAATGCATAGTCATCTAATTACTAATTAGTAAATAACAAGATTCCAACTGTTTTCTTTTATATAGTATTCAGCAAAAACACATCACGTCTAGGTGGAATAGCATTTAAATGTTTTCTAATCCTGTTAACAGCGATACCTTGTACGATGATATTTTTAAATCATTTTAAACAAGGTTGTTAAATTCCACAACAACATAAATAAATAAAACACTCAGTTTGCCAATCAATCATTAATAGCGAAAAAATAATAAAAAAATTAAATTAATAAATTAAACGAATAATAAAATAAAATAAAAAAAACCCCATTCATTTAATATTAATAAATTCTAACACGTGTTATGTACTTTCCGTTACATAGAGAGTAATAAATTAAATAAATTAATAAAGCAAAATACCAGCAACTGAATAAAAAATAATTTTTTTGTCATACAATTCAATTGATAATGCTGCAGCAGCAGCAGCAGCATCAAACGTTTATCATCTATTATTTAATAAAAAAGAGAATTATTTAATTCTTTATAAAGAAGAACAAGAGCAACAAGCATGTGTTATTTCTGTGTGTTTCAAGAATAAATGAAAATAAATGCATTAAAGTATATAATAAGCACGTTCAATTGCTCAACAATAATATTTAATTAATTCTATTTAAATTCATTTAATACAATTCTCCTAATACTTACAAATAAATATATATAATTAATAATTTTATTCAAAAAATAATAAAATAAAGAAATTTATTTACAAGAAGAAGAAAAAATCACAATGATTTCGCTATGTTTTTTCGCAAAAAATTAGAAAAAAAAGTTAAAAATAAAAACAAACAAACCAATCGCACATTAATTAATTTAATTCTATTCAATTAAATTTCATTTCTACAATTTTTCAGTTTAATAAACTCTCGCACAAGTGTTTATTTGTTGGTAATTTTTCTATGCCCTTCCAACTACACAACATGAAATAAATTTATTTTAATTTTGCAAAAACGTTAATAATTATTAATAAAGACAAAAATAAATAAATGCATTGCATGAACCTTAGAATATGCCTTTAAAAAATAAAATAAAATCCTAAAACAGTGACATCAACGTCGCTACAAATATACAACAATCTGCAATTTTATTTATAGCAAAAAATATTATTTATTCTTTTTCACTCATTTATATTCTCTTGTAATATTTAAGTCACATTAAAATTAATTCATCTAGTCATTTACTTAGCTTAAAATATTTAAATAAAATTAAATAAAAATGAAATCATCGTTTGCCGGTATAGTAGAGTAACGAGTACAACACATTACTGTATAATTACACTACGATATACAAAACAACGCGAAATTTAAATAACGAAAATTGTGATTATTTTAACTGACTAAATGACGTAAAACCTTAATGACACTTTTTTTGAAATAAAAAATAAAACTCATTAAAACTAGCTTAAAAAAGTACATTAAATTGTCCAAGAGAAATAGACATACTCAGCCACAAACAAAGTTAAAAAAAAGCTCGCGATAACAAAAGAAAAGCTTCGTAATAAAAGAACCAAAAAATAAAAAAAACAACTTATAAACGACTTCGAATGAAATTGACAAGGCAATTAAGATGTCTTTTCACTGTAATTTTGCTGTGTGAGTTTATTTCTGCTTTTTTGAAATATAATTAAGTAAATGTTTGCGTTTTTTTTTTTGCTGTTGCGTATTTAACACCCAATAAAAAACAGAAACCACCACCAACCTCTAATATAAATGAAATTTAATAAATTAAAAATACAAAGAAAAATTATGCACTCTTTGTGTTTAGGATAAGAACCATGTACCACTTGCAATAACGCAATAATTAATTAAGAAAAAACAAACAACGATTTAATCAAGTAAAAATGTGTGTCGTTGTTGTCGTTAAAACATAATTATTGCTCTTGATGGTGCCTTTTGTCTGTGCTCCATCTATTCCGGTAACAAATATACTCACATTTATTCGCCATTTATGTCTGGTCACTTTTTTGTCTTCCTTTGCCAAGTAGATTCATTACTTTTTGCCCTCAACACAATTTAATCATTTATATTTCGCGTTCTTGTTTTTTTTACGTCCGCCAACAAAACAATTTGAGATTTTTTTTTGTTTGAACAAAGCAATAAAATTATAAACTAAATACAGCATTTGTGAAAATTAAAGGTTGATTCGGTTCGTCTATTTAATTTTGTTGGTGATGGTGGTAATGATGTCTGCTGGGTGGTTGGTTAGTTTAAGAGCAATTATATCAACTAAAAAAGGAAGAAATGAATGAACAAACAAACAATAACCGAACCAAATTTTATGTAAAGTCTATAATGCCGGTTATGGCGTTGACAATGTTTTGTTTATTTTGTTGGGTTGGACATTGTAGGACTGAGAACTAGTCAAAATACCGCCCACACATTTAACCGGAAACATTGAAATCATTTTAAATGCAAAAATTTCGTTTCATCAATACTGTCACTGTGAATAGAACGAAAAATTAATTTATTTATCGAAATGTTGTCGTCTTTGGGAAATCGATTCGACAACACAATATTTTTTTTTCTATTTATTATCAACAAACAAAGTCTCCAAAATCGATATTTTGGAGGAAATAAATGGATTTTGGTACAGATAGGCACAAAAACATATTGAAATCGTATGAAAATTTTAAACTTAAATCATCATACAGTCTGCAAATTTAATTAATAAAAATAAAAAAATGAGAAAAATCAATCAAATATTGACTTTGTATTAGCACAAAATATATAACATAGGGAAACAAAGAGAGATATTCTAAAGCCGGTAGAGTTAAAGTAAACTTATGTCTAAATAGAGCAAACCCAAAGTAGTAAATATATAAAATTTTAAATTTAATTAAAAAAGAAAAGAATAATTTCCCAGTTTCCCCTTATATCAAATATAACAAAAAAATAAAGGAGTCTGCAGTGTGTACACAGCAAATACAATAAAACGAGAAAAAATTATGTCTATCATTGTAATTTGGCTAGACGTGTGCTAAGGATAAGAGTAAAAATGTGGCAAAGTACATTGAAAATGAATAGTGAAAATGTAAACAGAAAGTAGAAGAGAGAAATATGTATGTTAGTTAAAAGGCTGAAGAATATATATATAAGGGTTGATTTAATTGTGATATTATCTTTTTTTACTATTTTTGAAAAGGCATCCAAGCACTCAGCATACAAAATTTTCATTTATACAAGCGCAATGATCAGCAAAATCATCAATGCATCAAAAACTAGATGATGAGTACCAAATCGTACAATGAATAATCCACCCAAAAGAAAAACAAAATAATTCCCACCTATACAGGTTTCATCGGGTTTCGATTAAATTTTACATGCAAAAATCTAATTTTTATTATTTAACAGAAAAATTATCGCCAAGAATTATGACTTAAAAAAAGAAATATTTTATATTTTAATAAAGTAAATAAATAAAATTTAAGTCAGATAACAACTGTGGCGTAATAATAATAATAACAATAAAACGCCGATGAGAATTAAATGTGGTGTTTTTGTGTCTCTCTTTGCTTATCGCGGTTTTTACTTTTACTTTTTTTTTCTACTTCTCTTATCAAAACGAAAAAAAAAAATATATTTATATTTTTCTTAATTAGAAAAAAATAATGTTTATCACTTATGTGACGTAATTTTTGATTAAATATTTTATTTCTCTCTTTATCTATAATTTTGTAGATGGAAAAAAAAATTGGCTTTAAAGTAGCAAAAACAAAAACAAAAAACAATGTTTCAAATTTCGGTATAAAGAAAATTATTATTTTATTACAAATATCTAAAGTAATCAAATAATTTCGCTTAGCTAAGTAGCTTATATTTAACATTAAAATTAAACGCAACAGACTTAAGTATTTGTGCATTGAGCGTACAATTCTTAATAATATAATTTTTTCTCTATAAAACATTGCGTCATAAGGCTAAATATCATATTGGCTAAATAATTTGCGCATGCACAGTACTTTTATTAATCATTATAGAAATTAATTTTAAGAAATATAAATGACTTTGCCATGATTTTAATCACAATGCACAAACACTTTACAAAAAAATCCCTTTACATGCTTTGTTGCTCTTTAAATTCAGTAAAGAAATTTAAGTGACATTAACCACCACCAGTAACAATGACTATTAAAACTTAAGCATGAAAATTCTAATTCCTGATTACGATAATTAATAACAAAAAAACTCCCTAAAGTCACATAAAAACTTAAATAACAAAAGTATTTTGTATATTTTTCTCAGTAACTTGTTTTTTTACTTACTTAAGCCACTTAATTATGTATTTTTTATCTAGTTTTTTATATTTATTTAAATGTAAACCTAAAAAAATAATAATAATAATTAAAGAAAGTCCCAAAATACACATAAATTTGATAATTAAGATAGAGAAAATTAAATAAAAAAAAAAGTTCTATGTGACTTTGACAGTGACTTAATCTAACCAAAGAAAAAAAATACAAATAAATAAGAAAATATAATTGAACTTTGACAATAATTTAAATAAATTTTATTTTTGTATTTTTTTTGCTTACTTAAGTCAAGTATTTTGTGTGTGTTTTTGTTTTTTTTTTTAAAGACATTCTCTGTCATTGACTTTACTTTATTAAAACGCAAATTTAAATTAATTTAACACAATCGGCTTTAATTATTTAAAATAAAATCGAAACAAATGACTAACATAGAATAATTTATTAAATTTAAATGACTTAAATGCATTTTTTTATTGCAAATAAAAATTTCAAATTAATGCAAAACCCTAGAGTTCAGTATAAAGAAAATTAATAAAACGTCATTTAAGTCACTTAAATAAATAAACAGTAAAAAAATAAAACAACCGAAGGTTATTAAGTTAAACCGGCTTAATTAGTTAAATTATTTAATTAATTTATAATTTAATTTGTTTTTACTGTCTCATTAGTGAAAATTTTACCTTTAAGTAAGAAAGCCAATGTCAGTTTTCTACATTTTTTTCTAATACAATACATGTTTGTAGCAGTCAAGTCAGTTTCATAGATAAATTCTTTTATTTTTACAGTTTTCTCATGTTTACAGTTTTATTGTTTTATTTAAACCGATTTAATTAAATTAAAAAATAAAAAACTAAAACACAACATCAAAGAAACTCGACTTAAATCAATTTAAAAACAAAAAACAAAAAAAAAACATAAAACAAACTAAACTTAAATGAATTAAACACATACAAAAAAAAAAACTAAAAAATAGCAAAATACTCACCAAAAAAACAATAATTTTTTCTTCGTATTTTTACTTCGCAAAAAAATTAATTTTATTTTTTTTTTATCAAATAAAATTAAATTCCGCCGACTACAGGTTTGTTATCTCAGTTTTTACCTTTAATTTTTTTTTTTGACACAAAACAAAAAACAACACACAATCCAACTAAACACCAGAACAAGTACAGACAATAATTTTCCGGCTTAATTACAGTTAAAATAATTAATTTAAACAAAAAAAAAACAATAAACCTGTGTGTGCTTGTTTGATTATCGCGATTAATCAAGAACAACAATAACAAATTACACGAGAAAATTATTTTGGAAAATCGTACAGAAAAATCCTCCTCCCGACACTCAAACCAATGTTGTATGAAAGCACAGAGAACAGAATAAAACTAAATAAAAAAAAAATGTACCGAAAAGTCACCAACAAAAAAAAAACACAATACACAGCACACCAACAAAAAAGTAAATCACACAAAAACGCACGAATTTTTATGATTGCATCGTAGTTGCCGTCGATTTTATGCAAATTTTTCTAAAAGTTTATTTTTTATTCACAAATTATCTCCAAATAATTAATTATTTGTTATTTATTATTTTGGGTGCGACGCCCTTTTGCATTTGTTCGCTTGCAACAACACACAGAACAGAAATGAATTCAATGAAAAAGCACAGAAATAATAATAATAATAATAAAATTATTATTATTTTATTTTTATTCACACACAAAATATCTATTTGATGATGGATTTCTTATGTTACTTTGGCTTACTGTTGCCGCTGCTGGTTCTGCCTGCTGCCTGACTTCGATGAGCGCCGTACACTCTTCTGTTTTGCTTTTATGAACATTTATTTTATTTTTTTCCTTGCTTCTTATTATTATCGTTTTTTATTCTCTTTTACAATAGTTAAATTTTACGACGCCACTGTTAATTATTTTATTATTAGGCAAAAAAGGGACAAACAGTATAGCTAAACAAATTTTACTCTCCTAAACATTAATACGATAAAAGGAGAGAACAAAGGTATTTTTTTTCATTAATGTTGACAGCTGGTTAAAAGTATTTTATTGCCAGATGAACGGATTTTTTTAATGTTGTATTATTATATCGAAAAAAAACTATAAGTTTAATAGTGTTAAAATAAGTTTATAATTAATGAAAATTATGCTTGAATGCATAATTAATTTAAATGTGTAATAAATAATTCATAAAAAATTAAGCCATCTATCTCGGTAATAACCTAATATGCTTGATTATTAGAACTTTAAAATGTCACTTAGTAAAGTTACAATTTTTTAATACCAACTAATAATTTTTAGGTACAATGGTGCAAATCCGTGGTGTCATTTAAATATATATTCAACATTGTTTTCACTATCGAATCCCAGATAGCGAAAACATTAGAAAAGGGAATTTTCACTTTAAATTTTTCATTTCCATTTATTCAAGAAAATTCACTGAAAATTGCACCATTTTCTAATTAAATAAAATCTTTTATAAATGAAAATAAATTGTTTTGGTTATTTCGATGCTAAAAACACCATTTATAGTTAAAAACACATAATATTTTCCCTAATTTTTCAATAACTATAACAGCGCACACCTTGTGTATCGTTTTCGCTGTTACCACTCACCATACATGGCTTGAGGATAATTTTAATTATGCGAAAAGATTTGCAAAATTATAAAAAAAGAGTATTCTAAAGTATTAAGAAATGTGTTTTCTACCCCCTATTTCTGCATAAAAATTTCACTACACGAATTTAAGATTAAGCAAATGCAAAATGATGCAAAAAAAAAATATGCTTCTTCTGGCTGACTCTAAGTAAAAATGATGACTTCAGAGGGTGACGGTGACGACGATGAGACTACAATATCGAATTTTAATGTTTTTTGTAATTATTTTTTATTTATCCGAAAATTGTTATTAAGATGTTCTTAAGAATATACGATTATGGTTATACTTTGTAAAAGTAGAAAAAAGTGAGGAGAACAGACACAAGTTTCTTCCGTACTGGGCATTATCAGGTTTATCGCTGTCTTAACAATCACCTTGAGAACTAAAAGGATGTAAAAATTGTTCTTTCTTTTCTTTTCATTATACAAAAACCGATAATTAACAAACAAGATAAATCATGACATCACACAGTTAATATTTTCAATAAAAGGACGTTATGGGAGTGTCCATGGACATTTGAATAAAATTTGTTTTGATAAACTTTCAGAAAAACTCTTTTGTGTAACCTGAGCAGTCATAAACTCTGTTAAGAAATTAACTTCAAAGTGCTAAAAATGTGAAAATGATGCCAAATAATTAAGAAATTATATTCTAGAGGAGATAAATCGTTTAGGAATGATAAATAAATAATAATACAAAGAAAAATAGAAAAACTTAGATACTAGTGGATGAGTGAGTAAGCAAGCAGCAATTCTAGGCTACATATTTGACAATTTGATAAATGTCCGGGTGCGAGTTTAGCAGTTTGTTTTAATTTACCACCCGACGATTTTTTGTTTTTTATTTTTCTCATTGCCATCCTCTATTGTAAGACACCCAGAGCATTATTGTTTTTTTCGTCTCGTTGACAGGACAGTGACTTGCGAAAAAATAGTGAGAACAATCGTAGGGTTTATACTGTGAATCCTGATACAAAAAACAAACAAGTCGCACATCAGGATGCAAAATACGACGTGATAGCGACTTAATGTTGAAAAAAAAAAATAAATAGATTAGAGCAATTAATCACATTAAATGTTTACTAACTTAATTTAAGCCACGTTAGTGAATTTTTTCGCTCGGCTTTAATATAACAAAATTATTTAAATTTATATTTATCTGGTGAAAATTTATAAATCACGAATTAATGCAATAAATATTGAAAAGAATTCGCCAAATTGTTGGCAACATGCACTACAAAAATATTTATCAAAAATAAACGTCAAAAACTAACTAACAAAGTTGCTGGCTGTTTGGAAAAGCAGCACAGCTTTTAATTTCTTCAGTTTTCTTTTTCTGCAACTTTTAATACAAAAAATCAAAACATTTATTCTAAAATAATTTTATGCAATTTTCATGTTATGGATAATTATACCACAATTTACGTGTCGGGCGAAATATTTGCTGTTTTGGTTTGTTGTGTCTTCTTCGCTTGTTGTGAAAAACGCAAAGTGTAAGTTTTCACTGTGAAATCATAAAATAAATCATAAAAACCACCAGTATTAAGAGTTAATAAAGTGTGTTTAGTTACTTGTATTATACTTTGCAAACAAAATAGTTGTTTATTTAAGTATTCATTCGTATAGCTGTGGTTGGATATCGCTGTTTCTGCGAAAACAGTATTAACCGTATTAGAAAGATTTTCTCCTTTTTTTTTCTTCTAGTTTATATTGCAAAATTTAATTATTTAAATAAAATTTCGTTAACTAATTGATTGATTTCTGTGAGAAAAGTTTTATTATTATTTTCATTGATATTTGGTGACATCAATTGATTTTCTATTAAATATTAATTTCCATTCAAGTCTAATTTTGCGAATGGCAAAGGCAAACCAACAATAATAAAAAAATTAACGCTAAACTTTTAATTAAACTAAAGTTAGAAAAGGAAACTTTTCATATAAAAACATTTATTCAAATAATAAATAAATTATTATTCGTTGATAAAAATTGTATTTTCAGTGTGAAAATAAATGCCATTCTGGTAAGCTTTATCAAACAAAGCTTTCTACAGTGATCTATGCTATTAACTAGACTTAAAAACAGAAACAAACAACTAATTAATGATTTTTAATTTATAAAATAAAAATAATTATAGTATTGCCTTGTAAAGCCTATAATTATAATAGACAAAAAAATTTGTTTTTATTTATTTATTAATTAATAAACAATTCATGGTTAATTCAATAAACAAAAAAAGAAAAATAAACGAGTATAAAGCACGTGTTCTGTTGCTTTTTTTCTTTATTTTATATAAATTCGTTATAAGCAACCGATTTTTGCTATTATAAAAACTGTATTTAGCACTAAATTAGACTATGATAAACACAATAAAGTTTCTTTTTTGCTAAAAGAATGAAGAAATTACAACAACCCACATTGTTTATGGTGGAAAAATATTCATTTTTATTATTAAAGAACAAAATAAGAAGAAAATTAAAATTATTTCAAGATACAAGGGGTGGCGAGAACAAATTGCGACACGACGATGTTGATGATATCATTTGAGCTGCTGCTTTTGTTAATAAAATATAAAAAAAAAAAAATATAAACGAGCAAGAAAATGTAAAAATTACTGATAATAATAAAAATAAATTGTAATTGAATATCCTTTTTTTGAAAATAAAAAAACAACAAATTAACCCTATAATCATCCATAACTCCTTCACTTAGTTAGTTAGTTGGCTATTCATTGACTTTTTTTACATCTATTTATGCCTCTTTGCTCGCTTGTTTACGTTTTTCGTTTCATCGTCTCTTATTTTTTGTTGTTTTGTTTATAAGGGTTGGAAATTTGTTTAATTTTTATTGAAATGATAAAAATAAAAGTCAACGATCATCGCTATCATTATCATTATAACCATTATCCGTTGAATCAAACTCTAACTACACTGATTTTTTTTATATTCTATTCGAAAAATAAATACAAAAAGTTGTTGAACGAAGAAGAACGAACACACGTGTTGCTAAGGACAACAATAGCCAAAATAAAATTATTTTCTTTTTCATGCTAAAATAGATTATAAAAATAGCGAAAAATATTATTTCACCTGTAATCAAACTCTTAAGAAAGTCACAAACAGTAATTAAAATTTTATTTATTTTCATTTAAATAAAAGAAAATAAATTTCTAATCAAAAGATTCAACAGGATTGTGACTGGAGTGACTTAAAATATAGAAAATATTTTATCATTTTTCTTCGCACGAATTAAAAAAAAAGAAAATTTATATAAAATTCAAAAGTTAATTAAGAAAAATAGAAATTAGAAAATTAACAAGAAAAAGTGCAAAGAAATTGATTAATTATCTTTGATTGTGTGGCTGTGTTGTTTCAACGCTGCTAATAACGCTGCTTTTTTCATAAATAATTTACGTCATGTGTGTGTGTGTTCTACATCGGAAAATTTCTTGATTAAAAAAACAAAATTTTCGCACAGGTAAAGACAAAAAAAAACCATATTCACTCGTGATTTACTTTCACTTTAAAGTGAGTTTTTATTTAGCCATTTTACCTTAGCTCTTTTTGAGGTTAAACAATTTACACAAAGCATATTTCTTACGTGGCTTTAATCCTTCAACTTTTAACACAACAAGACGAAAAGCAAAACAAGGAAAAACCAAACAAAAGCATTATAGTTGCACAGTGAAAGAACTAGTGCAAAAAAAAAAAACTGAACCGTAATGTAGGGGAATTGTTTTTTTCTTCTTAAAGCCTCCTTTCTATTTCTTTGCGAATTCCTTCGAGAGTTAAATGTTTGTGAATTTACAAAAAAAAAAAACCAAGAAGGAAATAAGAAAAAAAAAAACAGTAATTGAATTTAATTTTCCTTTTTAAAAAATAAGAAAAAAAAACGAGAGAAAAACATTTAAAGATTATTACATTTTTAATTACATTAATTTCTTTGCCTTTTTTTTTCAAATATCTTTAGTTCTGCTTCTTCGCTTTTTAATACTTTTTTCCTAAATTAATTTCTTTTTTGCCGTATGTCCTCCTTTAATTGCGATTTATAATCAGTAGCAGGATACAAACAATGTAAAACAACAAGATCATAACGTTTTAAGTGGTTTGTCTTTTGCTAATCACTTACCACTAATTAATAGTTATTTAACTTTCCTGACTTAATTACCTTTAATCACGATAAGTAACTTAAAAAATGACTAATAAAGAGCAATAAAAAAATACCCGTAAAAAATAAAAACCATCCGGACAGATGATTGTGTGCTTGCACAATTAACATAATTAAGTCGTTAAACGGACATTCGCATAATTTAATTTTTTTTTATGCCATAGAAAGAAAAAGGATTTTTCGTTTTAATCGTATTTTTGATTGGCGTAAATAAAATTTAATTAATCAAAAACGATTGTTTTTTATTAATTTTATTGGCAGTTAACAGGCACTAAGGATGCACAGTACGTGTCCGTTTTTAATAGATATATATATTTTAAGAATCCTGGCGCCTTTATTCATTTTTACATTTTAATCGAAAAACAGCATCCACACCACAACAAAGAGGCACAAAATAACATCCCTTAAATTATTTTTCATTTGTGTTTTCTCCTTTTTAATAAAAAAAACATAAATAAATAAATAAATCGAAGGATAAATATAAAAAAAGCCCCGATTCGTGTCATTTCGTTTCATATCGTTTTCGTTATTGACCTCAAACTGTCCAATCCACTCTAACTTTCAATTCGATTTCCCAAAGGATTTTTTAACGGAAAGTTTTCTTTTTTATTTCGTCTTTTAAATATTTTTTCTTTCAATTTTCATTTTTTTTTGGTGATGGGTGATGGTGTGTACAAGCGCCCACATATAACTCAAGAAAATGATAAAAATAAAAGGCTGAGTCTCACTGGCAAAAAGATCGTATTGCAAGAAATAAGGACAAAAACTGGTTAACCAGTTAAAATTCTCAATAGTCACTAGAAAAAGATGGTTTATGTGCCACCCATTCTTAGCCACCAACAAACTATAAACTTACAAACAGAGAAAATAAAAAGGAAATAAAGAAAGCAAAAAAAGAAAAAAAAACCCTTTCTGCATCTTTCGTCCATCCTATGACAAATTGATGATATATATATACATTTCTGCGTCCTGCAGCAAACTAAGAAATTTTGTCTTCAAATTAAAGAAAAACTGAATAGAAGAAACTGATGAGGGCGAGCGGCCAAGAATTTGATTCTTATATAAAGGAGCAACAAATAAAAAAAATATGTTTTTCACCATTCAACATCGACAAATATATGTAAAATTTAAAGCTGAAACATAGATAAAATTTTCGTATAAAATAAAAGGGTGTCGATGGTGGTTTTTGTGGTCGATGGTGTTGAGTGACACATGACACAAAGACCAAATGGTTAACTGACATAAGAAAAAGTAACGACAGCAACAACAGTAGTAGTAGTAGTACCAGCACTAGTTGTAGCAAAAAAAAAATAAAAACCCCAACAAAAGATTTTATTCCAACGCAATTTAATGTTAAATTTATCATCTCTTATAGCAGTTATATTGGGTGGCGATGTTACTCATTCTAAACATTGTTAAAGGGTGAATTTTAAAATAATAATAAAAATAGTAAAAAAAAAAATCATTTCGATTTAATCAAGCAAAAAGCATTATTGCATTTTCAAACAAAAAAAAATATTTAAATTTTCGTAAAAACCCAAAAAAAAACGCATATGACTAGGGGTTGATCCTTTCCTTTTCTTATAAAATTTAATTTCATTAATTAATTGGAAGAAAATTTCAGTTTATTTTTTCATCCATAAGGATTCTCTGCTTTAACACTAACACAAATAATTAAAATAAAAAAAAATCAAATCAATTAAATGTCCTGTTTTTTTTCCATTAACATCCGCGAATGAAATAAATCAAAACCAGTTGAATTTTTAAGGCTTTTTACCAGAGATATTCGTTACAAATTAAAAGAAAAAAAAACCCAAATAACTCACCCACTAACAACATCACACCATGTTTGGACAGAAATAATTGTATTTTTGTTATTTCATCGATAATAAGCTGCTGCTGCTTCAAGGAATGAATAAATAAAGTTAAAAAAACTCCAACAATCCTTAAAAAGGCTACACAAGAAAAAATTAATTAATATCCTTTTCAATGGCGAATACGATTATATAAATATATTTTTATTACTACTTTGTCTTTGTGGCATCGTCTTAACTGCAACGTCTCATCAATTTATCAATTGACTTCGTCAACTTCCTTTTGTAGCAGCTTGGCTTAGCACAAAAGTTAAGTTCAGTTAAGTTAAAAATAACAAAGAATCATTTATTTATTATTAATAAAATGAAAAATTAATATAAGATCATCTGCAGGGAGCCAACCAACAATTAAATACAATGATAATATAGCGCAAAAAAAAAATTGCTGATGGCCATAAAAAGTAATTTTTTTTATTATTGCAAAGATTTTTTTCTTCTCTTTTTTTGCTGTTTTAAAAGCTCCAAAACGACAAAACAAGAAAAAAAAAAAGCTATCGACAAGAAAAGTTTAATAAATAAACAAGAGAAACCATCCACCCACAGTAGTACACCACACCCATCCAGCCTTACTCATTCGCATTTTCTTAGCTGCAGCATCATTACATGACTTTTAATGAAAATTTTTTTATTATTTCTTTTGCCATCTATTATTCTTTTAAGGATTCCATGCCTTATTATTGTTTCAATATTTTTTTTTTTATTCATTCTTTTCTTAAATAACTTTGTCCCAGAATTATTGTTTTTCTTTTTCGATTTTATTTAATTGTTTTTCAATACAAAAAAAAAAAAAAAACAGAAAATGTAATAATTTTAATTAATTAATTTAAAGTTTGTTTTTACTGACTAAGAGAGCAGCAACATTAATTGTTTAAAAACATCGCTTAAATAAAAGTTCAAAAGATTGTACTAAGCTACGTAATCTGTGGATTTATAATTTTATATTCTTGGCGCAGTTTTATTATGAACATTATTACGTTGCATAATAATTACTATACAGCGTGAATATCGCGAGAAAAAAATAACAGTAAGAAGCCAAATCAAAGAAATACCACTTTTGTTGCGCTATTGCATTGGTTTCACCTTACATTTGTCGTTAATTTTATAAACTGAATACTTTTTTGCCATACATTATGAGCAAAAGTTTAATTAACTTTATTTTCTTAACGCAAAGTAAATCTTAATTAATTTAACAATTGTATTTAAGAATTAATTTTCAGGCTCTGCTTTAGGTGGATAATGAAGGAAAATAAGAGACAATAAAGAAAAACAAGAAATAAAGAAATTTAAAGTTTTTTGTTTAAAGTAAAACGAATTGCTTTTTATGAAAACAATTCTATGTTTTAAGATTTTAGAAAAAAATCATTTAAGTCACGTGAATTACATAGATGATACACGTTCACGGTGACGGTAAAGAAGATTTTTATAGAAAAGAAATAAAAAACCATGGAGTATTCAATAGAAACATCAAATGTTATTAGAAAATTAAACAAAACATATTCATGTAATTATGCAGCAATTAGAACATTTGAAACATCAAATTTAGTTTTAAAACAATCATTGCTGGTAATTAGAAACAAAACAACTAACTTCACTCATTAAAAACAACAATAAAACCGATTTAAAATAGCAGAGAAATTAGTTAAAAATCAGGTGAAATCTAATTATAATTAAAATAAAAAGTTAAAGCGACTAAAACACACTAAAAAACTGTAATAAAATGTTAAAACACACTAAAATCATCATGATCATTAGCTCTGGGGTTAAACGTTAATAAAAAAACAAAGTAAATTTCTCTTTCATTAATCCAACAAACACAAGAGGCAATAATAGGATTTTCTATTATTGTTTAAATTTACACAGAAATTGCATAATTATTTTTTTGGCAATAAAATTTTGCAACACCAATAACTGTTGCTCTATGCAGCATATTAGCAGCAAAAAGCTCCAAACAACATATAATAATTAAGATATAAAAGAAAAAACGAATATATAAAACACAAAAACTTGTTGAATTAAATTAATCTATTTTAATAGCAAGAAGCAAGCAGTAAAGCTCATTGTAAATGTTTAACAAATAAAAAATAGACAATTAAATGAAGTGAAAAGAATTTTTGCATAATAATTATTATTATTCAGTCGTTTGTAAAATAAAATAATAAAAAAGAAAACAACAACAACAGCACGATGACGTATTTTGTCAATGAGCTTTAATAATGATTTTCCTCAACAATAAAATGAAAAACGAAGCCAAAAAAAGAGTTGAAAAAAAGTATATAAATGTGTTTAAAGTGTTTTTTTTTTTTGCATAAAATAAATAATTAAAACTAAAACAAAAAAAGAAAGAAAAACCGAAATTTTAGGGATGAGACGACTGTCGCCAGTCATATGCTTCATGTTTCCTCTATACAATCAGATACGGTATTACAATCTACTCTAGCATTATTAATAACACCAACAAAATAATCATCATGATTTGCATAGATAGTCAAGTTGTTGGTCCAGTCACTATGAATGTGTGTTATTTTACTAGATTGACTTGATGATAACAGCAGAGTCTGTATATGAAAACAACCAAGCTTAAATATTTTTTAGTAGGGTGATCTAATGCTGGTAATAATGACATAGAAATAACCATTGGCGCCATAGTGTCAATGAATGACCATATTTATAACTCTGTGTATATTGATAAAATGCTTTTAAACAGAGTTGTATTGTCTTATCTGTGCAAAAATTACTTAAATAGTAAATACTTCCACGTGTATATTTTTAACCACAGAATAACATCAGAGATACAACGCTGCATCACCATACTATCAAACATAAATATATTTGTCCATACATATGTTTTACATCACTTTAGCCTAGCAGCCAGCAACAGGCAATACTCACATTATTTTATTATTAAATTTGTTTAAGAGACTTCACACAAGTTATGCAAATAGTTTTTTATCATTTTTTTTTTATTTTAACTTTAAATTTCATTTAAATTAAATTTACTAAATGCATTTTTGTATTTATTACAAAAAAAAAATCGAGAAAAATAATAAAAATTAAATTGTTTTTAACACGTGCAAAGTGGTATGCATAAAAATGACTAAATAAAAAACAAATGAATATCGTCGTTGTTGCTTAGTCGTTTTTCTTTTATTTAAACGCTACACATTGACATTACTTAACTCTTTACTGAGAAAATTAATTAATTTAAATTTATTGTTAAAACGAAAAAAAAAAATAGAGAAGAAAATTATGCTATATGGATGGATTGGAGGCGCCAGCAAAGTGTTTTTCTTGTTGATTTTTTTTTTGCTGAATAAAAATAAATAAATAGAAGAAGAAAGAAAAAAAAAACGCAAAGTAATTAATGTTTAAAATTGCTTATTAATGGGCTGTGCAATGTGGTGTGGGCGGTTTTTTTTTTTTTGAAAAGATAAATTAGATTTTAAAACATTTAAATAGATTATTTATAAGAAGAGAAAGAAAAAAACAATTTTAATTGTTCATTCAACTGGATGAACATTGATTGCTTTGTGCTTTCGCTTTTTATTTAATAAAAAAAATTTATTTCTCATTAAAAATTTTTTTTATTTTTTTGACGCTTTGATCGCGCGTTTTTTTCTGCTTCGTTAAAATTAATTTTTTGTTTTTTCTATATTTTCTTTGTTTTTGAATATTTAAATTTTAGCAAATTAATGAAATAAAATTCATAAGAAAATTAAGAAAATGTTATTTTTTATATTTCTGCCAAACGAAAGTCACTTAATTAAGGCATCATATTATTTTTGCTTGTAATTGAAGAAGAAGAAGAAAATTTATTATTTTTGAATTTTTGTAAATAATTTCTATAATCTTTTCCACTTAAAGTATTTTATTTACATAAAATTAAATTGTTTTTTCTTTTTTAATTATGAAATAAAGAGAATTTAAAAAGAGTCAAATTCGACAGTAGCAACCAAGAAACAACATTAAAAAACGACAGAGAAATATTTTAATATAAAAAAATCAATTAAACTGGACAATTAAACAAATAATAAATAAATTAATAAAGTATAAAATTACAAAGTAACACCAACAATAATGACATTATCATTAACACTAAATTCTAGACATCATGCTGGCATTATCTCAATAACTAGGCGCCAAAGCCATACAACAAAAATAATTATTTATTTTTGTTTTATTTAATTTTTAATCAAATAAAATTAATAAACACATCTCATTTACTCATTTATAATGATTATTATTATTATATTTTTATAGCATTTATCCCTTTTTCTGCTTGTTTATTTTGTTCTGTATAATTTTTGTTAGAAATTAAAAAGAATAAAAAGGGTGTTTTTCTAGCATCCAAAACAACACCAAACAACAAATAATAGTAATAATAAAAAAACGAATCAAAACACTCCAATTCACCCATTTAATATTCTAAAATAATAATATTTTTGTATTTTAATTTATTTATTAATCCGAATAACAAGTATACACCATGAAATCATTATTATTATTAATTTTATAGACTAGAAAATCTAAAAAATGACAAAACAAGTAAATATTTCCAAGTGACTTAACAACAAGCTAGTGTAAATCTGTCAAAAAATTCACTCGACTTTTTTTTTTTTATTAATAAACAAAATTTTTTCGACATAAAATTGACACATTTGGATAACAGATAAATTTATTAAATGTGCCAAAAAAAAAAAAAAGAAACACTAGGTTTAATCACCCCTAGGCTCAGGGTTACACTAAAAAAAAAAGTTCACCTTTGGCGAAAAATTCTGTGCTTTTTAATTTTATTACAATTTTACCAGACAGTTTTTTATTTTATTAATTTAAAAAAATAAATAAACGAATTCATCAAATGTTTCAATTTAATAACATTAATAACTAGAGAATGATTAAATAAAAAATAAAATTAAAAAGCATCAAAGTACAACAAAGACGACCGAGCAAAGTCTTTTTTTAACTTATAACTTGGTGCTTGCATAATTTATGCTTTTTCTTTATTTTATATATAATTTTGTTTTAATTATACATTTTATTTGGTTTTCTTACAAAAAAATAAAATAATTAAACGTGAAACAGGTGAAAAACACAAAAAGTGTACGCTTTGATGATGGGGAAATTTTAATTCGGGTTTGAAACTTTGCTATCACTTTAATGCCGGCAATTAATTTTTAATTATTTCGTTTATTTTTCTATAATAAATTATTTAATTAATTTATTTATTAATTTAATTGATAATTTTATTTATTTACTATATTTTGCTATTTTTTTTATGTTATTTTAATTGAGTGAAACGTGTAGAGGCTTTAAAGCTTATGGCAACAATAAAGAAATTCGCTTAAATTTGTAATAATGCCTTAA
The DNA here is from genome assembly GCA_963942525.1 of Ptychoptera contaminata. Lineage (NCBI taxonomy): Eukaryota > Metazoa > Arthropoda > Insecta > Diptera > Ptychopteridae > Ptychoptera > Ptychoptera contaminata. The sequence goes on along the minus strand of OZ012638.1, from coordinate 34,512,999 downwards.
AAGAGAACCAAAAATAGCAAAATAATAATAAAATAATAAATAAAAATGATAAGTGAAATGTAGAAAAAAAAAATAAAATTTATTTAAATTGACAGAACAGAGATAAATTCTGGGTAAAAATGTTTGAGTTTTTTACTTAAAAGAAAAATATGATAATAATAATAATTTTTATTTGGTTTTGTTATCAAACCTCACACGTTACCATGGTTAAATATGCAAATGTTTTCGTCACTGGTTAATAAACACACTCAATTTATTTATTACAATGACATATTTATAACCGACATTAAGCACCTTATTTAGATTATTTTAACCAAAGCAAACACAACAAATAACACAGCATAGAAGAGAACTCATCAGCCATCCAACCAACCAACACAAATCGAAATATATTTTTTCCCTAATTTTTTTTTTCCGTATATAACAACAAGGGGTGTAAAAATAATAATATAAAGCATGTATAAGATTGTGCAAAAAATAATAGCAAACAAAATAGAAATAATTTTACGTATTTTCATTCTTTAGATCAACAAAATAATAACAAATTGTTAAAGAAAATACGCTTTTTACTGTTGCTATTTTGTCATGGTAAAACACCATTTAACAAGTAGCTTGATGTGTTCATGATATATATATATATACAGAAAATAAAACCAAGCAAACATTCCGTCAGCATAAGAAAAGAAATAAATAAATAAAGAAAACAAAAGGAAAAATAAAAGTTAAAATAGCTGAATGAATTGATCTAAATTTTTACAAATGTTTTTATTTCCTCAAAGACGACACCTTACTTGTTTGTTTTCCTTATTTTGTTATTTATTTATTCAATGATAAAAAGAAAATTCTTGTAAAACTTTTTGTTTATTTCACTTTCTTTTCCGGATGTCTTCAAAATACAATTTTTTTTTTCTTCAACAGTGAAGAGAAAAAACAAACAAATAACCCACACACACATAGCGTGCTATTTGTCGTATTCGTTTAGTCTCTGACAACTAAGTGACAAAACCAACAAATAAAAATATAAAATGAATAAAAAAATTCACAAACAACATCAACCGAGCAAGAACAAAAAAAAAATAAAATAAAATGCCAAAAAAAAAATTCCATCGTTTAAACCAATATTCTGTCAATAAATAAAAATCGAAAATTGTTTTTTTGTATTTACCTCCACTAGACTCTCTGCCACATCACACACACTCAATAACTATAAGGCAAAATGAATACGAAAAATATAAATAAACCGGATATTATGCTGGAAAATAATCATAATATTTATGTTTTTATCAATTTATTACAAATTTATTATCAATCAGTAGAGAATAATAATAAAATAATAAAAACAATCCACAAAAGGCACAAAGAAAATAAACCTTTGCAAAAAAAAAAATCGATTTTGTTCTGCTTTCTCGCAAATTAAATATAATTAATTTAAAATGAGAACAAAAAAAAAAAAAAAAACAAATCTTCGTTCCCAATAAATTAATTAAAAATCAAATTGTTTTCATTATGTTTTTGGAAATCAAAAAATAAAAATAAAATTGGTAACCAAAACAAGAAAAAAAGGATTTTCTTTCCACTTTGTTTCTCCATAGAATGGAGACGCCTGGTATGAGATAAGATTTATGGCGTCGGTTTGTCGTTAAAATGTAAAAAAAAAACCGAAAAAAAAATAGAAGAAGAAAAGCTTTAGTATAAAGCTTTTCTATAAAAAGACATTCAGTATGAAAAGCAACAGTTAATCAATAGCTATCTGTTGAACGATAAATGTTGGCCAACTGTTGACTGTTGAAAAGTTATTAAACTAATTTTGTGTTTTATTGAAATAATATTCTCAAAAGCTTTTATCTCGTTTTACAAAACTTAAAAAGTCATAAAATTAAAACGGTTTTATTTTTTATTAGTTTTAATTAATTAATAAATAAATAATCAAATAAAATTTAAATAAAAAATTACTACTTGGACTTTCTACTAACATTATTCTACCAATAAAAACAATACAAAAAATAATCGATAAAATTATTTTATTAACAAAATATAAACAAATTTGCTATAAAAATAAAAAAAAAAAAGTAAATAATTTGTTAAATAAGCTTCCGCAGAGTAAAATTGCGGCCAAAAATATAGCCTTACCTTTATACTTTTATATATATGAAAATTATTTATTTAAAAACTAAATAAATATCCGGTTTAATTTTCTGTTAATAACAAATTATTATTAATAATAATATTTTTAATTAAAATTCTAAGCATGTTAAATTGTTCTATATTAATAATTATTTTAATTAAACTATTTGTTCTCAATAATAAAGGTGAAATTCAAATATTTGAAAATAGAGAAAATATTAGCAAACAAAGTAGATTTTTTATTTTTTAAATTTTCATGGATAAAAAGTATAATAAACAAGCAGTGGAGGATTAATATAAATATAAAATGAGTATAACACACGTTTAACATTGACGTACCTGTCTACTGTCAGCAATTTTTTTTTACCTCTAGATTCTTATTGCTGGTTTATTATCTGATTGACCACCAGTTGTATTGATTCACACATTAAAATACGTCATTGAATGCTTACTTATCATGCATTTTAATGTTTCACCACCTTTTTTTTCAATCAAAATCAATCAATTTTCTGTTTTTAATCACATTTAAACACAACTTAGACACGTGTTATTTCATGTTTTCTAATTCTTAGTCAATAATAATCATCTTTAATAAAACACATAATAAAGTGATTTTAAACAAACTGTCGAGACATTTTTACAATGTAGGATTGTTGAGATTTATTTTCTTGTGTTTTGTTATTTGTTCAGTAAATAAGGTGATAAAAATTGTGTAGCAGCACACCTACGCGATTAATTTGAAAAAAAATGTATAAGCTGTTACCTGAGTTTGTAAAATAATTAACTCTTTTGAGTTTGCAAAGGCAGCAAAATTATTATTTGCTTTAAAATTCTATTGATCTAATTTATTTCAACTTTAATCATACAAAATAGCAATTAATTATTTTTATAAATTTATTACATATGTTGGTTATCAAAATTTTTCTTATCAACAAATTTAATTGATTAGAAAGGTAACGGAAAAAAATCAATAATTCTTATCAACTCTAATGCAAAATTTCAGCGATATTTATGTGTTTTATAAATAAAAAATATATATTCAAAGCATTATTAATAAAAAATATAATTTTAAACTACAATGTCGTGGCTTGACATCGATTTATTGCGATTTTTTTGATTTTGATTGCTAAAAACTCCTATAATCCAAAAATAAATTTTTTTCGGGCCTATTTTCGTACAGAAATTTGTTTATGGACCCTAAACCTTCATTTCTACCAAATTTCAGCTAAATCTAAAAATAAAAATTTTTCCTCAAATTTTTGAAATTTTTACTGATGGTTAGTATGGATTTTTTGCGAAAAAATTTTTTCTTCTTAAATTCGATAAAAATCAGTGCACATAACCGTTTTAGGGTCCTATATTGATATTTCAAAGAAATAGGACCGTAAAAAAATTATTTTAAAAATTATGACGAAAAAACCATTAAAAAATTCATTTTTTCCATTGAATACAACCAACCCATCCACCCATCAGTGGTGGTACTAAACAAAACTTCCAAATAGAAACATCAATATAGCAAATTAATATTTATTTCTACTAAAAACGTTTAAACATTCAATTTTTATAAACATTCTATTACAACAATATAAAAAAACAGATTTATTATAGCCACAAAATATTTACACTGCAAAAAAAAAAAATAGCAAAAAACCGCCACAGCAACAGCAGCAACAACATAAAAACGACCAAAATTTTGATTGAAAATTTATTTCGTAGAGAAAATGGTAAAAAAAAGAAAAAAAAAAAAATTAACCAGCATAAAATGCTTTGACAGGTTATTAATGTGCGAGTGACATAGTCAACTGAAGAAATATTTTTTTAATTTTATTATTTTGGCAAAAAAATCGTATTTTCGTCCTTATATTTATTGATAAAAACAACACAACGGTAGCAGCAGTAGATCGATAGCAGATGGTATAGAACAATTTTCTAACAAAATAAAAATTGGAATTTTATACAATCATCAACTAGAATATATTTCTAATTAAAGTCATTCAAGGATCATAAATTTGTATTTAATCGAGAAAAACACATTTTTATTCATTTCGTTTGAATTATCTACTATCTAGAGTCAAAGTAATTTTACAAGGAAATTTCTAAGAAATATATAAAATCCGTTTATAAACTATTTTTCAATGTTTGATGGTGGTGATAAATTCAAAAACGATTAAAAAGTTTCACAAAAGTATTTAGATTTTATTTCTTTTATTGTTTTATTGTCCAAAATGTCATTAAATTAAAATTGATAAACTTTATACAAAAGTACTTTTGGTTTTATATTGCCTTTGGCAAAATTTTGTGTACATATGTAAGTCGATTAATAATGAATTTTAAATCCACAAGATTTACACAGCATTTTATTTTATTTTTCCAAAGCAAAAATTCTTCACATAAGCTTAATCTTGGTGATTGGTTATTCGAATAAAATTATTATTTTTCAATATAAAAAATAATTTTCGTAAAACTAATTATAATAATAATAATAATTTCTTAGAAACTTATAACAAATAAGTTTAATGGCTAGCAACAGAAACAAGTAAACAAATCATTAGCAAATAAAGAATGTATGGAGAAAAACAAGTAACAAACACAATCGTGGAGGCAAAAATACTTTGCAAAAAGCATTTTTATTTTTAAAAACCAAAGTATATGACATGTCTCCATATGTAAGAATGAATAAAAATTGAATCAAACAATTGTGTATTGTCTTGTTTGTTTTATTATTGCTCATGAAGGGTAAAATTTAATGAGAAAAATGAAATTTATATATATATATATATATATAAACAACAAGAAATAATAACGTATGGTGGTTGATATATTTCTATATATATAGACAAAGGTGGTAAAGATTTCTATTAAATTTATGTAAAAGAAAATAATAATAATAATGGACGATGAATTTTGTCTTTCTTTAACCTTGTATAATAATAATATTTACGTTTAAATGTTTGCAACAAAAATCACCAACAATAACCGATTGTATCATAATAATAATAATAATAATAATAAAAATAATGTGACAAAGAGCAAATAAAATAATAAAAAATTTTACAAGAAAACACAACCAAAAATTGATTCAATCATAAAAAGGAAAAACACCAAACAAAAAAAGCAGCAGAATGTATCAAGAAAAAAGCACAGAAAAAATAATAATAATAATAATAATAATAATAATAACAAGAATAGTAAAATATCCTTTTAGTTTAGAAAGAACAATTATGTAGCGAAAAAAATTATATAAATAATTGTGCAGAGCAGTAGAATCTTATTTACACTTAATCATTCAACGAAATAAAGAAATAAACAAAAACCCGCTAAGCATTTGATCCTTATGAAAAGGACATTACATAAATATTATAGAAATCTATTTGTTTGTTTATTATTTAGTAATTTAATACTAATTACTCTCTACATATTTTTATTATTCTTATTTTGTTAGCTATTGAACAGTGACACTTATTGTGTTTATTTATATTATATTTTATACATACAAAATATTCTATAAATGGCATAAGAATAAAAATGTCGAACAAAGACCAAAATTATTTACATTGTTTTCATATTATTTGGTTGTTTTATGATGATTATAGAAAAAAATAAATAATGTCTCATTAATATTACTATAATACCATTTTATTACCACTGAATTGTATTCAATATTTTACGGTGTTAAAGTTGGTTGCACAAAAAGTTAAACTTATGTACATTTGACTGTAATTCACTGGCTGACTAAAGGAAACATAATCTAATCAAAATTAATGTTTTCAAAATAAATTATTACCATCCGAAATCACATAACAATTAAAATAAAAATAATAAAAACGAAATAATTTACCACCTAGTCGTTAAATTAAAATTAAAAACTTTTTCTACACAAGCATTTAAATTGTGTCACGTTATTAATCTGCAATATTATTACTGTTTGCAAAACCAACCACCTTACACCTTACAGTCTTTAATATAAATTATTATTTATTGATGTTTTTTAAAAATAGAAATTTAGAATTTAGTCTTTGCTTTGCCATCGCAAATCAACAAAATTAATTAATTACTAAAATAATAATCCCAAATGTACAAAAAAAAAGAAGAAAACCCCTCATAAACGAGTCAATTAAATATAAATAAATGAAAATTAAAATGACCCAAATGGGTGGTTGGTTTTTAAACGAAAAAATAAACCTTTTTCTATGAAAAAAGCGTACAGAAACAATAATAATAATAATGAAATGAAATTAAAACAAATAAAACGGTGGCTAAAAGTAACATACAAAAAAAATAACATAAAACAAGAGATTAAAGACAATAAACAAACAATTTCCTATTGTGTTTCCTCTATTATTTTACTTACTGAATTTGGTATTAGATTTCTTTACCGAGTTCCATTTCATTACTACCGTTAATCGTCGGTAACAACATTTTCGCTTTAATATTTTGTAAATGGTCTTAATTAAATTATTTTCGTTATAGCTTAAAGCAAAATACAATGTCAAAATGAATATAAAACAAATGGGAAAGAAGAAAGAATCAGATTGAGCAGCTTTTTTTGTTAAAATTAGACATAAAATACATAATAATAATAATAATAATAATGGGTGGATTTTAAAATGATAAAGTGTTGGCTCGCTGCTTTAAGTGTGTTGATATTGAAGTATTTAATAATAACTTTGGTATGATGGTTGGTTGCTGCTTTGTTTAATGATGATGTTGATGTTGATTATTATTATGAATAAAATGGTCAACATACAAACAGCAAATGAATTTTTGTTGATTAAAAATTTTTCAAAGGAATTTTTAATTTATGCTTTTAAATTCATTATTAATATTTGGGTCATTTAAATCGTACAACAATTAATAATAAAAAAAACCCAACAAAATGTATCAAAGTAACCATTTAATAATAATTTTTTTATTTATTTTTTTACAAATTAAGCCAGACACAAATCAGAATTCATTCAAAAACAAAGCAAAAAACATAGAGCGCATTAAAAATCACAAACGCATTTTTAATTCCGTTTCATTAATCATAAATAATCTATTAAAAAACAATTTATGAAAATAAAATTTATTTTCAATTAATAATAACAATAAAATTATTACAAAATATTGTAATAAATAAATAAAAATAATTCTTTATTAATAAAATCATCGAGAAATTCGTATGCATTTAAATGAAATCAATGGGAAATTATATTAAACCGCATATAAAACCCTACAATTCCCATTTTTTTATTTTGTTAATCATATCAAAAAAGCTTTACCGGTTTAATTTTAAATAAAATATTTATTACTTTTCAAAATGTATTTTCGTTAATTAATTTATTTTATTGTTTTTTTTTTTTGTACAAAAAAAATTTTTGTTTAACAAAAAAAAAAAAAAATCATTACTAATTGGTCGCGCGCAAAATACAAAAGGAAAAAAAACCTTTTTTAATCCTTAAGCAAATGTTAAATTTTACGTAAAAGATAAAGAATAAAAATACTGAGATTTGTGTCAATATTAAGGGATGAAAACCTTTTATTTTCCATGACCATTTGGCAAACTCATACCATATTTGTTAATAATTTTATGTTGCCAAAATAAATACAGAAAATAACAGTCCAATTTATTAATTATTCTTTCTGATTATTTGATTTGCATTAAAATAAACCCCGTCTAATGAATCCTTTTAAGTGTCCATTAGAAATTGTGGCCCTTCGCAAAGTGGTCTCATTTATTTACTATTTGTGTTATTTTGCATTTGACAAAATCCTTGACAATTTTTGTTTGTTTTTTTAAAAGGAAATTAACAAATAAATAATTAATAAAAAAAAATGATTTTTTCTTCTAAGATTTCGCTCGTTTTAATTAATTTAAATTGGCTTCATTACAACTAATGGTTTAATTTTTATTTTGCATTAAAATGTCACCATTAAACGATTTCTAGATTGAAATCTAGAACAAGGATAATCCTATCCGTTACAATGTTTTCTAAAAGCTTTTTATAACGCACACTTGTAGCAAAAAACAACTATAAGTTTGCTTCAGGGAAAATAATAATCCACGAAGAGAATAAGCCTTTTAAATAAAATATTTAAAAAAAAAGAAAACCACAGAAAAAATTCCAAAGAGGACAATGCACAGAGAAAAAAGCTTCTTTAGAACGATTAAAATTGTACAAAGCTTTGCTGGTTGTTAGTTATGTGTTAACCACTAGAGCGAATTCTTTTTCAAAAATCAAATTCACTGTGTATAGTGAATTTTGCTGCTTTAAAAAAATAAAATAAAAATGTTTTTGCTATTGGGGTTATGTGAATATTGAAACAAGTGTTACATTCCATCAACGTACCACAAAGGTTTCTGATTTTTTTTTTCTTTTTTTGATTAACTAAAATATTTTCAGAGTAACAACAAGTGTATTTGCGCTGTTATTGTTGTTTTTCAACTGCTGGACAGTTTTATTTATTTATTATATTGTTTTGGCCACAAAAGTGTTTTTCACTTGACGGCATACACGCAATAACCGTTTAAAAAAGGACAACAAAAAAAAAAAAAAAAGGTGATGATGATGATGAAGTGCTGCGGTTTACATAACTAACTGTAGAGATCTGATTTTACGTTCAAACATTGGATAAACAATTTTTACCTAACTTAACTGGATACAACAACTTAACTGAACTTAGCTAAACGAAATAATTTTACGTAAAAAGGGTATTCTGTGTCCTTTAAATAAATTTCTTTCTTTGTTGGGGGAATGTTATGGTCATTTTTTTTTTGTGCTTTTCGTTAAAGTAAATTATTTTAACAGTTTGGTGACATCAGAAAAACTCAACGACTGTCCAACGAAATACCGAATCACAGAACGTTAATGATGAGGATAATAATGGAGCTGGTTCGTCCGTGGTTGTTGTTTTAGTATTATTCCGATGAAAGAAAAACAGTAGAAAAAACGTCAAAAAAAAAGAAAGCAAAAAAAAGGGTAAATAGCCCATTAAGCAGTCAAACATTACCATTCCAAACCCTTAGTGTGTGTCGCACACGGATATATCCTAGCACAAATAAAAATACTTATAAAATTTTATTGTTTGATACCCAGTTGTTGATGGTTCTGTTTTTCCTGGGTTTTTTTCTTCTTCTATTTTGGTGATTTGATTAAAGCTTTTTTTTATTATTATTATTACTGTTTGTTGTTATTATTGCCGGTGCTTTGTACTGCTTTAAATAATTTGTTTTACCGATTTTTGTATTTTTAAAACATGCCTACCCCCATTTATAATGCATTTTGGTATATTTTTACGTTACAATAATTAATTTGGTTACAAATTAATCCATTTTATGGTTCAGCGAAATTATTTGATTACATCTCAATAGCTTTTATGCATTTCTTCAGTTCGTTTAAAACAATATGTTTGACTATTGTAGAAAATAAATTATCCAACAGTCTGACAAATAGAAATTAAAAAAAAAAAACTCAAAACTCAAAGAAAGAAAAAACTGAGACAAAAGGTAACACAGCTGTTTGGCACACGATTAATCTTCTAAATGCAATGCAATGAGGTCACACCTTGTATTAAAAAATGAAGGAAAAATAACGCAAAGAGAAAACTTTTTCTCATACAGAAAAGATAGATTGGACTTTTGTTCAGATTGGATTGTTTTACATGAAAAACAAGAAAACACTAAACAAATAACAGAAAAAAAACCTTAAATTATATTGTCTTGCTGTGCTTTACCCAGAGCATTAAAATCTGTTTTGTTATTTTTCCTTTAAATATAAAATAAAAGAAAAACTATTGTACTGTATACATAACAAAATTGACGTGAGGTAGTTGGTGGATGTTGTTGTTGAAATAAAACTTAATTTACTTCCATAGTACATTTGTAACAAGAAAACTAAAATTTAAATTAATAATCCACTTGAAATCATATTAGTAAAAATTATTTCTATTTAATTTAAATAAATATAAACGTTTCAGGTAAATAAAATTGCAAAGTTTATTAATCCAATTTTAAATAAAGTAAAGTAAATTTACGTGAAAACTTACAATAAATGGTGTTAATAACCAGCGATATTAATTAATTGTGAAAAAAATAAAAGAAAAGATTAAAATATTTTCATATAGAGAAAACTATTTCAAGTAAAAAAGAAAACATATCGGAAGTATAATATCGTTTAATTTATTTAGCGTTTGATAATAAAAATATTCAATAATAAAATACTAAACTAAAATTACTTGTTTTTATTATCCAAATGTATTAGTGAATAAAATACTATGAGTAAGTGCTCGTCATAAGACAACAAACTAAATAAATAAAAGGAAAATTATTGCGTTCGATCAACTGTAACTAAAGTCATAGCAAATTAAAGTAAAACTAAAAACACCTTCTTAGATATAGTACCAAAAAGAACCAAAGATGCCAAGCAAACTTTGTGTAAATTAAAGTAAATGGATAAAAAAAAAAATATAAAAACTATATCGGCAACATTGGTTATATAATTTATATGTGTATCCACCACGACCATCATCCAGTATGAGGTAAATTTACTTAACAAGATTAAACGTCAAGCGACATAATACATCATCACACATATATAAATAGTAAATGATGTAATTCTAGTTTTTTGTCCAGACAAATAAACTTAACACAGCGTTACAGCAAACTCATCGTTGTGGCAAAAACAACAAAATTTACAAATAAATTCAAAACGATATATATATGCTTTTACCATAAAGCGAATAGATAAATTTACGATACATAGTTAATAATGCCAAATCGATAAAATACAACGAAAAAATTGGCAAAAGAAACGAAAAACTTGTAAATAAGCAACGAAATCAACATTGACTTTGATTTTAAAATAGAAAATAAGAATTGTAGTCACCGCGCCCAATAAAACAAGGAGAAAATAATTCTCAACAATAACATATGGTAACATAAATATGACTTATTAATGAAATAAAAAGCCATAAAGCTCTAGTAACATATTTTCAAATTTAATTTTCACAATTTTTTGATGGGTTTTTTTTTTTCAGAATTCTTTTGACCCAATTTTCTGTATTTCATTTCCTTTGTTGTATGATTTTTTTTTTCATTCTCCGAATATCCTTAAATCCTAACACAATTATAGTAATTTCATCTAAAAATAACTTGTTTCGCAAAAACAAGAAATAAAGGTAATGCTTTGCAAAGAAAAAATAAAATATAAAGCGAGGGATGAAGTTGCCAAAAAAGTAATAAAAAGTAAAGAAAAAATCAAGGTAATTCAAACGATAAACTATCATATGTAGTTACTAGTTGAGCATGAGGATCTACAGTAAAGTATTCAAATGAGCTAATAATATTCGCGTCGTAATTCTATTGTCCAATAGCAGCATTTCGTTAAATATAATATTAAATCGCGAATGTCAATTCGTTGATCAACGATTAGTGTTATTATTGCGTTTTAAAATTTGCCACCAACAGCAAATCGTGATAAATACTTGCGTAAATTTTTTTATTGTTGGCCTACAAAAGATTTACCAAAAAAAACTTTAAAATCATGCGAGCGGCGCCAGTCAACACTATATATCTCAATATATATATATATTTTAGTGTTCTTCGTTTCTTTTTACAAGTTTCAGTTTATCCAGCTTTATATATCCTTTAACGTAACTCAATTCAGACATCAGTAGCATTCCGTTGCCACTTTTTTTTTTACTTGGTATAAAAAAAATTCAAATTTCTTCTTTTTTTACTTGTTACGCTGTGGCTGCTATGCAACAGGATCACGTTTCTCACTTTAACCATTTATTCTCCACAAAATTTGAAAAATCATGTTGTCTTTGTTATTTATTCAGTGGGATAAAATTCAGGGAAAAAAAATGTTTACCACTGTTGTGCCAACCACCAGCAAATACCCCTAAAACATACCCACAAAAACCAACAACAGAAAACGGGAAAGAATGTTGTCGCCGACAACATAATAATTTCGCATAAAATAAGCAACTGGTAAAGAATCTTTTACGGTGGTTCAGTCGTTGTAGACGACTTTACCGCCTGCTTTTTTCTCCAAGTTTTGTTTTTTCTTCTTTATGTTGCCCAATTTTATCTTATTGTTTTATCATCACGTTGCAAAGAGAGTCTTGAGCTTCATAAAAGTAATAAAAGAAAAAAAAAAAAAATTACAAATTGCCTAAGCTTTTTCAATGTACTCTCTTGACTTTTTGCGTCTCGATTTCATCCCCAAATAAAAAAATGGCAAATAAATAAATAAAATAAATGACTAACTGTGCTATAAGCTTTTTTTTTGTGTGTTTGGTTCTTATTATTTTTTATTGTCTGTATGCGATGCTATTTAATCGACACGAATCTTCACTACGGTAGAACATTTCATTTCATTGTTTTTCTTTTGGCAATAAATTAAGGAGTCTATCCTGTTGCTTTTGTGTGTGGGTAGAGATTCAGTTTTTTTTTTTCGTTTTCAGGAAGTAAAACGACAAACAACTAAAATACTAATAATAATAAAAAAAAGAAAAGATAATAATGTGAATATGATTAAATGGAAAATCATAAATACTGATAATAACAAGAAAAAACAACCCTTATTGGTTATATTTTGGTTTTCTCTCGCCGTTGAACAAAATTTTTCTTTTTTTTTTGCTGCTTCATGTTTGCCACCTCAAACAATGAGTTTGGAATTAAAATTTAATTCATTTGGCTCGTAACCATTATTGCAAAAAAAAAAAAAATTCTATATATATATTTTCTGAGAATAATTTTCCTGCTATTTTTGTTTTACTTCCATTTTATTTCGGTTATTTAAGCAAACATGACACACCCTGATAATTAATCCTTAAACAAACTTTTTTTTCTCATCTTTGTTTATTTATTTATTTAAAAAAAAATAACAGAGTTCACTATCACAGTGGATATACACACATTTATCTAGAAAATGCAGATAAATTTAAATGTAATAACAAGAAATGAAGGAAACTGAAAAATAAATATATTAAATTTTCTACAAAAATTATTTATGAAGCACAAAAAACATTCAAAACAGAAAATATATTTTATTTTTTTTTCCAAGTAAAAGACAAACCACGATGATGATCTCAGATTACTACATAAAATTACATTAATTAGGATTCATGTGTTTATAATATTCGATGTTGGTTTTGTTGTTTTACTGAACAAGGGTGGCGCACAGCATTTTTTAAATTTTGTTTCTAACAAAAACATATGGAATGCATAATTTTCTTAAATTATTATTTAAATGTGCTTCGGTTTTCTTTTTCACTATAGAACTTTTATTATTTCATCAACATTTGGGACTGTAAAAAGCTTTTACACCTTTAAAATTTGAAAATATTACCACTGATTTACCTGACCTAATTACTACAATAGAAAGTTCATACAAAAGCACGAAAATTCATCAATATTTCTCATTAAATATATTTTTTATAAAAATCACCTAAAATAAATACAATTTCTGTTGTTTTTTATTTTTCTAACCATAATTCCAGTAATTCTATACACATTTATCCAGAAAAAAATCTATTTCAACCCTTATAAATATATTTATATAGATGATGATAAATTTCATTAAATAATGTTCAACCAATTCACTAGTTTAGTGGGATATATATCTAATACTGGTGTATTTCTCCATATACAAATTACTCCAAATAATATAAGTCTCCTGAAATTCCCCTTGACGCAACAGATACGATAATAAAAATTATATATATAGAGCCGAGAGTTAATAAAAAATACATAAAAACGACAAGCATATGCTGTATATTCACTTCTCTTATCATTTAACATTATGAAATTGATAAGAATTGAATTCAAATATGTTTACGGATTATTATCCGTTATGGCAACAAAAAATAAAAAAATTGGCCCCCACAAACCTCTAGCGCATGTTTATGCAAAAGAAACGAGCATTAAATGGGGAAATAAACTAAAAACCACTTTGGATTTTCCCCATTAACATTAGGCGTTGTAAATGCAAAGAAAATATGAAACACTGATGTTGTCTCATTGTTTGAAAACACCCTGTTATTACTGCGCAAGTGATTGTCTTACCAACAAAATATTATTTTTATTATTGCTTGCCTTATGTTAAAGCACGACAAACGTATGGGGTGGATTTTTTATAGGGAAATTTAATAAAATTGTATTAGTGCCGCACCCAACATACTTTCCTAATAAAATTTACAAATATTTCTTGCATGCACTGTGTCGGATTGTTGGTGTTCTAACAGCACCACGATTTTCCTAGCTTATACCGAACAACGATACCGTCCTTTCATAGAACATATCTTAATGTTAAAGTGAAAAAGGTTATATTTAGTGGCGAGAGGTAACTCGACTCTTCTTCTATATATTCCTCGGTTGTATATTGACTAAGTAATTTTTAAACAAAAAAAAAATCATAATGCCACCATGGGCTGTTATCAATTTTTAGTTTAGTCAGTGTACCTCGTTCGTACTGAACTGTTGGTAAACAGTAGTAGTAATAAAAGCAACAAACACTATTGAAATGTATTGAAAATTTGTTAAACGTAAGGACAGGAAAGCAACAATTTGCTGCTTTTACTGTAATAATTTTTTTTTGTTGTTTTTATTCACTGCACAAAACCGACTGTTAAACCATAATCAACATATTGGCAGTCAGTACGTTATTAGATGTGGGCTAGGACAGTTCGTGCGGTGTTGTGAAAAAATTATTAATAAATTTGTTTTTTTTTTTGTTATTATTTTTTATTACAAAAATTAATTAAATTATTTATTTATTTTTTTTAAACAAAAATCGTCCATACATAGTAAAATAAGAATAAAATATTTAAAAACTAAAAAAAAGCTTCTCTTAAGCAAATCAAAGCGATTAATAAACCAAAAAATGATTTTCTTCAAAAATTATTCCATTAATTTTTTCTCCTAATTAAATTTTAATTTTAATGAAGCAATAATGAAATAAATGAGAAATTAATAAAAGATTTCTTTTGCTAATAAACAACCAAATTAAATAAAAAAAAAACTTTTTCAAAAAAGCTTAACGAAAATTTTAAAACAAAAAAAAAGAAAGAAATTCTTTTGTGACTTTGAGTAATTTGCATAACGTTTTTTCGACATTTTTTCAACTAATTTAATTATAGTAACGTAATGACAACGGGTTTTCTGTTAGTTTTCTACAAAAAAAAAAAAAAATTAATTAGTTTGTGTCAGCCATTTTTACGGGTCAACATCGTATTCACTTTGCAATTTTAAATTGTATTAAAATTATCATTAATCTAACAGTAAAAAATAAGTAACACTACAACACAGCTATAAGCGAAAATATTTAGAGAAAATATTTAAAAATAAAATTTCAATACGACGGAAAATAAAAAGCGAACAAGTGAGAGCAACAAATTAGGAAACGGAAATAAAGTCAAGTGAAATTTGTTTTTTATTTATTTATTATTATTTTTTAAATTTAAATTGATAAAAGTGTAACAATTTTTTGTGAATTTTTATTTTCTAAATAATAAAAAATACAAACAAGAAGCAGCAGAAGTGAAATGATCATCGAAACGTATGAGAGCATCCACAACAGACCACCATACATTGTACAACTGAAATAATAATAGCATTTCCAGTGAAAAGATGATAAATCGAGTAGAAGAAAAAATAAAGCAGTAACTTGGTAAGTACAACCAAAAAAAAAAAAAAAAGCACACACATAAAATAAATAAATTATTAACAAAAAAAAAATTGCTATCTTCGGTGGTAAATTATTGCGACAATAATAATAAAAAAAGATAATAGACAAACAAAAAAACAAATCTTCAATTTCGCGTTCAACCAATAAAAATTGTCCACACAACATATAAAGTAATTTTTCCAATAATATTTAATAGTAATTGTCTAATAAAAATTCGACATTCTGATGCTAAAGCTACTGTGTATGTAAGACGATAAATAGAATAGAAATAACAACAACAAAAAACACCAATAAAAAAGCAAACAAAACGTACGTAAACCAAAGTACAATAAAAAAAATTACATTTTTCCCATAAAAAACCATGAAACATACATATGCTAGTATTAGATAGAAAGGCATCGACATAATAATAATCGTAATAATAATAATAATAATAAGACTATCAACGAACATATAATGAAACGACAAAGTAGCAAAAATATTTCTTTTTGTTTATCGAAGTTTTAGGGTTGGTTGGTTGGTTAATATAGTCGAATAGCGACTTAAATAAACAAGAACTGTAGCGTAAAACTATGCACAACAAATCAACTGAATAGTAATACTAGATAAAAGTATTCAGTCATCACCCCTAAGAAAACATAACTTTACTAAATAAAATTCATAGCATATTAACTGCAACGGCAAAAGAGCTTATTATTACTATTTGTTAAATAGATATTTTAAAGCTTTTTTGTTCACCTTAAACACCAAATTTAATCGTACATTCGTTTATTATGTAATTTATAATATATTTCTTCATTTTTATTTTCCGAAAAATAATTCTTTTATAACAACTGGACAAATGAATATAAAGAAAAATAATTAATGTAATAAAAATTATATTTATATTTATGAATAATAGAGCTCTAAATTATAAACGATCTAAAAACGATGTAATTATGCTAATGGCTTTTTGTCATTTAACACAACCAAAAAAACGGTTAGAAAAAATTAAAATCACTGTGTGTACCTTTGGCTGGTGCTTTGTCGTTTTATATTTTAACTTTCTATAAAAAAAAAATGTATGTTACATTTAACATATGTTTACGGTAATTGCAATGATAACGTCGTTTACGGTTGTAATTTGTACATACAAGAAAAAAAAAGAAAAACTATTTCATAAATTGCCTCCCCCAATTTAATTCATTTAACAAAACAAAACAAGAAAAACATTAAAAAAATACTTACAAGAGCTTTGTAGTTGAACTTTACAAAATATATTAAAAAAAAATATTTCCACACATTTTGCGCAACGTAAACGACTTTAAATAAACTTACAGAAAAAACTTTTGCTAATAAAAAACAAAAAATCGCATAAAATAAAACTTTATCGATTAAAAAAAAAAATAATAAAATCTTTGCTATTTAATAATGTTAAAACAGTTTATAAAGTGAATTTAACTTCTTTTAAATAGTTAATCACAACTTTATAAAAATAAAAAAAAAAAGTTTTTGTGCAAAAAAAAAAAATAATAATAAATGTTTTTCACACGATTTTTTAAGCAAATAATCGTTTATTACTTAATTATTAATGGTAATTAAAATGAAAATTATGTGAAATACTAAAGACTGGGTGTGCTAGTGAGTGAGTTTTATATCGAAATTTTTAGTGTATATCGTTAGTTGTGTCCATAAACTGCAATTACTGGAAGCTTATGCTTATATTTTAAAAATTCAATTAGTAATAATAACCCTTAAAAAATATATTATTTTTTTGTAAACAACAAGAAATGTTTTCCTATTCTTAGCGAAATATAATTAAAGCTTTGTGATCACCTGTGATCATCCGTTCAAATTACCTTATCATTACTATATTATTTATTTATTATTCTTAACTTTTCAATAATAATCATAATAATAATTAGAATTATAATAAATAAATACGTGATATCTGCATATAGTCACCAATAAAATAACCGAAAACAAAACAAAAATTATATATATATTCCACCCTGTATCGTTGACATTTTGCTGTCATCGTCGCCGTCTTGTCGTCGTGCTGTCATTCTCATTTCATAAAATAAATATAAAATCCATCAAATATCACCCATATGAAAATTAACAACCCACTTATTACTTTTGTTGAGCAGCACAAACAACAACAACGCGATCTATTCACGCCGTTGTTTTACATAATTCTATCTTAAAGAAAAAAAAATTTTTTTCTACTTCTCGAAAGAAAATTAGTTTTTAAGGGTGACTTACCGCCCACAATATTTTTTACGTTTTTAATTTTTGTTGCTTGTTTTCTATTTTCAAAAGTGTCCTATCCGTCATTTTTTTCCCTTATAGTTTTGTGCAGAGTGTTGATGTGCTGGTTTGTCGCTTGTTGAATATTAAAAATCAAGAAAAAAACACTCAAACCACAGTGTTGTTTTCGTTTTCTTTTTGCTTTTTTTACATTAGTCTTTCGTTGCTTCACCAACATTTTTATTGAAATTATTATTATTATCTACTCGGAATTAAGTTCTGTTATTTTATTTACGAAGGGTGAATATGTGAATGAATAATAATAATAATATAGAGAAAAAAGAAGTAGCTCTTCACATGTCACTTCATGGTACTTTTTGTTATTCATAAATTGCTTCGTCCATCAAAATAATACGACAAAAATACGCCAAAAAAAAAAAAAACTAGATAAAGAAAAAGAAAAATTACTACAACGACGACGACGACTAGATGCAAAAAACCCTGACTTAAATGCTTTTTGTTTGTGAAAATTTATGATGTGTTTATGATGATCTAAGGAAATAAATTGGAAATTTAATTTAATTTTTTTCTTTTGCTTCTGGTTTTTCTATATAAATGACGTGGCGGAATTTTTAGTGACTTTTTTTTTTATCAAACATTCTTATCGTGACGACAACTATTCTATGGCTTTGTCTTTGGAGCACGTTTGCTCATTGGAATTTTATCCAATTTTTTTATTAAAAAATAAATAAATTAAAATGAAAAAGATTTTTAAGGGTTTTTTTTTTTCAAAAAAAAAAAAAATAAAAAAAAATCTTGACTTAACTTTAATTTTTCTTAACTAAACTTAACCGAACTGAAAAACTTTTCTTTATACAATATTACCCCGTATTTAAGTAGAGTTTCTCTAGCAGAAATAAATGTTTTTGTTTTCTTTTCCTGATACAAAAGTAAAAAAACTCCAAAATTAATGCTAAAGATGTATAAAAAAAAAATAAAAAATAAGAAAACAACAGCATTAAACATGGGAAATGTACTTACAGCAACAACAAAAACAAAGAAGAAAAGTAAAACAATACTTTGTTGCTATGATAATGACTGACAACAAAGTTTTACACAAAAAGAAATATTTCCATTCAAGGGAAAAAAAATTATTTTCAATTTTTATTTATTTGTCATTTTTCTCCACAAAAAAAAAATAATAATAAAGACAAAAGAAGTGAAAGAAGGTGAAAACAGGGAAAACGCGAAAAAAAATGGAGAGAAATAAATCCAAAAAATAAAAACTTCTGCAATGCTTTTCCATTGTATTATTTACAAGACAATAATTTTTCTTTTTTTGATAATTTTTTTTTAATAAATATATAAAAGAGGAATTATGCAAAGTTTCATTAAATTTAGTTGATTTACGCCAAGTAATGGGTTAAGTATAAACGTTAAGTAAGCATTCAATTTGATTTGAAACTTTTTTAATTAAGAAATTTACTCACATTTTTTTCTGGTTATTCGCTACTGCCGACGGTTTTATTTTGTTTTAATAATAAGGAAAATTTAATTTTATTTTTATATACAAATAACTGACTTTAAGTCATAAGTTAAGTATATTTCGCTTCATATCAAAATCAAGTATCAAAAACAATAACTCTATTAAATATTACCAGTAGTTGAAATATTTATAGAAAAGTAAACAAAATTAAAGGTAATTTAGAGTTCAGCTTAATTCACTTTGTAAGAGAAATAATGAAACGACAAATGTAACTCAAGTAAAAAAAAATATAATAGTAGAAATAATTTTATACGAAAAATATAAGCAATTATCATGGGAGTATTAAAGATACAAGGTAAATGTAAAAATAAGTACAAAAAAATTCTACTATTGTATATAAAAATAATAAATAAATATATATTACAATACATTTTAGTGTCGTTTATATTGTGTTCACTTCTTATTCTTATTTTTCTGCATATTATATCCACGACCTAAGGTTCAAACAGATGGAAAATTATTAAAAGAAAAGAAATTACCAAATAAAAGACACAATTCATAGGAAGTTACATGAACTTAAGTGAACTTAACATTACTTTGCATAACTGAAATACATAATTCGCAATTAAATAATATTTGCTTAAACAGCAGTTTCTTATTGAGAAAATTAAACTTTTTATGCTTAAAATAATTATGTTTTTATTATAATTACCATAATTTTTAATTTTTGTCTCAGCATCAAATAAATTAAGAAGCTTATCAACGGAGTTAAATACTAAAAATCTGAGCATTATTAATATTAACTTTAAAAAATTTCGTGTTAAATTTATTGTGAAAAATAAAAAGTGTTTTATATTTTGTGTTTTGTGGTTTGTGTTGCTAATTAAGTTTGTTAAACTATAAAAATGCTAAACCAACAAAAGTTTTTTACTTTTGTCTTGCCGTCGTTAACTTTATGTAATCTAAAGGAAAACTGAGTAGAATTTTTTTTTCACTCAACAACAAAAAAAAACCACTCAATTGTGATAAAGTTTCTTACATGGAAAATAATAATTATTTTAAACGAAATATTAATCGTGTTAAATTGGTGGTCAAAAATTCATCAGACAACATAAACTAAAGAACTTAATAATAATAACAATAATGAAAATAAATTGGTCAAAAATAGGGAAAAAAAAAAATTAAATTTTCGGTGATTTAGTGTGTTAGAGGAAACATGCACATGTGCTTTTGTCTTAATAACTTAAACAAACACAATATCTCGTGGTTATGTCGTTATTATATATATAATAGAAATTTATTGCAAAAATCTAACTTTATTATCTAATTTTTAACAAATTTATCGCTTTTATTTTTTGCTTGTCAAAAAAGCTAAAAAATCCAACAATAAAAAAAAAATTATTTTATCTTACGATAAGAGTCAGAGTCCATAGTATATCTGGTTAAAAACTTTTAAATATGCTATTTTATGGACATACAAAACTACTGGCTAGAGAGAGTGTAAATTGTTGAAAATTTTCTACAATATGACAAAAAAATAAACCTAATTAGTGCAAGTGCAAGTTAAGTAAAATAAAGTAATGAGAAACTTTTACACAACAGAAATAAACAACAAGCTGTATAGCATATGAAAACCAAAATGAACGAGATGAGAGCATATAAATTTTATTCTTTTTAAGTATTAAGGTGTTTTTGGTGTTTTTTTTTTTACGACAGTTTAAAATTTTATAGCTTAACTTAAAAAGCTCTTAATATTCATTTAGATTAATTTAATTAAACTATAAAGTTAATTGAATTAGGTAAGAAAATAATAATTTTAAACAAACAAAACAGTAACTTACAATTAGTGTATTTGTATCGTTAAATTTTTTTGCGATTTTTCTTCTTTTTTTTGCATTATATGTTGCGCAATATCATGTTTTATGCTTGAGTTAAAGAGTGAAAAATTGATTGATTAGTGTTTTTAGAAATAACGATTACATTAGCACACCTTGTTCTTGCATAGTTTTTCTTCTTTTTTTTGTGTTCTGTTTAATTCAACCTTTAATAAAAATTACCCTTAATTAATACCAATCAGTATCGTTACGTAAAACCACAAAACAAACACGAAAACACCATACCCTTCTTTAAAATAAGCATTTTTCTTCTGTCTTTCAGGAATTATTTTACACAAAACAAAAAAAAGTTGGTGTGGCAAAACTTTTATGATTTATTATTTTCATCCTTTTATATGTTGCGTTTTAAATCTTCTTCTTCTTCTCTTTTAACTTTACTTTACTTGTTTTGCTGCTACTATTGATGCTGATTCTAATACAACTTGCTACGTATACCTTTTTAGCCAGTTTATTATAGAAATTGTTTTCTTTTTATTTCTATTCTATGATATCGAATTCATCAACTGTCAAAACTTTGGTAAATATTGAAACTACATAAATCGATTTATCGTAAAGTGTTTAAGAAGAATTTTCATCTTATTTATGTTGTTCGTTTTTTTTTCTTCTTCTTACTTTCTTTTTTACAACAGTTATTTTGTTACTTTAACAAATAAACAAACAAATATATGAAGAATAATAATAATAATATTAACAAAAAAATAGAAAAGATATTTGTTGTATCCGATATAAATCACAGCAAACATCTTGTTTAACTTCCCTTCTCGCCATTCATGTCATTGAGACACTCTTTAACAATTTTTTTTTTCATTCGCTATCACATAAATATAAGTAAAAAAAAAAAAACGAAATACTACATCGAATTGAAATGGATTTTTTTTATTTGCAATCTTAAAACCATCCCCAATCTAGCCATGTTACATTGCAAAATGAATTTTCTTGTCGTGAATCACAACAACAGAGCAAAAAAACAGCAATATAAAAAATGAAAATTGTTTAGTTATCTCAGCATCTAGAAAAATAGCAACAACGGTCGTATGGATTTAACAGTATTTCGCCTTTATAACTGTCACATTTTTATCAAATAAATAAATAAATAAAAAATTTATTTAAGGGATGAAATGTGAATTTTATTAACAAGTAAATAAAAAAAAATCTGACAAATAAATTCATGAAAGCAAACGCAAAAAAAAGCAACATTGAAAGTGTCATTAGTAATTCCATACTTTAAAGAGTAGTGGACCTGCCATAGGAAAGTTAATAAAAATAAATAAAATAAAATCTTTAAACAACAAGTTTGAACGGTATTTGACACATTTTTTCTTTTTAGTGTTTATTTATTAGTACTATTATTTGAATAAAATGACAATACGCGAGTTGGTGTCGTTATATTTATTTTCCATACATTTAAAGAAGTTTCAATAAAACAAATTCCCATGTCGAACAAAAATTTTAAAAACTTTTTTTTCTAAAGTTTTGATGACACACTGCCATGCAGAACTTTATTGATTTTTCTAAAACGAAAACTAGTAGTATTGAATAGTTTACAGTTGAGTAAATCCACTGTGTAAATCCATAGACAAGAGATAATTTTCCTACAGAAATACAAAACGCAACAGACAGACTCAATTGATTGTTAATAATTCATTTTGAAAATCGCCACAGGTATTTACTGTTTGTGTTTATTATATTACTATGCTTTTTTGGCATTCTAGTTATGTATTGTTTGATGTAATACAACGAATATATGTTATTTCTACTGAAATTAGGACAATAAAACATTGGGTAATCGACCAGATAGTTAACCTGACTTCTAATAAAATAAGTAACTGTAATTAAAGTTATAATAATAACAAGAACAAAATCCAAATAACTTTAAAAGGTCTCTAGTAATCTCTTTAAAATATACACAGCGATTGATTTCATTGACAAAAATTCATGTGTTCGCTGTTTCGGTGGTTTTCACTTTCAAGTTATTATAGAGAATGAAAAAAGCAGCAAAAAAAAAATTCCTTCTTTATTAAATTCAACAAACACAATAAGGCGAATTTAGATTTAATTTTACTTATTTTTTCCCTTATTTTGCCTTTTTATTTCAACCTTAACGTCACAGTGATACAGAAAAAAAAAATAAATATAGCAACGAGAAAAAGTGAAAAAATAATAAAATAAATGAAAAGTCACACCCGTAAATCTAATACAAACAACACCAACAAAGGCATATAAAAGCAACGAAAAAAAAAACGGATAAGAAGCGCAAAGTGAATAATAAAAAAAAATCTTATTTCATGCCTTCATAGTGATCTTACAGACTATTTAGGGTGGCAAAAAATGTTTATTTTTTCTTTCTTGCATCAAAATTCGTCAAAAATAAACTCAAGAAAAATCAATAAAATTTCGTAACATAATACCCATGATGTGTGATTTCCGTTTTTTTTTTTCATTAATTTATCTATCCATTCCCTGATCTCATTTCTCCTCATTAGCATGAATTTCGCCATTCAAAAGTAAACAAAAACATTTTTTTTTTTTGATCAAAAGAAAAATTCTACCCTCTTGAGTTCAGAAGGTAAAGTTTAATAAAATAAAAGAAAAAAAAAACTAATTTATTTGCTAATTATTAGAGCACGTGATGATAATTGCTACGAAAGACGTCTATTTTGTCACCTTTCGGGTCAAGCCAAATTCTTGGCAAAATATTTGGTTGCTGCGAAAATAAAACCAAAATGATAAAATTTCAAAAACTGAACAAGTAGTAGCTACAAGAAATTCAATTTGTTTGTCCTTATTTTCTAAGGATCTATTAGGTTAAAAATAACTTTACCGTTAACACTAGCATTACCATTAAGTATTGATATTGGTGCTACGTGACAGTTTAACTAAAATCAGTTTATCAGTAACAAACGAAAAAGAAAAAACTTATCACAGACTAAATGTTTCTTAAATTTTTATTTAAAAATGATGAAATAAATAATTGCAAGTATTTTATCACATCTCAAGTCCTAATCTAATATCAACAATTTAAAGTTTTCATTTCTTTTTTTTTTTTGTTATCTTTGCAAAGTCATTGATTGTTTAAAGAATTTAAAGGTGCTTTGCAAAAATTACCACAGTGAGAAAGAGTAAATATTTATACGCGCAAAAATCACCTGCACACGGTGTGCAAGTTAAAAAATTTATTAATTTTTGCTCGCCTCTCCGCCAAAGCCTATTAAATAATTTTTTTTTTTAATTAAATAGTCAAACCAGGTATATTCCGTACATTTATAAAAAAATAAAAATTATTTTAATAAATTTTATTCGAATAAAAATAATAATAAAACACCCGCATATGGTGGTGTCGTGTTTGCTTTGTTTCTTCTTTATTTTTTTTTCACCGTCAACGTTATTATTACTATTGTTAATGGGGTAAAGGTATTAAATGTGTTAATAAAAGCAGACGTAACGATTTATTTAATATCTTTCTTTAACTGTGGTGTTATCAGCAATAAAATATACATTTATTTTTATTTTTTTTAATTTAAAACAACAACATGTGAAGCACAACAAACGGTTCGGCTCAACAGAACGTAACGCAACGAGCATACCGAAATGCGGCAATATTATGCAAATAGAATATTATCTAATTAATAGGAAAAAAAAAATAAAGCAACAATGACAAATGACACATAATACCGTGATAACAAAGTGCTAAAGAAAAAAGAATAAAAACCGATAAAATTATGTAAATATAAAGGATATTATGTGGGTGATAAATAATTCTTTAATTTTAATTTTAGTTAATTATTATTTATTTTTGGAAAGGTAAAAAAAATCGTGCGAAAAATTCAAAAAGTCAATGACACATATCATTATCATTATAAACCATTGTTTAAGTTAAACCAATTTGAACAAAATGTGATAAATTATTTGATCAGGAAGTGATCATATTTTTTTTTTGTTGTTGTTTTAAGTACAAAATGAAATAAAGCTATTGCAGATCAGAAATAATTAAATTTCAAAGGAAATTTGCAATTGAAGAAATTTAATTTCAAAATTCCTTGTACTATGATATTTCTACGGAATTCCCTATAAATCAAAACTAAATAAACATATTTTCAGGTATAAAATAGAAATATTAAAGACACAAAACAAAAATAACATACTCCAAGGTAAAAACAGATAAAATATAACCAAACAAAAGTAGCCTGGAATCACAAATTCAGTGTATACAATGTTAGCAGCAGGCAGTACATCGCCTTAAGCTCATCAAATACATTTATGATCATTTTTTTTTTTATATTTTTATTTCTCAAAAGCTTTTTTTATCTCAAACAAAATAATTATTTATAAATTTTTATTACCGTTTTTTTTTTTTTACTGGATATAAATAAAGATTCTCATAAAGAGAATTCCTTACCTTTTCGGTTATTAAATAATTTTTAATCCTTTTTGTGATGCTACTCGGCTGCTTCTTGTTTTGTTAAATAATTGCCTAAATCCCATTTATTTATTTATTTTTTTCACAACAACCGTATACCTGATTTTATTCGCGATTCATATTTTAATGATTACAAATTATGAGTAAAATCCGAGTTAAAAAATAAAATAAAAAATTGAACATGAAAGAAATGCGATGAGTACACAAAAAGCTCTCATAAGGATTAAAAATTTGGTTTTATTATTGTTAAAAAATTTTTTTTTCTCTATATTATATTGTATTTATTTATTTATTTCCGCGTATTTTAAATTTAATTTTTTAATAACTTTTAAATTTTTTAATGTATTTTTTGATTAAACAAAATAATAATAATAATTATATATTTTTCGTTTAATGTTCCATTAGCGTTTGCATTTTTAATGTTTTTCTAGGCATTTATTAACATTTTTGTTGAGTTTGTTCATTAATTTTATTTAATCTTTTAAAATTTAGATAATTCTTGTTTTTTTTTTGTTTTTTTTTTAACAAAATTAGCGATGATCTTAGCGTTATTATCGTAAATAATATAAGTATACAAAGACTTAATTCCACAGAGAACAATGTACTTATGGTAGTAACTTTAGCGAATGTAATAATTTTTGTTTAAATCAATAAATAAAAGAAATTAATTAAATGCTTATTTAGATTCATTAGTAACGCAACGCACCGTGTCGCACTTATGATATCGCATCGCAACGCATAAAATAAAACCTTAAATTAATCATTAAATAAATAAACAAATAGTTTTATAACATAATTTATTAATAATCTACCTAATAACTTAATAAAAATAAAATTAAATAAACAGCACACCGTCTAACCCTCAAGAAAAACATTTATTTTACCAAATAATAATGAAAAAAAAAAAGAAAACGTTAAACCCACATTGAAGGTAAAATAAACAAAACCATCACTCAACCTTTACCATTTAATAATTCTTTTCTACCCCCCACATTTAAAATAAATATTTGTCACAAATAAAGTAAAAGTAAAAAAATAAAACCTTAAAAAATTAGCGTTTCCTGCCTTATGACACAAAAAAAAAAATGGTACTATTGAGCGAGCAAAGGAATGTTTTTTTTTTCTAAATTCTTCCTCGCTTTAAACAATATTTATTATTACCTTGATTAATTGATGGTAATTTATTTTCGTCATATTTTTTCCATGTTTTTAAAGAAATAAAAAAAAAATTCATAAGCTAATAGGACGGATGTTATGGTACCTCCCGTTGAAGCAATATATATAAAAATATTATTTCAGGTGTGTTAATGTCACTATACTTTTTTCATTAATTTTTTTTCAACCTTGAATGGTAAATTCTATGTCTAATTAAAAACATTTTCGGTTTCTCAATCATTATTTTACTCTGCTAAAAAAAAAACATTTCTTTAAATATTTATGCCAAATAAAGTAAAATATAAACAAATAAAAACTAATTGACTGTTAAAGAACAATCTATTTAGGTAATCATTGAGTTAAAAAAAAGAAATAAAACAACTCAAGCACTTTTGCACGAAACGTTAAGGTACAAAATAAATCGTTTTAAGTCACGTGAACGTGTTAAACATTTTTATTTTTTAGTTAATTGTTTCGATTGTTAAATGAGTAAATAAATAAAATGTTAAAGCGTTCAATAAAGTAATAATATATTTATTAAAAATTAATTAAATTGAGTATAGTTTAGGAGTAAAATTGCAAAATACTCAAAATGGGGAAATTTTTTCAGCAAAGGCACAAACCTCACTATTTTGAAATAATTTTTCCTTTTTAATTAAAAATGAAAAAAAAAAAAAAAATCAACCACCATCATCACCACAAACAGATATCGACTTAACAAGAACAAAAATTCATTTAATTAATTTACATTACGTTTACATACCACAGAAATTAATAAAAGTATAATAAAAATAAAAAAAACAGCATAAACCACCCCATGAGTAACATAATTTAAATCTCTAATCGGTGTGGCGCCGTATTGTACAGAAGGAAAATAAAATTTATATTAATAAAAAAAAGACAAAGAAGTAATAACATTTGCGTGTTTGTCTATTATCATAGTGGTGTTCAGTTGTGTCGTTCGTTTAACTAAAGTATGTACTTGGTGGACGACGACGACAAAGAAGAATTTTTCTTCTTTTGTTTTTGCATAGCAAAGTTAAATAAAAAGACAAAAAAAATTAGCCACCCTGGTATCAGAATACAAATAAACAGAGAAAAAAAAAACCTGTCAAAGCTCAGCGGTATGCATGTACTGTCCTAAACTCTAAACGCATATTTTTACCTTTATAATTTCTTCTTATTTTGTTTTTTTTTATTCAATTAAATAATTAATTTTTTTTTTCGTTTAAATATTATCCCTGCTGTTGTTACTTTATTAATAAAAAATAAAAATAAACTAAGCGATAAGCATTAACGTTTATTTACTCTGTCTCTTGAAATTCATAAATATTACATTACATTTAGATTAGATTAAATTAAATTAAATTACAATCCACACCTTCTTTTTCTGTATTATTATTAAAATAATAATAATAATTTTTAATCAATTTAATTTTAGTTTAGGTTATATATTATTAACGGTTTTGTTTTGTTATTTTGTTCGTTTACGCCAAACACCAACCCATCATCAATCCATATAAACTTGTAATTATTTACATTTCAGTAAAGTTTTTATTTTTAAACATTTTATTACTTAACCCCTCATATAAATACACGATACACGTTTGATCTGAACAATTAACACGTTTATACGAATAATAAATTAATTAAAGTGATGTAAAGCAACAGAAATTCTACAGAAACTAATGTAAAGTCATAGAGATAACTGATAAGTGAATTAAACTAGGAAAATCAACTTAAACTCACCTTAAACGGGTGTTAAACGTCGTATAACATTACTAAGCGTTAAATAAATAAAAATAGCGTGGTGTGGTTTATTCTCTTTTTATAAATAAAAGTGTAAAAATAATCATAATACAACAACACCCACCCAGAAAATACAATAAACATTTAAATAAACCGAAAAACATAAAAATGAAATTAAAATTAATAAACGATATATAGTTGGCTGCTTGCTGTTGTTCTTTGCATTTTCGCTGTGCTTTTTATCGTTTTTTTTTTATTTAATAATAATATTTCTTTAATTAAAAACAATATCTAAAATGAAACAGCAGCATGTGTTAAAAAAGGAACTTTTTTATGGTTTGTTTATGTGGTTTGTAATAAAATTAAAAAAAAAGAAGCGAAACTTGCTCCTAGTGCACTAATTTTGTAACATAAAATATGCAAAATGTTGTGCTGAAAGGAGGTTGTTTTGTTTGTAATTTTTTACCTCCTGTTTATAATTCTATTATTAAAACCGTAAAATAGTTAAAAGCAAACAATACACAAGTAACATAAATTTCATTTTAATAATAATAATTTTATAAGAACATAAACAATTTTTTTTTGAAAACAGAGTGAAAATGCAAGTAGTGTGGAAAGAAAATCCACAAATAAAAGCAAGAAAAATATTATTTCTGTAAATTTACCTTTTTTATAAAGTTATATAATAGACATTAATAAAAATAAAAGAATAATTAAAAAATTACTAATTACCACTTATGCGGTAATGACACCGAAATGTAAAACTATGCTTTTGCTTGGTTGACCGACAAATAGCATTGTAGCATTTTTGCCTGTTTTAATTGCTTATACTTTGTACAGGGGCTGAGTTGAAGTAGTAGCAGAGTTTTTTCTTTTTTTGTGAAATAACTTTAAAAATGTAATAACAGTGCTAGAATAAATTACACAAAAGCTATGTGTCAATCAATATGAACACCCCTTTTTTTATATAAACATCACAAAAATTAATGCAACTTGAGTTAGCATTACAAAGTCGCTAGAAATTTTATTAAATTTAACAATTTTGCGTTTTTTTTTTTATTGTAGTAAATTCTCTAATTACAAGTAATTAGTTAGAATTTATAAATGATGGAGAGAAACCAGGCGTCTCCATAGTAATGCTTTTGTTCTACTTTCTTATTTGCTTGACTTAAGTTTATTTATTTAAAGTTTATTTTTTGTTTTATTTTAAAAGGAATTATTTTCATTGAAAAATTCTGAAAACTAATCGATTAAGTATTAAAAGTATTTAAGCAGAAACAAGAGAAGTAAAAACGTATCAATTTTTAACTTCCTTAAATATATATTATTTTTAAAATAAAATTTATAAATAAAGCATAAATCGTAATAAAACAGACATAAAAAAAAATTACAAAAGAGTCATAAAGTTATGTCCATTTTTATATAGTTAACTTTTAAGCCGACTTTACAATTTATTCCGACTCGAATTTGGTCCAAAGTATTTTATGTTTCGTCTGAATAAGAAGCACAAAAACAAAAAAGAAAATTAAACTTTTCCTATCAAACCACCCTAAAATGTCACTGTTGATAAATACAAGTCAATAGAAGGGTGCTAAACTGTCACACAACACAAATTACAACGATTATGACGCTGGACAAGAAGAAACAGGCACCCAATATTTAAAAAAAAACATTTACTTAAATCTTCATCCTCATTTCACCAGCATTTTGCAGTTTTCTATTCCATCCCCTCATAAAACATTTGTCAAGTTTCACTTGTTTTAAGTACTTTTACTTTTGTCTTTAAAAGTTTTCCCAAAGAAAATATGCTTTCATTGAAGAAAATTATTTTATTTATGTTTTAAATCATTGGTGAGAAACTTCGATCATAAAACGATAATTTCGAGGTCTTAACTGGACCAAAAATAGCAAGAAGAATAATAAAACGGGGAAAATATAAAAATATTTTCTGGACAAATTACGAAAGTAATGAAAGACCACTTTCTTTGCCGTTTTGCATTTTGAGAAGAATATAAAGATCGTAGCAAATAAAACAATTCCCTTTCATTTTATTATTATAAAAAATCATTTATTTGCTGGGGTCATCATCACCAGCGAGAACTTTAAATAAATTATTGCATACCAAATATGAATTATCAATATTATTCCGAATAAAACAAAAGTTTGATAATAAATACAAAAAGATTAATTAAAGAAATTCTAGGTAGTTTCGTTATTTTATTAAAATTAACTATAAAGAAACTATTAATATAAAATTTCTAAAACAAATTAATAATAATCAGTTAGAAATGCTTTGACTAATTAATACAAAAATTATTTCATCTTACTTTGTTCATTATTCTAAGTACTCCTAACCTGCTACAAAATAATATAACCATTGCTATCTTTAACTTTTACAATTTACTTTAAATTTATTTATTTCTAAATAAAAACAATTTCTAATTTTTTACTTCACTTAGTTTTCATATCTATTTTATTGCATTTAAGCAACTTTTCATTGTATTTCTATGCTATTATTTTTACGATATTAAATATAAATTCAACAAAACACATCTTTTCTATTGGTGTACTATTTTTATATATATTTTTGTGTGCCTTAGCAGCAACTGTAACAACAGCAATAATAGTTATAACAAAAACACAAACAATAACCAGCACACAAAATAACATTTATGATGAGAAAAAATAGAAGCATAAAAGGGAAAAAAGAAAAGAATTTATTACATTAAATTTATTTATACGAAAATCATCTAAGTGTTGTTATAGCATTTTCTCATGCTCTTATGCTTTAAAGTTCGCTTTACCGCACTACATTAGTTAGACTATATTTAGCTAAATTGTTATTTTTTTTTCTATTCCTTAAAGTTTCGGATTGATGTCGTCAATATACGACAATATAACTAGAAGAAAACTAACTTTATTATTTATATTGAGGAAAATAAAAATAATTCATGAAAAATAAATAAATGCAGAATATTTATTTTAGAAATTTTACTAAATAAAACTTGTCAACGTAAGCAAGCCACTAAGTAAGTTTAGTAAAATTTCTTAAACTTTTTTCGTTTTATTTGCACACTTTAATATAAATTATTATTATTACTATTATTATTGCTATTATTATTATTACTATTGGTCAGTAAATTTGAAATTATATTTCTATATGCATATCTCAGTTATTGAGCCAAAAGAAAACTTTAACCACACATATAAACAAGTTTTTACATTTGTAAAGTTTTCAAAATCTACCACCCACATAGTAAATACTATAAAACCATTTAACAAATGCTTTAGTTAAAAAAAGCATAAAAACCAACCCAGTCTAAGTAAATACATAAAGTTAAGTAAAGTAAATTGCAGAATATTCAACCCCTTATTACTTTGTTTTAATTTTTTTTTGTATATATTTAACTCTTTGACTGCAATTTCGCTAATAGCAACTTAAAGCTCTAGCACTAAATTCTTTTATAATTAAGATAAAATTATTCACTTACCGAGGACGAGGACATTTCCTTTTCAAATAATAAATAAACACATGTGCAAATATTTTTCGGCAATCGTACGTTATCCGTTGCTGCAGCATTGTTCTTATTTATCCATAAAAGTAACACAAATAGTAATCTAAAACATACATTAATAAAAAATAATTAATTATATATAAATAAGCTCAGGAACATTGATAAAATATTACGTCAAATTTATGGTTAATTTTTATAAACAGTAATCCTTTAGAGTAAAATACCATAAGTACTATTGTTCACAATAACAAAATGTTCAATAAGCTTGTTGGTTTATTTCTGTTTATTGTCCTTCAACAACAAAAACTCCTTGTCAGAAGTGCTGCATTCATTGCAAACTCGGTAAATTCTCTAAGTGCACTGCACTTTTCAGTAAATAGCACTTAAACATAAGCCGAACCATGCCTATAGTACTGCCAAATCCTGTAAAGAAAAATATTTTGCTTTAATATTTCATATAAATAATTTTCTTTAAACCGATTATAAGACGACGTGATTAGTAAATGAAAATTTTAACCAACAAAAAAAATTAATATATGCATCAAAAATTTGCAACAATTTTAATTGCATTTTATAAAAATTCCATTAAAATTATTAGAATTAAAGCAGCAAATAAATATCTCTTTATAAAATCACAAATAAATATACGTTAATGAAAATTCCATTGATGAAATTAAATTACATTATGGTACATTACATTTTATTACGCTAAATTACGCATATATTAACTACTGTTGATTACACTTGCATGCTTAATAAAGCAGAGAAAATTAATTAATTATCTTTGTTTTAGAGTTTGAAAAATTTTACCTTTTATTAACGGATACACAGGGTTAAAGTCACACAACAGAAAACAAAACAATAATTTTATTTTTTATTTTATCCGGATTAAAAACTATTATCGCAGAGTAGTTTAATCCTGTGTTTATAATAGCATAGTAAATAATTTTTTTTTAAATTTTTATTTTAATCATTTGTTACCTGCGGTTGGATGTATTATTATTGTTGTGTTTCTTTCCGTTATCACACAATGTGTTGTACCAGCATTAAACACTTGTTATTCGTTTATATAACAATAATTTATTGAGTCTTGTACTGTAAATTGTTTATTTTAAAAGAAATATTACTTTAAAACTTTTTAGTAAATAAAAGAAAAATAAATAAACAACGCTGTATTAGCGATGTCATTCTGATAAATAAAATTTCACTGTTTGCTTAATATTTTCGAGACGTGAAACATTTAAACAGTTAAAAATAAAAGAAATAAAATACCTGAGAGCTTAAAAAACTATTCAAAGGTGGAAAGTTAATTTTTATAATTAAAATTTCCACGCTTTGTCTTTATCAATGAAAATATCACTGAGGAATTAAGCTGTAATTGTTTAGAAAAATATTTAAAATAAAACGGATTAGCTTAATTTGGTTTAAAATGTAAAAAAAAATATTTCAATTAACTTTAAAAAAATAAAATTCTGCTTAGTTACCTTTAAATTTCACCTGTTAAACGTTGCATTTCTTATATTAAAGACAGACGGGCGGGCAGACGGTGTTATTTTCTGATTTTTATTTTTGCCATTCGTTATTTCATCCCTTAACAATTTTTATTGTTTTTCTTAACATTAAATTAAGCAAAGAGAAATAAATACAAAATCACATTTATCTTCATTTACCAGCAAAGTGGTAGTAAATGTTCTTTACCATGGACATGTCTGTTGTTTTGGTTTTTTTTTTGTTTTTGCTTAATTTAACGTTCATTAATTCAAGAATTTCTTCTTCTTTTACGAGAATAAATACAAAAATAAAAAGACGCAAAGCCAGCAAAGAAAATAAATTAAATAAACAATTGTTTGTCTAATTTAAGTCCATTTATCTCTTCGTTCACCTTCTATAAAAAGCAAATTTTTAATGAAATTAAATAAAAATTAATTAAATTCTATCTTAACCACCCACTAGCTTTCTTAATCCGATTTCTTTTTGCTTTTAATTTTTTTTACTTAAATTTTCGCATTTAGACATTTAACAACTGAAATTTAAAACATTTTCTCTACTGTAATTTGAGACTTTGGCTAGTAGTTTTAGTCACATTTTATACACATTTTAACTCGACAAACTAATTTTCGTTGTTATTTTGCGGTTGATACCGATGGTTATTATTACATAAGACAAAAATAGTTTTCTTTTTATGCTGACTAAAACATTTTCCATCTTAATCCTATATTATCTTTGCTTCTGGTTAAAATTTTAATTCCCTTTTGAATCACACAATACACCACACACAGCAAACCTGAAACGTGAAAAGAGATTTTTTCAGCTTTATTTAATTGACAATTGGTTTAAAAAAAAAACAAATGTAATTTTATAGCTTTCATTTTGGTTGATAATTAAATTTATGTGTTTCACCCTTTATGGGTTGGTTAGCGGTTTGGTGAATTTAACTGTTGATAAGGTGCAAATAAACCCTTTACTGTACTTTATAATTTTATTACTTCCGTAAAACCCGATAGCGAACAACACACATACAAACAATTAAACAAACAAAGACAATACGCTTAACGAAACGTGACGTAATATAACAAAACCGATGCAAAGGAAATTGTAATGAAATGAAATAAAATTAAATTAGGAGTATTTAATATATATTTACTTGTAGTTTCTACTTTCATCCTTATTTGATTTTCCTGTTGCAATTTTAATTTTATTTGCTTTTTAAATTCATTGCGTTATATCCGTCTTTCTTGCAGCTTAGCTGGATTTTTATTTTTTATTTTGTTTTTATTCTTTGACAGGATTTTTATTAATTCACCTCGACAACAGCAGCCAATGCTTATACTGGTAGTATAATATTGTGTATTCTGTTGCAAAAATTCGTAAAGTCATAAAATTTATATTCAGAAGCCGGGAATTCTAGTAGTAGAGCCAATTAATGAACTAGGTAGGCAGCTGGCGAAATAAAATTAAATAAAAGAGACGGTAAAGGTCCAACTAGACGGTGGGTAGTATTTTTATCCCCAACATTTTTAGTTTTTTTTTTTTTTTAATGCATTCAATGGTTACATTACATGGTTTTAATACTTGGCAATAGATTTTTTTATTTTGTGGTCACACATCATATTATTCATCTCGTCTAGCGGCGCTTAATTTTCATTCATTCATTCATTTTTTTTTTATGAAACTATTATCAACCGTCGTTGTCATAAGCAATGTAATGATGTGCAAAAATAAAAAAATCTTCATACATTAACGACAACGGATGTAACAACGATTAATCGGTGCACGGAATTGCAGTAATAAAAAAAACACCTGCTGCTGCTGGTGGTGGTGTTAAAATAACGTCACAAAAGCATAAAATATGTCTGCATTTAATTTGATGTTCATTTGTTAAAGGCGAATAAAAATGAAATTCTCAATTTACAACACGGACATACTTAAATTAACTGCATTCTTTCAGCTAGTAATGCGATAGTCGCGCAACCAATTTAAACGTTTATTCTTTTTTACACAAGTCACGTGCCTGTAATTTGTTTTCCTTAATTTGATTTATTTTACTTTATTCCTTATAAGCTCTAAAAGCTCATCTTAAATATTTATTTCTTTGGAAAATGAAAAAGAATATATACAAAAAAAAAATCATTATCCAACATTTTATAGTGGATAATACGGTGTAAATGGT
This sequence comes from Ptychoptera contaminata, assembly GCA_963942525.1. Lineage (NCBI taxonomy): Eukaryota > Metazoa > Arthropoda > Insecta > Diptera > Ptychopteridae > Ptychoptera > Ptychoptera contaminata. Next base: position 34,477,089 of record OZ012638.1, on the reverse strand, counting down.
ATTTGTTTGCATCAATCTTAAAACTAATTTATAATTTTCTAACGAAGAAGATAGATAATAATAATAAATGATTATAAAAATATTAAACTGTTACAACAATTATCCTTTAATACAAATGTCTGGCACCTTAATTGCTTTTGTTTGTTTATTTTTCAATTGTAGAGCTTTTTTATTTTTAATTTAAAAACTGTTTCTGCTCCAGGCAATATATGTAATATTATTCACCTTTGATTCAGTTACAAAAAATATACTGTTTTTGAATCAAAACTTAAAAACAAAAGCTTTGTTCAGGTGAAATTATTACAAAAAAATTCTAAACAAAACGATAATCACCTACAATGAAAATTATTGATTACTTCTAGAAATAATTTGCATATTGGTTTCGGTTATTCATTATTCATTCAAAAAAAAGAAAAATCATTAATTTCAAAGCATATTTCAATGTACATATTTCTGTTAATTACACTAATTATTGGTAATCAATGTGCTTGGTAACAAACTTTTAAATAAAACCATAAATAAATACTGTGACAAAGTCAAATATATTAAAAGCATAAAACAAAGGTTAACCAAGATTAAAATAACACTGATGATAGTACAAGATTACAATGAAAAAGTCGTATAGACGACAATAATTTCAAAGTAGAAATTGTTTTACTTTTAAAGTAATTTCAAAACAACAGCACAGCTCTGCATTACACGTGATAAGCGTTCACAGCATTAAGAGCACAAACTTTGATAAAATTTTAAGCTTATTTTTTCTTATTTTCAATTTTATTTTCGCTGTCTTTAAGTAAATAAATAAAAGAACATCATGCGTTTATAAACAGACGAGTAAAAAATAAAATAAACAATTTAGTGTAACGAAATCATCCTTGTAGAAACAACGATAAGAAATGTAACAAAAAAAAAATTATTTTCAATATTCGACAAAAAGAAAAAAACATATATATTTTTTTAACCTGAATGTAAAATGGAAAAAAGTAAATAAATAAATCGGGAGCAAATAAACAACATATCGATAAACATATTTATTAATAAAAATAAGCAAAAATAAATAAACGAACAACGCGAAACACAAATCTCAATGCATTTATAGTTTTTCATTTGTTATTTACTTTCGCCATTTTGTGTTATTTGAATTTATTTTTTTTTTTGCAATATTTAATCCAATTGGATTTACTAACAAAACAACCTCCGGTAGCAAAAAAAATAATAAAATAATAATAATGCAAATAAATAAATATTATATTCGTTGTCATTATTATGTCGCGCGTTATAAACATTTCTATATACATATAGTAAACAGATTGGTTTATTCGTGTTATTTGTTTTCAGTTGTATTTTTATTACTTTTTTTTATCAAGATTTAACAGATTTTTTTTTGTTTAACAATTTGACAGTACGACGCGACACAATCACAATTTTTTACAATTTCATTTAATGCACAAAATAAAATCAAATAAAATTTTTGCTAAAAACTATAAATGTTCAGTCAACTATAGATATATTCTGATAGATTATCTATCGATGTACATGCATTACATAGGATCAACTACACTACAATACAACACCAGTTGCCTCAAACCTTTGGAATAGAGAAAAACTCATTCAGCAAATTACTAACGAAGCAAGCGACAGCACAGTAAAATTCACTAACAACAAAGGAAGCAGCAAAGCAACGTTTTTATTTGTGAAGCAACAGTGTTGAATTTTAAACAAATGTGATTTTGAATGTGTACAAAGCACAGAATAACACACGAAAAAAAAGTACACTTGAGGCGACAGATGTGGTGCGAAAAAAAACCCCAACGAATAAAATGAATAAACGAAAAAAAGGAAAAAAAACTCCAATAAAAAGTAAAGACGAGACAATTTTATGCTATGTAGACGGCAACCAGCCAGCAACAGGCGGCAATAACACCATCTGTTGCACGCCAATTGGCAATAACCACATTTACCCTTATTTATCCTTTTTCTTTCTTTGGATTTTTATTTTATTTATCTCCTTGTTCCTTTCCTTAAAAAGTCATTTTCACGCCCAAATAATCATTTTTCTTTTCTTTTGTTATTTCTGCTGATGCTTCCACTGCCAGCGCTTTTCCATTGTTCATTCAACTCCTTAACTAATAGCTTTTTATAAAGCACAGCAACACACACAGGACCCGGTTGTTGTTTGTGTTATTCAATGGGTGGAAACTGATTACTAGTTGGGTTTGGTATTTCTTACTTTTTATTTACTTATTTCCAATTTGCATATAAACAATTTTATGATGAATTTTCAGCAATGTTGATGGACTTGTTGTTCACCGTATTTTTCGTACATCCTTACGGGTAATTGAAAGGATGCAAAATAAATAAGAAGCAAAAAGAGAACTAGTTGCATTTGTAATAATTGAAATTGAACTGTAATTGTGTGGGCTGGCTGGTTGAGTTTTGTGTCATCCTTTGTATCGCGTTTTTTAATTGATTAAACACAAGTAGGTTTGAGTTCCTTTGTTAGTAACAACATATTTTACATTTTTCTTATTTATTCTGTAAACAAGACATCAGAAATACAACAAAAAGTGCAAAAAAATTATCCTTAAAGCTTTAAAATAAAAAATAAATTAAAATATTTCACAAAATCGAATAGAAAATTTCATTTCCGTTTGATTTTAGTTTTATCTATGCTATTTATTCCTATGTATTTCATTTATTAACAAGAATAAAGGGGTTTTTCCAACCATCAAATGAAACAAATTTCATATTTCGTTTCTTTATTGTATTATGTGTTGTGTTGTTTGTTGTGTCCATCGATTTCCTTTTTTTTACTTAGGGGTAACTAAACTAAAGCCATTTATTTTCCTTGTGGAAGTTTCTATCCTTTGCAATATTGGTGTTAAGATTGGGTTTCCTCTACTTTAACCCAATTCAATTCAATTAAATTCAATAATTTCAATCAACCAAATCGCCTTTATTTAAAAAGAGAAGAAAAAAACACAACAAGAACCGACAGACAGATAAATACACAAAATAAATGTTAATGCGCTCACAGCAATATACGCTTCGATCGTTCCATTCGCAGCACTCAGCATTAAGCCTGTTAAATAATAATAATAATAATAAAATAAAACACAAATAGAAAAAATAAAAGAAGAAAAACAATATTGCACCAAAACCACCCACCCAGCAGCACAAAATAAAAATATAAATTTTTTTTGATCCAAAAATAAATAAAAGCAAAGTAAAAAAAAAGGAAACAACAATTGGAAAAACAATAATACCCGAACTGAAACAAATATCACGAAGTATTTATTCTTCGTGACAATTATTTTGTCTATGGGGTTTTGTTAATAATTTTATTTTTTGCTCTTTTCTCTATTTCCAATAAAAAAAATGCGATATTTTATCGTTTTGAAAAGTGGAAAATATTTTACTGTTTGTTATATAAAATAAATGCAAATAAAATCATAAAAGATAAATACTTAAAATATTATACAAAAAAAAAACTTATTTAAAACAACATAAAAGATTAAATTATTTAATAATTAATTACTTCCACACATACATTATGGTGTAATTTACCGCATATCGTCATATTTTATAGAAATGAATTAATTATAATTATTAATGATGTCGCGACATAAACACTAATGCCATAATTATGCTAATTTTATAAGGAAATCTCTAATGCTAGCAAGCAAATATATTTTATTTATTAATTAATTTCGTTAAGCTTTACCTAATGCAATTTTAAAACTTAAAAATTTATTTTCCTATTAGAAAACGCAAAAGAAAAACAAAATGGGTGGGTGATTTCACACCAAACTAATTTCGCCTGTTTCGTGTTATTTTTGTGCAAAAAATAGGGAATAAAAATTTCCCCGGTAAACAAAGTAATGAATAAAAATAGAGCAACGATATTTCTTCTTTTTTTTTTCTCAGTGAAAATAAATATAAAGCTTACTGCTGCTGCTTTAAAATAATAAATTTAAATATAAAAGCAAAAATTATTTTCAATAGAAAAATCCATAAACTAAACAACGTACAGTACGTACACTTGCTGCTATATGCTCATGGTGAACATTTGTTTATGTTTTTTTATTGCATTTATGCATTGAATTATTGTTGTACATTGGACACGCAAAACAAGCTGTTTGATCTACATTTACCAAGCGTAAAAAAGCATAAACAATGCAAACAACACGGATAACAATAAAGCAGCAGTGTTGTATAGTAACAAACAAATAAAATTGAATAATCAAAATAAATCGAAAATTAAACAAAAAAAAAAAATTATTACAAAAAATAAAGCAAAAATGTATTGCAGTTCAATAAAGTCAAAAGCAACAAATAAAAAGCACAAAGTGCAGAGATATGTTTGCAAATGAAAAAAAAAATATTTTTGTGAAAAGGTGCTAAACAGCACGTAAAAGGTCGTGCTCTGTTTAAACAAATAAATAAAAAACAAAAATTAATCATTTTGTTTGTTAAACGAAATTGAACAAGTGTTTGGTTTTTTTTTATGTTTATCCCCTTATTGAAAGTTTAGCAATCGTGGTTCGCACTAGTGCTGCAATAAATTGGTTGTAAAAATATATTTCGCTTTTTCTTGAATCATTGATCCTTGTGTCACAAGTATCTGGAATGTAATTGAAGTATCCATTGACTGGTTTTTGCCTTAAAAACAAATATTTAAAGTTACAAAAATTAATTTTTAATTCAGAATACTAATAAAATACTCACTGCAGTAGTTAACCAATCACAAATAGCAATTAATAATAATAAAGCTCCGATATCATTAACAAAATATCGTTGCTTAAGAATAAGCTTTTGTCTTCATGTCGTTTAATTAATTTTTACTTTATCGTTTCATTTAAATCCAACATTTCATAATTATTTTTTAAGACGAAAAATAAGTCTGAGACTGAAACTTACAAAGCTCTTTTATGTTTTTGAAACTACAAACAAACAAACAAATAATAACCGTGCAAAGTCATCAACAAAACCACCTTAATTGCATTCAAATTAAGATTAAATTGTTCACTTTAATTATCATATCTTAACTCGGGGTAAAGTTTTCTATTTTATAAAATTTTCAGTTTTTTTTTTTTTGTGTTAAATAGTTGTTAAAGGATGCACAGAGAACAAACATAAAAAAAAATTGTATATTTTAATCCTTAATATTCTATTGTAAACAAAGGGTTTAAAGCTTTTACTATCATTGTATGTACTTTGCAGCAAAGTTACTGAAAAAGAAAATAGTTTTGTCTTGTACGAGGACAGAGATTTTATTTTACTTGTTTTAAGGATTTAAAGGATTTTTTTTATTTCGTGGAAAAAAAAAGACATAACGTTATATAATTATATGATAAAAATTTGTTTAAAGTTATGTAAACGCAAGCCAGCCACTGTCACAGATTTTTTTCTTCTTCTGCGTTTTCTAGTCTACAACGTAGCTTAAGACAAGCTTTTTTTATTTAAATAAAAATTTTTATTAAAAACTTTTTTTAACGACTAAAGATGTGAGTAAATTTTGTCTTAAAAAACAAATAATTAACTCTAAATAAAATTGACAAACAGAGAATTAATCCTACTATTTTTTTTACTTGTTTGCATCATCCTTTTACCAACAACAAGCACTGAATTAGAGATATTACAGGCATCACAATGAAAATCAATTGATTTTCTATTGAACATCACTTCAATTTATTATTTAAAAAAGCAAACAAACAATCAAACCGATCTGTATGTCTTACTGCTTTGTGGAAAAGAAAAGAATTTATTTCTGTTGTTATGTCTTCAATGATCCGATTAATTTTTGCATACAAATAACAATGAAAACGAAGGAAGAAAGAAAAAAAAATTAAAATGATAAAGATAGTGGACAAGGATAATAGAGCAAAAAAAAAACAATTAATGGGCTTTGTCTGAACTTCGATTTTACAGAAAACAATACACGACGTAAGTGGTCTTGTTCTATGCAGCCTTGATGAATGGTTTTAACCAGTCAATAGTCGCGACATAATTGTATGGATTTTTTTTTCTTCATTCTATTAAATAGTTTTTTAGTCAATGACTTAAGCTTACACAGAAATCAATTAAAACATTTTTTAATATAAAAAATACTTTATTAAGTAAATTCTGCAGTTTTTTTTCACCACAATTTCATATTTTAAATAAAAAAATTAATTATCAACAGAACTTGGGAGGTTTAAATACAAAATAAAGCAAAAATATAGAAGAGAAAAGCAATAAAAGGGTTGTTGTTAAACAAGATGTTTAGTTAATTAATAATAATAATAATAAAGTAGGGATCGGGTAGTTCTAATAAAGAAAAGATAATCGGTCTTTATAAAGGAAAAACTTTCTAAAAACAGCAATAAAACTTAAATGAAAACTTAATAAAGAAATAATTCGATACATGAATAGCTTAATATTAAAACATAAAAAGCGACGAATCATCAACATAATATTAATATAATGACGTGAAAAAATCAGCCTTTAATAATGCTTTCTTTCTTTTAATTTTACAGAAAAGCTTATCTTAAACCAAGAATAACTGGGTGTTGATGTTACTTTTGTTGATTAAATAAAACCAGGTGAACAGGTGAGCAGTATGCTAATAGGCACAACGGTAATGTAATATTATTTGTTAAGCATTAATAAATACCGAATGGTAGATCTTATTTAAAGAAACAAGACTCTTGATGTAAGAATGATGCCTAATTACAGACACAAAACACCTTGTTATAAAAGGCAAAATTAAACATTAATAGCAAACATTATGATTTTGTTTAAAAAATTTTCTGTGTGGGCTAAAATCTAACAAAAATTAAATAAAAATTCTTTATTACAGAAATATGAGAGATCAAGAGCAAATGTTATTACAAAAAAAAATAAATAAAAGGTAAACACATATGTTGATTTATTTATTTATTAAAAATTTACATATTAATATGTATAAAAGATGGAATAATTTTCGCTTTAAAGCAAAAAATAATAATTTATCATTGCCTTTGCTACTGTCAAAATACGGCACGTATTCTCTTCTCATATCGACTTAATTAGTTTAGTTGTTATTTGATTCTCATATTGTGTTTCTTGTTCATATTTTTTTACATGAGCTTCTTTTGAAAATTTATTTATGAATAAATAAATTAAAGGTTTCATGGTAATTGTTGTTGTTAATGTTATTACCAACCCTTTGGCTATGTAGAAAACGTTACTTTGCTGTTTCCCATGCATTCGACAAAAACATTGAAAAAAAAAACAGAAAACAACACAGAAATTTATCCCCTTAAAATATGTTTCTTATCTTTAATAGAGGTTTCTCAAAAAATATTATAAACAAAAAAAAAGAATTAAAGAAAAGCATAACTAAAATACCATAAATTGATTTAAACAATTTTTTATTAGCAAAAAACACATTAATTTCTTTAAAAAATTACCCTTAACTAACACAATTTTGTACCTGTGTACGTTTTGCCTGTTTACTTATTTAATTTTTCTTAATTTATTTTCTACTTTAAAGTAAGAAACAAAACAAAAAACATGAATAATTTTCCATTAATACCGATGATGATTATGGTTAAAAAAAATTTTTTTCCCGGTGTTTAACTTATACAAAGTTTATGTTGAGGGTTTGAGTGGTTTATTACTTTCTTTATGTTTACCAAATAATTTTTACATTTTAATTAGCTAAAAATTTATTCCCAGTAATTATGTTAAAAAAAAAAGAAAAAAGCTTACAACGTAAAAAGTGCGTAAAGAGAACGCAAAGGTATAAACAACATTTTTCTGTTGCTGTTTTGTCATCATAAACAATAATAGACTGACTGGACGTGATATTCATGTCATCGAAAATAAAGGTAACTAAAGCCAACAATACAGCACAGTAACAACACCTACAACTCGTATAAATCTGTTGATTTCCATTAAAATAAATATTTTCCTTTTTTTTTCTATAAACTTTTTAATAAACTTTTTATTTATGGCAAAACAGCAAGATTTAATATTAAAAAGCAACAAAAAAAAACCCATAATGCAATGGTTGTTGCCTGTTTATTATGAACGTATTAAAGTCCTGATATTTATATACATACCGAAAATAAATAAAACCACCCCATATTACACATAATAATAATAATCTTTCTTGCTTCTTTTTTTAGAAATAAAAATAAACGTTTTAAAAATGTCATGAAACGGTTTACGTTGCTACAACGGCTGTTGTTGTTCCGCTTTTTTATTGTGTCATCACCGTTCAAAGATGTCAATGATGAGTAATAACCCACAAAGAATTATTATTATTACTTTTAGTTCCATCGTATTTGGCTTAACATTTTTTGTTACAAAAAAACAGCCGCACCGTAAAAATATTGATTTTTTAAATTGACTTTTAGCAACAAAAAAATTTTTTTTTTATTTCAACAATTTTCTGAGAAATCGCTGTTTTACTTACAAATTTAAGTGGTTTTAATAAAAATACTAAATGAAAACGACATGTGAAATGACAAATAAAGTTTAATATCCTTCATTTACGTTAGTATCAGATGCTTTACTGTTTCTAAAGTTATTAAAAGTTATTTTTAATTAAAATGCTCGATCGACATTATTTAAATTAAATGCTAAACTAGTTTTGAAACAATTAAAAAAAACTTATAAACAGGATCAGAAAATCACCCAAAGGCATAATAATTGGTAAACCGATTACCGAATGATGGTAGAGAAGTAGTAGAAAAGTTTATTCATTGCTCAGATACAAATTAATAATAAAAAATTTCAAATACTTTATATATTTAAAGCAATAAACACATTTTCCTTGATTACCAATTAAAACAGAAACAACAAAAGACATTCTTATTTTTTACCAAAACAGTTATCATCCCTTTTTCTTTTATCTCTGTGTTAATAAAATACATCAAAATCTAATTAGCACTCAAATAGGCGGTGATGGTGTGCTAGAGTTATAAATAATTCTACTTTTTTTTTTCTTTTAACTTTTTAAATTGTGTTTCGAGTGTTTTTAAAGCTTTTTTTATGTTATTATCAAAGAGATTGGTATATATTTTTTTTATTTGGTTTAATAAAAGTAAATTTATGCAAATTAGAAATTGCGATTAAAGGATAAGTAAAATGTTTTACTCACTGGTTGGGGGGCCACAGAGAAAAGATGAAAAAAATAATTAAACTGTTGCCACATTGTTCAAAGTCAAGTTTTATTCATAATAGCGATTCTGAAGTATACTAAATGCTCTTACAAGTCCTTTACTAGAGTAGCTGTAAGGTTAAAACAAATGAAAAAAAATATTACGTCACTTATCTGTTTCCTAATTTAATAAATTAAAACAAGTGTATATTACCTTTCTTAGTTACAACAAGTGTGCACTTAATTAACGTAATTAACATAAATAATTATTATTAATAAACTTTACAAATAAATACTATTAAATAATAATAATTTCCAGGATTGTTTTGCCGGCATGTTCTGCACGTTTCAATATGTTTCGGACATCCAACAAACTATAATTCATTCACTTGAAGTTATTCGCAAATTAAGCATCGCGTTCATATATATCGCGTTCATATATTCATCAACGCCTTTTCTAAAGAGAAGTGCGTTCACTTAAGTCACATAACTACTTTATTACATTTTTTTAAATAACACAAGAAACTGAGTGAAATATCAAAACAATTAGTGAAATATTTAAAGGACAAAAAAAAAATTGCAAAGTATTCAATGAAGCAAAGAAGTTATAACTCCATGAAAGAATTTTTATGTTAGAGCAAAAAAAAAACCATTACTGTTGACTTTTGTGCTCCCTTATCACATTTTTCCCTTATTTATTTTCTTTTATCACAACTAATATGAAATTATTGGGGTTGACATCTCTTTTGACTGACCTAAGGCCAATAAAATACAAAAAATTTTTTTTTACCATCGGTTTGGTTGCATGAAAAGAAATAAGAATGTGGGTGGTGATTTTGGCCTTTTTTTCCTGTTTGTGAGCAGATTATTCATTTCTTTACCAACAACCCTTTCTCTGATTTTATTTTTTTTTTATTCGTTACAAATACGGTGAATGTTCAATAAAAAAATTAGGACAGGAATTCAAAGTTTTGGCTAGGTTGTCGTCTTCCTCATAGACATAGTTATTGGTAGCTTTAAAGCCAGTCGGAAATCTTATTGTTCTCGTTCACAAATAACAACAAATTAAATTAAATTAAATTTAAAGAGGAAATGTGCGTATTTTTTTATGATTCAGATACGTCAACGTATCTTTTTTTTTCATCTTCTTATTTGGTTATTGTAAGGCGATTTTTAGGTGAAGGAAAATAAGAATTCAAAATAACAAATCAACAGTAGAAAGGTTTTTTACTGTGGACCGAAAATAGAAAGCAAAAAGGGTGATTTTATTATCTTATTTTATTTTTCCAAAAATTTGTTCCTTTGTTCCGTATATTACGAATCGTACAAGGAAATATTTTTATTTTATTTTTTTGAACAGAAAAATGTATTTTATTTTTTTGTTAGCAAAAATTCTTAACCTTTCCAATCCTAGAAATTCTAGAATTTTTATTTCTTTTAGTATTTCTGCTATGAAAATAAATTATTAAACGGATGTTATGGTTACCTACCTAACCGGGAAACCTTAAAGGGAAATAAACAAGAGGAAAAATAAAACCAGCAAAATGGCAATGTAAACAACAGTGAACAAGTTTATGAAAATATGTTTATTTAAAAATCAAAAATAAAATTTTGTTACATTGTTTAGGCAATTACGAATCATTGTGAGTTTCTCTTTATAATTTTTAATTATTAAATTTTATTTAAAATAATGAAAAGAAAATGTCTTTATTTTAGCAGAGTAAACGCATAGCCTTTACCTTTATATAACTATGAAACAATCTCAACAGCTACGATTATTAATTATTAAATAATTTTATTTGTTATTGTCGCCACCCATAAAATACCATAAAACATTAATTAATTAAAAAACAAAAATGTTTAAAGCATAATTATCAATAAAAAACTAAAGAAAAGTTTATTTAAAACTAACTACTCGGAGAAAACAATTTCTCATCGTCATTTATGTTGTTGCAACGGCATGAAAGCACAAAACGAAAAAAAGCTCAACAAAACGATGCAGACACGATTTTTCATTATTTTTTTTCGTTATTAATAATTTTTTTTTATTGTTTTTCTTGTCCTAACTTTGCGGTTTGTTAACCGTGCAAAAAAAAAAAAGAATTGAAGAAGAAAAATAATAAACATTGACTCTGGCATTATTATTATTTTTTTTTTTCGCTTTTTATTCATTTTCCAACTACTTTATCTATGTTAGAAAGTTTTCGGTCTTTAGTTATTTAAAAAATAAAAAAGAAAAACAGAACAATTTTTTTGATTATTATTATTATTAAAGTCTGCAGACTTGTAGCTTCAGCAACAGGAGCTATCATTGTCGTCACCAACCAAACCACAGTTAAAAAAATCAACTAAATCGCGACCATCTTACAACAATAAAAAAATACAGAAAAAATAAGCTACAACCAGTATAACATACATTCACAAGACAAAATAAATATGAATTATGATTTTAATAAAACAAAAAAAAAAAAAGTAAAGAAAAATTAAAATCTAAAAGCTGTGCTGGAGCGTTTAAATAGTTGCATTTCGTTGGGTGGGTTTGTGTTTATTTCGTTTCGTACCAAAAACATTACGATAGAATTATAAAAAAAAGCGCAGAGCAACTTTGGCTACGACAAACAACTAAAGAAAATTAACAAAAGCAAAAAAAAAAAATATATTAATGAAAAAAATAAAACATTTTTGTTAGTCATTTTCCAAACGTCTTGAAAAGCACAGAAAAAACTTTTTATTATTTAGTTTCGTTTCCGTTTTTTTGTTTGTTCTTGATCTATTAATTTTGTTCCATAAAGTTTTTCTTTTGGTTTTTCTTTTATTTTCTTATGTTACGCTGTTATATCGTCGTGTATGTATGTTTATTCTGTCCACACCTAAACGACGACGACAAAGCTTCTTTCCTGTTGATTAATTTTAACTGCATTGTCGGCTTGCTTTATTGCTTTAAGTTTTTTACAAAGAAAAAAAAAACAACAGTGTATAGTGATTACAAACTTAACCAGCGAGAAAGACACAATAAAAACAATAACAATAGAGAACGGAAATTAATACTAGAGAAGAATTGTTTAACTTTAATATAAAGTATCATGAAAAATTTATAAAAGAAATATTAAAAGCTATTAAGTAAATTAAAATAACAAGCATAGTGGTTGGTTGTTTTCTTTTCTTATTGTTATTGAATAAAAATAGAATACCTTATGCCTAGTCAAGTCAGTTAATTACAAAATCATAGTCTTATTCGCATGGCGAATATAATTATTAATATTCGATAATTAATTAACAGCGAAAATTAAATAAACATAATTTTATCTAACAAAAAAAAATACATCAAAGTGAAACTTATTTTCTGGTTAACAAAAAAAACAGGGAAAATTTATTATTTACCTACTGTAGTACACACAGAGATAATGTAAATAAAAAAATTAAATTAAACATTAATTAAATATTAATAAAAATATTTGAAATTTTAGTGAAAATTAAAAAAAAATAACGAAAAATTTAAATCAAACATTATTTACCCTTTTTTTTCTGTATGTACTGCAACGACTGTGTAGCCTCATAACCATGAGCAGAATTACGAACAAACATAATAAATTACAAAAAGCAAAAAAATATTTATAATTTACACTAAATTATACATAATGATGGTGAAATTACATAAATAAAAAAAATTATTTACATTTATTTTACAAAATTAAATAAACTCAAATAGAAGATTTTCTGTTTTTTTTTTCTTTCTCCCTATATTTCTGTTTTTAGGTTAGGGATTGAATCTACTACGACAAGCTTAATAAACTCCTGTATTTGTGGTTAAAATTATTAAAACTTTTCTTTTTTTTTTTGGTTAAATCAAAGAACCAGATTTATTTAATAAATAAATAATTTATTTTTTTTTTAAGAGCTTGGTTGGCCACGCGTATTCTTGGGTTATTAACACACTGTTTATGATGTTATTGCTTGAGAATACACGTAGTTGACAAGTGTGAAACGACAACGATTGATTATTACCAAAAATTTAATTAAATTTAATCACAATGTACAGTTTTTACTGAGTCAACAAGATGATCAACAGTATTTCAGGCAAGACAATAAACTATTACTTAGTTTTTAAGCACCATAATAATTTCTACAAAGCATTTTTCCAAAGATTTAATTTAATTCCAAAAATATATATAGAAAAATTTATTTAAAAAACAAAGAATAAAAAAAAAACACTGCCTTAGAGCCATCAAAATTTTTTACATAAAAAACAAACGAAAAAATGAAGAAAAACAGAAGCATAATGAAAGTTGACTGGAGAATGTTCATCGAAGGTAGAAGCAAAGTATAATCGACAGCCGCATAATAAGCAAAGGGAAAGCAAAACAAAAACCAAAAAGAAGAAAAGTAAATATAAAACGCGTTTAGAATGAGAATTAGATGGTTGAATGAGCTAAGGGCAGAAATCAGTATCAGCAGCTATACAACAGCAATGAAAATAAATAAATAATTTTTTTTTCTCATCTTATTATCATAATTGTATTTTTCTACTTAAATTTGTTTTTTTTTCTGTTTTCTATTTAACTTAAGTTAACAAAAATTCAACAAGGAGCGAACAACAGACTTTTCGTATAACTTTTCTTAATGTAAACAGAGAATGGTTTTTGAATTGAAGTAGGAGTAAAGTACTGCTGCCAACGCCCTATAAATGGGTGTCATTGATGTTTTTATTTTCTTGTTTCTTGCAGATTGTTGTCCATCCGTCCCGTCTGTCAACATTTAACATTGCCAAGCATAACGAAAACCGCGATAATAATATAAACATAATCAGCCCGTGCCAATCCACCCACAGTTAATAGCGACGATGTTATCATAACAAAAAAAAAAAAACAGTAAATAAAGAGGCGAAAAATATTTTTTTTATTCTTATTTTCTGTTGAATGCATTAAATTCTTTATGAATTTAAAGCGTGCTACGTGATTTTTAAATAGCTTAGTAGAATATATATTTACCCATGCCGTGCCATTGTGTACATAAAAAACACCTTTTAAGTGGATTTTAGAAAAATCTCAACCCGCATAATTTTCGTTTATTATTTTATTTTTTTTTTTCAGTGTTTCTCTGCTCAACTTGATTGCATTGTGTTGTTGGTTTGATAAGCGACGGAACAACGAAAAGACTAGGAGGGTATGATTGCGAAGGATACCACTTTCGACAGTTTTTATCAATGTTGATGACGTGTTAATTTCATGCTACTTTCGTTGACAGTTTTGCGATTTAATCAGCATTTTTGTTTATTTTATAAAAAAAATATTTAATGAAAACAAAAAAAAAAAATGTGACTGGCTGACTTACCGATTAATCATTTCGTCTAGATATACTGTTGTTGTTCACTGCGGGCTGCCAGATTAGTAGGAAAAATACATTACTCCATCAACGGATCGTCGTACAGTATCAACACCTTGCATAAATAACAAATCTTGCATTTTACACGGTATTCTTGGGTGTTTTTAATATAATTTTTTAGAAACTTACGTTACTCAGGAAATTGGTTATAACTTGTAAGGCATCTTCTGGAGAAATTAATTAAATCAGTGCACTTTAACATTTTAATAATTCTCAGAGTACATATTTTTGTCATTATTTTGGATTCCGGTAATAAAACACTTCAAATTCAGGATATTCAGGACAGCAGAGGAAATCTTTAAAAAGGAATTAAAATATGGAGAAAAATAAGGATTAATGAATTATAAAAAAGGATATAATAAAATATATACATTTTTTCTTAATTACTTATTTATTTTTTTTTTTCATTTGAAATTTATTTATTTTAATTTAATTAATTAATTTCTCTTTTGAAATTTATTTTCCTTGAAAATTTTCTTCATTTTCATTTTTTAAAACATTTACTTTAATAATAATAATAATAAAAATAGAAATTAAATTAATTTATAATTAACAATAATAATAATGATAATAATTTATAATAATATAATTAGAATAGATAAATTTCCATTTTTTAAGGTTATTTAATTCTAGTAAAAATTTTCTTGTTCAAAACAATTATTTAATTAATTTAGCTTAAAAATTCTGTAAAAAATAATTTTTCATTTGAATAAAAATAAAATTTTTTTTAATATAAATCGAAATTTTGACAATTTTTAATCTTTATATTTCAGTACTATGGGGGTTCAATTTGGCTAATTGTAAATTTAAAAAAATAAAATCAAAATGAATATTACTTGCTGCGTTGATTTTCTAAATTTACGAGTCCTTGGTTGTTGGTTTTTCACTAGCAAAATAAAAAAAAAACAACAGAAAGATGAAAAAATCATTCCTCTCGCAAAGCTGCTTATAAGTTTAATGCTGATGTTTACATTCAATGTATAATCCGCTTGGTAAGTTTGATGAATGAAGTCTGTCAGTCAGTCAATTAAATCAAAGCCACCAAGACCCACGTAACGCATTCATTCACATCAAACTTTGGACAAACAATTGTCAGTCACAATAATTTTTGAATTTAAATTTTTATTTTAAAATACCAAGAAGTGACTCAAGGGTATCAAAAACAAAAAATTACAATAATCCAGGAATTAAAAGTCCTTTTCAATTTTCTCTATCAGCAAATAAAAATTGAATAAATAAATTAAAAAAAAGTGATTGCCATAAGCTTTTGTTTGCTTTTCAAATTGGATTTTCGTTTCATCATTGATGTTGTTGGTTGCTGTTTACCGGAAATATCTCGCGATATTTATTGATTTTATCATTACTGCGCTGATAATTGATTAATTAACTCAAGTGCTTCAATCTCTTGCTTTAAGTAAGTACGTACAATTGATGTTGAACTATACCTAGCTGTAGTAAAAAATTAACAATTAATTCTTTTATCCAGCGAATATCCACACTCATCTAACACCAGGACATTAATAATAACGTGAGAGGAAAAAACCACATAGAAACTTCTTTTGTTGTTGTTCTTATATAATAATTATTTTATTTAATTTTAACTTAATTAATGCAAATGAAAAAAAATGTACAACTTTACATAATCATATAATTAAAAAAATTTTACAATTTTTAAAGCAAAAAGGATATGAAATTTCCATGAAATTCATAGACGAATAATAAGAAATAAAAATGAACAGCATATAAGGAATAATATACATTTTAATTAAGAAAAATTCATTAATTGAAAGAAAAATTAGGTAAAGGTAAAAAGTGTAAAGTGGGAGATAAAGAGAAAAGCAAAGAATATTAAAGAAGAATTATTAATTAAATAAGGAAAAAAAATATAATTTTATTATTATTTATTATTATTTTGTTTTTACTACCATCACCACACACAGATACACTAGAAGTATGTTGAATATAAACTAATAAATAGATAAAAGAATAATAAGTAACTATTGTGTTGTTATCGAGAGATTTTAAGAAAAATTATATTGAAAAACTATTGATTTCGTTTCTATACTTTTAACACACAATTCAAATCTGCCAAACTCAATAAAACATTCACTCAATTCATTATCATTTATACGAAAAAATTATAAATTTTTTAAATTAAAATTCATTTTAATTCATTTCCATTAATATTATTATCAATGTTTCCTTCTTTATCAAGTAAATATATATTAGTTAGTTATTTATTTATTTTTATTATTTAATAAAAAAAATAATAAAAAGGAAAAGAAACTTAAAATAGATAAAATAAAAAAAATAATAATTAAATTTCTGTGTTTAATCGGTAGCTTCGTTAATGCTATCGAGGCTAGGATTAGCTGCTGCTGTTTCTGCTGCTGTTGTTTTTATTTCTGACGCGTTTATTGTACACGTCGGTGGCATGCTGTTGTCTTTATTATTATTATCTAAGGTAGTCGTCGTTATGTTAGTCTTCTGTGATAAATCATTTATTAAATTTTTATCACTTGGACTTATCAATTGTGTATTTTCACTATCACAAGTTATGGCATTACTACAGCCGCTACTGCTCTCCTCCATTTCATTTTGGAATATTATTTCCTTTTTCGTCGTCGATGTATCATCAACGACTTGTTGCTGCAATGGATTATTCACTGCATACGATGATATTGTACATTCGTTTGGTAATATTGTTGTTGGATACCATAGTGGTATTGTGGTATCCGATAAATTATCATCACTATTTATTGTTGCTGCTGTCACTGATGATGTTGCTGCACCATCAGTTGTTCCTGTTGTCGATTTTAATGATGTCGAAGCACCAAATTTCTCAACAACAGAATATACACTCTCAACATTTCCACTATTTTCAGCACTGATTGCGCTTACTGTTGGACTGACGTCCGTTTCATCAAATACATTTTGATTTAATATGAAATTATTTTCCTCGTAATTACGTTGATAATTGCTACGTCGGTCATCATCTGTCGCTATAGATGTTGCATCGCCAATTACATCATTAGTTGCATTTTCATTATTGCCTGTAGTAGCATTATTATTGTCAGTCGCCACAGCGACAACCTCATCAGTATCACCACCACCTCCTGCTGTTGCTGCTGCTGGTATTATTGGTGATGCTGCGGCCGCGACTGTTGGACTGATCTGTATTGTTCCTAAATTAATTTGCTGTAAATTTCCCAAATTTATCATACGTACAGCGCGTCTATTATTTTGCATAATATTCATGTTATTGTTATTGTTGTTATTATTATTGAGAATAATTGCGGCTGCGGCTGCAATAGCACCGCCACCCGGTTCACCATTTGCCGCACCTATAATTGCCTCGCCGACAGGCGCAATTATATTATTCGTCAGAAAATTACGTAGACGCATCACTACGTTCAGGGCACCATTTCGTAATGCAGGCACCGATACACGAGGATGCAAGTAATTATGCACATTACCCAGCATATTTCGATTGTTATTGTTATCATTGTTATTATTAATATTATTATTGTTGTTGATATTAATATTATTATTATTATTAGCAACTCCTGGATCACGTAAATTGTCATCAATATTGCCAGCACCTGCTGCATCACCTGGATTTGCTGCATTATTTGCACCACCAGTTCCCAACGATGCAAAATCGGGTGGTTGATTTAATCGAAGTGCTGCTAGACCATTAAGGCTACCAAAGCCACGAATACCAGCAAATGTTCCATCGCCACCGGTAGCCATACCTGTTGGTAAATTACCTAGATTATGTTGAACATTATGTTGTCGCGTTCTCATCAATAACTGTTGAAATTGTGCCTGTTGTATTATCAATGGTAGCTCATAATGATGAAAAAAGAATATCATCGAATGCTAATGTAAATAAATTTACAAGAAACAAAAATGAGAAAAAGAAAAAATACATAATTAATTGAAACATAAATTATTTATCATCATCAACATCATCATCATCATCATCTTTATAAAAGAATAATTATTCAACGAATATGAACAATCCTATAATAATAATACAAATAATATGTTTATAATGATTTATAATTAATTTAAATTATTCATTTAATTTTACAGAAAAACCGAAAATAAATGAGTAAATAATCTGTTTTTGTCAGTTTTCTTATCGTTTTTCGTGCATCACCCACACACCATTATACCGTGAAAAATGTAAATTTATTTATTCTTCGCTCTGGTCTATATATTCTTTTCAAATAAATTTATTACCGTTTTGATTGTGCTCTCATTTTTCTATTATCGATTATAATAATATTTACATAAATAATAAAAAAATATATGACTTTGAGGAGTACGTACGTAACATTTGTTTACAAAATACAAAAGTGAGAAATAATTTTCGGCATTTATAATCAATTATAGTGGTTTTCTGTGGTTAGAAAATAAGAATTTTTTTTTTGACTGTTTTTGACAAAACGATTTAGGATGCTTCGAGCGATGAAGCAATAATAATAATAGAAAAGAATTGCTTAAAATAAAAATTACATAATTTCTGTAAATAAAAATAAAAAACGAAAAGCGCGCTCACATACAGCATAAAGTTAAAAACAAATTTGATTGAACCACAGTCAGTGTCACGTGCATTCTGATGAATTTTTCAATCGAGAAAACCATTGGTTTCCCTATCTATATACACGTGAATAATGATTTTGTAAAGTTTTGTCGATTCTCCTTTAATAATAATAATAATAATAATAATCATAATATAAAATTACATTTATTATATTATCAAAGTCATCGACAAAATGATTGATTTTATTTTAATAGATAAATAAATAATTAAGGTTTCATCATTCAACTTACTTGAATAAATAGCCAGGATGTCACCAATGCTAAACTGCTGTATTGCCCATTAAAATGATAATGATATGCATAAAATGAAAAATGATACAGGAAGAAAAATCTGTAATTAAATAAAAAAAAAAACATTTATAATAATTTGTATTAATAATAGTAAAAAAATAAATAAGAATATAATGGATGGGTGGGTGGGTTTAGGATAGACGATTAAACATCTATAGAAAAAGAAAAGTAAAATTTATATTCAAATTAAAACAAAACATTACCAAAAATAATTTCATAAAAAACATAAGTAACGTAACGAAATGATACGCAATGAGAGCGAAATAAAAATTAGCATAAAATTGACGTCAAACAGGGTGATATACCAGTCTCTGGTAGATATTTTATAAAATTCACACAATTCACACACAATTCGACTTTTATCAACTAAAAGAAAAAAACTAATATTAAAACGCAATGAATAAATTTTCAAAACGAAAAAACAAAACAATTTTAGGGGAAATAATAATAATAATAATAAAAGACCACCGCCACCGGTGACTGTGTTATAATAAAAACGACAGAAAATAACAACAGCAACAACGACAATAAGGACGACAAAAATGACGACGACAACGATTATTATTAAAATGAATTGTTTTTCTATTAAAATGTTATTAAAATGTTGACATTGTCTTATCATCATCATCATCACCATCATTCTCATCCACCATATCATAATATCAAGATATTTAAGTTTAGTCATTTAATGTTTAACAATCAATGTGGCATCATTCTCGGGAATCTAACCCACCTACCGAAAAAATTATTTTTTTTTCATTTATTAAAAATAATATTATCTTTTGTCTTTTATATTAAAAAAATTAAATATTGTCGCTCATTTTATGTTAAATAAGTGAGCAACATCAACAGTAACAGTAGCAGCAGCAGCAGCAACAGCATAACAATAATAATAATAATGAAAAACAATAAAATTATCATTAACATAATTTAAAGATTCAAAATTATTCATCAATATGATAATAAATTTGATAAAATTATTTGCAGAAAATAAAATTTGTTTTTATTATATTATTTTTAATATAATAAAGGATATTTGCTTATAAGGATATTAATCAAATCACATTATTTAAATAATAAGGGAAACATGAAAAAAAGAAAATCATCCATTAAATATAGCAAAACAAAAAAATAACAGAAAACCCCTAGAAAATAGAGTTAAGGTTATTAACTTTGGATAAAGCTTAGCTTAAATAATCATCATTTGTATTTCTTAGAAAAAATAAAAATATTACTATTCCTCTCTCACACCATATTTATGTAAAATAAATTACGTTTTAATATTAAAAGCGTTACCGTTTCACTGGCATTAGGATCAGAGATCAATGAGACAAAACAGTAAAATGTTTTAAAGATTGTGAAAATGTATTCGGATAAAATATCATTGGTTATGTTAATGATAATGTGTTTAAGATAAACAAAAGGCAAGCAGCTAGTTGATTTTATTATTATTATTGTTAGTTATAAACAGAATCAGCAACAAAATAAAGAGAATTTTAGATAAAGAAAAATAAATAATTTATTTAAATAAAAGAAACGAAAAACAATCATTAACAACCCCTTTTTTGGAAGGATGGATGAATGGAAAATACTTAAAAATACAGACGTAAAAACAATGAAAATTAAATGGCAAATACACAAAACAACAACGTAAAATAAAGATGAAAATTAAGAAAATTATTTAAACATTAATGATAGCAGCGGCAGCAGTCGTCAGTAGTAGTCAAGGCAGCCAAACAAAAATTCTTTAAAGAAATTCATTTCCTTTACAAAGTAAAACGAATTAATTACGTAAAATTTACCTTCCAATTTTCATTATTTTTTATCAAGTTAGATTAAAATTTATCGTGTTTTTAAGGTGGAAACATTGAATTTATACAACTCATTCAAATATTTGAAAATATAATAATAAGAATACTATATTTATGCTTAAAAATGCGTAGAAATGGTAAACAGGTAAGTAATATAACAATCTATAGTGATAAACAATGCTAGTCTTATGATTAAATTTTCTATTAATACACAATTTATATGTTGTTTTGTTACAATCTTTATGTTTTATTGTAACAACAAGTAAAAATATAACTAACCAAATGCAAACCAACCTATTTTATCGCTGTTTACCGCACCCATTTGACAGGTGTTTTTCTTTCATTTTTTTTTTTTGCCATTTCTTTATCAATTTTATTGTGCAAAAGTGAAGAGCAACCCATCATTGCCATAAAAAATATACAAACAAATAAAATAGTTGTAGAATATTTGTATTTACAAAAAACAAACAAAGAGAAAAATTGTAAAATAAATAAACAGGTAAACTACCCATAGTTAAGCTATCAAAGTCTATTTTTACTGGGGTTGCATATCATTTTTTTCTACATAAACTGTTCGTAAACAGTCAATTATAAATATATTATAGTATTATTTATTCTACCTTTTAAAATTTATGACTAAAATTATTTATTAAATTCAAGACATTTGATTACAATTTTCTAATTTTACAATTGAATAGTCAAGAAGGAAAACCAAATTACCACCCATTTATATATTACCACAAGAGACTATTTAAATAAATATGTATATAAATGATAATAATAATAATAATAATAATAATTGGTTAAATAAAAATAAAAGAAAATACCTAAAGGTGTGGCAGTGGCAGGCAAGAATACAAATATAGAAAAGGAAAATGCAATTTAATATGTTTGTTAAAGTAGCAGCAGCAGCAGCAGCAAGAATCTACTTAAGCCATAAATTTATGACTTTATTAATTAATTGACATTTTATTTGAATTAATTATTAAACAAATAGAAAATATTTTCTTAAATTTCGACAGAAAAATAGATATAAATCTTAAAAAAAGACGTAATATTGTCACAATTCATGTTCAATAAAAAATTACAAAACAATTGCAATGTCATCATCTGTAATCATATAAATATAATAAGCGTAAACGATCCTTATTCATCGTGTACTCCTCTTCCGTTTTATGAACACAGTTGGCGGTTGTACACGTGACACCGAGAATATACTACACTACACCGCCTAGAAAAGACATATTACACTACCTCCTATCATTAATAAATAAACAAGCAAAAATATACAACATCAACAAAGTACTTCTTTCCTTAATTTTAATTTTCTTTTTTACTCTAATAAATATTATTATTATTATTATTATTATTGAGAAAATTACCTATTTGTTACCTAATTCTAAAATAAACATATACATAAATGTTAAATTCACATTTATTAACATATGAATAAAATTAGAACATAATATGTATATGTATGTTTTTCTACACCACAAAATACCATTCCAAAAATTAAATTTACAAAATTTACAACAGACTTTAATAAATTATAGAGATATAGGTGTAAAAGGTTAAAATTATTTATAAATTATAATAGAAAAATGAATTATTATTAATGTTGTTGTTACATACAAATAAAGAAAATATCAAACCTAAACGAAACTATGGACATAAAATTACTCTTCAATAATTTACAGGTAAGCAAAAGTATTTAAAATAAAATAATTTCCGCGAACAAGAAGAATACAAAAAAAAATAAATATATCTAAAATTATCATAAATGTTTTGCAAATATAACAGTATTTCTATCCCTTAAATTACCCATCCCTTAAACACACTTTATAACACTCTCAATCAATTAATAAGAAAAACTAAATAAAATTAAATAAATATTTATACAACACAATAATCTATTAATATCATTATTAGCTAGAACGATATGCTATCCACACCCCAAATTGTTTGCGTCTTCACAAAGAAAATAATATATTTTACACAAATATATAACAAAAGGAAGAAAAAAAAGCTTACTTACTTAAAAGAGAACTAATAATAATAATAACTAATTAAATTCATTGATTAGTCATTGTGTCTACAAAAAAAAAAATTCTATAAATCAGCAAAACTAAGTGATTATTAATTAAATTAAATTAAATGATAATAAATAAAAATGAAATATAAACACAACAACAGCGAAGTATATATATATATATACCATTTCATGGTTGATTAACGCAATAATATAACAAAGAAAAAAAACGCAGAAATAGATTCTGTCCACGATGATAATAATTCTTCTATTAATGTTTTTTTTTTTATTGATGATAATCTTGTATCGGAATTGTATTTATTAATTTAAATTAATTTAATTTTTTTATCATTAATCTATTCACCCACCTATTACCATTCACCCAACCTATTCGCTCTATTATTCGTCTATAGATTCTATCAAAAACAAAATGTACATCAGCAGCATCATATGTTTTTTATTAGCAATTGTCGTTTAACAATTCATATTGTAAACTTATTATTATTATTATTGTTATTAAATATTGTCGTCTATAGATGCTAACAAAGTATGTATTATTATTTTGTTTAGAATTCTATGACGGAATTACGCTGTGGGGAACTTTATTTCAATCTTTTACATTCAAATAAAATGTCTCAATTCCCTCAATTCTGTAATATTGGCAAAATAAAAAACAATTATTGTTGTTATTATTATTATTAACTAACAAACATTGAATCGGAGAAAATCAATTAAGGGTAGACATTCGTTGGTATGATAATGTCACGTGGGGTTGACAAAAGTGTCTCTCAGCGGTGGTCCTCGCTGTGTTCATATTTTTCTCGACAATAACATTAGTAACAGTATTTGTATCAGCGAGTAACTAAAACTGTATCGACAACTAAGTAAGTCAGTCAGTTTACTTAGTTTATTTTGGGTGAATACAGGGCAATGGAAATGACATGGCATAAGGCAATCGAATCATAGTTACCGGCGCCATTGGCTCACTTTGACTCCTACCTAAAATATTTATATAGGATATTATAAATTTATTTTTCCATTACCGCTGTAACCGTCATCATCCTCATCACTCTACAAAAATTTTATTTTATTTTTGTTGGATTTTTTTTCTGTTTTGTTTTGAAGGCGCCCCATTGGGAACAAAATTTCTTGATACAACAGGACAAATGGGTATCATAAACAAACAAAAAACAATGCCCAGAAAAGCCAAAAACACAAAATATAACTTGCAGAATTACAGTAACGTAAATAAAAAAAGAAGAAAAACATGTAATGTATCGTCGTAAGCAGCACACAGCATGTAACGACAGCTCATGTTGATAAATAAAAATAAAAAGCTGGAAACAGTGTGATGGAATAACTACCACTGTTCGATTACAACAGCAACAACAGCCAACAACATTAATCAAACATTGTCGATCCATTTTCAATTTTTTGACTTGATTATCAATTACAATAGGGTGTTTAATTTTGTCTAATTAAATAAATAACGCAACAATCTCCTCAACCATACATTATTTTCTATTTCTACGCAGAATAAAAACGCAATATTCCTTTCTGAACAAAAACAGAACTTTGCATTCGAAATACCGAGCTACTTTAGTCTTTTTCATAAATAAAATCATATAAATATTGATCTAATCATACCTGGCGAAATATAATATAACAATTGTTTTCCAGTATTTAATTTTTGTTTCTTAAAATTAATTTTTTTCTTTAATAAAATACTCAACAAAGTAAATATTCATTTTCCTTTGTTGATTATAATCATTATTATTATTCGTTTATGGTCGATTATAGATTATTAATGACGGCTACTCAGTTACTAATCTACTGAAAATAAACATGACGCACAGTGAATAAACAGCGTAAAAAATTGCCAAAAATAAATATTAATAACGATAACCGGACTGATTAAGTGGTTTTTAATAAAATATATGAACACTACACTAGACAACATTGATTTAATTTATAAGTAAAATACTTTTTTTAGAAATCAATTCGTTCATATTTTAGTACAATTAAAAAGCCAGTGGCTTAATAGAAGAATCCTAAATGCAATTCAAAAACACTATTCAACCTCGATGCTTAATAGAATGTAGTGGGCTTAATAAAGGGAATTCAGGGTAATAATAATTATGTGACAAAAATTATATTTATTGTAAAATTTACAAAAATATTGAATTTTAATCAGAGAGATAATCAAAAACTAAATAAATAGTTCAAGAAACAAATACATAATTAAAATAAAAAAAATAATTAATTAGCAAATGAACAAGACAATTATAATTGAAGGCTACGAAACGACAGACAGAATGACATCAGACGTAGTATTAATATTATTAAAAATCACAGCGTAATGTGTAATGCTATTTATTAATCCATAAAATACGCAAGTAAACAATGGACAAACAATAACAAATCAACCAGTTGTGTATCAACCCACTTGTTCGCGACTAAAATGAAAGAATAATAATCTCACGCTATCCGATACAATGATTTTGTTGAATTAAAAGATAGAAAAAATTAAATAAAAATCACACAAAATGGAAAATTAATTGGTTTAAGCAGTAGTAAGCAGCAGCAGCAACAGTAACAGAAATAGCAGCAGATTTATCCCAGTTTTTTTTGTTTATTAACTTAATTCAATTTTATATAATTTTTTTCATCAACATAATACGATATATTGTCATTGTCGCTAGCGGTTTTTTTTTATTTTTTCCTTAATAATTATTATTAACAAATAATAATAATATTAATGAAAAGGAAAAGTTTTTCATTTTATTTTTTCACCCTTAAACATACTTGTTTGTTCGGTTATTGATGTCCACACTGCCTTTGTTATTCTTCCTTTTCGCATTATTATTTAATTATTTTGTATTTTCATTCAAGTTGTTGCTACACTACACTGTTGTTATTTATTAAATTATTAATTTAAATTATTCCCTAATCAAATTTCAATCAAATAAAAAAAAAAAACATCATTCATGTCGCGACATAAAATACCAGCAGCAAAAGCCGATGTAAAGTTTTACTAACAACTAAAAATCATCGAGCAATATTTTAACATAATTATATTTTCTATGGAAAACAAAAAGCTTCGTGTTTTTCAAAAACAAACAGCTTTTGTAAAAGAAAAAAAAAACGCGTACATCGTCATATACTCCGTAAATAAGTTTTGCGTTTCTTAAAGCAGCAACTTGTCTTGTATTCTTATTTAATTTACATTTTTTTATTACTAATTAATTAATAAAAATTTTATTTTATCATTAGAATAAAAAACAAACCTTTAAATTAGAAATAATAATAATATTTAAACAATTTATTAATTCACTTTGCGTTTTGGCTGACACATTGACATTAGAAGTGGGTAAAAAATGAATACAGAGTAAGATACACAAAATTAAAATCCCCAACAATATATGCTTTCCCCTCTTTGATACACGTAAATGTAAAATGTAAAAATAATCCAATAAAATCCTATTTATTTTCGTAAAATAGCAAAAAACTTTAGTAAATAATAAATGTCTTTCGTATAAATGTTTCCATGTTACTAGTGTGTGGTAAAGATTGACAGCAGCAACAAGAATAACAACAACCGTCAGCAAATGATACACACACAACACAATAAAGGCTTTTTTTCCGATTCATTTAAAGGTAAAATTTTACGTTTTTTTTATCTAACCATAACTCAATCCAATCCTCTATTAATATATACATATTTATTTATTTATTCATATTTCTTGAATAATATTTAAGCAAAATTAAAATCTAATACAACGGATACACCTTGCCATACATTTTTATACCATTTATATGTCGTCGTTGTCGTCGTCATTGTTGCTCTGTTGAAGATTCCTGTCATACACAATTTAGATCTAACAAGCAAATATTTTTATTATTTATTTTACTCGTTTTTTTTAATGTTATTTAAGTAATGCAATCGTGTGTTTTTTTTTGCATACTTATTCTGTTGTCAAAACATTAAAAAAAAAGTAAAAATTATGCGTAGTGAATATTTAAGAGTAAATAAACGTCTTTTGTTGCTGCTATTGTTACTCACTCAGCTTTTAGCATAATTTCTTTTATTTATTCAAAAGGAATTAACAAAATAAGAAAAACATATATATTTATTTTTTATTGTAAATTATTAATAATAAACTAGAAACATATAATTTGTTTTTATTTTCGTTATTTAATATTTATCATAAAAAAAGGGAAACAAAGTAAGTAAAAATCGGACCATTTTTATTGGATTTGGAATATAGAAGAGATTTTTTTTTAACTAAAACAACACAGTGCTGAGAATATTATACGTAATGTAAATCGCCTTGGTTAAAAGCATATATTTCTGTTGTACACTCATACAATACATTATGTTTTTGCAACAAGTAGCATAAATAAATGAAAAAAAAAATGCTTTAAATCTATTGTCAGTCAAATATAAAGTATATTTTCGAATATATCTTAAAATAACATATCAAACATAGATAATAATAGGAGATAACAGTGAGAAGGTAAAAGAAAATATTAGGAATTAACATTGAAATCTTAAAGGTGGGTTTTTTTCTGTTATTCTAACGACGACATCAGCAATTCTAAAACTCACTACATTCGCAATTTATGTATTGTTACAATGTTGCTACTGCTACAGTTGTTGTTTACAAAAGATACGTCTTTTCTGTTTCTTTAAATAATCGAAACAAGTCCAGTGCACATTCATTTATAAACAAAACATGAAATTTGAAGACAAGAATGTCAGAAGCCCAGCATGGATTATTATTTTATTTTTATACAAGCACAGCATGAATACTGCTGATAGTACTACATACAGTGTTGTGCAAGTAAATAATCTACAACGATGACGATGATTTTAAATAAAGTGACTTTTCTTAATCACAATCATAAACCCATTCATCCATTCACAAAAATTCATTTTACCGTTAACTAAATAAAAATAATAATAATAAACAATTGGATATTGTGTATTTGCCTTTGCTAACTGACTTTTTGATGGTGATGACATTACTTAAGAATTTTCTTTATTTTAAAAAACAATTATATAGCCAACGGAGGAGTAACAACGAAAATATCAATTTCAAATAAAAAAAATTATTTTCAAGAATTTGATAGGGTTTTCATGGATTTTTATTGTTAGGAAAAATGTTTTTCCAGATTTTTTTTCTTTTGTAATCGATACAGGAGTAGTAGAGTATATTTATTTTCGCGTTTCGAAAAGATTTCTCAATCTCGTTGTTATCCTTTTTTTTTATTATCAAAAACAAAAAAAAAATATAACAAAATCATTCATATTCTTATTTTTTAATATTATTGCTGTGCTGCCTCTGTCATTATTTATAATTTTTTTTCGTCTTTATTTATACAAAAAGAAAATTGATTATTTTTTTCACAAGAGAAGTACAAAAAAATAATAAAAACAAAGAGATAAATGTTGATAATAATGAACGACACATGAGTACCATCATATCTACGTAAATGTATGTTACTTACATATTGTATTTGGCTTTTGAATAAATAAATATTTTATATATTTGATAAGTGAGTGCTGTTGCTGCTGTTGTTGTTCCTGTTGCGTTCATATTATTATTATTATTATTGTTTTTACTTTGTTATACATTTTGTCTGTTTATTTTATAAATGTTGTGCGTATAACCAGCAGTAGTAGTAGCAGGTAGGGTAAAAATAATCAAAACATATGTAATACAACACAAAAAACCCACCCATCCAACAACAAGTAAGAAAAAACACAAAAAGATTTCCAAAAAAAGAAAAAGTAAAAAATTTTAAAGAAGGAAATGCCAAATAAACAGCAGAAAAAACTCTCTATGGAGCTAAATAATAGCAACACTAAACGATATGGCAAATAGACATCCCAAAGCTCTAAGTATGATGAAAATAAAAATAAAAAGAATTTAAAAGCAGATAATAATGTTGTTGTATTTCTTTTTTGCTGTTAAAGGTGCCGCCTTACATACATTTATTCACCTATTTTTCGATACATTCTGTTTGTTTTTTCTTTAAACCTTTTAAGCAAAAATAATGCAACATATTTACTGCCAACAATAAGACAGAGAAATCGCACGAGAGTAACAAAAAAATAGGAAAAACCAAGTGAAATTTAATTAATGAAAAAATATTCTAATAAAACAACAATCATTGTATTTATAACGCCTATACAACCAACAATATATCGTTATAAACCAATCCTTAATTTTTATTACAAAAGGGATATTATCCTAAATTATAATTGAAAATAAAATGACAATAAGCGAAAACTAATAAAATTTCTCACTTTATAGTTAAAAATAAAAATGATAACACAACACCCAATTGACTAATACAATACAATTTACTTTAATTAATATTTATTTTATTATTTATCTAGATAAACTATTACTACTGATGAGAGAGGTTCCCTAGGCGTTAAAATTTTATTGCAAAAATTTCCTCAATTGCACCACTAAACAAATTTTCTATCAAGAAATAAAAAAGTACTTAAAAATTTTGCAAGAAAATAAATTACAAGAAATTACATTTGTAAAACCACAATGAAAATATCTCCTATATTATAATCTAATCTCTTTACAATCGAATAAAAATAATAAAAAAAACACTTCCTTCCTTCGACAACACAACACACAATTGTATTTAAAAGATTCACAAAAACAGTAAAAAAAAATTTATTTGTCCCATCCACCCACACTCAATATATCAGATTAACAACGTTTTGTTTGCTGTCACCATCACCATCATCTTTATCTAGCTGTATAAGTGAAATCAACAAACAAAACCATAACCCATTCTCACCAGCAGAACACAAATATAACGTAAAAAATTCATCTTTGCTAAGCTATATAGATTTATTTTTATTTTCTCAACAAAAGTTATTCAGATATTTTCACCCAATACCATCAATTCCAATCGTTAAATCACAGAACAAATAACACTACACCAAAGATTCCGATACTATATACAAAATAAGAGAAATTTAAATTTTCTTTTAAAATTTGTTTGTAGAAATTTCAACGCTTTACTGTGGAAAAATGCTTGTGCTATTTGCTATGCAGTCTGCATTGGTGAATGCCATCAGTAAACGAAATACATCCATTGTTGTTTTCCTCTTTATTTCTGTAAACAGTAATTCCGTATGCCTATTCCCTAATAATATCTTTAATCAATAAATAAATAAAGTTAATTAATAGATTTATCGTTTCTACTCTCTGCTACTACCTTTGTTTTTCATCTAAATAAATTGATTTTTCTTACCATCAACAAAAAATCTAAATAAAAAATTGTTAGAATGTCGTTAAAACAAGGAAAAAGCATAATATTATGTTTCACATTTATAACCAAAAAAATAAAATCGTAATCATCTATATATGAAATTGAATCGAGTAGCAAAATAGAATTAATAGAAGCCGAAGAAGCAGAACTAGCAACAAGTAAACAATTTCCTTCTTTTTGGTGTTTTGACTACGTGGTGGATGATGTGTCCATGGTGAGTAGCTTAGAGTGATAAATATATAAAGAGAAAAATAACAAAAAAAATTCATTTCATCTCTTGTATTACTATTACTAAGCATTATTTTCTATTGGTGGCAGAGAAAATAGAAAATCAATCGAAACAACAAACAACCATCATGTAGTGGGCGTTTTAATACATAATCATTATTACAATACGACAAAACTAAAATAAAATAAATCGCGATTAAATTTATTCACATTTAAAATAAAACCTATTGATTTATTTGATTATTTGGTCAACAGCAGTAGCAACAAAAAGGAATTAATTACAAAGACAAAAAACAAATCAGTGCAACCATTTCGAGTTTAATCACATAGAAAATTAAGAAAATTAATTTTCTAATGAAATAAAATTTCATGATAATCGTTAAAGTGTACGACGACGACAAAATATCCTATTATTTGTTGTTTTTTTTTTTTTTTTGGTAATTAAAAATTCCAATAAATCTTTATCGAAATACAAAAAAAAAATTATTTATTTAAATCAGGACAACGAGGAGACCGACTAGAACCAAAATAGGTAAATTATCTATTAAAATGTGACTTTTATTTAACAAATAAAAGATTTAATCAAGGATTAATGTGATAATTTTAATTAAAATCTTCGCATTATATTAATTTAGTCACAGCTTCTATATACCAATAACCAATTACAATTTTATTTAGTTATTCAAAACATTTACAACCGCCAACACCATTTACGACCACACTAACAACAATTACAATAAATAGTATTTTAAATGGAAAACTTCATTATTATGCTAGAAACCTAGCAAAAAAATGTCATTAAAAAAAGTAACAAAAAAACACAATTCTTTGTACCAAATTAAATTGCTAAAATCAAATAGTAATAAAGGTAACATTCATTGGTTCATTAATAGTAAATAATCGATAAGTATTTATGTTTTGTTAATAAAATAAAACTAGCTTAAAAACGGTATGGAACTATTTATTTTTTAAAAAAGAAAGTAAATTTAATTGCCTGGAAAAATGTCGAAAATGAATTTTTATTTTTTAATTCGACAATCAACGAGAGCCAAAATTAATTAAATAAAAACAAAAAAAGAAAACTTTTTAAACTAATAACACTGTAGGTACGTGTAATAAGGACGCTACAAACTAAAAAAACACTTTTAATCAGTGGAAAAATTTCTCTGCTAAAAAGCATAGAAAAGAAAAACAAAATCAATTTTTATTCAATAAAAAGAAAAAATTCAGGAAGTAATAAAATAAAATTAAATCTTTTAATGACAAATTATTTTTGAATTTATTCAATTCAATTGAATTCAGGACATTATAAAAGAAATTAAAGTGAAAATAGAATGAAATCAAAAACCATCATCAAAAGGACGCAGATAAATAACATTTTTCGGTGAAAATAATAAAAAAAAAAAAAATCTCACTAAGAATATAAAGAATTTTATTTCTATAGAAATAATAATGAAAGGTATTGGCATCATTTGGGCTACAATTAAAAATCATTATCTCATTGATAAAAGATCAATCAAACTCTCTGTTGTCATTCAAAGTAGTAATCAGAGTCATTTCCTCAACAGCAAACCGAGACACAGCACAAAGTAAAGCCACCAACCAACCACTCAACCAACCAAACACAGAAATTTTACAAAAGAAAAATCATTTTTTTGTCAATTTGAATGAATTTCTTATTTAGAAAATAAAATAAAATTATTTTTACAATTAATTTCCGTGAAAAATAATTAAAATAACTTTCTTAAATGGTGAACGATTGTGTTTCTGGTGAAACTGTTTTAAATTTTTAACAGTGAAATACAAAGCACCCGTAAAAAGTATTAATATTTCTATAGAATTTTAATTTTATTTATTCAAGATTATCACTTCCTTATGTTTTCGGTTTTATGATTTAGGCATCTGGGAATTTTTGCTACTGATACTACCACTGCTGTTACCATTTATACAGCATTATTGTCATATTTTTTTTTTGCTTTCCGTTTTCGTGTTTTTTTATACCGTGTTATGAGTAGTCTTTTATGTTTGTCAACGTTGTGCTGTTTTCCCTTTGATGTTTTTTGTACAAAAGACACAATAAAATAAAATAACAAGCCTAGGTAGTATATGTATGCGAGAGGATACACCATCATCGTGTTTTTCTCAATATTTATTACATTTTCTTTCGTTTATTAAACTTTTTATTTTATTTTTTTGCGCTCTGTACCTTCTACTGCTATTTTACCAAA
This sequence comes from Ptychoptera contaminata, assembly GCA_963942525.1. NCBI lineage: Eukaryota > Metazoa > Arthropoda > Insecta > Diptera > Ptychopteridae > Ptychoptera > Ptychoptera contaminata. Next base: position 34,444,074 of record OZ012638.1, on the reverse strand, counting down.
AAAGAAAAAAAAATCTATAAAAACGAATCTGGCATCTGATAATAAAAAGCTCAAAAGCAAAGAATCAAATAATAAAAAAAAATAAAATCAATTTTGAATAATGTTTAATGAAAATATTTTTATACTTTTATCGTTATTCATCAGGAAACTATTTACGAAATTTGAATGCAATAAAAAAAAATCAGTGGGTGTGGGTGGTAGATGAACTAGGTGAACTTTCCGTTTGTTATTTTCGATTTTTCGTTTTGCTAGAAATTTATATATTTTTTTCTTTGCATTAAAAGCAGAAAATTATCCTTTCAAAGTTCTGCCGCTTGTCCTTGTATGTTAGCCCGAGTAGCCAGATTTATTATTATTATTTTTTTTACTCACAGAAAATAAATGAATGAATTTAAAAAAACAAAAAATAAATAAAAAACTCTCGTAAAAATCTATTGAATTTTATTTTCAACAGGTAGGTGAAATGTTAAAGGGGTTTTATGCAACATTTTGTCGTTGTTGTTGATTTTTGCTGTTCTAACAGGTAGCAAAACACATATAAGTAGTAACGGGAGAACAACACCTATTACCATTATAATAGTGAAAGAAAACAGAATAAAAAAACTTTTTAAATCAAACATTAATGCACATAATAATGTCGTCCGGTAACAATACCATCTAGTTTAAACCTTTAATACAATTCACTGTATACATTTTCATAGTGCGACAATATAAAACTACAAGCAACAACCATCCGACACATCATATATGCAAGCAATGCTTAACTTTTTAACATAGATTTTTTGTATTTTTAAAATTTTTATTCTTTGTTACCTTTTATTATCGACAAAAAAATTATTTTTTTCGATTTTTATCAAAAAAAAAAAAAAATAATAATAATAAAAGCTTTGCACATTTTTCTACTGTTCAAATTCTAAAATAGGATCACCTAGAGAAGGTGTTAACATACATTAAAAAATATAAAATTCCATTGCATAAAGTGAATTTATTAAAAGAAAATAGCATAATAAATACTGATTTCGGATAACAAAAACGAAAAACTTAATGCATTTTTTTTCCCGACTTTTGTGTTGGAAAACCAATAATTAAAGCTGAATAAAAACAGAAAAGTAACTCAACTAATTAAAAATATTTTTTAAATATAAAAGATTATAGTAAACGAAGAGTGTTTAGAAATAGGACAATCAAAAAAGGTTAAAGAAATGAACAATAATTCTAAATAGAACGCAGAAAAAAAAGGAAATAAATTCATGGTAGATATGTCGTCCAATTTGTCAAAAACTCGGATCAAAAACTTCACACAGAAAAAAATGGCATCGTCAAGTTACCAAAAACAAAAATAAACGAAGGAAAGAAAAACCATAAGAAGAAAACTAATAATAAACTATATCCCATTCGTCAAGATGTTATGTTTATAACGAAAACAGCTCGCATCGTCTACTCTGCTAATAAACGCAAGAAAACATAAAACCAACAACAAAGTTACATCATCTTATTTCGACGGTTAGATGTTTGTACGATGTTGCTCTGTGTTTCAGTATTTTGTGTATTTGGCTCACTAATCATGAACGATGATGGTGATATGTTGTCCGCTTTGTCGATGTCACTGGCCCCCAATTGTCACTCATGCATTCATTTTTTGTTTAAGCAAAAAAAAAAAAAGACTCAACGCACTGTTTGATATCTCATCATTCCAGTGTGTCCATACCATACCATACGTGCCTCAAATTGTTACAGCGCAAAATAAAATCCCCTAAATAAAAATCATTTTATTATCTAGGTGTAATTTTACGCTTTTTTTCATTTTGCATTCACCTTCTATTCACTTGAGACTCACTGTCGATGGTCACCCGGGTGATGATTCTTTTCTATTTATTTTTTTTCCAATCTCTACACTATATAAAAATATAATATTTGAGCTTAAAATTAATACATTATACATACGATAGCTTTACAAGGAGTCGCGCTACATAAGGATGGGTGTTCAATTAACAAAAAAAAAGTCTAAAACTATTGATTTCTTGATCCATATCAGATTGACCTGTAAAATTGAAAAATGTTGAAACAGAAAAAAAACAACAAAAATCTTTCGATAAAGATTCTTTTTATCCTTATAATTTTCAACTCTTATAATGATTGTTCAATTCGTTGTTGTTTTTACTCACAAGAATAAAGAAATCAAAGCAGCAAAACGAAATGAAATAATATCGACCTGATGCCAAAATGCCTCCAGTTATTATTTTCGTAACGTGATTACTGATTAGAAATGAACAAAAATAAAAAAACCAAAGCAAATATCGTACCGACGACTTACTTAAAGTAATTTCCAGTTTATCAAAAAAAAAAAAAAGCCAAAATGAGTAGCAAAAAATCAACTGAATTGAATTTTTTCTTCATTTTTGCTTTTTTATTCAGCAAAAGTGAGATAAAACCGGAACAAGGCAATGTCTTTTTAATAATAATAAAGATGAATTTCTGTGGATGGTTTTTGTTATTATTATTATTATTTAATTTATATAATTCAGCTAGCGTAAGGATAATAACAATACATTTATGATAAATGTAAAGATTATTAGAAAAAAACTTCTTTTTTTCTTGGCATTTTGTTTCCATTTTTGCTGGTAACAAAATTTCGAATCAAAAGAGAAACAGAAATTTCTGTTCTTTCTGTCTTTAAAGTAATACAAAGAGCTCAGTTGTTAGTAAAATACACAAACATTTAATAAATTCAATTCACGTGAGAGACAATTTTTTAATTATATATAATAATAATAATAGTTAGATAAAAGGGAGAAAATAAATAGCATTAATACTTCTTAATAACGTAAATAGTTTACTAAGTGAGAAATACTAATTAAAGAAAAAAGTATTTTATTTGAGAAAAGAAAGAAAGAAAGCTCATCTAGAATTATTATTTTGATTTTAAAATGTATTTATTTTTAAAATTGAAAAATATATACAAAACAAAATAAGAAACCATATTAATTGTGCCATAAAAGTATATATAATTAAAAAACAAAAATTATTATTATTATTATTAAGAAGCAAATTTCAGCCATAAATGTATAAACAAAGCAAAGCAAGGCAACACAAATAAAAAAAATCTACTTTCTGTGCTTTTTTTCTTGTTGTTTTTTTCCTCTTGATATTCAAATTTTTCTTTTGTCAAAAGTAAAATAACAACATTCAATTATCAACAAACAAATAAATAAAGTAAAGAAAGCAAAACAAAAAAAAAATCCACATCGCGAACAAACATTAAATACAAAAATTATTTGCAAAAAAAAAAAAAAACAAGAAAAGATGAATCAAAAAATGTAATTTTTTTTACTGTTCCTTCTATAGCTTTTATTTTTAACAAATAAAATAATATAAAAAAAAAAAATTAAATACAATTTCTACCTTTATTTGTAGAAAAATTGTTGTTTTTTTTTTATTCACAAATAAACATAAAGGTGAAGCATTACGATAGCAGCAGCTACAGCAACAATAACAAGAAAAAGACGAAGAAAATAAAATAAAAATAAAATAAAGAAAACGAAACAAATAAGGGATCTTCTGTTTGAGAAATAAAAATTAAAGAAAAGAACGCAAAAAAAATAAAATCACCAAGAAAGCGCACATAAAGATCTCTAACCCAAGTAAACATGACATCACAAAACAAAAAAATAATAGAAATAAAAATAATAATAATAAATTAGTGGAGTGAATGTGATGTTAGAGAATCAACAACAGTTTAAAAAATATAAAATAAAAATAATAATAAGGAGAAATATCAGTAAAACAGCAACAAAGACAAATACTCCTTGGAGGAATGTATCCATATTTTTCTTCATCGTGGTTGTTATTGCTCAGCTTAAAACGATACGGTTACTTTTTTTTTATTATTTTCGCTTTGCTTTGCCATTTTTGTTTTATTTTTTTTTTTCATCCTATTTATTTTCTTTAAATCTTGACAAATTAAATTTAAATCTTCAACTTTGTATATATATTTTTCTCTGCTTTCTTTTTTTTATATATAATAAACTGACTAAAATTGTTTCCTACACCGACTACTGTTATATGTGTCTAAGACACACCAAAGCTAGAGCTTTATTATCATTTATTTTTCATGCTTTTGTTTAATAAAATAATTTATTTCTTTATATATGTATATATGATTGTTATTTTGCTAACCAAAAATTATATCGTTTTGCTCATTCTCAAACCGAAATACACAAATAAAAATAAAAACAATTTATTTGCAAAAAAAGCTCAAAGATTTGCTTTTAAAACAAAACACAAATACAAGAAAAAAAAATTACCTTAACCAATGCCTCTTAGTCACGACGGTATGACAACAAATTGCATCATATTGATCAGCTACCCAGACAACAAGTATTATATAAAATGCGGTTGTTGTATCATTAAAAAATTCCGACATAATCGCTTCCATACCTGTAAAAAATACAGAAAATTTTTTATATTTGAATTAATTTTAGTTAATTTAATTTAATTAATTTATTTATTAATGTATGAACAGCCTTATTTAGGTGCTTTTTCAAGTAAAAGCTTAAAGCTTTCTATAATACTTATATATACTTTGTACAGTTTTTTTCATTTCTTTCAACAATAATAATTCATGAATTAATAGAATTTTATTTATGCATTAAAGACAAGAAAATATACCAACACAGTAGTAGACTCTTAGTGGTAAAAAGACATAGAGAAGTTTGTTGCAAGGTGGTAAAAGTAAACAAACTGTACATAACAACAACCTTTTAATTGGATCAACCACTATGTTATTATTATTATTATTATTATACACTAACGTCGACTACTTAAATTAAAAAATAAATAGTATCCAGCAGCAAGTCAGTAAGACACATAATAAGTTTAATTGCAAACATATGTTTCTTAGTTAAGCCAAAGTGCATAGAAGTGCACAGCAGGTGAATTTTTTCTTTTTAATTTTAATTTTATCATCAATTTAATTTATATACATTCGCATTAAGTTTTATTTCTTTTGTACAATCCACAGCAATGTAGAAAAGTGTCAATGTTCATGAACGAGAAAAAACTCTATAATTTACTTTGTGAAAATTAAATCACAGTAAAACTTGATTAAAGATTTATTAATAAAAATCTTATTATAATAATTATTACATTGTCTATGCTATGCCTATATTTGTTAAGGAGATGGCATCATCATAGATGATCTGATCACACAGATGATATATATATATATATATATATATTTCTGATTTATTATTATTTTCATTTTTTTTTACACCAAACAGTAATAAAAATAATAAAGATAAATAAATAGATTAAGACTACATGACAGCAAGCTCGGCTAAGCTGAATCATTTGTCAGATGAGAGCAAACAATACAAAAGAAAAAAGAAAACACTAATACCAGGCGTCTCCATCGAACAAAATAAAAACTAAGTGGATTTTGATTACAAACTATAAATAAATTTGATTAGAGATCATTTTATTTTCATTATTTTCTGATAAACATAAAGAAAAAAGGATATTAAAAATGAAATTATATAAAAATAATAATTATTATTATTATTATTCGTTTGGTAATAAAATAAAAAATCAATAATAAAATACAAGAAAATAATTTGAATTCAAGTATAAAAAACAACAAAAAAAAAAAAACTTTTATTATGAATTAAGAAAATTATTCTCTAATCATAATTAACAATAATCGATTATGACATATGGATGGTCAATACCATAAGTATATAAATACACATAATAAAAGGGAATAAAATGTATACTTGGTTATAATATTTACTCATCTATTAAGCATTAATACAGTACTGTCTCGATTAAATATTACATATATGTTATAATTAAAATAATTTATTATGAAATTAAATCACTGGCAATGACTGTATTCAAGATCTTATTCTCAAGAAAATACATTAATGAATTTAAATCAATAATAAAACCACAAATCACACATTGATTTGTTCAATTTCATTAAGTAGAATAATAATAATAACAAAATAAAATCATTTCATCTTTATTATCAATAAACAAAATGTCTGAATTGAAAATGTTAAATAATAGAAATAACAGAGAAATAGTACTTGAATTTAAGTTGATATATAATAGTTACAGAATAATAATAATAATAATAATACTAACAATATTATATAGAAAAGTACCAATTTCTAAGCAAAGATACAAATCATAAGATAGATACTGATTGAAATTAACCCCATATTATTATTATTATTATTATCAATAGTAAAATAGTATAAGTATCAAAATAATAACAACAAACGATAAACTAAATTAAACTTAACTAACAAAAATAGAAGATGAAAAAAAAATAGCATCCATAGTCACATCTCATCTAATTAGATTGATTGAGTGGGTGAGAGAATAGGCGTAAAATATTATTACCGGCCTATATATATATAAATTTATATTTACTCATCTCTTTACCATTTACATTTACCAACAAGTGGAAAATATAAACATGATTTTAGTTTTTGTATTTTGTTGGTTGAGGGTGGATGACAATCAACCAAACCACCAATAAATTTCTACTAAACCAACAGACACAAAAACTCATAAATATTATTTTTATTTTTTTCTTTCTTTTTTGATTAAATTTGAACAATTTAGTGTTCAATGATGACGATGATAATATTCTGTACATAATGTAGGCTATATAAATACACTTAAAAACAGCAAAAAAAAGAATTAATCATACAGCATTTTAGGTGTTTCATTTTAATTTATTTAATTTAAAGAATAAAAGCAAAAAAATATTATCAATCAATTCAATTAATAAAAACGAGCTTTAAAATAAGCAGCTTATTAACGATTTACACAACATATAATAAGCAAAGAACTTTAATAAAGAAAAATCAACTGAGAACTTCTAACCAACCCACAATCAAACCAAAATTACTATTACCATATAGTTAAGGTTACATATTAGACATTCAAGATTAGATATTACCATATAAGACACAAGAGTATCGTATGAAATTAGATCTAGATTTATATAATTTAACCATAAATATGATATAAGAAATTCTATTCATGTTTTTATGTTAAAAATAAAGTAACATAAAAATCACGTAACGAAAACTATAAAGCAGTTTTTTTATCGTTACTCAAGTACAGAAAAAAAATAAAAAACAAAGAAGTAAATTTCACACAATATAAAATAACAGAAAAATATATCTCTTATGTGTGTAATCCAAGAATGAACTATCGTACATTTCGTTTACAAAAAATTGCAGCAGAAACAAAGAGGAGAAAAGAAAATCAATTAATAGAGCCAAGTGAATACGAGGACAAAAGTGTAAAATTATAGAAAAAAATGGGTGCGGAAAAACACTGTATATTATTCTGACCGAAATCAACAAAACAAGTAATTACATTCAATTAAATTTTATTAATATAATTATTGAGAATAAATATATATATATATATATATATATATATATATTTTAATGATTAAAGAGTTTTTTCTACATTTGACACTTTACTACCAGCCCACAAATTAATAAAATAACAAAGCAACAGCAAACTGGTTAACAAACGACATAATTAACAAACAAGTGGTTGGTGGGTTTATATTTTACGAAAAAAATAATAAAAATAAATAAAACACACTGGCCGCGCTCTGCTGTTTAATTATTTTTCTCGGTAAAAAAAAAAAATTCCTCCATTTAAATTAAAAGCTCAAAAAGAAAATTTCCATTTTTAATAATAATTCATTGAAAAGCATTAAATGATTTTATTTTACTTAATATAAAAAAAAAAAAAATAAATAATAATAAAAATACCAAAATATACAAAACAATTATTATTGATTTAGTTAAAAGCAATAATATTCCTATGTAAATAGAGAATAAATAATAATTTTATTTTTTATTCAGAACGATATTATTGCACAACACACACAGTGTATATTATAGCGAGAAAAAAATGAAATAAAAAAATTAATTGTGAAACTAAGAGAAGAGAAATGGTTATTTTGTGTTAGAAAACAATAACTTAAAAAAAAAAATGAAGAAATATTATTAATAAACAAACAAACAGCAGCAAAATATACAAAACCTATAAATAATAAAAACACTAAGTTGCAATTTAATATAAATTTATCGAAATCAATATACAACGAACAAACAGAAAAAAAAAAAACAGCAACACAACTCCTCTCTTATCCTGAAGCAATTTTCTGTCTGCTGTTTGGTTTATGGAATTTTTCATTTCTCTTCTTTTTTTTTTTTGCAATACATTTATAGAGATCTGCACGTTCCTAGTTTAATTTTTATTTGTGTTTTTTGTCCACACAGTTCAAATTCCAAAAAAAAAATATAAAAACAAATCAAGAATCAAATAACACAATTGTTTATTTTTATTCTTGTTATTGTACAATAGAGGACGATGTAGAAGTAACAACCAGTAACAATAACAACAACGAAAACGACAAAGATATAACCCAAAAACTAAACTAAAGTATAGAAAAATGTTAAAGACGAGTATTATGTTAGTTATTAAAGGTTTTTTTTTTTTTGAGATGGTTCCGTTGTTACTGTTGTTTAGTATATATATTACGAAGTTTCTACAATTATTTGTTTATTTATTTTGTTTGACGATTACACGATTGACTTGTTGATAATATTGGGTGAAAGTAACAAAAATAACAAAGGCGTGTCTATTACAATCATAATAATTATATTTATTGAATATACACAAAAAAAAAAGTATGCTAAAAACAAACACATAAACATTATTCCAAAGTAAAAAAATGATATTTTTTCGGATACCTATCTAACTAACGATTGATAAAAAATATACAAAATAATATTAATAATTACACCACCTACCACCTTGTTTTCTTAAAAAAAAATCAATTTTTATTACACAAAAATAAAATTACAGCATAAAAAACGCATAAAGACACACCAATCATCTATAAAGACAAAAATTAAATCATAAAAAACCAAGCAAAATATTTATGTAAGAATTTTGTTTATAAAATTTTTTTGCGGTTATTTGAGTCTGAACGACCAACAGCATATGTGGTTATTTTTCGTTAAAACAAAATTAACTCCTTTGGGATGATAGCATTAAAAAAAATCACAAAACCCGGAAAAAACCACTAAGAAGTAAAATAATAAAAAAAACACCCTTCGGTGTCAACAAGTTGCTTATCCAGTACAAAAACCAAAGAATTTCTCTTCGATAAATAAATGTCAAAGTTGCAAGTTGTAATATTATTTTCTTTAAATTAAAAATAACTATATATCCATCTCTAGAAATCACTACAAATCATTGTATTTAATTAAATATAATGTATTGTAATGTTACACACAAAATTACATAACATAAATGTAACATTATCTAATGATGACACCCATATGACTATGACAAATCACACAGTTAAAGTATCAAATAGAAAATTTCTCTTTATAGAACAAGAAGACGACAACGACAACGACGACGATACACAAAAAAGACAAAAATTTATTGAAAAGAACTGAAACCGTTCAAAGCAACTCATATTATAATTTATTGTGTGCATATTTGGTTTGTATAAATTGAGTAGAAAAAAATCGAATTAAATCAACAACAGAACGAAAAATTGTAAGGGGTTGTGCTGCTGTAACGATTATACTGTCTTTTCTATGAGAAGAAACAAAATGAATAAATTTATTCCTATCAAATATTTCATGAAAATTAGTTAAAATAATAATTAAATGATTGGATGATGATGATGATGACAACATTTTAAAATATTTAACTTTTGTATTTATTTCTATAATAAAATATGTTTTAAAAAAGAAAGAAAATATAAACGACAAACATTTGTATGTTGATTTATATTTGATATGTAAAAAAATTAATGTAAATATATATTTTAAACGGCAAAGAGGAGATCATACAACATATATTTGATAAATAATTTATATGGAATATGATCATAAGAAATACTTAAATAAAAGAAACATCAAACACATGTATATAAGAGGTAAAGTAATATCATATCTCTAGTGACTCAATTATATCACATTTAAATAATAATTCGATATTTTATTGTGCGTATTGTTATATTTACATAAAATATATTATTTACAAGAAATACAGAAAAAATAAAACCAAAAAAAGAAAAACAGTAATAACAGTTCAAAATAATTAATAATAAATGAGTTTAAAATTAATTATAAATTATATAAAAATGAATAAATAATTAAAATTGTTTCGTTTGTTCTTTTTTAAAAGAAAACGTAACAAAAATGTATTTTTAATACAACAGCTATGGTGAAATCAATAAAAATAAAACTCTTCTACCATCATCATCATCATCATCATTATCACAGAAAACAGCAACAGAGTTCATTTTAAAAATTCTTCTTACTTTCTATCAAAGATAACAATTTTTCTACAATACTTTGTAATAGATTATAGATACAAGAAATTAACTTAATCTAATCCCAATTAAGAATTTATTTCTGATTTTATTTTTAATGGGTACTTTCGAGTTTTGAGGAAATTTTTTCTCCTTTTTTATTATGTATTTTTTTTTTTTTATTCTGTGTAAATAAAAACCGAATAAGTGTCTCATCGTATCTCGCACGTAATCAGATATAATAAATCTTATGACCTTTTTTTCATATTTTTTTATAATAGCTCATACCATTCCTTAAACTTTCTTTGTATATAATACAACTTAATAATATTATTATTATTATGATTATTATTATTATTTTTATTCAACCCAATGTTGACACCCTAAACCATAATTCCAAAAACATAATGTTACCTCACTGTGTAATACATTATTTCAACATCATTCATATATGAAATTTCACACTAATTTTATTACACCATCCATGTATAATAAATTAACAGAGTATTTCATATTTTTTCATGAGAGTATGCGTAGTAATATTATTATTATAATATGCGGTCCAACCAAAGAATGCCGCCAATGCTATGATGATAATAACACTGTGACTGCGACTGTGACACTGACACCCTTCAATTTAACAGCAATGTACACGATACTTTGCTATCTTGGCTGCCTTAAAACAAAGTCATTAAAATCCAGTAAAAAAAATGTTATTTACTCCCAAAAATAAAAAAAAAAAAAACAACCGGAAGGAAATATTAAAGGAAATAAAAAAAAAATATGTTTAAGGGAAAAATTTTATTCAAGATGCATTTACAACACTTTATTGCCGACATTACTACTTCGATAATAATGGTTTTTCAAAATAATTAACAATAAAAAAATAAATAAGAAAAAGGATACAAACTGGGGTGATTCTTATCAATATAAAAATCCAATACATTGACCATTAATCAAGATGATTTAGTCATTTATTTATGAATAATTTCAACGGTAGCGTGATAAACCAAGAAAGTAAACAAGTGACGGTAATAATAGAAACACGCGAAAATATGCGGATAAATAATATTTCAAAACCAATAAAAGTGTTCAGCAATGGTTAGCCACTATCCTGTGAATCGTGTCACTGCATATTATTAACCAAATTAAAACAAAAAAAAGTAAAATTAAAATTAATAAATAAAAACACGGATTATTGAGGAAAACGTTTAAAAATATTTAAATAACATTTTTTTTATGTCTTAACAGCAGAGCAATCGAAACAAAAAAAGGGGTAAACAATAAAATTTTCTCACAAAGCTTTTAAAATTAAAAATTTTATTACGTTGTTAATAAAGTAAGAAAAAATAAAATAAATTTTTTTTTTATATACATAAATGCTTTAGCAGCACCAGAGTAACAACATTAAATTTATTTTCTTCTTTTAAATTTTCTTTACCAAACAAATAAGCCACTAACAACAACAGCAAACAAGTCAAAAATGATGTTCATTGCTGTTGTTGTTGTTATTACTATAAAGCAGCTTTTACTTTTACTTTGCTTATACACATTCTTCTTTATAATTTTTCTATTTGTTTATATTCTTCTCTACTTTTATGAATAAAATTCAACAAACCATTTCATCCGCAAATAATGAAATCACCAACGTACAAACAGAGCACAGTACAAAAACGGTACAAAGTACACAAAACAAATTTATTATCAAAAAAAACAGAAAAGAAATGAAAAAGATATTCATAATTTTTTTTTTAACTTTGTTTTGTTATGCTGATTAAGGCGAATAAAGTATAAATTCAATTGATGCTGCCCAAAACGATTTGTTCAACATAATTTTACAAACACAAGCAACAAAAGCTTCTTTTACAATTAAAGGCAAAGGGAATTAAACTGTTTTATAAAATTAACAACAAGAGTAATAAAACGTGAAAAAAATCTCTACATAAATAGAAAGCACCTGGTTTAATTCAGCAAAACAAGTCAAATCTATTAAGAAACATCATCGTTACAACGATGGAGAGGTTAATAAAAAAAAAAAACACACAACCCTTTTGTATAAACTCTTAAAGATATTTCACTTTATTCAAAAAGAACGTACTGATTTGTGTGCACAAGTCAATGTGTACATAGAAGGAATCATAAAACAAAGCCAAAAAAAAAAAATTGTTTGCTTTAGCAACAAAAAAAAATAGCATGAGATTTTTCTTATCACCACCCACCCAAAATAGAAAAATAATAATAAAACGACCACTGCTTACAAAGCCACAACGAAATTTACACAATTTTGATTGACGGATCTATAGATATTTCATACTCTATACGCAGATAATAACTCATCTGCGTTTAAGCAAACAGAGCAAAAAATCACAGAAGCAAAAAACATAAAACTCCCCACGTAACAGAGTATAAATCATTTTTGTATTAAACAGAAAAAAAAGAAGAAAATGTAAAACTTTTTTTTTTACGCTCTGCTCAACCGTTGATTTGTTTATGTATCTTTTTTTTCACCAACATATAACACACTTTTCTGCTTTAACTTTTATTACGATGAAAAAAAAAAGAAGAAAAACAACGTATAATGTTAAAAATGAACAAGAAATATAAATATAATAATCGCGGTGATATCTCAACATAACGACAATGACAACCATCATAACTTATCGACAAGAATGATGATACTATGATGATCGAAGGCAATACACAGAGTAACATTACTAAAACAACAAAGAAAATTCAAGCAAAGAAATCATAAACTAAATAAAAAGAAAATCAAATGATTGCTTACCACCTGATGAATAATGTGACAAACAATAACGACAAATCATGTTATCGATGTTATTTTGTGGTAAAAAAAATATATATCAAAGGAAAAAAAAACAACCCAACGACAATTGATAGGGTGGCAAAAAAAAAGTATTTGATTCTCTGCCTTTTAAATTCCCATAAAAACCTTCAGATAAACTTTTCTTTCTACGATATACTGGCTGGCGTTGAATTTATTTAAAATTATAATTATATTCGTAAAGGTATTAACATTAAGGATAAAAATAAAAAAAAAACCACCCTGTAGAGACATCACTTTTACCAAGTCAATTAAAGTTTACAAGATAATTTTGTAACCCTCAATAGACTTTATAACGAAATATATATAATACTAGCTGGTGTTACCCGGCTTCGCACGGCAATAAAATAAAGTTTTGAATATAATGAAACCCCGTTTATGCTAATTTTTAAAGTCCCGACAATATTTAGTTTTTATATTTAATTAAAACCTCCGATTTGCCTTTTCCCATTAAAAATAAACATAAAGTAATAAATTCCATAACCTTTTGACGCATTGTTAATGCAATTCAAAATTCTATTTCAGGGATGAAAATAAAGTTTTTATCAGAGAGCCTATATTTTGTTTTACGTATATGTTCACTTTCTAAAAGCCTATTTTTAAAAAATCAAAGCTTTTATAACACTTAATAGAAGAAAATAATAATTCTTTTTCGTTTATATGCGACTTTGAAGTTATGCCGATTTTTCTATACGACTTTTTAATATGATATTTTGTGTGGGAATTCCCGTTGAATATTGCTTGTATGCATTTTTTGTTGGGAATCTCTCTTTTATATGATTAGTAATGAAATAAAAACTAATTTTAAGGTATTGGTTGGATTCTTTTTAACTTCGATTCTATTTCACTTTACATATCTATTCGATTGTTCTCACTATTAAAAGGGTTTTCAATATTTTTCACTTACATATACGCCGATCGCAATCGGATTTGGCATATTTTACGTATATTTTCTTTTAACCGAAAAAATTGTTACCTACCGATTTTTTACATATATAAATTTTTATGACCGTTTGTTATAAAAGATAAAATTTTTTTGTTTACCCATTTAAGGGGAAATATTTTTTTTTAATTACGTGCTGAACTGCAGAATATAAGTGTGAGAGAAAAATTGAGAATTATTTCACTTTGAGTTTTTCTATTTGTTTTTAAAATTGGTTTTACCTAATTTATTTTAAAATAAAAGTAAAAGTATCGTTCATTAGTGCTTGTGAATTAATTAGTAAATAAAGTGAATTTATGAATCAATTTAAAAAAAAGTTTAATGTTAAAATAATTAGAAGATTAGTTTTATTATTTTTTTATTAAAATTGTTTTATTAAATAGAAATAGTAACTAATTTTATTAGTGTAATTATTAAATAATATTCATTCATATGAATCATTCAAACAAAGAGAATTTCTAGTGATAGGTATGTATGCATATGTGTTATTATATTTTTGTTAAAAAATGTAATAAATTTTTAATTTTAGGATCTGGTATAAAAAATGGCATAAACGATATAAATAAAATAAAAACGATATAAATATAACGATAAACGGTATAAAGGTATTTTAATAGTACTTTTTCAAAATAGAAAATGAAGAGAGTGAGTTGGAATTATTATAAAATAGTTTAGTCTCTTCCCCCTCTACCTAAATAGTGTCAATTTTTACCACCTCTACAAAATGTTACAGAAACACACGAAAAAATCGGACTTTACTTTATATATTAGATACTAACTAACTGACTGACTGAGTTTTCATCATAAGGTTTTTTTTTATTTTCCTATTTGATTTTATAATCATTAAACAAGCATCAAGTGTATCAAGCACGAAAAATAAAAAATAAAATAAAAATCGCGTTAAATAGGATCAACACAAATCTGATATACCATGTTTTCAGCTATACTACCTGCGAAACGACGTACAGTACATTCCGTATTATGTTACAAGAAATTTTGCTTCATTTTTTTTTCATCTTAGTTTCTTATTTGTTTAATAAAATTATTTTTACCAATCAGACAGCGTACCTGTATGCTAGCGAATGCAAAAAAAAAAAAAAGGAAAAGCACACATACTTTTGACGGACACACTGTGCGCTGATAATTTGAATTTTTTACTCCTTATATCTAATCCAATGTGTATCTTTATAAATGTTATTTGCATATTCAATGGAAGTTTAATAACAAATCTGTTGATATTACACATGATGGTAACATAGACACCTGCCACCACCCACCCACATTGAAAACAAATTATGTAAAAAATAAGCAAACATAGATGAGAAAATTATTAGCAACAAACAAAAAAAAAAAAATAAAACACCGGCGGAAAAAAGGTAGTTAATGTTTAAAAAAATAAAGCAACAGACACAGGTAGACAATAATAACATAAAATTATAGTTTCTTTAAATTTTAATTTCTGTATGCTATGCTAAAGAAAATAATTTAACATATTTTGTGCAATAGAAAAGTTTAAAGTTTTGTGTTTTTAAAGCACGCAATATAGCTAAACTTTAAGAAAAATATATTATAGTACTTTTAAACCGACATACTCATTATTTTAAGCAGCATAAATATAATTTATGCAACCAAAAACAGAGCAATTCACTCATCACAAGTACAAATAACAGTCTTTTATATTCCACATAAAGAAAACAATCCTTTTTTCCAGTTATTTCCATCTGTTAACATCCATCTCTTAAAAAACATATTTCACAAAATTAAAAAACAAATAACCTAGAGTAAAAAATAATTTTGGTAAAATTATAACCAGTCAACTAGTAGAAATAAGCCCAAAAAAAATAGGACAATGAATAAACATTTTGTCAACAAATATTCAACTAACCAGGTTAAAAAATATTGCAAAATCTCTTGGTTAAGAAAAAATTATTTATTTTCTCTAGAAAATTATATTCGTTGAGCAGAAGTGATTTCGCTGCTAAAAAAACGCACAGTGGTTACACAACATTATGCATACAACAGTTACAACCGCAACAATATTTAAATCTTAGCAACAACATTTAGATAGATTATTATATTATGGCTGATATTATATATATAAATAAATTGTTTAAAGCACACCCAAAGTGCGTAAATATGTTACAACAAGAAGCGAAAAAACCATCACCATTGAAACAATCTTCTATTGAGAAAATCATTTTTACTTTGAAGTATTTCCACCATCAACAACAGCAACAACGATAGAAATAAACAACTTTAACGTAACAACAAGAATCAAAACGGCAACAGCAGCCGGCTAACAACCACCAACATTGGTGATGGATGGTATAAATATTATAATGATAGCAGAGAAGCAAACAGTGTAGTGGCACACAACAACACAGTACAAGTTAAAAATAAAAGCATTATCTAAGGATTATATTTTGAGTGCTCTGTGTACTACTTCGTCGTACCGATTTTTATGTGTTAAAAAAACCTCCACCGAATATTCTCCGTTTGTTTTTGTATGTCTAAATTTTCAACGCATACCGAAAAATATATGACAAAAAAAGTAAAACAACAAATAAACAAGGAAAACAGCGAGCCCCAATTTTTGTATTGTACACATGACTGGGTATGTGTCATTTAACGAATTTCAGGTATAAATATGTTGCCAAAAATATAAAAATCATTTTCCTGTTTAATGGCTTGTTTTTTCTGTTTAAGGCAGAAAAGATACCAACTAGGTATTTATACGCGTAGCAAAAAGAAAAAAATCGCGGTTGACAGAAAAATCGCAAAAAAAAAAGCAAGGTGAAAAAAAAATAAAATTATTAAAAACGTGACAAATTTTCATCCCTTAGTTAAGCTGTCGCTAGTTTACTTCCTTATCTAGTAGACAAATTAATTTTTCTTTTTTTGCTACTGGTATTCGTTTAAGAAAATAATTTTTTCTTCTTTCTATTTTTGCTATCATTATCAAGGATCGATTCTAAGAAAAGAACCCACCCACCCATAGTAAAATTAAAATCTAAGACTGTGGCTGTTGTTTTTCTCGAAGAAAAAAAAATTGTGATTAAAAAACACAAGGTAAAAATCATAACAGAGAAAGAAAAAAAATAAATACAAAATCAACAAAGATAATGCTAAAATTGCAAGTGGAAAAGGCAATAGCAAAGTATGTACCAATACTCCACGTACACCACACATATTTTTTTCTTTTGCTGCTTGCTCTTCTCGATTTATCATTAAAAATAAAAATTATTATTCTTCATTTTCTCATTCATCTTATAAACAAGATTCAAAAAAGTAATCTTGATGGAAATTTATCTCACTTGTGATATCTTTCGACAGATAAAAATTTACTTCGTATTTTTATTTAATTTTTTTGTGCTTTTTCAAGCAGCAACATTCATAACCAACAGCGACGTACCATTCACGCAATAAAGTTTAGTCGAAAAGAAAATGAATAAACAACAAGATAACACAGTCTATGTTCCAAAGATGCTTCTCAAACACTAAAGTTCTATAGAAGGCAAAAACACGACAAAACAAAAAAAGAAAATCTTAGTTTGTCCGTTTGGCGTTTAAAAAAAAGTTCATAAGGTAACATTTGAAGACAGCAGAAAAAAAAGCACACGATGATTTACAAAAAGAAAATAAAAGTTTACAAAACAGCATAAAAATGCGAAGAAACAACGTAGCATCAGCAGCAACGTAGAATGGGTGACTAGCACTGTATTCTTGAGCATAAACTACCTTTCCATTACCACCATTTTAGTCGGTTTAGAACGTTTCAAACAAATCTTTTCTTTTTTCTTTTGCTTTTTTTTTGTTAAAAAACAAGTCACTGCCAATTATGACTAAGATTTGATGAAGCAGAATTAAAAATTTTATACGAAAGCAATACACAACAACAAGCAGTTACCATCATTCATCAGACTTATTATTTTTATATTAAAAAGCACAGAAAAAAAAACCCCACTTTCCCGCGAATAGAAAAATAAAATTTTTCATCAGCACCATTGCAAACCAACAGAAAAAAAATTGATTATTTAATTTTTGAATACAAATTAGCAGCAAAAGAAGAATTTTTCCATTTTTTGCTGCTAAATTATTTCAAATTAAATGACTTTTGTAAAAAAAATAAATAAATTATTTAAGCAGCAGCAATTAGATACTAAAATTGTAATAAATTATTTCAAAGTCATTTTATAAATGACATATTAAATGCAAATTAAGAAATATATATTTGACGTTAAAATACCATCAAATTCACCTAAATTACAATTATATTAACAAACTCATTGACTGAATACACCGTCATTAAAATGGCAAAAACATGAAAATTACACAAAATCCAGTAAATCGTTGCAACTAAAACAGTAATAATAATAATAATAAAAATAATAAACAAAAAATCCAACCCAAAAACGTTAATAGAAATTCAGTAATACAATATAAATGAATAATTAAAACTAATCGTCTTTAAAAAAATAAAATTAAAATTTTAAATGTAAAATCATATTGTCAATAATAACTGCAATGAAACGCGACATGAGCAAAACAAAGCTACAGCAGAGTAAAATACACACAGCATATCACGTTTATTAGCAATAAAATCCCTAAACTATAAACTCTAAGTCCATAAAATTTTTTTATAATAAAATGCATTAAAATTAAATTAAATGAAATTTACAAAAAAAACTTTCTCATTTTACCATTCCTCCAAAAATAGCACATAAATACCGAATGCACATAATAACAAATAGAAACATTACATAATTTTTATTTAGTTAAATGTATAAATTTTAAATCAACATCATAATGATTAAATTAAGGAAAATAAATATATGAATTTTAGTTTTATTATAAAACATACACAACATACATAGTACATAAAAACAAAATGTTTTATCAGTTAAATCACGTGTTGTGAAATGTTTAAATAAAATTATTTTTTATTATTCTAATTATTAATAATAATATTATTATTATTATTATTATTGAAAATAATCGATAATTCACATTAATAGAAACAGTAATACGTAATACATAATAATAATAATAATAAATACCAACAGCAACAATATCAAATAATCACAACAGAAAGTTACATCATTTCTACACATTTTAATGTAATGCATTTAAAACAATACCAAAATATATGGGATTGGTGGTAATTTTCTACATAGTAGGGAATATATATATCCTTTAATTAAATTCATTATATTTCAAATGATTTTTTATGTTATTCAGGTGATTATTATTTGACTCATAGTCTACAATATAATTATTCCAAAGTAACAGAGTAAAACTACAGTGACAAAGCACAGAGTTCATGGTTCGATTCCACTAAAAAATAAAAATCATCTTAGAATAAAAAAACATAAATCTTTAATTAAAACCTTATACACTTGTTAATAAATTTCTAATAACAAATAAATTAATTAATTTAAGATGAATAAAGCCACAAAAAATAATCTATATAGTAATGTACGTGAGTGCGTGCATTGTAATTAGACGAGAACAATACGTTCATTATTGATGAATAAATATTTTTTTATTTATTTATTTCTAAATCCATACATGTCCTTGTGTAAATTTATTACAGATAAAGGTAAATGCATTGAATAACAACATAGTTTTCGGTTGTAATAAAATTCAAAAATGAAATTTCTAATTATTATTATGATTATTAAAGTAATAATATTAAAATTCAAAAAACATTTCAATACAAAAAGACATTTAAACAATAGAATTAGAATAATAATAATATTTAAAGAATAAATTAATACAGGTGATGAGTAGCAAATAATGTAGTGCAATAAAATATTTATTATAATTGTCTATCCAATATCAAGGATGCGGTGGGCCAACGACAAATTATATCAAATGTTAATTAGATAGGAAAAAAAATATTAAACTGATTTTACTCTAATTATTGTTGAAAAAAAAAAATAATAAAAATCTATAAAATTTTATTTTAAATAACATCAGCCAAAACCCAACCAACCAAATTGTAATCCAATTATTGTTGGAAAAATAATAGAAAAATCGGTCAAAACGATATAAATATATTAAAAGGATATAAATTCTGTTAATATGCAACAGAAATACAACAAATATATGCAGAAAAAAAATCAAATAAAAATCAGCCATCCACAACCACAATTTTATTATTTTTAAATTAACCCAGCAGGTACAGCTGATACCAGTGCTAATCAACAGTAGTGACGGTATATACTATTATAGAGATTCAATAGAGAAATAATGTTTTCGTTGTAATAGTGTAAAAACGTTAAATCGTTAACTGTTATATATATACCGTAGTAATTATTATGTGGGTGGGTAGTGATTGCGGCAGTGATTCTTGCAAACAAAAACGACTTTTTTTTTTTGATAGAAAATTACACAAATTGTTAGTAGTTGGTATTGCTATAAAATTATTTGTAGCAACTCCCAACCAAAAATGCATTTATTTTGTATTGTACTGTACTGTATTGTAGTATTATCTATCCAAAATAAATATTCTATTTAGTTAAATAACAACTTAAGCTCAAGTTTAGTTAAGCAAAGTAACAATATTTTATTTAACAAAATAAATTCATTAACTACTGCGAGACGACAAAACACTATATTATTATTAGCGAATCGTAAAGCAAAACAGTAAAGCAATAGATAACAAATTATATCATTTTAAATCCTTTAAAATTTATTATTATTATTATTACCTGTAGTTTTACACATTAAGCAATATTTACCTTTATAGAAAATATAAAATAAAATTTTTATTCATTAATTAATTAAATAATTAAAATAGAATATTTCTTTCTTACACAAAAATAAAAATAAATAAATAAATCAGAGTAATGTCTCTAAGCAACTTTTTACATAAGCAAAGTACAAAGTAAAAGCAACGATGAAACAACAACTACAAAAGTGTATTACTCTGACAGCTTTAACAGAAAATAAAGCTCCATCAACACAACAATAATATAATAACGGCGAAGACATAACTTTGACAATCATGACGACAACGACGACGACCGGTCTTACGATTACATTTGTTACCGTTTGTATGATTGTTATTATGTTGACGATACTATACTAGCAGAAGTTAATGTTAGTAGTTCTGGGGACACCTTTTTAAAAACATTTATTTACATTGTTGTCGTTATTTTTTTTTTATATGAATTTTTTACTTTTATAAATGCATTTATTACTGCAGTAGTTACATGTATGTATTATTATTATTATTATTTTTTCAATTTTATATATTTATTTTAATAACAATCAGATGACAACATAACAGCAATAACTACTTTACACTTAAAGGAGAAAAAAAAAAAAACGTAAAATAAAATAACGAATAAATCTTATGGATTATTAAATATTATTTATCATCTTTAATAAAAAATAAGGATTTTATTTTGTTATATTTTTAAAACGTGATTTCTATGCTACATATGTGCATGGATTTTTTATTTGTCTGCATTAACGATTAAAGAACTTTATTTTTATTCATCAGTTCTATTCAACAATAATATAGTCAGGATAGTATAGTAAATAAAATCTAAAAATAGTTAATATTTATATTATTTTAAATAGGAAAAATAGATAAATCAGAATCATGAGAATAAATCAAGACTTCATCAACTTATTACTTATGGAAAATTATAAGCAAAAACTGGACAGTAAATTTATAATCGGATTTATTATTATTTTATTTTAAAATACAATTATGAGGAGTTATTTTTTCTCATCGCGAATGGAAATTTATCTTGAATGTAAGAGGAAAAATTAAATAAAAAGAAAAAACACTTAAAGAGTTACTAAACAGAGTTACATTAACATAAAACATAAGACAAAATTACAATAATAAAATTATCTTACGCGTCAAAATGCGAGGAGCTCAGGTGATTCTATTTTTGATTAAACTTTATTTTCTTCTAACAAAGATTTTATTATTTTTATTCATTCAAGTGCTTTTAAACAATAACAACAACTAGAGTAACAAAGCGAAAAAAAATATTTGTTTATAATAAACAAACATAAAGTAAGAGCATAAAAATTTTTAAGAAAAACAAGTATTAAAAATGAAAAAAAAAAAATCTAATATGGCCAATAAATAAATACAAAAAAAAAATAAGAAAACAATTTAACATGCTTCGTTGCTGCATTAATCGAATATTGAAAATCAAAAATCATACAAAAGTAGACGAAAAAAGGAAAATTCAATCGTATTAAAGAAAAACAAATCAAACGCCCGACCGACCTCAAATCATATCTATTTTTTGTTATTATTTGTTGTTATTCAAGATCAGATAACTCTTGTTTAGAAAATTCTACCAATTCCATAATCATCAATGATTTTACAAGAGGAATATATATATACATATATACCAAAGAGAAAAAACAGACAACAAACAAGTTAAATTTTTAGGTACTTTACACCGATTAACGATTCACCTATTGAATGATCCTGCCTGCCCACTTCTGCACCCTCTATCACAATCTTTATATTTATAATATTATTGTTATTATTTATATGAGTTTAAATCTGTGAATATTTGGGGAACAAACAAATAAACAGAAATCTATAAATAATAATAATTCACAAAAATAATATTCCATTTTTTTGCTTTCTTAAAATTATTTTCCTTTTATTTATTTTCATCTTTTGCTTTTGTATTCGTTTTTCCTTTGCAACAATATTATCATCATCAATTTATGTTGTATGTATATCAATATCAATATTATTATTATTATGAAAAATAAAAAACATATGTAAACACGAAATAAGGTTGGTTGGATAAATTTCCTTTATTTTATTTTTTAAGTAACAAAATAGAAAAAGGAATATTTGTTGCGTTTTACTGTATATTATTATTATTATTATTCGTTTATTTATTTGCGTTGCGCATGTTTAAATAAATAAAATGATAGAAATTTTTATTTTATTTTTTTTATTACATAAACATCTTTTATAACGACATAAACGATAATAATAACGACGAAGACGACTATTTTTAACAAGAAACCAAACCAAAACCAAACATCACTTGTTTACTTTACTTTATTTTTTAGGTTTGAGGGCGACAACAGTGGGGTTATGACAAAAAGAAAAGTATTTTTATTGAAGAGAGAATTTACTAAGTACACACACACACACAACACACCGCAACAATAATCAAATCAAAAAATTTTATATTTGTTTATTTAGCAAAAAAAAAAAAGAAAAGGAGATGAATCCACCTTTTCTTGCGTTATTTCTTTTAAAATGATAATTTTTCAAGTACTTGAAGATGAAGAATCGAAAAATTTTTACTTTATTTTTCTTTTTGGGAAATTTTATTAAAATTCCTAGATATAAATAAGAAAAACTCAATTAAAATATAATGAAATAGTTGAAATAATTTTTTATTAAAATTAAGGCATAATTCAAGGCAATTGTAAAAAAATGTTTAAAGAAAGAGACTTCTTCTAGACTGCTTGTTGACCAAACCTTGTTGTTGTTCAAGTGAACATAGCTACCATTGTAGTCGACTATTATTAACAGTTTTTACTTTTTTAATGGAATCAAGTGACATGGTTACAAGTAACAACACAGTAACTTCTGTGTAAATAATTAAAAGCTTTTTCTCGGATGTTTTTGCGAAATAAAAATGCAAAAATAAAACAACTTTAGAAAAATAACTAAAGATAGCAAAAAAATTAATTTCAATAAAACTAACAATAAACGATTAGATTAACAAGAATCTACTATAAGTAAATATTTTCTTATCGAAATAAAAAAACAGCAAGGTAAAGGAGTATCATCATCCAGTAGCAGTAGGAGCAACAACAGTATGATAAATAATATTTTATCATCATATAATATAATATAGAAATAAATGAAAACAATTTCTGTATTCTGTTCGCTACAACTACACAAACAAATAAAAGATAAAGTGAAGAGATAAATACTTGGGAAAAAATAAAAACGAAAAAATTTGATGATTTCCGTTTATCATATAAAAGAAATGTATTTTCTTGATATTTTCATCAAAACCAAGGTAACCTTCTCGTCTATTATTGTCAAGCAAAAGGATACAGCAATATTTTTGTTTATTCGTTCGTTTATTAATAAAAATAATATTATATTAAAAACACTTAAATGTCATTCGTTTAACCAAAAGAAAAAAATAAAATAAAGGGATTACAAATAGATTCAAAACCACCGCAAAAAGGTGACAGTCAGTTTTATTATTGAAATAATTTTTTTTTTAATTATTTAAATGACGAGAAGAAAAAAAATATTATCAACCGCCTACAAGACAAAAAAAAAAGTAAAAACAACTGATTATTCCATATGTGCTTTGCGTGCGGTTGAGTTAAGTTAAAGTTAAGCAAAAAGAAAATAATAAGAAATTTCGAATATTTCCAGAAATCATTTCATTCATTCAAGAATCTTGTTTATTTTATTTTATTTTTTTTTTTGCCAATACTCTGTTGATGGTAGTGGTGCTTCACTTTAACATTTTTGTTAAATTGTTCGATGAGAACAAAAAAATAAAAAAACATATCGCTGTATATAAAAATAGATATTTATTTTATATTTTTCTGTTATAAAAGGAAATAATAATAACGCAACAAGCAAGTAAAAAACGATAAAGCAGCAATAATAAAGCAAGAGAAACCGAACAAAATAACAGAGTTCGATGGTAACAATGATGTAAACAAGATAATTGCATGTTCATCATCAATAATTCAGTTAAACAGAAATAAAAACACAGGTATATAGAAAATAAATATAAATAAAAAAAAAAAAAAAACAGGTATAAATACAAAAATAGCAAAAAGTAAAGAAAAACATAACAATTCTAACAACAACGACATTCCCGTATTGATTTTCATCACAAAAAATAATATTTAATTTCAACAATAGAATAACAAATAATATAAAATAAATATTTTAACTATTATTTTCTACTAGTAAAGCTCTATCGCTTTATTATTTTATTTTACTTAAAACAATTAATTAAATATCTAATTAATTAAATAACAATCTTCATAATAATATAATATCAATCAATAAAAACAATATTTAATATAATCGTGAAAAAAAAATAACAAAAACAATTCATTAATGATAACAAATCATTAAAAAAACAATTAAAAATAAAATTCCCAAACAATTTTTCGCTAATTAGCTTTACTAATTATTCAGCTTAACAACATAGACAAAAAAAAAATAAATAAAAAATTCTTACACAAATTACAGAATTAAAAAAAACAATATTTTCTATAAATCTTTTTAGCAAAATTATATAAATAAATAATTAATAATAATAGCAATAATAATAATAATAAAATATTATAAATTGACTTTTCACATATTTGTATAATAAAAAACTTTAAAAAAATAATAATTAAAATTCATCAACGAAATCAATATGATTAATTATAATAAATTATTATTATTATTAATAATAATAATAATAATAATAATGTAATTTATATACAAAAATTAATTATATATCCTTTTATTCACTTCTTTTTTTAAAAAAAATAATAATTATATTGATAAATAACAATAGTTGATATTATTAAAAATATCATCTATCCATCAGAAATCAATAATATTATCAATTGTATTTTTAGCGAAAATTTTATTGAAAAATAGTAACGCTAATAATCAAATAACCGAAAAAATATATGACAATAAAGTTTGTGGTTCGTTTTTTTTTAAATTAATTATATTTTTAATTAATTAATTTAATTTTTAAATTTTAATTATATTTTTGAAAAAAAAAAACCATTTCGGGTGGTTTGGACATGGCGCCTCCACTATCATTTATTCTTTTTACCATTTGATAAGCTTTTTGCGTTATTGAATTATTATTTATCGTGTAAGACACAAATTAAAATATCTCGCCGAAAAGTAGACTGTTATCTCGATTTGCTTTTAGTATAACAAAAAAAAAAAAAAAAATATGAAAAGTCATATGCCACAAGCATCCAACCGAGCTTTATATAAAAATAAAATTAATTTCGACCAAAAAATAAAAATAAACTTTTAAAAATACATATATCCACCTGTTTATTTTTTAATTTATGTAATATTGTTAAAAAGTTATTAATCAATCAATATTGCAACATTTTATTCAAATAAAATTTGCAAAGCAATAAAAATTTAAAAAAAAAAAATCAAATTTCCTCTGTTTTTTCCCACAACAATAAATGATGCAAAAAATATTTATATATCCTTTTTTTTTATTTTTTTTCCAGTAATAAATCCAATGACTAGAAAAATAATATTAATAATAATAATAATAAAATTTCATGGGTGGATGGATAACAGGTAAATATAAAACCCAAACAAGAATCGAAAAATACTTGTTTTATGCTTCTTGTTTCATATTAATTGTGTCACCCTGATGCAATCCTTTATACACATTTTCACCAGATTTTTATATTTCAATTTTCAAAATGATTTATACATATTTTTTCTTTTTTTTTTAATTTTGTTAATAACAAATCATGGACGCATACAAAATAAAAATGAAGAAAAACAATAAACGCTATCAGTTTTACCTGCCTATTTCATGGTTTAGAATGAATAAATAAATGTCACAATAGAGCATCAATCATTTTAAAAAAATAATAATAATATTTGATTATTAATCTTGATGTTTTTACAATGACAAAAACATATTTTTTATTAAAAACCAATTAAATTCGAGGCAAGAATTTATGTTACACACAGAACAAAAATCACATTTTTCTCTCACGTCATATTTTTCCACACACAAAAAAAAAAATAATAATTTTCTTTCTAACAAACGGATAATATTCAATTATAAAGTCTATCTATCTATAATATATCATATTTTTATTTGATAATAAATATTTACAACTTTTACATATATCAACGAACGAACGAAATAAATATTTATTTAGGTTAAAAAATAACAATAAATGTTGCGGGTTCACCGCCGTCCATTTGTCATCGGCGGTTGTTATTTATCACAAATTTCTCTATAACCCAAAATTAAGTCATAACCAAACTAATATTTGATTATATTTTTTTTTTGTTGATTTTAATAATAAATAAATAAATTTTGCATAATAATTATTATTTATGCAAAAAGAATGGTAAAAAAATAAATCAATAAAAGGTACAAAAAAACGCCAAAATAAATTGATTGATTAGCCATCGGAAACAAAATGAATCAAGTAAAGTATATTACCTCCCGGTGAGTGGGCGACTCTTTTAGCTGTGCTATTTGTCTCATTTAACTTCTTTATATTTTCCATCAAAATAGTTATTACTTTTTTCTGTGTAATTCTATAATAATCACGTGTATTAAACACGAGACTAAATTTATTTATGTCTCACTGAATTGTTGGCATAATTGATAAATAAACTTTTACAGACTCTGTACTTGCTATATACTATTAATAATAATAATAATAATAATGATATTTTTGTATTATTTGCATGTTTATTCTCGTTTTGTTAAAATATTTTTTTTTTTGCTTTCTATTATTAAACAACTAATAAAACTTTTCTTTTTTTTATTTTCTGTACATTTTTAATGATAAATTATAGAAAAATAAAGTTTTCTTTTAAATAAAGCTTCGATATGAAAATTTATCCAACGATAGACAATTAATTAATTTTATTAAAAACATTTATCTTTGTGTAACACAAATGGAAAAAAAAGGAGAAACTTTAAAAAGTGGGCTTAAATGTATTTTTTTTTTTCAAGATTATTATCACCTTTTTATAAAAAAAACGTATAAAATGCAAATAAAACAGGTGAAAAAAAAAAACTTTCATTAACTGTGCTGTGTATCCTACTACCCTAACCACAAGCTACCGATTTTTTATTTAAAAAAAGAAGTGAACCACACAAACAATCATTTAACAACCGACAAAAGTTTATTAATAAAAGCACAGAACTCGTCATGCACACACTTAACCAAACTTAACTAAAACTTTCTGTTAACATTAACTAAATAATAAAACGTTTCTGCATTTCGCTTTTAAATTTAAAAAATAAAATCATACTAGTGTTAATAAACCCCCTAAAAAAATATAATTAACATAATAAAACCAATCTCATTACACTGACTAACCAACGAAAAATATAATATTTTGTTATAAAAAAAAGAAGAAGAAAGTTCCAATAAATAATTATCAAAAATAAAAGTTTGGGGGGTTAGTAGTTAGTAGCAATAGAGCGGCGTCCTGAATTTTTCTGTTGAAATATTGTTGAAACATAAAACGCGACATTTTGACATGGCAATTAATTCAGTAAAAACAATAGAAAAAATAAAATAATAATAATAATAAAATTAAACCAAAACAAGTGTATTGATTGCAATATATAGGGTGAATGGCGATACATTTATTTGCTTGAATTTTTTATTTTAAACAAAATTACTATGGTAATTAAAAATAAAAAACAGGAGATTCGAAAATTAAATAGTATTGATTGATGATTATAATGATTTCGTTTGATATCGCTTTAGAGATGATAATACTACGAACAGTAGCAATTCTAATGCATTTCCAACTAAAATTCATAATTATACAGAAACTACTACTTAACTTAATCATTAAATTTTACAATATTTGTATTAAAGCGAAAATAAATTTTTTTACAAAATTATAATCTTACATTTAACTAGAAAAATAATTTAACTTATAGCAAATCCTTATTTCTGATTAAAAAAATAAAAAATATTAATATAATTACATAAAAACCGAGTAGAAAATCAGCAGAAATATATTTATTTTTTCCGCAAAAAATCATACAAATTCGTAATAACTCTCTGATTTCAAATAGTAATAATAATAATAATAAAAAATCTAAATCATTTTCCAATCAAAATTCAACAAAAATAATTTTTTTTACAAATAATAAACGCAAAAAAAATGAAGAAAATTACAAGCAAATATTCAATTTTCTATGAAAATAATAATAATAAGAATACATAGTTGCTTCTTACTGGCAAATGTATGTTGATTTTTTTACTTTTCATATTCTTTGCTATAAAAAATTACAATAAATAAATACAGGCAGCAGCAGACATATATATTTGATATTTGATTGTTACCATTCACTATTATTCACAATAGTTTACAATATTTTATTGAACTTTTTGAATAATAAACAATATTTTCCATGTCCAATGTAATAAAACCGTGTCTGGAAGATGGTAAGCAACAGCAGCAACGTATCGTGTAGCAAAGTACATTTATTATTATATTTCTTTAACTGAAACTACCGGGTTAAATCAGCATCAAGTAATAAAATATTTTACTTTTTTTCTCATTTAAGCAACAATTCAAAAAAAAAAATACTACTTAAAATGCGCAAATTACAATAGAAAAATTCAGAGAAAAAACAACCTGAAGTCATATATTACACAATTGGTTTTCTGTCGTTATTACTTTTAGTAACGTAACGCAATATATAAATTCACATCACTATGTGACTTTCCATTCAAAACGGATCAGATATATATGATGAAAAATTATTAAGAAAATAAAAAAATAAATAAAATCGAAATGTAAATTATTATTTGAAATATCAAATTGCAAAATAATAATATTTTTTGACGAAATATAGATGCAAAGTAGTTTTTCCCATTATTTTATGCTTATATGAATATACAAACATGAATAAAAGAAAAAAGGTGTAAAGAAGAGTCAGAGAGTAAATTCACAAGAAAAGTTACATTTATTGGGTGGTGGCGAATAGGTTGGTAATTCTTTACTAAAAAAAGTTTCTTTGATTTCTTTAACGAAAATTACAAATGTTATTCAGTGGTTTGTTATTATTATTTTTAATATCAATAGAGATTATCGTGTAAGTTGAATAATTTTTTGAATATTTAATTAACATTCATACATTTTTATCTTTTGAATTAATTTTTCCAAACAAAACATCAACCAACCGCTTTATTTATGTAATTTTATATAATATTTTCTCTATATTTAATTAAATAAAAAAAAATGTATTATATAAACACTTAAATACTCAATTAAAATTCATTTTTAAAAACTTGGAAATATTTTATTTCTTTTTACCAAACTATTTTTATTATTATTTTTGTTTGCAAATTTATTAAAGAAAATTTTATTTAAATTCTTCTCACATTAAATATAATTATATTAAAGTTTATTCATATAGTTACTTTAGTTTAAGCATTATTATAAATTCTTGGAATTTATTTTCACTAAGAGTAATAATAATAATAATAATAAATAATCAAAATTAAGTAGAATGTTATATGATAAGAGGCACAGTCATGGTTATATTTATAGAGAACAAAAGTTAGATTTTATCACCTTTAAAACTGTGAAAATAAAACAACGAATTGTAGTAATATTTTGTTGAGTGAAACTTCTGATATATTTCAATTAGTATCTTTGGCTGTGCTTGAAAATTAGTCAAACCACATCAACAATATGGTATCTATGCCATGTTACGTTAAACAACAAGCTCTACGAAATTTTACCCAAGTTCTAGCTAATAAACTGCAAAAATCTGTAATTTTTTGCGGATAAAACGATTTTCGAGAAGTTCCAGAGGCTACAACTTGAAAAATAATTTTTTTTACAGCCTAATTCTTTTAGCGACACGTTAAGTTAATAAAATACTTCATCTCTACCGATTTTCAGCGAAAATAAAAAATAAAAATTTTTTACGAAAATTTTGAAATTTTTCCTGATGGTTGGTATGCATTTTTGAAAAAATTTTCGTCAAAATTTTTTTATTTTTAAATTCACTGAAAATTGGCAGGATTATAGTTTACAACGTCAAAAACAAATTTCTCTTCTACAGCATAGTGGTAAAAAATTTATTTCACAAGTTATTGAGTAAAATTTAACTAAAATTTCTATCTGATACTGTGGCATAGAGTATTATACTATCAAATACAATGTATTAAGTTTGCCAATTAAGTTTATATTATTATAAAAATAAAAGTAAAGAATAGAAGAAGAAAAACATCTTAAATAGATTTAATTAGATATAAAATAATAATAATCATTTTTTTCCCCTCCACTTGTTTTCGTTGATAATATTCTTTATCAGCATCATCATCATCATCATAAACATAATAAACAAAGATACTATATAATGTTTTTACTTTACAATACATAATTAGCAGAAAAATAATTTAATAATTATGATAACAAATCATTAAAAATAACAATCAATTACTAAATAAAAATAAAAATATTTTTTCATAAACTTACCGACTAATGCTAGTATAACAGTCAATAGTTGTGCAGCAGGAAACCGAACAGCAACATTAAATTCCAACATTTGTAGTAAATCCACTGTAAAATAGAAAACATAAATAAAAACATTTTATCGTTGTAGTATTAAACAATATTAAAATTAAAAATTAACCGCTTATAACGACATAAGATTTATTTAAAAAATTTCGTCAATGTTTTTTTTTTTTTTTATTTTGAAGGTTGATAACTTTTTTTTTTAATTAATTCATGTTTTTTTGGTTTTTAAAAAATACATTTTTTTTAATTAATTGCAAATTTATGCACACATTAACATTTTTCAACAAACAAACACACTTAATATATAGTTTGTTTTTAATATTAAAATTTAATAAATCTATTTCATCATTAAAGTGAAGGAAATTTTTAATATTTTTTTTTTTTTTTGTAGCAATACGGAAAAAATAAAGTTTTTAAACTTACCAATAAATACAAATATTTGATGATGTGAATAACGTAACAGCATTGATATTGAAACAGTCTAAAATAGAAAAAAATCAATTAATAAATTAATTAAATAAAAATATTATAGATTAAATAATTTAACTAACAAAGAGTGTCATTATGAAAAATGCGGCAGTATAGGAACCTCTAGCCATCCACCACATTGATACAAAACGGTAGTGTTCACCAGTAACGACATTCCTACAAAAACGTATAATAGTTTAAAAAAAACACTTTAAAATCAGCAGCAGTAAAATAAAACCTTAAAAATCCTTTATTATCCTCTTGTTCGGCTAATACTTTAACCGAAGCCATTAATAAATCATCATAGCCTAAGAATTCTTGTAATATAAAACGGCTAAAGGCGTCACCAAAGCATTCATCAACATCCGGATTTAAAATAACTCTAAGTACAGGTATTTTAAGACGTGTTCGTGTTGCAGCAGATAATCGCAAAAAACCATATTCCAAAGAATATTCTACAATATATTGATCATCTGCCCAACCTTTTCAATAAAAATTACTTTTAGACAATTAAAAACAAACAAAAATTGAATTACAATTTTTATACCATTTTTCTCATTTTCTGCATCAGTTTGTGTTTCTTCTTGTGCATCACTCACTTCCTTTACATCTTTCGTATTTACTATAGTGTTTGCAGTTTCTTCAGTTTTGGTACTACTTATAGGCTCCTTTTCACTCGGATTTGCACTTGATTCTGTTTTCTCATTATCATTATGATGAGTTCTCTCCAAATCAAATTTTATCACCTCACTTTGTATCTTACTAATTCCTAATAATGTCTCTTCATTCATTAAAGACGATAGGTTAATGGAACGTTCATCAATCTGTTTTAAAAACATACGTTTCTCTTCTATCGTTTTATATCGATCTAATAAATTAATCGAATTTTTATCATCTGTTGTTGGTGTTGTTAATTCTGGTGTTTCAACATTTGTCTGCATTACTTTATCACCATCACTTGTA
Source organism: Ptychoptera contaminata (assembly GCA_963942525.1). NCBI lineage: Eukaryota > Metazoa > Arthropoda > Insecta > Diptera > Ptychopteridae > Ptychoptera > Ptychoptera contaminata. The sequence continues at coordinate 34,411,202 of OZ012638.1, read as the reverse complement.
TGATTTGTAATATTTTTTAACAATAATGCGTCATATTTAATAGAATCTTCACTTTCATGCGGTAATGTCATTGATGGATCAATACTAACCATCCTAAAATTAAAAGAAAAAAGAATTGTATTAAATAAATTAAAAAAGAAAAATTATTACACAAATATAAATTACCCATCTTTATGATTATTACGCATTTGTGTTATTTCTTGATCGTGTATGCCTGCCCTCGGGTCACCAGGCGGCTGAGGCAACTTATTTGATAGACGTGTTATTTCAATCCTTAAAAATATATACATATTTAAAAAACAATACAATACAAAAGGAAGACACACATCGTATGTTATCCAATAATTAATATTCATTAAAAAAATATTCATAACAAAAAAAAACAATAACAATAATAATTTAAATATCTGTTACTTATTGTTTTTTAATTAAACAAATTAATTATCATAAATTAAATTTAAATATGAAGGAAATCAATTACCTTAAGACACCATCACGCGGCCAATCATTTTTAACATGATTTAAGCATGTGGATGGTGTTTGTGAGAATGTCACATGAATATAAACTAAAATAAAAAATGCTCCCAATGCTTTTAATAATATAAATACTTCAATAGCACGTCTCATTGGTCTGTGGAAAAAGAAAAGAAAATTAAATAATAAAAAATAATAATAAAAAAAAACATTAATTCTTACTTGGGCACGGTCTGAGCATATGCTAAAGCCGTTTTAAAAAACAAAGCATGAAAAAGTCTATCTCTAACATTGATTAAAGGATTCTGAAAATAAAGAAAGAAATAAAAACCAATACAACAAAAAAAAAAAAACAATTTATAATCAATTTTAATTCTCTTTTTTATATTCATTTTTGTTTTCAATTAAATTAATAATAACTAGAAAATAGTTGTGCCAAATGACATGTTTACCGTGCATGACAACAAGCCAAACAGGTAATATATATATATATTATGCAAACGTTATTTGCAAAGGTATATCATATCATATGTATTATTATTACTATTTTATTTATTCGGGCTGCTTAACCTTATAACGAAAGTCACTAAACTATTTATCTTTATTTAATAAATAAAGCAAAGTAAATTAAAAATCGAAATGCAACCGTATGGATGTGTAAAAATATAAATTTTATTTTTTACAAAATTTCATAAGGTTAAACACCTAATCACCTGATTATTATTATTATTCCTATTGCGATTTGTATTTATAAGCGGAGCACCAGGTATAGCATTATTTTCTGGATTAACACCGTGTGGCAAACCATTATTTGCTGTTGGATCAGTCATTTTAATATTATTTTTTCTCTTTTTACTATTTAAATTCCCTTATATTCTTTCTTTTAATGAATAATTAATAGAAATTATTTATTTTTTTGAAGTTGCTAAAAGTAAAAGAAAGAAAGAATTAAATTTTTTAGTATTTTATTTGAAATTTTTTTTTATTAATCTAGATTAACTTACCTTTTATTGGTAAATTTTCTAATTATATTTATTTATTATTTATATTTTCTTTATTGTTAACATTCTTTAATTCATTTTTATTATTTATTTCTTTATTTTTATGTCACATTTACACTTTCTGTTACGGCCAATGGCAAAGTAAAAATTTATACAAAAATTAATAAAATTAAAATTTTAAAATTATTCATTAAATAATAATAATATAATAATAATGTAATGAATTTTTCTTTTCGTTTTGGTTATTATTATTATTTCTTTTTTTACTTTTTGCAATTAATTTACATATTTTTATTATAGAAAAAAAATAAACAAAAACTTAATACATAAATGTGACTTAATTGACTTAAAATAAAATAAATATGTATTTACGACACCATTTTTATTTTAGATTTTCAAATTAAATAAATCAATTCTTTAGCGATTAATTTAAAGTAAATAATTTAATTTTTAATAATTCAATCAAATTAATTTCGATAAACAAGAGATTTTTTGTTACTTATTTTGCAGACATAATGTCGAGGCAAATAAAATGAGTACAAAAATCCAGTCAATCTGCATCGCAATCATCCATATAAAAATATAAGATATATGTTTTTATATTTATTTATACAGCGAAAAAAGAAAAACAATAATAAATAAATAAATAATTCAACACAAACACAGCATTTATTTATTATTTCTTTTTAATAAAATTATTGCTTGAATTATTCAATAAACTAATAAGTTTTATTTTTCATGTAAATAAATAAATTTCCTGATGTCATTTATATCAAAAAAATAAATAAAAATAATAAAAACGAAAAGAAAATTTTTGAATAAAATATTAACAAAAAAAAAAAAAGAAGGGAAATTTTAATTAAATTTGCGTAAAAAATAAAAAACAGGGGGGAACATTTTTCCAACGCACACAACATAAATGTCATTTCTTCACCTTTCTTATTTATTTTATTTGTTAAAAGTAAACTTATAAAAAATGATTTTATTTTATTAATTAAATTAATGTAATTATTGCACAATAAAAAAAAAACCACAAGTAAATATTTCTATTATTGAAAAATAATTTTTAGCGAAAGCAAAAAATCTGTCATTTTTTTTTTCTGATTATTTTGCTTATCAGTGATGACTCTTTATAAATAATAATTATATTTTATTAATAATTAAATAAATAATATTATGCACTAGTTAATATAATTACAATTAAATCTAAGCAAATATTTTAATTATTATTTCTTTTTAACAACTTTTACATCATTTGACACTTCACTGTTGCTCTTTTTTCATGATTTTCATAAAAAAAAAAATAATAATAATACGGCCATATTGGAAATTTTGTGTGTAGACTAATTCTCTCTACACTTATTTGCGGAGAGTTGTGCGGTCATAATTTACAATATTTTAAAAAATTATTAATCATTATTCTTTTTTACAATAAAATTGTTTTATTTTTGTATATTTATAAATCGAAATATTAATAATTAATAGAAATAAGAAAACAATATGATTTTCTTACGCAATATTAGCAAAGTTATGATAGCTCAGTATTTAATATTAGTTTTATGTTCAGTTCACAGGTGGCACATACATCGAAGAAATATGTATTTTCCGGTTTATTCATTTCCGGTGCTGTCAACGATCAAGCGTCATGCTCGGAGGTTGCTCTTCAACTATTCCACAATTTAATTAAAATTATTAACAAATGTAAGTTAAAAATATAATTAAAAACTTCTATTTTTAATTGACTATATATTTATAATATAAATATAACAAATAAATGGAAATGCAAGTAATTATTTTCGATTTGTTTAGCAAAAATTATGTCGAGCTAATATGTACTACTTTTTTATTTTGATTGCAGGTGGCGAAAATGATAACAAGTAGAATTATGTGTAAATACACAATAATGTTCGACATGTGTTTAATGCTGTAAACATAAAAATGGATAAATTCTGTAATAAAATTGTAAGTGAAAAACTTATATAATTTATTTTATTTATATTTATATTTATTTCTGTATCATTTTAAATTATTCATTTTGTTTAATTTGTTCAAATCAATTTAATCCTTCAAATACATTTAGTGTGCTGAATTTATTTTTTTATTTTGTCCATAATAACATATTTTAATTATTAACTAAAGAATTTTTTTTTAATATCATTTTTATCTATAATTAGTGTGTATGTGTGTATACTGTGTGTGTTTTTTTCTTGGTTTTTTTGTTAATTTTATATTTTCTTTTATTAATTTTTTTTTCTTATCATAAAAATTGTGAAAAATGTTTACTATGCAAATGCTTGTTAGGCTTTTTTTTTTAATTTTATTCCCATAATTTCCCCATATTTTGTTTTCTCCATTGTTGCATTGAAAATTTTTCTCTAATTAATTTTTTTTTTCGTCCCCCAATTATTAATTAATCAAATTAAAAATTAATTTCTAGCTTAAAAGTGTTTTTAGTTTTTTCATTTAATTTATTTATTTAATTAATTATTGTTTCTTATTATTTATTCTTTAATTATTATTAATATTAATACATCTTGTGACACTCATTGAAAGCATTCTGATATAATTTTTATTTAATTAATTTTTATTTACACTTTTTTTTTTTTTTTTTGCATTTTTGCATATTTTTTTGCTTGTTTTTCTTATTTTTCTTTTATTTTTCCTAAAAATTCTAATTGCAAGTACACAGTCTATATAATTATTTTTTACTTTAATATTAAATTTAATTTTCTTCTTGTTAGTTTTCTTTTGAAATAATATTTACAATTATGTGGAGCATTTTTTTTGGTTTTGCCTGTATAGTGACTGTTTAATTAAAGAAAAAGAAAAATTATGTATAAAAAAAAAAATAAAAATTATTTATTTATTTATTATAATTATAATTAATTAGTTGTTGTTTATATTTTCGTGCAAAATTTATTTTCATTAAATCTATAATAATTAACTAAATAAGTGATTTAATACAAAAAATGATTGCAGAGCGTTTATTATTTTCTTTGCTTATGTTGTCCATTCGCAGTATACACATTGTGATTGATAAAAGATAATTATGCTTTTATGCTTTTTTAATACAAAAAATTAATTAATTTTATTAATTTATTAAATAAAAATCTAAAATAAATTATACAAAAAAATGCTCTCAGCTACATCTATTACATGTATACTATAGAAGAAGGTTTTTATTATTTTTCATTTTCATTTATGCTTGTTTTCTTAATTTAATTTTACTTTCTTAATTAAAATAATTAATTAATAGTATTTCTTAATTAAAATTTTATCTTTTTTATATATATTTTTAGTTGTTGATTCGATTTATTTCGATTTGGTAAAAAGAAAACGTGAAGAAAATGAAATAAATGCTAGAAATTTAAACGAAAAACAATTTGATTTAGAAAGTCTTTATTTATTTTAATTAATTAATTAACTAATTAATTATGTTTTTCAAAATAATAGAAGAAATGTTTATTTTTATTTTTTAACTATTTATTATTAAAGCACTTGAAATTCATATAAAGGTAATTAATGTGTGAAGAAAATAATAAAGTAAAAATGAAGGTATTTTTAGAGGCAGAAAAATTGTTTTTAAATTTTAACTGAAATTCAATATTTTATTGCAAAAGATTAGTTTGAAAATGAAAAAAATAATAATTAATTATGTTTTATTTATGTTTTTCTTTTTTTTTTTGTACACTAAAATATTAATTATAAAAATTAATAGATAATTTTTTTTATTGTTTTTTATTAAATTATTTACAACACTTAATTACATTTTGCATAATAATTTTTTTTTTCTATTTTAAATTTAAATAATTATTATTATTATTGATATGGACTCAGATTATTGTTTAAGTATTTTTAGTTTCTTCTTTTTTTAATTAGTTTGTAATTAATTTTCCTCTTTTTTTAAAGTAATTAATTAACAATATTAATGATAAACTTAATTAAAATAATAATTAAAAGATTATAATTGCTTCGTTGGCGGTTTTATTTTGCTTTATATATATATATATATATATTTTTTTTAATTAAATTATTCATTAAGGTGGTTTTATTTGCATCATTTGCTTTGCGTTTAAATTAAAATTGTTACTCAATTGACGTGAATTAAAATTAATTGTTTTTATTTATTTAATTATTATTTCATTTATAATTCATTAGAAAATATATTTAATTTTTTGGTTTTTTAATTAATTAAAATTGACAATATTTTTGCTTTTAATTTCTTTTTTGCAGGAAGTGTGAGATTAAGAAAATGAATTTTCTTCTATTTCCTGGGATGGATTAACCAAGGATTTTTATTAAAACATTAATTGGCTCAACTAGTGCCTGACAAAGTAAAGTAAGTTTTTATTCTTTTTTTATTTAAACAAAGTATTTTCTGCTATAAAAATGATAATTGAACGATTTATATATATATATTTGCCATTTATGGGTGTAAAATCGTTGGTTGTAAATTTATACAAAAGAAAATTATTTATTAATTAATTATTTTATTGTTTGAAATATTTATTTTTATAGTGGAATTTTGTTGCTTATGTAGAAAAAATCTGTCACAGTAGTTTTAAATTGTTTGTAGCGTAGTTGGTTAAAGAAATTTTGAAACAAAAAGAATTTATCCATCAATTATCTTCGCGTTTAAATTATTTTTATAATTATTTATTAATTAATTAATTAGTTATTCTATATTATTTATAATTCTTTAATCATCAGACATTTATAAAATATATTTTTTTTAAGATTTTTCTTTAATTTTCTTATAAAAAAAAAAAAATGTTTCCTCTTTTTGCTTTGCTTTGCATTGTAATTTTATTTCACTAAAAATGTTTTCATTTAAATTTTATTTAATTAATTTAATCATAATGTGTTTTTTTATGTTTACTTGTGTTTAATATTTTGTGTGTTGTTTAATTATATTAATTTATTGTTAAAAATTTAAGTCAGCGATTGTGTGTGATTTTTTTCTTTTGGTATTTTTTTTTTAGTTGTGTTCTGGTGTTTATAGGTGTTTTCTTTATTTATTTTATTTATTTATATACTCTTACAGTGTGTTTATAATAATAATTAATATAATTTTCCATACTAAAATTAATCATAATCATCTACAATTTTTTATTCTCATCTCTTAGTTTTTTATTTTATTTTTTTTTTTGTTTTTTATTTCTTCACTTTAATAAATATTTTTTTTTTATATTTTCTCTTTTAAAATTTAATTAAATATTTTTTGCTCATGTGAATTTACTACTTTTGGTTATCATTTACGGGCCACGTTTCAAGGAACACCTGGTTCAACATTGTGTGCTGCACCTAATGTTGCCGAATCAAAATTCAAACGTAATTCACCGGCTAAAATAATTTCCGATATACAGCCAACAATTCCTGTCACATATCTTCGACGTGTATAATATCCTGTGTCTGGCATACCACCTAGTGTTGCATAGAAATATATATATTTGTTAGTAATAAAAAAAAATAAGGATTTTATAATGATTTTTAGTCAAGGCACTAACCAACATACAATCCTGTATCGGTATTCAATTGTCTCAGCTTACCCGGTGAACGTTGAACAACAGGATGACCACCGTCCACCTCAAGTGATCCTTCTTGTAAATTTCTTTAAATAAAAATTTAATTAAAGTTTTTTTTTGTTCACATAAATTAATATCAACAATATAGAAACTAACCGCACGGCACGAACACGATGCCACAAACCGTCACTAACTCGTGTCGCATTATATCGAATATTGACTTCGCCTGACCCCAAATTATATCGTAAATGAAGGAAACTGAAAATACAAACACACACAAAAATAAATAAAAAAAAAAACGTTTTCATAATAAATATTTATATAATTTAATGGCAGAAAACCACAACAAACAAACCCATTTTCGATTCCCAGTGATAAAAAGTCATCATCCTCTAAAGCCGTATGGCGGCCCGACCACAATATTAATCCGTGACTAGAATGCGTTTTGAATCGCAAATTCAAATCAATCTGATAACTGATAATACGTCGCATTGTTTCAGCATCGCTATAATGGAAAAAGCTATCGGTGCCTGTAAAACAGGCACCGTGGTTTCTTTGTTTGAATTTTAGTATTTTCGTCAATTCAATATCAGAGTCGGATCGTTCATCGCTGGTTTTAATGTTGCCACTATTTCCGCCACTACTACTTTTCATTATTTTATCCATAAATTCGATTCCACTCACAATATCACCACCCGTTAGAAAATGAATTGATGTTTCCTCTCGCTGATTTGCGTTATCCTCGACGACTACCGGTATATGTGCTTTACTGTGCTTTTTACTCGGTTTCTTTAATAATTGTGTTGTCGCTTTCTTCCTCTTCAAATCATTGTCATAGCTTTTGGTGACTTTTTTCTGTTGGGCTCTCATCTTTGTTACTTTTTCATTTTTAAGTAACTGATCCGTATCCACAGTCATATATTTTGCGTGCGCTGAATGTGTGATCACTGAGTCTACTGCTGGCTGGTGGTCAACAACACGATGCTGATATGTAGCAAAGTCTAATGTGTCGGTTACATATTTTTCTTGCGTATTAAGGATTTTTTGCTCATCATCATCATCATTAAATTTGTTATTATTTTTGCTACTTTTATCATCAAATTCAATCTCTTTGTAATCGTCGTAATCATCATCATCATCGTCATCATTGTCTTCGTCGTCCTCGTCGTTATTGTCATTGTCTTCATTATAATAATCATTTGCGGTTGTACTGAAAACATTTGTTGTCGTCGTCGTTGTAGTTGGCATCGGTGTTGTGGTCGTTGTAGTTGTTGTTCTTTTAGTGGTCGTTACTGGTATCGTTGTTGTACTTTGAATCGTTGGTACTTCTTCTATATACGAACGACTAATAGGTTTTCTTCGTCGCAATAAAACTTCATCAACAGACACCTCCTCAGCTCGATTACACAATATATTTGATGGATTACATTTGCATTCATAACTTTCCAATATCGGTATACATTGTTCTAATGGACCGCAAGGACGTGCAACACAAGCATGCGGACAGTTATCGACATTTGACCCACCTAATGCCTCTGAAATAATAGCCAATGGCTGATTGTTGATCTCGACCTAGAAATAATAATAAAAATTTATTTATTTAAGGATAATGTTTTTATGTTTTGTGTGTTTTGCTAATAAAACTTTTATTCATATATATATATATATATATATATATATATATATTTTTTTTCTGTTGTTTACAAATTTATCCAACGAAAAGTGGTTAAAAAAGGGGCAAAAGAAACAATGGGAAAAAGTGAGAAAAAAAGGGATATAATCCAATTACCTTTTGAATACATCCAACAAAGGAGCCTTTCTCCCTTAGGCTAAGCGGTAAAGTTTGAATATTATGAACACCGCCTAAGAACAGACTGTGCGGTAATGATAGATGCCAGAAACCGTTTGGCGATATCGTCATCACCTCGGGCAGTTGATCGATCTGAAAAGTTCAAAAAAAGAAAATGTTTATTGTTGGTGTTTTTTTTTTAATAACTGAATTAATGAACATTTTTTCCAAATAAACAAATTAAATAATAAAAAATAAAAAAATCATGTTAATGATAAGAATTTTACCTTTAACACTGCTAAGCGTGCGGTACGTGATATCCTAATTGTATGCCATTGTCCCATTTGTAATGAGAACTCACTCCTGAAAAATTAATAGAAAAAAATAATTATTTTCTTATTAGAATGCTTGAAGCTTTTCTTTTTTTTCTGCTTTAAAAATGGAAAAATATTAAAAATAAACAAAGTCTGAAGAAATTTTCTTACGCTAATTGGTGCAGTCGTATTAAGCACAGAAAAACTTTGTTACTCTGTTTTGTTGTGCTTAGGTTTCTGTCTATGCAACATAATAGAGTAATGAAATTTGATTAAATTTTCTTTTATATATTTTTTAATTTCTTTGCCCTATGTATGCGGTTTTTATGTGAAAATTTTTCGTACTTTTATTATTATTATTTTTATTGTTATTATTGTATAATTTTTTTTTTGTATAAAACAAAACTTTGCCTGCGTAACATGCACGGTAAATTTTAACCGCGAACATTAACGGTTATACACAGTTTTACTGTTAATTTTTCAACATTTACGTTAACATAAACACACGGTTTTTCTTTTTGATGAAATTAAAGAATATATATTATTTTTATTATATTATGTCGGTTTTTGGAATTTAATTTTATTTATTTGCTTTCTCGCTAGTATACACTTGTTTTGTGATTTTATGATAGAAGAAAAAACGAGTAAAATTCATGGAAAATTATTTTGATTGCTCGGTGAAATTTTTTTTCATTTTTTTAAGCTTTTGTAAAAAGATTTTTGCTATCTATAATTTCTATTTTTCCATTTTATTCTTAGAGATAAATAATAATCAGAAAAGAAAATACAACAAGTTGGTTATTTTTCAGTTGTTATGATTTTAATTGGCAAAAAAAGAAAAATAGGAAAATTTGTTTTAAATTTCTTTAATAATTTTATTTTTATAAATTTATAAACATTTATTGCCACCTTTTTGATATTCATTAATTCAATTAAAAAATTATTTTTTGCCATTTTCCGCAAATAACACGAAGGTAAATAAAGTTTTTTTTTTTTTTTTTTGTTATGTTTTTGAAAGCATTTTTATTACTATTATAAAAAAAAGAAAATATGCGAATAGATGAGAGAAAAATAAATATTTTATTATTATTATTATTATTATAAAATTCCTTTATTCATTGTATCTTTGAAGGATTTTATGTAATTTTTTATCTTTATGCCGAACAACGATTCTAAAATAACAAACAAATCAACAATGCAAAAGAAAGAAAGAAAAAATCCTATATATATAATATTGTTCAATGTTTCAATAACAAATAATCAATAAATCTTCAACATTTAAGCACTTTGCTGAAGTGATAAGAGCGATGGCAAAGAAAAAACATAAATAAAATAACTCGTGGATAAAGAAAATAAATAAATAAAATTCGAAATAAAGTAAAGGCTCTCGGTTGTTGTACAATTTTTCATCATCAAGATGAAATAGAGAATAAAATGTGGATAAAATGAAGGAAAAACTCAACAAATTGACGTTAGGACATTTGGGAGATTATTTGTTGGTATTTTTGTTGGTTCACGAACCGTACTATTACCACCTACTGCCAACAACAAACGTATAACCATCGTACGAATTTTAAATCTAAATCAGCTTTTACCATTCATGAAAATAATGCGATAAATAAATTTCTAACACATTGCTCACCCTGAAAAAAAATGAAAAAACAGCAGAATAAGAAGTAGAAGCAACTAGATGGGGTAGGTTTAACATTAACACTAAACACTTCACGGTAATGTGAACATACCTCAATACCATTTATGCTTAAGGAAATGATTCGATTTTATTTATTTTTTGTTATAAAATAAAATAAAAAAAAAAACGTGAATAAATTGTTGGTGAATGAAATCGAGGAAGGAAATTATTTAAACGCAGCAATAAGTAACCCCTAAAAAGGCATTTTCATGTTTTTTTTTTATTTTTATTTATGCAGCATATTATTGTGTGATAAGAGTAGTTTAATTTTTATATTTATTTTTTAACGTAACAATTTTTTGCACTCTCAATTTAACAAATGATAAAATTGGGACATATTTGTTGCTTTTTTTCGTTTCTTAAATTCTTAAAAAAGGGTGAAAAAATATTTAAATCAATTTACAAAAAAATTTATATTATGCTATCACACCCTGTTTTTAGTTCTCATGATGATAATTGTGATTTATTAATAAATTATCGAGCACCCGCCACCGTTGTACACCACCAACATATGTAAAATATTTCTTCATACGAATTAATTACTTTACAAAGAGCTTTTACTTTAACTTTTTTTAAGCTTAAAAACTTTGTCTCTCTATTGAAATCAGGATTAGTAAATTTTATTTTATTGACAATATGAATTACTATTTGCAAAGGAAAATTTGTCTATTTTTGTTGAGACTACTTTATCAAAAGCATTTCTATAAGCTTATTAGTAAAATAATTAATGTTGGTAACATTTTTAATGGGGCTTTTTATTGTGATACGACAATTACAGAAAAATAACGACGATTACTTTGTACAGAAAAATGCTTTGTTATATTTTTTTATTTGACAAGTTTTAATCCTAGATTTTCTGTTTGTGCTTTTATGATTTCCAGAAAAAATTTCATAAAATTTGTTTTATCAAAGAAATTTTAAATATTTTTTACACTTTAGAAATATTTTTTTTTTTTTTGACTTATTGCCCAGAAACAGTTCATTTTAGTATTATTGATACCGAAAATGCGCCACAATGATGAGATTGGTTTTATTCGCAAAAGCCTTGTTACCATTTCTATTATTCTCATATTTGTCTTAACAAAACTTTATGATTTGTTTAGACCACAAAAAAATATTTAAATAATATAGAAACACATTTCAATTAGTCAACATTCTGCTCAAGAATCTCTTAATTAGAATATTTTACCAACAAATAAAAAAAATGTTGATTATTATTATTATTATTATTATGGGGTTTTAGTTTTATCAATAGAAACAATCTAATTAGAAAATAAGGTCGCCCATTGTTATATAATAATTCATTAATTCAAGTAACTTGTGTTGTATGGTAATGATGGTGTTACTGTTGGTGTCAGTTGTGGCATTCTTGAGTTTATCTTGTAAGAAAAGTAATTAAAATAAAATAAAACAAAAAAAAGAAGAAGAAGGAAATAAGATAAAATAAAAAATAAATAAAACAAACTTGACTGTTGCCGGTCCACTGCCCAAATCAAATGTAAATTCTACATAGCCCATATTAAGGCACAGTGAAATGTAGTCGCCGTACTCATGATGACCGCTATACAACAGTAAACCGTCCTCTTGTTGTGGTTTCATTATAATCTGTTAAAAGAAGAGATTTTAATAATTTTGTCGTCGACAATATAACGTGATTATGACATTGGAGTTAATAAAATAATTTAATTAAAAACAAGAAAGAAAATAAACAAACCTTAAGCTCAAACCATATGATTGCACGATCACCAATTGGTGCATACCGAAGATACGATGAACCATTAAACGCTGGCACTTGAAGATCCAAACGCATTTCACATAAATCACCACCAAAGCCAAGCGGACATAAACATATTGCACCCTGATCAGATGGTAAACATTTACCACCATGACGACATGGGTATCTGCTGCAACGATCGGTTGTGCATTCCTCTATAATAACAGAAAAAATAAATAATCAAATTATATTTAATTAATTTGATTAAAAAAGTTTTCACTTTTTAAAATAAAAATGTAACTCCCCCGCAAGTCATCGTGTTTGTGTTGAGTAAAACTAAAGAAGGGAAAAAAGCTCAAACAATAGGGCGCATAAATGTGACAAAACACAGAAAGGATAAAAGATTTTTCTTTTTTTCTCTCTACTTTTACGTAATAAAAAAGAATATTTTTTTTGTCTTCGTTTCCTTTTAGAAAGTTTTCTTTTATTTCTCTGTGCTTTTTTTTGCTAGATAATAAGGTGGAAAATATTATAATAAAGCAGATGTTTTTTACAGAACTTTTTGGTTTTTTTATATATATATATATATATATATATATATATTGTACTCCCCCATATCATCATTTATGCTTTTGATGACTTTTTTACGCTTTTAAATAGTCAAATATTACATCATAGTTATTTAAATAAATAATAATCATAAAAAAAGAAAAATAGAAGATGAAAAAGATATGTTATGTTGAAAATGTCTTTTCTTATATTTTATTATAATAAATGATGATAAAAGCTTGACTTTATTTTTACTCTATATTTTCTCTTTATTAAAAATATAATTTTTATTTTCTTTTTTTTTTTGCGTTATTATAATAATTAAAATTATTATGATAATGATATAATAAAAAATTGTAATAGTAATAATAAACAGTGAAAAAACAAACGATTCGAGTGTTAAGAAATGTTACCTAGTTTAAGCACAGATAAAACGATGTGAAAACGATGTGCGTGTTTTAATTATTTAATGAAGATTTGTTTTTCTTTTTTCTAGCATTAATTATATTTAGTAAAGTAATTAAAGGAAAAAAAAAATACTACTTACGAACATCAAATCCTTGTGTAACATCACCAAATGGTAATGCTGTAAAACCATAATCGTGTTCATTTGCTATGAATTTTCTAATACAACCGATAAGGCCATCGTTTATTGGTAATTTTTTTGTTAATCCAGTTATATTACCGGTTCCACCTAAGAATACCGGCTCACGAAATGTAATCCGGGAAAAAAGTCCCTATAAAAATAGAAAAATAAAAAATAGACGAATATAATTATTTGTTAGTTAAATGTGTGGTAATGATGAAGCTTTGACAAAAGCACAAAAGAATTTTTGTCGCTTTAATGAATGTCACAGAGTTTTTCCTTTTTTTTTTTTTTTTTGATTAGACACAAAGACTAGCTACGCTGCTTATCACTTTGAATATATCTTTGACATGTCTTTTGATGGTTTTTTTTTATTTTTTTTTTACTTTAAGTAAACTTTATTCTTGTGATACCTTTGTAATGATTGTGTTTGTGCTTTTTATTTTTCTGTATTAAGAAAATTCATTTCGACGTATTATTGTTATTTTCTTTAAGTAAACTTAAGCATTATTGGTTTCATTTATGCTGCGGTTGTGTCTTTCTGATAACATTGTTTGCTTACATTCTATGCTATATTATAATAAAGAAAAGAAAATTATTATTTTTTTTTTCTTATTATTTTCAGTCACATATTTCTATTTTACGGTTGATTGGTTAACCTATGCTCACATTACAACTCATTACAATTCTAATCACATTGTATGGTGGTTTTTTCTATATATTTTTTAAATAGTAATTTGTATGAAATATTGTCCACATAATTGGAGACTATATGATATATATTTTTCTAACAATAAAAGTAAAGAGAAGAAGTAAAAATAAAATAAAATTACTATCGTTTCGCTTCGCCACGACACATCGTCAATCATTGTAACATTTTTCATGTCTCGTTTATTGCTCAAACTACAATACATAACTTACATATATTGTAAAAAAATGTAAACAAATTGGCTTCGTTGTTTGTTTTATTTAATATTAAATGGAGAAAAAAAAAATTATATAATAGAAAAAACTTTATAATATTGATTGAAATTTTTTGCTTGTATATTTTCTATGCTCTGTTGCTACTGTCTGCTATAGTTGCTTCTGCTTCTTATGTTTTTTTTTTTGTGATTAAATTTCTCCAATTTTTCGTTTATTTTCTTTAATCTTATTGTCACATGCATTAACAAGAGCAACATTATTATGTATTAAAAATGTTTTTGCAAAATTACTATAAACGTGACGACGTTAAATGTTGTGTCATTTTATGCTTTTTGAATATTAATTATAAATAAAATTATTATTAATTATAATAATAATGTAGGAGTTTTTGTACTTTACTGTTTTTAATCCTTTACTAATTAAAAAATTTCTTTTGTATTATTATTATTTTTGTTGTTTGTCTAGTTGTTTCTCAACTTTAAACCACATTTAAGTCAATCAGAGCTTATATGGTTTTTTATTTCTAGTTTATTTTTTTCATTAATCCCTAAAAACTCTAGAGTTTTAGTAGTTTTTTTTTGTTAAACATTATCTTTATATTTTATGCTGATTTTAATACTGAAAATTATTTTTTTGTTTTTTATTTAATATTTTAAGCTTTTATGTGTGCTTTTTTTTGCTGTCTAGTAAATATTTTTTATATTAATTAGATTACAAAAGAGCTAATCGTATTCAAAGTTAGTCAATACATGTAGTTTGTTTGTTTTTATTTTTAATTATAGAAATTATGTTAATATGAAAAACTTTTACATTTGTTAGTTGTATTATATTCACGGTTGTCTCATATATAGAAGGAATTATAATCAAATAAAAATTTTTATTTAATAAAATAAACAAAAAACCAAGAACATGATTAAAAAGGTAAATAAATACATGAACGTATAGCGATTCATTGTTTAAACATAAAACATAATTACATATTTGTAAGAATAAGTAAAAAACAATGTTTTGCGTCTCAAATTCTTTTTCTTCTTTTGCTAATAAATTAATTTATATATATATTTTTACTTTTCCGTAAGTTAAAGACTTAATTTAAGAAAGTTTTCTTAACATTTTTTTTATTTTAATGTTTATTTTTTTTTTGTTGTTGTCGGAAAAAAGTTTCGAATTTGCAAAGCAAAACATCAGGTTGGTAGGAAAAAGACAGACAGCAAAAAAGAAAGAAAGATTAATTGAAATGTTTAATGTTATTTCATGTTTTGTTATTTTCTGATTTTAATATAAATAATGTTTAAACTTGTATGTAATATGAAATGGGGATTAATGTTGAAAAAAAAAATAAATATTTTAAATTGTTTTAACAGGAAATACTACATGTATATTTAGAGAGAAGCGACAAATACGCTGAAAAATCAGGTCAATTTATTTTTTTATTTGCTTTTAAAAGAATTTTTTTTTGTGCTTTTTTCTCTTATTTTTGCTTGAAGCAATAATGCAATTTAATAAATGTTAAGAAAATACAAAATACAATAGTTAGAATAATAATAATAATAATAATAATAATAATAAAAACTACAGACAAATGCATGACAAACAATATGCAATCAGTTTTATTAGAAAATTTTATCGTTGAAGGAAAAACATCTTGATTAAATTATTTTTGTTTGTTTGTTTTTTTTTTAAGCAGACAAATTTAAATTTAATTATTTTTCTATGTCAATAAAAAATTTGAAAACAATTTACCTTTGATCTTCCTTGTACACGATTTCCTTGATTTAATAATAACCATGCATCCCAACGATGTCTATACACTGTCACTGTATTCCATTGATTTAAAACAACTGTCTCTTCGGAACGTACTTTACCGGTACCGGAACCACAATCAAACCTGAAATTTAATAAAAAAAAATTTCGTTAAAAATAATAAAATCACCGGAAAAGATAGAAAAATGAAAATTTAAAGTAAATTTCTTTTTCGATTTTTGTCGTTGTTGCTGAAAAGCTTCTCTGTTGTTGGAAATTTTGTTTACGTTTTTTATTAAAAAATAATTTTTATTTACGTAAAAATGTATTTAATTTTTTTTTATTTATTATTATTTTAAGTTTTTAAAGAAAGTTTTTTTACTAGCAACATATGTATACGCTGTTGAGCAGCAAATACAGTATTTTAGTGTAGTCTAGTGTATCCAGTGTATTCATAAAGTAGCACTTTGTGGTTACATCAATAGATTGGTTGCAAATCGTTCATACATGATGATAATGTTTTAAAGTAAAACAAAAAATAGTTTTAAGTTGTTTGTAGACAAAGAAAAAAAAATAATTTTTTCATCATTTTAATAACAAAATGCAGAAGCAAAAAATATCTAATAAACCTCAGTGACCATCTACACTAACATGTAAGTCCATAAGCCGATTAATGTTTTAATAAAATTTTGGTTTTGTTTTTTTCACCGTGTTAATAGCAATGCTCTAGTGTTAAATATTTATATTTGTTTTTTATTTTATGTATGGCATGTGCTGTTCTTTTTTCATCTTAAAATAACTAAAACTCTTTGATTTCTCATATTTGAGACTGAACGTGTGCTTTTTTTCCAGACATAAAATTGTATCTAGGATTAGGTTTTATACCGAAAATAAAAATTCTAAAATTAAAATTGATAACATCCACGTGTTTGAAAAGTTTTTGCTGTTAGTTTTGTTTTGTTTTTTTTTTGCTCCCTTAAATAACAAGATCCACAGTGGGTGGCAAAAAGCTTTAATATTTATTTATAAATTTCCATTTTTTAGTCAGAAAGTTTTTTACTTGTTTTTTTTCGGTGTATACTTTTCCAGGGCGATATCAGTAGGTTAAGTAAATACATAAATAGCTAAATTTTATTTATTAATAGGTAAATCATGTTTATCCCTTTTAATGCTCTAACACACATATGTTACTGTTGTTATATTTACATTACATAAGTAAGAGCTTAATCTATGGTTAATCCTCCGCATACATACACTTTTTATTTTTTATTCAATTTTATTTTATTTTTAAATAGTGCAACTTTGAGTTAGTACAAACCCAGATTAGACAGTAATTATGTTCTAAATTACATAAAATAATTGAATTAAATTTACGTAAAACTTACTTATACTTAAGCTTCTATAAATTAATTTTTATTATTATTTTTGTTTTCCTTAAATATTTTCTAAACAGGAATACACTTAACAGGCAATTACCAAAAAACAAAATAATTTATCTTCATTTAAGCATCACTTGTCCAACTGTCAATTACAGAAAATCGTTGAATATTGTTTAAAGGGAAAGAAAAAGTCACTGTTGACCTTCAAAGCGTGGACAGATTTTTGCGTTTTTTTTATTATTAGTATAATTGCTATGTCCTGTTAGCACTAGAAGGCAATTCTTTCAGCACTGATTAATTACCATTATTATTAATATTAACGAAGGAAAAAGGAAGAATAAACGTAAATATTTTCTTGACTTTCTAGCTGCTGTTTTTCTTGTTATTGTTGTCACTGTCTCCAATTATTTATTACTGTTCACTGAGCATAAAACTTTTTAAAGTGTTTTTGCCTTTTACAAACAATAAAAATAAATAAATATATACCTTATATGATTTTATTTTTCATTTGCGTTTGTTTGCTTTATGCGAATTGTTTTTCGTAAAGCATGGTCACTTTGCTTCTATTTTACTGCATACGACATTTGCCTAGCATATTAAAGTAGCAGCGGCAGCAGATATAGCATAAGTAAAACAGAATTGAATCCATAAAATTGATAGTTATTTACGACAATTTATGGACTGTAAAAATATTACATTTTATGTGTGTAAATTAATAAAAAATAAAAAGCTTTGTCCTACCGAAATAAAAAAAACAGAGAGGAAAATATTTAAATCAAAAGCTCTTTCTATAATCAAATGTGTGTGTGTTTTTTTCTTCATTTTCCTGTTTTTTTTTGATTTAGCCAGCAGTAAAGGTCTTTATATTTGAAATAATAATAAAAAAAAAATATATTAGTATGAAAAAAACCTCTCATCTCTCAAAGAAAATTGTTTATAATTTTTCAACGAAAATGAAAATGAAAAAAATAAATAGAAGGAATAAAAGTATCCTTTTTGTGTAATGAAAGAAATACATTAATTTTATTTTATTTTGAAATTTGTTTAGAATTTATTCAATGAGAAATTATATAAATATATATGCTGAAATGGCTTATAAGATGTGCTTTTTCTTGGTTATTATAATAATAATAATAATAATAATAATAATAATAAAAATAATAATTTGCATGTTCACTTTTTAAAGTGGTTTCATTTTGTGTGCCCGCTGTTTTTTTGTGTGGATATTTCTATATTTTATTCCATTTTATACAAATCAATTCAATATTTATTAGCACTCTATTGATTTGTAGGCCTTATGCTAAACCCTATTCAATACGACTTTTGAATAATAATAAAAATAACAACAAATTTTCTCATTAAAACGTATAAAGTTTACTACTTTTCCCTTCCGTTGTTTGTCAACACTTTTAAGAAAAAAGAAAACTAAAAAAAAAATTATTTAAACCGTTGACTTCCCTTTAGAAATGTAAACGAATTTATTGGCAAAGAAAATCCAGCTTTCAAAACGTATAAATGCGTGAATAAACATTTATCGAAAAAAAATGTACAGAAATGAATTAAAAAAATAAAAATATATTATAAAATCGCATAAAAAGCACGTTTGTTTGTTATTTTCGTTGATTTTTCTTACTCGTTGATTACATGATTTTCTCATTTAATTTTTTATAAGTAAAATAACTAAAGCTTTTCCTTAATTCGTTTCTTATTAAAAATTAAAAAAAAAAAAAATAAGTAAAATATTGCGATGACTGGTAAATGTTATTTTTAATTAGAACGATGAAAAAGAAAGAAATAGTATTGTAGTATAGTGGAGGCGCCTGGTAAACATCGTTTTCTTACGAAAAATCTATATTGAAAAAAAAAAAAAAACAGAAATAAAAGTCAATAAATAATTTCATTTAGTTGTTGAAATATTTATTTTTGAATAAAGGAAGCTGAGCAACATCCTGAACAACAATATTTCTTTAAGGATTTTCTTCTAGTTTTTTTTTTGCAATTTTGTTTGTATTATTTTTTTTTCATTTCTTTTAAATGGCAGCAAAAGGTACAAAAGATGGCAAAAAAAAAGGATATAAATGAAAGGAAAATTTGTATCGTAAGAAAGTTGTCTCCGTTTGTTGTTGTCTGTTGAGAGCAACAAGAAAAAAAATCGCATAATAGCACTAAACGGGCATCGTTGTCGGTGTAGAAATAACTTTGCTTTGACTGTTTTCGGTTGACGAGCTGATGTATGTCCTTTTTTTTTGTATTTTCTTTATTCACTTCTATTCACTGTGTGTTTAAATATTAATGTTTAAGGTGATTTGCTGTGCTTTTAGCTTTTTCTATCTAAATAGAATTTGTTTAATGGCTGCAAAGAGGTTGTTTTCCTCTCACAAAATACATACTAATGTCCAAAGAAACTTAAAAACCACTTTTTTTAAACAATTTTATTCCTTCTGTCAACGTTTTTCTTTTCTGTTTAAATGTTACCTTTTTTTTTGTCTGCAGCAATGTATTATTATTATTATTATTACAACATCTTGTCATCCCATTAAATTACTTCTGGTTTTGTAAACCAACTGACATAGGCCAATTTGTTATTCTCGATTTTTTTTTGGTCTTTACAATTCCATCCAAATGTTTCATTTTGTCAAATCAGAAGACAATTTAGCAAGAATAAAAATGAAAATTGTCAAAACGCAAAAATAATATGAAATTTTTGATTTCGTTTTTTTTAATATCATTTTAGTTGTTTTCACCCCAATTTTCAATTTTTTTTTTGCCAAAGACAAGATATAAAATTCGATTGATGATAAGCAACGACACAAGACAAATAAAATCGATCAAAAAATCTACAAGATGATAAAGAATAGTTTTTGTGGTGGAGTTTTTCGGTTATTTTTTAAGGGTTTTGTAAGACAAAAAAAATAAATAAATAAGAAAATCTTTGATGACAAATTTTTTAATACAAAAATAAAGAAAAGAAAATCATTCGATTGAATAATATGTATTTTTTTAAAAAGGACGGATTACGAATTATAAGAGAAAAGTTTTTTTTATTTGTATTTAGATAGTGGGGAAATCCATATGATTTTTTTTTTTGCTCTAGAAATTTATAACGCATGAACATTTTGCTTTTATCCGTCTATAACGCAATCCTATCACCCAGCGAACAGTTTTTTTTTTAAATAAATTTGAACAATAGCGAAAGAAAACAACAAACACATTTTTGGGTTTAAAATAAATACGATACATACGATTTTTGTGTATATATTATTATTTTGTGTATCCTCTAGTAGAAAAGTAACTAAATCAAAATGAATGAAAGGAAATAAAAGCTGAAAAGTCAGTTCTCTTCTGGGACTATGATTGACATTTTTCTTCTTTTTTTTTTGATATAAACAAAATTTGATGATGTGGAAATTGTGTTCCAAGGGCATAAGCAAAGAGTATAAAAATCGAATTATTTATTTTTCTCTCTGTATTTATATGAATAAATCACTTGTGTTGTTTGTACATTTATTTTATTTTCTCCATCAATAATAGGATAATATTTTTTTTGTAAAACAAAAACGAATGAAAAAAAAATAAATGTTTAACCTTTATTTAGCCAGAAAATATTGAATAACATCAGCAGGAACAAGAGTAGAATATTTTTTTTTGTTTATAAAAAAATACAAGGATTTGTGGATATTTAACAAAAATAATAAACTTTTACTGGTTTATCAAGTTAAATTATTATTAATATTATTATTGCTGGTTTAGAATTTTAACTGCTATTTTAACTCACAATTATTTTTTGCTTTTATTTTTCTTTAAGCTTTTTGTTTGAGTTTAATTTTTTTCATATAAGCTTTAGTATTTTTTTTTTTATTCAATGGTCCTCATGTGTTGGAAAATAAACATTTTTTTCTACAAACAACAGCGTACATAACATAAATTCAAACAATAATGATTTATTTGGTAAATAAAATATTTAATACACTGGATATAGCTTTGTATTGAAGTTTTTTTTTATAAAATAAACAAAATACTGGACTGAAAAACGAAAAAAAAAACAGGTGAATTTTACCCCTAAAAATCAATATAAAAAATTTCTGTTTTTGTTGCTTCATTAAATACATTTTTTTTTAAAAAAAAGTTTATATTCTGTATGCGAAGTTCATTAATTTATTTGATAAAAAATTCGTATCCTATTTCAATTATATTGCCGGAATTAAATATAATGAACTTTTTAATATTTCCACAAATTATCAGTAAAAGAAAATTAATTTAAAAATGTAATTAGAAATAAATTAATTCAAATATTAGGGTTTTTTAAATACTTTGAGAAAATCATAAGAAAAACTCACCAAAATTCAATAAAACCCTGATGTAACAATAATGCCATAAAGTCACCGGTTAAATCATCACGTTCACCAGTTAGTAGAATTATACCATCAAATGATTCCGGACGAAATTCTATGTGTAGCTACAAAGAAATTTGATTAAATTTATATTTTAAAAAAATTTCAAAATTAAATTAACAAAAAAGGAATCTGTATTTACCTGCACGTGTTTATAGGCACCACGAAGTGCTGGAAAGGCCATCCATGAACGACGAGTAAACCGTGGCACATTGATTTTTATATCTAGTAAAAAAAAAAGGAAAAGAAATATTTATTTGATTTTATTTCTCAAACAGATCACATTTTTATTTTAATAAATTTGATTTTGATTTTTATTTAAAATATTTGGATACGTTACGTCATCCCCAATTTGTCGCACAAGTTGCCAAAAAAAATTTATAAACAATAAAGAAAAAGCTGCTCTAAAAGCATAACGTGAATTTTCCTATACGTTTCTCATGTTGTTATTCGCCTTAGTAAAAAGCTTCTTTAATAGAATTTTTATTTTATTTTCGGGTATTTTGTGGTTCGTTTAAGCTAAAAAAAAAGGAATAAAGAAAAACGCACAGAATGGCTGAACTCGATGAAGCGTTTTTGCACATGTATCGATATGAAACGAAGAACAATAAAGTTTCAAACAAATTTTCTTTTTTCATTTGTATCTTTTAACCTTTTT
The DNA here is from genome assembly GCA_963942525.1 of Ptychoptera contaminata. Taxonomy (NCBI): domain Eukaryota; kingdom Metazoa; phylum Arthropoda; class Insecta; order Diptera; family Ptychopteridae; genus Ptychoptera; species Ptychoptera contaminata. The sequence continues at coordinate 34,388,465 of OZ012638.1, read as the reverse complement.
CTTGCCAGTTGTGAACTTCAACGTTGGCTGTACCAGGCCTGGACAATTCAGAATTTACGGGTTTTTTTTATTGTAAAAATTTTATTTTCCCAAAAAAAAAAAGAAATGTTCTGAAACACTGGTTACTTAACTATGTACGAAAGCTTGTTCTTAAAGTTTTATAGGAAATAAATTTATGAGCCACATGTAGCTTAAGCTCACTGATCCATCACTTTCTACAATTTGCTACTGTTGTTATTTTCATTTTATTTCTATTTACTTGTTGTTTGCCTTGTTATTGTTTTATTATTTTCCTGTATCTACTATTGGTTATTTAAAGTAAATAATATAACTAATTTTCCTTTTTCTCAGATTCAATAAGTTCAAATAATCAATTGGAAAATGTTTTTTAAAGACAAATAGCAAAAACACAAATACAAAATAAAACGACCGAATAGTAAACAAATAAACAAAAAAAAAAATGAAATATAATAAAATTTCACCCAAAAATACAATAAAACCACAAGTGCCACCCATTTATTAAGCTTAAAGTTGGTTTTTTGCGATTTTTTTTTCTTTGTTTAAAACATTGGTTTGGTTTTGCTTTTACGTATTTTACATTGAAAAAAAAAAAATAAATAAATACAAAATTCAAGCTTAACAATACAAAGATGATGATGATGATGATGTTTGTGCCAGCCTGGAGTGAATAAAGGAATTCGTAGAAATAACCACAGAATACCCATTCGTTTCTCCCCAGTAAATTTTTTTTTTGTACGTTACATTTCCACACTTTACGTTCATAATCCAATGGTTATTTTTCTTTTTATATATATATTAATGTTAGAAGCGTAGGGTGTTTGCCAACCAACTTCCCTTATCTTTATCAAAATAACCGTATAGATGAGATAGTGAAATATATATATAATTTTATTTTATTTTTTCTCTACAAATAATTTATTTATAAACTTTTACTGTATAAAGTTCGAAAATTATAGCATAAATATATCTATCTATATGAGAGCATATAATAATGATAAAAATTTATCTATATATTGAAGAACCCTTTAAAAACAAAATTCAATTGCTTTAAATAAAAAATTTTGCTTAAATTTTATTTGATTTTTTAATGTAAATCTAAAATGAGGGAAAATTATGTACGAGCTTTTTTTTTTTTTCTTACAATCTATTGAGCATAATGCTGTTTGTCTGTGAGGTTTTTACTTAAAAAAATAAATAATTTAATTATTTACAATTAGATAATTTCGAAAGGTTGTTGTAACTTTGGTAAAACAATTTTTTGTTTTGCTTTTTTTTTTGGCAAAGATTATTTTATTGCAATTTAAATAAATTTTGTCTTGCAGACAAATTTATATCGCAAAAATGTCACTAATTTGTCACAATTTATTATGTAATAAAATTATATTTTATTCTTCGTACATGATTTAAACTATTTTAATTTATATTTTATGTATTTTGAGTGTTACTTTATGCTACGATATTAGAAATAAAATAATTTATTTTTTTTATTACAAAAATTTTTATTGCTTTTATTTTTTGCATATTTTTCATAAACAAACGTGTACATGTTAAATTATTATTATATAAATAAAATAAATTATAATAAACGCGATATCTGTTTATTTAATTCTGTCATTCAACATCTGCGAAAACATAACGATTATTTTTTCGTTATTTTTTTGTTAATGCTAACAAAATTTACAACAAAGAAAAAAAAAAAAAACGCAAACATTTCGCTTTATTAATAATTTTTTTTTATCGCTGTATTTATATTAAAAAGCTTTAATAAATTTATTTATTTTAATTAAATATTTTATTATTTGATTATAAAGCATAATTATTATTTGCGGTATTTTTAGGTAGCATTAAGTATTTTTTGCTTATTCAAATTAAAATAATTTGTGTAGAAAAATAAAAGCTCTCAATATTATAAAAAAAAAATATTTACTCTAGTGTAGATTTAGCCATTAAATAATTTTTTTTTTTTAATTTTATCGAAAAATATTAAATAAATACTCTAGTGACTAGCAAATAGTGACTATTTTAACAATGTTATTATTCAATTTTTTTTTTATTACGCTTGTTTATTATGCTCTCTACACAAATATATTATGTGACACGAAATATACTTGTTTAATTACAAAATCAATATAAATTACATGAAAAATAAACAACTTGAAATGTAAATAATGAGTTTTAGAATTTATTTTTTTTTTTTTTTAAATATAATTTCAAACAAGGTGAATATTTGTTTACTTGAGTGATGACGACGGGGTTGAAAATGTACTGTTTGTACTGGTTATGGGGATAGATTGACGGTCGATCGGTTACATTTTAATAAGAATCGTGTATTTTATGTGTATTGTTGTGTCCCAAATGCGGTATCAATGGTAATAAAAGTTAAAATTAGATTTTGTTGAATAATTTTTGAAAATATAATTTTTATTTTTTTTTTACAAACAAATATACGTCTCTTCTGTGCTATGTACTGGTGTATGTGGTAGCTAGGTCTCCATGCTACCATTTATTTTGTATGTTTTCAGTTTTATAAAAGAATTTTTACCTACAAAATTGTGTAAATTTTCTTCTCTTTTATTCATTTTTTTTTTCGACTATTTATGACATTGTTTGTAATAGAAAAAAATAAATAAAAATAATTATGTGGTTGTTGCGCTGTTGACGTTAATATTATTTTACATTACATCAATAAGGTTTTTCATTTGTATTTTATTATGTAAATAACATAGAATAACATTTATTTTGCGGACAATATTACTCAATTTAGTTATTTATTTATAAATAGAAGAACAAAAAAAAATTATCAAATGAATTTTAATTAAACTTTTCATGAAATAATAATTTATTCAGGATTTTAGGTGCTAAAGTAGTACTAAGCTTTATATATATATTTTCTAAACAATGATCCCATAGCGTCCTATTAAACATTGAAATAATATTCAACAATAATTTTTGATTAGTTAATTAATTGTTCTCCAAGGAGATGTGATTTCTTTTTTTTTTTTTTTTTTTGGTATTTTCATGCTGCTTTCACTAAATACTTCTTTAAAATTAAAATTTTTATTTTTTTGGGATTATAAATTTTGTTCTGCACACATTTTATATTGTTTTTTTTTTTTGCATAAAAATTAATGTTTTTTAAAAACGCAATACAAAATGTGAGAAAAAATAAAATTATTCGCTATTAAAATGGCAAGCAAAATATTTTGCAGCGCATTTTTGCTAATAAAAAATACAGCATGAAAAATAATTTTAATGTCTTGACTAAAAACAACAAGGAAAATCAATAAATCTATCGACTTTGCTTGAACAAAAAAAAATATACACGAAACGCGTTAAATTTTTCATATTATTTTCCGCTATTTTATTATTTATTACATAATGATAATATCGAGGGTTGTGTTTACAAATAAAAATAAAATTAAATAAATGAGAAACATATTGACTAAATATAAAATATTTATTATTTTCTTCGTTTTTTGTTTATATATATTTTTTCTTATTAAGATTCGCGACAACAGCACCTGTAGATTTCTGTATATATATATATATATATATAATTATTTTATTAATAATTTATACTTATTGGTTGTTAATTTATTGTCTGTGTTAATCAATTTGTATTTTTTTATTGTTATTTGATTTGAAAATCGCATTGAAATTTATGAATTGAAAATAAAAATTTATTTTTATAGCGAAATAACTTTAGTATTATATTTCTATCCATTAACTTGTTTTATTAAAATTTAATTAATAAAAATGTCTAAAGTCTGCTTAAAAACGTATTTAATAATTGAAATGAGCGACAAATGTTTTTTAACCGCGTACAGCAACAGGCAGCAACATTGAAAATTTGTTTAAAATTCTTTGCTTATATTCTGTTGTTGCTTACAAGAATCTGCTTATAACCATAGATTAATTAATAAATTAGATGAAATTTCATTAAAAAGCCAACAGATATAATCTTAAATAGAAAATATGACCCAAAGTCTGCTTTTTAATAATAATAATAAAGTTATTTAGCATTTGGTTACCCCAATTCTAATCAAAAAGACAAAAATTATTGCTCCTTGTTTTTGGACTGTTTTTGTTTCTTCATTCTTGGCTATACCGATTAAAGAATAAAATTGAATTAAATTAAAGAAAATACATAACGGATAGATAATTTTCTGATATGAAGATGTTTAAGCCGCTTTACTTTATTTTAATTCATGACTACTTTTTAGTATAAATTAATTTTCTGTCTTTATTAGTTTTGCTTTCCATTTTTTTCTATGGTTTTTATGAAAAAGGATCAAAAATTAGCATATTCCTGCTTATCAAAATGAATTAGAACAATAACCATAAACGTATAATATGAATAGAGTGATAACTTTTCTTATTTCATTAAGTTATTCAAACTATGAACAATTTTATATAAAAAAAGTAATTTTAAACAAAAATAATGATGATAATAATGAAGAAATATTTAAAATAAGTCAAAAAACCCAAATGATGAAAGATGTTTGTTTCTTGTGATTCACTTTTACAACAGATAAAATCATGTCTAGACTTACCTTCTTCACATTTAATACCAGTTTTGCTAAACGGACATAAACATCTCGATTGTCCTCCAATTGTGTCACTATTATCACAATATCCTCCTTCTGTCCCACAGTCTAAATGGCATGGTTCTCTGTGTGTGTTTTTTGTTTGTTGATGGTAAAAAATGTTAATTAAAAAAATAAAAAAAAAAAAACAAATTATTATTCAGGATGTAAGGGTACAGTAAAAACAAAAAAAAAAAAATACCTAGAGCTTTCAGCCGCTGGTGCTGTTTGGTTTGTATCGACAGACATTGTATCCATTGTATAACCATAAATTATTTGTGTTGTTACCGGTAATGGGGTTGTAGTTGTTATTTTGACAGTTGTTGGTCGTTCTGTTGATGGTATAATTGTTCTTAAAATAGGCACCTTTGTCGTTGATAAAATTTTATATGGATCCTCCTCATTTGATATGTAATCACGATTTGTATTTCTTAAATTTAAACGATTATTATTCACATCATCATAAATGGACATATCTTCTTTAGAATAAAAATCATCATCGTGTGATTGTAAATGTGATTGATGATTTGGTATTAATGTGACTTGTGTTAATGGTGTGGCAACAATTTCCGTTATCATTGCTATTGACATCTCATCATCATCACTGATATAATCTAAATTATTGATATTGTCAAGTCTATTGGTATCGATGGATGTTCCGGCACCATCATCATTATTATTATCATTATTATTATTTATATTATTTATATTATTATTATTATTTATATTATTATTATTACTGTTGCCACCGTTGACACCATTCTCATCTGTACTATCGTCAAGTTTTGCACTAAAAGACGCTCCCTTTTGATACAAAACGTCAGCCTCCTCTAACATATCATCATGTTCTGAATTAGGTGAAAATGTTGAATTGATTTCTATACAATTGTATTAGTTTTGACATTGCAAGTCCCATTGGGTTGTGTTACATAAAAAGATAAAATAGAAATAAATTTTTTATTTAAGTTTATTTGACTACTACCACTGCTGCTCCTGAAATGGGACACGATTATCATAATAAAGCATAAAATGACTCAAATAGAAATCTCCGATTTCTAAAAATTCTCAAAAAAAAACCGAACAAAATAAATTTATTCATAGAGCTTTTTGTGTTTTCTTATTGCTTTACGATATGCTTTTTAGTTTATTTCAGTTTTTACTTATTTTTATGTTTCTTCTAATATTTATTTTTCACTTTAAATGGTTGTAATGTTTTTTTTTTTTTTTTGCTTTTTGCAAATTTATTTTGATTATTTTTTTACAGCGATTTACTGTCATCAATAGAAAAAATGTTTTTAAAAAATAAAATAAAGTTTATACATTCGCCCACATATAGCCACCCTTAACCATCATTTATTTAATGCTTTTTGTATTGCAATCACGTATCGAATTGAAATGAATTCACATTTATATATGTATAAAACGGTGACTCGCGTTCTAAATTCTCTATTTTATTTTTTGAATGCGCTTTAGACGGTTTTTATTTCTTTATTTTTTTGAAATTATTTCTTCGTTTTTATACTTTTTTTTTTATTATTTTATCAGAAAAAAAAAAGGTTGAAAAATGAGCTGAGATAAAATAGAAAATTTATATATTTATGCAATGGTGAACACGCAAAAGCAATGTATTCTATTCTATATATCTCATTATTCCAATTTTTCTTATTTAATATGAATTTAAATTAAACAAAAATTATATTTTCTCTAAGAAAAATATTTTTGATGACTTACTTATGTACCTTTGAAAAGATTGCTTTAAGGCTTTTATATCTTCTACATGCTTTCGACAACTTTCTATGTGTAAAAGCTTATCACAAAAAAATATTAAAACTTTACTAAGAAAATCAAATTATTGTTATATCTGATTTTCTGATTTTTTTTCTTCAACTTTACTCATGATATTTTTGTAGTAATAGAAAAAAAGCTCGTTTAAAGCTTGTTAAATGATTATTAAACAAATTTACTAAGTGTTTTAATGATAATTATTGTAATAAAATCAATTTACTTTGATTGTTTATTACTTCTTTTTGTTTTTAGAGAATAAACTTAGCTCGCTTTTTGCTTTGGGTCGCCGACGTGTTTTTAACAAACAAGAAAAAAAAAATTAATTTATTCAGTGATATATACACCATCCGGTGTGTCAATTTTACTTTACCAACAAAAAACAAAAAAAAAATACAATTTTTTTCCATCCATTATTCAACAAAAACATTTACAAAATGACAAAATTTGACTTTTAAATTTTTATTTTTCTGTTCAGATCAACTTCAGCTCCATCAAACATTTGGAAATAAACAATTGGAAAAGCTCTTCAAAATAAAATTATTGTTTTATTGTTTTTTTTTAATGCCTAAGGATGGATAACTCTAATTAGGCAACAAAAATGAAAATAATTTAATTTTTGCAATTAATTTTCATTTGTGAAAATAAAAATTGAAAATTATTAGCCCAACTTGATACTGATGATACTTGTATGTCATTCCCATTATTTTTTTTTTGAGAGTATCAATTGCTCATCATAATATGCGTTATTATTTTTATTTTTAGTACACTTGAGAATCTACATTCATTTTTTTTTTTTTGGAATTTTGTTGTTTTTTTTTTAATACCCTTAAACAAAAGGGATTTTTTTTTTGCCATTTTCTGTATATAAAAAAAATTAAGGATGTATTCCGTATGCTGTTTGAGAATTAAATATGAAAAAAATATATGTATATTGTAAAATAAAGGAAGAGAAAAGCATGTACGAGCTGAATTAGGGGATGACTAAAAAAAATCCTGTTGTTAGCCTTTTTTTAAAAGCATGTTTTATGTTAGTTTAGTGCTTTCTTCTTCTTTTTTTTACATTTTTGCTTCCGTTTTGCTTGAAAAAGTTTAGTATTTTTACTCTTGTGTATGCGACAGAGTGTTTTGACGCTTTCAAAAATTCTGTATTTATTTCTTTTAAGACTATAACAGACGCTCACAAAACGTATAAAGAAAACAAGGCAAAATACATTATTTGGTTTTTATATAATGTGGCAAAAGAATGAAGAATGGAATTAAGAAAAAAAAATATAAACAAAAACACGTTGATGGATTGCAAACGGATAATAAAAACAGTGTGCAGTGGTAAGAAGGAAAGCTTAAAATAAAAAAAAAGGTTTATAGAAAAATGTTTTATTATTTCTCTCTTATTTGCTTTTCTTTTTTCAAATTGATAGCATGTAAGGATCGGATTTTACTCCTTTATTTGTTACCCTTTCGTACATTTTTATTTTGTGTCACATTTCATGAGACAAATATAAAAGCTTTCATTTGTTGTGGGTGGTAGTTGATGGTGGTGGTGAGCCTACAAATATTTTCGAGTAGCTATATAGCTCATTTATGGTGTTTTTGAAGCTTTTTTAAGTTTCTTTTGTATCGTTGGCAGTTCCATTTTTTATGTGTTCAAATAACTATGTAGTTTTTTTTTCCTTTTTTTCGTATCTATTTCCTTTCACCCAAACAATACAGTTGGAAAATTATGAGTATATTTTTAGTTTTTATGTGTATGGAATACAAACAGAAAACACTGTTTGCTTGCGGTTCTGTTTAACCCTTATTTTTCGATCAGTGAGCTAAACAGAATGTAAAAAAAAATGTATATATTTTTTTCAGGCAATTGTCGTAAATTTCAATTAAGTCATTCACGTCAAGCTCGCCCACTCAAGCTACAAGAGGTCTCAGGCCACCCAACATAAACAAACATTCGTTACAATTGTATTCGCTTGAGATTTATGCGTCGAATATTAAAACAAATTATTTTATTTAAATGAAAATTTAACAAAAAATAACTACTTATCATTCCAATTTTGATTTTATACGTCGCGTTTGTCGAAAGAAATAAAAAGAAATTTTCATCGTATACAATCTTAATTGAGGTCTTTGTTTGCTTTTGTTAAATAATTTTATTTTTTTTTTGATTTGTTACTTTGGTTGTTATTTGCTATAAGCTTTGCTATAAAAATTAAGCTTAATTATAATAGTAGAATTTAGAAACAATTTATATTATTTATTTGAAATCTTAACAATGTTTATAAAGTAAAGTTATGCTGTTATCGATTGAAATTAATACTTTGATTGATTGCTTTGTACTTTGTGTAAGATTGTTTTAGTGAAAAAAAACCTTTTTCAAATGGGTTTTTATTTGTTTTTCCTATGCTTATTTGTTTTAAGAAATATTTGCACATTAGCATAACTTGATTAAAATAGTAAAAGTCTATAAAATACTTAATTAAATGTTTTTTTGTTTTTTGCTTTACAATAATAATAATAATAATAAATTTCTATTTAAAATCACATATATTTAATTATTAATAAAATTTTTAAATAAAGATTTGTTTGTTTTAAATAAAACATATATTAAAATTAAATGAAAATACTTAAAAAATATAAAACACTTTTGTATGATAAAATTATTTTCAAATAAAATTTTAACTAGGCAATTATAAATTTACGTTTCATATCATAAAATTCAATTTTATTTTCAAATGCCATTCGGTTACCATAACATTTTATAAAATATTTTCAAGGTAATTGTCATTAATTTGAAACTTTTTTTTTTTTGTTTTTATTTAAAAGACGATCAAAATGTCTAAAGAATAAATAATTAAGTAAATAAATAAAAATGATAAAACACAACAATTAATTATGTTGTTAAAATTATATTGTTTACTTTGATTTTAATATAAAATGATAAACGATAACCACTTTGGTTTTATTTTAAATAATTCACTTAATAACACGAATAATCATTGAAAACAATTAAAGTCTGAAAAATAATAAACTTTTTGGATTATTATTATTATTATTTTAATTATTTATTACTTTAGTAGATTAATGTTTCTATTATTAATATAACTACAATTTAAATAACAATAATAATAATTATTATATAAAAAAACATAGAAGAAAAATAATAATAAAACTCTATAATAAATGATAAATTATATTTCAATACAAAGAGAGGCACAACATTAAAACAACAAATAATAATAACCGATTAAAATCTGTCTATTTTTAAAAGGATTATTTAATTCAACATTATCATATTAACATATTACATTTATATACATTATGAATTATAAATGTATTAAAATGGATGACAATATATAATATAATGAAACATAAAATGATTATTTTTGTAATATAATATCTAACTAAACAACAACACAGTTTAATGTCTATATTCATATGTTATTAAATAAAGACAACCAGCAGCTAAGCCAACCAGCCCAAGTACATAAACAAATAACAAATAGTAATAAAAAAAAAATGTATGTAGCTTATATTTATATAATTAATAATAACGTTTTGTTTTTGTTTGCTTTAATTAACATAAATTATTGCTATATTTTCATATAAATAAAATAATTAAATAAATTAAAATGAGGTGTTTTCAGAGGAGAATTTAATACGAGCAATCTGTTTCTGTAATTTTGAATGAGTTTTGTTTATACCTTTAGGCAAACAGTACTTATTTTCTAATAAAAATAGTTTATCGTCTTTTAAATATTTGTATTTTAGTCATTTATTTTAAAAATGACATAACAATGCTATGAATTGAAAAAATCTAATTAAAATACAATTTTCTATAAAAAAAATAATAACAAGCTTTAGCTGGAAATTGTTTTCGCTGTAATCTAGGTCGACATCATAATATTTGCCAGATCGATAAACATAGCGAATATATATTTAATTATTTATTAACTATTTATATTAATTTTTTTCTGGACTGTAAACACTCTCTTGTTGTTGTGTTTTTTTCCAGTAAAAACAGGTGTTTTGTTTCTTTTTTCTTTAGATAAAATTTTATTCAGTTTTCAGTAGCAAAACTTTACACAGTAAAATTGTTATTAATTTTAAAGGATTTTGTTATTTTTTTCGCATATTTTCTTGCTTTATTATGTCGGTTAAAAAGTTTATTAATTATTTTTTGTATGCACTTTTTTATATGTTTTTTTAAATATGAACTTTTTTACTACCTTGACAGCTGTAGCCATTCTTTTGTAGTTCATAGCCTTCTGTGCAATCGCATTCGTACATTCCATCGTGAAGCTCATAGCAAAGTTGTTCGCATGGACTACCATGGCCGCATTGTCCTAAAATATTGAAAAAAGAAAAGAAATTTAATTAAAAATAATTTAATTATAAATAAAAAATAATAGGAAAAAAGAAAAATGTTTCCAAGAGTGGAGACGCCTGGTAATTATTAACACATACAACTTTTGAAACGCTTAAACATCAGTTTTAGACCATTTTTTAATAAATAAATTTTCGAAACAAGGTTCAGTAAGCAAATAATCTAAATATTTTCTGATTTAGCATAAAAAATTTTTAATAATGTTTCCGCGAATAATACTTTTAATTTTATTTTTGTAATAATAAATACTGTATATGTTTCGAAAATTCGATTTTCCTTCGTTTTTTTTTTACCCTGAAAAAGTTGTAACTCAATTTTCTTTATTCGTTAAAAATGATCTTTATTTGATGATTTAAGGAGTAACTGAAGCTTTTAGAGTGCGAAGGCGCCTATATGATATATTCATAAATATATAATTGACAGGGGAATATTTCCTTTAAAAAAGAAAAACACTTCGATATGTACGTACGTACGTATTCTGGTATAGTAGATGGTAAAGAAGAATTGAAATAGAAAGTGTAGAAAAATAAAGAAAAAAATCATCCACCTACTCAACACCAGAAAGAAATATAAAAAAAGAACAAAAATTGGCCTATAATATCCAAAATGATAACATGGTCTCAGTGGAAATAATTATATATATTTCGCATCTTCTAACAACGACTCGAATCGAAGCAATAATAAAAATAATAACAATAATAATAAAAATAAATAAAAAGTAACGAACAGCAACATTCGAAATAAATAAAAAAAAAGTAGATCCATCCAGCCAACATGTAATATTTTCATTTTGTTTTTTTTTTTATTATTTGTATTGTTGTGGGTTTTTGCAGGATGTTTGAAAAAGCTTTAAAAAACAAAAACGAATGGATAAAAAAAATATCTTTAGCTGTTAGATTACAGTCATGGTTGAATAAATAAATCTAGTAAAGTAAATGGCAAAACGCAAAAATATTAATAAAAATAAAATACAATAATTCTCTGGAGTTAGGTGTCTCAACGGTTGAAAAAAAGCAAAGAAATTAAAACAATAACGACAAATTGTGACAACGGTAAATCAATGTAAAAAATGATGATGATGTTGATGAAAAAGAGAAAAAATAATACGCAAAAAGTTAAGTAAAATTGTAAAGCTTAAAAGGTTGATCCGTTAGGATAATATTTAATGAAAAATTTAAATACAAAAAAAAAACCAAACGGTGAAAGAAGAATGATTTAAACGAAAATAAAAGTGAAAAATCAATTTCCGTTTAATGTTAAAAGATACTTAGCGCGTCACTTTAAGGAAATGTTCAAACTAACAGCGGGATAGATTGATACAAAAATAAATATAGAGAAAAGAAAATTATAGAAAATACTTTCGAAATACTTTTGGTATTTATTATTATTTTTACTTTTTTGTTCTTGGTTGCCAAGTATTAGACGGGTGTCGTTTTTACTGTTTTAAGTATTGGCACCGGCAGCAGGTGCTTTTTAATACTTTATTCTTTATAGTAAAATTTATCATCATAACATCTGCCATCATTTTTATTCTTATTTTTCATGTAATTTATGTTATTTTGCCAAATGATGCAAAATGGTATCAGAAAGTTTTTTTTTTTAGTTGCGTTGAAATTTTTCAAAGAACGTTAATGTCTAATGTTTCTAATTTTATAATGCAATTTTACTTTAATTTTACTTTTAACATATTAAATTCATTGTTAAAGATTACAAAACAGCAAAACTCAGGAAGATAGTATAAGAATTTGTTGAATTGAGGTAAATAAACGAAAATTTAACTACCACCAAAGTTTGCTTAGTCAAAAAGCATAACGATGTGGAGATTTTTCAATTAGTGTTTTTTTCGGTTAAGAAAAGATGAAGAAAAACCAAAATTGAGATTATCAAAGGATATTTTTTTATTATTTTTTTTTTTTGCTGATGTTTAACAGTTTTTATATTTTTTTCATAAAAAAAAGATATGAAAAAGAAATGTAAAATAGAAAAGATTAATAAGCATTAGGGCAAATAATTTTATCATTATAATTTTTAATATAAAAATAAATTAATATTAATTCAGCATGACGTAGTTTTTTATTTAAATTATTTCATTATTTTTTTATTTAAAAATTTGTTCAAATAGCGTTTTGAATAATAATTTTATAAGAACTTAAATAAGCAGTGAAAAAAAATTTGTTTACACGATAAAATCCTTAACGCAACATAGTTGAATCGTATTCCACATATAAATCACTGTCTAATCGTGAAATTTTGTTCGAGAATATAATGTTTAAAATTATATAAAAAGTACGATGATATTTTTTTTTTTAGTTTAAAAAAATTTTACCACTCTATTTTTGCCACACAGAATGAAAGCTTTTATTTATTTTTTTTTTCATTTTGATTAACTGATAAAAATTCATTTATATTTCTACGGATAATTAAAAATGAAAAATACTTTTGTTGCAATAACTGCGATAATAATAAAGTACGATTTTATGTTAACAACTAACCAAAGTACACAAAACTAAGCAATGCAATGCACTTAATATTATAACGTAATTAAATTTAAGTAAAGTAAATTAAATAAATTACAAAAAATATATAGTAATCATTGGATAGTAGTGTAGGAATGTGGCAAAAAAAGAAATGCTGAAACAACGTAGATTATTTTCTTTTTTTATTCTCCCTCTCTATAAAACATTTTTCGACAATAAATTTACAAACAAAAAAAAAAGCTAAGAAGATAATTCGATGTAATTAAATAAAAAAGAAAAGATTTAACTTGATAAAATTAAATAAAATAGATTAAAATGTAATCAGACCATCGTTTTAATTATCAGAGTGTTGGGCTGATGTTCGCTTGTTATTAAAGTTACTTAAATTTATTAAGGAAAAATTATTTTCTTTTCTTGATGTGATATTTGATTTAATTTTTATGTGTTAATGAGAATTATTTGTACTGGAAATATGATAATAGCTGTAGCATTTCTATTATACTAATTTTAATTTAAGCAACAAAACTTAAAGTTACTTTAAGCTGTAAAGAAGTAATTAATTATTAATCCGCTAAATATATATAAAATTTCATTTAAAAATACATCAATAAAAGTTTCACTTTTCGTAATTTAGAATTTGATATGTTGATAGATTTTAAGTTAGAAAATTGGTTTTCCAAAGACAGCTTGATAAAGAATTTAGGATGTTATTGATTTCTATACATATAAATACTGAGGATTTAATAATTTTTGTAAACTGACAATACCACGTACATTTCACATAGTTAAAACATAATGCATGTGCTGATGATTGGTTATTATCTTGCTGAGTACATAAACTGTCGAAAGTTTCACGCCTCTTGCAGTGCTTTGTACACAACAGCCAGTAAAAATGAAAAGAAAACTTAGCTAATACATTACAATGTATCTGACTTCTTAAAGAAAAACAATTTTATTCCATCCATTTGGTATACAAAATTTTCTAATTTTTCCTAAACCTAGTCGCGTTGTATTCCCACATCGTATTTATAACAAAATAAACTTTAAAAAGAAATATTGTGGGTTTGGTGGGTAAATTTCTTTTTAAGTAAATATTAGCGAAGCAAAATAAAAAAAAAATATATATAAATTTAGAGACGAGCATTTTTTTTTTTTCATATTTAAAGTGAAAATGAACCCTCTAACCACTTTCGTCTTCATTAATATGAGTCTTAAAGTTAGAAAATTTTTTTTCTTGTTTGTTTGTCATATTGAATGACTTACTGTTTTACCATTGTGGGTTGTTTAAGTAGGCAAAGTAAAAAAAAAGAAGAAAGCTTGAAAACCACCCTGACTCTAAACGTTAAAGAATTCTTTATATAATTTTCGTCTTGTATTTTTTTTACTGTGGTAACAGACAGTACATAGCTCCATAATACATGATATTTTATGTATATATATAGCATAAATAAGAACAAGTTGTTAATATGGGGATAAGGGTAGTAAATTTTCATAGTTTTTTTTTTTTTTGGTTAAATAAAAGATGAGAAGTGAATATGTTACAAAATGCAAACATAACACATTGTGAAAGTTTCTATATATATATTGAACAGATAGAAAACTATTTATAACTTTACTTAAGCTTAACGTTAGATAACTCAACTTAACTTAATTTATCTAGAGCCTCTCTTTTTTTATCTCTACTATGTTTTTATTTTTTTTGTTTATTTGTATGGTTGTTTGACTTAAATTCTTTACTCTATTTTTTAATAGAAAAATTAAATAATTTTTCATCGAAATTTTTAGTAGAAAATTTATTTCACAGAGAAAAATATATAACCAGCAAAATGAACAATAACCATCCCAGCTAACAAGGCATCTCGACCATATCGACAAAAAAAAACTTCACTTTATTGTGCGGTTTTAGATTGTCTTTTCTCTTTTGTTTTTCGTTAGAAAATTTTTGGTTAAAATTTGTTAAAAATATGTTAGTTGTAAAATGATATACTGTACTGGTTGTTAACTTGCGATATTGCAATAAGCTAAAATCGGGTGTTTGGTAAATGGAATATTATTCATTGCATAAATTTATGTAAAATAATGCAATTTTGAAAAAAAAAAAGATTGTGAGTAAGCTTTTACGATAGATTTCATTAAATGTTTAAAGAGAAATAAGGTAAAAAGCTTTAAGTTTAAATTTAGTTAATCATACTTTGTAAAAATACTTTTGAAGTGAGTGAAGCAAAACATTTCTTCTTACACTACATAAAAGTTGATGAAAATTCTTTACCTCAATGCTGTTATCTCTTAATCAACTAATTTTCTATATACTCTACTTTACCAATAAATTTTCATTTGATTTCATTTCCTAGAAAATTTAACTCAATAATCATTCAATTTAATTAAATTCATCAATTCAAAAGCTCTCCACTTGAATTTTATTATTATTAATTAATTTATTTAATAAAAATATTTCAACACGTAAACAAATTAACCAACAAAAAACAAAATGAGAAAAAATTAATAATTATAATTAATTTCATTTTTATTTATTATTTTTTAATACTTTTGCCTCTAGATTGTGACATTTATTTAATTATTTCATTATATTTCGACATTTATGATATGAAAAAAAAAAAAAAATAAAACAAATTTTTGCCGTAATGAATTTAATTTTACTTACTTATTTTTGACAGAAATAAGGTCTTTTTGTTTGATTATGGTTTTGGTTAAACGAAATAATATACTAACAAAAGAGAAAAGTGTTTATGTATGTCTATCAACAGAGAAAATGAAAAGAATTTTTATTTTTTTTACTGTTTTTGGTAAATAAATAACTAAAAACGAATAAATTGCAAAACAAAAAAAAAAACAATGATGATGATGTGTGGTATTTAAGTAAACGAAAACGGAAATATGTTTATCAAAACCCATATAATGTATTGCAGAAAGATTATTTAAGGAGAATAACATTTAATGTAACAAAAATGAAAAAAAAAAGAAGAAAAACGGAAAAGGTTTATCCTTTAGCCAGCGGCATGGCTCTGGTAATATTATTACTGAGGGCAAGGCAAACGTTTTTGGGCATATTAAATGTACTTAACATTAATATATTACCATTATCATTGACATAAACATTAACACAAATGTATTAACACATTTAAGAATTATTTTCTTTTGAAATTTATTTTACTTTTCTGTAAAATATTCATTGATTTGCAGATGAGTTTCGTTTTGTTTGCTTTAAGCTCAAAAATTCTCGAAATTCTTTTGGATAAACCTGAGTATGAACATTAATTTTTTTATTTATTATCGATTTAATATTCTTTGGTGTGCTTACATTAAGTATTTTAACTTTAGTTTGCTTTATTGTTTTTTACAAAATTCCTCAAAGCATGCACATCCCTTTTGGTATATCAAGTACAACCTTTGATGTAGAGAAATTTCTCATTTGCATGTAATTTTAGTATGAAATACTGTTGATCAGCATTTTATTTTTATTATCAAAGCTTTGAAAATACTTGTAGTAAATTTTATTTCAATTATGAAAGCACATGCTGTACTATTGTTTTATGTATTAATTATGATTGTTGGATGCGTTCTAGTTTAGTTTTATAATTTCTACGTTAAAGGTTATAAACGTGACCATAAAATATGCTTTTATTATGCGATGACCAAACATATTTTCTATGATTTTAATAGAAGTTTTCACCTTTACTATTGTTATGTTTATTGTGATGAGTAATTAACACCCACTAAACATATGTTTTATTATATAAATATTTATATTGTGCACAAAATTTAATAATTAATTTTTTTCTCTGGTTGTTTGTGAATGAACTTTATGATTAAAGTTTTTGTTTGTTAATGCCGTCACTGATTTTGTTTATTTTTATCTAAAAAGTATGGATATTTCTTCATGCATGAATAAAGTTATTTAATTAATTATTGTATAGTAATGCAGAATGTAGAAAATATTAACAAAAATCTAAGAAAAAAATAATAACACTTCATCATTGGTCAATCTTCATTAATCTTTTCAACATAAATAACCGAAAAATATGAAATTGGTGGGTGTCAATAGTTTTAGTAAATATTTATTCACCCATTTCTATAATAATAATAATACATTATGTGTGTGGAATAAATAAAAAGTAATAATTCAAGCGTGCAGACTAAGCTCTTTTCTGGCTATTCCACAAATATTATATACTAACACGATAGACGCATGATTTTCAAATTAAATTCTGTTGGGGTTACAGCGGAAAAAGTATAGTTTGTTTGCTTTATTGCTACATTCGCAAAATTACTTTGTAAATTTAATTAAAAAGAAAATCAAATTAAATCCAATCAAAAAAAAAAAAATAAATAATAATAATCGTCATTAACTTGCACTGATTGGTTACGTAATATTATTTTCTTTTTTTTTTTTAATTTTATACCACGAAAATCAATTTTTTATCAATTTTATGCTGATAGCATGATAAATAAATAAATAAAAAAATGATAAAAGAAAGAAAGCAAAAAAACAACAACCAGAATCGATAACAATCACGTTGTCGTCAACAGTTATTCACTATTGCCGGAGCTTTTTTTTATTTTTTTAAATATTTATTTCACCCTAAAAACTATATGTAATAATGCGACAAAATTATTGATTTTTATTTTTTTTACTTATTTAAGCTAAGTGGTAAAAGTTTTCTGAAAGCTTTTTATTTGTTAAATTTATTTTTCTATTTTTATCAAATTTAACTTAATGTAACAAAATCATATTTTAAATAAGATTAGACTTTTAGCTTGCATAAACTTTTTAATTGTTGGTTAAATATATCGGGTGGTTATAATGCTATTGCGGTTATCAGTTTTGTTATAAATAATTTAAGTAAATAGGATCAGTTAAAACAAAAAAAAAACTGTCATTTTATAGTTTTTGGTTTATATTTACCAAAATAACGTGTTTGTTTCTTCTTATTTTTTGGCATAAAAACAAGAATTTAATCCACCATGTACACCCTCACACCATGGATCATAGAACAAAAGCATAATTTCATATTTAAATAAAATGAAAAATAATAAATTTATATGCAGCTTGTGGTATCAACAGTCTTATCATTAATAAAATAATTATTCGAAAAATAAATCAAGGCAAATAAAGTAATAAAAAAAAGCTTTAAAGAAATTCTTTTAAAATTTACTTTGTCTTAGCCTGAACTGAATTAATTGTGAATTGCATGTGATTTGTTGTAATTTGTTTTGAAAATTACAAAAATTATAAAACGAACAGCAAATAATTTGTGGAAAACATTTTTTTTTTTACTGAGAAAATTTAATGAAATACTTAAATCGACTAAAAGCACGCTATAATAAATAAGCACGCAAGTGTTGTATTTTTTTTTTAAGTCCATTATTTTGTTGCTAAAAATAGTGGTAACAGGACGCCTGATTGACGCTGTTCTCATTTTATAATTTTACATATTGGCAAGTAAACGTTACACTATTTAAATAAATTTTTGTTCCGGAATACACGTCGTTATATAAATTTAAAGTAAAAAAGTTTTTACTTTTACAAATTTTCCAGCCAACCTATTTAATCATTTATTTAGATCATAAAAATACTGTTTTCTTTCATTAATATCACTATGTTGTGTTATGTTATGTTATTTTAATTTTCCATAAAAACAATGGCATTATTGTATTCAAATAATTTTGTTATTTTTCTGTTGATGATTATATCTCCATCAGCCAAACCAAATGCAACCAATTCTAACCAACAATTTACCAAACAAACCGACCGATAATACAAATGTTTGAATTTTAGTATGTGCTTTTTGTGTATTATTTACTTGTTTGTTTATATTTATTGTGTATGTTTGTTAATTTTACATAGCGCGTATTGTTAAAACAATGAACAAACAGTAGAAAAAAAAATAAATAAATATTCAGCTTTAAACAACAGGAAATGGTAGCAAAAAATAGCACACATACACACAATAAAAAAAGCTCAACTTCACTAACAAACATAACAAAAATGAATTGAAAAAAAAACTTGACAACTGTAAGCTACGTTGAAAATGGACAGTACAAGTTAAATTAGTGGAGTTTGAGGGTGCAACAACAGAAAATGCAAAAAGAAAACAAATGTAATAAAAATAAATAAACAATATTTACCGGACGGCAATGATGGCAATGTTTGGTAAATTTATCTCCATTATTAACCATTATACTTCCTGTGCTTCGTTCTTAACATTATTATTTTATTTTATTTTAATAAAACCTACTGCTGTTCTTGTTTTAAAAGGATAAAAAAAATTAAATAAATAATAATATCGAAAGAAAAGAACAACTAAATAAATAGTCAACCATTGAGGAGTTTTTTTTTTTTGCTATTTTGTTCTATTATCTCCTTACTTACCTTGACAAGGTAAAGTCATTTATTTTTTTACAATAAATGGATTTTCGATTATTTTTATTATTATGGTCTAAATAGCATATTCTCTAAGCTTTATTTATTTATTTATTTTTTCTATTATTATTTTGGTCAATTATTGAGAAATTATTAATGAAGATAAATTTTCTTTTTCCAATACATTATGTTTGCCCTTTTAATGACCTTATTTTTACTACCTTTTAGACGTATGTCAAGGTGTACACAATTCATTTCAAATACTCAATAGTATATGATTATTTTTGTTTTATTTATTTCTAAACAAAAAGAAAATAACAAAGGATAATTATCTTTAATAAAAAAAAAATCATTTATTTGGTCATTTAGTCGCCTAATTATGATTTATGTTGAATTTTATATTTAAATATTTCAATCCAAAACATTTTCTATTCTGATTTTAGCTTATCAATTATTGATTTCTTAGCAAAAGGGTTGATTTTTTTTTATTTTTGGTTATCTCTTCTTTTTACCCATTTATGTAACAACGGTTAAAGGTGTAAAAGATCAATGTAAATTGGATAAAATGAATTTAGATGTTTGATTTTAATAGAAAAATTTATTTTTAGTTTACTTTTTTGCCTTTATGTCATCTCATGGCATGTTAAGTTCATATCATTACATCATCATATATCGTTACGTTAGTTTATCATTTATTTTTATCTTTAAAATTTCGTTAGAAAATAATTCTTTACCTCCATCGAGTCACCACAAAAAAGCACACAAATCGAATATCGACAACAAAAAATAATAGTAAAAAAAAATATACATAATAGGATGTCTGTTCTATTGCGTTAACCCTTTATTTTGTGTCAAATATAGTTAAATTAAACTACCCTTAACAACGGCTTTAAACAACACAAAAAATCACTTAAAAAAGAATATTTTTTAAAGGGTTGAAACAATATAATGTATGTTTTCTGGTTGTTTTTTGTTTTTCATTTACAATTTTGTTTACATTTATTAACATTAAAATAATAAACAATGTGACAAAATACTTAATGAATAATTTATTTAGCTTATATACATAAACGTACATACATAAAGCATACAAAAAGCACAAAACATGATACATTGTTATTTGTCAACAGTAAAAGTTTTTGTATGTAACAAACAAAAACATATTTAATTTTGGTTTCTTTTTAAGCGATTATTTTTAATTAATTATATTTAATAAATTTATTAATTTTTTTTCTAATTAAAAAAATAGTGTAAAACCATCGATTTTATGGCGAAAAAAATAAAAATAAACGGACAATAATAAAGAATTTTTTCTCTTAAATTTTTATTATTATTATTGTTATTGCTGTTTAGGCTCCCTTGTGGCTAGATGGAGAGTATCCATCGTCACATGAAAAACAACTGACTTTATAAAAACAAAAAGAAAAATAACCTGGCGCCATTCTGACGGGAAAAGCTCTGTTTTGCTACGAGATTTCCTTTTTTTTTTGGTATTGAATTTGTTGCGTGAGCTTTTCTGTACAAAAATAGGGTAGATTATTGGAGTATAGTTGAAGCAGTATTGTACGAACAGCATGTGTACGGCAAGTATGCATTATGTTTGAGGTGATTCAGATGTCGAGATAAATGGTTGGAGTCAGGCATGTCTGTCTCTAGGGTATGGTTCTCCTGTACAATTGTATTTATTTTGTTTTTTGTTCAAAAGTTTTGAATTTTGTTTCAAAAAAAAGCGGAGAAAATTCCAACATTGTGGATGTGGTTAAGTAAAAACAACAGCCAAGAAGGTAGATAACTAAAATCTATTGCATTTATTTTTTCTACTTTTGCCATTAATTTCAATTCGACAATTATAGGGGGCATATAAATTATTGTTATTATTATTATAGTAATATTTTTTTTTTGCTACAAAATGTATGTTATAGGGATCAATGCCTTTTGTATAGCTTTTTTTGCGATAAAATATATAGAAGATCACCCTAAAACAAAATACAAAAAGAATTTTTGATATTTTTATATTATATTTCGTTCATCTAAATTCAACATGATACTTGGTCCATGTACAGTAAATGCATTACATTAACCTGTGCTAAAATGGGGGGCGGTGAACAAAAGGAAAACTTTTTAACTGACAAGCGACATGCAGACTTACAAAATGAGTAAGATGTCATCCAGTTATAAGCGCATCAGCCAACAACTATTTAAACTTTCAATGCGTCACGTTCAGACTATTTGTCTTCTTGTGTAACATTATTTTTCTTTTTCATGGGGTTAATATTACATACAAAAAGCTCATCTTTAGTCATTTTTATTATAAGTAACTTTCTTGAATTTATAAAAAGAACCTGCAGTTGACACTTTAAAACAAACAAAAAATAATATTTTTCTATTTAAATTCACAAAAAAAAAAACTGTATTTAAATAACTCGTAATCAGTCATTTTGGAATTTTTTTTTAATTCATTTTTACTGTAATTTTTCATTGGAAAATCCAGCTAATATTATCCCGAATTTTGTTTTTATAAATAATAAAATATTATTTAAAACATTGGGTGGGTAAGAATTTTATATAAAAAGTAGATGAATCAAAGGAAATTTTTAGAAGAAATAAAAAACGAGAGAAAGGTTTATAGCTGGGATTACACTGGCTGTACGTTAGAGGTTGAAGTACGGTTAGTAAGGGTGGAAAGATTACAGTGTTTTTTTTTTTTTTACTTTAATATTTTACTTCGATTTCAATCAAATGCTCCCCCAAACACTAGAAAATTACGAATAAAAAAGGATATTCTATTTTTTGTTTGATTTTTTATTCGAATTGTAAGGCAGAAAAAGTCGCTTACAAAATTCATCCGCTATTTAAATCAAGTCTAGTTCATCTTAGCTCGTCTTAGCCAATAATTTTTCTGTGTGTAATGTTTTGTTCGTTTCGAAGGTACGCTTTGTAACGGAAAACAATGAAACTTGAATCGAATGAAGGGTTTGATTTGGGTGAAGTGAGTTCGTGCATTCGACAATAATAGCAACAAGAGAAGTAAAAACAATAAAATAAAAAAAAAATAGTCTATTTCGAAGAAGACCTGGCTCAAGTGTTTTAGTTTTTTCTCTTAAATTATTTTTTGTTCCTTTAGTTAAATCCTTAATAATCCATTTTTATTGACTGTTATTCATGCGTAAGTCTGCAGTTAGTCAAGTTTCGATATGTAAGAGATAGACAGTTTATTATCTTTTTTATTGATTTATATCCTTGTTTGCTTTGTGCTTAATGAGAAACTCCAACTAATTTTGCAAAATTTGCAATTATGTATGCTTTTGAGTACGCATTCAATTTTTTTTTGTTTACTTAATTTTAGTTTTGCTTAACACTTTTAGCACGTTGCAAGAGTGCAATCGACACTTGCATACATAATTTAAAATTCATTCAAAATGCAAAAATTGTTTTTAAGGTAGCAAATTGGAAACTTTGCTTAATGGTTATTAATTTTATAATTTGCATTCTTTATCATCATCATCACCATCAAAATCATCCTTTTAATATAGTCTGAGTGTTGTGTCAAATACAATATGCTTTATTATTTAATTTCTTTATATATATATATATTTATTTTTGTATTAATACTTTGTGGTGTATCCTTTGATATTCATTTGTTAAACGAAAAAAATGAGAGAAATTAATGATTTATTCAACTGAAAACTAATAAGCACAGCAAGCTGGCAACGATATAATGGTGAAAGTTTTATAGAGAATGAAAAAAAAAGATTCTTTTATATATATTTAAATATTATTATGTTCATTGAAAATGTATCCAAAGTGAATGTTTTTTTGTGGCCACACTAACACAGCAATCACTTACATTTTGTATGATTTGCAATACAGAAGAATAAAAAAATCTTTGTGAATTATTTTGAAAGGTAATACTTCCTCCGGCAAACTTTTTCTTTCTATTTCATTTTTTAACATTTATTTCGTTTTTTATATTTATTTTTATAAATTCACTTTTTTTTTAGCTGACGTTTTTTATAAACATTTATTTTATCTTTATTTTATTTTCTTTTATTTTTTCGTAATTTAGCTTTGATAAAATATTTGATCAGCCGCCTAAGGTAAGGCAAAGCAATAAAATAATATATAAAATTGACAAAATAAGGAAAAACCAGTGTGGGCATCTATTAGATACATGGATAGATTTATTTATTTATTTTTTTTAAATTTAGTAAGAAAAAAAAGAAAGCTTTTAACTATTATTTTTTGAGTGGTAGAGCTTTTTATAACTAAGGCAAGTTTCCTTTCTTTTTGTCATTTATGGGTTTAAAAATATTTTATGAAAAAGTCAAACAAAATAATAAGTCTAATTAAAAAATTCTTAAAACTAGAAATTTTTATCTTTTAAGCTTAAAAAAGCTTTTATTGTATGAATAAAAATATTCTTTTAATAGAAATATAATTCACTATTTATCTAAAAGCTTAGTTTTTAAACTAAATTTTATAGAATTTTATTTAAAAAATATAAGTATTAAGTAAAATAATAGCCGATTGAAATGCTTGCTGATATTGCTCCTGGCTAGACAGAACTTTAATCCGATAAAAATGCAATAAAAAAGAATCTTCAAAATAAGCGAAAAAAAAAATAGAAGGAAACTTTATCAATAAATAAACGTTGATGTGAATTTATTAGTTTGAAACGCAATAGAATAAAAAATAGTAAAAAATTATTAATCAATTTTTTTTTTTGCTAGTTTATTAAAGAAAAAACTTTTCTCTATGCTTTTTATGCCACTCAGTTTTTATTTTAACATAACGAAAACATCCGAGCCAATTTAACTTTATAAATAATCAATGATTATATTCGATAAAAATAAAAAATAATAATAATAATTTTTTTTTTTTGTTTATATAAGAAATAGTTTATTGTCAGCGAAAAATTCAGCGTCTCGTTAAAATATATAAGAAAAATAAATTTTCTATTGAAATTCGTTTATTCTTTCACTTGCTGGTAGTGTTTAAGAAGTATTTTTATTGAAATAATTTCTTTTTCGTTTTCTTTTTTTTTTCTTTACTATAATTGAAATATATCAGTTTACTGTTTTGTTTCTAAACTGTAATAAATTCTCGATAATATGTGAGTGCTTTGTCTTCTGTAGAAATAATTTAAAAAACACTTATAGCAAAAAAAAAACTAAATAAACAAACAAAAACGTTACTAATAAAACTGACAAAGTAGCATTAAGTAGCAAGTACATACTAAACACTGTATAAAAATTTGTTTTTAAGTAGAAAATAAAGTGTAAAAAAACGTAAAACTTTTCAACAATTGTAAATGCAGTCATAACAAATCAATAAATAAAAAGAAGAAAAAAGAAAATATATAATAAAATCGAATCACAATAAATGTTGCGAAAACATTGTAAACAGGTAAATTGAAGAATTTTTCTTTCTGTTTTTTTTTTTCCAATTTCTATTTAATCACAAATATATATACTACGAATATTTGTTTGTTTTTTTTTTGATATTTTTATTTTCGACAATAAAACACAAATCGATTCGATAAATTAAATTAAATACGAAATTCATCATGTTGATGATAATGAAGTAATTTTATAGATTTTCGCTGATGTTTAGACTAAACATTTTGGCATTTTATTTTATTTTATTGATTTATCTTTGGAATTTAGAATTAAGAATAAAAATTTTATTAACAGGGTGAATACGTAATGTTTTCTGTATAATTTTTAAGACAAAAGGTGTGTTTAATATTATTTAAGGAAATAAAGAATAAAACTACCCTAATGTTTTTAATGTATTTGATTCCTCAATCCTGTCTTTAACAGTTGGTATCCCTAGTGCGTCTTTCATTCCTGTTAAAATGTAACCACCCTTATTTATTTAAATAGCTAAGTACATACAAATGCAAAACTTTAGTTTAACGACGAGATGCAAGAAACCGTCCTGATCATCATTACAAACCACGAAAAAAGAATGTATTTGCTGTTTTTTATTTTGGCTTTTTCAAATACCTCTTAAGAAAAAATTTGTCCTTATCACGTAGCCTTTATATTTTAAAATACACTGTTCGGTTTTTTTAGTGTTCCTGGGGTGATTTTCCCCTATATATATAAATTTATATTTGTTGTTGCTGCTTTAATTTATTATGCACTAAAGACATTTGAAACTGAGTGTATTTTTGCTTTATTAAGAAAATAAAATAACAACGAGGGTTCGAACTATTTTTGGTATTTGCTATGTTGGTACAGCAATGGAATAGAAACAAAACACCTGAGCTTAGTAAATTTTTTGTTTTTCTTTTGAGTTAAATAAAAAAATGTAGACAAACCTTTACTCTTCGGTCTCATAAATAATCAAAAGCAAATAAAAGTTAAAAACGGCAGCCAAAGTTAAGTAATCGAAACCCGCTTTGTGATCCCTGTAAATAATTTTTCTACATTACAACTGAACAATTTGTTGTTGTCGTTTTTTTATTTATTTATTTTTTTAACATTACGTCTCTAGGGTGAAATTAAACATTGAGTCTAGTTTTTCTGTTACTAATTTGATTCAAAGGACTCTGGACACCAATAGGTGAAAATTATTATTAAAAATGTAACTAAAAATGAATTTTATTCGTTGTTGTCGGTGGTGTTGTTCTGTGTGCTTTGTTGTTATTATTATAAATCTAGCCAACCCTTAATTTTGTGTAATTTTATTTTTTGATGCGGTGATGGAATTGGGCTGATTTTTTTTCTCTATGTACATTTTAATGGTGTTGTAACTGGCATCAGTAATTTATTAACTTTGTTCAAATTAATTTAATTTGCTTTTTGTTATTGTTTTTATTAAATAATCACCAGTTGGAGAGACGTATAGACACGATGAAAATAATAATAAAATATTTTTTCGAAATTTATAAATAGAATAAAATGTGAATAATTATATAAAAGGGTTGTAAACGACAGGAAATGCTCTAAATTCTTTTACTCATTATTTGTTGATTTTTATTTAAATTGATTTTCTAACAGGAAAAATAATTGAATAATATAATATTTCCTTTAAAAAATGGTTTAGCGCTTAACGAAGACATTTGTTTATGAAAAATGTTTTTATTAATTTTTATTTTGCTACAGCAGCTTTATCATCTTAAGGACGGTATTCGTGTTAGATTCACATTTTAATCAATAGCTTAAGGAAATATATTTAAGACAAAGAAAAAGAAAATAATAATACAAATAAGGATTTCTCATAGCAGAGTGTAGACGATTTTGTTTTATTTATTTCGATTGTGGTATTTTTGTTGGTTTTATTTATTTATTAAATTTAGAAAGAAAATACGCGAATTATATAACAGATATTGTTCTGTGCATTATCCAGAAATTTGTTGCTGTTGTTATGCGAATTATATTGATAGTAAAATAAGGGTTGGATTATTAAAAAAGCTGTATTCTGCCTCCATCAATAAAAATATTTCTCCTCAAACGCTTTAGCCACACTTTCAATTTCTAATAACGAAAACCGAAAGTATATTCTTTCTAATAAAAATGAAAAATTAAATATTATCAAATAAATACGAACTAAATGCCATTAAAAATAATGGCTAGTAACAAAATATCAAAAATAAAAATATTAATAAAACACAATATCGATCGTCGTGGTTTTTAGTTATTTTTCATATTTTTAATAAAATTAGTAAAATCAACAGAATGAGAAGCAAAAAAAAAAAAAACTCAATAAACATTAAATTATAATAAATTACTGAGACTTTTATTTTTTTTTTTTATTCGTTATTAATGCTTAAATAATTATAGACTAAGGGAAGGAAAAAAATAAACGTAATTAAATGAAATGGAAAAATATGAGAACGAACAAAATTAGACACGACATGGTATTAATTTTTTTCTCTTTTACTTCTTTTTTTACGGTGTTTTAACTATGGTAACCGTTTATAAGCTTAACAAAATAATGAAAAATATTTTTATATTAGAAATAATATTTACTCGGTACTTAGGTACAGTGGACAATTCTTACTAAAATTCACTTGTTGTATTCTCAAGTAATACAAGTCAATCGTTTTAACCTCACCTGAATAAAAATATATTTATTTATTACGTATATTTATTGATTCATTTGAGTCACACGCACCATACAAAATATATTTATTTAACATAATATATGCTGTTTATAAAGTAAAATATATAAAAATCACATAAATATTTTATTTATTTTCAATTCATACGTTTAATAAATAAATGATTTTTCTATTAACAAAGCAACACCAATTGAAAGCTTTGTTAAGTTTTCAACTTTAATATTTATTATTTATTAAATTTATTATTGATTGTTGACTGGTATTACCGATTGTATTCAATTCATTTTGTAATAATAATAAAGGAAAAAAAAATAAAGAAGAAAAACACTTGTTAAAGCATTAAAGCTTTTTATAATAAAATTTTCATCCAGCGATATTAAAATAGAAATAAAAATTCTATTCATTAGCAACGGAAATTAATCGAAGAAATAATGTTTCTTATTTTTTTTGTTCTTCTATTTTTCGTTATCTTATTGCAAAAATATTTTCATAAAATGTCAAAGATGATAGATCAGCGACATTATTTTCTATTAAATTAAATATAAAAAGTGTATAATAAAAAAAAAGTAAAATTATAAAAGATATCAGATGATGGAGAAATATATAAAAATTAATCGCTATTCGATCGATTTCTATCGCCCAATGTGACTCAAGTAAAACAACAATATAATTTTATATTAATAATAATAATATTAATAATAATAATGGGTGGACAAAATGATGGTCAAATTGACAAACGAAGGAAATAAGAATCGAACCTAATGACAAATACATTTGATAGCATAAAAGGGAAATAAACGGAAGTGAAAAAGCGGCAACGTTTACTGATTTTTATTCGTAATAATCATAAAAAAGCACAACAAAGTAGAAGGTAATCCTATTTTGCCAGCCCGTCCCATTTTAATTCGTCCTTCATTGTTTTTGCTCATCGTTGGATATAATACGGATACTGTTTTTTTTTCACTGTTCTAGCATTATTGTTTCTTCAAGCTCAGTTTTCCGTTTTTTACTTGATTGTTTCTTTTTTGTTGCTGCTTCAGCTGCTATTATTATTTTATTCTATCTTGTAGCTACAAAACAAATAAATGTAACCAATGGATAAAATAAAATGAACATGGCAAAGTACCACATAAAAATCGGTCACATATCGGTTTGTTATATGTTGGTTTTTTCTTTCTATTCTTTACATTTACTTATAATTTGCTAGATGCTGCTGCTGCTTCTACTGTGTCTAACTGAGCTCAAGTTTTTGTCTGTTTTATTGTGCGTAGCTGCAACCCTAGGCTTTTATTTAAGAATTTTTGCTCTCTAAAATATAGTATCCAAATGTTGTAAATGATAAAACAATACAAATCCGTTCTATAGATGTTATTTCATCAAATAAAAATAAAATTTTTACTGTTTTTTTATTTTTAATATGGGCAAAAGTTTGATTGGATTTTACAAAAAAAAGAAAAAAAAAAACATAAATGATAAAAAAAAAAACAAATTAAAATTGACAAAAAATTGATTAAATTTCAATTTTTCAATATTTCTAAAGTAGATTATTAATATTTGTTTATTTTTTATTTTAATACAACTATCAAGCTTTTGAATTATAAATTGAATCATTGAGCTTTTGTGTAATACTGTAAAATGATTTTTTTTTCTTAAGTCAATGGCAAAAAAAAAACAGTAAAAGAAAAAGATTAATGATTAGATTATACAACTTGTTTTCGTTTTTCTTTCTATTTTATTATATTTTGTGTTTTATTTGAGTTTGAAATAAAAACCCGTGAAGAATAAAAACAGAGAAAAGAAAAAACCCTCTACCACCGTCGATTAAATTGAATATAAAATGTTAGAAAGAATGTCAATAATAAAATCGAATAAATGTTTCAATCGTACGTTTTATTTGGAGAAAAAAAATATTGAAATATATTAATTGTGGATAATAATTTATAAGAAACAATGAAATTGAATTGTAAATAAATAAAATGTAATTATTGGAAAAATTTATTATTGCTATTGTTGTGCTACAATAACTGGAATTATATAACAATTGTTTCTACAGAAAAACAGTGAAATTTTATATTTTAAAATAAAAATTAAAATGGTTGTGTTTAATGTTTAAAAATCGTGGAATACACACTGTCATCAGGTTTTTTTTTTGCAGAAGCAATATTTAATTAAATACTTAGAAAACCTTTTTACTGCACACCTTATGTACATTTATGTTGTTTTCTTTTAAACAACCATTTATGACAAATAAAAATGATCGCGTTATCCACCACACCCTTAATTATAACTAACTTTTAATTTTATAAAAACTAAAAAAAAAAATATTTACAAGCTTTTAAACTTAATGAAAAGCTACCTGTTATTCATTTACTATTTATGCTTATAGAAAAAAGCGTCAATAACTGACGTTTTATTATTAAAAAAAATATTACTTAACAAAAAATCGAAATAAAACTCCCACTGGGAAAGGGAATTATAACTTTTTTCCACAAAACTACAGCGAAGAAAATTTTTCTTCAATTTGGAAAATTGTTATTTGAGCATATTTTCGTTACACATCATTGCACTCATACCAGACATTTAATTCGATGGTGATATAAGCGAATATTATCTCTACGCTTTTGCTATTTTTTTTTATTCGTATTCCTTTCAAAACAAACAAACAAACAAGTTAAGGAGGAAAAAAAAACTCCATCTATATCAGCACAAACACTTTGATAATATTGGTATTTTCTTTCTTATTTTTATCCACCTTACAGTTTATATAAATTTATATCGATGATAAAATAAGAACTATGTTAGAGAATCAAAAAAAAAAAAAAAGTAAAAAGAAGAAAGTAAGCTTATGATGGGACTTAACTGGGTGATTTCACCTTTGCTATATCGTCTCTTAAGATCGTATTACTGAAAATACAACATTCAATCTATACTGAATTTTTGTTTTTATTTTCTATTCTTCTGTTGAATATATATATATTTAAACCAATAATCGTTTAAAGCACAAAATTGTATAGAATTTTAACAGAAAGTCAAAGAAAATATAAATGGGCTACATTCTACTCTTTCTCTTATCAAAATTAAAACAATCGTCATCAAAATAATTCATGTTTTCTGTCTGGATACCTTTATGAACGAACAAATAGAATAAAGAATTTTTGTTTTATTTTTACCTTTTATGTTTATTTTAATCTAAAATACACCTTATTTTACTTAAATTTACTTTACTTTACTAATTACTAGGTATAAAATCAACAAAACAAGCTTTGTACATCCCTCAATACTATTCAAAGAATACCCTTTGTATTGTTGTTTGTTATATTTAAAATGGTGATATTAGATGATAAATTTTTTAAGTTGTTGTTGATTCAGATATTTCTAAGAATTTTTTATTACCTAAAATTCAAAATATACAATTGTTTGTGTAAATTTTTTTTATTATATATTAATTGTGTTTTTGACAATAATGAGATAAATGTTTTTTTTTATCCTTTAAAATGTTAATGAAATTATTGTGTCTTTGAAAATATTTTTCAATAACTGTAGATCAAGGAAAAAAGCTCTCTTTTTGACATTATGAATTTTAATGGATTTTCAATTTAAATAAGCAAATTATTCAGTTAATTAATAAATGTAAGAAATTTTATTAATTACATATAAACACAAAGTGCTTATAAATATGGAAAACAATATATTATGCTTAATAAAGCAAGGCTAAAATAAATAAATAAACTTTTACAATATTCCATATAAACAAATATATAACTAATTATTATTTATTATTAATTTAATGTTATGTCATTAAACTAATTAAAATTAATATGACTTTCAAATAATATAAAAAAAAAAAAGTATAAACAAGAAAAGCTTAAACAAAGTTACGGAGCAAAATAAATTTAGTTAACTATTACCAGGCGTCTCCACTTAACTATTAGAATTTAAAGAAAAAAAATAATAGTTAATTTGTAATGAACTGACATCGCAAACATCGCTACTTTACTTGACTTTCTATTGAATTAATTACCAATAAAACATTGATTAAAGTAGTAAACGTAGTTAAACAATAGTTTTTATTATTTTTCTAAATTATTCTCGTGTCATAAATAAGCCTGTCAACCGTTTTTATTACACAACTTTATTTAATATGGATAATATGTTTGATACATTTTCTACCATTTATTGTTTACTTCAAAAAATATAGTGAAATAAATAAAGGATTGAGTTGTCGTATGTAAATAAAAATGTAAATGTAAATGTTTGTCTATTTAATATCCTAAATACTTATTTATACAATTGATAAACATTAACAATTCTACTATGTTATACAAAAAGAAAACGTTGTAACTGATGATGACGACGCCACTGTTATCTAAAGCTGCTTATATTGTAGTTTTATTTTTTATTATTTTTTTTTGTTTTATTTACTTTATTATTATTTTATTTTATAAAACGAAACAACGAGCGACGCCATCGTACACCGTACTTTATATTATAGAATAAAATACAACCACCACGGTAAGACTATTGATTTATTCTCTAGTCCCTCTCTCATGTACAATGGTACCATATACAGAGCACGAAAATTCATTCGGTAAAAAAAAAACACACAAAAAAAATAATGAAAATTCCTTTTTACTTATATTTTATTCTTTTTACCCAACTAACTTCTTAGCACGTTTGCGTATTTCTCATCATAGAAACATTATGTTCAAAATGTATGTCTTGTTATAGAGTTGTCGTTGTAGTCGACGTCAATGTTGGTTGTATCGTTGTGTCGCCTTTAAATTCACATTCGCAACATTCGTATAGAAATTCTTTTTCATTTTTATTTTGTAGAAATTTACTTAACTACTTTTTTTTACTTTAATATATGTCACCATAGTCATTGGGTGCTACATAAGCTTCCTTTTACTATTCAACCCACGAATTTATTATTATTACTTTTTCTACGTTTTTTTGATGATACGCGCGACTAGTTTTAGTTATTTTTTACCTGTTTTTTGCAAACTCTCATTTATATAATATATATTTTTTGTAAAAATATGGAATTCTTTTCCCTTTAAAATTGATGTTGAAATCGTATTTTGCTTTTATAATCATCTGGCATCGTTACGTTGTCTTAGAGAATTTTTTTTTTCTTCAAACATCATATCTTATGACACAAAATAGATATCCCCTAAGTTAACACGCCGCACCTTAAACACATCATTATATAACGAAGTAATACTAATAGCGACAAAAATGACAAATAAGTTGAAAAGAAAACTTTACTCTATTATAGAAGCGAAAAGGTAAAAAAAAAATAATTTAATGTTGGTACAAAAAATTTTTACTAAAGACACCATCGTTGACTTCTTTGTTTATATTATTAAATTTTTATTCTGCTAAACAAAAAACGGTGTACATAATGTGCGTACATAACGTCACCTTATATGGATTCCTTATGTCACTCACATTACAGACAATATATGCGACGCGTCGTTTGAATAAGCAAGTAATCGGGAAGAATTTTTTTTCCTAACTTAATATAAAATGTAATAAAGTTAGTTGATTTAACTTTGTTTACTTTTTTTTTTTACATGTTTATGTATTTGTATTATAATTTTTTTGTTTAAATCTTGTCTTTACCTGTTTTGTTACTCAGTAAAAAACACATCAAATATCGAAAAATTGTGTAATATTCCGTTTCGTTGTAACACAAAAAAGCACGAGCAAAAAGGTTATTTTGTGTAATATATATATTAAAAAGAAAAGAAAATGAAAAAATAAACATGAAAAGTATTGTGTGCGATTATTACTCTCTGGCTGCTTATATTATAAAAAGATCCATAATCCAGAAGTAACAGAATAAATAAAAAATGTGAAAATATCTCAAGAAAACAGTCGAAAAAAAAAAGAATATTATTATTATTATTATAAAAGAAAGAAAAAGTGAAATTTATAATTCATAAAAACATAAAAATGTATATATAGAAGGGCGAATTTATTTTATCTAACAACAGCCCCAACAACATTTTTTATTTAATTTTTATATTTTACCTTTGCGTCCCTTTGGCTTTAAAGACAGTGTAACGGACAAACGAAATCCCTTTGCAATATTTTTGTGTCGTTAATTTTTTTTTACTTTTTTATTAACTTCAAAAGCTTTTTGTCACTCTTTTAAATAAAATAATTTTTTTTTCCTTTTTATTCATTCAAAGTCAACGTTACCCTTAGAAAGTTTGTATTTTACTTATAAAATAACCAAAATCATTTCCTGTTGTTATTATTATGCAAAAGATTTTCGATTTTTTCTTTTATTTTGTTTGTTAGTTTTCATTACGTCAGACTCATTCATAATAAATTTCTTTAATCTAACTAAAAATAATGTTAAATAGAATAACGGAAAGAAAAAAAGATAAAGAAATAAGAGAAGAAAGCATAAAAGTACCACCCACTACCTTCGTAGAATAGTTATAGTACAACAAGAGACGATCTATTCATGAATGTTTGTTTTGTTAAAACGTGCTCACACTTTGCCGGCTTATGTATTTTTACTGTGCCTAAATCTACTTTAGACAACCCAAGCACACACATATTGTACCTTTTGCTAAAGGAACAATTTAACAAGGTAATTTTCTCAACAACAACGAGAGAAAAAGTCATGACACATTAAAATGTGTGACCCATAATGCTCGAATGGGTGGCAAGTTCTACTAGTTACATTACTAAAGTGTGGTTTTAATATTACTTCCGATGGTTGTATGCCCTTAATTCAAACATTGCTCTTCGTTCGTTTAGTTTAAATTTTTATTTCTATTTATTTTACTTTAAACAAGATTAAATCTTTAAACAAAAAGGAAATAATGTCCTTGTTTTAAATATACACTAAATACCGTACTTAAGCGCTGAGCTTTTACAACATTTACCAATGCTTAACTAGAACATATAATTTTATAATATTTTTTTAATTTAATGTTTGTTAGCTAGGATGTAATGTTTTAATTATTTATAGTGAAATGATTTTTTTTTTCTTTTATAATTTTCTTTAATTAATTTTTAACAAAGTGAAAGTG
This sequence comes from Ptychoptera contaminata, assembly GCA_963942525.1. Lineage (NCBI taxonomy): Eukaryota > Metazoa > Arthropoda > Insecta > Diptera > Ptychopteridae > Ptychoptera > Ptychoptera contaminata. Next base: position 34,353,713 of record OZ012638.1, on the reverse strand, counting down.
AAGATACTATAGAATCTAATTTTTAAATATCAAAAAATAAAATTGAAACTATTTTTTGTGACTTTTATTTAACAAAAGTTTTCTACATCGTATTTTGGCATTAAAAAAATTTTCGAAAAGTTTTTTAATTATTTATTGGGTTTTTTTCTTTAATAGCAATTGAAAAAATATGTCGGTAATGCTATGGAAACACCATTAGTTGTAGCATTTTTCTTGTTAAAATTAATCAAATAAATTTTTAAAATCGAATTTAAAGCTTAAACGATTTTAACAGAAGAAAACAGAAAGCGAAATTATATAAAAAAGTATTGGCATTGTTTTATTGATTAATTGAAATCAATCCAATGTCACAAATAAGCATCTCGAAATACAGAATAAACGAAAAATAATAAATCAAGAAAAAAGCTTCACGAAGAAAATAAAAGCACAATTCAGAAAGAAAAAGCTTGCTATAAAGGTCAATTTAATAAAATGAAGAAAAAAAATAATAATAATAAATTATAATTTTCTGCTTTAACAACAGTTAGGCGTTTCAAATTTAGTCACATAAATTTTCTTTTTGTGACACTAGAAGTAGCTTCTGTGGAATTTAAATAGAAACAAGTTTTTTATAAAATAATTTAATAATAACTTGCTTCTTTTTTCTGCAGTGGTAGCGTTATTTATTTAGTTTTTTTCCAAGATTTTGTTGGTCACAGCTCAAATCAACATAAATTGTAAATAAATTTTACTTTATATTTTGTACAATCATCATGTTTTGCTTATTTATTTATTTTTTTTCTGTTTAAGCTTCGAAAGAAAGCTTCTTTTACGTTGCGTTTTAACAATAACAAAATTTTAAAAATATATATTTTCATTTTATTCGTTGTTGATCGGACGCTTTGTGCACACATATTTTTACAATAAATCCGTATCAACAAAAGCAATCGAAGATCAATGGGCATACCATGGTCGCTACAAATTGAATACAATAGACTTTGAATAAAATAAAATATGCAAAATAAGAAGCAAAAAGAAAATAAATAAATAAATTGTCTATAAAAATAGAAAACTTTGACATTATAGCCAATGTCATTTTGAGGACATAGCACGAATCAAAAGTTTGTGCTATTCCCACACTCAAATCAGTCACAAATGCGAGAGATGGCTAAAAACATCAAAACTCATGTTACTAAGAAAAGAAAATACATTTTTTATTTTTTGCGTTTCGTCTATTTTATTGTTATTTTGTTTATTTTATTAAGAAAGTTTCACCCTTCTCAAGGGTAATTTACACCCGGCATTGACACCCATTTATTTTTCGTGTAAAATTTTTATTATTATCTATTTTATTATTATTATTTTTTTTTTGCAATTTTGAATCAATTACCCTGAACATTGTTGGTTTTGAATAACCTCAAAAAAAAAGACAGAAAGAAAGAATGTTATTATTTTTTCTTATTTGTGTATGATAATAAACAAGGCATAAAATAGAGTAAAGAAAAGTATATGAAAGAATAAAAACGAGTGAAAATATCAGTAATCCAACCTTTATCAAAGATTATGACAGCCGACCTCAATAGAACACAATAGCAATTGGCTTAAATCTTATCACTGTTCTTTACTTATTCTAAAACTTAGATTTATTTATTTAGTTTTCTTTTCTTTTCTTGTTCGTCTAAAAACACTATTATCATTCAATTTGGCATCATAATGATTGAATCATTTTGACAATACTACTTTTGATTGTAATTCCTTTTATTTATTTATTTTTTGTGTTGGAAATATTTTCAAATCAAGAATCAAGTAGAAAATATAGAGGCAAAAAAAACGTGCAATAAATTTTATGTTTGAACGATAAATTTCTAAACTAATTACAGGATAAAAAAAAAGAATTAAATGAAAAGGGGGGTAGTAAATAAGCTTCTTTTTTTTCAAATAATAAGCAAACAACAAACACTGACGCAATAGCGACAATAAACGTAAACCAATTTGTTGATTTTCCTCATTTTATTGTTTTTTTTGCTTTTAATAATTAAAACGTTAATCGCTTGTAACACGGAATTAAATAATTAGCATTTGATAAAGTATAGACAAATATATATATATAAAATACTCAGGATAATTTTAATACAACCAGAAATAATAATAAAACAGTAGGAAAACGCATAAATGTATTAAAAAATCCAATTAAAAATATTTAAATTAACTAATTGTTTGTAATAACTGTTTTTATATTTTTAAATAAAAGAAAAGCTCATTGATAGTCTTATAAGAATTTAATTGAATAGTTTTGTAAAACATAAAGTTTATTTGTTTATTTTTTTTTATTACATTAAGGAATGAAGCTTTAATGTGAAATACTTATTTAACCACCCACAATTAAGTAATGTTAGAAAATAATTTAAACATAAATTATCACTGATTTGAGCAATAAATTATTTTCTCTATTTTTCGCTAAATTTTTCATCGCACCCACTCTGTGTATTTAATTTCTATTAACTGTGTGGGTGTTTTAGATTTATTATTTGATTTATATTATTTTAAATTTTCCAAAAAATAAATAAATAAATATTTATTCATTTTCCTGTAAAAAAATAATTGTTTCTTCATCATTCATTAAGTTTGATTTTAATTTTAATTTATTTTCTAAGCAATTGTTTAAAAAATTTTCCTTTTGTTACTTAAAATAAAGAAATTATATTAAGACGTCTATAATGACTGTCATATGAGCGTTATCTGTTGATAAAAATTATCTTAATAAAAATAAATAAACAAGAGAAAAATAAAAGGAAAATTTACATTAATTTTGGTTATTATAGGGAAAACAAGCGCAACCCTATCATAGAATTAATGTTTTTATTAAATTTTTCATTTATATATACTTATTTTGTTGTTTCTACCCCATTAAAATTAATAATAACTCTGATACACGCAGAATTATTATTATTTTATTAATAATAAAGAAAAAAAAAATGAAAGAATAATCAACCAAAATGCTTAATGGGGTGGAAAATTAATAACAAAAAAATTCCTCTAGTTAAGGTGAATATTTTTTGTTTTCTGCTGTTTATAAAACTACAAAAAATAAAAAATAAACTGATGATATTCGCTGGTACAATCGAGAGAATTTAATTGGTTGTCTCATGCTTGTTAAAAAATAATAATAAAAATGTAAAAATCAAATGAATAGAAAAAGTTTTATGTTGAATTTATTAAGCAAAAAAAAAAAAAACAAAACGAAACGAAATGAAATGAAATATTTAAATTAATAAAAATTACAAACATCATTAATTTTCGATGTGGTTTTGTAGTTAATAAATTTCTTTTATACTTTTGCTTCTCTATATAAAAACGTGCTTGAAGCTTCTTCTTTTTGCTACATTAATAACGAAAAAATGAAAGAAAAAAAAATATATAATTGAATAGAGCAAGCGAACTCTCAACTTGCATACAGTTTTTTTTTATTTATATGTGCTTTTTTACTATTAAAACATTCTTAAAACTTTTATTAACATTCATAAATAAATCATGTGTGGTGTGTTGTATAGAAATGAGTTATATAGACTATGTTGAGCGTATACTATCAAGATTAAAAAGACTATCATTACCACCCTCAGCATTTAATTATCTAAATGAAGGAAAGTTGAGTTAGAATATACTGTAGAATATTCATTATATAAAAAAAAATCATATAACATTTTTATGCTGCTTCTGTTGTTGTTTTAATCACGGATTTTTTTTTATAATAGTTTTATTTTTTCTCCTTTTTTTTTTTTTTTTGCTACTATAACTACTGCTTCTGCTGTTGCTTTATGGATGATAGCATTTACAGTGACTAGGGGGTTGCATAATTATATTTTATTATGATATGTGATGCTTTGTTTCGCAAATGATATTTTAGTCTATAGACATCGTAGATCTTCTATGAAAGACTCTTAAAAAAATTGTTTTTTATTCCATTTTATAAGAAATTATACCAAAAATTCTAAAATCAAATTGGGTGACAAATATAAGCAAAAATATCTGCACAACCCACTTGAGAAATACATTGTTTTATAAAATAAGTATATAGAAACACTCTCGATGGAGAAGCGACGGCAAAAATTCATAAATTTCTATGTATAAATATAAATAAAATTAAAAACCTTGAAGCTAATTGCATTGCGTGTTTTATTTAGCTGTTTTTTTGTTTTGCCTTCTTGCAACAGTAAAACCACCATCAACATCGAAAATAACAATTAACTACACAAAATAACAATATAAATACACTTTCAATTCTATTTTCTTCCTTCATAAACAGTGTTTGGTAAATGTTAAGGCGCATCTGGCAAACCTATAAACAATTCATCCCACCTTGCATAAATATTTCTTTTACTTTTCATCGTTTTTATTTGCTGCTTGTACTTTCGTAAGTTTTTTTTTTATTTTTTGTTGTTTATAAGAGGGTGTAATTATATTTGCATAAACAACAAAAGGGTGGTAATGTGTATTCTCTTGGCTAAGCATAGCATAGCATAGCGTGCATCATATGCCGTCATTAATAACACTTCTTCATATTTACTATACTCCAGACTACCGTTCTTGTTGTTATTTTTATTGTTATTTGAAGTAATATAGCCACCGTGTTGTTCTTTATTGTTTTTTCATTTCTGTTTTATATTGATAATTTTTCGTTATTCCTTTTTTTCACTTCATTTACCATACAAACTCTATTTGAATATTATTTATTTATGTATTAATCGCGAAGAGCAATTAAGTACAAATTAAATGCAATTTACTGTGTGGAAGAAAGGTGACAAGGCGGTAACAGTAACAATAACTACTTGAACCAACAAAGTAACAGCAACAATATTTCTACCACTTAATTCCTTAAGTATAGCTTGTGGTTTTTATTTTATTTTTATTGTTTTGATTAAATTTTAATATTATTTCTAATGTCATTTACAATTTAAATAACTTTGTGATAATTAATTGAGTGTGCTTACTTGAAGAAAATTTCTTTAGATCAATAATTTCTCAAGAATAAACTAATGAATTTCATTGTAAAATTTATACTATTCAAAGAGCAATCGAAGGCAACAAAAACTAAATTATCTAAACACTAGTTACAAAAAAATGTTTTAAAAGAACCTTAATTAACTTTAATAATAATAATAATAATAATAATAGTAAAAAAAAGAATTTTTAATTAAAGATTATTGATTAAATTCGTTCAAAATGGATTCACGTTTATCTGATTAAAGGTTTTCTTTTTTTTTTATATAATATCGAATAAAAATTTTTTACAGCGGTCAAAGTTACATATTTTTTTTTTTTTGCTTCTTCTTCTGCTTGTCTCGTACTGTCAAACGTATAAAAGTTGTAATAAACGTAAAAAGCTTTTAAATTACATTAATTTTATTTAAAAAATAATAAATCACAATCACGTACCGTCATTTATATAATTATTTTGATTAAAAAAACAAATTTTTTCATTTTTTTTTTTTTTGGTAAAGTAAGGCAAATCCCCCATCGCAGCAAAAAAAAACTGTTTTCTTTTTATTTTGCTTATCTTTATTTCACTTTTACATTTTTGAAAACAATACGGTTCACAAGGTGTTTAGTCTCGCTTTCTTTAAGATTATAATATCAGAATACGAAGAGGTTTTATTACGGAGCAGAGGAAAAAAAATAGTAATAAGAATTATAATAATAAAAGACAAAAATATTCTATAAAGCAGCTTTCTGAGTGAAATTAATATAAATATCACAATTATATTATTTAAAAATCTAAACGCGTATGATTTGTATAATAAAATAAATTAAAATTGTAATGGATTCGTAATAGTCTAAAGACTACGTTTTTCTTTCTAAATTATGTAGAAATATAACAATATTAACCTTTATAAAGTTTATTCACTAAATTCTTATACAAAAATTACAAATAATTAAAATATTTTCTTTTATTTTAAATTAAAATAAATATGAATAAATTACCTTGAAAAGCGGCCTCCATAATTAATTCCGCCTCAGAACATTTTGCTATTGCTAGCATGGCAACAATAAGTAATCCATTTAGCCACATTTTTTTTATTTATTTATTTTTTTTTTTAAATAAAACGTTAATCAATTAACTAAATTTAATAAAACATAAAATAATTAATTTGATTGTAATATCCACAGCGCATACAAATCAAATTAGTCACTGTGATCAGATGAAATAATAAATAAATAAATAAAAGAAAATAACACTTTTTTTTTGTTTAGTTAATTTTGTGTCTGCGTTTCTTGCAAACTAATAAAAAATAATAATTAATTTTTTAATTGAATTTCACATCACTAAAACAAAACAAAAAAAAAAGAAACAATATTAGGATAAAGATAAATTTAATTAAAATAAAAATACAACTAAAATCACAAACTTATTGATAGCAGAAAAAAAAATCGCCCACAATGTTTTTTTTGCTAACAAAAAATCGTTGCTGTAGGAAGTTTCTGTTTGTCAGCTTTAGTAATTCAGAACGAAAATAAACAAAATCTTAAGCCTTGTCGTTGGCTTACTCTTGAATTAATTCGTTATTATTTTTTGTTAGTTTGTAACTTATCTTTTATTATAAGAAAAACAAACTACAGAAAATAAATAAAACACCCACGAGCAACGTTTTAATGCCAATACTGTACACAGCGAAATGGCACAGTGTTTTTTATTATTATTATTGTTTGTAAGAAAATTTGTGTTTTTTGTCACGAAACTTTTCTTTTCTTTCTTTTTTTAATATTTTTTATTTTAAGAACTAAACTTTTATGGAATTAAAATAATAAAACTAACAAGTTTTTTTTTTTTTTGTTTTCGCTTTTATTTTTATTTATTTATTTTTGCAGCACAAAATCCACAAAAAAATTGTAATAAAAATGATTGTAAAAGCGACGGTGGACGCACGAAATGAAAATTTAATAAATAAACGAATAAAAAAATAAACTTAACTAAATAACAAAACACATAATCCACTGTGTAGATAGAATATTAAAAAAAATATATAATAAAATGAAAAGAAAACTTTACTTTAGCCAACTATGAATCCAATATATATGTTAAGGGCATGGATGAGTCATTCATTTGTACGGTCTTTATTTATTTGTCTCTCTAACCTATACTCGGACAAAACACCTTATTTTGTTATACAGGAGATTTGTGTATATTCACAGCTGAAATAAAAAATTAAAAATAAAATTAAAACTAACGAAAAAATAAATCACTTAATTCTTTTCTATATTTATAAGAAAAATCATTAAATTTTGAATAATTACTTCTTATTTTTCTTTAATTATTTTTATTAATTTCTTTATATTCTTAAATTATATTAAATCGTATCCAATTGTATAACCTCACATTGTAATTTAAGAAATTTATTCTATTTTCACCTTTGCACAACACAAACCACAAAAAATAAAATAAAAATAAATTAAAATAAAAAACTTTAACGAACCAAAAACTGCCGTTGTGTCTTCTTCACTGTCTTTTATTAATTTAATTCATTAAAAAAGAAAAATTTATTTAAAACAAAAAAAACATTTTTTCATTAAAAATAATTCGCAAAAAAATTTTCGCATTTTATTTTTCTTTTTTACTATTACGGGAGCTTTTTCTTATATTTCAAAAAAAAATTGTTCTTTGCGTATAAAGGTTAGAAAAAAAAATAACAAAACTTTTATTTGTTTTGTTTTTTTATTAATAATAAATATTCCACGATTAGCGGGTATATCCGTACACCAGTTCAGTTATTCTCCGACTGAGAAAAATGATTAAACCACAAGTATTACTATTAAAATGTATAGAATATAGCTGGCTGCGCCTATAGTATTTTTCTTTTGTGTGTTTGCTCTTCTTTTATTACAATTATTAACCACCCACACCATTTGACATGTGTTTTCCATTCATTTCAGTCTTTCCTTAACATTTATTTGAAAATGCTATCCATGTTCATCTGTGGGTTAAAAGAGAAAACTGTATATTGCGCGCGCAATTCACTCCTAATTTTCCTTAAGTTTCATCGATGTTCATTTTTATAATGAAAATATGCACGAAAAAAAAGAAGAAAATTTTTACTAAATGAAAAAGCAAATGCATAGTTGTTCGTTTTGTTTCGTGAACGCATGCCAAGTATGTTTTGATAGTAAAACAGTGAACCGTTGCCAATTCAGTTCGCTGATTCAAACTGTATTCAATTGCCAATGTGTATTCTCTGTTTTTGCAGAAATTCTACTGGCGCCTTCACTTGTTACAATCAAATGGAATGGCGGCCAGATAGTTATATATTTCTCGCTCAAAATCAAATGAATTTTTATATTTTGTTGCGATCAAGTGACTTGCGGCTAAGAAAAACAAAATAATATGTATTCGCACCTGTAATCAAATTGGACATGATAATAAAATTATTGTTTATTTGTTTTTAAATTCATACAAAATTTGATTAAAACTTTATTTTTTTTTGTTTGTTTTTAATGAAAGCTTTTACTTTTTTTTATTGAAATAATTTTCACTTATTTCGTTCTTTTTACTTTTTTATCCAACAAATGTGACTTTTTTGCTTGCTTTGCGCTTTTGTTTCATTTTTTAAATTAAACTTTTGAACAAACAGCAACAACAACAGAAAAAAGTTTCATCAATTTTTCCATTAAGAAAATAACAAAAGCACACAGCATATAAATAAACTTTCATGTATCAACATTTTGTTATTATTTTTACTTTGGTTTTTCGCTTATTGTTTTATTTTTTCTCCTTGATATTCTTTGCTTGTTTTATCAAAATGATGGCAGAAATTTTCTTTCGTTTTTTTTCCTTCATTTCTTCTATTTTTATAAAAAAAAAATATCGAAATATTAAAGTCGTAATATAATGGAGGGCCCAAAAGAAAATAAAGAAAACTTTCGCATTTTAGCATTGTCTTGATTTTTTTTTTAATATTTATTTTTAACTTGTTCTATGAGAAGTTTTTCTTTTCATTTTGTCTTGTTAATGGTAGCATTATGTTTAACGTGTGCAGTTTGCAACACTTGTTCTCACTTAAATGCAAACAAATAAAAATATGTTTGATTATCTGAAAAAAAGGTGATAAAAATTATTTCTCAAGTTATTGTCAATAAATCTATAAAAAATTTCGCATTAAAATTAAATAATTAAATTAAAGCAAAGAATTGCAATAAGGGTGAAAAAATATAAAATTATAAAAGGGAGACATTTCATTATATTAAATTCATTATATCGTTTTATTTGTTTCTGTGGCATAATGATAGTGGTCTGAGTGAGCCATTAACGACATATTTGTGTCAGTCAACGTTAACATTTAAACGTAACAAAATGTTTATAGGGAAGGAATTAATGATAAACGAAATAAAACCAAACAAAACTGAGTTAAATGACCTTTCAACGCGTTTCATCAACCATAATAATTTTTAGTAGCCTTGTGCTGAATAACGAAATAAATGCGACACAAATTACATTTAGTAGAAGGTAAACAACAAAAAAAAAAAGGTGAACAGTATGATATAATGTCATTGTCTTTTGTTACCGTAGTATCAAGATAAAATTTCTATAAGAGAATAATAACAAAATAAAAAAATAATGATAAAAACTATACACGCATGTTTGCAGATAAGATTTTTATCACAATACAAACACTTGAGAATTAAATCTTAAATTTAATTCATATCGGGTGTAAATTAACGTCTAAGACTCAACATTACTATTGTTGTTTCTTAAACAAAGAAAGACGGTGGATAAAAGCTTTTAGTAACAATATATATATATAAAAAAATAAAATAATTATGTGCTTGCTCGTTTTATTTATTTTTTATTTTAAACGCATAAAAGCTCTTTTGTCCTTTGTATATACACATAAATGCGTAATATTACATAAGATTTTCTAACATTGCGTGATGTGTGTATATTCTTGACACTTTTTTCATTTTATTACAAATATAAAATGACTTTATCGTTTACCATCGAAAAGAACAATCTCATATATGTGACGACCACTTTTTATTTGTGGATGATACACCTGCCTTACCCTTTGATAATATTTTTAATGAAAAATAAAAAAATAAAAATATTTTAATCATATTCTTCCTTATATGCATGAGCTTTACTTGTAAAAATTCACTTCATTTTTTTTTTATTAATATAAATATATACTTTTCACACCCACTTTCATATGACAACTTGTTGCGCATATCATCACATCAGCATCACCCTTGCTCTTATTTTATACACTTTTTTGCTGTTGCTAATATTATTATTATCATTATTATTATTATTATTATTATTGCAATGAATATGAAAAAAAACGACAACACAATAAACGTCATATTGTTTGTTGCATTAAATTTCCTTATCTGTCTTATGGTAATTTTTCTGTAAACATTTTGTTACAATAAACAAACTTTGGGGTCCACAATTTAATTGAAAGTTTCATAACGCAATGTAAAATATACCAAAAAAAAAATTATTTTATAAGCTGGCTGCATTCAACACAAAAGAACAAAGCAAAAAAAAAAAAAGCATAATAAAATTGATAATAATTGAAGCAAATAACAGTCGACCACGTTCATCCGTTCACTTAAATCCTTAAAATCGCCATTTTTATGGTTCGGTGTTATAATTTGGTTAAACGATGCTTATTTTTATTTATGTGCTTTCCTGGATTTTTCTTCTTCTTTTTTTTGTAGTTAATAATAAAACAAATAAAAATGAGCCGGATTTTTGTGGCTCACATTTGGTTGTTGGCTGCTTCCGTTGCGTTTTTTATTAACAAAAATAATAAATAAAATAAAAATTATGATGAATTGAGCCGGGAATTTTTTTTTTTTGGTGATTTTTTTTTTTCTTTCTTTCTTTATTTTTTATTAGCTAAATCGTTAATTTTATATTACTTATTGCTGCTGCTGTTGTATTGCTGTTATTATTGTTATTATTGTTATGATTATTATGATTATTATTTTTATTGTTACATTTGCACACGCCTTTGTAATATTATTTTTTTATATACATTTTATTGCTGTGTGGTTCAATGTTTTCTTTCTTTTGTTATTATTTTAATGGTCGCGTTTTTTTTTTTTATTTTACACAAACTAAAACAGCAAAGAAAAAACACAGTAAAACCCTTAAAAATTTAAGTAAAATTAACTCTGTTTATTTATTTTATTTGAATTTTTAGTGCTAAACGATTTAGTTTTGTTTCGTGTGAATTATTATGGTAAAAAAAAATTTTTATTTTTATTGCAATTGCATGTGAAATTTTTATCGATTGTTGCTTATGCTTTTTGCACGATATACATATATGCTAAACTATTTTTATGTTATATAGAAAATATTAATAATTAGAATTTCACCATTAAATCTATATAATTTCTAATTTGGATATAATGTTTATTTGTTTTAATAAACATATTTCTGTAAATACGATCGAATAAATAAAAACTAATTAAATAAAATTACTGTTTTTATTAATGTTTATTGTTTAGTAATTTTATTGTTTATTGTTTATCAGTACGTGCTTTATTGGTGTAAAATTATTACAATAATTATTAATTAAATTGTTTAATAACTAATGAGCTTTATTGTTTTTGTTTATTGAATGCAAAAATATCATATCAACAAACAGAAATTAAATTAATTAAATTTAATTGTAAAATATTTTCAAATGTAAACAAAGCGAAAAAAAACCGAATCACTTAAGAAATACAAGGAAAAAAAAATATTAATAATCAAAACGTCGAATATGATAAAACGGTTTTTTCCATCAAATTTGAATACTTACTCTTTTGGGCCCACACATAATTTCAATTTAAAAAAAAAAATCGTTATTTGATTTGTACGTAGGTTTTATGCTTTTGTTACTTTTATTTTATAAATATGTAATCACTACCTACAGATAAACATTGAAAAACACTTTATGCATTATACTTTTGTTGCCTAAAGTGTTATTTTTATTGAAAAAAAAATAAACATTTATCAGATGATTGATTTTTTTCTACATAAATATAATAACTGAATATGATATAGAATATTTATTACTAATTATATTAATAGAATGAGATTAATTTCCATTATTTTATCAATAGATAAACTAAATGTTCAGGAATTGTTTCTCAAAAGAAAAAATGTTGCACTTTCTCTAGAAAAATATTAAAGCGAAAATGTTTCGATGAACTGAGTGTTGCTGATGATACAATAAAAGAAAAACGAGACATGAGTAAAACAATATCTTGTATTTTCATTATTATTTTTCTATATTTATTATTTTTTATCGTCCAAGATGTCACTTAAGCATTTGTTGATGCTCTGTCTGTGCAATAATTTTCATAAATATATATAGTTATTTGTGGGTGGTTCTTTTAGTTGAGACCAAATTTATTTTTCTTTTATTTAGTTTTTCGTTTATTTGTCATTGCTGCTGCTGCTGTTGCTTCATTCTTTTCGTTTATTTATATTGTTTTATTTTTATTTTTTGCCTTCATATTTATTTCTGAATATAGTTCAGAATCCTCGACATATCCAATAAAGCTTTTGTTTTTCTTTTCTATTTTTTTTTGTATTATTATTGCTGTTGTTGTGCTTTCTTAGTTTGTATTTTCTGTTTTATATTTTTTTCTTTTCCATTCAACCTGCTGTTTCTACTTCTGTTACTACGACTGCTGTATGGACACTTTTGGTTTTTATTTTTCTTTAAAACAAAAGTAAAAAATGGAATTTTGATAAGATTATTAAGATAGTAAATTGTTTTATTATTTAATTAGAAAATTAAGAGAAAATTGTACAGGATGGCAAAAAAAAAAATAATGAAAATTATTTATTTAATAATTAATTTAGTAAATTCATTTGAGAATTAATGACAACTAGTTGCAGTTGCTGCATCTCATGGTATTTTGTTTTATTATTAATTTAATAAATAAAATAATTCCCTCAACGTGACTTGTGTTTTTCGTTGGTATTTAAAAAATAAAATCTACCTTCTACCTTTATTATTATATAATATTTACTTTGTCATTTATTGAATGAAAAATTGTTTTCAAGTATCTCATGCTAAGATTGTGTAAAATTAGCAGCTACTACTTCACCTGAAAATGGTAAAAACTCATAATTTTATTAAACGAAACATAACTTAAATATTCTCTCAATGCAAATTTAAATAATAATAATGATAATATTATAAAGCACCAACAATACCTATTTTTGCTTCACTAAGCACATTTATTTCTCATTTATATTCGTTAAAGTTATGTCACAGAAACATCAACGCGACTTTTACGCATAATAGCTAAAAAGAAAAAAATAACAGAATATTTCCTTATTTTTCTTTGCCAAAAAAGATAAAAAGGACGAAAGTCTATTTTTTTATTGCCATAGCCACGTGGCTGTAACATTTCCAATGTCGCCAATAAGGCAAAACGAATATTTCTTTTCTTTTTTAAATAAATAAAAAACTTTGCTTATGTTTCTACTCAGTGGTGGAACGATAGGAGTTTTATTAAAGTATTTGTATCTACTTTAATCCGCAATCTTAAAGCTACCAGCTCATTTTAAACATTTTTTTTTATTTTAAAATGATAAAAGATTGGATTTAAATTATATTAAATAGTTGAAAAAGTAGATGCTGGCACAAGAGGCAATAGAAAATAATCATAAAAAACGTTTGATTAAGTATTTAAAAATTTGTGTTCACATTTATTGGCTTATTTTTTTTTTCTATCATTAAAATAAATAAATAAAATGGATAAGACTCGAGAAATGAACGAACAAACAAAAGCAGATTACAAATATCTTGTTATTGTTTTTTAATAAAAAAAAGAAAAGAAAAGAAGGACTTAAAATTTTCCTTATCTGCAAGTCATGTCATGCACAGTGTAGATGGATTGAGGCAGCTATAATCATCGATTGAACAATAGCAAAAGGATTCGTTTTATTATTATTATTATTATTACAATAATATTTGTTGAATTTTCTAAAGATTAAACGATAACATCAAACAGAAAGTTATTTTAAAAAAAATAAGGAAAATAGAACAAGAAGAAAATAAATAAAATATGACTGCGAACATTAATGAAAAATAATCAATGATTTTGAGAAGGTGAAATGATACTCCTTCACTTAGCTTATTGATATTTTTAACGCAATATGTTTTACGTTTATAATTAAATTTTTATATTAGAAAAAAAATGAATCAAAGAGTTTCTTAAACTTCTGTAAGCTTAGCAACGTATTTAACTAATTTAATAAAAAATAAAAAATCAATCAAAATAATTATACTAACCTAGTTAGGGAATTATCATACATTACACCTGTGATTAGTGTAATGAGTTTTGCTTCTTCTTTTTTTTCTAAAACATTTTTCTCATACTTTAATGCAATTTTCACCAAATTAAATTAAGTTTTCATTTTCCCTTTTGTTTATATCATCGTTAAAAGCACATAACCATGTGACAACGTAAAGCAAATTTAAACCGAGTTTTTAATGTGAATTGTGTCTTCGTTACCCAAAAATAAAATTCGTTGTATTTTTTTTTTTATTTTTCTTCTCAATTTCACGATTCAGAAACTACGCTCTGTGTCAATATTGTACTCGGTTTAGTCGTTTTATTTTTTTATTTTAATGGGCGATGGGTTTCGCTGTTTTTTTCTAGTTTTTCTGAGCTTTTTTTTATTGCTTTGAACAGTGTTTATGTGCTGCACGTGACTCACGTTTTAATAGGTCACAACGCGAATCATTTACCCATCCATCGTTATGCCGGTGCTTCTTTTCTTTTCTTTGCGTTTATTTTCGGTACGTTTTTGTCATTTTTAAATTAAAGAAATCTTTTAGAGCGTATATAAGGCACATATTTATCTAAAATGTTGAACTCCTTCTAGTGATATTCTGTGGTCAAACATATTTAATGAATGTTTTATCTTTTTGCCGGAAAAATCGATAAAAAGTTTTTATCGATTAAAAAATTTCTAAAAATCTCATTAGTGGATTTAATTATGCAGATAGAAATGCCAAAAGCAGGAGGTATTTATTCGCTTAATTCTCACCACAATTATCTAATTAAACCACCCACATTGAATTAAATTGTAAATAATTTTCCTGTTTCACCTTCAACCTGCAAAACATACCTTTGTAGTAAATTATTATTATTATTATTGAAAAATAAATTTCCTTTTGAATGAGATTTATTGATTGTGTTTTTGCTGTTGCTTTGTGTACATCTAACATCTATAAAATTTATTACAATTTATTTCTCTAGAAAATATTCTAGGGAATAAAAGTTGCATAAAAGGCATAAAGCAATTTTATTGTATTTCATTTAAAGCAAAAAAAAAAAAAAAATATTAATTTCTCTCTTTGTATATGAATGTGTGTGGTTTAGTATAATTTTTTTTTGTGTGGATTTATCGATTTATTTAAATAGAAAATCATTTAATTATACTTATTATTTATTCAATTTATAATTATTTTAATTTTATACTGTGTGTGCTTATATTTACATCGAGTACCGAATATACATAGATTTATCGGTTTTTTGAATATTTAAATTAAGTTATTTTCATTGACTTCCTAATTCATAATTTATTTACTTATTTATCTATGTTGAAAATTAATTAAAGAAATTCCAGTAAATCAATTTCAATTGAATACCGATTCACAGTAAATAAAAGAAGTAAAATCGATTATTTATTACAGGCAATATGACAATTATGCTACATGTCATTTACGTTTTGGATTATTAATGGGAATAACATAAATGAGTGAATTTTTTGGCGGAATAATAATGCTTTATGTCAAGTGTAAAATAATTAAAAGCTTTTAGAAAATTGATTAAACATTAAATACTGAAATTTTTTGAATAATTTATTTTCTTAATAACATAATTTAATTAAATCAATTTTTATTCTTAGAGAAATTACTTCTAAAAAATTCTTCAACAACAATTGTGTAAAAGTAAAAAATTATGATCATTTTCGACATTTTAATGAATTTATATTTTATCGTTTTATTTTTATCGTTTCATTTTAGCAGTAATTAAATCTTGTAATTATATTCCTTAATGTATTTATTAATTTTTGTTTTTTTAATGAGAAAATTTTGATAATAGTTTAATGCTTGTAAGTAGGAAACATTGATGGTAATTTGTGTTGATAAAATAGAAAACGAATAAAATGAAAGAACACAATCAGGAAATGACAAAATACAAACATTAACGGCGGAGATGACAATTTATTTTCTCGGTAATAAAATAAATAAATTTTTAATAGAAATAATAATAATAATAAAAGAAGAAAATAAGAAGAATGAAAAGGATTTTATAGAAATGTATCCATGAATTTATATCAAAATAGCGGCATTTACTGCTTTGTTTTTTTTTCCGTCATTTTCTATATAAATGGCCAGTGAATGGTCTGCGCTATATAAACAACAGTGTGTTTGCTATTACTGCTTACAATCATCACCATAAACTTATCTTCATACATCATTCATGAGAATAATAAAAATAATAATAATAAAAACTGAATATGAATAAGAGAAAATACCCGCAAAAATACAAAAAAGAAGAAAAACCTCAGAATAAAAGATGAATTTATCACAATTTTCATTATTTTCTTCCTGTTTGCGATAAAACATTAACCGTGAATGTTTTTAAAGAAAAAAAAAATATATTTGCAAAAAGGTGTATTTTCCTGTATACCATAGTAAAATGAATTGAATTGAACAACAACACAACAGAAGTAGCAGCAGCATCAACAGCAAAAGAAAACATAAACAAATCATTATGGTAAAATATGCAAATTAAGCATATATTGTTGTTTGATGGTGGTTGATGATGAGTAAAAGAAAACAAGAGAAAATATTTACAAAAAAAAAAATAAATAAAACGGAAAAATAATAATAAAACAAAAAAAGGTCGTGAACTAAAGGGAAATTGAACTATTAATCAATTTCCGTACTATGTGATGACATTCATAGTTGTTTTATCATACATATATGCTGTTTCTCTATTAATCGGCAAACGATACAATTTTTCTAGTTTTTTATTGCACACGACAATCCATTATAAGAAAATGTAGTTTATCATTTTAGAAAAAAGCATTTGACTTTGCATACAAAACAAAAAAAGGAAGGAAAACACAAATAAAATTGTTACAAATGGAGTAATAGAGAATGAAGAAAATTATTCATTGAAAGTCAATAAGAGCAATAACATAAAGTAAATAAATCGATGTTTGTTTCATGTGTGAAATTTTGACAAAATAAGTAGAAAAAAAATTATTCATTTATAGTTTTCTCATCTAAAATGTTGTTATTTGTTCTCTTTATTATTATGTCTTACCATGTACATAGCAGCCACAATTTCCCTATAAAACGAAAATAGAAATGCTTTATTGTGATTTGTGTAAATGTATTTTCTAATAATTTTTTCGATTTTATAGCAAAAATAATTTTAAATTTTCTTATTTTATTTATTTTTAATACTTTTCTTCTCTAAACTAAGAATTGTGTTATAAATGGCAGAGCAATGAAGTGCATATAATCATGTCATGCAAACAAGTGTATTGTACTTACGATAGAAAATTATAACTATTAGTTAACTTATGTTGAGCTTTATTAAGTACAGTTAAGTCTGACCTAGTTTATGTTGAACTTTTTTTCTGCTTTTCTATTTTTTTACAACAAAATACTCTATAATTGTAAAGTATTCGTTCGAATAAAGTTGGCTTTTTTAATGTATAAAAAATATGTTATTGTTGAAGCAGCGAAAGCATCGTTAGAAACTTTCGCTAATTAAGAATTTATTTAATATGATTGTAATTTATTTTAAAAAAAAAGAAATTATTGACACTAAATATTAATGTTTTATTAAAGTTATATGTAGTAGCATAATGATAGTAGCAAAATGTTCTATGTAATAAAAATAAAAGCAAAAAAGCATAATTTTATTGGCAATATAAAAGTTTTAAAAAAATTAAATTTTAAGCATTAGTTTTGTTCATTAGATTGTTCATTAAATGTGTGCTGGTTCTACTGTTGATGGTGCAACTGTGTACAAATCATTTTTATTGATTATTTTACTCTTTATTTGTGTTATTTAACGCTTTTATTATTCTAAATAATATTTGTTTCGTATATTTATAAGATGATTTGTAGATTTTTGTTGATTTTTGCAAAAACAATAAAGAAAAATTAATTACCCTTCAATGTTTTAAAGTTTTTTAACGTCTGATGACAAATTTATATAAGATAAAATATTTAAAAGAATATTTTTTAAAGAAATTCAAACATAAAATATGAGATATTTATCACAATTAATAATAATAAAAATAATTTGTATAATATTAATCAACATTTTTGCATGGGAAGTAAATTAACAAACATATACACACAAGAAAAAATGAATATAATAATCCATCAAAAACAAGTGGAGAAAAAAATTATAATCATTTTCATTTAAAATTTAATTTTGTTTCAATTAATTCAGTTTTTTATTTGTCCGCTTTATTATTTATTAATGAATTAAATTGAATTGAAAATTTATTATTTATAAATTAATTTAAGCAACAACAATATGTTATAATAATGACATGATAATAAAAAAAAATAAATCGTAGATATAAAAGCAGCAGAACAGTAACAGCAACGAAAAAAAATTATTTAAATGATGTTGGTTAGGGTAGCAACGAAAGTAATAACACAACCAGCAACAGTAGCAGCATATCAGCCAGAGAAATTAAATAATAACAAATTTTATTTTATTTTTATATTTATATATATATATATATATATATATATATATAAATAAATTAATTTTGCATGACAATTAATTTATTTGAATAATATAAATATTTAAATATTAAATTAAATGAAATAATAAAGGTGAAAATAGAAAGAGAGATAATATTTGATAATAATTCATTTATTCATCTTGATGTTGTTACTGCTACTGGTACTGGTACTGGTATTGCTACTACTGCTGCTGCTGTTGCTATAATTTTGTTGATTTAATTTTTATTTCCGTAAATGCAACATGTTTTCCTGATGTTTTTATAATTTTCATTTAATAAAAATATTATTTTCATATATACATATATTTCGGTTATTCTGCCGAAACACCTGCCGAAAAAAAGTGGAAAAAAACGAAAATTGTATTTTTCGCTGCTTAATTTTATTTTAAATTCATTTTTTTTTTTTTATTGAATCAAAATTTTTTGTATTGTAATAAAAAATAAAATTTAATGACATTAAATATACAAAATATGAAATAAAATTCAATTTAAAAAATGTTTTTTGCGTAATTTTTATGCGGTGATAAAACTACGCGGAAAATACCTTAAATAAAAATCAAAACACAGTGAATAGCGAGGGTTGTATGTTTCTTTTTTTATTCATTTTTAACTTTAATAATATGAAAATATAATTAAATTAACGTTAAGGGTGCATAATAATTTCTTTAAAAATATTTTTCATTATTAAAATATTCCAGGGTTCATACTGAGTATTCGCTTATTCTTTGCATATTTTAATCAATAAAAAAAATAATTAATTTAATAAATTCCACAATAAAACTAAAGTTATTTTGATCTAATCTTAATTAGATTTTTTTAAAGAAATATTTTGAGGGTGAAAAACGTGATAAAAATTTTCCTTAATGCATCTCTTTGCTTTTGCGAAGGATATCAATATTCGGTGTATTTTTGCTGCAGAAAGCCAAAATTTTATTCATTTCTTAACATGAATTCTAGTTTGAATAGATTTTTTTTAGATAATGAAAAACTTTAAAAAGAAGCGAAAAATACAAATAATCAAAAAATTTACGGAAATAAGAAAAGTCCCTTACCCTAATGGTCATTATTCAGCAATTCGAAGTCACTTCTTTAACGATGAAGCATAGAAAATATATAATCAAATACTTTCGATAACTTATCGGAGGGTTTTTTATTTGTTAAATTTTCAAAGTTTTTTATTTTTAAATTTCTATTTGCTAGTATTTCATTTATTATCGATGGGTATTTGGAAAGAAATTTATTTATCAGAATAGCGACGATAAATTAATTCGACAATAATTGTGTCAGTTTGTAAAAAGTAAAAAAAGTTTTTTTTCTACATAAAATCGTCTTGGTGATTAAGTTGGTCTTGTGGTGATAAGTTAATGAAGAATTTTTATTTATTTTTTCAATTGCTAGTAAGACATCGTTGCTGTTTGTAAGAATTTATTTTTATTTATTTTTATTTAATTTTTTTTTGCTTATAAAACACTCTAATTTATTTACTTTTATAAAATAATTGCTATTACCAGATTTATAATATTCCATAAAAAATCATAATGCTCGGTTATCATAACGTTTGAAGTGAATTCAGAGAAAATTTTCTTCAGTTTTTAATGATTTTCCTTTTAAAAAAAAAAATGCATAATATTCAAGAATTTTTATATCGTTGAGTGGTTTCTGTTTACTTATTTTTATTTTTCTTTCGTATAGAAACTATAATATTTAGAGTTTGGTACAAAATAATTTCAAAGATTGAAGTATTTACCTTTAGAATGAAGATCATACAGAAGAAAAAAATTCATAAATCTTCAATTAAAATAATATATAGAGATTATTTTCTCGTTTTCTGTTTGTAATAAAAAGATTGTGGTTTTTCACAGCAGTAAAACTAAATAAATTACAATTCTGAGTGCACATAAACCAAAAAAAAAGGCCAACTTGTTGCTGTCACATTAAGTCATTTCCTAAGTAATTACTTTGCTTGATAATAAATAAAATAAATATAAACAAACAGTAAAAAAAGCTTAAACATACTTCGATTATTCATAATACTCTGATGCAAAGCGATCAACTTAATAACGAAAGTTTATTGGCTACCGGATTTATAATAAAAAAATAATTTTATTAAAAATTCAGGAAATAAGTTTTCTCCTGTTTGTGTTTTATTAGTTTTTCTTGAATATTTTTATTATTAAATTTTGTTTTTTTCTTTGTTAAATGAAAAGTTTTGTTTTTCTTTAGCGAAAACAGCTCGACAAACAACAAACAGAATTCAGTCGACTATAAAGGAAAAATAAATATGTCTATAATAAATTAAGTATACAAAGACTATTGTTTGTCATAAAAAATGCAAAAACTTTTCTTTATTGCAAACTTTTTAAAGCTTTTTTTTTGTTGTATAAAAAATGAAAAGCTTTTCATTTTTGTTTTGCTTCCTTATCAATTTGATTTGAACGTGAATTGCATAGTAAAAACATTTATAAACAAAATTTTGAAGTTTTGTTTACTTTGAAAAAAAAAACAATTAAATATGCGAAGCTTTTTTTTACTGTTTTCAGAAATAACAAGTAGCAATGAGTGGAGGCGCCTGGTATTAGTTGCACATACAAAAAAAAAATATTTTTAATTGTCGAAATTTTATTTATTTAATGATTAATTGATTAAAGTAATTATAAACCGATAATTAAATTTTTATTGTTATAAATATGTGATTTAATTAAATTTTAAAATTGGTTTTTATTCAGCTTAATTTACTCATTAATTTATTTATTTATTTATTTAAACATTAATTGAATTTTTATTGATTTTTATCTTCATTAAGCAGATTTTGTAAGAGTTTTTAATGATACTTATACTAGACAACTTGAATACGTTTATTTTTTGGAAGTTTTATGGGATAACCAAAAAATAAATACTAAATAGGCTTAGATGGAATAATATACGAGTATTTCTAATTTCCTAATGATAATTCATTGCAAGAAACAATCTATGAAGAAATCTTTTATGTATAAAGTAGAAGCAACAATTAAAAACATTCTGTGTAACTAATTTTCCACCTTTTTTCGACCGCCTGACACTTAGTTTCACCTAGAGAATTGAATATAAATTGTTTTATAGCAGTAAAATAGACGAAAAAGACAAAATACAATTTATATTAGTCATTTGTTGTTGAACGAGCCACTTTAAGTATTTATAGAAATTAACATTTTCTTTGGTGTATAAAGTACCGAAACACCTCATGGCAATTAATTTAAATGTGTGTCCAATGTAAAGCTTCGGTACTATTATTATCATCATTATTCTTACTGCTACTGCTACTACTGCTACTGCTTAAATGGTTCCACAATAATACAAGCAAAAAAAAAATGTGCTGCTTTTGGTCACAAATTTTGTTAAATATTTTATGCCGTTTTTCAAAACAATATTTTTTTTTTGGCATTTTAAAGTATTTTCAAAAAAGACAATTAAATAGTCGAGACTTGGTTGTCACTCCCTAGTGACCTATTTCATTTAATTGTTTTATTTTATTTTACGTGTCTCCTACAATCTAATTAATTAAATCAATTAGAACAATTTAAGCTTACTTTTTTTTGTAACGAGGAACAAATTTCCTTTAAAAAAAATAAAAATGATTTTATCATCGTTGTACCAAACACGGTAAGTTTCATTTAAGAAAAAAGAAATTATTTGTTTTTTTTTTCCTTGTAAACAATGAACATTTTGTTAAAAAACATGAAAATTAAAGGAAAAAAAACAAACTTTACAATTATAAAAAGAAAATATATCGTAAAAAGTTCTTGAGTAAAGAAAAATTATTTAATAAAAGCTTTACAAAGTAAAACAATAAATAAACGTGTAGAAAAAAAAATAGCATCAACCCCGCATCTTTCATTGATGATGATGATGATGATGATGATGAAATCTTAGAAACTAAAATAGATTTTCTTTTTACCAAAATGAATAATAAATGTAAAAATTCTAAAGGTTCAAGTGGGGTTCTGTTTCCACTTTCACATCACATTTTTTATAAAAATAATAATATTTAATTGAATTAATTGTTTGATAAAATATTTGTTTAGAAAACGTGAATCAATATTGCTGCATCTATTCTAAAAGCATTGTGCTAACAGCTTTTAATTGGTAGTAAAATAATCCACCCACATTATATATTTATTAATAAATTTATTTTAAAATTATATTTTGTATTGTGATAATGGTAAAATGAATGTTTTATAAACAGAAAATTATTTAATTATATAATAATTATCATAATATACTATTATTAAAAGCTTATAACATGAAAAATTAATTATAAAATAGTAAAACTATTAATAGAAAAAAAAAATAATAATAATGATAATAATAAAATAAAATAATAATAAATTTAAAAGGAAATCACCTCAATCCACTGTTAATTTCAATTAATCATGATACAAAAATAAATAAATAAACAAACAGGAACTAATTACAAATTCAAAAATTATTATTATTATATTTATTTTGGTTTTATGTCTAAATCTACAAAAAAAAAGAAGAAAAATCAATAAAACTCGAGCTTTTAAAGCCTTTATTAAAGTTTATAACAAAAATATATTCATTTACTTTTACCGGGTTAAAAATAAATTTATTCGATTTTAAGATGCTCTAAAAAATGAATAAAATAAATTTAATAAATATAAATTGAAGAAAATTTTGTTAATTAAAATCTTATTTATTATTCAGTGCATGATTGTTGAATTTTATTTATTAATTAATCTTGAAAAACATAAAAATATTATTAACACCAATATACACAGTTCAGTTGACATTTCGTTGATGCTTTAGGATTTTAATTTAATATGTTTGTTTTTGTTACTTTTTTGTTTTTGCTTTTAATCATATTTATGTGCTAAGAAGTTGGATTAATTAAAAATAAAATTGTTTAAGATTGCTTATTGTGTTAACGTGATATTATTACATAAAGTAATGTAACGTAACGTTAAAGTACCGGTAGCACTGACATTAACTTGTCATCCACGATTACATCGTCAAAAAATGTTTATATTTTATATTCTGTGAAACTTAATTCTTAATCATTACTCATGTTTATGGTTATGGAAAATTTATTTTAGAAGAAAATTTTGTATTATTTTGTCATATTGAATGACCTAAATCCAGTATTAACGAAATATTTTCTGTTATGTTCTTATATGTGTTGTATCCAGAAATGTTTCTTTAAGACAGCTCAATTTCATATAATGTCATTTAGTTTAATGATTTTTAATATTAACATCATAAATTCATCATTGTTGTTTTCTGGTGCTGGTGACTTTACCGCTTATAAAACCCTTAGGGAACATTATTTACGTTTTAATAATCTTAAATGTTATTTAACTTATTTTGCAATGTTATAATTTTGCTTAATATTATTCATATAAAATTAAAATGTATTATTTTTATATAATTGATATTTATCTAGGATGCAAAAATGTTAGCTAAGATTTAAGTAAAATATATTAGAAGGAGAATAAAATCAGATCTCGAGAACTCAATATATTCGTTCAATTTTTCTTGTAATGTTTTTTTGCGAATGTTTGCGATGCAAATGAAAAGCTTTGTGTCAAGTTTTAGTACATTTCATTAAATATTACTAGGTGACATAAAATAAATTGATAGAATAAAATGCATTTTCATTAGTATTGGCAAGTAGTTGTATAAAAAATTCATGTACGATACTTGATGGATATACTTTTCACTTATTTACCCGTAAACACTAAGCTCGTTTACTGGAATGAACCGTTTCGCTTGACTCAAGTGTTAGAAATGCACAACAATTGATAAGTAAAGTGCAATAAAAAAAATAAAATAATAATAATAAAAAAGCTTCTCGACACCATTCGTACATTTCTACACAAATAAATAATAATAAATTTTATTCGATGTTATTCAAAAATGTAAAAATTAAATAAATAAATAAAATTCCCTGACAAACATCGAATGTGTTGATGAAAATAAAACTAGCGACATCAAATATGACATCAAAGAACATTCATCTTCACATAACTTAAGCAACATTAAACTAAAATTTAGTTAAGTAACGTTAAAAGCATCTGCGCTCTGTGTTGATTTCTTTATTTTATTTAAATAAATATTATTTTATATCCTTGTACATTTTATTACTTCATGTGTGGTTCAAGCGGAATGGATATTGGAGTACTGACATTGCTGAGTAGACAACTATTTTCTTGTTGCAATTTTATTTTTTTTCTTTCGTCTGTGTTTGGTGTTTGCTCGTTTATTTGTTTGTTTTCAAAATAATCTAACTCATCCATTTGCAAGTAAATATAAATTTAAAAATAATCTTAACTATAAAGATAGACGAAACGGAAGTAAATAACTGTGTCACAAATCGTACTGTGACTGTACTTATCTTCTGCTGGAGTATGTTATTTGCTTTTAGTTTATAAACTTGTATGCACTTTGACGATATTATATAGTATTATTTTTAAGGATAAAATACATTATCACTGTACTTTCGAGTATATTTTTTCCGTTTCTGAAATTTTAAAATACTTAAATCCCCTAAATTTTGTATCCCTTAAATCATTAATTCTCTTCTTCTTCTTCTTTTTTATAATGACAAAATTAGCTAAACAGACCACCACAAAAATAGCTTAAAAATAAATTAGGATATAAAAATCACTTGCTGTGTTGGTCATCTAGTTTAATTAAAGCATTAGATATTTGTTGGTTTTTTCTCCTCCTGTACTATTTGCGCTTTTGTTCACCAAACATAACTATGCCAATTTTAATTCATCACCAAATTCCCTCACGATTATAACTAATAATATATTTGTTGATTTTTTTTTACAATTTTTTAATTCTCGTAATCGCAATTTCACTCTAGTCATTCTATTCTATTCGATATATATGTATAAATGAAAGCAAAAACATATATTAGCTTTTTTAACATTAACGTAATATAAGCATCCGTATTAGCATTACCATTACCATAACCATTTTACATGAACATTAGCATACAATGAGGACAAGTATAATCGTTAATAATAATGTTGGCGTTATATCGTATATACTAACGGCGTCAACATTACCACCCATAATTAGTTTAATTTTTTACATCGATGTTCTTTTTTGCTATTTTTTTCTGTTTTATTAAATAAAAAAATTTTTCTCGAGGAATGTTTTTCCGAAAAACAAAGCATAGTAAAAATAAAATAAAATACCAAGCATAGCTTTAAGTATTATTAGGTTATTTAACTTGATTTTTATATTTTTTTTTACCTTTTAGTGCAGTTCACTTGTTCGGATTTTTATTTATTTATTTTTTTTTAAATTAATTAATTTTCACTTGGTGAATTTTTATGTTAATTACTGTCGATGGTAAATCTTATTTTGTGACTCATGACACCCAAAATACCTATGTAATTATATTAAAACGATAAATTAAACGGAAACTGTGCAGTAGTAAACAACAACAACAAAAAAACAGGTGAAACGAATGACGAGCGTTTTAACGCGTTGCAGGTATTAAAAAATATATAAATTTAATTAAATTAAAAGAAAGAAAAATATTAAAACGGATTTTTTATTTTATCAAATGGTAAAGGTTGTAAAATTTCTGTTGTCCTCATAAATCACGACAACCATCCAACCAAACTCTTATTTTTTCCTTTGTATTTCTATAGATAGAAATGTATGCACCACTCTGTGCTGAGGGACACAAAGGGATCTTATTAAATTTATTTAATTGAATTTTACGTGTGCACCGTTTCTAATATAAATTTTTATTTATAGACAAAAAGGTGAATCGTTTGCTATTGAATATCACCTACCATATTCTTGTCTGCAATTGTAGCCTTTTGTGTTGATATTTTTTTTTTTTTAATTTTTGCTTTTCATTAAAAAATAATTTTGGTCTCAGGTATAAGAAAGTAATATTTTCTTTATTTATGTTCGTTTAACACTTCAACGATTTTGACTTCTTGAGGTCAACTGAAATTTTATTCAATAAGAAAATACGTTTGTTTGTTCATTTGGCCATTATTTGTGGAATAATTTTCTGTATAACATATACAGTCTGATAGACAATGGTTAACTTTTTAGCTATATACACGTCAAACTGTGAATTTTTTACGTTATTTTGAAAGTATAGAAACTGATTGCCAGTGCCACAGTCATGTTTCTCTACTACAATGTTTAATAATGTGACACTAAGTGCATCATAAAAAATATCCATTTAACATCAATTATTTCCATAAATATAATAATAAAAATGCTTCATAAAAATGCAATTGCAACCGCTAAGATGATTTTAAATTGACTGTAATACGTTCAATGATCCAGTATAAAAAAAAATCAGAAAAAAATGAATAAAAGAATTCAAAATGACAAAATAAAATAAAAATTTCTTATTATTATAATGCAGACAATTTAATCCTGTATGACTGGATTTAATAACCATTAAAGTCTCTAAACTGCAAACGTTATAAGCAATATTATGTTGATTCGATTAAATAAAGTAGAATGAAAATATCAAATGTTTTATTCAAATCAAGTCAAAGCCACCGACCCCCTTATAAGTATAATGTTGAAAATCTAATAAAAAATAAAAGCTTTATTTCTATTCTCTTTTTTCTTTATTTACAAATCATTTTTTTTATATCACTTAATTAATACAATTTACTTGCTGTATTGCACATAAATTAACTAAAAATACAAATAATTATGTTGATGTTTTTTTGCACTAACAATACTGTAAAGTTGTTGGTACTGTTAGTGCTGCTGTTGCTACAATTATTATTATTATTGTTTATGTTTCTCACATCCATCTAAAAAAATTTACTTATTTATCCCACCCAACTTGTTGTTAATTAAAATATATATATATGTATATATTTTCATTAGACTTATGTTAAGTATAGTTGAATAAATGAACGAGCAAAACTATGTAAATGGCGACAAGCAGATAACACAAACTAGGGCAATCGTAAAACATGCTGTACCAAATATATGAATGCCAAGACATAATTTACGCCATCTCGAATACTATAATAAGGATAATAAAATTTAAAAAATAAATTTAATAAATATATACATATATAATGTCATAAAATATGATTAAGTTAATAAATATAAAGATAAATAATTGTTATACCGGTGCATCTTTATCACGATTTGTATAAAAACGATGACTGTTGGTTTTGTTCTCCAATGCCTTGTGTTTTATTCAGCCAAAAATTTAAATTAAATTACATAGAAAGACAATAAAATTGGTAATAAAAAGTGTAAATGCTATGTAATATATCAAAAAAGAGCTTACACTTAGTACCAGATTCATAATTAAATGAAAAACAACAAATGCAGCGACAATCCAATACATCCACTGTGGTAATTTGGCTTCAGTTAAACTTACGGATAAAAATATTGCAACGGCTTAAATAACAAGCAAAAAAAAATCCTTTTTAATTACATAAGAGTAAAATAAAAAAATAGTTTCTTTTATACTAGCTAATGTGTATGCCAAAGTGCCACCAAACCAGTGACCCCATTTAAAGTAAACACGTTTTTTATGCGATGGTTCTGGACGACACATCGCTAATATCGGATGAAAAAAACATATTACTGTTGCTATTACACCAAATATTGCGTGTGGATTCGCTTCATTTGTCCAACCATCAATTTCAATAAAAATTAATATAAAACCGGCCATTGTTAGTACCCAGGTTAACATCATAAAACAACGATGCCACTAATTTTGAAAAGAAAAATATATTTTTAATTAAAAATTTTCTATTAAAATTTATCTAACTTACAAAAAACCATTGATCCATACCAAGAATTTCTTTATTAACCCATGTTCGCTTAAAATATCTGTGTTTTAAATAAAATATGAAAAATATAATCAAAGAAATTAATTGTGACATCACACTGTGATATTTAACATAATCTTATCAATGCCTTTTTTTATCAATAATAATTTAATTAATATATTTATGACGTAGCAAGGTTATTAAAGTTTTTAAAATATTAAAAGAAAAATATGTATAAACAAACCGAGCAATGAGTGTGCCTATAGACGCTGCACCGATCCATGCAACAACCATTAATGATCCATGAACTTTAATTAATGTTGCGGCTGATAGTAAATCATATAAATCATCTAATAATGGTACTGGACCATTTAGGTCATCTTTAACCTCACGTTTAACAGATGAAATAGAATCAGCCACCTCAATACTTTTCAAATTCACTGCACTAAGCATTCTTGATGATTCACCATCATCAATCTGAGTCACCACAACTGAGTTTCTTAATTCATTGTCACAGAGTACAGTACTCTCTGAAATTTCATTTGCATGACAGTTTATAACCGCACAACCAATTAATGTCAATAAAAATATGCGAAACATTTTGAAAATATTTATATATTTTTCTTTTTAATTCACTAACAAACAAATTACAAGTTTTAAATAATTAACACTAACATGACAGGTTCAATTCACGTGATTTTTAATTAATTAAAATATTAATTAAGTATTTTTTCATTCCTTAAATACTTAGCAGAAACTTTATTACTTTACATAAAGTGTCATCGTTATATATTTATAATTAATTTCAATTATTTTTGTAAATGAATTAATATTTTTTTTCTGTAAACTTATTTCACTACGCACAATATTTAGTTAACTAAATAAAATTCTTTAATATTTTATAATGAAAATTAATTTATTTAAACAAATAATGATAACAAAAGTATATAAAAAATAAAATCTAATTATCAAATGTATTAAATCTAATCAGGTTGAAATAAAAAAATGAATTATTTTTTTTTTCATCGATAAAACAAATTATTCAAACTTTTTATATAAATTTTATCAAATGTTATCAGTACTGACAGTGGATTAAGTTTTCTCTATGTTTTATTGTTTCATTTTAATGTTGTTGTTTTTTATTATTTTTTACTTAATTAATAATAATTTAAATAATTGAGAGTTTAATGAGGTTTTATTATTGATTTTTTAGCGCCCAGACGACAAATTACATACCATTCGATGAGTTTTTAAATAATAGTTTGTTTTATGAAGATTTTATAATTAATTATAAACAAGATAGTCGTGTCTCAGTAGTTATTAAAAATCAAATATTATGTTGTCATATTTCTATACATGATTCAAATAAAACTTGTTGTTGCTGATGATGCTGCTACTGTTCTCTATAATTATGTATTTATTTCATCTCTTTGATGTTTAGCCAAAAAAATTTTTTTCTTTTTAAAAAGAGATTTATTTCCGTTTCACGTACAAAACGTAATATACGCTGTCTCCATCGTTGCATATATCAATGAATAATAATTTTCTTTTATTCCTGTCACGTTGTCAACAATAACAAGAATAATAAGTAACATAGTAAAGAAAAAATACCAAAAGGAAAATAAATCGCACCATAAAAGTAACAAATAGAATAAAAATGAATTACGTCAACCACTCACAATTAGGGTATTTTTATTCAGTTTGTTTCTTTTTTTTTTTTTTTTTGCAATATAACTTTATCATTATAACAGATTTTTCTTTTATCATTTGATAACCGTTAATGTCTTGTCTGGTTTTTAAATCTGATTATATAAATATTAAGAATCATTATTGCATCTTTAGAGAAAATTTTAAAGAAATTAGAAACAAAATAATGAATTTGTTTGTTGTGTTGGAAATTCTCGTATATTATTTATTTATCATAGAAATTTAAGTAATTATTTATTTAATAAAATAATTATATTTTTTTAATTATTATAATTGCTTTTTACCTATGTTTACCTGTGTTACGTTAAGAAAAACGTTAAAATTTTTAATATATAATTAATTAGGCAATATTGTTTTTATGTAAAATAAATAGTAGAATCTACAGCCAAATAGTACTTACATATCGTTCATACTAGAATCTTTGTCAACCACAAGAATTATAATTAAAAAAATAAATATTATGTAAACTTATTTTATTAAAAAAAAAAACAAAAAAATTACATTTTGTTAATAAAATTAAGAAAAACTATAGAAATTATATTAAAAAAAAATTAATTTTATAATTTTTTGCCAGCATATTTACACTTTAATTATAATTATATTAAAAAAAAAAAATTCTTAAGTAAAAATAACATAAAAAATTAATTAATTAATTAAATGAAAATAATAATAATAACAAAAATGTACAATAAAAGTCGTTAATATTATTTAAATAATAAATTGCAGAATTTATAGAGATAAGAAAATTTTCGATTTGTAATTAAGACGTTGATGGTGATTTAGTGACGCTTTGTAAATGCCAGATACCAGTTATCAGTTTGGGGATTTTTTTATTTTGTTTGTTTTGTATTTTTTATATTTATTGATTTTTGCCTAAATTTATATAAAAACTGAGTGTAATTTTTGAGTAATTTAACTGAAAAAACACTAAAAATTCGTTGATTTTTGAAATCCCATTTTCTTGTAAGATTACAAAGTCAGTTACAATAAATCGCCATCAGGTCTTTAATAATCTTTTAAATAATTTTCTATCTGTATAACAGTTTTTTGATTTTTATTCACTAATTTTTCTCCTCTTTATCAAATTATATTTAACAAAAAATAAAAATATAGCACAATTTTAATAAAAATAAATTATTTAGTTATTTAGTTGCACATTTAAACACAAGAAAGTTAATTATTTATTGGACGGATTAATGAACAAAATAGAATCACTTAAATATAATGGTAAATTTTACATTATTTTTGAGTTAATTCCATGTCGCTATTTTGTTTTTTTTTTATTTATTTTGGGCAGCATTTAGACAAAAAGAAAATAAAATAAAAATAGAAAGGGAAGAGAGAAAAAGAAAAGTTGATATTTCTGTTATTAAAAACAAATTCTTAGCTCATTAATTTGGTTTTAAAGGATTGTACCGTGTCTTCAATGGGTGCTAGCACAGCGATTACCACCAATGCAATGACAAACATTATGATGATTACAATGTAAATTGTTAACAGTATTTTACGTAGTCCAGAAAACTAAAATTAAAAAATTAAATATTTTTATTATTTATTATTATTTTTTCTACAATTAAAAATTAAATATTTTTTTCTTACTGGTGCATCCTGTTTTCGGTCAGTCATCATTGCAGCACGATTCGGTGTTATATCTGTCATTGGGAATGAATTAACACGCTGTCCGCTTCTTCGTTCGCTTACACAACCAGAAATCTGTATCCATAAAAATATCTAATCATAACGGATGTATAGGTGTTCATAAGTGAAATGATATCTTTTAAATGGGTTAGTAATGAAAATTTTGTGAAAACACTTTATTCACCTTGGTTTAATCTTAATCTAAAATAATCTTACTTAATTTAACATAACATGCAGTTCCGTATTTACATAGAACTTAAGCAAAGCACCTAAAAATAGCATTAAAATTTGTTCTATGTACAATTTTACAGTCATTCTTCAAGCAATTAATATAAATAAAAATGCACAATAAGGTGTAGTAGGCAGGATAAAAAGTAGTACGGTGTTTGTGCACTTTTATTTGATTTAATTTTTTTCACAATAATTAATTTTTTCATTCAAACAAACATAATTCTGACAGACACTGTTCTTTCATAACACTGTTGCATGCAGTTTGAATCAGCAACTGTTTGACTCACCGATAACACTAAATGCATAAATACATGGAAGGCAACGAAAGCAACTAGAATA
Organism: Ptychoptera contaminata; assembly: GCA_963942525.1. Lineage (NCBI taxonomy): Eukaryota > Metazoa > Arthropoda > Insecta > Diptera > Ptychopteridae > Ptychoptera > Ptychoptera contaminata. The sequence continues at coordinate 34,321,232 of OZ012638.1, read as the reverse complement.
TAATCCAACCATTCTGGTAATTCAGCCTTTGATAATTTAACAGCAAAGAAAATTGTCACAACTGTAAAAAAATAATTAGATATTATAAAATATTTGAATAATTATGAGATAAATGTGAAAAAACACTTGCTTGCTAAAATGTGTGCTAAATTTCCACCTAACCAATGTATCCAGTTAAATATAGGGCGATTTTTGTGATTTGGTGCTGGTCGAAACAGTGCTCCGATTGGTTGTAGGAAGCAAATAACTGTCGTCACAACACCTAATATTGCGTGTGGATTTTGTGCAGCCGACCAACCGTTTATTTCTACGAAAATTATAATGAATCCAGCCATAGTTAGCAACCATGTTAACACCATAAATGTACGATGCCACTAAAAATAACGAATAAACTTGTTTAACACAAAAGAGTTTTCGCAATTTTTGCTTTAAATAAAACTTACCACAAACCATTGATCTTTACCGCACATTTGACTTCCAACCCATGTTTGTTTATAATATCTAAAGAAAAATTTGAATTATTTAAAAATTTCATGCAAAAAAAATCAATGAACTTGAATGTTCTCTAACCTAGCTATTAAAATCCCTAATGAAGCTGTGCCTATCCAAGCGGTTATCATAAAAGCTCCATGCAAGCGTAATAAAAGCTTTGAAGCACCTTGGAACTCTGCAATTTCAGATAAAAACTGAGGTTCTGCAGTTTCACGTTTTGCTATATCATGGAAACCAACACGATTTGGATCCACATTTCTTCCAGTCGCAATTAATAAATGATATTTTTTATTTATCAAATCAAATGTTTTACCGCGTACTGTCGACACAGAGTCTCGTTCAATTTTGCAATAAATTGTACCGTCCACGTATGAGGAATTCAGTAGTCGAACAATATTTTGTGGCTGAAAAAAGATAGTTATTAAAAATATAAATAAAATAAAATGTTTAATCCAAATTGTCACGTACGACATTTTCGCGTGTAACACCAAGTGATGGTCTAGCATTCGTCCAAGATGAAAAAAGTCGTACGCTTCCACCATCTGGAACACATTCCATAACAGAGTCGTCTCCCATGACACCATCTTCGGAAATTCCTAAGGCTGCATAACCAGGCGCTTGTCCAATTTGTGCTGAACATATAAAGAAATAAATTATTAAACTGAAAATAAAAGTAAAATATTTTGAGCTTACCCTGATCAGATTTTATTTCGAATTGGTAACGTTCACCGCGAACAGTTGCAGCCGCAACTATTTGACATGTTTTTGTGGCAATGCAGCCATCTGGGAAACCAAAGCAACTTTTTGTTGTGCCGCAACCGTCATAGAAGGGATCACTACTAAGAGGTACATTTCTTGGTGGCGGAGGCACAAATGAGGTTACTGTAGTTGTTGCAGGACGACGTGTTGTTGAAATTCCTGCAACAGACGGTGGAATTGGAGCTCCTCTTTGTACAATTTGAACTGGCGTTGATTCAAAAGCGACCCAAAATTTATCATATTCCTGTGCTACTGTTGCTCTGTTTTTATTAAATAAAAGATAAATCAGTTATAAGGAAAAGATTAAAGAAAAAGAAAGAATTTCACATACTTAAAGACAACTTCGCCAAGGAAGTCGCCCGGTGCCTGCCATTCCAAGCCTAAATCACGTTTTGGACTAGTATTTACATGCGTTGCTGTATTATCAACACCGTCACAGTTCATTAATTTAACAGCTCCATCCGCTGATGGTGCAAATCGTCCCACCTTATCGAATGATACAATAAAAATCATTATGTACCCTCATTAGACCAATTGATTGTGAAAATACTTACAACTTGATATGGGGGCGATGTACTTCTCGCATGAATCATAAATCCACCGTATGTCAGATCTGGCGGATTTGACTCAATTTCCACACGTAGAATTTGCCCTTGACCAACTGCTGAGGCAAATGGTGATACCCGGAAAGGTGACGGTGATGTCATTGCCGGTATACCGCCCCCATGAAATGGTAACATTGAATCACATACAGATGCTGGAGCACCATTTGGCAATGTATTTGTTAATGTTAAAAATGTTGTCAAAACGACCAACACTACAAAACTTGGTAACATTTTTATGTTCGACTTTTACTTTTTTTGGTTAATTATTTCTTAGAGTAAAGAAGAACGTATCTGAAATGAAGCGAAAAAGATTATTACTTTTTTGTTAATTAAATAAATAAAAAAAAATTAATGAAATGCAACGAAAATTATAAAAACCAGTGGAAACAGAATAAATCGGTGTAAATTCAGGTTAAAATAAAATTATTTTGATCATTTTAATAACAAAATAAATGGTATTGTTTTTGAAAAATTTGCTCTCATAATAATCAAAACAAGAAAACATACTCAGTTTGTTGCCATCTAGTTAGCTTAATTAATGCAAAATAATTAAAACAAAACATAATGGTGTTTGTAACATAATCAAATATATATATTTTTAATTTTATTAAAACATTTGCTTTAAATATTCATTATTAAAAAAAATTTGAATAAAATTACCGAGAATATTAAGGGCAGAGTAAATGTAAATCTGAAGAATATATAAAGTCATACAGTTGAGTTACATTTATTCAACACATATGTTGTCGTTTTTCATGTTTTTTCTTTTTGTATTTTTATTTTATAAATAATAAAATTTCATTTAATCAAATAAATTTTATTCAAATAAATGTTGTTATAGTGAAAATACAACAAAGAAGCAGCTAATACAAGAAAAAAAAAATCATAACAAAAACTAGTTACACAATAAGGAGAAATACAAGTAAAATTATTATTCGTGATCTAATTTAACATAAATATATGTTTTGTTACTGGTGCTGTGGTTTTTATGTTTTAAAGAAATGTATAGCGAAGAGCAGTAGTAGTGTAATAAGAATTTGTATCAGGGCGGAAATATTTATTATTATAATTATTGACACATCAAAGCTTTTTCATTAAAGCACTTTCATTACTAAGCGAAAATGAACTACAAGGTGAAAAATTAACTAGCGACGGCAGTACGTTACTGTTTAAAACTTTAAAATGCAAATAAATTTTAATACACTTTATGCCATATTTTAGTCAGTACATGGGATTTCATTTTTATTTATATTTTTCTTTACCTTAAATTTGATTGTAGCAAAAAATTACAAAACAATACAAATACGAGTACAATACATTACAATAGAAAATAACGCCCGTCAGTATAATAATAATAATCATCAAATCAAATAAATGGGTGGTATTCGGTACACTTCTGTACAGTATAAACTAATAACAACACAACAAAAAAAAAAAAACCGAAAGCATATATAACTTTAGTTACTTTATTCTTCATGTGTTTTCTTGTTTTTTTTTTTTTTTAACTTTAGTCATCTTGTACATATGTTTTAAGTATAAAGATATGAAAAATATGATAAAAAAAAAGTAGAAGCTCAACAGCGATCTAAATTTTATATATGGAAAAATTTAAACAAAACGAAAAAACAAATTGTATGTGAGCAACGTAAGGCACGTGCCACAAATATTTACATGTAACATATGAAAATGAATATGATGACATAAGAAAAAAAAGAAGAGAAAAATCATATTTAAATAAGATAAAACCATAACGAAACCAAAGAACATATGAGTAGCACAATAGAACTTAACAGAAAGAAGAACAATGATTACATTAGATGGCATAACGTTGCTTTAACGTTAACGTTTTTAAGATAAAAAATAAAATAAAATTCATAAAATATAAAAAAATGTACTCCTCTCTTCACAGGTTATGTAAGGATTTTATTTGCTTAAACAGGATATAAATGAATCTTATAAGGAAGTGCACAGTGTTTTTTTTTTTTTTTTTGATTCTGATGCATATTCTCTCATATTTATTTAATTATATTTTGATACTTTTTTTTGCTTTTACATAAATTAAATAATTGAATCATGAAAAAATATTTAAAGTGATTTAAGAAGTAAAATTAAGTCTCTTGTACTTAAATAATATAATTTTTTTGAAATGAAACTGTAGCTGGTTTTGGTAATATTTTGTTTTAATTCATAACAATTTTTACACAAATAGTATTCCACAGAATTTAAATCAAAGGAAACGCACTATTATTTTAATATTTTTTTAAGTCACTTTATTACACTTATTTCCACTTAAAACTAAGCATCAACAGTCACAACATTTAGCCACACTAAATACTAGAAAATAATTAATTTATTTATTAAATTTATGTTCGTTATCATTTCTAACCACATTTTAAAAACCCATCGTAGTAACTAATTATCAACTTGTAAATGATTAAATTTATTAATTAATTACAAAAAAAAAGTATTCATTAGACTTTTATAAGTTAATTTTACAACAAGTAATATTTGATAAGATTTGTTTTTTGTTTTTATAAATTTTTTTTTAAGATGTGATTTTTTACGCTTTATTGATTAGATATTATAGCAAAAAATAAAAAAATTCATTACAACAACCGGATTTATTATTGCTTTATTAAAGAAAAAATAACAATAATTTTTTACAATTACAATAATTAAGCAAAATGTTGTGTTTTTTTTTATTTCTGTAACTGTTTTGAAAACAATACCAAACGCAGCTTTCACTTAACTAATTTTAATTTCTTAACCACAAAAAAAAAGTAATTTTTGCAATAATTTCATTTAATTAAATGCGTTTAAATGATTATTACTCTATTATATGGTGAATAATTTCATCAGTAATGCAAATAACCGCGACAATGACAAACTATAAAATCACGTTAAATAGAAATTTAATTTTTATTATTTAAATTAAGTAAAATTAAGTATGATTGGTTAAGTCATCAGACATGCGTGTTCGTTTATTTTAATTTAAGTTCTTATTAGAAAAATATTTAATTTAGATTAATAAGATTAAAATAAGCGATAAAGTTTATTAAACAAAAAAAAAACCAAAAAACAATCAATTACTTTTAATAAGCGATAAATACTTGATGAAAATAAAATCGGTGTCTAGAAATAGCTACTATAAATGACAGATAATCAGATTAAATTAAAAAATTAATTATAAAAACACGATAATTTCTGATAAATAAATTCATTTTATATTATTTTTAATCTTTTTTTGTGTACTAAGATAAATATAATTAGAAACTCTTTTATTATTAAATGTTTTGTCGGCTTAAGTATAGTTTATGTTAAACATTATTATCGAATAAATCAATTTACAGTATTTTTTTACATAAATTTATGTTACTAAGTTAGTTACAAAAAACCAATTCTTCTTAATCAATTTACGCATACAAATTCAATGGATTTAAACATTAAAAATTAACACAGAAAATTCTATTGCCCATTAATAAATAAGAATTAATAGACAAAAAAAAACGCAATAAATCAGTTGAAAGTTTTATTGTTTTGGAGAAAATTTTTACCAAAACATTAATTAAATTTACGCAATAAAATGTAAAAGAAAGAAAAATCTCACAATGCGGTTTTTTTTTATTTATTGAAAGAACTAAATTTCAAAAAAAAAAAAAGAAAAAGCTTAAATAAAAGCTAAAAATTTAATCAAAAAAATCAATCTTTGGCAGCGTGAACTAAAAAAATTTATTTATTAGAAAAAAATGTGAAATTTTAATAATAATAATAAAAAAACGCAGATTTTCTACAGGTGATAATGATAAAACTATGTGTGTTTGGTTTTTATCCAAGAGAAAATTAATTATCATTGATTTCTGGTGCTTAAACTAAGCCTAATGTTCACCTTCATTTTTAATTGAATTGTTTCATTTTTATTTTCGCCATAATACAGTCCAATGAACTTGAAAATATAAACAAATAGAAAAAATTAAATTTAATTAAATAAAAATTTTTTTTGGGAAAATAAATATTACTGTAAATAAATAATATTTAATTACTTATTTATTTCGGTGTTCAGTGTAATACTTTGTTTTACTTAAGTAAAGTAATGTATGAAAAAATTTCACTGCTTTATTAGCTCGCACAATTTACCGGACACCATCATTGCATTTAATAAGCATAATTAATGGTTTTTCAATAAATTGAAATTAAATTTCATTTATTTACTGCAATTTTTTGTTTTTATTATTATTATTATTATTATTATTTAATGACTATTATCGAGCGGCATATTGTTTTACCGAAAGTCTTTAAAACACATTTAGGAAGTTACTGAGTAGTTTTTTTGTTTTGGCATTTTAATTCATTTTTGTTTTCAACTTCTTATGGCAACGAAAATAACTGTTTTAAAATAGGAAACAAAAATTTATAATAATAAATAATAAAAACTGATCACATGCTTAGAATAATTAATTATTCTATCGATTTATTGCAAAAGTAACAAAATAAATTTATATAATTTCGAATTCAGTACGCGCCTTAAACACTGTACATATATAAATTAACTCTGCTACTCAACGTTTGGCTTTTAATTTAAAGCTTTGAACATTTTTCATTAGAATGAAAATAAAAATACAAAAAATATTTATTTCTCTATTCTGTAAAGTAGAAATTTATTAAGGAACGGAACGTGTTCTATTTGCGGTTTAAATCTTGAATAAAAGGTATATGTTATATGAAAGGAAATTTACTATTTTTAAATGTTAGAAATTTTTTTGTTTATTATTTTTTAAAATTATAAAATTTATTGATCTGTGGGATTATTTTCGTAAATAATTGTGTGAAAAATAAATACTTTAAAGAAGTAAACAACATCTGGATACCGTAGAATTTTTCTTTTTTACCGATTTTAATCAGTTTTACAATTTTAAATAAAACATTTTTTACCTGTCTTAAAAGCACTGTTTTATTGATTAAAAGATTCTGGATTTTTTCGTTCTTTTAAGTAATATTAGTTTTTAGTAAAGTTTAATTTTATGCGGTTTAAGCTTCTTAAAAAATAAAAATATATTTAAATAATATCAGTTGAAGGACGTTTTATTTGACCCCAATTTAAGCTAAAGATTATGTGAGAACTTTTTTTCTTTTACATAATAACATGCAACAGACATGTAACTACTTATTAGGTTGATTTGATATTTATTATTGTTATTATAATAATAATAATTATTTTTATAACTATATCTATTTTTGCTTCATCGTGATTGTTATCAAAACATTTTTATTTATTTATTCTGGATTTAAATATTTATGAAGCGTTGTAAATTCAACCGCAGCAGCTTGCAATCTGTTGTTAAAAAAATATTTTTTTAATAAATTAGTAATTAAAATATAAATATTAAATAGTTAAAAAAAATTTTACTCTTTAATTAGTAAAAATTTAAAAAAAACGACAAGAAAAAACACTTTGCAAAATAATTTTTGTTTTTGCCGTTGAAGGTTGTTAGCTTTGTCACGATGCCAAAAGCAAGGTTAAATAAAATTTTATTTCAGATCAAAATTTTTTAGTTTAAAATATTTATTTTTTTTATTTTTTTATACAAAAAATGAATAAATAATTAATTAATTAATACAATTATCGTCGTTATAAATAGAAAAAATCATTAATATTTTTTATAAAATAAAAAAATAAATAAAATTCTGTCATAAAACCAAATTATATAATATTATTTCGATAGTTCTATGAATTTGTTTTCTTTTTATTCTGCTTACAATAATTTATTTACTGATATCCGTTGTTATAAAGGAAAACAATTTATTTATGATTTTTATATAGGAAAAATTGTTTGTTTAAAAAAAAATAACTAAATAATTCAATGGAAAATTATTCAAAAATGTCATCAAGAATTTAAAAATAAAGCAAAGACTTAAATAAAATAATGGATGAAAAATTTTTTATGAGAAATTTTTCCTTTAAAGTAAGGAAAACAATAATAAATGATTAAAATTGTGATTTTCTTGTGACCTACATTGTTTCGGTTCTTCGTTATAATAAAATTCAGAAAAATTCCAGATGTTTTTCAACTTATAATTTTGTCTTTTAATTTCGTACGTTTACAAAGTACAAAGCTCAGGTTATTTAAATTCAAATTTTAAACGCAATAATTTCAGTTATGACAAAGAATTAAAAAATATATATTCAAGAACAGAGATATTTTAAGGTTAATTTAGCAGAAATTTCGTGAAAATAATTATTTATTATGCGGCATTTAGAGCTTTGAAAATAACGCTTATAGTAATTAAATAATTAAATAAAATGAATCATTTGGGTAAAATAAATATAAAAAAATAATAATAATTTTAATACATATTTGGTAAGCAATTACAAATTTTGTAATAAAGCCAATAAAATTACACATTTGGTCAGCCACACCTGATTTTAATGGAATAAAACTGTTTTTTTTTTTAGTTTTTATTGTTTTTAATTGAAATTATTGTAAAATTATGTTGTGGTATGGTATGACTTAAATTTGCAATAATATTTGTTACAAATTTATTTGTTTAATAAAATATTAATGCAAAAATTGAATAAACAATAAAATTAAGCACAATTGAATGTAGGTAAATTAGATAAACTACTTTGTTGTTTTGGTTTTTTTTGTTTTCACTCAACTAATATCCGAATTTATTTTTTATTTAACTATCGAAAACTGTCATTAACAAACTAAACTAATTAATCACATTATTCAGAACTAATGAATGAAACTTTTTGTCTAATGTAAACAAAAAAAAAAATTAATTTAAAAAAAAGGCAGAACAAAAGCAAACAATAAAAGTTCTACTTTAGTATGCTTCACGGTATGCTGCCATAGCAGTAAAACACCTGCAACTAATTGTAATGACATACGTTTCTAAGATAACAAATAAAGTGACTTTTGTTAGTCATTTACCAAAAAAATAAAAATAAAATAATATAAATCGCACTGTTGTTACGTAATTTAATAAACTTACAATAAAGTGAGAAATTACAATAAAGAAAAAACACACAACATTTATATTTCTACCGGTATAATAACTAACTGTGCACATGATGATTATTTTTTTTATTATTGATTTTTATAAATTTCTATTAACTTAAACTTACTGAATGATTTTTATTTATTTATTGTTTAAAATTATTATTATTATTTATTTTTTGAATAAATAAAATATATTGAATGAGGAACCCTTCGATGATTGCATGTTATGTTTATGTGCAGGTAAAATAGCAAACGAATACGGGACAGACAAATGTACTTTACTTGCATGAATGCAAATCAATAAAAAAAAAAAAGAATAACAAAACGAATTATGTTAATTTAAGTTCAATAAACTCACAACTACAATCAATAAATACTTTATTTTTATTTACATTGAATTGAATAATTTTTTTTTAGAGAAAATAAATTGAAATAATTTTTGTTTTGTGTTTAAAAATTAAAATTAAAAATAATAAATTAAATGTTCATTAACATTACTTGAAGGTACATTACTTGTGGTTTTTTTTTCGTTTCTTTTTCTTTGTAAAATAATAGTTAAGTCACTTAAGTTGAAAGACAATTTTAACAACAGAGCACTGAAGACATAAAATTCAAATAAAACTGAAACCAATTGACGTTCACCTTGCACAAATGTTGTTACCGCTGTTGTTGCTGCTATAACTGCTTTTCGATTTCATTATTCTTATTATTTGCTTACACATTACTATGCAGACAAGACAACAAAAATAAAAAAGCAATAAAACTTGATACAGATTAAAATAACTGGCAATGACTTGATTTTAACATAATTTTTTATTTTTACTTAGCCTAGTCGTTTGTTCATGTTTTTCTGCGATTTTCATAATTTTTAATTATTTTCTGTTAAAGTGTAGCAAGGTAATATATTTTTTATTTAATAATTTTAAATGCTGAATTTTTCTTACTAATAATTTTTGCAATTTAAATACATATTTATCGAAAATGAAAATTTTATTCAAATACCATTAAGCGACATTTATAAATAAAATAACCTTGCAATAAAGGTTAAATCAAAGTTAAGTTTGTTATTTAAAAATAATAATTAACTTAAATAATAAAATTATGTTAATAGTTAACAGTTTAAAGAACCTGATAAAATTATTTTCACAAATAACAGTAACAACAGGATGTTGTGTATCGTTTTGTTGGTTTTTATATTAGGAAATAAATTTTTATATAAATGTATTTCCTGGCGTTGTTAAAAATACAGCAATCGTAAAAACTGTACTTATTTGCATACAAAAAAAAAACCGTGAAGAATTCTTCCTTAATCAATAAAAAAAAAAAAAAAAACAAGTTTTTCAACATATTTTTGCTACATTTGATTACAAATTTTTAACATCATTTCGCTTAAAACTGTTGAAAACATAAATCAACTAAATATATACGTCATATCAGCGTAAACGTATAATAAAATAACAAGTGGGTTGCAGTGAAATGACGGGTTAACCGCGATATTTGTTTCATTCTTTTTTTTCCACAGAATATCATGCGTTAACCACAATAAAAAATTTGTCATTTAAATCTTTTTACTCAAAGTTAATCTGAACAAAAAAAAAAAAATTGATGGAAATAATAAAACAATTAACATTTATTACTGAATTGTAATTGTCGTGACGCTTGGGAAAAAAACCCCACACACATTAAAATTAATCATCGATTCTTTTGTTACCTTTTTTTTCTTTTATTTGCAATAAAATTGTTTTTTTTTTTTTAATATAAACAAAACATTTCATTGTATTCAAATATTGTGTACATTGCCTTTAATTGTGTTTCTTATAATAAATAATTTCATAAATTTAACAAGGTCAGTATGTGATTTAATGCTTTAATTAAATGCATTTTAATGTGATTTGCTATTTTCTGTATTATTCATCTAAACAAGCGAAATTTTATTAAGAAATAAAAATAAACAACAGTAGAGTGATTTCAACTTTTTATTATAAATTATAAACGGATTATTAAAAATAGTCTAAAAGTGAAATTAATATTAATTATTTATATCACTTTCAAATTTATTCAAGTATTTCTATTTTAAATATTTTACTTTTTTGCTTTTTGAATAAAGGAATAAGTGTAACAAGAAAATGTTAAATAAAACTAACAACACAAGTAACTAAAGATTAGATAAAAAAAGCGACAAAATATTACTGGAAAGTAAAATGAGTAGAATAGAAAGTATTATTCGATTCATTGATTTCAGTTAATTTATAACAAAACAATCAATGTCATCGAAACTAAGTGTTTATATTTCATTTAACAAAAAAATAATAATTACAACCGGTAATTAGTTACCATTTGGTGGTTTGCCAACAAAATTTTCTTTCACCAACAAAAACTACAAACTTTGCTGTAAAAGAAAGTAAAAGTTCAATTTTAAAAGTTGAAAAATAAAACATTGAGCATAAAGCGTTAAACGTGCTCAATATCTTCTATGCTTTATTAAACACTAATCAATCACAAAACAGGTGAACAAAAGCAACAATACAAGCACTGTAAAGGTTATGAAACAGAGAAAAATTATTACACAATGCCAGAAGAAATATAAATCGACATGAAAACGATATTAAAACATTTTTGTTTAGCAAAATTTTTATTAATTAAAAAATTATTATGTCAAGGCTCTTCCACTTGTTTGTAAATAATCTTTTTTTATTAAAATGATTGTTTCGCCGTTTAGCTCTGTTGTCAGATTTGCGAAGAATTTTTAATTTGCTTTTATACACCTGACTTTATAAGGTGTTTACTTTGTTTTTAAAAATAATCTAAGTTAAGTGAAACAAATCAACTAAAAAAAAAAGGAAATATTGTAATAAATAAATCTCTGTTGCTTGATAAAAATATTTATTTGTAGCGAAGGTTATATCGTGGCTTTGTAAAATTGATTTACTTTACTAAAACGCTAAGAAATTTTATTTTTTATTTAAATTGATTTAACAATATCCGCGATTACGTAACACATACCAACTAGTTATTTAACACGAAAGAAAATTTAATTATAAAGTAATTGTTGTAAAAACCTGAATTATATGTAAAACTGGTTTTATGTAAATTAATTTTAAAAGAAAAAAAAATTATTAATAACTTTTTCTTAATACTTTGTGTTGTTTATATTGTTAATTAAAGGTGTGAAGAGAGAAGTACTTGCCGGTTGTCTACTAGTTTTCTATTTTCTATAATAAATAAAAATAAATTCACAACACGAAAAAGCTCGATTCATTTGTCGCCCACTCTTCAACTTAAATGAAAAGCTTACACGGTTTATAATAATCAGGATTAATCTGTTACAGTTTTTTCGCTACTTAAAAACTTTGTTAATTAAAAGCAAAGAAATAAAGTCTCAAATTAAGATTCATTAAAATGAAACAAACGCAGAAATAAATAATAAAAAAACAGTTCTAACAAGGCAGAAAAGCTTAAACGGAAAAACTTTTATTTTACTTGAACAAAATAGTGAAAAAATAAATAATTTTCTTTCTTAATAAACTTTTAAAAGTTTAAAATTGTGTCATGTGTCACCATCGCATTAATAAATAATTACATTTTATTTATTTTATTATTTTTGAGGCAGAAAAAAAAGCTTTAAATGTTTTCTTTATTAAATTTTTTTTGTGTTAAATTAAATGCCAAAACGAAGTGGAATTGTGTAGCGATAATTATGCAATTTTAGAGTTTCTATTATTATGTTTTTGTCTGAATTTTTAATGGTTTTTTTATTATATATTTTGCCGACATTGCGTTACTATTTTTAACATGTTTCTGTTAATATTAATAATAATAATAATATGATTTATAATGCAATTTGACAAATAATAACATTGTTTTATTATTTTATATCATGCACGTGATTTATATACATATATGTATATAATTTTCACTATTATTTGTTGCAATAATTATAATAATATAATTAAATTATTTATTACAATTATTAATGTAAATAAGTGGTATTTACTTTAATTTTAATTCGTTTTACATAATAAACAACATGTAGTTTACTATAGTTTTATTGGTAAATAAACGTTTTTTAAACAGAGTGATTAGTTTTCAAATAAATGTATAGTGTGTCTTTGATAAAAGGGAAATTTATTTTTATTTACTCATGTGTCCTAGATAATTTTTTAACCGCAAAAAATTTTATTATTTTTCTTTACAAATATTATTTGTAACAACAATTAAAATAAAGAAACCATAAAAAAAATAATTGTATTTATTTAAAATACTGATAATAATTAATTTAACAAGCTAATTGTTAGCAATTTACAATATGATATAATTTACAATAAATGGTAATGAAAAAAAATAAAATTGTGTTTTGCGGCACAATTCACTAATTACATGTGACATTACAATTTTTATTATTATGTACATTCGATTGATTAACCGATTTAATTTTTTATTTAAAAAATAAATATTTTAAATATTTTATTAATAAAAAAAATTCCATACGATTACCATAAAAAATAAAATAAAATAAACTAATGGATACAAAAAGCACCAAAATGGGTGGATAAATTAGCACCTTTATTGTTTGACCTGGTTTCGATAAAATTTACCTTATTTGTAATTATAAATAATTGTTAATAAAAATTAATGCATTCGGCTTTATTGATCTAGTTATTTAATTCAAACAATTATTTAAATACAATGTTAAGGATTTAATCTGATTTAATCTGAAACAACAAAGAAGAAACTATTCTCTATAAAACCATCAAAATGTATTTGTTTTTTAAGTGGGTAGTATACTGACCCACGTCACCCAGTTATTATTTAATAAATATCACTATAAATCTTATTAAGTAAGCTAATGATAGTCAATTATATACAACAAAGCATATACAATAGACAACAATAGAAACAAAATCCTTAGCTTTATTATAAGTGTAGAGCAGAAAATAACAAATCGCGATATTTAAAGATCCATGAATATGATAAACGCAAACACCATCGTCTTATATAATAAAAGTTTTAAAAGCAAAAATCTAAATTACTGACGGTCAATATATAACTTGAACAAATGAAAAAAATAAGCATTTTGGATTTATTGCTCTGATTAAGAATACAAAAAAAAAATAAATAAATATATATTATTATCGAGGTCAAGTAGGGACGACTATATGAACATTTTCATAAACAAAAAAAGAATTAAATTAAATCAAATCTTATAAAAATTCAATAAATAATGCTAAGAAATATATACATATAGAATTGAATTAAAATAATTAAATAAAACAGAGAAATCCAAAGCAAAAGTATTTTTTGCTAAAAAGAAAAACGAAAAAATTCTCTCAATCGTCTGAATTGTAATCATAATCAAGGAACGCAATATAGCGTGCCGGTTAAAGTTAGGAAAGCGCCACTTTTCTAAGAATATTATTTTTAAATTTAAATAAATTAAATTATTTTATTATTATTATTATTATTATTATTATAATTAGGTTAAAGTTGTAAAATTATTGATTTACGTAGCCAAAAGTTAAAAAAAACTGTTTAGCCTAGTTTAACGAAAACAATTAAAAATTATTACAGCCAGCCAGCCAATTCACTGTTTTTATTATTAATGATTAATAAAATTCAAAGTATAATAAAAGGATCACACAAGTGTGTGTTTGTTAGTTGTGAAAATAAAGAAAAAAGTTGACTAAAACAACTTAATTTCGTTAAAAACGATAATATTACCGTACGTTACGTATGTTTGTTTGTTCAGTGTTGTCATTAATAGCGTAATTATAATGATGATTATTATTATAACTGCTTGTGCCTTCATTAATTATCTTTTTAATATTTATTTAGTTCACCTCATTTTTAATTAAACTTATTGTTTATTTTATATTTAAATTATTTTTATTAGCTGATAAAATAAATAACAATGGTATCAAACACTGACAATATTTGTAATCGTTTGCATACTTAATTCATTGTCATTTGAGACGAAAATTATACACGATTGCTGCATTAGTTGTTCTGCTTTTATTTTATTTGTAAATTAAAATAAAATTTAAATTTTCTATAAATATTTACATTTTTGTTTTTTTTTTTTTGCCTTCTATTTATTTATTTATTTTGAAATAAAAGCAAACATTTGACCTTTAATTATTATTTTAAAATTAAATTTCTTTGCAAAATTTTAATAAAATATTTTATTTCTTTTAAATGTTTCAATTAGTTTAAATATTTTTTCTTTAGCGTGTTATTTACCGATTAAATTTCTGATTGACAGTTAAATTTTATAATTGAAGAGAGTAAAAGATTATTTTATTGCATGCACGTAGTATTAAATGAAAGAGAAAGTTTTTCTTCCATTACACCTGTGATTGCTTAATTGATTGCATGTGGCAGTGTTTAGATCATAAGATGTTTAGAAAATATTTACTTTAAGTAAATCTATATGTTGTAATGGGTGTGGTAGATTTAAACGTATAATAAATAATACAATTAAATAACAAATTAGCAAGTATTTTTTCTCTTATAAAAATGTTTTAGAAGAAAAGAAAACGTAAACAGATGCGACATAAATTTTCTTAATAATTAATTTGTTTTTTCTTTTAAATTTTATTTCTATTCAAAACAAATTATTTAACATTAACATTCTGATTACCGAGTATTCTGGAAGCTAATAAATAATAAAAATATTGTTCCGTTTTGTAAATTAATTTAAATTTAAATTATTTTTGAAATCAAAAAAAAAATAGAAACGAAAAAACAGTTAACGCTTGTTTTCGTTTTTTAAATGGTAAATACAGAAGAAAAATAATAATAATTTAATTATATATATCTGCGTTCTTAGCATTATCATTAGTCATCGTATAAATTATTTTAATTTATTTAATTACAAGAATTATAACGACAATATTTTTAATTATATTAATTTTAAAAATCCAATATTTAAAGTAATTAATCATAAGAGCTATGAAAAATACACTTTAAATACCTTTGTATTGTATTTATTTCTTTATTAATCTGATTAAGAAATTTTATTTTTTGTAACATAATTCTCATATTTATTTAAAATATGTTTAAAAAAATATATTCATGGTCATGTAGTTTTTTTCATTATTATTAATCGACCTTAGTAGCGGCAATAGCGGCAACAACTGTCATATATTTTAATAGATTTGCTACAAGATTTCTTTTTTCAATCGTGATACATTTTATTTATTATTTTATTTTTATAACATATAGATTTTTTTATAAATCATTTGTCCTTAACAAAATATGCTATGTAAGGTGGTTTTTCAATTATTAAAAGCTTTGTTTACCTGTTCACTACTGTAACGCGACTTGTATTTGGTATCTAAGGTATAAAACTATGTATTGTGTCAAGTAGAATAATTAATTATACAATGTAATTCATGGTGCGGTACAAGGCAAATTAATAAACATTAACATGGTAAACAAATGTACAAGTAAGCATCAACAAAAAACAAGAATTTTTAGACGCTTAAAAACTATTAGATTAATTACTTTGTGTTTTATCTATTGGCTAACAACAATCTTATTTATTTACTTATTTTTTGGTTATTTAAAATTTAATAAATAAATTATAATGGTGTATAGTAGTGGGAAGTAACAACGAATAAAGTAAATTTAAAAAACCGTGACGCAGTTTAAAGAAAATAACAAAAAAAAAAAGTGATAATTGATATTTTCTGTACACAAAAAAAAATATAATCACTTTAGCACACCTTAAAATTGGCAAATAAATAATATAATTAAATAACATAATTAAATTATATACTATTTTTGTTGAGAATTTATCTGTGCTAATTGTAAAATTTATTAGATGATAAAATTCAACGACACTTCATCGATCAAACAATTCTAACGATGAACGTAAAATGATCAATAAAAATTTTGTTTTTATATTTTTAACGATAAAAAACTGGATAAGCCAGTATATATCTTCTTCTTCTTCTTTATTAAAAATAAAAAAATTAATTAGTTAACCGAAAACACAATTTAAACGCATTAAAATCAAAACTGTAAATAGAAGTTTTATTTGTAAGAAACCAAAAAAAAAATACCAAAGACCAAAATAAATCAACGAAGCAGCAGCATCATCATAGGTTTAGTACCAGAAAAAATAAAATCATCGCTATCATGCGTTGTTTATGATAACTGTTTATCCGTGGCTTACGTAATAATTAATTAGATTTTTCTCTCTCTCACTTGTTATTACCTATTTTTTTTTGTAATAAATTATAATCAATAATTTCTCGCTGGTTTGTTGCTGCTGCTACCTTTGAAAAGTACAAAGAAAAAAAGAATTTTTAATTTAATTTAATTATTAATAATTTTTTGTGGATTTTGTAGTTTTAAGTTAAGAAAAAAAAATGAAGATAAATACTTTTACTGTTAAGCAAGTGTAGCCAAAAATAACATTTAATAAAACCGTAAATAAATGAAATTCTATTTGAAAAAAATAATTTAAATGATTTATTGAGAATTTTCCTGTAGGAAATGACAAATAAATGTTTAATAATTATTACAACGCAGATTTGTAAATGATTCATTGACATGATCGGTTTAATTTGTGAGTAAAATACAGTGAAAACACTTCGTTCAGTAAGTGAATTAATGAAAACAACTTACTTAGTAATAATTACTTAACTAAGCGATTAAATTATTAATACAAATAAATCATTAGTAGTAAGCATACAGACAACATTTATGATAACAATAATTAATTGCCAAATGCAATTATAATAACAACATTTAAGCAAAATTCATCAACATCATCCTTATCAAAGCATACAAGTTTGTGTTTAATAAGTAAGCAAGCATGGATTTTCGGTTGATTAAATAACAATAAAATTATCTAGTGAATTGAAGCACTTTACAGACACAAGCCCCTATATATATGTTTAATAATGATTTGTATACAAAATGCCTTATATATAATTATTTCTTTAAGTTATCAAAGCAACTTTAATACAGTGAACAGTTTATATACTTGTTAAGTACTAAAAACCACTGTATATATAAGCATAGTTTTAGTATTCAAATTTAAATTTATTTTATTATTAAAGTGATTTTCTATGTAACTTTTGAACAGTTTTCGTCTGTTAAATTTTATCACAATTTAAACATTAAAGTAAACGTTTAATGAGAAAAATATTAACGAAAAGAACACAATGTTTATTTTTTATTTGTTTAAACAAGCAAAAACAATTACAAAATTGACAATAAATTGCTGCCAACAATAATTAGCGATAAGAATAATAAAAAAAAAACAAACATATAAAATTGCTTTAACTATGCTATAAACATAATTTACCACACATTATAAACATTATTTTCATTAACAAAAATTACATTTACTTGCGTTTTGATATATTTAGAATAAAAAAATAAATATAGAAACGATAGCGAATCTTAAACAACAAAATATTAAATTTCTTCTTAACGTCTTTAGAATTATTAATAAAAATTATTGTGTGAATGACGTCGCTTAAATAAAATTTCCAATGTTTATAACGTTAATGATGACGACGATAAAAATTTTATTTGTTATTTTTCTCTACATTTAATAAAACTATTTATTATTCTCAAACCGGTTGTTGTCTGTTGTTTATGCTTTGTTTTCTTTTTTACAATAAAGAATGAAAAATATAAATAAGAGAAAAAACTGTATTTGTAGTTTAGAAATACTTTTAAATAACAATATTCTCTACAAGAAATAAAAAATAAAAAACTTCATCGACACTTTAAAGCAACAGAAACAGAAATGACAGAAAAAAATAGAAAAATTAAATTAATTAAATAATATATAAATAAAACAGAAATATATTATCGACACGACACTGGTTCGTTCGTAAGGTGTGTTTTGTTTATTGATGTGATCATTGTTACTGTTGTTGCGATTATAATACCACAAAAAAAGCATACATTAAATTGGCTAAATAAAGCGGGGGAATAATATTTAAAACATTAAAAAAAAAAAAACATTCCAACAGCATCGAATTCAAAGTGAATGTGATTTTTGAGTTTATTTATTTGTTGAAAAATCAAATAACTTGACGATGTGAAACAATTTACAAAAATATTCACAAAAATTGACTCTGCAAAGAATTTGAATTTTATTTTTCATTAAAAATTATATTATTGCGCAATTTCTTCTGCGCTTTTTAAGTCGTAAATATTTTTTTTTTTTTGGATTATTTTTAATTAAATATATACAGGTGATTCTAGGTAGTATATGCGATGATTTTTTAATGGATAATAAAGTGACTAATACATGCGCTATTTATATATTAAAATCGTTATTAATTACTGATTTTATGTTAATTTTAATTATTTATTTAAAAATAATAATAATTCATGCATGCGCATTTTGCAATTAAGTAATAGTTTAGCTGTGCACAATTCGTGATTTATTTTTATACAAAAAATGGCAAAACAAACAAAAATTCTTTATAAATAGATACATTTTTGTTTATGTCATTCAAATAAATTTTAATTTCTCTTCGCGTTAGCTTAAACGTTAAGTAAATATAGTATAATAGCTGAACGTAAAGTAAATAAATAATAAAAATTATTGTAACGAACACACGTTGAATACCTGGTACACATTCCGTTGATAAATTACCACACCGACAACGAACAAGTTCTATTTTATATTTATAATTTTTGTGACTTAAATATAACTATTTCGTTGATAAATTATTATTTATTTGATTTTATTATAAAAAAAAAACAATTAAAATCATAAAACAAACGTAAAACTAATTAATTTTTATTAACATTTTATATTTTTGTTTATTTATATTTGGTTAGAGAAATATTCAGGTCATAAAATCAGTTTAAAAAATGACTGAAATTCCTTAGCCAAAATAATAATAAAAGAAAATAAATACAAAATTTAACAAACCTCGTTCAAAACACAATAGTACTGTTGTCTGATTGAAAACAGATTTATTTTGCTATTAATTAATCCAAATGCAGAATTTTTTTTGTACACTTTTATGTAACTTTTAAAACTTTCACAAAAACAGAAAATCACTGAAAAAATTCTTCGTTTAACAGAAATATAAATGCATTAAAAACACACCTTTATTTATTTTCTCTATGAATTCACTTATTTAAATAAATTCATTAATAAAATTAATTTCTAAACATTATTCGTTGTTTTATCTTTTTTTTTTTTTTAATTTCACTTAAAACAGAGCACAATTTACTTATTTTCACCGATTTATATTTACTATTTCACCTGTTTTTGTATTGAGAACTTCACCGATACTAAAGTTGAATTCAGTAAATCCACATTGTGATTTTTTTTTATTATTATTATTTTTCTACCGAGCCCCACTACAGAATTAAATAAATACCTTGTGCTGTACGTTTATTGTATTAATTTCCCTCCATAATACAATATATAAAAATTAAATTTATACAAAAATAATATTGCTTTAATGAAAACAATAAAAACTAAAAGCAATTACCACTTCCAATGAAAGAATTAACATTTTTTATTTTTTTGTAATAGAAAATGAGAAACCGAAAAAAAAAACGGTGTATTGTTGCTGTTTAACTGACATCAATACCAACCATGGCAGCCAAAAAGTCAAACAGATCAAAACTCACACAGTATCGACTCAAACAGGTAAACAAACAGCAATGGACAAATTAAATATTATTAGCAGTTGCCAGCACAACATAAACATACATTTACTTAAAATTTAATTTCTTTTTAGAATCGAATTGAAAATGAATGAATACGTTTTGTTGCTTACTTTTTTCGTTGAAAGTTAAGTAAGTTAAGTAAGTAAGTTTATTATAATTTAATCTTATTCCCCAACATTTGACTGAAATTCTCCTCTGTATGCATGCACAGTGATTTAGTCAAATAAAGTTCTCCAACTGGATAATAAACAAACAAACAAACTAATACCAATCCAAGAAGCAAACAACGTTTTATATTTTTATAGCTATTGTAGCTCTATAATCGTGGATTTCCCATTACTTGAAAATATTTACTATTAGTCACTTAGATTAAAATTAAAAAAGCTTAATCTATCAAAGTTTGAGTTTCTCTAACGTGTATAGCTTAACTTGTTTTCATCTGTAGCTTCTGTTATATAAGATGTTGTTTTCACACTATCGGGTTTTATAAGAAAATAAATTGATAAAATTTGAATTTTCAAAAAGTAAAACAAAAATTTGGAAAATTCAAATTTAAGAATTTTTGTCAAATACAAATGCCAAAAGTTTTTTTAGTTTGATTCGGCAAATGGTAACAAAAGCAATAACTCCTTAGCCACAACTATGCAAATTTCTATTTAACTGATACTAAAACTGTTTTACATTTTAGTATTTCTTGAATTTTGAAATTTTGTTAAATTGTTTTGTAAAAAGTTTACGATTGAAAAGTTTTGTGCTTTTATAATTGTAAATAAATTAAAATGAAAGAAACAAATTATCTAAGAATTCCTAAAGTGACTAATGTTTATAAGTTATTTTGCTTGCTTATTTTTTCTAATAACAACGATAATACGATAAGTATTTAATCAAAGCTTACCAAAAAAAAGGATGGGGAATAAAAGCTCTAGCGACGAACCTGAACCAAACAAACACAGATTTTTCTTCCTTTAATTTTCTATTTATTATTTTTTTAAGAAATAAATGGTTTATACAATAAAATTAATTATTCATAATAAAATGCATAAAGTGTTGCTATTGCAAAATAATTCGGTGTATCACATGAATACGTTGCATAACCATCCTTATCGGCGTCCCATAAAAAATTCACCACCGCCTGATAACTTTGCATAAATTTTTCACCAATTGATACAATCACAATGATTTTATATCTTTAATAAGAAATTCGTTAAAATTATTATTTATGAAATTTAATCACACAAAAAAAAAACGGCTCAACAAACCGATCATAATTCAATAGCTTAACACGTTGCTTAATCTCCTCGCTTATACTTTTGCATAATGTTGGCGCTAATTTTGAATTATAAATAAAATTCTCTAATGTTTTTTTCATTATTGTTTTTATTATAATTTCACATTCTTCACGATTGTATGGATTTTTTGCTTCTAAACGATATGTTGGTAAATAAATAATTTTTTTCTTATCACTACCGCACATTTCGGGCATTTGCGAATATTTTTTTGTTTTTTTTTTAATTTTCTAATTTCTTTAATCACTGAATAAAAAGAATTTTTCTTCTTAAACAAACTCGTATTTTATGTTGTGCATACCTTCGTGTATGCTAGATAACTATTAGCATTTACCACATACCGTCAATAGATAGTGACTTGGCCTGTACTTTGTCTTTCGTTATTTTTGCTTGTCGTATATAGACTAAACATTTTCTAGTATTTTTGTTATTTTTTGTTTTGAAAAAGAATTTATTAATTTATGCTTTATCAGGTACATACTAGGAATTAAATTAAATTATTATTAATAAAAATTTAACAAAATTAGCGAATAACTAAATATTCTGACTGGCATACGCGATTTTCTTTGTTTAATTAAAAAAGCTTTAAACCGCAAGTAATTAAAGAGCTTATAAAGTAATCCACAGATTGTCTAAAGCCCATGGTTCTTGAAACAAAAAAAATAACTAGATTATAATCTTTTAATGCAAAAATATTTATATATAAAGAAAAAAAGTATAAAATCGCTCTAAATGTCGCAAAAACACACAAATAATAGTAAAATTTTTGTAATAATAATAAATGAAAAGTTTTATTTTTATTTGTGCTTTTCATGGTTGTTGCTGCTATGATTTATGTTAATAAAATTGGCATGCAATGCATTAAATTTATTATTGTTGTTGAAATTATGTATAAAGAAAGTAAAGAACAATATTATTATTATTACTTCTATTACACATTGTCATAGGTTCGAATTTTATTTATTTTATCCATTCAGAAAATATAATTCTACAATTGGGCGATGTTTTGTTTAGTTGAAAGTTTATAAATAACTTAAATAAATATAGAGCAAATAGAGTTTTGTTGATTTTTATATTTTTAATGTTTTCTTCTTTTAATATTAATGACATTTTTCAACTTTAGCCTTTTTTTTTTAGTTATGAGTTTAAAACGCGAAAATAATGAAGAAAAACGGAAAAATTAGCTGAGTAACTTTTGTTAAATCAATAATAATAAAAAAATATTACATGGAAATTCTTTAACAGTTTTTTTTTTTGTATAGTAAAATATTAGATAATAAATTTTACGCGAAATAAAGCAAAAAGGAAATATATAATTAATTGAAAGGAAAATAATAGCGACGTTAAATTATGTCGATGATGGCACGTAATTATTTATTTATTTATTTTAATTCTATATGATCGTTGTTATGTATTTTTTTTTCTTTTTAGTCACAAATACACATTTACTGCGAATAATATTGCTAATTCAGTAGAAAAATGGCATAATTAATTATGAATTAACAAAACGATGTTGCATCGCTGATAAAATATGGGAAAAAAGTAGCAAATAGCCCATACACCAACCAATCAGTAACTCTAGTCGTCAATATTTACGTTATTTAATCATTCAACGTAAATAAATTTTAATTAAATATTCCTGATAAATTGTTTATTTATTTTCTAAGGTTAAATAAAGTTAAATAAAAGGTAAAATGAAAATAAATTACCAATTCTAATCTAATAAATAACGAAAGAAAATAAAATAAAACTGAAAAAGGTTAATTATTAGAAAATTTCAGTCAAAATTACGCATGTAATTAATTCACAAAATGTGTTCTTTTATAGCGAAAATAACATGAATTTATGATTTGTTTGGTTAAAAATTAATCATTTCTTATCACTGTAGTAAAATGGACAATAATTTGCTTGCTTGAAATTAATAATAATAATTACTATTATTGTCTGTTGCCCTTATTTATACTACTTAACAATATACCTGGCATTACTTTTAACCGTTTTTACAACTATTATTCACTTTATATGAATTAACGTTTAATTGTATTGATTAAAAATTATTTATTATTTTTTTAAATTTAAATTGCTAAATTATATAAATAAAGGAAATTTTATTCAAATTTATTTATAAAGTAAAATTAAACGAACAAAAAAAATAGTAGAAATTAAAATTTATTTATTTAATTCCTTATTAATCGTTTGATATTGGTTTAGTGTGGATGAGTTAAGGCGATTAATTATTATTTTCCACAGTTAAAGTTTAAACAAGTGCCAAGTGGACAGTGTTTTACGTTAAACTCAATGTTAAATAATTTTTTATTAAAAATTATAAATTTTTTAATTAATTTTTGTAAATTTTTTGAATATTTTTGTAAATTATGTGAGTAAAAAAAAAATGTAACACTTTGTCGCCGCTAATTTTTCGCAAGTTAGATGGATGAATTAAAATTATAAAAATAAATATTAAATAAATAAAAGTTTTAAGACTTAGACTAGACTAGACAGAAACTTTTACTAAAGGGATAATATTTATTTTTTATTAAAGTTTAACTCAGTAGAGTTCAACTCAATAATCAATTTTGATTATTATTAAACTTTTGAAAAAGTTTCTTTATAATTTTGCAGCTACCAGCATTTAAATTTAAATTTTCGTATTTTTTTCTTTTCTTAAATAAAAATTAAGAGAAAAGAATTCTTTTGGTTTTAATGAAAAGTTATTGTTTAAAGTTTAAAAGAGTTTTAAGTAATGCAAAGTTATGCTAAACAAATGGATTTTTAGTGTTTTTTTCTCTCCATTTTTTTTCTTAAAAAACTTTCATTTATTTTTCGTATTCGGACGTAAAAATTATCCATAACCAATCATTAGAAAATATAGTAAAAGCACAGCTGTGATTCGTTTAGTATTTTTTTCTTGTTAACGATTTTCTATAAATAAATACGTAAATTGATTTTAATTAAAAAATTTTTTTTGCATAAAATTTTAATAAATAATTAATAGAATATTCTCGTTTAATTAATTTTACAGTGTGTGTACTTAAAAAACGTTTTTACAAGCAAAATACAAATGTGGAGAATCAACAAGTGGGCAGAAAAACAATAACATTTGCTGTGAATAGCAAAAAGCAAAAAAATCAAACGATCAAGGATAAATTGAGAAAAAAAATTAAAACAAAGGAGGATTTAAATTTTATACCAGTTATAAATGAACAATTTCTAATTAAGAAAAACGGTGGTGAAAATAATTATTTACGTAAAGCAACTGGTGCAGAAATCTCTTGTACTCCTCGAAGTAAGGAAATTAATTTGAAAAAAATGCCTACACTACAGGAGAATAACCTAAGTGGACAGGATTTAATTGAGGCAACGGATAATTTTCCTGGAACTATTGACAACGTTGTAAAATTAACAAATGAATTGAATAAAAAAAATCGTCGCCTAAGGTAAGGATAATTTTCTTGCTTCTATTCTATCCGTAATGATAATAAATACTTTTTTGTTTTCCTATGGCATATAGAGCAAGTATGTCTCATGGTACTGGTGGCATTGAGCATTATCGTAATCAGGAACGAGATTTTGTTATAACAACCGCTGAAGAGTTTGTCAAACAATTTGATGGCACTTATGTTATCAATAAAGTGTTAATTGCAAATAATGGTATTGCGGCAGTTAAATGTATGCGCTCGATACGGCGTTGGTCATATGAAATGTTTAATAAGGAGCGCGCCATCAAGTTTGTTGTTATGTTAAGTATTTTTATTCGATTAACTTGCCCTAATTTGCAGCAGAAAAATGAAGATTTTTATTAAAAGCTTTTTTGAACTTAATAGGCGACACCGGAAGATTTAAAGGCAAATGCTGAGTACATTAAAATTGCTGATCTGTATGTCACTGTTCCAGGCGGATCGAATAATAACAATTATGCAAATGTTGAGCTGATTGTTGATATTGCATTAAGAACTCAAGTTCAAGCTGTCTGGGCTGGTTGGGGCCATGCTTCGGAAAATCCTAAATTGCCTGAATTGTTGCATAAAAATGGCTTAGTGTTTTTAGGACCATCTGAGCGAGCAATGTGGGCTCTTGGTGATAAAATTGCATCCTCAATTGTTGCACAAACTGCTGACGTGCCAACGTTACCTTGGTCGGGATCTGGTATGTTTTTAATGTTTAAAAAAATTGCACCATATAATTGTTTTTATTATTTTTTGCAGATCTCAAGGCAGAGTACAGTGGTACAAAAATAGAGATCGGAAGTGAATTGTTTGCTAGAGGGTGCGTCGAAACAGCGGACGCAGGCTTGCAGGCAGCGCTAAAAATTGGATTTCCTGTTATGATTAAGGCTTCTGAGGGTGGTGGTGGCAAAGGTATAAGACGGGCTAATAGTAGTGAAGAATTTGCCGTTTTGTTTCGTCAAGTGCAGGCTGAAGTACCAGGTTCACCAATTTTTGTAATGAAGTTGGCTATTGGTGCAAGGCATTTGGAAGTACAGCTTCTTGCTGATCAATATGGAAATGCAATTAGTTTATTTGGTCGTGATTGCTCCATTCAGCGAAGACATCAGAAAATTATTGAAGAAGCTCCAGCAATTGTGGCGGAACAGGATGTTTTTGAAGACATGGAAAAGGTACGATGTTTTTTTTCTTTTTATTTTTTTTCAATGATTAAATTGTTTTGTGTTTTTTTGTAAAGGCGGCAGTACGTTTGGCGAAAATGGTTGGCTACGTTAGTGCCGGCACTGTTGAATACTTATACGATGCAGATGGAGGTTACTTTTTCCTTGAATTAAATCCTCGTCTGCAGGTTGAACATCCTTGTACTGAGATGGTAGCCGATGTGAATTTACCGGCTTGCCAATTGCAAATCGGAATGGGAATTCCGTTGTATCGTATAAAAGATATTCGATTGTTGTATGGAGAATCACCATGGGGATCGAGTATAATCGATTTTGACAATCCACCACAAAAACCAAGACCCTGGGGACATGTTATTGCAGCTCGAATCACATCTGAAAATCCAGATGAAGGTTTTAAACCCAGCTCTGGTACCGTCCAAGAATTAAATTTCAGATCAAGCAAAAATGTTTGGGGATATTTTAGTGTAGCAGCGTCCGGTGGTTTGCACGAATTTGCTGATTCACAATTTGGGCATTGTTTCTCGTGGGGAGAAAATCGTCAACAAGCAAGAGAAAATTTGGTTATCGCTTTAAAGGAATTATCTATTCGTGGCGATTTCCGCACGACAGTCGAATATTTAATTACCTTGTTGGAGACAGATCGCTTCCTTGATAATACAATCGACACAGCTTGGTTAGATGCGTTAATTGCAAAGCGTGTACAGATAGAGAAGCCAGATATTCTTTTAGGAGTAATTTGTGGAGCATTGCACATTGCTGATCGTCAAATTGCGGAAGCTTTTGCCGATTTCAGAACTTCCTTGGAAAAGGGACAACTTCAAGCAGCCAATACCCTGACAAATATCATAGATGTGGAGCTTCTTTCAAATGGAAATCGATACAAAGTACAAACAGCTATGAGTGGACCTAATTCATATTTTTTGGTAATGAATAATTCATATAAGGAAGTTGATGTGCATAGAATGTCTGATGGTGGGATGTTAATTACTCTTGATGGCTCCAGTTATACAACCTACATAAAAGAAGAAGTCGATAGTTACAGAATTGTAATTGGAAACCAAACGCATGTATTCGAAAAAGAAAATGACCCGTCTCTGTTGAGAATGCCATCAGCAGGAAAACTAATCAATCTCCTAATAGAAGATGGAGCTCATGTTGATAAAGACCAACCTTATGCAGAGATAGAAGTTATGAAGATGGTCATGACACTTACATCCGGCGAAGCTGGAAAAGTTTCTTTTGTACATCGTGCTGGTGCTGTTCTAGATGCTGGATCATTAATAGCTAATCTAGAACTAGATGATCCATCTCTTGTTGTGCAAGCAACAAATTTTCTGGGAGAATTTTCACCAAATGAAATAAATAATATCCCGGAAAAATTAAGTCATCAATTTAATATTTATTCAAACTTTTTAACAAATTCTTTAGCTGGCTATTGTCTACCTGAACCCTATAATGCTCTTAGATTGACTGATATAATCCAAAAATGGTTTCTTATACTGAAGGATCCGTCTCTCCCTTTGTTGGAATTACGAGAACTGGTTGCTTCTGTAGCAGGTCGCATTCCTCACTTAGTTGACAAAGATATTCGAAAATTTATGCATTTGTACGAGAAGAATATAACCAGTTTTCTGGCGAATTTTCCATCACATCAAATTGCAAATATAATCGATATTCATGCAGCAACTTTAAAAACTCGTGCTGAACGTGATGCTTTTTTTCTATCAACAACAGGCATTGTGCAGTTAGTTCAACGATACCGGAATGGAATACGTGGACACATGAAAAATGCTGTTCATGAAATTTTAAAATTGTACTTCGATGTAGAATCGCAATTCCAGCTTGGTCATTACGATAGATGCGTCAGCAGTATCCGGGATCAGAACAAAGACAACATGCAAGTCGTGGTCAATACGATATTCTCTCACAATCAAGTGGCTAAGAAAAATTTACTTGTGAATGTGCTGATTGATCATATTTGGAGTAATGAACCCGGATTAGCTGATGAATTAACAACCACATTGAGTGAATTAACTTCTTTAAATCGTCCAGAAAATTCTATCGTTGCTTTACGTGCTCGACAGGTAATTCCGTATTTTAAATTAAAATACAAATTTGTAAAAAATAAATTATATTTAAGGTTTTAATTGCCGCTTACCAACCAGCTTATGAGTTACGATACAATCAAATGGAATCAATATTTATGTCTGTGGTCGATATGTACGGTCATGATTTTCATCCAGAAAATTTGCAACGATTAATTGTTTCAGAGACCTCAATTTTTGATATCCTCCATGACTTTTTCTACCATTCAAATCGTGCTGTGGCACATGCAGCTTTGGAAGTCTATGTGCGACGTGCATACACATTATTCGAGTTGATTTGTCTCCAGCATTTGGTGATGCTGCGACAATTGTCGCTCGTTCGATTTCAATTCTTATTACCATCTGCTCACCAAAATCGTTTACCACAAGACGGTGTAGAAGATCCCCACGGTAATTTCATGCGAACCGGTTGTTTGGCTGCCTTTGAATCTTTTGATCACTTTAATGAGTTTTATGAGGATATTTTAAATCATCTAGAAGATTATGCTTCACCTGTGGATAAAGTACAATTTTTTATTTTCTTCAATGAAAAAAATATTTTTTTTTAAACCTGGAATTATTTTTAAAATTTTAGATAATAGCCGATGCATCCATGGATAATGTG
Organism: Ptychoptera contaminata; assembly: GCA_963942525.1. Classification (NCBI taxonomy): domain Eukaryota; kingdom Metazoa; phylum Arthropoda; class Insecta; order Diptera; family Ptychopteridae; genus Ptychoptera; species Ptychoptera contaminata. Next base: position 34,292,092 of record OZ012638.1, on the reverse strand, counting down.
GATTCTACAAATGATGAACAGGCTTATTCTAATGCTCCACCAATATTCATACTTAATATTGCAATGCGAAATATGGATCATCTGAGCGATGACGAGCTGGCTAATTTGTTTGATCAATTCTGCTTCATGAGACGCATAACATTGGTCAAAAGGAATGTCAGGCGAATCACATTTATCATCTTAAAGGCGTAAGAAATATCTCCACAATTTATATTATTTTTTTATATGTGTGTTTTCTGTTGTAGACGAGATTTTCCAAGATTCTTTACATATCGTTCTCGTGACCTGTTTGCGGAGGACCGTATTTATCGTCATCTAGAACCTGCATGTGCTTATCAATTAGAACTAAATAGAATGCGAACCTATGACTTGGAAGCATTGCCAACAGCAAACCAAAAAATGCATTTGTACTTAGGACGGGCAAAAACGGATAATAATACAAAGTCTACAGATTTGCGATTCTTTATTCGATCAATAATCAGACATTCCGATTTAATAACTAAGGAAGCGTCTTTTGAGTATTTGGAAACAGAAGCAGAACGAGTGCTCCTAGAAGCAATGGACGAATTAGAAGTTGCTTTTTTGCATCCGGATGCAAAGTTGATTGATTGCAATCATATATTCCTGAATTTCGTGCCAACAGTTATTATGGATCCGGCTAGAATAATTGAATCGATTACTAGTATGGTACTTCGTTATGGTGATCGTTTGTGGAAGTTGCGAGTTCTCCAAGCTGAACTTAAACTATTAATACGCACAACGCCTCAATCACCGATTACTCCAATACGAATTTGTGTTGCCAATGATTTCAGTTATTATCTCGACATATCAACATATATGGAAGCAAAGGATCTTATTACCAACGATGTATATAGATTTATTCTTTTAAAGATTTCAGTAACTCAAATAAAATATTTTAGGTAAAATTTGTATCATATGGTGATAAGCAAGGACCATTTCATAATTTACCTGTATCAACGCCTCACATGACCAAGAATTTTTTGCAGCAAAAACGTTTTTTGGCACAAACAAACGGCACAACATATGTCTACGATATTCCAGATATGCTTATGCAGATGACACTGCGTTTGTGGAGAGAATTTGCAGCAGGAAGACCTGGAGGTTGTATTGATTAAGAAATATATCTAGGATAAGTTATAAATTCACTTTGAAATTACAGATAATATTGAAATACCAGAGAAAGTCATGCTAGAATGCGTTGAATTAGTTCTGGATGGAGATTTTATAAAAGAAGTTACTCGACCGCCAGGAGAAAATAGTGTATGATGAATTATGAATTTAATTTTTCCCAATTTATTGTTTTATTTTACTTATAGTGTGGAATGGTTGCTTGGAGAATTGTATTGGCAACTCCAGAATATCCTCAGGGGCGAGAGATTATATTAATTTCAAACGATATTACATTTTTTATTGGTTCATTTGGTCCAAAGGAAGATTTTTTGTTTTTAAAGGCTTCACAATTAGCCCGTGACCGTAAAATTCCAAGAGTAAGAAGTTCAATGACGTTTATTTTGATGAGATAATAAAATTATTTATTTAACTTTCAGCTTTATGTTTCTGTAAATAGTGGTGCTCGTCTAGGTTTGGATGAAGAATTAAAATCCTTGTTTAAAATCGCCTGGAAAAATTCACAAGATCCGGATAAGGGATTCAAATATATTTATTTGACCAAAGAAGACTACAATCGCATAAAGCAACATAATTCTGTTCGAACAGACTTAATAGTGGATGAAGGCGAGGAGAGATACCGAATTACTGATATTTTTGGATTTAGTGATGCACTTGGTGTTGAGAATCTACGTTACGCCGGTATGATCGCTGGTGAATCATCACAGGCGTACAATGATATTGTAACTATTTCAATGGTTACTTGTCGAACAATCGGTATTGGCTCATATTTAGTTCGTTTGGGGCAACGTGTTGTGCAAATCGAAAGCGCTAATATAATTCTAACAGGATTTGCAGCGTTAAACAAAGTATAATATTTATTTTTGATTATTAAAATTCCAAATAAGTTTTTGAACTTTTATTTAAGATTCTCGGGCGGCAAGTGTATGCATCAAACAATCAACTGGGCGGCATTGAAATAATGTACAAGAATGGTGTCAGTCATAAAACCGCAGGTATACCACAGTTACTTATTTCTATTTGCAATTTGCGAATTCAATAATTTTTAATAAAATCCATTGTTAGACTCTGATCTTCAAGGAATTTATACAATGTTGCACTGGTTATCGTATATACCAAAGGCCAAAGGTGCTGAGTTACCTATTTATAGTCCTTATGATTCGATTGAACGGCTTATTGATTACGTTCCAACGAAATCACCATATGACCCACGTTTAATGCTCGAGGGCTATCCAGATCCTAGTAATAACAGAAGATTTGATATCGATATTAGCAAATAATTTTTTAAAAATTATTTATATTTAGATACAAATAATTGGATAAGTGGATTTTTTGATCAAGGATCCTGGTCAGAAATAATGCAACCATGGGCGCAAACAGTTGTTACAGGACGAGCTCGTTTAGGTGGAATACCACTTGGTGTAATCGCTGTAGAAACGAGAACAGTGGAAGTAACAATGCCAGCTGATCCAACTAATTTAACGACAGAATCTAAGGTTAATTTTTGAAATTACAAAATAAATATACCAATTATTGCTGATTTTGTATTTTTAGACATACCAACAAGCTGGCCAAGTATGGTATCCGGATTCCTCATATAAAACAGCACAAGCAATTAAAGATTTTAATCATGAGGGATTACCCTTAATTATTTTTGCAAATTGGCGAGGATTCTCTGGTGGAATGCGAGGTTTTTTAAATTCTTATCATAAAATATCAAGAAAAAATTATACAAAGAAATTTTTCATTTAGATATGCACGAGCAGATTGTTAAGTTCGGATGCTACATAGTCGATGGCCTTAGAGAATACACACAACCGGTCATGGTATATTTGCCACCATTTTCTGAATTAAGAGGTGGTGCTTGGGCCGTTGTTGATTCAACAATCAATTCACGATATATTGAGACTTACGCTGATCCAGATTCACGGGCTGGTGTTTTAGAACCAGAAGGTGTCGTAGAAGTTAAATACAAGGAAAAGGATATAATAAAAACAATTAATAAATTGGATCCGGTTGTGTTAAAGGTAAGTATTTGTGGATCTTTGTCTGTATTTTTAATAATATACGTTATCGTCTCAGCTGTACGAGCAAATATGGCATGCAAATGGCAATGCAGCACTGATTGCAGAGTATGAATGTTTAATTAAGGAACGACAAGATGTTCTGATGCATGTCTACCATACGATTGCGGTGCATTTTGCTGCTCTTCACGATACACCCGAGCGTATGCTTGAACGTGATTGCATTACCGAGATAGTTCCATGGCGGGAATCTAGAAAATTCTTTTATTACCGATTTAAACGTTTAATCCTTGAAGAATCATTTATACGGGAAATAATTAAAGCGAAAAACAGTTATACATTTGTAGATGCAAAATCAATGTTACGACAGTGGTTCACAGTTGATGTTGGTCCTGCCGATGGATATTTATGGGATCAAAATGATGTCGCTGTTGACTGGTTAGAAAAACAAAAATCACCAGAGTCTATAGTTAATAAGCATATTTATGCGATTAAAAAGGAAGCGATTCTATCACAAATTAAAATGACCATTGATGTAGGTTTCACTGTAATAACATTTTGTTACAAAATAAATTCAATTAATTGCTTATATCTTTTAGAAATGTCCTGATATAACTGTGGACGCAGTGATTAGTGTGTGTAAACAGTTTTCACCGTCAAAACGTGCTGCTGTTCTTGCCTCGATAGAAAAAATGAATCAAAAACAAGTAAAAACTGTTGGCTAGGTTAAAAATTTATCGGGAATAATTGATTAAAATAAAGTAATTACTCTTTTTTTTTTATTTTTGTATATTACTGGAATTTTTTTCTTTCTTTTATTAAAAACTATTTTATAGCAGCAATAGGGGGATTGATTTTGGTATTTTTAGTTTTTTTTTTTTTATGTTAATTATTTATTTAATAAGGTTTTATGCTGCACACATATAATTTGTGTTACACAATTTTACATATATATATATTTATTTATTTATTTTTTATTCTTATTATTTGATTATAAATTTATTACATTTAATTATTATATTTTTTCCACTTCGATTATCGATTCAAATGTTAATCCGCGCAGCGGTAAAAATAAAAATACTTTGCTCAAAATATATATATATAAATATAAATATTTGTTTCTCTTTCTCACTAATATAGTAGTAAAAATAAATAAATAAATTACGTTAAATATTTTTCACTTAATTGTTTTTATTAATCATATTATAATTGATATTAATCGATATGATTTGTTAAAATTAATTAATTAAATTTAATAAAAAGAAAAAAATATTTCCTTGTCGTTGATGGTTGGTGCTGTGGATATAATAAAATCCCATATTTACTTTTTGTGTCTTTGATAAGATAAGTAATATAAAATTTGGGTCTATGATAAGTCAATCGGAATAAAAGATTCCACAACACTTGTTTATTTGTGACCGTTTTGTATTTTTCATTAATAATTTTGATAATTCTTTCTCAAATTTTCAATTAACAAGGAATAATCCAATAAAATAAAATTTTAATCTGACAATCAATATAAATAATAATAATCACGTATATAAATAATTTTTATGGAAATAAATAAAATAACCGGAAGCCTACCGTAAGCCGAATAAATAAATTTTTCAGTACAACAAAATCGTCAACATGTAAATAAATTTTAAGAAAATACATACAATAAGCGAACGAACGGATTATCAGATTAATAAAATTAAATTAAATTCAAAAAATATAATAACATTTCTCTCCATCCATACACATTTACATAAATATATTATTATTAAAGCCATCACATGCAGTACGTCTTAGTACATAATTTTTCAATTTCTGTTTTCATCTTAATTTAATTAACATTTAATTATACATAAGATTACCATTTATATAAATATATTTTTTTACATCAATAATTTATTATATTAATTTTTCTTCATTTTTTTTTTTGCAAATATTTAATTAATTCTGGTTGTAATCATTTTTTCTTACTTTTGAAATCAGTCAATTAATTAATTAGAAAATTTATTATAGAAAAATGTTTTAGAGTAAAATTTGATTAGGATAAGAGAAATACAGTAATTTTTATTCCCTGATTATAATAAAAAAGTTATTTTCTCTGTTGTCTATTAATTTTTAAATAATTAATTAATTATGCATAAAATTTTTGCGTTGAAAAAAGATTGATGGTTTGTGTCTTTAATAAAAAATTTCTGGCAGGAATCAGAGTTAATTTTTTTCTTCCTTGATAAAGGAATTGCCAAACGAATAACAATAAAACAAGCAAATAATTACACACTTCCAGAGTAGCTCTAGAACAAACAGAGTATTATAAATTTGAAATAAATTCAAGAGTAAAGCTACAGCTATCGTTTTTTTTTGTTAATCAACACAATGGTAACCTAACAGTAGAATAATAACTTTTAAAATTGAACAAATAATCACTGCATTTTCTTATTTAAATTATTCAAAAAATCTAAATTCTTCTTTTTATACATAAATATAAATATTATTAATTATTATTTTTTCTATTTTGTTTATCTTTTGGTCCAAATATACATAATTTGTTCTTTGTTTCTTAATATTTTTTCTTTTTGTAGAATATTCTCTCTTTAATAATATTAAATAATTATTTTTTCTTTTATCATTTAACAAAAAGGATAAAATTCTTTTATAAATATAAACATTTACTTAAGAAATATTATTTATTTACTAATTAATTCTCTTGTTGTGACTTTTTTTTAATTAATTAATTTAATTTAATCTATATGCCATCCTTGCGTTACTTCTTACATCACATGAATGCAGCAACATTGAACAAAAAATCTTTTTCGTCAATAAATAAAAATTAATAAATAATTTTCCATAATTTTTCACAAACAAAAAACTATTGGAACTATGAACTCGTTAATGTTAACCGAAAAAAGCAAATAAACCAACAACATTCCACCACATAATCTATTAATCATCATCACCGTTTGTTGTCTTGTTCGTATGCCGTAATGCAGACTTATTAAATTTACATATTGAATCAAGTAATGCTGATCGATTTTGATTATTACAATTATTATCTGTTGATGATACAGATGTGCCAGATGTTAATGGCATTGACGGGTCACCACCGCCACCAATACATTTTGTTAAATTTAATGGACGTAATAATGGTGGCGGTGGTGGTGGTGGTGATGCTACTGTTGAATGGACGATTACTAAATTTGCACAGAAGAGAAAAATAAAAATTTATTAAACAAAAAGCAACAGGAATTTTGTGACAAATCTCGCACACAAACACTAACTAAGCTGAGCAACAATTAAACTAATTAAATAAAGTCACTAAAAATAATTTATTTAATCTTTTTCAATAACTTACCACCACTATTATTATTACTAGCTGATGGTGCTATTGCATTTTGATCTGTGTTTGCTCCACCAGCACCAGACACTGTTGATTGATAAACCTGCGTTTGTGTACCAATTGTTGTTGTCGATGATACCGAATCATGTGATATAGCAACACTATTAACACTATCGCAACGATTCAATAATAGTACAGATGATGTTAATGCCGGTGGCTCATTTTGTAATTGTAATGAATTCTGTTGACGTAATTTTGCTTGTTTATGTTCCATTTTCTAAAAGTAAATAAAAGAATTAACAAAACTAAACTCATTACCATCATATCACCGGCCATCATCACACTACTTACCGCTTTATGTTTTATTTTTTTCTTTTCCTCCTCTGAACTCATTAATTCTTGTACTCTGACTAGACGTTTTTGGTTTTTAACCTTTAAAAAAGAAAATTTTATTATTATTTTTTTTTCATAAAAATTATTCCACTTCATTCTCCACATTTACCGATTTCTGTTCATCACGTAATCTATTTTCAGTTTTTTGTATTGAAATTTTTAATTGCTCTTTGGCATTTGTTGAAAATTTTAAATGTGGTTTCGTTATATAACAGGCGGCTGTATATGCCTCATTAAAATTACTAATATGTTCGGTAAAAAATTGATGACCAGCTAATTGATCTAATGTTGGTAAACCATTTTTACATGCTTCACGTGATAATATTAATTCTAATAAAGATTCTAATAAGAAAAGAAATTTAATTAAATAAAATTAAATTATTTATTTCGTTTATATTTTACTTAGTGACTCTGGACAATCATTAACTTGTCGTACAATTGACTCCTGCAATGGATAGCCCATACTCATTTCATACATTAAATGTCCAAAACTGTACACATCGATTGCCTCAAATGTACATATTTTTGTATGTTGCACAAAGAATGGACGATAAAACGATGGTACACCGAGTAGAAAATTTTCTATATCTAATAAACGTGCGACTCCGTCAATAATCATAACATTGCCGGCATGTATATGGCCTTAAAAACGAAACAAAATGAAACAGAATTATTCTCAAAACACATTAAAGACATATAAATAAAAAATTAACAAACCACTGGGTATTCCCTTGGAATGTAAAAATCTTAAAGCTTCTAATATTTGTCTACCATAAATGGCAACTTCTTTTAATGGTAATGCTGTTCTGCCCTTTGGATTACCATATTTTGTTAAAAATGGATTAAATGGTGTGACACCGCACAGGATATCCTTAAGACTACCTTGTTTGGTAAATCTAAAATTATTTTTTATTATTATTAGAATTATCTCTAATCAAGGCGACGAGACGTCATCACTCGTTACTCACTTTCTTATAATTAAAGCGCCGCTATCATTACTCGCGACATATTCAATCGGCTGTATGTACGGATGCTGACAGCCGGCTAAATTTTTAAAAACATTGTGTATCTCCTTATCATCAATGTGTTTATCTGGGCCGTATTCAATCCAGCATAAAACTAATTCATAAGGTGTATTATCATCTGACGATGCACCAGCAGCACCGTTATGTTTACTTTGCGACTGAGAGCCAGACTTAACCAATTGATGTTTGCTATTGCTTTGACCCGGCGAATTACGTGTATGATGTGCTTTTGACACAACTTTAAAATAATGTTTACGTAGGCGCCATCCAATTGGACCTAATGACTGTCCCAATGAGTACAAGCCTTCCGATCTCAAACATAATGAAGCATTTTGTAAAGCCAAATCTATATATCGGAGCAGAGAAAATTTTTTATTAATTTTTTTTCACCAATAAACTAAACTTAAGAATTTTCTTACACTTACCATGAAACGGATTTGAATAGTTGTCAGGATCGACAAATTTCTTTGTGGGTAGCGATGACGCTAGTATTGGATTCATTAGAACTGTGTTAATAAAATTTTGCAAATCTAAACGCCTTTGAGCTATAAACTCTGGGTGCATATTACCTATAAAATTTAATTAAATTTATAGATTTTAAAACCCACACACCATAGAGTTGTTTATTTATTTATTTACCAATAATTTTCTTCCCCGGCAATTGTAAGGGGACACCAGATATTTGCAAACATTTATTGAGCGCTGCAAAATCATTGTATCGTCTTAATACACGCCAAGTGTTTATTTTGTTTGTTCCTCTTTGTACTCTTAAAACATATTCCTTGTTTTCATGTTAATTTATGTTATTTTTTTTTTTGATTGAACATTTATAAAGAACACAAAATACAGGGGGGAGCACAATAAATAATGGGTGAAGTAAAAATAATTTTGCGCAGTTAAAGAAAAAAAAAAATCATAAAATTGAGAAAAAAATATAAATAAATAAATAAAAAATAAAATGTCAACATATATATATTATAGGGAGGAGAGATTTTCATATTCACTAAGAAAATAGAAAAAATTGTATAATTACCGTGTGACCATCAACTTTTTGTGCTGTTTCAATTAGACAAGATAATGTTTGCGTGTCATCCAGTGTCACTTTGCGTTCAATTTTTCTTTCAAATATTGCCATTTGATTGACATTTCAACGAATAACAACAACAGCAACAACAACTTGTGAAAGACATTCGGGGGCGATCCATTACACATACATACTTTATATGAAAATTACTGTGAAAAATTTTTTATCTTTTTCTTTTTTATCACAAAACAAATAAGAAATTAATTAAAAAAACTTTATTTGGATTTTTCTTCTTTTTATTGTTTAACACAAAACTTAGATAAAAGTAATAAAATCAAAAATTCTCTTTAGCATTATTATAGCCACAAAATATATATATATATTACTAATTATTATAAAGTTTATTCTTATCACTAAATATATAAATAATTAATTAAAATTAAATAAATATTTCACTAATTTCTATTTTTTTCACCCAATAGATGTTACACTTGTCAAAGTCTAAAATACAATTAAATGAGAATTCCTCTTTTGACAACTTTAATTAGAAATATTTCATTTTGCTATGTTGGCACCAATGTTGGTGGTACCCTTGATAGTTAACTACTCATAATATAACTATTTTTCCAGTAGATGGCAATGTTTTAACTATTTAGTATACCACTTCGCGAACTTGTCAGCTAATTTAATTAATTTAATTAAAATTAAGCAATAACTAAAAAAATAAACAAAAATACCTTAATTTAATTAATAAATTTTATTTTTTTTTTGTCTTCATATCATTTTTGTTTTCTGCGATTTTAAAAATCGAAAAACAATAAAAAAAAATTGTTTGCTTATTTTCTTTCTTTTAAATTGTAAAAATTAAATTGCTTAGAGCTACACAATTATTAGATTAAATATAAACGACGTATGAGAAGAAAGAAAACATAATTTTTAAATAATATAATTAACAAAATAATATTTGCTAAACGACTTATAATGTAATTACTGCACCGAAAAATAATTAAAGAAAATAAAAAAGAAAATTTACAACTAAAAATTAGCTTTTAATTTTGAAATTTGAACCCTCTTTTTATCATTTAATTAGATTAAATTAATTATTGTAGAAAAAGTCCAATAAAATGAATATTTTAAAGCGATTTTATCAATTATCCAATTTTGTTGGATTTGTTGGCGATGTCGTTGCATCTTTCTCAGCAAAGTCTAACTGTGCGAGTGTGCGAACCACTTCGCCACGATTAGCAGGCGATAATGCTTGACACAAGCCGACTACTACATCTAAAGCTACTTCCGGGAATTCCTAAAATAAAAAAAATAATTATTGATTTCGTTAAATATTTTTTAAAAAAATATTCCAACAAACCTCTAGGGCACGTTGGATTTGTGATATAATGGCATCTCTCTTAACTGCATTTATATTTTTAATAACCGTCGATTCGGGTGATCTTTGTTTCTCAAACCAATCTACGACGGCATCATTTTGATCCCACAAATATGCATCGGTGGCACTCATATCTTCAACAAACCAACGCCGTAACATAGATTTTGCTTGTCCAACCGACAGGCTTTCTTGTGCCGTCAATATTTGCTTTACAACTGATTCCTCAAGGATCAAACGTCTAAGACGCCAATATAGACGTTTGCGAGATTCTCGCCATTCAACTATTTCATTTATGCAACCCTTCTCCAGCATACGTTCGGGTGTATCGTGCAAGTCGGCAAAGTGCACAGCCACCGTGTGATAAACGTGCATTAAAATTGCTTGTCGCTCCTTTATTTTATTTTCTAATTCTGCTAATTTATCTTTATTGCCAGTTGCCTGGTTTATCTGTTCCTTAAGCTAAAATTACAAACATTATTAAGACTTTACTCACATCATTTAGATGCGGGAATTACTTACATCCAAAACAACTGGGTCCAATTTATTGATTGTTTTGATAAGATCCTTTTCCTTGTACTTAACTTCGACAATTCCTTCTGGTTCAAGTACACCGCCTCGTGATTCAGGATCTGCATATGTTTCCATGTATCGTGGATTAATTAGAGAATCTAATACGACCCAGGCGCCGCCTCTTAATTCCGCGTTCGGTGGTAAATATATTAACACGGGCTGTTTGTACTCCCTTAATCCATCCACAATGTAGGCACCAAATTTAACAATTTGCTCGTACATATCTATGATAAAAACCGATTATTTATTTGAATTGAATCAAAGCGAAAAAAAAAACAACTTTACCTTTCATTCCACCAGAAAATCCTCGCCAATTTGCAAAAATAATTAATGGCAATTCCTCGTGATTGAAATCTTTAATTGCTTGTGCAGTTTTATAAGATGAGTCCGGATACCATACTTGACCGGCTTGTTGACATGTCTAAAAAGGAAAATAAAATTAAACAATTTGAAATATCTCTTCTCAGCTAAATCTAACGTACCTTTGCTTCGGAATCTAAATTGGCTGGATCAGCAGGCATTGTTACTTCCACTGTCCTTGTTTCAACAGCAATCACACCAACTGGTATACCACCTAAACGGGCGCGTCCAGTAACTACCGTTTGTGCCCATGGTTGCATTATTTCCGACCATGAACCCCGATCAAAGAATCCAGTTTCCCATTCTCCAGCATTTGCTGATTATTAAAAATTTATTAATAATTTTGTAAAATATTAGTTCCGCGAATTAATTCTTACTTGGATTTGGTCGTCCGCCTAACATCCATCTTGGATCGTACGGTGATTTTGTTGGCATAAACCCAATTGGACGTTCTACTGAATCATTGGGTAATGTAATTGGGAGTTCTGCTCCCTTGGATTTTGGAATGTATGATAACCAATGCAAAATTGTGTAAATACCATCAAGATCAACCACTGCAAGGTTGTAAAAAAATAATTAAAATCGGTAATGATAATCAGAGACAATTTCTTACCTTCAGTTTTATGAGAAACTCCATTGTTGTACATAATTTGGACGCCACCCAATTGATTATTCGATGCATATACTTTGCGGCCAAGAAGCTTGTTCAAAGCTGCATAACCGGTTAAAATAATGTGCGAGTTATCAATTTGAATTACTCGTTGGCCCAAACGCACTAAATATGAGCCAATACCGATTGTACGGCATGTAACCATCGAAATAGTTACAATATCTTCGTAGGCTTGTGATGATTCACCAGCAATCATGCCAGCATAACGTAGATTCTCAACACCAAGTCCCTCGTCTTTACCAATTATATCGGTAATTTTATATCTTGGCTCACCTTCATCCTCAATTAATATTGTACGCACTGAATTCAAATTGGCCACTTTACTATAATCTTCCGTTGATAGATAAAGATATTTAAAACCCTTATCCGGTTCATCTGGATCTTCCCATGCTATTTTAAACATTGATTTAATTTCTTCAGCCATTCCAATGCGGGCACCACTATTTACCGATACATAAACCTAAAAAATAAAATTATGAATTTCGTGGAAAAAAAACTTTTTTAATTTCAAAATTCTTACCCTCGGAACTTTACGTTCTCTTGCTAATTGAGATGCTTTTAAAAATAGAAAATCTTCCTTAGGCCCAAAGGAACCAATTAAAAATGTAATATCATTTGAAATTAATATAACTTCACGTCCTTGTGGATATTCTGGAGTAGATAACACAATACGCCATGCTACCATTCCACACTAAAATAATTTAAAATTTGAATTTTTATAAAATCGAAAAAAAAAATTTAAAAAACTTACATCATTTTCACCAGGTAATCTTTGCACCTCCGATAAAGTATCTCCCTCCAATACTAACTCTACACATTCGATTATTACCTTTTCGGGCATTCTAATATCTACTGAAGGTCTTGCCTTTGAATATTCCTTCCATAAACGTTCAGTCATTTGACGGAACATATCTGGAATATCATAAACGTAAGTTGTTCCATTGGATTGTGCCTAAAGTAATAAGAAAATTAAATAAAATAAATTTAGATAAAAAATATATTTTTTTTTACTTGGAAACGTTTCTGCTGAAGATAATCTTTCGTTAAATATGGCGTAGAAATTGGCAATCCGTGGAATGGTCCTTGCCTTGTACTGTACGCTTGGAATTTAATCTAAAAAAATAATTAATTTAATATCTTAGAATATAAAATTAAAAAAATCAAAACACTTACGACATTTGATTCTGGATCTGTCACTTCCATGTACATGCAAATATCAAGAAAATAACCAGAATCATTTGCAATACAAAGACGTAATGAAGTGGTTGGCGATTGAGGAGTTGGCCGAATTACCATTTTTAATTCAGCCTGTAAGACACGTAATTTCCAGAGTCGAGGTCCATAGCGCATAATCATTTTTGTTACAGATTCTTCTATTTTGGCAGGATCCATTATTACAGTTGGAACAAAGTTCAAGAAAATATGATTACAATCTGTACGCTTGGCGTGCTGATGCGAAAAGGCAACTTCTAGTTCATCCATCGCCTCTAGCAATACTCGTTCGCCCTCATTTTGTAAATATTCAAATGAAGCCTCTTTTGTAATTAAATCCGAGTGACGAATAATTGAACGAATAAAAAATCGAAAATCCGTAACTTCTTGTCCCTTAGCTACTTTAGCACGACCCAAATACAAATGCATTTTTTGGTTTGCAGTGGGCAGCGCTTCCAAATCATACGTTCGCATTCGATTTAATTCTAATTGAAAGGCACATGCTGGTTCTAGGTGACGATATATACGATCCTCTTCAAACATATCTCGTGAACGATAAGTGAAAAATTTGGGAAATTGTCGTCTAAAATTGAATATCAATATTATTAATTAAAATATAAATTTTTTCTTATTTATTTTACTTTTTCAATGACGCAAATGTAATTCTTCGTACGCGTCTGGTTAATAGTTCTTCGCGATGCAGAGCACAATAATTACCAAACATGTTAGCCATTTGATGATCATCCATATCGCCAAAATCACGCACAGCGACACTCAAAATGTGTATTGGTTCAACTGATTTGGCTACAATTAAATCGAGAATAATTCATTTAAAGAAATCGTCAAACGAAATAAAAATTCATTAAATCCTCACCTTGGTCATTCTGTTCGGAAATACTACGTGAAATAGGATCAGACATTGAAACGTTAATTGACGTACTAAGGCGGCCATCCGAAACAGAATCGACAGCATCTACAGCGTCCATAACCTTTATATTTAAACAAAAGAATAGAAAATCAATATGATAGCGAATTAACACCATTAAATTTCACCTTTGTACTAACAAAAGATGGTGACGCAGAATCTTCTAAAAGATCTAATATTTCATCGGAATATTGTTGGAAATGTTCAAATGATTCAAAGGCTGCCATGCAGCCGGTGCGCATGAAAATACCATTGGGATCCTCAACACCATCTTGAGGTAAACGATTAGGATGGGCTGTAGGTAATAGGAATTGGAAATGGACTAAGGGAACCTCGCCTGATAGTTCTAAATGTTGTAAGCATGTCAACTCATATGATGTGTATGCCCGACGCACATAAACTTCTAAGGCAGCGTTACACACTGCCCGATTCGAATGATAGAAGAAATCATGGAGGATATCAAAGATTGAAGTCTCTGATAGAATTAATCGTTGTAAATTTTCCGGGTGGAAATCATGTCCATACATATCAACAGCTGATAAAAATATAGACTCCATTTGATTATGTCTCAATTCATAGGCTGGTTGATGGGCAGCAATCAAAACCTAAATAACAAGAAATTCATTAGAAACTACTATTGAAATCAAAAGATTTTTCAAGAATTTTACTTGTCTTGCACGTAATGCAACGCGAGAATGTTCCGCACGATTCAAGGAAGTTAATTCACTTAAGGTGGCTGCCAATTCATCAGTCAATCCTGGTTCATTAGCCCACAAATGGTCAATCAACAAAGTCACAAGCAAATTTTTCTTTGCTACTTGACTATGAGAAAATATTGTGTTGACCACAGTCTGCATGTTATCCTTATTTTGATCACGGATATTTGCCACACATTTATCATAATGACCATGTTGAAATTGAGATTCTACAGCATAGTATTGTCTTAGAAGTTCATGAACAGCGGCCTTCATACGACCGCGTATACCATTTCGGTATCTTTGAACTAATTGGACGATGCCAGTCGTCGATAAGAAGAATGCGTCACGTTCAGAACGTTTTTGTAAAGTAGCTGCGTGACTATCAATTACACTAGCAATTTGTTGGGAAGGAAATTGCGCTAAAACACTCGTAATATTTCTTTCATAAAGTGTCATTAATTTTCGAATTTTCTTTTCCACAGAGAGCGGTATTCGTCCAGAAATGGAAGCAATAACTTCTTGTAACTCCAATAATGGCAGAGAGGGATCCCTTAATATTTGCATGAATTTTTCTATGACTTCACGTAACCGAGGAGCATTGTATGGATCAGGTAGCGAATAGCCATCAAGAGTATTTTCAAGAACAGCCTTAAACGAACTATGAACACGATTTAATTTTTCTGGTATGGAAGTATTTTCACTAATAGGGAATCCACTTCGGAATGGTTGTGCTTTTGTGACAAGCGATGGATCATCTAATTCCAAATGACCTATCAATGCGCCAGCATCTAAAACGGCACCTGGCCGACGGACAAATGAAACAGTGCCAGCTTCTGCAGATGTTAATGTCATGACCATTTTCATAACTTCTATCTCGGCATACGTTTGACCTTTATTAACGTGTGCTCCATCCTCAATTATAAGATTAATTAATTTTCCGGCAGACGGACTTCTCAATAGTGATGGATCGTTTTCTTTATCGAATATACACGTTTGGTTTCCAATAACAATTCTGTAACGATCAACTTCTTCTTTCATATAGGTTGTATGACTTGAACCGTCCAGGGAGAGTAACATTCCACCATCTGAGAGACGATGTACATCGACTTCTTTGAACGATCCGTTCATTACTAAAAAGTATGAATTAGGCCCACTCTTAGCTGTTTGTACTTTGTATCGATTTCCTTCTGATATTAGTTCCACATCCATGACATTCGTCAAGGTGTTGGCTGCTTGAATTTGTCCTTTTTCTAATGATGTTCTAAAACTGGTGAAAGTTTCCGTAATTTGACGATCAGCAATATGCAAAGCTCCACAAATAACTCCAAGTAGGATGTCCGGTTTCTCTGATTGTACTCTTTCCGCTATTAATGCATCCAACCAAGCTGTGTCAATTGTATTATCAAGGAAACGATTTGTTTCCAACAAAGTAATTAAATATTCGACTGTCGTGCGGAAATCTCCACGAATAGATAATTCCTTTAAAGCGATAACCAAATTTTCTCTAGCTTGTTGACGATTTTCCCCCCACGAAAAACAATGCCCAAATTGCGAATCAGCAAATTCATGCAAACCACCGGACGCTGCTACACTAAAATATCCCCAAACATTTTTGCTTGATCTGAAATTCAATTCTTGGACGGTACCAGAGCTGGGTTTAAAACCTTCGTCTGGATTTTCAGATGTGATTCGAGCTGCAATAACATGTCCCCAAGGTCTTGGTTTTTGTGGTGGATTGTCAAAATCGATTATACTCGATCCCCATGGTGATTCTCCATACAACAATCGAATATCTTTTATACGATACAACGGAATCCCCATTCCGATTTGCAATTGGCAAGCCGGTAAATTCACGTCAGCTACCATCTCAGTACAAGGATGTTCAACTTGTAGACGCGGATTTAATTCAAGGAAAAAATAACGACCTTCCGTATCATACAAGTATTCAACAGTGCCAGCACTGACGTAGCCAACCATCTTCGCCAAACGCACTGCCGCCTGCACAGAAACACACAAAAACATATAGTCACTGAAATAGTTTTAAAAAGAAAAAAAAATATCCTACCTTTTCCATGTCTTCAAAAACATCCTGTTCCGCCACAATTGCTGGAGCTTCTTCAATAATTTTCTGATGTCTTCGCTGAATGGAACAATCACGACCAAACAAACTAATTGCATTTCCATATTGATCAGCCAATAACTGTACTTCCAAATGCCTTGCACCCCTTGCCAATTTCATTACGAAGATTGGTGAACCGGGTACTTCAGCCTGCACTTGACGGAACAATGTTGCAAATTCTTCACCACTATCAGCACGCCTTATACCTTTACCACCACCACCCTCCGAAGCCTTAATCATAACAGGGAATCCAATTTTGTGAGCTGCCTGCAAACCTTGTTCAGCAGTATTTACGCAGCCTCTGGCAAATAACTCACTAGATATTTTTATTTTTTTACCACTATATTGTGCTTTTAGATCTTTATTTGAACAAATATAAAAAATATTGTTAATTTCCAAAAATTAATCGTTTTCAAGCAATAATAATCTGTACAAACCTGATCCAGACCATGGCAGTGTTGGAATATCAGCAGTTTGAGCAACAATAGATGATGCCACCTTATCACCAAGTGCCCACATAGCACGTTCTGGCGGACCTAAGAAAACTAAACCTTTTTTGTGCAATAATTCTGGCAGTTTTGGATTCTCTGATGCATGTCCCCAACCAGCCCAGACAGCCTGAACTTGTGTACGTACAGCAATATCTAAAATTAACTCTACATTTGCATAATTGTTATTATTTGAACCGCCGGTCACCGGTACATATAAATCTGCCATTTTTATATATTCCGCATTTGCCTTTAAATCTTCTGGCGTCACCTAAATAAAATAAAATTCAAAAAAAAAAGAAAACCATTTAAGTAAACACATTACAATTAATTAATTAATTAACAAAAAATTTAATTACCATAACAACAAATTTGATGGCACGTTCATTTTTAAACATTTCGTAAGACCAACGGCGTATCGAACGCATACATTTAACAGCAGCGATTCCATTATTTGCAATTAAAACCTAAATAAACAATAATTAAATTGAAATTTAATAGCAAAAAACAAATAATAAAGTGTAAACAATAATAAAAATTAATTAGTAAGAGTATAATCGTATTTACCTTATTTATAACACGAGATCCACCGAAACGTTTAACATATTCCTCAGGTGTTGCAATAACAAAATCACGCTCTTGATAACGATCTTGTCCTAGGCCAGTACCATGCGACATACTTGGTCTAATAATTATAATCAAATAAAATATTTAATAAAAAAATTTTAGCAAGAAAATTTAAAAAGTAAATTCGCAATTAAATTGAAAACTTTAGTAAAAAGAAAACGTAATCCATTGGACTATTGTCAGTCGGGGGGCAAGCAAGAGTTTTGAAATCAAAACGGTGCCAATAACTACTTTAGGTCACCTTCAAGTAGTTGAAATTTGTCATGATACTCATTACAAAAAGCAAAAAACAACTACACGGTGGGCGATAGTTGTTATTTTTGACTGTAAAACCCCATAAATAATCGTAACACCCACACCACACATTAATTATAAAATAAAACAAAAAAAAATTAAATTACTTTAACCCTGTTGTCGGTACATTTAACATTAGCTTATGCTGTTTCCTATCATTTTGCTGTTGTTGCTTTTGTATCTGTTGCAAATTCTGTAATTGCTCCTTAAGCAAAATCTGCTGTTGATGTTGATTCTCAATAAGACGATGTTGATTCTCCTCATTATAATATGAATGCTCAAAATTTGGCGCAACACCAGTTATACTACTGCTACGACTACTATTACTACTGCCACCAGCAATATCATTAATCAATGAATTTTTACTATCACTCGTTGTTATTATGAGCGGTGGTGTTGTTGACGCTGATGTTAAACCACCGGTTGCTAATTGACTACTTGGTGGTGTTGAATTATTTTCCGTATTATCAGCGGTTGTATCCCATGATGTTAATTCACCACTTTCCGCTAATACAAAACGTTTACTTGGACGACGTTTTAGCATAATTTTTTTAATTATTGATAAAATAAAACTAATAACCATAAAATTTTATAAAAAAAAAACAAATCACCATTTAACAAAGTGTCTTTTTATTTAAATATTCATTAACAAACGGAAAATTATCACAATTATTATTCTTTAATTAATGTATTTACACAAAATTGTTAATTTCTAACAATAATAACTATAATTACTGTAATTAAAATTAAGATTTCTGTCATTAAAGTGTTATATTCACATGAGAAAAACATTTAATATCCTAAGAAAATCAATTAAACGTATTAGCAAGAGTTATACTCGTACATTATGCCTTATTGACAAGTAAAAATAAAGCGAAAATAATAACAATAATGATAAAAACTACTACAAAAAAATATTTGCATTCAAAAAACAGAAAAATAAATGTACAAAAGTAAAAAAATTAAAATAAACAAAAATTGGTACAAGGTTATCATGCAAAGTCAGTTAAAATAATTGTTGAAAAGCGCATAATGAGAGCTAAACGCATAATTTTAATTAAATAAAAAAAAAGGTACAAAATATTATTTTTATTTGTTATAAACACGTAAAAACCGATTAAACAGGTAAAACTTCACTGTACGGTAAGGTAAAACTGAAAAAATACTTAACAGTACCATCGCTTAACAATTCTTAAAACAAACTAACTGAATAAACAATTTATTACACCATCAAGACTTTACAATTAAATCGATACACCAGACAAACTAATTAATAACAATAAATAGCCAGCAGTCAGCCAGCCAGCCAATAAATATAAATTTTTAAAAACACAAAAAAAAAAAAAAACAGCAAACATCCAAGGTAGAAAATTTTTTTTTTCTTGCAAATTAATTATTCATTAAATTTGCATTTGCAAAAAACGTAAAAATAAATTGCTAACGCATCAAAAAACAATAATAATAATAAATTAATTATCAACAACAAATTACTACCACTTTATACAAAAAAAAAAAATTTCACTTTTAATCACAAATTTCGTATATTTAACGACAATAATATTAATTATTTCTCATATATATATATTTTATAGCAAATAATATGCTGATCACAACACAAACTTTTTTACTTTAAATAATTATTATTATCATTTCTAATTGGCAAATATAATTGCAAAAAAATAAAAATTAATGACGTCAATTGTATAATAACAATAATTTAATTAATATTTACGAAACATAATTTTAAATTTTTTCTTTTTTACATAAATAAACAAAGCAAAGCAAAAAAAAAAATCATTTAATGTTTAATACTAATGAGAAGAAGAAAAATAATGAAAAAAACGATTTAATTAACTAAAGTTACAAAACACAAAGTATGTGGAAAGTCAAAGCACAAAATCATAATCATCAGAAACACGACAATCTTCTATACAAAAACAAAGCACTTGAGAGAGAACGCTTAAAGCTTTTGAAAAACTACAAAAAAAAACAAATCAATAATAGAATAGAGAAAAATAATTTATACACAAAAAAAGCACACAATAATAGTAATAAAAAATAATTTTAACAAGTAATTTGTTTTTAGAAAAAAAAAAGCTCTTCATCACTAAACACAAAACTGAATAATGATTGTTACTTTTCGATTTAAACATAAACTGAGCACAGTAACAACTTCAATGTCGATTTCACATACAAAAAACATAATTAAGTTGCAAAAAAAAAATAAGAAAAAAATCCAAGAAAAATAAAAAAAAACATCCATAAATACCACAAAATATCAACAAACAATAATAAGCACAAAAAACCCACAATAATTTAAAAAATCAATTTTATTTTATTTTATTTTAGTTTTTTCTTCTCTCCATAGTTTAATAAAAATAAAACTGAAAAAACACACAGTAAAAAAGCAACAGAACAACCGCAATAAAGCAGTGGCAATAGACCAAAAACGAAGTAACAAAACAGTAAAAATAATAACATTTTGTTAAAAAAAAAAAGTGAAACTCTTTTTTCAAAAATAAAAATTAATAAATAAATATTTCTGTGTGCTTTAAAAAAGCTACGATAAAAAAATAATAATAATCGAAAAAAAAACACATATAAGCTACAAGTGACGACGGCCACGATAACGTTAACGTTGACGGCGGCAAACAACAATCTTCTCACAAGTACAAAAAAAAAAATAAATTAATAAATTTACGTAAAAACAAAAAGAAAAAATTTAAAGCACATACACACAGGCAGACCATACAATATACCAAAAATAAAATTCAGTTCAAAGCTTTAAAACACAAAAATTTCAATGTAATAACGGCGGTGCAAAGTGAAAACATTATATTTAAAAGCACTAAAAATGTCGCGGTCATTCCACATACACTGTATCCACTAATAAAAATTAATTAATTCATAAGAAGAAGAAGAAAATCACAGCTTAAAGCTCGTTGAATATATATATATATATAAAAAAAAACTTTTATTTAACAAAACGTAGAAAAATCCCTTAGGTTTTCCCTGTTTCGCAACACTCGAGCAAACAAAGTAGAAAAAAAGCTTTAAATTATTTTTAAAAAAATCCATTGTACAAACAGGTGTTTTATTTCACAAAAAATAAGTCAATAAATAAATATTTTTGTTTTAAATAAAAAATTTCACTTTCTTCACACAATAAACCAACTGAGCGCACACAACACAACAAGTAAAAATAGTTTTATTTCTTTTTTTTTTTATTTTCTAATTAAATAAGGTAAACAAATTAATAAGCAAATAACCGTATGGATACCACGACGTCTATCTTGACACTGATTTTAATTTTTATAAAAATTTTTATTTGAAAAAAAAATATTAAAACATTTCTTATATGCTGTGTATTGTGTGATTTCTTCCTCCTTTCTTTTCTTTTTTTTTTTGTATTAATTTATAGGTATTTAATAGTAAAAATAATATAAATTTGTTACAGAGTTGCGTTAATGGGATTGAGAAGGAAGTGGTGGTATTTGTTTCTTTTTTTTGTTAATTTAATAAAATCAAACCATCACGACGTTTGTAGTGGTCGTATAGCTATGCAAAAAAAAAAAAAAACAATAATAATGTGTGTCTTTTCTCGTAATTTATAAATAAATACATGACTCTTGGAATAATTATTTTTTAATAAAATGCAAGCTTTTCACTTGTATTATTATGATTGCGGCAATAGAGTACAAAAAAAACCTATACAACAGTAAAATAATAAAAATAAATAAAAACTCTCTAAAATGTATACCACTGTGTCAATAGTGGTATAAATACCGCAAAAAAAAAAAATAAACAACAAACATTACTCAACTCTCACAAAGTTTACATAATGATTATATGCATAAAAGCTTAATACAATCACCTTATTATCACCAGGTAAAAAAACAATAATAACAGTGCAATACACAACACGCTGATAAAAAAAGTTATGTCATGTGTCTCACGTATTTTCTGACCAATACACTTTGCCAATAAAATAATAATAATAAATTCAATTCACGTTTTTTTTTTCAATTTATTTTCTCCTTTGATTTGTGCTTTTAATTTTGTTTTTTTTTAACCTGTTCAGGTAATAATTAAATAAATAAAATAAAAAAACTACAAATATTTTTTTATAATTTATACGTTTTCTTGTTTTAAACGTAAAAGAGAGTGATATTCAAATCAAATAAAAAAATTCCGCATATTTAATCATTTGTTTACAAATTCTTATCGAATAATAGATAGATAGATAAATAAATAGATAGATAGATAAAAATATGTGTACAGTGTGAGTACGTTGCGACTGTATTGTTCACGTTTTTTTGTTAATTATTTCTTCAGTATTGCAAAAATCAAGCATAATAATTAATATTTTCGGAAACTAATTAAACAGAACAGCAAAAAAATTCTATTTTTATTATTAATTTCAATAATTTGTAATTCAAATAACCTTTAAAAATAAAATTAAGCATGCTTGCCAGTCAGATATCCACCAGCCAGCCATCAGGTACATATTTAATTAGCCATTATTATTATTATTTTTTTCTTTAGTCTCTTTAAAACATATTAAAAAAGAATGAATCAATAAGGAAATTTTTTATAGTAATCAAGGTTTTTTCGCTCGCTGTAATTATTATTTTTTTTACAATTATTTGCGTAATACTTAGCTTTATAATTTAAAAAGCAAAAAATGTGAAACCAAATGGGAGAACACAAATGTGTGAATAAAAAAAAGTACAGACTGTTGTTGAAAAAAGCTTAATTTTAATAATAAATAATATATATATATAAATAGAATTTTAATTCAATCAACTGCAGAAACATCCAGTAAATCTTATTTAACGACGTCAATAAATTGCCAACAACAAATCAAACAGGTATTTAATTAGAAAATCAACAGAATTTAGAAAAAAAATCTACAATAGATGTACTTTAAAGTGTACACAGTGTCAAAAAAAAAAAGAAAAACAACAATGATGGCAAAATCTACGTAAATACTTTGCTAATAATTATTTCAAAATAAATTCAATAATCAGATATTTATTTATTGCTTATGGTACCCAAGTGGATACGTCATTTGATAAAAAATAATAAAAAAATGTTATTAAACATTATTATACAACAATACAGCGTTGTTTAAATAGATAAATGAATTAAAACATACAAATCGAATGTCACATATGTAGATTCCACCCAAAAAAAGAATAAAATAAATAAATTCGCAGATAATACCACCCCACCTAAAGTCCAATAGAAAACATTTCTTTTTCTTTTCCTTTCAATTAAAGTTTTCATTTAAATTCGTTTAAAGTATGAAAATTAATACGCCTTACCTTAATCGTCTTCGCTTTTCATTCAAATCATTTGAATACTTCATACCGTTTTCCATTGTTTGTGGAAAATTATCGGTAGCCTCAATTGTATCCTGTGTACTAAGATCATCGCCAACCTAATTTTCATAAACGAAATTTATTTATATTTTTTAATAAAGAAAATTTAATCAAATTTCTATATTCTTACCAAAAAACTAGGCCTTGTTGGCTCCTTAACTATAGTCGTCGTTGTGGCTGTTGTTGTTTGGCCTTCCATAGTTGTCATTAATTCTTTAACAACTTCTAAATTATTACTATAGCCACCACTTGAACAATTATTATTATTATTATTTATATTTTTATTAACACCACCTTCAATTGTTTTTATTAAACAATCAACACCACCACCGTCTTCACTTATTATAAATTTTTCATTTGAAAATGAAACACGTTTAATATCTTCTTTACCACCTTTGATTTTTACTAATTTACCACTTGGTTGATGATGGTTATTATTATGATGATTATGATGGTGATTATTATTATTATTATGATGCTGATACAAATATGTATTATGATTATTTTCTATTATAGATTCTGTGTTTAATGATGGCAGTGACAGTGATTGTGTCACTGATTGTGTTACTACTTCTGTCGCTAGTACTTCCTGTTGTTGTTCTGTTATTTTATCATCTAACAATGTTTTTTCTTCACAACTAGACACCTCAACAGCACCGACTGCAAGATAAAAAAAATATATATATATATTAAATATAAAAAAGTGCAAAAACCAATAATAATTTTTTAATTTGTTTGTGCAAAATTACACATAAAAATTACACGTACTGTTAAGATTTTTTTTTATTATTTTATTATCAAAATTACAATCGGATGTGATTTCTATTTTTTTATTAAAAAAATTATTTGCAATTTTTAATTTTCGTGCAATTAATGCTACAAATGTAATTACACAAAATAACATAAGATAAAACATTTGATTTAACTTTTAATTATGCAATTTTTTATTTGAGATTTCTAAAATTTTAAGA
The DNA here is from genome assembly GCA_963942525.1 of Ptychoptera contaminata. NCBI lineage: Eukaryota > Metazoa > Arthropoda > Insecta > Diptera > Ptychopteridae > Ptychoptera > Ptychoptera contaminata. The sequence goes on along the minus strand of OZ012638.1, from coordinate 34,267,447 downwards.
AGAAACTCTAGAGAAAAGTAAAAATTAAAAAAAAAAAACAGATTAATTAATGCAAAAAAAAAAATGACAACCAAACACAAAATAAATCACATTTCCTGCTGGTTCAACACATTTCAACACAAAAACTTATCACCATATCAAACAACAACTAGAAATTATTTTAAAATAAGAAAATTTCAATTAATTAAAATAATAAATTATTTTTTGCAAATCAAAGTGAACAAACAACAACAAGTCACCAAATACTTAATAAACACTTTTTTTTTTTATTTTTAGTATTAAACAGCTTATCGGTAAAACTTATTAGTAAAGAAAATATTAATAAAAAGACAGCAAAAATCACATACAAGGCATAATCACGCTTCTTTCTATATATATATATATATATATATTGATATAAATCTAATCAACAAGTATAAAGTTATAAATAAATAAATAAAAAAAAATTAAAACAATATATAAATCAGCCAAGGTCAAATAATTATGTTAATTTATTATTTTATTTTATTTTTTCTAATTTTAATATAAATACAGCGAAAAGTAATTCTAATCAAATCTTATGAATGATTAATAAAAATTTAATTAAATAAACGAATTTCAAATTAAAATATATGTATTTGCCATCGTTGTCGTCCATTATCACGATGACGATTCGATTTTATTTTCTTTTTAATTAAATAAATAAATAAATCAATAGTTAATATAGTTTCAAGTAAAAATCAAAAATAAGACTACAATTACTGCCCTATGTGTATAATTGTCAACCAATTATCAGCTTTTCCACCAAATACACGATAATATTGATAGGAAATTAATGAAAATAAAATTAAAAACAGCATGCAAATTTGTTTTTTTCATTTATGTATATATTTTTGCAACAATTTTACAGTAAAACCTCAATGAAAACAAAATAGCAGCAACAAACTAAGATCAATAGTTTTATTTTATACCCTTAGTGAAAGTTCTGCCAATATCTATCTACATTATTAGCACAATCACAGTGCTAAATAAATATAGAAATATGTAGATACCAGACGCGTTCACAAGTGTAAACACTCATTAAATATTTAATCCATAAAATCGTGGACTATTAAATTGCAATAATATAGTTAGAACAATAATTAAAAACTAATTAATGTGCAAAACAAAGTGCAAAATTACAACAAATAAGCCAAAAGAATACAAATTACTAGGAATAGAAAATAACAATGAAAAAATGGTACAAAGAGAGTAAAGGATAAGCAAATTGCCGGGTTCTAATCTCACTCTATTTGATCATACAATTTTCCAATCAAAAACTCTTAACTCACAACAGCACACAACTTTCTATCATCGCAAAAATCATTCATCATATTTCGCATAAGAAATAATTATTTAAAAATATTAATCAAATTTTATTGATAAACAAGATTATTATTATCACGTGCATAAATATTACTATTTTTTCTCAACAGAAAAATCAAAATTCATTAAATAAGAAAAAAACTAACAAATACAATGCAAAAAAAAATAAATTATTGGAAAAATGGGGAAATAAAATCATTAAAAAACCACACAACCACCACTTAAGTGCAATTAAATAATTCAAAAACCCAATTGGTTTAAATAAAATAAAAACCGGAAAAAACTCTAATAATTATAGACAAGCAAGCAGGAACTAATTGATTTGATTCACTAGCAAAAAAAAAAAAACCATCAAATCTCCACAAAAACACACAAAAAAAAATTGTTTGCAACCAAAACAACCACTTCTTACGACTAAACTTTTACAATTAAATTAAATTTTAAAGGAAAAAATAGAATTTTGTTTTTCTCATCTTTTGAATACAAAATACAAAAATAAAAACGAAAAAAAAACTGTGCAAATATTTTTGGTTAAATAAAAACTATGTCGAGAGTTTTTTTTCATTCAATTTCAATTAGTTTTATAACAATGAAACAAGAACAACAACAATAATAATAACAATAAACAAACTACAACACTTTACGTACTGTGCTTTTTTCTCCTATTTGAATTTCTTCTTCCACCACCGTTTCGGTTTTTTCCTTTTAAACAAAATAGTAATTTTAAATTTTCTTAATTATTATATAAAAAAAAAAAATATTAAAAATATATTATTCGCGTGCTAAAAATAAAATTATATTACGACGACAATCACACACTAAACAACAACCCGACAACGGCTAATTTTTCGAGACACTGATTTGTCTGTTTTAAAAAATTTATTTTTTAATAAATTAATTTACAAAAGAAGAAATATAATAATAAAAAAAAATATTTTTGGCGATAATAATTTCGTTAAAGATTAGAGACAAATTTGCTAAATAAAAGGCGCGTTTCATATTAACAAGTCTCGTTTGTTCACATATTTAGCTGTTGATAGTAGAAACGACGAGCAGCAAACAAATTCGTAAGGAAAAATTAAAAATTAACAACCAGAGGAATAACATTTTCCAAAAAAACGCAAACTTTCGTAGAAACTTCTTTACGAGCACAAATTTCTTAACATTAATCCTCAACAATCTCACAGTGAAAGGCCCAACAGAACAATACACAAAACTAACCACCATCAAACATAAATAAAAATATGAATTGAGACAAATTATTAATTTTTATTTAATTAATTAATAATTTTTTGTTGATAAAACTTAATTTTTTGGCAAACAACAAAAACTTATCACACCAAATATAAAAAAAATAAAACGACAGACAAAACACAATTAATCGCGAAAAATAGATTAAAGAAAATAAAACTCTTCACCTTGTTTGTTTCGTAATTTTTTTTTTAAATATTTTTATTCCAATTAAAACCAACCAAAACCGTCCGTGTAAACTAAATCTATTTTTTTTTTTGCAAACTATAACATAATTAAAATAAAATTACATCAAAAAAAGGCACATAAAACACCCAACAATAGTGTATACTGTCCGATAGAAACACTTTAACTCAATTCAACTCAACGAAAGTAATGACTGATTGGAAATTAAAAAAAAAAACCAACAAATCGTTTAAAAAAAGCAAAAAGAAAACCAAATACAGTAAAAAAAAAATATATATTTATTTTTTTTTTTCTTTAATTATAAATTAAAATTAAACATACACACACGACGTTTAATTAAATAATTAATTGTATAAATTAATAGAATAAAAATAAATAACAAAAAGGTTATTAAACGGGTCACACAATAATTTTATAACATAGAAGTAGCAAAATCACTGATTAGAACAAACACAGAAATATATTTTATTGAAAATTAAGCATATTTTATTTGTTAATTTGTTGCATTTATTTTAATTAATTAAAAAGCAAAACTAAAACACTACCACCGTGGAAGCACGATCAATTTATAACAATTTTATTTTAATTAAAAAATACAACCAGGCAACAGGTATTATTACCTTTTAATTAAAAATCTAAAAATTTCTACACAATAAATTAACTACTCAAGAGTACATCAACAGTTGAAGAATAAATTTGACAGTTTTAACAACAAATTCATTTTAAAATAATAATAAAAAAAAATCCATCAAGTATACACAACACTACTTGTCCAGACAGACAAAACACAAAATAATTCAATTAATTTATCGCAAAAAAAAACTATTCGCAATAAAAAGGTTCAAGTACTAGTAATATACATACAATAATTTTATGGAAAAAAGCTCAATAAATAAATGCTATTGTTTAATAGAAATAATAATAAGAATAAGTTTGTATTTTTTTGTTTATTAAATTAAAGGTTAATTGTGTACAATTGAGTCACTTAAACCTGATTTATAATATAGAATAAGTCTTGTTTTCTTTTTGCAAGTATTTACTATTTGCGAATTCAGTTAAATCGAGGCAGTAAGACTTCAAGTTAATATTCCTGAGTGTTTTGAGTTCAATACTAGAAGCATTCAGAAATATATCTGCAGGATCTTTAAACTGATTTTCCTTTCTTTATTTGAATTATTGCTTTAAAAAAGTCGACAAAAGTTTATCCATTTGTATGCAGGGATACGAAAAAATGTTATTTTTCCACCAATAATCAAATTCGACAATAAAAGCGGATCTAAAGTATAATTCAGTAATCTTCGAAAATTGATTAAAAAAAAAACTATAAATCAGTAGCTTGTCAAGAGAGCTTTCAATAATACACGAAAAAAGAAAAATTTTGTTTTATCAAATCAATCACAATAATCAAACCAAAAATAAATAATATAAATAATTTTTCAACAGCAAAAAAAAAAAATATCCACTTAATTCGCGTAAATAATCAAACAATCACAACAATTTAATTATTTTTAATTACTTAAATCACTTAAGCACAATTTCTTATGCAAAAAATATATACTTTTATACAACAATAAAAGCAGAAAAAAGAAGACGAAGCTACAATAGGAAGGGGTTCATTAACTTTTCAAGTTACACAAAAAAGTTAAATAAAACATTTAAATAAGAAAAAAAAAAAGTCAAATAACAATAACAATACTAAATACACCGGAAACATCGTTAATATTATTACAATAACTTTACATGAAAAGTAAAGAATTAATTTTAATTAAATTACTAAAACTTCATTTAAATTTGATTTAAAAGAAAAAACGAATGATAAAACACTTGTGAATAATAAAAATATAAAAAATAAAGTAATAATACGATGCTGCTAAAAAATTTTACTCAGCTGATAACCGGAATGATTGGCAATATAAATTTAGCATATTTTAAAATGCTATAAATAAATCCTTGTAAGAGACAAAAAAAAATAATTAAATTAAAGATCAATGTCAAGTGCAAGTGGATAAAAAAAATTTTATTTACAAAACCATAAAAATAATAGACATTGGAGACAAGGCAACACACAATTGACACATATTTGGTGCGCCCCACCCACAAAAACGTACAACGATTATTATGTTAATATATCAATTGTTTTATTTTTATCTTGTTTACGCTTTACGATATTAAAATTATTTTATATATCAGCTGGTTATGAGCGAAATTTATACAACGAAAAATAATAAATAAACCGAGACACTCAGTTTGCACTGTTCTTGCTCAAATGTGATGTAATTTTAACTCGGTGTGATATTTTGCAAAAAAATAAAACTTCTAGATCTTTATCCCTATAAGCATTATTTTCTCCATTTTTCTTCATTTTATTAAATTAATTAATAAAGTAGTTAATCATTATTGTTGCGCTACGATTTATTGAATAATTTAATTAGTTATTTTTTTATGTTTATCAACAAGTATTTATAATCTTACCTTACTGGTTTCGAAACCCAACTATTTTACTATAGAAATTTTAATATTTCCCCATATATAATGCGTTTTTATAAGTAATGTAGTTTATACTGTGTCTGGAGAGTATATACATATTTACATAAATCACGTCTTATTGGGAATTCCCTATAAAAATAATGTTAATTTACCGCAAAGTGGTTTTCAAAAGAAAAATTATAAACTAAATCAAGTAAAAAAAAAACCAAGAAATTTATAAAAATACCATTGATTTTATTTTTTTTTAATTAAAATTTTTTAATTAATTACATTTTTATAATTATAAAAATAAAATAAAAGTGTTAATAAAATTATATATAAATTCCATTTAAAAGGAAAAATGTCAAATATAGATTTTTTTTATAAAAAAATTACCGTTAATAAATTAATTAATTCACAAAAAAAAAACAATTAAATTAATTAAGAATCTGATTTTTCAATAATTACTATAAAAATAAATAATAACAAACTACGCTACACCACTGTATGTATGTACGAATCATATCAACGATATGAATGGCGCGAGTAACCTCAGCCAATAGCAATGCAAGGTCAATAGTATATAATATACAAACATGTGCGTAGCAAAAAATTTATGACGAAACAACAGAAAAAAAAATAAATAAATATTTAATATTTATTTAATTTAATTTAATTAAATCACAGTAAAGCAACAATCAAAGCGAATAATAACAATAAACAAAACAAGAAATAAAAAAAGTCATCCGATTTACACACTTAGAACAGAAAATTTGCATATTGCACACTTTTAATCCCCGCAAATAACACACAATGCACTTATTTATGAGAGAAAATCAAATACAAATTCAAGCATTAATATATTTTTACCTTAATTAAACAAATTTATATAAATTAACTTAACTACGTCTTATAAATTAATAAATATACACTCTACTGTCACAACTGTCAAACACCACCAGCCATTTACACAATAAATTTAATTGAATAAAAAAAATTGCATAATTCTAATTAAAGCATTATAATTATTATAATAAACAAGTATGTTCCGGTAATTGCTGCTTTAAAATTTAATTCTCACTTGAGGTTATTTAACTTTTGATTTGTTTATTTATTTATTTTTCTCTCTTTAGTCGTTTTCCGTCGAGACTCGAGACATTCTAATTGCATTTTTTTTTTATTACCGGTAAATATCTAATCCGTTAATATTCCGTGTATTTAAATAAACAATAATCTCCTGTTTTATCTTTAACAAAAAATAAATTAATTAATTAATTAAATGTATCAACAACAAAAACCACAATCTTCGTATTATTTCATTCAAAAAAAAAAAAATAATAAAGGAATGAAAAAAAATCTGAAAACCGTGCCCATCATTAATATAACAGTAAAAACAACAATCGGAATTTCTTAATGGAGAGAAAAGATAAAAATTAAAATCAATTTAAATTAAATTAATAATACTTCGTAGCCGGAAAGGTATTTTTATTACGATTGTTTTTTGTGTCTATTTATCTTTACACCTGGATTAGAAGAAATAAAATAAATAAATATGACGTGTGACGATTAAATTACGTAAAAAAAATAAAATCAACGACATACAGCCACATTTATTATTTAAAAAAGAAACATTTATACAGGAAGAAAGGAAACAATGAGCGCAATAATAATAATAATAAAAAATGCAATAATTCGCACACATTGACAGAATGATGATGATAAAAAGCACGCAGAATCATAACAACGCAAATACATAACCTTAAACAAAACAATTTATTAATTTTTAATTAACAGGTTGGCCCAGAAAATAATAATTTATTAAATTGTCTATAAATAGAAAATAACTAATAAACAATTTTAAAATAAATTTTAATAAATAAATAAAATATATATATTTCACATACTTTTCTCCATTTCACTTTGAGAAAATAAAACTTATTTCTCTTTCAACAATAAAAAAACTATTAATTTTTTTCACCCTTATTCCTTCTGTTGCAATTTTTTTTATATTTTTAAATGTTTTTCTTGTTCTTTTTAATTCTCTTAATTACTCCAATTGGAATAATATTCGTAATATTGCCTGCAATACGCTGGCATTAATTTAACTAGAAAATTAAAAGGAAATAAAATTTGCTTAGGGTAAAAATGTGACGAGGAATCAATTGAGAATGAGCAGCAAGAGACAATTAATGCGAAAACAAGAAAAGGAATTAAATAGAAACCACTAATCACAATCAATACATTTTTCAATCGAAAACATTTTTTCTGTTGTTATTATTTAATCATAGTTTTTAATAGTATTTGTTTGATTAAACATTTTTCTTTTGTATTAAATTTTTCAAACACTTGATTAACTGCACATAATACAGGTGATTATTATTTGCACATGTTATTGCTGTTTTTTTTATTAATTTCTTCTTTTTTAATTATTTTAAATTAATTAATGAAAAAAACTTAAAAAAAAAACAAAACGTTTTTATTACACAACGACAACGACGGCGGGTACGGCTTTTTCAACTTGACATTTTATGACATGACATATGATGACACTTTATTTAGGGGTCATATTCCGGCTATTGCCATACGCCTGTTACATTAAAATATACGAGACATTTGGAAAATATACTAATAATTTTGAACTTGTATTCAGCGTTGATTTTTTGAACTATTGATTATTATTGAATATTCTTATTAAAAAAAGCAGAATAAATAATTTCATGAATATAATATGGACATCCTATTCAGGAACGCAAAATATAATAAAATATATAAATAAATAAAACTGAAACTTATCGTTTTAGAAAAGTTAGGATGGCAGCACTAAAAATCAGAAACGTTATCTTAGAACTGTCAACTTTGTTTTGTATCTGCTATCAGCGCTAAACTGAGTTTTTAATTAAAAATAATTTTTGGTGCATTTAAAATGTTTGATGTCCAGGAAATCAAAGCGGAGCACAAAGATGTTATTCACGATGTCGTATATGACTTTTATGGCCAAAGAATGGCAACATGTTCCAGTGATCAAACAGTAAAGGTAATTTTTAGGTTATGTTTACTTTTGGAAGCGAAAGTGAATTATTTTTTTTTATATTTGTATTGTTAAGGTTTGGGATCAAAATAAAAATGGTGATTGGATTGAATCTTCAGCGTGGAAGGCACATTCAGGATCAGTGTGGCGACTTACATGGGCTCATCCAGAATTCGGGCAGGTGCTTGGAACTTGTTCGTTTGACAGAACAGCCTCAGTTTGGGAAGAAACAGTTATTTCAAATGATAAAACATCTCCCACAGTTGAACCAATTCGACGATGGGTACGACGCACAAATCTTGTAGACTCCCGCACCAGTGTCACCGATGTTAAATTTGCACCAAAGGTACAAGGACTGCTTTTGGCCACTTGCTCAGCCGATGGAATTATTCGTATCTATGAGGCACCAGACATTATGAACTTATCACAGTGGACGCTACAACACGAAATCGCTTGTAAATTACCGCTCAGCTGTATATCTTGGAATCAGTCAATGTTTCGTTTGCATCCGCCAATGATTGCCGCTGGAAGTGATGAATCATCACAGACAACAGGAGGCAAAGTTTTTATTTTTGAATATAGTGAAAATGCAAGGCGATGGGCAAAAACTGAGACAATTCAATTTATAAACGAACCAGTGCACGACATCGCTTTTGCACCACATGTTGGTCGCAGCTATCATATTCTCTCTGTTGCGAGCAACGATGTTCACATTATCAATCTTAAACCAAACTTGTAGGTGATTTGAAATCAAATTGACGCTTATTAATGTGTGTACCTAACGCGATTTTATTTTTTTTATTAATTCCAGAGATCAATCAGGACCATCACGACTCGATATTCAATCGGCAGCAAAATTCAACGAACACAATTGCACTGTGTGGCGGGTTGCATGGAATATAACAGGAACAATGCTAGCCACCACTGGAGATGACGGTTACGTTCGCACATGGAAAAGTAATTTCATTTTAATTTATCTATAAAAGCAAAATTAATATATAATTTCTTTTATTATTTTAGTGAATTACAATCGAAATTGGAAATGCGCCGCTGTATTAAAGCCGGACGGACAAAATTCCATTGATTCAATACCAATAACACTGGGAGTAACGAATTTGCCAACGAAATATTATAAGCGAGGAACAATGAACACAAATCAAATAGTTTTACATTAAACACAAAATTTTTTATTTAATTTTAATAAAAATAAAATATGAAAAAATTAAATCAATTATATAAGTTAACTTAAATCGCCCTTTTGCTTCTACACTCCTTAATCCATAGCATCGTCTTCATGCTGATCTTTAAAATAGCCTTTCAACTCAGTCACATCAGTGTCTGATGGACCAACTTTTACATATTTGTACACGTGTATCATTGGAATATTATTTTGTAGTAAATTAATTTCTGTCGTATCATCTTGTATCATATCATCCATAGATAATTTCCGTTTACCATGTGAATAAGATGTCGGTGTTTGATTTTTAATATGCATTTCTTTAAGTAAAAGTTCTTTATCCCAATTATCGTCTTCACAGTTATATTCTGATGAATGCCTATCGAATGACTTATCGCTTTGGTAATCACTTAACGCATCATTAAAACTTTGGTCTTCATTGTTATCACCTGTTGTCCTATCAAAATAGGAGTACATTGAACATGGTGATTTTTCATTTGATCTTTTTCGATTTCTAAAACTATCACTATTATTATTATTATTATTATTATTATTATTATTATTATTATTATTATTATTATTATTATTATTATTATCACTGTTATTATGCATTTCAAAAAACGGATAAAAAAAAAAGAATTTTTTACAGTATTGAAAATGTGTGCAGGGTTTACACTACTGACTAAATTTACTAATAGGGAAATTTAATATCCCTATAGTATTTTCGTTAGGTCCACATTTTGAGAAATAGGACACGATATACCTATTAATTAGTCAAAAAATTAATCGCATTGTATGTAAAAAAAAGGATTAAGCCTTGTTTGCATAAAAATAACAATAAAAATCTAAGCCAAAACGATTAATATTAAATCGAATAAAAACCAATAATGTGAAATAATTAAATTGAATTTTTAGTTTATTTATTTATTTATTATTAAATTATGTGTAAATTGTGATTTTTATTAATTCTCTTGTGACTGATTTTCACCTGTCTTCTTTGGTAATTTTATTAATTTTTAATAGTTGCTCCAATTTGAATTTATTTGATTTTGCAAAATTATCTGATAATCCTTTTTGTGCAGTTTTACTTGGCATATTTATTGTGGTTGCGGCATTCGTTTGAGTGAGATTATGCTTCAACCGACTTGGCTGGTGTGGAGCTGACGATGGTGACGGAGGCTGCAGCTTAGGCAAGGGTATAAGCAAATTACTATAAATACGTTTTTTACTTAAATCATTATGCTTTAGGCGATTTGTTGTTGTTGAGGATATTGCACGGGCTGTTGACACTTTTGTTGCTAATGCAGGTGATGGTGTTGATGTCGTGGATTGTGCTGTCGTTGCAATGACCACGGTCCTTGCCGTTGTTGCTCCGCTTTCATTTGATCTTGTGGCCGCATATGATAACATTGATGGTTTCTGATTAATTAGACTATTGTTGTCATTTTTTCTGCTTTGCGGACGTAATAATAACGATGGAGTTCCGACTTTATTTAATGAGTTTTTCGCTATTGGTGTTGTTCGCGTTGTGCAAGCCTTCATACCTTTTTGCTCAATAATTGTTAATAATTTACTTTTTGCATTATTTAATACAGACGGATTGGTGTGTATGCGACTTGTTACTGTTGATGAGGTCGTTGAAGCATTACGATTTATGGTGTCCATAAAGGTTTTTTTCATTTCTTGCAATTGTTTTTGTTGATGCTGTTGTTTCTCGTCTTTATGGTCATCTTCCTGCTTCTGTTGGACAGGCTCCATATGTTGCCTTTGCTGATATTTTAATTCACATTTTGATGATGTTGCTTTTAAATTATTATTTGTTAGACTTTTATTCATCGGTGTTGTATTTGGCCGTTGCTTCACCTCGTATAAATTTTCATAATATTTTATATAACTCTTAAGATTTGATGTAAACGGACGGGCAGCATTATAATCGGATGTGTGCGTCTATTTTTATTTATTTATTTATTTTTTTGTTTACAAAAGAAATGATTAATTAATAAAAATTTATAATGTATAATAAATTACCTTTAAATTACTGTAATCGATTTTCTCAAATTTGCTGCTTGGTCGCACAACAAACAATGGCAGCTTACCAGTTTGATAAATAAATTTTTCAATATTATAAATTCCACCCAGTTGCCCATATGGATTATCGACAATTTCATTAAACACTTCCAATATCGATTTATTTATATATGAAGCAATTTTCACCATTTCCTTTGTCAATAAATAAATAAAAAGAAAAGAAAAAATAATGTAAATTCTTATAAAATGCAATTTTTTTACGTATTTTAGCACATTTTCAGATGTTTCAATAAAATTTATGTAAAATTTAATTTAAAATATATGTAAATCATTGACCCTTAGAACAGTAACAATCGACCACCACCCGTCTACCGCAATCGTAAAAAGGTTATTTTCGACACACAACACATGACTAACACACCAGCCCAAACTTTATTTTCACTTTAAATAATTTTCTAATTTCTATTTAATTATTTATAAAACTTTAATCCTCATGTGGTAAATCAATTGATATGATAAAAAAAAAGAAATATTTTTTTTTCAAACTTTCTTTCTTAACCAAAAAAACATGCCAAAAATCGTTCACAGAATTTTACTTTAATTAATATTTGGGCAAAATAACATTTTCTATGTGTACATTTGCCAGTAGAAATTATTATTAAAATTCATATTTAATGATTTTAAACATTTATAAATAAAATTGTTTATATTATTAAAATTTTGCATTTTAAATCATTAAATTTCGATTAATATTTAAAGGGGGGTGTATTGCTTAAAGAGAAATTTTATTGCAAATAAAAAATGTAATGAAAAAATTTGCAAATACAAAATGTATATCTTTAGGCGTATTAAATAATGAATTTAATTTATTTTGATTAATTTTTGGTTAAAAATTCATAGAAATCACGATTAATTGTGATTTATTAATTAAATTACATTGTTTTTTAGTTAAATAATATTTTTTCTCTTTTATAATTAGGTTGATTAAAATTAAATCTGACAAGAAATGAGCAGTAAATAAATATAGCAGAAGCAACATTAGCAACAGTAGCAATAACGTGATTACGTTTTACTTTTTTTTATCCAACAAAAATTATCATCACCATCAATAGAAGCGAACTAATATCAATAGCAGCATATATCGTGAGTACACACAACATTTATTTAATAATAAATAAAAACATAATTTCAAGTTGAATTACCTGCTTATGCCAATCATCATCAATCGATGGTAATTCATTTATATGACTACCGTATATCCATGCATGAGTTTGTAATTCTTGTATTGTTAATCTATCTTTTGAAATTGGATTTAACATCTTTGGTATTAAATTACGAAATACTTTGTATGCACGTAATTGAGATTTAAACATATAAGAGTGCAGCAAAACAATGCAAACCACACAGGCACACAAAACACATGAAAATAAATAAATATAATAATAAAGAAAAATTATAAAAAAAAAAAATGATTACAAAAGAAATGGAAATCTTTATAAAAATTAAACTAAAATTAATAATAATAATAAAAAAGTAAATATTGTATAAAGAATAAGAAATAAAGAAACGTCAAAGTGTTAACTAAATAAAAATGCAAATAGTATCCAGTTGCGGTCCAGGCATATGATAAAACTAAAAGTTTAAAGATACTAGAATAAAGATAAAAAACACCATAATTTTGGTAAAAAAATTCCCCAGTGACAAAGCATTTACTCAGGAAAATATTTAAGTAGCATAATAAAGAATCATATCCTACTTACACTGTGTACTAATTGTTAAATATCGATTATGTTTACTTGTGAGACCACGTTTCGTTTCCTCCATTAAAAATTTACGTTTCTCATAGTGCGTTGCTGTCGGCTTATAAACTGCTTGAAATGGTAATTTGCCAATAATCATGCCATAGAATATAATACCCCTAAATAATAAGGGAGTTTATTTACAAATTTTATTTTTATCGATAAAGGAAATTTAATTAATAAAACAAAAAACAAAAAAAAAAAATCACACACAAACTCCATATATCAACTTCGGGGCCGTACTTCCTTCCACTTATATATAGTTCAGGCGCTGCATATTCTGGTGAACCACAGTGTGTCTTAAGTAATTCTGTTTCCCTATAAACATTACTTAAGCCAAAATCTAAGTGAACGATTTTATTCGATTATTAACATGGTCAGAAATTATAGAAATTTTAAACTAAATTACCAACAATTTTAATTCTTTCCTTGGCCTGATCCAATAGGATATTCTCCATTTTTAAATCTCTGCAATGAAACACAATAAAAATTTATTTTATTATGTATTTAAATTTGTAAGAACGTACGACGCATTCATTCGTCTTCTCTTATTGATTAAAAAGTAAAACAATTAATAAAGTAAAAAGTTTCGTTAAGCAACCGAAACCAATAAAAACGCGGACAGAATACTTGTGCCAAGTAAATTATAATTAAATAAATAAATATTTTTATAAAAAAAAAAAACGAAATAAAACTTTATTTTATTTGGTTTTAATTACAATTCATATTACTGTACATTAGTTCAATGTTACACAAACTCCATTTACATTTAACCAAACCTTGGCATAACCATAATTTCAATAAAGAGTTTGTATTTTCGTTTTAATCGAAATAGAGAATAAATAAATTAATAAAATAAAATAAAAGCAACAGAAGCATCATCATCATCATCATCATCATCAACGTCGTCAACAAATCTATTAAAATAATTAATTTATTTATTATACATCTCGCCCAAACTCCGTGTCTCACACACAATAATTATTATAATAGTATTTTTATTCATTATTATTAAACCAATTAAACTTTTTCGTTAAACTTTTATTATTATTATTATTGTGCTATAATTTTCATTAAATGAATAAATAAACTTTTCCATTTAATTTTCATTCATTTGAATACGGTTAAAATAAATAAAAAAATTGAAAAAAGCTTTAGAAATATGCATTTAAACTGAACACAACACTGTGTATATGCTGCTGGCTGGTGGATTTTTGTTTGTTTGAATTCAACATCTGTACCATCTGTAGTCCTCACTTTTATAGCTTTGTAGGAACAAAATGGGAATTTCTTTTTTTACAAATGAAATGGATAGTTTTTGATGTTTTTTTTTTCTTTTTAAATCAACCAAACCAAACGAACAGCATAGTTTTAAGTAATTTAATAAAATACGAATGATGTTACAAATTCATTTAATTTATTTATTTCTCATGTGATGAGGCGACGGCGGTTCGCTTGCAGAGTAGAAAAGTTAATTAAAAAAAAATGAAGAAAATAAAAGGAAAGAATTTTAACCAAATGTTGCTAATGTTCACGCTGTTACTTACTGCTTTGCTACAAGAATAACTTCCATTCTTTTATAAAATAGTTAATATTTGTGTTTTTAAATCCCATAAAAACTTTAATAGTTTTCTTTAAAATAAAATCAGCCGTAAGGTGTACAAGCAAGTACGATGATATGTATTTAACTTTTCCGGTAAATCTCTAGTTGATTTTGTTCAATTTAAATAATTTTCTTGTATTTATATAGATAATTAAAAGAATATATTTCTTAGTTTTAATGATTAAAAAATTTATTTTTCTAAGCTCAGTTTTATCAAGATTTCAAAGAAGAAAGAATTTTACTTAAGAAAAACATAGAAATTCACTTTGTTTTATATATATTAAATTAAATTAAATTAATTTAAACTAAAACCAACTTTGCATACCAGAAAATAAAACTACAAAATCAATATTGAATGGATCGGCGGGGTTAAATTCTTCTACATTTTAAGTGAATCAAATACAAAGTGTTGTAATAAAATAAAATAATTTTAAAACTAGGCAAATGAAGAAATTTTAATAATCTAATCTAATATATATTAATTTTGTTTTTAATATTATTTTTTTTTTTTTTGTAATTGAAGAAAAGCACAAAAAGAAAATTAACAAGAAATATTATAATAAAATAATTGGATCGTCTGTCCACTGGGAATAATACAATTGTAATACAAGGAAAAGTGACAACATCATCAACTTATAATCCTCAAATTAAAATTCAATTTTATAATTTTGTGTGCGTATGTTTGTGTATGTGTCTTTTACATAGATCTTCTTCTAGATAAAATAATTAAAAAAAAATTCACTTAAGTAATAAACTCTTGAGAATAGTTAAGCAGCTTCATTCAATTAATGCTGTTAGATGAAATTTAAAACGTTTGTTGTTATCATTCATCGTCGTCGTTATTAATCAAAAATAAATTATTTAAATATATATGAGAAATATTCAGCAGAAACGTACCGATATTAAAATTGATTTCATTTAACAATAAAAAATAATAATAAAACGGAAAGAAAATATTTTTTTTTTTTGATTAATAATTGAAAATTGAGAAGCTTTTATGTAGTTTGAAAATCAGCAACAGAGGAATGAGATGGTTTCAAATTTATACTTTATTTGTTTTTATTCCTTCTCTAATATGTACAGGGATGTATTGCTTTTACTTAAAAACGAAGAAATAGTCTCAAGTAACACAGAGAGAAGAAATAAAAAAAAAGAAGTGAAATAATATTTTTCTTTAATAAATGTGTAAGCTCTATCGCTGCTGCTGGTGCTCCTGCTGTTGCTGATATTCTGTTCATGCTTTCGAAATTCCCTTGAGACAAATTCAATATTTTTTTTTTTTAATTTTCTTTATTATTTACTATACGATGTTGTAGAAAAGTTTTTTTCTTAACTTAATGAAATGTTACTTTACTTGTTGTTTACTTTGCTTAAATTTTTTTTTATATTATTATTATTATTTTTTGTCAAAGAACAAAGTTTATTATTACTTTGTTTGTTTGTTTGCTTGTTGTTTGTAGTAAAGTTAAGCTACACGAATTATTCGGACTCTTCCGGATAATAAAAATATTGTAAACAAAAACAATGTAAATAAATGGTAAAAGTAAACGAAGAAGAAGAATAAGTTTAAGTAAATTCATCAACTTACCTATGTACAACACCACGTTCATGTAAATGATGTACAGCTGATACAAGTTGTCTGGCCAATGGACGTGCTAAACTTTCTTCTAATCTACCATAACGATGTGATTTAACATACGTACATAAATCACCACCAGCACCCATTTCAGTAACAATATAATAATTTTTACCAGACTAGAAATAAAATAAAAAATATTTAATTAAATCCAAAAAAAAAAATAAATCATTTAAATAAATTACCGAAAAAATAACACAAAGTTATTTTCGTTTTTATTTTAAAAAAAATAAAAAATAAAAAATGTAATTAATTCACAATTTAGAAGTACATTAAAGTAAAGTAAATTTCTTTTTTACTTTATTTAGTTTTCTTAAAACGAAAAGAATTATTAAACGAAACGAAACGCAACATGGACTTTAGATTATTTTAATTAGTTACAGATTTTTTCATTACTCTTGTTATTTATATTTTACCAAAAATAGCGGCGAACAACACATATGGTCGGGTTTTTTGTTTAAAAAAAAAATTATTTTGTATTTTAACGCTATAAAGGACACACGAAAAAATATTATTTTTATATAAAAACAACAAGAATTAAAATTAATTACCCAAAATACTATTATTTATTTATTTATTTTTTGTGAAATTTTTTCTGTACAAAAATTGAACAACTGCAGTTTTGTTTGTTGAATAACAAACAGCTATACACTCTAATTAAATTAATTTATTAAGCAGCAATGCATATTGCAATAAATAAATTTTAATTTAAAAAAAAAATAATCCTTGAACCATCATCAAATTGTTTAAAAATAATAATCAAAAAAAAGAAAAAGAAAAAGTTTGGTCAAAAAACATAATCAATGTCTCTTATTTGTTTTAATTAATTATTTAATTTGAAAAATCTTAAAGAAATAAAAATTATAAAATTTGTTATTTGCCAGCATGTAGTAGAGCGTGTTATTTGTTGCATTTATTATTATTGGTGATGTTACTGCTGTTACTGCTGCTATTGCTGCTGTTATTTTTGTTACAATTACACCACATGTGGCATTGCAATTTTCATTTTTAATTTAATTTTATTAAATTTATTTATAATGATTTTTTTTTGTATAAAATCCCAAAATACTGCAACCAAAAAAAATATCGCATATTTGTTTGTTATTTTCCTTTCCAAAAAAAAAAAATATATTACTTTGCAAACAAAAAATGAATTAATTAAAATAAATCTACTGTGTTGTGTTTAATCATCATAACAAGGTGCATTTTAATACAGAAAAAAAGTAGAAAAATCTCCGGAAACAAGACCGTATGATGTGTTTTTTTTTATTTATTTTTGCTGAGATTCCCATTTGAACATATCAACAGGCTACTTACTTACTTAATCTCACCTCCTTTTGTAAAGCTAATAATATCCTAAATAGACAAAAATTGATCCCAAATGTTCAGTCATTGGAATGACCCCAATTACTAAGCTTAGAAATTTCCCTTAAGTTTACTAAAACTACATCAAAGAGATAAACAACGCATTAAAGTAAAAAATAAAAAAGTAAAAAAAATAGCTAAAATGTTACTCAAATGTAAAACCAAAAGTTTATCAAAAAGTTAAAAGTGGTGTAGAGTAGTAGTAGCCAGTCGAAAAAAAAACCTAAGCCCCTTTAGTAACAATTATTAAGCCACATAATGAACTTACTTTAATACAATCACACCCTGTGCATTTGCAAAAGACAAAAAAAAAATAATAAAATGTATATATTTGCAAAGTCCTTTAAGGCATGACATTTAACTTCTTAAGAAAAAAAAGGCATGAAAACATTTTTTTCCTCGTCATATGGGGATAACAACTCTGCTTTAAAGAATTAAAAACACAAAACAAACGTCAACAACGACAACATGCGAATTTTTCTTATAAATTTCCACTTGACAATTGTGATTTTTTATAATTTTTTTTTTAGGCAGAAAAATCAGGTCGTTAGCCTCACAAATATTATGTTTTATAAAAAAAAATAATTTATGGATTATGTTACGGAAGACTAACTGATACTGACATGACTCGATCTACTTTTAGAAGCACAAACAAAGTGCTAGAAATATTCTTTATGTGCGATCATCGACAAAAATAAAGTTTAAATCCTTTTTAAGAAAATAACACGTCATTTCAAAGCTATTATCGGCCGTCAGGATACCATACAAAACATTCATTTGATTAGAGAGTATTAAATTGTGCAACAAAGTAATATTATTAAAGTATCATAATCGTGAAATATTCAACTGCCTTTGGAGTGAAAACAGCAAACATATTAACTTTATTGATCCCAAAACGTAAATAAAATTTTCTCTAGACAAACGCCTAAACAATTCTTATTTTATTTTTGTATTCACTCCTCCTTTTAAGGATTTTTTACATTTATATTATTTTTATTTTCATTTTTATTAGCCATTAATACCACCCAACGGGTACAGATGAAAACGACAACAATTCTTCGATACGTTCTATTACATTTCTGTTCTGTATATTTGGGTTTAGTTGCTGCTGTTTGCTATTTAGTTTTTCTTTTTTTTTAAACATTTTACATAAAACAATTCTCATAACCAAAAGGATCCTCTTTAAAAAAAATAAAAAAAAAAAACATTAATTTTTGCATTAAAATTCAATAAAAATAAATTTAATCCAAAAATTATTAATACAAAATTACCACCCATTCATTCGCTAGTCCACAAACTGTTTTGTTGATTTTTCTTAACAACTGATTGTGACTTTTTAAGCTAAATGATATTTCTTTCTTCTCTTATACATTTTATTTGTTTATAGAGAAAATTCTCATTACGTTTAAATTACTGAACGTCACATTAATATAGAAAGAAAATAGAAACCGAAAAAACATTTATTAATAGAAAATGGTTATATCGAAGTAAACAAACATGCAAAGAAAATACAAATAACAAGAAATGAGACACAAAACGTCCTGAATACTTAAAAGCAAATATATACAATTATCATCTCATTTTCTTAAGTTAAATTGTTAATGTTTAAGAATTAAATAGATAACAATAACAATAAAGAAAAATAACAGCAACAAGAGCACAACAAATAAAGTAAATAGTAGCAAAAAGTAGAAATAGCACTAGAAGCAGCAGCAGTAGCAGCAGCAAAACAATTACATTTTTTTTTAATGTTTCTTTAATTTTAAGAAGAAATTCACAAAAAATAATGATTATTTTGTAAATAAAATTCACAATTTAATTAATAGTTTTAAGTTTATATAGCGTTGTTGGTCTGTTTTACTTGTTTGTATTTATCTTCTAATTTATTCGATTTAATTAAGAATAATAATAATAATTAAAATTTATTTTGATTGTTTTTAATAAATTAGATCAAAATGCATGTGATTTAACTGGGTTAATTTAGTAGTACAGATATTTAAATAATTTATTTAAATAAGAAATAATTTTATATAAATCATGACTAGTTCTTAGTTATTAGCATTAAAAAGTTTATTTATAAATTTAACTTAGGATTTTAAGAAGTGCTTAGTATATCTAATCAATCATTTTGTCTTTTAATTTTTAAATACAAATAAATCAAAATTTAAATCAAAAAATCAGTATTTAAGTCCTGAAATTAACACAATGACCGACTGGAAATGAAAAAGGAATAAAATCCCTATTTTTTCTGCATTTTCATGCAATTCTAATCAAAACGTACATTATACATTCAATGAATTTTTTTTTTGTTACCAAAAAAAATACAATAAAATTAAGTAACCACCGACCGAACGACGATTTTTTTTTATAGCTTTTAAAGTTTGATCAAAATATTTCCTGAAATGAATATTATCCTTTTTTTATATATATAACATATATCCTTTTTATTCAACAAAAAATCCGGTGTCACATCATTTTATTACAAAAAAAAAAATGCCTTTTCATCATTTTGTGAATCCAATGGTCATCCACAAAAAAAAAAAAAAAATTAAATATTAAATCGAAGGCATCAATAGGCATTCAAACATTTGGAGAATAAAAAAAAAAACCAACATATATCATTGGTATTGTCCATTATTAACAATAAAATAAAAATAAATATATACATTTAAAGCTTTAAACCCTTGAAAAAATAGACAACATTAAAAATTCTATTGTCAACCGTTCGTATAATCGTATCATTGCCTCTTATTTATCTAAAAATAAAATTGGAATATTTTAATGTTTATCCAAAGTAAATCACATTTAGTAGTTTTATATTTTGATAATGGATAATGATCAAAAATTTGTTATGCTTTCGTAGCATGTAACACAGTAAATGATACAGCACTAAATATACAGTCGCAATTTTACATAAATTACATTAATTTTGTATTTAAGAATAAGGGAGCATAATTATGCAATAAAAATTTACCGGTATTTAATTTTTTTTTTTTATTGTTTAAAGTGAAGAAAATAAAAATAAAAATACAGAGTATTTATTTTAATAGTTTTATTGTCCACCCTGTCCCTGCCACACTAATCAAACGATTTTTCTTTGCTACTGCAATAAGGGATTGTATAATAGAAATTCAATTCAAGAATATACGATATACGTTTTTATAGTTTTTTTGATCATAAAGATGAATTTTTCAAAAATGATAATGATAATGGCATTGGTAATGGCAATAAACGACAAGGACAAGGACGATTTATACAATGATGACAATTGTTTAATCAAGAGCGTTTATATGCAACAAAACTTTCTATCATTGTCAATCGTAAAAGTTTTTTTTTTTTAAAGTACTTATTTTTTTTATTATTACTATTTTATGTACGATTTTGTCCACAAGCAATGGACAACAACTAAATGCAATCAAAACTATGTATGTTTATGGTATACATATATGTATGTATTCTCGTAAATACGTAACTAAACATGCTGAGTATACAGGATGAAGACAACCGTTGTGTAGAGAGTTAAATGCATGATTTTATTGTTTTGTCTGTAGAAGAAATGTCGTTATAATATATTCATTGTTTAATTTTCATTAAATTATAATAATAAAACTTATCGTCCTTAAAATGTACATTTATGCATGGGATATATTAGGAAAAGACCTTTTCTGATCACAAATTTCTAGACAAAATAAAATTAAATATAATTTTAATAAAATAACCAAAAACTAAGGATACTTATGGTCAATCTGAGAAATACCAATAATTTTCCATCCTTAACCATAAAATTAAATTAACTTTGTTATGCGAGAGAATCTTTAATAAAACTTTTTTTTTTTAAGTAGTAAATTAGTCTGTGATCGAGAAATTATATGTAAAATTTGGTATCCTTTAAATAGTTTTCCATATCTAGTCTGGTAATATATCTTTAACAAAAAAAGTAAAGTAAAGAAAGCTAGCAGATTTATTTTCCTTTTTAAAAAAGAATAAAACTTTTTAAGGAGAATTGAATGGTAAAGTAATAAATAAATAAAATCTCTATTAAAATTGCATAAACTACAAATTAGAATAAGAAATTCTCACACCATCGTTGATGTGTAGAGCTTTTTATAGTAACCACAATGATTCTGTTGTTTTACATTTGTAATTCCATAAATAAAGCTCAAACCATAATAAAAATTTCTATTTAATTTTGTTAGTTCTGTTTATTAGCAGCATTTTATTAATATTAAAACATGCCATAAAGCAGTTTTATTTCTATTTAATTTTAAGCAAATAAGTATATACATATATTCCTACTCTAGATAATATTATAGAATTTTGTATTTGAGGAGTGTGCATACAATAACTATTCACTATTCACTATTCACTTAGTGCATTATAGCTTTTAATCATATAAAAGTATTTGCAAAAAAATACATGAAATTACAAAAATAGCATGTATTTAGACAATTCTTAAAATAAAATTTAAAACAAAGCACGAAAATGTGTCGTAAAGTAAGGTAGTTTAGTGCAAAATATTTAAAATAAATACAAAAATAACGTTTTATTATTTTAGGTTGTGTTTACAGGAAGGGAATTTTAAATGATGTCAAGTAGCTTGCCAATTGAGGTCTGAAATTAAAGAATACTATAAGTAATGTAGAGACTCAAAAATTAAATGAAAAGATTATTCTTTAGTGGTATAAAGCTATTTCAAATAATATAAATGAATCAAATAATAAGTTTATACAAAGAAAATCACCATTATCAACGTTATAGCGCGACTACTTAAAGCGACTCAAAATAACGTAAAATATAATCACCCCTAATCGAATAAGAAAATAAAATGTAGTAGCATAAAACCACTCATAAACAATAAATATAACAACGAATTAGATTCGCAAAAATAATAAATATAGGATTACATAACGGCAGGAATAAAAAATTTCTAAAAATGAAAATACACTTTGCTCACGCCATCTTGTCATTTTTTATTTTATTCTTAAGCTGATCGGTCGGTCACCACCCTTAAATAATAATAATAATAAAAAAATAGAAAAGAAAAGAATAATAATAAAATAAATAACGATAATTGTAATTTATATGTATTTTTATCTAGATACAAAAGTATGTCCATTTAAGGCCGTAACATAACGCAATGCTAGGCAGCTCTAAATTGCCTTCTCTTGATGAATAAAAAAAAATATATATTTAAATTAAACAATGAAGAATTTATAATCGGACGCACATTTTTTGCATTTACCTAACTTGACTGACACAAGAAGTAGTCGCCTCAGAGCTAAGGAAGTAACAATTCAAGTTAATAATAATAATAATGGGGTAATCATTATCATTCTTTTATTTGTCGTCATTGGGTTTTTGTTTTGTTTTTTCGCTGTCCTATGTAGTTGTACCCAGAAACATAATATTAAGGACACAAAATAAAAATAATAATAAAAAATATATTATAATAAAAATACATAAAAAAGCTTCTATTGCCCACTTCCTTCCGATTTTATTTTTTTATTTCTTTATTCATTCAATAAATTTTCTATTCACAAAACATTAGCAGCAGCACATTCCTATATATTTTTCAATCGTATCCTGTTTGTGTTTTTTTTTTTTTTGCTTGACTATTTATTAACAAGGCATTTTTTTTTTTGGTGTCCTTATAATATCCTTACACTTAATTTATATTAACAAAAAATGTGGAAAAAAAGTTTGCTTCAGCTACTACTACTTACTACCGCTGTTATTACTACGTTAACGACGTTACTGTTGAATATTAAAGCCAATTAAAAAATTTTTCAAGCGCAAATAAATAAAAAATAAAAAACGCTTGAAGAAAATTTTCTATCCCACATCGCACATTTGTCCATTACTTTATTGTTCCGCAGGGTATTTTTTCTTTTCTTTTCTTTTCTCGCTTCGTACAGCATACATACTTTTAACTTGAACACTTCAATGTCTTTTATGTTATTTCCATTTGTTCAAAAATAAAAAAAAAACATTCTATAGGGTGGTGGTAAATTGAAGGAAAATATAATGTAATGACGAACAAAAATAAATAATTGTGAAGGTGCCTCCACACTAAAATAGCATCACACCGTAAAGCAGACTGCTGACTGACTTTTTGTTCGAGAAAATTTATTTATTTTTTTTTTTTAAATGAAGGAAGAAATTTGTAAGAAACTTTTGTATGCAAAACATTATAAAAAAAAGGACATACATATATAAAAGAAACGAAAAACGATGTGAAAAGTACCCTTGTGGGTATATTTTTCACATTCTTAAAATGTTAAAGTTAAAGAAATCGAGAAAAACTTTAACGTAAAGTAAAAAAGACAGAGCATATAATTTCGTTTATATTATTTTTCACTTTTTACTGTATTTTAGTGACATTTACTTTCACAAAGTAAATAATAAAAGAAGAAATTAATATTTAGTTAGGACGACTGATTGGGGGTTCTTTTTTTCTTGCATTTATTTCTATTAGAAAAGATTTTGTATTTTTTTTTACAGCAAAACCAAGAATCACACAAGAGTAATTAATTGGTGAAAAATAAAATAACAAAAAATAAACGAAAAAAAAACTTTTCTTTGGTCGAAAGTACTAAATCAAAAAAAACTTTGCACATTTGCTTTTGATTTAAATATAATAAAATAGAAGTATTAAACGTGTATCGTGTAAATATAAATTTAAACGTTACTAATGAATAAAAGACAGAATTCCAATGGCTTAATTAATTGGATTTTCCCTTTACTAAGTAATTTATTTCTCTCATTATCATTGTACCATAGAAGGTGTATGCGATTACGTATGTTTGCCAACCAGTCTTTACTTGACATTACTTGACTCATATAATGACATTTCCCATTCCGTTTAAATAAATATAAATAAACCCGAAAAAAAGGATAAAAGAATAGAAAGGAAAAAAAAACTTGATAAAATTTCTATACTTCTTTTTGCTGTTTTATTTTTTTTTTTTTTTGGCAGCAATTAGTAACGTATGTGATGCATATAATTCGACCAGGGTACTACAGCAGGATGTCTAGTTATTTCCATTATTATTATAATTATTAAAAGGCTATTTCTTAAGCATAACTATCGTAGGGTTGTCCACCAGTTATCTTCTGAATTAAACATTTCAAAGAAATTTTAAAAAATTGAAATGTGTGAAGATTATCGTCATCGTTGTCGTTTAATTGCCTTAAGTTTTTCCCTTCGATTTTTTAGAAAATAAATTAATTCATAATTTTATTCAATTTAGTATAAAATCAACAACTTCAAAAAGGGAAGTTTTATTTTTCTCTCTTACTATTGCGATGGTAATCGTTAAGTGTTTATGTTTAATTTCATCTTTGGTACAGCACAATGTTTTCCTATTAACACATATGTACGACGCTTGTTTGATGATAGTTTTTAATTTAGATAAACATATTACCTCCGTTTTCCTTATTTAGGTTTTTTGAAGCCTTTCTTTTGAATAAAACAAAACAAAAAAAAACCCTAGTTGATTGTTTTAATCCTTTTATGTGCTGTCGTCGCTGCTGTTATCAACATGAAATTTATGAACAAAGTTTACTCTTTACTCTATTTTTAATGTTATTAAACTATAAAGCGGTGTTTAGGCATAATCATTATAATAATAATAATAATATTATTATTATACACACGAATATTCGCTAAGCATAAACTTAAAATAGTGTTTTGTAAAATAAAGACAGTTGGTGGTGCCCTTAGATATTGAAAATTTTGTATTGCATTTTGTAATAATTATTAAAGGGAAAAAATTGTTTGTTAAACTAAATCACACATTACATAGTTAAAGTAAAAGCAAAGTAATTTGACCTAAATATCAACAGAGAATGTATAATATTTTTACAACATTACCAAATAATAATAATAATAATAATAATGAAAAAAATAAAATGCCAAAGTCAAAAGAATCTTTATTTAGGGCAACCTTGTTATTTCTATGTACATACATATGTAATTCTTGTTGTTGAACAACAAAAATAAATAAAAAGAAAAATTGCAATCAAAAAAAAATAATAGTAGAAATAAATAAACCCCCAACAGTGGTGTATAATTATTAATGATATTTAAGGGAATTTAGGGATTTTATTATTTTGTAAATTTTTGTTTTATTTTTCTTTTCGTATTATAATTACCACAAACAACATCGGACGACTAATAAACCTATAATATTTACTTTATAAGAATTTATATTATTTTTTTAAAAAAAGAAAATAATAATAATAACAACAATTCAAATGAAAATAACATAACATAACTTAAGTTAAGTTAACTGAATGCTTAATGTATTGAAACGTAACGTAAATTAATGTTAGTTAACTAAACTCAACTAGAAAATATATTATTATTATTATTGTTATTATTATTATCAAGGATGTATTATATTGTTGACAATAATTGCACTTAGTTTTGCTATTGGATAAAATCCATTTAATAGTTAAACAAAGTAATTCAACTCTTCGTATACGTATATATTTTCTTATAATATTGTCAATGTTGAATATGTAAAAACAAGTAGAATAAAAAAAACATATATATATCAACCCAATACCCACCCACAAATACATATATTATAGTTTTACAATCTAATTCAAACCAATTTCTAACCAACAAACCATTATAATTCGTCTAGTAACCTTACGCTTTTATATACTATTTCTAGTCAAACTACTACTGCTGAACCAAACCATGTTTAATAATACCCAGATCATTTCATTTGCTTTTATATTTTATTTTTTCTTCTCATTTTCATCTTCACATTTTGGTTTTATTTAATAAAAACATGTACTACATCGTATGGTACAGTACAGAGTAAATGTATATACATATATGGATAAGAGTTTGTTGCTGCTTGCTGCTATATATATATATATATATATATATATATATATATTGTTATTTCAACATAAATTAAAAAGAAAAAAAAAACATTTCTTTCATTTTTGGTACACTTAACGTAATGTACGTAAGAATATGTATCGTCAATGTGTGGTTTTTGTGGTTTTAGTCAATGAAAGTTATAACATACATATGTGTAGATTACAGACAGCAAGCATAATAATAATAAAAATAAAAAAAAACGAATGACCATTACACATTGGATAATAAACAATCAACGTTTAATAATGTAAACGTTTATATGTAACAACATGGTCGTCTTAAAATCTAATTCAACTCTTCTTCTCTGCTAGCATATGCTATTTTTTTTTTTTTTTTGTATTTTCAATAAATAAATTCAAAAGCAAAAAAGCACACACAAATTTTATATTTTGCCTCTTTAAATATTTTACTTAGTTTTATATTTGTTCTTTTGGGTATGCATACGAATAATATAATTTAATCAACTCTATAGTTGGTCGTCCGTCCCATGTCAACCGTAGAGAATGTCCTCATTACTAGAATTTGAATTAAGATTTTTATTTTTGTTAAACATTCTTCTACAATAGCCTTTAGAGAAAAAAAAACATAATTAATTATTTAAATAAATAACTCAAGTAAAGTGAATTAAAAGCATAAATGTAATACTGAACAAAGTAGTTTAAATAAATGTAAAAAGCATAGAATAAATAAAGTGATTTGTATGCTCTGCTTGTGTCACATTATTCCATGTAATTCCAATGTAATCTTTTCATTTTATTTACCAAAAAAAAAAAAAAATTGAATACGTACCACCAGAATAAATAAATAAATCTAATTTATGATCACAAAAATCATTTCTTACATTATCAATCATCACGCAAAAACTTTTCAAAAGGCGGAAATATAAAATAATAATAATAATAAAAAAAGGATACAATATTACCATTGCGTACAATTTAATGTTTAAACTTTTAACAGCTTTTTTATATAAACGGAAAGTGTGTTAAAATAATAAATAAATAAATAAAAGCAGTAGAACTTTATTAAATAAATAAAGAAAAGAAAAAAATTTTGCAATAAAAATATGGAAAATAATAAATAAAAATAAAAGCGCACAAGTGATGAATATTTATTGGCGTAAAAATTGTCCACAAGCATCATATCGCGGACAGCGGATACAAGAATTATTATTATTATTTTTTATTATCTAACAGACAATATTCAATCATATTAAGTGTTCTAAGTACATGTAGACTAAATAAATAGAGAAAAATAATAATTCCACTTCACCCTGTTACCCAGAGAGCTTTTTTTTTTGATTATTTTCCTTGACCAGTTCTTAAGCGCAGCTTAAAGTATTTTCTCGAGTTATAATTTTCTTCTTCTTTAATTTTTTATTTTACTTTACTTTTTTTATTATTTAAGATGATTTTAAGCAGCTACTCACGTCCTGTTTTTTTTTTCTTCTTTTAAGCAGAAAAAAGAAATCGAAGTTAAACAGTAGCTGCTGACGACCTCAGTTTATCATCCATTCGATATGGATTTTATTTATTTTTATTACCACTTGTGATGCCATGACATTATTATTATTATTATTATTATTATTATTATTATCATCATTCAATGTATTACCACCAAAATAATCTCATAATATAAACTCATAAAAATAGTTTTTTATTTTATTCGGTTACCCAAACGCGATATGGTGACTAGTCCTCGCGTAAATACAACACACGACCGCTATATGCTTTATGACTTTTTTTTCTTCTCTTTTTGCTACCATTTTTATGTTTCAATTTTTATTGTCCTTTATTTTTTATTTTGGTATTTATTAATTTTTTATTATTACTTGTGTGCGGTTTCTTTAAGCTTAAGTGTATCAAAAGTTATCAAGTATTTAACATTATATGCTTTACTTATTTTTGCTGACTATAATAGTGCTTTGCCAATACATTAGTTTGATTATTCTCAATTATTACTTCGTTTTAAAATGTATTTTTATCAAAACAAAATTTATTTCAACGAATGTTTTTCAAATTTTTATTCTTTTTTTTTTTTTTAACAATAAAAAATAGATACGAGAAAATTTATTAGAAAAACCACTATCAAGGTTATTGGTTCAACTCAATTACGCTAAAATCATATTGTTGTTTAAATTACAATTTTACATGCATTGTACACAAGTAATACAATGCTGTTTCGTTTCTTTATTATACAGGAAGATATTAGTAAAAAGCTATAAACATCAATAACAAAAATAGTACACAATGCTAGTAGCACAGTCAAAACACAAGAAAATTAACAATGAAAAAACAAAAAAAAAATTAATAACCGTGTTAAAAGAATAATGTTTCTACATGACTAAGTAAAAAAATAAAATAAGAAAAAACACGCTTGGCTAGGACATATTGTCATTATTAACATGATAACAAACCATTTGATTGTAGTAAAATTAAGTAAATGAAACAAAAACAATATCTTTCAGAGTTAGCTAAAATCTAACTAAATATAAAATATACATTGTTTCCATGGTTTAATTTTTTGATTAGCATTTCGACTGATGCTTATACAAATAAAACAATTAATACACGCACGTGCCGCACGTAAATGATAAAATCCAATGATAATAATGCTGGTGGTGATTGGCAACGTTAACCATTAGTGACCATCAACATTGCAATTTAGTGCAGTCTTTATCCATAATTATAATCTGTTGTCAATTATTATTATTATTTTTATTCTAATGGGTGAGAGGGGTTGCTAGCTAGCTGGCTGGGCTGTGTCCTTTAATACACATGCACAAATATAAATTATAATAAAACTTTTATCAGTAACAAAAAATATATTAAAGTAACTACAAAAAGCGATTAAAGCATAAAAGTTGTTACACACACTGAATGTAAAACAGACATTAAACATTAGACATTAGACAATAATTTCTTCTTTAAATATTATTATCCTTCCTTTCCGCATGGATATATTTATATACTTTTTTTTTTTTGCTATATAATAATTATTTACGAATTTATTGTAGCGTAGAGATTACATCATTAGACCAGACAGAGTGTAACTAATAATAATAATAATAACGAAAAACAAAACTAAATGTAAAACTAGGGCGTACACTATGACCTTAGTTTTACTTTTGCTATAAATACAAATGAAAAAAAAAAAACTATATTTGCAAAGTGGAAATAATTTATGATTTAAAAATTTTTCAGTTAAATTACATAAAAATGCACTTTAGAGTATTAAAATTAAAACGACAAAAAAAAAAAAAAAGAAAGAGTAATGAAATTATCTTATAATTTGGTCACTGGTATTAACTTTGCAAAAATTATTATAATAAAAT
Source organism: Ptychoptera contaminata (assembly GCA_963942525.1). Classification (NCBI taxonomy): domain Eukaryota; kingdom Metazoa; phylum Arthropoda; class Insecta; order Diptera; family Ptychopteridae; genus Ptychoptera; species Ptychoptera contaminata. Next base: position 34,237,334 of record OZ012638.1, on the reverse strand, counting down.
TGCGATTAAGTGCATCGTTTTCGCAAACTTTTTTTGCAAAGGGAAAAAAACAGAGTTTATTCTGCGTGGTAATATTAAAATGTTAGATAAGATGTTAGTATACCTATTTTTTTTTGTAGGAAATTACAAGGATTATTCCATGGTTTGTAAAAAAATAACAAAAATAAATTCCTGCACAATGTATGTATGTAAAAAAAGCATAAAACTAAAAAAAATAAAAACAATAACTTAAAAGGCAACAAGTAAAGGTAGCAACTTTTCAAATAAAATAAAGTATAAAGCAATTGTGTACAAAAAGAAAAGAAAAAAGTGGGCAATAAGGATTCATTTTCCTTCATTACAAACATAAATATATTTATCAAAACATCCACAAAGCCAAGTAGAAAATAAAAATGACATCAGGAAAAAAAGAATATCAGAAGCGACAGCACAACATAACAAAGTAATAATAATAATAATAGAAAAATAAAACAATACTAAAAAAAAGGACAATTGAAATGAATTGTATTATTGAGTTTAATGTTAAGGAAGATAATTGTTTGTGACATTTTATAACGACGATAAGCGTAGTTTCTGTATTTTTATTTTTATTATTATTCTTATTCTTCCTCCTCTATTTATACATTTATTTTTATATGCGTCTATTAACTTTATAATATGTTATGTTTGTACTTATATTTCTTCTATTAAATGTTTCAAGTCTTTAATTTATTTATGTATGGATGAGTTTGTGCTTTTTTTTGTTTTATGATTATTCCTATAAGGAAGAGCTTTACTTATGCCTCGATTTACGTACATAATATTTTTTGATGAAAAACTCTTGTTGCACAGGTATTTAACTGACTCGATTGATAATGTACTGAAAATTATTTTTTATAAACTGAAGAAAAATGTTTAAAATGTGTTTCTTACTGCATCTTTACACGCAACATCACAAATGTGTTTATCGCGTTATATTTGACAATAAAATTTGAAACCTTTTAGTAAAAGTGCGATGTAAATCAACGCATAGTTGTGCTTGCATTTATAGAAATAAATTAAATAAAAAATAAACATGAATTGCAACATAAAAGTATAAAGTCGTATCGTAATAATAAAAATAATAATGTTAATAATAGCGTAATAGGTAGAGTAATAAAAGGACAAATGATTGTACGGAATAAAAAAACAGTAATACCTTTAGAAATAATTCAATAAAATAAAAAAAAGAAGAATATTACCTCAATTGTTTCAAATAAATAAATAATGCCAGGATGTGATAATTTTGATAGGATCATTGTTTCACGTTTAAGATTTTTCTTCACATATAAATCAGTTATATTTGCTAAATTAATTATTTTAACAGCTACCTGCGGTTAAATAAAAATGAAAAATAAAATAAATATTAATATTAAATTAATTAAACAAAAAAATATAATTAATATAGTTAATTTTATTGTCTGATATTATTACACAATTACAATGTTTAAATGTTAAAAATATATTGCAATAATGACAAATAATATAAATAAATAAAAAAAAACGTTATTCCGTTGATTTCAGTGAAATATTCCTGACCATACAATAATATAGACAGGATTTAATTAAACATTGTTATTACTTTAATTATAATTATTATTTAATTAAGCAATTAATTTATTTTTAATTGTTATTACAATTATTATATACATTTATATAAATAATAATTACATTAATTAAATAGTTAAAATAAATAAAAAAACACATGAAAAACCATTTAAAAATAGCAATAAATGCAAAATTTATAACTATATTTGCATTAAAAAATTGCAAATATGTATCATTCGTCTACCTTTATTAACAAAAATAAAATAAAATACAAATAGCTGGGTTTAGATTTAATCAAGTGGTTAATATAAAAAATAAATATTATAATGATACTATGTGTGATGGGTATTCGATGATGTTGTACAACCAAAAGTGTAATTTATATTAAAACGAGAATAAATAATAATGGGAAAAGGATAATAATAATAATAATAAAGAAAATTCAAAATAAAACATCTCATGTCGTTGTTATATCGAAAAAAAAGCAGAAGTAAAATCCAAGTGTGTATAAACCACGATGATGATGACGACGTCGTACATTTTATTTTACCACCCGTTGTGTGTATTGTGTCTGTTAGATACTCGCCGGTTTATTTTTTTTTTACTCCTTTTTATATTTAGTTCAATAGACAGAGTACATCTAAGTTCATTGATGGAAAAACTCAGCAAAATACACAAAATAAAATAAATAAATATAAAAAAATATGATAAATAATAATCAGACGACGACGACGATGATGATTTTGCTTCAATTTATTTATTTTTTTATTTTTTGATACATTTTAACTGTGTTGATGTTAATGCTGCATGAGTAGCTGCTAGGAGATTAGGGTGGTTTTTTTTAAAAAGTTTATATATTTGTAGCATGATTATTAATGAATGTATGGTGCGCTATTGATATGACAAAATAATAAAAACAACGACAATGTTGGTGATGATGGTAATCATTATAGTAAACAACATTGTAACAAATATAAAAAAAGTAAAATTTTATTTAAAAACATAGCCCCAGACACAAATCCATTATATTGTCTAGTGTATGGTGGCTGCTGTTGTTGTTGGTTATCCTTCACCACTACCATTCACGTTGTCAGGGATTTATTACTTATTTGCAATAATATATAGTGTATTTATTTGCAAGTAAATCAAAATTTGATTAAAATATATATGGTGGTGGTGCATATCCACCACACAACACACATATGTATTTCTCTTATATTTTTAAATCAAAAAATCAATCAGTTAAAAATTCAGAATTTCCCACGTTTCTAAGTGTTTATTAAATAAATGATTTTTAAAAAAAAATATAAAAGAAAATTATCATGAGTATTTTTTCTTTTTAAAATAACGGTGCAACAGAGTTCAATAATAACAGCAAACATTATTAACTCTATTAGCAGCATTAAACAACAACATTTAATGTAATAATAATAATAAATAACAATTAATTAGCAAGAGGAAAGGAATAAATAAATAAATAAAAAAAATAAATATACAACAATGACAAGTTCAAGAACTTTAATAGAATTATAGAAAATAAAAAAACACCATTAACGTTTGAATAATAAAAATACTTTGTTGATTATTCATCATCAACAGTAAATAAATCAACAAAAAGTAAAAAAAAGAAAGAAAAATAGCAAAAAAACTGTTTCCAGTTAACAATATCTCATTGCACAATATTTTACTACCTAGTTGTTTATTCATTTGTGTAATTAAATTTAAAAAAAAAGGAAAGAGTTATAACTTTATTAATTAAAAATAAAAACAGAATTTCTTGCATCAGTTCAACTTGGGAAGTAATAACGTTGCTGGTATCGTGTTTACATAAATAATGTTCAATGGTGGTTATTAGTTAAAGGAATTACATATATTGACCTGTTAAAAATACTTTTAAATAAAATAAAATAAATATTCAAATCAAATAACACTTTATGTTTAGAAAATTTAACCAACAATGACTGGTAATAATTTGCCAATTTTTCTCTACATTTTTATAATTTTTATTCAAACATTAATACCTAATAATGACGACACTAAACATAAATGTACATGTCAGTGTTGTAAATTTATTTTTGTACTTAATTATTTATATTTTTAAACACGAATTAATTATTATTTAAAAAGCCACAAACAAACAAACAAGAAAATGTTAAATTCAATTAAAAACAGGAAAATGTAAATAAGTGTACAGAGATAGAATTGTAAAAAAAAACAGCAGAATTAACAATAAATAAATGAAAAAGAAGAATAATAATAAAAAAAAACAACATTTAATTATTATTATTATAATTACGGTGGTTTAAATTTTAATTAATTAAATGAATTTACAAAATAATCGATTTCCTTTAGTTTAAATATTAAATTAAATATAAAACAGACAACAAACCAGAACCATTGATGTTACAAAAAGATAATAATTATCGGTATTATTTACATCTAATTAAAAAGATCTATTTTAAAATATTTAATTAATGCAGATATTATTGTGATACGTTATAATATGTTATACGGTAAAAAAAATAAAAAAACAACTACTATATACAACAATATGGTCAATAACTCTGTTAAAACACACAATTATTTTCCAGAAAAATTTTACAATTTTTGCTAGGGTTGACAGATACACTGCAATGCTGTGATATTAATAATAAAAATAAATAATATTTAAGACTTTGTAATTAATTGTTGCTTATAATACTAATCATATCAATGACATTATAAAAGGGACTAACTATTTTGTCACACAAAAAACAATACCAATAACACAACGATTAGAAATATTAAACAAGAAATTAATCGTGTTATAATTCAGAGAAATAAATAACATTTCCATCTGAATGGTGACTACTTTTATACAGATACAGAATTTGTCCGATAAAATTTTACCATTAAAATCTTAATTACATATATTTTGTATTTCATTGTTATTTATTATTATTATTATTATTATTATTATTATTATTATTAGTATTACAATACAATAAAAGTGGATTAAAAGGCACAGACAACAGCACAAAAAAAAACAAGCAAATAAAAATTTATTCTACTTTGCTTCTGTGTTATTGACGCTTTATTTGCACAAAATAACAAATCTCACAAGGTAAAATAATAAAAAAATTACAAAACAGAATTTAAATGAACATAATTAAAAATTGCAATGTAATGTAAAATGATAATGATTATTATTATTATTATTATTGCTACTATAACGATCAGAAATGTATTTACTTTTGATTGTAATTGATATGAAAAATAAGCAAATAATAATTAAGTAGACAACACAAAAATAAAAATTAAACGAGATTAACAAAATTTATACGAGTATATACATATGAGGATGATGATGATGATGATTCTCTGGTTAATAACAATAAAAAACATTTTTTTTTTGTATTTTAATCTTTATAAAAGCAAAACAAGTATGTCAGAGTCAAGTACTAAAATAAATGTTTTATTTTATTTTTTTTTTGGTTTCTTTTAAATAAAATTTAATTACATAAATTAACAGTGGTGTAATCAGGCGGTGATAAGTGACTCTTCTCTATTTTTTTTATTAATGCACAAGTTTTTTTCAAATCAATAATTTTTTATCAAAATCAAAAAGAAAAAAATAATCAGCACTGTTGTATTTACATTTTGTTCCCTAGAGCAAACATAATAAATATTTACATTTATTTTAATTTCTATATAAATCCAGTTGACACAATTTAAATGTTAATGATTTTATCATGTTTTTAATTATTTTTATTTCAATTTTGTTAGTTTGTTGTAGTCATGTTTAAATATTTATTTAGTATTTTTCGTTAACATTTATCCATAATTTATGTATTTAATTATATATATATATATATATATATATATATATATAATATAATGTTGTAAAAGTTATGTAATTATTAAATCAGAGAGAGAGAAAAAAAACCGAATCAAAATTAAATAGAAAAATAAAAATATTTTGATTAAAATTCGATGAAATTGAACAATAAATAATAATGATGATTCTAGTGTATTCATCAGCAGGCACGCACAAATTTTATATTTTCGCGTACATCGTTATTAAAAAATACAAAAGACTTCAAAGTGTAGCGAATTTTTTAATTAAAATTATTACGTAAATATGACAAACGATGTATTTTATTATTAAATAATAAAAATACCCAGGATGGCTGGGGTACATGGTGGTACATGCTTTATTATTATTCTTATTATATATTTTACCTTTTGCAAATTATTATTATGATTATTATTATTCTTTGATATTATTCATGCACGCAACAATACAACACATAACGCAATTTATTTATGTAAATTTGTTTATTAATTTCTTTTATAAAGTTAAATTAGTAAATCAGGATTTTACTAGTGTTGTATAAATAAATAGTAACGCAATATTTATGTGGCTTAAACAGGAGACTTAATTGCAAAAAAAAATTTAACTGCAATTTTATCATATGTTTACTTTAACTTATATTACGTCAAGTTGTATTAAGTTATGTTCACAAACATTTACAGACATAATAATTTTGTGTTAGAAAATCAACAATAGCAAGAAAAATACAATATACGAGTTAGCACGCGAAATGCTCATATTGTAAATCAAATTATCATAAATTAGTAAATATAGTAAAAAAAAATATAAAAACACCTTATAAGCAGAACAATAGCCTTTATAAAATTACGTTCTATTGGTCATAATTATCACCTGTTAAGAAGCAGAACAAAACAATATAAATTCACAAAAATTATATACAGAAAAAAAAAACCCATCATCATCACCAAGTGATATCTCTTTAAACCATTAAAGGCACAAAGAGAAAAGAAAAATGATTATCCATCGTTCACGATTAGATAAACGACGTTAACAAAATAAAAAAAAAACCTTTTTATAGCTTTTTCTTTAGCTATATAATGCTGAAGCGAAAAATTACATACATTATGCATAAGAAATAAAAACATTTCGCGTAAATAATCGTTGTTTTTTCTTTTTTTATTATTATTATAATTTTACCTACAACGTATGTATGTAACCGTAAAGTAAAGTAACATCACAATATAACATAAAATTACATTACAATGTACTATATATAAGCGACAAACAATAATAACAAGAAAAAAAAATCCCATCCTAATGTCAACCAAAACCAAACAACTAGCGGTACAACGGTACGTCTATCATCAACGACTACACCACTTATCTACACACAAAACATATTAAAATATGCAAAAATCTATCTCGATTATAACAACCAAAAAAGCTCAAACTACAAACATCACACAACCTTTTATTTTTTACACCAAGCCAATCATAGTTACATCTTTCACGTGTCGTACGGTTTTAAATAAGGCAATAAGAAGAAAAATAAGTCACGAGTAAAAATATATGGAAAGCTATAGCCAAGTATCATAACAGCTTAAAGTGATGCAATGATCAGAATAAAATGATGAGATGGGTAAGAATAAAACAAAAAAAATCTGGCAAGTAAACCACCCACTATTTTTTGATGATAAAAGAAGAAAAATCTTCTATTTTTTTCCATTAAATTTATTTTTTACGTTACGTTACGCTATGTTCCTTATTTAAAACTAAATAAAAGATAAAATCCCCACAAAAATATAGGACTAGCGGAGGTATTAAAGTTAAAAGAAAAAGCTGTAAAACCAGAAAAAAGCACAACAGCAACAATAATCTATTTCCGTGAACTGGTGGATGAGGTGGTGTTGAGATGTAATTGAAGGTAATGGTGGTATGTTTACTCTTCTTATCACATCACTTGCAAGTATCTTGTTATATATACATATATTTATTTATTTTCCATTTTATATCCTCATTCAAATTTCTATTAAACATACAACATCACTTCAGGTGGAATATCAGCGTTTTAAAGAAGGAACCTCTTTTTGTGTCTTTATTGTCTTTTTTTATAGAGAAAAAAAAAAGACGAGCTTTAACTACAGTAAATTAAACGCAGCTTTTTTCCCATTTTGTGTGATGAATATTTTTTTAATAAAATTATAATATTAATAAAAAATACTCGTAACTGTGCGGGCTTTGTTGCAAGTGAAAGCTTTTTTCAATTTTATTCAATATAAAAATAAAATATGTATTTAACAAAACAAATGTGAAAAACCCAATGTAATTAGATTGAAATCAAGACTCAATAGAGATATTTTTTTTGTGATATAAAAGTTATAAAATTTACGTTATATAACTGATTACATTGCTATAGAAATTACTTAATAAGCACAGTGACATAACTAAGCCTTTATAAAACTTTATTCTTGATTAATTTTATTGTAAAGAAAAATAAAAGTAAAATTAATCAAAGGTAGAGGAAAATGTTTGCAAAGAACATAATCTTGTTGCATAATTTTACCCTTATAATATTTATATTCATTTTATTTTATTTACTGATATTAAAACACATTGAAAAGGGGTTAACAATAAACAAGAGGCCACATTTACATTACAATTCGAATAAAAGCAGTTTAATAGAAAAATAGGAGCGCATATTAAAGAATAAAGAAAAATAAGACGAAAACAACCAACGGCAGCATTAAACAAAAATGCATTCTGATTATTTAATGCGCAGTTTTAATTAAATAAAAATAAAAAAGAAAACGATAGAAAAGGCACAACAAAACACAAGGGATTTGCAAATAAATTTATTATTTATGTAAACAGATTTTTCTATTCATAATTTACCCCTTTTTTCTACCTTTTACTCATTTCTTTCTTTACACCTTTTCTTGCTGCATACACGTTGATATCGTATCTTATTGTTAAATGAAAAAAAAAAAACTCGCTACATACCATCATTATTATCGCGTATTTTACTTATTATTATTATTATTATTATTATTATTATTATTATTATAACAACAATTGTGTCACCGTAGATGTTTTGTATAAAAAGGGAAAACAGAATCAAAACCACTGACAAAACAATAACTGCAAGATTAAATTACGTTAAATCAAGATAAATCTAATCTTATGTCATCAATTCGTAAAGAATTTTGAGTTCTGCACAAATGCAATAAATATAACCGCTATTTGTAAACAATACACTGGCGGGTACATTTTAATGCATACAATGACTTAATTCATAATAATATTTAAATTTAAATTTCTTTTGAAAATGAAAATAATAAATATATAAAAACATAACGAAAACACTTATTGTAAACAATAACTTGATGCCGCCGCCGTTATTAATATTGTTTATAATAAGCAAAATATTAATAATGTAGAATTATTCACTCTGTGCTTTATTATAAGCGAATTTAATAGTAAAATAAAGAATTTCTATAAATTTAGTCTGCATTTTTAATAAAAGATAAATTATTCTTTATAAAAAGAATTTTTATAAATAGCAGCAACAGCAGCAGTGGTAGAAGTAGTAGTAGCAATAATGTCAGAAAAGTTTATTATTTTCTTTTCTATTTTATTTTTTTTTTGTTTTAATTTAACAACCAGAGTTTTATCTTCAACTATAATAATTATTAATATTCTTTAACATTCGATGCGTCCTTGTTGTGGACGTAGCAAGAGCAGCAGTACAATTACATAGAAATGCACAACAACACAACATTAAAATGTGCACAAAACAAAAAAGTAATAATTAAAATAAAATACCATCGTCTTGTCTTCAAAAAGGATGGAGAAAAAGGCAACAAAGAATTCAGTAAAAATTAAAAATATATATATATATATATTGTTGGCAAAAACTTTTCACATTTAACTTTCATCGCATATTTTCCCCTTGAAGAGCATTTTCTTTTTTATTTTTGTAGAACTTTTTTAGCTAATGAATTTTATTCATGTTTTTCCCCGTAGCATTGTTGGGAAATTTATTTTCACTTTATTAAAATATATTATTATTATTAATAATAATAATAATTATTATTATTATAATAATAATAATCATATTTAATTAAATAAATAAATTATTTCAAATACATATTTAGAGAAATTTAGTAACTTTTGATAATAATAATAATAACTTTTACACCTTTCATCATTCAAACCAACCAAGTAACCCATTTAACACAACATTTTAAATTACATATCCATTTAAAATTTAATTAGTATTCATGATGGTTTACTTGAATGCAAATTTTAAAACGTATTTTGCATAAGAAATCGCTAAACTTAACAGCAGCAGCAATGGAATAAATTTTTGTAATTATTTCTTTGCGGTTTTTAGGTAATAAAGTCAACAAAAAAGCGTCTTGTGTTATTGAAACGTTTATTCAGTGCCCCAAAAAACATGTCGCTGTATTTTAACGAGATTTTTTTTCTTTATTTTTCTTTTTGGAAAATTGTCTAGATAGTTTTCAAGTTTCTGTAACAATTTATTGATAGAAGCTGCTCTTGCTGGTTGTTATAAAATTATTATGAAAAAAAAAAAAATACCCTGACAATTCGTTGATATAAATCGATTTTTCGGTCTGTTTTAGTCGTATAAACCGAAATTCACACAATTCATGAAGAATAATTATTACAACATTAAAAGACTTTACTATCCTGCTGCTTACAAAAGGCTTCATTACATTAATTTATGTCACGTCACGTCAAATGGGATAAAAAATGTATCTTCGGTTCGTTGATTTCGTAAAGAAAACAGAAAAACACTCTTTTATATTATTTTGCTTATTTTAATTCAGTATGGTATAAGTCGACTTAAGTCTAAAACATTGCATACCAATTAACTTTCATCATTATTATTTATTTTGTAAACATTACAGAAAGAAAATTGTCCACTGGGGAGAAAAAACAGGCAAAAGGAATTACAATAAAAAAGTGAAAATAAGCAAAGAATCAATAAGTATCTGAGGGTAATAACACGCTTATTTAATTTCTAATTAATTACACTTTATATAAAAAATAAAATCGAATGAAAAGAGGAAAAATTAAAGGATCAAGAAAATACAAGCAAAAAAGGAACAATTTAAAGAATTTACGTCAACTGAACAGTGTTGTCCAAACTCGAAGGGTACACACAGCAGTTGGAACAGAAATTTTGTTTTCTTTTATCTTTTTTTTATTTATTTATTTAATTTTTTTTCATCTTTTTAACTTATTCTTGTTAATGAAACATTGGGGAAAGATTAATTTTTCTTTAACACAAGTTAAAAAAAATAATAATAAAAAAGGCGAAAAACACCTTATCACCCATAGAAATACAGTAAAAGGAACCAAAGCATATAAAAAAAAATTAAAATTCGTCTAAAAATATCGTAAAAAGATTTTTTTCTTAGTCGCTAAACTCATCGTTTATTCTCGCATCGTAAATATATTTATTTTTTTTTCTTAAAGAAATATTTTCTTTTCCACCATCATGGTAATTAAAAATCTTTTAAAGGTTTGTGCTTCTGCTGATATTTCTACTGCTTCTACTTTTATTAATTTATGTTTTTTTTTTTATGATTTTATTTTTATTTACATGATAAATTATGTAATGAATGATGAGAATTTTATGTTGATTTTTTATATTCTTTTCGTTCTTTTTGCAGGAACGTAGTGGAGGACTAAATACCTATATATATAAATGGATGGTGGGAACTTTTAATCAATATTCGCTGATGCTTGATTTGGAAATTATTTTTTTCCTTTTTACTATCATCATTTACATTTCGATAATCGATAATGTTAATACCTGCATTGGAGAGTAACAACAAGGCTGATTATTTGTTATAAAAACGTAAATTTTATTTAGTAAAAGTAACTTAACTTTTATTGTATGGCAGTCTTATGGATATAATAGGTAAGAAAAAATAAATACACATTTCAAGTACCATTCAACAATTTACTACGCATTTCACCTATATTCTCTATAAAATTTGTTAGAAATGCGTAGTTGGTTGATGCCTTTCCATCCCCTACTATTAAACCCTATTTTATATTTATTATTATTATACCAAACGTAACCACAACCAAAATCAAAACTACTTGAATAAAAGCAAAATGTATACGGAAAGAAAAAACACACACTAAACATTCCCAAGTACATAAATCTTTTATTGAACTAAAGAATGAATGAAAAATATAGCAAAAAACTTTTTACCAACTATAATAATATTTAACGAAAAATTACTTAATCAAAAACTATAAACACTTATAAAAAAATAAAACATCGAAAATCTGCTGAAATGACAAAGTTATTTGTTGTTAAAAGTGATATATTGTTCGGTGTTTCAAACGAAATGAAAAACACAAAAATATATCTGCACGACGCAACAATAACAAACAACAGATGGGACCCTTTGCCATTTCATTAAGACACGTGATTCATAATGATAATGTAATGTTTAAACGTGATATTGGAGGGTAAAATTAAAAAAAAAATAAGAAAAACGAATTTTAAAACTAAAGAAAATTTCCATTGATTTTTCTTAAAGTATGAAAGACTGGACTGTCGTTCTGTACCACCCACTGAAATTAAAGCTGGAAAATCGTTCTTGTTTTTTCGTTTAAAAATCTTATTCTGGTGGTTTTTCGCTGCTTTTTATTTAACATCAATTCAAGCAATTATAGTGACAGTCAGTCGCAGCAGCGAAGTATAATTAAATAATTTAATCATCACTGATGTGTCTTCAATTAATACATTTTTTTGTTTACTCTCCATGGTTAATCATTCATTTTGTGTCAAAAACATTTGTTTAGTAATTTTTTTTTTCTCTTTCTCTATAATTTATTTATAATAATTAAACTTTGTTAGTAGTTAGTTGGGTTATTATACAGAGCACAGATTTACTTATTTTTTTTATGAAATAAAATTTATTAAGCTGCTGCTATACGCCTCTTATTACTTTTAAAAATAATATTCAAATCTCGTGTTACATTTTAATAAAGTGTTTTTGAATGCACCTTATGGATAATAGCAAAAAAAAAACCAATGTGTTAATCAGCCAACGAAAATATAGTCAGCAACGTTTAGAATTTAAAGCAATAAAAAAATATCCAAGGATCATAGCATCAGCAGCAGAAGCAACATATGTTTTTTATTGTTTTTTTTTTGCTATTCTTTCCTTAACATTTAATAAATATCTCCTGTCTTTAAATATTCAATTTTTTTTTTTATTGATTGAGTGACATCATCAAATTTATTTAATAAAATTGATAAAAAGGTGACAATTTAAAGTGTCGTCAATGACATCGTTGTATTTGTAACTATTGTTGCTGAACCAAAATGTATCTACAATAAAAAAAAAATGATGGGAATATAAATAAATATCAAACACATTGATTCTATTAAAAGATTTCTCCCTTATTTATTTTTCCTTTTCGTATATCAATTTATTATAATAAATAATATTTTTTTTCTCTCTATTTTAGTATAACGAATGATTGTATCAATTGTTCATAGATCAAATATATCACCCTATACGACGTTTAAGTAAAATTATACACATTGTTGCTGATATTTACTATATTTCTCTATACTCTTTTCAAATATTTAATTCATCCATCACATAACAAGGATACACACAACATAATATTATTTTATTATTGTGCAACGACCGTACTGTCGTACCATAATACCATAAATACTGGTGCAATATTGATTGTGAATTTTCTATATAAGAGTATATATATTTTTATTCTCGTTTATTTTTGCTTAAATAACACAAGGGATGTGTTTAGTTATATTTGTGCACATTAAATAATAAATGAAAAATAGGTAAAGAGAGACTGTACTACTTCAAGTACAAACAAATTAATAACTATAAAGAAGAAAATTAATAAAAACTTGAAAATCTAATGGTGATTATTGAATGTTACTTTACTCACTAGACTAGGGTGGTAAATATTTATTCAGACGCACTAATATTGATTATAATGACAAAATGTTACGCACATTATTTTTTATTTTTATTAACATAATTATAATCAATAGGAATCTTAACTATGTTAAGTTAATTTAATTATTAGGGGTTTTTTGTTGTTGTTGTTATAATAAGTAGCTTTCACGTTAAAAGATTTTTTTTTTTAATTATAAAATATATCAACCCTTGTAAGATTTTTATACTTTTCTGGTTTATTGATTTATTAACAGCAAAAAAAAAAATATCACCTTTAACAGTAGAAATGTCAATTTTTCTTATTGAACATTAGTTTAGTGCAAGGATAAATTACGAAAATTAAAATTTCTAGTCAAATACAGAGTTTATAGCTTTAAATTTTTAATGTTATTTGTTGTTGCTTTAAAAGTATGCTTTTACAATATATTTACATAAAAAATATATACAACAATCGTTAAAATTATATTTAATTAAATTATTTGCGATATAGACTATTTAAATTTATATTATTTATTTTTTATTTAATTTTAATTTAAAAACAGATAAAACCACTAATAACTGTGTTTAAAAAAGAAAAAAATACTTTAACATAAAAATGCCGAAAAATAAAAATGCTGTATATTCTGGTATGCGGTATGATCAAAGAAATTAAATTAAATTAAATAAAAAAATAAAATAAAATTAAGTAAGAAATAAATTACAAAATCGTAACAATCGTCGAATTGGTCTTAACTATAATTTTATGACTGATTTAACATGGCTTTAGTGTGTCAATAAATGAAATTAAATTTAATTAAATTAAAATAAGAATGTACTAGTAAATAAATATACATTAAAAATCATAAAAACATAATTAAACATTAAAGTAAATATAAAGAAAAACGAAACGAAAGTATTATAATGAAGAAATAAAACATTTATTCTTTGTTACGCATTATATTTGGCTTTAATCAAAAAAAGAAAAAGAAAACAATTATTCACCAACAGTTTTTTCTACTTAATTTTACCAGAATAAAGAAAGAAAAGAAAAGAAAATAATTGGTGTAATAACTGCCGTGTTAAAGTAAAAAAAAAAAAATAAAGTGTCAATCTTTCTAAATGTTTTACTATATAAAACGCTTAAAACCAGTAGCAAAAGTCTGACAATTAATAAAAATAATATTAAAAAATATCTACAGAATAATAAAAATAAAAAAGTTAAACAAAGAACCAGTTGATTGAAGTAATGACATTTGGTAAAAAACATTGTCACAATCACCAGAGAGTAAAGACAGTAAATAAATAAGTATTTAATGCAAAGTAGTAGAAGCCACAGCAAGCAATAACGAAAAGCAAAATATAAAAAAAAAAATCAAAACGTCGCGTTGAAATAAAAAATAAAATAATCCAATCCCCCCATCTGGGGATCTAATAATAAAAATAAAATATACACAAAACACAAGTGTTTTTTAGGCTTAAAGCAAGCAATATGATTAAATAAAATAAATAAAAATTTCAACAAGACAATTTTTATTCATATGAAAAATCATCAATCATTTCTCGTCACTTTTATTATTATTATTTTTTTTTTTTGGTAACAACAACAGCAATATTAATATTAATATTAATAATAATAAACATTTGATTTATAAATAAATTAAAATATTGAATATTCAAATTGATATAATGTTTTGAAATACCAATATTGCCAACCACCCATCCTATATAACATATTAAAGAAAAACAACCACCCAAAATCACTATACAAATAAACTCTACACGCCATTTGGTTACATTTTTTAAATATCACAAAACAAACTTTTATTTATTTCACTTTGATTATGAATAATAAATAAATATAATACAACAGTTTACATATATAGCAATAATAACAAAAATAATACATATATGCTGTGAACAAGAAGTAAAGAAATAAATAAATATATATAAATAAATTAATAATTAATAAACAAGTTACACACGTTCTGTCATCTGATACGTTTAAAAGCAAATCAAATCAATCATAATAAAGTTGTAACATTTTTGAAATGTGACGATAAGCTGCTGCTGTAGCTGTTGCTGGTTTGTGGTGTTGTTTATACTGGCTGCTACGCTGTTGTTGATGACCATGAATAATAAATAAGCCATTGCTATTGCTCAATTTTTTCAGGAGACACCAATTATATTAAATTAAATTTAGTTAAATTTTTTTTTTTAATAGAAAAAAGTTTTAAGAAACAAAAATAAGTAGAATTAGTTATGGTTAATGGCTGTAACTCATCAAATTGTCGCCTTAGCTTGATAATTTTGTCAAGAAATTAGTTTAGAAGCTTATCAACTACAAAACTATCGGATGGAATTTTTTTGGGGCTCTTTTATTAGAAAATTACAAATCTAGTGACATAGATTCGATTATCATATGAAGGAAAATTTTATAAACAACTCAAAAACAGTAAATAAAAATTATCTAATTACTTTATTTTATGTGTTATCGCGTCGTTTAAACATAATTCTATTGAATAAATAATAATTTATTGTAAAAAAAGAATAATATTCATAAAAAATATATATCAAATCATGCAGAAATATGACTATAAAGCATCACCGTTTAGTTGTTATTAAAGGGGGGTTAACGTAATGTAATAATGCTGTTCTATTATCCATGTTGTACTTGAATGTTAAATTATCAACCCTTCATTATTAATGAATTGATTAAAATTGTATTTTATGTTATTGCTGTTGAATGTGTTTTGTATTTTGTTGTTACCAAAACTAGTAAACATTTTCTTTTATTTTTTATTTACAATCAGTTGAATTGAATTGAAATGAAACGTAACGAAATGAAATAAATTAAATTATATTGAATAGATCTAATATTAAAGAGCATACCATTAATTCATGTAAAAAATTATTATTAAACTCTTGATGCTTATCATCATAATCATTATATTCAAAACTATTATTCATACGTAAATAATTTTTTACTAAATTTTATTCCCTATAAATAGAATAATTAAATTTTTAATAATATTTTCATTTAGTTTTATTAACAAAATAATAAAAATAATAATAATAAAAAAAAATTATCCCTATTTAACATAAAATTTTACACTTAATAAAGAAAAAATGCTTAATTTGCGTATAAATAATATTCAACTTTACATAACATATTGTTATTGGATTGTTTAAATGAGATTTTCTTCTTTTTTTTTACTTTTAGCTTTCTTTATAACATTTTCATGATAAAGAAGAGAAAACTACCCAGAAAACAAAAAAACGAACTAAACATATTGATTACCACAATTTACACTTGATTAAATTCAATGAATAAAAAAAGAAAAATAATAAATAGAAATCTCATTGAAATGAAAATATAACTAGGGTAAAATCATCACCCTATTAAACTGCTGCTGTTGCTATCATCAAATTTAAAAACTAGAAAAGACACGAAAAGAAAGAAAAAAAATCAGC
The DNA here is from genome assembly GCA_963942525.1 of Ptychoptera contaminata. NCBI lineage: Eukaryota > Metazoa > Arthropoda > Insecta > Diptera > Ptychopteridae > Ptychoptera > Ptychoptera contaminata. Next base: position 34,220,513 of record OZ012638.1, on the reverse strand, counting down.
ATGCTACTTTGTTTGTCAAAAAAAAAGAAGCTAAATACATGGCACCAGATGAGACTTTAGCAATTGAACCAAATTTAAGCAAAACAATCTATGCTGCTGCAGCATAGCTCTTATCCAATAATGTCAATTTATTTTTTTCTTTGCAATTCGTTTTTTTCTTTATACAAATTAGGCAATAAAAATGAAATTACGTGATTTACACAACTTAAAAATATCTTAAACAACGCATTACATTGGAAACTAATGAAATAAGCGTTAGGGTAGAAATATCAATGGGAAATGCTATAGTTAAGTATGTACAAGAATTTCTAAAATTGTGCATTCCGGTATCACTTGACCATAACGATATAGCATATAAAATTTAGAAAATAATAAGAAAGCTGCATATTCTTACCCTTTTCTATAAAACAAATTCATTACGCGAATAACAAGTTTTTTTTTTTGTTGTTAATCCACCAATCAGTTTATAAAGTAAAATCGACTTGGCTGAGTGACTTTAAAAATTATAATAATAAAAGGTCCTTATTCTTCTTCTTCTACTTTTTAGCAACAAATTTTATGTGTTATTTGTCTTTTCTATGACATTTAAGTATTAACACATAAAGTAAAATGTAATGAAATGAAATCTTTCCATCCACCAAAAAAAAAAAAAAAAACAGTTTATATGCGTTGCTTGCCCTCAATTTACACAATTTAAAACCAAAAATAATAAAAAAAAATTATAATTTTTAACAATAGAGCATTTTCAACACGCTCCTTTTGCAACAAATAAATTTATATAAAAAAGAAACTTTTTAAAGGACTAACAAAAATATAAAAAAAAAGTAATACAAAACTGCTGAAAATAATAAAAGTGTGTACTTACTATAGCACTAACTCTCTCTCTGACAACACTATGTGCATACTTTTTACTTGAAGAATAAAAAAGAAGCAAATTTTTATATCCAGTAAAAATGCTGTAAAAAGACAATAATAGCTTTATATACTCGGGTCGATTGTTTATTGTGTTGTATAAAGTATAGGATGAGTACTACTATGACTACTATTACGACAATACTACAGAAAAAAAATTATAGAATTTTTATTTTGACCCTATTTTTGCCTTAAATTTTATTGTTGTTGTTAGTGCTGATGATGTTGATACCCCAAAAGAGAAAAAATAAAAATAATACATTTTTACGTACCATTTTAAGTAATAAAAAGAACAAGAATAAAAATAAAACGACAATAACGAAAAAACATGGATTTTTTATTTCATTAAGCTGATGATCACATGAACCAACAACAAAACGCATGACCCACAATTGAATTTATTCTAATTTTTCTCTTTCATCCATTCATTTCGTTCATGTAAATTAATTTAATTTAATTTTAAAAAGAAATATATGAGAGAAGAAGAACAAATAGAAAATTTATATAATCAAAAAAGGAATAAAATAAAACTAAAATTATTTCATTTTAACGTTATAGAAACCTGATTAGTTAAAATAAATTAAATAATAATTAAAATTAATAAAAAATATAAAAATAAATAAGCTTTTTCGAAAACAATTGTAATACATAAATAATGTAATTATGAAAAGAAACATACGTTTGTTATGTACAGAAAAACAGATATAAATTTGTATCATTTCATTTACAAAAAAAAAAAAAGAAAAAATATAATAAATAAATGATAAATTCAACATTAAATTGTCAACTGTACGGCATAACAATTGTATGAAAAATATATATAAATAATATAAATGTCAGTAGCATATAAAAATAATAAATAAAAAAAAGACTGAAAAAGTTGAGTGCAAAAAACCGAGGGCAAGGCCGATCTAATGATAAATTACAGGCACAAAAGGAGAGAGAGTGAAAAGTATGCAAACGAAAATACATTTGTTGAGTGGAGAATGATAAAAAATTAAATATATAAATATTAAAATTAAAATAAATAAAAACAGAATATTGTAATGTAAAGTACGTTAATAATGTCTGTATAAAGGAAGGAAATACAACAAACAAACGATCGAGCTGCTGCACCATCTAACCAACCAGCCAACCCAAGTAAGCCTATCATATATAGCGAACGATAAAAATAAAGCTCAACATTAGCTTTAACAATGATAAAATAAAATAAATAATTTAATTTAAAAAAAAAAAAAAATTATATTGTCATCTACCACCAACATCGCTACACATGTATGCATCGCACTTATATGCTTACCATCTATGCTTTAGCACGCGTATATCAGAATGATAACGACAAAAATAAAAATTTTTATTTTCTACAGAAAAAAAAATAAATACAAGCGGAAAAGGACTTTTATTTCATTTAAAAAAAAAAAAAAAATTAATAAAATATTACTGAAAAACATTTTCATCCCTTATATAAAAAAAGAAACATTCGTCGTTTGTATTTTGCATTTTTTACATTATATATATATATTTTTTTAATGCAATTTTCTCTATACATAATGACGCTTTTTCATAATTTATGTATTTTTTATGGTAATACTAAAAAAATAAAAAAATATATATAGAATAAAAGTCTTTAAAGTTAGAACGATGGTTTAGTATAATTAACTTTAAATAAATAACAGTGCAGTAGCAGTAAAAAATTCTTCAAACAAAATGAAGATAATGATGTAGCAGCAGCAGCAACATCACCACCATAGTAGTTGCAATAGTTAAGCTAAAGGTATATCATCGTTACTATAAGTTTAAAGCAAGAAATATAAAAAAGAAAATCTAAACATTATGTCGGTCTATGCAACGACATTAATACGCTTAAACATAGTTTAAAAGTGTAAAGTATACAAAACTTGGATTTAACATTGTGTCTGTTTTTTTATCCATTTGTACAAATAATTTGTTCATTTTATCATTATTACTGGATATGACATAATTGATTATTGTTTTTGACTAGCAGACATTTTCGTAGAGATTACATTTTTAAAAAGGCAAATTTTTGTGCTGTTACTGATGGTGCAAGTACTGTTCTAAAATCGATAATAATTAATTAATAAATAAATCAATATTTTGGTCTTTAATAACTAGAAGTTTTCACAATTATGTTACTTATAGACAATATGCTGCCTTCATTTACACTAACAACAATATTTTATAAAAAACAAACGCTTTTACGTACATAATTTATAATAATTTAACTTCTTCGTTATATAAATTAAATGAAATATTATACAGTTGTGATAGCAAAAGCAAATGAAAAATAAATTTATAGCGATGATGATTGTGTCACAACCATAATCATTTTCACGTATTCTTTTTTTGTTATCAAATAAGAAAATAAATAAATAAAGTAACGTAACCCTCAGCAAACGTACAAATGTTTCGAAATATATCAAGAATATTTATTTTATTAAATGTAATGATAATATGGGCCGCTTAGGCCTAACAGAAACCAACCCCAACACCTTGTATTCTTTTGCCCACATATCAACCAATTTTATTTCATTTATTCTTGTTGCTGCTGATGCTGTTGTCACCACCATCTTCACCTATACGCACAATAAACAACCCAACTCCTTTTTTTTTGCCTTATTTTTCACCAAATACGCATTTTATTTTATTCTCCCGGTTATTGTTGTTTCGTTATACTGAAGGATTTAATTCAGTCAGCCTTAATACCAACAGATGTTTCGCCTATTCGCAAATTTATAGCTTAACATAGCGGCGGGCACAATTTGCTTTAACATTTTTCGTTATTTTCTTGTCGAAAAATATAATAAATAAAAGCAAATAAATTCATCCATCCATCCATGTAGTAGTGCCAAACCGAACCAAACAAAAGCATCCACCATTCATTTCCTTTTTCTTCATCATATTATTATTATCATTATTATTATTATTATTGTTATTAGTATTTTTATTTCTATGCCAGAGTTTGATACATCTTTCACATTGCAAAAAATATGCGAATAAATTTTTTTTGTTGCAGTCATATATTTGTCATCTTGTTGTCACTTATCATATGTTTTTGCGCGATTTTTCTTTTACGATTAGGGGTTGGTTTTATTTTCATCTTAATTTTTTCGCTTCTTTTTCGTCGTTTTTATTACGAATGTGTTTATGAACAAGACGGACGTTTTTATGGTAAGAAAAGAAAACGAAAAAAAAAATTGGAAATAACTGATTATGCAAGGATATTAACGATAGATGAGTTATAAAATTATGCTAGTGGTTAGGGTGAGTGGGTGGTTTATATGTATATATATATATTTTGATAACAAATAAACGCACCAACAGCAACAACATCAACTGTTACTGTTAATAATAATGTAAGAAGCAGCATAGAATTGAATGATTTTTTTTTTGATAAACCATAAAAAATAAATACAATCCAACAGCATATCGTAGTGCCCACCCTGTAATACAACAAACAATTCAAAGAATTTTCATATTAAATTTATTTATTTTAGTTGTTATTTGTGGATGAGGCACAAAAGTTCAATTTCATGAAGAAAATAATATAGACTGACTGACTGATGGTAGATTTAGGTGAATATGTGGGTGTTTCTATACGATATAGATTCAACCATTGGCATTTCTTACACAGTTGATTCTATATATTTGATGTGTTTACTGCACCATGACATGGATAAATCCATTCAATTCGATATATAACAAGGAATTGTATTTATTTATTAAATACATTGCGTTACGTTTGTGTTTTTTTTTTTTTTATTATTATTTCTTCGTTATTCGATACGTAACGTTGGTTCGCAGAAACAAGTCACAATAGCAACAGCAATTCCCAATACGGGGTAACAAAATATAAAAATAAAACAAGATAATAAACAATTCGTAGCTTTTTATTTATTTATTTTATTTTTCTTTTTTTCGCATATCACAAGAAACAAGAATATATTTTCTTATTATTTATTTGTTATTTTCTCTAGTCGAAAATAAAAACAGAAAAAAAAACAGAAAAAAATGTTTCAAAATGTATAAAGACATAAAAGAATTTATTGTTTGTCAATCAAATTTCACGTTTTTATTTTTATTATATATATATATTTATTATTTTATATATTTTCCTTATTTTATTTTTCCAACATATATGACACACAAGACACAAACATACATATATCAGTTTGATTTTTATCTTTTGTTGCAAAAAAATACAAAAAATTAACAAAATCGATCAGCATAATAAAAACGAAACGAAAAAAATAATTTTCTTTTCGTTTTTTTTTTTTACTAGAAAATTGTTTTATTTATTTTTTTGTATTTGGCATACGAGTGATTTTTTTGGCATTGATAAAAACTAAAAAAAAAATAATAATAATAATTTTATTTTCCTATTTAAATGCAAAAATATAAGAAATATTTTTGTTTTTGGCGATAGAAGGAAGTGGAATTTCTTCGTTTTTTTTTTCATTTTTCTTCTTGGTTTATTCATTAAATTTATTTTTTTCTTATTTGCAGAGAAATCTATCCGAGTTCAAATAATACGAGTTAATCAAAAAAAAATAAAAAAAACTCCATAGATTAGCAATCAAAGAATTACTAAACACCTGTCAACGATCAATAATCTTTGATAAACAGTAAAAAAAAAAAGCAAACATCATTAATCAATGACATAAGAAAACAGAAAATGTCCTTGCAACAAAATAATCAACCAACCAACCACAATATTAAAAAAAAAAAAAAACAAATACTTCTGAGAAAAGGAATAAAATGAAAATTTATCTGTTTTAATAAGATAAGGCGCCCGTTAATAGTATTTGATCGTAAAACATAAAAATATTAAATATTTAATAAAAAAAGAAAAGAAGACAAAAATAAATAATGAAACGAAACGAAACGAAATTTGACATCCCTTTATTGTAACAAAATAAGAAAAAAATCAAAATTGCAGAAATCGTGGTTTGTATATAAAAATATCTTTTTATTTTATCATAAAATAAATAAATATTTATCTTTTTAGGATGTGTTGTGTGTATTAAGGGTGGATTGGAGATTTTTTTTTTAAGGAATTTGCAAAGTAGAAAATGAATACTTGGAGGACATTTAATCAGTATAGAAGAACTTAATTTAAGTTAAAAAATAATTAAATTGAGTACGATTAGCAGAGCACAGCACAGAGCACTACTATCAACCTCTAAACTTGTGGATCTTAAATTCGGTAAGTAAATTTAAAAAAATAATAATAAAATTACATTTTTGGCTATAAAAATATAATAACGAGCAAAAAGTAATATTTTTTTTTGCTGATATTAAGTTACAAAACTGTATGCGGTTGTTGTTATTAGTGTTATTAATATTGTGGTTGTTTTATTAAATAGGGTGGCTCTGGTTGGCCACCAGTGGGACACGTTATCGTTACTGTTATAATATAACATTGTCTCGTATTTTTTCTTCATTTAAATATTATCGATCGTTAACAATTGTGTCAATAAATCGGATTGCATTAAATATACAAAATGGAAAAATAGCGAGAAAACCATCAACTCAGCAATAGTTAAGCTAAGCGAGAGTACCAGCAACTACATATATTCAGTCGATGGAAGAATATTTTATTCGTCCTTTGTGTAACATTACTTGAATACGATATGTGGATATTTTATTTCTATTTATTGCAATTTATTTCGTTTCTTTTTTTTTTAAGTTTTATTCCATTTGGCAACATTATTATCCGTTAAAGAAATTTTTTATTTTCTTTCGACGTCGTCGTTGTCGTTGTTTGCAGAATTTTTTCTTTGATTAAAATTCAGCGAATTTCAATGTTTATGTTCTGTTATTTATTTTTTCTCTTGCGAATATTTTTGTTTGTTTAACAATTTTATTAAATTGTTAGTTTTTATCGTTATTTTTCAGCAGGTTATTATTTTTGTTTTTTACTATCACACGCCAGCGATAGCCATGACCCATTCGTGAGTCGTGTATTCTGCGGTTATAATTTTATTAAAATAAAATTTTCAATTTAATGTCTTTTTTTATTATTAAATATAATAAAAATCGAATTAATGTATTAAATATTTCTTAATTTAATAAAAAATAAATAATAAAGACGCTAAAAAACTAATAATAAAAGATTTTAAAAGAATTTAAAGAGGCAAAAGATGAAAATTGTTTATAAAAAAGAAGAGAATTAAATGTTTAAAAAACAAGAAAATGAACATTAAAGCAGCATTAACATTAGTTTATGTTTTATGGATATTTATGTTCATTTCTTTATTTCGTTATGTTTAGAATTTTAATTATTTTATTTGTTTATTATATATTCGGCGATTTTATATTTTATTTTTATTACATAATTTTTTGTTGGATGAATTTTCGATTTATTTTTAATACTTTTTTCAGTACAAAATTTTATTATTATTCTTATAGTATTATTATTATTATTTAATGGAAATTTTATTTAATTATAGAATTGACTATGTGTATACTAGATGCATATATATATATTAATCAACAATCAATTATGTTAAGAAACAATAATAGCAAATGCACGCAATACCACATACACAACAACGTACTATATAAGTACTTAAAAGTAATTTATTATTATTATTATTATTATTATTATTATTATTATTATTATTTTAAAAGAAAAAAAACTATAAAAAATAAATAAATAAAATTCACTCAAAAGAATAAATAACTTAAAGAATTAATTCTCCAAACAAAAATATTAACAACATTAATTTATAAACACAAAATCATTTTAAAGATTTCTTAATGTTATATTTAATTTTGTAATCAAAATTTTTATATAATTTACATCTGTCAAACAGTAAAGCCGTTAATATAAAATATACGGACAATATTACAACATCAACAATGAATTGTACAAGAAAAACATTATTAAATTTTTTAATAATAATTAAAATGCATATAAACAAACATATAGAGAGAGACCAAGTCGTTAAATTGTTTGGTTTTTTTTGTTGTCTTACAACAAAATGCATTATTTTTTTAACATTAAAATTGGAAAAAAAAAAACTAAAACGACATAACCATTACCCAAAGAAATTATTTAGTTTATTTTTTTCTTTTCTAAATAAATTACTTTAAACACTTGTGAGCATAGTAGTTTAATAAAAATAAACTGACTTAGTTTTTATTATTTTTGTTTGTCATTATATGTTTATAGTTTTTCTTAATTATTTATAAAATTTTTTTGGTTTAAAAAATTGTCACCGAAAAAGCCACAGATGTTAGTTATTTAAATAATTTTTTGCTTTGTAATAAATTTATAAAAAGGTGAAGACACATATTATTGTAGTAAAAATAATTTTAAAAATTTCATAATATCGCGGTAATATGGCTTACTCCTGAGCAAATACATAACAAGCACTTCTTTTTATAAAAGCAAAAAATAAAAAATCAATAAAAATGAAGCGCAAAAAATCACTTGTTGTTTGTGGGCACGAAATTCCCCTTTTTTTTCGGCAATTATATTTTTTTTTTATACAAAAACCCTTTAAAATGCATTATAATAAACCATTCGAAAAAAAAAATCCCATTATAATCACACCCCGTCGTAGTTTATAAATATTAAAAAAACAAACAGAAAAACTTTATTCAATTTAGCTTAAAGCACTTGGCGTGTTATGAATTTTGATTGGTTCTGTTTAAAAAAAAAAAATTGGGTAGATTATAAACAAAGCACATATGTATGAATGCATGTTTATGCTGCTTCCATCAACCACCGAAAATAATACGATAAAAAGGGTTCAATTACTGAAAAACACTGCATACAACAACCAACAGTAGGAAAAAGTTAAAGTTGGAGAAAAAAAAATAACAAACATTAAGTAGACAAGAGGAATCAACATACATGTTCAAAACACATATACAGGAGTTAAAACAGAAAAAAGTAAATATAAGCAAACAAACCATTAACTTATTTTTGTTGCTTACTTGATATGTTAGTTAATTAAAAATAAATTTAAACAAAGCGAAAAATATTATTGCACTTTGGTGAAATTTAATTAAAGCAAATGAAATGATGAAGAACTAGAGGAGCGAAGCAGTTAATGTGTGTTTTAGACAAAATATTCTTTTTTTTTTGGCTTTTATTTGAGAAAAATTCCACATTGATTAACGCTAACGTTTTGATCCTTTCAAAAGATGTTTTTTTGTATCAATAAATTTTATTGAATTTAAAAATGTTTTTTTTTCTAACATTTGTCAGTTTACTTTGTTCAAGAGCTTTTTATTTATTCTTTCTAAACTTTTCTATATAAATTTATTTATTTTTGTTTTTCATTTCAATTTCTATGTACCACTTCGTGCAATATAGTTTATTAATATTAATGATGTCACAACAATAACGACAAAATGAAAAAAATAGAAAGAGGAAGTATCAACTAACTAACAAATCCAAAGGAAAAAAATAAACTTTTCTATTAATTCAAGAAAAAACTTCAGGGTAACAAACAAAAAAACAAAATAAAATAAAAATTAAAAAATCAACAATTGTTGCTATTGGATTTTGTTGCAAAAACTTTTTTTATAAAATCTTAAATTATATATTATTAAAAATAAACAATATCCAACATAAAGTTAAGTTGAGTAAAGCAAAGTAAAGCATGCAATTTATTAACTTAAAAAAAAAAGGAATTGAAAAGAAAACTTAAAAGAAAATTAACGTGACCGTCGCTATTTGTTCATCGTTGTTACTGGCTCCTGCTGCTGCTGCTACTACTACTACTACTTCTATTTGCTGCTGGCGGTAGTACTATCGCACCATTGTTACAGCAGCTTTTTATTGTTAAATATTTTTCTATTTTGTCGTATAGCAACAAATGAAACATGAAATGCACTTCAACAAATAAATTTTTTTTATTTATTTATAAAAAAAAAAGAAAAAGAAAAATGTTTTATCTATGAAAAATCGAAAAAAAAAAACATTTTCCTCATTGTTGTTGTTCTAAAGTACTCGTTTACCCTTTAATAGAAAATTCCATCTGCTTTACCACACCTTATGAGAAGTAACACCATTTACAATGTACTTACAGTTTGGTCTCAATTAGACGTATCGTCAGAATTATTTAAAACAAATTAAAAAAAAAACTTTAAAATTTTGAAAGAATTAATAAATTTGAATAAATTTTATTCGAATCATTAACTTTGACATGTTTTTTGCTTCTACGCAGAAAGTGATGTCTTCTTGATACAATATTTTTCGTACTCACTGTACTATTTTTTAGAAGAAAAATACTTTATTCCACCCACTTAATAGTTTTATAATTTAAAATATTCATATAAGTGAGATATTACAGTAAATAATAATAATAATAATAAATAAAAATTAAAAGTATCAGCAGCAATATAATTTAATAGTTAGCTATATTGTATTGTAGCAATACATACGTTTATTATTTGTATTTATCAACAGAAAAAAAAAAAATAATAATAATAAAATAAAATTATTAAAATATTAGAGAGCGAATACGGAGATTATAAAATGTAAATTTATGTAGTTAAACCTTAAACGTACAACATACATATGAATGTTAAATTGAATACTGGAATACAGAGTAGAAATAAAGAATGAATTTTACCATACGTCAGCAAATAGACCTATTATAAGCACGCAAATGTAACATGATTTAAATTTAAGTAAAAACCACCTATCCAACACCCCACAAATAAATAAATGAAAATTATAAATATAAATATAACGACGTATATACAACAGAAAATATAAAAATAATAATATTATTATTAATAATAATATTTTATTATAGTCAAATGTTAAAATGATTAATGTAATCGTAACATGATTTTTAATATATATATTTAGTTTAATTTTATTTATTTATTTTGGTTAATTTTCAATATTCTTAGCAACAATGTTATGCTAAATTACAATGAAAAACATAAACCAAAAATTTAATAGAGTTAATATTAATGATTTTATTAAGAAATATCCATTAATTTCTATATAAAATTTGTCAAATTATAATGATATTAGAAAACGCTTTAAAGTGACAATCATATTGTTTTATTATTATATTTTGTTCTTTATCCTTCACATATATCATACTGTTGTTAAGAATAAATATATGTTAAATAAAATTATTATTTTTTAATATAGGTAGTAAAGACATAAGACAATACATATTATTATTTAATATTAAAATATAAGATGATAAGCGACACTAGAGACAGTCTCAACTCTTGTTATTATTTTATAGAAAATAATTATAATTATTATATTGTAGGTGGATGGTGGTTGGTTATGATGGTGATATTTTTGAATTTATTATTATTATTTTACAACAATCCTTGAGCTTAACTTATCAAAAAAAATAAAATTACAATAGTAGCAGCAGTAACAAAACATTAAAAACCCATAGAAAATAAGGGTACTTAGTTGAGGTGTGGTGTTTTGAGTTGTTTTTGACGTATTTGTTATTACTTATGTTGCTGCTGCTGTTTCTATCCTTGTGTAAATGGAAAAGTTCAAAAAAAAAAATTAATCAAAAAAGCATAAAAAAACAAACAAAAAAATTAATAAATAACTAAAAAGGAAAAAAAAATTCATGCCACCCCTAATATCCTTGATAAATGACGATAAATTTGTTTATGTTGAGTTTTTATTATATATTTTCTCTATTTATTTATAGAATGTACAATGTATTATCTGTTAGATATCTTGTCAGCTAAATAGTGAGTCAAAGGGGCCATGCAATAGCTTGTGAATAGATAAAATACTTTTGTTGGATATATTATGTATAAATCTGCAAATTTATAATAACGGAATAGTGCAAAAAATTTTAGTAGAGAAAAATTTCGTGTTACTTTTTTATGTTTTTAAATGCATACAAAACTGTACAGTGATAATAAAAAAAAAATAAAACCAAACGTACTATGTCTCACATGCACAAAAATATTATTATTTTTCTAATCACGGCAACAATGTTTTTTGTTCACAAAAAAAAAACCAAAAAACTATTCAATGCGTGATCTATTCCCATCCAATAATATAAAATAATATTCCACTATTTAAACCCATCACAAGATAACAATACTCACCTGTATTGTGTGTAATATTTTTCTACAAAACTAAAAACTATTGTAAATAAAATGTTAAACAACACAAAAGTACAAAACTACAACGGTTGACAATTTATTAATGATAAAAAAAAACGTAAATTATTTATCTTTATCATATTGTTTTTATTATTATTAATAATATTTTTTTACTGTTGTTTATGAACATAATTTTTCTATGTCCATTTTTTTTTATTAATTGCTTTAAAAACGAAACTGTGAAACATGACAAATAAAATAAAAAACTGAAAATTAATTAACAACAATGAGAAATAATAAATAAAAAATAAATAATTAAAATATTAAAGAGAAGTCATGTCGTGTCATGCATATACAAACGGAATACAAAAAACAACTAACAAAGTTGCTACTAAGTAGTTAGATAGACTGCAATCATATCGCGAGCTTTCTGTATAAAAGTGTGGACACTATTTTTGTTTTTATTTTACAAAATGGTAAATTAATTTAGAATTTTATTAAACTTGTCCACTAATTCAATAATTTAAACAAATTTTAATAAGTAAAATAAGAAAAAATATTGCTGCATAGTGCTGCTGCTAAACAGAGTTAATATCCTAGTTATAAAAATAAACATCCTTTATTAACGCATGTGGTATGAGTACGTTCATATGTGCGTTTTTTTTATTATTATTATTAATTCAATTTTTTTCACTCACATAAAATTAATTATTTATTTATGTAAATGAATTTTACAAAGCAAAGCAAAAAAAAAAAAACTGAAACGAAACTCTTTTCATGTAATTAAATTTCTAGAGAATAAAAAAAGTAGATTTTTATTTTTTATATTTTGCAATGTTGTTGCTTATTGATTTTTGTTTCTTTTTAATTTTTTGCCTTTAAAGATTTTTTTATCAAGGATCAAAAATCCGGTTATATTTATTTGAAGACAAACAAAAAAGAAAGAAAAATGAATAAATATAAATAAAATGGTAAAAAATAAAAAGTAAATAAAAACCCAAATATCCGTCTATAGAGTTCTATGTTCTGTTGTCTTTCCACGAAAATAAATAAATAAATAAAAAATCCTTTATACAATGATCTTCTCTCGTTGTTGTATCGTTCAAAAAATAATAATAAAAAGCGAATATAATCTTTGACAATATTTTTCCTATATTTTATTAAAACCACAGAAAAATAAAATGAAATAAATAAAAGAAGAAAATGCGAAAAACTAAAAAAAACCCAATTGTTGCTGTTGCCATTGCTGTTTGATGGTGGATTTTCTTCAATCTTGCAACAACAAAAATCGAAGATGAAGAAAAAAAAACAGCTTAGAAAACAAATCAAACTGACAAAAAAAAAATGGAAAAATAAATAAATCGGAAACAATATTGCAAAGGGTAGCACAAAAAAAAATAAATATATATAAACTGCAAAAACCAACTCACTCTACAAAGAAAACTGGGTTGTTTTTCTCAGCATGAACAAAAATAAATAAATATTGAAACGTAAAAAGAAACAAGCAAAGAAGCATAATAATAATAATAATAAAAATAATAATTTTTCTCCGTGTGTTGTTGGGGATATGATATGACCTTATTTGAATAAACAAATAATTCACCAAAGGGATGATGTGGATTTTTGTTTATTTAAAAAATAAAAAAATAAATCTCTTTTCTTCTTTTTTTTTAATAAAATAAACACAGACAGATGATGATCTAAAGCCAAAGTAAATCTTTTCTCTGTGTTGTTTCGATCAAAAGACCACATACATAGTGCAGTTATTAGAAAAATTGAAATAAGGTTAGTTATTTGAATTCTTTAGTGTTTTTCTTTTTTTACCATATATAAAGAAATTGGATTGTGTGGTGGGTGGTGTTGGTTGGTTGGTTTTTTGTTAAGAAAAATAAATAAATAAATTACAAAAGAAAAAAAAAAACATACACATTTCAACGACATAAGAAAGCCATGTTGACCTTTTTATTCTATTGAAAGTTAATAAGCTGAAACTATCCTAAGGGGCAAACCCACCAAATGTGCCCATCGGGCGTATAGATAACGAAAAAAAAAAAAAAAAACTATAATTTAACTTGACATAACTTAACTTCACTTAACTTAACATAAACTTCAGTTAACTTCTGTTAACACGACAAACGATATGGGTAAACATTTTTATTTTTTTTTTTTCGGTATTAAAGTTTGTCTTTAATAATTTTATAATATTTTTCTTTGGGTTGTGTTAAAGTATGAATTTTTTCTTAAAAAATAAAAAAAAAGAGAAGTAAAATGATTGCCCTTTATAGCACAAGACATATGTTTTACGAGTACTTCTAACCATCCTTGATTGTCATATTAGTGTCATCTAGAAATGCCATATAATGACGTTTTAAATAAATATGTATTACCACCGTGTCTATTGTATCATGAACGAATGATGGATGTATCTCTAGTTTGATTCTAGTTAATATTTACCGTATATTCTGAGAAAACAATTTTATTGTAAAAAACATAACGAGGCAAAAAAAAAAAAAACCACCTACATTGTATGAAAATTAATAAAAAATTAACAATAAACTTTTGCGTCGTAGAAAGAATGAAATAAGAAAGAAAGAAAAAAACAGCAAAGTCAACAAAACATTACCAGAAAAATATTCGCGATTGAGTTATATTAATGTTGAAATGTGACTTCAAGAGGGTTTAGAACAGTATTAAATATTCGTTTTAAATTTCCAAGAAACATCTCAAATTAAAATACATATTGCTAAAGAAAATTTCACCGGAATATGATTTTCTTTATTTTTTTTTTTTTTATTCACTGTTGTTGGCACGGTTGTTATTGTTTCCGTGCTTAGATGCGTAAAGTACAAATTCATATTGCTTATTTAAAGAATTCTTTACAATTTTGCTTATGCTGTTATTACTGAGAAAATGCCTGACTAGAAACAAAGAATATCAAAAAAAATAAGAAAAGAAATTTAAAATCGATTAAATTAAAGAAAAAATAAATACAAGTAAAACATCTATAGCTAAAGTGTATCATCGTTTATTTTACTTGTTTTGTTATTCAGATTTTCTCAGTTCTTATTCTGAGAATTAAAGGCAAAAAAAAATTGTTTATGAAAATTTCACCTTTTCTAGTGACATGACAACAGACATACAAAAAATTTATTTTTTTTATATTCTACGCAAAAGATTCACTAAACACGTATGTATTATTATTATTATTATTATTATTAATATTAATATAGAATTGGTGGCAGCAGGTGGTAACAATTCTGTATATCAATTTCATTTGTGTTATTATTATTATTATTGTATTAAATACAATTCACCTATTATACCGCTTTTTCGTATATTTTTGTTTATTTTTCTACTTGATTTCGCGTGTTTTTGTAAAAAAAAAACATCTACCACCCAATAACTAGGCGTAGTGTTATATTTACCACAAATGAAATAATTATGTTTAGGGCTTCTTTTAACAATGCATCATAATCAAAATTATTTATATATAATTTCTTCTTTTTTTCTTGCCTCTTTTTCTATACCTCCAAACCATGTATAGAAAATATTTTTCTGTACTTCTAATACACACAGCATGACAAAAGGTGACATGAATGAAATTAGATAAGAAAATGCCAACAAAAAATATGATATAAATTTTTTGTACGCATTTTATTCATTTAATTTATAGAAATAAGTTTCCTTTTTCTATTTTTTTTTTTTTTGCTTCATCTCTCTGTTATTTTTCAATCTTATTTTGTAATATAGAAATGACAAAAAAGTAGAAAATCTCAAAAATTTCCACCAAAATTTATTTTTTCCCTATAATTTTTGTACACATTTTTTCATAAGGTTTATCTTCGTTATAAATATCTATGTATATAAATCTTTTCGTACACTTTAAAGGGCAAAAAATTACAGTAGAATCGTGAATTTATGATTTTTTTCCATTGCAAAAATTTTAAATATACAGGTAAAAACTTTCGTAACTTGTTAAACGAAGATGTTACTGTTTTTATATATATATACAAAAAATATTTATAGAAATAAATTTCAAGTACATATTGTATGTACCAGCAGTAAAAACAAAGCACAACAACTTAGTGCTGAAAACGTACAACTAGGAAAACCAGCAACACAGTAGGGAAGACACTTTGTTAAAAGGAAGAAAACAGACCAAGATTCATAAATATTTATAAATCAAAATTAATGTATTTTTGTGTAGAGAATTTTATTTTTATTTTTGTCTTCGTTTATATTTAAACAATTCAGTGTCAGTGGTATAGATATAACATTTACAGCAACTATCCGCCCATAGTCATCCACCATCCCCCATTTGATTATACTCGTTTAGGAAAAATGAAGCAAAAAAAAAAAAAAATATAGAAAAACCTTGCTTATGCTGTTGTGGCTGATGTATTCTCCACTAAAGCTTCTTCTTTTTTTTCCATTGTGGTTAAACCACCTCTAATACACAGCATGCATTGTTCGTATTGCGAAAAATTAAAAATTTATTACAAATAGAAAGACAACTGACTGGCAGACAGGACCGTCCAAGCAAAATTGACACTAATTTTAAACGAAACACTTGTTATTTGATTATGATTTTATATTTGACTATCTATTGTGGTCATTTGGCTTCAAAAAAAAAAAATAAAAAAATTACCACAAACTTACTACGGAAGACAGGTGAAATTATGGTTAGCTAAAAACAACAACAGTAACAACATCACCAACAATCTGTGGTTGAAAAAAGCTTTTAATGTTGATAAATTTGTATTTTATTTTTCTTTTGATATATTTGTATCGAATTATCATCATAATTCGAATTTTTCTTGTTGTTGACAGCAGTCGAGCAAATTTTTATTTATTTATTTTCTTATTTGATTTATGACATTTTTATTTATTAAAGAAGATATATACCCTCCAAAAGAAGCAAAAAACAAAAAATTAAGGGTAGAATAATAATAATTTCTTTTGCTTCCATTTAAACATCACTCTATGTTGTTCACATTGCGTCTGCTTAATTTTTCTCTATTGTTTTGCAGCTTCAAACACTTAAAAATCAGCGAAAAACACAATTTTTTTTTACAAATTCATAAGAACTGAATAAATATTATAAAGTAACGAAAAAAAAGCAACCATCGAATTGTATTGAATTGAAATTAAAATCGCAAATCCAGCAAATTTATTCAAGATAAAAAAAAAAGTTTTTTTTCCATATTTTGGCGTAGTACATACTTGTAAACGTAAAAAATTTCTCTCCCTAATTTTTATATATTATTTCCAATAAACTATTTTGCCTAGTAGGAACAGCAGTAGTAGCAACAACAACAGCTAATATTTATATATGTATATAAAAATGTAGAAATAAAAATAATCTCATCTGCTGCATCACTTCTCGATTTAAGTGTCCATCAAGAAGCCCATCAACCATATTACCATGAATATAACACACAAGGGGATAAAAACACTACAAAAATATATACATATATATATAAAACTGTCTGTTGTCTGTCAAGTAAACTACGTCGTAGCGAAATAAATATCCTCAAATGCTAGGAAATGTACTTACAAGTCCTTGTATAATCATTTTTATTTTTAGCATTCATTTTTCTGTCAATTTGATCAGATAATTATTGTAGAAAAAAACTAAAATATAATAAATTTAAATTTTACTATGACAATTTCACATGGAATACATGTTTAACTGAATTACTGGAATTATAATTATAAAGTACTTTGTATAAAATATCGATAAAAATAAATATTTGCTAGAAATTATGACATTTTGCTAATTAAAAAAAAAATTTAATCTCCTGATATTCAACTACTACTAATCGTATTAACCGTCGTATAGTTATATTAGCAACGAGCTTAATATTACCAAATATTTAGAAAGCAATTTAATCATGAATCTTTCTACTATTAAATTTATATTATCGCAATGTAATCAAACATAAAACAGCAATGGATAAAGTAATAACGAAATATAAACAACGACAGCAATAATCAGAAATTGATATAAGAATATAACAGCAAAAATGTAATTTTTTTTTTCGCTTTATTTATTTTTGTGCAATAAAAAATAACAAAACAAGCAAACAGAAGACATCAAACTGCAAGCAGAATAATTCTATGGTAAAAATGTATTAACCATGAAGAAATAAAAGTCATTTTTAAAAGCCACATAAATATAATTTTATATGTTTTTATTTTGTTGTTCTTAATGTAAACATAAGTATTGTTTTGTCGTTTATTTTATATATTATTTCTTTAACGTAAAAAAAAAAACAAAACATTGAAAACATTAAAAATTAACATAAACATTAAAGCTCGCTAGTCTGTTCGTTGTTTATTGCAACGTGTTGAACTGAGTGCTGCACAAAGTAAAGTGCATAGGCACAGTGTTTTAAAGTTGTTGATGTTGCTGTTGCTGCTGTCTCTACTATTGCTACTGGTTTTTAAATAAATTATTATTATTGCTTTTATTAAACTTTTTTTTTTTTTTGAACTTTAAGTAATTTAATTATACAAAACATTTCTACATTGAGAAATTAACGAAAGTCATGATGTTTCTATATAAAATTTATTACAAAAATTTAGCAATTAAACGTTTAACTAGTTTCGCTTAATTATTAACCCCAATCAGAAGCTGTATCAGAAAAACATGAGTATAACAGTAGCTTTATAAAATCAATAAACAGATAAATCTGATCTGATTAGTTTACATAAACAAACCAAAAAAATATAATAATAATTTAAATATTTTTCATATTTAAATGCTAATATTTTATTTATATAGCAATATAAAAATACAAAGCTCATAATTTTTACATTTAGTAATGCTTAAAATTACACAAAAAAAAGAAAATCTGCTACTGCAGCAGCAGCAACATAAATAAATGAATAAATTTCAAGCAATGAGAATAAGAGCAGCAAATAAAAATATATATAAATAAATATTTTCTTCTTTAATGTTTATTTAATTTAAATAATTTAATCAAAATAATTTCTTTTCTTTTATATGACAAAAAAAAAGTAACACACAGCCCGTGGGAAAGAAAACTCCCAACAAATAGAGAAAAACAAAGTTATAATTTTTGAAAGCTTTCAGTCAATTTTTTTTCATAACTTAGTTTAAAACTTACTTAGCGATACTAAAATCTATGCAAATTTTTTAATGCTGGACACTTTTGAATGCAGTAAACATTGTTTGAAAAACAAATAATGCAAACATTGTGTGCAAGTGTTGTTATTGGGAAAAAATATTATTATTATTGAATAAAAAAAAAAACAAAAATTATTTGCATAAAAATAATTGAATTTTTTCTTTTATAGCTTTCCGTTTATCATTTTACCTAAATAATAAAAGAATTTTTTAAGCAACAAAACATACAAAATAAAAAAAATATACAAAATATACAATTTCCATTTTGATAAACAAAGATTTAAGAAATTGTATTTATCCATTTTTCTATAAAAGACAAAAAAAAAATGAAATAAAATAAAATAAATATAAAAAACAATAATAAAAAGAAAAGAAAAATTATATGTCAATTGGTTGTATTATTTTGGATGACATAGAAATATAAAAAAAAAAAATATAAGAAACAAAACGAAAAAGCATAAAGCGAATAATAATCGTAAAATAGAAGAAAAATAATATGAGCATTCATATAGAGTAGTATAGAGCAACATATAAGTGTATTTTGATAAGAAAAGTAAATACGACATAAAAATTGTATCAACATTGACAAGTTCTAATAAAAAAAAAAAAAAACAAATATAATAAAGAAAATAACAATAAAAACAGGAAAATTAATCGTAAATAAATAAATAAATAAAAAATGTTTTCTCCTGTTTGTTGTTTTGATTTTTTTATGCAAATTTCTGTTCCATTTACATGGGTAGTAATTCTAATGCGGGTTGTGTTCTAAACCATAGGATAAAAAAATAAAATTACTTCATTAAGTGTATAATGATTTAATTGAAATCATAATAAATCACTCATCTAGTTTAGTATATTCAGTGTAGTAAATTTAAAATTATTTAGACTGTAGAAGTAGGCAAATTTTCAAAACCATGTACATAAGATACGCAAAACTAATCAAAAATTACTAATAACAAGCCTGTACAGTGCACTCATCAGCAAAGCTGTACACCACGGATTGTAACACATATTGGTTATGCTACGGAGCACATAACATACATAGTAAATACGATAAGGAAAAATAAAAATAGTAACCGATATGAATTGCTGATGCATTTACAAACCATCATGTGAACATGTAAATAATATACCATAAATACATAACAAGAAAAGAAGAAAAAAAATAACACACAGAGGCAATCAACAAACAAAGCTTCACATTACAATTCATAAAACATTCTTTAATAAAAATTCTGCAAATAGAAGCAGCAAAACAACAAGTGAATAGTGAACATGAGAAATAAAGTAAAATCTGTAAACATGATTCAACATATTACTTAGAGGTTACAACATTACCACTTTATTTCATCTTCAAATACGTAATACCATACGTGCATATACAATGATCATGAATAACACGGTACGTAAACAAGTGTTTATAAATAAAAGAAAAAAAAAAAAGAAATGTTTGATGTTGCGCTGCTACTCTCTTTACCACAAATCACATAGCACACAGTATCTAGTAGTGCACTGATATATCAATAGCACCACAATCAAAAATGATTTTCTATTTTCTCAACCACAAAGGTAGAGAGTTACGTGTAAGAATTGAATATTAACACCGCGACAACATACAGATTATGCAGATTAAAACCCACAACCAATATTTGTGAATCAATATAACCAATAATAGGTTGATATGGATTTATTAAAAGTAGATGCAAAAATAAGGGGATGATAGTTTAATAATAATAGTATGTGGGTTGTGCTTTATGCTGATTGCCAATCTGAATTAAATTTTATTCTATTTTTCTTCTTTTTTTTTTAGTAAAAACCTCAAACTGACACAAACAACAAAAGTATATTTTTTGTTTAGACTTGTTTTCCGGTTGCTTCAAGATTTATTTATTTACATTTTTTTTTTTTCTGTTCACTTTTAATGAAAACTTTTTAGATAACTTCTTTCTTTCTTTTTTTTTGCTTGTTTGTTTGTTTGTATTCATTTACATTTCATGTTCAACAAGATATCTTAATGTCACGACAATTTTATTTCAACTCCTTTCCTGCGTGTATTATTATTTTCTTCATCATCTCTGTTTTTTTTTTTTTGCTTTTACTTTGCTATTCATCTGCTTCTTCAATTATTTTCTATTCCGTCTATATAAGAGTTATGTTTATGAGTCAAGAAGGCTTAAATGTTGATATTTTTATTTTTACTGTATTTATATATATATAACAATGTGACAATATTGGGAGGAGGGTTAGAAGGCTGATAACATAATAAACAAAATAAGTCAGCAACAGACATAAATCTCTATAAAATTTTCTAAATATAAAAAAAAAAAATATTTGTAGCAAAACAAATAGAAATATAAACCGGAAATAAAATATTTTCCGCTTTATTTTTATTATTTTTGTTAAATCTCATAATGTAATTTTACTACAAATAAACGTACACACCACCCACCACTAATACTTAAAATAAATATTATTATTGTTAAACATTGATTAAGTTCAGTTGATAAGTAATAAAGTGGCAAAAAGCTTTAAAAACAAAAAAAGAATTTAAAGGGAAATAACAAATAAATTTTTGTGTAATCGAGTGTGTATATAAAGGATTTTCTTATATTTTTGTAGGTAGAGTAGGTGTGTATGTATATACATTTAATGACATTTATTTTATTAACAGAAAAGGAAATTGACATAAAATTTATTGTCACAATAGAATTGAGAGAAAGAGATTTGATGTAAAATAGGTGAAATTTACTTTAATTTTCATTATTATTTCATCTATTAAAAAATACTTCCTTTAGACTGGGGGTGCTGGTGGTTATTGTTTTTAATACTTTCTAATTCACTCACATAGAAATAATAAAATATATTTTATCATTAAAATAATTTTCTATGAAATAATCGGTATTTATCGGTACAAAGGTAGAAATTATAAATAAACGAAAAATCTTGGGTAACGCAAAACACCCTTAATAATTAAAATTCATTTGATTAGCTGCTTTGCTTAAATGAAATTAATTTTTTATTTCATTTTATTAACGAAAACATGATGAATTAGATTTACAATTTATTCCATTTTTTTACAAATAGGTGGTGAAATGCAATTAAAACCTATATTATTGTTAGAAAAGTTTATGTTATTTTGGGTTACAAAAGCTACAGAAACAAACAAAATTTGTTTAGTCATCATTACAATCCTTTTTGTTTTGCGAAATGCATTTATTTTAAACAAATTATGAAACAAGCAACAAAAAAAGATAAATGATTAAAATTCCAGAAAAAACAAAAACACTTTGTTGTAAAATTGATTAAATAAAACTACCCTAAATATATCATTGCAATAAAAACAAGGTAAAGGCATACATACATCTCTCGTCAATTAAGTATTTTGTCTAAGTAAAATAATTTATTTTTTGTTGAAATAATAAAATACATAAAATACTTGTCACCGATACAACCCTTATTTATATTACTTTGCATATTTTATTTATAATGTAATGTAATAAGGAATTTGTTTAAATAAGAAAATCATTTAACACAAAAACAATATTTTTCAACAACAATTAAATGATAAATCGATGTATTGATTACAAAAAGACAGACGAAAAAAAAACACCGAAATTTAAGAAAATTTATCACAAATATATAAGGGCGGTTTCGTATTGTTTCTCCTATTCGTCTTCTAAAAGATGAAACAAAACGGAAAATAATAGCAGCAACAAAAAAAAAAAATAAATCTTTAAAAAGGACACAAATAAAAAAGGACATGGAAAATTTTCTATAATCCATTGGCAAATAAATAATAAAACAAAAAAAAAAAAGAAAGAAAACCCCAAATCTACTTGCGGCGTAAATTTTCTTTCGTATTTTTTTGTTTTGTTTTGTTTTGTATCATGACAAAGTAAAAAAATTGATAACAATCGAATAAAATAATTGGATCATTTATTCTTGTTACGTTTTTCTCGTTCATTCAACATTACTTTACGTCACTTTACTTGACATTATTCGTTTAAGAAACCAAAAGAAAAGAAAATAATTCAACCCCTACACAATTTACTTTGTGTTTTGTATTTTTTGTGTGTGTTTTTTTTTGCTTTTAATGTCGCTTTTCTTGTTTTCCTATTATTTTATATTCGGTGTTACAAAAGAAGGACATGCAACACACCAAAGCAGTGGTTAAATTATTTGTGGAATGTCTTCCTGACAAAAATAATAACAATAAGATGTTATAGGAAAATTAATAATAATGAAAAACGACGAGTGAAATAAAAGAAAATAAAAACTATTCTCTCATAATATTCCATATTTTACCACCCAAAAATTGTTAATATTTTTACCAATATTCTTGTTATTATTTATAACTCATTAACTATGTATCGTTTAGTGCAGGGTCATAATAAAAACCTGATCATAAGATGAAACAGCATAACAGCAACATGATTATAGTAAACATGTAGTAGCATCCTTTTGGGATATTAATTTTTTTTTCTTTTCTTTTAAGAACTTAACGACTCCTGTTTCACATTTAATTCGTCTTCTCTGCACTATCACATTGGGTAGTGAGGTTTAACAATTTTCTATAATTTCCTTATGTTTCCTTTAAAATAATATATAAAAGAGTAAATAGTTTAATAAGATTGAATAATGACGATAAAATTCTGAATAAAATTGAATTTTCTTATAGTTTTTCTTTACTTCGTAAGAAATTTTTAAAATTATTAAGTATTAATGTAAAGAGCATAAGTAGCTGATAACCTATATATACTAAAACTAAGTAACTTGAATTTATTTTTAAAGAATACGTGGATTCCCTCTGCTGCTGCTGCTTTTACATCAATTTATGTTTGCTACTTATTTTCAACACACTAATTGGTTGCCATATTTTCATTCTGCATTTATTAGATTTTGTTAATATTTTGCTCTTTGATTTGTTGAACGAATAAAGAATGAAATTGAAAACGAAGAAAAATGTCGTCATGGCTACACACACAGACTGGGGATAAATAAATGTTAAGAATCTGTTAGAATGTTTTTTATGCTATGATATTGGGCAATAAATACCATAAGAGAAACATATATATAATAATAAATATTTTGGGGCGATGAAAATGAGAAAATGAAATGATAAGTGCTGGAGGGAAATCAATAATATTCCGGAAACCAAATAGAAAATAAAAAAACAGAAGAAGAAATATTGATGAGGGTTATGTGTGTTATTGCGCCCTGAAAGTTGAATACCCAGCTATACCACCATTTACTGTAGCCTAACTAGTGTAGTTATTATGCTCTTCAACGAATAACTCATACTAAATAAATTTTAGACTTTTATTTAAAGACTGGTGGTGGATGTGATGGCTATGATAAGGGTAGTGATGTTCGTGGTGCCGGTAATGCAAGCTACTAGCTGACAAAATTCGATATAGTTTGTTGATTCTTTTTTTTATTTCTTTGTTTCTCTCCGAATTTGGACACAAACTAAGGGTTTATATTCACATTTCCAAATTCAAGTCAATATTGGTTATATTATTTTTTTTTTACCTATATTCTGTTCAGAAAGTATTGTTATAATTTCCGTATTGGTCTCACCACAACGAAGTGCCTGTATTAATGAAAATTAATTTCTTCTTCTGATAATTTTTGGAACAAAAAACAATAAAATAGAAATATATCGAAATTGTTGAATTGTTTAATTTTGGAATACAATGGTAAATTAGGATTATGTATCAGATGACGTCAACATATAATAAATTGACGTCAACAAAATTATTTATTCATAATATGTTTCTGCGAAAACTAAAAGCCACAGTTAATGTTTTTGGATCTTTTGCTGCTGCTGTTGCTACTGAAGTTTTAATGAATTATTTAGAAATATATATAAATAACTTTTTTATACATATTTTGTTGAGAAAATAATTAGATAACGTTAAAATTATATGGAATATCTGTTGTTATTGTACTAATTAAATAAAGAATACAATTTTCCTGAGAAATATTGTTCAACACAATCAATCATTCGTCGACTAATTTTGGTGAAAAATCAAAACAATTTTTTTTTGTATCAAAAAATAAATTTCAACCTTTTAAATTGCCAAGTAATTGAACAATTATTTCTTTTAAAAAAAATATTTATTGAATAATCGTCAAATTTCTTCCTCATTAAAAACAAAGAAAGAAGTAAAAAAAAACAACCTGTGGTTATGGGTGATAATCGCCCATTTATTTCACTTTGAAGTGATAAAAAAGGAAGAAAAAAGATTTTGAACAAAAATCACAACAAAAAAAAAAACGAAAAGAAAACTCTAAACTTTATTTGCTTGTAAAAAAATTTCTAATGATGAGGAAAAGTAAATGAATTTTCTTTAATGTTTTCGTTTACCCCGTAACAAAACTCAAACCATCGAACCATAACTGTGTGTTAAAAAACTTGAAAAACATGTCACATTATGCTATTTGAGTTTTTTTTTCTCTTTATTTATAAAATTACGCGATGTTTTTCTTTCTTTTGCTATTTCATCAAAGAATTTCCAAAGATTTATTACATTGTGTGAAATTGAATGGCTAGAGGTAATGGTGTTATGGTTTAAATACAAATAGAATAAATTTACGTTGTTTGATGCATGTGATCGTGCAAAAAATATACAATAATAAAAGGAAATATTATTATTATTATTATGGAACTCAGCCAAACTTGATGAGCTGTTGAAATATAGAAGAAAAGAAATGAAAACGATAAAGCATTATAAATATGTAAATGAGGAAAAGTTTAACACGATAATGGTAAAGATTTCGTTGATTTTGTACGTAAACAAAAATCTACTCTTATTGATTTATGAATAGAAAATTATAAAATGAATGAAAAATAGTTCTTTCTTGTGTTTGCCTTTTTTAGTTTAGTTAAGTGAATGTTTTTATTGTAACTGTTGTGGAGATGAAAGAAGGGTTAAGTAACTCTTGTGCATGACATTTCTACAAGTCATAGTCGATTTCTTACAAATTTGATTCATTTCTTAAAAGATAAATACTTAAAAAATAGTCAAAATAAAATCACACTTTAAAATTAAAAAAAATGTAGAAAAAAAATGTCCTCGTTGCTAATGCTGCTGCTACTCATACATCTTTTCCTAGATATAATCACATTAGATAAACATTATTTCGATCTACCAATGCTGACAAAAAAATTGCTACGCGATATCATTTTCAAATTCAAACTCATCAATTTTATATTATCTTTGTCACAGTATGGCAAAAACACTGACTGACGACTTGTAAATTAGATTTAAGTGACAAAAAAATTTGAATTATAAAAGGCAACCAAAAAAATCCTCCATCACAAAAGCATACGGCAGACTCCATGAAAATAAAATAGCATTAAGAAAAAATATAATAATAGTAGCCAATATACGTGAAAATGCCTTTTTAAAATTAAATTTTCTGCTTCTCTTGTTCCTGTGCTTGTGGAACAGATATTGTTTTTATTTTAAAAGTTTAGTCTCCCGTGTCGAATTCATCCAAATAGTCATGTTTTTCATCACTCTACCGCCCAACAAATACAGAAAAAATTATAAATGTAAATCTATTTGTTAGATTCATAATAAAGCTATTAAAGTCGTCAATGCTTAGTAAAAAATAAATTAAAACGATTAATATAAAGATGACGATGGTGATATGATTAGTAAAGAAAGAAAAATAAGGTTAATACAGTAGTAAAGACCGACAACAAAAACAATGTTTCACGGTTCTCTTACTGTAATGCTAATTCACATTACATGTCTTTACCGTTTTTTTATTATTATTATTATAATTATTTTTAATCTTGTTTAATATTAAAAACTGCAAATCAAGGTAAATAATTAAGTAACTGACCAGTACAAGAAGTCATTTCTACAATAATTATTAACAGATATTAAAGGTTTTTTTTTTATCTTTCAATATAATTAAACTACGAGAAACACAAAAGCAATAATAATGTTATTACACAATTAAAACAAAAAAAAAACTGTGCTATAATTAAATTTCTTTAAAATTAAAATCAAAAAGGCAAAACCATACACAAAACATGACTTTGAGTTAACAATATAGCTAAGAAAAGAAAACTACAAAAATTTCTGAAAATCATTTCCCATGTCCCTCGCGTTGAAGAATTGTATGACACAAAACATTAAACGCACAGTTAAACAGTCTTATTGTTATGTTTCTTATTACTTTCTTTAGTCTCTGTTGATTATGATTATGCTTGTATATTGTTATTGTCTTAAAACAAATAAAAATAATAATGAAGAATCTTTAAATTGCATTCTCGTTGCATAAAGAAACCAAATACGTAGTAAAAAAAAAAACACAACAATTATGGTTTGTAGAAGCAGAAAATTATTGTGACTTTACTGAATTAATTATTTATTTTTACTGAATTTATTAAAATAAAGATTTTAAAAGTAGATTTATTGAACTTTCTATTTGCATGACAAATTTTAAACATTTTTATTAATATTATAATTATAATTAATTGAAATTACTAATGTTGTAGAGTAGAGAAAACTGATTTAATTAATGGTACAATGGATGGACAAGTAAAGTTTTTTTTTTCGTTTTTATAACATGATGATTACCGTGTCTTGTTAAGATTGCCGCTCTGTTACTAAATCACTAAAATTAATTAAGTAATGTAGACACACTCGGTTAATCAGCAATTTTCTTCAGTATTTTCATTTAAGATTAGGGATGACATACCGTCAAATAAATAAAGTCAGAGGAAAAATACACAAAGTAGAATAGAAATTAATCAACTAGAAAGGCAACAACTAACTTAATAGAAATTTTAAAATGATAAATCTTAAGACTTAGTCCTTTGTGGTATTTACTAACCACAATTATAATATAAAATAGCCGAAAAACAAATGTCAAGAAATAATAATTAAAATAAAAGA
The DNA here is from genome assembly GCA_963942525.1 of Ptychoptera contaminata. Lineage (NCBI taxonomy): Eukaryota > Metazoa > Arthropoda > Insecta > Diptera > Ptychopteridae > Ptychoptera > Ptychoptera contaminata. The sequence goes on along the minus strand of OZ012638.1, from coordinate 34,192,445 downwards.
AGTTAAAGAAAAAAATCAGCATAAAACAGTAACATGAAAAAATAAAAGACATAAAAAATAATATTTAATAATATTAATAAAGCGTCAATTTCACTTCACTCAAGTAATTTAATGATAAAAACCTTTGTTTTACTCCACTTATTTTCTATTAAAAGGAAATCAAAATTGATTATACATTCAATAGGATGAAGTAGCATCATCTTAAATGTGAATAAAATAGCGTTTCGTAAACGAACAAACATGGGTATGAGGATTTAAAAATATAATTCTTCTGAAACAAAAAGTTTTTTTTGCTGTTTTTCTACACCAGGCAAAGAGAAAAACAACTACAATATATATATATATATATATATATTTATTTACTTTTTTTTAATCAATTTTTAATTATAATTTAAATTTTATTCATCCCTTGCGTTGTTCACGTAGCTAGAAGTGGTGAAATACCCTGATTTATTTATTTTAAATTTAAAAACTTTTTTTTCTTTTTAGAAATATTCCTCCATCTCATGCTGTTGCTGTTTTACATTATTTGACTTTAACATCTTCGCATTATTATAAATTCTCTTCTTTTCCTTTTATTTTTGTTCAGTTTTTATTTCATTAAACCGCAGTTAAGATAACAGTGGAAAAAAAATTTATCAAAATAAAGTAGAAGAAGCGGACATTAGGAAGAAACAATAGGAAAATTTAAAGTAAATACAAAAAAAAATGAAGATTTATATCCTCTAATAAAGAAATTAAGACGACAAATGAGACACAAATTTAAATTAAAGATAGAAAACAAAACAAAAATAAAATTAGAGATCGAGGTCATAAGGTAAAAAATAACTGTGACAAAGCCGTCTAATTGTTCGTTCAACTGTAGCTTCATCAAAAACAAATAAAAAAAAACTCCATGAAATTAAATTAAAAATTTTTAATGAAATAAATTGTGGTCATCAGCTTTGGGTTGTTTTTATACGAAAACAAAAAGTAGTCAGAAGGGCTTTAAGTATTTAAATTAAAGTTATAAATGTTTTTATTATCAGTTTATCCGAATTTATGATATTGCTCTTGATGACTCAAGAAATCATTGTCATTGTCAATCAGTACACCAAATATTGTAATTGTTTTTGTTATACTTGGTGCCTCTTTCTAATTAAAAATATATATATATATATATATTTGTCACAAATGCTACACAAAAATCGCTTTAGAAATTAAATACAAAACAAAAAGAATAAAAAAAAACTGCCAGACAGACATCAAATAAAAATTCTTTATCTATTTTCGTGTAATTATCGATGTCAAAACATATTTTAAATTAAAATTCATTCAGAAATAATACACACAGTGTAATGCATAAAACACAATTTTAACAAAAAATATTTCGATGGTTTTGAATCAGACGTCTGTTCTGTGCGCTCACTTAATTTTATTTCTACTTACTGTTGCTGTTGTTGCTTGCTACTCCTGTAAATTATTTAAAAGTAATTTACATTTCAGAATTTATTACAATTTTTGTATAGAATAAATCTCATTACATAATTTACTTCTTTTTATTTTTATTAGTTTTTTTTTTGTTACAATAATTTTTACGATCTTCATCGTAGTACCACTGTTCAAAGTTATATTTTTACTCGACGAATACTTGTAACTTACAATAAATACGTTAATGCTTTATGTTGTAAATAAAATTCAACCCCCTTTAAGTTCATCATACTAACGAAATATACTATTATTCTGTGAAAATATCTCATTTCACATCAAACCCATTTTACCACTAATTTACCCTCTTTATACTGAGTAACATTCATTCAAAAAACCAAAAAAGAATTATTAAAAACGCCCACCCTCTCATTACATTCTATTATTTTAACATGCCATCAACATGACATATAATCACAGATTTATAGTTTTCTGTGAAAATAATAAAAATATATATATAAAACCCTTAAACACTTTTGGAAAAACAATAAAACATTCGAAAGCATTGAGTAGAGATTAACAATTGAAGTTAGGATAGTTAATTTGCTTTAATAAAATTGTACGCTCTTCCAAAATTTCTATATACACACACACAGAATAAAAATTATTTCATTAAAAAGAAGTGAAATACTTAAAGCGACTAGACAAGCGATAATCATAAAATAAATTAAATAAAACTAAGTGGCAAAAGTAATAGCAAAATCTAATTTAATTAGCAAAAAAATAAAATATAAAATTGACCGTCAATGAATGATTTATTTCTAAAATTTATTGACAATTTCTGATTGACTCTGAATACTGAGAAGAAAAATATCATTTCTTTTGTTACAACCCATCGCGAATTTAATTTTAATTTATTGCATATAACGTCGACAGAAGATTGTCAACAAAATCACACACATTTTATTTATTCATTCAACTGTTTTCTATTATTAAATTAAATTGAATTAAATGTCACAAGTAATACAATAAAAAAGTATAATAAATAATAAAATTATCATCTTGTATCTCATTAACACATATTTTACCATACACTGACTTACCACTCTACAAGCAAACGAATGAGAAAAAAATAACCAAATAAAAGTATTTTCATCATAATAAATCGCGTTAAAAAGAAATTAAATTAAAATAGGCGAATAAAAATATACATATAATCATAATAATCGTAAATGAAAAGAAAAAATAAAATAGGAATGAGAAGAATATTTATCATAATAATAATAATAATAATAATAATAATAATAATAATAATAATAATAATAATAATAATTCAGTGCAGAATTCAAAGTTTTTGAAATTTTTGTTGCAGCTATCATTTCTATTAACGAACTCAACCATATATCCCATATATTTGTGTGTCGTGTGACGCCCTATCTTCCTGTTAATAAATTAAATAATATAAAAATTTATAGAAATGTTATTTAGTTAGTATCTTTTAACTGAAAATTCAATTTACGTTTTTATTTCACTGTTTGATGATATCGCGCTGCTTCTGCTGATGATGATGATGATGATTTCAATTTCTTTCATTTTACACCCATTGTTTTTGACGCTGAATCAGACACGTGATATCACGTGCCATTGTCATTTTATCCACTTGTGTGAATCTATCTTTAACTTTAACCACTAAATCAAGCAATTGGAAAATCTTTTCTTTTCTTTTTCTAGGGTGCTTATTTATTTTTTGTTGCATTTCCCACAATGTGTAATACTTAAAGTAAATATTAAATAAAGTAAAAATCAATAGAAAATACCACATATACATATCGCGAGGTATTAATTAGTAGCATTGAAAACTCTGTAAGAATATGTTTATGACTAGAAACAAAACTTTATATACCACAAACTGATATATCATTTTGATAACACGATACAGTTCAATCATTTTATCATACCTTGTGCAAAAATAAAGTAATAAAATACAGGAGAAAAAAAAAAATGTTTCATAAATAATGTCACCTCAATCTTTCTCTTACAAAAAAATGTGTATATATTTATAACATGGAAAAATAAAGGAGAACTAAACCTATAACACACCACAATATCTGCTTTAACTGGTTTTGTTTGTAACAAAATTTTCTTTTTGGCTCTAATATATTATATAGAAGAAAGGTGGTTAAACGGATGACTGATATGTAATATATCCAACACAAAAAAAAAAAAATTATCTATATGATGATATAGGAAAAAATTATGCATAATTTTCTTCCGTTGAATTTTCCTTCTTTTTTTTTTATTTCATATATGTTTGCGCATACATCGTATACAGTTTATATAATAACATTAAAGTCGTAACGTTAAGAGGATAATGGGGTGGTGAAGGTGATAAAGTAAAGTGAAAGAAAATATTATAAAAAATACATTGCTTTATTTGTGCGTTAAAATTTGTGTGTTTAAAGAGGCTAAAGCATTTCTAATAAGAAAATTGTCTTTAAAGCTTAAACATATGCAGTGAATACATAATTTATGTTTGTTTTTTTTTTTATTGTTTTCAATCTGTATATTTTTGGCAGATGGATAGATGAATGGGTGGTTGATGTGTTGGTAAAGGTATTAAACTCTCTTACCATATCTAAGCAATACACTGGGTGTAAAAGTTTTTTAATTTTTATATTATTTTTTTTTGTTTTCTCTCATCCAAAATAAGAAAACGTCTATCATCGAGTTTCAACGTTATTACTTAAGACAGTGGTGTGACGGTTCGTTGTTTTGATGGTGTGTCGATGATGAGTATATAGAATGAAATTGATGTGTTATTTTCTGCAAAAAGACAAAAAAAAAGAGAGAATAAAGTAAATAATAATATTATTATATATAAATTCATTTATTTTGCATTACTTTACACTTTGAAGGAAAACAAACAAAGTAAAATGACGATGAGAACAAAAAGTTTGTTTTTTTTTTGCTTCTTTTTTAACACAACAAAAGGAAAATATTCTTAACTTGAACGTTAATGTTAGCGCGCTACGTTTAATATAAACAACTAAAGTCTTATCGTCTAAAAATTGTTTTTTATTATTATTATTATTATTTTAAATTTATTTAACTGACATACATTGTATGAACAATACACGTACAAAATAAAGTTATAGACAATTTAAATTTAAAACAACAAATAAATCTACCCTCGGTAGATTTTAAACGAAGAAATAAATGGAAACAACAACGGAAAAGTAAATGAGAAGAATGTATATCGGGTTTTATTTTTGTATTTTATTTTATTTTATTTTCAAAAGTATTATGTAGAGTTTTGAGAAGTAGTTACGAAATATGAATAGCAAGCAAGTACACACATCACACATTTATTGTATATTATTGTTATTATTATTATTATTATTAGAAGGCATCAGAAGTAAAAATAAAATAAGAATTTATATAAAGAAAAATTGAAGAAAATAAAAAAAAAGAAAAAATGAAAAACAGCAAAAGAAGCAGAAAAAAAAATGATTATTTCAAAGAAAAGAAAAATTCCATCTTTCGAAATGTCTTTTGGGAATTGGCTTAATCGTGTTTAGAATCCTCTACTCTGCCTGCCGTATTATTTTTTTTAGTTATTTGTCTTTTTGATAACAGTAGAAGCTGACTTTCTACTAACCTAAAGTTTTTATCCAACCGTTTTTAATATTAAACAAAAAAAAGGAAAAAAAAAACGAAAGCCAATTTCTTATTAAAAAAAATAAAAGAAAGAAAAATGAAAATACGACAACAATCCTATTGATTAATTTCGTTATATTTTTTTTTTATCTAATTTATTATCGTGTTTTTTCGTTTCGTGTGCCGTAATTTAAAATCGTTTAAGTTTAATTTCCTAAACAAAAATCCTTAATAAAATCGGGGTACAACACGCCCCAAACATGACGGTAATTTTTTTTTTCTTTTAACAAAACTCAACAGCAAAGTAGCAAAAATTTTTTAGAAAATTTTATTTAAGCGAACCCTGTAGGGTACAACGATAATACAAAAAAAAATAAAATTTTCCTCTAAGCACTTTTAACTACAAAGTAACGAATGTATATATCTAAATTTGCATTGATAAAATAGTTGAATTTCATGGAGAAACATCCTGAAATTTTCTAACGAAATGAAAGTAAATAAATTATTTGTTTGTCGAAAAAATACAGAGAAAAAACTTTGTGATTGCATGAAAACCCTTAACTAAAAAAGAAAAACAACCCAAACAGATTGACCTTCAAGCATATTATCAACAAAATTCAGAAGAAGAAAATAAAATAAAAAAAAAATCAAATAAACCCCAAAGAGATACAGATTACTAGAAAACTTTTAATAAAAACAGAAATCTTTTCAACCATCAGCAACAAGAAATCTTCGATATATATTTTTTTTTTCTATACTTTGTTTATCATTTATTCTGGTTAAAAACTAGGTAAAACCACTTTGTTTTATCGAAAAATCAAAAAATAAAATAAAATAAAATAAATTAAAATTTATTACCATTTTTACAATTTATTTAAATAAAAAAACAAACGAAAACATTTTCAATAACTCAAGACAACTCAACGTTTGTAGAGTCGGAGTCACAGTATACATAAAATGTCTAATAAATTTATTACAAGTTGCATCGTTGCCACTAGGGAAGGTTAGATAATTTTATTTTTAGTCTTATATCATTTGTAATTCTGTATATATTCGTCTAACCGAATGTACATTAGATAAAAACAAAATGGAAAAATAAATGAATAGAAAAGCTTTTTCATGGAAAACTTTTCTTATTAGATACGACGTATGTATTAGCCTGATGCTGATGTTGCTACTTTATACCTGTGCAAAGTAAATGAATATAATAATGCTGCTAATGAAATGGAAATAGGAAAAATAAAGAAAAATACTATGTTTTAGTAGTTTTTGTGAAAAGGGGGGAAAACAAGAAAACTTAAAGAAAAGTTAAATAAACAAAACAAAAGCACAAGAAAATTTGTCTCGTAGAAAACTTATCATTTTGAGAGAATGAGTATCCCATTTTATTTTATCCCATTTTGCAACAATATCAGCACGATAAATGCAACACTAAGCTAAGACAATTTAAACAGTTTTCTTTTAATTATTTTATATTTATTTAAGTTTGCCAATATATATATTTTTTTTTTGTTTTTTTTTTTTTGTATTTTCCTTTTACATTTAAGTGTGGTTTTGGTTGATTGGGTTAGATAAATATTTGACTGAATAAACTTAATTGATATGTGAAGCATCTAATTTTTTCTTCGTTGTAGAAAAACATAGAATCAGTAATAGTTGAAGTAGTAGGAGTGTTAAATACATATTATAAAATAAAATAATTTATTAAAGTTGTTTATCGATCCGTAACGATGTCGACCTTATCCATTTTCAACAATATTCAGTATGTTTTCTGTTTTTCTTTCTTTCCTTTTTTTATTTAAATACAACAATTTTCATCTAGCTAAAAGGAAAACAACAATAAATCATGGAGTTTTTTGTGCAAAAATAAAATAAAATACTTTACTATTTTTGGGAATGTATTAAACAGTAGTACTAGTAGCTAGCTACTATCATCCAATGCAGAAAAGCTCAATATGCAACAAAATAACCAAAAATATCTATTAATATACAGAGAATGCAAGAACAAAATAAAAAATACCCCAAAACTAAACTAAAATCGTTTTTCATCCCTTATGGTGGTGAGTTTTTAATGGTAAAATATTTAGTTGCAAGAATTATATTTGTGGTCACACCAATATCAGCAAGAACCCCAATTTATGTTTGAAAACAAAAATAAAGGGTCCATAGTAAACCAAAGTACGGGGCATAGCACAATGTTTCTTCGTTTTCTGCTACTTTTTTTTTATTTAAATTAAATTTTAATAAAATTTATTCCTCCTGCAAACACGCAAATAATATAGAAAACAATGAAACATAATTCAATATAGAAACAACAATTTTCCATCCATATCACAGTCTTTAATAATAATTTTTGATAACAGCATTGTGGAAAAAATAAATGAAACGCACAGCAGCAACACAACACGCTTGTCATGCAACATTCGTGTTTCAGAAGAAACATCAGCAAGCAAATTATATTCAACAACAAGAACAGAAAAAAAGGAAGCAAAGGAAAAAAAGGCAAAATAAATCATTAATCATTGTTTAACACACATTAAATATTTATTTATTTATTTTTCTTCCGTAAATTATTATTATTATAAACATTTCTGTGAGACATCTCTTTAGAGATTAAAATCTTTTACTTTATTATTTTATTTATTTATGCTTATACTGCTTGCGGTGTTTCCAGCAATATACTAAAAAAAAAAAATTAGCAAACGGATAAAAGGTGCCAAAAATATTGTGTTATGTGTTTGTTCATCCTCAGAACCAGTAAAACCAGCATGTTACTGCGTACGCTGCCAATGAAATGTAACGTTGCGTATTGTTTTACTCCTTAAAATATAAGAATCTGCTTCAATCATATCCTTGCGTTAAAATACTGCAGATACTACCCTGTTTTAAAATAACAAAAAAGAATTGATTAATTTCCTGATAGAAATAGCAAACAAGTACAATCATCATCAATGATTGTCAAAACCATGATCCAATGAATGTTAAAATAAAAATGTTTCTTTTCAACAAGAGAAAAATGATTAATAAAAAAAAAAAAAAAATAAGAAAAATGACTAAAAGAATTTTTCGTTAATTCAGGTAAAAAAATTTATTAAATTAATAAAAAAAAAAGAAGAAAATAACCCAACAAACGACGCTGTAATGCTGATGATTATGATTACGATTAAGGCAACGTTGAGGTTGATGAGGAAAAAATAAATGAAAGAAAATTGTTAAAACAGCAGCAGCAGCAACAAACAACAACAATAATAATAACATTGAAAAACCAGCCCCAGAGATTTAAAAACATCAATCATCTATATAGTAAACGTCGGATCAAGAGATGTAATGTTTTCTTGGTATTAATATATTTTTTGTTTTTGAAAATAAAACAAAGCAAATTCAAATTGTATGAACTTTTGTATCCTGTATAATGAAATTTTTGTTGCAAACATTTCCATTGCGTAAAGAAAATTTTATGCATTCGTAGGGGTTAATGCCAAAAGCGTCCAAATAGTTGCATGCAATAGAGAAATAATAACACAGTTAAATTGCTAAAAGTTTTAGATAACACTTTACATAACTTTAAAATAATTTACCTAATCGCAATGGCTCAGAGAGATTATTCTCTACCCTTATTTGATGTAAAATAAACCAAAAAATTTGTATTGTAAATTCCATTACGACAATGAATATTGAACAAATCCAACAGTTTCTCTCGCAATCTCAATGAATATTAATATAAAATTTACCATTCACCAGCCCACTTCCTAAGCTTAATATTACAACAAAACAGTTAAAATAAAAAAAAACAACAACAAGAATTAAATTCTTTATGTTATCAGAAACGTCACACCTCATTTATTAAATTTAAATAACAAAACGAAACATACTTTTGTCCAATTTATATAACATTGTGTTATGCCACCATAATATTACATCATAAAGTAATGTAAAATAAAAACACGCAAATACCGGTATATATGTATATATTTTAAGCATTAATGTTAAAAGAAAAAATAATAAATAAAAATTCTATTCTAATGTTGACACAGGTACGTACGTACAGAGCGATGTCTTGTTTTCAAAACTTATCACACTGTCACCATTCGCATTCATAATCACGCGCTACGAAGTGAAAATACAACAACGAAAAATGAAAAATCAAAGCGAAAAAAAAAAAAAAAACAAGTGCAAAAAACCCAACTCAACGCCAACAAAACATAAACTTTTCTGATTAACATTAATAAAATAAGACAACAAAAATAATAAAAAAACAGAAAGGAAAAAGTTTTCTCTTTTCTCTGCCTGTTCATCGTTGTCGTAATTTAGACAATACATTTCGATTATTATTTTGTCACAATAAAATTGTCAACCCTCTGTCTTTACCCAATTATCATCTCTTACCGATGATGGCTTTTTATTTTCTTTATTTACTAAGTAGAGATGAAAAGTTAAAATAAATAGAAAGTTCTATTTTGCGCGATAAAAGGCATAAAATATTTATCAAAATGATTATTACAATGCGCACAATATTTTCACGTGTTTTTGTTTTTTTGTTACCTATTTTTCCTATCGCCAACCACAAAACAAAGCCATTTCAATATGATTTTTAATCTGTTACTGTGCTTTTAATACTTAATTATTAATGAAGGTAAAATATTTATCACTTTATATGAAATAAATAACCAAAAAAATGGGAGAAAAAGGATAAAAATAACCCTTTTGTTAAGTATTTGAATATAAAAGGCAAAGTGAATTTGGGAAAAAATAAGTGAAAAGATTTATCTAAAAGAGTCTAGATTTGATAGCTGTGCATTAGCGGCTGTTCATTTTCTTAGCGTTAAAATTTTTGTTGCTGTTTACATAAAAAACATATTCACAGCTTCAACGACAGCACAATTGGCCTATTTAGTGAGAGATAAATAAATAAAAACAAATAAAAGGTATTAGAAGAAGAAAAAAAATGACAAGGAAAAAACAAATTCATAACAATTATCATGTTTCTACTAAGTAGCATTAGCAGAGTACCAGCATCAGTAGTAGTGACAACCATTAAACCATCAAAGACAACAAAAAACAAGGCATTAACAATACACATAACAGAGGTAAATGTCATTCAACCAAATGCTGGCACTAGAAGATGTAAAAAGCAGTAAAGAAAGCAAATGGGAAAAAAAATGTATCATCAGAGCACCCACCACCTCCACATAATAATAACAGCAACAACGCGTGCAAAACACAACATACAAATACACAAGAAAAATAAAATAAAATATTACTTGAAATTTAGAAAACAACAAGAAGTAGTAACAAGTAACAGCCATCATGTGTACACTTGAAGCAAGGTAAATGGAAGAACACAAACAAATGGAAAATACTTAAAAATCAATTATTCATGAACAATTCATGTATAGGGAATTATTTATTTATTTAAAAAAAAAAAGAAAAGAGAAAATCTTCCTTTGCTTAAGACAAATTTTAGTATTTTAACATTATACCACCCACACACACACCTAACCATCCCATAACAATCATAAACTTAAATATGTAATTTAGAAATTTATCCACAGCCAGACAGATTTATCGCTTTTAACAGTAGCAAATATGTATTGTCGTAAGGATGCCACAAACCGTCCCTAAAAAAATAAAAGAAACGAAAAATACCTCCCACATAATAATTCGTCATATAAGATGAATGACATTTTCTTTTAAATATTTCTGCAAATGTCACAGAATTTATTCTACCTTCCTGTTTTATTTTTTTTGTAGATATTTATTAACTAAGAAATGTAACAACCACCATCACCTGTTATAAATAATAAACCGCAACGCGCGTAAATTAAACGTAAATATGCCGCAATACAGTAGTCATTTTATACAAAAAAAAAGAAACTAAATTTCATTGAAAGAAAAAATTACATTTTCTATGTAATTTTTCTACAAAAGACAAAATAAATTTTTCAAGTATATCGCATCGTACAGAGTTAGTTAATATTATATGAAAAAAATAAACGAAGAAAAAACTTTTATAAACTTGTTTATAAGAAGTCCATGGCGTAATTCTTCCGTAACGATACAACACAATGTTTTCTCGTTTAAGTATTATTTTTTTCTCTTCTACTTCTTTCTGCTTTTCATTTTTATTTTAGTAGTTAATCCTGTCGTTAGTCCTTGTATTACTCTACTTTATTTTATTTATTTTTTGTTTATTCTGATGTCGTGTATATAGAAATATTTTTCTTTTCTCATTTTTTTTTTTTGTTTTGTATCATCATTCCTGATCCTTACCGTGTGTTCCATTCACAACTACTTTACACTTGAATTGTTGACTTGATCCTTTAATCTTATGTCTCGCCAGAGTTGCTAACTCTGTTTGGAATGTTTTCTTCTACGTTTATTTTTGATGAAAAACTTACAAAAGATAAATAAATAAATAAATAATAATGAAAAAATATTATCAAAGATACCGGGAGTTTTCTAGTGGAAAAGTAGCAAAAATTAAGAAACAAAACAACGCAGAAAATAAGCTTATGCGAAATTGTTGATAAAATTTATGATAAAAAAAAAATAGTGAAAAAGAAAAATGTAGAGCAACAGTGGGTGACTAAAAAGAAACAAAAATACTCTTGAATTGCGGAATAATTTTTGTAAATTTGCACAGAATAACCAATGTTAGAGGATTAAATTTATACAATTATAAGACGATTGAATATTTTTTATTTTCTTTTTAGTAAATCACACTTTATGCTTAAAACAACAGGACACTCAATGTTATCTTAAGTTTAATCAAATCTTTTAATGATAAAAATAAAATATTTAATAAGAAAATGCTAAAGTGTATCATATAGTAAGCTCAGCTATATAAGCAAACAGGTAGCAGTAAGAACAACTATCAAACACCACCCAGCATAATCTGTTTATTTTTATTTTTTGTTCATAACAACAAAATACAGAAAATTCTCTATCTGATATTGTATCTCTAGTGTTTTCTCTTCACAATAATGCTATTTTCTAGTTTGAAATAAATATAAACAGTGAAGCAGCGAAGCATAGATAAAAATTACAAGAAGTGAGCTAAATTTCTATAAATATATATAAAAGAATAAAGAAAAAACTATAAAACGTGATGCAGCTTTTAAAAAATTGTCTTTATATTTTTTCTCGTATTTATTAAATCTTGTTAAAGTGTTGTACATAATTATTATCAATGCAATGCAAGTGTTAAACGCAAATGTATTAATATTATTTAATATTTTTCTATCAACATGAGTGTTTTGCAAAAATAATAAGAAAAGATAATTTTATTTATAAATTTCTCGTTAATGACAAAAGATTGAGTATTTATTATTATGCTATGATTTTAAATGTAAATTAGGTAAACATAGAAATAAGTACATAAAAGTAAATAAAATTATTGTTCAGGTCAAAACCGTGACTAGACGAAGCAAGACATCCAATGACCCGAATAAAATAAAAATAATAACAATAAATAATGTAATAAATCGCATTTTATCTGAAATTATAAAATTTAACATGAAAAACATCAACAATAAATTTATTTAAATGTTTTATTTTTATCGAAATTCTAATGTAACAACAGTATACAAGAAATTTGTCCTAAATCTCAAGTTTATGTTAAAATTTAATGTAAAATTATACTCGATGACAATTTAATTATGCAAATAGAAGATATATCAAAACTAATTGTATATTAATTATTGATTTTAATTAATTATTAATAAGGTAACCATAGACAGCAACAGCTGCTATTGCAACATAATGACACATAATAGCAAAATGTTGTTAGAATATTAAATTAGAATTATTAATATTACGTTCCCACGAAATATGTTAACAAAATTTAAATTTATATTATATATTATGCATAGAAAAACCAGTGCAGAAAAATTATTTACTAAATAATATTCACTCATTTTATTTTTACTCCATTTAGCATGTGATTTATGCAAAACAAAAATAAAATGCTTTTTGCCTATTATTATTATTATTTTAACCCCAATTTTTGATAAACGATAAAAGAATATATGCCAAGAAAAAAAAAAGAAAGGAAATTTATTCAACAAAGAAAACTGTTTTGAAAAATGCAACAGTTTTTGTTCGAAATATGTTACCAAAAAAATAAAGATAAAACAGTGTATTTTTGGAAATTAACTTTAAGCAACATATTTTTATAAAAAAAAAATAAATAGAAAACAATAATAAATTAAGTAGAGTAGGAGGCTTTGATGATGTTATTTTATTACATTCTGTTCATCCCTTAAAATCCCTATAAACAATTCTTATTTATATAATACTCAATTTATCGAAAGAAGTAACGCAAAATACAAAAAAAAAAAAATTCTAAATTTATCTAGATTTAAGATATAAATTTATACGGATAGAGATAACAAAATAAAAAAACTCTTTTATATACATTACATCGATTACCGTATGTCCTGCCCAATCACTTAAATTTTTTTTGGGAAATAGGATGTACAAACCGGACGTGTGGTCACTGTTAAAGCCATCACTAGCAAATAGAGAAATTTATTTCTTAATCAAAATAACAATAATAATATAAAAGTAGAAATGTACAAAATACGGGTAAAATGATAACAAAAAAAAAAATAAATAAGGGTAGCAGTAGCAATAAACAGTTGAAAAAAAAACGTCATTCTAGTCATTTTATCCTTGTTACTTAACTCAGTTTTGTAACATCGAGAATAACATTGATTTAGTTTTATAAAATACAATATCATCCAACAACCAACACAAAAATACCACTATTAACTAGATAGACTAGAAAATAAAATCATAAAAGTATAAGTAAAATGCCACCAAATAACACATCCCTACATGTATGTAGTAACAACTAAATCTTTTTTGCCAAAATAAAAACCACATTTTTATCACATCCGTTAAGTCTTGTATATACTTTGTAACACCTTCCTGAAATTGTTTCACTTTATTTACGATCAAAATAACGCCCCAACTCATCTTAAGGGTATAAATTCAATCTAATTGTCCATTGGTTATCTATCTATGCCGATAAGAGAACCAGAAATAAAACAATTTTGATAAATGCATGTAGCATGGCAGCTAATTGTTTCTGTCATTCGGAATTATGTTACAGTAGGATAAATTATGGGGTTGAAGTAGTAACATAGTTTTTTATTTTTCTATTTTGTTTAATTTAAAATCATTAAAATTCCATTCAACTAATAACACTATTTTCTGTATGTTTAACACTGACAAATCATTGTCAATCAATACGATTAAAAATATAAATATTTTGTTGAATTTTCCTTATTAAAATTAATTTTTTTCTGACAGTAAAATATCGTTACGTTTTTTACATAGTTTACATAACTTACGTTTATTTATATATAATTATTTTTCTTTGTATATATATATATATACAAATATAAGATTACTCCCTAGATGATTGTTAACAACATTGAGTACTGCTCATAACAAAAAGTAAAGAATTTTTATAGAAATAATTTACCAAGGAAATGGCAGCATCATCATCATTATCATTATGATTATTATTACAAAATTTCTGTTATTAAATTAATTTTTTTTTTTAAACAGCGTACAACAGAGTAAACCAAACCATAGAAAAATAAATAAATAAATAAAACATTATTAATAAAACGGTTTAGAAAATTCCAATGATTCAAATTACAACACCGCAATCGCGTATCTACTACCATTAAGAATACAAAAAAAAAAAGAAGTTTTTATTTTCTTTTGTAACAAACGTAAAGAAGAATACAAAAATAAAAAAAATGAAATAAATTTCCTAAATTGTACATAATTATTTCAATTTAAACATGAAAAATATTTTAAATATTTCTGTAAATTAATATTTAGAAACATTCAAAGGAATTTTTATTATTTTCTATACTTAGTTTTTGTATAAAACACCACACATGCGGAAATAATATTGGGTAAAATTTTCTTCATTATTGAAATGCAGGCAAATTGGTAACCAAAGCATTAAAATAACAACAATAGTAACATTGCATTCTGGTAAACCAAATATAAATTTAATTAATTATGTTGCGTTACATAACTCAATGATAATAATGCAAACGAATAATATTAATTATTTTCTGTAGAAGAATCTTCTTTTTTTCTTTCTTCATATATATTTCCCAAAATATTGCCGCGTTATGGTTATTATCATTTTATTTTAGTTCTTAATATTCTCTTTATTATTATTAATAATATTTTTTATAATCATAATTTGTTAAAATAAATTATGTGTGACATGATTTTTAAGATGAAATATTTATGTCAAATATAATTATTATTATTTAGGTTATAGAGTTCATTTCAACAATAAATAAAATAATAATGATAATTTTTCGAGGTCTTATTTTTTCATGTTTTTGAAAGAGGAAACAAAAATATTTCAATAAATAAATTTCTACGACACTCAGAGTAATATTTGCAAAATTTTATTGATTTTTATAATAACGAAAAAAAAAAATAAAATCATAAAATCTAATTAATTAATTTTTTATTAAAACATTAAAAAAAAAATGTTAAAAGCAAACCACTTGGTGGTTAATGATAAGCAAAAAAACGAAATAAATAAAATAAACGGCAAGTAAAATGCATCTCAGCAGTAAAATCATTAAAAAAGAAGAAGAAAAATAATTAAAATATAAAATCACAACCAACCCCTTCAACATCAGATTACATATTATCCACTTAGAAATATAAAAAGTAGAGAAATTCATTAACATAACATAATTTAAACATAAATAAACAAACATACATAAGTTTTAGTATTCTGTTGATTTTTTAAAAGCAAAAACAGTACGATACGTTACGTGGTAATGGCTGTTGAATGCGAATATTTGCTCAAAGTTCTTGATTTCATTTTTATTTTATTTTTTTTGTTTTAAATATCTTATTATAGAAAATAAAAATAAAATCTCTAACGAAAAATATAGTACACGATACTTTAAAGGTACTTAAATGTTATTAAAAAATATAAAAATGTTTTGTTGATAAGCAGTAGCAGTTGTAGTAGTAGGTGGTAAGGTGAGTTTGTTACTCATTCAGTCAGCCAGCTACTCTTGTTGTTGAGACGAGAAAACGAAAAAAAAGAAGATGTTTTTCCTCTGCATTAACAAATAGCAAATAGCAATCTCACTCCCATCCTAATACTACTTTTATTATTTTATTTTTTTTTAAATGTGCACCACCCAAGATATAAATATATTTGTCATTAAATTTATCTAAGAGGATCATTAGTTTTATTACTTGATGACTACAACACCGGTTCGCTGGGTGGTTATTAACTTTTTTTTTTACGTTTTTCTTTATATAGCGGAAGAGCTAAATAGTGGAATAAAACAGAAAAAAAAACAGCAGAAGACAACAATAATGAAATTTTCTTATTTGTGTTGAGTGAATAAAATGTAAAATTTAATTGCTAAATGTTAAGCAAAAACTTATTAACAACAATCAATTACTTGTGTCATATAAGGAATTTAATAAATCCTAGTCGAGTGCAACATATGTATGTATAAAAATTAAATAAATAATATAAGAAAATTTATTTACTTAATCAATTCCCCTGTGTATTTAAGAAAATAAAAACACATTTATTTTGTGACTTGTCTCATCTTCAATCTAATTCCAATGATGAATAAAACGACAACCAACCAAGTAGTCTTCTTATGTTAAACAACCTCGACATAGACATATCATTTTACAGAAAATAAAATAACGAAAAAGAGTATTCAGTTCATGCCCTTCCATCTCTAGTGCGGCGCATATTCAATTTCAAATCATATTAAAGACGATTAAAATAAAAATAAAAAATGTATTTCTATGCTAATATTAATTTTACGATAATACAACGACTGAAGTTCATTATATTATTTTTATTATCGAAAAACACCAACAAATCCATTCAAATAAAATTGATTTCATTAAATTTGAAATATATAAAAAAAAAATTATTTAATTACGCAATAAAAGTGTCCCTAAAAATTAAAATTAAAAAAAACGACACACCGTCAATCCAAAACAAAAAAAAAACGCGACATTTATCAGTGAAAATGACACCAGAAATTGACTCTACACACCAGAGGATGATAAGCAATAAAATGTATAGAGAAAAAAAAGCCTTAAAACACACATAATTTCAGTATTATATTTAAATAAATAAATAAATCGAAAAGGCGGACTTGTTGGGTGTTGTTATAGGGTGTGTACTGTTGTGTTAAAAAAGGTGGCTTTTTTACGTTAGATTCTTTTTTTATATTTTTATTATCAAACCAACCCAAACCGTCAAATACTTTTCCCTATCAACACATATGCATATCATCATGTTTAAATAGATAAAATATTTGTTTTTCTTTTTATTATTATTATTATTTAGAAATAAAATTCTAGTTTATACATTTTAAAGGAGAAAATTATCTCCATTTAGAGTAAAACACACAAAAAAAAAACATCCAATGCGTGTAAATTCGCTATAAAAAACATTACGGTTTAGTGTAATGTGCACTGCTGCCTAGCTAGAGTACAGTAGTTATTGCTATTTATACCTCTTTTAGTAGATTTGATTTTTATTTTATTTATTTTTTTGTTTGCATTTTTTATTAACAAAAATACTACCGTCCCATCACCCACATTTAAGTTGGGCGTTTTTGTGTGAATTTAGCAAAAAAAATTTTTTTTTATTTAAACAAATATCAACAGCAGACAGAAAACAAAAAAATTCCCAACATTCCACTCAATTTGCAGTTAATTCGCCCGTCCAACAACCACGATTATCGTTTGGATATTCAATTGTTATGAACCACAAATCGTATGTTGAATGGCAATACAACAAACTAAATCATAAAATGCGAAATTAAACGGCCAAATCATGGGTTTTATGTTCGTTTTTGTATTCCACCACCAAACATTATAATGATACAGCTTTAGTGATTTTTTCTCATTTTTTGTTTGTTTGTTTCGGTTTTTATTTCGGTAATAAAATGGGTTGTACGCGAGTGATGGTGATCGCTGTTCACTAACGTGATGGTTGATTTTGATTTTTTTTGGTGCAAAAAAAAAAAACATCTTTTATATCTTTACTCTTTCCATGCACATTTGGATTGTTGTTTTTTTTTCCACTATACAAAACAGTAATGCATGTATGCGAAATGTACTTTCAGTTATCTGACAACAGACGTAACAACTATCACCAATAGCAACATGGCAATAATAGCAAGCAACACAGTAGTAATATCTTAACAAAGATGAAGTTCTTTTTTACTTTTATAAATATATATATACACCAAAGTCAAAAATCACTAAACATTATATGTTTTTTATCTTGTAAGAAAAACCGACAAGTTGATGTCATCATATAAATGTGAAAAGAATAAAATCTCTGATGGTGATACAAACCAGCGATAGAGATTTTTTTTTTAATATTCATTCTTTACTTGTTTTTAACATTTTCAACTCAAGATAAAAACTATAAAAGCCAACAATTTCCTTATTTTTATTCTTGGAAAAGAAAAACAACAAGATACGAAAGAACAAACAAAAAAAAACATAAACATATTTTTTAAAGGTAAATACAGAAGTGGGATTATAGCATCACCAGCGGTAGTAGTGTGTGCTATAAAGTAGGTGATAGATAGTTCTCAATAAAGCTAAAAGGAAGTGTCTATTGTATTCTACTTTGCTGTTATTTATTTATTATTTTCTCATGATTTTACTCCGTTTTTTTATGATATTCAATCTATTGTGATTGGAAAAACTTTTTGCTAAAAATAAAATAAATAAAATGATAAGTAATAAAGTATACTTTATGTATTTTTAGTTTTATTCTTTCATTTATGTTGTCTGCTGTTGCTGCTTTAAGACGATAGAAGGAAACTTAAACAGAATATATAGAAAATTGCAATAAAGTTTTTTCATTTTAGTACAACAAAAAAAAAAAGGTGTGAAAATGAAGGAAAATCTCTACAAGTCCTTAGAAATTAATTAAATAACTAGCAAACAATTTGTAGTTTATCTTTTGATTTTTTTTTCTTTTAATGTCTGGATAGATTTTTATAAGATTGTTAAGATTTAGTATTTGTATCACCCGCTTAATTTTCCATCATAGAAAATCCATACAAAACAACATAGTTACACATTTATGTTAACAACGTGTAAATCATTAATTAAGTGAACAAAATTCATGGATAAACATAAAAGTGATAAAAAATTCCTCCAAGACGATTTATATGTGACCTTTTTATGTAGGTATAATACAATGTTTCTGCTATTATTAAAATTTATTTATTTAAATATTACATAAGGCATTATTACATAATTACTTAAAAACTCATACAACATAAATATAAAGTAAATAATTATTTTATGTATTTTTAAAAAGAAAAAATATTCAAAAATTAATTAACAATGTCAAAGCACATCTGTTACCATTTAAATGGCCTTATTTATATATGTATATTTCATCTGATATACATTTGTATTCACACAAATAATAAACATAGTCTAGTAATTAATATTTAAAATAATAATAATAACAATAATTAACATTCTTTCTTAGTTTTTAATAGCACAAAACACAGTGTTTATCCTCCCTTACCATGTAGTATTTTGTTTTATAACAAGAACACGGA
The DNA here is from genome assembly GCA_963942525.1 of Ptychoptera contaminata. Classification (NCBI taxonomy): domain Eukaryota; kingdom Metazoa; phylum Arthropoda; class Insecta; order Diptera; family Ptychopteridae; genus Ptychoptera; species Ptychoptera contaminata. Next base: position 34,172,742 of record OZ012638.1, on the reverse strand, counting down.
GGAACACGAGAAATGATTTTTTACACGAAAAATAATATTATTTCTTTTTAATAACAAATTTGTAAATTAAAGAATAATTTATTTTTTAGCGATATTTTGTCCCCTTTGTGTTGTAAAAGTGTCACTCACATATATAATCGTAGTGACACTTTTGTTATGTGCTAGAAGATTAAAAACATAATTAATAACCAAAAAAAAAAAAAGTTTCTAATTAAAACATCAAATAATTTAAATTTCTATGTTTTAAAGTAATAATAATTATTTTATGAAAAATGATAATGATAAACGGAAATAATAATAATAATCATCATCATCAAAAGAGACTTTAATTATTATAGTAGAAGAAAAACCAAAAAAAAAAAAAACTATTATTGTCAAGTCATTTAATTAATTTAATTAAGCGGCAATTGTAAAACTAAAAAAATTTAATTTAATTAAATTATCCCACACATTTACGTTTAAAAAATACAAATAGGGTGATTAAAAAAATAATAATAATAAGATATATGCAATAAAAACCATAAAAAATGAAATGAAAGTTTTATCTAAAGAAATTTATTTTAATTAATAGAGAAAATTAAATTTAATTAAAAGACGTCAATCAAAAATAAAAGAAATAAAGACAAAAAAAAAACTATAATTTAAAATAATAATTATTTAATTAATTATATTTATATAATTTGTTGATGGAAATTACCAAAGTAATAAATTGTATTATTCGTCATATAATTACCGAAGAAAAGAAAAAAATTCAAAACTATTACAACTATGGTTAAAAATCGTCATTTAGATCGTCAACACTGTTCTGTATAGAGTTTTAAGCAAATTATTATTATTAATGGATTTTATTATTATTATTATTATTATTTATATTTACTAAATTGTTTCAAGTTTAACAACGTTTATTGCACTTGACGAAAAATTAAGAGAATATTTTTTTCTTTTTATTACCCTGGCAAGATATATATATGTTATTATGGTGATACCATCTAGCTATTAACATTCTAGTAACACATCAACAAAAACATTCAGTATAATATATTCATAATTATTAAATAAATAAATAATAAATTATATTTTTGCATATAAATAATATTAATAAAAATAATAATTTAACGACTTTATAACACCCAACAGTAACAACAACTAAATCAAGTAATTTAAAGAGAATATTTTATATTATTATTATTATTAATTTTTGTTTATTATTATTATTAAATTATTAAATACAAAAACCATAAAATAATAATAATAAAAAATATTGAATTAAATTAAATGTAATTGCAACCAATGTAAAAATAGTTAATTTAATGTTTTAATACTTTGCTTAGTTAGTTGTAGTTAAATTTTATTTTTTAAATAAAAATTAAATAAAGAGAAGAAACAAATATATGATTAAAGTGACATCTTAATATATAATAATAATAATAATAGTAATAATAATAATAATATTAAAAATAAATGATAAATAAATTACTATTGTCATTGTGAATAATTACATTTTAATTAAATTATCAAGAGAACCGTTGTAGATGACAAGTTAATTATAAATTGAGAAACAAATATCTAAAAAAGAAAAATCATTATAATTTACAAATAAATGAATAAAATTGTGCCACACAGTGTAACAACGTACATTTTTACCGGCCTTTACCTATCAGCCATCGACGATTTAGGACATCAAAATGCATTTTTCATCACTCAAATCGTATTTACTATGTTCAATGAACACTATTTCTATTATTTTTTTGTCTAACTGACATTAATTAACATAAAACGAATTTATTATTTCTTCCGGGTCATAAATACGGGTATCTACTTTGTTTTTATTATAAAAAATAATTAATGTTTAGGCGCCAATTTCAATTAAATGGATTTTGTTTTTTCTTTTCAAATAAATTTCATTCTGTATTTGTGTGTTATGATTAATTAAATCCTGTCCATTTCTCGTTGATTTTTCTATATATATGTATTTTGTTTGTAAATAATTATTACAATTATACGGTTTTATTTTATTATTATTAATTAGAATTATTATTATTATTATTATTATCATTATAATAATAATGATATGATGTCACATTAAGAATCAGTAGTGTCGTATCAATGATATTTTTGTTGTTCGTTTTTATAGTTTCTCGTCATAGCTAATTAATTTTAATATTTTTTGATGACGCGACATTGTAATTTATTAATACTTCTATGTATATATTCGCTATAAACAAAAACAAATTAATTAATTAATTAATTTTATTGTCTAAATTAATTATTATTATCATTTCGTAATAATATAATAAGTTAAAGAAATGAAATAAAATTACCGAATGAAATGAGTGATAATAATAACAAAGATTGACTACTTGCTTGATGGATGGGTGGATTTTTATAGGAAATAAAAGGATTAAAGGATATGTAAATAAATAAATAAATAAATAAAATTATCAGTTTTATTTTTTACCACAATAAAATTGTAAACAACATCGATAAAAATCATTTATTTCTACCATCAAATTTCTGCTAGCATAAAAAAATGTTTATAATACTAATCAAGCTTTAAGGAGCTTTATTTATTGAAAAATTATGATTAAAGTTAATGTTTAGTAATCAAATAACTAAGTTACAGAGCATTAATTTTGAAAAATTTATTATTTTAACTAAATTTGTAGGGTGGCATAATTACACCATCAATATTTTTATTATTAATAATAAATTTAATTAATTTTTTTATAAAATTAATCGAAATAGAAATTATATATTTTAATTAATATTAAAGAATAATATTATGATTAGTTAGTACTAAGAAAAGTGTTATTTACTAAAGTAATAAGTAAAACTGAGTGATTGTTTTTACTTAACTATCTTGTGCTAAGTAGCAACAGGAGCTACTAAACATAATAACCAAACCATTCTCTTGTTTTAATGCAATTTCGTTGTTCAAAAAAAGACAAAATAATAATAATAATTGTCTTGATATATAAGGGAAAAATGCTATTTTATCCAAAAAAAAAAAAGAAAAACTTTCGTTACGTATCGAATTTTGTTTCTCCACTTATCTAATCTTTAATAAAATCAGTAAACATTGGAGTTTCATTTCGTTTTCTAATATTTATTTTATTTTTTTTGTCGATTCAATTTCATAGGAATTACACAAAATATTTGTAAAGAGGTTTTATGCTGTGCTTTTTTTTTTGCCTTGTTTTAACCCTTAATACACAAAAACAGAAGAAAAGAAAAAAAACTAAACAAACAAAACACGAAGTTGGAGCAAAAAAATAGAAGCAGAAAAAAAGTAAATAAGAAAGACAACAGCAAGAAGCAAAGAAAGAAAAAACCTTTTATTATTTAAGTAATTGAACTGAACTTTGTATTTTCTTTTTTTGGTTAAATTTTTTCTGCTATGCTGTGTTGACTTGTTTCTTTAATTTTTCTTATATTATATATTTTTTTCTTCTATTCTTACGTTATTTTTATGCCTTCATGATCACATTCAATTATCATTCGTTTGACATTTGACCCAAGATCTTAGCAGAGTTTTTTTTTTATTTAATTTTATTATTTTTTTTCAATGCGATTATGGATAAGCTAATAAAATAAGAGAATACGAGAAAAAAAAATTACTCTATGCGATTTTAATCATAAATAAATTTATTAATGTTTATTATACGTTAAAAAGAAATTATATACAAGGAAAAAAATAAATAATGTTAATAAATTTAATGAAAAAATAACAAAACCGTAAAACAACACAACCGCATTAACAGAAAAATCAACAAGTGAACGAAAGACAATAATAAAAATAAAATAATAAGAGAGGCAAAAGGCAATAAAGCAAATAAATTTAATCAAAAAAAAAAAAAAATGTTTTTTATTTATTTCTACCGGATGTTAACTTGTGTGCATACTTAAATACCATTATTATTATGATTATTATTTTTTAAGTTCAATTTGCATCTTCAACAAGTTGAAAATTATAGAAATAAATAAACGGCAATGGGCAAGCAAAATCATTTAACTGTTTAATGACTACCTACTTGCCCGCTGAACTTTGTCTGCCTTGGCCTGGCCTACCTTCTATGCCCTGACTGCCATAATCATTGTTTTATCCTACATGATTTCTACTTTCACATATTATATTAATTTACTAAAGATTAAACAATCAACAAAAAATAAATAAAAAATAAAAATACTGTTAATGCGGTAAAAAGTAAAGTCATACGTGAAAAAAATATATTAAATCAAATCAATGAGTATTTATAAAAGAAAAAAGAAAAGACAAAAATATCGAAGGTAATCCAAGTTCTATACAATTAAAATAAAAAAACCCACAGTCATCTCAATTTCAAAACAATTAATTATTCATTTTGAAAATAAAAAAAAAAAAAAAGCGATTTAATGAAATAAAATCCTTGAATTAAAGGAAACAAAAAAAAAACAATAATGATTAATGTCCTTCGTATTACCTAATTAACGTGAAAATAAAAATACTAAATGCAAAAAAGCACAATGTAAATAAATATCGACAGATAACAATCAGTCAGGTAGACAAAATTTCATTATTTTATTTTAAATGAAAAAAAAAAGAAAAGAAATGAATTTTTTTTATTATTATTATTTTAATATAATAAGGAAAAATAATAATAATAATAATAATGCAAAGAAATTGTATAAATTAATTTTAATATTTTACGATTTTTAATCAAGGATAAATATGAAGAATATAATTTTTAGTTGGATAAAAATAATATCATTGACATTTTTATTTATTTATTTTTATATTTTTCACTGACTATTATATAACGTTAATGTTAATTACACAAATAGTAAAATAATAAATGTGTAAATTTACATTTGTTTAAGACATCATGAATTTTTATTTATCTACATTTATGGTGTTCAAAGGTGACAAATTTATTTTTTTTATTATAAAACAGAGATTTTAAACATTTAATTTATTCATATTTATATAGCCATACACACAACACTATTCACTTATCTGATTAAAAAATATATAATAAAAAGAAAAAATATTTTTTATTACCTTTTTGTATTTAAATTTAAAATAATTATAATTATTATTATAATAATAATAATAATAATAATAATAATTACGATGTGAATTAATTAATATTCGTATTTCATCAATTTAACAAAACAAATATTAATTAATTAACAACAAACGGACATTTAACTTCTTTATAACAAATGTTTTAAACAAAGTAAAAGACAAGACAAATAAAAATCAACTTTTTTGCAACAAGAAAAAAGAAAAAATTCAGCGATTAGTATCAATTTAAAAGGAATAAATAATTTCTTTATTATTTATTCAAAAGTAAACAGAAAAATAAAAAATGCAGGAAAAAAAAGGTAAACAAAAGGCTTTAGTATACGCGCAATTATGACACATAAATTTATGTTTACGCGAAACAGCGTATAAATAACAAGACGAAATACTATAAAAATAAAATAAATGTTAATAATCTGAAATCGCAAATTATCTCGTTATTATTATTTTTATTATTAAAATTAGTTGCCTATTGTTGGTTACATTTGTAATCATTTTCATTTTGTTGTTTATCAGTTGAATGATTTTCATTTTGCAAAAAAAAAAAAATAAAAAAATTATACAAAACGAATAAATTGCAAAAATTTATTGCGACATCATTATTATATTTTTTTTTTGCATTTGTAAAAAGAGAGAAAACAGATCGACAAAAACCTCTGTTATAATGTTAATTTTATAGTTTTTTATTATGTGCATATTTCTGAGAATTGTATAAATACACTGTGTGCAAACAGGCACACCAGCAATGGTTATGTTTGTTCCAGATCATGGTACACCGCTTAATTTATAATTTATAATTTATTCATTATATATGAGATCTTTGTTTTAAATTTTTAATGCAATTTGTTTATCTGACTTTAACTTTCATTTTATTTTATCCATTAGTCACTTGAATTTATTTTAATGTTAAAAAAAAATTCACTTGAGTTTAGACAATGCAAAAAAAAAAAATGTATAAAGTGCAGAATAATTAGCTTGGTATTATGGTAATAAATGAGAATTTAATCTTTTTTTCTCTATCATTTAAGTGTGTCCTTGAATTATATATCTACACGTCCTTAAAACATTTATTTTAATCTCTGAAAGGCAGCAGCAGTAGCAGCAGCAACAGCAGCATCAGTAAACAAGTACCAAACTATCAAATTTCCTTAACAATAAAAGCAAATAAAATTCTCTTAACAATTTTAATTAAATTTTATTTAGTTTTTTAATATTTTTATTCTTTTTTTTTTTTGGTGCCAATTCAAGCGACAATAATTTTTACAAAAAGTTTGCCAACAGCAAAAAAGAAAAACAGACATTTTTTTACAAAAAATATCAAAGAATAGAATTTTGTAAAAAAAAAAAAAATAATGTTAAGAAATAAAAAAAGGTTTAAAACTGCAGCCAATAAATATAATAAAATTCGGACATCAAAAGGATTTATTGGTTTTTGCTGTAAAGAGTAAACATTCTTTAAAAGAATATAATTCAATTTGTTAACAACAAACTAGTTGCCCTTAATCCTCTGTATTTAAGAAATTATTAAAGAGTTCAGTCACAGGAAAAATGTTGAAAAAAAAAATAAATGATTTAATTCGTAATTAGGGTGAACTAAAAATTTATATCTTAATTTACCTGTCTACATTCACTCTGTTTCTATTCAACTACCTTACCTTTGCCATCGCTGTTAATCCCTGCTATGCCAATTTTATTATTTAACAAAAAAAAAAATAATCAAATATTAATATAAAAAATATTTTTTTATGCATGTGTCATTCAGTATTTGCTGATTTAACAAAACAAAATACCTTCTGACGACCGGCATTAAGGTTTTCTACTTATTGTAATAATTTTTTTCCATTTTTTTTATTCATTTTAAATAATAATAATAAGGCAAACAAGAGAAAAAAAAGAAGTAAATTCTTTTCTATTAGTAGATAGTAATAATATTGAATAAAAATTAAAACACCTGCAAAATTACACATTGTTTGTTGTTGCTTACTTGCCGGTTTAGAAATAAAAAATTAAATAATAAAGGATAATAGTACAAAATTCCTATTTAATAAATATTTAATGTAGTGCAACAACCGTCGTTAAAATTACTTGTTGTTTTCTTTCTATTTTTAATAAAAATTGAAATAATAATCAAACAGTAAAGGTAAATTTTTACTGTTGTTAGAGTAACAAAATAGACTTATAAATAAATAAATAAAAATATAAGTAAGACAAGAAGACATAAACTAGTTGTTTAGATACAAACAAAAAAAAAAAAATGTTTACAAAATTTCTGCACGAATTGGTAAAAAAGTGTAATAAACCCTCATTGGGTTTTATGTTGATTTTTTTTGCAATAATAGAATTTTCACTTTTGATTTAATTTTTGTAAAACTGCACAACCCTATAAATCGGTGAAAGCAGCTTAAATATATTAAGATATTAATTAATACTTTAGAAAAATTTATTCGGAAGTCTGTCTCATCTTAAGAAACATTAACATGACATAGTGTAGGCACTTCAAAGCAAAGCAAAGCAGGTACTTCAAACACAAACATAATACTTTAACAAAGTTAATAAATACTTGAAAACACCTATGTTGCATAAACAACGGCGAATGATTATAGTAAAAGGAAATTTCTGCTTTAATTAACTGAAAAAATAAAAAAGAAAAACTTAATTAGAAATTTAATAAACCAAAAAAAGTCTCATAACACAACCATCGCGACTGTACTGTACTACCACCATGATCATCATCGTTATTTTGTTTGTTTAATTAAATAGAGGGAAAAAAACCTACTGCATCTAATATTACGCAAATAAAATTAAAAATAAAAAAAAAATTGTGATGTAGAATTTTGCATTTTTTTATTTGTTGTTTTTAATCAAAATGTAATAAAAATATTTTTACAAAAATATCAAATAAAGCAAAGAAAAACATTCATACATACCAAAGCTACAACAATATGGTGGCGGATGTTGATTTACTTTATTTTTCATTTTTAATATTTTTTTACTCTTTACACTCTCGTGTTTTTCTACATAAATTCATTTTTATTTTTTTTTTTTGTTCAAAATTCATAGACAAAATGAACATATATATATATATTTGTAAAATATGTATAATTTAAATGGCAATGGAAAAGAACATATGAATAACTGGATGCATGTAGTAATTAAATATAAATGTAAATATTAAATGCCACGGTCAATAAATGTGAGTTATACCAAATGTATAACGAACTGAAAGGGTGCATGGATGATGATTAAAATTACGAAAAAAAAGTAACATATTTCCTTCGGTTTTATTTTCATATAAAATACACTACAAGTGCGCCTGACCAACTCAAACTACCATCAACCAAATTAAAAAAAAACAACTCACTAACCAAACCCACCATGATTATTAAAAATGAATTTTTGTGCAAAAATAGCTACGACGATGGTAAAAAAAAAAAAAAAAATAGCGACATAAAATACAAATCGTTGTCGCCTTAAGCTTTAACTAACATTGAAAATGAAAATAAAACCAAAGCACAATTAATTAAAAGCATCATCATTAAAATAAGCAAAAAATATATTTTTGCTATTTTTTTTTAAATGTCTGCAATGCTAATCGTGGTAAGGAGGATTTTTGTTTGTAGAGTTTGTTGATTCGTGAATAAAAATAACTAGAAACGACTGGTCAAGAGTTTTTGTGTATTTATTTCTTTTCAAATAAATAAATATATTTCAAAAGCATCAAAGTGGTTAAATAGTGCAAAAGAAAATAAAATAATATTACCTTGTTGATGTGACACTGCTCAAAAAAAGTCATTTATTGCAAAATTAACTCTAATAATAAGACCCGTATACATAATATTGTAACAACAAATAACGACTCTATCAAACCAAAACATTAAATAGTCAAAAAGTTAAATATCTCTACGGTTAAAAGATGTTTCGTTAATTAATTGTTTTTTTTTTGAAAAATATAAATAAAATAAAATAAATTAAAAACAATTATAAATTATATCTTTTTGGTCACAGTTTTGTACACTTTCATAGGAAAAACAATACAAAAAACCCTATCTGTGTATATTATAAACACAAAAAAAATACAAATTATATAAACATAACCCTGCTATAACCAAATAAAGTAATTTTAATTAATACCGGAAATCAATCTTGTTATTTATTATGGTTTGTTCTTACTTATTATATATATATTTATTTTAAATTTTAATTTAAATTAATTACAATTAATTATTAAAAGGAATTAATATTAAAAAAAAAACACAACAAACTTAAGTACAATATTTTTTATTTCAAAAATAAACACAGACATAAAAATAGTAAAGATAGATTAGACAAAATTGTTTAAACGAAGTAAATAATCATTAAAAATAAAAACAGAATTTTAAAAATGTAATAATTAATTAAATTTAAAAATAAAAAAGTATACAATTTATACGAGACAAATAAAATGTAATTAAAAGAAGCAAAAAAAAAAAACACACACCATATCGAGCAAAAATAACGCACAGTAATTACTCAACAAAAACTCACAATGTTCACGTTCAATGTTTAATGTTCGATATGCGATTATATTTTATTAACAACAACATAATAACATTAAATCCTTAATTAATTCTTTTTTCGCTTTAAACCTCACCTCGATGATATTAATAGTAAATTTTTATTACATTAAAAGAAAAAATTAATTAAATTAAATTAAATTTAATAGAAAAAATGTGAGAAAAATTCCATAAATGCAACTACATACTATATTTTAAAAAATAATAATTATAAAAATGAATTATTATAATTAATAAAACTATATATATATATATATATAGAGAACGAACATTATTAAAACATGCAAATAAAAATTATAATTCTTTTAAAAAAGGGTTGAAAATTATTTTTATATAATACGCATGAGTAAGTGACTAATTATGCGCAAATAACACCTAAATTATGCGCAAGTTACTTTATATTTGCATTTTTAAATCAATTAATTTGTAATTTAATATCTTTAAATGTATTTGATTGTTGTTACAAACGTTAAGAATGATTAATTATATTTCTTTTGTTATTATTTACCTGAACAGGTAAATGTAAGGTAAAGGAAAAAACAATTATTATTATCCAATGCAATGCAAAGTATATTCATAGAGAATTTAAAAAAAAAAATAAAATTATTTATTCCTTTAATAGAAATATTATTATTATTATTTTTTTTTTATAAAATTAAATTAAATTAAAGTATTATGAGGAAATAATCAATCAATTGTGTTTTGTTGTACGTAGTAGTTGAATACCCAATTGTTGATCTATTTTATTATTTTTATTAATATTAATATTAATATTATTTAACATTGATATTGATCAGTTTATGTCGGTTTGTTATTATTTATTTATTTATAAATTATAAAATGATTTTGTAAATCGTTTTGTATTTAATAAAATCACATAATTCATTCACTGTACTCTCTTTTCTTCATCGTCTATATTTATTTACAATTTTTCTTTATTATTAATAATCTTTTATTATTATTATTTTTCTTATTCTTTTTTGTATTCATTTAAAAGTTTTATTTATTTAATCTTGATCAGGTATATAACCTGCATAGTTATTTATTTATTATTATTATTATTATTAAAAGTTATTTCTTTCATTTTTTAAAGAATCATTCTAAATGAACTGTTAATACAGAGAAACTACGACGACGACGAACGTTTTTTTTTTCTTTTCTTTTCTTATTTATTTAACTTTGATGACTCAGGTGGCGGCTTTAAACAATGTTTTTCTTCTTTTTTTTTTACTGTTTAATGCGTTTTTTTTTTATTTTTCTTTAATTTCTGATTTATTAGTCATAGCATTGATGAATGTTGAACAAAAATAAAAAAATAAAAATTATCTAGATAAATATATTAAAAATTTAATAATCAACTAACCGGAGGGCAAATTATTTGTTGAGTAACTGAATACTCTGTTAAAATTTATTTTATTATTTAAATTGTTAAAAAAAAAAAAAATAGCAACACGGTGAATTCGCTGATTTTTATTTTAATTAATTTTTTTTTTCAATATTAATTAATTTCCACTGTGGATAAAATTTTAATTTTTAATCAATGACAAAATAAATCCATCAACGATGAATGATATTAACTATTTAAAATGTATAAAAATAAATAAATGAGAATCCTTTTTATTTTTACGTGTTTCACGTAACAAAAAATTGATTAAATATTCATAAATTAAAGCAAATAATCGTTAGTAGTCTAGTCTGTTTAAAGTTAAATAAAAATGAAGAAGGAAAATTAAGTTTAAAATAATAATAAAATCAATTTCTTTGTCAAAAGGAAATTTTTTTTTTCATTTTTCAACATAATACGACTACTAAACATAATATTTAATGATAATTGTATTGTCATAAAAAAAAGGAAAAATAAATTATTCACTTTAACAGTAGTAAGTAGATGTGGTAGCAGCAATAGAACAATAATAGTTATTACAATAATAATAATAATATTATAAATGAAGAATTTTGCATTAGTTTTTTTTTACATTTTTATTTTTTATTAGCACACAGTGTTATAGAATATTTATGGGAAATAACATAACATGCATAGAAACTAAATAATCAAATAATGTTATATGCAGGTGCATGACACTAATAAAATTGTTTAAAATGACTTTAATGGATTTTCAAGAATACTGATATTTTTTTTTTTGAAAAATAATTACTTTCAATACAAAATTATAACAAATAAACAAATACTTTTAAATAAACCAAGATAACAACACCAATCTACCAGCCAACAAAAGAAATAAAAAAATTAAAACGAAACGAAACCACTAAAGCAATAATAATAATCATTAATAGATGAAAATAAAAATATATTTAATTCACTGCTTGGTAATAATTAATTAAAGAATTCAAATTAATAAAAAATATAATATATATAAAATAAAGTCAATTAAAAATAATAAAAATAGCGAAATATCGTCGTTTTAGTCGTCGTCGTGTGCTATTGATTTCCAGATTTATTTCCTTTTACTATTTTAATTTGTTTTATTATTATTTTTCTTTTTTTTTTTTTTGCTTCATTATTATAGTAGATTAATAATAAAATTTAATTGAATTAATTAAAATTACTTTGTTACCTATTATTATTATTATGCGTAATCTCATTTAATTTGTTGTGAGAATAAAAAAAAAACGATGAAAATAAATATAAAATGATTAAGAAAAGTATTAATGGTATTTTATTTTGTAATGTTGTAATTTTATTGTACATAAATATGTGGTGTCATTTAATTATTTATTTTTTATTACATTTAAAAGAATTTATTTAAGTAATTTTATTGTAAAATCGATTTAGTTTATAAAAGACAACACCGGTTTTATTGATTGAAATATGTATAATGGAGAATATTTATTGATGGAGAAATTATTAATTAAAATTTAATAATAATAATAATATATATGAGGTTAAGTAGTTAGATTAACATAATTTTTATAATAATAAATAACATCTGTGCATGTAATTTATAGTAAAAAATAAGGGTAGATAATCGCATAAAAATTGTTAGTTATATTTTTATTAATACAATTTATTACATTGAGGTGTTACTGTAATATTATTAAATTTTATTCATTTAATACTTAACACTTTAATAGTTTTATTATTATTATTATTTTTCTAAATGTCTTTTTAAAAACAAAAACAAATTGACAAGACAAAAATAATAGCAAAAAACTAACATAAACATTAATAAATTAAATATAATAATAATAATAATAATAATAATAATAATAATAATAATGCATTTGTAAACGATATAGTATTTATTTTGCACATAAAACACAAATGGTAATAAATTTATTAACAAAATATAGAAATATATAAATAAAACAAGTTTTAATTAACTAGACACTGGATATTTATATATGTAATAAAAGAAAAATAAAAACAGAAAGAATAAAAATCGAAAACAGAAATGAATTAAAAGAAAAAAAATGTACCGATGAATCATCATCATCAGCAGCAGCAACATTTTTATTTAATTTTTTCATTATCAGCATAACAAAACAATGCACCAAAGCATACAGTTATTGACTTTATAAATACGATTAAATGACATTAAAATTAATTTATTATTTTTTTTTTTTTTGCACTTTAAATAAGAGCAAATTACAGTAATATTGTGACAAAGTCAAGTGCAAATGGTTAAGCAATGAAAAAAAAAAGATTAATTCTCTAGTTAATAATATTAAAATCTCTACTTGCAATTTATTTTTATGCATTTAAGGACTTTAATCTGAGATTATTTTCAACGTTTAGTACTTACAAAAAACAGAAAAATAATATGACAAAATTTTGTATTACAAAAGTATGTAAATAATGTAAATGAACACACGATATATACTATATTTGCTAGTAGTGTTACATGTATTTTACAAAAATCACTGATTGTTACTTTCATCTGGCCCAAAGTGTTTTTCACAAAGTTAGGGAGCTAAGTTTAAAAAATCAGTATGAGACAAACGATTCATTTCGTTATCATACATCTAAAATTTTATTTATTTTATTATTATTATTATTATTATTATTTATAAATTGTGATCTAGTTAAATTATCTTAGTTTTTACATAATATGTATGAGCAGAATTATATGACACTAAAAATCTTTAATTTTTATTTAAATTGAAATCAAACCTGATTAAAAGTACATAATTACATATTAAGTTTTCTTTATATTCAATTTAAATTAAGAATTAACGCTTATATTGTTAAATTACAAGGTAAATAGATAAATAAATAAATACATTACGAGAAAAATTTGATTTTGTTATGATTGTGTGACTTGTGAAACTAATAAAAACTAAAACACATGTTCAGCAGTAGTAGAAGCAAAAAAAAAAAAGGCAAAACAAATCAAAAAGCATAAAGAATAAAAAATAATTATATTAGATTAGTCATTTAGTTTTATTTTTATTATTTCAATTTATTTTTATTATTATTATTTATTTATTTATTTTATTTAATGTTTTTTTAAGTCGATAAACAATTTCCTAATTTGTTGTTAAATAACTAACCACAATAGTGACTCAGATATACAACTCACACAGTTCACAATTTTTTATTCATTTCTTTATTATATAAATATATAATTCCTCTTTTAAATATTCATCTAGTCACATAATTATAATAATAATAATAATAAAAATATCAGGAATTAAAAATAATAAAAGAATAGAAAAAAAAAGTGAAAAGTCAAACCATAAGTGTTCAAGATCACGCATAAAAGCAGCATTAACAAACCAAAAAACTGAAAAGAATAAAACCATCAAATTCCTCATGTAATTTTATTTTTTGTAAGTAAAATATAAACATTTATGAAATACAATTTAATGATCATGTTGTTCTTGATGATGACACATAATAAAAATTAATAAAAGGATTAAAGAAAGAAAAAAAAAGCAAATAAGAAATTCACATTCATCTGGAGTTAAAAACAATTTTTTTTATTATTTCTACTCGGTTTTGTCTCATTATTATTTTTATTTTGTCCTTTAAATTTCTTTTTTATTTTGCAAATTGAACATAGAAAGTAAAAACAAAAAATCAACTTCTTTGTACACTTCACAAAAATGTGATTTTCACAAAAATTATGCAGAAAAATAATTATCAAAAAAAAAAAAACGACATAAATGAGGGAAAAAAGTACAAAAAGAAAATTGTCAAAAAAAATAAAAATTTAAGTAAAGAGAAAACTGCCAAAAATAATAATTAAAAGACAAAAATAGCCAAAAAATAAAATGCATTAATGAGTTAAAAATACTTAAATAAATTTAACAACAAACTCTGCGAAGAAAAACCAAAATGACAAAGTAGTAAAACTGAGAAGAAAAAAGTAAAAACCAAAATAAAACATCTTCATGTTGACAACGACTGTGTGTTGTGGATACAGAAAAAAATAAATAAATTAAAAACACAATTAAAATAAAATTACATATCCAGTGTTAACATGTTTTGCTTTAGTAAAAAATAAAAAATAAATTTAAATAAACATAAAACAGAGCGCAATGATCGGTTCAGTTTAGGTAAAAGTAACGAAATGACTCATTATGGTAAAATTTTTACTGTATGATTCAGAAACAAACTACATAACAGAAAGAAGAAAAAAAATACATAAACGGGCAATAAATACAAAAAAAAATTAATTAAAATAAATTAAGCACCGGCAAACCACAAAAATCATTAAAAAACATTAAAAAATATGTGTGTATGGCGAGCACAGAATTAAAAAAATGACGACGATGACTATGAGGTTACTGTTAACGGCGGCCACAAGCTAAATTATAATTATTTTTATTACTTAGATAATGTAAACGGATTTGTTTAATTTTTAAATAAAACAAGTAAATTTCCCTTACACAACACTGTCAATGACTGACGCAATGCGTTTTTGTTTTACATAACACGAGAATTAAAAAAAAAAAACAATTTTTTCATTAACGCGCTATTCAAAAACCGACAACAAAACAACAGCAGCAGCATAACATTTTTTTTTTTTTATTTTTCTTTTGTATAAATTTTAATTAAAAAACATAAATAAAAAAATAAATTAATAATAAACGCAACAAAAATCACGGCTTAGAAATGAAAAATTAATTAAAATAACATTACCAACCGACAGCAGCATTATTTTAACAATAATCAATTTTTTTTCCTTGTTAATATAGAAAAATACCGCTGCTAAAAATCGCGTGATTTTGCAATAAATATTTGTATTTTAATTTCTAGATAATTTTTTTTGTCAAATAAATCATAACAAGACATAATGCACCCACCCGCGCGTTTTAAGATTAAAAATGCAAAAAAATACCGCTAAACACTGTCGGACACTTAACTGTCTTTTTGCTGCTTTAATAATTAATTCTATCATTATTCAATTAAAAACCATTAATCACAGTATTTTGATTTTTTTTAATTAATTGTAAATAATCTAAAGAATAAAAAATAAAAGAAAAATTACATACAAAGAGTTCGTTACAGTTGCTTTGCCACTGCTGCTGTTGTTTCTTCGTAACAATTTTTTCCATCAAATAAAAATATTAAAATAAAAATTCCATAATGACAACATAAAGTAAATTTAATTATTGCTTAAATAATAATAAATAAATATTTACATTGTAAAATAAAAACAATTATAAAAATTTATTTAAACAATAAGGTAACAGGCGAATAAAGAAACGAACAAGCAAACAAACAAATTGCAAGCAATTATTTTCTTATCAAAATTAAATTAGGTGAGAAGAAATAAGACAATTGGGGAAATTTTCATGACTTAATTATAACTTTATTATTATTATTATTATTATTAAATAAGTGCTCAGTTGAATGAGTAATTAATTTATTAATAAAATTATTATAAAATAATAAACAAAATAGCAAATCAGCAGAGCTTTGTTAGCTTTTCTTTAAATGTAAATAAATAAGCAAAATAAGTAGAAAATTACATAGAAAACTATTTATAAATATATTTTGTAATCATTGTAATCATATGTATGTTAAATCTTTATCATTTTATAAATGATTTTGATGTTGTTCTTACATATTTTTACAAGCCTCCAACAAAACAATTTGGTTTTCTTTTTTCATCAATTAACTTCTATTTTATTTAAAATTATTTATTGAAAAAATTTTCACGTATCTCCTTTATGTAGATGAAATAGAAAAAATGAAAATAGGGAAAAAAAATATCAACGTAAAGAAAGGTTGTTAGAACGAACTACGTAAAGCTTTGTTAATTTTGTTATCTGTGACATTGTTGGTGATTTGTTCACGTCGTCCCATAATCATACTAATTGCCTTATTAAAATAAATTGGATAACATTTATCTAATTCAACAATGGACACTACTAACAGCACCCTGTAAACACCAAACAGTATAATCAGAAATCTGCATCAAAATTGTCAATTCATTTTTCGTGTTACGTTTTTTCTTCTTTCGTTTTCCTTTCATAAACAAGTTGCAAAAGCAAAAGCAAAAAAATGTAACATACATGTGTGCCAGTGTCACATCTATTTATTTGCATTTTTAACAAACGATTGGCTAAACACAGTGGTACTGTCGTTCACATATGATACAAGAAAATTCATTGTAGCGAATAGTTATCAGCATGTCGAGAAAATTATGTGGTATAACGGGAACGTGAGGGACAATTGACAACGTCATCGTGGTCGTTGTATAGTTTTTTTTTCACTCCTTCTATAGCCATCATTATTCAACAATCATTAAATAAATGTCATGCACGTATCAGAAAGATACCACCACAGTCTGTCATCGGAACAACGTTTAACCATTTAGAGAAAGCTAAGAAAAAAAAAATAAAAAACATATCAGCTAGAAAAAAGCGTTTTATCAAGCCTCAACCAATGCATAAATAACAGAAAAATCAAGAGAAGAAAAAAAAAAATAAAAATAATAGAAAAACTAAAGGGAAAATATCAGAAGCAATAACAATAATAACAACAACGCAAATGTGCGTCCAAAGATTTATTATCGCAATTTCCACACATACAAGACTATTTAGGTAATTTGTTTTCTTACAAATTTATATAATATTGTGGCTAAAGAAAAAAAAAACCTGGGATGATCGGGCGGCAAGATGTTTCTGTTGTTTTTTTTTAAAGCGATTTGTTTGGGACACGTTTTCAATACCCAAGGAGGATGTGTGGTTATACGTATGCTACGCACCAACCAGAACAACATCCTGAATGTAATGAAAAAAATTATATATATAAATTTGTTAAATCAGAAGAATGACTAGAGACTGGATATGGATGTGTATAATGAATTGCCAAATAAATTTCTTCATTCAGCTTTATTTTCTATTCGAAAAATATATTCCAATACGGTTGATCGCGCCCATATTTCCGCCTATACTATCACCGCGTGTGTGTGTCTCCTCTATTCAAAAAAGGATTTTTATTTTATTTTTTTCATATGGGCGCTATTTTGCCGCCTTCCTTTTATTCAATGCCATCATTATGATTATATATTAGAGAAATAATAATAATAAAAAGAAAAATTGAAGAAAATATTATGCTTAACCCAACATCTATTGTATACTTTTGCAATTTCCTCATCAATCCCGGTTAATATTTGCAAGCAGGCAGGATGGCAGGTTATAACTGTACCCCACAAAAGTATTTTGGCAGCGATTTTTTTTTTTCATTTTATTTTATTGAAATTGCTTAATCTTGTCGGACGCACACAAGAGAATTGAAAAATAGAAAGAAAATTCAGCTATAAAAAAGTCAAATCAAATGATATATTACATGTCACCCGGGTGGGTATCCGTTGTTTTATCCATTTTTAAACGGTGTATATACTTCCAAATTATCGTCCAACTATTAAACGGATAAAAATTTATCAAATATAACAAAGAAATTAGGCTGATTACATGGGCTGGCATTAAAAAAACTAAAGCAAAACAAAATTTTCCTTAAAAAAGTAGCATAATATGGTGTAACAAAAATAGAATAAATTTTGGCGCGTCAAATTGTTTTTATTATAAATTTTCAAATTAAATATGTATCAGTTTTAAAGACGAAGAAATACAAATTATTTGCCAAAACATTAATAAATAGTTTTCTTAAAACAATTGTAATCTACTAATTAAAAGTAATTACTAATTATGATGATAAAAATAGGCATATATCTGCTCATACTCAGTTTTTAATATTTGCTTTGCAGACATTTTGCCCACAGCAATTAAACTCATTAAAAAATCGCTTGTGTTCTGGTGGTTTTAATAAAATTTTTTAATCTCTAACCGATTAACTATTTTTATTACATTATGTTTTTCTTTTTTTGTTGTTTAAAGAAATAAAGAACATAAGCATCAATGAACATTCTTTAATCGATAATTGATTTTAATTTAATTCTTTTTTTCAAACTTATTGATTATATTTAATTCAGTTGATTAAAAACGATGACGTGTTTTATTTTAACCTTTAATTTACCTGTTAAAAAAAATATTATTCTTCTCGTGTTTGTGTTACTCACTTTAGAAAAAGAAGCATGAGGAGGTACGATTAAATTTAAAGAAAAATAAAATAAAAATCATCAAACCGCAGATGAAAATAAAAAATATGAAGTAAATTCACATCGATGGATATACAAAAATAAGTAAAACCGAATAAAAGTAGAGATGAAGATGAAGATGAATTAAGAAAAAAAAATAAAGAACTCAGACAACAAAAAAAAATGCAACCAGATAAAAGAAAAGAAATAAAAAAACCAACTTAAAAGAGTCATTTTGTGAGTAAAAAACAAAATTAAAAACATTGAAAAATTGTTGAAATATTTTTTCTATGACTAATCAGAAGAATAATGCTGTGTGCTGTGCACAGAATGAATTTTTATTTCCTTTGATTTATAAAACATTTTTTTTTTTCGTTTGGTTTGTTGTTTGTTAAGTATAGCGATGAGAAATTAATATATATAAAGTCTTTTTTATAATTCCCTTTTTTATTAATTTTTCTCTTCGTTTTTGTAATAAATATGCAGAAGACAAATTTTATAAAAAGGTAAAATAATGGCTGTTATACAGGCTGAAGGTAGAGCAACACATAAATTATAAATGGAAAGGATTATACTCTGAATTATTTAATTAAAAGAAAAAATAACATCAGAAAGGAAAGTACAGGACGTGCATTGATGCACTAAAGTATTTTTAAAATATACTTTAAAGTATTTAAATTAATTTAGAAGCATTAAAATAGTTACTTAGTCAGAGTAAAATTAAAAAATGTATCGCATAAAATTAAACTAGAAATTGCTGTTGAAAAATACACAGCAAAAAACATAATTTATTTTATACAAAAATCATCTGCGAAAAATGTCCAATAATCAGCTGAGTATTATTACGTTATCCAAAAGCATTTCTCACTAAACACACTAAACATATTGCATCACACCTTTAGCACATAATGCTTAAGACATTGTAGCATAAGGTACATAAACTCAAGACATGTTTAAACATGATTAAAGAATAAAAAAAAAAACAGAAATATCAAAGTCGACGATAACATGCGACACCGTGAAAATAAATAACAATACGACAAGGTAAAAATAAAATACATAGATAGAATTATATTTATTTATTTATAAAAAAAAACATTTCATAATTGACAAGCAAAAATATAGAAAAAAAAAACATTTATGCCTTTAGGAAGCAAAAGCAATCAAGTCATGATTATCTAATTTTACCGAATTATAAAATAATAAAATGTTATTTGAAAAAGCAAAAAAAAAAATATTTTAAAAAACTAATCAGCAATAGCAACAAAATGGCAAAATGTTTAAAATAAAAAATAATAATAAGTAACATGAAGGTAATCTTAGGAATTGAATTGAATATATATATATTTATAAATTTATTTATATTTTTTATTGCAAAAAATAAATATATGCGACGTGAGTGGAATTGATTTAAGGCTTAAGTTGGCTCAAGTAACGAAATAATAAAAAAAAAAAAATAATAACAAGAAAACACTTACAGAATTACATATGCGCGCGAGAATATTATGTGAATGTGAATTAAACATGCGACTAAATAATAATAATTTTTATTTTTTATTTTAAGGAAATAATAAATCGATAAGCAGCTATAATAAATGTTGAATTAATTATTATTATTATTTTTTTATTATTATTTAATAAAAAAAGAAAAATAAAATTCTGTTTGTAATGAGAAAAAATATTTTTTTACTAATATTTTTTTATAATTTAATCATAAAACCACAATTAAATGACAGCACAATAATAATATAAATAATTATAATTATTATAATCAAAGTTTGTTCATTATTATGTTTAAGGAATTATATTATTAATTAATTAATTAATATTTTATTGCGTTTTAAGTCTTTTTATTAATTTTTAGACAAATCCATTTATGTGGTAAAAGAAAAAATTAAATAAATGTTTCTTAACTAAACTGGCAGCAGCAAGAAAGCGTTTAAACATAGTCATATCTTTTATTTATTATACATATATATATATGAGCGAACAGTGATAATTTGTTAATAAAAAAATAATTAAATTAAAAGAAACTGATAAACACGAAAAAAATTAAAAGGAAAGGAAAACAAATTTAAAGGGAAAAATAATAACACAAGACGACGGCGTCACATTGATAAAAAAACATTCCTAGAAATTTTGCGGTAGCTTTTATTATAATGCAAACAAGGAAAAAAATAAGTTTTTCTTTAACTAAAGTAGTATTAGTAGTAGTAATAAAATATATTTTAATGAAATTCTAATAAAAAAAATAATAAATTAATTAATTAATTTAAATCAATTGCAGGCAGGCAAGTCGGCGCGGTTTTGGTGTGGTTTTCTGTAATTTATGTTTATTTTTTCTTTTTATGAAAATTCTAATTGATAAAATTTATTTTATTAATTTTTATATCAAAATTATAATTATTTAATTAAAAAATAATAATATAATACAATTAAAAACATTGACTGTGGTAATTTTTCCCTGTCAAATTACCGAAAGAACACTGCTGCACTGCTTCAATGTTAACTTTGATAATTCACCTTTTACTGCACTTTAATAATTTTTAGTTTTATTTGTTTTTATTATAATCCTTAATTTAATTTAAATTATTTATTAAATGTTGTAAATAATATATATAATTACATCATAAAAATAAATATAAAAATTTTATCAAATTAACAAAGCAATAAGTAAAGAAGAAAAAAAGAGTTAAAGCAAAGCAAAGCGCTTAAGAAGAATTTCATTTCGCGGTTAAAAGTCTAATAAAATAAATAAATAACAACGGATCAAAAAATATAAAACAACTTAAATTGTGACTTAATTATGTATTTTTAACATTTAATAAAAATTAATTTTATTTTATTAGATGATAAACAGAAAAGTGAAATAAACAATAACAAATCAAGACAATAACAAATGCCGCCCGGTAGAAAGACCATGAACAAAAAAATACAAATTTTTTCTTCTTCTCTTTATTAAATTAATTAGAGAATCCACACGTTAAATGAAAAAAATAAAAAGCAAAAGCAAAACAAAACGACAAAATACACACTAAAGAAGAAACATGATTAAAAATTACAGATAAAATAAAAAATTTATGCTAATTTTAATCGAAAAATATTAATTTAAAATTTTTAATAGAAGGAAATACATATAAAAATCATCATCAATTGTATTTTTATATGGTTGTTATTAGAGAAAATAATCTAAATATAAACTTGTTTCGTTTCTTTTTGTTGCTTTTATTTAGTATTTAGTAATAAAAACAACAATTAACATTGAGTAATAAAATATAAAAGAAAAAAATAAAAATGCAGAGTAAAAAAGATAAAATTATGACATGGGGACGACAGATTATTTATAATCAAATTAAAATATCTGATGAACGAACGGCATCGTTGACGCCAAAAGATGACAACGATACATTATTATATTCTTGTTTTATTATTATTATTATTAATAATTTTTAACTAAACAGAAAAAAAAAGATGTTCTCTTATGTCCGCGACACATAACACAGATTATTATGTTGCTTTGCTGCTGATGTTGCTGTTATACAGAATGGTGACTGCTGTTGATAATGATGTTCTTCGCTGTTATTAATAATTTTTTTTTTTTGGTTTTTCTTTAACATTTATTAAATAATAAATAAAGCACGGTCAAACATAACATTAACGATTTGTAATTAACGTGAAATAAATAAATAAATAAAAACTGATAGAGACGACAACAAATACAGAAACCTTTATATTTTTTAAATCGATGAGAATTTATATCATAAAAATAATAATATTTTATTTACTACACACACACGGTTTTCGGTCGATTATTAATAAAATATTATTTTCTTTTATGTTTATCTAAATTTATGTGCTATCAAAAAAATTTGTTAGTTTTTATTAAGTAAAAACTAATAAAACAGTGGCTAAAAATTCATGTTTAGATGAAAAAACCAAAATTTAATAAAAATATGTCTGGGTGGTATATTTTATGTCAAACCAACAATGTCAAATAATTTCTATTTAGTAAAATTAAAAAAAGACTTTAATAAATCATTAGAAAATGTTGAAAATATGTGTGTTTTAGATAGATATACGTAACGCATACATAATGTCTTTTATCGTTGTTTAATAGTAATAAAATTAATTAAAGGAAATTTTACTAATAAAAACACAATTGACTACGATAAAACAAACATACAAAAAGAAAGAAAGAAAAAAAAAATACGGAAATAGTTTTATTACTTAAAAAATATATAATCCGCTGAAATAAAAAAGGATAAAGATTAGATAAATAAAAAAAAATTAACTAATAACCATCGAAATATACATAAAAATATGTATTTTTCCTTGTGAATCAAACAAAAAAAAAAGGGCAAAAGTAAGCAACATTAAGCAAGTGAAACATAAATACACCAAAACGACGACGATGAGAGCACACAAAATATCATTAAAATGTCATTGCCTTAAATCTTTAGAAAAAATAATAATAATAATAATAACTAAAAAGAATTTTTATTTAAATTACCAAATATAATGTTTCATAAATGTAGATAAAAAAAAAATTAAAAATAACAAAAATAAATAATAAAAACATATTATTATGATTATATATGAAGAAAAAATAAAAATATTAAATATTTTTTAATATAAATTATGACAGCAACAGCTGCACAACACATCACCACTTCTTTCTATCCATGTTAAAATAAAGAAAAAAGAAATAAATAAATAAAAACCTCCTCTCTATATATGCATAATATTGGTGATGTATGTACAAACTCTTGTTGGATCCATGGGTAAACATGAAAATAAAGAAGAAAAACATATTTTGGTTTGGGTTTATCCACTTTTACCCGCGAACATATACAATACGGATAAACATTATAACAGAAATTAGTATTAATCAACAACGAATTTTAAGCGCAATAAACGTAAATATTAATACAAATAATAATAATAATATATAATTAAATAATATAATTATGTTTCTTTTGTCTTTAAATGTTAATTCATTCGCTGATAATAATAATAAGTCTATAAAACAACAAGTAAATGGATAAACCATACTTGATACGCATACTATTCCATGGTTTTTTTATTTCGTGAAAATAATAAATGATTTATGTTTGACAGGTTGTTGGTCTTTCACGATTTTAATCATAATTTTTTATTTATTAATCTTTGCAGAAATATATCCATTTTTTTTACAACGTTATTAAGAAATAAATAAAATTAGCGAGGGGTTAATTATTTTGTAAAAATTTTACTCAAAATTTATTTCGAAAAAAGAAAATCAGATAAAACCGATTATAAGACTTTTGTGTTGGTGCAATTATGTCAAGTGTAGATTAAATTTAATTAAAATATATAGTTAAAATATTAAATAAATAAATTTATTAAACAAAAAACAACTAAAATGCGTTTAAAGTGAATTAAAAACAATAAAAGCAAAAAAAAGGCATGAAAAAAGATAAAAAACCTATGCTTTGATGACTTCGCATGTTAACGCTAATAATACTAATGTTAATCGTAATGTTAGTAATGTTTTAAGAGATTTTTATTTCATTAAGCATCATATTACTTAAATTAAAAAACACAAACAAAATATTTTTATTATTATTATTTAACAGAGAAGAAACCACAATCAGCTGATCAAATATCAGGTCAGCAGCATAAAAGAATTTTTAATAACATTTTGTGTGTCCTTTTATTTATCGTTCATGTGAATTTTAGTTTTATAATGATAACAAAAAATTATATAATAATAAACAATGTTATATTGTCGACAAGAAAGAAAACGACGACGACGACGACGACAACAAAACTCATATCACACACTTAGGCCATTGACATTACATATTATGTTTGGTTTTGTTCACATCGTAGAACATTTAATAAATAAATAAAAATATGTATTTTTTTTTTTTTTGTAAAATAAATACAAACGAAAAAATATATTCTAAGAAAATAAAAATTAAATTAATTAATTTACTTAAATAACATTATTAATTAATTGGTAATTTTATCATTTATTTAATTAATTATTTATCAAATATCAACAACTATGCGAAATATGCAATAATGAGTTATTATTTGCATAATAATAATAATATCCATTAAAAGTACTCTGACTTTTGAGTGATTAATATTTTATTTTGTAGAATTATAGAAACGCGTACTGCTGTCCTGAATATTAAAAGCAGTAAACGCGGTAACGTAGTCCTGTCTAAAGCAGCTAAAGCTAACAATTATTCCAGTTAATAATATTTAGAGTACAATTCATGATAAGTAAATATCATTAAATGTAATTTTTTAAGAGAAATCTCATACTTTGTCATAATGCGAAATATTTCTACGAATAAAAACAGCATTAAACACAGTCAAACGCATATGGAAAAATTTTTCCCATTCATTAAAAAAAAAAATAACTTTTTGTATTTATAATCACACATAATACTTGTTTTTTATTTCTACTAATGATCTAATGTGCATAATGATGATAATTTTTTTCTCTTTTAACATTAAATTAAAATTATGCAAATTTGGTATAGCGGTAGCGGTAGCGCATTTTAAATAAAAAAATAGAATAGGGGGGTCGAAAATCATGTTTAAAATGAATTAAATTTACTGAATAAATATTAAATTCTGATTTGTATTAGAGATAAACAAAAACCGAATAAAAAACGAAAAAACACTTTACGATAATAAATCATAATTATTTTAAAATTATTATTTATTATTATTATTATTTAGCAAAAGCATAAAAAATCATAAACACAAGGATAATATGAAAATTCTTTAAATTTTTCGTTGTCTGTTTTAATGAATAAACTTATCAACGATACCACAGAAGCACCACCATTAAGCAAACAACGCTGTTATAAACAATAAACTGTTTAAACTCTACGATAAAAAATAAAAATAAAAATGATGAATCACCAGAATCACAAGCTACTGGCCTACTGATGACTTTATTACTCAACAGCCAACAACAATAGGAAAAAGAAAAGTGAAAAATAATCAAGCAACATTGCAGTTAAATAATAATAATAATAATTATTATTATTGCGTAAATAACAAAATTAATCACTGAATTGACAGTTTTTTTTTATTCCTTTACACATTTATCTTCTTATTTATTATAGAAAATAATTTTGCAATTAAATTTTTAATCATCAAAATGCAATTATTATTATTATTTTAACTTTTCATTTACCAGAGATTGTTGATACTGACGTTGACTGTTGACAGCCAAGTTAACTTTAATGCATAATTTTGTTCAATAAACTTGCAATAAATGTGATCATTCATGCGAATAGATTTTAATGATCGTTACATAGTTTTATTTATAATTATTTAATCATTTTATTAATACGTATAATAATACGATGTCATATTTGCGTTTGATTAGTTTTTTTTTTTTGCTTGTATTTTGATTTTAAAGCAAAAACGCAAACATGAATGTAAAATAAAAGCAATAAACCCAAAATATAACTAAACAAAAACATTCAATATTAAAAAATTTAATTGTCCTCATTTAATAACGAAAAAAACAAGAAAAACTAATCACAGGGCATTCGCATTAAAAGTAATAAATTTCCTTTAAAAAAAAAATCCATTAAAAAACTTAAAAACAAAAAAATTATTGTCACGTAAATTTAATTAACATTTGAAGCAACAAAAATTCAACAAATAAAAAATCATGCAATGACTAAATAAATTACATACTTCTTCTTCTACCACCTTTTTTTTTTTGTAGTAATATTAGCGAGAATGAGAAAATACTTAATTAAAATTCAATACATTCATTGGATAAATTAATCAAGTGCAAAAATATGTTCGTGTAGTAAATATATATATAGTAAATTTGTTAAAAATAAAAATAAATAAATAAATTTTCTTACTTAAATTTCAATTAATTTTCTTAGAATAAAGTGATCAAATTACAGCAATAATATTAATAATAAAAAAAAATAAAATAACTTTAATGAAAAATGTGATAATAAATATTCGATAGTGTCGTCTTAAATAATTTATTACACTTTTATATAAGGGAAGAAATCAAACGATATGAAACGAAAATGAAAAAAAAATAAGCTAGCAAAAAACTATAGTAAATATTAGAATAAAAAATTCTTTTATCCTTTTTATATTTATTGGCTGCGCGCTATGATATGTGAATGTGAACATGTCTTCTATATATTCAATACGTGGCAGAAAGATTTATTTGTAAATAATGAAAAAGGAAAAATGTACAAACGTCAAGGAGAGTAAATTAAAGTATTAAAACAGTGCAAAACAAAAAAAAAAAAAATCCCATTAATTAACACACGTGTGTCGTGTGTGTATGTGATTAAAGATATGCATCAGAGAAAACGGACAATGTAGAAAAAATTTAATAACCAACAAAATAGAAAAAGAATAATTTATAGCGGGACAAACGAAGGTCGCGGTGATACAATAATTTTCATTTCTAATCACAAAAACACTGTACTTCCTTCCTACTTAAATACAACAAATAATAACAAGAGTATCACACTGCTTGCTTACTTACATTACACGAGTACAATGGGAATAAATAAATCAACGAATCAATCCTAACCCACCACCCACCAACAAAAAATAGTAGGTTAAATCCGATTTTCTACTTCTTTTACTTTTCTTTTTTTCTTTTTATTAAACGTAAATAATTTTGTCACATATGCGATTTACTTTTTCCTGCTTTTCTTTTTTTTAGACTTCCACCGTCAATGGTAATGGGGTACGAAATAAAGAAAATAAAATAGCCAACATAGCCATAAATCGAATAAACGATTTATATATTAAATTGTTGAAAGTAGTGAAAGAAAAACAGAAAACATTTTATTAAAATTAGGTAAAAAAAAAAGCATAGAAAAGATCCTAATTTCGCAGCAAATATATACATTCACTGTAATAATAATAATAATATAGATGGTAAATATAAACGGTACATTTAGTAAGGTGACAGTGAAATATTCGACACACACGATTAACCCCTTTGAACTGCCATTTATTCAGATCTCAGCCCTTGGATAGTAAAATCCGGTATTATAGAAGATAATAAATGAATGAGTGTGATCAAATGGTGCGAGATGATGGTTGGGTGGTAGATGAGGTGGTTGTTTAACTGTCAGCCAATGAGAATTATTTGATAGCAAAAATATACGAAAAAGTAAAAACAACGAAAAAAAAAATGAAACATCGTACAACAGCAACTATGTCATATCTTTAATACAAATACAGCCATCATGAAGAAGAAATACAAACGGAAATACAATATTTCTCATTTGTATTAATATTGTTATTATTTGCTTGAAGATTTTTCCCATCAACCGGATGATATGATTAAAGCATGGATTAGCAATACGACTGGTAAGATGGTAGAAATAAATATAACAAATGGGGCGAATAAAAAAAAAAGAATATTTCTGGTTGCACAGGAAATGAAAAGTCTTCCAATATTACCTTATCCACCCATCCACCCCTACGTTTAAAAAACTCTGATTATTAATATCATAAACGAGATCAATAACAGCATTTGCAGTGGCAACAAAGTAAATTCAAAACAATCAATGTGTGGATCAAATATAGAAAAAAAAATAAATAAAACGAATCACTTGTTAGAAATATTAACTACCTGTCTGACTCATTTGATGACTCAGTAATTGATTTTTTGCAAAATAATTTAAAAAAAAAAACAAAGGCAAGAAATCGACGTTTTAAAACTCTATAAAAATTCTTAACGAATAAAATGTATGCTTTATACGTTACTTACCTGCGTTATATACCTACCTATGCTCGTCGTTTACATTTCTCTCTAATTATTATTATTATGTAAGGAATTTCTTGTTCTTTTATTTATTTTTTATAAATGAAACAACAAAAAACTTCAGTTGTTTGTATACCTTCACATTAATTAAGAATATTTATGCTTAATTGAAAGTAAAACTACAGGTAAAATGTGATTGAGAAAAACAAGAAATTTTCTAATTAAAGAATATACACAGCTATATAAATATAAATTTGTCGTCAATTCAATGGGTTTTTCTTATTATTTTGTTTCCTTTTGGATTTTTTTGCTTATTTTTTTTTTGTTTGCCCAAATTACGATTTTCCTTGTTCAAACAATTATTACTTGGCTAGTCACACACAAAGTTTTTATTTTTTCTTCATTGTTGCCGTTGATATTTTTTGTAATAATAATAATATTGGGAACAGGCAACAACATGAAAATTCCTTTAAATTGGTCTGTAAATGTTTTAATTTTTTATTATTATTGTTATTATTTCCTCTTTTTTTTCCTGTATTATAAACTGTCCCAGATGTCTACATCTTTCATTTAAATTGTTTTCGTTTTCATTTTAATTTCTACCTGACAATATTAACAAATAACAACAAATTCATGTCGTTTTCCATTCAATAATTCACCAACAATACCACCCTCAATAAAACAAGTAGTTATTTCTGTACTAAAGAATATACAAAATACAATGTTTTTACATTAATATACTAGAAATAGAAACAAATCTAACGATCAATGTATAAATTTCTTATAGAAAACGTTTAAAAGGGATAATTGCTTTCCGTATTTTTTTTTTACTTTTTACAAGAAAAAATAAAATTATAAAAACCAAATCAACCTAAAAACGACA
The DNA here is from genome assembly GCA_963942525.1 of Ptychoptera contaminata. Classification (NCBI taxonomy): domain Eukaryota; kingdom Metazoa; phylum Arthropoda; class Insecta; order Diptera; family Ptychopteridae; genus Ptychoptera; species Ptychoptera contaminata. The sequence goes on along the minus strand of OZ012638.1, from coordinate 34,142,957 downwards.
AATAAATTTACATCAACGAAGAATAATCAGTTGTTATTAGGATTGACTTGTGTATAACTACGAATTAAAATAATTTTCTTTTCTTATTACAAATTTTCTTTAATATTATCCCTTTCGCTACATTTGGTTTTCCGTCTATTATTTAAAATTAAATACCATTTTCCCTTGATTACGTTTCTTTCTTCGTTTTTGGTTGCTTTCCAAAATCATTTAACGTTGTTTTGCATATTTTTTAAATGTAATATTGTTCTTCCTTGATGCTTCTGCTGTTGTTTTCTTTTAATTATTTATTTTTAATAAATAAAAACACCGTCGAAATATACGCATCATTGCGTTTTTATTATTAAAAAATGAATCAAAGACCAAACGAATCTCTTTTTGTTTATAAAACGTTTACCTGTTTCCAGTTTTTTTTTTTATTTTTTATTAATTATATGCGACAAAATATATTTACATTTTATTAATAAACATTTTTATTTTAATTTTTTTTTAATAAAAATAAATAATAATAGCCCTTTTTAATGGTAAATAACGTGTATTTTGTTTTTACCTTTTTTAAAAGGGTTTTATTAGAACACAAAAAAATAATACAGTCAAGACTTGTTAATCTGTTCAAAGTAGGAAACTAATCAATACTTTATTTTAAGAAAATTGAATTAATTTCTATCGAAAAATGAACATAGTTGACAACGAAACTTACAAAAGTATTTTAATTAATTAATTAATATAAAGAAAAATAAATTCGCACTGTGTTACCTAGTAGGAATATCACCTAAACCGTTAGTTAGTTTAAAAATTTTAAATATAATAATACATTCAATAATATTAATAATAATACGATATTACAACGGACAACATTTGTTGCGTGTCTGTTAATTATTTATTTATATAATTTAACATTTCACTTTGGTTTAATTTCTTTTTTTTCCCTTTAAAGCATATTATTTTATTATCGATAAATTATTAATAAAAATAAAAATTACTTCTTTCCTTACATACAAGACACCGAAAGAGAAAAATACAAAATACTCTGTCTGCGGTGATATACATAAATTTTTAAATATAAACAGAAATAATTAATTAATATTAATTTGATAATAAAATATTCGAAAAATTTTCATTTATATCCTTTTGTGAATTGATTTTTTTCTTTTATTATTCTACAAGTTAATTAATTGTTCATCCGGTATAGAAATATTTATATTTACTTTTCATTAATTATTAAAATTATGTTAATTGTGGGAGTAGAATTAAAAACAATTTAAAAGTTCGAAATACGCATAAGTGTTTAGTAAAATCATAAAAAAAACACCTTGCAGGCGGTAAAACATATTAAAAAAGCAAACAAAATAAATAATTCTTAGCGTCTTTTAAAGATCGTGACAACATTTATAAACGAATCTCTTTAAAAAAATATATATTTGCTGTCAAAAGGTAATATTTTTGCCTTTATTTTTTAAGGATGAAAACTGGTTAAATCAGGTGTATAGTAGTTATATAAGAAAAAATCCAAGGGATACCTTTAATTCATTAACATTACATAATTACTAATAAATTATTTATTACATAATTTTTATCGTTATTTAATTCGTTAAAAGGCATAAAAGATAAAAAACGTTTTTTTTATTGATTACTCAATGATGAAAAGCAATCTTTTCTACAACTTTTTTTTTTTCACTCATTTTACTTTTAATAATAATAATAATTAAAATAATAACAATTACCCCTTTTTTAACAGTTCAATGCATTTAATTATCTTGTCTTGTCATGTCTCTAGTCTATCTACCATGAATAATAATTTTCTTTCATTAATTTTATTTTAAAATAAAAATAAAACGACAAGAGAGAAACAACACAGAAGACACAAATACAAATAAGTAGGAAAAAAAAGTCGACAAGAAAAGGGCAATCATCATTAAATAAAGTAAAATACAAAAGAATTTTTTTTTTAATTTAAACATTGATAGAGCTATGAAATAAAAATAAAACATTAACTGGTCAAAAACATTTTATTCATGGTTTAAAATGTAACAAAAAACCCCAAAAACAAGAAAAAATTACTGAAAAAACCATTAGTTTTCGATAGTAGAAGCAACAACAGCACAAAAACACCCATAAATCTGTCGAATGTGAACTAATGACATGAACCTGATGACGGAGAATTTCAATCTGATTTAATCCCTTTTTAGTTTTGCAAACTATAAATGGTGACTAAAATGATACCTTTTTTATACTGGCCTTGCCACTACTACTCCTGTTGGTAATACAACGTAAAAAAAGAAAGATAAACTTAAATAAATATATATTTTAGATATATCCGGCTGTTTAATACACAAACACTGTGATACTAATGGTTTATGGATTTGATTGTTAAAATAATTTTTTTTTTCTAAAATCGTCACTATCATCATCAGTTTACTCTGTACATCAATATAAGCCATTTTACCTTCTCTCATATCCCCATATCAATACAACTTGTTAAGCAAAAGTATAAACAACATTAAGCAATGGCCAAACACGAAGAAAAAAAAAAGCCAAAGTAAAAACTATCACCATTAAGAATTTATTCCTTACTCAACGTTGTGTCATTTATCAAAGTTTCATTTGACGTTTTCTTCATCAAGTTGTTTTTTCGTTACGCTTTTACATTTTGTTTTTGTTCTTCTTTTCTTTCGTATTTTTCTTAAGCAAAACATAAAAGATAGATATCTGTTCAATACAGTGTGTGTGGATATTTTGCAGAAGGTTATATAAAACATTTCTATAACCTTTCTAAATAGAACCAACAATCTACACGAAAAACATGATAAAATAAGAAACAATCAGTAAAAACAAAAAAAAAAAAAGAAAAACCAAAAAGACGTTACTTTCCTTTGGTTAAAATATTGTTGGTAAATTATGTGGTGGCAGTGTATTACCCCATATCACAGTAGGTACTATACCATAGTACAATCAACCTTAAATATTTATTTTATTTAATAGAACAGAGCAACAGCAATATTATCATGATCTATTTTCACTCACTTAGATTTTATTTAAAAAAAAAAAAAAAATAAAAAAAGCAAAAAACGATAAATAAATGGTTTTATAGATAGATGAATGACTCTTCTATACAAACAGTTTAGATTAGTTTGTTCTGTCTAAGTATGAATAGTGTGTTTAGCTATATAACAATATAAGAAACATAGGTCAAACACAACACCATATATAGTATGGTATAAACTTTGGTTATTTTCTTTTACAATGCCATCAACAACAACAGAAAAACCCTTATTTAGGCTAGTTTAATGTCACTATTTGAACCCGACGAACGCACATATATATATAATCGTTTATATATATTTATCCAACTGAAGCAACGCAGAAATACCCAAGAAAAGATAAAAAAATAAGGCGAAGAGAAAAACGAAAGATACAAATCGTTTTTAAATTGTCAAGTGAAAGTAAAGGAAATTATTTTGATTGAAGGAATGTGTGACGGAAGGACATATAAATAAAAATAAAAATAAATATATATATATATATATATATATATATATCATTATTTAATTTCTTTTTCTTTTCTTTTATCAATTTTCGGTCTATCAAAATCGAATTTCTTGTGTTGTAGTAACACCAACAGCAATAGCAAATGGTAAATATGAAGAGAAATATATATATATATATATATATATATATATATATATATATATATATATATATATATAAAAGAACATTTATAATCTTTTTTTTTCCTTTTTTACAAGAAAAATGACACAAAATGCCTAGGAAAGAAAAATTATTCGATACGATTTGTAACAAGTGATAAGGGAATGACAACCATAACACACAACCAAACATATAAGAAGAACCCGACAAAAATCATAAGGAATGGAAATTAAAAAGAAAAGAAGAAAAAATAAATGTGTTTTCTTGATAAGAATTTTCTATTTTCATCCAATAAAACATGCAGAGAAGAAGGATCAGTTCAATTAATTATTGGATTTTTTGTGTGCCTAATAAACAAAGCGAAAAGAAAAAACTACCTACAATAATGACAGATGATTTTTTCTTTTCTTTACGCTTAAATCATATCATCCAAATCGTAAGAGAATTGCGATAAAAAAAAAACTTACTCATCTTAATTAATCTTCCACTTAAATATTTAAAAAAAAAAAAGCTGCAATAATTTTATTCTTAAAAATGTATTTTTATCACACATTAATTTCGTTTTACCTGTGTTTGTTTTTCTGCATTAAAATCACCACGAAACGTTTTAGTGTTTATACAAATAAGCGAATGACAAAAACAATCAGCTGTTTTTATATATGATTTATAATAATTTATATTTTAAACACGATTCTCTGTCCAAAATAAACAAGCAAAGTGCGCAAAGTAACAAATAACTGTGAATGTTGTGTTTCTACCTTTATATTTATTTTTTTCTGTAATGTTTATTAATTTTTTATTTCAATTTCGTGCTGTGCGTGGCCCTTTTGTCGCCATATAAAAATATAAAAAATACAACAGAACACATAACTTTATAAACCAACAAAAAAAAACATCTTGAACGTTAAGCGCAGCTTTATTATACCTGAGTTGGATTTTGATTATTTTTTTTTATTATAATTTTAATTTTATTTATTATTAATTCACAGTTGTTGTATTACTGTGCTGCTGCTGCTGGTTAAACATTTTTTTATAAAAATATAATTGTTTTAATTTTTTGTTGCATAAATTTAAAAGAAAGACAATTTCATTGATGCAATTGGTTCAAAGATTGCAAAATAAAAAAAGAAAAAATGATTTATAAATAAAATAAAAAGAAAAATGTAACATTTTCAATTACACTAGAAAATCAAAGGATAATTAAAACGGATTTACACTACAATTGAGTGCTTGTTATGTGTAAGAGAAGAACATCAAGCATAACAAACAGTTACATACTCAGTATACAACCATAAATAATAGTTGTTGTTACAACAGGTTCAAAGTACAGAACACTGATAAACTAAAAATAAAATTTTTTGCACGTACTTTGTATATCTTTACCAACAAACAATTGATGTGTGGTGCTGTGCTGTTTATACACAACGAAATAAAAAATCCACTTCTTTACCATTAAAATAATAATAATAATTAATTTATTAATAAATATTCAATTGTTGATTCTAATGGAAAACAGAAAAAAAATAATTTACAATTAATATTTCTTCTATTGTTTACTAATTAGATAAAACGTAGCAAAAAAAAAACAACACCACAGTTAAAAGGTACGTTTAAGCGAAACGTTTACGTTTTTTTTTCATTACAACAAGTTCATGCCTAAATGTACAATTATAACAAGAATAAATTAATTTAATTAAATAATAAAAAAAAAAAATTAACACCAAAGTCACATAGAAAAGCTTCTTTATATTAAGCTTTAATCACATTTAGAAGCAGCAACAACAGCACCTACGAATTAAATATTTATTTATTTTGCGCGTGCGGTTTTTATTTATTTTTTATTTTTACTTTAATAATAATTTATTATTCTTTAGACATTATTTTATTTAATTAATTTTTTTAGATTAAATTATTTTTAATTATTATTAGTAAAACGCGTTAAAGTAGAAAAATAAAAAAGTTTTTATTGCAATAATATTAGTCTTTTTACACATGAATGATTATGCAAATATTTATCCGCATTAACTAAGACATTATTAATATGATTAATTTATTAATTAATAATTATTGTTTTTTACATAATTATATCAAAAATAAATTAATTTGTATCCATTATTCATTTTATATAGAAAAATTAAGTAAAAAATGCAATTTCGTTATATGTTAGATGTATTAATAATAATAAAAATATCATTTATTATTTTTCTTTATAAATAAATATAATAATATTAGCAAAGATAAAACATACTTCAATAAACAACAAAGCTAATAATAAACAAATATGTATATACGAAAATAAAAAAAGCAAAGCAATTAAGATAAGTCAGTAGAAATGAGTAATTAGTGATAGAAAACACTTCAAAAAAAAAATAATAATAACGCGACGTCGACGACAATATGGCTAGCGTTAATTATTTCACCAACAACAACAATATTAATAATAAAAATATTTATAAAAATTAAACTAAATTAATAAATAAATAAATAAAACAAAGAAAGTAAATAAAATTTTAAACAAAGTAAATAAAAAATAAAAAATTATAATAATTAATTATATGGGGATTGGTGGAGATTTATTTTGTTTTATTTTCTACTCTAAGTAATGCGCGACATAATTTATAACGTCTGATGATGTCTTATCAATTTATTTATTAAGTTTTTTTTTAATTAATTAATTAAATAATAATAATAAAAATATAATTTATTATTGCTAAGCACAGCCTAAACATTATTTATTTAAAAGTTAATTTTAAAATAAGGAGCGTAGTATTCAGCGAATGTTGCATGTATTTGAGAGCGAATATTTATTATTATTCTGCACAATATATAAATATTTTTTTTTCATCATCAACAATAATAATTTTAATATAAATAAAATCAGTTTAAATAATAATAAAAATTTAGTTAAAACAAAAAAAAAATACTACAGAAAATAACAATATGCAAATTGTGCAGTCATTGCGCGCACGAGGCACTCATGCATGACAATTAAGTAAACAAACATAGCGAGTCAACTAATAAGCGCAAGCACAAGCAGGCAAAGTAAAATTGTTAATAAACAAAATAAAACAAGACAAAAAAAAGAAAAGAAGAATAACATTAAAATTTAAATAAACTTTACTTTACTTAACTTAATCCAACTATAGCCGCTTGTTTTAAAAACAAAAAAAATAAAATAAAATGCAAATGACGAGCTCAGCGAAAAAATATTACGTTTTGTTGTATGCATTAAGGTGTGAGTAGCAAGTTGTTTATACAACAAACATAAAAAAAAGAAAAATTAAAGCAGATAAGGTGTTAAACCTTACTTGCAAAATAAAAATAATATTAAAAGCTTGCAAAATAATAATAATAATAATTTTTTTTTTAATTAATCACACGTACTCCCATCACTAATTGCGTGATATATATTTTTTTAATTTTATTTAATTAAATTATCTAGACTGTATGTCCACGTTTTTCTGTAAATTAATTCTATTTAATTCTTTTATCATTTTGTAATAATATATTATATTTTTTATTTTAAGTTAAATCAAACCACAATTTAATTAGAACATTAAATAGATTACACACAGAAAACAAAAAATAATTTGTTTGATAATTATAATAATTATTATAATAACAGAAAAATAATAATAATTAAATTATTAAAACGAGCAGAAAAAAGAGGAAAAACAAAATTATAATTATTTTGAAAATAAAATTGAAAACCACAAAGAATTGTATATTTACATTTGTAGATAAGAAATGAATGAATTTTTTGAAACAATACTTTACTTGTGTGTATAATAAGTTTTTCGTTTTAGTTTTCTACGTTGTATATTGTCACAATAATTAATTAGAAAATCTATTTTAATGTTACCTATATTGATATCTAAATTAATAGTGTAATAGATAAAAAGTGTAAATTCTTTGCAATAAAATATGATGACTAAACAAATAAATATAGGTAATGTGACATTGAAATGATAAGAGTAATTAGGCTTTATAAATGGGAATTAATTTTACACAATTTTGTGAATTTTTATAAATTATTTTATGTACTATAAGCCATCAATGAGACAATTTTTATGATGAATTAAATTCCGCTTAAGTAATTCAGTGTAATTTATTGTGGTAATAAAATGAAAGTAAATTCACAATTAATAGTTCAAATAAAAATTATTGTATTATCAAAAAAAAAATTAAATTTTAACAATTTTAAGAAAAGAAGCTTTATTAATATTTAAAAATAAAATTAAAATCACAATAATTAGATGAAAAATAGCAAAGTTCGATCATAATCAGATATATCATAAATATTTCACTCAAAGTTGAGTGGTTTTTTTGTATACATTGAGTGGTTTTGCTCTTATTTAATTTATTATCTTCTTATGAAATTAAATACTTTTTTTATGCTTAAATATTTAATAAAAAACATAAAATTTAAATATTTTATTTTTAAACTAGAAAAAATGATAATGTTTTTCGTTTTTTTTATATATTTTTCGCTTAAAAATTAAGAATCAGCACGTTGCAAAGCAGCCATATAGAGAGTAAAGTACTAAGTACACGATTTATTGTTTATTATTTATTTAATTACTTCAAAGAAAAATAATACCGAAATAAATGTAAAAGAATTGCATAACTGATTATATATTATATTCGTCGCTTTTCAAATAATAATAATAATAAAAATTATATTTCGTTCAATTTAATATTAAACACATAGAAAAAGTATGGCAAAGGCGTCATACAGTCTGTCAGTCACAATTCATTTCAATTCAGTTCAGTACGGCAACAGTACAAACACAGTTAAATAATACAGTACAGACCATTGTATTATTATTATTATTATTATTACTAAGTAATGACAACTTAGGTTATTATTATTATTACTAAACGATAATATAATTTATTTTATTTTTTTTTATCATTAAAAAATAAATAAATAAAAATATATCATTAGCTTTACATTATCAATTTCAAAACATGAACTTTGATCAAACCACAGAAATTGTATTTAATATTATTATTATTATTATTATTTTATTCAAATAAAATTAAATAAACATCTCGCGGCATACACAATCACATATACACGATAGTTAAATTAAATAAAACGACATAAATGTATGTAAACGATATGAATATAAAGATTAGAGGAATAAAATCTGTGCGGTTATTGTGTTTTTGAATTTTTTGGTTTAAACATCGCAATATTATTTCAGTAAATTGCCTTACTTACTACTGGAAACACTTGTTAACCGCAAGTTCACACTGCAATTGTTAGATGGTTTTTCAGTTTTTAGCTGGACACTATTCAGTTGATTTAGAAAAAAACTGAGTTATACCTGAGAAAAGTGTCTTAATATTAATTTCTGATTGAGTGACACGATTTTTGTACGAAATTTTTTATTATTAGAAGAAATAACTGATTAAAGTAATTAACTCTTTAATTGATTAAATTTTTGTTTTTAAAACTATTTTTACAATCTGCTGTTGGTGTTTCGTTATCAATATTTTTTCTCATTTTTTTTTTTTTGTTTAATCAGAATAATTATGAAAAAATTCAACAGAACAAGAAAAAAAAACAAACAAAAACTGATAGTTAGAATTTTAAAATGATAATTTTAATTGAAATTAATTAATGTAAAGCAAAAATGAATAAAAACTAAATCAAAATATTTTCTTATTAATAATTCTGCTTATCTTGAGGAGAAGAATTTTTATTTACACTTTTTTTTTTATTTATTTATTATAAATAAATGTTTTAATTAAATTAATTAAAATAGTTTTGCAAAGAAAACAAGAACAATAATAATAATAATAACAAGAGAAATATAATATGAAAAGTTTATTATTATTATTTTTTATTCAATTAAGATTAATTTTATTAATTATTATTATTATTATTATCATCATAAATAATTAAATTACATAAATAATGCGCGTTTTGTATTAAAATTCAATTAATTAAAAAAAAAAAAATAACGCGAATTCTTTTAATTAAATTATTTTTAATTTTTCTTCTCTATAAAAAAAAAATGTTGATTTAATTAAAAATAATAATAATTATAAAAGCATTTTTATTCATTTTTAATTAAAAAATATGCTTTAAAAGGGCGTAAAGGATAGCGGGGGTTAATTTTCGGTTTAATAAAATCACAAACAAAAAAAAATAGCACAGAAACATCAAACACTCTATATATGCTGTGTTGTGGTTTTCCATTATTTTTTATAAAATAATAATAATAATTAATAATGCACTTTCCGTGAAAATGTAATAAAAAATAATATTTATTAAAAAAAAAAAAATCAATCAAAATTTGATTAAAAAATACATTTCGGTTTTTTTTTTGTGTCATTTTTCTTTATCAAAAAAAATTAAATAAAATAAATCAATAAACCGAAACAAGTAAACAAACAAGTAAAGAACTCAGTGATTTTTACACATTTAATAAAATTTTTCTGTTTATTTATTAAGTAAATAATAATATAAACTATTTCTATGTTTTTATTATTATTTTTTTTGAAAAGATAATGAAATGGGAAAAAGCAAAAAAAACTTGTATTAGGGATAGGTAACGAAACAAACGCGCGTTACTTTTGTATAAAATGACAATCAAGGTAATTCATTTTCGATAATGTCGTTTGTTGTTGCGACATGAACTTGGCAGCTGCTGTCACAAAAATTTAAGTCAATAAATAAATAAATAAATAAAATTTAATGATAAATAATACATTATTTGATTAAAATTATGACATTATTATTATTATTATTTTTGATAATAAAACTAAAAAATTTTTAACAATCAACACAAGTGTGTGCAGTACAATGGTGATGAACGTGGTTGTAGTAAAAGTGCGTGAGTTTAATCAACGAAATAATTTATTTATTAATTATTAATTTAATTCCTTTTTTTTCACATAAATTATCTAATAGTGACTTGCTTATTACTAAGTAAATTGAATTCACCAACAAAATAAACAATTATTCCTTATGGATATGATTATTATTATTATTATTTTCAAATAGTAACCTAATTTCTACTATTTATTTCTTAAAAATTCTTAAGTAATCAATATCAAATCAATAATGCAAAACTATGCTATAATAATAATAATAATAATAATTTCTTTCAATAATAGCAATAATAATAATAATAATAAAAACCATCGATAATCCTCAGCTTACATTCCTTTAGCCAATTAATTTTTTTAGTTAAAAAAGTAAAGAAAATATTCTTACGGAAATTAATACAAATCAATAATAGCATAAATACTTTATAATATGATTTATTCAGTGCAATTGCAAATTGAGTAGAAAACCTTTTTACATATGTTTTATATTAATAGCACAGGTAATATACTTTTTGTTTTTCAACAAGAATAAGACAACTATAATAACTCCTTCAACATTTACTCTCAAAAACTCACTCAGAATCGTCTTAATTTGTAAAAAAAATATTTAATAGAAAATTAATATAAAAAGAAAAAATTAGGTTAATAAGTGCATAAATACATAACGACGACTTGAAAAATTATCATAAAATTTCTAAAGATAAACGAAAAGAAAAATTTATTATTATTCATATTTATTTGTAAGATATATGCAAGAGAATGAAAGGCACGCAGAATAAAGTAACTTGAAACTTATAAACAAAACTACCTAGGATTTTCTTTTTACTATTATTATTATGACTAAAGATTTGTTAATAATAATTATAATAGTTATACGAATGAAATAAACATAAATACAAAAAAAAGCATAAATAATGTCAAAGTAAAGAAGACAAAAAAAAGTAAAGTAAAGTAAAGCAAAAAAAAAGCAATAAACATATGGATTTGTAATCGTGAACGTGTGCATTTTAAGAGATTAATAAAGCAAGTATAGAAAAAATAAAAAATCATAAACCAAACTCTGAATCCAATCCCCACAAGAAGTAAGGTCTTATTATATATATATATTTTTTTGTACATAAAAAAATAAAAACATAACTAAAGTACATAATACAACACGATGACGACGACGACAACGATATAATATATATACAAAAAAACGTAAATTCAAGATAATAGAATTTAACCATAACTCGCTATTACTTTATTACATTACATAGATTTATTTTAATATTTTTTTATGCTTTTTTTTAAACCATTAAAATAAATAAAAGCATCTTCTTATTCATCGTGCATGTACATATATACCCGCTTTACGTTTAACATGTATGCATGTAATGCGTAAAGTAATAATAAGAATAAAAAAAAATATATTCTTTGACCCAAACAACATTAAATGGGAATTATATGGTCTCTCATCTCCGCTTGTCTTGAATACGTGAATAAACAAACGATGCCTATGCTGTGTATACAGAAACACAAACAATATTCGTTTAAAGAGGATATTTTTCGTTTTTTTTGTTTGTTAAATATAAAAGTCTATCATCGCAATAACAGCAATACATGTTTATGAAAAGAAAAAAAAGGAAGAAAAAAACCAAAAACATAAAGCAAATGGGGACACCAATAACAGCAACACAATCAACTGACTGCGATCCAGATACTAATAATATTCAGGCTGATGGCACAGCAAGCATACAGGTCATACATTGATGACATGTAAAACGTAGTAGTAAAGAAATAAATAAATATGAGAGAAAAACGATATGAAATGGTAATGATATCATGCAAACAAGGCAACCTTACCAAAAAGCCTAAGATTGCTTACTGTTTTTTTTTTCTGCTTCTGTTGATGATGGTGGCAGGCAATAGAAGGTTGGTTTTTTTTTGCTACTTGTGGGAAAACACTGGCATACATTGCAACAGAGCATACATAATAAAATCATCTACTTTATTCTCACATCTTTATTTCTATGTACCATAGATCTCCTTTTGCAAAATATATATATATATATATATATATGTATCCAAGTCAATAATAAATTGGATAAAAATCGGTTCAAAAAAATAAATAAACTATTTTTCTTCAGGTTCAACAAACTACGCAACAACAACGTGCAATTGAATAGAAAAAGGAAAAAAAGAAGAAGCATATAAAAGACGATTTGGTAAACTTCTTATCTTATTTTTTTGCTCGGATGCAATGAATTTGTTTGTTTGTTTGGGTATTTTTTTTTTCTTAAAGAAGAAATAATAAATTCACGGATGGGATCAATGTGCGTTTCTTATTAAGTATGAATAGCGCACATGTACTACCGACATCGACAAGCCTTTTTCATGCTTTCAACAAAAACGATTTACATACGGAGCTCGTTCATATGTTTAAATTCCCCTTTGGTTTTAAGTTTTTATTTCTTGCCTTAAATTTTATAAATTTATTTTTGTTTTTTTTTTATTCAAACCTGCAGTTTAGTATAATCTTGGTTCAACTATCAAACACAAATAATAGGAGGACTGTGAGACGTACAAAAAAAAAGACCATTTGTTTGACAGTATACTGGTTGACTTGTTGTATTATTCTTCTACTTCTTGAAGATTCTGTGCACGGTGCAAATACAAAAAACCATTTCAAGGATTAAATATTATTCAAAGTGACCTTTTTTGTTGGTCACTAGTGTAGCTGGTCACTGTTGCTGCTGCTGCTGTTTTTTTCTTCTTCATTTGATTTCGTTTTGATATTATTTCTGCCTTTTTGTTTTATAAAGGCACACATCAAGTGAAAATCTAAAATCTCTACATCTTTCTACATTAAATTTATGCATACATGTAATTCAGATTATGTATTTTGATAGCACAAGAGAGAGCGTAAAAAAAATTATTATAATAATAATTGGATGAGACTGTTTTTTTTTTGTATTTAAATGCAGAAAATAAAATTCTTTCTTTTTTTTTTACAAGATAAATACTTGACTTACATAAATATTTACCTGTGATATATAGATATATATATTTTTACGCCATAATATTTATCTGACCGAAAAAAGAAATTACAATTGTGTCGCGTGTTATCATTTAATAATGTAATGTCGACACTACGGTTTATTATATTATTAGCAACAACAGAATTCACCATCGCACAAAATACAAAATGCTATTTTTAAAGGTTCAAAACACCAAACAACCAAAATCAAGTACTAAAAGTAAAACAAGATTAAAATCACAGAATAAAAAACAAAATTATAACCGCAATTCTCTCTCCGCGTTTATAATAAAATAAACAAAAGCAAAAATCTAGATTCAAACACAAACTGACCTGGAAAATAAAAATTTTAAATTAAAATAAGAAAAGAAAACTAGAAAAAAATATCCACAACTTTTGATGATAACACACACAGTGCACAATGCTAGACGACTTTAGAAATAGCAAAAGAAAAATAAGAACCAAAGTAGTCAAAAGTCGTAAATTCTATGAAATAAAGTTAAAAACTCATAATTTAGTCAAACATTTAATAAAAAAAAATAAACGTAAAAAGATTTTTACAAAAGTCTGCAAAAATTTGTTGTAAATAAATAAGCATTTACAAAAAAAAACCAAACGTAAAAACAGCAAAATGCGAAGCTGGCAAACGAATCAAATAAATTATGTTTAAAATTGAAGGAAAAAAGCAAAAATAAAATTCGAGTAAACAATATGTCGCCCTATTGCCAGCCAAGAGTTTAACTTCTCTAATATTTATTTTCGCCTCTATCTCTCTGTTTATTTTCTTTAATAATAAAAATGAAAAAAAATCGCTTGCAGAAAACGAATCTTTTCGATATCAATCATCATCATCAACGTTAATAAGTTATTAAAAAAAAAATACGCAAATAACAAAAAATTCACAATTTATTGTGCAGCAAGAGTGCATACTACATATTCGTTTGAATAAATAAATAAAAATCATCTCTCGTTAAAAAATAAAATGTATCAAATTGAATAGAAAAGTTAGTTGTAAAAGTTATAAAAATAAAGCAAAACATAGCTCAACTAGCACTCCTAAAACACGGTAGAATTTTATTTATTAAGTAGCTCATAATCATGGTAAAACGCGTTGTTACAAAAGAGGTATATTAATTAATTTCTTTAACATCGTTGCAACAGATAGTAAAACATTAAAAAAGAAAAACCAAAACAACAACAGCAGCAAATAAAGTATTTAAAAATAAAACAAAATCTCTGCGAAAAACTATCAAAGAAAATAAATAATTTAATTAAACCAAAAAAAAAATATTCTTCCAGCAACGAAACGACAGAATCAAAACAGAAGAAAAATGACCTCTAAACATCCTAAGACATAAAGGTAAAAATGAATAAAACCTGTTTTAATCATGATTTACATTTTTCGATTTTACTTTATTTCATCGTAGTCTCATCATCTAACTAAATATCGACACACATCATCTATATATTATCACATCGGATTGACTTTTGATTTATTTTCTCTATTAAAGATTTTACAGCAATTTTTAGCGTTAAACAATATTACAAAATCAGTAGTAAAGAACCGATAAAAAATAGTAAAAAATAACGAATAAAAATCTCTAAGAAAAACTAAAAGTACTTAACATAAAACAAGCAGAAAACACAACAAAATTCGAGTAATAATAAGAAAAAAAAAACACAATAAGCCAGCCAACCTGTCTTGTTAAGAGTAAATCAAACAAAACTCATCATTGTTCTTACGTAAAACCTTAGAAAATACAAAAAGA
Organism: Ptychoptera contaminata; assembly: GCA_963942525.1. NCBI lineage: Eukaryota > Metazoa > Arthropoda > Insecta > Diptera > Ptychopteridae > Ptychoptera > Ptychoptera contaminata. Next base: position 34,127,678 of record OZ012638.1, on the reverse strand, counting down.
AAACCCATAACAATCAGAGTTTATACCTATCTAAGCAACATCTGAAAATAAGTTAAAGTAAAACCAACAAACTTAACTTTACATGACTTTAGTTTACCTTAACTTACCTTAAACTGTACTGTACTTAAAGAATAACAAACTTAAACTATGTACACCAAGTAAACTCGTAGCAGAGTTAAAAGCAGCAAAAACATTAACCAACTAAAAATAAGAAAAACAAAAACGAAATAATATTCCTGAAGGATTTCAATGAAAAAAGTGCAAATAATGTCTTACTATTTGCTGCTTCTGTATTTATTTTTATTATCATTATTAATATTATGATCAAATAACAAAACTGTTTTTAAAACAGGAGATTTTATTCATCTGCCATCATTTCATCTTTTAAATTCAATTGCAGCAAACAAAAACAACAACAGCAGCAGCAACAGCAAACAAACAAAAACCATCCAAGAAAAGGCACAAAATATTACGTGATTATAATAAAAGTATAAAGAAAAGGTGTAGCATAAAAACTAGTGTTAAAAATTATTGCAGACAATTTCTCTTCTTCACATTTCATTTGGTTTTTGCACAAAAAAACTATAGGAACTCAAAAATTCAACCAGCAGCAACACAAACAAGATTGAAAACTTTTATATAAATTTTTTAATATTAATAATTTTTTATTTTTGCAAAACAGAAATGTATAAAATAATGCTGCAACCACAAATCCTAAAGGTAAAAAATACGTAACTGCTGTTGCTATGTTTTGTATTCTGCACAGCCCACAAAGTCCATCATCATCATCATCACACCAACGCTTTCTACACATAACAACACATCATTAAACATAAAATTATCTTTACTTATTTTAATTTGTTTTCGCGTTTTGTTTTCCTACAAAAAAATAAAAATTGTTTTGTTAAAAGAAATGTTTTTATTTTTTTCACTTGTTTCACCGTTTCTAAAGGTTGAAAAGAAGATGATTTTTCCTTAAACAACAAAAATTGTTGTTATTTTTTTCTAAAAAGAAAAATAATAAACTTTACTTGTGTTTTTGTTCGCTTTTTTTTGTCCATAAACAACAATAAATATTATTATTATTATTATGGAGATTAGAGTAAAGTTACGTTTAAGTTTTAAAGTAAAGTAATGTAAAAGTTATAATAAATGAGAGACACAAAACGTAAGAAAATACAATAAATATATAAAAAGTAAAAGAAAAAAGACGAAAAATATAAACGGATAATAAGAGTTAAATAAAATGCTTCAATACAATACAAATAAATATAAATAAAAATTTAAATACCCAAGAGAAAATAATATCAAAGATAATAATTATTATTATTTTATGTATGCATCACGCACCTCATCTTAGAAATGTTCTTTTTCTCTTATTTATAATATTATTTTGTATTTAATAAGCATATTATTATATAGTGACAATACAGTACTGTCTCATTTATAAATTTAAAAAATAATTTGCTGTTGTTAAAAATTCAGTATAAAATTTGTGTAAAGTAGTTTTACTGGAAAAACAGAGTGTTTTCAGAAGAAATAGTACATATTATAGACGAAATAATATTAATAATTATTTAAAGTGTTTTTTAATTGGCAATCAATAAAGTTTTACCGATAAATTCAATCACAAACACTCAATAGAAACGAATTCATTACAAAAATTACCTTAATGCAACCACATCAGTGAATATAATCTGTGAGACAACCCAAGTGTACTTCGTCGTATAACTAACTAAGCAAGGGTTTTATTAATATTTTAGGACGAAAAAACCGTCACTAAAATTGTTATTTATACATTCAAACGTATAAAACCACGATATTGACGATGATAAATAAAAATCAGATTAAAATATAGAAAATAAAAAAAAACCTTGATACAAACAAAATACAAGACAAAGACATGAACGAAAAAATATATATTTTGACGATAAAAAATGACTGTGCATTAATTAAATAACATAAATAAATAAATATATATATACATAAAAAACAATCTATTCAATTCAGCATAAATATTAGAGAAGAAAAAAAAGAAGAAGTTAAATCAAATGTAAAGAAGAATAATTCACAGCTGTGTGTTATACTTGTTGGTATTATTTTCTTATAAAAACGGTGTAGTAGAGGAGAAACCTAAACCTTAAAAGACCTTTGGTCGCCTTTTATATAATTTTTATTTTCTTATATTTTTTTTTTTATTATTATTTATTAAATAAGAAAAAAATAAAGCAATAAATCGAACAATAAAGCAGAATAAATGACGAAGAGTAGAGAGAATCAACAAAAAAACAAAAAATAAATCGTATAAATTAAAAATGACGTTTGAATAGCGAAGATGACGAAACGTTAAGCTGTATAATACATATAGTGAGCAGACATAACACCACCATCATCATCATCATCATCTTCATCAACATTTTCATCCATAAAGAATAAAAATAACAAAAATGATTTGATTTTTTGTTTTTTTTTTTATTTGGGGATTCGTTATAAGTTTTTGTTATTTTTTTTTTCATTTCTTTTCTTTACATTTTTGTATTTCTTTAAGTAAAGCAAATAAAAGAAAATGAACAAATGAAAACAAAAAATAAACCAACATAAAATTTATTCAAAAAAAAGAAAAAATCATCAGCCATTACCATACTTTTAGTGAGAGAATAAAGTAAAGTAAAGAAAAAAGAAACATAAAATTATTACATATTATATGGTTCATCTATTATTCATTTATTTATTAATTTATTTCGTTGCTTTTTCATGTGGTTAAACACACTTGCATACATTTAACATAAATTTATTATTATTATTATTATTATTATGATTTTTTTTTCTATCTTTCTGTATATATATGTATATATTTTATGTTTTATTGTAAATAAGTCTTAACTTAACATTAACATTATATAAATATATATATATAAACGAAAGATATAAGTTTATCTTAAACAGTGAATATTCCTTAACATTATCTTATGTTTATTGATAAAGAAAAAAAAAATAAAAATAAAAGAAATAATTCGGCAATTTTTATCAGGTAGAAAAATGTATTTTATTTTCTTTACTTTAAAAAACATGCAGTACTACTTATGCTTTAAATTTCTTGCAATTAAATTCAAAGTAATAATAAAACAATTCGGTTCTTTAATTTTAATCTTATCGTTAAGTGCAGAATTATCTTATAAGAACTAAATAATAAAAAAAAAAACTATTCAATAGTAACAATAATAATAAAATAAAATTCTTTTCTTCGATTAATTACTTTTTAATCCAAATGCATAATATATAATTTTTCTTTTTTTTTTTTAATTTTTGTAACATTTGTTAAGTTTATGCTCATCAAACAAGAAAACACTAAACAAATAAAATTTAATGCTTTTAATACTAATAATAATAAAAATCATAAAATTTAATGTGCTAACGCGGATCGTTAAAAATAATATAATTTTAATAATAATGAAGAATGAACTAAAACTATTACATAAAAAAGAAATTATTAAAGAGAATGGGGCGTCGTTGTGTTTAAAGTAAACTAAAGTGTCTTAATATACAAGGCGTTTTTAATGATTGCATGTATTTTGCAGTCACTATAAACAAAAATTATCCATCAGAATTATAGTCTACAATAGACAATTTATCTATGTTTAAAACATTATAGATATCAAATAAACTCCTACATTCATTTGTGTAATTATAACAGAAAATATACTAAACAATATTTAATTGTTTTTAATGGGATACAAAAATACTCAATAAAAGTACGCTACAGTAGTAATTTGTTTAAATTCAACAGGATAGTTTACAAAACTAGAATAAATAAAATTAGCACATAATGTGGGGGTATCGAAAAAAGCAATATAGAAAATCCTTTATAATCTGTGTTATTTTACTTGGTTGGTCTATAACAAATCAACCAATTCGTGTTTCACTTCCATACAAATAACAAACATCGTTTTCTTTACTATTTCTTACATTTATTATAATTTATAAAAAAACGTTAAAAAGTACATACATAACAATAAAAGCATAAAGCCATCAAAACAACAAGGAAATATTATGTTCTAGAAACGAATAAAGGCAATCTTTGAAGCAACGACAACAGCAATATATTTTAACGAAAAAAACACGCATTTAAGATCATTATAATAATAATAATAATAATAATTTAACAAATATCTCTGCTCGTATATATAACAAATATAACACATCATAAAATAAAAATTAAGAATAAATTATAATAGATTACATATTATGTATGTACATATTATATACAGAAAAATAATTTCTTTAATAATCCCAATATATAGGAGAGATCTTCAAAAAAATTTCCCTCCTTTACCTTAAATTTGAACTTATTGAGTTTAATTTTTAAATAACTATTATGCAGCATATCACAAGTGTTTTTGTCATTTTATGTTTTTAGAAAATAAATACAGATTTAAGCCCGAAAAGTAAGTTAAATTAATCTAAAGTCATGTAAAGTCGTCATTATTTTTCATGTCAGTTTATTACTGTTTTTTGCTTCACCCTCTGTGTTAAGTAGTTACACAAGTAAAAAAACAACAACTTAATTATGCTTATTTTTATGATGATAACACATAATAATCATATTTTTTTTATTTTGTTATTTTAAATCAAACAGATATTATTTTTTATATCATTTTTTGCTGCCCTATGTTGTCGCCGTTAAAGACAAAAATAATTTTTTATTATTATTATTATTTTTTTAAAGCTAGAAAACAGCAGTAAATAATAATAAAAAATTTAACATAATTTAATATCATGTGAAACATATCATAACATAACATAATTATGTTATAAAAAAAAAACTATGTACATTACGCGTCGTCCCTCATCATTAAATATATATAATTTTTTTCCATATAGAAAAATCAAACAAAACTTTATTACAAAAATAATAATAATAAAAAAATATGTTGATAAATTTCATGGATTGTAATAAAAATAATAAAAAATTATGACAAGGAATTGTAGTCACAAGACAAAGTAAAAGATAAAACTAAACTAAACTAATGATCTGTAACTGAAATTAGCCGAGCCTATTTGTCTGTATTGTAATGAAATTAACGAAACGATATAATAAACCCAAAACAACTGGTTGGATGCATTAATGCAAAAGAAAAAAGATTTATTTCTTAACATCTCAAGTTACTCAAACTATCTAACGATAAATATTAAAAATTTAATTAAAAAATTAAACATAAAAAAAAGATACACCTTTTGTGAAGAAAATAACAACAAAAAAATAAATTAATAATATCATGTTAATGTTGAATAAACACTTTAGCTATGCGTTAGTGTTATAATGAAGAAACTTTATTTTATTTTTTCTTTTTTCTACTTCAATTCATTAATCACAGTAATTTCTGCCAAGTTTCTTAATATTTTATTTTCTACACAAAAGATGATGCTTTAAGAGTACAAAAGTGTATATATTTTTTTTTCTTGAAAAAGAAAAGCATTAAAAATTATAAATAAATAAAAAAAAAAAAAAAAACAGCAACCACAATTATGAAAGATTGTTATAAAGAAACAAGTAAAAAAAATATATATATCTAAAGACCTCCAATTACACAAAAAAAAAGAAGAAAAATTTAATACAAGTTCAAAGACATTTTATACATTTTATTATTTTATTTTGTTAATTTTAATACAAAAATAAATAACAAACATCTAAACATTATATTTAAAAGAAAAGATACGCAATGTCATATATATAAAAGCAAAAATATATATATAAATCCAGCAACAGTGAACAATGTACATAATAAAAACATTTACTGTATTGCTACTACTTATGTTAAAAAAAAAATAGCAAAACAATAAAAGAATATTATTATTAAAAATGATTATAAATATTGAAAATGAGGTAGCCAAATTGAAATTTGAGATAAAAGTTACTTTAAATTATTAAAAAAAAAAAAAATTCTTTTATTCAATTATTTTTAAATAATAAATAAATTTATGATAAATTATGTCCAAGTGTTACTTATGGTATTTATTATTAATGTATTTATATGATAATATTATAGAGAAAAATGAGTAACAGCAGCAACAGTAACAATAATAATAATAATAATAATAAAATATTAAAGTGGTTTTTGTATTAATAAAAAAAGGTAAAACTATTATATCTATTTTTATTACATTAAACTACTACGTACCAAATAAAAAAGTGATTGAATTTTAATTAATAAATAAATAATTTACATAAATTTTCGATAGAGAATAACAAAAAAAAAATAGAAAGAAAACCAACAAACTTGATTATGAGATGATCACGTCAAAAGTATGCCTGCTTCTTTATCGAAATAAAACCATAAAATAGTAACAACAATCACTCTTCAACAATATTTCTTTTATTGTGAAAAATTTACCATTTTTATGCACGATTTTAATAAAAATAAAAAAAAAAATGATAATTATGTACAACACATATAAAAACTATAAAAAGAGAAAAAAATTCATTACAAAATAACATTTAAAAATAATAATAAATAATAATTGTAAAGTAATAAAAATATATAAATCATTTATTGTAAAGTTGTAACATACTTAAATAACTACTAAACATCGTTAATAATATAAATATTTATAGTAATGTCTCGTTTAAATGGATAAATGTTATATTGATTTAGACTTAATAGTTACAGTTCCTTTACTTTACAGAAATTGCTGTGATTAATGAATTAAAGTAGAAAAAAGAAGTTTCTTTTATTTCCAAGAGTTACCTGTAACCGAAAGCTGATAAAGAAACAAGTTGATTGTAGCAGAAAAACTCAACTATTATGCTACTGACAAACAAACACTGGTGCAATAGACAAGGTTTTAGCTTTTATAATGCAATTATTGATTAATAAACTGACTTTAGTTAACAATTTATAATAATTTCCACTAAAATCCATCAAAAACAGTATACATTCTGTACAAACAACCAATTACTTGAGCTTTTACTGTATACACACAATAAAAAAAATAATAACGTATGGTTAGATAGATAGAAATAAGTCTTAAACGACCGTTTTTTTTTTTCTTATAACAAATATAGATTTTTATTATCAAAAGGGAAAACAAATTAATTTCTTTAATTTTATTTTTATATTTTTTTTTTTTTCTACATAATATATTTAATTTAATTATATTATTTTTATTCAGACACAATTATACTGTCATTCTATGATAGAATAAAAATGTGAGTAAAATTTACTTTTTCATAACAATAATAATAATAATAATAATAGTAAATAATATATATTTTATTATTTTAAATTTATTACCATTTAATTTTATTGTCGAAGGCGTGTTTTATATGTTTTTTTTTATATATATAGATATATATATATTTTTAGCGAAGCAGCAACAAAAAACACTAACTATCATCTATATTTTAATGTATTTTTTTTTTTTAGTTTTATTTAAGTTTTATTCCTTTTAGTTTGTTAATTTATTGAGTTGAATTTTTCTTCATTTTGCTTGTATGTTGTTACTCTCTTATAGTTGTAATAAACACTTATATATCCAATTCAATCTAATCCAATATAATACAAATACATAATAACAAAATACACATATCATATTAATTGATAATTATTTATTATTATTTTATGCTTTTTTATTATTATTATTGCTATTAAACTATGTGAATAGCACGCATATGTTGTATATTTTTTAAGTGATTATTATTATAAAAAAAATATAATATCTTCGTTAATTTTCACAAAATAATTATTTTTTTTATATATATACGATGCATCATAAAAAAAAACCTTTATAGAAAAATAAATATATTAAATAAAATAAATATTTATCGATTATTATGAGTTTAATAAAAAATTAAATAAACAAAAAATACAATAAATTTCTTTAATTAAAGTAAATAAATAAATAAATATAAAAAGAGATTTACTTGACAAGGTAGTACGTACAGTACTAAATACACAAACTGTACAGTAGTTAATGCTTTATTATTATTATTGAAAATAAAAACATTTAATATCGCCCACATAGATAAATTATAAATGTTTTTATTGATTATTAATTATAAAGGTAAAAGACATTGGACAGAATGTGATCTTTAATTTAAACTGCATTAACCTGTGTTAAGATATATATTACATTGCGTTGCTGCTTTGCATTGTATTAATTCCAATAATAAATTAAGAAAAATAATTAAAATTATAAAAATAATGATAATGACATTCGTGTAATTTATTTGAGTGATTTCCTTTTATGAATATTATTTATTTATTTTCAATAATCATCTATAACGTTTCGTTTTACATTGGTTTAACAATTCAAAAATAAAACAAAACAGACAGACTAAAAAATAAACAAATAACGATAATCAGCGACCATATAACTATCTGAACCACCAGTAATAATAATAATAATATTTCATTTCTTGTATAAATAAATAAAATTAATGCGTGTCTATTTTGTTTGTCATCTATCGTCCCTCAACAATTTTATTTTATTTTAAACGAGGAAGAATAAACTTAAATAAAATGCAGACAGCAGGACATGATAGACACGACACGTCACCCTTTTTTTTCTGTTTTGTTATTTTTATTTTTATAATTTTTCCTTCATCTAAGATCTTTTTCTTTTCTTTTATTCATTTACTTGCTGACTAGATATGATGATTATTTGTCATGATTTTTTTCTTTTTTGTAATACTTAAATAGCTGCTAAAATATTTGAACAATTCAGTTTTTTTTATTTTTCTTTCGATTCTTATGATTATTATTCAGTTATCCCCAGTCATCAATCTAAACGTACACAAAAATATAGAAAAAATAAGTTATTTAACCGACCATAACCCAATCATATTTATGCTTTATTAAAGACAAAAAAAAAATAAATAAATAAAACTAAACGAAAAGAATTATTCAACAGAATTTCTTGTATTTTTCTTTTCTGAATAAATAAAGAAAAAATTAAGAAATAAGAATAAAAAAAAAAAGCAATCCGTTGATGATGATTTTCAATTTATTATCACATCAACTAAGGATTGCTATTGTCATCGTGATTATTTTTACTCAATCACGATTATTAATATTATTAATAATAATAATAATAATAATTTTTTATTTAAATACAGTTGAACGAATGTTAATGAGAATATAAAGAAAATATAGAAAATAAATATTAATGATGAAAAACTGATTTAATTTTTCTTGTTTTGCTGTTTCTTAGCAATAATAAAAAAAAAATTGTAACAACGTAGTAATCGGTCATAAATTATGTTTTAATCTTTTATTTTTTTTTATTCTTGAATAAATAAATGATTTTAAGGGCAACAACAGCAGCATTGGCAACAGCAACGAAACAAAACCCCCAACAATTGAGCAATCCTCTCCAAAACGAAAAAAATACTGTATAAATTAATATTAAAATTTTTTCTCGTTTATCTTTATGATGATGGAAAATCTTTTCTATTTTCACTTGTCAACCAGCAAGTATAAATGATTAATTATTTTTCTATTATAATTAGTGTTGTTTGTGTGTTTATGTTTAAAATAGACAATTAATAATCGAGGAAAGTGGTTTTGTTATTAATTAAGAACAATAATAATCAATAAATAGCAAAAATAAGGAAAGTAAATAGAATTTAATACAAGAAATGTTATGTTTTGTATGATTCTAGTGCACTGTTGTGTGTTACTTGATTCTGCACTTGTAAATACATAATTTTATTTATTTTCTTTTATATTGTGTTTTTTGAATAAAAGTAGAATTATTGCAGTAAATAGAAATGTATAAATCCCTAATCTAATTCTCAAATAAAATATGAAAAAAAACCGTTCTTAGATTGCACAATGTAAACATAATATAAACGATGACATAGATAATAAATTTTATTACTTCTTTTACTATTATTATTATTTGTTAGTTTTTGTTACTTTAAAAGGATCGCAAAACTTTTTTTTTTGATTATTTATTATATGTAAACAGAATTATGTAGTTGTTTTTTTACTTTTTTTTAGAACTGTATGTATTGTTTGAATAACTAGCTATGGTACAGTATAGATTTTTATTTATTATTAAGAAAGTGGCAACAACAACGTGTTAACATAAGAACAAAAATAAAATTAAAGTAAAAATTATTGTTAAAGGAACATATTGTTAAAATACTGCAGTAAAAATATTTCACCTTTAATTTATTTTTACCGTGGAAAAATTCAACAACGAAAATATAACCGAAGGTGCACATTATAAAAGTTTTCTATTTTCTTTAGAAAAGTTTTCTAATAATTTAACTGGTGTCACACATGTAATATACATAAATTTTTATTAATAATTATTATATACGGTATATAGAGAGAATTTTTCTGAATATTATTGTTTTAAGGAAAATTGTCTAAATAACCATGATGAGTAGAAAGAAAAAACCTCCAGCAAATATCATGCAAAAAAAAAATAGAAAACTTTGTAAAAATCCGGATCCAGAAATATTGAAAATTCTTTTAGTAAAAACAAGAAAAAGCTTAGACGCAGAAATAAAGTTTTTAATTCTCCCCGTATCACAACATTCGTATTAAGAAATATCAACAAACAGAATTATTATTTTTTTTGCATTAATTCTAAAATGCGATTAAATTTTTGTAACAAAAATAAACATAAACTTTTGCACACTGTCTGTTTCTTCGCTGATTCTTTTCCATTTTTTTTATTATTAATAATATAAATTTTCTGAATACAATTTATTCATTTTTAGCACGTTTAATACTAGAATTATATAATAAACATCATGATTTCAAAGAATAAAAATAATAAAAATTGATTTGTGCGTCTGCCTGACTGTCTGTGAAGAACTTTCTTTATACTTTGGATTAATGGCGAGGCTAATGGTGATAAGAGTTTCTATTTTTTATTATCTCAATTATTTTTATTACTAAAATTATTGCAAAAAAATGTTTTTTTTTATTTATTTGCAAAAGAAATCGTAAAAGTAATTAACAGCAAAAAATAAAAAACATATGTAGTGAAGAATAAATAATAAACCTAGTCTATGTTTAAAAAGTTATTTTTCATTGAAAATTTATAGTTTAGCTGATGGATACTTAACAAAGTATTTTAAAATTAATTTATCTTTTATGACAGAAAAATTGTTAAAAATTTCACTTCGCAGATTATACTGAACGCAAGAAAAACTGAATGCAGACAACGAAAAACCACCTACTCAAGTAAAAAGTAATCAAAATGCAAATCAATAAACAAAAATTTAAATATAATTCAATCATTTGTGCATGAATAAACATCCAATATTAACCAAACAGTGGCGAAAAATATAATTCATCATATTTTCTATTTTTTAATAGCAAAATTTTAACTAAATTATGCAAGTGTGTTGCTACTGCGGCTGCTGCTACAATGTTCTGCTTTTCAATAATAATATTTTATTAAATTTCATTAAAAAATTCCAACATTTTTATTGATTTTCTCTGTGTAACCACGAATATTTGACGCATTTGGCTATTTTTCCACTACAAAACAGAAAAAATTTCGTATAACCAGAAATAAAATTAAATTAAAATCTTCTGTAATATATAATCAAATAAATTTAATAACAAAATAAATTTTCAATGTGTTGTAAAATAGCCCTTAAAATACTGTTTTATTATTATTAAATTATGTTTGTGTATAAAAATTCAATTGATTTAAAAAAAAAAAGTATAAAAACCAGACAATAAAATGTAAAATGCCAAAAATAAATAAACAGAGAAAATAAAACAATCTAACCACCAATAATAATAATAATAAAATAAATTATCGAGAAACGTAAATAAAATAAAGAAAAATGACGACACATATAAACATTACAATACAGAATTTTCTATATATTTAAATAAAACGTTTACTTAAGGCTATCCAATCCTTCTTTTCTTATCTTTTTTTTTCATGTTTTCCTTATTTATTTATACTTTTTTTATTTTATAATATCAGCGTTTTCGTCGTCTTCATCGTTGGTTATTTGTTGTCGTTCGACCGGCAACAGCAACAACGAACCATCACAAAAAATATAAACAATCCTAAAAATTAAAAATTCAGTTCACATTTTACAAGTAAAAAGATAAAAATAATAAGAAAACACAACAACCGTAGAATCAGTGCGATCAAAAGACAAGAAATTATTATTTTTTAAATAAATAAATAAAATCAAGAAGGACAAATAAAAAAAAAATTGGTTTCTCCTTTTATTTTTTTCTTCTTCTTTTGTTATGTTAAATCTTCAGAGAATTAAATATACGTACGAAAGAAGAAAAAATAAATGCCAACGAGAAAAGTAAATACACAAAACGTATATATTGATGAGGATGATGATCTGTTTGTTTAAACTAGCCTAACGCTACGTGAAGCAAAGATATGTAAATAATAAGACGAGTAAAAAGATTTTGATTTTTTCTTTTCAAAAACATTAGCAAACCAAAAAAAAAAGAAAATTAGCAGGTAGATAGATGCGTTACAAGTAAATGATTGCGTAAAAAAGTAGGTTAATAAACAATTAAATATGCTTAACGATGATTTAAAAACCCTTAAATAATAAACACAGTTATTAAGACAGGTAAATACATTAAGCACAGCAGGTACGCACATATAAATAAATAATAAAATTTGCTTAAGGACACACATTTAATAATTAAGAATATATAAATCCAGTTTACGATAATTGAAGAAATAAAATATTTAACCCTTTTTTTAATACCTGAATCACTTCTTTTTATTATTTATCAGAAAAAAACCGAAAAAAATTTCACTTTATAAGACTATAAACGACTAACCTTGACTTTGAGTACGGTGTGAATGGCTTCTTCAACTTTAGCAAAATGTCCTTTACCCAATATACGGCCAGTCATCATATAATTACCAATACGAACTAGCCGTTTATCACTTGCTGCTATTTTTAGTACAGAATATGTTTTTATTATTAATTAATTAATTATTTTATTGCTGTTTTTTCGCATATATTAAATTACCTGCAATCATGATTTGTATCAGTATACTTCGTTCTTGATTATTTCTCTATAAAAACTCCACTTAATACAAAAAAAAAGCACAACAAACAATCAGCAACAAAAAAAAAATTTACCCAAATTAATAATTCAAATTAAAATCACAGCTAAAGGTGGTAAATAAAAAAGTAAAAACACAAACAAACTTAAACACAGGCAAAAAAGAAAAGTAAATTAAATTCACCTCTTTTTGTTTTTCTTTCTAATTTATTTGCATAAATTGTCAAAAAAAAAAATAAATAAAATAATAATTATCCTATTTATATAGAAAATACGCTTATTGCACAAATCATTGTCTTTGTTTTTATGATTGTTTTTGTAGTTAATTAATAAATAAATTAATTACAAATCAATATAAAATAAAAAATAAAAAAAATAAATAAATATATATTGTAAATAAAATAAAAATTAAATTAAATTTATAAATATAAACTAATAAAGGTTAAGGTGACAATTTTTTATTTTTTATTTTATTTTTGAAATTCTGACTGATAAGGCATAGGCTGCTATGCAGCGAAAATTAATTTCTTTTTTTTTTATCTAAATCATTGTCTATAAAAAATTTACGAAATCATATAGTTCGCCGTAGAAATATATAAATTTTCTATTTGTAATCTATTGTCTAGGTCATTAAATAAGGCTATTGCGTTGTTGTTTATCAAAAATATTCAATTAATTAATTAACTACCTTTGTTGACTGCAGACAATCAGACGTCTGTTCTAATTTCTATTAACAAAAAATAAAAAGTAAATTTATTGCGAAATATTTCATTAATATTGTGACACATCAAACATATAATGTTTTGTTTTTAGCAAATTTTTATATTTTTATCAGTTTATACATTTAATTTACCTGTAAAAATATTATTATTTGAATTGAATATAATTACTGTCTAAGCGGATGGTTATGCACTTTGTTAGAAAAATAATAAAATTTGTATCATTGTTAGGTGAATTTGGGTTAAGCGTTTATTATTTTTACAAAATTACCAAACCTGATAATCGTTAAAATTATTAATTATTATTATTATTTATTTATTATAAAATTTATAGATAACAATAGACACGCATTTATTATTTTTTATTTATGATTATTATTATTATTATTTTTAATAGGAAAACACAATAGAAAAATTATTATTAACGCGTGCAGTTTTTATTGATTATTATTATTATTATTATTATTATAATTCTGTGGTTAAACATTATTATACTATTATCCAGCTATTATTCAGCTATTTTATAATATTTATTATTATAATTATTAAACAATAATAACGGCAGCATTAACAATACCACACAAATTATGCTAATTATTTTAAATGTGATAATCAACAAAGCTTATTTACAATTGATTTTTATCGTTGTTTTTTAGATAATTTAATAGAAATATCCGGGTTATACGAACCCTGTAATAATGATATTCTTTAAAATTTCTTTTCTTGATACATCTGTTACGTCTAGAAATCATTTTATGCTCAACAAAAAAATCATAGCAATGCAGCAACATATTTCATAATAAAATAAAGCATACAAAATCGATTATAAAACTGTTTTGTGCAGGATTAATTAAGTAAAATAACCTAGACAATACAAATTATTTACTATAATAAGCTCATTTTGGTAAAGAAAAAAAATAATAACAACCACTGTGCACTAGTTGTAATACACTGTAGCGAGTCCCTCTGAAAACATTTTTCAACTATAATTTTACTTCATTATTATTTTTTAGTATATTTAATTTTCAATAAACAATCTCTGTATTCATGTATTTCATTATTTGTTAATAAATTAAAATGCAACAAAGAATATACGGTTCAAAGTCGAACAGAAAATACATTAAATTATTTATTCACAAATAAATAATAAATATATAAAAAAAAAAAAAAACCAAACGCAATAAAACAAGAAAAAAAAACGGACAAGAGCGATATTAATTTTATTTATTAAAAATACAGCAAAATGTTGATTAAAAGTAATAATAATAATAAAAAAAAGTTTACTGAACTTTAAAAGCTCTCTCGGTTTATTAGTTTCGTTTTGCTTCTTCTTTTTTTTTTTTTGGTTTTTGTTTTTAAATAATTATTTCAGTGCGTAGGAGTTATAACTTGTATACTTGTGGCTGTACATTTGCTGTTAAATAAATATATACATACTCTGGTGTTTTGCTTTGTTAATATGCAATTTAAATTGATGAATATTTTTTTTGTATTAAATATCAAGTATGTATATAGAAACAAATGTACATTAATTATTATTTTATTACATTTTAATTTCATTTCAATTTTTGTTTTCTTTTATAATTGTAATTGTATTTCGTTGTCTTTAACATTTCTTACTTAAAATACGTCAGTTTTTTTTCAATTTTAATTATTTATTTATTATCGAAATAATTATTTTTATTTTTAATAAACACATGATTAGCAGAAGATAGCAAAATAATTAATAATAATAATTTGCAGATAAAACACCATGACTGTTTGTGTATGCAAAAAGTAACAAAAAGCTTTTCTATTTTCATGCTTAATGACTTTCTTATAATAAATTATTAAATTTTAAAAAGAAAATTTAACTATCGTCAATCATAAATATTCTTTTATCTAATAAATAGAAACTTCTTTTACCATTTAAAATAAAAATAAAAATAATTTTCTTATTAGATGAGCAAAAAATATGATAAAGAAAATAACGAGAAATGTTAATTAATTATTTATGAAAGAAAAAAAATCACTAGAATGACCATCGTTATTTGTAAAATAAATAAATAAATGTTAATTGAAAAAAAGGATTAAAAATTCTAGCAACAAAAAATAGAACAAATTTATGTAGATAAATTGATGTTTAAATGAGATTAGCAGTGAAAAGACATTAATAAATGATTAATTACATGACAATGACATCTTTATTTTTTGATTTTTTAAAAGAAAAATAGAAGAAGAAAATTCAAGATCTAACTAGATTGAGTGATGGAAAACCTATGACACGCATGTTACATCGTTTTGGAACTTCGAGGTACTTAAAGTTACTGCTCGACTGTGGGTGATAGCTCCAGCCCTTGTTTCTCGTACACATGATGAATATTTCTAGATAATGATACGGGACACCCGAGTTTTCATATGAATTTTGACATGCCAAGTGTAAAAGGTTAGCCATCACTGAACTAGATTCTAGTCTACAATCGGGAAAAGTATTAACGAAAGTTCTTTACTTTTGTTAAATATCTAAATATAAATTATATTTAAAAAAACAAACAAATCGTGATAATTTTAAATGATTACAGAAAATAATAAACCACAAAAAAAATCTCTTGTTGTTTTTTTTTTGTTTTAAATAAAAAATTCAAGTCATACAAATCGACGATAAATTATTAAATAAATTTTTATTTTTTGTACATTTCTTGACTTGTAGATGAATCGTAGCGTTATTATTATTATTATTATTTTTACTATTATTTTAATGTTTTTTTTTTTTTATTTTTGAACATGATTACAATTTACGTGATTTAATCACGTTATCACCGTAAACTATTTTTTTTTTTGTGTTTACTTTTATTCATATACAAAAAAAACAAAAAAATGTTTTTAATTTCTGTGATAATTTTTTTTCATATTTTTTAATATAAAACATGTTTCGTTAATTTAAATAAAATAATATAAATAAATTTATGTCTTTTTACTGATTATGGAATGAAAATAATTTTTTTAAAATAAAAATATGCTTAGAAGTTAATAATAATAATAATTTTTTATTACAAATACTGTTTGTTATGAAATTTAATTACAGTCTATGCACGCTATTCTGTATGCAAAAATAATATTGCAAAATATTTCTAGACATTTTATATTTTATAATTTGTAATGTAATCAATGACCACACTGTATATAAAAATAATAACTAAATTTAAACACTTAATCTAAAGTACTAAAGTTAAAAAAAAAGCAATAATCGTTATTATTTTTTTATTAGAAATTTTATTCAATTAAAAGCTTAAATCGTATTTTAGTCATAAAATAAAATCAAAAATAACTATAAATTAATAATAAAATGAATTGAATATTGTTAAGACGATTATCCAAAAAAATTACTTTAGCGCATGAAAATTACATAGAAAAAATGATGCGCAAATGGATTAAAATGCAAAACAGTGCATAAAACCAATGTTATTAAATAATTAAAACAATAAAAGCACTTAATCTATTTATAATAAATAAAAACAAATTATTTTGCAATAAAAAGCTGTTTCGGACAGTGATAAATAATTTTTTGCAGAGAGACATATGTTAAATAAAACGAAACCAGAACATAAAATAAAAAGTAAAACAATCATCTGTACAACATATGATACATGCATGTATGTTACGTAAATTAACGTACTTAACTGACCTTGATCTAACAGCTGGCTTAAATTTGTTTTTTTTTATTTTATTTTATTTGACATTTCTTGACACGATCAAGTAAAAAAAAAATATTTTATTCGCATTTATTTTGTCAAACATTGTGTGTATTGTCTTAAGTTACTTAAAAAAAAAAGAAAATTAAATTATGAAAAATAAAACCACATCATAACAAGAGTATCTGATGTCCGTACTTAAGTCAACTTTTAATAATTATAATAATAATAAAAAAAAGCTAAGTTTTCATTTATTTATTTTACTTAAAACATTTTATCGCTTATATGTTATGTTTCTCAGTTTTTTTTTATTTTTAACATATAACGAAAAAACAATTATTATGTAAAAAATAAAAATAAAGAGAAAACATTAAAAGAAAACAACAAAAATCAACTTATGGCTCGTACTTAACTTACTTAAGCCTAAGAAATAAACATTAATTTTTTTTCTTCTGTTTCTGTATAATTTCAACATATGATTGCGGAAATGTTACATACATACACTTTACAAAAGTTTTTTTCATTTTTATTATTATGTTTGCTCATGTAAATGTATTACAATGAAGTAAAAAATTTTTTTATTTTTCTACAAACAACTGGTGCGCGTAATTTTTTTTTTTTTATTATTATTTTTGTTACTTTGCATCTGCACTTTGCTTTATTTTATTTATTAACAAAATGATTATATTTGTGCAAAAATAAAGTAAATTAATAAAATAAATTTATTACATCAGCGAGGAGAAAATGAAAAAAAAAAAACAGCTGCTTCTTGTTTTAATTCAGCATTTTAATTATGCAATAAAAAATTATTTAATTTTCTTATATATTTGTTGTTAATGAAGTGAAATAAATAATTTTTTAATTTAAAAATCAAAATAGCGTATAACCAACTGGGTTGGGCGTTTTTTTTTTTTTTTTGAAAGATAAAAATTCACCTACGCGACTTAATATTAACGTAATTGCTTATTACACAGAGAAAACAAACACAAAAAAGAAATAACTCAGCTTGACTTAGCTGTTTAAAAACTACAAAAATCATAGAACTTAACATTCGTAATCTACTTTGCTATGAAATTCTACAATTCTCCGAACTAATTAATATCATTTTAAAAGAAAAATAATAATCATTTGATTATCCACCTGTTGATAAAGTTTTTCGCTGTTTTTTTTTGTTAAACATTTAATTAAAATAAAAAAAAATATATAATCTATTGCTAAGTAGGCTAACTAAGCGTTGCTTACATGACACAATAAAAGGTAATTTGTGTTACTCTATAGAGTCAAAGAAAACCTGAATAACTCTAATTAAAGTTAATTAAAGTGGAATTAAAGTTAATTTATATAGAAAAAATATTTAATTTAACTTATTTTTTTATCATTAAAAATTTATTTAATTGAAGGAGAGAGAAAAAAATAATAATAATAAATAAAATAAACGATTTTGGCGAACAGCAAAAATATCTTTTAACGCAAAGAATCAACGAACAAAACAGGCAAGCAAAAAATACAAAAAAAAGTCACTAATCATGTCAAATTAACTTTGATATACCGAAGAAATTATTAAAAATAATTATTTTTCAAGTGTATAGGAGGTCAATTGGTGTAGTTTAGCGTACTGCGGTAGCAAAGTCATCAAATTGTTATTTATTTTTATGCTTTTTTTTTTGATTTTTGGCAGAATATCCGTTAAAGAATAACAAAAAAAAAAATGTCAATCAATGTATTACACGCGTCAAAATATGCACACCAAATGCCAAAAATAACAAAAATGAAAATTTTCATTTTACTTAAAAACATTACTTAAAATGAGATCAGAGCTTAAATTATTATTTATTTTTATGTATTTTGTTCAGGTGTTCATTTAACAACTCTAACTGATTGATATTACCTTGTGCACGCGTGCTTTGTTCTTTTTTCTTTTCATCATCAATTCCAAGTATTTTGTAAATTTCCACGTAAATTTTTTTTTTTTTGTTAAATGTGCGCGCATTATATTCCTAAATGACGTTAATTTTTTTTTTTTCATTTCTTTTTTAATTAGAAATTGTTCTAATTGTATATAATTGCCACGTTAAAGTAGTTTTAAATTTTTGTATTCAATTAAATCTTATTTACAATTAGCTAAAACAATAAAAAGAAATAGAAAAGTATGTGGGTAGATAATCATTTTTAAAAGCTAATAAATTTACAAAAGATTTACCGTGTGTCACAGGCATTAGAAAATTGTTTTTGTGTAAAATATGTTTTACGAAAAATCATCGAAGCAAAAAAAAAATATATATAAAAATTACAAATAAGCGGCTTAAACTAACAGTGCGCACACAATCGCATTTATACACTCAGCGTCAAACTGTCTGACTTAAACAGCAAACGCGGTTATATGTAGTTTTTTTTTTTTTTTACTTTTCATTATTATTATTATTATTATTATTCTTTCTCAGTATACGTTTATAAATATTACGTACGTAACATATACAATATATAAAAATTTGCTGTCGTCCGTTAGTCTACCTTTTTTTTTCTCCTCTTATAATAATAATAATAACAGAAAAAATATTTAACGTAAAATTCTATTCTGAAAACTAACAAAAAGTTTAAGTACATTTGCACGATCGCGTTTAGCGAGTTAAATTTTTTATATTTTTTTCCTCTCGCGATTATTATTTTTTTTTTTTTTTTTTTGTTAATAATATTTAATTTAATTTAACTTTGTTTTTATGAAATGAAGCCAAAAATATGTTTATTTTCTGTGTATTATGTAAAAAAATACAAAAATAAATAATAAAAGCATAAATAGCGAGAATTACATCATCACTTGAATTGAATACTTTATAGATAATTAGAGGAATCTTTTTTAAACAATAATAATAATAATAAATAATATTATTTTCTCACTAAATAATCAATCGATAATTATTGAATAATAAATTTTTAAGGCGTTTTCTTTGTAAGAAATAATTATTTTTTTTTGCATTTTAAACAGTTAATTATGATGAATTTAATTAAACTACTACTTTAATGATTATTTTCTTTGAAATTAAATCTAAAACTAAAGAATAAATAAAAACTACATTTTTATTCTTTATTTAACTTCTGAATTATTATTAACAAAACGAGACACTGTGTCTCTTGACATTAACATTAGCAGCAACAAAAAATAAGCAGAAATATAAAACAGTGACTTTAAACATACAATAATACATAAATAATCATAATTAATAATGAAATAAACGGCAACAAATTCGCGCACGAGCTATTGATAGATACAATACATTACATTACGATAAATAAATAAGAAAAATATATTAAATAAAATTGCTCATTGGGTCAACAAGTTTAATTGAAAAAGTCAACTCGTGCATTTTGTAACTAACAAGTAATGTATAATAAGCAAAAATAATAATAATAATAACGAAAAATTTATATATATATTTTCAATTATAGTAAAAAATAAATAAGGAAATTGAATTAAATGATTTTTATTTATTTATTATAGTTATTTAATTAAATAATTTTCATTATTCTATTTCTATTTCTTTTTCGATTTTACTTTGCTTATTTTAAATTGGAAAAAATTATTCTATTTAAGTAAAATAATAATAATAATAATATTGTGACTACTAGAGGCCTATAATTGTTGATTAGTTTTAAGGAGTGAGACTTAAGTAGGTTGCCTTGTTATATGATTATAGTTAATTATGTTGAATTATTCTTACTAGTTGTTTAAGTAATAAAAATCATAATTATTCTTGCAACAATGTAAGCATTGTAGATAACATTTTGCATAAAATCCCCAAATATAATCAACACATTAATAAATTATTTTTATCGTATGACTGCATAATCAATTCTAGAAAAAAATCTCACTAAAATAATTCTTGCCTTTCGAAAAACGACGGTCACAATATAAAAAATGCCATCAGAAAAACAAGAAAAGAAAAAACTATTCACGATTCATGTATAGCAAAGAATAAATAATAAACAATAGTTACAGCCGAAGGACACATTACATATTAAAATTGTACTTTTAAAAGACATCAATCAAAACATTTATTACAATAAAAATAAGAAAAACGATAATCAATAAATCAATTAATCAATCGAAGCAATAATAAATTTTTAATTAAAAATCATGGAAAAAAAAATATTAAACTAGAAATTAATGTTCGTTAAGAGTTGTTTCGTTTTTATTTTCTGTCTTATTCCTCATCAATTATTTATTAATTAATTTGCATAAATTGTTATTTATTATTTAGTAATTTTATTATTATGCAAAAAAAAAAATCGAAAGTAAAATTTTACACTAGGTATTTGGTTATAATTTTTACGAGATTAAAGTGCAAAGAATTGTGCAGAATAATCATAAAAATCAATGTTTTATTGGTATGTCATTTTTTGTGCATTAAATTAAAAAACGCTGCAGGCTTGGACTATTTATAGATATTCTGCTGGCATTACAATATACCATAAACATCAGCTGTTTTCTAACCTTTAACGCTAATTTATAACAATTTTTTGCTTTATTCTCCAGAAATAGTATACAAATTAAGTAATATTTAATTATTATAAATAAATAATTATAACTATTATTATTATTTTTCCACTATTAAATATTAAATTACACGTGCAATTATAATTATAATGGAAGATTTAAATATAAAAATAAAAATAACATTAATAGTTTTTAATGATGTAGAAATAAATAAGTAAAACTTTTAAAAAATGCATTGAATAATTAAAGTAATTACAATAAATGCATTAACAATGCAATAGGAAAAATCATAGTAAAACACTGTCATCCAGCGATTAATTATTTTATTTATTTTTTCATTTAAACGCATATAAGTGACGTAAAAAAATCATGCGAATAACAATAATAGTAGATATATCCTCCCTCTCGTTAATTGTTTTATCAAAATAATAATAAAAATTTATAAAAACATATTTTTTTTTTACGATAAAATTATTACAAAATGCACTTTGTATTTCCTTCAGAAAAAACATTACTTAATCTTTGTATATGCGTTGTTCTGCTTTTTCTTTTTTAAAAAAAAAATAAAATTTATAAAATTTTTAGATTAGAAAATAACAAAAAGGTTCTTTCATGTTAATTTGTTGAGTATTTATTGTGTTTTTAAATCGTTTATTATTATAGTTTCTTAAAGAAGCGTTTTATTGCGTAGAATTTTAATATGATTCACGTATCGTACCGTATGTTGATATAAAACCATTTATATATACCCTGAATTCCCTGTATAGGCCACTGGCTTAATAAAGAAAAAAAGTTAAATTTTTAGGCCTAGCAGGTACTTAATATCGAGTAGAGGCTTAATTAGAGTATTAAAAATAAATTTTGAAAAGAAATTTCATTAAATCTTATTTAATTATAGAAATTTAAAATTTACTTATCAAGTTCTTTTTCGGAAGCAAAATTATCTTTATCTAAAAAATAATTCTTCAATTTTTCACGGATTGTAAGTTTCCTCTTCACATTCGATCATATTTTAGTACTGGCTGGCTTAATAAAGGGTAGTGGCTAAATAAAAGAATCCTAAAACATTTTTCAATCCAGGAACACAATTAAGCCTCGATGCTTAATAGAATATATTGGCTTATAAAGGGAATTCAGGGTAAATAATATTAGTTTGTGATGTTCCTATGTGATTGTGTCATTTATTGTCATTTAAAGTCGCGTGGCTGCATTACAAGAATTAAAACTGCTGAAAACATGCATAAACTTGTATCTTCCAAAAATTAAAATGATCACGCAAAATCAGATCTATTACTTTTAGACAAAATTTATAATTCTCAAAGTAAAACTTAAAGCATATATTTTCCAATGAAAAAAATGATTACAAAATTTTATTTTCATTGTAAAAAAAATATTTAAAAAGGCGGCAAAAAACGTTTTTCAATAAAAAAAAACTAATTATATGTAATTTTTAGTAAATAATAATAATAATTATAATTATTATTAGCAAATAAGATAATTAAAGTTTAACAAATAAATAGAAATTCCAATGTTGTGAACAATCAACGTGACACAATACAAATATCGCGTAATATTTTAATACTTTAATCAGCAGAAAAAATAATTAAATAAAAACAACAAATAAAAATGTTTAACGGCAGCCAGCTTGTCACCTGCATTACTTAGCGATTGTACAGTAGAAATGTTAAATAAATAAACAAATGGCACGATATTTGATAAATTATTATAATTTTTTTATTATTAATAATAATATTTATGCGGAAATTACAAAGTAATTAGGTCATCGAAAAACAGTCGAGCCACATATGACTTTTGACATACAATTGTTTAGTTTTTCATTTTTATCTCGCGTTTTTATTTAGCCAAATATAGAAAAATCATTTAAATGCTGCTGCTGCTGCTGCTACTGTTATTGTTGTTGTGTGTTATGATAAGAAAATTTTATTATTTGCTCTGTTGGTTATCTAGCCAGGTAAAATTTATTATCGTTTTACCAATCTTTAAAGCATTTTCTGGTGTTTTAATATTTATTCTTGTCAAAATAAAGGCACACAGCTGCACACCACAATACTTTATATTAATTAAGCTCAGTTTAAATTCAGTTTTTCTGTTTTTTTTTTCTACTCTATAAAAGAGTAAATAATTATTCTGACGTACACGACGCGACACAATGGGCGCATTGTACCTAACCAAACGTGGCCAATTGGTTATTAAAAATCAATAAAAATAAAAAATAAATAATTATTATTATTATTATTATTATTTTTATTTAATAATAAAAATCCATAAACGTTTCATTAACATTTCGCTGCAATTGCATAATTTTATTTATTTTCTTTATAATATTTATTTTTTATCAATTAATGTTTAGTTTCACTTTTGCTTATTTTTTTTTTTATTAACGTTTATTCACTCTCCTTGTAATTTTATTATTATTTTTTTTTCCTATTATTGTTACTTTAGTAAATGCTGTAATAATTTTTACCGTTTTTAATTAAAATTAAATAACAGCAAAGAAGGAAAACAGAATAATAAAAATAAAAATAACAACAGCAGATTTTTCAAATAAAATAAGTTAAATCAGCAGACAAACCTTAAACGCGTCAAAATAAAATTTAATTCATGTGGAATGGTGATAAAATAAATTTTCTTTTTATTGGAAAATAAAACATAACAATAATGTGTCAATAAAGTTATTTATATGCAATTAACTATGATTTTTTTATTTTGTTTCCTGTAGTGTTTTTATTGATTTTAAGTAATTTGATTTAAAAATTGAAATTCTTTAACTATTTAATGGTTTTCTTGAGCGAATTAATACCAAAAAAAAAAAACAGAAAAATAAAATTATAAAAACCAAATCAATAAATTGAACTTTATTGAAATAATAATAAATTAATTAAAATAAATTAAGTTCGTTGCAAATTTAATAGAAAAATTATCACAAATCGGTTGGAGAAGCAGAAAAGCGAGAACTTTTTTCTTTTTGGTTTGAAACGAATAATTCTCATAAAAATTTGATTTTAAATAATTAAAAGTAATCAACAGAGTGATAAAATAAATATTAATTAAAATTAATAAATGTCCCTTGATTAACAGAAATAATATATTTAATTTTGTTCACTGCAAAATGTCAATTTTTACGGCATTTTAATGCGATTTTTATGCAAATTAAAATTTTTTGTTTTATCTCAGAAGTGTTTTTTGCTAAAAATAGTATGTTAAATTTATCTGCCGTGTTAATCACAGTCTTTAATTAAAAACAAATAAAAATTCTTAATTTTTACGTTATAAACAGGAAGTTTTTAATGTTTTTGTAGCGTTTTTTTTTTTATTCAATTAGCGATTGAGTTGTGATTATTGAACTGTCATTAGTGAATAGAAGCTTTTAGGGAAAATTATAAATAATTAAAAACATATTAAAAAACAATTTTTTTTTGTTGTTATATCTTCAACTAGTGGGCGACATGCCATGACAAAACACAACATTCTAATGTTCAACAAGAAAATAATCAAAAAACATTAACAAAAAAAAAAATTAAATTTAATTGCGATCAAGATAAAATCTATGATTTTTGTCTGAAAATTGAATTGAATAGAAACTAAGCTATAATTAAATTTACTTCTTAAAGCAAAAATAAAATAAAAATTGTATTGAAAATTCAAGGTAAACTAGATATAGTGAGATAGCAGTTAGCTGCTAATTTTTATGTTGCTTAAGTTGATTTGTTCTTTTTTAATTATTTTTAAAAGTTTGCTAATACAAACAGAGCTGTATTTTGGCGTCTAAGTGTTATGCCAAAGTAAATAAAAAATTCTTTTTTAAGCTTTAAATGTTAATTAATGCTCTGACTAAGCCAAAGTTCCCTAAAAATATGTTTTTTTTTTATTCATTGATTTAACTGCAAAAATTCTACAGAAAATCAACAAACAAACACAGAACAAACAGCTTAAGTAAAACTTTATTAATAAACAATAATTAAATAATTCGCAAAGTAAACTGGCGCTTAAGAATTTATATTTACCTTTTATGATTTATTTATATGCATTGCGCGCTTTCCTTTAATTTTTACTTAACTTGACTTGACTTATGTTCATTTAAGTTAAGTTTAAACATTTGTCCTACTTTCAATAAACTTTATTTATCTACAGTGAGAGATAAGTCGTTTGGCTTATTTATCTTTTTATGTAATTTTATATTATGTTTATATATTTTTTTTATGTTTCGAATTTTCTATGTTTAACAGCTATGTATATGACTTACGTTAAGCTAGAAATAAAACAAGTTGTAAGCGCTGTCGCCTTTTTATACGTTTTTTTTCTTTTTTTTTTTTACTTTTTCGTTACAAAAAGGTAAACACAGCTGTGTTTGCTGTTTGTCTGTCGAAGTAAATAATTATAATAAAAATTATTAAATAACATTTAGCGCTTGTTGTTTAATTAAAATTTTTGTTTGTTTTGCTTTATTTTTATATTTATGTTAATTGATTTTTCGTTTCTTTTGGATTTTGAAGCGCCGTTTTATTTTTGTTATAAAAATATATGTTTTTGATTTGTTAAAATTCATAATAAAATATTAAAAACTCTCTGCGTGAATTGTTGTAATTGAACACCACAATATCATTTATACAGCTTCTTTACATTTAATTGAATTTTAACTGAATTGAATTGAAATTAATTTCAGGTAAAAATTTTCCCTGTTAAAGGGTTTCCATTACAGAAAAATACTGTGCACGATGCAGCTAATCAACGCAAAGTACTTGGAACATTTGTATGTAAACGTTTTATGTTTACTCAGTTAAAAAAAAAAAGTAAAAATTTAAATTACTTAACCAAACAGCTTGTTTAGTTTTTAGTAAAAATAAATTTCTTCTTTTAAATTCAACAAAAGTAAGAGAATTTTAAATAAACGAAATTAAATATCGCATTGTGCTTGAAAAAAAAAGGCAAAAAAAGAAAACGAATTTCTTCAATTTAATAAAAAAAAAAAAAAAAGAAATGTAAAAAAGCACCTTCTGCAGAGATGCATGGTAATACTACTGCTATTGCTGCTGCATCAAGGTAAAACAGTGCATAAACTGTATAAAACTGTAAAACTTTTATTCAATTGAACAAATGACGAACAAATGAGACGAAATGTGAAGTGAACGGCGTCGAGAAGATATATATATGTTATTGAAGTATAGTTTTTTCTGCATTTATATGTCTTTCACTTTGCTACCTTATTGCACATTTATTATTATTGGGTTTTACGTAATCAATAAAATAACAACAGCAATGTAGTAATAAAAATGTAAATAAAAATAACATTAATCATGATGGCATGTAATGAACATTGCACAGTAGAAACGAATTTATTTTCTTTGTATCCTAATTCAGCATTTTTATTAATCCATCGTCTACAAATTTAACTTACACACATTCTAAAGACTTACCTTTAAAATAGATTCTTTAACAACAAAAAAAAAACATATTTAATGAGTATTACTTTATCTATCTATCGATTTAAAGAAATTAAACAAATATATAAAACGCAGAAGTAATTAAAGGTGAAAAAAAAATCGAAAGCCTAAAAGTGTTTTTTTTTTCATTCTTATATTCTCTTCATAGTTAATTGTTAACCTTTTTTCACCATTGTTGTGCTTGCTGTTTGTTACTTAACTTCAAATTTTCCATTAAAATATAGATAATTTTAGGTTTTGTTAAGGTAAAAGAATAAGAATTGAAAAAATTTATTTAATCCAAAGATCTGTTTAATTGAATTAACTCGTTTTTCTTTTTTAAATTTATTATATTAGACCTTTTTGCTACCAAACTCATCAATCCAGAAAAGACAGTGGAATGAAGACTGAAGTTCACTAAATGTACAAATAAACAAAGAATTATTTTTATAGTCATATCTGTGAGCGATTGCAAGTCCTTAAATGTATTAAATTGAAAAGCAGTGATATGAAAACTAACGAAAAACTACTCTCTAAATATACCGCGGCCTATATTTTTTTTTGTTTGATTTTTCTGCTTTTATTTAACTATAGACATTAGACATTATACAATAAATATAAAAAAAAGTTTAAATAAAAGACATGAATTGTGTTTTTTCAACATTTTATTCATTATTTCTTTCCCAATGCACATTAACATTTGATTTGTGTCGATAGATCAGATTGAAACTGATTATTAACTAGCATATGAAAAGGCCTGGTTTAGTTCTTTACAATAATTATTATTAAATTTACATTTTTTTTTATTATTATTAGTATTTAATAGTAAATAAAATGACTAAGTGTGACGGAAAAGTATTAATGCAGACATAAATCTATAAATTTTTTTTTTTGTGTTATTCACGTTTTTAGAAATTAAATATATATTTTTTTGTTTGATTTCCACCTCAAAATTGTAATAAAAAATTATAAACGAAAATTTTTAATGAAAATATATAGAGACAAAACGGTGTTATAAAATTTTGTAAGGTGTGTATATAGTGATGGTAATACAAGATGATTTATTTCACAGTTTATTTACTGTGCTGGAAGGTAAATTACTAGACATTATTAGACATAGAAATTCCTTTATTGTTGCAGTTTTACTGTCAGGATATCAATACTTTCACATCTTAAAAATTTAACTCGTATCGTTATTGCATAGCTGATAGATTAGAGGAAATAAAAAACAATTAATTTACTATACAATAGTATAGTCACATCACTTCAGAATTTTTATTTAATAACAAAAATATAGTTGAAAATGATTAAAGAAGATAAAATAAGCAGAATATAAAAATAAATAGTTAATGCTTTGATCACATGTGCATACATAATATCATGACTAGACAAATTTATTGATTGAAATGTGTTTAAAATCGATAAAATAAATAAATAAATAAATAACTAAAATTATGAACAAAGTAATTTAATAATAATAAATAAATAAATAATAAATAAAACATGTGCTGTTGCTGCTACTTTAATACAGTTTTGCTACTACATGCTAAATAATAATACTAATGAAAAGAAAACCAATCAATCTACCTACCTATCGCTACCATTTAATTATTCTACATTTCTAATTGAATTCTAGTCGATTCTTAAATTAAAGAAATATTAACTGCCGCAACAAAAGCAAAGTGTTTTCGTTGTTAAGAAAGTTATATATATTTTTTAAATAAGAGAAAAATAATTAAATGTTGCTAACCTGAAGATAAATTCATTCTCATGCCATCAGAAGATCCGTCAATTTCCTCACCGAAATTATCAATAAAACAAATTCAGTTTAAATCAACTAACTACTGCCCAGTGTTTTGTTCAATTAAAAATTAAAAATTAATTTTTAAGTTTTTATTTTATATTTTATTACAAAAAAACCACCAAAATCAAATATGAATTTTATATTTCCTAATAATAATTTCGGAGGAACAAACAATAAATAAATTTAAAAAAAAACCAACTTTAATTAACATAAATTAATTCATTTATTTAGTTTGCTTTAAGAGAAGAAAAAGAAGAATTTTAGTTGTTATTTTTTTTCTCCATTCTATGCTATTATTAATTGTATTTTTTTGGCTGAACTTAATTAACCGGATAAGACAAATTATTTTTAATAATTTTTATTCAATATTTGCTTTTAAGTTTTGCTCAGTTTTTTTTTTCTTTTATTTTTAATACTTTATTAAGCACCAAACGTTGTTTTATTTTATTTTCTGTTTTTGAAGGACTTTACAATATTGTTTAAAAGTCACAATGATTATAATTATTTTATATTATATATATTTGTTGGCTTTTATAATTATTTATCTCACACTACAACGATATCATTAATTAAATTAATTAATAATTTATACCTTCGTTGAGTATTTATTACAATAAAATAATAAATGAATTAAAATTCTATATAAAAAGACATAAGATAGGAAATGTAATTTGTTCTCTATTCATTCATTTATAAATTATTTATTAAAAAATAAAATAAAATAAAATAAAATTCGTAAAATTAATTGAATAAAATTATGAAAAAAAAAAAAAAAAAATCAAATAAAACATACAGCTGGGTAACCAAATAAATTTTATTTATAAGGCAAGTAAAAAGTCAACACAGCAACACACAGTTACACAGCGAATACATTATTTAATTAATTTTAAATAAAAAATAAAAACTAGCAAAGTTCTTATAAAATAAAATAAATGTTAACAAAATACAAACAATTAGAATTGATAAGGTCGTCCAGTTACCATTTTTAGATACAGAAAGAAAAAAATTAAAGCAACAAGACAAGATTTTCCATTACAAATGAAACCAGTAAGTTAAGTCAAGTTAAGTTGAATTAAGTTAATTATATGAGATCGAGATTATTATTATTATTATTTCATTGCTATATTACATACAGAGTAGATTCTTGTTTTAATAAAAATAAAATAAAAAATATATATTTTTCCTTACACGTTTTCTAAGGTTAAAGCTTATGATTTACCTAGGCTGTTGTGTTAAGTGCTTATTAGTGGATAAACTATTAGTAAACAAGAAATTTATATACATTTATATATTATATCATTAAAATTATAAATTTCTATAATAAATATAGTCTTTTTTAATTATTATTTAATTAATTATTTAAAATTAATTACTTATTAGACGGAATAACATTATTATTATTTATTTTTTACAATTTTTATTGATTATAAAAGTCCAAAAATAATTTATTTATAAAGTAATAAACTATAATCTTATTAAATTTTAGTGAAATCTAATTTTTTGCAGAAGTTAGTTCAGGTTTATTCAAGTGTTTGAATTTAAAAAGAAATAAAATTTCACTACGATCATAAAAAAACAATTCTTATCCACGAAATAATTAAATAAAAGTGTGCAAACGATTAAAACTGAATATTTAATTAAAGAAAATCATTCAAAATCGTCTATTCAAAAGTAACGCAAGTATTTCCTTCGAAATCCGTCATAAATCAATAATTAAAAAAACCTTAAATCCCAGAAATCTTTTTTGCACAGTAATACTCCACTGTTTTTTTTAGTTAATAATTACATTTCCTTAGAAAATATATTAATTAATTAAAGAAAAACAGAAACAAAAATAAAAACCACAATGTCTTATCTATACAAATGCATTAACCTAGCAATAGCAAATGCATCGCACCTGCTATTAATATAAAAAAAAAATAATTAACATAACTAGAAAGCAATAAAAATATTTATTAATAAAACAAACAAGTAATAATACGTTATAATAATAATAAATAAATGTTAATTATGTGAAATATCCGTACAATTTATCAACAATAAAATTGAATTAATTTAGATTTGCTGAATATTTTTATTATTTTCTTCTTTTTTTTTTTTATAATTTCTCGATGGTCTCTGTTTGTTAATAAAAATATTTATTTTTTTTTTATTACTATTATTTAGTATGCTAAAAATATAATCTGTTGCGCCTACAAAATAAACCTAAAAAACGAAAAACCTCCATTCGAAAGTTATAATCAAAAATAATTATTATTTTAGAACAAAAAGAGCTAAAAGAATAACAAAAAATAACACACAACGTATATATACAAAAAAAAAAATGTATGGTAATAATTTAATTATCTATAACTAATTTGTATATCCCCCAAAATGCTAATTAACTTAATCAAAAAAAAAAAAAAACCAGAAAAATAAAATAAACTCGAAAGAACATTAACATATTAGACGGAATCGCGTGTTTTATTTGTTTGCTTTTTGTTCTCATTTTTTTGTAATAAAAACTAAACAGCACGCACAGTGCACGCGAAAAATTACACAATACAAAAAACCCATCACATAAATAAGTCTAGGATTAAGTTTTTCTGTTTTATGTTTTTTTTTATTACCCAAAAAAAATTTTTTTGCTTTAATTTCGCACAAAATGACGTTATAATTGCACGAAAATCATTAACCTTTATCGTTGTGCTTAAGAAAATCACTAAAAATTTGTTGTTTTTAAAAAAAACAGATTATCTTCGCGATAAAAATTTTATTAAATGAATAAGAAATAAATCAAAGCTTTTAAAGGCAAAAAGACAATAATAACGAAAAAATTATAAAAGAAATTTTTACGGTAAAATAATAATTAACAAACATCGACAACAATGTCTGCAATTGCTGGGCGGATGGGTGTGCATTATTATTAGTTAATAAAGAAAAAAATAATCAAATTATATTGTTATTGTTTTTAATTTAATTTTTTTAAATCCATAAAAATTTATTAATTTAAACAAAACAGTTCGATTGGATATTTTTATTTTGTAAAATTAAAACTAGAAAACGGTTTACCAATTAACCTAGTTGGAGGGCCCCGTGATGAGCGCGACCAACTGCAACAAATACACCAAACTTCTTCAATATTATTTATTATTGCTTTTTATTGTATGTTGTGTTGTGTTTTTTTTTCTTCTATTTTACTTTATACTAAAATATA
The DNA here is from genome assembly GCA_963942525.1 of Ptychoptera contaminata. Taxonomy (NCBI): domain Eukaryota; kingdom Metazoa; phylum Arthropoda; class Insecta; order Diptera; family Ptychopteridae; genus Ptychoptera; species Ptychoptera contaminata. The sequence goes on along the minus strand of OZ012638.1, from coordinate 34,095,327 downwards.
AATTATTATTATTATTATTATTATTAGTGATAATTTAAGTGAAACTAATAATAATAATAAATAAATTAAAAAACGAAACGAAAATAAAGCCATCGCACGCCTATATCAATTATTAAATATCATTATTACTAATTTTTTATTTTTTTCTTTTTACTTTTTTCATTATTATTATTATTATTATTTATATTTAATGTCATAATTAAGCAAATATACATCGCGAGACAGACAACAGAGAATATTTTACCGACAAAATAAAAAAAACTGATTATTATTACCGCGCATTAATAGCAATAGCAGTAACAACAACAGCAAGTTCATTAATTACATTATTGTTGCTTCTATTGAATTAAAATAATAATAAATAAATAAATAAAATTAGAAGGAATAGAAAAGCTTTTTAAATAATAAATAATAATAATAATAATAATAATATAAGAATTTTGATTTTTTTATTTATATTTATTGTTGCCTAATATTAATAATAATTTAATTCATGATCGATGTAATGATCAAGCCACGACGATAATTTAAGTAAAAATATAATAATAATAATAATAATAATAATAGTTTAATGATCGGTTATTGTTATTATTATAATTATTTATTTGATTTATATAATAAAAATAGAAATAGAAAAATAAAAACAAATAGATAGTTGAAAAGTTAACAAAAACCGGATGATTTGGTGGAGTTCGGAAGTGTCATGAACTGTATCTAATTACTAATTAAAGTAAAAATAACCACAAATAAATTCACCAGAAATTCTTTAAACAACAACATTATTTATTTGTTTAAATTTTTAATTATTAACTGGATAGGGTCTGGTGAATTATTGATGAAGGAAATTTTAACTGACAAAAAAAAAATTCTTTATCGATTTTTAATCACAATTGGATAAAAATGTAATAAAATTCGGTTAATTTTAATGTTTTTTTTTCTGCTTTAAAATAAAAACATAAATATGTACAAATAATGCTGTCATGTCAACATTAATTAGAAATAACTATACATTATCACTTGTGTTTATATCTCGCTAGATAACAAATAAAAATAAACAGGCAAATCAGCGAATATATTGTATTATTCAACAAGCATAGTAATAAAGCAAGCAACAGCAGCAAAAAAAAAAAAAAAATTCTCACGAATGTAGACAGAAAAACAGACAAAATAAAAATAAAAATATTTTACCTTTAATTGGAATGTCATAAAGTTTGTTAACAGAAAAAATTAAATGATAAGAAAACATATCGCACGCTGTCATTGGTTTTTATTATTATTTTTTTGTGGTGAAATCATTATCTCGCTTTAATCTTTGCAAACGAAAATAAAAAGTCATAATATACCCAAATCTTAGAGAATTAAAATAAAAAAAATAAAATGAAGACAATCGCGGTTAAGCGATGGTTAAACAACAAAAAAAATAAAATAATAATTTATTGGCTAATAAGCAACAAGCGGCGGTATTTTTTTGTTTTTTGTGCAAACAACACGATGGCAACAATGATGAGTCACCAGAAATGCAAAAAAAAAAAAAAAACAGGCATCAAATGAGACATATTTAACAGCAGTTTTATAAAGATGAAGAATAAATAAAAAAAATTTCGTTCTTTTCGCCGACTAATGCAATTTATCATATTGGGTGGTCTGAACGGATACAATCCAAAACCATTTTTTTCTTCTTCTTCTTTATTTTTTGCACTGTATTTGTGACTATCGATGAAGTTTTTTCAACTTTTAAAAAAAAAACTGCATTCAGATCGCTTTTTAATATAGCAAAAAAAAAAGAAAAACATAAAATCCACAAACTTTTCATCGCCCAATTCAATATTAAAAAAAAAAACCAAAAAGAAATAAAAAAATTACCAAAATCATATTGAAATACGCTAAAAGGTAGACTCACGTCGCGATAACAATGAATTTTTACCCTCGTTGTTATAAAAAAAATTAAAGGATTTTCAAGGACAATCAATAAAAAAAATTTTTATAACGACAATCGGACGGATGTGATGAAAACGACAACAAATAAACCAGACTCCAGAGGAACACCAACAACCAGCAACAGTTTATTTCTCATTTAGAAAAACAATTTTTCTAACGTCGTCTCAGTTTATTTAATTTAATTTCCTCTTTTTATAAACAACAACATAAAATAAATAAAAGAAAATAATAATAATAATTATTATTTGTTGTAAATAAATAAAAAAAAAATCATGCAATTAGCATTTTCACACTTGACCTGCTGCAATTACAAAACACTTACTGCGGATCTCTTCCGAAACGTTGATGGTGTTATTTTACATTTTTCGCTTGCCTTTTTTTTTTTCGTTGCTTTATTATTTTGTAATCCGACATACATCGCGTTCTTATAATTACTCTATTGCCTTTAACATTAAACATTACTTTACATTAAATTACTTAACATTGACTTCGTTGGTTTATTGTTTTTTTCTGTTGTTGCTTTTATTATCATCATCGCGCTATTCAAACTGCGAATCATTTCTTTCGATATTTATTCTCCTTTATTATTTCTATTTTAATTTCAGTTAATTATATATGTTTAACGTTTAACATTGAATACAAATATAAAACACTATTTTTTTTCTGCTTCTTACCTCTCTTTATTAAAACAATAAAAAAAAAAATAATAATAAATATTTTTTACAAAGTGATTGTTCGTTGCTAGCTGGCTGGGTGGCTACATATTTCTACTAATTTTTTTTTATTCTTACACAGAATTAAAATACAAAAAAAGATTAATTTTTCAATCAAATAATTAACTAAATGAATACAAAATAAATAAATAATTAATTCAGTCACACATAATACACAAATAATATAATTTTCTTTGATTTTATTATTTTTTAATAAAATGCCGCTTTTGACGCAACGTAAAAATAGCCGCAATGATATCATTTCAGCATTGATTGAATCTTCGTTATCGAGTAATTTCTAAGAATTGCAACAATGTGAATAAATATTTTTTTTTTCTGTTGCAATAATTACTTTAGAAGAATTGTTTTCATTATTTTTTTTTTTTTTTTTGTTTTTATTAATAATAAAAATAAATCGCGATTTAACTAAATTTGCCGCATAGTTAGCCAGCGGTTTGTGATTTTTATACGATAGAATAAAAAGAAAAATTATTTATTCTTTTTTTTCTATAAATAATAATAAAATTATGCTAATTATGTGAAGTAAAAATATTTTTTAAGATTTAGTCAAGGAAATGTCTTGTCTAGTTCGTAACGAATAAACATTTGCGGTTTGTTTTACCTTCTACTAAAATTTGCACAAATAACAGTTTCTCCTCGTTGTACAATAATCAAAAAAATTTACATATGCTGGATGTTCACTTTAAATTTAAATTCAACCACAAAGCTAACATCCGTCAACGCTTTTGCGAGCACAAATAAAGCGAAAAGAAATAAAAATTAATTTCATTACATTAATTAGAAAAAAAGACGCAATTTGACAGGCATTTACTATGCTTTTTATTAAGATTATTCTGACTAACAAGATTGGTAAAAATAACACTGTGCGACAGGATTAAAGCCACATTACGTAACTACAACGAAAGGGTCAAAATTTATGAATATAACAAATTGTTTATGCCTTATCGTCGTTTGTTGGGGTGAGCTTTGGCGGCGTGTCGACATGGCAACATATATATATAACTTCTATTTGTAAATCTAATCACAATCCATTATCTTTTGCCGCTGCTTACTTAGAACAAATAATTTTCAAACATTCTGTTTTCCTTTTCTTTTTTTTTTTGAATGATGAAAACGTAAAATCCCTATAGCTGATGGGTGAATACACCGTGAACACTAAACGCATGTACAAGATGACAATCTATTTAATCGAAATCGTTTTTTTTTCTTTTCATATTTTTGTAGAAGGAGCGATTCCTTGTTACTTTGTTACTTTGTTTTTGTTAATTCCTCTGTGACGCGTCAGATTAGTCAATTGGCAACAACTTTTTCCAACGTCGTAACTCCAAAAATGATCTATCTTGAACTCGTTTTTGTGATTTTTCCTGCTGTATCCTTTCCACCAAACATAATATGACGGCTTAAAATTAAACCGAGTGCCATGGGCTGGTATATACATATTTGTTGGTACATATTTTACTAAAACGTTAGGTTTTTGCCTTTCGTTAACTCAAAAAAAAAAAAAAAATTGTTAATGAAGTTGATTTAGTATTTTTATTTGCCTTCGTCAATTACTCTTTAGTGTGGATGGTGAGGAAAGTAAAGTAAACTAAAGCAAAGTAAAGTAAAATAAAATAAAGTAAATCATAGCATAGGGATATTGTATGGGGAAAGTGACGATAGTAATGAGGGCATCACAGCAATCCCAATGGACGTGCTTGAGTAAGCAGGTGTATTAGCAATTCTTGTTTACACAAGTTCTAATATTAGTTTATATATCTGTATGAGTAAATATGTATTAAAAATAAAAACCCCCAAAACAAAATGCAACCCTATGGCTCGTTATATGTAAACTGAAGCTATAGCATAGCAAACAAAACTCGTTACACAATATTTTCATAGAAATAAAATAGAATTATTAAATGGAAAGAGTTAAATCCGCGTAAATAGATAAAATCTCGATTTACTTAACAACTAAAAACTCGAATATTCTGCTAACAAATGAGCACACATCTTATGTATTTACATAACTGTCTATATACACATCATATATATTGCCTAGTCCGTTTAACAGCGTACATATATGAATCGTATCTATCGTACGCCAAATGCCATAGGGAATACAAGGAGACAAACGTAGTTAGTTTGTATAAAGTTGGTTTGATTAAAGGAGATGGGTGTAATGTGTACGCCCGGCCACATATGCAGACTAAACACGCTCAAAGAGTTAATTTCATCTATTTATTATATTTATTTAGCAACGGCCACAACTACCGTCCATGCTGGCGGCTTCAAATATTTCAGCCATGACTACTCTACTAAGTATACAAAAATGCCCTAAAGGCATAATTTTTACCAACCAACCAACCAACAAGCAAAAAAAAAACGCGATTCTATAACTACGTAGCAATATTTCCACAGCAGTAAAATTTATTTTGTTTGTTTATTATTTTTGTCATACTCCGAAAAGGATTTAATACCGTCGAGTGTAATTTTCTCAAAAAAAAAAAGGAAAACACAAACCGGAAAGTGTTTTTCTCGCAACCAAAAAACATCAACCGTTGATACACTTTAATTTACTTTAGGCACAGAAATAAAAATATTAAATTTCCAAAAATATCGAATAAAATCAAATGAAATACAAATTCGTCCCTAATGACTATCAAGTAAGAAACTAGGATGAAATAGAAAACCCAGTAAAATGTATCCATAGCCTCCAGCAACAAGGTGGGCGCACAAATTTTATAAATAATTACATAATAAATTCTCGTCCATTTAAATTCATCTTTGGTATGACTTCAATGTTTTATTTCAATTAAATTATTTTAAAAAGAAAAAAAATGCGATAATTATGCCAAAAATCCAGTCATTAAAACTGACTGAAGAAGGTAAAAAAAATAAAAAACAAATAAGAATTCACAGAATTATTAATTCCACTTTTAATAATTAATTAAAAACAATTATTATTTTTTTTCTGCTTATCTTTAAAGGTGAAACATTAATGTTTATGCAAAATTAATGTTTCCAAAGAAGAAGAAAAAAAAAACACCAAAAAGCTCATGAACAAAGTGAGTAATTAGCTGCTATATGTCGTTCTATATTGAGAAACTAATGTACGCGATTTGTGTTGTGAGTTGGACTTTTTTTTTTTTTTGGAAATTATTAAGTAATTTATTTTTAACGGTTGGGTAATTATTTGCTGTTTATACAAAGGTATTTTGATTTATTTTATCTTTTTTTTTATTAAATATTTGTTTTGCAACTTTGTGTCCAGACGATTTAAATAAATAAAAAAAAAAACATTTCGCAACGTTTCTGGCTGGTTGAATTACAAATTACAGTAAAATTGAAGCGGGAAACCGCGTGAAAAATTCATGAAATTAAAAAAAAAAAATCTGCGATTTATTTATTTTTAGCAGTTTCTAGGTGATACATCCTCGTAGATAGTGGAAAATTGGTCTATTTTCTTCAATTAAATGAATTTCTTATAAAAATTTATCAAAAAAAAAAATATGCTTTTCTTATTTCTTAACAACAATGAACCCTAGTCGTTCAAAAAATAAAATAAAAATATAATTAAATAATAATAACGACGATAAAAAATTATTCCAAGAAAGAAATTATTTAAATTTTTATTATTTTTTTTTACATTTAGGTGTGGCTGATTGTTTGTTCCATGTTTCATCCATCCATCTATATAACATTAAAACCAGACAAACAAACGAAATTTTTTATTTATTATTGTTATTATTATTATTATTATTATAAAAGACAGAAAATAGAGAGAATATTATATATATATATATATTTTTCAAGTTCATAATATGCATCACTGAACGTTAAAATGATATGAAAATTACTTTGTTGGTTTAAATGAGTAAAAAAATAAAATAAATATATTTAAAATAGATAAAAGAATCTTTTTCCTGACTTAACTTCACATAAATGTGTAAAGTGGGCATTTTATATTTAAATAACAATAAAAAAACCAAAAAAAAAAATATATATATATAATTTTAATTAAAATAAAAGCAATAAAAATTACTTAAATTAACGTAAATTAAAAATAACAACGAAAGCCTTGTTTATTTAATAACAAAAAAAAGAAATTAAAGAAAAAACGCGATTAAAATCTTCCAGGCTTGAAAGTGTCAAAATTACAACTAAAAAAAAACTTGAAAAATACAATCAAAAATTCAGTAAAAAATACTTTTATTTTATTTTTCTTTGTAAAAACAAATTAAATGAAATTAAATCACGTAAAGGTAGCAAATCTCTTTACAATTGTTTTTTTTCTTACTGATATTGCCAGCAAGTAGTTTTCAGTAGCTTATTTAATCAGAGGCGATTTAATGAGATTATTTAATGTAATTTTTATATATTCACCTTTTACATTTATGCTAAAGTTAATTCGTTTCTTTTATTTTTATTGCATATAGTAAAAGTAAGTAATTTTTTGCAAAAACCGCAAAACAATCGATTGAAAATTGCATTTAATTGTGTTCAGAGAGTGCAAATTACAGTAAAATTTAATATTACAAAAAAAAAAAATTAAACTTAAAGTAAAGCGAAACGTGTAATACAGAAGAAAAGTTAAACGAAAATACAAAAATCAAGTACAGAAGAAAAATAAAAACCCCAGGCTGAGGTCAGCAATTGTAATCAATTTTGAGGTTTTTTTTTTTACTTTTATTTAATTCAAAATAAAAATTTAAAATTGAATTTAAATTAATTCTAAATTGGTTTGTATCGTTTTATGCATGCTGATGATACACGACTTATACTTTAAAAAAATAATTATTTCATGAAATAAAAAGAATCAGCGTACCACGTATACCCCCTTTAAAAACACTTTAAACAGAAAAATCAATTTATCAGTTTTCAACAAGAAATATCAATTTATTACTGCATAAAATTTTTAAAGAAAATAGATTAATAATCTTCTATGGATGATATGACATCATGGTGATAATTTTGTGGCTTTATCAATAACAATTTTGATTTACAAGAGAACTAAAAAAAAACGTTACAAATGTTCTTCATCGACGTTATAGTGAAAAATACCATTTTTAATCGTTAGCAACGTGTATATAACCGTCTGTCGATATTTATTCGTTCGTCATGGTATATCATTTCATCATAATTGCACTGTTAGAACCTATAATTATCCCAAAAAATCCCACAGTGGCCTTCATATTAAATGTTTCAGACTTTAACTGTCTTTATCTTTACCTTTTGAGTTTTTTTTTCTGGTTATTTTTTTAATATAAAAGTTACGCCTCTTATATCCTTTTTTTATTGTCTCTCATTTACTTTTTCTTTTATTTTTTACGTTATCCATTCCTTTAATACATTTTTAGATTACATATAATTGACCTTAGTTTGTTCTTCAACGAAAACATTAATGCTTCTTGATTTCTTTTCTGTAAATTTTTGTTTTTCTCGCGTTAAGTTCAACGTATTAAAGCCACAAAATTACCTAAACACTTATAAGATATAAATCTTTAACAATAGCAACGATATAAGTGATAATAATTTTCTGACATGTCTAAAATATAAAGACACCAACGTCATTCTATTGTTATGCAAGAAAAATGCTTAAATTATTTGTCTGCATTAAGATCATCACTCTAAACTTTGAAAATCTTATGCAAAAGACCAAAAAAACTTATTATTTTAAATAAATAAAAACGATATAATAATGCTTAAATTATTAAAATGCATTCAAAAAATAAATAAAAAAGAAGAAAAATCTGTTTTATTTCGTTAAGCACGAAGACGAAAAAAAAAAATTATTTATGCTTGTATATGTCTTCTGTCTTCATGTCTTTTGCAGACTGAATTTCGTTGTTTTTTATTTCTTTGCAGACAAGTCTGGTCGGTGTATATACTGTATATATTTATGTACGTTGTCATCATGTATAGAGTTTGCTACATCTATATATATATATATATACAGTTTTATATACATATTCGAAATTCACATATCAACGTTGACTTGTAACAAGCAAAAAATAAAAAGAAAAACTTCGACACTGTGGACATAAAAGAAGACTTTATTGGTACGAAAGACATTCGTATAAATATCCAATAAATCAGTTGATTTTTGTTATAAAAATGTCAATTATTGTAATTTAAATGTTTAGAGAAGAAGTAAAATAAAAATAAAACTTTATTTTAATAGTACAAAACTAGTGAAATTATAATAAAATAAAGAAAAATGAAAACTTTAAAATTTTGCACGACAAAGTGGTTTAGTCGGACAGAGCGATTCAATTGTACAATTGGCTAGACATGACGACAGTATTAGAATTAAAAAAAAAAAAACGTAACTAAACCACCCACTGTCCAAGTCTGCAAAACATAAAACTAAAAAATCGGCGGCAATGTTAAATCGTAAACATTTTATTACATCGCGAGTAAATCAATCGGGGTCGATGAATATGTGGTGTTTGTCGAAATATCGATGACAAAATACAACTACAGTGGCTAGCGCAATGCACGCAACCAATTGATTTTTTATTTGTTTAATTTCTATTTATTAATTCGCTATTGTTGCTATTATTGTTGTCCGACATTACAAAAAGCGAAAAATTTTTCAACAAAAATGTCCTCCTTGTTGATTTTAACTCGCTAATTTTCTTCTATTTTTTTGTTATACACAAATGTTTTAATGAATAAACCAACTAAACTAGCAATAGTTGAATTTAAGTAAATAAAAATCGTAAATAACATTTTTTTTGTTGTTATTCTGGACAAATTTAAAATGTTCATTCGGGAGTGCAGCAACGATGATAGCAGCGCATCAGAGTTATAATAACTTTTCTTTATTATTTTGGGTGGAATAAAAACCAAATTCAATTAGCTTGCATTTAAATTGTTTAAACAAGATTTATTTGTTTTTTATTATCTGATCCTCTGGTTTTCTTCGTTTTTTTGGTTAACAGAGAAAAATATTTAAATTAAATTTAAATACAATGTACGATGCAGAGAAGTGAATTAATGACTTTAAGTCAACGTTACAGGCGTAAATAACCCAATGTTTTGTTATGCATTTAATATAATTGCAATATTTTATAAATGAAAATTTAAAGGTTTTCCATTTCTGTATATAAAACAGCAGTCTACTCTTGATGATGACCAAAAAGATTAAAATAAACTCTTTAAATTCTAATCTCGTTGTTTATTTATTGATTTTTTTTAGTATTTTTATTCGTTTGGTTACTCTACAAACCCATAATGGATTATTATAGTTTTAAAAAAGCAGAAGAAAAAAACGTACAAAACGAGACAAGACAGATAAATTTATCAACCATAAGGATCATTTACTGTTTAAAATCCCTACAGAAGACAAATTATTTTCTTTTAAATAATAAAATTGCTTTTTCCAGTATTGATTCCAAGATTTACAAAAAAAAAATACAAAATTGTGTAACCAATTGCATCGCCCATAAAAAAAACGAAAACTTTTCTGGATAGTAAAACGAATTTCCATGAAAGAAAATTATAAAAGTGGCAAAGCAGAAAAATTCAAAAAGAAAAACGAAAACTTTGGATGCATTTTAATGGGAAAATTTCGTTGATTTTTAACCAACAATAAAATAGGGTCAATGTGCGCTTGTTGCTGATATTGATTTTCGTATAATAGTCTCTTACGTTTATTGTTAAAAATAAATTTATTGAATTTATTCTCTTTGATCAGGGAACAATAACACATTGAGTAGAAGCACTTTGTGTTATAATCACTTGCGAAATATGTTTTTTAGCTATTAGAAAATTTATTATGTAATTGGTGGTGATGATGGTAATGCATCAGTAGCTACTATTTGCTTATAACTGCATAAAAAGTCTTTAGTATATTCAAATTGCGTTTATTAATCATCAAGGTAGTGCTAAAAATGAATGCACAAACACCAAAATTGCATATTGATAAATTAGCACACATAAAAAAAATTGTATCGGAAATATTTATTTATGATTATTTAGGTTATGCTGTTGCTGCTCTATTGCTGATGCTATCAATTTTGTAATTATGCTTCAGGGTGTTTCAATTTTATTTCTATTTACTAGTAACAAACATTATTGCATAATACAATATTTAAATTACAAAAACTATGTAAAAGTCAAGAGAAAACATTTTTTACGTACCAAAAGCAAACCAAAACCGTAAAAATTAATATTAAAAAAAATACAAAAACCAACAAACCTCACGACAAATAAATAATTAAAAATCATTAATTTAATTATTATTATCATTATGCTGTTGTTATTATTTTTTATTCATTCTATTATTTGTTATTTGACGGACGAGGTAGACGAATGAATATACCTGTAATAAATAAAAATTACCTTTTTTTTTATCAATATTAATCTCTATACGGTTGTATATTTTAATTTTTTAATAATAATAATAAAAAAAAAAAACAGAATAAAATAAAATACCAAATACAATGTTTTTGTGAAGAGCGAATACCTCTAACATTTGCTAGTTTATATGACTGCTGTTGGTTGTTGTGTGTGGTGGCTGATTCAACTCTTAAGAGGAATAAGTAAGTAATTTTTATTATTATTAAAAATTCATCTACATAACAATACAAAGTTGTCATGAATAAATTATTTTATTTTCTGTTAGTTATTATTATTATTTTTATTATGATTATTATTTTGCCTTTTATAATTCAAAATAGGTACTTTGCTTCTTTTTTTTGTAAAATTGTGTGTAAGTGCGTGTCGATTGATAATACACCAGCAACAACAATAATAATAATAATAACAACAGCAGAAACACAACACCAAACAGCAAAATGAATATTATTATTTAAATTTAATTAAATGAAGGTAAAATAGCAGAAAAAAAAACACTAAATAAAAAAAAAAATTACAACATAATATGGAAATCTGAATAAAAACTCTTTTGTTGGAATAATTAAAATTAATTAAATTAAATAAAATCTAAAAAGAATTAAATTTAAATTTAAAAAAAAATAAAATATAAAAATTTTAAAAATAGTTATCCATGCTTAATGTTATATTTCTCAATGTCAAAGTTTTCTATTTTTAATTAATTAATTTTTTTTTTTTTTGCGGTAGAGTTACTAGGTAACTTGCTGGTAGCGTAACTAAGCTTCGCACATAGTAAAAACTAAAATAAATTAAATGTTGTTGGTAATTTTTCAACTATCTTTTGGAAATAAATAAATAAATAATTTATTTCAAGAGATTTAACATTGATTCTATAAGAGAAACCTTTTAATAATAATAAATTGGTTAATTACTTTCAGCGCAAGATAGTTAATCGTGCGCCCAGTTAAGATTTATTAAAGTTTGATCACCAAAAAAATAAATAAATTAACTAATCAATTAATCAATAATTATTGCTGGAAAATGATTTACTCATCTAAAATATAATAAACGAAATACTTTTCAAAATCTAAGCACAAGTAAAGTACAATTTAAACAAAATAGAAAAACAGCGTAAAAATGCTTGCACTTTTCAAATGATTAATGTCACCAGTTTGTTTATTTATTTATTTATTTACTTATAAAAATAAAAAAACGAGAAAGTAAATAGAAAAACTAAATCAACAAAAATCTGTTATTACATTAAAATAATCATAATCGTAATAATACTAATAAAAAACTTGAATAAAATAGAAAGAAAACAAATACAATATTAAACCCGACCCATTTCTTATGTCTTAAGTGTTACTTCATCATAGTTTTTCTTTTTTATTTCTTAAAGAAAAATGATAGAATGCAGGAGACTTTTTTTTTTGCTGTTTTAGTACAAAAAAAAAATATATTTTTTTATTTATTTATTGATAAAATCTAGAACAAGTTTTGTTACATAAAAAATAAATAACACAAAAACATGTTAAAACGATTGAAAATTGTAAAAGAAAATAAAGATTAATCTTTTATCGACTTTGACGCCTTTAAATGTCATACAAAACGCAAAAACAAATGCTAGCCAGTGAGCAAGTAAACATAAGCAGAAGAAAACTGAAAAACCCAGTGGCGTTTATATATATTTAATTCAATTCAAATGCACTATTCATATTATTGTATTGTAATATATATTACGAAAGACAAAATAAATATAAGAAAATTCACTTCCGTATAACTACAAATTAACAGCAAAGCGAAAAAAAAAACGCACATAATAATATATTATTAGTCTAATTCTCATAAACTAGTTTATTAGTTTAAGTCAAGTGGTTGTTTATTTATTTAGTTTTTTTAATTTTTCTTCTTAATCCACTTAAAAACACAGAATTTAATTTATAATATTTTTCATTTATTTTTGCAAAAAAATTATAAATATAATATAGCGAGAAGAAAAAAAAAATTAAATAATAAAATTGGAAAACAAAAAAAAAAAAAACTTTTAATAAACGGGTCAGCCAGCAATTGTGAATAGAAATAAAATTACGACGAAGAAGAAATCGCTAATAATTAATTTGTTCTGTTATTGCTGTTATTATTATTGTTTGTTATTATTGTTATTGTTGTTGTTGTTTTGACACAATTATAAATTTAAATAAATAAATAATAAAAATCATAAATTCAATAATAATAATAATAATATAATAATAATAATTTCCTATATTTACATTACTTAAGTCATTTCTAAATAATAAACGTCGCCAATGCAATTTGTTGATGTCGCGCGCGTACTCATTTCTACAGTATAAACCAAAAAAAAACTATTTCGATTTGAGTTGTTTTTTTTTTTAATAATTAATTAATTAATTCATTTCACACGATCAATATATATTTAAAATAAAGAAAAATAAATTATAATTTTAATTAAAGAAAAATCTTATTCTTGTCAATAAGATTTAATTAGTTTATTTATTTTTTCTTAATATTTTTTTTTTTTTGCATGTTTATTTATTAATTATTGTATGTGGGTTTCAATATTTTCTTGTTATTATTATTATTATTAAGTAATAAAATAATAAACTCTCCTTTTTCTGCATAATAATTTCAATAAAATTTTCCTTTCAATAGTTTATTTTAAAATTCTTTATTCTTTTCTTATGAGTTTTCTACAGTTTTCTTGTACTGATTACTGTAATGACACAAAAACTAATCAAAAAAATCATTATACAATATACATATATAGATTTTTAATATTATCCGGTATAGACTGGTAATAGACTGTTTAAAATGACCTAACCTCAGCGTTTTGTTTAATTTATTTTAATTAAAAAATAATATAAACGCATACATTCCGCATTTATTTATGAAGCAAAAACACAATTCTATTTAAAAATAATAAATAACTAAATAAGTAAATAGTAGTGACCCTGTATACGATTTATAAAATAAGATAAAATATTTGTAATTTAGATGAAAATAAATAATAATAAGCCATAAATTCAATAAATAATAAATAAAATGTTATATTTTTAACCTTAAATAATTTAGAAAATTATTATTATTATTATTTTAGTTGATTTACGGTAACCGATTTGTTGTTCACCCACATATACTGATTTTTCACGTTTGTCACATTTTTTTTTCTTATTTTATTATCTTTCCTTATTTTTACATAATTATTAATATTATTGCAATGTGATTTATTATTACATTACAAGTAGCTTTTCTATTAAATAAAAATATTTATTTATTAACTAGATGAATTACTTTGATTTTGCAGAAAAATCTTTTTTTTTCGTCGCGGTTTTATTAATTTTTTTATTTTGCATCATATAAGAAAGGGAGTGTGGCTGCGCGTGTTAAAGATTAAATTAATTTATTATTATTTATTTATTTTGTTTCTATTGATATTTACTAGAAAAAATAATAATAAATTTTAAAATGACAAAACAGAAAATTACAAACAAAAATTATTACAATATGGGCCTGGTTGCATATGCGGTACATAGTTTTGCAAGCGTTTAACAACTAATCGCTGAAATTGTACATTAAAAAAAAAAATGAAAAGTTCGTGTCTTCGCAAATAAGATAAAATTAGGCGCCGCTTTACTTACTTTTTTTATAATGTTGTTTTTTATTTTCCTCTAACATTTATTGTGATTGAAATTAATGAATAATATAAAATAAATAATAAAAAATATTAAGCAATAATATAAATAATTTAGTAAAACATAAAATACTTTCAGTTTTTTTTTTTTGTATTTTCATTAAAGTGAAAAAAAAAATGTTAAAGTTGAGCTTTTTTCACTATAAACAGCGGTTTTTTAATGTTTTTTTTGCTTCTTTTAACAATCACTGTTCTAAGCATTCTTACATAATAATTGAATTTATAAAACAGTCATTCACGTTAGTATTGTGGCAATTTTAAATTTATTTATTTGTAGAAAGATACAGTACAGTTTTCTAAACATATTTTTGCTTAAATTTGTAAAAATAAAAATGTAATTTACTTCCAAGTAATAGACAAATCTAATGTGTCTCCTTTAATTTAAGATAACAAAGTAATAGTCCTAATATACTGTGAGATATAACATTCTTTTATATACTTGAATGTCTTTAACGGGTAAAAACGTATTAAATCAAAAATTGAAGAAAATTTATAAATGTGCAAGGTGACTGATAATGCCATTATAAAATTACAACCAGAAAAATATAAAACAGTTTATTAATGAATTTTATATTATTATTTTTTATTACATTTTATTATTTACAGATCGTAAATCTTATTTTCTTTTCACATTATATATTTTTTTATTTATTTATTTATGTTTTACTTAAAGAAAGAATAAAAACAAAAAACTGCTGTATTGTTGCACCTACCCAATGAAAAATCTGGTGTCAATGTACATTAGTTAAAAATTCTGTATAATAATAATAATAATACGCCTACCACCCGAACAAACTCAGTTAACTTACTTATCACACCTGTCGTATTATTACTTTATTTAAATTAATTTATTATTATTATTTTTTTCGTATATTTTTAGTTTTAAATCAAAATACAAAACGATAATTTACGACTTTTAATTAAATCATTTTCTTGTTATATTTATAAAATTACTGTGATTTTATTGCATTAGTTACCTTGCCTTAGTTATTGTCCGAAAAATATAATACAAAATTGTATTTCCTATCACGCAACACACTTATAATAATAACACCACTAACTAAAACAAATAAGATATAAAAATTAACAACCAAAAAAAAAAAAAATAAAAATAATAAAATAAAATGAAATGAAAACAAAAGTGACACTCGAATGATTTATTGCAATTTTTATACGAAACAGAAAAAAGAATTCATTTTCTTGTTAAATAGCTAAAAGAAAAGAAAATAAATATAAAATTAACCAGAATTTTTGTGTCATCATCATTGTCACTGAAATGAATTTATAGATTTTTTCAAGAAAGAATATTTTTACAGAAATGAAAAGAAAACGAAAAATTTAAGCAACGGAAGTTTTGCGGTTTTTTCAGTTTTTCGTATATAATTTTGCTTCGATTGTAGCCGCTGCTGTGATACTAAATGGAATAACAATGAATTAAAATAACAAGAATAAAAAAATAATATTTAACCTTAATAAAATTATTTATTTGTATTTTATGTTTAGTTTATGCTTTAAAGATCAGCAAAAAAATTAAAGAGTGCGAAGCAGGTGTGGCGACAATAATTTGTTTTGCGCACAGTGAAAAAAAAAATGTTGATAAGTTTACACCGAGAATTCAAAAAGTTACGTAACATATTAAATTGAATTTCAAAAGTAATTTTTACCAGAAAACATTAAACACCTAGCTGAAAATATCAAAGAAATTAAATGATAATCATTTGAGTGTGATTTTAACAAAAAAAAACCACTCAAATAAATTTCACTCAAGTTTATTTTTCTTTTTAACTCTATGATACTTTGGAGAAGTAAGAAAATACTATCACAGAACATTATTACTATTATTTTTATTATAATGTGACGCCTTTATTATCCAACCGTGAACAAAAAAAAATACTAAACTAACCGCATAAAATCGACTAAACGAAGCACGCGGGTGGTTAAACAAACAACAGGCGACAAATTATATTTTAAGAAACTAAAAATGAAGCAAACTTTGAATAAAATCCAACCACAATCAAAATATGCGAAAAGTTTCTTTATATATATATAGTTAAATCTTTAGACAATACTTAAACGACTCCTTAGGAACCGAACGAAGACGTTAAGCAACATCAACAACAAAAAATCGCTTCAAACTACCAGCATAATATTTTTATTTTTTTTTTGCCATTTGCCTAACCTTATATTTTTCAACATAATAAAAGTTTTTTTTAGTGATATTTTTTTGGTAGCAACCATAGAAACTTTTCAATGGTAAATTATATATAAAAAAAAATAAAATTGAACAGACGGTGTTTGCTGTTTTTTAACCAAGCAAAATATGTTCTTGCTAATCACAGCACTTTGATTAGGTCACCACACTCGCGTTCAGTAATTTCTCTAAATTACAGTTTAAAAATGAACATTTTTTATTTTTAATTCGTATTATCAAAAAGTCATAAATGAAAAAGGAAACATAAATGCATCAACTGTACATAAATACAAATAAATAAATTTAACCTGTCTATCCGTCTGTTTGTTATTAAAATTTAAAAAAAAAAAAAAACAGAAAATTATTGGTAATAAATTAAGCATTAAAAAAAAACCTTAACCAAACTTCTGTTTAATATCATGAAAAAAATTATATTTATTTTATGTTTTATGTAATTAAAGTGTGATAGAGTAAAGTTATCGAGGTTTAATGTCGTTAATTTTTTTACTATCGTTATTTCCTCTGCCAAAAATTACTATAGAATTTTATTTACTTTTTTTATTATCGTTATTACACAATAAACTTAAAAATAAAAAATCAATCAATTTTAATTATATTTCTTTGCGTTTTTTATTGTTTTTAAAAAAAAAAATCACAAAGTATTTAATAAATAATATTGAAAAAACTGAAAGAAAAATATTACAATCGTTGCTGTTTGTTACTTATTTAGTTCTTAGAACAATGCTGCCTTCTGTTTAGGCCTTTTAACCTAAAAAAAATATAAATAATAAGTTTTAAATAAATAAATCTAAATAATAATTAACATTAATAATATTTTATTACATTTTTAAGCTGCTTTTCTTTTATTCTTTATTATTATTTTATTTTATTTTCCTGTTTAAAAAATAATAAAATTAACGTAATGCGGCGATAAATTATTGTCATAGAAATTGTTCAGTTTATAGAGAAATAATGAAAAAATATAATTTTTATGATTTTACAACATTTTAATTGAAAATAATGTAATAATAGTAATTAATTTGTTGTCTCTGTACCTTTATATTCCACTAACAAACAATCTATTTGTTAACGTTAAATATATTTCTGATTAAAAACATAATAATAACGACATTGTTTGGTGGAAACAGTGCGCAAAGTGAAATTTTGTATATGTTAAAATGTTGAAAAATAAAAAACTAACTAAATGAATGAAATACTAGGCGGGTGCAAATATTTTAATTAAATCGAAGAAATAGAAAAAGAAAATAAAACTTTATTAATTGTGGGAATAGAAAAATAATCGGACAACATTTATTGAGACAAAGCTTAACGGACATCGTCTTTGACATAAATTTTATTAAATCAAAAAATAAAAATAAAAATTTAATAAGCAGATGTGTTGCTGTCAACTGTGGGAATTTATTATTCAAGAAGAAAAATAACACAAAATTATAATTCCTATTGTATACATTTATTAAGTTTATTTGCGTTTTTATTTTTTAAAGTAGAAAAAATAAAAACTATTATAAACCCTATGGTTAAAATTTGTAAATAAAGTGTCGCGGGAACGCATTGTTACTTTTTTTTTTGATTAAATGCCGATCAAATAACGCAACAAACAAACAAGTATTTCCTTATCTAAAAGTTAAAAAAATGAAAAATTATACACGCACAGTAAAAATAACGTACGATAAGCAACTTACCAATTTGAGTAACAAAACAATCTTTCCCCTGATGAATTAATTAAATAATGCAAAAATAAAAAAATACTGAATTCTCCATATATTTGATTTTTGTTTAACAAAAAATAGAACAAAATTCAATCAATAAAAAATAATGAGCTAAAAACGCATATAAAATAGAGGAAAAAAAAATATTCTAAGCCAGCTGAGGGTGACATTGATGTCATCAACAAACTTATAGAAAAAGAAAAGAAAAGAAAATCTCCTTCTAATTAAATAAACTAAAGTAGTAAGAATAAAGCCACCCACAATTTCTATATAGCAAAACAAATTAAAAATATAAAGAATCTAAACAACCGAAGGAAAATTATAAAACAAATATGTACATAGTGTGTCGCCATCCACCCACGCATTCCCAATGACAACTAAAATATTATTATTATTAATTTAATAATAATAAAAATAATAAAGGAAACAAAATGTGCAATGCGGGCGATGTCAACAGAAAATCTAATAAAATAATTAATAAATTAAATAAAAAAAAGTAAATAATAATTTTCAATGCGAGAAAATTTCATATTAAATGCGTCAACACAGAGCAGCGTCCGTCAAATGAAGCGAAACGATGCGAAACGTTGTCTCTTCCGCATTTAAATGAATAATATTTATTTTATCTATTCATAGAATAAACAAATAAATAAATTTATATTTAATAATAATTATTAGATTTTTTTTTTATTATTTTTGGTGGATAGAAAAAGTAATTAAATATTAAAATAAATAAACTAACAAACGATAGACAGTTACAATGGAAAAAAAAGTCAGGTGAATTAGAAAAAATATTTATAATAAAAAAAGCGAACAAACAGGTAACCCAAAAAATAAAAAATGTTTTATAAAAATAATAATAATTATTGCTTTTAATAATTTAAGAAAAAAAAAAACAACAGGAAAATATTTCGTCACATAAAATAATTAAATAATAAAGAAATAAAAAACGAAAATTTTTATTATAAAGTAAACACAAAACGCTAATATTATCTTATTACCTGTGGTTTATATTTAAGTTATTTTTTTTTTTTATTAATTTCGATGTTATTAAGCCATAGCGTGGTAAAATAGATGAGAATTATTATTGTGCGTACAGGTATGTAGTAAGTTTTATTTTGTGTTTTATTAACATTAAACGGCGGATTGACGTTTTTTAACAGGAATAAACTGTACTGTTTTCTGTCATTTTTTTATGTTAATTAATTCACTGAAGACAATTGTAATTTTGATTGTAAAAGAAGATATATTTTTTTTGAAAATGTTTAGTGAGTTAAATAGCTTATAATTTCGCGAGGTACCTGTCAGCTGTCACACATCAGACCCTGCACAATACATACTTCCAATCCCAATAGAAATAAATATATAAACAATAATAATAATAACGACAGTAAAAAGTAAGCAAGTAACAAGTAATAACAGCAATAATTGTATAATAACTCTATAAAAACTCAAAAAATAATTAAAAAACCAAAAATATACATTTGGTATAGTTTCGTAGAGGTAAGCCGTTAATTCGGTGGCCAACAGTAGTAGTTAAATAATAAATAAATAAAACAATGAAGTGAATTTTCTCTTTTTATATATTTTAATTTCTATACAAAATAATGTAAGTGTCCACTCCTCAACATTTTTATTTTTATTGTTATTATTTTATAATTAAAATAAAATAAAAACTGTTGTATTTCGCGTTGCGTTACTATACCGTACAAGTTATATTACCTAACTTTAAGTCAAATTAATTTCTCTGTTGTTTTTCTCATCATTATTATTATTATTATTATTTCTTATAAGCATCATTAATGTTGTTAAAAATTGGTAATTGTTCCCTCTGTGATGTTGTTTAATTCGTGTAAATAAAACCGCTGTTGTTGCCACTTTTGCTTTATAGAAAAAAATAACAAAAAATTCATCAACTCGTTAAGAAAGAACTTATTTTTTTGCCTAATTTCATTAAATTGATTATCCGTTTTATTAATTAAAACTAATGTTATTCAGCCCACATAACGTCATTTAATTCGTTACAGAAGTAAATTACTGCTTTGAAATAGTTTTTTACGTTTACCGTGGTTATTTTTCTTTCACGATAATTAATTAAATTAAATCAATTTAATGTGTATAGCCACCCTAGAACCGCGTTTATTGCTTTATTAATAAAAAGAAAAACAAAAAATATTCCATCAATAATTTATTTTATTTTCGTCTAATGCACTCAACCCATTTGGAAATTATTTGACCAACAATCTTTTATTGTTATTTTTTCATTCTAACTATTTCATTGTTATTGTCGCCAGTTTTTGTGGAATTTAATTTTATTGTTACTGTCCGCTCATACCATGTCCGATATATATATATATATATATTTAACCATTTACATTTCCACACTAAAAAATTTCAAGTCGATATTTCAATAATAAAAACAAACTTTATTAGTGTTTCGTTAAAGGAAACTGAACAACAAGAAAATAACAATAAAAAAATAAGGACGAGATTTTAATCTCCCTGTGGGCAGACAGAACGTAAACAGCTTTTTTTGGTTGTTTTTGGCTTTTAATACCCAATGCCTAGAGGTGCGTGTATGTTTAAGAAGCTTTTACTGGGAAACACCCATGCGAAAATTAATAGACTTATTATTTATTATAGGAAAAACTAGAAAAATAGAAAAACATAAGTCAATGTTCCCTGATTTTAATTAATTTACTAAAAACCGTTCACTAATTTAATGTTTATGAATTTTTGTGTTTATTTTTTTATACTTGAAATGACAACAGAAAGTAACATTTTTTCTTCATCCCTATTCTTGTGTTTGGTAAACATCGAAACACTTTTAATTAATTTCCAACCGATTTAAATATTATTTCATTTGTATCAACAACTAAGCAACGATTTAAAGCTAACATTAAGCTCATAATTAACACCTTTGAAATTGTTTATTTAGTTTTTTTTTTATATTGAAAATAAAAAAAAAAACGTGAGAAATAAATAATAAAAAAAAAATCATCATCATCATCGTTAATCAGTAAAAAAGAAAAATAAAAGTAATTACTTGATTAGATGCTGTATTATTTTTCGTTTCTCGTTTCCTCATTTTTAATTAAATATTTACTTGTGTTGATTAAATGCAATAAAAAATTAATTTTTTATTGCATTTAATTGTGAAAAACAAATAAAAAATCGTGTATTAACTGACCGCGAATAAATTGCTTAGCTTAACAAAGGCTAAAGTTTTTTTGGTTTTGCCTAGGCTGCTCTAAACGTATAATGCAACCTTTTAAATAAGACGTTTAAGGATTTTTTCAATTAAATAATGAATTTTTTTTTTTATTATAAAATATACATCGTTATAACCATTTTTAGGATTTATTTAATTCTATTTTGTTTTTAGTATATAGCTAACAAAGTACAATAATAATAATAATATTTTTATTAAATTTATTTTTTTTCAGTTTTCGCTTTTTTTTCACGACTTTTTTTTTTGTATTTAATTAATTTATTATTTCTACACTATTTTTTTGTAAATGAAAAATATATTATATTTATATTATATTTACTACCTTGAACGTAATAGGAAAGTTGCCAACAAATTGCTTTAATTTGCTTTATTATCTCCTATTGCAAATTTTTTTTATTCATTTTCTTTTCTTTATTTCAATAAAATTTAATTTATTTAATGCATTTTTGTGTAACAAAAAAAAAAAAATAAATAAATAAAAAAGAATTCTAACAGAAATTACAGAAAATTCTTTGCAAAAATATAATTATTATTTTTTGCGGTTTCTTTTTTTAAATTTATTTCGTTAATTAAATTAATAAGCGTAAAATATATACAAAAAAAATATTGGAGATTGAACTAGGC
Source organism: Ptychoptera contaminata (assembly GCA_963942525.1). Classification (NCBI taxonomy): domain Eukaryota; kingdom Metazoa; phylum Arthropoda; class Insecta; order Diptera; family Ptychopteridae; genus Ptychoptera; species Ptychoptera contaminata. The sequence goes on along the minus strand of OZ012638.1, from coordinate 34,072,847 downwards.
ATTAGACAGTTAAGCTTTGTTTTAAGTTTTATTAAAAAAAAAAAAGTATTTTGCACGTGCAAAATTATTAAAAGCAAAAGTGTTTGCTAAAAAAAAAAAATTATGCGGCAATAATCGTTGTTACTTTGTCTCGTTATTATTTTAATTAATTTTTAAGAGCTTTCATGTATTTATTTGCAACAAAAGTTTTTTTGTGAATTTTTATTGACTAGGTTGGGTAATTTTAATATTTTTTTTCGGTACATGGCTCAGGTAAAATGTTACTGTACAAGACGAAATCAATTTATTTTCATTAAGTTAGCAATTGATTTCCTGTAGAAAAATTTGTTTAACTATAAAAACTAGCTGCTAGCTATTTGACACAAAATTAATGTAAATAGTGCTCAAACCAACGAACCAACCAACCAAAAGAAATAAATTTCAAAGGCATAACACACAAGCAAAAGTAGTGTATGTTTTGTGTTAATAAATTTAAATTTCTTTACATAAAAAATAAACAAAAAAAAGCACTTGATTTATGAATAATAAATTTTATAACTGAAAATTAAATGTCACCCAGTTAGTAATTTTTGGTAATAATAATTATAAAAGAAGTAAAATATATAAAACGTGAATAAAAACGCATTTTAATCGTTTATTTTTTCAACAGAAAAAAATAAAACACTTTGTTTGTTTGATATTGCTTGCTATTTGTTAGTGTTTTTCATCAAAAAAAAAAAAAATAATAATAATAATTATATTCTGTTGTTATTCTTTGTAATTATATTTATAGCAGTAACATCTGTTTTATGGTCAAGTCATAATATATTACAAAGTGAAAAACTATAAAACGTTATTTTTTTCGTAAAAAATGACAAGCAAAACACTTGCAAGCGTTTGTGCATTTAGATTCATATTTTTTTTTTTATATATATGTAATAAAATTAAATAAATAATTCATTTAAAAGAATATAAAACAAACATGTGTATATTTATATTCTTTACATTTAAATAAATAAATAAATGTCCATTACCCCCTTATTTGGAGGAAAGAAATGAAAAAATAAAATAAAATAAAAATTACATTGTTCCGTGTCAAAAGCATTAATTTTATTAAACTGACAAATTAAATAGAGAAATAATATTTATTTTCTATATAAAAATAAAATAATAATTAAATAAATGACATATGATTCATAGAGTCGTGAGTGATTATTTATTGCGTTTTTAATTAAATGGAAAATAAATTGCATCTCAGTGTTCATAGTTAGTTAGTTAGTTAGTTATTATTATTACTATTGTGACAAATCTTTGTTTATTGTTTAACTAAATGTAATGTTTATTACTAATTTTTAAATTATTAAAACTACAACAGAAATTAATAATAATAATAATAATAATAACAATACATAACCAAATGGACGTGATTGCACTTTATTGTGGCGCTAATATAACGTTAAACACACAACAAACAAACACATTCTCGATATGAAAATTTTCCATTTTTCATATAAATATGAAAATTTATTAACAAAAAAGCACGCTTAAATAAATTAATTAATTAGATGAGTAATTTATTTTTTGTTTGTACAAAACATTCGCGAAAAAACATTTCCTTGTTGTCACTGTTGTTCTGCCTGTGTTTTGACAAATAATTTGTAGTTTTGTTTGCAAACATTATTTTTTTGGTAATATTTTGTCTCTTTTAAGTTTTGCAATTGCTTTGACAGAATATGAATTTTATACGAATTACGAATTAAATAAATTAATCAAAATTCAAAATAATTTTACTACTTTTATAAGCGTTTTTGTTTGTCAAAAAATAAAAAACACATGACAATTTATTTAAATTAATTATTTTGAAGGTGTTTTTTTTGTATACTTAGATTCACTTAATCAATCTTGAAAATAAATGAAAATATATATTTATTAATTAAATTTAAGTAGAAAAAGTAATTAAATTCGCTAGGTTTTTTTTTTTAAATATTTAAAGTCATTATACTGAGTACAGTGTTCTGCAAGGCGGAATCACTTACATGTTTTTTAAATTAAAATCGTTAAAAATCTTTCATTTAAATAGAGATTATAAAAATCTTTTTTTATTTTGCAAATTTACACATAAATATAAACGCACCAGATGACAATGTAATTTTATTTTATTATTATTAAATTTCTTGTTTTATTATTATTAAAATGCACTGAAAAGGTCATTAAAAATAATAAAAAATAAACAGCAGTAGATGCAACAAAACGATATAAATACTTAACTAATTCGTTTATCCTCCAGAAAGTACTTTACTTGATAATTTCTCTATATTTGTAGTATTTTTGTTTTGATGTCATGTGTAATAAATATATGAATAAATTTTATTTAAAATAATAATATTCAAACAGCATTAAGTGAGGAAGAAAAAAATTTACAGTAAAATGTGTCAAAATTTTATTAAAGACAGTAAAAAAAAAACGTAAAGAAATTTTACGGACAGCTGTCTGATTTCTTATTTTTTTGCGATTTAATTAGAGAAATAAAATAAAACAGATCATTGTCCCAATGTAATGAAAATTACATTTATTTTTAATTATTTATTATAAGCAGAGAAAAATGAAAAACTCTTTGTACGATTTATTTGCGTTTTTCTTGCACTTTGTTTTTTTTTTTTTGCTTTCTCATTTGTGCAATGCAATTCGCGTGCCGCATTTAATTTAAACGCGTAAAAAATAGAATCTGTTTATTTTTTGGGTGACGAATATGTGGGGTTTTTTCCTCACCCAGTATTTATAGTGCTTTAATTATGTTAGAAATTATTTAATAAATAAGGCGTGAAATGCTAATTAATTAATTTAAATTATGAAGATCTGAAGGCAATTTCATTCTTTTTTGTTTAGTTAATGTAGAGTTAGAATTAGAATGACTAATACTATGTCATAAGGAAATTTTACAAAATTATTCATCATTTATGACTGTATGATGATTGTTTTCTTGTTTTAAAGACAAAAAAAAATGAATTCAAGATGCTAGAATGTTTAGAAATAAAATGTTAAAGTGTTAAACGCTAGTCACTGTATTCTTAATAAAACTACTTGCTTAAATGCATTTGTGATTTATGATCTAGAACTACCTCACCTAGTGAATCCTATCTTTAATTTAAATCACACAAATCACCATCACTCACTCAGCAATACATTTGCGTTTTATTGTAAACAAATAATTATTATGCCGCAGGCATCCGTGAACAATCTGTTAAATTTCATGTAATACATGCATATAGCTCTAAGTAATAAGAAAATTAATGAAAAAAAAAATAATTAAAAAACGGTAAATCCTAAACAAATAAATAAAATTTTTAATTCAGCAACAAACGAAACAGAAAAAATTAAAAAAAACAAATTCATTGACCTAAATTTGAAAAACATTTTCGTGACATTTATTATTAAAAATTTATTTTTATTTATTTATTTTTTAATTAATTAATAGGACAACACACAACCACGAATAATAAATTTTAATTTCTTTTTTATTTATTTATTTATTTAATTTTATCTAATTGTTTTGTTTATTTACTTTCCGCTGCACTTTTGGCGGTTTCGCTTGTTTGCATTAACGCGTTATCAATCGATGTGTCAGCCAGCATCGTGTCGCATAACAACAAAAAGGGAAAAACGTTTATGAATTTCTTAATTAATTATTTACAATTGAAAGTAAATAATTAATTAACCAAAAAAAAAGCGAGAAAAATAAATATGAAACGGTTTAATGAAAAGAAAAAATTATTTATTGAACGGGGAAAAAAAATTAACAACGAAAAAAAAAAAACAGCGAACGAAACACATTTAGCAAACAATTGTCAGGCAAGGATGCGCACATTTTTTATGTCTGACCTGATTCCTCATTTTGTGGCGTTTTTTTCACTTATATTTTTATAAAATTACCACATAATATTTATTTTTATACGGTCGATGCAATTCGTTATTTTTAAATCGAAAAATATTCGCGAATTTTTTTTTTTTTTGTGCAGCCTCAATAAATAATAATTTGTGCATACTTTGGTTACTGTCGCGAATTTTTATTATTATCATTATTTATTCTCGACAAAAATATATATTTTTGGTAAATATAAATTTCATTGTGTAAGTTTATCAGCGTTTTTTAATTGTGATAATTTGTCATTATTGAAAGGAAATTTTTAAGCGATAAATTTGTCTTTTGTTGGCATTTTTTTTTTGCTTACTGCAAGTACTACTACTACTAGCAAATATATCAAAATTGATCTTAATTACATTTCAAAATAATGAATGTGTCTACTGGCTTAATTAACACGAATCTAAGAACGCAAAAAAATACATTAAAAATACATTTTTTTTATGCATTTTCGATTGACAAGGTAATTTTGTGTAAAAATGTGAAGGAAAAAGTAATATATTTGTTTTATTTTCATTAATTATAACCCTGTTATCGGTTAGCCTAATTTTCTTTATTATTATTATTATTATTTGTAAAGAAGAATAAAATGTCTTATCTATATAAACAGTAAAAAAAGACGAGAATTTGGTGAATTTTTTGTCGCATTAGCACAATAAATTCACTAAGATATCAAAAGAAAAATAAAACTCAACTTTGCGGTCATAAAATAAAAATAAATAATTCAAAAAAACCATTAAAACCACATAATAATTAACTTTTAATTTTACAATGTTGAAAAACAATTAAATAAAAAGTGGAAAGGAAAAAAATGTAAAAAAAAAAACAAAAGTAACCAACAATTAATAAATAATTAATTAATTAGCAAAACTGAAAGTAATAAAAAAAAAAATTGCAAACGTTAAATAAATAAACAGCATCAGATATTACCAATAAAATCTATAATAATTTCAATGAATTAATTAACCAAAAATAATAATAATAATTTGTCATAATTAATAAGAGATAATTATAAATAAAATATGAAACACGACGGGTTTTAACGCAACGTTACAACACCGTAGTGACAACGCAGCGGTGGACTAAACTACTGTGTCCTGTGATAGCAGCAGCAATGACATCATTTTTATCGTAAAAAATTAAACAACATTTTAATCACCTTATTTACGTACATTAATAACACCCACACAATATAATTTCTTATTTATATTTAATCATAATAATTAAATATCAATAAAATGTAATTAATAAATTGTGAGAGAGAGAAATGTAAGGAGATTTTTTTTTTATTTTTTCGCATAATAAATTCAACTGAAATGTCAACATTGATAAAAACAGAAAATTACAATTAATACTTGAAGGCTTCCCCAATTTAATAATTAATTTATTTTATTTTACTTTCATAATCATAAAGATTAATTCAATGTTGACTTTACTTATTTCAGTTATTATTATTATTATTATTAAAGCATTAAATGAAAAAAATATAAAGAAAATTTTAATGGTTTATATGGTATGTTGGTGGTGACTCTTGCCATTTACAAATTTTTTTTTTTATTGGCTACAATGATCACGTTCATCATTGTTATTAATTCGATGCATTTTTTATATTTATTTTATTAAGTACAACAGACAGAGAATAATTATTAATAACTGATTTTCTTTCTTTTTTTTTTAATGCTTTCAATAAGAAAACAAATAAGAATTTCTTCGTTTTGGTTTTTTTTTTAGTCTTTTGCTTTTATTACTAATGTGGGCTAATTGTTTGTAATTAAAGAAGCTTTTTCCTTTTCTCGTTGAATAATGAGTTAATTGAGTTAATTTAATTAATATTTGGTTAAATTACTTGCACTCATTGCAAAAGTAATTCTAGATTGGTGATGATTGAAAATTAGATTAAATAAATAATATTAACAAGGATATGAGAACTGTTTTTGTGTTAATAAATATCATTGGTATATTGCAGACTGGTTATTATTAACTCTTAAGCTCTAGAAATATTATCTATATCCTTTATTAGTTTTATTTTTATATGTAAAATACGATATTATAGCAAAATCAACAAATAGTGACAATTAATAAGAAATTTAGTCGAAATAAATTAACATTTTTTGTATTTTTATTGATTATCGCCTTTAAATCAATGTAATTTGTTTATTAAATGATATAAAATTTCGACATTAATTAAGCATAACAGAGAAAAAAAAATTTAAATGAAAATATTAAAAACGTTAAATCACTAAAAATCGCTACAGGTAGCTGTAAAAAATAATAATTATGATAAAAAAATACTCTTAAAAAAAGGTAACGAATTTAATTAATTATTTAAAATAGACAACAGAAAATGTTAATTTTGTGTTTGATATGAAAATTAATTTAAAGTATATTATACCGATTTATATAAGATTAATGAAATTTTAAGATGATAAAATTGATTTTTTTTTTTAAAAAAAAAACACCAAATATAGTTTTGTTTGACTATTTCTGAGACAAGAAATCATAATTTAAAACCATAAAATCGATTAACACAAGTCTTATATGATTAACATATGAACATAAATTTATTTATAGAAATAATAATAATAATAATAATAAAAAAAAACATAATAAAAGCGCCATATCGATCTCACTTTACATATTTTAACATAAAATAACAACAACAGCAGAGTGAAGAAAAAAAATAAAACCACTCAGCTGCGCAGTTAATAAGCAAAGAAAATAATAATAATAAAAATAGAAAACTTGATTATAAACAAGAAATCAAAGTCCATATGTGTACTCTAATCATATCCCCATCCAAAGTTGCTGTGCCACGATTATAAAATAATGAAAAAATAAAAATGAAAAATAATAATAATTAAAACGCCCCCGCATTCGCGTGTGCAATATTACTAAAGTTACCATGAAATGTGATTTCTTGTTGTTTTTGTTTATGTTTTTATTCAACACTTTCCGTCTTCATAACTTGTCTCTGCTTGTATTTTATTTTTTTATTATTATTATTCATCTGTGTTTAGATTGCGATAACTTTTCTCGCTGCTTTTATCGCGTTTAGCGATTGAATATTTTTTTTTTTTTTAATAAACAAAACAACTGTGTCGCTTGTCTTTCGTTTAAACGTTCATAAAATAAAATATTATGAACTCGATTTTATTAAATTTTATTTCTTGTTAAATAAAATATTTAATTGAATAAAAAATAAACAAACCGAAAATCCGATTACACCGTGCTGAACTGTGACCAATATGATTTTACTCAGTTTTAATAAAAAAAAAACTATATATTTCTCTTAGATTTCTGGTTTATTTTGTGCTTTATTAATATTTTTTTTTATTGAGTTCACCACAACTGGTTTTAATTTCGTTTATTTATATTTTTTTTTTTTTTTAAATTATTATTTAATTAATTAAATTCAGTTAGGGAAATTTAAATACAATTACGCGATGATCACGTTTTGTGTATTTTTTTCTTTCTATATTGTAATTATTTCCAAGCTTTAATTATACTATTTACTAAATATTACTAAATAGTATAGTTGTAGTTGTTAGTAATATTACTAAATAGTATTTAGTTGCTTTATTAACCAAAAAATAAAACTAACAAATATTAATTATTAATAATATTAATCACATTAACAATGGCTTATTAGTTTAATTATTTTTTTTTTAAAGCAGCGAATATATTGATGAGAAAATTCACTTAAACGAAAATCGCTGATTTTTTGTTTTATAATAAAAATACCAAAATCAATTATTATCTCTCAGTAAAATGAATAGAAAAATATTTAATTAAATTTATAAATTAAGTTAAAAACACTAAAGAAATAGAAACAATTGACATTAAACGCGGATAAAAGTGTTTGCAAAGTAAACACGGTTTAAAATTTTCTTTTGCAGAAAATCGAATGGGTGTTTAGCGTGTTTATAGTTAGAAATATAAAACTTTATAAATATAAATATATAATTAATATAATTATTTTATAGTTTACAAATAAAAATATTATTAAACGCGACAAAATTCGCTAATAACAATGTTGCGCAGTAATAATTTATGAAAATAATATTTTTTTTTTATTATAAAAAGCGAATATAATGAAAAATTTTAAGGTGAACGAAAGAAATACAAGAAAAAAAAATCCTTTCCCATATACATTTATCTACCGTGTAACTAGCTTTAAGCTTATTTAATTTTTTATTTCTTTATAATTCGATGTTTGTGGTGTTGATTATTGTTTTCTTGGAAATATTTTGGTTTTTCTGTGTTTTTAATTTTCATTTTGGTACGAAATGAACGCAACACTGCAAAGCGGTTTCACTTGAAATGTGATTTTAATTTAATTTTTTTTTTGCATTTATTTCAACAAATAATTTCAACAAGGACACAATTATAGATGTTTATTTATTAATAAAATTAATTTTTTGTTTATTACGGACAATTATTTGACCTATTTTTGTGGTATGTAATTTGTCTGCACTACTTTTCGCTTTTTTTTGTTTAATTTAATTGTTAATAAACTGCGACGATGTGTTGGTTTTTGGTTGTTTTTTTTTAACAAATAAGATAAGAAAAGTACTTTAAAATACTAATCTCTGTTAGTTTTTTAGCAAAAATAACAATAAAAATTAATTCTATAATAGATTTTCAGCACAAAAATCACTTAAAATTTGCCAAGCGATTAATTTTTCTAACAACGATAATAAAGTAATAAAAATTCAACAAAAAACTTAAGTTCATCTCGCTAAAAATTCATAAAAAATATAACTTTCAATTTAGAAAAGCTTATTATCCCCTAAAATCGTTTTTTTACTTAATAATCAGCACCAACAACAAGAACAAGAAAAAATCTAACTTTTAAAAATCATTAAAATTTAATTAAAAAAACAAAAAACAAAATCACAAAACAAAAAATGCAATTTCGTTTATTAAAAGCTAAAAAAAAAAGCTTTAGCTGACACAGGGGGATGTGAAAATTTAACACAATTTAAACAAAAATATAGAAGAAGAAGTAAAAAATTCTTTGTTAAAAACTAAAACACGATTCAATGCATGAATATTATTCAGCACGCGAAAAATTTATTTAATAAAAAAAAACAGAAGTTATTTTGTCGCGTAATTTCTACAAAAATAGAAAGAAAAAAATGATCAAATTTACAACACCTGTGCGCTAGTAAAGTTTATTATTGTTTTTTTTTTTTTTTTTAATAGTTACTGACTGGCTTATTCAGTTGCGTTGCTAGACACGACAAGGGAGACGTTGTGTTTTTTTGCAATAATTTTGCACAGAAAAAAGAGCTTTAAAAAAATATACAATTTTCACACGAAGCTTTCTTAATTAGTCTATTTTTTTTTTTTGCAAAACACAGACATTTTTTGTCACATGAGCTTCATTAAAAGTCATTTACTTTAGTTTAATTTTATTATGCCTGTTACCGCCAACACCAAGCATACACAATCTGTTAGCATATGTGAAAATTGTGTCACTAAAGAGGCAAAAAAAAAAATATTGCATCATTTGCAAAATGAAAAACAAAACGAAATATAAAATACAAAACAAAAACATTAAAAAACCAACATTTATGCATTTTTAATATCTTATCAATTTTTATAGAAAAAAATAAAATTAAATAAATAAAAAAGGCAAAACTGATATGGATTTTTGTTTGCAAAAAAATTACGTTGTTTCATTTGTCTGTTTTTCTTCATGCATAGAAATTTTAAGTATTTTGAGTACTTAGCAATGTTTTTGACTTAATTACACGTGATCTCTTTAAATAATTTTTATCAACGCTAATTTCTTATTATTTTCTTTGCTGTTTTTTTGTTATTTTTTTGCCATTTAATATTTTTATTAGGAGGCATTCACCCAGAAAATTTTTATTTTTGATTTTTATTTCATGTGCTAATTAACGAAATGTGTTACTTTTATTTTTTATTTTGTTCGTATTATATATTATTAGCAACCACAAGATTATTTACTTATTAATTAATTTAATTAAATAAATTAAATACGACGGAAAATTAATTTAAAATGATGAAATTATTCCTATTAAAAAATTAATTTAAATACCAGCGTAAAATATCACTGATTTTACTGCAAAAAATAATTAAATTTCTTGACCTCTGATTGAATTTTTTTAAAAATTGATTAATTAATTAGAAAATTCACACAGTTTAATCAATTAATTAATTAGCCCAGAAAATAAAAAACTTTTATACAGATAAACAATTAAAGAATTAATAAATTATCGCAAAAAACACTAATGACGCAATAATTATCAATAAATAATTAATTAAATTAAAACAAGACGCTTATAATATTTTCTAGAAGAAAGTATTTTGTTCAAAGAAATACATTACAATTATTTAATAATGCTTACGTGATTTCAGAGACGTACAGAGTGTTATAACATGACTTAGCAGCTACAATGACAGTTAAGTTTAGTTTATTTTGCAACAACAAGCAACAAAAAAAAAATTAATCTGTGATTTTTCTTTCTTTTACTGTCTCAACACTACAACGATTAGCATCGTATTTTTTTATTTATAAATATTATTTCTGTTTAAAAACTAATTAAATTATATTTATGTTCAATAAATATTATTAATATTATTATAAATCATATGCAAATAGCGCATTTATGACAAATACGAGGAGACTATAAATGGATTTTAATGATTTTTATTTTCTGCTTTTTGGTATTTTTACTACGAAAATAAATAAAAATTCAAACTATTTCTTTTTTATTTTTAATTTCTATTTTATTACGAAAAAAAAAAAAAAATAGCAAATATAATTGATAGGGAAAACACGACAAAAACACATATAATAATCGTTAATTAGTGATAAAAACACCAAATGTCAAGCGATTTGTTATTTTCTTTTTTTACTTTTATTTTATTTAATGAAAAATAATAATAATAATGTTGCAGGTGAATAATAATAATAATAACAAAATTACGTTTGCTTGTGCAAAGAAATTGCGAAATTTGTGTAAAATATGACCTTGGTATTGTGGCTGGTCAGGTATACGTTAAAAAAAATAATAAAGAAGAAAAATAAACGAAATAAACAAAATACAAAAAAAAATTGTTTAATAAAATCGCTGAATATAAATATAAATTTATTTTTTTTTTGTTAATTTAATTTAATAAAAGCGAAAAAATTTGCATATTATAACGCCAAAAAAAAAAATGAATAAAATTTACTGATTTTTTAATTCAATAATTCTTCTATGATTTTTTTCTTTTACTAGCATTATGACTGGATTAAAATTTTACAAAAAAAATTTCAACACTTTATACGGCTTATACTGGTTTTGGCTGTTCTGCAAAATCATCGTAAATTCTACAAAAAAAAAAATTAAAATATTTTATTTCATAATTAAATGTAATAATTTTATAGCATTTTAAAAAAATTTTTCTCTAAGAATATTATTTCAAAGTCATATGAAAAACTTATTTAAACTGAACTTTGAACAGTAAAACTAATGAAAACAATTCAAAAAAAAAATGTTAAAATGGTAAAAATAAAACAAAAAAGAAGAACAAATCTTATCGTAACTTCCTGTCAGCAAAATAGTGAAAAAAAAGCAGCAAAAGCTAAGATAATATAAAGTGTTTGTCAATGAATAATTTACCAATAAATTTTTTGATAAGGAATTAACAATATAATAAGAAATTAAAGAAGGTAATCTTTAAACGGTTAAATAGTGTTTTCCGTTTTAATTTAAAATTATATTTTAAATTTTCTTTATTGAATCATTTAATTAGATTAATTAACATCTTGCTGATGATCAACAGAAATTTACGCGTAATTTATGAGTCAAAGATTATTCAACTTTATTTGGCTTTATTGAAACAGGTGTACAAAATTTGTCTTTTGTCTATTTTTAAATATATTTTTTGATAATATTTGTCTTTGTTGTATATGGAAATATGCTGGTAAACTATTTGTAAGTACTTGTAAGTTACATTAAATTTTACTGGTAAATAGAAGAACGATAAGGTATAATAGTAAAACCCTTCAAAAAAAGAAAAACTATAAATATACTATAAACCAGTGTGACAAGTGAAATGTATTCATATTTAAATCAACAAAATATTAAAGCAAATAAATGCTAATAGTTAATGTAAATATTTTCATAAATTCAACTAGAGTCAAGGTCTAGAGAGGTAATCAAATCTAATATAACTCAAAGCAGACAGAAAATAATAATAATAATAATAATAATAATAATAATAATAATAAAACGAAAACTAAATATCCACTACCATCAGCAACAGCAATTGTTTGCGTCGCAGCAGACAATGTACAAATACAACACAAACAAAAAATAATTTTATTTTTAATAAATCCATCAGAAAAGTATCCAGACAACCATCAACAACAGGGAGTTGTATTTTCAATTAAAATAATTACGAAAAATATATAAAATGAGGTAACAACAACATCATCACACACAGAGCACATAAGCACAGACAATTTAATATTTATTAACCGCTTTTTTTTTTTTTTTATTATTCGCTAACAACACAAAAAAAAAAATAAAAATTCGCAATAAAGTAAGACGAGACAGTTTTATTTCGACAGAGTCAACACGGTTTTTATTTAATTTTTTTATTTTATTTTGTTTCATTGATGATAAACATTAACTTAACAGTAAAAATTAGGTAAGGAAATGAAGTTTTTTTTGTCTTGATTTAACTCAGATAATAAATTTGAATAAATATTTTACGTTTTACGGTCATCGTGAACTTATTAAGAAGAAACAAACAGAAAAAAAAAAATGTTAAAATGTCGTTAAGACTTAAGATCGCCAAATCAACCGGAAACACAGTTTAATAACATTTTAATGCTGATTTCTGGATTAAATTAAAACTGAGGTGAAATAATAGAAGAAAAATATTATATTTTGCAAAATAAATAAGGTAAAAATCGCGATAAAAAATATATTTATAAAAAAAAAGAAGCAAATAATAAAGGAACTTTCATTTCGGTGTCATAACTATAATTACCAAAAAAATAAATAACTTTCCATTCTGTTTAACAATAAAAAAAAAGAAGCGAAATTCATCACTAAGACGTACACTTATGGATGGCCAAACTAAGTAAATAAACCAAAAAATTATTGTGACAAAAAACAGCAACAAAATTCTATAAAACACGACAAACAAATAATTCCCATTCAATCAATTTCCAATGTCTTTATTATTTTCACTTTACTTGGTAAATATTTATTTATTTATTTTTGCATTTACGAAAAGAAATTTACGACAAAAAAAAAATAAAACGCTAAGAAAAGCGTTAATAAATAAATAAATTTAATTAAACTTTAAACAGTTATGAAATGGCGACGAAGTGGAATTAAAAAAAAAAAAACAAATAAATTAAGAAATAAATAAGATTGTTTGATGAAGTGAAGTGAAGAGTAAGAAAAAATTTTAAATTTCTTAAGTTAAACTCAAGAGGTTTATTTGTTTGATTTCAATCCGTCAAGTTTTTATTTGTATTTTTGTATTTGTATTTGTGTAACGCAACAAATCGCGTTTAATACGTTTTATAGGGTGTTTTGTATAAGGGATACAAGGAAATAAAGTTCATCTTTAAAGTTTTAATAAAAATCACTTGGAAAAGGCAATTTGAGAAGGTTATAAACTTTCAATATTCCTGTAAATCAATCTTAAAGTCTCAGATTACGAAAGACAAAATTAATCGAGATAATCAGCGAGAAGAAGTTTATCTAATTAAAGTATAGCAAAAATTCTTCACAGAATTGTCAAGTAAACTTTTCTATTCTAAAGAAAAACATAAAAGCAAATATCTGCTTTTACACAACATAAATGTATTTTGAAAATAATAAAAAAAATCTCAGGTACAAAAACGCAGAAAGAATCTTTAAATCTCCATAAAAATATCAAAAAATAAAGAAACATTTTTCAGCCACGCATATTTTATTTTTGTGAATTTTTAATATACTTTTAATAACTGTGTCAAGTTAAATAACATGTGATGTGTTTTTAAATTTAAATGTTAATAAACATGACGCAAATTATATACACAAAAAAAAAAAAAGTAAATAAATTGAGAATTCAAAAAAGCCACACAACCACCGTATTTATTATTATTATTATTAAAAAAATATAAAACAAACTTATTTATAAATAAAAATAAAAATAAAATATAAATTAAGTATGCGGATTTTTTGCCATTGGTATGATGTATCTGATTTGTTATTAATTTTTTTATTTAATACAATTTTGCTGGTTGCTTACATGATTGCTATTCAAATATAAATAAAAATGAAAAATTATTAATAAAATTTAAATAAATATTGCAAAATTATCTACAATTGCTGCTACAATTCTGTTGTTGCAAAAACATTAAACAAAACTTAAATATTAAGTAAATAAATTATGTAAATAATTAAATAAATCTAATTAATAAATTAAATGTACGTTAAGTTTATTCATTTTTCTATTTAATTTGCTAATTTAAAATTGCAGAAAATAGTATTTCTAGTCATTGTAATTCATTCTTAATCCATCTACCATGATAAAGACATTGTAAAATTATAGAAAATATTATTTAAAACGTATTTAATCTTTCCGCGTATGCCAAATCCACTATCATTTGTGGTTAAAATTTTATTTATTTATTTTTTTCTGTTCTATTTATTTAATTAAATAGATATCATATTAAATTAATTAATTTTATCTTTATCGCGCATTGTTTTATTTGCTAAAGAATTAAAACGAAAAGAAAAAAAAAATAGTAATCTGGGGACAGGAAATCAGTAAAAACAGTAATAATGGATAAACCCAGATAAAGTGTTTTTAACTTTAGTATAGATAATTATTATTATTTATTATTATTATTATTTTTTAATCTAATTATCGATTTAAAGAAAATTTATTTTTAATATTAAAAATTATTTAAGAATATAAAAATTTTCACAAATTAAATTTTGATCAATGAATACTCCTGATTGTAATCACGTAGATAGAATTGAAAATGTCATTCACATTAATATTACATCTATGTATGATGTGTGACGTCTTTATAATAAATTTTGCTATAATTAATTAACCACAAAGCATCCTATATTGATAATCAATCACCTTACCGCAGTCACGTCGACTACTAACCGGCGTTAAATACACGAGGCAATATTATTATTTCTATTTTATTGTAATTTTGATTAATAAAAACACATATAATGTGCGTAGAAATGAATAAGAAAATCTAAAGGTAATTGAATTAGAATAAATTGATTTTTTTTTTTTAGAAAGTTGCATAAATTTATTGCACACGTTAAAACTAACGTGCATCGATATTGCATAATAATAATAAATAAATTCTTAAATCAAATATACATACGTCTTTGTTGCTATCAAACAAAGCCAATGGATTCCGAGCTTCTTAATTCAATAAACGCAAAAATTTTTGATGATCATCGTAAAATTGTTTATGCAATAAAAATCGCTTTGTATTATCGTAAATCCATAATAAATCACAGTTATTCCAGTTCATCTTGTTTCAATTTTCACCGAGATAATCTATTTCATTTTTATTTTAACTTTATTAGCGTAAAACCAGACGAGCATTATTATGAAAATGTTATTTTATTTTTTTTTTGGCATCATTTTATGTTTATTTATTAAATTTTGTTAATAGCCAAGTTCAAAAGCCAAAACTTTTCCATAAAATTAGTTTTTTTTTTCTGCTGGTGTTTTAAAATGTTTGTTGACATTTATTTACCCATTGAGGTCTACATAGAACACCAAGAATACTCATGTAATGCAAGTGCAATGTACACCAACCAACAAAGTTGGAAATTTTTGTGCATTAAACTATGATAATGAAATTTAATGATCATAAAGGCAGTAGCAGTACCACGAATAGCAGCAGCAGCAGCAACAACAACGAATTATTATTTTAATTCCCTGCATATTTATATTCCTCATAAAAAATAAACTGTAGAGAAACTTTAAACGAGACGAACAAAAAAATAATATAAAAGAACAGAAATGGTTTTCGTGGTTATTTTTCATTCATCAGCGCATCAGCATAGTGTTTCGTTTTTTTTTTTTATAATGCATTGTCGTCGTCACCAACCAAAATAAAATAATAATAAAAACCAATAAAAGCTCTTGAACTCTTATCGGTCATCTGAATTAGTGTGATATTTTTTTTTTTTTTTCAAATTTATTTCAACAAAAGAAAAAGCCATAAACAATGCAAAAAAAAAAGGAAAAATAAATTCAGCGATATCGGTCACACTTCGTGCATTAAGAATCACGACATGATTTTCTGTTTTCTTTATTATTCGTTACGTTATATTACTTAACATAAATTTGGCTTAACATGTGCTTAACCATTAATAAGCGTAAAAAAATAATAATAATAAATATATATTTAAGAAAAACGCAAAAAAAGCGAGCAGAAAAAAAATTCTCGAACGAAGGTTGACGCAATATTTTTCTTGAAAACTTCGTCTAATAAATTACAGAAAAATAATTTCTATATATAAAAATATATTTCAGGTTCATTGATTTCACTTATTTGGATACATAATACACTCGAAACAAAAATATTTTAATTGCGTCATTTCGCTACTTTATTCACCGAAATTAAGTAACAAAAATTATTGAAACTTTTCGCGTAAAATATATAATCAAAAAATTTTCTTTTATCGTTAATAATGGTAGAAAAGTAATGAAAATTGATTAATAAAATTTGAAAAAAAAAATCAAGAATAAATATCCCACCCACCCATATATTTATTAACTAATTTTTTTTTCTTTGCTTTCTAATTTCACACCAGTCTAGCCCATTCACTTGTATATTTCGCAATAATATAAATATTTTTTTTTGCTATATTTGTACAAAATCTACTTACACAATTGCTGTGCAAAAATAATAATAAATAGAAAAAAAAATTATTAAATAAACAGAAAAAACCATACCGAAATGTTTTTATTTGCGTCGTTTTGTATTTTAGCAGTAACAGAAGCAGCAACAGCAATAGCAAAATGTTGGTTAAAATTTATTTTTTTTATTATATTTGTGTTGCGTCGTCGTCTCGTCGTCGAAAATTATATTTTGTACGACCATGACCTTACCCACCACCAACACACATCCACCAGACGTAGAAGGTAGAATAAAAAAATTAAAAATAAAATTAAAAAAAAAAAACCGCCGCATATTTATATAAAAATATAAAACGAAATAAAAGAATAAGAAGAGAAAAAAACGCGTCAGTATCGCGTTAACCCAACATTTATACGAATTATTATTATTATATTTCGCTGAATACAAGTAATTCGCATCGTGTTATATCGTATCGTATTGTACTTAACATCAAAAGAAAGAAGAAAAATATATACATAGCTCGAGTACAGTAATAATAATAATAATAATAAAAGTAATAATAAAAGGAGCAGAAAGATGTATATATATATATTTTTTTATTTTGTGCAAAAACACAAAAACGCAAAGCAATAAAGTCAACACAGGAAAGCATGCATGTTTATGATTTTCTATATTTGTTTGTCGATAAAATAATCATTTCGCGACTTTATAAAACCATTTAAGCGACGTCTGGCCACCCAAAAAAAAAATAACAATAATAAAACAACCAAAAAGAAGAAGAAAAAAATTAAAAAAAAATCGCAATATAAACTGTGTTAGAGATTCAGACGAAGTGATAAAAAATATAAATTAAATTAAAACAGCAAAGCATAGACTAGACTAGACTATATAGAACATACAAGCTAGTTACGTACTAGGATTTACTACTTTGTGATAATTTTAACATAAACGTTAATGCTTTAACACGTTAACATAAGCGTTATAAAGCGTATTTGTACAACGTTAAATGATTATAATAATAATAAAAAGACATTAAAAAGCGTTAAATAAGTAACAAGGTTATTGGTGTTGCTCACATTTGATGACCAGTTAAATAAATAAAAACATACAAAACAGACAAACAAACAGAGAAATTAATAATAATAATAATAATTTTTATTAATATTTGCATCAGACAAGAAATAATCATTAATATGTGAAAAAAATGACGATGATAACGAAAAAAAAAAAAAAAAACTGCATTAAAATTATAAAAATAAATAAAAGCTCAGACAAAAAAAATAATATAAATGTGATAAAAATGTGGGGGGAAATTGGGTGTTGGATTTGTATTTTAGAATTTGCGCATTTAATATTCATCATTTAATTGCTTTTATTTAATTTTTTTTTTTGCAACACAAAGTAGTTAACATATCAACAACCTGCAATGGTGAATAAATACAGTAAAAGCTCATAGTAATGGTCATTAAAATTTTAAAGTAAACAGCTAAAGTGATTGCTCTAAATAGCAAAAAAAAAAAAAATAAATGCAAAAATACTGTAAATTCGCAATAAAAACCACGCTTTTTTCTGTGGTTCATCAGCATACTCAAATTACTTCATATTTATTCCAGCATAAATTAACGAAACATCAACAAACCTTTAATTACCGGATTTAGTTTTTTTTTTGTTTTAGTCGCAATTCGCTGAAAATTTCTTAAATTAAATTATTTTTTTTTTTTTGGTTGTTTCGCGCAGCACACTCTCGCAGCAGGACAAATTCACTTCGCAGAATTCAACGCTTTTTTTTTTGCTTTTATTCGCTTTTGCGTCTTCAATTTTTGCTTTTTTTTTTTGCTTAAATTTATTTACTTTTATTTTTAATCAAGAAAAAAACAAGAAACGCAAAAAAATAAATAAATAATATATTAATAAAGTCGTTGCACTTTTTAGCACCACAAAAAAATAAATGCAAAAAAATTAAACCGAGACATATAAGTTTATGTTGCAAAAATAAAAAAAAATTAAAGCAACAATCGGCTACGTAAGAATATTATATATATAAACACACATATGCCAATTTTTTTATTATTATTATTATTATTTTTTATGCTAATTTATATCGATAAAAATAAAAATAAAAATTATAAAACGATAAAATCAATAATTTTGATGGCGATTTAATTTTGGTTTTATTTTATTTTTTTGTTGCTAAAAATAAATGATTATTATTATTATTGTTGTTTGGTAGAATGTTTTAGATGTGAATTTTTCGACGTTTTATTATAGGGTGACAACCTGGTTAAATAAATTAATTAAGTCGTTTATTAAGCGAATTATAAAACGGTTTTACGCTGTTTGTGGTTTTTTCTTTTCTTTTGGTTTTTGCTGTGTAATTTTAATCGTGTTTTGTTGCTTCCGATGAATTTTTTTTTATAGTTTTTGGACTTTGAAGTTAATTAAAGATTATAGTTCATCAACATTTTGGTTTAATACACGAAAAATAAAGTGGTAATTTGGTATTCTCACAAGTTGATTAAGGATTATAACATCTCAGTATATTTTATCGTTGTCTAATTGCGTTTTTAATAACAAAACAAAAAATTATTAATTTTAACAATGTACCATGACGAGTGCAAAAACATACAGAAACAAGAAAAAAAAATCGATATTTGTAACAAAATAAAGAAAAAAACAAACACACACAATTACGCACAGGTAAAAGGAAGCAAAAATAAAATAATTATTTAATTGAATTCGATCAAAGCAGAGGAGAAAAATAAAGTGGTGTGATTGCTCTCCTGAAACATTAAAATAATAAATTTAATTTTTTTTTTTTTTTGCAATAATTCAATCAGCGAAATTATATTTATTTATAATGTTTATGTTTTCGCTGTTATTAATCTGTAATTAAATTTAATTTTAATTGGAAAATACAAAAAAAAAAAATAAAAGAGAAAAATTCCCAATAATCAACTTTTACTGATTTATTTGTCAATAAAAAAATACTTGAAAAAAAAAATAATGAATTCTGTCACAACCTAATTGAATTATGTTAAATCAGCGTATTTTGCATCATTAAAAAAAATTAAACTAAATTAAATTCAATTCAATTAAAAAAGATAATAAAATTATCGGGAGAAAAAACAACCGTAGTTAATCAGCGATAAAAAATGCGACACCCAGCAAAAAAAAAACTACTGTACGCTGCGTTTATTTATTAGTCATCGAAACTCTGATGATCATTTAATCTTCACGTAAATTATTATTTTGTCTAATTTATAATTTCATAAATAAATAAATTAATTAATTAAATAGTTAATTTAAGTTAAATAAAAAGGAAAAACTTATTTTAAGTTTTATTTTTAATGAGGGATAAAAATTTTGCAATAAAAAATTGAAAAGTTAAAAAAAAAAAAAAAACATTTTAATAAGCCAGTCAAAGTGTAATGAACTATTTGATTCTGTTTGTTGATTGTATTTATTTTTATTTATTTATATAATTTTTTTATTTAATCATTTAATTTCTTCTTTTTTTTTGCATTTGCAAAAATTAATTCACTAACTTTGCATTATACTTGCATACAACAGTAACAGTAATAATGTTAATATGTGTTAAATATTTTATTTAAACAATATTATTATTTTTTTGTATTATTATTATCTATATTGATAGATTTTAATGTTTATTTATTAGCAAAAAAAAAATAAAATTGAATTAATTATTGTATGTATGCAATGTTGGCAGCTAGATATGCACGTTAATTAAATTGAACGTTAAATAACGCAACGTTAACAAATACAATTAATCGTGTTCTACACACTAAATCAATAATAAAAATGATAATAAAAATATTTATAATAAAAAAATGTAAAAATAATAATAATAATAATAAAATCGATTATATTTGTCTGGTGTAGAGAGCAAAAATAATAATAATAATAATTTTATTTCTATGCTCGTTGCTGTGTTGATTTAAGTTTAAGGTAGGTCATTTATATTAACCTCTAAATTCTATTCAAGGTTAATTTCAACAACAAACAAATAGTGAAAATTATTTTGTATTTAATTTAATTTAATTATAGTACTTAGTATTATTTTATGTTGAAATTCCTTAATATTTTTATTTTAGAAGAATTTTTGCAAATAATAAAAAAATAATTTTTTGCTTAGGTTTTCGGTTGATGCGTTTACTTGACATTGAAGTTGAAAATTATTTTTTTTTTTTCTTTATTAATTTATTTAACTTGGCAAGTGCTATGCTAAGCCACTTTAACAATTAAAAAATAGTTAAGTGAATGAAATATTAATTAAAATTCTTTAGTGAAACGAAATGATTATAATACAACAAAATACAGAGACAATATTGGCGTTTTTAGTTTCACCTTCGTTATGGTGTAAAAAAAAAATTATTTATTTTTTTCTTATTAAAATCTGATAATTACCGGTGTGAAATTAATTCAAAGTAACATTCTCTAACAAAAATATTAGTTTGTTTAAAAGCAGAGAAATAAAAAAATTACTAAAAATTAGGCCTTTGGCAGTCTAGCCAGATTTGCAGCAGCAGACAGGTAAAAACTAAAAAAAAAATTAAAAGATTTATTTAAGGTGCATTGAATTTGACTGAATGAAATCCTAATAGCTGGTTTTAATAATGCTTTTTTTTTTGTTGTCAAGTCAGGTTTTTATTTTCATCGAATAAAATAAACAAAAAAATATATCTAAACCTCGATCGTTCAAGGAGCAATCTTTTTACCTTTTTAACAAAAACGCAGAAAAAAACTATTATATATATATAGTTTTTTAATTCAGTTAAAGAAAAATAAAAAGGAGAATTTACCCTAATATTAATAACAAAAAAAAAGGACGATGTTTAAGACGAAGGATGATTAAACGGAGAAAAAGAAAATACTGCAGGAATGACAGGGAACAGGTGTTCCAAGCGTTTACTCTTCTTGATCTTAAATAATAATAAAAATAATAATAATAAAAGAGGGATTTAAAATTTACCTTTTTATCGTTTTACCTTCGTTCCAGCAAAATGTTTAATAAAATCTTCCTTTTTTATTTTTTACTTTATCCGCATGCATTTTGCAACGGAAAAAAAATAAAGTAAATCTGTTAAGGTACAGCAATTTTTGCCTCTTTTTTTTGATTCAATAAAACGTATATAAAGATCATATGAAGATCGTGTTTTCTACCACAAAAAAAAAGCATAAAAGAATAAAAATTATTTAAACGATATAAACTTGAGCTGCCTAAATGTATAAATCACTTTGCGTGGATTTTATTAACCAAACCAAAAATAAAAAATCAGAAAAGAATTCAGGTAAGAAAATTTTATTTTATTTTTTTTTTTCAATATTATTAAGCAAACAAAGTCTCATTCTCATCCGCAATGGAGCAATGGTTTTATTTATTAATTATTTTTAAGGTAAATTTTTCTACAGAACATTAAGTTATATTAAATCAGCTTAATTTTAATCAAAATGTTCACACATTTTTTATTCAACATACAAATAATAATTTTTATTTAATTTTTTTTCTACGTGTTTTGGTTAAATATTTTGCCCGTCAACGACTTTACGCGATTTTTTTTTTATTTAAAATTAAAATTAAATAATAATAATAATATCGTTCTCTAATCGCAACCATTATGTATTTTTTTTTATAATTTTATTATTCATCGTATTCAGTGTTTTTTCCATTCGGCCTTCAACAAAAATATGTAAGATTATCGAACTTAGTGGTCCCCGTCCACTCTGTATAGTTTACACACATTCACAATAATTTTTTCTTATTTTTATTATTTTTATTATAATTGTGAAATGATGCTGATGTATTGTTTTATTAATTCTTTATTATTTTCTGTATAAAAATAATAAAATCGTGCTGTAAATGCATTGATAGCAGCTATAAACAGGCAGCAACAACAGCAGCAACAGTAACAACAGTCGTATCAATAAAAAATGAGAGACTATTTTAAAGGGTTTAAAATTACCTTGCGGCATAATCGGTAATCGGTTATAAAAAAAAAAATACTTTTCGAAAACATATAATCATCAAACAGCGAAAAACAAAAAACAAGAATTTTTAACTTTAACGAAAAAATAAAAAAAACGTTTCAATTCGAAACGAATTTGTCGATGAGCAATAAACACACGAATCAAGGTTAAATAGCCCGCGTGTATTATAAAGACAAGCAAAAAAAAAAATAAAAATATTAAATAAAATTATTAAATAAATAAAACGGACGACGAGACATCGATTTTAATTAATAATAAAAATAATGTTTTAACATAGAAATGAATGGCTGAGGAAAGCCATAGCTCATGCACATTTTATTCGCTAAAGAAAAAACAGGTGTATTTGTTATGTCAAAAAAATTGCGAATACACGTTTAGCATATTTATTTAAAAAATAAAATAGCTTACGGGATAGTTACGGGAATTTTAATAATTTTAATTAGAAAAAAAACTAAAATCCGCGAATTAAACGTCTAGCCAGAGCAGCAAGAAGAAAATGAAGAATAAAATTCTAATAATTTATATTAAAAAAAAAAAACAGTTCGTTGAACGGATATTGTTTCGTTTTGCTTATTTCAATTAATTTTTCTACATTTATAAGCATGAAAATGTCTAAATAAATAACACGGAAACAAACTATTGAACGAAATATATATAAAAATATATTTAAAGAAAAACTTTGCTTACCTAATATAAATGAAATATATATGAAGAAAATAAAGCAAAAAAAATAATAATAATCCAGACGGTGATATGCAAAAAATAAATAGAAAAATTTTCAATCGATTTCAAGCATCAAATTGTTATGGAAATTAACGGTTTTGACGGTTGGAAAAATTGATGAATGAATTATTTTGCAGGATTTTCTATTTAAATTAAATCATTAATTCATGGATTTTAGACAAAACAGAAATATTGCTTTAAGGGCAAAAATATATAAAATGCTGGTAAAACTTTTACCACCACGAATAACACAGTGAATATTTTTCTTCTTGTCTCGCCATCTGATTTTATTATCATTTTTAGTTTTTTTTTTTAAATATATTTTTCAAGAATAATAATATTTCTATATTCTTCGTTTTTGCTTATTTATTTATGAAATAATAATAAAAAAAAAATGAAATTTCTCACGATATTCTTTTGATCAACGTATTTTCGCTGGTTTTTTATTTTATATTTTTTACAGTTTTATGAATTTCTTATTCTTTTTCTTCTATATTTCCTTTTAGTGTGCGTTTTTTTTTTATTTATTTAATAAACGTCGCATGATTAATTTTCGTCTTATCTTGTGTTTTTTTTGCTGTCTCAAAAAAATTGCTGCTATCGAATCAATCAATCTGTGATATTAAAAGAGCGTAACTATCATTCACACTAAGGACATTAAAGATAAATTAATAAATCGAATAAACCGTCTGGCGGTTTTTATTTTTATAACAAATTTAATAGAAGAGAAATTTTCTGCCATTTAGTAAAGTCATCTGCAGTCTGCAAATTTTTCTTTTTGGTATTCTTAAAGAAAAACATAAAAATATAAAAATAGTTGCAAAAATTTTATTATAAAATACACAAAAAAAAAAGAATAAACAAACTAGATTTTTACGAAAAAGATAAATATCATCAAGTGATTAAATTCCCATTGCGGATAAAGTTACAGCCCACATTCAGCATACGAATAATAAAAACATGAAATCATTCATTCAAGACCAAATCATTTTCAAACTTAATTTTATTTAACAACTTAATAGTTGCAAAAATGTCATATGTCATTAACATTTTTATTAAATTATAATAATAATAATAAAGAATAAAATCTTTGCAGTGAAAAAAAAAACATCTAAAGCAAATAAAAAAAAAAAATAAATAACGAAAAATTTGCATTTTAGACTGTGACCAGACATTCGAGAGATTCGGCAATAAGAAAAATAAATAAAAAACCAACAAATTTTATTTTGCTTTTGTTAACTTTTTGCGACTGAATCAATTCTTACGTTAAATTAAAAATTTTTTAGTTTTATTTTATTTTGATTATTTTGCAAGTAAAATAAATGATTATTTTTTTTTCTTTTATCACCCACGCATAAGTACACAGTAATTCATATTTTTAATAAATATTCGTGGCTTGTTGATTACGAAATTATATGTCTACGTTCTAAATACTTTTATTATTTCCATTTAAAATTTATACAAATTGTTGGTTGATTATTTAATAATATTTGTTGTCGGTTGCAGTTGTCTGTTGTCTGTTCGCTATTTGTTAATTTTTTGACGTGTTGACTGAACTAAATAGCGACAAACAAGATCAACAGTAACAACAGAAACAAATTAAAAAAAAGCTAAATTAAATTAAATTAAATGACTAAAATAATTGAACCGCGAATTCTGTTATTTTTTTTCGTTGTACAAGGACAGGCAGCATGACATTTTTATCTAACTATAGCTAAGAAAAGAAAAAATCTGATGACAGTTTTTGTAAATGCAAATTGCATGTCCTAAGCTAAGAAATACAAATTTCTTATTCTTTTGTTTTTTCTGTTTTGATTGAGTTAAAAGCGGTTTTATTTCGCTTATGTTTAGCTAAAGGAATAAAAATGCAATAAATAATCCACTATTGACATAAAACACATTTAAAAATGAATTTTTTTTTTAAATTTACCTTAATTGAACTCAACATAAGTGAATTTTGTCATTCTTGTTTTGTGGAATTAAACGAAAAACATTTCCACTAAATCAGTGTTAAGAATTTGCTAACCAACAACAAGTCAAACAACCAAATAAAAAATAAAATAAAAACCTTTTAATTCAATTGCCAAGGATAATTAAAATAAAATAATTTATAAACAATCCGACTTAATAACAATTTAAGCTGTCTGCTTCGGTGTCTTTTTAAGAAATAATTATTATTATTATTATTTTTTGCTGCTAATGCTGCTCCTGCTGTTGCTGCAAATTTGTCTCTTTTTTTTTGAGCATTTAATAACGAAAACTATTTCTGTAACGGAAACTGCATAGACTAAATCACGAAAAATAACAAAATAAAATAAGTAAAGTTTATTATTTATACAAAAAATAATTAAATAAATAAATAAATGAGTTAATAATAATTAAAATTCAGTAAAGAAAAATATAAATAAATAAAATTTCATCTTATTTTTTTGCACAGCCGACGACCGCCAGATGAAGAAAAAAACTCAAGAAAACGGCAATAATTTTTCCTTTAGCGTTTTTTTCTTTCCTTTAAAAAAAATAAAATAAATAAATAAATTAGTTTGATGATGATGATGATTTCTTTATGAGATGTTTTTCCTTTTATTATTTATCCATTTTCTCCTTTTTTTATTTCAACCAAAGAAAATTAAATATTTTTGCATACGGTGTGTGACATGTACAGTAGAATCAAATCAAAATTAAATGCAAATTTTCTTGATTTTTTATTATTATTATTAGAATGAAAGTAAAAATATTGTAGGCGTTAGATGAGTGATATAAGCAAGCAAAAAAAAGAATAAAAAATTCACTGCCAACAGTGGTGCTAGTGGAATTTTATTATTTGCAAGCTGGTGAGCAGATGGATTTGCTTAGAAAATCGTGTTTGAACAGAACAAACGTTTTAAATTGTTTTGCTGTTTATCTGTTGACCTTTAGAATATGTTTGAAAGTAGTTTTTTTTTCTGTTACTATGCGTCATATGTGTATATTTAACACTTTGATTATATAATAATAACGCGTTTAGGGGCAATGTTTTACATTTATTAATTAGTTTCATTCCTACTGTAGCTAATAAGGCAAAGAAATTAATTAAATAAAACCAGATTTTTGGTTATTTCTTTTTTTTGTGTTTTTTTTTCAGCATAACTATAGTGCGTTGGGAACTAAACTCATTTCTGATAATAATTCATAAAAGTAATTTTGTAATTAATTAAAAGTATAAAAACCAAAAAAAAATGTGTATAATTTTACCGCGTTAGCATAACAGCTGGTGTTTCTTGTCAACGTGTCAACCATCAAGGTTGCGTTATTTTAATTTTAGTTTTTTTTTTCTTTTTTTTGCTTCTTTAATGTCACAAAAAGTGTTTTAAAAATAAATAAAAACACGCGTTACGGTTCACTGTCACTTTGTTGCTATTTTTTTTTTTATGTTTTAAAATAAGAAGGAAGAAACAAACAAATCATTTATATTTTTGGTGGTTTAACAAAGTTTTGTTTAAACCTTAACCGGTTCAATGTATTTCCACCAAATAATATTAATAATAATAATTACGAATAAAAATTCGTCGCTTTTTTCATTATCTTTTTTTTTTTACTTTGAATGAATATAATCAGTCTTTCTAGCAGTAAAACGTCAGGTAAATGACTGATAAGAACAATGTGAAAAAATTCATTACACCGTTCTCTTGTTTTACCTGTTTAAAAAAATATTTATATTTTTTTTGGTTTTTTAATTAATAAAAATTATTTATTAATTAATTAAAACACGTAAAAATGTTAATCTTTTTGTAATTTTAAAACAACAAAAAAAAATTTATTTTTAATTCATAAAGCAACACAGGAACGAAAGAAAAATACGATTATTATTCTGGTGAAAAATCACAAGAAACACGTTTGTTTTCTGCAAACTAAAAGAAGAAAAAAAAACAAAAATATTTATCAACTTTGTCATACCAGAGTCAGTGTGATGAGAATTGAAATTAATCAAATTAAATAATAATTATAATAATAAAAAGAAAACAATCACAAGAGAGTGAAAATATGAATGACAAAACGTGAATGCTGTTTAACTGGATTAAAATTAAATAAATTTCGCGTCTTCTTTGCAATTTTTTATTACAAAAGTTTTTTCTGTATATTATTTTTATATTTTTTTACAGTACAGTGAGTACATGTACATCGTTTTATTTATTTATTTATTTAATTCATCAACTACATTTAACTGCATTCACTTTTGCAAATAACATAGTCGTTTTGTCGTTGAAAAATGTTTTTTTTTTTATTTTATTAAACAGAAAGAACAGCACCAGTACGCGAATATATATAAAAAAGTAATAACCAAACATAAGTTTCGGATGTTTGTTACACAAAAATAAAAAGAAAATTAAATAAATAAATAAAACTTGTGTACTTGAACCAAAAATAACTGACCTAAGACAACATTATGAATGAACTTTGCGCAAATAAACAAACGAAAAAAAAAATGTGCAAAAAAAGAAGAAACGGGAAAAAAAAATATTCGCAAAACAGCGCACAGCACAGTGTTTATTTTATTTTCTCTACTTAAATCAAAAAGAAACAAAAATAAAATAAGCAACAAATTGACTGATTGTGGCCTGGTGTGTGCTTGGTTGCTTTTATTTTAGCAAAAAAATTAAATTAAATCTAGTAAATAATGTAACTGTTTTGTCACTGTTAAGCCGCCTTTTTGCAGTAAAGTACTCTTCACTTGACACGCATGTCACTCATTTTTTTTATTTTAATTTCTTTAAATCTCTTTTAATACTTTTTAATTCAATTTTTTTTTCTTCTTTGCTCCCATTTATTTTCTTTAAATTTATATTACTTTTCAATTTTAAAAATAAAGTAATTTCATTTTTAGCACAATATTTATTTTTGTTTTTTTTTTGGATTAAAAATGGATTTCTTATATTGAGGTCAGCGCTGAAGACGTCTATACAGAAATGTTTTCTTTTCTTTGCGGTTTATTTTTATTTTTAGTGTTGTGTTACCGAGATGTTTTAACATAATTTTGGTAATTAGAATCTCAATTGAAAAGTATTTTCCTTTTAACTACTCATAGCTAACAAATGCAGTGATTAGAGCTAAGTTTTCCTCGTTACAACACTGGTACAGTACTAGGATGAAGCCAATGAACTAAGTTAAAAAATTAATTAAATATTATAAATAAATTTGCAAAAAGTAAATCTGCCACAATACAGTAAATAATAATAATAATAATAATGAAGGAATTTATCCTTTTAAATATAAGTAAAAATTGAGTAAACTTGTCATTTCTAATCTGACATTTATTAAGTCGTTTTTCCCTATAGTTTACATTAACATTATTTAAACATTTTTATATGTTTATAATTTGTTTCTTACTTTTGTACGAATAAATAGCCTTTTCTTCATTTAATAACATTAACAACGTTTAAGTCACTTTTGTTTATTTAACATTAACAACAATTTATGTATGTAATTATGACTAAATATCTTATATATTTCAGGATTTAGAATAGTATAGTAAGACAAGAAGATACTAAACAAAACAGAAAAGAAGAGAAAAGAAAAAAAAAAACCTTCTGATATTAATTTAAGTCTACTTTACTTAACTATAAGTACAATATGATAAATAATAATTCTTAACTTAACTAGAAAATAATTAAATCTAACAGCAAAGTATTTATTTATTTACTGGAAAATTACTAAAGTTGCCTCTTGTTCAACATACTTCACAATTTAAATCAGCGAATTTAAACAGATTTATTTTTCCTTAACTTCTTTTTGTCGCTTTTATTTCTTAGTGTTTTTATTTTATTTATTTTTTTGCATCCACAAACAAACAAAATCCGAGGACAAACCACATCCAGTATATTTATTTATTTAATTTTTTGTTTAACATTTTTTTTTTTATATATATTAATGTAAGTAGAGTGTTGATGCTTAGTCACACAAAGTTCATTAACATTTTATAGATGTGAGTTGTGTTATTTTGTTTTTTTTGTATTTTTATTGTGCAAAAAGTAACAAACAAAAAAAAAACAGAAAACAGACAACGAAACAGGCGAACGGACGAAAGAAGTTTATTTTTTGTTGCAACAAAATAAATTGATAATAAACAGAAAAGTAACGACAAAGCAATAAAATAACAGCAAAAAAAAAATATAAGAGAAGCAAATTAAACTAAGTTTTACCACCTAAATGATGACATTAAAAACAAGCAGCTGAAGAATTATATATATATTTTTTATTGCATTTAAAAAATAAACATAAAAAAGGATGCAAAAAATATTTTTCTTGTTGATAAATAACGCAGCATCAATAAACGTTACGTTAATAATCGCATTTAGATTCACTTAACCGGTAGCTAATGCTTCGTTTAGCTAAAACTAGAATTTAAAGTTAATTTATTGAAGCAAAAAGAAAAACAAAAATTTATTTTAAGCCAAAAAATAATAAGAAATAAACTTGGCCAATAGTCAAAAAATAAATTTATCCATTTCAGCCTTCAATAATTTAATGATTTTTAAATCAACGTCATATCAATTTATTATTTCTTTTTCGCTTTTTAATTTAATTTAATATTTTTCTTTGCTGCTCATAGAATTAGACAAAAATTAATCGTTAAGAAATATTAAGTGTATTGTAAAGTGGGCAGCTAGTGACCTCGTCGTTGCTGTTGTTGGCGCCGCCTGTTACTTAAAACGTGGTTATACCAAGTAAATAAAAATAAACAGATAGCACGTTGTGTTCCTGATTTAATTTTAATTTGTATTTTATTTTTAATTAAAATTAAAATAATTTATCAATAATAAACGCACAATAATGTGAATGTTGTGAACAGTAGAAACCAGAAACACGTTTCAAAGTTAATGTTTTAACTTGTGAAAAGGAGTTAAATATACGTGCTGATCTCCTTTAATCGACTCTTCAGTGATCTGATCTGATACTTAATGTTTGTTTTTATAAATTATAAATCCGTTCCATTAAAAATAAAATAAAAGAAGGTAAATAAAAAATAATAAATCGTGTTAAATCCTTCATTTGTGTTTCATATTCTCTCTCCATTACATCAGGAATATATTTATAAATAAAAATTAACATAAAATAAAACACACAGCAAACAGCGTTAAACAAAAACAGAAAAAAATATTCATATCCGCGATATAATGTTGTTGTTTTTTTTTTATTATTATTAATAATAATTTTATTTTATTTTTTATTATATTTTAGATGATTACCATATTTGGATTTATTCACAACAACAACAAAAACTTGTTGCTTGTGTTAAAATAGATCGACAATCGTGATCATTGCAATCAATTTATAAAAAAGAAATTAAAGATGAAATGAAATGTAATAATTTCTAGTCTTTCAATGTTGTCGCATCGCAAATATTATCATAGGTAAAAAAAAAAACTAAATAAATATAATTTAGAATTTCCATTGCACGACAATCAAAACGAAATGATCGCTTTTGTAAAATAAAATTATATATTTATATAAAATATAGATTTGCGTTCGTCTTAAGCACGATTTTTGTTTCTTACATTATGAAAATTATAAAGAAAATAGTAAAAATACAGCAAAACGAAATGCCAAAGGCATAATACTTAAAAAAAATTGAATGTTGCACTAGTTGCTGATCGCA
Organism: Ptychoptera contaminata; assembly: GCA_963942525.1. NCBI lineage: Eukaryota > Metazoa > Arthropoda > Insecta > Diptera > Ptychopteridae > Ptychoptera > Ptychoptera contaminata. Next base: position 34,041,713 of record OZ012638.1, on the reverse strand, counting down.
AAAAAAAAACATACAAAATAATAACAACGAAAACGCACGTTGTAAGAATTACTCTGACAAGGCAATAATGTACACATGTTATGTACATTTGTATACCTTTTTTTATATATTGTATTTTATTATTATTATAATTTTTATTATATTTCGCGGGGCTACCATCAAGTAGCATTTACATTGCTGCTATTGTCGCAATGTTATTTTTTTTTTATTTTCTTATAAAAATCTTTTTCAACAACGAAAATCAAGTTGAATGTATTTAACGATACAATATATCTATATACAGATAATAATAATAAAAGAAACCTCAATTTCTAGTAATTTCCTGCTGTTTGTTAATAAAAATAATAATAATACTTTAAAAAAAAAAGAATAAAATATAAAAACTATATGATGACGATTTGTACATATGACCAATTCAAGGACGAACAATACTTTGTTTTAATACTGCTGATTTGTAAAATGTGATCGTTGTAAGGTCAAAAACCGAACTTCTATAAATTATTTGCTGCTATTTTTTTTTTCTGTTTTAATTTTATAATTTTGTAAAAAAATAATGAAACGAAGAAAAAAGCGCGATATTTTATTACACACAACTATAAATAAATAAATAAAATACCAATATAATCTCAAGAAAATAATACGAAAAACAATAATCATTAAATCGCGATCGTTACATTATTATAAATATATATATTTGATTATCGTATTGTAAGTTAAAAAAAAAAGATTGAAAAACTTACTACCTCGTGTTCGACCCTCACGCACATTGTGGTTTAAATATTTCTTACATGGATAAAGATCGCATGCGATCGTACAGGTTATAAACAAAACAATAATAGCAACAAAACAATAAATAAATATAAAAAAAAAACGATTTTATATTTTATTTCTACGAATAAATTTTAGGTTTGATCTCTTGTTACCAAGATCACACCACAAAATTTATTTATTAAATAAAATCAAAAAAAAAAATTGTACATAATATAGAGAGAAAAAAAAGAACCTCGATCATTAGATTATAGAAAAAAAGATCGTACACGTTTCTTGTATTTAAAATTATTTTTTTATTATTATTTCGTTAATAACGATCAATTTTGTAATAATTTTATTTTATTTTGTTTCTTCATCTATTCGAGAATAAAATAAATATAATAATAATAACACTTGATCTTGATCCTCATCTGTGTTGTATCAAAGGCTAGATTATTAGATTTAAGTAAAAAAAAATAAGTTGTTTTGTAATAGGCGCGGGCGGTCGTTATGTTCTATCAACAATAAAAATAAATAAATACAACGAACAGCAGCTACAGATCAGTAATTTGTCAAAATATTATTTTTTTTGTTGGTTACATCTCTAAATCAAAGGGCAAACCTAATGTTAATTTTGTTTGGCTAACAATTTTTTTCTTCTATTTTTATCGAAAAATAATTATTTATTTGCTTGAAATAAATATCCAACTGACCTTATTATTAATTATGTGCGAAACGTTTAACATTATAAAAAAAAAAACGGAAATATTAATAGAAAACTAAATAAAAACTAATTGATGAATGATTAAACAAGGTGAAATTCTTTTAATTTCAATTATTATTATTAAACACCTTGGAATATTTACACATGAGATTTCTATTTTTATCAATAATTTTTATCTGATTTAATTATATATTAAAAAAAAAAAAGGTTTGATTAGCGAATTTTTTCCAGAACAATTATTAGAAAAACCTGTCAAAATCACTTTAAGTCAATTAAAAATATTAAAATAAAATACAAAATCATGTTGGTTCATGTTTAAATTTTGGTGTTTATAATGATTAACATGTGATCATATTACTTTATTAACATAATACGCTAGATTTACAGACACAACGTATATTTAGTTACTTATATATGTATGTCTTTAACGTTTAGGTTATTTTTTTAAATGCTAAAATCAACTAGAAAATTGTAATAAAAATATTAATACCTGACATTGCACATGTAATCATTGCTCTAAAGTGGATACAAGACAATATTGACCGATACTATAATCATTTATTGTTTTATTTTTGTATAGGATATTTGTATAAAAAATTTGTGTCACCTTGAATCGTTTTGATTTCTTTCATTTATAAAAATTATTTTTATTTAATTTAAATTATAATGTGACACACCTCCCCGATAAATATACAATTATATTTGTATTTTATTCTTATTTTTCTTTTTATTAATGTTACTTACGTATTTTAATTAAAAAAATTAAAATTGCAATAATTGTTATGTGTATTTGTTAAAATGTGAGTCAGATGCAATTATGATAATGTTTTCATTATTATTATTGCTGTTTTTTGTGGGTTTATTTTTTGCTATGCTGTTAATAACTTAATAACCGAACAAAACAAATATATATAATTATTTAATTAATAAATTAAATTAATGAATATTGACGTCAATAATAATAAAAATAATAAATTAATTAGAAAATGCGTGTAAAAATATGCTCAGTTTGTTGCAATTTTTATTTATAATTTTTTTGGTTGATTTCAAAAATTAAATTAACCTAATTTAAAAGCGAATATTATTAAGGACATGTAAGGTATGTTTTATTTTTATTTTTTATTATTTAATTAAATTAATAGTCGATAATTCAATAATTATATTTTTTTTCTATTAAATTAAAAACTGTAAACAGGTAATAACAGTAATCAAAGTAATCGAAATTAATCATAGATAAAACGTACACGTTCACTATTCCGTATAAGGCCACCTTCGCTAATTAATGAAAATAATAATAAATTATTAAATAAATTAAATATATAAAAAAAAGATAAACTTAAGTTCTTTGACGCCACAATGTTAATGAAAATTATTAAAGCAACAAAAACAGCTTAATAATATTTCGTTCTTTAAAGATTAAATAACGAAATGCAAATAGCGAATAAACGAGTAAAGAGAAAAGGTTTTTTTCTATTTATGTGACAGAAATTTGTTTGATAAGAATGTACAAATATCATCTGCACAAAATACATAATAGAATACATAATATAATCAAAAAGGTAGGGAGTTAGTTAGATTGGGTGGTTGGCTGACTACTAGCTTGTGATTTAACTACAAACGCGTTTCTAACTATACGTGACTCTGCATTTCTACTTAAACTTTTTATTCCTTTATTTTTAATTTCTTTCTGACTCTACACACGACTGAATGCTTTTTTCTTTGAAAATTAAACTAGTTCTAAAAGAAAATGAATTAAATAACACACACACACACACAAAATAATATAAGAAAAGATTTTATTTTAATAACGAAAGTTGTCGCGTGATTTTTAATATTGCTTCTACGTTTATTGTTCGCTTTTTTTTTCTTCTTCTACATTTTAAATAATTCAAAGCCATTAAAGAGCTTTTCTCTATTACATAAAAAAATTATTATTAATAAAATAAATAATTTATAAAATTTTCCCTTATAGAAAAGCCAAAAAAAAAAATAAAATTAAGTTCAGTAAACTGTTTTGTTGCGAGAAAAAAAAGTATTTTTATATAGAAAAAAGGAAAAACCATTTTCATCGTTGCTGTATCACTATGATTGTTTAAAGCTTTGCAAAAAAAAAGCTTATTGTTCACAGCATATACTCTATAAAGGATTATTTTTAATATAATTTCTTGTCTGCTTATTTCGTTTTTTTTGGTTAATTTAAATAAATAAAAAAAATAATATAACTTTGCTAATTTTTAAGTTAATTTTTAAGCAACTTACTTGAAAATATAATTAGTAAAAACAAAAATTCGCCATAAATCAATAAATAATTAATTTCTTCTTTTTTTTATTCTTCTATAATAATCAGCGAGTTTAAATCAGCCAATATAAGTAACATAATGATGTTTTTGCATATACATAAATAAAACAGCACAATAAAAAATATAAATTAATTTACAAATCATTACCAGCAGCAACGTAATTACAGTGAAATTTGTTATTTTTAATTTTTAAAGAAGCTGGAAAAAGCTTTATAAACAATTTCTGTTGTGGCGTCGGCGATAATAATAATGATGATGATGAGATACAATTTATATTTAATTTTCTTTTTTTACATAATTTTTCATATATGTATAACTTTGTGATGATGAGCATAAACAGTTACATGTGGTTATATCTTATTTATGTTAACGATAATAAAAAAAAATAAATAAAATTATCATCTTTCGTTCATTCCTTCGTTCGTTCTGTGTCATTTCATTTTAGTTTTGCTGGAATTACATCATTATTGTAATTTTTACTTTGATTGTTACACAAAAAGAAAAAAAAACGAATAATAAAACACAACAACGAGTAAATTGGTTATTATGATTATTATTTTGGTTAACAGTAATAAGTCCATCATCATCATCAACAGCAACAACAATATAAATTATAATAATAATAACAACATGTTGGCGTTCGCGATCGCGTTAATCTTCGCGTCTCTGAAAAGCATTATAATTTTTTTTTTATTTTTTAACTTCTTTTTACCTTACTTTTCTTGGTTAATATATCGCTTTGCGTGCTTTTTCTCGTGTGTGTGTGTCGTTTTTTTTTTTTTTTGTTTACCTGTATCAAAAAATCTTTACCAGCCAAGAGGTCGCATCAACGCAATTAAAATTAACTGTAAATATTTCCATTAAAAGAATTAAATAAGAAAAAAAAAATTATAATAATAATAATAAAAAGCTCAAGCGAAGAGTTCATATCATCAATCCGATGTACAAAAAATAAATAAATAAAAATATATATCTGATATTTTTTTTGTATTTCTTTTATCCAAACATGAACTGATTTGACATTGGTTGTACTTTGTACACTTTTGGTGCACGGCAGGCGGGCAGTATGATCGATTGTTTCTGCCGTGACAGATGAATATGAAATAATAACAAAAAAAAATAACGCAGCAGCAGCGAAAAGTATTATCGAGAATAACGAAAAAAAAATAGAGAAAAATATGAATAATGATAAGTTGGTCATGTCGTCGCCATGCAAATGTGCACATTGGTAGAGTTGGGTTTGAAAAAAATAAAAATTCGTGCCATGTCACCCGCCAAAAATTGTTTCACTCCACCGTTTTTCATTTGCAAACACACAGTAGCAGCAGCAAAAAAAAAATAAGGGGATTAAGTCTACACGAGGAATAAAAATCAAAGAGTTTATGTTTTTATTTTTTGCAAAGCAAAGCAAAAATATTTATTTATTTAAAATGAGAAAATAAAAAAAAAAAACGTTTTGATGTAGCTAGAAAATGATAAATATTCATTAAGTTCATCTACTTCTTTGCATTTATAATAAATACTTTATGTTTTCTTTTTTTTTCTATGTATTTGTCATTTTTAATAATAATAAACAATGTTGGACATATTTATGATAATTTTAAATTTATTTATTTCTTATTATTTATATTTATTATTATTTTTTTGTGCTGCTAAAATGAAACAAAATAAAAATTTCAGTCACTTTGCATTTTTGCACATCTGGCTATATGTGTGTTTGCACTGTGGTGGCTGCAATATCATTTTGCAACAGCAAGTGTTTTTTTTATTTTGTTTCTGTTTTTGTTCTTCAATATTTTTTTTGTAATAATAATAATAATAAAAATGATAATAATAATAATATTTTGATTTAATATTTGATAATGTTTTTACTGTATGTCATAAAAATAATAATAATAAAATGTTAATTGAAGAAACGACAAATTATTATTATTAATATTTTTCTTTATTTCTTCTGTTTTAAACAAGAAAAGGTATACTTGGTTTGTATATAATTTTTTTTTTTGCATTATTTCATTACACAAAAACACAAGAAAATAAAAACACCACGACAAATTTCTTCGTTGTCGGATAATTTTCTCTGTTAAGCCCACACAATTATTAGTTGCAGAATATATAAACAATATTAATAAGAATAAGTAAATAAACTGTCATAATAATTGAAGGAAAAAAATTTAATACAAAGTAAAATAAAAATAAATAAATAATATAACATCAAAGACATGTTAAATGTGCAATTTAATAATATTTATCATGTTTATATGTTTGAAAAATATAGCAAAAAATTAATAGAATTAAGGAAAAATAGCATGAGAAGCACATCAAACATATATGTATATTCGCCCACCGATAAATCATAATTATATATAAACAAATTAAGGTGAAAATTATATATAAATTGCATTTATAATTTATGTTAAATTATCGTTAATGTCATGTTCTGTTTAAGAGTATTCACGACATTTGGGAAATTATTCGTTTTATTTTAGTAAATTTTATTGATATTAACGTGAGACTTATTTTGCCATCAATATTATTTTAAATTATTAAAATATTTGACTAACTTTAGTCACATAAATCTGTCAATACTAACAATTTGTCGACTAATAATAAAGAAAATGTACAGAAAGTGATAAAAATAATATGCTAAAACAGGTAATACTTTGAGTGATAAATTAAAATATTTTGAGTGAAAAATTAAAATAATTTGAGTGATAATTTAAAGTGATAAAAATGAAATTAAATAATATTTTTCAGCTCCTTAAATTTATTCAAATACAATCTTAAACAACAATAAAAGTATAATTTTTGATCAACAAAATTTCAATACTTTTATTTTTCAATTAAAAACACTTAAAAAAATGTTAAATAAAAAACTGAAGAAAATTTGAAATCTTAAACAAAATTTATGTGAATAATAAAAGAAAATTTATAAATAAATAAATTATAAAAATAATTTTTTTAAATAATAATAAAATGTCATGTTTTTAAAGAAGTAATTGCATTTTATTTATAAATATCATTTTGCCATCGGCTATATAAAAATAAACAAAAATAAAACATCAGTGGAATTACAAACAAATATTTAAATTAAAGAAAAGAAAATCAGAACACGATTTTTTTTTATATTTGTGTCTTCGATTAAAAAGAAGAAGAAAAAAAAATGTTAAGCTAAGAGAAATAAATATAATTTTTTGTATTTTTTATTAATAATAATAATAAAATCATTTAATGTAGCAAAATATGGGCCAACGGATGGTGATGAGTTTTTGATTGAGTAAAAAAGTTTTTTTGTTCAATGCATTTCGTGGCTTTAAATATATTTTTTCTTTAATCAAATTTTATGATTAATTGATGTTTTAGTATAACGTTTTTATTTTATTTCTTTTCTGTTAGATTAATTAAAAAACGGTGGCTATTATAAATAATTATTTTGTGTTTTCTTTCTCGCGATCAACTGCAAGGCCATATACTCCTCTGCATTGTTTATCGTGAATAATTTTTTTTCTTCTAACATTGCTAACAATAGAAATATCATTTATTTATTTTTTTTTTTTGTTTAGAAAACCTGATATAAACGATGGTAAACAGCTAAGCTTCCGATACCAGTCAACACACAATAAACTATTAATTTCTGCATTAACCTTTAAGTCAAACTTTAAAAAGCAGAAAACTTTTTAATCACGAAAAATAAACCAAACAACTCCACCTTAGTCATGTAAATGTTTTTTATTATTATTTCTAATTCTCTAAACAAATAAGATAATAATATTGAGAAAAAAATAGATGTATATACAAATTTAAATAAATAAAAATCATCTTTCGCTGGGCGTTTTATTAATAATAATAATAATTTTGTGAACGCAGAAAAAATAAAACATAAAAGTAAATAAATGGATTGAGTGGCGCGACGTAAATTTTCTTTTTTTATTATTATTATTAATTCTAGTTGATAATAATACGTTAGATTAATTTAATAACCATAATAGTAATAATAAAATTATTAATGTTAATAAGAAGATGAGGAAAGAAAAGAAATAAAAATGAGAGAAAAAAGGGCAAACAACGATAATCATCTATATCTGAATAGAATAATAAATTATTTTATTCATTTTTATGTGTTTTTCTTGTCAAAACTTTAAAATAGTTATTTTAAAAATGAAAACATATTTTGAATTATTGAATAAAATAAGCGAAATTTCGATTATCTCATCTATAGAACTTTGTTTCCTTTTTTAATTGAAAAAATCAATCATCAGTACTAGTGCAGAAATATATAAATTAATTTTTTTTAAAAGAAAACTCTGAAATAACAGCTTAACAATGAAAATCCAGATGATTTTCACAATGTAAAACTAAACAAAATAAAACTTAATAGCGCAATCGAAATAATCGAGCCAGAACTTTAGAAACAATAATAACGAATAACAAAACACACCTGAGATTTATAAAAATAAAAAATTCTCTAGTTGTTACAAACTTTCTAAATAAAAACAAAAAAAAAATCAACAAATTGCCATCAATTTCAATAAAAAAATAAAAAAAAAATAGAAACAAATTATTAAATCTTCGATTAGCTAAACCTAATTTTGTAAGTCAATAAAATAAAAGAAAAGAAATGAAGAAAAACACAAAAAAGGTACGACTAAATCGTGTTTTTAGCATTTAAATAAAAAAAATTTTTTTCTAATTTAAATCTTAAACCGAATAAGTTTAGTAGTGATGTGAGGTGATCTAGACTTGGCTTAAAATTGAATTAAAATATATAAATGAAAAAATTATTTATATATTTGAGAATTGTAATAATAATAATAATGATAGAAAATCGCCCGCAGTGAAGTAGTCACACAGTCGTCTTAAATAATTTTCTTATCTTAAATCAGAGTGTTGCTGTTATTATTATTATTTTTGTTTTTATTATTTCGTGTCCCATTTTAAAGATGTTAGAAGATTTACTTTTAGTATTTATATATATTTATTCTTGTATCTTTTTTTATTTTTATTAAAATTATAATAAAAAAAAACAATAACAGTAATACAGTAATAACAGCGGCCGCACCATCATCATCATCATCAGCAGCAGCAGCAGCAACATCAAAACATAAGAAACAAACAGCAAAAACCATGAAACCAGTAGCTACAATTGTACAATTTATATTTATTTATTTTCTTTTCTTTATTTATTATTATTATTTTTGCTTTTAAATTTAAAATAAGAAAATACAGGTAAATGAAGCAGCAACAACAGAAAAAATAAAATAAATTTACTTTATTGAAAATAACAACTTCTGAGAGATGATCAAGATTTGTCTTTATTATTGAAAGGAATTAAATAAAATGAATAAGAAAAAATGAATTACTAAATGGACGTTATTCGTTATAAATAAAAATAAAAAATCGTGTTCATATAATAATAATAAATATAAAACAATATCTGTACTTTCTTAAGACATTTTTATTTCTGAATTATTTCCATCGTGCTTATTAAGTGCGCGAAGTCGCGTCTTAACATCAAATTCACTATGACTGCGAGTTCAAATAAATTTATTCTATTTTTTTTTTTTTTTTGTATTTTATTCATTATTATTTTTCTTAAATTAAAATAAAAAATAAATAAGAAGGAAAGAAACGTATTTTAAATATTGATCACGATTTTTATTATTCATACGTCAAAGTAGATTTAATAAATAAAAAAACTAATAATAATAATAATAGAAATAGAAAAAACGTCTCTGACTTAGTTTTTACTTTGATTTGTTTTCTTTAAATAAAAAATAAGAAATATTAAAGAAATAATATTAATAACAATAATAATAATAATAAATTTAATATGGAAATGAGATTATTATTATTATTCTCTTCATTTTCTGTCTTATTTACTGTTTAAATTGATTAAATTGGACATGGATAGTCCATTTAACATTGCACGACAATTATTACTCTATTTTCGCCTTTATTAATTGATAGATTTTACGTAATAAATATTATGTACCCTGAAATCCCTTTAGAAGCCACTACATACTATTAAGCATCGAGGTTTAATGGTGTTTCTAGCTTGAAAAAATGTTTTAGGATTCTTCTATTAAGGCACTACCCTATATTTAGCCTCTATCCGATATTAAGCCGCTACTAGGGCCTAAAAAGAAAATTCGGGGTACGAATTATGCACCTAATACACAATAAAAGTATATTTCTAAAGAAAACCAACCAGACATCACCTAAACTTTCAATAAATCGCGTTAAAAACCGTGAATTATTCAAATAAGAATTTTTAACCACATTGAAAACTATTCAGGAATCTATTTTCACATAAAATAGTCATAATCCCGGTTGCATTAACAACCAGACAAAATAGCTTCATCAATAAATAGAAAAATTTAATTAAAAAATACGAAAAACATTTTCTTCATTTATTTTTTATGTGAAATTAAATTTTTTCTTAAATAATTTATGTAGATTTTCCACGAAATACAATAATAATAATAATACTTTTTTTTTAATTAATTAATCCATTTAAACTTGGTAAAAGCGTTTACCTATCGTTTTATAATACAGAAAAATCTACTCATATCAAAATAAACGCATGAGAAATACTATAGTATATATTCATTTTCAGTGAAAACTACAAACACTTTCATAGAGTTTTATAACAAAGTAAATAAAAGATTGCATTTGAGGCAATAAAATATTATTATTATTTTTTTTTTCATTTTACCAACAACACAATGCAACAGAGCACAGCACAGCTACACCACAGTATATACAAAATATTCAATGTATAATAAGTGTGTTGTTTTGAAAAAGAATATATAGGAAAAATGTTTATTTTTTTTTATATTATTTAAAGATCGTTGCACGATGGTTATGTGTTTTGTTTTTTACTTATTTAATTCTTGTTAAAAATAAAAAGAAAAATAAATTTATAAATTTTCTTATACAATTTTTTTTTTTTGTACAGAAAATAATAAGTAAAAATAAAAAAAAAATAGCCACAGCCGTATGTGTTTATGAACGAACAGAAGCCAGTTTTATTAAATAAATATATTATATTTTTTTTTCGTTAAGAGCGGCCGTGGCCTTTTCGATGTCATTGTCACCTCTGTTTGTCGCTTAATAGTTACTATACACATGACTAAGCTCCTTTACATAAATAAAATACTAAAAAGAAAAATTATATGAAAATTTATTTACATTTTCTAAATTTGCATTGAATGTACATCAGAAAATATTAATTATTTGTTCTCTACTCATCTAAAAATACTTCGCGAGTATATATAGAAAAGGCAAGCAAAAAAAAAAAATCATTCAACTTTTTGTTTATTTAAGAAAAAATAATTAAGGAAAAATTCTATGTCTTCTGTCATTGTTAAAATTGTTTAAAGAAATATAAAAAAATATATGTTTATTGTCGCCAGTGTCATCATCGTGCATAAACACCCAACACCCAAAAGTAAAAGCAGAAAAAAAAATAAACAGAAATTCTTATGAATTTTGTGCAATAAATAAATTTTCGCTGAATTAAAAAACAAAAAAAAAAGTCACTCAGTTAATAAAATTAAAGGAAAAAGATAATAATAAAAAAAAAATATTATTTTCGTATAAACACGCCAAAACCAATCACTTTTGAATGAGTTATTGCCATGTAGCGGCTGTTGTGCGCTTTGGAGGCTGTTTGATTGTTTTTTTTTCGTTTCTTCTCATCGTCGTTGCATGCAAAAAAACCAAAAAAACAAAATTATTGCAAAAGTTTTTCCTTTTGTTTTTTTTTTTTAGCGAAAAGAATTCTTTTCAAAAAAATACTTGCCGGTCTGACACGTGTATCTCGTGAACTCAACTTAAATCTAATGCAAAAAATATTGTGTGTTCTCGCCCACTTTGAAAATAAATTTTATTTTTTCCTTCAAATTCGATGTAAAAAGTGTTAAAAGATGAAAAAAAAGAAAAAAATGAGAAATACTTTTGAAAAAAAATACAGCATTGACGGTGGTCACTTGAGAATTAAATCTGCTATTTCTTGCAATAAAGAATTGTTTTATTTTTATTTTTAATCACTTAATGTTAAGCAACTTAAGTCTAATTTAATTTATTTAAAAATTAAATAAAACCGACATTTATGACTTTAGCTACTAGTATTAAACAAGAAGCTTAAAAATCTATTAAAAATATATTTATTTTCTTAAATTATTACATTTAAGCCGGATAAAATAAATGTAGGAAAAAAGGTTTACTTTCACTAAACCAACTTCTGAATGTGCAATAATTGAAAACGCATATATATTTAAACTACCCACCCACCTACTCACGGATCACTATCAAAGTAAATCATTAACAAGTTTTCTTTGAAAAGAAAATAAAAAATTATTCGCGATTAAAATGAATTTTTAAATTATTATCTAGGGAATTGGTATCACGTCGCGTTATCTGTCATGTTAAATAAACGCCCAGCAAGTATTTAATATTATTATTATTTTTTTCTTTTACCTTAGTTTTAAATAACACAATTTACTTAGATTACAAAACTTTATGCAACGACGAAATTCATTTTAAAAATAATTGTTATTATTATTATTATTATTAAATAAATAAATTTCTGATTAAAAAACACTGATAAAGCGCATACAAGAAACATATGTTTTCTGTTTTACGTACACCTAAAAAAAAAAAAATTATTAAACATACATAACATAGAAATCTCTGATAAGATAACGTAAAACATTCAGCGAAAATAATATTTATAAAAAAAAAAAATACCAAAACATATAATTCGGTTTTAAAGTCATTAACCTGAGCGCTATATTTTTGGAGATAAAAGCACAAAACCAGAATAAAAATAAAAATCGGTCAATAAAATAATTATCTAAAAATATATAGAAAAAAAAAACGCCTTATCATAATAATTTGTGTTTTTTTTTTTGTTTTTATTTAACGCGAGAAAAAAATAAAAATTTATTTTAAGTAACCGAAATTAATATATATGAGAAAACTCAACGACCTCGCAGTGATGTCACACACTTGCGGCGATTGACTGATTAATACATTTGCGTTTGCGCGTTGTCTATTCGCGTTTTAAACATGATTTGACATGACTTAATTATTTAAGTGTATACAAACTAAATGATTATAAATAAAATAACATTTATTTCTCATAGTAATTATGTGTACAACATACGCAAGCACAGAGGAAAACAACGACGAGACTATTTACCAATGGACCATTCTAGTTTATGTTGAAATTTGATTAGAACTTTTTTCGAGGAAAAATTATTAAATTGTATTTTTTTGTTTTGCTATTATCAAATTACATAGTTTTTGTTGTTAAATGATAAATAAATTTCTGTTATCACAGAGTACTGAACAGTAAACGGTGCCAGTAACTGATTAACGTTATTGCTCTTCTTCGTCTTCTTTCATATGAAGAATTCTTTAAACACCAAAAAATATGTGATTTTTATTATTATGAAATTGCGTTTTAAAAAATATTATTTTAATTATTTATTTGTTTATTTTGAAGTTTTATATTTCGTAAAAAAAAAAATAAAAAATTATTTTAATTTTGTCAAAAAGGAAAAATAAAAAAAAATATATATATATTGCAATAAATTATGCGAAAATAAAAATAACCAAAAAAACTGCGCATTTCATTCAATATTTAAAATTAAACTGATAACAGAGAATAAATAATTTTATAATAATAATAATAATAATATACACACATGTGGGCGCGTTTGTTTATTGTTATTAAAAAAAAAAAAAAAAGAAAAAATTATTATTTTTGTTTTTGTTCTTTAATCGTTCATTCGCTCATCACTATTTACGCGAAATTTTCTTTACACTTTATTTTCACATTTTTTGATTCATCAGATATATAATACACTCGGTTTTTTTTTTTTTTTGTTTACTTATTAAAATTACGACTTAATAAATTTGGAATGTTTGAGAAGAATTTTATTTGTAAAAAGAAGAAAACTAAATTAATTAATAAATTGAAGAAAAAAAAAACGCACATAATTTCGTTTGTGTTTGAAATATTTAATGAAACGTTGAAGAAACATTTTCTGTTTTTTAATTGAAACATATTTCATTTAAATTTTTCATGTTTCAATAAAAATTATATTTTTATTTAAAATTGTTATTGTTGCTTTTTTTTTAAACATATTGTTTGTAATTTTCTTTTTTTTTTTATTGAAAACAATTAAAAAATTATTGCAATAAAAATATGTCGTTAAATGGAAATTTAAGCGATTTTTATTATAGAATAAAAAGAAAACGAATAATAATAATAATAACAGTGAAACCTTGAATAATTGAAACGGCGGGCAAATTATTTCTTTCAAATTCTAAGGGTAAGTTTTTTATTTAAAAAAAAATACCTTTTACTATTTGTTTATTTTTTTATTGTTTAAAATTCACAAAAAATAATTGCATCAGAGACAGATACAGATAGATAATTTCGCGTTTTTTTTATTTATTTATTTAATAACTTTATTTAAACATCTGGATAATATTTATTTTTATAAAAATTCTTTGAAATGGGGTTATTTTGGTGCAGTGATGATTAATCCGCATTTTTTAAATAATTTCATTGTTTTATTGATACAACAGCAGCCCTTACTGTGTCGTTTTGAATTAATTAAAAAAACCAATCGCTTTGTTTACGCAGATAATGGATGTTAGTGCGTTGCTATTTGTAATTAATTTTCGACTAATTTTAAGCGTTTTTTTATTTTAATTTTAAATAAAGAAAATTTTAAGTAAACAGTAGAATTAAGAAGACTAAAAAAAAAACGGTTTTATAAGTAAATAATCATTACGAATGAACAGCTGCAATTTAGCGTGTATATGTCTTTGTCATTAAATAAAAATAAAAATTAAATAAATAATAATTTAACAAACTAAATGACTGGCAGCTTTATAAAAATATTTTTTTTTTTTTTTGCACAAGTAATGTTAGCACATTAAAATTTATTTATTATAAAAATTGCACAATAAACTTGACTACATGGCAAATTAAATTGGTTAAATGGAGAAAAAAAAAAATAATACGAGAGAAATAATTTTTTTATTATTATTTTGTTGCTGGTTGTTGTTATTGCTGTTGCTGCTGCTGTGCTATGTGGGAAAGGAAAGCAAACGCAAAATATAAAAGAAAAAAAAACTGCCCTGTCTCAATTTTATTTCGATTAAACTTTGCTAAATTCAATGTTTTTTTTTTAATATTTATTAATTTATATAATGCAATTTTTTATTGCAAAAGTCAATGCTTTATTATTTATTTTCATTGTTATTATATTGTTATTACATTGGTGAGTCTTATACTAACCGTAAATGTTATGTATCTACACAGCATTACAAGTAAAACACAGTGTATTTACTTTAAAGATTAAGCAATATAATTTTCTATAATAATTTTTAAAGCTTTTTCATTTATTTATTAACATAAACTTATCTTGGTTATAATTAATTAATTAATTATTCAAAAATATTACAGTAAAAGTTTTTTTTACTTAAAAAAAATAAATGTAAGTAAAAGTCTGGATTAACGATGAATTATTGAGTCAATTACTCAAAATTAAATTATAATAATATATTGTAGTATTATTATTTAAATAAATAATTCATTATATTAAAAAATACATACAAATTGATTGTTTATTTTTTTATTACAAATTGACTTTTATGAACTTTCGTCTATATTACTTAATAAAATTATTTCTTAATAATAATAATCGTTTTCTTTACTTATTGAAACGCAATTTTGTAATAAATTTAACAATTTTCTTTCTATAATTCTTTTTTTAAATAAAAATGATACATTGTTTATTAGTTTAATTGAAACTAAGATTAATAATCGAAATTTATTTACTTAAGTAATATTTAAGTTTCAATAATTTTAAATTAAATGCATTTATATTTATGATGATCATAGGTAATCTTTAGGTGATCACTAGGTGATCTGTATGAGATTAAAAAGAAAAGAAATAATTTTTCGTTTCATAAAATAAAAAGGCTAATCGATGTGATCTTTTAATTTAAGCTACTTAAGCTATATTTTTAAATTACAGAATAATAAATTAGTTGAAGGTTAAGTAAAAATACATTTTACTTTGTTTAATTAAATTTAGAAAGAAAAAAAAAATACGCGTATAGTAAGTTATCTTTCAACAAAATGCAGTCGTTAAAAACAGAAAAGCACATATCTAATGAGATAATAAAATGTGTAAAATTGCAATAAAATCATAAGAGTTACTGTAATTAAAAAAAATTTTCTTTTTAAAGCAAACAAATGTAACAGTGACTAATAGTATAAACAGATCGCGTAAAATTATTCTAATGACACTGCAAATAATTACATTAAGCGATTTAACTATAAAAAAATGTCTTACTAATCACTTTACTTATTAAAAACCCCAAGAGACTAAGAGAAAACAAAAAATATATATTCACAAGTCACAAGTAATATTATTACTATTCTTAGCGAAAAAAAACAAACTGCAATAAATGCGTCATCAAAGTGCCACACCGCGCTAAAGACAACCAATAAATAAACACAAAATTATAATAATTATAATTAAGAAGTTCAACTAACTGGTGTTGTTGTTAATCATTATATATTTATTCTTTTGGTTGTAAAAAAATTATTATTATTATTATTTTCTACAGAAATATAATATGTACTAAAATCGTCTAAATTAAATTAAATTAAATTAAATAAACAAATGAATGCGTACGCGTATTTTCTATAGAAAAAAAAAAACGTTTTTTTAATTGTATTATGACTTTATGATTGTTTTATATTCTCATTTATTTAATTTTATTATTATTATTATTATTTATCTAACCAAAACGACGAGTTTGTAAAGTTTTCCTTTAAAACATTTCGTGGAATCGCGTTTTTATTGTTCAAAAACAAAAAATAAAATAAAAATTTTAAAAAATAATCAAACCAAGCAAAAAAAAAAAGATACCAAACAAAATTTTGAATAATTATTTTTATTAAAAAAATTAACAGATGAATAAACTAAAAAGAAAAACTTTCTTTTATTACTTTGGAAAGGTTTTTCGTTGTTTTTTTTTTTTTTTGGATGATGATATATGCTTTTGGACACCAGCACATTACTGCATGTAAATCCATCAAACGTTTCGTTTACTTAATTAACCCGCAGATTTGATCTGACCACAAGAAATAAGTTTTTATTTTTTTTTTTCTGGTTTATTTAATTCGTTTTTACTTAATTTTAATACAAAATGAAAATGCAAATTAAACAGGAAATCAAGACATTAATACAGATACGACAGTTAAGAAAAGAAAAAGAAACAAAAACGTTAATTTTTTTCATTCAATCAATAATCATTAATAAATTATCGATAAATGTATTTTAACGGTAAATTGGCGTTTATGACAGTTAATAATAATAATAATAAATTAACAGAAAATAAAGAGACAAAAATAATAATAATAAAACAATATTTTTGCGGTTTTAATAGAGGCAACAAAGTTAATGTTAATTTTTTTTTTGCATTCTGTTGCGCGAAATAAACTTAACCGAATACGCAAGAGACAGGATAAAAAAAAATCAACTCATCTGATGAAATAATATCAACAATTTTCCATTTATTTTTTTTTTTTAATAACAATTATAATTATTATAATTATTTTGATTGTAATCATCATCGCGAACATTATAAAAAATGATTTATAGTGCGAGTGTGGCACACGCTGTTTTGTCATTACAGAAAAATTAACAAAAGAGTCAAAGAGTAGCAAAATATTAACAAAAAAATTTTAATATGTATGTATGGCGCTTGTAAAAAAAAAAAACGTCATCGTCATCCACATCATCATCATCATCGCCACTGTTAAAATTACAGAGAATAAAATGAAAATAATAAATTAATGAAGATTATTATTCATTAAAAAAAAAGAAAACAACGCAGAACAGAAAAAATAAATAAATAAAACCGCTATTACTAAAGGCGCCAGCCAACATCAGTCGCGATCCACAAAAACAGAAAGAAAAAACTTTGGTCCAGTCACTATACTTTGCTAGCACACTACACGGTCAACCAGACCGGATTACATACATTTATTTAATTTTTATTTTTTTTTTTAATCGTTTATTATTGCTGTTGTTTGTTTATATGTTTTATTTTCTTTTATTTTAATTATTTTTCTTTATTTTTTATATGTCTTTTTCTTTTATTAATAATTAAATAAACAACAAAAATACGACAAAACGTTTTTTGCTTGTGTAAAACAAACATTTAACATTTAATCGTAAATCTATAAAGGTAATTATTATTATTATAATTTTTATCACAATTATTATAACCAAAAAAAAGAAAATCAAATTTACAAGTTGATTTACCTGCTGTTGACATCTTTATTAATAATATTAAAATATGAAAATTGCAGACAATTATCCAAATTATTAATTTTAATTATCAAGTCAGTCAGCCAGTCAGTCAGTCAATTTGCTACTTAATTTCTATTTGTCTATTTTTTATACAAAATTAGCATATTTATTAGCAAATGGGACACAGCAGATAATTGACATCAATGTCAAGATAATTATTTTAGATAAAATTGGGTGATTTTATCCATCATTCTACACTGAATTCACTTCTTCCTATATAATTAAAATACAAAAATTCTGATTACAAAAAAAATTCACAATAGATGTTACATCAAAGACGATACAATATTTTCTTTTATTAAATCTGATAAAATTGGCGAAGTTGTAAAAATAATAAAATTCTTAAATTAATGTAAATTAATTAAATTTAATTAAAATCTTTAAAATAATAATTGTGTGCTGAAAGAATCTCTTTAAATTTTTTGTTCCTGATTCTCATCTAAAAACATTTATTTTTAGCAAATTGGTTAACGTTTTTTAACCAACAAACAAGTAAAAGGAGATCAAAAGATTCATTTTTTTTCTATTTATTATTATTATTATTGTTATTTGTTTATAGTTTCATTGCCCTCGTCAATTTTATTTGAAATTTATAATTTAGTTCAGTTTGGTTAAGTAAAGTGAAAAATATCTGTTTGTTTATAATTTTCTAACAAGTATAACCGTTTTTCATTAATTTTCCCATGTAAAATTTCCTTAAATAAACTTTTTCTTGTTGTTTTAGTGAAACGTATATAATCCTAAAGGCCTTTAGGCATACAAACGGCCACCTTTTATATTATTATAAACCTATCTTCCTATGTAAATAAAATTAAAATTTTCTATGATTAAATCTGTACGACAAACATTTGAATCTCTTAATTTATTTTTCTTATCAGTAATTCCAGTACATTTCTATTAAAAATATAATTTTAACGCGAATATCTCAATAATAATAAAATCAACAAAAAAATAATTAATTAATTAAACCTTTAGTTAAGGTATTTATAAGGATTTGCAACAGAAATAATACCCAATTGTTGTTTTTTTTAATTAGATAAATAAAAAATTATTAAAATAGATTATAAAGGATGATTTTCTGTATGTTTACACATCGCTTAAACAGGATCAAGAAAATGTTCAACTTGTCAGTTCTTACTGTTAACTAAACGAAACACCTTTTTTCATCATTAAAACCGGCTAACAAGCGACAATTTAATAAATAAAAAACCATTAACGAACATTTGATTTTCGTTTCAAAAATAAATAAATAAATAAATTTGCAAATAATCCAATTTCCTTACATAAGGTCAGTTCATCGAACTTATAAAATCCAATAAATCAATATTTTGTTAGAAATAAATAAATAAATCCATTTTTTATATTTTTTAAATTGACACAACACAAGGATTTATGGTGAAATTTAAACAAATATTTATTTATTTATTTATTTTTCTCTGTATTAATAATAATTTATAAATAATTGTGGGTGTTTGTGTCCGGTGATATTGACTGCCATTTCGTTTGGTCATTCTCGTGTAATATTATATTACGTGATGATCGTACAACCGAATGATATAAGGACGAAAAATGTGTCAAGATGAACTTTCAGTTTTTTTTTTCTTCCCTCTATCTCTGTTTTTCACCATTTTTGGATGCTCAAACTTGGACTAGTCGAGGTCCATCGAATTGTTTTTTTATCAGCGTTTTTTTTTTTTGTTTTTATTTTTTTTACACCAATCCACAAAACTCTACCAATTTATAAAACTGCCAGAAAAGTTCAACAAGATTTATTGATCTTCTTCAGAGTGTTGTTCTCGTTTATACAATTTTTTGTTTTTTTTTATTAAATTTATTAACGAATTTTTTTTTTGTTGTTGAAGGTTGGTTTCGTTGGTTACACGAATTGCTGTATGGTTTTTTTTTTTTTTTGCTTAATTTATTTATTTTGGACAGAAAAATACACACAACGATGTGTAAGAAAAAATTTAACAAAATACAGCACAGTGAAACAAAAAATAAGTGAAAGAAAATCACTAAAAATAGCCATAATACGATTTATTTATTTTTTTTTGCACTAAAATAAAAAAGCAAGAAGAGAAACACCAACGAAAGAAACGATGACTTTGGGAATTGGTGCAACGAAAATAAATCAAATATCTGCACTGTATTATGTGTTTTTTAGTTTGTTTAATTCGTTTTTTTATATTTTTTTCATATAAATATATAAATTGTGGTAGCTCGTTTTGGTGTAACTGACCGATCTGTACAGACCAAAGACCGCGGTGTCGTCCAGGTTTATATATATTTAAAAAAATATATATATTTCTATATAGTTGAGTTGCGGTTGCAAAAGTAACAGTCGCACGACAAGATAATCACCAAACACGAAAACAAAAAACTGTTCAATTGTTCGTCGTAAAATGTCTAAGGTGAGTTCGAGCACGATGAACTGAGTTGTAGCTAAGTGCTTTTTTCATTATTATTATTATATTTCTGTTTTTCTTTGCTTATTCGTAATATTCAACGTAATAATAATAATAATAATAACAAACTGAGATGCATAATACATAGGCAAAACAGTCACATGTGATCGATGGTATTTATTTTGTAATAATAATAAAAAAAAATACGTTGAAAAGCACAACAACCCCAAAGTGGTGTGTTGCTGCTCTTGATCAATTATTATGTTTTATTTTAATTTTTATAACATTAATTGTATGTTATTGATACGTGCCACATGGCATACGCCTTTAACACAAAATGATTATAAATATATATATTGAAAATAATTGGTAATCGCTCATTGACATCATATACATACATATATATATTTGGTACTAGCGACAGCTCATTACCTCTACGTACAATGACCGCGCGTACTATTCAACGGCATCGCAAGGCCACCCGCACCATATGAACATGACGATAACAAAATATTAATAATAATAAAAATAGTAATAATAATATATGCGAAAATATACAATCAAAAGAAGCAAAAAAAAAAAAAAAAAACACACATCAACGGCCTTGACTTTTCCATCGTTTAATTTAACAAAAATAAAAGAATTATAATTAAGGAACAAAAAACGTACAAAAAAATTGTTTTATTTTATTTTATTTCTTGTTTGTGTGAATTAAAATACTACTTGAATCGACTTTTCATTTATTTATTTAATTACAAAATGCCACTACCTCCTACACACCGCGAAGTATCTTATTATTTTTTTTTTTACGCATTAAGAAAATTTATTTCTTTATTTATGAAAATGTTGAAAAAATAAACAAAACACTGTAATACCTAAGAAATAAACAAATTAATTAAGAAAAACTAAGTTTTAGCTAATAAATGGCGTTAGAAAGTAATTAAATTTTTATTTGAAAACGTAAAGAAAAAAAAAATACTAACGGAATGGTCACGAAAAAATAATAAAAAAAAATTTGTTTTTTTTTTTTAATAAAAGAAAGGAAAATTCATCATTGGGAAATCCACATATAAGTGTGTTTTTTTTTTCTTACTTCTGTTAATTAAATAACAAGGAAAATTGATTTCTATTTCTAACATTACGTTATGTATATGTAGCGTGTTTAGATGAAAATTATATTATTTGCGTTGGTAAAAATTTAATAATAAATAAACGACGCAACTAAACATAAAATTTGCACTGTCGTAACGTATCGTGCTAAATAAATAAATAAACAAACGTAATTAATTATTCTAAATTTAATTAAATAATATAAGAAATTTTCTTCTCTCATTTAATTTTATTTATTAATTAATCTTATAATATGGCGGTTTGCAAATTCACTATGCACCAATACAAACAAACAGTACGTAATTAATTAATCAATAAATAAAAAAATAATTAACATTAATTCACGAAAAAAATAAGAAAATAATAAATATTTTTATTAAACGTAAATAATTTAAGAAATATTTAACCTAAATTACTGAATTAAAATGCATTTTTTTTTTATAGAAAGACAATTAAATAAAAATAATCAATAAATCATTATTTAATTAATTAGTACAAAAAAATAAAATAAAAATAATAACAAACAATTTTAATTAATTAATCAAGAAAATAAAATTAAATGCAATTAAAATAATAAAAGTCTGGTGAATGTTACTTTTGCGTGGGTGATGGCATTTATTAAGTGATTCTGCTGTGGCTGCTTCTGCTGTTGCAAGTCAAGAATAAGGTCTTTAGTGCAATTTCTTGTAACAGACAGTAGTTGTATTTTTTCTTACTACTTAAAACAATCACATTTAATCGAATGAAAGCAAGTGACTAATAAATATCTTATTATATAAATATAAATTTCGTTATCGAATTTTTCACTGTTTTTATTTTTAATAATAAAATAAATCGTAGATAAGCAGACAAATTATTTCTTTTTTTTTTTGGCAATAATAATATTTATTATTATTTAATAAGACGCAAATCATATAAGAAATATTTAATTACATTAAATAAAAAGCAAAATAATGATTCATTATGTTAAGTTTAAATTGAAAACTTTTACTCAAATTATGCTTATTGCTTTGGTTAGCGAAAATTTAATTAAATAAAACAAAAAAATTATTGCGAAAATATTTTATCACTTCATGTAATTTAAGACAGTAATTAAACGCAGGCAAATATTACCCGAAAATTAAATAAAATAATAATAATAATAATAAAAATAATTTATCCAGGAAATATGATCGTTTAAGCAATTAAACTGCGTAAAACTATATATAGTGGTTTTGTTTTCATTTAAAAATTCTTTCCGCATTTTTTTTTGGGCAAAAATAATCAAAGTCCAATATTAATAAAATTCTGAATTATTCTTATCGATTTTGTTTTTGTTTCTAAAACTGTTAGCCAATTTTTTATCTGTTATCATTTGGTAGCAAAAATAACTGAACAACATCAACAAGCAATAAATGACGATGTCACATTGAAATCTGTTCATTTTTCGCCATTATAATTATTAATATTATGCAATAATTGTTTTGTTTTGTTTTGTTGTTTTCATAACGTGATTACAATGTGGTTCGTTCACTATTTTTATAGAAAAAAATAAATAAATTAATAAAATTACTTTTCTTATCATTAAAAAAAAAAAAATATTCGCTAATATTTAATTAAAAAAAACCCGTTTTAAAAATTAACTGAATTTTAAATAAATATATAATTAAAAATAGAAAATTTATTATAAAAAACAAAAATAAATAACAAAAAATAAAAATTAAGTGAAGGTCGTTCGTTATGTGTCATCAATTGTTTAAACATTAACGCGTGTTACGGTTTCGTTACATCGTTTTCATTATCCATCTATTGCATTAATTAATTTTTTTTATAGGAAGTTACTATTAATTAATTAAAATATTATTATTTTTTATTTTAATCAATTAATTAATTATTTATAAAGCTAAATTGTTTATGTTTTTTTTTTTTTGCTTATTTTTAGTTGAAAAAAAAAAGAAAAACAATTGAATACGTTTTAAATGTCATTTTTATTTCATTTTTTTGTTTTGTTTTGTTTGTTGACTTTGGAATACATAAAGACAATCAACCATAAAATTATAATTAAAATAAATTAAAAGTTTTTACCTTTGAAAAAATAATAAAGAAAAAACAACAAAAAATAGGAAGAAAATTTTAGTTTCGCTAAACATGATAATTGAATATTTTATTTTTATCATTTAATTGTGTTTAGTGGAAAAAAAAATGGCGATGATTTGGTAGAAGGTGAGGCAATGGTAACAAAATAAATTACCTACTAATAAGGAAGACATAATATATTAATGATAATAAAATAATTAATTACCGATTGATTATAGAACATAAAGCGAATGGTATGTTTTGTAAAAAAAGAAAAAAAAAACATAATTAAGGTTAATTAACTGACTGTGAATGAATTTAATTAAGATTTTTAACTCGAGTTCAGTTATTCTAATTAACAAAAGGTGTTATTTTTTTTTTTCAAGAAAAGAAAACAGTTAATTTAAACAAAAAAGAATGTTTTTGCTGGTAATTATATGACCTTCATCTGGTGTGTAATCAACGCGAACGATTTTATTTCATTTTTATAACTATTTTAAATGCAATTAACAGAAAATTAGTGCTGTATTTTTTTTGTTTAATTAAATTTTGTTATTAAATTACTAAATTTCTTTAAGGAAATTTCATAATTGTTTGTAATAAAGTATTTTTATCTTATCACCAATTAAATACAAATAGAAAGTAAGAAATTGACAAGAATTGATAACATTTATTATGAAATTCTAAGAACAATAAGCAAAAGTGTAATCGTTTAAAATAATTTTGTGAGAAGAAAATGTCAGCGATGTGATTAATTAATAAATTTATATTTATATCTGATATAAAAAGGAGAGAAAACTGAATACGAATAGGACTACGTCAAATATACAAAAGTGCAATTGTGACCGTGAATTTATTTTCGTTTATATTTTGTCATTGCGTGGGCGTCGACTAACGATTTCATTTTTTTTTTATCGCGATAATTTTTTATAATTTTTCTGTAAATAATTTTACTTTTAATTGTGGCTTATTTAATACGGTTATCCGTGTCATTTGTGTATTGAATTTGTTACTAAAAAAAATGAATGTAATGTGTGAGAAAAAAATAAAATAGGACAGCGCGGAATGGGCTGGATTGAAATGGATCGGAATTTCCCCTCCACAAGAATATTTATTTATTTTACGTATTTTGTTTTGTTTTTTTCGTGATTAATCAGCGAAATATATAAATAAATGAAAATAAAAAAAACTATTACATTGTTATGACTTTGACACCAATTTATAACGATAATAATTTGGCGAAATATTTTTGCGTTTTTTTTTTTCTCTTCTCCATTTTATTTTTATCAATACTATTTTTGTTTACTCGTTGCAATTTTGTAATTTTATTACAGAAAAAAATAAAAATAATAAAAATCAATTTACAGATTTTTTACAAAAAAAGAAAATTCTACTAAATGGCAATGACTTGGCGCTGAGAGTTTATATAAAACATCTTAAAAGGATTATCGCTAATCTTATTTTACCACACAGATATTCAGATTTATATTTATTTATTTATTTAATAAATTAATTATTATTTTATAATTATAGAATTATAGTATTTTGCACTTGACTAGACGTTTATTTATTTATTAATTAAGATTTGTTTTTGCATTTAATTAATTAATACAAAAAAAAAAAATTAATATAAATTTTTTGCTTGACAAACATTAACCGCGTGAAAATGTTTTTTTTGCCCAGAAAATATTGCTAATTATTTAATTAAATAATTATTTAATAAGTTAGCGAAAAGTCTAGTTATTTTTTTTTTTTGCAGTTATTCAGTGACTCAACTAAGTACTTTACAATGTAACGCGAAACCACCATTGTTTACTGCTTTGATTATAATTAATTGTATTTAGTTTTTCGTTTTAATCCATTCATTTATTTTCATTTTAGCATATTTTAATCATCATCGAAAATTTTTATTTGTCATCAAGAATAGAATAGAATTTTTTTCTCTTTAATTAAATTCTGCATGCGATGAAAATGATGAAAAATTATTGGAAAAAATCCCGGTATTAACTCTAACGCTATTTTGCTAAATAATTTATTCTTTTGAAATAAAAATAATTTATTTTACGTGTATATTTCTAGTGAAATTAATTAGAGAATATTTTTTTTCAATCTTATCAAAGACAGTACATCACCCTGTACATTGCCTTTAAATAACACTTTATGAGTGTAATGCCGCTAAAAAAAAACTATAAAATAAGTGGCGTATATTACAATCCAACAAGCAAATAATCTTTATAATTAAAATGCATAAATAATAAGTAAATGAATTAAGGAAAAAATAAAATATATAAACAACGAAATAAATTTGCAATAAAAATATTTGCAATTTCATTTAGCACTTATCTATTTTACTACACTTAACTCCTCTTTTTATTTATTTATATTAAAAGTTTTTCTTCATTTTAATTTATTTTCTTATTTATTTGCATTTTATATTACAGAAATTTAATTTTGCACAGAAGAAATAAAACACACATTTTTGCCTGCACAATATAAAATCGACGACGAGGTCAACAATATTTTTGTGTATTTTTCGCGTTTTATTAATAATTTTTTCGTTTTTTTTTTTTTTAATAAAATATTTAAAATAACCATTAATGCACACGACGACAATAATAATAATAATAATAAAATTTAATAACAGCAATTGCATTTACATCGACAACGATAACGATGACGAAGACGTTACATAGAAATAAGTAGAGGAGAGAAAATAAAAAACGCGCAATTAATCGCAGAATATACAGCTTATTTTCTTACATTACATTTTTACATTAAAATTAATAATCTTTAGTCGCAATTTATTTATTTATTTATTTTTTTGTCAAAATAATAATAAATATTATTTCTTTTTTGAATAAAATAAATAAATATAAATATTGTGCAAAATATTAAAAGAAAATGAAAAAATGTATGGTAAAAATTTTACTTTTTAATTAGAAAAAATAAATAAATTAAATAAAACTATTGCACGTGGTTGTAAACAAGTTAAAGCCACGGGTATGCATTGTATTTTTAAAATGAAAAACAAAACAAAATATTATTTAATTAAATTTAATTAAGTAAAATTAAATACATAAATAAAAAACCAATTTGAATAAATTTGAATTCGTTTAGTAAGTAGAGTAATATAATTGCTGTGATTTTACTGACTGGTAATTATAATTACTGCAATTACTGACTAAATACAAGTGTATTTCGGGTATGATGAATACAAGCAAAAAGGTAGAATATTTATCTGTTTAATTTGCAGGGAAATTTCGATAAAATTAACAGAAAATAAACAGCAGAGCATATTTTTATTGGTTAACCGCAAAAATCACAATAAATCGATCAAAGTTGCATTAAAATAATAAATTTTAATTCATTTAAAAAAAAAAAGAAAAGAATAAACAGCAGTAGCAAAAAAGAATAAATAAATAATTAAATAAAAACTCTTGCCAACAAGAAAACAGAACAGAACAGAACAGAAAACAGTCAGGAAGACGTGAAATGTGCTAATTTAATGCATTTTAATTGCATTTAATTATTTTTGTTTACTTTAAAAGTTTTATGTTATGATTAGAAGAAGTAATAGAAATTTATTTTTATGTTTAGTTTTGCAACAACCTAAATTACGTGATGACGGCTGGGGATTTTTTGGGTTTTTTTTATTAAAGTTAAAAGTAGTCTTGGCGGCGGCAACAGCATTTTTGAACGCCATTTAATCGTTATATCATTCAGCTCAACTCAATCGCACGCGTTCCTTATTATCTTCGTCGTTAAATTAAATTAAATTAAATGTTTTGTTTTTTTAATTAATTAATTTCAACGATGAGATACAGTTTAGAGTTATTAGCGAGCGTGCAATTATCGCACACCAGCGAAACACTGTCTTACAAACACAGAACACGTCACTCAATGACGAACCAATTTTTATTTTATTTTTTATATTTCGATTCTAAATTTATAATCAAATAAAATAAATAATTAATTAAAATGCAACAGCGAATTACACGTGCTGTTGTTTATTTGTTAATTTGTTGCTCAAAATTTTAATGAATTCGTGTTATTATTTGGCTTGTGGGATTGTTTTTTTCATTTTGGCGATGTATATATATTGTCTTACCTTTTAGTCTTGTTATTATTTTTTTTTATGCAACAAAATAATACATAATTAGTACGATGACTTAATTTATTACCGGTTTAGTTTTGTTAAGTAAAAACTTTTACGATATATGACCTTTTGAACTCGGATTTATGGGCAATAAATATTCATTTCCTATAATTTTTTATACGAATTGACTGCTTCAGTTTAGATTATTAACAGTCAAATGCGTTTTATTTTTTGTTTCTTTAAAGAAAAGATAAATCTTTTTTATTTTCTCTAAATAATAGCTTTGTTTATCGTTAAGTTTGCTGTAAAGACAAAAAGAAAAAATAATAATAATGCTATTAGTGCAGCCTAATGCACTTTTCACTCGAATGAATTTCACTCATGCAAATGAGTGAGTTTTTTTTCTTGCATCTCTTAGCCTTAACCTTAATCTTTTATGTCATTTATTTGGTTTATTAAGTAGAATAATTATTTCTTTTTAATTATTTAAATGTTCATAACTATCAAATAAAACTGATGAATGGTGTTTTTTGTCTTTTAGTTGTCTTCTAACAAAATTGAAACACTTTTCACAGAAGAAACATATAAGAAGCATAGAAGAAACACAGAGGAAACAAAGAATACACAGAAGAAGCAATCCGATCTAGCGAACAACCAATGGTGATATGAGAGGAGAATAATTGCAAATATTAAGGTAAATAATTAAATCCTTATAAATTCACAATTAACCCTTTAATAAATTAATTAAAATAAAGAAAAATTAAATAAAATAAAAAACTCTTCAGTTTTTTTTTCAAATGTAAAAATGTTTATATATTTTTCTTGTATTTATATAATAATAATAATTAATAATAATAATTACATAATAATAATAATATATATTTTTAATAATAATAATAATAATTTTTCATTTTTATTTTTTTACTTTTGCTTCATTATTTAAATTAACATATTTTTTTTTGCCATCTTTTTCATTAACAAAAAACAATCAACAATGAAGCAAAATAAAATAAAATAAATTATTTTCAGTAATAATTTTTCTGTTATAATTTTTATTATCTACAAACATATAAAAAAAAAATGTTTTCTCTCTTAATATACAAAATTATAATTATAATATTAATTAATTATTACACACAAAGTATTTAATTATTATTATTATTTATTTTATTAATTAATTTTCTTAATTATTTCGTTTGCAAAAAAAAAAAAAATAAGAAAATTTTCTTTTTTTTAATTTTAAAATTACAAAATAATAGAGAAGAATTTTTCTCATTTCGTTTTATTAAATTAGTTTTTTATATTTTTTTACTGTTTTTACTGTTTATTGCTTCAAAGTTTTTTTAATATTATTAATAATTCGTTCGTGGTTTTTTTAATTAATGTGATTAAAGTTAAAAGAAAATTATAATAATTAAAAATAATGAATTTTCTTGTGAGCATTGATTTTCCAAATACTTAAAAGAAAACCGATGCACACATTATTAGTGAATATTTTTCTCACAAAATTAAACCTTTGGCTTAATTTGTGGGATTTTTCGTTAAAAAAGATATCTTATCCTTGATTTACACAATAAAATTACAATTAAATTAGCTTTTATCGTGTAAACAAAAAAACAACAGAGTAATACATGCAAATTCATCTCAATAAAAATAACTTAATTGCTAATAATTAATTAATAAAAATTTATATATATTTAAGGTAAAAAAAAAGAAAAACGACAATAAAATAACTTCTCTTAATAACTAATTAATTAATTAACATAAATTTTGCAATAAAATAAAAAATATTTTCTTAAAGAAAAAACAATGTTAAGAGAGTGTTAAACTACCGACAAAATAGTAGCAAAAATACACTCTGCTAGCGATGTCTTAATTATTAATAAGAATGTGATATGATATGAGATTTAATTAATAATAAAAATTATAATAAAAATAATACAGAATACGGTCCAGATGATTAATTGATTTATTTTTTTTTTTTTTTACTTTATAATTAAATAATCTTTCTGACATTAATATCAGCTAGATGAATTAATTAATTAATTATTGACTTAAGTAAATTTTATGAATAAAAAAAAAAAAAGAAATGAGATCATGATGATTTTGGGCCATTAAAAAACTATTTACTGAGATCGTTTGATGTGCGAATAACTAAAAAAATGATGATCAATATCGGTTCAATTACCAACCAGCTAATTTAGTGGTAATAACTTTATGATTGCTGAGTGATTTAACGACAAAAAAAAACAAAATAAGCAAGAATTATTTTTATTATAAAAATTTCCCTAAAATAAATGAATTTTCTTTACAAATATTTACACAACTAGAGACGAAAGAAATTTTTATTCAATTTTTATCAATGACGGCGTGTATTTTGGGGGGTTTTTTTAATTTTATTTTATTTAAATTATTTATTTTTTTAGCTTTAATTACGTAAATTTTTAATCATCCTAAAAATTTTTTATTTATTTATTTAAAATTCCATTACATTTTTTTTTTGGTTTAAAAACAACAATTTCTATTTTATTGGTCGGCATATGAAGTAGATAAGTTTCGTTTTATTTTAATTAAAAATTTTTTTTTATCAACAGAATTTTCTTCTTTAAATCTTTTTCTTTAATTAATTAATTGTCTTACGGTATAAAACTCGCTATTCGAGTGCTAAAAAAGAAAAGAAGAAAAAATTCATTTCTTTACACAATTTTTTACATTTAATTATTTACGCATAATTGTTATTATAATTATTTTTCTTTTTAATTAATTAATTATTTTAATAATTTTAATAAAATCGTTGCTTTATTTTTAGTATTTTACATTTACATTTACGTTACGTTATGTTACTGTTTAAGTTCGTTAACATTTTTTTGCTTCACAAAAATAAAAAAATGTGAAAAATATTTTTGCACAAGACACACGCACACACACTAATTTCTACTTTAATTAATTTAATTCTAATTAAAAAATATTCTTTTCTTATTAATTTTTCTTGTATAAAATTTTGGAAAAATAATTATTATTCATAGACATTTAATTTATAATATAAATAGGGGGTGGATTTTTCTTTTTAATTTTTTTTTTATATATATATTTTACACCTTAAAACCCATCTAATTATTATTTGAAAAATAATTTCTTTTATTAAATAATTAATTTTTAATGAGGAAGAAAAATTACAAAAATTTTTATTTTATTTTTTTTTTTTTTTTTTTTGAATTAAAAATTTCTACACATTTAAAGCGATTTTGTTTTTTTTTTGTAATAAATTTAAATATATTTATTTTTACTGTTAATTAATTAATTGTTAAAAATATTTATTTCGCATTATTAAAGTAGTAGCGAGACTTAAACGTTTGTTAGTATTTTGCGTGAAAAAAATGTTTACTTAAACCTTAGAACGTTTCTCGAGTGAAATAAAATTTTTATACAAATTCGCTTTAATTTCACTCTGGTCTGGTAAAATTTCTTTTCACAATTATTTTTCACAACTTTTTCACGACTATTTTACCAGAGATCGCGTTAAATTTTTATTTTACTCGAGCAGCGTACTATACTTAAAACACGATCCTAATCCTAATAAATCTCGCTGACAAACTAATTGAAAAAATAATAATTCAATTTAATAACAAAAACCTTAAAAAACACCTTTAAAATCCTAGATAATTAATTCAAATAATTAAAAGTAATCAATTGTTGTTTTTTAATCACGAACCATTAAATTTCTATGCATACTATTCTTCGTAATTATTTAACAGAAAATTAATTAATTAAAAACTGTATGTGTGTGAAGAGTAATTAGTTAGATTTTTTGATTAATCATAATTAATCGGTTATAACGACAGAAAAAATTGGTAATTTTTTGTTAACAGTGTAGTTATGCTCTTTAAATTTTCTCGTGTTTAATTAATTTCAAAAAATACATAAAATTAATTAAATAAAAAAAAAAAAATTAAGTCAAGATCAGCACAGTTACATTACAATTGCATTAAATCGCGTTAAATACCTGTATTCGTAGGTATGTTTGTTTTTAACATATTTACACACAATTTATATATTCAAGATCGACATATATACACTTCTTAAATGTTTTAATTAATTATTAAAATATAATTAATTAAAATCATTACAAAAGGTAAAAAACAATCAAGACAACTTTTTTTTTTGTTGCTATTGCAATGTTACTGTTGCTATTGCTGATGCTGTTGCTGCTACTGCTTGACACTCAAACGTATTATTTTTTTTTATTATTTATAAACATGAAAACAGAGGCTACACTTGTTACAATTTACCTTATTCTTAATTAATAATAATTTAGTGCAATTATTATTACTTAAATTAATTATTTATCGAGATAAATATACACACAAAATTACTCTTCAATTGAAAATGTTATAAACAAAGTAAAATGTAAAGTAAACAAAAATTTCTTAGTTTTCTTATTAAATTAATTAATTAATTTCTTTTTTATATATTTCACAGCCTTTATTATTAAAATTTTTTGTTATTTTATTAAACTTATTTAATTACTTTTTTCTTCATTATTATTATTATTATTATTATTATTTATATTATTATAATTATTATTATTATTATTATTTTGGATACCTGAATTATTTTCCCATATTCGTTTAATAATTTTACAACTTGTCTCGTCTCAACATTTAATTTTTATTATTTTTGCTTAACAATTTTTCAATGTTTTTTAATTTTTTAATTAATGTACACAAAATTCAAAATAAGTAATAATAATGCAAAAATTTAATG
Organism: Ptychoptera contaminata; assembly: GCA_963942525.1. Taxonomy (NCBI): domain Eukaryota; kingdom Metazoa; phylum Arthropoda; class Insecta; order Diptera; family Ptychopteridae; genus Ptychoptera; species Ptychoptera contaminata. The sequence goes on along the minus strand of OZ012638.1, from coordinate 34,009,095 downwards.
AATTTCAAATAATAATAATAATAATTAATAAGGTGGGAATAGATTTGCTTTAGTATTTTTTTTTTAATGAGATCATTTTGATGACAAAATAATAATAATTAAAATGCGTTTATTTTTTGTTGAACTTATAAAAAAAAGATTAGATTAAAGCAATACAAAAGCAACACGAAAGAACAAGTAGAAAAGAAAAAATAATGTTAATGAAAGAAAAGACAAAAGGATGCAAAAATAAAAACCAAACAGCAAAAACAAGCTAAATGTTACTCCGATTAAGTAATTAATCATTTTCTTCGTTTATGATTATTTAATGAATATTATGGAAGATATATATATATATAAAATAAATAAAATTACAGGGTAGTTGGGTGTTATTGTTGTCAGTTAAAGAGATCTTTTAACACGCAAATAAGATTGTTTAAGGCTTGGCAGTTATACAATTTTACGTCGCACCTTTACGTTTAAAACGTTAACCGTTAACGTTACAACTAAACAACAACCACAAATTATACACTATTTTTTTGTTTTAGAATTTTATTAAATTAAAAACAAAAAACAGAAACACAAGTCAAGGATGTTATCATTAACATATGTTACATATAATTATATGTATGTACAGGAACTGTTTGATTATCACCGATTATAATTTATTGGTTAGTTTTTTTTATATATATATAATTCGCATTATTATATGTATAAGACCGAAATTTCCACTTTTAACCACCATTAATCAATTTATCTATCGAGGTGTGTACGTACTTAAACATTGTGTTAATATAATAATTAAATAAAGCAGAAGCTATGGTTTTTACTTTTTTTCCTATAATTATTTTATTAAATAACTAACTGTTTATTCGTCTACGCACAGTTTAAGGTAGAATTGTAGGTGGTTGGTAAGTAGAAAAACCATCCTTATGGTTATATAAATGGAAAATAAATTACTTTAGCAAAATTTTTGTGCGTCATTTATCAAAATTAGTGGAAGTTCAACAAACCGAAAAACAATATATATCGTTTTATGTCGTTGTCGTTGTCGTTTTTGTTTTTCGCTGTTAAAACATAATTCATAGATTACCTATCCTAGCTTCATCTAACCATAACCACCTAAATTATTGTTCTTTACTCTTTACGTTAATAATAATTATTATTTTTCTATTTTATGTCTTTTAGAAAATTTTGCAAAATCATCATTGTTGTTTCATTTGTTTAAACAAAATTTACTTTTAAGTTGCGCACGCATAATATTTAAATAAGAAAAAATTCAAATTTTTTAACGGATTAAAATGAAAAAAGTTATGTTTTTCTTTAAGTTAATCACATAAATGGTGTGATAAGGATGATTTAAGAAACTAAAAAAATTAAAACGGTTCAACAGTGTTATCAAGTATTCAGTCTAAATCAGCTTTTTTATCATCAACTTGACATTGTTTTCTCATTAATATTTTTTTTTTTTAGTGTTATAATTTGTGGTCAATCTAATATAATTTTAATTCTTATTTAAATGATCATTAATAATCAAATAAACTACAAATTATTATTAAATAATTATTGTCTTATCGGGATATATATTTTTTTATTTAATTGGTTGATAAGCAACTTATATAATCGTTTTTTTTTTTTTTGTTAGTAATTTTTGGTTAGACTGGGAACACTAGAAAAAACTGTCATTTTATTTAGTCAAATTAGTTTTTATTATTTTAATGCAATCTAAAACCTAAGACTTAATCTGAATTCACTTAAATAGAAGAATAAAACTTTAAAAATTACAAAAAATAAATAAATAATAATTTGATTTCTTTTATTCAGTGACGTTATTTGGCGAAGAAATTTATTCACTAAAATCGTTAATAAATTTATGAAAATCGATTAAATCAGCACGAAGGCAGCAATATAATAAAACTTTGATTAAATTAAATGACGTAAACGAGTTAACGCTAAATCAAAGAATTAACAAAAAATTTATTATTTGCGTGTCAATAATACAAACTGCATCAAATAATAATAATAATAAAAAAATCGAAAGAAAAACATTAAAAAGTGCATACAAACCAAGTGACACAACTCACAAGCGCATTCAAAAGAACAAAACTGTAACCAAGTGGTTTGGTGTAGGAAGAAATTTTAATGTATTTAACGCACGCGACAATACTTCAAGGTAATAATAACAGAGCAACAATTTTTCCTTTTCTTTTTGACAATTAAAACAGAAAAAACTAAACAATAAATTTTATTCGCGGTTAAAATTATTTTTTTCGCTACAAGAATTATTGCTCGCACATGTCAAAGACAATTTTTCAATATTTTTACACCATTTTTACCTTTAAATTTATCACAAAATCACCGAAAACACAATAATAATTGATTTATAATCGATAATTTGAATATTTATTTAGCGACAATAAAAAGAAATAGAAGAAAAATTTGATAACACGTTAAGTGGTTACGCATTATCAGCCGTTTTTTATTTTTACGCTAAAATATGTTTTAACGTCACTGAACATTCATAAATTTTCGTCCGGTTGGAGAATTACCGAATCGCAAGAGTTTTTTTTTGTTTTGTTTGTTTTTCTTTTCAATTAATTAATTAGTGAAAAAAAAAACACAATTCTAATTTTTGTGACACAAAAGAAGCATATATGTATGTATTTCGTACAAGAAATCACCAAGCATTAATCAGACAAACAAATAATTAATTTTAAATCGCTTAAAAAACAAAATTAAATAATGAATTGTTTAAATGGGGATGGTGGTTGGCGGATATTATATTAATTAGCAAAAAAAAAAAAATTTCTATAATAATAAAATAAAAATAAAATTTTCAATAAAAATTTAATAAAATCTTAAAATTTTTATTTTTCTTTCTTTTTGTGTTTTTTTTTTATTAATTAATTTGCAAATTAATTAATAAATTTAAAAATAAAAAAAAATTCTTTTCTTTTTGATTAAATAATAATTATAATTAATTAATTAAAATAATAATAATAATAATAATAGTATAAAATTCTCTGCTTTATCAATATATTTATATTTATATTTATATTTTTTTTTATCTTTGCATTTTCATTTTCTTTTACTGTTTTTTTCCTCGTCATTAACATTAAATAATTCATCTAAAATCTAAGAGAAACAAATACAAGTACAAAAAAAAAGTAAATTTTCTTTTCATTTTCTTTTCTTTTTTTTTATTATTTTCTTTTTTTTTAATTATCTCATTTAATAATAATTATAATGATAATAATAATGATAATAATAATAATAGGTAATAATAATAATAATAATAATAATTAAATATTTAATAAAAGTGACTTAATAATTAATATTTCAATCATTTTTCCAAAAAAAGAAAATTATTTTTCCATAATTTTCTTTTTATTAATTTTTTTTTTTTTTTGTTTTTCATTTTTTTATAGAGAAAATTTATAATAATAAAAAAAAAAATAATAATAATAATAATAAAAAAAATTCTATTTACACGGTTATTTATTTTTTCTTTTATTAATTATATTAATTAATTAATTAATAATAAAAGTAATTAAAGTATTTATTAATAATAATAATAATAATTAAAAAATATTTTTATTTCTATATATATATATAAGATAGATTTATCGCGAATGTACTTAATACCACAAATTTATAAACAGACAAAAAATATAAATAAATAAAATGCTTAAGAACTGTTTTTCTCATTTCTTTTACTTTTCAACAACAATAATAACCACAAATTGTTTTATTTTCCTTTTTTTATATGTAGTATATTCACGCTTATTTAATTAACATTTAATTAACACACAAATTAACACAGTTTAATAATTATTATTTATTTTAGCGAATTAATTAAATCACTTTAACAAATAATTAACGTTTTTAATAAATACATAGAAGAAATATATATATAAATTAATTAATTAATTAATTCTCTTTTTCGTTGGTTTTTATCATTTCATTTCATTTCTTATTTCCATCAACAATAATTTAATTTGTGGTTAAAGACACATAAATTATATATAAGTGTTGTGTGGTGTATGCAAAATAAATAAATAATAATAATAAAAATTGTCTTTTCCATTCATTATTCATCATCATTAGAAACCATTTATAAATATTTTTCTTTATTTTTCTTAATTTTTCTTTATTTTTCTTTATTTTTATTCATAATTACTTCAATAATTAATTAACGTTTTTTAACTTAAATAACTTAATCATTAACACTTAAATATTAATTATTAAAAAAAGAAAAGAAAAAATAATATTTTAATCACAATAAAGTGTTTTTCATTTTTAATTAATTAATTTGCAGAAAAAAATAATTATTTTTTTATGTTTTTTTCCTCCTTTTATTAAATCCTTTAAGGGTGGTTAAAGAAACAAAAAAAAAAAAACCAAAAATTTATTCACTTGCAGAAAAAAAAGAGAGAAAAATAATTAATTAATAAAATTTTTCATACTTTTCGCTGCATAAAACTGTTTTTTTTCTTTCTTATTTCTGCACAATTAATTAATTAAATTGTTTTCTTAAGTCTGGTGGTTTATTTCATTAACGTTATACAGTTAGTTATATATATATATTTATAGATTAATTAATAGTAAAAAAATTTTTAATTTAATTTTCTTTTTTGTTAATTTAATTAATTAAAAGTAAAAGTAAAAAAAAAACAAGATTTGATTAAACAGTAATGTGTTAAAGGTAAAAAAAAAAATTTAACGTAAAATAATTAAAATTATTAAATTTTCTCTTTTTGCATCTCATTAATATATATATATATAAAAATCTAATTAAACACATCAATTAATTATAAAAGAATATTTTTTCTTTAACAAAAGAAAATAATTAATTAATTAAGAAATTTAGAGTAACGTAAAAAAAAATATTAAATAAAACAAAATCACATTATTATAATTAATTTTTTGTTGTTGTTTAATATATAAAACACTTAAAGAAAATTATTAATTAATTCAAAAGAAATCAATCAATCAATCAATCAATTCGTTAATTAATTAATTAATATATTTATTAATTTATAAATCTTCTTTTCTTTTATTTCTTTACATTTGTGGACTAGAGATGACGACGACAACGGCGATGACGAATATCGGAGTTTTTATCTTAATAAACAAACAAACAAAAATATTTCTTTGCTTTCATTTGCAAAAAAATGTACGTTACACGTTTGTTTTCTACCTTACAAGACGTTAACGCGTTACGTTCTTTCATTATTTTTTTCTTCTTAATTATTATTTTTTTTCACATAAACATTAACATTAACAATAATAATAATATTAAAAAAAAAAAACACCATTCACTAGGCAACAGTGGCAGTGGCAATGGCAGCGGCTGTTGTGAATGTTTTTTTCTTCTTTTTATAACAATAAACACGGCATCGACGTTAACGGTGTGTCTTTTAACAGTCAATTCTAGTCATTTTGAATGATGATTATAGTTGATTTATATATGATGTTGATATATCACTAAAGTCCAAGTGACTACCAGATGATGATGAATTTGTCTCCATATTATCAAATGTACTACCAATATCCATATCATTTTGTAAATAATCTTCATAATTACTAATACAACCCGATGGCAATGTATAAATACAATTATTATTATTATTATTATTATTATGATTTGTTGGTAATATAATTTTATTTAAATTTGTATTATAGCAAACATTATTTAAATTCGCATCGCTACTCGATAACATATTAAAATTTTCCTGATCGAAATTATATTCCTCACCATTTATATTACAATTGTTTATCACATTACCATCATTCAATGATGGTTTTATATCTTCAGTGAATTCATGTACATGATTATCACAATTATCATTTGTTATATAAAATTGATGAAAATTATTATTTGGCTCCTCGAATTCAGCTATTACAGAATCATCGAGCATTTCCATTTTATAATTATGATCTAATATTGATGGTAATAGTCTATCATCATGTACTGAATTATCATCATATCTGGCACTTTCTGGTGAATTTGGTGCAAATTCATTGCCCATACGAATATTATTCATAAAATTATCATATGTATCCAAATATATATCATTATTATTTTGTATTAATTTATTGGTATTATTATTATTATTATTATTATTATTATTATTGATTATTGCGTTAATATTATTATTAATATTTGTGTTATTATTATTATTATTATTATTGTTGGTGATTATAATATTATTATTATTATTATTTATATTTATATTATTATTATTATTGCTTTTATTATTAATAATTCCAAGGCCAGTTGTTGTATTTATATTACTAAATTCAACATTTAATAATGTTTGATTATTTTCCAACATTAATTTTGTTTTAACTTTATTATCCCTATTATTATTATTGTGATCATTTTTACTGATTCTTCCACCATTTATACGTCTGGGTCCAGTCTTTTTATGTTGCACCGTTGGACTATTGCTGATTGTATTATTATTATTATTATTTATATTATTATTATTATTATTACAGTGATTATTACTAATATTATTATTATTATTTAATTTTCCAGTTGTAGCACCACAACTATTATCATCATCACCGCGACCGTTTTTATTGTTATTATTTGTTGTTGCTGCTGCTGTTGTTGATGTCGTATTGCCACCGCCACTTGGTTTTGTTTGTTTCTTTTTTGGACGATATTTATAATGTGGATACTCTAATGAGTGTAATTGACGTAAACGTTCTGCCTCATCAATGTATGGTTTTTTATCCGCTTCGGAGAGTGCCTTCCATCTAACACCTAAATCTTTTGATATTTCTGCATTATGCATGTCCGGTGTTACCTCACAGATTTTCTTACGTTCGATTTGACTCCATACCATAAACGGATTCATTGGACGTTTTATATGACCGGGACTGTGTTTCTTAGTCTGTAAACAAAAAAAAAAATAAATAAATAAGAAAATTATAATCATTTTCTTTTTTTTGCATATCATCAATTAAATTAAAATGAGTTTTTGAATAGACATAATAAAAATTAATCTAATCGATCAAACTAATGACTTTGCATAAAAAAAATAAAAACATTTATTTATGTATTTAAATACAAAAAAAAAACCTCATCACAACCACCACCAGTCGCAGCGAACAAACCACCCACCCGCTAATTTAATCGCGCAGTTATTCAACAACTCAAAACACAAATACATATAATCAACAAGAAAAACAAAAATTACATTACATTTTCTAATTACAATTTACATGAATCGTGCGCGTATTTATTTATTTACAAAAAAAAATAATAATAAAACGAATTTATAACCAGAAATATCTCTATTGCATCATATTTTTATTATGTTGCGCGTATTCACACTTAAACGACTGTTTCTGCTGTTGTTGCGGTTCTTTATTCATAATACAATTAATTACTTTAGATAGTTCTATGATTATTAACTAATAACAAAAAAAAACAAAAATTGATTTTCTAAGATAATTTCCAAGATCATACTGTGAAGTAAATATATAACTTTAGTGTTACGTTTCTTCTCACTATTTTCTACCTAATTTGATTAGAAAAATAATAAAATAATTTTTTCGTATTAATTAATTGTGGCGTTAAAACTTGTTTAAAAATCATTTCCGTAGTAAAAATTTGTAATAATTTACTGTTGTTTATGCTGGTAATGCTTTTCTCAGGTTATGTAGATTAATTATTAATTATTATTATTATTAATAAACTATTAACATACATTTTTCTATTACTAAAACTGCTATTGCCAATAGCAGAAAATAACATTTAATAAGTTTGTGTTTTAAAATAAAAATCAATAAATTTAGTAATAGTAAAACGGCGGTAAAATTAAAGCAAAAAATAATAACTGAGTTTAAACGCCAAAAAAATAGAAATAAAATTATCATTGTATTAAAAAAAAAGAGGCGAAAATTAATAAAATAATATAAATTAACAGAAATATACAAGTATATCTCCTCTATATTATTATTATTATTACTTCATTCTCAATTTAATATTATAATTTTTTCGAGGTCGCGTATTATTTTTACAGAAAAATAAATACACGACAATAATTTTTATTTTTATTTCATATACGGGCTGCAGAAGGACAACCATTGCGCTCGTTTTTATTTTTATTTTTATTATTTTTGCTTTTAACATTAAACTGACTTAAGCTGAGAGTTAAGTCAATTTATATTTACTGGTTTTTTTTTTTGTTGTATTTTCGTAAACAATAATTTAATCAGTTTAAGGGAAATAATGCAGTTTTTTTACTTACTTAAGCTGCGTAAATATATATAATTATTGATGCTTGCTACTGGATTAAATTTATAACAAAAAGTAATATTAACTTAAGCTGATTATTGTTACAACAAACATGACTTAAGACATTATTTTTTTTTTTAATTATTACAAAAAATTTTTAAACAGAAAAGATCAACAGCAACAGCAACAGCAAAAAACCACCTTAAAACAAGCTAAAGTATTTTGATTTTTAAAATATCTGTGCTAATCTGAGTTAAGTCACATAATTCTCGTTTATTTTAAAGACAAAAAATTTTTTATGCGAACAACAATAATAATAATTTAATTAAAAAATAAAAAATAAAACAATAATAATGAATTGTATTTTGCAAAAAAAAAATGTTATTAAGATAATTTTACTTCCTTATTTCTCATTGCGGTATGATACTGACTAATAACACACAGTGCATACTGATTTTGTATTTATTTATTTATTTATTTATTTATTTATATAAAATTTAATAAATTATAATTCAAGTTTGTTTGTTAATTTTTTCTATTATAAAAAAAATAACTAGACTTAAGCCAAGTTAAGTAACTTTACTTTAAAAATAAGAAAAGAATAATAAGAAAAAAATAGTAACCAATAACGTGTTTTATATTATTTTTATTATTTAAGGTGAGTTATTTGTAGATTATTTTAAATACATTTAATAAATAAATTAAATGAACTAAATAACATGTTAATTATATAATTTTAATAAACATTAAAAAATAATAAAAGAGAAGGAATGAAAAATCGAAAGAAAACAAACAAGAAATCACATATTTACTGCAATTGACGCAAATTTTGAAAACGAAAATACAAAAATATCTTGTCAATAATCTATCAATAACTAATTATAAAAAAAAAATAAAAATAATAATATTTAAATACTTATATAATTGATTAATTTATTTAAATTAAATTAAAATTTAATTTATGATTTATAAATTAAAAAAAATAAGAAAACAAAAATTGCCCTTGAAAACAATCTTACTATTTGTGTGTTTCTCACAGACATATGTATATAGCAAACATTTAACAGAGCACAATACAGTGACAGAGTATTATAATTAAATTTAAATTAATTAATAAAATTAATTTATCATATAAAACGCAAAATAATATTGTCAAATTAGAAAAAATGTGTTTTTGTAAACAAGTAGTAGCAGCAAAAATAGCAGCAACAGCAACAGCAACATAAAACTAGACAGAGCATTTTAAATTATAATTATTTTTGCTTTACATTTTTTTACATCATATATTTTGCTCATATACACCACCATCGCCACAATACAAATTCAAATTTAAATTAATATTTATATATGCAACAATTATTATATACAAACTTCCACTACTAAATACCAATAAATATATATATAATATCTAAAGCTTAAAACGAAGAAAAATTATTACACGCGCAAAACTAAAACTAACTTTAAACTAAAAACAAACTTTAAGGCACATGTGTTGCAATTATAATATTATTTTTTATTTTATTTAATGCAATAAATAAATTTATTTATTTACAACAATAATAATAAGTAACTATAGCTTAAATATATTATTATATGTAATAATAATAATAATAATAAAAAATAAAAACAGCGACATGAGTACTTAAAGTTGTTTAAATAATAAAAAAAAATAATTTATTTTTTTTGTGTAAATAAAAAGTAATAGAAGGAGGCAACCGAGATAAAATAGAAATAATAATCAGTTAAACCTCGCTAATTAGATGAGTTTAAATTGTAATAATTTTCTAATTAAAAATGGTAATTTTACAGTAAATGTTTAAGCATTTGGAAAGTGTTAAATGTTTTTCTTTTGTTGTAAGTCTAGAATGCATGCGCAAATGTATCAAAAATATGCGCAATTATTAATATAACTTAACATGCGCAATTGTAGAAAAATTATTATCATTTTTTTATTTTTATTTATGCATAAATATGGTATATGTTTATTGTTTTATCACACATCGCTGTTTTAATAATAATAATAATATGTGTAGAGATATGATGACACAAAAATAAAAAACACAAAAACAATAATAAATTAATTAATAACACTGTGGCAGGCAGCTACTATGCACCATATGGCAATGAAATTAAATGATTATTATTATTATAGTAACTGACTTTGGTTACATTATTATTAATAATATTAAATATGCATTTCCTCGTTGTTTTTTTATATATATATATTTAAAAGAAGAAGCAAATAAAATAAATTAATTTATTATTATTATTTAAACAAGTAAAAATTATCATAATTTTTGCATTCAAATGTAAAGAAAAATAAATTTACGTTTAAAAAAATCAACAAGCAGTAGCTGCTGCTGCTGCTGTTATATATTTTTGCTTAAACAACAACATGCATCAGCTATAATCAACAATAGCAAAAACAGCAATTTTATTATAGAATTAATTAAAATAAATAAATAAATAAATAAAATAAATTTGTATTAATTATTCACACAGATAATAATTATTTTGCAAATAAAAATAAAATCAATCAAACGCGTCTCAATGCATCTTTAAATATTGATTTAATGAAAACAATAAAAAGAATTAAATATTTGCATTAATTTGAGTTCAATACACTTGTGTTTTTCTCGTTAATTATTTTTATTTGCGTTGTTTTAATACATTTTTTTTTTTTTTTGCTTAAATTAACCAGACAAGACATACAAATTTAGAGCGGAAGAAAAATATATACGAAAAAATCAACATTAATGTTATTAAATAATATTTATAAATAAATAAAAATTATTAATTTTGCACAAATAAAAAAAAAAAACATGCTAAAAAATGAGTTCATGTAACTTGTTTTCAGCATTTTTTATTTTCTTTAAAAAATATATAGTAAATTCAATAAAGTACTGGGCCCAGCTGCAATATAATTTAATTTATTTTACATTTCTAATCGGTATGTTGCAGTAGCGCAAAAAAAAAAGTTGCACAACTTTACTTGTTTCAAATTATTTGCAATCAGCAAACCGACTTAAAAGCAAATAAACGCGAGTGGGGTTACAGCAAACGGTAACGTCTGAATGTACAATTTTTATTTAACAAAAAAAAATTAAGTAATTCAGTAGTTTAATTACAAAATAGTCTGCGAAAAAAAAAATACTTTTTAAATTTGCAAAAAAAAGTGGAGCACAGTGTGATTTGTACAACGTTTGCGATGATGTGTGACGCAGCGTGAAACAAATAAAACTATTTACACATTTTTTTTATTTTTCCTTATTATTTATTTATTTAATTTATGAATCAGGCGCCATTGACCGTGATTAAAGTTGTTTAACCGCCGCAAGCAATCATATTAAAAAACGAAAGACACATACAGAACTGTCGCCAAACCAACAAAACAGTGTTGTATGCACGCACGTGTGTGTACTTATGTGATTGGAAAAGTTAATAATAACAAGACTGGAATGAAAATTAAAAAAGAAAACGCGTAAACAACAAGCAAAGCAATAAAAATAAAATGACAAATTAAAGGAATAAAAAAAAAATAATTACAAACAAGAGAAATAATAAAACAATCTTTGCGCGGCATATTAAAAAAATTCAATTAAAAAAGTAAAGAAATATTAAGACACCGCCGCCCCACATAGTGGTATTTTACCATTTTTTTAATCGAAGGTAAACTATTTTATATGATTTGATTTAATTTAATTAAAAAAAAATTTTATTACTAAATTTACAGCTGACAATTGTTGACTTTTAATAAGAAATTTAAATGAAAATAGTTTTAAGTGCGGAAAAAGACGCTTAATTTATTTATTTCTAATGAATAATTGAAGTCGCGTTGTTCGCATAAATTACAAAATTTTTATTTTTTTTTTTCATTCACACATTATTATCAATTATAATACTGCATTGTCAATTATTATTATTAATAATAATAATAATAATAATAAAATCAACAACAGCCAAGGCTGAGTGAATATATTAGAATGGCAACAACGAAATAGCATAACTAGCAGTAGCATAATAAATAAGTAGCATTTAAAATAAGCCAAAAGCATAAGTTTCTCCAGTGCACATCGTTTTATTATTATTATTATTTTATTTAATTAAATAATTTTTTTTTTGTGTAATCAAAACTGATGGTGGCTATCGATGATATTGTCGTCGGCATCGGAAATCGTTTTATTATTTTTATTAAAATAAATAATAATTATTATTTTTTTCTTTCCTTTATTCTAAGAAAAAATTATTTTACTTCTTTTAAAAACGTGACATTTTCTGTATGAATAAATTTATTAACAAATTTGTATTTATTTTTTATTTAAACAAAAATGAAATAAATTTTCTTGTTAAATAACAATAAGGAAAGATGCGTCAATCTATTTTGTATTTTTTATTATTATTATTATGAATGCAAAATTATTACAACAGAAGAAATAATCATTTAGAAAAATAATAATAAATTTGCCACAATAATAATAATAATATTAATAATAATTCCTAATTTATTTGATCGATATTAGTTCCTTATTATTCTGTTATTTTCCTTAATAAAAAAACCTCGACATATTATTTAAATGCAAATAAAATTATTTTCTATATTTCTAGCGAATAAACCGTTAAAATAAAATTATTTAACAAGATTACAGACATTTTGTAAATTAAAAAAAGGTTAATTAAATTAACTGAAAAACTAACGTAAACAGGTTAAATAGTATTTTGTAAAATACATAACAAACGCATAAAACGCACCAAATAATAATTTCGATTTTACAAAAGCATTTTTCAACGTTTAATTTCGAAAAACAAATTTTTTTTTTTTAACTCTGTGTTGCACAAACAACAAAATACACAAAAATTAAATACATTTATTGAGTAATCATTAAAATTATAATAAAAATAATAATAATAATAATAATTAATGTAACAAAAATACAAAATAAAAACTATACATGCGCCAAGGTCGCTACTACCAAAATATTATTTAATTTTTTCAACAATTTTTAATGATGAAAAAAACTATTTAATAAAAAAAAATTTGTGTGTGTGTAATTTTCTCGCCTTTTGGTAATAATAATAATTATAGTTATAATAATTTTAATTAACCAACAATACTGCTATTAAAAGTAAATAGCAGCAGCAAGAACAACAGCAGCAGCAATCAAACGAATTAACGCACAAAACCAACAAGAAACACACATTTCTTACAAGAAAACAAAAAAAAAAATTTTAATTTTTTTCTCTTCCTAATAAACAAAACAATCAAACGGTGGAAGCAAAAAAAAAAAAAAATTACCCAAATTAAAAACGCTGATTAAATGCTGATACAATCATCATGATCCATTCAACAATGTTAAAAATCACACAGCGAAGACGACGAAGCAACAGCAGCAAAAAAAAAAAAACCAACGAAAATTACAGAATTAATTAAAAGAATTATTAAAAATTACGTAAAACGTTATTAAACAATACAATGTCCAGTGAATTTCATTGTTTCTTATTAATTCACTTGCTGCTTAATTATCTACGCACAATCGCGATATGACAGAGAGATCACAAAATTCACACAAAAATTTTTTTTAAACATTAATTCTCTTTTATCAATTTTACACCATGTTAATGGCCAATAGGTTGTATGGCAAACAAGTTTCTCATTCTTTTCGCGTGTTTTAATCGCTATAACACCATACTTAAGCCACAACCAGCACCACAATATAGATTGTGTAAATGTGGTAACACATAATCGTGTATAGAAAAACAATAATCAAACTATCAAAAGGCCCCATCGTCGTCGTTATTATATATATATATATCTCGATTGCATTAAAGTACATCGAAGTAACATTAACCAATAAAATAAACAAGAAAAAAATGTTATTAAAAATAAAAATAATATAACGAGAAGGTGGATTAATGTAGAATGAAAGAAAGAAAAAAAAATTAAATATTGTCGTGTGGTCGTCATGTAATTAGTTTATGGCACGCGATCATTCTGCTTTTCTTTTTTTTGTTGGATAATTTAACTTTATTTCTTTTAACAACCTTTCTCCAGGCCAGGTTAGTGTTTTTTTTTAATACTTTAACTGCTGTTGCTTGTGTTGTTATTGGTGATTCTGTTGGTGATTTATACACGAAATAATTTTTCGTTGTTTTGGATAACAAACACCGAAATAAATGACAATTTTTTTTTTGTCTAAATTAACGAAGTGATTTTGATTCAATTTTCCCTTGTTGTAGAGTTTTTTTTTTTCTTTTAAATAATTATAATTATATTTTTCGATATTTATTTAAGCAAATAATTGGTGTTATTTTTGTGTATTGTGTGGGCGACGACACCAGCAAAATAATAATAATAATAAGTTGATTGTAATAAAAACAAATAAAGGTGAATTAACACGATTTATTCTAACGCAACAACTAAAATTTCCATTAAATCGTCATTTCAATATTACTAAGTCATTTCGTTTGGTTTGTATTATTTTTTTTTAACACATTTATTAACAATAAATACTAAGATGTATCCTCCAGCAATATTTTTGTTATTAAATTGCCGATAATTATAGACTGTTTGAGTTAAAATCGCTGTTTTTTCGTTATTCTTTAGTATTTCCTCTGCCACCATTAAGAAAAACTAAAAAAACAAATATTTGTGTTTGCCTTTTATGTTATATTTGTTGTGTTATTTAGTTTTATTATTATAGTTTTCTATCTAATTGAGGTGAAAGGTGACCCCAGCCACAGTATATATACCAAAAATAATATTAATAACATAACAGAAATAAAACTAACGACTTTTCTTGCTTTTTTGTGTACTTTTTTATGTTATTTATAAATTTTTAATTTTCTTTTAATAATAATACTAATAATTGGGTAGCTGCTGCTTGTTGCTGACTCTTATATATTTTTATTTATTTATTTAATTATAATTATTTCTTAATACAAAAAAAATTTCCACATTATAATAATAATAATAAAATTTTATGCTAAACACACAAACTATTTGAAGTTGAAACGTAGCATATATAGAAAAATTAAAATGAAAATTATTTAACCAACTCTCTTGACGGCATTATGTAATTCTTATGTATTTATACATATATTTGAAAATATTTATTAATTATTATTGTTTTAATTAAGTTAATTGTTTTTTCTATTTTTTTAAATTTTATAAGAAAAATATTTAATAATTAAAGAAAATATTGACAACGAAATAAATCGCTGACGATTAACTTTTAATCAAAGTAACTAGATGAAAATAATAATTAACTAAAGCGTTAATCTCTTATTAAAAGTAATTATTTAATCTATGTACTAATTAATAGAAAAATTAATAATTATAATTATTAAATCCTGAAGCAAACAGAATAGTAGTAAAATAGTAAAACTACTGTACAGTTGATGTAAATTTCTTGCAATAAAAAAATAATTAACCAAGGAACTTAAAAATATGATTTTTTTTTTTATAAAACATACAAAAACATAAAACAGTTAACACAGCAGCATAAATTACAATTAAAAATAAAAGAAACATTATGAAATAATTAATTTTTTGTAGGTAAATTTTACGATTTTAACTTTTTTCTGTTTTTTTTTTTTTCACTACCGTAAATTCAATTTGAAATTCGTTTTCCATATACGAGTATATATTTGTTTGTATAGCAGAAAAAAAAACCATGTTACGACCTTCGATGTTTCACATAAGCATAAATAACATTATAACAATTATTTTTATTTTATTTAACTTTTTATTATTTTTTCGTAATAATTATTATAATTATTATTATTTCTTTGAATTAGTGCAATATTTGTATAACAGTGCAGCACAATTTTGCTTTAAATGTTATAAAAAAAATAATTTTCCTTTTCTTTCGTTTAATTGAGTCACGTTTTATGTTATTAAAAAATTATTATTATTATTATTACAGGAAAATAAAACGTTTTTATATATATATAAAAATATTTATTTTGTGTAACCACAATCTAATGAAAGAAATGTTGATTTACCTCTTGCTGTTGCTGTTCTTTCGTTAGAGTTTGTTTTGCAACGAAAAGAAAGAATAAAAAGCAAGCAATTCGCTGTTATTTTTTTTTGCAAAAATTACAAAAAGTACAAAAAAAACAGTAAATCGCATTGTATTGTTTATTTTTTGCAATGATATTACCACCAAACTGCAATCAGTTTTAATATGCAGACAGATAAAAATGGCTGGCAAATCCATAACCGTTACCATTAACAATCCCATTACCATTAAATTTAACAATAAAAAATATTTTGAAAATTAAATAATTCCGGATTTTTCCCTTATTAATCGATTTTGTTTCTGTTTTTTCGCTATAATAAAATTTTATTTTATTCGACAAACAAATTCAAATGGAATATTCCGATAGAAATACAGAAAAACAATTGGTATCGTCGATGGTTTTTCCGGGGAAAATAAGAAAAACACCAAAAACAAAAAAAAACGCTCATTTCCATTCAGGAAATTACACCACTATGGGTGGTTTATTTAAATATGTAAGTTTTTTTTTTGTTCCATAAATAATTAATCATTTATTATGTTAAAAGCGAATTAATTTACAAAAAAATAGCATTTAACACCGATGCCCAATTTACCGTGAAATTTTTTTATGTTTTGCCCCCTTATGTAGGTGGTTTTGTTTAATTTAAAAATATTCATTAATAAATTTATTAATTATTTTCATTATTTAATAATGTAATTAAATTTCCATTGCAATGAATATGAAATGCACAGTGCGATTAAGACACATTATTTTGCAAACGCGAATAATTCGTTCGCGGTCGTAATAATCGCTTGATTTTTATCTTTTAATTTTTTTTTTATTAAACGCTAAGCTTAAAAGCTAAACTTGTTTTTAATCATAAAACATATCCGTTGAAGGTGAATGGATGGGGTTGGGCGCGTATTTTTTAAATTATTTAAATTTCTTAAATAAAAATAAAATTAATTTTTATTAAAATAAAATATTTATACACATTATCCGGACAGATGTATGGTGTTTGGATTAAGCGTTAATAAATTATTGCAACAATATTATATTCGCAAGTAGTGGGCAAAGTATGACCATGGCAGGAATACGAGAAAATTATAAAATAAATAAAAATTGCGTGAACTATGAATATAGTAAAAAAAAAAAATGTTTTTTTTTTCTAAAGTAAATGAGGTTAATATATTTATTAAATTTATAATTTATGACATAATTAATGCAACAAATTTATAATCATCTTGTTGTTGACGATTTTATTAGCAAATATTGCGATTGTTTGCCGTTTAGTTGTTGTATTTTCACTGCTTAAAGCATACAAAAAAAAAAAATAAAAATAAGCAAAATAAACACAAATTGTGTTTATTATTGTTATTTTTTAAATAATAATAAATAATTAAAATTTATGCAAATTAGCGAAATTTCTAGAGCTAAAAAAAATGAAATACAAAAACGCTTTTCCAAACTATTCCCAATTATTAATATCGCGCACAGCTGAACATTTTTTGTTTCTTTAGGTGAAAAAAAGTATTTTTTTGTTTAAAGATTACATCACATAAACGCGGACACACCACATCTGTTCATCAATAATAAATTTATGAAAAAGAAAATCGTTAATAAATCGAAATGACAAATTTTAATGGCGCCAAACTGTTACACGCGGTATTTTTAAGCGCAGAGAAATTTTATCCGACAAGAGAGAGTTTCTTATTTCTTCAGAAATTAACATTTTTATTAATTTATTATTATTATTATTTTTTTTTTGTATCTTCAAGTAAAATTATAAATATAATTATTCATAAATAAATGAATAAAAAAAAAAAAAAACGAAAAAGAAATTACTAAATGATGTAATCAAAGTGAGATTTAACTTAAGTTTATTACAAAACACATACTGCTATTGATGCGCTTAAGATTGTCCTCATAATAACTTATTAATAAATTGTATAATTACTTAACAATTATTATTATTATTATTATAATTATTAAAAAATAATTATAATATGCAAGACGATTGTGCAATAATTATATAAAAAAAAAAAAAATATTATTCATAAATCATAATCAAACAACACGGTACGTGTGCGCACAGTTAGAAACATTTTAATAATTTATTTTTTATTTTTATTTTCATATAATTAAAAAGTGAAATTAAATACATTTAGAAAAAAATACGTTAATTAATGACATTTGTTGAATTAATTATTTAATTATTGAAAAATAAAATAATATTAATAACCAGCAGGCAATAGGTGAATAAATAAATAAAAAAAAAAAAAAAAACGAAAACAAGTGGAAATAGCTGCTAATGCAGCAGTCAAGCAATCGTCAAACATGGACTAGTTAGGCCAAGGTTTCGGAATACACGGTAATAATTTTAATTTTTTTGTTTTATTTTCGTTGTTTTAATTAATTAATTATTTTTTGTTTTTTTTTAATCTTATTACCACATCCGCAATCACCAAACTTGGTACAGTTTTTTGTTTAATTTTTCTTTGTATTTAAATAATAAAAATAAATTATTTTCTATTCATCAACTTGTAGCAATAACAGTTGCAAGCAGTTATTCAAGTTAATTATTTTTAATGTAAAATAAGCAAAAACTCAAGCTAAGTATAAACATTTATTTGTAATAAAAATTAAAGCCATGCAATAGTTAAAAAGTAAATCATTGTCTAACGTAATGTAATGTAATGTAACCAGATGATTTGTAGACATTAGACTATGTGCATGCAGACATTTATAAAGTAATTTAATATATAAACAACTAGACAATATTTAAACATTTATAAATGTTTAAAAGTATATTTTTTCAAAAGACTTTAGACGCCATAACTTGTGTCATAAATGGAATGAGTAGCGTTAAAAAAAAAAAAACGATGAAAATTCTTATAAAATAAGCAAAGATAAGACGTCGTCGGTTAACCTTAATAGAAATAAGAAAAGAATGAAAAAAAAAACAAACAAATCCACAATGTTTACTATTATTATAATTAATTATTATAATTATTTTTTTTGCAAAACAGAAAACGAAAAAAAAAAATAAAAATCATTTCAGCCAAGTTCAATGCTGCTGCTGCTGCTGATGCAAAAACGGAACAAAAGCGTCAGAGAACAAGAATTTATTATTATTATTAAAAAAGTAAGCCAATTACCATTCTAACATCCAATTTAAATGCAATAAAAGAAAAATTTATTTTTTCTTAAAGAAAATTATTAAAGAAATTACAGTTGTTTAATATAGAAGAAAATTATCTAATGCCAAACGTTCAGTCGAGTCTACTGCATGCGTTAAATTAACGCATTCACTGCTTCTTAACGCGTTATGTAACAAGTAGTTTTTTATGTAAAAAATTTTTATTCGATTAAATAACAAAAATAATCAAATCATTATAAATATTCAAAAAAAAGAATTAAAGAAAAACACGTTTTTGTACTTAATTTACTCTTCTTTAAATAAAAAGAAGAAAAAACGAATTAATATTTATTTTTTTATGAATCGTAAAATCACACTTTTGAGAGTTTGTTGTTTTTTTTTTTTATATATTTAAACAAACATTTTTCAAAGCAATTAAAACTATAATAATAATTATAATAATAAGAGAAGAAAATATTTTTATTTTTTTCATTTAAATAATAAAAAAACGCGACACAAAGCAGTTAAAAAAATAAACAAGTCGAGCAACAAAACACAAGAAATAATAATAATGAAGAAAAAATATAAAATTATTTCCGCACGTAATCGCTTCGTTCAAAGTAATTACTTTGCTTAACATTTACAATTTTACTTCACTGACTATGGACCTAGACGAAATAATTATTTCTTTATTGTTGTAAATGTCTCTGTTCACAGCTCTCTACATAATGCGCGATGTAAAAAAAAAAACTCTGACCACAAGTCAAGGGCGATTAAATGATGAAAAATAATAATAAAAAAAAAATAACTATTTCTCTTGCTTGTAAAGAACTTTTTCTTAACAACAAAAAAATAAAATAAATAAATACTTGGTGAGTTTAAGAGAATCATTTTTCGGTTTTTAGTTTTAATTTTCTTGGATAAATGAAAAAAAATAAATAATTGACTGACTTGAATAACTGCTGTGGCGACAGGAAAATTAAAAACTTCTTTAACTTAACTTTACTTGACTTAACTACTACGTTTAATTATTTATTTATAAAATTTTATTTTTCTTTTCTTCGTCTTGCAACAATAACTGACATGACAAGTCCATTTAAAGAGTTTTTTTTCATTCTCTTCGTTATCATTTAATTAAAAAGTTGCCAACAGCAGCGGTTTTTTATAGCGAACGAAAAAAAAAAAAATACTACAGTTTTTGCACTTTGATTGTATTTAGCTTAATTAGCATTGTGACAATTAATTATTTATTTATTAAATAAATAAAAAAAATGTTTATCAAAATAATAATAAAAAAAAAAACCCGTCAGCTGTTTAATTATTTATTAAATAAAAATTAAAAAATGTTTAGTCTTCCCGATATTAAAAAAATATTAATGAGCAAAAAAATAACCATTTTTAAACACAATTTTAATTAATTAATTAGTTATTTATTTATATATTTTTATTGCTTTAAAAAGAAAAATAGAATTAATTTGCAAAAATAGATTTAGTGCCATTTGTAAGGTTTTTCTTTTTTTTTTTTTGTTTATATATTTACAAGAGCTGTGCAAATTGTTTTATCCTTATAAATAATTAGGTTATATAACCGGAATTTTAGTTTAAATTTATTAATAATAATAATAATAACACAGCAATACATTGAACAATACAAGTAAAAAAAGAAAACATAAAATTAGGTCAATCTTATCGCCTACATACTACTAAAGTAAAGAGCATTTAAATTTGACACTTTCGCTAATTATAATCGTAAAAATTATTATTATTATTATTATTAAAAATACGCACGCGTAAAATAATTAAAGAAAATCATTCTAAATCTTATTAAATAAATAAAAGTAGGCAAATAATAATAACAAGAGAGATATAATAATAATAATAAAATAATAAAAATTTATATTACAAGAAAAATTAGAAAAATAAAATCATCGTAATCCTTGACACAGATCGTCAATAGTCCGTAGACAAATTTGTTGATCCAAATTTGGTTTGTAATTTCATTTAAAATATAAATAAATATTACAAATAAATAATTAAAATTTATAATTAAGAAGGTAAAATACTTAATTACATAAGTTTTTAATTTTTTTAAATAAATTCAAAGTCATAAAAAAAAAACAAAAAATTATTATTTTTTTCTCAACATTTGTTGCGCTTTGGTGCGTCTCAGTCGCAACAATAAATAAAAACAAATAAAAAAGCTTTAGTTATTTTCTTAATAAAAAAATTAAAATAAAATAAAATAAAGAAGCCAGACTGTGCGGAATATAATAAAAAAAAAAATCTGCAAAAAATAAAAATATTAATTTATTTTAATATAATGTTGATGGCAGCCGAAAATTTCGTTCATTTTTTCGATTTTGAACTCAACAGACAACGGATTAAAAAATAAATTGTAGACGGAAAAGAAGCAGAGGCAACACAGTAAAACAATAATAATAATAACAGTTTTCTTCGTCAATTTTTTTTATCTTCTTTATCATCATTTAACATTAATAATAAAGACAAAAAAAAGTAAAACAATTTTTATATTATTAATCGCGAGACAACACAAAACAACAAATAATTTATCCAAAAGAAACAACACTCCCCAACCCTTATTTTATGTTTATTGCCTTTCCTTTTACAAACAACAATGAAATATATTTCTTCTTATAATGATGATGTAAATGTCCTTTCTTTGCCATTCAGTTTAACTTATTTATTTTATTTCTATTCCCACCGAAAAAATCTTACCATCAGTTTGTCTGCCATCCACTTATCATCGCTTTCGTCGCTTTTTTTATCGCGTTTAAACCACTTTTTTCCTTCTTTTACTCAACTTGAAACTTATTGCATTTAATATCAGAAAAATAGATCATCGTAAACAACAGAGAATAAAATATAAAAACAACTCAACGTCATCATATTTTTTATTATTAAAATAAAAAAATAAAAAATCTTACAACGAAACAACCCAACCAACCACCCACAATAATTTTTGTGTTTTTTTTTTTAAACATAGAAAAAATTCTTTTTGGTAAAATAAACTAGTCGCAAGTGTAGCAGCGAAGCAACTGTAAAGAATGTGACACTGTTAAGACACATCTGTGGCGTTTGAATAGCATAGCATATATTCCAAAAATGACACACAAGGGATGATGATGATGATGATGTTGATTATGTATGGCTGTGCTAGCTGCTGGCTGGGTGAATACAATCTTTTCATTTTTTATTATTTTTTCTGTAAACACTTTATCCTATCTGTGTTATAAACATTTCATTCTTTCACTTTTCTTTAAAAAAATGAAGAAAAAGACGACAAAAATTCCCTTTAATAAATATGACAGCCGTTATGAGAATTTGTCAAACCAACAGAAAATAAAAAAAAAAAAAAATTAGGTCGCCTCGCAATGTTTAAAAACAGAAGAAAAAAATATATACACATATTTTTTCGCACATCCGTTATAGCTATCATGAAACCCCAAAACTGTAAAGAACCAACAACCAAAAAAATAAAAATAAAACCAACTTAAATGCAAATTAAACGTGAAACGTTTCTTCTAGTAAATTTAATGATGGTGGCAAGATCTCCGATTACTTAAAAAGAAAAAAATACATAAATTTATTTTGCCCAACCATAATGAACGCATAATGTTACCAAAAGAAAAAAAATACAAACAACAACCTTCTTGATGGCTGGATTACGATACGAAACGACAAACGTCGAAGGGCATTACAGTGGATTTTTTTTTCTTTATATTTTACCAGTACGGGTACGTATTGTGACTCTTCTGTCCTGTCCAGTCCTGTACACTTATCTTATCCTATTCAGTTAGTCAACGCAACTTTAGTTAAATGAGAATAAAGTCAAAGCTGTCATTGTATTAAAAACATCATCATCATCATGATAATCAACAGCGTTACAACCCGAAACAAGAAACTTACTTTAACTTGATTTGACTTAACTTGACGTTATAATATTTATTTTTATTTTTTTTCATTTTCATTCGCTTTTAACCATTTAAATTAATCACTCATCCGTAATAAATAAATTTTTATTTATTTTTTTTATGTCTTCTACAATTGAACAACGATTACAACGCAACTTTAATAAAAAAATAAAAAATAATTCTTTGCTTATTTCTATGGTTTTTTCTCCTCATTTGACTTTAATACAATTGTTTTTATTTAATTTAAATTTTCTTCTTATAAATATAAATACTGTATTTGCCTGTTGGCGTGATTATTGTTTCATCTAGGCAAAGTAATAAACTCTTCGCTGTTAACAAAAAAAAAAAAAAAAATAAAATAAAAAAACTACAAGAAGAATTAAATATGAAAAAGAGAAAAATTGTCTTAATGTTAAAAAAGATAATCGTTTTGTTTTCTTTTCATTTATTTTTCGCTTAAGAATCGAATATAATTACATCAATTGTAATACCAAGAAATATACTAATCAATCTATAATAGCTGTAATTTTTGCTTTTAAATTCTAATCGTCTTAATGCTTTTTTCTTTTCTTTTTTTATAAGAAAATAATAAATAAAAATAAAAATTTCTATACATTTTCTGTAAATTTTTTTATTTTATTTCTTTCCACCATCTATCCTCCTCACAACTTTGTATTTTTACTTAGTTTTTTCTTTTTTTCTCTGTTTTGGTGTATCTTATTTGCCTTCAAACAACACGAAAACAATAACAACACAAGTGAATGCCTGCTAAAAAGAAGAATAAAAAAAAAAACTTTAAACTTTGTGTAATCCGTACAATCGCAGACTGAAAAACGAACAACAGAAATTATATTTTTACTTTTTTTTTTTTTGTTCTTTTCATTTACTAAACAAGACGAAAAATCATGCAACAGCAGAGAAAATGTCTTTAAACAAAAAACAAAACAAAAATCACCTCCTTTCGATTGTTAAAAGTAAGTAATAATCGCAGCGAAAAAAAATTAAAAAACTTGTCCAAAATGGAATAACAAAACATAAAAATCGCTTAAAGCCATTAAGCAAATTTTTAATGCAATAAATTTTCATAAAGTAACAAAACAGGTAAACGACGTTCACGTTAACGTTTACGTTTCTAGAAACGTTTTTTATTCTTTTCCTTTACACCGAATTTATTCACTCAGTAAAACAGACAATATACAAACGAAAAAAAAGTAAAATAAAAATAAAATCACGTACCAACTTTGACCATAATCTTTAATCGTAGATTAAACAAAGTGACATCGACCGCAAACAAATACTGTAACCAAGTAAAAACAAAAAAAACATGCACACACCGGTGTAATTAGAGAGAAAATAATCTGTGAAGGTTGACAATTTTGCACGAAATCATTAAAGAATTGTTTATTTTCATCATTTCACATATAAAAAACTATACATAACATAGCAAAAATAAAATTAAATTAAATTAAATTAAATTACTTTACCATTACATAGCTCATTGCTGTTTATTGTTTGCTATTAAACCAGCTAATTCGCTATAATAATAAATAAGTATAAATAACAAAAAAAAAAAAAGACACCAAGTGGCGGCAAATTATATTCAACTTAAAAAAAAATTGCAAGGAAATTTCAGCAACATCAACAACAGCAATAACAAAACATAACAAATAAAATGTGGAAAAGATAAAATAGAATAATAATTTTATTGAACTCGGATGAACTTGAATGCGAGCACGATGATACAAAATAAAGTTACAAATAAAATTATTATTATTATTATTAAATAAATAAACAAATGTAAAAAGAAACCACGGAGCAATAGCCCAACAACATTAGAGTCATATTGCCAGCAGAATATCCGTTCGAGTCCAAGACACATCGTGTCGTACATTTTTTTTTAATAATAATTTTTCTTCTTAGCTCAGCCTATTTTTCTGTTACTGCTGTCCCGTCTTCTTTATCAAGTAAATATATATATATATATTATTTTTTACTTTAATTTACAGACTCATCGAGTCTTGTTGTTTTCAGCCAACAACTCTTCGTCGTATTGTTTTTGTTCTTACTGTTAAGTAAAAAAAAAAACGCAGAAAACAACACGAAAAAAACAAACTTTTTTAATAACAGAAAATTGAGTAAAAAAATAACAGAAAAAAAAACGTGAAATAAGGTGTAAGCAGTGCTGATTGAAGATGTGTGTAGGGCGGAGTAGGTTGTTTTAAAGCAAAAATATAAATTTTATTAAACAAAAAAAAAAAAATCAACAATATATCGACATAGGCCAATACACTCGTTGTTAAAAGAAGCTTATGGTAAGTTGTGGCTGACTGACTGACTAGGCTAGGTAACACAACAAAGTTAACTGCCCTCTCCACAGAGATACAACAAGAAGAAATCGACTGTGCTTTTGTCATATGTAATTTTACAGCAAAGGTAATAACGTAAATCTAAACTGTTATGGCTTTTAACAGTAGAACAGAACAGAACAGAAGAGCACAGTACAGTACAGTATAAAACAGGATACACATCAACCAAAGCCACCTCCAACCATTATATTTCTACCTAATTACCTTGCGTGCACAGCTGTAAAATTAATATCAATCGTTTTCTGTTTTATATTTCCACTTTATGTTCATATATTCTGGTTCAGTCTGGGATGGTCTCTTGTTGTTAAAACAAAACGAAAACGAACAAATTTACATTGCATGTATTTGGCAGTGGCATTGGCCATAACATCAACCAAAAAAAATAAATAAAAACGAAGCGAAGGAAAAGGCAACAGAACTTATCAAAAAAAAGCAAAAAAAAACCTTTTGGGATGAGATTAATGATTTCTTTTTTTGGGTAAAAAACTAGTAACAGAAATTAGGGAATACAACTGTAACTAACAAGCGCACGATATACTCGAATAGAAATTTATTTTCTTTTTTTTTTACACAAATATTTGTAAAAGGGCAGGAAAATAAGGATTAAAATTAAATGTTAAAACGTGATAGATGAGATTTAAGGGTACGAAAAATCTAAGTGCCATCCACACACATCTATATAAATAACCAACAAAAAAAAAATGTATATATATATATGTTTGTTGAACAAACATTTAGGGAAAATAGAGATAAATTTGGCAACAAAATAGCAATTGCTTAGAGAGATCACATTTCAATGCATAGAAATGTATAGCCACTGTATGTGTACACATATGTTTTAATTATAACAAAATACCAATTTTGTGTACGTTTAGAGACAGAGATATTGCAGAGATTTTATTATTATATTTTTTGCTGTTTAAATAAATGAATAAATTACCAAAACCAAACCAAAGCACAGAAAAAAAAATATAGAGTAAAAATTTCATACAAAAAATTCTAAATCAGTCGTTAAAAGTAAACGTAAAAGAAGATTAAAATTGGTAATTTGATTAATTAAAATCAAAACTAAAAACGCAATTGATTCAGGATTAAAGGTTTATATTTTACCATTTAAATCCGGTAAAATAAAGTTTTATTAAAATTATTATATCGAAGTTAAATAAGTTTAAAAAACTATCAATGATTTTACTGTTGCTGAACAAGTTACACAGTGTTTTTCATTCGATAATAACTTTTGTCACATATGGTATTTAGTAGTTTATTTTGCCATTAATAAAACAACAAAAAAAAAAAACGAAAAAATAAATATAAAAAAACAGCAAACCAGTCATCACAGTCTTAAATCAAATTAAAATTTATTACAGAGGACAACAGAGAGAAAAATGTTTTATTTAATATAGAAAAATTATGTAAATATGGTGTGTTGTCTAGTCTAGCGAGAAGTTATTATTATTATTTTATTTTTTGTTATTTTCTATATAAAATAAATAAATTAAGTCTCGTCATATTGATTTGATGAAATATATATATATAAATTGGGGACGACCAACAGCGTTACGAGAAATAATTTGTTTATATAAAAACCCTCTTTGTAGATAATTTAAAAAACCTAAATGTATCTTTGTTTATTAATTATAAATATTGTTTAGAATATACAATGATGTTACTGCATACATATATAAATATGTGTTTATTGATTTGTTCCACTAAAACAACTAAACCAACCAAGAAATAATAAGAAAACTAAGTAATTATAACCCTCAAGTTAAATAAACACATTTTAAGAGATGATAACTAATTAATATAAATCTATAATCATTATATATCTTAATTTTGAATAGAAATATTAATATTGGCGTCACCATTAAACTAAAAGATGATATGTTTCAAAACATAAATATTATATAAACATAATAATACTCATTAATTGTGCATAAGAACATTCGATTGCAATGAAAATGATTGCCCTCAAGACACAAACAAATAGAAACAAAATATTATATATTTTTCTTCTTAATACATCAAAAAAAAAACGCATACACATGTTTTATTCATTTTTCACATAATTATTTCATTGCATGCATCCATCAAGTTTACAATAAAAAAATAAAAACATATGTTTCGTTTAAGAAAATAATAATAATAAGAAAATAAAATATAAAAAGAAAACCTACATATGTGCGCACATAATGTAAGAAGGTTACGTACGCTAACGTTAAACGTTAAACATTAGCATTAACGTTATACAAAAATGAAAAGAAAATCATATGGCTGGATGATGGGTAACATAAAACGAATAATAATAATAATAATCATAATAACAACAATCTTTTTATCCACCACTTCTACTTCTTCTTCTTCTTCTTATAATATATTTTCATTTTTCCTTTTATTTATTATAATTATTGTTGTTTCATTTCTCATCTTAGTTTCATTAAAGTATTCCAACTTATATATAATAACAGAATAATTATAAAGAAACGAAAATAAATAATGTAATAAAATAATGTGAATGAGAATGATAAAATGTATTAAGAAAATTAAGCATATAAGAGCAAAATAAGAATCCCATTAAAAAACATTAAAAGAGATGAAAGAAAAGAAAACATAAACGCTCCCATATATACATAATAATCTACCATAAATGTTTTTCAATTGAATATAAACATGTTGATGTTGTTGAATAATATAAAATACAAGTTAAACTCGTACATCATATGTTGTGCAGTTTTATGTGCAAAAAAATAAGTAAATAAATAAAAACAGCTGAGCATAAGTAAAGTTTTATCAACGAAAAAAAAATAACAACATCAGCAGCATCAATAAGATCAGTGCAATGTTAAAACAATACCGATTTATATATAAATAAAGAATTTTTTTTATATGTAATCAAATTCAATTTCATTAGAAATAAACAACTATTTTTTCTTTTTTTTGCAATGTAATATCTTTGTGAAGTACTTTGCTGATCTTTCGCGATATATAAATAGAAATAAAAAGCTTTTTGTTATTATTTTTTCAATGGAAATTATCCTTACGATAGAAAAATACATAGAACAGTTTATTCTAGTGAATTTTTCTAATGTATTTTATTCCTTTTTAATGTTTAGGATGACTTTTGTGTCATAATAATAAAAATAATAATAATAATAATTCTAATAACAGCACAGACGACGAAGACGACAACATCAATGATGATGAAATACATCGGCGACAAAATACAGGGTTAGATAGATATCTAGTCTATTTACTTTTTAAAATTCTTTTATTTATTTATTTATCATTATTATTATTATTCCTTTTAACATTTTGCTATTTGATTAAATTGCAGCAGCAATAGTAACGCAACAGTGCTCAAAGTGTATCACAAAATAAAAATAAATAAATCCCTGTGTTTATCTTTCGTGTCTGTTAGTTTATTTAACATACAAAAATAAAATTTCTATAAAATTCTTTCAAACAACAAACAATTTTATATTTTTTTTACCTTTTTTTCTGTATCAACACAACAGAGCGTTACAATATTACAAAAAAAAAAAAAAAATGTAAACACCAACATCTAACCCTTCATCGCAACAGAATAAATAAATAAAATACCGTGCACATCCCGTATACCTAACACTCAATGTTTCTACATCTACTTTGTCTCGTATCCATAGTGATACGTTGATTGGAATTTCAGATATGCAAAAACTTTATGGAATATATTTGTTTGCAAAAAAAAATTATCGTAATCACATTAAAACATAAATAAATATATATATATATATATATGTTTGTCCAATGTTACAAAATAGTCACCCTTATAGTCACAATCAACAACATAGATTATTAATAACGAATAATTAAATTAAAAAAATAATAATACTATGTTTGCATAAAGGATATTGCAATATTTTTTTTTTTTTTAAATAAAGTCAACTAAACAAAGCTGCATAATTTAAAATTGAGTTTAATTAATCCTTAATGAAACTTTTCTGCTAAAAAACAGTTAATCAGAGAAGAAATAAAACCTAACTGCACTGTACAACGTAGTAAAAAAAATGTATAAATAAATTAATTAATTATAATTATCATAATAATAATAATAATAATCTACGTAAATTATATAATTGACAAATAATAGTAATAATTATCGTTTGTTGCTTTTACACTATTTAAGCTATGCGCGATTATACAATTTTACTATACGGTTTTTGTTTATTAATTGTTTACTCATTTCTCGTGTTGTTTTTCCTTTATAAAAACGATAACAAAAAAAAAAAAAAACTCTACTTAGCATCACTTATATAAAAATAAAAATAATAATAATTATTATTATTATTATTATAATAAACATTAAATAACTCGT
Source organism: Ptychoptera contaminata (assembly GCA_963942525.1). Classification (NCBI taxonomy): domain Eukaryota; kingdom Metazoa; phylum Arthropoda; class Insecta; order Diptera; family Ptychopteridae; genus Ptychoptera; species Ptychoptera contaminata. The sequence continues at coordinate 33,979,073 of OZ012638.1, read as the reverse complement.
TATCATAATTCCTTTCGTTGACTTCAAAACAAAACTAAAAACAACAGAGAAAAGCAAACAAGTATTTCCATAACATTATATATTAAGTCGCATTTTATTTTATTTTCTTTATATACATATATATCATGCAATAAACAAACATTTATTAAACAAAATCATATCATAAACAAATTTTCCAGAAATATGTTTTTAAGTGCGTTAAATAAATCCACCACCGATTTTATTTACTTAATGCAACAATGTCAACAGTATTCTTATCTATATAAACATAAGTCAAATTTGCACTGACTTTATATTCTTAACATAATAATAAATATTTATTCAACCGCAGTTTATCGTAATTAATTCAATATTTTTTCTATTTGGAAAATATCTAGAAGAATAAAACTTCAGGTTAACAATTTTCTTTTGTTAATTTTTACCTGTAGATTATTTACTTATCAAAAAATTGAACAGTCTGAGTTCAAACAACAAGGTAAACAGTTAATCCATTTTTCATACTAATTAATCCGATTCACCAAAAAAAAATTTAAGTAAAAACAGCGAACACAGACAAAAATAAAATTTAAGCAACAAAAAAAGAGAAGAAACAAAAAAAAAACGCGTAAAAATCATTAAAACACGCACATGTCTGTGATTGTTAATTTTTGCTTTATTTGTCTGTTTTTTTTTTTTTCTTCTTTCAATCTATCTACCTGTCTAGTGTTACACGATTTATTATTTTTATTATAAAAAGCACACAAAAAAAAAAAACTATTCTAAACTTGAAAATTAAACCAAATGTGCGTGTAGAAATTATTTTTGTTAATTATTTAACCACCGTAGAATTAATGTTAAAAAAAAAAATCTTCTATAAAATCAAATAATTTTTTTTTTTACTTTATTTTTTGGTTATTTAAATAATAGAATAAAAAAATTAATATTTTTCTATAGCAACCGGGGTATAAAGACCTATAAAGACTGTGAAGTACAACAGCAGTAACCACATCATCATCATCATCAGTAGTTATTATTTCTTCTAAAAACCCAATCAGTTTATTATATAATTTTTCTTCTTTTAAAACTGAATTATAATGAAAGCAAAAAAAAAATACTCATCATCAAGCAGACACAATATAAGCAAACCAACAAGAGCAATGTTAAGAAGAAATCATATTTTTAAAATTAAATGAAGAAGAATTAAATGTAAAGTAAAAGGTAAAAAATGTACAAAAAAAAACAAGCTCTACGGTAGATTAAATATAACAATAAGACTTCTTTTTTCTTTTCTTAAAGTAAAATAAATAATAAAACCGCGTCTAACGCAACTAAAATGGTACATAAATCCAACACAATCACCATGCGAAGATAATTTTATTAACAGGAAAAATAAAAAATTGTACAATAGAGACAAAGTTAGTCATAATAATAATAATAATAATAATAATAATAATGATTTACCAAAAGAAAATAAATTAAATTTTAATTAAAAAAATAATTAAATTTATCAACGAAAATTTTCGTAAAAGGTCTATCTATCTTTGCGTCAACAGTTAACGTAACGAAACGCGTCAACAACGCATATCTAACTTTTCGCATTGAATAATAATAATTTTCTTTTCAGCCTGATTACAAGAATTTTTCTATCTTTAATTATTCTTTAAGCAGGTAATTTTTTAATTTTAATTTTTTCTATTCATTTCATTTCAGCAGATTAAGACAATGGGTCTTACGTTACAATCTAAATCCCCTCATAATCAGTTCAATATGGTAATTAAAAAACCAAAAAAAAATTCCTTTCGCTTTGTTAAATAAAATTAAAAACAATTAAAAAACGAAAAAAAAAATATATAAAACCGTCGAAAAATTAAGGTAAAAATAATTATCTTGACCTTAAGATTACCAAGAAGAAACCAAGCCAAAAAAAAAATTCTTTCAGTTATTTTAATTGTCGTTTTTTTTGTTCTTTTTTTTTTATTCAACATAATTCCGCTTATCTGTACGGGACGGGTGTTTGTTACCTATTTTTTTAACCATTAAAAAAAAATTAAATTAATGTTAACAAAAAAAACTCTCTACAAGAATTAACAATAAAAAAAAAGGTAAATAAGTAAGCAAGTAGAGAAAAAAAAACCTCAATCAGCGGTTAATGGACTGATTTTTAAGGTAAAAAATAAAAATGTTTAAACCCAACAAAGTGCATTGAAAAGGTAATTTTATTGACATGAATACGTCAACAAAGTAAATTTTTCTTTTGATTACTTTTACTTATATTTTGCATAAAAAAGAAAAAAAAAATTATTTTGCACTGTGACTGGCTACTATACTTATGCTATTTTTTTGCCTTTTAATCTATTATAAAATTCTTGGCATTACTACGTTGCGTTGTTGAAATTTCCACGAAAGAAAAATGTCAAAAAAAATTCTTATGAACTGCTAAGCACAACTGTAGCAATAAAAGCAACAGCAGCGAAAAAATAAAAAGCATTAATTAACCTAAAACACGAGCAAAAATAAATAAATAAAACAAATTACAAAGTGATGAAAGCAATTTTGTCTCATTTACACGTTGAAAATTAATAATTTTATTAATAAACAAAATGAATTTATGACAAATTTTCCCTCATCTATTAAAAATCTTTTCTCATAAAGAAAACTTTATATAAAAAACTCTCTCTAAACATCTATTTGTATTTATCTTTGTCACAATAATTTCTGCTGAAAAAATCTGTTTTCTTACTGACGTCAATTCTGATGGATTTTTCTTTATAATTTTTCATTTTCTCTTTTTTTTTATGTTCTTAATACCATTAAGCAGTGTAATAACTCATCTGCACAAATAAATTTGAAGATGATAACGCAATAAACAAACAAACAAATCAAAAAAAAGTGTAATTTAATTAAACGATCAGAGTGTTTAATGCTAATGATGATGATTTTGTCTTTAACCCATCTAAAGGTAGAAATAAAAACCGAAATTCTTATCACATTGCTCAGTGACTTAACAGTTTTTTCTTAATTCTAAAAAAAAAAAAACAAATATTAATTAAAAACATAAATAATTAGTAATAAAAAACTAATTAAAAATTAAAATTTTCTTCTTAAAATACAAAAAAAAAAGAATCAGTAAAGTAAATATCGCAGCTAGAGACGGTTGGCTATGGTTAGTTGTAAAAACTAACAGCAATGAATTACGTGAACATCAATCATCATCAAACATCATCATGTCGGATCAAGGAAATTAAATTACATTAATTTTTTTTATTTATTTATTTATGTTACTTTGGTTGAGAATTTATTAACGAATTTAGATTATTTTTTTATGTAAAATATAAATAAAAACGTCATGTTTGCCCACAATAAATAGAAATACAAAACAAAAAAATTACATAATCATAGGGAAATGTAATCAATAAAAAACTTATTTTCTGTGGCTTTATTAACTTACATAAATAATCAATAATCATTTCTCTCTGTCTTAAAATAATTAAACAAATCAATTAACAAGTGCATTTATAAATTTTCTTAATTTGTTTTGACATTAATTTGTTTATTTTGATGCTTTTAAGAATAGAAAAGTAATTTTATTTTTTAATAAATAAATTAAATAATCATTAAGAAAATAAAAAAAAAAATTAATTAAAAATTGGGTGAGAATGTTAAATAAAAAATTTTGTTCAGTCAAAGATCAATGATATTATGAATTGATAATGAAACGCAAACATAACGTTAATATTTTCTTAATCAATAAACGTGCAGCAACAAGTAAGTAGCAGTCACAGTAGCAGCAACTAATTTAAATTGAATTAAATGCATATTTCTGTATATATAATTATGATAATTTTATTCTTTTTATCAATAAAAAAAAAACACTATGAAGAGAATAATAAAAAAAAAAAAACAAATTAATAAATAATTAATAGTTTGTTGTTACTGTTGTGGTTGGAGTTGTTGTTTTTTCTATAATGAGCCGCACATGTGCACTGATAACACACAAAACAATAGAAATATTTAATTACCATTTACAATTATTATGACATGTTAATAAACTTAAATAATTAAACTTGAATAATTAATAAAATAATAAAACGAATTATTATTATTATTATTTCAAGTTCGCTATTTTTTGTATAGAAATAAAATTATAAAACAGGTAAATGACCTATGCCATTGTAGGAAATTCAATGTCAAAACTTATTATTATTATTATTATTTAATTTTAGACAAAATACATCATCTATTGGTTAGAGAAGTAAAAAAATAAATTAAATAATATATAACATGCTGCTGCTGATGTTACACACTCAGTACTATTAAAAACGAATTTTGTAACAAAATTTCAATGTGCGCGGTTGACTCTTATAATTTAGCCTGATGATGACGCGATAATCGCTATTTTGTTTTATTAATATTAATGTTATTTTTTACATTTAAACGGTAGCTTAGTTGTGTTTTAATTTACAATTTATGTTACTAGATATAGCAGGACAATTTTCAGCATAATATTCTCAATGTTTGTATTGAAAAACCGCAGTAATATCGAGCAATAACCTTTAGAAGAAAAAAAAAACCACCTAAACACACTAAAACTAGTCAATAATTTTCATTTATAATAAAATTATCTAAAACCAAAAATCGTGATCTTAACCCGATCATTAGATAAAAATCAACTGAGTTTAATTTTGTTGCTTTTATTCATTATTGACAGATTGATGTGTGGTAGAAGGCGTACTTTATATTAAAATATACATATTTTTTTTTTTTTGTTTAAGTAACAAACGCGTGCGCACAAGATCATCGATCGTTATAGTGTAAATTTCTTGATCGGCGCACGACTTACTTTTTTTTGTTCAAAAGTTACCTTCATTTAAATTTGCCAAGCAAAAGAAATTAACGAAAGCAATAAGGAATTGTTAATTTTAAATTAAACGAAATTACGATACATTATACGTTAAATAATTTAAATAAATAAAAAAAAAAAATAAATAAACTAAACAAACATCATCCCACTTTTTGTCTTTATAATTTAGTTTTTTCTTTTTTTTTTACTTTAATAATAATAATAATAATATAAAATTAAGAAAAACGTGTGTAACAACATAAAAATTGTATAATTATCTGCGGTACAATTAATGGAATAATAATAATAATATTCTTTTCTTCATCATCATCATCATCATCATCTTCTTGTTGTTGTTATTTATTTTTTTCATCTTAAGTTCAATTTTTATTTCTTTACTCTCTTAATAATCTTTAATTTGCAGCAGAATAAAAAAAAAAATAAATAATAATAAAACCGAAGAAAAATAATCATAATAATAAATAACAACAATAAATACAAGCGAAGAATAAGAAGAAAACAAATCGTGAAGATTAAGATAAATACAAAATAACAAGAAGATGAAGAAGAGACTTAACTTAAGTCGAATAAATATATATAACAAACAAAAAAATCAAATGTAAAATAAAAATAAATAATAAAAGCATTTAGCCACGATTTGTTTCTTTAATATACATAAACAGAAAGAACAAAAGTTTTATTTCTTCAATTTTACATAATAATAATAATAATAATAATAATAATATTCATTAATTTAAAACATTTATTGATCGTTGTTCAATTTATATTTAAGAATAAAATAAGATGATGAAAAAAAAAGAATGAAAACGAAGAGAAAAGATCGACTTATATATCTAATATATAAAGTAAAGTCCGATTTTTTCGTGTGTTTCTGTAACATTTTGTAGAGGTGGAAAAATTTTTGTAGAAGCGGAAAAAATTGACACTATTTAGGTAGAGGGGGAAGAAACTAAATTATATTATAATAATTCCAACTCACTCTCTATTCCCCTTTTCTATTTTGAAAATGTACTATTGAAATACCTTTTATGTAACGCCATTTTATTATAGCAGATCCTAAAATTAAAAATTTATTACGTTTTTTAACAAAAATACAATAACACATATACATACATACCTATCACTAGAAATTCTCTTTGTTTGAATGATTCATATGAATGAATATTATTTAATAATTACACTTTTAAAATTAGTTACAATTTCTATTTAATAAAACAATTTTAACAAAAAAATAATAAAAATAATTTTTTGAAACTAACAACACTATTCTTTTCACCACTAACAAAACTAAATTATTAAATAAATACTAACGTTTTAACTAAGTAACAATTTTTTAAAATGAATTGAACTGCGAAAAAAACTATATGTGTATTATTATGTTGGCCCTATTTGCATAAGGGAAAAAATTGATACTTTTTAGGTAGAGTGGGAAGAAACTAAACTAGATTATATGTAAATAATAATGACAACTCGCTCCCTCTTTTTTCTTTTTTGAAAAAGTACTATTAAAAAATTAAAATGGATTGAGTATATGAATTGTTTAGCAAAGATTTGTTTACTAGAAAAATAAAAGCGCTTAATTTAAAATACAACTGTTAAAAATTTAAAATACAACTGTTAAAAATGTTAAATATGCTTTTGAATCATATAAATCCTTAATTGTATTTTGCAAATTAAATAAATAATTTAAAAAAAGGAGGATCAATCATTCAAATTATTTGAAATATTTGTCAAATTATAAATACAAGAAAATGTTATTGTCCTGAAAATATTTATGTTATGATTTAAAAGGTTATTTAAAAATTATTACGGCAAGTTCAATTTGCTTAAACAATGAAACCGTAAAAATTAAATTATTAATTTTTTTATACCTTTTTTAATTACTCTAGATATTTAAAAGAAATCGTTATACTGGTAAATTAATTTTGATTTTAGACAACAAAACGACGGCGTTTTTTCCGATTTGAGATGTTTAACAAAATTTTATTGCGGGCTACCGATATACCTGCAGAAACTACAAAACAAAAACAAAATTTGTTTTGTTGCAAATTATTTTTAATTGTTTTTTAAACTGTAAAGAGAAATGCAGCTGAATTTTACAATAGGTAGTTTTTGTTTGGTTCAGGTACGCATGCACGTAAAAACTAGAGAAAAATAATCTTCTATTAATTGTTATAAATGCTTTGATTTTTTAAAAATAGGCTCTTTAGAAAGTGAACATATACGTAAAACAAAATATAGGCTCTCTGATAAAAACTTTATTTTCATCCCTGAAATAGAATTTTGAATTGCATTAACAATACATCAACAGGCTATGGAATTTATTACTTTATGTTTATTTTTAATGGGAAAAGGCAAATCGGAGGTTTTAAATAAATATAAAAACTAAATATTGTCGGGACTTTAAAAATTAGCATAAACGGGGTTTCTTTATATTCAAAACTTTATTTTACCGCCGTGCGAAGCCGGGCAATACCAGCTAGTATAAATATATTTCTGTTTGACAGATAAAAGATCAGTGAACTGACATTTGTTAATTTAAATTTTCTCAGTTTGTTTATTTAATTTAATTGAATTTAATTTTTATTTTATTTTTTATGTCTCATTAACATGCCAATAAATTTGTACCAAAAAAAAATATATATGGATTAAACAAACATTAAAATGATTTAAAATTCAATTCAAAAACAACAGTTCAAAGCTTGTTATTGAATTAACGTAATAAATGAAATTAAAATACGTCGGTGACACCAACAAGGCAACAACAATAATAACACTAAGTACACACATATGATCGTGATCTTCAATCAAATTAATTAATCAAAAAAAAAAAACAACAAACTTCCGGAATTAGAATTATTTTTATTTAAATTTTAAATCAATTTTAATTTAATTTAATTTATTTTAAAGAAACAAAAAATTTAAATACAGAAAACTCAAATCAAGGCTACGATCGATCACATTTGAATATTACTCAATGGATTTTTTTTTTTTATTAATTGAAGAAAAATTACAAACAGCAATAACAAAAAAAAAAAAAAAACAAAAACACATTTTATTGTTACTTAACTTAAGCGTATTTTTTTTTTTTTAATTTAACACGATTTTACAAGTATCGCTTGTTTATTGTTTGTAAATAAATAAATAAATATTTTTTTTTTTTTCATATAATTATCACGCCATGTATTCTTCTTCCTCATAAATTCACAAGTTTTTTTTTTTTATTATTTTTTGCGCGATAATAAAAAATAATGCAATAAAAATAATAAAAAAAAAAAATATTCCTTTATTATCTCGAAAGCAAAGTATATATATATACAGAAGAAGAAAACAAAGTTATTAATAAATAAATAAATACACGCGTATTACGCATTTTATTTTCGTAAAAAAAAAATAAAATAAAAACGCGTATAGAAGGTCCGCTTGACTGCCAAAAATTAACGAAAAAAAAAAAAAAAAGTTACAAATTACTATCAAAGTTAATTTCATGTTTATTTGATAGGTTGCCTAGGCGGATTTTGTGACAACAGTGTCGACGATTAACAAGAAATTAATTTTATTCCAAAGCAAAAAAAAAAACAAGACAAATTGATTATGCTTTAAAAATAATAATTTGCATATCAACATCCTTTAGCTTCTAGCCACCTACTCAAGTTACACACAGACAAAAAATAAATTTATATTAATTCGTCATCTTTTATACAATTTATTGACGTAATTTGTTATTTTATTGAAGAAAAAGAAAAGAAGAAAAAACTTATTCGCTTGAGTAACTACTGTACTTTGGATGAAATGCGTTTCTTGATTTTCTAACAGAATAATGACTAAACACTCTTTCCCGGTTACTAAGCGAGGTATTTATGTCAAATCCTGTTAATAATTTATTCGTTGTAAATTTTCTATGTCGTTCGATTATTTTATTAAGGTTGAAGAACGTAATAAATATCGCGAATAAAATTTCTTAAATTATAAAAACCCTTTTAAAGGGTCAATAAATGTTTTCTTTTTTTTTTCAACAAAAACGGCAACAACCAAGTCAATAATTAAATAATTTAACGACTGTTTGTTCCGTTGACGAGAGACCAAAAAAATATATAAAACTGACATTTTGCAACAGGTTAACCAGAAATCAAGATGAAGCGAAAAAAAAACAGCATAAATTTATTACCCATCCATTCCTTTTCCACTTTTATTTAATTATTTTTTATTTGTCTGTTAAATTCGGTTCTTTTTTTTTCTCTCTGTTTTTATTTGAAGCAACAAAACGCTACAACAACCATTAAAAAGAGGAAAAACATTAAAAACACAAAAAAAAATATTTAACAAACAAAACATAATGAGCACATAAAAAATGAAATGAAGAAAAAAAAAGCAGAAAATTATTTTTAATTTATTTACGTAGAAAAACGAGACAGAAAAAAATAAGCATTAAAAGCTTAAAAAAATGACATAATAATTAGTAAACTGTCTTTTTTTTCATATATGATCACGATATGACACGGTTACTGCTGTAAATCACAGCATTAAAAAAAAAATCCCATTTCTCCGCTAAAAAATAATAAAATAAACCAGCAAAAATTATTAAATAAATTCAGATTGAAAAGCAAACAAATAAATGACCCTGACACGAGCTAAATACCAAAAAAAAATAATCAGAATTTCAAAAATGCTTCTATTATTGTTGCTATATTATTTCGGTTGTAGCAAAATTATTTAAAACAAAAATAGCGAAAAATAATTAATCAAAAAAAAAACAATCACCTTAAAAAAAAAACCAGAAAATAAACTTTATTCTCGATTTATTTATAATAAATTTTGATTGAGTTTTTATTTTTATTAAAATTTTAAAATAAGAAAATTATTTAAAATTATATTTTTCTCTAAAAATAATAATCGATGGAATTTATGGAATTTTAGTGCAGTTTTTCTTAAAATAAATCGAAGGAAAATTACGTATTTGGATTAAGTAAATAAAATTCTTTGCATTAATAATAAACTATACAAGTTGTTTAAATTAAATAAAATAAATAATAATTCGTAAAATAAAAAACGCTAATTAATTGACTGAATCGAGTATCATCTCGTCTATCCATTGATAATCCTATGCCAAGGACGCTACCGTAATATACATTTTTCAAGTAAATAACTTAATGAATGGATTTTTGTGGCATTTATTTATTTTTTAAAATTAATTCAAGAAACAATAGCGAACAAAAATACAATTGAAAAGAATGGGCGCGTGAAAATTTACTGCAATTTTCTGTTGTTGACATTCACACACCGAAATCACATTGTTTAAATCACACACAGTTCAAAGCCAAAGCTATTGTAAAAAAAAAAAGCGAGGCGAACAATTTAAGTTTTTTTTTTTGGTAATTTATATGGAGTAAAACGACTTTTAATGTGCGTCGTTCACCATTTATACCACGATTCAATTACGCAACATTGAACATTTGGTTCGTTTATATCGCGAGAAACCATTTCATATCATGCTTTTTTTTTGTATTTTCTTTTGATGGACGACATTATGATGTTATTACTGCTGCTACTACTACTACTTCTTCTTCTGCTTTTGTTGATGTTGATGATGATGACGACGACGATGGCGGCGGTCGCGATTTAATGGGCCAGAAACAAATCACCCTATATATTTCGGTGTTTTATTTATAATTTATAACAAAAGACGAAAATATTACCACCAACTTTGTATTAAAACAGTCAAAAGGACAATGAACGCTAAGTGTAAGTTTTTCCACTGGTTAAAAAAAAATGAAAAACATTTTCTACGTGCCGAATTATAATTACATAAGAAAAATATGCAAATTAAATACTAAATATTCCACTTTTGACATCAACAGCAGTAGCTACCAAAAAACATTTTAATTTTAAACAATAATAATAATATCAACAAAGTAGTTTTGTTGTTACGCGAACTGAGTAGGGTTAAAGTGATCCTTTTTTTTTTGTTTATTTTATAATAAATTCATCGCAACCCGTTTAATTTTTCTTTTTTCTGCGTTTAACTTTTTAAAGTATTTTCTTTTTGTGTGCAATATTTAACAGAATGAATATTATTAGTCGCTGCTGGTTATGTGTGACGAGTGACGAGTGACGACGACCTTATCAAGAATTAAAAACAGGATTTAAGTCATATGTGTTCCTGCTAAGTCATGTAAGGTAATATTAATAATAATACAAAAATATATAATTAAATTGTTGCCTAAAGGGTGTTTATTATAAGGGTATTTACCATTACGGAATACTAAATAAGCTACTTTGTAACCTAAGTTGACATTTACAGCGCTTAACTAATGCTCGTTTTGTGCGAGACAAATTTCTTTATAGAAAAAAATTGCGTACGATTTTAATAAAATTATAACCGTTTTTTGAATTTTTACCGGAAAAAGGTAATTTTTTTTTTTAGCAAAACTATATATATTTAATGATTTTAAAATTTTATTGAATATTTTTTTATTTTATTTTAAAATTTTTCAAACAAACATGCGAATATTATTTTCACCACGATGTTATTTATTTTCGCTATCCAATATTTCGTATTTAAATAATTTAGTTTATTTTTATAAGAAAGGTAAATGTACAACTAAACAAAATTAAATAAAATAGGAAAAAACCCATCAAACAGATGGGCTGTTGAAAACGCCAAGAAAAAAATAAACCGCATCGACAAAAATACATTTTTCTGACAATGATCCAAATTTTTTTTTTCTTTAGTTTCGTTTTTATATGTTTTTTACGAAATTATAAAAACAAACAAAAATTTTTTTTTACATTTAAATGTTTTTAATTATTTAACACTTTAGTCATGGTTAGTGGTAAAACTGACAACAGTAAAAATAAAAATAAACAGAGATATGAAACTGACTAATATTTTTTTTTGTAAAATTAAATAAATTAAAATCAAAAACGCTAATGAGAAGTGAAATTTTCGTTAAAGAGAAATGAAAAACGAAATATAAATAAATGAATCAGATGTTTTTCCTAAATTTATCAGCGAAATCGTATGACATATTATGTTTTTGCTGTCTTTAATGAAACGCGACAAGACACCTCGACGTGCTAATAGTCATCAAATTCATTTCGTTTGTGTCTGTTTACACACATTTTTTTCTATTTATTAAGTATACACGCACGTCCTCTTAAGAAAACCACACAATGCTCTAAATTTAATTTTAATCTAATTTAATTTGTTTTTTTTTAAGACGAAAAATAAAATCACCTCATTCGTATGAAATAAAATTCAAAAATATAAAACGGATATTTCATCATTTTTACTTGAAACTAACAATCAAATAAAAATTTCTACAAATAGCGAGTATATTTCGTAATTTTTTTGTTAAATAATTAAAAAATAAAATAAATAATTAATAATCGATAAAAATAAATTTCCAGATAGCAAAAAAAAAACTCCACTTAATTAGATACAGAGAGCAAAAAAATAAAACAACAGCAGCAAAAGCAAGCAAAAAAAAAAAAAATAAAATAAAAAATTGATGTTTGGCATTGAATTAGCTTAATGGCATCACTTTTTTTACATTTATTTTTATTTTTTTTGCTTAGACAAAGTTTTTAATTCGCGAAACACATACTGTAGCATCTTTTCAGCTGTGTGGCTGATTTTTTTAGAGTAAAATTTTTTTTTACAGTCAAAAAATAAAAAAAAAAACAAATTAAACGCGTTTTGCACGAAATAATAATAAAAATAAATGAATAAATGATTTTTTTTTTTCTTGCAAATAAAATTCACAGACAAGACAACGTGGTTCTAAGTTAAAGGAATAATAAAATATGAAACACAAATGAAACAGAAAAATTGTTTCATTTAATATTTCGATATAACGAAACACGTTTCAGTGATTATTCATGCGAACTATTTATTGAAATTTTTATTCATTTCATAATAATCTAAGCTAGGAAAATAACTTTTCACAAATAAATATATTTTTTTATGATAAAATAATTTAATTAAAAGGTAAAACAACAACAAAAATAATAAATTTTATTTTGTTTTCGTTAATAAGCCGCGAGCAACACAATAAATAAAAAAAAAAAAACCAGCAAAAAAATAAATAACAAATAGAAAAACTTAAACAGGAAAGAAGATTAAATGCAAAAAAATAAAACAACACATATTTAATCGATAAAAATTGTAGAAAAAAAGGTAAAAACAGAAAGAAAGAAAAAAAAATTAGCAAACAAGTTGAAATCAGCTGATTTTTTTTTCAAATGATTTTTCGCTATTATTTTTTATTTTTTTTTTGTTATTTTCCTCTACGTTATTTTTATAATTAGAAAATCGATATAGAAAATACACACAAACAATTTTATTTCTATAAAAAAGAAATGACGTAATTTCTCGTATGTTATTGTTATTATTATTAAATAATTTATTTTTCCACGAAAAATATTTTATTTAGAAAGCGAAGAAGAAACAAAGCTTAACCCGGTAATAATAATTGTTATTAATTTAATAAAATATTTTTACAATAAACGCGTATGATGATGATTTTTTATTGAAGATTATTTTATTTAATTCACATTTAATTTCAAAGTCAATAAATAAATAAATAAATAAATTAAGTTAAGTCAATAATAGAAAATAATTACTTTAAAAAACAAGAAGAAGAAAAATAGATAAATAGGATTACTACTGATAACGCAAAGAAAAACATAAATTATAATTTTTTGTTTTCAAATGCATTAACGATTAATAACCTGAGTGATTTTTTTTTGTTTCTCCATTCTTAAGTCAGACAAAACGTGACCAAAAAAAAATCAAAAAATTAAATCACTTTTTTTAATCGCATTTCTGGCTAAATTAAGTAAATATTTAAAAAAAAAAACTTTAATCCAAATCAATAGAAAAAATCACAAACAAACACTTAACTCACAATTATATCGTTTATAATAACTTTAGAAACTTTATTTAACCTCCTTTTTGCAACATAAATAAATAAAAATAAAACTTGGAATAACCTTTAAAAACTGGCAAAAACAGGGTGTTTTCTGAATGAATTACATCGATTATTTTATTTGCAATTATTTTTTGTTTTCTTTTACCTTTCATTATCAATAAATAAATATTTAATTAATTTATTCGCTTATAAGCTTTACACGTGTGCTTATTGATTATTTTTTTAACTAAATCACCTTATTGATTTAGTTTAATTAATTTATTATTATTATTATTATTTGATTCACATTACAATTTGCACAATGATAATTTATTGATTTGGTATTTGATATGAAAATTATTATTATTATTATTTTTATTTATATTGATAAAATTAAATAAATAAGAATATTTCACTTAAAAACCATCAAAACATAAAATAAAAAAAAAAATATAAATCAAAGAGAGAAATAATATTTAAGCAAACAAAACAAAACAAAACAAATAAAAAGTATTTTTATTGTCAGGAAGAGAATAACAGAAACGACGCTTATCTAAATGGGACACAAAAAAAAAAATATATATAACAACCAAAAAAAAAATAAAATAAACATAACAAAAAATGTATATAAATAAATTAAATACAAATAAAAAATAAAAATTAAATAAATAAAACTAAAAACATACACACACGAACGAGAACTAGTACAAGAAATCAAAATAATTAAATAAATAATCTCGAATTTAACATATGATTTTCCGTTTATTCATTTACTTTGGTTGTCGAAATTGTAATTAGAAACGAAATTTTAACCAAAAAAAAAAAAGTGATTAAATAACCGAAAAGAAGTAAAAATAATTAATTTGCGAAAAACACACACATTTCACATAAATTTTGAATCATACAAGTCGTTGATGCTGAAAAGAAAATGTTTTGCAACAAAAATCAGGCAAAAAAAAAATAAATAAATATTTTTTTACCTGAGTAGCATCAGAATACGGTGTACTTGAATTTTGTGCAACCAATGTTGAACCAAAGACTACTTGGCCACCATGCTTAACAACGGTTACGGGATCTAAATCGGGATGTGACATGTTGTTGTCTTGTGTATGTTGGGGCACCATTTTTTAACTAATTCTTACACATAAATTTATTTTTCTTTTTCCTTAATTAATTAATTTATTTTTAATAAAATTATCTCACTTTTTAGCACACTTTACAATAAATTGAAAATAATTATTTTTTTGAAACAGAAATCCCAAGTTTCAAATAAAAAATTCTTTTTAATCCAAAACAATTAAATAATTTGATTTAATTCACTTTTTTCTTCTTTAATTATTCATTTAAAATCCACATTTTACAATGACGCGTAAAAATTAAATTAAAAAAAAAATAATAAAACACCTTAATTAGCTGAGGAGGTGTGCTCGATTGATTAAATTTTGAAAAAAAAAAAATTCACACAGATTAATAACCAAAAACCACAGACAAAATAATTATTAAATCCTTAATTCACTTGTACACTTAATTTAAATAAATTAATTCGCTTCGTAAAATCCACTTTTTTAATTCAAATTTAAAATTTTAAATTATCCATCAATCCGCACTAATTAATAATAATTTTTTTTTTTAATTAAATAAACCGCAAAAAATGAAATATTTTAATTTTTTGATTACAGAGACAAAAAACAAAAATATTTAATTGAACAATTTCCAATTAACGATGTTCAACGATCAACATTTAGTCTTAGACTGTGCCATGGAAATGATTAAATTTAATTTTTGTTATTAATAAAAAAAAAAATTATAATTTTTTCCGCTGGTAAGCCACTTTGCTGCTGGTGCTGTTACGGCTGTCGCAGCTTTACTGTTTTAATTTAAGTTTTTTACTTCTAATAACAGAATTTTTAACGAAATTAAATTTTTTTCAGTGAAATTAATTAATTTTATGCAATTTTCTTTTAGGTCTTGCGATTTACGTTTTGTCCAAGACAAATAATAATAAAAAATTCGCACTTTTTATTGCACCAGGAAAAATCACTATTATCGCATCGATTATTTTATTTTTCTAGCGATGAAAATTTTTAATTTTTGATTATTTTTCGCCATTTGGAGCATTGAATGTTTACACGAATTTTATTTAATGAGGTTTTTTTGCTTTTCTACAAAAAAAATTATCTCACTGAGTATTTTTTATTTTTCTGCAAAATTAAATATTTTTGCTTTTTATTCTATCGCGCGCGATTTACACAACGAGAAATAATTTATTTTTATTTTTTTTGCGATGAAATTATTCAACAAATAAGCCAAAAACAAAAATAATTGCAAAAATGATTACACTTTTAGTTTGCATAAATTTTTTAAATTATTTTTTATGTAGTCCATAGAGACGATGATTTGTATAATTTTATTTATTTTTTTATTTGCAAATTTAAGCAAATTTGCTGTCAGTTTGTCACACAGAAAAAAAAATTATTAAATATTTTTTTTTTTAATTGCGTCAACAAAATTAACCAAAACACACAACACTCAACGTATTTTGTATTTAATTAAATTTTGCTAATAATTTTCCGTTCGACATAAATATTTTATTTGTAAAAAATAACAAATAGAAAAAATTTTATTTTTTGATTAAATTATTTTTAATTAATTTTTTTTTTAATTAAATTTCTTTTTCTCTTAACTATCTTTCACCCGTACTGCTTAACAGCTGTTCATCTACTGAACTAAACGAAAATGTTTTACTTTGCATAAAATAAAAATAATGTCTAACACAGATCAGCTGTTCTCCCCACCACAAAAAAAACTCTTTTTCAGTATTTTCAGTATGGTGTAGTGTTGGTGGGATTTGTTTATAGAAAATAATTTTAATTTGTTTTTAGTATTATTTTATTTTATTTATAATACTTACCCATAAACAAGTTTTTTATACAAGTTCACACATGCGCAATATTGTTTTATAGTTTTTATTTCAATAAAAAAATACTTTGCAATAGTATTAGTAAATATACAACACACTTATGCACAAGTTACACAATTTTGTCGTTTGTACATAGAGTGGCACTCTTTTAATAAACAATTTTCACATTTTCCTTAGCATTAAATGCAACGCAGTTAATATACTATTAGCCACCCACACATTTAAGCATTTCTAGTTGCAAAGTAATAGAGAGCAAAAAAAAAATCGATATTTAACTGCACAATTGCCAAGTGCAATAAAATTATTAAACATATGGAAACGACGAAATAAAAAATATAAATAATTATGTAAATGAAGGGGAAATGAGCATCTTGTCAATAACCTACTAAAAAAATAATCGCACACATACATACATTAGTTTTTATACCTTTATCTCTCTTCAACTAATTGCCCTAATGAAGATAATTCTCTTATCCTTCAATTTATTATTTATCGCCCTGTGCATACAAAACGTGACGTTTATGCAATGCGTTACGCATATAAATCATAAATACGCAGGGTTGCTGTTGTTGTTCTCCAATATAATTATGATTTAATAAAAAATCGAATTGTTTTCTTCGCTAATTAATTCACTTACATAAAAAAAAAACAACTAATAATAAATAGTAATAACAACAATTTATGTATAATTATCCAAGACAACTTGTTGACAAGTTTATTATGAATAAATTAATTAAAAAAAAAAACAAGCAGCGATAATAAATTTGCTGAAAAACGATATAAGGTGCGTCAAGTTTATAATTATATATTGCCCGCAGTGCAATAACGTCTTAATTTATTTATTTATTTAACTGAAAAACTACAACCACTTAAATGACGAAAAAAAACTATGCTTTAAATGGATTATTTTTAATCCAACGATTATCCCCAGAGTGTTGGCTCGAATTACATATTAAAATCAACCAAAAAGAACTATTTCCAACACCCATTAAAAGGGGTTTAAAAGTGATTTAAGTACAATTATTGATCTCGTCAAGAATATTACAAATTTAAATATAAAAAAAATCAAATTTTTAATCCACTTACGGACTTTTAACAGCCAGTAAGCTTAATTTCAATTTCAAGTGACAATCGCGGGAATTTACGCTGTTTTTTTTTAGCACAGCTTTGTGGTTTTCGGTTTTTTTTTTTCGTTATTAAACTGTCGAATTAAATCGACTTAACAACCGGATTACTTAAAATCAATCAATTTTAGCTGAGTTTTAAATTGGATTTTATCGTATTTAAATGTTTTTTTTTTTTTGGCAAATATTTACGCAGTTTTTGCGTACTAAAGGATGCCAAAAATAAATAACAAATCGCAATTTCTTATGGATAAAAGAAAAATGTTTGTCTTCCTGCATTGTTTTCACACAGAAATCAGCTGTGCGAGCTCCGCGAGTGGGCCAACTTTTATAGTAGAAACAAATCGTAAAAGAAATAACGAAATAATAATAAAAAAAAATGTATAGACAGAAACGTGCGTTGCGCGCGCGTGTCATACAATAAAAGCAGCATAAAACTGTGTAATGGTATTAGTTATATTTCTCCTGCTACATTTCTCCTACTTTATTTTTATTTCTTTTAACAGTTAACATAAGTCAACTCACTAACCCTATTGCACAAAAACATGCGTATTTGTAGCGCTACCAAAATCGAAATAGCACCAACGAAACAAATCTATAAATCACATGAAATTTATATATATATATATATATATATTTATTACTGCGTTAGTAGTTGTTAATCAAAAAAACAATTCTTATAAAGCATAAAGTATAAACTGCAAGAAAGTCAGTTGCTCAGCTGTTGCATATGGAAGTATCAGTGTGTTCAATTTTATTACGCGTAATCTTATGCATTCAACCAATAAAACAACAACAACAACAAACCACTCAATTTCATTACGAGTAGGTCGATTTTATATGGAAAAAAAATTCTTTTATTTTTTCTTTTGATTAAAATACAAAAAAAAAAAAACATTTATATTTTAGTCGCTGATAAATTAATCAGCTGTGTTGTGCTTATTTATTTATGATTAAACATTTAAAAAAAATAATATAATATTATGTAAATATTTGCATATTTTACAAAAAAAAAAAAGAAAAAACTTCTATAGTCTTTGCCTTCGCTGCTTATATGTTGATAAATTTTTTGCTTTATTGAAGGGGGCGATCGTTATTATTTTTTATTATTACTGAATTTCTACTTGTCAAGAGCATAGCAACATAAATAGTCGAATCAAGAGCAGCAGTGCAATAAAAAGAAGAAAAAATAAGCGTAGCAACAGCAGACGAAACGTCAACGATTTATGCAAAAATGCAACAAATTGACGGCAACAAAAAAGCAGCAAATATTTTTTTGCCAACCAGACGAAGCACAATAAAAAAAAGGAACAGGATGTGGCCATAATTAAACGACGCAAATAAAACTGACAGCAACTGCAACCAGAGGAAAAAAAAATTGGCAAAAAAAAAGAAACAAATTCCTTAAAATATCAAATTTACTTTCAATGCAAAAAAAACCATAAAATTATTTACCTAAATATTGCATAATTATTATTTATGTGACTTAATTTCGCGATAAAATAAGTTTTAATTAAATCAATTTAATCAAAATGAAATAATAATCAAACAATCAGCATTATTGTTATGACTTTGTAGCGGCAAAATAGCAGCAGCAGTCTAGCGGCATTTAAAAATCAATATTTACTTAATTCTTATGTAAAAACATTTTTTTTGGTTCCCATGACTTAACGAAACGAATAACTAACCAAAACGAATAGGATTTAATCATCTTTTGTTTTTATTCGTCGATTAATCGTCGTTTTTGTTGTTGTTTGTGTTTTGTTTTCTTCATTTCTGATTAAACAGAACTAATATGGCGTTTAAGTGTTAATTTTAATTCAGATTAAATAGTTTCAATGAACTTTTAGCTTCATTTAAACTCTCTACGTAGTGAGTGATTATTTTTTTTTTGTGATGGAAAAACATAAATCCTGCCTTTAGGACACTTTAGAGTATAATATTAAGGTATATATAATATTTTTATTTTATTAATTACTTTTTTAATAGGAAAAATAAATAGCGCCTGATTTATAATCGCAACAAAATAAGCAAAAAAATATTTACATTTCTTTAATTCTATCAAAATCCTTAAATAAATTATAGATTTTTTCGATAATCTAGCTTAAAAGTTTAGTAAATATGATAAGCTGGTTACTTAGAACTAGTAATAAGAAGAAAAAGACAGTTTATTTCTTATTATTAATGCGCAAAAATTTAATTTCATCAAAGTAACCTACGCATTACATGAATAAAATAAAATGTCACTTTGACCTCGACAAAGGTTTCGCAATTCGGTTTATAAACAGTCAAAAAAAAAATAATCAGACTATTTACATTTGAAAATGCAAAAACAAAAAAAAATCAAATTTATAACAAAGAAATTAAAAACAAGCAATTTCTTGTATCGAAATGAATTTTTAAGTAAATAATTAAAAAAATAAGGAATGAAAAATTTTCTTAATTAAAAATCAGGTTAATTAAATATTTATTTAATTAAGAAATGGAAAAAAATGGTAATTCACAAGACAAGTGATTTCCTTTTGATTGATGAAAAATTTTTTATTGTATTCAATGAGTTGTGCTTTTTTTTTTGCTAATAAACGTTACGATCTAGACAATAAAAATGCAAAAAATGATTAATTTTATTTAAAAAAAATAATTTTTTAATCGTTTTATGATAGTTAGGTAATTTTTGTTTATCAATTTCGTAATATTAGCAAGTATGCGGTAGCAGAAAATATTTTTTTGATTTGACAGTATTGATAGTTTTTGGTTAATAAATCGGAAAATATTCCTTTTAGTTGTCGTCTGATGACTTTATCAAAACTGTTAAGAAACTTTACTTAATCTTATCAGTGGTGACATTGTCCACAGAACTGTGACAGTCTTAGACAGATTATTCAATCGAATATCCAGCAGACAAATAACCAGAAAACGCCACTGTATACACAATTTTGTGTTTAAAATCAGTAATAAATATTTTATTTATTTTTTTTTTTTTCAATATCCAAAAATATATCCAGACGACGATAACTTGTAAATAATTCGATGTGTTTTCATCGAGAAAAATATTTCTTCTTAAAATAATTTCAAAAAAGAGAATTTAAATTGGGTCAACCTCTTCTTTAGCCACACAGACAGAGTCAGGCACAGTCATTTCACTCACAATAAGCTTATGGTTTATTATTTTGTTAATTTTAAAAATATTTATTACAATTTAAACATCCAAGTCACGTCGTTATATTTATAATAAACCAGATGTATGTTGGTTAGCTCTTCGCTATATGTTTATTCTTCCTACTTCTGTTTTTTAATTATTTAATTTCTTTTTAAATAATTTTTAATTTCGCTGTACGGTTTTTTCATTTTAAAACCGACGTAATGCAATTGTTTTTCCTTCTTCTTCTTCTTTTACTGTTTTAGGGAAGTAAAATTGACTCCGGAAATAAGTTGATTTCACTTGAAAACGAGTTTAACCCGAAACAAACACAATTATTTTTTACTCTATCGACCGAGGGGTTATTACTTTCTGAAATATTTCCAAAGAAGAAGTACAAAAAACTAAATAAAGTGGCGAAATTTGTGAAAAGATGGGTGCTTGTGTGGGTGGTTAAAGTAATCTACAACCGAGGAAAATACCCTTTTGATTATGAAACAGATAACTTAAACTGAAGTTAAGGAAAAGTTTTCTCAATTTTTACTTGGCTTCATATAATTTTTTTTTTTGCATTAACTTTCATCTGTTTGGTTTAACTTGATGCTGGATGTCTATGTATGTCATGGGGATAGTAAATAAATTTTTTCTTCTTAACTGTACTGTTATACGGGGGACTAGACGATGACAACATCAAATAACATATATAACCAGTTGGATGGCTTGGTTGGTTATTTGGTAAAAATGAAAATAATACTGTTGGTACACACGCAGACAAAATATTATTATTAAATATATTTATTTATTTTTCGTCCATCTGCTCATCCATAATAAACATCTTACGTCTTTACAACCGCAGTGTAATATCCCAAAAATAAAGTGTGTGTATTGTTGATGCCGCCGCCCTCACTTCTTATTAAATAAAAAAAAAGAAAACCCAAACCGTACAGTTAGAGAACCGGAACGCGTACAAATGTAATTGGAATAGTTTTCAAGGGATGAAATGTTGTTATATTTATAGTTGGTACGTAGGCTATTATAGATGCTTGTTGATATGTATAGAACTTTGTGATATCCACAAACCGATACCGATGCCACTTTGACGTGGTTTCTAAACACTATGCTTAGAAAATAATTTTCTTTTTGAATAGAAAATGCATTTCTCTCTGCTTTTCTATTTATTTTTTATTTGTTTTTAAGTGGTGAGATGAGATGCTTGCTTATAATTTATTTTTCTTAAACTTTTAGTGACGTATTTACTCATCACTTTTAATGGTATTTTCTTTTGGTTTTCTTGTGTTTTTTCGTTTACTTTTAATAGAGAAAATCATTGTTATTTCTTGCTTAACGCTTAAAACTTTATTTTCAAAATTAATAAATTCCTAAAATATGAAAAATAGAATTGAAGACAAAAAGAAAAATAATTAAAGATTAAAATCGTTTTGCCTCTTAAGTTTTATGATGGTTTTTTAGTATTATACGACGATTATATTATTATTTTCTTTACTTAAAGACATTTCTATATGACTTAACTTATCGTAATTTAATTTTAATTATTGTTAATAGATGAATATAAAAATAAAAGACGCAAACAAATACTTGAATTGAGTAATAAAATTGCTATTTAGATGCGAAAAATGTTTAAATAATTTTCTTTTATTTTTTTTAGTCAATTAAAATCGAAGTATTAATTGATTTTTATGCTTTACTTAATTTTTGGAAAATGATTTCACATTTTTACGCGATTTTAATGCGTAATGTAATTTTTATTATTTTATTCTCTTAGTACTTTCAATCCAATTAGCCTAGTCAACCTATAATCAGATATTTATAAATAATATCAATAGAAAAATAATTATTATAATTTAGTAAAAAGTGTATATTGCGTTAAATTACGTCACGTATAATGTAAAAATTCGTTTTATTTGATTGCCTTTCGATATTATTACATACAAAAGATGTATAATAGAGAATAAATTTTCCATCAAAAAAACATCAATCACTTTGTCAGGCAAACCCTTTTATATTTAATTTCTTTTTCTTTTTCGATATTAAACTTTATATTCTTTGCTTTTTAGTTTTTTTGTATTCAAATATCAATAATAAAAGGGAAAATACAACTAATAATAATCAAATAAAAGTGTTTAAATCAAACAAAAAACTAATGTTAATAACTAGTTAATGGGATTTTGAACGTCAATTCACTTTATTAGAATTTTATTATCAGTGCTACGAACCGTTTATTCATATATAAATCAGTAATAGTAAAATTAATATAAAATCTTGATCAAGTAAAAAAATCCTGTATGGTTTACATCGATGAATTAAAAAATAAAAACTAAAACGCAAACACCCTTAATAGAAAAATTATAAAAAAACCCAGCTAGATTGTTAATATTGTTTAACCGATTGTCAGGGTATACCCTAAAGGCTAGTAAAGTGATGCGTGCTGCGAAAGAGTTAACCCTATTACAGTCAAATGGGAACGATTAAATATAACGCCCAATAGTGACAGTGACAGTTAGTTAAATCGCCTTCAGCCAAACACAATTATTTATTAAAGAAATTTTTCTTTGCACATTAATTGCTTAACATCTTGAGTTACATTACTTTCCTATTTATATTCATTAGGCATTCATTAGGCACAGCAGGAACAATGAAAACTCAACCAATTATTATTACAAAAAGGGAAACTAATTACAAGAAAACCAAATTGATTAGAAATGAAATGAAAAGTGACATCGATAAATATAATTAGGAGTAAAAAATAATATGTAAGAAATGGAAAATTTATTTATTTATTTATATTTTCATTAATCTAACTCTTCCATCACTGATTAATAAGAATTTTTCCTGTTGAAACGAAGCAGAATAATGTTAAATTCTCATGTCGGCCGATTGAAAGAACTCAAGTATTTTGTATTTTTAATTCTGAAGAGATTTTCAAAAAAAAAACATTTTGCAAATTATGTAATTGCAAAGCGTAGTAAATTGCCGCGTTAATTAAACATATAATTATTGAACACTCACGACTTTTTGTAGCTTGAAATTCAGGAGAAAAAAATACGAGGATCAGCTTGAAACATTACTGATTCAAATCATAAAAACTCCAATCACAAAATTAATTTAATTTAAATAAATGCAGCATGCAGGAAATATGAAAACTCACAGATTTTCATTTTGTTGGTTTGCTTATAAAAAAAATAAAAACACTCTGTCAAAAACCCCGTCATTCAATTAATGTTTACGCAATTTTCTGCTGCTTTTTTTTGCTTGCTTTGCATTTTGCCTTTGTAGGGCGACCATATGTTGTATAACTCTAGCTCTACGCTGCTAGCACAGTGTTTTTTTTTTTTGTTCTTTATCCAAATCTCAAGTATCATCTGTCAAATAATATTTAAAACGATCATCGTGTTAAGATTAATGAATAAATTTTGTTTTTCTTCTATTAAATAACTAAATTCGAATTGCATCAAGTCACTTAGGCGACTAAAACTACAAATCTACACAGAAAAAAAAAGAATTAACGAAAATTAGTTAGCATTAAGAAATAAGTAAACTCTCTCGGTTCTTAAGTAGTTTTTTCGCTTTTTTTTATTTAATACTACTTAAAGTGTTGTTTGCTTATTAAGTAATTTTTTTTGAAATGCGAAATAAATATATATTTAATAAGAAAAAAAGAAATCATTAACAAACCATAAGAAGCATGTTGATGGCGTGCGGCAATTTTATTTTTTCTATTAAACATTCACTTTGCACTTTGTCAATTGGCATATTATTAATTAAATTTATTTATTATTACTTTATAAACACTTAAATTATGTTAATCTAAACAGAAAATTAAATTATTATCTTTACAACTAGCTACGATCAGGTTGTCGAGGATCGATTATTATTATTGAATGTAGAGAGATCAGCAGAAAATTGAAATTAAACTCGTATAAGACACTTAATAGGTACTTTTATCACTTTTTCTTTTAATTTCTTTTATATTGTTTTTTTTTCTGATTAAATAAATATGCTTTTGAAGAGTTTCGTTAAATTTTGAATGGTTTTTTTGTCGGCAAAGTACGATTTCGTTTTGGATATTTAGATCTACCGTATTTTACATAGAAAAATCGACTTTAATTTTGCATGCGTCTTATGGTTAAACCTCTGAAGGAAAAATAATATATTTTTACAAAATTAAATTCATCTTATAAACTTGAGGTTTGTCTAACCGTTCGGTGCGTCTTATAGTCCGTAAAATACGGTATATTAAAGGAAAGCAGAAATAAGGTAGTAAGATTTAATATTTGAGGTTTTTAATGCAATTTTGTTAGTTTAAAATCAGTTTTTGTATTAAAAAAATATAATAAAAATCACTACAAAATAATATACAAAAAATAACAGCAATAAAAGGTGGTAATATTAACTAGTTTTCACTATTAAAACAAAAAAATAATACGAAAAAAAATCATATAAAACCACTAAACGTTTCTTCTTATATTTTTTTATATTAATTTTATCTTATTTATTTTTATTTTGTTTACATTAAAGATCAATTAACATTCAGATTCAGTAATTTTCCGCATTGCATTTGTTAATAATTAATTAATGAATAAAAAAAAAATAAAAGAAAATTATAAATTTAATTACAACTTTGAATATCAAAAAAAAAAAAAAAAATAGCGAAATAGCAAAATAAATAAGAAACCAGCGAAATAAAATTTAATAATAAAATCAAAGAATCAAAGTAAAATGCAAATATTTTTTCTAATGCAGTTGTTATTTTGATTTTATATATTTTCATGTTGGTCAGGATGTACACAGTTATATATTTTTTTAATATTAAATTTATGTTTATTAATTAATTAAATTTTATTAAATTAAATCAGAGTCAAGGATGCATTAATTTTATGTTATTTAAGCAAATACAATACACATTTAATGTATCTAATTTTAGATGTTTGTTTCATCACCGTGTATTCTACCATGTATTGCATTTGGTAATTAATTTGTTTGCAGTAGAAATAAAAAATAATAATTAAACGTTAAATAATTAATTTTTCATATAAAATAAATAAATAAATAAAAAACGGTCAAAAACCGTAGAAATTTTATTATTTTCTTGTAAAAATAAAAAATAATAATGAAAATCTCTCTGTTGTGGTTACTGGTGGGTGGTTTTTTAATGCTGTTATTATTATTATTTAATTAAAATTAATTTTATTAAATCAAAAAAAAATATTTTTCTTCTAAGGTTCTTCCTTGTTATGTTTTCATTAATTTTTTGTTATTATTATTAAAATAACACTGAACTACTGTAGTAGAACGCGGTTTTTGTTTAACGCGACTAGAACAGACGGATTACTTTTTTCTTTAACGAATTTATTTTAAATACAATGTTATCATTTATTTTTCTTTAGATTTTATTTATTAAAAGAAAAATAAATAATTTATTTATTGAAAATAAAATGAAAAATATAGAATAATTTTTGCACACGAATATTGTACATGAATTACATACATTATGTCTTAAATCAATAACAATAAAATTAAAATAAAATAAATATTACTAGAATAGCAAAAATAACAGACAAATAATAATAATAATAATAATAATTTTCCATCAATATTTTATTTATTTATTTTTTACAATAAAAATTGCATAGAAAATTCATTGGATATGGAATAAATGCATTGAGCAGCGAATAATAAATAAAAATTTACTAAATAAAAAAAAAAATTATGAATTAAATTGATACAAATATATAATTATTATTATTATTATTTGAAAGAGAAAAATAAATAATAATAATAATCGATGAATCAATATTATGAAATCATTTTAAAATAAAGGAAAAATATAATACAAAAAAAAAAAAACATAAACTAGTAATTTTTCGTTATTTGCACAAAATTATCGTTAAATTGTTTATTTATTTTTATTGGGTGACCTCGAATTTGTGTGGTTTTTTTTATTATATTTTATTTTATTTTTATTTTTTAAATATACAAAATACATTATTTATTTATTTATTTATTAAATAAGTACAGCCAATATCTCGGTTACATGATCGATGATTTAATGGTTTAATGTTTCTTGTTTACGCAGTTTATACGTTTTTTTAAATCAAAAAAACTAAAATTGTAAATTAATTTTATTTAATATATGTATAATGAAGAAATAACACTGATTTGAATAACGAAGAAATAGCACTGATTTGAATAACACTAACTGTATAACTCTCTTCCATAATGTATTACAATAGTGTAATATGTTGCTTAAAACAAGTAGTTTTAATCACTAAATATATATGTTAACGTTTATTAAGTTTTTAACACGTTCTTAAATAACGTGATTCAGTTAAATATACTAAAAATGTTTAAAATTACAGATAAATACATGCGTTTATATGGAATAAACGATACAGCTACTAGAAAAACCTTCAACAGCAGCAGCAGCATCCTCAACAATCACTAAATTTCGCACTAAAGACATTACACCAAGTAGGTACCAATAAATTTTTATATTTTTCAGTAAATTTAATAAATTTATATCAAAATTAAATTAGAAAATAATAAAATAATTAAATAAAAATAATAATTTCTTAACACAGTCTCCATTACATAAGAATTAATTCGAACATTAATCTCACGTTAATTCACGATTATTATTATTTATTTATTTATTTTTTGCAACAAATTAATATAAATTATTTGCCATTTTCAACATTTCTTACTTATTGCTATGTAATATGTTTGTGTGTTTTCTCATTAAAATAAATACGAGAAAAAACCGAACCAGCTTTATGTACATTTAATAGATTCGCTATCGTTTAGCTAATTTTCACAAAAATGTTTATGGTTTCTGTTAATGGTAACGTTAATAGCTAATGGTTAATACTAATGTTATTATTAATAATAATAATATTAAAATTAATGTTTATGTTAATTAAGTTTAATTGTATTTATCATTTATCATTTGATGGAATTTTATTATTCGGTTTTCGTTTTTTTATTCTTTTTTGTTTGTTAGCAAATTGATTAATTTTTTCGCGTACTTATTTATATTTATTTTTTTGTAACTGATAACACTTTAAGTAATAATATTTTTTTATTGATAAATATAATTCAGGCATTTATAATATTAACCATTAATTATGAATAAATTTGACTGTATGTATTTGCCGAATAGAAACCCAGAGAAAATAATTTACCATTCATAGGTAGATAATCAAATGGTTTTATCACGATTTTTTTTGATGATTAAATAAAAGAATTGTCTCACAGTAATTAGTTAAAAAATAATATTATTTTTAAGTCATCAATTTAAGTCAAAAAAAAAAAAAACTACTCATTATGCTGTAATTAGTTGTATCATTAATTGTTGATTAGATTGTTGCATTATTTCGATCAACAATAACCAAAAGGGAAGGTTTAAAGTTTAAAATTAATTCTATTATTCCTCAAAGAAATAACTAACTAAATTAGGTCATCGGTAATAATTTTCTACCAGAAAACTGTTTATTATTATTAATAAATAAATAATAGAAAAATATGTATGTATGTCTATAATCTATAGTATAATTAAGCAATAAATAATAATAATCGATCATATTTAAAGAAAATCATATAAAAAACAGTCAAATTCACGACAAAAGAGATTTTCTTCTTCATCAAATCATCACTCAAACAATAATATCCGAAATTAAAGAAAAGAAAAGAAAAGAAAAAAAAAACACATTAATTTGAGTCAAATTAAAAAATTAAAAAACATAAATCGAATTCAGTTCACGAAAAAAATAATAATTCTCTTTTTTATAATCATAAAAAAATTGAAAAAGAAAAGGCAAAACAAGAAATAATAACGCCAATGGCCATCGTCATCGTCGTCGTCGTAATTACAGGGTTTTCCAATAAGAGGTGTTATTTTGATATTCAAAAAAAAATGCCATTTTTTAATATAAATGATCGGATGTTTATTTCATTATAAAGAGAAAGGTATGCCATTAATAGTGGAAAATAACGTCAGGCAAATGACCACCACGACCACGCTTACAGGACCATATCCTTTTCATGAAATTTTCCATAACCAAATCGCAAAGTGGCTGCCCTATGTCCTCGATAGCCTCACGAATTCCATCTTTGAGGTCTTGAATCGACGCTGGGCTGTTGGCGTAGACCTTCTCTTTCACGTGGCCCCAAAGGAAGAAGTCGCAAGGTGTTAAATCACAAGATCTCGGTGGCCAATTGTGATCACCTCTTCGAGAGATAACACGGTCCGAAAACTTTTCCCGTAAAAGATCAATGGTTTCGTTGCTTGTGTGGCACGTAGCGCCGTCTTGTTGAAAGTAAACGTTGTCCAGATCAATACCATCCAATTCCGGCCATAAAAAATCATTAATCATCTCTCGATAGCGCAATCCATTCACCGTAACTGTTGCTCCAGCCTCATTTTCGAAAAAGTAAGGTCCAATGACTCCGCCGGACCATAAACCGCACCAAACAGTCACACGTTGAGGATAGAGAGGCTTTTCAACAATAACTCTTGGGTTTTCCGAGCCCCAGATGCGACAATTTTGCTTGTTGACGAAGCCACCGAGGTGGAAATGGGCCTCATCACTCAAGATGATTTTTCGATGAAATTCCGGATCATTTTCATGCATTTCAAGGACCCAATCAGCAAAGACACGACGTTGTTGATGATCGGCCGGCTTGAGTTCTTGTGTTAACTGAACCTTATAAGCATTAAGACCCAAATCTTTATGCAAAATACGGTGTAATGACGTTTGTGGAATGCCTAATTCCAAAGAACGACGAGGAATGGACAAACCTGGGTTTTCTTCAACACTTTTGGCTACAGCAGCAATATTCTCGGCTGTTCTTGAACGACGTGCACGGATTTTATTCTTCACATCACTAAGTTGTCCCAACAGCTCGAATTTTTCCACCAATTTCTGTATTGCGGTCCGACAAGGTGCTTCACGACGACCCAAAAATTTTCGAGTTTTACGAACCGTCTCTGCCAAATTTTCACCATTTTTATAGTGAATTTTAATAATTTCAATGCGTTGTTGAAGCGTGTATCGTTCCATTTTTATTAATGGCGTAGTTTCTACTTGTCAAATGTCAACAAATGATAGCTTCAAAAGTGACATCTACCGAAATAGCGGGCTATTCAAAATAACACCTCTTATTGGAAAACCCTGTATAAGATTAAGATAAATGAAGTAATAATAATAATAATAAAAATGAAATAATAATAAAAATATATAAAATTCAATGTAGAATGTGACTCCAAAGTGAACAAAAACCAAACGAAATGAAATCGTAACAATGTTTTACTTTGGTGTTGTGATGTAGAAGTTACTGCTGCTGGTGTGTATTTTTTTTTTATTTGTTGGCGTGTACACATTATGTATTTACTCCCAAGGAAGTGGACAATTATTTTTTATGTATACACACAAAAAAAAAATAAAAAAATAATAACTCTTTTTACTCGCTGTAGTATGGACGGTAGAGTGTTCTTTCTATAAACGTTATGTTTCTTGATAGCAAAGTGATTGTTTTACAATTATTTTTTTGTCCTTTTATAATTTCACAGTCGAAGACTATTTTCTTTATTTTAATTTTTTGTATTTTGTGTAGTCATATCACTAGTTTTATTCAAATAAATATGTAAATAAAAAAATAAAAATATTATTAACGCGCAACTACAGTGTTCAACATAAAAAATATTTATTATTTTGGTTTATTGATATGAAATGAAACCAATTTCTATGTGTGTATTCTTATTTTTATTTATAACTAAAAAAAATAAAATAAAGGCAGCAGCAATGTGATGAGCAACATTTATTGCTATTATAATTATAATTAAATAAAAATAAAAAATATATATTATCGCTTGTTTGTTTAATTATATAATTTTCTTAATGGTATAAGAGTTTTATTTTTATATTGTTATTACATATTTTCTGGACTTTATTTTCTTTTCTCTACACTCTCTTAAACGATTATTTATAACTGGAAGGAAAATTCGCTGTTTTATGAACTTCAAATACGATCTTACTTGTTATATTTGTTTTTATTTGAAAATGCACTGAGATTTTAGTGTTATTTGATCAAAATGTGTTGGAATGATTAAGGCTATTCGAATGAAAATTTGGTAAGAGGTAACTTTGCCAATCTTGGTGACCTATTTCGCGGATGTAAATAAAGACTTTAAACTAATAAAAAGAAGAATAATTACTATTCCTTTAATATCCTTTCCTATTCAAAAGTATTCCAACACTAATAAACAATTAAGAACAGGTAAAAAATCAGCCTCAAAAATATAATAAAAAGTTTGAGACTGCAATGCAATAAATTTTCCCATTAAAAAAATAAAATAAATAATTAAAAATTAGCTAAAAATTTTATTTTTATTTTCTTTTTTTATTATTAAAGAAATTTGAGTTTATACGTCGATGAGGTTTTTTTATATATACAAAAAAATAAATAAATTTCTTATCTTTTTCCTTTCGTTTTTTCTTTATTTTTTATTTAAGTTTGCTGGCAGCTACTTTTGATAATTCTTTTCTTTTTACCAATGAAGAGGTTTTTTTATTATTATTATATATCGTCGTCGTCATTCAATTTATGGGCTGGGCATTAATTTTTTTTATTTATTTACTCAATATAGTCATTAATTAATTTGTAGTTTTTTTTACTTCTTCTTGATATTTTTCTTCTATTATTTTTCTCCTCTGGTATGGCTTAGCTTAAAATTTATTTTTCGTTACATTTTGTATTGTATTACAGTTTTCTTTTAATTTTAATTTATTTTGTTATTATTTTTATTATTATTTAACGGTGATTGTTCACAACAAAAACTTAATTTAAGAAGAAAAAAACGACGAGAAAATAATACTTGTGATGTGCGGTTAAGTGTATAAACTTTAAGCGAACTTTGTATGGGTTTTTTTTTTCGTTAGTTTATAACAAAAAATCACCGAAAATGAGCTGTTTCTAAAGCGAGAATAACACTTGCTCACCTGTGAGGGTGTTTAATCACAGTTAACACATTAATTAGTGTTTTTTTTTAAATTTGTTTCGTAAAATTTTAATCAAATTACTAAATTTTATTTCAAACTTTCTAATTTGGTATTAGTTTTTCACAGAACAATTGTTATTTATTTTAATTAAATTATTTCATCACCTTAATTTACTTTACTACAGTTAATTTATGCATTTTACAATAATATTATTGTTAAAAGCAATCAACAACAATTACCAATTAGCATTTCTCAAATGAAAAATTGCATTTTTTTAATAGAAAAACGTACAAAAGGTTTTTTTTTTTACCATTTTGTGACAAAAAACCAATTCCATTTCACTTGTGATTTGTCAGCTAAAATAATATAAATATTAAAGGAAATAAAAATTACATTTTTTTCTTTTTTTGAAATTGCATTTTACTTGTAAGAATAAAGAAAATAAATTATTTTATCGCGACAACAGTATTATTATGATTATTTAAAAAAATAAAATAATAATCGCACCGTGTAAAACTAAAGTAACTGAAACTAAAGCAAAGTGAAACGAATTACAGTGTCGCGACAATAGCACAGCATCATAAGATGAATATGTTTTATGTAAGGACAAAAGAAAATATATGATCATCTGCAATGTTATAACAATAAATGTATAAATTTTAACTACAAATGACAAGAATTTGGAGAGAAAAGTTTTATTTTTCTTTCCTTTTTGTTCTTATTTATTGAATTTCGCGAATTTTTTTTATTTTATTTTTTGTAACTAAAAAATGTAATAAAAATGCAACGAAAACGCATCATGCTGACATTAAATAAGTAAACAGCGAAAGGCTAAAGTATTTTCTTCGTTTTCGTTGGTTTTTAGTTTATTTTTTATTTGAAACTTAAATTACATATTATTTGAAGTAAATGCGGCTAATCGAAAACAATGTAATCTCCTCTCTTGTTTCGTATCGTTTTGTTATTTATATTTTTTTACCTTACCATTCCCCTTAAGATTTATTTGGTTCGTTTTTTTGTTTAACAAATAACAGTATACAAGTCTTCAATATTATTTAAAAAAAAAAAATAATAATAATAACGAAAATCCATCCCATTTTTGAGCTCAACTTTCTGCTTCTTATTTTTTTTTTTAACAAATTTGTTTCAACTTAAATAAAAGATTGAAGATCAAATTGTGTCTCAGCAGCAACAGCTTAAACTTTGCTATTATTTACTTGCGACTTATTTTTTATTATTATTATTATTATTAAAGTAAAATTGTGACACAACAGGGAGTCAGTAAAATAATACCAATATAAAAAAGTACAAAATTACTCAAAAGGATTTTTTATTGTTTTGTTAATTCTAAAACGGCATAAAAATATATAAAAATTCTGTATAATAAAAATTATAAATCTTAAATCATTCGTATAATATTAAATGCATTTTAACAATTCGTAACATTATTAATTAATTAAATAGATTTACTATTTTAATGTTTTATTTTACAAAAAAAAAAATATTAAAACAGCATACAGATCGTGAACTTCCTTTCGTAGCAAATCGATTTTCTAAGAATATAATAATAAAAACAATTGTTCAAATAATTATAATTTTTATTTTTTATAATTAAAGAATTATTAAAAACTATTAAGAATAAAAAAAATAAATTAATTAATCGTAACGAAGGACAGGACTTAAATTGAAAAAATAAAATAATAATTTTTTCATAAAAATCATAACACACGATGACATTATTTGCAAATTAAAATTCAATTTTAATAAATATTTTTTAATTATCTCAATTAAATAATAATAACAAAATAATCCTTGAGCATGAAGATAAATACATTTTTATTTTTTATTCAATAAAACGAAACAATTATTTTATTTGAATTTATTTTCTCAACATACAATTCCATTACCAAAGTGTATATATCGTCACCAGTCACCACCACCACCACTACCACCCAGTCATAATATTTTAGTTTTTTATTTTTAATAAATAAAACACAAATATATGAGTCATTTAATTGTTATAAAATTTTTTTTTTCATAAAACATTGCAGATGTTGGGTCGCGAAATAGTTTAAAAAGCAATTTTTTTATTGCAAAACCAAATTAAGGAGAAGAAAAAAAAATGCATTTTTTTCCCTTTATTTTAAGCGAAATAATATTATTTTTTTTGTTCTTTTATGATTATTAATTGTATTTCGCTTTAGGTAATATTATTTAAACAAAAAAAATGTTGTTTATAATTTATTAGTTTATTAAAATTGTTAAAACATTAAACGTTAACCCGTCGATTAATTGTTTGAGTGATTTTATAACAAAACGAATAAAATTTCACTCAAAAAAAAGAAGTGTTTTCGTTGTTTCTTTTTCTCTCTATAAATAAACTTTGGTGAAAAAGTTTTATTATTTTTGTTTTGATTAAATTAATAAATATTATAATTTATTCTATTAAAAATACAAATTATATATAATTTACAAATTAACTATAAAAAAGAAAAAATCATCAATTTTATTAAGAATGTAATTTATCAAAAATAAAAAATAGAAATACACTTTGAGTGGTTTTTTTTTCGTTGCCTTGATTGAAGTAAATTTTAAATTAAATTTAACGAAAAAAAATAAAAAGAAAACTTTCGAAATACTGAAAAAAACAGATTATTAATGAATAAATTTCATTATAAAAATTATTATAATTATAATTATTTATCGAATAATTAATTAAAACCAAAAAAAAAAAAAAAATACTTTAATCTTAGAACGAAAAAGTAATGAAAAATTGTTATTTCCCGTAGTCGCTGTTAAAAATAAAAAAACTTTAATGTGAAAATAATAACCAATCTTTTATGCATTATTTATGCAGAAATAAACTTTTATTTATTTATGCTATGTTATGTTATTATTACGATTATAATACATTTATTATGCTTTATTTTTTTATATATATTTATAATCGTGCACGTTGCACCATAATCGTTTATTAGTAATTCGTGTTGTTTTGTTGCTGGTTTGTTATTTTTTTTTTATTTTTAATAAAATAAAAATCTATTTCGTTTTTTTTTCTTCTGGTAAATGAAGGAAAATTACAAAAAAAAAATAAATAAAAATAAAAATAATTTTCTATTCTTGTCAAGGTTTCAAGTTAGCTAGTTAGTTTAGTTATTATTCAGCTAGTTAGTTGGATTTTCTACATTATTAGTTTGTCCCGCGAGATATTACCATATAAATAATATTAAAAAATAAATAAATAAATAACACAATAAATTGTGTTCTAAATAAATAAATATTTATTATGAAAAAATAAATAAAATAATAATAAAAAAAAATTTATTTTTAATTAACATCAAATATGCAAAATAATACAGAAAATAGCTAAAAAACAACTAATAAACATGCATGGATTATAAATAAAATAAAATTTATAATAATAATAATAATAACAGGAAACCACCATAGGCAATAAGGGTTATTTATTACAGTTTTATGTTTATTAATAGCAACTAAACCTCTTGCTATTGTTGACAGGTGACAGTTTGCATCTTAATGTTCTAATAATAATAAAAAAGGTAACTAAATGTCTTAATTGCAACGGCGAAACCGTATTAAAATGTGTATTAAAAATGTAACAAAAAAAAGCATAATTGTTGCTATTAAAGCACACAGGAAAAGAATAACAGTTAGCAGCTATAGAAAGGAAGATAAATATGTAAATACCAGTAAAGTTCTCATTTATGATCTAAAAATCTAAAAATATTTCATTTTTATTACCCTGTCTGGTCGGATAATGGCTATAACTACAACCACCATCATCATCATCGTCGTCGTAGACATCATCAACAGCCTTAATAACAAACAAAAGCAACAGCAACGAGACAAATAAAGTGATAAAAACTTACAAAAGATTTAATTCTATTAACAATAACAGAAAAAAAAAATCTTAAGCGTTTTTAATCTCAATTCTACTCAACTATTATTTAAATTTATTTTTTTCTTGTTTTGAATAAAAATATAAAACAATTGTTAACGAATATTATCCCGCATCGATGAAATCTAATATATAATGCTGTACATGCATTTCTCATGTAATACAAATTACTTTGAATAAAAATAAATAACCAAACAAAATAAAGACAGAGAGTGAGGCGAATACATCGTGACAATAAATGATGAGGGCAAAAACAGAGCAAATTTAATAAAAATTGAATAATTTTCATTATGCTTTTGAATAATAAAATACATAAACACGTTCAAGGTCACAATAATGATGGTTTTCTTTTTAACTTTTTAAGAATTGATTAGAGCAGATGCAGTGGAAAGAACAATGTTAAATTTCCATCATAAGTATTTTTTATTTTATTTGCGCAAAACAATAATAAACGCAGAAGCATCAATTATTTACGAAAAAATTTTACAGAAAATTATAAATCAAGTCAAGGTCTATCCGTTCTATTTTTGCATTATTTATTCAGTTTTTTCGTTACTTTGATGGTGAAAAAGGTTGAATTTTTGTTTTTTGTGTTGAACTTGTACGGTTGATGGTCATTAGCCGTGCAAAAATGCGATGACGATTATAGTTAGCAAAAATACAGAATTTTATTATAATAAACAAAAAACGAAAAATATTATTTAAAAACCAAAAAAAAAAAAAAAATAATCTCGATAACCTTTAACCCAGCTAAGAAAAATAAAGAAAAACAAAAAGAAACGAAACGAAATAGCCATTTATACGGTAATTTTCTTATGTTTATACGACAAATGTCGAAGACAAATAAAACGCATTTAAAAATTGTCTGCTGTTGTCTGTTGTTAATGTTGATGTTTAGCGTTTTTTTTGTTATTTATTTTTAATGTAATTTTCTGCTATGTTTTTGTCTTTTCACGATTTATTTGCATTTTATTTATTTAATTTTCTATCTTTTACTTTTACTTCTTTTCGCTCTCTGGTTTTTGTCACAAGTTCAACAGTTGATGTTTTTGTTTTTATGGTTTTTCTGTGTGTGTTTTTTTGAATTTATTTTCTTCTGTTTGTTGCAAAAAAAAAAGAAGAATTATAATAAAGAAATAAAGCAATGAAAAAGAAATAAATTATTATTATTATTATTAAGCGAAATAAACATGAAAAGAAGAAATGGTGAAGGAAAATTTTTAGTGCATTGCATACGCACATCTATACATAAATATATATTTATAATATTAAAATTGTGACAACTTACCGACGATAAATTTTCACTGTTCAAAAACGCGTTATTTCTTTTTGTTTTATTTAATTTTTATTATACAAAAAAAAAAAAATTAAAAATAATAAGTAAAAAGAGGTGCAGAGGAGGATGTACACTTTTTTCTTGATAAAAAAAAAATATGTATTTAAATTAAATAAAAATTCAAGAGAAACCCGAATGAAAAAATAATTATTATTATTATTTACAAAAAAAATAAAATAGAAAAACCGTCAAAATATTTTTAGATCAAAGTAAAATTTACGATTTGTCTTAATTTTGTTGCTGCAACAGCATCCAGTAATAATAGCATTCTTAGAAGTTAGACATAATGTAGTAGTAAGCAGCAATGAAAGTATATTTAAAGAATATTTAATTAGATTTTCTGTCTTTATTTTGTAAAAAAAAAAAAAATTATTTTTGACTTAAATTTTTACTGAAAAAAACGTTTTTATTTTTATCAGTTAATGTTAAAAAACACTTTGAAGGTTAAATTTGCAAATAATTGCAATAAAACTATAACGTTATTTACTAAATTATTCAAAGTAAAAAACTGTTTTTTATTTAAACATTTCTACAGTAAAAGTATAAGCAAATTACAGGTAAATTTTTGCTACACAAAAAACAACATTTTTATGCTAATAAAATTACATTTCGCGATTATTATTTATAAGAATATTTTTTTATTTAAGTTTAATTAATTACCTAAACTATAGATAACAGAAAAAAATAATGTCATTTTTCATGTTAATTAATTTTAAAATAACTAAATAGACAATAATGATGTTTTACCTAGCTGTAACAAAGTATTCACAGCGACAGGTAAAATATTTACGACAATTATTATATTATTCTATAATAACAAAAAAAGAAAATCCTTCAAACATTCCTTTCAATTAAATGGTTAATATGCAGTTTAAAAAAAAATAGTAGTAGTAATAATTATAATAATTATCATAATATAACGCGAATAAAGTAACCAACCAACCAGCAAATTACCCAGTAATATCATTTTAAATTTAAATTTTTTGCAACTGCAGATGCATATTATTACCTATATAATTGAAAATTACATTACTTTACATTAGAGAAGCATTAAAAATAGTTTTTTTTTTTTTTTAATTTTATTTTCTTGTTTAATAAATTAAAATAATAATAATAAATCGCAAACAATAATAATTCGTCATTGTTTAGCGTTTTTTATTTTTTTTGCTTCTGCCGAGTCCTTGAATGCAAAAAAAAAATATATATATTTATTTATAATAATTATCACTTTGTTTCGTTTATTCACTGTGAATTTTAATTGAAATTATAATTTTATTTAATGTGATAAAAAATAAATAAATAAAAATAAATCATTAGATGTTTATTGCGTTCGTTCGATCAAAATATTTCTATAGACGCGCTGTTGTAGAGTTTAATACGTTTTTTCTTTTCTTTCGTTTTAAACTTTGTCACAGCGAATACAATGATATTTGTTTGAATAAAAATTTAAACAAATAGAAAACATGATAAATGATTCAAAGATTTGTGGATGACAGTCAGCATTAATCAAATTATAGTAAGAAGAAGTAATTAAATGTTACTTAAATGTGGCGCCATCAGTTAAGTAGTTTTTTTTTTTAAATGCCACTTCTGAGTGAAAATCCTAAAAACATAGCAAGTAAATTAATTTTTTTGTATTTTAAAAGATAAAAACGAAGTACTGGATTTATTTTTAATTATTTTTCTGTAGAAATTTTATGATACAGAAAATTTTCAAGGACCTGTACGGTTATTTTACCGATAAAAACACCTGTTTATTCATAACTGATTTTCAATAATAAATTAAAAGCAAATGTTTTAAACTCATAAATAGCACTGCGTTGCTCGCGTATACCATGCTATGTCTAGGATTTATTTATAAAAAAATAAACACTAAAACTTCATCCCTCCGTTTAACAGAAAAATTATGACAAATTGACAGAGAAAAAAACTATTTTTACTACCTCACGGCTCCGTCACATTAAAAATAAATTAAATAAATTTCCGAACACCAAAAAAAGAAATTTATTTTTCAAAACCACAAAGAACTATGCGACAAAAATAAAAAAATAATTCCCGGACATTTATTTTAATTAATTAGTTAATTACCGAATTACTCAAGAAACTT
The DNA here is from genome assembly GCA_963942525.1 of Ptychoptera contaminata. Lineage (NCBI taxonomy): Eukaryota > Metazoa > Arthropoda > Insecta > Diptera > Ptychopteridae > Ptychoptera > Ptychoptera contaminata. Next base: position 33,939,761 of record OZ012638.1, on the reverse strand, counting down.
TTTTGTTTTATTAATTTTCGTTATGTTTTCCTTTGCTTTGATTTTTTTAGAAGCAAAAAAACTATCTTGTTGTCGTTTTTTTATACTTTTTCGTTCGCTGTCTCTTGTACTGAAATAATGAGGAATTTTTGTTTTTGTTTTACCAACGACAAAATTGTGTAATTTTAAAGTTTTTTTTTTTATTATTATTAATAATTTTTGTTTGATAGTTTGAGGGTGTATGAGGCTGCACACTTTGGAGTTTTATATTTGTTTTAAAAATTTTTATTATTTCTTGTACCTATTTTTGTTTTTCATCAGGACTATACTACTCCTTGGAATGAGTGCTATAATGTTAAAATGAAGGAAACTTTATTCTCCTTTTTCCTATTATTATGATTTTTTTTTTATTTTATTTTTGCATTTTTTTTTTTTTTTTGGTATCAAAAGAACAAAACTCTGACTGTCTGGAAATTTGTTTTGTTTCTTTGCAGTTTCTTCTTCGTTTTTTGTTTTATTTTTAAATTAAAATTACTAACCTTGTCGAAGTCGCAAAGTTGTTTGGCCCTGGAGGGTTTCTATACAGTAGAAAAAAAAATTTTTGTTTTTGTTGAAATAAAAAAAAAATGTGAAAAGCGTAACTTAAGACCATTTGGCGAATGAAACTGAACTAAACCAAAAATTAAACAAAAAAAAAATTCCCATTCGAAAAACTAAGTTGAAATGCAGTCGTTTATGAAGCGAAAAAAAGCGATAAACAAAAAAAAAAAAAGAAAAATTCTATATGATAAGGTTGATGGGTGGATGGGTGTTGAATGCGACACTTTTTTTTTTCTTTTCTTTTAGCTCCTCACAGCTACTGCTTCTATTACTTCTATTATTAACTTGACAACAAGCAAACAAATAGAAAAAATATTCTTTGTCGACTTTTGAAATAAATAAAGAAAAAAAAATACCAGGAGACAGTAGGTTGGCTTATTTGTTATAATTTTTTTCGCTGTTTGGTTTGAAGTCCCTTAGTTTTTTGTTGTTTTGTCTGGTTCTGTAATCTTACAATTAGTTAACAGGCAAAAAAAAAAGAATTAATATAATTAAAGGAAACTCTTTGGATGCAAATTCAATATATTCTCCAGGAGTGTATTTATGTAAAATTTATTAATTTTTTTGCATGGTGTGTTTGTACACCTTTTGACCACATAGAAACATAGACAGCTAATTGTTAAATTAGATAATTATATTTGTGGTAGAATAGACAAAACACTTTATAACTTTTATGGCTTAATTTTGACGTAAAAATCAGATTACTATCAGGTAGTACTACAGTGTGTCCGTCATAGTCATACATTTCGCAAACAATTTAATCATTTAAAAAAAAAAAATAAATTTTTCTTCAATAATTAACTACAGCAAACGTCATTTATTTTGATATGACAAGAAAAGTCAAATAAATGTCAAACAAGAACAACAAGAGTAATGAAAAAACTTTATTTTTTTTTTGGAGGGCTTCCCTCGATGGATGGTTGTTATTTCGTTCGTGACATGACTTTTGTATGCAGTTTTGTTGCGTTCAGAACGAGTGAAATTTATGTAATTTTATACCGTATAAGGAATTTTTTTATTATTATTTTAATTAAATTAATTTTTATTTGGCTTTATAAATCAGAAAATGGTTTTTTGGTTGTTAATAGGTTAGTGAGAAATTAAGCACTGGTATTTCGGTATGAAATTTAATACAGGGGTACTGAGATACGTTAACATAGTGAACAAACAAAAGAAGAAAAATAAAACTGCTGCTTGTGTATCGTTATTGTGGCTAAATAAATCCAAGAGGTGCTTAGAGCCTTTAATGTTATTAAGGTGATTTTTAATATCTTTTTAGTGTTTTCTACAGATAAAACCATTTTTTTTTTATTAATTTAAATACGTATTACAGTGCTTCCCAAAATTATTACATACAAAAGAAAAAAAATTATAATTTAAATCAATAAAATATGATTCTAAGGCATAAATCATTTATTTAATTTTCTAAAAATTTTATTATTTTTTTCTATCATTAAATTAATTAAATTTTCTTGTTTAATTAACTGAATAACATAGTTTATCTATATGCCTTTTTATATACATATATATGTTGTATAAAAAATTAAAAACTAATAAAAAAAAAAAGAATAATAATAATAATAAAATTATGCTTTCATATTTTATTATTATTAACTTAATTGTATTAACTGGTGAATTAGTTTGTCTTGTTGTCTTCAACTAATATCAAAAAAAATTACATAATGAAACCTAATATGCTGGGTTTTCGATTACCAATAAAGAAATGAAATGTTAACGAAAAGCGAAGAAAAAGAAAATAAAACAAGAATAATAATTTAATTTTATTACTTAATATGAATACAAAAAAAAATAAAATAAAAATTATTCCAGAAATTAATCCATGAGCAAAGTTATGGTTTTTTTATTTATTTTTTTGGCAGAGTAAATTCGCTATAAGTGTAAATAAATTCGGTTGCGACTGTCAATGATAATTATTTCTGGATAAAAGATCGTCAGTGACAGAGAAAGGTGAATATGAATATCCATTCATTCATACAGCAGCCACAACGTTTTGGTTATTTTTTATTATTATTGTTAATAATATATATATATATATGTTATAGGGATGCCATATGTTCGATCCACTGCATCCGCCAGCAGCCAGCCGTTTTATAAATGCAATTTTTCTTTTTATTTTTGTGTATATAAATAAACAAAACGACAATAAAAAGCCCTCAACTTTCTTTTTATTCATTTTTTTTTTGTTGTTTTTGCTGCTGCTGTTAATGTTGCTGCTTTATGTTTTATGTTAACAACACACAAGCTGTTAATATTATTATGCAATTTTTATTTAACGTAATTTTTCTTTTGGTATTTTAATAAATAAAACAAAGACATGAAAGAAAATTTTGTACAAACGATAATGAAATCACATTGCATGACAATCATAAAACAATTTTATACAAAGTACGCGTATTTATACAACTACATATTACCACGTGTTAGAAAAGAAAATAAAATATAAATTAAATAAATAGCATAAGAAAAAACGTTAATAAATTATATCGATGACGTAAACACTTTGTCTTATTGTATTTCGTCCATATTTGGGTGTTTTTATTTACATTTTACTGTTTTGGTCTTGTTTCATATTTACATAATTAAATTAAATAAAAAATTTTAACTAGAAAATTGTATAATAAGAGGTTAGTGAGGAATAGACCGAGTACAGCTAAAATATATATAAAAATGAATAATAATTAAATGAAATGAAATAAAATTAGAGATAAAAATCATATCAAATTACAATAAATTAGGTTTTTTGGTTAGAAGTGAAAGAAAAAAATAAAATAAAATAAACAATATTATTTTTTGTTAATATAATTAAATATATATGTAAGGTCCACAGGAAAATAATGTTGTTTTTTTTTTTTTGTTATGTAATGTACAATGACTCATTAGTATTTAATTAAATTTAATTCTGTTTTTAAATTATTGTCATCGTCGTCGTCGTATCACTTGAATTGTTCGGCGAATAATTATTTTTTCTTGTGGTTTTTAATGTTTAATTTTTTCGAGAGAAATTTATTAAAAATAGTTTCTACTTAAATAAATAGAATTAAAAAAAAAAAAACAAGTTATAAAGTTCTTAGAAACGAATTGGTGTAAAAAAAAATGTTATTTCCGGAGTAATAACTGCTAAAGTAAAAAACTGTGCAAAATTAGATACAAAGACTATCCACTGACAACAAACCATTTCAAGTCTTATTAAAACCCTTAATAAAAAGAACAAAAAAACAAATTCAAACAAGAAAAACCCTAAAATAATCAAAACAAAAGTGTTAAGTAAAAAACATAAAATCAAATCAAAAGACAAAAATATTTTAATTAATTTTCTTCATCAACAAGAATCATAATAATAATTAGTAAAATATTTTCTTTATTATTATTTGTTGTTTGTGTTTAAAATATTTCTTTAATTTTAGTACAAAAATTTGTTAGTGGTTTAATGGCAATCCCAGTGTAGTATGAGTTTTGTAAATCTTTGTGGTAATTTTCAATTTACTACAAACTTTTGTTCTTATTTCATGTAAATTATTTCAACTTTTGATTATTAATAGTACAATAATGCTTTGATTATATAAATATAAATAAATAAATTAAAAATATGTAATAATAATTCCACATGGGAAGGTTGTTAAACATTAGCGAAACCACCCTTTAGTTAGTTTTTATTTTTTCTCTTTTGTAAAAACATTTTCACCATCGATGAAACCATGACGACTGCTATTAGCCCGATTGGCTGAAATACAGATGGGTAAAATTGAAAATTATGTTGTTTATTCATGTGACCATGGGTTGTAAATAATAATCATAATAATAATAATAATACTAATATTTTGCTATTTACGCAAAGAAGGGTGATTTTTAAGTAATCGTTGATATTCAATAATAAATCCTATATATGTACTTATATATACACGCAACCTATCCATTGTATGTCAAGCATATAAATGCGTTGCATTTTGAATAAAAATTTTGTTAAAATATATAGTAAAAGGCGACATATATAATACCGAAAATAAAATAATGAATAAAATATAGTATGATGTTTGCTGTTGCCATTAAAGCTATTATTCCTTTTAATGCTCTTCCTGTGCCATTTTGCTGTTCCTATTGCCATTTGCTATTACTGCTGCTGATATTTATAGTTCAGTTTGTCCTATTATTTTTATTTATAAACGACTAATCATAAAACAGAAATAATATTAACAAACATAATATAAAATAATCTCTCATCTAATATCACCCTCAATCGTTTATAGAAATGTTTTTGCAATAGAATTCTTTTTCAATAGAAAATCAAACGTGAATATTCGAAAAGTAAAATTTTGGTAATTTTTTAAAACGTAAATCTATGTTTTCCCTTAATTTTTAATAAATGTAAATAATAATATCCTGTTGGTTATCCTGTACAAAGGGAGATTTAATACAAACATTATTTTGCAAAAAAAAAAAAAATAATAAAAGATAAGAATTTTACTTATATTTGCAAAAAATTTAATATACTTATCCAACCAGTTCCAGTTACATAAAGGGGAATTAATAATAGTTGCATTCGATATTTGATAAATAATTTATTTTTACCAAACTTTTACTATCTTTCAGCATCAGATATTAATCAATTTTTCTGCTTAATTATTAATTCTGTTTTGCAGTTTTTCGCTAAAAGAAAAATTATTCAAAAAAAAATAAAAATTTATTTACTTTGTTGCTGCTTTTTTTGTAAGGGATGTTTTTTGTTTAGTCCTACTGGTCAACCGAGAATTAATATTATTATCTTTTAACCTTTAAAAAGATTATTTAAGCAAATTTTCTTTTCTGTTTCTTTTTGTGTTGTTTTACTTTCACTGTTCTCTAGTTTCTAAATAAATCAAAACATACATTCAATAGAAATAATATGTTCTTTTATACATTTTTCTATCTCTAAAAAAAAAAGGAAAATAAATAAATAAATAATAAAAACGAAGAAACAAACAGTTAAGAGGACACCGAGACGCCCATGTTTTGTGTAAAAAAATTTTCTTCAACCAAAATTATTATTATTATTTTAATGGGATTGAAAATTTGTTTGTTGAGTATGATGATTTAAAATCCTATAGAAATACTAAATATTTTTATTATTTTTATTATTTTTGTGTTTAAATTTTACAATAATAAAGAAGTAAAATCGAAACAGAAAAAAAATATTACTTATACTACTTACCAGCCCAAGAGTAACAAACACTGCGTATAAATTTTTAAACTGTGGTTGAACAAACCAGACCTTTTCACATTATTTTCTATATATATTTTGTGTTTGTTTGCTTGGCGTTTTTTTTTCGGTTGTATTTTAGTCGATTTTACTCTTAAATATAAAAAAAAAATAAAAAATTAAAATACATTTTATTTTTGGGTAGACGTGGCGGTTACAACGAGTGTTCATAAGCGTTTTGTATTTATTTTTTTATTATTATTCTTTATTTTATTTTGTTTATATAAATACTGTTTGTTGTTACTAGTGTTAACCACCAACCATCATTTTGTATTTTGATGATGACGATGAATAAGAAGAATGAATAAATGGAGAAAAAAATAAATTAAAATCATTTTGTACAAAATAAAAAAAATAAAATAGAAAATTTTCCTCGACGAAGATGAATGAATTGAAAATCTGTATATATAGAGCTGCAATAGTTACCATTTATACGTTAGCTATCCATAAAATAGTGACTATGTCATGGAGAAAATGGTTTGTCAGCAACAGCACATAAATTCACAATGTTTAGAATTTCTACCTTCTATATTCTACCAGTACATAACAAAAAACACAAAAATCATCAACAAAATCAGCACACATAAGTTAGCACGAGTCACTTGAATAGAAGAAAAGAAAAAAAAAACCGAAAAATAAAAATCATTTTTAATCCATTTTCTACAATGAAATGTAACAAACCGGCCAACCAATCCGCCCAGTAAATACATCACACCCTCAGAACTAACCATTAATGTTACATCCTGATGGTCTTCATACTGAGTTACCATATTTTTCATCAAGTATATTATAAACCACTTTTAGTGCTTTGTTTTTAACTAGCTACGAATAAAAAATAAAAGAATTTTCTGTGCTGCCAACCAACCAACGATTATGATGATGATGATGATGACGGTTTTTGTTATTTGAATTCAAATTAATTTCAACAAAAAGTTACATTTAATCGTTTTTATAGTCACTTTTATACTTGTTTTATTAATTTAAAGTGTTTTTATGGTAAATTGTTGTTTAGTTAAATAGAGGCTGTAGATCATTGCAGTGTTTTCTAAAGTTACAAAACAAACAATATATATTCACGTAATTAATTTAGAATTTTTGTCATAAATGTTCGTTCAGTAATTTCTAATTAAATTATTATTATTGTATTTTCAGACTATTTTTTTAATGTTCAAAATTTTCCGTGAAATTGTTAAGAACACAATAAGCTACAAAATTTTTAATATTCTCTTCGATATTCCTTCCTTTACCTAATAAAAAACACAAAAAATAAATTTGATTAAAATATTATAAGAAAATTCGCTAAGCCAATATTATCATAATAGAAAAATTTTGTTTTATGTCTTTATAAAAAGAAATCCTTGTTATCCTTTTGCCACAAACAAATAACTGACAACAATATCCTTCAACCTTATTAAAATCACAAGCAAACAATACCAAAGAACAAAAATAATAAGGACAAGAAAAATAACAAAAACCAACGTCTAAAAAGTCTTAAGAATTAAGAAATTATTTTTTGCAAAAATAATAATGGTAAGAAAGAAATATTGTGTATTTCTATATTCACTGATGAAATAATAATAAATTGAAATTTTTTTATTTTCACTCAATAATTTTTATATCGATTAAATTTAAGTGAATTTTCTCGCTTTTTTTTTCATTTTCGTTATTGCGCCAACGAAATAAAAATATTTATTTTACTTTTGATGGATATTTTATTTCTTATTTCTTTTGTCAACATTTATAGATACTTGGATGGATTGTTAGAAAACAAAATTCTGTTTAATAGAAATAATATTAATAAAAGAATTATGGTGAAAAATATATATTTAGATGGTTTAAACTGCTACGTACAGTAGGGATGTACTTATGTTATTAATCATTAATTGTGGAAAATTATATGAATTAAACACCGTTAAACTCTCTTATAGCCAAAAATAATAATTAACAACCTTAAAGACGCTTATAGCAAATAAATTAGCTACGATAACTAAAAAATACACGGAGTACCGACTGTAACAAGAACATTTAAATTTATACAAAAAATAAAAATTCTAGCTGATACTCTTACTTACTCTTAACAAAAAAATACAATAAATGTTTGTTTACATTTGGAAAATGTTTTTTTAATATATTTATATTATGAAAGAATATATAAAAATATATATTGGATGGTGGAGTAGAGAAAAATGTAACTAAAAACGCGACGTACATAATACACATATGATAATATTATTTCATATAAATAAAGTATCAAGAGGATACATAAATATAATATTGCTTGTGTGACAGTGGTGTACGTGTTTCATTCAACTAAAAATATATTTATTTAATCTACATAGGTGAATGTCTGATTATCTTGTGCGTTATTATTCTGTTTACAGCAAGTGTTTTCTTTATAACATGTCTAGAAAAATTAATATATTCTTCTGAATAACGTAATTAGACGTTTAATTTACTAATTTTGAGTAGCAAAAAAAAAAAATCAAGTAGCAGACAAAAACTAATTTGCATTAACTTTTATGAAATTGTTTTTGCTTAATCTTGTATCTTATCTTGCTACAGCAGCTAAGAAGTTACTTTTTTGTAGCAATGATAAACACTTATAAAACAGAAAACACCGCCACTGCACATTCAACAGGATGGAAATGGTTTTAACATTACACTTTGCTTTACTTTACTTTACTTCGATTTTACTCTATTTATGTTTTTCTTTCTTGTTACATGGTTTTTTTTTATTCTACTTATATCGGTTGTTATATTTTTCTCGTTGTTTTAATGTTTATTGAATAACAAAATAATAATAATAATAATAATAATAATAATAATAATAATAATAATAATGTAACAAACACACACACCAAAGAAGAAAAAATAAACGTGCCTCTCTATATACGCGTATTTTCATCTTTTTATTTTTTTCCTTTCTGATGATCATAAAAATCAAAATTTATATACAATTTATGATACGTACTTAACTTGCATTATATATATTTTTAAATGCTTATGATTTTAATGGTAAATCTCTGTTTTTTTTCTGTGTGCGCTTAGATTACGCGTTTTTTCACTTTACAATTTTAGTTTATTAAAAAAATATTTAAAGAAAAAAATCCATTCAATTATTGTTTTTCACACCAAACAATTAGTTATTTCTCTTTTTTGCTTAAATTTATTTAATTAATTGCAAACAGTATTTCGCGATGCAGACATTGTGGATATGCGAGTCTAGTCAATTAAAATTTTTATAACAAAAAAAAGAGGCATTAAGTCTTAACAAGATTCCAATCAAAATAGGAGTTATGAGCATTTTGACTTGAAAGAAATAAAATAGTTTGTCAAGGAAGTGGCTTTTAAAAATCAAAATACGGCATACAAATCAGGGAGTTTAAATTAAATTTTTACTACGATAAACAAATATAATAATTTTGTTGTGTTCGCGTATTAAAAAAACGCTTTTTTAAAGGCAAAAACAAGTCAACTGTGTTCTTCACGATATTTCCTTTAAAGAAAAAACTCAACTCTACCGCAGCATCACCATTTCTTCTAACCTCTAATTGAAGTAATTTTTTTTTTTTTATTTTACCAATTAAGGAAATTACAAATTGTAATTTTCAAAATCACTTAAGTTTCTTTAGGGAATTTTCTGTTTTAGTCCTCACTCACTTCTATCTCTTATTTTATTATCCGTGGATTTTGTATTGTTTTTTTGTTTTTGTTTCCTTCTTTATGTTTTAATACAAAGTGTTTTTAGCGATAGGATGCTAAAAATAATAATAATATTCTGTTCATATTACTTAAGGAAAGAAGAAAAGCACAACGGAAACTGATGTTTGGTTTAAAGAAGAAAAAATAAATATTTTTGTTTTTTTTTTTGCGTTATTAAGGATTTTTTTTGTGATAAAGTTTTTATGTTTTCTTCACATAAGGACATCGATGGGATTTTTATTAAATAAATTTAATTTAAAAAAACAAAACAAATAAAATAATTAATTTAAATTAACAGCAAAAAATAAAAGAAAAGAATTGTTAATTAGCGTGGAAAAGGGAATAAAACGCTAAGTACAACCGATATACATACGAGTGTATATTTTTTGTATTATTAATTAAAGGACAGAAAAAACTAACTAATAAATGAAAAAATAATTTACTTTATTAAACTCATCTTGTCAAATTTAATTTAAATTAATGATCTACAGATTAAATAATAATATTTGCTGTTTTGCCATCACATAAACGTTTTATTTGTTTTATTAATAATTTTTTTTTTTCAAAATCGTTTTTTATTTATTTTTTCTTAAATCATTTCGTTGCATTTTTAACGACAAACAACCGAAAAAAATGGGACAAAATTAAACTAAACTAAACACAAATAAAAAGAAGAAAATGTAGAGAAAATAAAAAAATAAAAAAAAGGATGCACTCAGCTGGAGGTAGTTACGATGTTAATGGTACGTTTATAACGTTATAATGAATGTTCAAATATACTATTATTAATAATAATAATAACAAAATAAACATAAAAAAAAATGCAATAAACTAACTAATATTATGGTTGAACAATTTAAGTCAGTGTTTATATGTTAAGTAATGACTTTAGTTGACTTTATTGTAACGAAAAAAAAAAAAATTAAAATAATTTTTAAATGAATTCAGTTGAGTGGATTCGCATCCGCGTGACACATAACATCCAGTTACAACATAATATATACATATATAAGAACCTTTTAAATCATTATTGCTTTATTGTTATGATTATTATTATTATTATTATGATTATTATTATGCGAACGACAAGGAAATAGAATTTATTTATTTCAATTAACAATTGCTATTAGAAGGGCTATTACAATGGTAGAAAAATACGAAATTCTTTTCAGTTTTTATTTCGTAGAATTTTATTTTTATTTTCATTTATTGTTTTCTCTCATTTTTTTTTGTTCTATATTCTCACAAAAAGCATAATAATCGTGAATATGGTGCCAGATGATAATATGCTTGCCAATCGGAAGTTATTTTTGCACATAAAAACGTATGATGATGGCATTAATTATTTATTATCATAAATTTTTTGTTTGTATTTTTTTATCATTTAATTTCACAATATAGCGTTCGGTACTCAACAGTCAACAGCAACAGCAGCAATCATTCGTTGAATGAATTTATTTTTTTATTGTATAAGAAATAAATATTTATTAGAAACATATTAATAAATGAAGAAAACAGGATGTCCAAATGGGTTTGAAGGAGTGTTATAGTAAATGATTTTGTTCGATGAAGCGACAAATATTTATTTGTGTTAAATTCATTCTATAGTTTTACTACGCAACGTATAAAAAGGATATTTAATGGTCTTGTAAAAGTCATAATAATATTTTCTAAATAAAATTGGATAAAATACCGGAAAAAAAGTGTATAGTTTAGATGGCGAAAGTTGTAAGGAAATCATGATAAAAATCTTGATAAAATACTTGATTGTTTATTTTCATCAAGCATTTCCTTTATTAGTTTTTTCTCATTTTGTCAATAATAATCATAATTATTATTATTATTAAAGTTTAAATATAATATTTTCATCCTTTTTAACACAAAAACATCAACATTTTAACGATAATTTATTATTTAATTACATAAAAACACCATTTTGTATCGCTATGTCTATTTATGTTGTTAAAGGATTAAATAATAATAAAATAAAATATAGAAAATTTATCATAATTAATTAAATTTATGTCTATTTGGGTTCCGCTAATCGAAAACAAACTTTATGTGTATTTTTTGAATAAAATTTGTCATTTGTAACAGAGGAGACCAAACAAAATATTATTGATTAAGGTTTAATCGCAGCTTATTGATTATTTTTCAATGTTTAGCCATGGTTAATGAAAACACATACACAAAATAATTCTATTTTGTTACATTTCATGCGTTTTTAATTGATTGAGAAATAATTTATTTTTGTAAAAAAAATACCTCTAAAGAAACATTTGTTAAAGAAAAATAAGCAGCTGATTGTCATTCATAAAAAAATGTTTAATAAATTAATTTTACCTAACTGATGAACGGGGAAAATAATAACCAAAAATTATGTTTGTATAAAGAAAGTGTTGCAGATGCTTTTTCGTCGATTTTTCACTCGTTTTTGATAAATTAATAAAATTATTTACATTTTTGCACCCGCACTCTGTTGCTTTTTATTTGTTGCTGAACAAAATAATAGAAATTTTTCTTGTTATTATTTGTTTTGTAATTTTAGAAAAATGTAACCAAAAAGGAAACACAAAAATTTAATTGTTTTATTATATTGTTGTTGGTTTAAATAAATAACAAATAACTATAGGAATTATGTTGAGGAATATAATTGAATGTTTAATTTTCTGTACCTACATATCGATGAAATACTTGAACTATTTTTTAAAGTATTTTTTGTTAAGTTAAACTTTCTATTGTTTATGTTAAACAGAGAAAAAATAAAAACATTAACATATAGTGATATTGAGAAAATACAAATTTCATTGATTTTCGTTGTTATTTGTTCATTTTTAAAAGGAAAAACAAATTAAATAGAATAGTAATAATAATAATAATAATAATATTGTTTTATTTAAGAAAATGTATTGACAAATGGGCATGTTATGTATTTTCATTATTTAACAAACAAAAATTTCTACTTTACTTAACTTAAACACAACTCAATTTTTATTTTTTTTTTGAGTAACAATAATAGAAAAGAAAAGAAAAATAAATACAGGTAAAAATAATGTTAGCAAAATCGGATATTAGTATCATGTTATCAGTGAATTAAAAAAAAGATATATCTATAAATTCCGTATTTTGTAACCGTAAAAGGGAAATAAAGGAAACATAGGCTGAATACCTGAGTGAGTAAAAAAATGAATGTAAAAATTTTACTTAATGGACTTTACATTGTAGTTAAATAAGTGATAAATTAAAAAAACTAAAAAGCCGCGAATTAAGCGAATAATAATTTTTATTTTTTTTATTGTAAAACGGTAAACAATTATAAAATCAACAACGGCGATACAAGAGTTAAAAATTCAGGACAAGCAAACGACCACCTGTTCCAGGTGCACAGTATATTATAGTGAAGTTTATTGTTTTCTTTTTCTTATAAGGTGTAACAAATAATAAAAACACAATATCGAACCTTCACTTTAATCTTGTTGTGTAAAAAAAATTAATTCTTTTTATTATTATTTTTTTTTTCAAGATAAAAACGTTAAGAAATTCGTTAAGTAAGAAAACAGAATACCTGCGCTTATTTTCTTTTTCTTCTTCTTCTTTAAATTAAGTTTTATTTAAATTTTATTTTACTTTAAAAATAAATATTAGGTTAATTCTTAATTGTCAATAACGTAACTCTTTTATCATAAAAAAATTAAGAACTAAAAAATTATTAACAAGCAGCAAGACACTCAATTGTTGTCAATACGAGCAGCGATAGACAGGTCGCAAAGTTTTTAATTTAAAATACCTGAAATCCTTAATTTATTGTTAATTCTCTTGTAAAATACATCTGTTGTTTGATTTTCTTAATAAAAAATTTATTAAAATTTTCCATAAAGGCAAATCGACAATAATAAAAAAAGACACATTTCTTCGCATTGTTGGCCTTTCTATAACGTTTATTTAATTTTTATTTATTTTTTTAAAGTGAAAGTCTGTTATTTCTACTAGACCAGAATAGAAAGTCCTTGAAGATAAGGATTTTAATGGATGTTTGTTTGTTTTCTAAGGTTTAATTTTTCATTTTTAATACTTTAATATGTCATTTTTTGATTAATTGCATGAAGTTTGGGTTTCGGTTCAAGTCTAGTCACGTTAGCACTTGAGAAGCGTTACTGAAGAATTTCATTTATTTTTTTTAATTAAATGCAGACAGAAAAGAAAATTAATTTAATCTAATCTTACTGTTAAAACTGCATTAATTTCACCAAGAATAGAAGAAACAAAAAAAAAACACTTTAAAATCATCTTAAGCAGCGATGAGTCTGGTTTCTTTTTTTTCTTATAATTTTAATTTTTCAATTAAAATTCAAGATTTGTCTAAATAATTTAATCGAAAATAAAGGGTATTAGAGGATTGAATAGTAATGGAAAAATTAGCAAAAAGAAAATCGACGGTTTTTTGCTTACAAAATTCCTTTTTTTTGCGGTTATTTATTTTAAAAAAAAAAAGAAGAAAACACCTGTTTTTTTTTTAGGGCGATGACATTGTGTATCCAGTGAGAATATTTAATTTAAGTATATTTGATCACAGAAAATATGGTCATGGGACTTTGGACATCATTTAAATTGTACAACGTAAAGAGTATAATGCATTAACTGGGGTAACGATAACTATTAAAGGGATTTTTTATTTAAATTCTTAATAAAAAGAAAAAATCGACCATATGTTTAATTCTCTCCACAATTCACACACAACAAACACCCTACATACTCGTTTATATGTGAAAGAATTATGTTTATTATAATATTCATTACTAGTTCTTTTGGTTGTTTACTTCTTTATATATATTTTTTAAAAAAATATAATATTAAATGCCTGCTGGTTGGTGTATCTGTCTGCCTATTTAAACAATTACACATTCCGAAACATACAGCCGTTCTTCCATAATACACATAACAAATTCAACAAATAATATAATTTAAAGGTCCCTAAATATTTTTATTTTATTTAAAATTTAGTACCCAGTTGGGTTTTAAATTCGTTTTTTTTTATTTTATTTAAAATTGCTGCGTTGGCATTATTTTTTGTAGTAATTTGTTGATGTTGTTGCTGCTGCTGATGCTGTTAAAATTCTCATTTTAATGATAGAATTTTTCCAGAATAACAAAAAAAATCATAAAATTATAATCAAATTGTCAATACATAATTGTATATATAAAAATATTTTCTAACGAAACTACAATACTTCTGTAAAATAAAAACAGCTTTAGTCATGATTGTGCTCAATAAGTCCCTTTTCCTGTTTCGTTTCGTTGTTGTTTCATTTTAATACCTAAAATTGTACAGAAAATTTAATATCGAAAAAACCATATGAACAAAATAAAATAAATAATAATAATAATGAAAAGGGACTAAAAAACTGGGACATAGAATGAGAGATCTTTAAAGCGATATGATTTGGTTAGATTTTCTTTAAAGTGCCATTTAAATGCCGAACAGGTATTTTTGTCTCTGGTGATCATCCCTTTAAATTTTTCTTCGATTCTTTACTTATTTATTATTATGTTGCCAGTTGATATCTGTTGTATTAGTTCCTTTACCTTTTTTTTTGATCTTTTTTTTTCTTCTTTGGTACAAACAACAAATATAAAAAAATAATAAACTGCTTCAGACGTCTTAAGAAATATAACAATCATCATCAACGGTTTGATTTGAATTGCATTCAACAGCATAGAAATGTTTAAATATATATATATATTTTTTTTTGAAATAACAAAAGGACAAAAGTGTTTTCTATATATTCATTCCAAGCATTTTCTTTCATATTTAATTAATTTTCTAAATTTCTACAAATTTATTTATTAAAGAAAAAATATAAAAACCAAAATTCCATCAATTTTAGTCTGTAATTTTTGGTTTCTTGTACGAAAAAATCAAACAAAAGCCATACTAAGTGCTTCTTTCATTAATTATTTGATTGAATTAATAAAGAAAATAAAAAAATTGAATTTTTTTTTAACAACCAAGAAACACGCTTGAAACACGTAACTAAATCCAGTTTTTTAAAAAACAAAATTAATAAAATAAACGAAATGATGGTAAAACATATATAAGGGCGGATAAAGCTGTAATTCGATACACTAAAGTGGAATTTCAGGGCTAAAGAAGAATTTTTTCATTTATTTTTATCTGCTATGATGCAGCAACTGGACTCAAAAATAAAAATAAAATTTAATTTAAAGATCATATGTTTAGCTTAGAGAGAAATATATTCACGTCTGTTGCATGAAAGACACAACATCACAGAAATTGTATTTTCATGGTGAAATACTCGAGTTTTTTCTTGTATGCGAAGAACGTGCGACATTTTAATGTAATAAAAACTGTTCATTATTTTTTTTTTTAATAAATTACCCAGCTGATGTTGTACTTGGTATAAGAAAACGTGATCTCTTATTACTCACTATCTAGTTGTACCTTTTTAGACTTATCAATAAGGTAATAATAACTCTCACGTAGCATAAGCAAGAAATTAAATCGAATAAATTTGCCCAGCTAACTGATTTCTTAGCTATTTTTATTTCTTATTTATTTTATTTAAAAAAAAGAAACCAAGTGATGACAAGTTATATACTGAGGCGAGTAGAGTATATCACAGATAAATAAATAATGTATATATTCGCGAACAACAAAAAGGCAGCACAAGATAAATGAATTTTTGTTATTAAAGTAACAAAAACGATGACATTCAGCTGACAAACAAATATAAATTGTGTGATGGCAGCAACAAGACGAAGTAAAAAAAAAAATCACAAAATCATTGCAGCAGCAAAGTAAATAAAACATAAAAAGTAAAGTCACTTAAAGTGAAGTTAAGTAAAGTAAATGAAATGAAATAATAGCAAAGAAAAAAAACTGATAAACATTAAAACAATGAAATTAAATTTTAAATCAAAAGAATAAGAAAAAACTAACCCACAGTAGCTTTAAAGTTAGTTAAATGATCTAGCAGCTAAAGACGAGACTAGATGTTTTATTTTTCCATTTGATGGAAAAAAGAAAAACAACAACGCATGCTTAGCACAATACTTGGTTAGTGTCTTGTCTTCTGTTTTTTGCATCTTTTTTTTTTATCTTTTTCACTAGTCTGTTGTTGTCTTGTCTTGTGTTATTGTCTGCAACCATGGCCAATATAAATGTTGGTTGTTTTTTGCTTTTTCTTTTATTCCTCATTTAAAATAACGTCAAATTGAGATTTATTGTTTTCTTAGCGTTATTATTTTGGCTGGACGCAACTTAAAAAGAAAAAAAAAAAATAAATAGATGGATGGATGATGGCTTGTCGGAATGAATTGTATTGTTTTCTATAGATACTCAAGACTCAATCTTATTATAATATTATTCTTCTTTTGATTGCTAAAAAAAACAAGTTTTATGCGATTTTTTAAGTTTTAAGTTGTCTTCAGGAATTGTTTAGTAAAAAAACTGAAAAAAAAAGTAAAAACACTTTGATAGATTGATAATAAGAGAATTATGTAAAATTATTGTCGTCGTTGTCGTCGTCGTTGGTGAAAAGGAAGTTAAAAAACATAAAAACTTTAATGAAAAGATTTGTTTATGAATTTTCAAGGTAAAAGTTTGTTAATCCGATTTTTAGTCTTAACTCGTTTAGTATTTGAGTATTATTTTTTTTTTTCTAAAACATTTCCATTAAGGAAAAAAACTTTAAGACCACCCACACCCACCTACATACTATGTACGTAGTTATAGCAAAATCTAGTAGAGGAAAAAAAAAACTTTAAATTTTCTCGATTCAATCAAGTAGATGAGCTATTTCCGATTTAAGAGAAAAAAGTCGTGAAGAAACAGCTCTATCAGAATGATATTTAATTGTCCTTCAAGTAAAACTTACACTTCATTGAAGATTTAACGAAATAAGAAGAAGAAAAAACAAAGTATTAAATTCTGTCTAATTGAGAACAGAAGAAAAAACTGTGGAGCAAAAAAAGAAAAATTGTTTTTTTTCTTTTCTGTTTAAAAAAAGGTGAATCGAGTGGAGCACGAACAGCTGGAGCATATTATATTGCTGCTTTAAAGAATTATCAAAATTTTATATATATATATATTTTTTTTGTGTATTTAAGTCGAGTGATGTAAGTGAGTTAAGTGTGCAAGCTGATGGCGGCAGACATTAAAAAACTACTTTTTTCGCTGTGTTTAAGACTTTTTTTTTTGTTTAAATAAATATAAAATTGAAATAAAAAGGTAAAAAAAAAAAACCGAGGTAGACAATTATAAGCGTTTGCTCTTTTCTGCTTTTTCTTCTTCTTTCAAATTTAATCTCAATAAGTTCGGTGACTTTGTAAAAAACGAAAAAAAAAATATAATAATTAATTCTTCTTAAATTACCTCTTCGCTACTACTAGTTAGATATATATAAAGGTAAGAAAAAAATATATTGAATTTACTTCTTTGACATAATTTTTAGAAACAAAAACTCGCTGTTTCTGCATTTGATAATATTTTTTCGTTTTTTCTGGTTAAAATAAAACGACAAAAACATATGATTAAAAATTATAAGCATGTGTTTAATGCTGCAAACACTAACCCAAAAAAAAAATACAAAATTTATCTAACTTAGTATTTATATATGTATTTGTTTGCCTTCATTTCTGATGTTTTATGTTTTGACTTTGCTGGTTTCGAATGATTTTTTATTATTATTATTATTATTTTTACGTTGTTGCTGCTATTATTGCTGAGACGAGATGAAATATAAAAATAAAATAAAATAAAAACTACAGAAAAACAAGTTTTTGAGATAAACAGCTGGTCGTTTTTTGGTTAATATTATTATAACTATGTTTCTGTTTTATTTTTTTTTTTTGAATATATGTTATTATTATTATTATTATTATTATTATTATTATTATTATTATTATTATACAACCGAAAAATAAATAATATACACAGGGCAATACATAATATTTTATGTTATTTTTTAGTTAAATAAATTATGAGAAAAAACAATTTTATTATAGAAGAATAATACAGTGGATTATTGATGATCAAGAATAATCAGTTATTTTAAAGTGAGAAAAATAGAAAGATAGTAAGGATTTTAGTGCATTTTCATGATCACCTTACCGAGTGTTTATACTCAACTACTTTCCATGACTTTCAATCCAATAAGATCATCTTAAATCAGTAAAGATCACTGTTGATCCAGCATAATACATTGATTAATTTGAAAATAATTTTCAAAACACTGTTACAGTCAAAAATGCTATTAGTACCAGAAGAGAAATTACCTTTTTCCTGGAATTATACTGCATCATCTAGCTTAAAGCATATCCCATGTTTCAAAAAAAAAAAAACATCTTTAACATTGTCAGCTGTTTTAATCACACGATCACTAACCCTAAACAATTAGAAATTAACACGACCCTACTGTAACGTACATTTATTTTTTCTCATTTATAAAATATTATTGTTATTAATTTTAATTGACATTGATAAAATATATTTTATTTAACCGACATACTTTTGACAGAATATTTAAATTCATTTATCATAATTTTTGCTTCGAGAAAAAAAAAGAAAAATATTATTTTTTTTTTTTATTTATTTATAAACTCAGCAAAATGGTAAACATTAATAAAAAAAAAAATATTCAAAAAAAATTGAAAATTTTAAATTAACAAAAAAGAAAAAAAATTGGCTAACCTTAACATTAAATTTTTGTAAAATTAAAAATTAACAAAAAATATGTTTTAGCTTAGTTACGATGATGACAAACGTATGTAATGTTGCTGCTGTTGCTATTTATGCTATCGTAATGTAATTATTATTTATGCAAAACTATTCATCAGCCGACTAATAAAAGTAAACTAAACAGATGAATATGATCATGAAAATCGTTTGCTTTGTTTCTACACCGTTTTTCTGTTTTTTTGGAATTAGTCCAGAAAGTTTCCCAATAACAGAAACTAAATAACAGAAAAAATCCAATTGCAAAAGTCTTTGTTTGGGAGGCGTACAAACCCACTAAATTAGATCATTTTGTCACTTTAAAACTTTTCAACATAGCTAAAGAAAAATAAATTAATTATTTCTGTCGTAATTGTCAAGTGGAATTGTTTTTATGATTTTAAATTTCTTAAGATTAAGATAAGAAATTAACGAATTAGGCAATAATTTTTTGTTTGTTTTATTTTTGTCGCTTTAATAACAATTTTAGCTTCTGGTTTTTTTTTTTATAATTTAAATGAAAAATGTGTAGAAAAAATAAACTGGTTATCGGGGCAGCAGCAGCAACAGCAGTTTCACCGGTATTTTTTATATAATTATTGTGCAAAAATCCTGTCCTGAAAACAAGTAATAAAAATGAAAAAATTCTTAGTGAAAAAAATAAACATTGTTCTTGACAATTAAAAAATCTACTGGATCTTGAATGTAATTATAGTTTCATGGCTTTTGCAAGGTATTTTTAGCATTACAAAAAAAAATAAAGAAGAATATATTTCAAGGTCGTTGAAGGTTATTTTTATGTAAGAATTAACAAAAATAGCTAAAATATAGGGTGAATTTCGCGACAGACTTTAGGAATTTGAATTTTTATTTAAAGAAAAGAAAAGAATTTGAAGGTGACTAAAGATTTTT
Organism: Ptychoptera contaminata; assembly: GCA_963942525.1. Classification (NCBI taxonomy): domain Eukaryota; kingdom Metazoa; phylum Arthropoda; class Insecta; order Diptera; family Ptychopteridae; genus Ptychoptera; species Ptychoptera contaminata. The sequence continues at coordinate 33,919,581 of OZ012638.1, read as the reverse complement.
GCCTTATTCCTTCCTTAAACACACGTAACCGAATTCGTTAGGCTTTAATGCTAAAATATAATATTAATTCAATTTTAATCACATAACAGAAATTCCATAATGAAATGTGTTAATTATTTCAGCTTCGTTAAAATTAATTTAAATTAATCGCTTAAAAAGTGACATATACACCTGTTTGCAATTTAGTGACGAAAAAAATTTCATTTTCTTCTGTTCAGTTTTTTAAGAAAGTCAAAAACACAGCTTGGGGTAAATATAAATATATATTTTATTTATATAATTATGTATCGTTATGGTATAAAAATTATGCCAAGTAATGTGTGTTTGCCAAAAAAATATACTTATCAATGTAGAAAAATTCTTCTTTTAAAAATCGCTTCGATGGCACGCAACAAATATAAACAAATTGCATTTTATATGCAAAAATTTTGATGTGTTAAATTCCAATAAAAATGTGAAGATAATAATCAAGATTAAGAAAATTGATAATTAAATTGCCCATTCGGTATATTGATTGTGATAAAATTTTCTATATAAACAGTGAATGCGTAACAAACTTATAAAGGGGGAGTTTTTATTTAATATACTTAAATTTACTTACCTCGGGCGTTTTTAATTTAGCTGGACACGCTCCATACAATTTTAATAGAATAACAAAAACACGGTAGCAATGCAAAAATCCAGGTAAATCTAATCGAACGTAAATAATTCATTTTATTGTTTATTAAGCACCAACAGCATCATCAGCATCATCAATAACAATTGTTTAATTTTTCAAGGTTAATAAAAGATCAACTGTTAAGCCATAGAGAGAGGAATAAGCGCCGCAAAATTATTATTTTTTTTTTTAATTTTATTAATAACAAATTGAAATTCGTGAGGCGACTATAAGACGACGATGACTGTTCTTGTTCAATTCATAGCTCTCTAGGCGTTATTTTATTTTTTTCTTTTTTTCTAAAATAATTATTATTGATTGAAAAAAAAATTATAATAATAATTCTAGCACGTGGACTATGTAGACAATTTTTTTTTACATTAAATAATTTAACAAATTATTATTATTATTATTCTTTTTTTTGTTGCTGGTAAAGAATAGTTAAAATGAGTTTAAAAGACGTAAGACCAAACAGTAGCAGCAACAGCAAATAGTCAAGCAAAACGAATTTATAAATATCAAAAGAAGAAAGAAATATATAAGCAAATCATGAATAGCTAAAGGCAATCAGATTTTGATCAGAAGAATAATTATAGCAAAATCTTAATGATGCTGATGGTTTTTGTTTTTTTTTTTCTTCTGGTAATGGTCACATTTTTATATTATTAATAATAATAATAATAATAATAGCGAAAATAATTATAATAATAATAATAATAATCAGACCAGCTGCCGTCCCGGTTAGGTAACTGCAATAATTGCCACACATTTTTTAAGCATTATATTTTTGTCATTTTTTAATTTATATAAAAATCATTTTCATTAATTTATTTATTTTTCTTGCTGTTTTTAAAACAAATAATCATTGAGTCACGTTTATTTATTATATTTTTTCTTCTATTTACTTTAATTTTTCTTCTGTATTCAAATTACATTTATCTATGGATTTTTTTTTTAATAATAATTCATTTGGTAATGAAGTTGTATTATTTCTGCTTTGATTCTACTTTATTACATGTTTATGTAAATTATTAATCACTTTATGTAAATATTTATTAATATTTTTATTCGATTTGTTATTTATTTATTTTTTCATTAATCGCTTTTTAATTTTTATACGTCCTTAAGAATGTATGTATTTCGTTTTATTATTATTATTAATGTTTTTAATTATTTTTTTATCGATTGACGATTAATTAAACAATCATAAATACATAATTAGATGAGGAAATTCTTTGATGTTTTTCTTTGATTTTTCATTTTCAATAAAAAGAAAAACAACTTATTAATTATAAATATTAAAATACGTTAAGAATCGATAAATCACATCAAATAAATTTTCGCCTTTTTTGTAATACGAGGAAAAAAAGTTTTATTGAATTCGGTTGGAAAATTGCTAAATCTCTGCTGGCCACAAACAAAAATTTTCAAAAACTCCTTGTCACACCTAATCACCGGGTAATTAAAAATTATTAAAAAATAAATAAATAAAATTTACAAAGAAAATACTCAGAAATTTAATCAGTGTAAAAAGTAAGTAGGAAAATCCATAATATTCTTAGAAATCACGGGCCACAGGCATTAAAAAACATTTCACTTTGTTGTAATATAATTAAAAAAATTATATTGCTTCCGGACATAATTAATTAATTTAACGAAATTTTTTTCTAAGCTTTCCTTTTAGCTTGTTTTTGATTTTCTTTTCAATTTGTTATAGGAAAAGTCATTTTTCTTATTACAAAAAAAAAACATTTATTTTCGTCTGTTAATTAAATTAAAATTAATAAATAAATAAAAATTTTATGTTGGTGAGTCAATATCAAGTCAGTTATTAAGAAATTTTACTCTAAATTTCTTTAAAAGAAAATAAACATGAAAAAACGTACAAATCGTTGTTTATTAAGAAAATAAAATAAAACATTAAATCAGTTAAATAAAGCTGATTTAAGTCAGTTTATTTTTTATTTAAGTGACAAATTATTACAAAACTTATGAACATGTGTTTTTATATTTTTAATAACATAAACATAAAGAAAAATAAGAGCAAGATCAGCAATTCATTGAGAAACAATAAGAAAGTAATGATCAGTAGTTTTAATGTTTGAAATAACTTTAATAGCACTGTTTTATAAATCATTCAGCATAATTTCTAAAGATTATTTCGCTTAAAAAGTATTTTAATGATCAGTACTATACTAGCCACAAGCAAATAAATTCTGCATTTTTTGAACGCACAAAAAACCACAAACGATTACTGCACAAAATAAAAATATAAAATGAATTTACAACCGAAAACAGTATTCTTCCATCAGCAACATCAGCAACAACATCATGATTAACAAACCAAATAAAAATTAATAAATAAATAAATAATTCAACATGACACAATATAATTTACATAAAACCACCCGCAGATTTATGTTTATTACTTGCACACATATGAAAATAAAAACTCATTAAATCCTTTATTAACACTAAAAAAAAAAAAACTACATAATTGTGTTGCTGTTGCCTCAAAAAAAGGTTTAACGATCAACAAATTAATTTTTCGTTATGATCGTTTATTTTTATTATTAAAAAATTTTTAATGTTATTTCACTCGTCTGGTTTTGTCTGTTGAATTTTTTTTTTATTTCTGAATAAATTTCTAACGATTAACGCGGTTTTTTTTGTTGTATTTAAAAGAAAAAATTAATTTTAAATAAAAATCGCCAATCATTAGCCGGCATTTAGCAAACATCGTTGAATTATTCATTACTATTGAGCGCGCGTTGCCTGTTTGTTTTATTTTAATAACAACGAAACGCGTGTTGTCCTTTTACGGAAAGAATGACAAAGTTTTTAATTTTTCTTGTGTGTTTTAATAAATAAGTCAAGATAAATAATATTCTTGATGAAATTTAAAAAAAAATTAAGCAAACAATAGACAACGGCGATGATGATAAAAATCGCCAATGTAGTTAATTTTGTAAAAATTAAAATAATTAAATTATTACATAAAATGAGGTTAATTGCTTTCAAATAAATTAAAATAATAAAAATTCTATCATCAAAAAGTAACGAATTTTGAAATTAGGTGAAAATTTGCATAAAGTAATTTTTTGAAGTAAAAATAAAATCTATTATCTGTGCTAATTTGCTTTTGTTTCTATTAAAAATTAATTATTTAGCTATTACTATTGTACAGTAGATACTCATAAACATAAATAACATGATTTATATGAAACAAAAAGCTCTAATCACTTTGTAATTGAATTTAATTGAAACATTTTGATGGCACAACATTAGTAATATAATGCGAAAAAGTAATTTAAATATACAATTTTAGAGAATAATAACAAAAACACAAAAAATTATCCTAGTCATCATTTCGATAGCAAAATTAACGTCATTGCACTTAGCTACAGTTCATACAGACAATAAATAAATATTTTATTTATTTTTTTTATATCAAAAACTTTACAACCTAGCGAAACAACGTAACTGAAAAAGTTATTTTTAAATAATTTATTATTATTATTATTTTATTTTTATGTAGAAATAATACAAGAAAATAAAAAAATTTAAATAATAAATTTAATATCTTAATAAATCGCGAAAAAAAAATAAAATAAAAGAGAATAAAAAGCATACAGAAGAGGAGTGAGTATATAGGAGTTAGGGAAGCTCAACAATGTAAACACTTAAATTAAACTTAAAATGTATAAATAAAATAATAATAATAATAATAATTTCAAACAAACAATACATAAAAATTAAATGAATAATTAAAAAAATGAAAAAAAAAAAAAGATTTATTTCCACCAATTAAAGTCGCTTTACTCTATAATTTAATTCAGCTTTTTGTTCTTTTTCTCGTCATTAAAAGCGATAAAAATATTTCTATTTTTTTTTTTACTTTTTCTAATAAACGTTTTTATTATTATTATTTTATTTTATTTTTTTACGTTTTTATTACATTTATTATTAATGAACAATTAACTACAAAATTTATTATCTATTTTATTTTTGGAAAAAAAAAAAAAATAAAAACATTTGCAGCATTTTTTTGTTGATTTGGTTTGTTGCGTTGTCGGCCCTCAATTTAGTTTTCTGTTGAAATGTAACAAAAAAAAAAAGCAAAAATAAATTACACACAATAAACTCTATAATAGAAAAATATTATTATAGGTAATTATTATGTTTGTTTGTTTGTTATTTTTTAAATTATAATAACTGAAACAATTTAATTTAATTAATAATAAAAAATAATATTTATATCTATCGAGAGATATTAAACGAAATAAACAAACCATTTCACCTTCAATAATTTTCAATAAAAATGTTGTTATTTTTTATTTTTTTCTCTGTAAAACAATAGTGTATTTGTTACTTTTAATTATTAATTAAGTCATTTAGATTTATTATTGATATATTATGCTAAACAAATTGGATGTACAAAATAAAATAAATAATTTATATATGGTAATTTTAAATTAGAATATTTATTGTGTTTCATGTTTCTTCATGTCGCGTTTCATAAAATGTTTCATTTCATTAAGTTTGTTTTATTTTTAATAAATTTATTCGCTAGTTAAAAAAAAAAAACAGAAAAAATATTTATTATTAACATTATTATTATTTAATTTACTAGAATCTAGTTTTTATATGTTATTTAAAACTTTATTTATTTATTTATAAAGAAACAATTATTAGTAAACATTATGTTTCAATTCATATTTCATAAAATATTTCACTGTTGTTTCACCTTTATTTTTATCAACAAGCACACAGAAACTGTTATTTTAATAAATTTTCCTTATAAATCTCAACATCTTTTTATTAATTATTTATTTTCTTAACTTTATGATTATTATTATTACTGGTATAATAATTTAAAAAAAAAGAAAATAGTAAATTAAAATACTTTTTGTATTTTTCTTATGAATTTCAAAAAAATTTATTTTGCAAATTTTAAAGGAATGAAGCAGTGGGTTATTTTTTGATTTAAATTTCAATTTATTTTATTTACATGTTAATTTACTTAATTTACTTATTTTATTACTATAAAAAAAATAACAAAACAACAACAGATTTTGATTTACATTTTATTTGATATTGAAATAAATTTGTTTATTAAATAAAGAAAAAGTTTTTTTATAATTTTTGCTGTAAGACATCTATTTTAATTCTTAGCGAATGCAAAATCAGAAGGTTATGCATTTTTGCTATTATTATTATTTATATTTAAGAAAAAAATAAAAAAAAAAATAATTAAAATAATAATAAAAAGGAATAACATTTTAATTACATTTCAACAGAAAATTATTTATTTATTTTTCGTTTACTTAAAATCACTTAAGCTTGTGGCAAAGTAGTATTAGCAGAAGCAGCAACAGCTTAGTAGTTATTATTTGTAACTTTTTGGCGAATATAAATTAATCAAGTAATAATCCTGCAGTAAATATAAAATATTATTTATTTTTTAATTGTAATTTCTGATTAAAAATTCGTTATTTTTAAGTGGCTTAATGAAATTAATGTTAAAGAGATTAAATATGTTCTAGAAATATTATTTAAAAAATACTTCCTTAGTGATGAATCTGCATATTTATAACACGGTTATTAAGTACTATATGCAATTCTGTTTAACAGATTAGTAAAATCAGCACAAAAATATGTTTAACCATTTTTATAACGCAATAAATGTCTTACCAGGCGGGTGTTTTCTATGTTAATTCTTCTTCTATTTTACTTTATTATATAATTAATATAAATTAACTAATTAATACTAATAACTTATTGTTGTTAATTAATTTATTCATGAAAATATAATAAAAACAAAACGGAAATATAATAATTAATTAATAAAAATTAATGTTAATTTGAATAGAAATATTTTGTCTTTAATTAAATCGAAAAAAAAAAAACAAAACGTAACATGCATTTTTCTATTAAATTTCTACAACAAATAACACAATATATATGTAAATTAATTAAAATAAATGATATATAATTAAAAATAATTATGCTTATCGAATATATACATATGATAAAAAATAGAGAAAAAATTAACACCTTTATGCTTAATTATAATTATAATTTTTCTTTATTTTTTTTGTTATAAATTAATGTTCATGAGTCACTGTGCGCAGTACATTTAACAACGCATTTTTCTTGGTTTGGTTAGACAATGTATGGAAATTTTTTTGAACCAGCAAATCAAAAAAATCTTATAATAATACACAATTCAAGGTAAAATCAATTAAATATATAAAATCTATGGATTATTTTCATTTCATTAATTTTAATTTACGTTTAACTAAAACAATAATAATTTTTCTTAAATTACAATTAATTAAAAATCCTTCAAATGTTTAGTTTTTTTTTTTTTACTTTTATCTGCAGAGAATCTTGTAGCAAACAAATTCCATGTTAAATGTTAGTCTTTAGGCTTTTTACTTAAACCACATATAGTGAATAGAAAAAATTCGCGTTACAGTCACTCAACATAATTGTTTATCGGAAATCTTTACGTATTTAAATAAAAAATTACCTTCATTTACTTAACTAATTTAATCTATTCTTTAGTTTTTTATTTTTTTTTTCTGTTTTACGTATATTTTTGTTACTCAAAACAACAAAACAACTGGACCTATTGTTGGTCTTAATTATATTTAAATCATTTTTATTCTTTAACTGTTTGGCGTAAATTTTTTACTTGTTTGCTTTATATTTAACAAAAAAAAAACGTACAAACATAAACAAACCGTAAATCACATATAAATAAATAAAAAAAAAACAACAACTTCACTCAAATCAAACAAAAATACAAAAATTAACATAAATTGTTCTATTTTTGTTGCTGTTTTACTACTTTTTTTGTAGTTTTTCAATTGTATAAATTCAAGTAGCGTTCAAAAATGCGTTAAATACACTTTATGATTTTATCTTCATTAATAATCTATTTAAGTTTTTTTTTTTTATGTTATTCTTTCCTTCAATTTCTATGCTTTAGTTTAATTTTAGTTTTTTTATTTTATTTTTGGCTTAAGAAATAAATTGAACAAGTGTTAAAGTATGTAACAGCCAACAAAAACAACAACAGGCGAACCAAGAAAATAAGAATTAATAATGGTAAATTATTAAATAAACAAAATTGAAAAACTGTTTGAGGTAACTCAGCACATTTACTAGAAATAAATAAAATATACAAAAAAAAAAAATGTGTATATACCGGACCGCGTCTAAATTAAACAGCAACAAATACACGAAATGAAAAATGCTAATTGCGGAAATAAATATATGGAATAAATTTTTGTGTATAATTTTTCTTGCTTCGCCCATACATCTAATTGACACGGGTTGTGTTTTTTCACTTTTTTGGTGTTACCTTTCGTAAAACGTTTTATAATAATAAAAATACGCTTTTTTCTTGTTGTTTGAGATGTGATATGCGATTTCAGTTGCTTTAAACACACAAAATTACATATAAATTTACCCCAAATTCGTATATTTGGAATTTGAATTAAGTCTCTCTTTCAAGTGAATTGTTTTTTTTTTTTAGCTTTTATTTTTATTTAATTTTTCATTATTTTTATTTAAATATGTAGTTTTTCCACATCGTCGACGTTTTATGCCACTTGTTGTATTCGGCTATAACGTTAAGGTTATAAAATGAACAAACAAATATACAAATAATAATAATAATATAATTTTCTATATTTATTACTCTATTTGCAGAACGATTAAAGTTTTTTTTATTTGTATTTTTATAACAAGTGAATTTAAATAAAGTCATTTCATTTTGATATGGAAATTAACTTTTTGATTTTCTATTTAATAACATTATTAGTGTTTAAGGTAAAAGTTATTATTTGTTTGGTGAAAATACGTTTTGTCCTACATTTAATAATTATAGACAATGTATTATTGCAGCCAAATTATTATTTGCTTTTAATGAGAAGACTTTTCTGCAATAATTTTAATTAGAAAAACAGTATTTATATAAATTTTGATTAAAAACGATAACGTTGTTTGGAGAAGTCAAGACATCAACAAGAAAAGAATAAACTTAATTTTTAACACGCAAAGGTGTAGAAAAAAAAAAACTACTTTAATGAATTATCAAAAATAATTCCTGACAGCAACAATACTTTATTATTTTTTTTTTCATTAAATTTCACTTAAAAATCTAAGTAAAAATCATTAATAAATAACAAAAAAACAGCAAATTCATCTCCGGAAATTATTAAAATATTCTTCTTTTTTTTTTTAAATTAAATCATAAATAATCTGCCACAGGTAAATCCACAATAAAACTATGGTAGAAACTGTGGTCAAAAAACTCCTTTTACTCCACGTAAATAATTTATTTTATTTTATTTCTAGGAAATAAAATTATTAATAAAAAAAAAAAATTAATTTTCAAAAAAGCAGAAACATTTTGTTAATAGATCTGATAAATAAATAAAATAAATAAATAGTTCTATGACCTAGGATCGCACTTCGAACACCGTCGTCGTCACATTGCTTGTAATAATAAAAAATAAATACTTTTTTCTGCCTGAACATTTTTTTATAACCGATGTTTTGTGACTCGTTGCTGTTGCTACTGACTACTTGCTGTTGCTGCTATTTCTACTACTCTATTGTTAATTAAATATTTTTTTTAATTGTTAAACTTATTTATTTTTCTTTTTATTCTAAATTATATATTTATTTTTTCTTATTAATGATAAACGTGCATTTAGTTACATTCAGATGAATACAAGTAGATAAATATTATTATTCTTATTATTATTATTATAATTATTTCATTTAATTTCATTTCTTTACTTGCTGCTCTTCTTCGTATCGTTTCTTTATACATCAGTTCTAATTGAATCGTTTAATTTCTAAGAATATTATTATGATGCTATTAAATAATCAGTCTATGTTTGTCTTTGTCTGTTATTATTGTGTTATTTTTTTTCTTCTTCTTCTTCATCTTTTGATTAATAATTTTTGTATATTTCTAACAATTATTCGCATCTACTTAGTACTTGTTGCTGTATTTATTTCACGTAAAAAGCAAAAATGTATTTTAATGAAATTAATTTTTTATTACATTATTTAAAATAATAATAAATTGTTTAAACGAAAAATGAAAAAAAAAAAATAAATCAACAAATATTGAATTAAATTATATTTGTACAGTGATGTTTCTTGGTGTTTTTGCTTAACATTTACTGGTTTAATTGAAAATTATTGTGCAATCTAGTTGATAAGGTAAATTTTTCTGTATTTTAATAATTAAATAAATGACATTTTAAGACAATTTCCACAAATCAATATTAGAAATTAATTAATTGTATAAAAAAAAGCATAATTATCAAACAACACAAGACAATCCACTGTACTAAGACACCACTGTTTAATTTATAAATAAAATTATGATGAAATATAATAAATCATTTTCGCTAAACATTAATTTCAATTTTTCTGTGTGCTTTTTTTATTTATTTATTTCTTAACGCTGCTCTTCATTATGGCATACAAATAGACATCAAAAAGATGTAAAAATGATACAATAATGTTAAAAGAAAAGCAGAGAAAAAGAAATAAATAAATATTTAAAATATTATAGAGAAAGAACTATGAACCAACATGCAAACTCCAAATATAATTTTATGTTTTCCATCGTTATCTGACTCCAAAAAAATTAATTTAATTTAATAAAAATTAAATTAAACAACAGCAAAAACCACGATACAAAAAATTAAAGAAGTAACAAAAAAAAAACGACATGAAATTGCTAATAAATTAGTTAATTAATTAATTTTTTTTATATTATTCTTATTATTATTATTAATTATATTATTTTTTATTTTCTCCTTTTCAGTGTTTTTTTTTTGCCATTTAGATTATTTCTTCAATAATTAATTTGATTAATGTTTTCGCTGTCTCAAAACTCTACAAATGTGTAATTATTATTTATTATTATTTTTTCTAGTTTTTCTATTTGTGGTTTATTTTTTTGCATGGCTTTTAGTATTTAAAATTCGATTTATTCTCAGTTATAAGAAAATATTAATGAAAAAATATATGCTTGTTGATTTTTAAATGGTGTTAAGACCTTGTTTTTGAGTATGTTATTTTTCATCTTTTTGTTGAAACAATTCGCAATTATTTAAATTAATCAAAAATGCCTTATATTATTAACAAGTGTTTAATTAATTTAATTTAATAAATTAAATAGAAAAAAATAATTATTTAAGCGTTAAAGACAGATCAATCGATGGATACAACACTGTGTGTTATTTTTTCATTATAAAATTAATTTAAATATAAATCAATAAATTTTATTAATAATTTCATTTGACAACAATGTAGCCGACTCAGTAAAATAATAATAATAATAAATAATTAAAAATATATATATTAAATTAATTAATAATCAATATACCGCAAATACGATTAATATGAATAAATTTATTTATTTATTTATTGTAATGACTATATACTACGTTAACATTAGATAATTATTATCACATTAACAATATGTTGCTAATTAATGCTTCATAAACAATAAAAATCATTTTTTTTGTGGTTTTTTTTATATTTTTTATATTAAATAAATAAAAAACTATAAAACTGGCAAACAAATGTAATAAATTAACGTAAACGTTGGGCCGTAAATGTTGACCTGAACATACTAATATAGCAAAAAAAAAAAAAAAACCACTGAATTGCAAATAATAATCATAATAATAATTCATTAAAATTAAAAATAATAAAATTATTCACTGGTTACGGATAATAATGGTTAACAAAAAAAAAATTTAATTTACAAAAAAAGAATGAAAAAAAATCATCCACTGCGGTCGCTGTCATTAATAATTTAGCATGTCGATAATTTTTTTTTGCTATATTATCTCTCTGTTTGTTTTACATAAATTAATGAATTATATTTATGTGTTTAATGTGTATGTGAATTGTGTTTTATGCTATTTAACATATATGTTTTATTTTTTTTTCATTTAATTAAAATTTTAATGGAGAATAATAACGAAAATTAATCAAATTGACTGACGATGACTTAAAGACTGTGGCTGTTGAGAGGTTTTCATTTTTTTACTGTGCGATTTTCAACGAATTTTACTTTATTTTTGCTATGTAAGATTTTATTAAGCATTTTTTATTATTTTTCTGTTTTGGGTTCAAACCTGATGTCAGAAGTTTAGTGATTATAGATATACCGTCTATAACACCACTGCAATCCTATGTGTTTCTAAGTTTAAAGCTGCCAATTACAAGAATATCAATTTATTTCTTGTAATTGGTAGCTTTATGCTTAGAAACTTAGAAACAAGCTTGATAGTTTACTAAACATTAAGCTATTTGAATTATTTTATGTATAAAAAATGACAACATACTGAAATTGGTGTAAAAATCAAATAAATTAATCAAATAAATATGAAAATAGAAGAGAAATCATTAAATATTCTACGTAAAATGTTCCAAAGCGATGTTTGTAATGTGATTTAATATGTTTAACATACATTTATTTATTCATTAATTTATCTTTTTTGGTTATTTAAATTAACCACAGATAATGGTAATTTTTAAGTTTATTTTTTGTTCGATATGCTTTCTGCTATAGAGCATAAGTATTGTAGCGTAAAGAAAGTTTAAACAACTCGAAATAAAAAAAAAATATATAACAATAACAAATATACTTAAAATAATAATAATAATAAAAAACTTAAAATTTATAAAGGTCTGACCGCGTTATAATGCATTTACAATAATTATAATTATAACTGAAATTATGTACTTAAGGTAACATAACAGCAAAGCTATCTGGAAGAAGAAGTTTTACAACACACATACTAAAGTAACAGAAAAAATAATAATAATTTAAAAACAACAAGACAATGTACTTAAATCTTAATTACATTTTCTAATTGTGTTGTTTAATGTTACTTTTTCCTATATATTTAACGAAAACAAGTTATCATTTTCACGTGTCATGCAGTTGAAATAATCTTCATTTTTCACGTCAAAACGTAAAAAACAACAAACGAAATTTTAAATTAAAAACAAAAATTAACAATAATATGGGCACTTTGCGTTTTCAAGAATTGTTTAATCAAAAAATAATAATGTTTTTAATTTGGTTTTCTTGTTTTTTTTTTTTTGTTACAAAATTCCTGATTACACCGATACGGGTGGAAATAAATTTACTTTACATAATTTTTTTGTTGTTAATTTCAATTAGGTTTAAGACAAGATAATTGAAACAACGTGGACTTATCGCTACTCTAATATGTTTTGGTGTTTTTTCTTTAATTTCTTTCTTTTTTTTTTTTTGTTAATTAACAAATAGACTGATTACCTGTATTATCAATGGTTATTAATTAAACTAAAACAAAATATAAACACGATTTAATTACATAAAATAAGAATACTTTTGTCCAAAGTTAAAAATTCAGTTAAAAACATTAAAAATTCTCTGCTCTCTTCTGTGAACTAAATGTTCTACTAGAAGAATACTCCGATTAACGAGGTCTTACTGTATATTAAAAAAACGAAACCTTAAATAAATACAATTAAATAATTTTAAAATATAAATTTCTTTTCAATTAAAACCAAAAACATAAACATACCAAACCAGCATTTACCCTTCAACTTTATCACCAAATCCTTAGTGCAAGTAAAAGTACATTTTTTTGTAATTATTTAAATAAAAATTTTTAATGCATTTTTTGAAATAAAAAAAAAACATAACGATAGGAATAATTATAAAAAAAAAAACAGAATGAACAGCAGAAATTTCCTGAAATTTTATTCATTGCTGTTGGTGTTACTCGTTTTTAACCAAAAGTAACACAATGACAAGTGGTTGTTTCGTCGCCGCTTAAAAAAATTTCATATTTATATTCTTTTATAGTTATTAATTTAAAAAAATATATAAATAAATAAATGTAATTAACATTATTAAAAGAATATAAATAAATTAATATACTTTTTAAAAAATATAAAATGTTGATATGTAAATAAAGGAATAAAAAAAAAATAATGACAACAACAGAAGTAGTATTAGAAGCAAAAAGCAGCAACTTTTACCACACTATATGCTAGCAGGGATAATAAAATTTATTTCACATGAAAAGTATTTATTATAACGAAATAAATATTCATGAATATAATCTTGTTTGTTTTAAATGAATTCATTAAATAGCAAATGATAAACAAACAATAACGAAACGGACGCGCATAGTAATTTTATATTATTGTTTAAATGAAGAAAAAATTGCATTGATATGGATATTAAGGAAATTATAAGTTACTTTGCTGAAATTCTTAGTTGATAGTTGGGTTTTTTTTATTCATTTTTTTGCCATTTAAATCTTATTTTTAGATCATGTTAAAATGCTCGAATTAATTCTTATTTTATTTAAATTTTAAGTGTTTACCAGTTCGCGGAAAAATCTCTTTAAATCTTCACTATCAAAAGTTATCAAAAGACACTTGAACAAATAAGAAAAAATAATAATAAGACAATTATCAAGCAATCACAGTGAATAAAAATTCGAAAATAAAAATCCTACGCAATAGAACTAGACAAACCACAGGACGCAATAACACTAAAAATGACGCTAAAACAGTTAACCTTCAATTATTTTTAAATAAATATAATTAAATAATATTTAAAAATCAAATATTAAATACTCTATAAAAATCTATTTTAGTATAAAAAATGTAATTAAAAATAAATAATTTATCGATTCCTTATTATTATAAAAATTATTTTTTCTTTATTAATTCAATAAAAAAAAAATCGCATAGAATCTATTGTTTAATGAATTTATTTTAATAAGTCTATAATAATATAAATAATAATAATAATAATAATAATAATAACAATAACAATATTAATATTAATAAAGAATTATTAAATAAAGAAAAGAACATTTGACATTGGTTTCATAAACAAAACTGTCTAGAAATGTAGCTACAACTTTAAACAAGATGATTCAATTTAATTCAATTGAATTTTAAACGAGACACACAGCAGATAATAATTTTAATAAATATATATAAAAAAAACCACATAAAAAAAAGAATCAAAATCAAAAAAAAAAATTTGTCTTAATCTCTTTAGAAAAAAAGAATTACATTTAAGTGAATTAATTTTGTTTACAAAATACGTGATTTATTATTATTATCCATACAATTGTACACACGCGAAACAAGTTAATTTACGATAAAACTTTGCCCATTGTACTGGTGTTAATTTTTGATCCTTAATACTTTTTTATCTCTACTCTTTTGTATAAATTTTTACTTGATTTTTACTGAATACGAAAATTACGCATAGTAAACGATTGCAAGTTGATATTGATTTGTATATAAGTTAAGAGCGCCCACCAACGCTATAACATCAACCCACATAAAATTTAATTCTTTGTATTTAATTTTACAAGCAAGTAAGCAGGCATAAGCAAAAAAAAAACGTATATTCATCTGACTGATTTGTTGTGCGTGTAATAAACAGACGACCAAATTTTTTTCACTTATTCATCTGTCTTTACATTATTTTGTTGCCTTATTAAAATTCCGTACACAAAAATACACGAGACATATCGTCACCATAATTCCCTTTTTCTTTTTTTTTAAAACAATCTTTTCTTTGACAAATATGCGCGTGCATCAGATCCTTTATAAATAAATATTGAAATCCTGATACAAAAAAGAAAGGAAAATCATATAGCAAAATATTAAATAATAAAATAGAAAAGGCGTCATTTTAACGCGACTAAATATATTAAATTAAATAACCTTAAATCGTGATGTCATGAGGATACTATACACAGTGTTTCTTCGGTTTAATCAGAGCAAGTGACTCTGTGATTAGAGTTAAAAAGGGAAACACAGAAAGTTTCTATCTAATACAAAAGAATGCTGATTACACATAACTAAATAAAATCACTTATATAACCCTATTTTGATATTTACTTATTAAATAAAATTAATTTATTTCAATTTTTATTCATTTTTAACATAAGAAAATAATGTTCTATAATCAGTCAACATAGAAATTTTGTATGATTTTCTAAACGTAAAAATTACAAACGTAAAGAACAAAAACACCAACAGATAAAAAAACAGCATAAATATTCAAGTAATTAAATTATAATATTTTAGAGGAAATTTATAAAAAAAAAAGTTCCAATTAAGCATTAATTTAGTGAAAAAAATTTAGGGCGCACCTAATCAAAAAAATAAAACATACATTATTATAAATTTTTATACCTATGCGTGTTATTTATTATTATAAATATTTCTTTTATTATTTGTTTCGTTATTCTTTTACTGAATTAATTTATAGTTTAAAAAAAATGAAGCAAATTTACGCACATCAAAATTTATGTATAATTTTGTATAGAATAAGAAAAATTTATTGAAACTAATTGCTGTGTTGCGTTTAACTTTAGTTTACTTTACTTTGTGGTCCGGTTCGTCAATTTAAACTCTCTTGTTATATATATTTAAATAAACTGATGTTCGACTTAATTTAATAAAGAAGAAGAAGAAGAATAAAAAAAAAACATTAATTGACCAAAAATTGCAGTAATTATAAATTTAAAAAGAATAAATTTTTATTCGTTTCGCTTGTCATTTTTTTTTTTTACTTATTAAATTTATTAAAATATATAAAATTTTTCATTATAAGGAAATAATAATTCTCGCACTAGTTACCACTAATTATTTTTTTTTTTTTAATTTATTATAAAAGTGTTAATGGTAATTTATTTATTTTAAATAAAAATTAAATCATTTTTTTTTTCATAATGTTTGCTTTGAATGTTATCGAGAATAATTTGTATAAACTGCATATTTGTTAAGAATTTTATGAAAAAAATTAAATTTAATTATATTAAAATTCTCTTTATCTATAATAAAAAGAAATAAATTTATTACAATTTGTCAGTGTTATTGTCACATTAACACCGATATCTTTGTAGCATTCAGTTTGCAATGAAAATAATATTTGCGGTATTTTAATAATAATTTTTTTCAACTATGCTCAGTTTAAACATAAAATAGCATAAATTGTTTTAAGATTAGAATTAAAATTTGTATGTAACATAAGTATGTTTAAATTGTTATGGTTAAATGGTGCACAGATGCCATCACATTATAATAATAATAATATAGAAATAATCATCAAGCAAAAAAAAGAAAGGGTGGGTTTACTTATTAAAATTTATTCTTTATTGGTTAACTGTGTTACCCACAAAATTCCCATAGACATTTTTCACATTTACATTAATGACAAACCGTAGCCAAAATTATTATTATTATTATTTTTTTAATAATATTCGCTTATTGTTGTTCCCGTCAAAAATACGCGTAGCGAAAAAAAAAATTAATAACTTTTATGAATATTAAAATAAATTCACCAAGAAAATAAAATGATTATAATGTAAATGAATTGTTTTTCAACCAACAAAAAAAAATAGGAAAATAATATGACACACATAAGGAAACGCTATAAAAACCGTGAAATAAATAAGGAACGGAAAAAAAAATTATATTTAATACACGATATGTGGCACAACTGTGACAACAAGAATAATTAAAATTATTTTTTTATTTAACTGTATTTTTGTTTTTTGGGGGTTTAGGAATTCTTTTTTTTTTTTTTTTTGTAGGTGTTTCACATTTTTAAACACGTTTATTGTTAATTTTTATTGTATTATGCACGATGATTGTACGTGGTTTTTGTAATAAACATTTTTTTCATTCCAACCACTTTTAATGAGAGAATATGAATACTTTTTTCGGGTAAAAAAAAATAATAATAATAATGATGATGATTATGATTATTGTTATTACAATGAAAGGTAATAAAACGTGATCCTATTGTATTAAATAAAAAAAGAAGAAAAATAATAATTCTAATCCTGCTGTAAAATTCAAAAACATAATAATAATAATAATTAAATTCTATTATTTGCCTTGGAAAATAGAGTTTTGTTTCTCCTGTATTTTATAATGATAAAACTAAGTTAAATATAAATTAAAATTACTTAAAGCACTTTTAAGGAGATCAGGACATTTTTATTATTATTTCATCAAATATTTTCCTCGTTTTGTGACTGAAAATCACTCTTTTTTCTTCAATAATTTGTGCAAAAAAACTCTGTATAAAGAATTGAATAAAAAAATAAATAAAAATCTAAATCGTTTTAATGGTGAACTGAATTGATGACAGATTTCTTGTTTTTCTCTTATTATTATTATTATAAAATAGAATGATTGAAGGTGATTTAATAAAAAAAAAATATAAACGTGATTAAGCTCGTTTCCTTTTAAAATTTTCTTCTATTTTTTACCTTTAAATTGATTTCCTGTTTTTTCCATCCATTATTCCATTCTACTACTACTAAGTGTGGTAAAATTAAATTTTCTTCATTTTAACAATTTAACCATAAAATAATAATCATAATAAGCATCTACCAATCATTCTTCTTCTTATTCTTAAAAAAATAATAAAAAACATTATCATCAACAGGAACCATACAATATGCCACAATCAGCCTCTTTAACAACAATAAAAAAATAAATTTAACTAAGTTAGACACAATCACTCATATAACAAGTTAAAGTATTCGATCAAAACGACTTACATTGTTTGGGTTGTTATTTACTATAAAATTTCAATCAATCAATTTGGATAGAAAAAGCTGTTGAAGATGAGGAGAGAAAAAAAATTATTTTCTTAACACTATAAGTCCATGAATTGCTAAAATGGTTTCAAAAAAAAAAAAAAAATCGAAAAAACTGCGTGCGTGATAAATAAAGACGAAGCTTTAAAGTCCCTCATTTCTTCTGCTTTACCCTTAATGTACTGTTTTTTAGTTAAATATAACATAAAAAAAAATAACATACACTCATCAAAAGAAAAGAAAAGAAGAAAAACTTCAATCGCCCAAGAATATTCGCGTCAATACATCAATTTTCTTTTTGATTCGTTTTTTTTTTTTTTTACTTTGCTTTGCCTTTTTAACCAACATCATTGCTTTTCTTAAAGAAGAGAAAAAAGACGTCGCGTGAAGGGTGATAACGATCAATATGGTTACTACACTTTGGCTTCATTTTTTTCTACTGATTCGTGCATATTTTTCCTTTATTTTGGTGTCCTTTAATCTACTTTACAATTTTCGTAATAAAAAAAGGAACTCTTCTATATGTCGTCCTATAATCTACAAAAAAAAATTGTTTTTAGTTTATTTATTTATATGTACGAAATAAAACTAACTGAAGGGGGAATAACCAAACGATAAGATAGATGAATGAATTCTATGAGTGAGTAAATGACAAGTTTCTTCCTTTCGTCCTATCCTATCCCATTTACTACTTACCAAAAAAAAAAAAAACTGACATAATCATGTTGCGATAAAGGATTTTTTTTTTTTCGTATCGTTTCGTTATTTTCTTTATTTTTTTATTAAGCAAAGTAATAGTCTTATTACCCTTTAATCATTTTTTTATTCATTATTTAACCCCCCGAACAAACATCCATAAAATTTATGTGGTGTCTTTTTTGTATAACGAGAATAATAATAATAATAACACGGAACAAACCGACCACGACCACGAATTGTGTACGTTGCATTTAGAAAATCGTTAAAAGATTGCAAAGTAAAATGTTGTAAAATTCATGGACGCGCATTTTATAACTCTTCCAACATAGTATCGGGGGTTTTTTTTTTTGATAATAATAATAATAACGTCATTGTGGTTAGGGTTTAGATGGTATAATAATGGTTGTATGTCTCTCGTTGTAATAAACCACCCAATATAAACAACAAATATTTTAACGTGGTGTAAATGCAACGATGAATTTTCTCTTGTATTTTATTTATTTATGGCACAGTAGTGTGCAGACAAAATTACATTTTATTTTTCTATATACGTGGTGTAGTTGCGCTTTTGTGCAAACTTTATTTATTTAATTTTACTTAAAAGCGTCAAAAATAGAACATGAATAATATTTTTATTTTTTATTTAAAGTAAAATCAACCTTTAATATCTTTAAGAAATTTATTTAAAACAATGTAATCAGACACATCAGTGTTCTGACAAACCCTAAACCTGATGAATTTAGATTATTTAATTGTCGCTATTGTTAATAAAATAAATAACGAAAAATATTCCATGAATTTATGTATGTCGCCGTTGTTGTTTATTGGTAAATATTTGCAGAAATATAAATATTTACAGTAGAAAAAAACTCCTCATATTAAAAATAATCTCGTGACACTAATTTTTTGTTATAATTTAAAAATCACTGAAATTCTTAAATAAATAATTAGATGCGTTTGAAGTTATTTTTTTATTTTTAATTATCACTTGATAAACTTGAGAATAATTTAATACTTGTCTAGGGAAATGCAATTTTGTAATTGTCCTTGTGTACAGTATTAACAGTATCTAAGTTAGAATTTTCATTAAAAAATATATATACAAAACATAAAAAATCAATTTATTTAATTAAATTAAATAAAAAATATTATCAAGGTTAATAGAAGAAAAGTTTATTTAATTTTTCATTAAATTAAAATTGAATGACAAATCCTTACAACATAATAATAATATTATTATTATTCTGTTGTCCTACATTTCATTAATAAAGTTTTTGTTTAAACACATTTTTAATAAACAATTAAATATTTTTTCATTATATATTTTTAACCTTCAATTGTATAACATAAGACAACAGAAAAAATATTTATACATGTCGTGTTGATATGCAATTTAATAGAACAAAAAAAATAAATAATATTAAAATTACATCGAAAAACTACCCATCAAACCAAAAATTTATACAAAATAATACTTACTTCCACCTCAAATATAAAAATTAAATGAAAAAATAAAGAAAAATTGTTTACTGTCTGCACTTATTGTTGTTTAACAGTAGAAATAAAATCTAAAAGCAAAATATATAAATATATATATATTATGACTAGACTTTTGTTATATTATATTTTTTAGCACAAATACATATTTATAGAAAATTTCAAAAAGCATTCGCTGTACTCACAATATTTTTACTTTTTGTATTATAAATTAAAATTAGCAACAAGAACAGAAAAATAGAAGAAATCCAGCAAAAACTTAGTTTATATAAGAAATTATATTTCATAAACAATATCCTATCATGGTATAGACAGACTTGTATAAAAAAAAATTATAAACTAAATAACCAAAAATAAAATAAAAAACAATAACAACAAGAGCATTAATTTAACGACGTTGAGTATTATCAATTTCAGTATAAAAACAGTACAGAAGAAGCATTAAAGAAAAATAAAAATATATATATATATTGATAAAAGAAAAACAATAAAATTGACACAGTATATAGAAACTTATAAGTGGTTCTATGATGTTAGCTAATACTAATAATAATAAGAAAAACAATAACAATACACGTAAAAACTTACCAACATTAAGGGTAACACATATAACAGTAGCAACAGCAGCAGAAGCATTATTATTTTTACAAGCAAATTGATAATCGTTTATAACTTTTCAATGCAATAGCGAAAAAAAACTAAAAAAAGTCTTCTGTTGAAGACAAACTTAACAAGAAAACAACTTTAAAACCACAATAAATTCATCAACCACCACCACCCATCACTATTTGTCTAATTACATAGTTTTATTTAGTGAAAACTTTCTTCTGTAATATGATTTACTTTATTCGTGTTATTATCATCACCTTCTATTACAAGCAAATAATTTAGAATAAGAAATTCCTGTATTTATTTCATTATCGAATATAAAAATGTATTTATTTTTTCTAAGAAAATACATAAAATGAATTGGGTTGGCGTTTTTCTGCTAATTTTGTTACCTATAGCAGCAGCTACAATTCTTAGTTAAATATTTTTATTTTTGGTTATCATTTATTATTCTTTTAAAGCACCTTTTGTGACACTATAATGCATAAAAGTTTTTTTTTAAAACAAGAAGATGGTATTTGTTATTAGCACAATTGGGAAAAACTGTACAGTGTCAGTCAGTCATTCAGTTGCAACAAGGATACACATTTTCATATTTTTCTATATTTTAAATTTTATTTCTTTATCACTTTAATCGGTTAATGTTTAGTTACGTTAAGCTAAACCGTGCAAAGTTTTTTGCTTAAATATATGTATATTTAAAACACTTAAATCTCCTGGAAAAATTATTGAAAAAAAGCGAAAAGCTTTCTATCGTTACAAAAACTTTTCACTTCACCTCTTTATTGTATTTTTTTTTTATCGATTTTAATTATTTTAATGGATTTCTTGTTTAGCTTTTTCTTCTAATATTTATATATTTTTTTTTTATTAGTTTTCTACTTTGTTTCCTTTTTTCTTTTTAAATAATAAAAAGTATTTATTAGTTTTGTTTTCTTAGTGAAAGTTTTGGTGTTTTTTTTTATTTTTGTTGATTGTTTTTCTTTTAAAGAAATTAATAAATTTTCCGACAGGAAAATGAAGTGTTACACACAGTACTGTACTGTCGCTTCTTTAAGTCAATGTGGTGACTGTAAATTAGCATTAACACTGCCTTTATTTACGCTGTATAATCACAGTAATGTCATCATAATTATTATTCAAAAAATAAATATATTATTATTATTACATAAATTAATGCATAATTATGTAAAATAATTTAATTATGTTAAATATATATATAAAATATCAAAAACTAAGTGATAAATCAATTATTTATCCATTTAATTAATGCAAAAATTTTCAATTATTAACACAATTCAATTAAAATTGATGATTAAATATAATTTGATTTATTTATTCAATGTAAGTAGGGTGTAAAAAGCCACAATAATATTAATAATAATAATCAAAATAGTAAAATAACAAGGACATGAACTAGAGAGGATATTAAAGTAGAAAATAAATATTTAAATAAGGAAATTGACCATTTTCTTTTTTGTAAAAATCACATCACTTTACAGAAATTTAATAATAAATGGAAATTAAATAAAAAAATTGTATTTGGTAATGTGAAGGGATTTAGTTTAGTTTTTTTTTTATTTTTATAAAGTAAAATGCTGTGCACGTAGTTTTTACTTCAGAATATTTCAGTAACATAAAACGTCTTGATGAAAATTATACGAAAAAATATCCTTGGTAATTCGTAATCATAAAAAAAAATAAAATAATTTTCCTCCTGGAAAAATTTTCTGCATTAGATAAATAAATAAGAAATTCTAATGCAATTTTTTCTACATCGAATTAAGGACTAATATTTGATTTTTTAGAAAATTAATGAGAATCTAATAAGTAAATGGATTTTACTGTAGCTACCATGGAAAGGTAATAAGAAGGTAATGCAAAGCAATTAAAAAAAAGGTTAGAAAAAATGTGAAGACTTTTCTGTTGCTCTCCACATAATAAAAAAGAACTTTTTGTTTAATAATTTATAATTTATTATGTGTTTTATGTTGCTTTTATTTTTCTTTTAATATAAACAAAAAGAAATTCATATCTTTATCGTTCACTCCATAAAGTAAATAAATTATACAACAGCAGCAGTAGCAACAACATTAAATTCTAAGACGAAGCAAAGAGAAAAACTTAAGTAAAAAGAAAAAAATATTATATTTCATATAAATTTTACTTAATTTCCTTATTTATAAAGTCCTTATTTATTATTTATTTTCTTTTAAATCTAAATCACATTTAACGTTTATAAAACAGAAAAAAAGTATAATAAATAAATAAATAAATAAGAAATTTTCTGTTATTTTTTGGGCCGTATTATTGCTGACTTTCCTTCGTTATTATTATTATTTTTTTCTCTCTTTTTAAATTTATATAAATAAAATTCGCAATTTTGCTTGCTTTTTTTTTCTTTCATATTAAAGCAGTTTTTTTTTTACTATACCACCAAGTGTGATATATTTATAGAAATATCACATTTTCAACCCTTAAACATAATATTGTATATATTTATTTCTGTTTATAAAAATAAATTCATAGCTACGTCTTCGTCAAAAAGTTATTAAAATAAATAAAAATAAAAATTGTGTAAGAGATGAGAAAGTAGTGAAGTTTTTCCTTTAAAATATCCATATTTGTGCAGAAAATTATTTACATTTTTTCACATAAAAAGTTAAAAGCGAAAGAAAAAAATAGAAAACAATAAAATCAACCCAAAAATGAAAACGTAAAATAAGAAAAAAATATTAATAAACAAAAAAAGAAAATCACCAATGTCTGGTCTGATGATAATGACGATGATGACTATGACGATGATGCTTTTGAAAATAAAAAAAATAATAATAACAAAAATTAAAAGAATAAAAGCTACAGTCTGTGCTTATTGTCTGTACATATATATATATCCCGATAATAATATTGCAAAAAAGAGAAAAATTTCAGTAAAGTGAAGTTAAGCAAAGTTAAATTTAAGTAAAGAAAGAAAAACGAATAAAATGAGAAGAGAAACCTTGGCCCAAATTGAAAAAACTTATTTTTTCATGGACGAAACAAAATCATTTAAACAAAATTAGATAGCAGAAATGGGGTTGGTGATGATGGTGATGGTTTATATATTACTGGGTGGTACATTGAAGGTTTTTTTGCTTTTTATTTGTAAAAAAAAAAAATATTATAAAATAGAAATGAAAAGAAAAAGCCATTCTGCTTCTAAACGATTCAATATCATCGCAAAAATAATGAAATAAATAAAAGAAACATTTTTTTTTAATATTATCGAGTTTTCCTATTTATTTTTTTTTTATTAATATTACTGTGTGCAGAGATTCTGCTATTTATAAACATAAAATTGCATGCAATGATAATAATAATAATATTATTATGATTATTATTTGTAAAAATAATAATAATAATAAATAAACACTGATATTTGGGATGGATGGTGGGTCATTGCGGAATACACAGTTATTATTCCTTCCTTGTAGAAAAACATCAATATTTTATTCAATAATTTTCTTTTATTTATTTCGTTGTTTCTACACTGAATTAGACAACATTTTAGTTGGTTTATTTTTTTGTCATCAAAGGAATAGAAATAATAAAACATGATGAAGCAAATGATATGTTATGCATATGATGATGACATTCTTTTCATTGCTGTTTAATTTTCCATATGCATTTCAACTTTTTATTTATCATTTTCTTTGAATGAAAAACTTTTATGACAAATTCAACCATTTGAATGTTTGAACATGTACTAGGGGTTTGTTATTTTTCTTTTAGTTTTTATATAAGATACAGCAAGTAATGTTTTCTTGAGCGAATTTAATTTAATAACTAAATGTTAGCAAAGTTTTTTTTTTTTGTTTTGAATGAAAAAACAAGTAAATTAATTTTCTTGATAATAATTATAGCGAGATTTTTCTATTTAGATAAATATTTGTATTAAAATTAAATTCATTATTTTGACCACATTTTTACTATACATATGTATATATGGCACGTATTTTTTCGTTCATAAATACATATATATATATAAACATATATTCTTATTTTATTATTATTATTACAAGGAAAAATATAGAAATTTTATTTTTTATTATTTTCTATTTTATCTGCAAAATTGTAAATTTTTTAGTTTCATATAAAAAAACCGAAAATGTCATTCAGAAAATAATATTTTCTACAAACGATATATATATATATATTTATATATAATGTGATATTGTCGTTGTATTATTATTATTATTATTTTAAATACATTTTATAATATAGTTATTTTTTTTTTCTGTTGCAGCTTCTTTCGTCTGAGACGTTCGTTGTTCTTGTTCTTGTTGTTGTTAAAAAGCATATCCAATTTGTTTTCTGTCTGCACATATATATTTCTTCTTTAACTCTGCAAATAAAATTTATTCATATTATTAAACATATATAAATAGATTTCATAATATTTTGATTGTTTTACTTAAAAATAAGAAAATACACACGACGAGCAATGTTAAATTTTATATTTTCTTAATTTTTATTAAATAATATTAACAAAAAAAAAATCACCTGAGTAGAGCACAGACACAGCTCAGACATCAGCACAGACACAGCACAGACATCAGCTAAGTACTACTTTTTATTTTTTATTTAATTTATTATTATTTTTTCGTTGTCTAGACATACCTCTATACAGCTGCTGTATTAATTTTTCTTTAATAATAATTAATTAATAAATATTTAAATTTGAAAGACGACATATCGCGATGACCATGAGATTTTTATTTCAGGTGTTTCTTCTTAACCGAAACATTACTGATGATTTTTTTTTTTCGATTGAATGTTTTAATAAAGTAAAAACAACTTTTCACTAAGCGTGAGGAAATGAAAATAAATAATTTTCCATGTTTATGTAATTTTTATTTTCATAAAAACATAGATTGTTCTTTAGCTCAATTTCATTTCATTTTTATTCTCATTGAACAACAATCAAAAATTGAATCATAGAAAATTACATTTATATTCAAACATTACTTCGGTAGAATATTTATATTATTTTCTTTGCATTGCAATTTATTTTATACGTATTTCAATTGAAATTTTCAATACAAAGTGTTCATTTCAATTAATTTTTTCTCGTTGTAGTGTTTAAAGTAATATAATATTGCAAAGTGAAAATAAATTTGTTAAATAATTTTTATTAAAAAGAATCAGATCTAATCAACCTGTATGATCTTATTTAGATAGATTATTAAGCTATATGCGAAAAGTTATATTTTTCAACTTTAAAAGTGTTTTATACAAAGTATTTTCATTGTTATTTTGTCATATAGTCATACCAGACTATAATACATAAAACCACATCACTTATGGTTACTTAGCCCTGTTTTAAATGTACCAATAACTACTATTAAAGATGTCAAATTAAATATTGTTTTGTATTTAATCGATGAAAATTATACAATACTAGAAAAATAGTTGACTATACTTGGAAAAATTCCATAGTCTAGTCTGCTGCTGTTTTTAAAACACTTAAAATCTGTTTCAAGTATTACTTTATTTTGCCATCATCTACCATCTATCTATTCACTCTGGATTTTTATTCTTATAACCATTTAATACTTTTTATACATTTTTTCGTTACACCAATTTATTGATTTTTACATTAAAATAATACAAAATATAAAAAAACGACAAATATTAGATAGAATGAGGTGATTTTCACATTGTATTTGTCTGTTTTTTGTATTGAAATTCAACAACCATACTCTAGTGAGGTGCTTTTTTTATGTCTTATGTTCAAAAGAGTATTGGGGGTTTTTTTTATATTGTAAATGGTGAATATTTATTATTTGACTGCTTATTATATGCAATAAGAAACTAAAGTCTTGTTTCCGTTTTAAAGTTACAACGAAAAACATTCAAATGACACAAGAATAGTTTTTTTTTTGGATGTTATATCACCATTTATATCAAAGTTTGGCTTTAATTTCAACATACTAACCACTCACAAAACAATAGTTATATATGTTAATCACATAAAATAAACGATAGCACTGTCTAATGTCGAGACATGTTAATCCAATGCTAAATATTTTTCTATTAAATGAAATATTTTAACTTTTTACATATGACATGAACATCTTTCTTTCTTTTTTAAGCATTTAACCGAGTGAATTAAAGTTTAACCAAACTTTAAAATCGAAAAAAAAATGTAAAAATAGAAAACAATTTTTATTGCCAATAAAAAGAATATTCATGAGGATATAAAAATCTTTAAAAATAATAATAAAAAACGATAAACCTTACAGTAAATCAATGGGAGTTTTAGTTGCTTTTAGTGTGTTTACCTTTTATATAAATTTTTATGTATTCAATAGTGCAGTTGTAATGCTCTGTTACTAGTATAGAAAAGTAACAGAAATGAAGAATAACAATACACAAAACAACCATTGTTAAAAAATTGTCGAAACCAAAGGGTGGAAACCAAACGAAATCAAACCAAACTTAGCTACAAAAATGTTTAAAAAAAACCCTTTTAAAGGTAAACAATACAAAAAAAATACCCAAAAGCAATACAAATAATAATATTCTATATGGATATGAACATGTCAATGTTTTTAACAACGAACAGTAACATATATTGTAAAATATAACAATTCAACCATAAAACACGATGGAAAAATAATAATATTTGTTGTACTACTACCATTGCATTAGAATAGAAAATAATGTTAAAATTTATAACAAAAATTAAAATACATATTTTATGTCAATTACATATGGAAAATAATAATCAATGTAACATATAAAAATATAAAAAATCTATAATAGTAATAAGTAGATTAGTCCGGAAGCGTTTATTCTGTATCATTATTTTAGCAACAAATATACAAAACTAGATCATCTCGATACATTTTCAAATAAAATTAATTTAAAACAAAAAATTTTAATCTAAGTAATAGAAACTTTATAAATAAATATTTAAATAATAATTTATAAATATTAAAGTGAGTAAATTTAATTAAATAAATGAAGAAAAATCTAAGAAATTACAACGGAAAAAAGGGTCAATTTTTATAAGGCAAAAAAAAAAGAATACTAGAACCTTAATATTCCCTTTAAATTATTATTTATTTTTATATAAAATTGTTCATTATTTGTAAAAGGTTTTTCTCTCCTTCTATGTGTTTATTGTTTACTTATTTTGTTGTCTAGCACTCGATTTGCACTGTACTTGATATACACGTTTTAAGTAATGCTTTTAACGTATATTTGGCGAGTGAAACCTTATTTTTTTTACTAAAACTGAGTGTTTTTCTTTCGGTAGAAAATTCTATCTACCATGTAAATCGACAGCTAGTTATACATTTTTTTCGATTTAAGCATAAAAAGTGAAAGGAAAACATGGAAAAAAAATAAATAAATAGGTTGGAAAAAAAAACTTATCTATTTGATTGGATTTAAATAAAGAAGGTGGATTGAGTGTTTTCGAAAGTTTTATATACAAGCAATAAATACCATAATGTTCTTCCCTTTTATTTCCCTACAAAAAAAAAATTAAATAAAAAACTTTAAAAAGTGTTAAAAACAATAACAATATTCATATTAAAAGAAACTTTTTGAATTTTCTTATTTAAGTATTTAAAAATTAACTATTAAGTCTTTAATTTCAATTAAAAGTTCTTGCGTTATTGTTTTAAAATAGAATAAAAATTGAAAAGTAGAAAAAAGCAGAACGTATTTTCAAGACCATTAAAATTTTACTCATTTTATCCATTCGTTTCGATTACAAAACAATATCATCAATAGTAAATAAGCAAGTAGAAAATATTCAACATTAAAATGCACTCAATGCAGCTGTAGTAACTTTTTTTTTTTAGTTTATAGTTAAAGGAATAAAATAATAATAAAACTATTATCAAGCTGAAAGCTTAAATAGAAGAAAAAGTCAAGAATTATCCACTATTGTCATTAAAAAATAAGAAAAACTTTTCAGAACAAAAATGAAGAATAAACTACGTGAAAAAAATTGTTAATTAAAACGAATAGAAACCAGAAAAATTGAATTTAAAATGTTAAAAATATTTTCCTCAGCACAGGATTAAATGATTTTTTCTATTTTTAATGCAATTTTTTGTCGATTATAAAGTAACAAAGTCAAAAAGACGACGTGGCTGTGTGTAGTAAAGGATTTTTTTTGTATTTATACATATAATTTCCTGTATTGCATACAAAAAATAAATAAAATAAAAATCCTCTGTAAAAGTAAAAAAGAAATTATAATTATTTTCTATACATTGAAGAATCAAACAGAAAAAAAACTCTTTTACCATTTTCCATTGCAATCTTTCAATTCAATGATATTGTATTTCCTTTCCTTTCCTCCTTCTCATTCGTTTAACATTTTTCCCGGTTTATTTCTTTTCATTAGAAACTTCCCATGCTGATGTTTATTCTTAGCTACTTACTATCAATTCAAATATTACTTATTTTTCTATTTATCATATTTTTATTATCACTCAGCATTCACTTTTGTACAGTTTTTTTTCTTTTTTGCTTTTTTAAACATAGAAAAGTTAATTAAATCTATTTTTAATAATAAAATAAAAATTGCATAATACATTGTTAGTTTGTACTATATAGAAATGCATTTTGATAAGAGAATTTCTAGTTTCTCTATTGATAATAATATTAAAAATTTATTTATTTATTTACAAAACGACGCAACACTGTGAGTTCTTTATTTATTCTGCAGACAGTCTAGTCGTCCTAGTTCTAAAGGCTAGATCGTCACGTTATAAAAAAAAAATATAAATATATTACAGTAGAATCTCATTTATCTGTGGTTTATTATTAAAGCACGCTTTTAGATTAATTTTTATTTGAAAATCTTTCAGACAAAAAAATGAAGAGATTTCTATATTTTCAATTATTCCGATAATAATGTTACTTTACTATATTCTCATCCTCTTCAGTCTTATCCTAAATATTCTATTTCAAAAAATTCAATTCAATTCAATTGAATACAGTGTTTTTTTGGGTTAGAAAACATCACATCAAGGAATTCCATTGTGAATTTCATTATAAAACAAGTGTTTTGTTGTAACTGTTATATGGTGTATTATTGCTGCTGTTGATTCATGTTTTATACATACATACATTATAATACATATCTTTTAGTTTCCTTTTTTTTATTCTTTAAATATTTCTTATTGTATTTAAGGTAATATAAATAAATAAAAATAAATAAAAACTTAAATTTAATACGCAGAAGAAAATAGAAATTTTTTTATTTACATTTACATTGATGATAGTGTTATAAATGTAATAATAATAATGACATGTTTGGTGACAAGGACAATACTTACATTGTTTGTTATAATAAAAAATAAATTCATAATTTGTAACTCATAATAAAGCAAATAAATGCTTAAAAGGAAAATTGGAAAAAGTAGAAATCAAGCATAGAAATAATATAACCTTAATAAACTTGAATAAATATTTTTTGCTTTTATTCACACAAAATCAGATTGATTAATATCAGGGAATTTAATAAATAAATATTATGACATGAGAGAATATAATAAAAGTATATTTTGTGCATTGTTTTTTTCCTTTTATTATGATAAAAATAATTTGAATCAGTTTTCTGGTTGTTATTAGTAGAATTCATTAACAAGAACAAATAATAAATAAATAATACGAAAAACCCCCCGACAGCAAAGGATTTTCTCATGAATTATCTAATGGAACTTTTATATTTATTTATTTTTGGGTTTTTTTTTAATTACTTAAAAAAATAATTCGAGGAAATTTATTAATACAAAATGGAAAAACTGTTGCTTATGCTACTGCTGTTGATGTTGCTGCTTTTAGTTATTATATGCTTGTTGATGAGGTAAAAAGAAGAAAAATACAAAAATGTATATATTTTTTATATGGAAAAACAATTTCAAACGGATGTATTAAAGTGAAGAGTGGAAGTTAAAGTGGAATTCTATGAAATTTCTCCATTTTAATAAATTATTGAAAATTTATTTTCATTTTATTTTTATTTTAATTCAATGACTTAATGATTAAGATCATTTCATGTTGCAATTAGTTTAGAATTAATAAATTCTTTTCCATTCTTTATTTTATTTGTTGTATATAAATCGTCTATTTTGCAAATAAATGAGTTTATTACATGTTTTTCAAATTTTAAATCATATTGCATTAAATATTTAACACAAAAAAAAAATACAGCAAAAGTATTATTTTAAATCAAAAATAAATAAACAAAGTAAAAATGTCCTTTTATATAATAAATTCATTAAAAAATCATTAAATAACAAAATAAAAAGGAAAACCACTACCAGCAATAATGGAATTTTCTATTTTTCGTGACTCGACTTTTATGTCATTAAAATCAATAATAAAAAAAGCACACAAAAGCTCTACAACAAAAAATATTTACATTAGAATTATTCAAAATTAAATAAATAAATTTATATTATTTTTAGTTTTAATAATTAATTAATTAAATGTAAAATATTCTATTGAATACCTGTTTAACAATATTAAATTTTTGATTATTCTGTAATGTAATTTTATTTAAATATAATACGATTAATTATTTTCATTGAATTTTATAGTGCAATTAAATGTAATTAGAGAATTTAACTACTTAATAAATATTTCACAAAAATAATAAAATATAAAACCAAAAAACCATCAACAGTTTTTAATGGACAAGTGTAGGATTTTTATTTAATTTATTTAATAAGTTTAAGTGTAATTAAAAATAATTTTCATCTATAATTAAGCGATAATTAATGAAGAGAAAGAATAATAAATTTATTTAAATAT
Organism: Ptychoptera contaminata; assembly: GCA_963942525.1. Lineage (NCBI taxonomy): Eukaryota > Metazoa > Arthropoda > Insecta > Diptera > Ptychopteridae > Ptychoptera > Ptychoptera contaminata. Next base: position 33,887,595 of record OZ012638.1, on the reverse strand, counting down.
TAGTGCTAAACGTATAATAAAATCCCTTTATTTATCACAAAAAAAACTCGTTACAAAAATCTGTGGATCAGTGTTAAGCATTATTTATGTAATTATTATTAAGAAAAAACCATTGTAAAGCCTGTGAATCAAGAAGAAAAGAATTGTTGACTCATCCAAAGTTTTACTAAGAAATAAATAAAAAAAACTGAAAATGCATAATGCAACAACCATCGATATATGTATAATTACGTCATCTCAGGTAAATATTTCAAATATTTTCTTATTGTTTTGCATAAACATAAAAAAATGCAAATATTCGGTCGCGTCATACACACACATAAAACATAAAAGCATAACGTATCATCGTACCAAAACCCCCACAACATGCCTCATCAAAAAATAAATATTATATGTGTTTCTCTCAAGTTAAAAAATTCAATGTACAGATTTTCTTCTTCGTATTTTGTGTTTAACTTGACTTGACTTTACTTGTTTTTTGCACATAATTTTTTTTTCTTTATTTTTCGTTGCAAATTTTAACCAAGGTTGCGATATGAAAAAATGTTAAACAATTTTTAATAATAATAATAATAATACGAAAATCGTATTATGAAAACGTGTTGCAGTCATTTAATTTTTTGGGAGGTAAATTGCTTACATATTTCTCTATATACGAGTATCGCGCGATATATATTTTATATTTTTTTATTTTTTGTTAAGGTTAAATTAAGATAAAATTTAAAACAAAAAAATAAATTATTAACAATAATAAGCAAACATCGGTGGTTTATTATTATTATTCGGTTGGAATGTTTAAATTTTTTCTTAATTTTTCGTGATTGCTCGCACAGTATTCCTACTATGGTACGTGCATTTATAATTCGCAGTTTTTATTTTTAATGGATTTACATATAAATAATAATTTTAAATAGATAATAAATAATTTCGTGGTTAAATTTGTTAATTAAATAATTTTAAAGAAATAAATAAAAACTACCTTGTTTAACTCTCCAACCTGATGCTTTTTTATCATAATTGGGAAGTTGCGTTATTTTCTTACCTAATTTATAAAACAAAATATATTTTTTATTATTTAATAATTACAATGGGATTGATATTTAATTTTTTATTTAAAAAAAAAACCTTATATACGCGAAAAATTCGGAGAAAATCGATAAATTGCGTTTTAAATTAATAAAAACTACTTGACAAAAGTCTACAATAAAACACAAATAGATAAAACACAAAGAGGCAATAAGATAAAGAAAATACAGTATAATTATAAGTGATATATTTAAAATTAATCAAAAATACAGCAAATTTTTAATAAAACTAAATAAACGCTGTGTAGAAATAACGTTTAATTATAAAATCATCTTGACTAAGATAAGATAAGAAAAAATGTTTACTTTCTGTTATTTCTTTCTGTGTGTACCTGAAGCTTTTTAATCAATTTCATTTATTTGTTTACAAAAAAATAATAATTGTTTTTCTTTTTCTATAAAGTATATATCCTTAATATCCTTATATTAATAATTTTTCTTATTTTTTAACGAATGATTGTTAATTAAAAGTAAATGCAAAACAATATCAACAAAATTAAACTGTGTAAAACTGCCCACTTTATGTATGACATTGATATATTGTTTTAAATTCTTTATATTCCACTTAGATTTAATTATAAATCATTTATTTATATTTATTTATATTTATTTATATTTTATATACATAATTACTGTTACTTTTAGTGAATTTATTTATTAATAATTCGACACACAATAAAAACTAAACAAACAAACAAAAAAAAAGAAATGATTCAAATGATCACGTAGAAAAAATATTTATTATTATTATTATTATTATTTAAAGAAATATTTATAAACACGAATGTAAAAAAATCGTCATCATTTAATTTATAATTAATTTAATCATATATAAATAATAATTTATTATTTGATTGAATTAAATTCATTTATTCATGTTTTTCTATATGATAAATTTAAAGAAGAAAAATTAAAATAAAATAAAATTCAGTAGAAATATTTATGAAATCATCATTTTAATTATTTTTTTTGTAAATATATTTATAACGAAAGTAAGAAAAAAGCGAACCATATTCTGTTGGTTTTAACAATTTAATGGTAATGAAATTAACAAAAAAAAAAAATAACTAAATAAATGAAATGTTCACACGAAAACGGATGCAAACGAACGCAATGTCCTTTAATTAACATTACTTTGACTGTTACTGTGACTCTTTCCGTTACTATCAAATAAAAAATAAACGTTAATGGTTATAATGATAATGTTTCTTTCTTTTAAATTATAATTATTAATATTATTAATGTGCATGTAACAGATATGTATCTAGTAATTAAAATACCCAAAGAAAAACGCGTTACTACCGTAAACAACAAATATTTAATTAGAAAAACTTTTATCTAAATTTCTTTTTATTAATTTCTCTATCATAAGTGATGATTTAACACAATGATTTATATTCGTTTTATGTACAATATTCATGATTATCGTAGGTAGTTAATTATTAATCTTGTTAATATTTGTATAAGAGAAATAAATCCAACAGTGGACAAAGCTACGATGATATAATCACAGGTAAAACGATATCACAAAGTTAGAGTACAAACAAATCATTAGATTCTTTACAGAATTATGTCACTTGGATGAAAAATACCAACAATTTACTCTAATAAAGAAAATAATTCTTAAGAAAATGATAACGTTATTTACCGTAGTCTATAAGGGATGTAAATAATATTTTTTTCCATGAAATCTTAAACATTTCTTAGATAATTTTACAGAAAATTTTAAATAAAATATAGCAAAAAATAAATCTTTTTTTTTTTTCGAAAACGTGCCAACAAGTGGCATAATAATATACAAAAATAATCATTCTTTACCACCCAATTCACCTACACAATTTATTTAATTAAGAAATGAGTAAAATTTATTGAACAATCAACAATAAATCGACCCTGAATATAGATATTTATTTGCTTAAATTTGGCGAATTGTGAAAGTTTTCGTTTTATTTTTTCTTTCTTGCGTATTTTTTTTTAAATAACAAATAATTAATTAAATTGGATTTTTCCGGACAGTCAATTGTTATTTAAATATAAATAATTTTAATATTTATTCATTTTATAATAATAATTATAATAATTATTATTAAATGTTGGCATGATTAATGTTTGCGTTTTATGCGATACTGAAAATAATAAAAAATAAAGTTTTTGTTCATCGTTCGCTTCGCTTTTTAGCCAATTTTTAATTTTTTATGGTAAGACAAAACCCAAAAAAAAAAAATTATTTAATTATTATGTGAATTTACTTTATTTTAATGCAAAAAAAATAAAATTTATTCTGCGAATTTATTATTTCTTGCATTTTAGGCTGTTTAATCCAAAAAAAAAATTTATTTCACTTTATTTCTTGATTCAGACAAAGAATTACTCCATGTAAAAGGTGAGAATTATTAATCGCAATAAATATTCATAAAGGTGCATTAAAAATGTATTTATAAACTTAATCAGCATATATTTAAAAATAAATAATTGAAAACGTTTAAAAATATAAATCTTTATCATAACAATGATAATAAAAATAGAAAAGGCAAAAAATTTTCCAAGAAATTTAACCAATTTTTATCTAATCAAATAACTTTTAAAAATATTTAAAAAACATCGTGACACGTAGGTAAACCATTGTAAAATACTGTAACGCATTGTTTCTAGGCACTCAGTAACTATTTTTAAACATACTTATTGGTTTCTGTTCTTTATCATTATTAAATACAGTAGATTTCGCTTAATTGGAGTACATTTAGACTAGTACAATTATTTCTGATTAACTGGTGTCCCGATAAACCGGTGTCCCGATTAAACAGAATCTACTGTTTATATAAAAAAACGCTAATATTTTCAGTATGTACTTCAACTGCTAATAATAAATTAAAACGAAATAAAATGTACCTTTAAAGACCATTTTTATCTATAAAGAAATGAGTCGTATTTTACCGACTATAAGACGCGATTTCTTACATGGAATAATCGATTCATATTTTGCGTGCGTCTTATGATCCGTAGGTTAAATTATATATATATTTTACAATATATTTTTCTAAAAATCATCTTATAAATTTGAGGTGTAGGGTGTCTTATCGTTCAGGGTGTCTTATACTCTGTAAAATACGATACATATTTTTGACTAAACAAGGTAAATTAAAGAATATTTGAATAATTAAAACACTATTTGTAACAATACTAATCAGAATCAGCACATTATAACACGTATTAAGTCGGGTAACTTTAGCAATAAATGTCTTAATTTGTAACACAAAATTCAGTAATTAAGATGAGAAGCTTTAAAGCTTAATAATAATAAGAAATAAAAGCACAAATGCACAGTGTTTAATTGAAAACAAAAAGGAAAAACACGTTAAGAATATCATCAAATTTTTGTTATTCATTAAATATATATGATCAAAGTAATAATAAATAATATTTTTTTACTTTTAATCCACAAACAAGACACTCATTAATCACCAACAAACAAACAAAAAGAATATTTTTAAATTTTTTTTGCTGTCTTTAAATCATTCAAAAAACAAAAAAAAAAATTAAAACAAATCTATGTAAAACCTTTTGTCATTTAGTAAATCAGATAGCAGATAATTTAACGTTTTGTTGAAACAGAAATTTTTTGTTAAAACAATAATTAAGTAAACATAAGAAACAGAAATCATTTTTAATGTCCAAAAAAATAAAAAACTGAAGAATTATTTCTTTTAAAATACACACAAAAATGGATTTAAAATTTTTAATTAATTTTAAATAATATAAAAAAATATTATTTTATTTGTTATGTTTTCCTTCGTTATTTTTGTTTTGTTTATTTGCGGTTTAATAAAATTTGCACGCACACATTATTTATTTGGTTAAAAAGTGTTTTTTTTTTACATGAAGAAATACCGAAAATAAAAAATTTCGCCAACAAAATCTAGCAACACAAAAGTAAATAACAGAAGCAATGTTGTGTTTGAACAGTGAAAATAATAATGTATAAGCATAAACATGATGTTATTGCTGCTGCTGATGATGATGTTGATGATGGTGATGGTGATGGCGATGATGATGATGATGGCAATTGTTTAAGGTCTAGAGATTTTTAAAAATTCTTCTTTTTTTTTTACGTTAAAATTTATTTCCTTTCAACTTTTGTGCAATTTTTTGTTAAATGTGTTTATATCGTCTTTTTAATTATATTTATTTAAAAAATTTTTTTTTTTGCATTTTTTACTTTTATTTATTTATATATATATCTGGATTACTAAAAGTCAGAAAATGAATAACAAATGGGTATTTATTAAAAACCAACAATCAAAAAATAAAGAAAACACTTGTTTTATTATAATTATTGCACGATTTTAGTGCATTTATATAAAGCCAACAAAAAAAGTTAAAAATATTATTCGTCTTACTATCATAGCATAGGTCAGTGATGGCGAACCTATGACCCGTGGGTAATACACTGGCCTGTGCAGGCTTCTTAAATGACCCAAACTTGATTTCCGAAGTAGAAGGAAAAATGTTTGTAAGTAGTGCAGATTATAATAATCCCACACTGAAAATTTAAAAAAAATATTATATTAAACGTATGGGATTTCTTACCAAATAATTTTGTATCAACGAAAAAACTTACAAATGCTCTGTTAAAGATATTCGGGTCTACATATTCCTGTGAAAAATTTGTTTTCTTCAACGAATTTTGTAAAATCTTTCAATAGAAATAAATTAAGTAATGAATACAGAATACAGAATGCAGAATATCTCTCTCTTCATAGAGACGTCTGGCTTCGTGACCCACAAGCTAGTGCTAACATAAATAATTAACAAAATTTGACCCACTAAGCCCAGAAAGGTTTGTCCTCACTGTCATAACTAAAACAAATAAAATAACCAGGAATACTGAGTGAAAACTAACAACAACCAAAAAAAACCTTAAAAATAAAAATCAAATAAATAATATTAAAAAAGATATTTTTGCACGCAAATTTATTTATTTATTTATATATATAATGTACGTGTTTTTGTTTTTTTTTCAAAATTTATAAATTAAAATAAAATAAATAAAGAACTAAAGAAATTTTTTTTTTGTTTATGGAAAATGCACCCACCATGCAAAAGCAACAAATTGGCAACAAAAAAAAAAATAAAATTACAAAAAAGTTCATTAAACCTAGTTTATTTTTATATTCTGTAATTTTTGGGTTAAGTAATAATAAATTTCATTAAAAAATAATAATAATAAAACACTTGTCGTTTGTGTGTTTATGATTTTTGCATTAATTAATTAATTAAATTCTGTTTTTTTTTTTATTTTGCTTTTCCTTTAAGCGGAATCAATTGCAATGGATGGATTGTGTTTTGTTATATTCTAGTTATTTTTTATAATGGATAAATAATAAAAAAGCTGAATTTGTTTTAATTAAACAAAGATTTAAGAGCTTAAAAAGCTCAATTTCTTCTAGTAGGAATAACCATGAGAATGTGTATTCCTAGTCCAGGACACATTACGACGTGGTCACTTGCAATTTTATTCCTGTAATCATAACGTTTTCAATGCAGAAAATAAAATATTTATCAAATTTTAAGAATTTATAATTACTTTGCAGTTTAATTAGTTAAAGTTTTTTCATTTTGCTTGATAATTTTAAAATGATTAAACACAGTAAATTACCAGTAAGGTAAGTATTTACAAATTAAATAAATTTACATAAATTTATACGAATATAACAAATATTAATGATTAATCTTGAATTTAAAATATCATTTTACCTAATTATCTATTTAAAATATCAAAATAAAAAATATTAACCAAAACTATGATGTTATTTCGATTAATCAAAATCATACGACAGGTAAAAAATTATTTAAATGAAGAGAAACTGTAAATAAAACATATATATATATATATGTTATGTATATGATGTTGTCAAATAACATAAAAGCATAATTATGATTTTGATTTTGATAGAAAATAAAACGGTAACAAAAAATAACATTAAAGACAGAGAAGAGAAAAATAATAATAATTGTGTGATTATTGGCGCGAGTAAAATTAAGCTGTTTTATATATATGTATATTTATAACCAAATAATAATAATAATAATAATAATAATAAAAATTTCATGCAAATTATGTTTATATTTATTTGTTTATATAGTTTTTTCGTTGGATTAATTTAAATATTTACTGTACAAAGTCTGATTCTGTATATAGAAGAGAAAGAAAGAAAGAAAGAAAGAAATAAAGAAAAATAATAATTATAATTTTTGCAGTACATTTCGTGTTTTGTTTATTTTTTATTATAAATATAATTAAAAAGTGATTGAAATATATAATATGTTGTATGCTTAAAAGCAAGAAGAAATATAATAAAATTATTAAAATTAAAATCAGTAGTGAGTCATTTTCGGTTAAGGAAATAACTTTTTTAGCACAAAAAAAAAACTGCAATTATTGTCGCTGATACTATTGCTACTGTTTACAGTTTATTTTATTAATGTAATTAACTATTTACCACGTAATCTTTTCTCCTAATTAAAATAACTAAACAATTACATGATTCTGAATTAAATACAAATAATCTTTGACTAAAACTAATCAAAGAATAAAACGAAATTAAAAAATAAATCGCGGTTTATATAGCGAAATAAATAAAACATTACAGTAAATATGTCTAATAAATAAATAAAATAAAATAATAATAATTAAATTTATAAAATATATTTAATAGGTTTTAGACCTGAACGTAACTCAGGTGTACTGCTCCGTGCAAATATTATGACGTCAATGGCGCTAAAATATTATCAAATTTTTCCGACAATAAACTAAATAATAATAATAAAATAGATGATTTACATTAAAATAAACAAGTATAAATTGCTTTACATTATAATTTAACAAAAGTTAGTTTTTTTTTTTTATATAAATTTAATTAATTATTATTTTGCAACAGTTAATGATTTATATTAATTTTTTAATGGTACCGAATCAACACTTACGTTTGGAATAAGCAACAATCTACTCTACTAAAGAGAGTTTATTTAAAAATGTTTAAATAAATTCAAAAAGGAAACGCCGGCTTAGAAAATAACTTATTTCACACAAAGAAATCACTATAAATCACGATACAGTTTTTTACCTGTGTAACATCATCAGTGGAATTTCAGTTAATAAAATTTAATTTAAATAAAATTGCATAAAAAAAATTAATAATCTGTTGAATAAGAAAATAAATAAAGCAAATGTGTCACACAAGTACAGTGCGTGTTTTTCCTTAATTATAGTTTAGAAATAGAAGAAAATGCTAGAAATTACTCACTTATTTTTTGCAACTTTTAAGCATAAATTAAGCAGGTAGATAAGAAGTAGAAGAAGGACTTTATTAGTCACTTGCATTATGTTAAAAATGTTTATTTCATTAAGAACATTTTCAGCACAGTTTAACAGGTGAACTGGATTTTATTTATCGGTGATTATGGTCTCTCTTGCACTGCGTATTTAACATTTTCAACGAAACGTTTGTTCTTCTATCCGAAACGACCTTATAGTCGTTAAAGTTAATAAATATTACTTGCATGTACTATACTCCGGTGTTGAATTAAGTTATTTAGAGCTTTTTATTTCGCTTTACCATATTATAACATCACACCTTTTTTACACCTGCTATGTAATATTATTATTTTTTAATGTTTTGCAGGTAGCTGAGGTTATAAAAACCACAAACATATTTATTGGCAAAGTATTTAGATACTTAATGCCACTAGGGACTGAATATAATAATAATAATAATAGTAATGAAAAAATAAACAAAAAAAAAATGTAAAATTAATGACTTAATGTGGAAAATAAAATAAAAGCAAAAAACTGTATAGAGGACAGTTAAAGAAGCTCAACCGCCAGCACGTGATTATGGGAAATAAAGTAGATTATATGAAGGAAAATGGTTATAAAAATTCTTCAACGTTAGTCGAGACACAGCATTTATTTGCTTTATTAGGCAATAAGGAAAATTAAAACCCAGACTAGTGTTTTACATATTATCAAATGGTTACAGGAATCAGAATTTATTTATAATCAGACTTCATTTATAGCGATTATGCTTTTTATATGATCGTGTAACATGCAAACGCGAATTGTGGTTTGTTTTTTACCTTAATCTTTCCTCAATTACCAATCTTGTCATTGATATAATAAATAATGCCATTTCCCATAAGAATTTTAGCAGAATGAATTTTAAATATACATGAATTAAATATAGATTTTATAAATTATATAATTTTGATTAATTATTAATTGTTTATTAACATTTAATAAAAATAATTAATTTTATTAAAAAATTATAAAATATATTAAAGTAATAATAATTCTTTACACTGTTTGACGCTCCACCTTGCGTAAATAATAAAAATATTCAATAGCAACTTTAACTAACTTCATGCAATTGTCAATGAATATAAAAAAATTACTATATATCGCCGGTTTTAGTCTGTCACCAATTTTACTAAGCAAAGTAAATAATATTGTTTTTTTTTTTCATTTTTCATAAATAATAAATAAATAATAAAAATCAGTAAGTTTATGTAAATTAAATACATATTTTATTATAATAATATGAAATGAAACAAGTATTTAATGTTACTTGTTTCGATTGAAACATAAAAGTTAAAAATTTTGTTCATATTATTGTGTGACGTGTACATTGGCAGTATTTATGCTTGAAAGCAAACACAATACAAATTTTTCATAATTGTTTTTACATTGCTTCCTCGTTTAATTATGAAATAAAATAGGAAATTGCTATGCAATGTCAACAATATGTTTTGTCATCACAAATTATCTGTGTTTTAATTAATTTACATGCAATATTATAGTGAATACTTGGGTAAACAAGATACAACCTAACCCTATTGCAGGGTGTATTGAAAAATTCAAATTCCGATTCACTTTGTTGCTTTTAATATAAATTTAATTATTATCGAAATAGTTAAAAAAATTAACTATTTAATTGAACTTCTCTAAATAAATGTTTCTACACTTTCAGGCAATGATTACTGATGTTCAATTAGCTGTTTTCTCAAATGTATTGGGAGTATTACTATTTCTATTAGTAGTCGCTTATCATTACATAAATGCAAACATGGGAAGGTAATTACAATCAAAGCATAAATATTTCTTTAACACAATTTATAACAAATGTTTTTTCATTTACAGATCTGTACTATCCGGTTTAAAGCATAAATAATCCTTTTTTTTTGTATTTAATTAATAAGAGGGAAAAAAAATGTAAATAAATTTAAGAAAATTATTACAGAAAGTTTCTTTTTCGTATTTTGTATTGTTAATTATACTTTACTGAATCTTTCCATTTAATAATATTAAAATAAATGAATAAACATTAAATAAAAACCATAATTTGTATTTATTATTTATATTTGTAAATTCTATTTATACAATTATCAGTTTAAAAACATTTAATAAAATTTATAAATTATTCGTTGTTACATGAGCTGAGAATTCATTTCAATATTCGTTGAATAAAATATTTAAATCAAGTTAATTTTATACATTGATGTAAAATAATATTAACAATATATAAATATAAAATTCCTGAATTACATGTTAAACATTGAAATATCTGTTTAATATTTTTTTGTATAATCCGAAAATTATTAAAATACGAATTCTTTAATTATTTAATTAAAGAAATTTCTTTTAAAAACATTAAGAAAATCGTTAATTAAGCACCATTTGATATATAATTATTATTAAATTCGTTATTATTCACAATTAATAAACAGTGTTGAGCATGTTTAATTATATTTTTCATAAATAAAATTTATCTTAATACTATATTGGCTTTAAATATGCTTCGTCTGGTATTACTTTATCTCTGCAATAGAAAATTAAAGATGAAAAATTAATAACTGGGTTAATAATATTGATTGATTTTAACAAACTTTTTATTTTCCTCACGAGTATCCAATTGAATGTATTCTACGTCTATTGATTTAATTAAATATTCATCAAGTTTTCTTCCAATATCATTAAATGTTGGTCTTTCATGCGGACTGGTACGCCAACAAGAGTTCATTAATTCATATCTAAATAGACAAAAAGAAAGAAGATTATACACAGGTGATTTAATTAATTTTTAATAATTACATTTCTGTGCTGCAATTTTTCGGTTTTTCCATTCTATAACCAGTTTTAAGTAATTTTAATAAACGATTTGTTGGTATCGATGGATATGGATTGCCGCCCAATGTTACTATTTCAAATAATAATATACCATATGCCCAGCTATATTACAAAAAAATATAATTAAAAATGTATTTAATAAAACGAAAACTAAATAATTTCTTACACATCACTTTGGCTAGTATAGACTTGGTGTGTTAATGACTCTAATGCTAACCATTTAATTGGCAATTTACCATTACCGGTCTTTTTGTACATATTCTCTTGATAAATATCTCGGCTTAACCTATTTTAAACCAACAATAAAAACATTTATTTATGATTGAATTATAATTAAATCGATTTTTTTAAATTTATAACTAACCCAAAGTCAGCAATTTTGATTGTTTTATCGGAACAAACAAGAACATTACGGGCAGCCAAGTCACGATGAACAACTTTATTTTGTGATAAAAATGTCTACAAATGACAAAATGATTATAAAATAAAAATTTAATAAATAATTAAACAAATATTTACCATCCCTGAAGCGATTTGCTTGGCAAAATTTAATAAGTCTAAGCTCGTTATAACTTCATTAACATTTTCCGGTGTCTCACATTCTATTGACCAGTCATTGTACTGTATACTTGTCCCATTAAAATAACTCAATGTTTTATCATAGCCACGATTTTCCACCGATAATAAATCCGCTGGTGTTTCCTGTAAATTTAATTCAATATTTTTTTCCTCTTGGGATAATTTTTTTTCATTGTTTCTCGTACAGAAACAATCTTGGACCAGAATTTTCTGCTTTAATTTTTCATTGTCATTAATTTCTTCATCGTTATTGTTATTATTGTTATTCATAATTAAATGAGAATAAGTGGTTGCTTGGGGACTAGTTTCATTTGGTAAAATCTCTACTAAACACTTACACGAGTTCGTACACTGTTTATCGTTTTTATTTTCTATAATTAAATTATCATAAAGTTTATTAACAATTATATCTGTTATTGTATTATCATCGGTTATTATTTGTTCTGTTGCTGTTAATGGTGTGGATAATGGTGTTTTCGCTAAATCTTTATCATCAATTAAATATTTATACTTTAAAGATTCTTTATCAACAAATGATGTATCAAAGTTAAAGACATTTTCTGGTGATTTTTTTAACATTAATGATGGTGTTAAACTCTCCGATCCGACTTTATTTGAATCAATTTTTGATAAACGTTGCCACTCTGTGCTGTAAAAATGAAATATATGACCAGTGATATGGAATTATTTGTATTATTTTCAGAAAATACTAAACAAACCGTAAATAATTTAATAAATTTCCTTTGCTACAGTAAACAGTGAGCAACATCATTTCGTTAACATTTTTCGTACAGTGACCGATTATACCAACAATATTTGGATGTTCACCGACAGACTTCATTACTTCAATTTCTCGACGAAATTCTTTAATATCCTCAATTGCCGGATGATCTGTAATTTTATTTAACAAAGAAATTAATTAAAAGTAAAAGAAAACCTTTTTAATAATTACCTTTTAGCATTTTAACAGCCACATATTTAGTCGTTTGATCGTGCTCTGACTTTAATAACCCTTTTCTGACTAGACCAAATGCACCCTCACCCAGTACATCTAATAATTTAATATTTTCTCGTAATATTTCCATTTTATCGTAATTAAATAGAAAGCAATCGTCTGATTGTAATGTTGTCGTTAGCATTGTGATACTTTGTATTTCCTTCGGTCGAATATCAAAATTTGAATTTGGGTCAACAGGAGCATGTTGTTCGAGTTCCTAAATTATTATTATTTATTAAAATAATTATAATCATTTTTGAAGTTAATGAAAGTATTTTTTTACCTGAAAATAGCGACAACGTTCCTCATACCGTTTTAGTTTGGCACGACGATGGAATATTAACAATATTGATAAGAATACAAATGCTATCATAAGAATTGATCCTAATATAATTAATAATAAATTTCTTATATATATACTATCGACTGTAAAACAAATAAAAAAATGCGATTAATTATTGCAAAAACCATTCATATAAATCAAATAACTGAAACAAACCTGAATATTGAAATTTTGTATAAATTATTTTCATAATTGATATCGATTTATTACCACCGGTTGTCGATGCAATTAATTGCACTTCATATTTTTTACCAATTAGTTCAATTGATTGAAAAAATACTTCACTTTGATTCTAAATTATATAAAAAAAAAGATTTATTTAGCAAATTTTAATTATAAGAAAAATTAAAATTATCTTACACCAGGTACTATAATTCCATAGCTTAATTGTTGTCCAGGTGAAAATGTATATAAATCATAAATATTAATTATATAATAATATGGCTCTAAGTAGCCAGCATCCCATGATATATTTATATTATAATGATTATTGTCGTCCAGTGATAATTCATTCGCTTTTAAATTATCTGGTGATGGTGGTGCTAAAATAAAATTATTTTTTTTATAATAAAATATTCATAGGTATAGATGATATATAATAAAATTACCACAAATATCTAAATTATTATGATACCAATCGAGACAACTTGGTGTTGTTATATTACTCCATATAAGACCACTCTCTTTTGATAAATTATTTGGATTTATACCACGTATTGCTACTGTATAAATTTCATCAAATTCAAGAAATTTTATTGGACAAAAATATAATTCGTCTGGCTGTAATAGAGAATAAAACAAAATTATTTATTTACAATTAAAATAAATATATTTTTTAATAATTTAACACAATAATTACCTTACGTCTTTCAATTTGTTTTATATTAAATAGTAAATTTGTTGGACAAAAATATACCACCTCGTATGAGCATGTCATATCTGTAATTAATTAATTATTTAACGTAATAATAATAATAAATTATGTAAATATATAATTAAATTATACCTGATGCTGGTAACCATGAAATTTCTGCATCTAAATATGTATCATTAAATTTATTTAAACTATATGAATTCACTGTAAAATTATATATTGAATTTGGTTTATACATATATGGTAATGTTTTATATTGTTTATCATTTATTAAATAAATATATTTCTCATTTGTTGTCACAATTGTCACTGATATATTATATGTTGTATTTGGTGTTAAATTTTTTATTGTAATTAACGATGTATTTGCCTGGAAACAAAAAAAAAATATATAGCAAACAGTAGATATACTAGAGTTATTATTCTCTATGATTGAATGAATAACCTTCAGGTATTAAATTAAACTTACCATATATACTAGTGTATCACCAATTATTTGATTTGTACTTTGTACTTTAATTAATTTTACTGATTTTCTACATAAATCAGTTAATTCATCATCACTTATTAATCCATTACTATTATCCTCTTGATTATCATTTATTAATTTATGATTAACATTCATTTCCTTATAATTTCTATGTATATTCTCATCCATATTACGTTTAAATTTCTTTTTTAACATCTCTTTATTATTATTATTTGTTATATTTTTATTATTACCATTATTTACAAAAATTTGAAAAACTAATTGTGTATCACCGCGGCAAAATAATTCTATATCTATATCACATTGAATATCAAGTAATGGTTTTAATGAATCGTAGGTTTTATCTAAACAACTGTAGTAACATGAGGATAATGTCTAAAAAAAAAAAAAATTGTAATAAAAACAATTAAGAATTTTAGTTTGTCTAATAAATTATTAATATTTATCATTAAAACATCAAACTGAATATATAATTCCTCTTTTTAAAATAGGGACATTTTTAACTTAAGAGCTAAATCAAATTATGTACTTCTAATACAGTCGCTAATACAGGGATAGAAGAAACTTTATCAAAATTAATAATTATGTTTTAAAAATATAAATTATTTCAATGATAAGTGATTATAAAAATTGGATTTTTGCTATTATTACTTCTTAGAAACTTTAATTAAATTCCGTGAAATTATTACAGGAAAAAGTATAGAAAATAATTTATAGAGAAAAACAATAAAAAAATATATATTTTATTACTTGGAATTATTATTATTAAAATTATTTCATGATATAATTATTATTTTGTAAATATAATAACAAATAATAATATCACTTTAATTATATATAAATAAATATAAATTTTAATTAGTAAAATCAATCAATTAGTTGATGAATAAATATATATAGAGCACTTTAATGATTAATTAATTATTATTTGTTGATAATAACTAAAAATTAAGCAAAATTATCATTAAAATAATGCTTTGAAGCAATAAGGAAATAATAATAATAATAATAATCCATAGATGATTTATTTTTAATATTCAGAATACAGAAGGAATTAAAAAAACTCTTGAGACAATCAAAAACAAAATAAATAACACTGAGTGGTGTGGTTATTTGAAAAAGTTTTGAACAATAATAATTATTATTATTGTTATTATTATTATTATTATCATAATCTGGGTATATAAGGGTAAAAATTCCAAGAAAAAGATTGTAAACATTTACGTTTTATTTATTTAATTTTTTTTTTAATATTCTAATAAGAAATGTAAAAGAAATTCCCTTGTTACACAGATATTTCCTTGTTACCCAGAAATTAACATGAAAAACAAATCAATAAGGAATATATGTGAATTACAGTCTATTCTCAATTTATGCGGTAAATATGTTCCGCAACAAATCGCATAAGAACAACACGACTTACGATTAATGAATAGGAATCAGTCCACGTTTATCGAAAGTGCAAACAAATAACCAAAAAAATCGCATTAAAAGAAACATAATCTAAGAAAAAAATTAATTTTGTAGATTGTTAAACGTTTTTGAAGATATGTAGAATGAATTAAAAAGAATCAAATCAATTGCTTAAAATTTTAATCTCCAAATCATTATAAAGCAAATATCTAAGCTATTAACTTTGCAAATTTTACGAATTTCGACTCAATGCGACAACAGACGAAAGCACAATGAGCGTACTGATCGTATTTTTTACAAGAAATAAAGAAAAACCCAAAGGAAATAAAGGAATTCCCAGAAAAATATCATATATAAAAAAAACTTCAAAATCGCATATAAAATAAAGTCGCATAATACCAGAATTGAGTGTATAAATAAAGAAATTAAATAAATGTGAATTGTTATTGTTTAAGTATTTAGTTCCTGAAGAACAGTTAATTTAATAAGAAAAGAAACAGATCTTCTGATGTTGTTTTTATCATTATGATCCTCTTGTTTATCTCATTTTCAATTAAATTATTTATTTTATTTTGCAAAACAAACAATTTTTTTTTGTATCTATTTTCATATGATTTTAGTGAACTTTTTGTGGCTTTTTTATTTCATAAATTTATTTCTGGAATTAAACTTTTCTATAAATATAGATTTTTATTTTATTTCCATATTTTTGCAAAGGTGTTTGTTTGTGTCACAATAACGTTTTTACTTTATTTATTTTTTTATTTCATTCGATTATTTATTCCAAATTATTTATTTCTGTCTGTTATATGTCGTTTATATATCAAAATAATTTAAAATTTAAATATTTTTTTTTTTTGTTTTAATTAAATTTATTTTATTCATGAAAATACAAAAAAAAAAAAAGGAATAATTTAAGGTGACCGAGTATTTTTTTTTTTTTATTTATTGCCGTTTTTATACTTTTAATTTAGTTTTTCGATTCTTATTGTGTTTTTGTTTAATGGAAATATCACATTTATTTAATTAAATTTGATTACTGTGCTTGATTTTAATTTAATTAATTACTAAGCTGCGATTATGCTAATTAACCAAAAAAAATAAAAACATTTTAATTTGATTTAATAATAAAGATAATTAGCCGCCCAATTTTGTTGAATGAATGCAAAAGAAGAAAAAACAGGGAACAAAAGGATATACAAAAGGAATAAAAACTTATAACAATTAAACATAAATGTTCAATTAATTACTTTCTATTATTTTTCTGCAAAATATACTAACTTTAAAGATCGAAAATGACAAAAATAACAACATTTTCACAATAATTTTGTTTACATCGTTATTTGTTAAAAAATCATTTCAAAGGTCCTTTCGAAACATGGAATTATAATTCTTCCTTTATTCCCTTTAATTTATAAGTATGATATCTTATTAAAAGTATTATTTTTCTTTAAAAAATAAAAATAAAAACGGAAGAAAATTACTCACCTCATTTCGTTTATCCTGTAAACATTGTCCAGTACATGCGGCTACATAATATAATTGACGATTATCTTTCTCATTTTTTATTAACATTTCATGACAATTCATATTATTTGTAAAAAAAATTGTCAAACAAAATAATTGCATATATTTAATTACAATAATATCCATTTTTTTTGCGATTTTATTAACTAATTTTAATTACAATTAACCAAAAAATAATAAGAAAGAAAGCAAAAAGAAAGGTTAAATTACACCGTTGTTAGTTACATTCCTTTTTTACGTAATTATTTATTATTGATTTCTTTTTTGTCATAGAAATATCAAATCAAACAGCCAATATTAATAATTATAATAATAATAATGATGATGATAATAGTAGTAATCAGTCAAGCAATCAAACATATAAAAATCTGTAATTAATAAAATAATAATTATAATAAAATGTAATTAGATATTTATTTTTCAAATAAAATCAAATTCATTAATTTAATTGTCTATTCTAGCAACTGATATTCATTGATTTGTATTTAATCTCATATTTTATATAAGGTCAGTGCGTTTACTTCTAATTATTCTATGCTTAAATGAAAGATTAATATAAGAAAAAATATTTATAAATAAAATTCTATTACTTCCAGGAAGTTTATCAATATAAACTTATTAAAATTAATTGATTAAAGCTCATTCAAATATTACCAACAATAATATAAGTAAATCTTCTTATAAATAAGGGTTTATAATCATAATATATATATTAAAAATTGATTATAACAATAAAATAGTTAAAAAGCCTAAGGTAAATCATAATTTATAGTTTTATAGAATAAATCAGTAAATAATTTCAATATTGTCTAGACAATAACGTAATTACTTTTCTATCCTCTTACAAAACACTAAATGTACTTTGTTTATTTTAGGAACAATTTAAGAAAAATCTATATCTGTATCACCTTGCTTGAGTGAATTAAAAGAATATATATAAATTTGTATAAAAAATAGGAGAAAACCTCTTCAGAGAGTTTGTTATTTCTTTATACATTTTTAGCATTGATGAAGGATGGACGAACAACACCAAGAATTATTATTACTGTCATTTTCTCATAAAAATAACATTTACAATATAATAAAGAAAAAAGAAATCATATTTCGGTATAATGTCAATGTTTAAATAGGTATAAGAAGAACCTAATATCTATTTCTTTTAAGAGATATAGATATATATTTTTCTGTTAAGGATAAAATATTCTCCTTGTTTACTTCATTTTTTTTTTTATACAATTTTCGCATATTTTGCAAATATTTTAATAAGTTTAATCATAATATATTTATTAAATTATATTTTCGTGCGAAGCCTGATAATAAAGTTACAATTCTATCCATAAGAGAGAATCCATCTATTGCGTAGGTTTGTTAAAATTTCAAAGATTTTCATTAACTTTAATATAAAATATTTTACATTAATTTAACAACAAAAATATTTATTAAGTAAATAGAAATATTAAATTTGTGGTTAATTTTTATAACAATAAAATTAATTAATTTATTTTTAAAAAAATAATCAAAAACATTAATAAACCGAAACAAGAGAAATTTTCATCAAGTAATTTATTGTTTTTGATTTTACTGAAGATTTTATTTTTAAAATTGTGGTGGCAAAATGTGCTTAAAATTGTTTCAAGGATGTTTTTTTATTGTTTAGTTCCTTGTAAAATATTTGTCTAAAATTACAAGGTAAAAAAAACTTATAATAAAAATAATTAATTATTTTTAGCATCTTAAGAGAATATAATTTTTCTTCTTAGATATTATTTTACTTTTATTTAATTCTTTTAATATCTTTTCCCATCATCCTTGTTTTAAAAATACTTATTTATTTTCATTTTATATAAACTAGAATTAAATTGTCTCAAATTTCAACGTATTCCATTAATTAAAGAATTTTTAATTCACATAAATTCTGGCCAAAAAATAAATAAAATTATACAAAAAATTTTAATTGTCATTAAATTGTTATTAAAATGAAAAAGGCACATAATTGACTTGAATGACTTGAAAATATATAAATAATAAATAAAACGTTACTTAATTATTATTATTATTGTTATTGACTTTTACTTTTCGTTTAGTTGTCTTCGTGAATTAATTACCTGTGCGCACGATTTTTATTTTATTTTTTACTATAGACCTTTTTAAAAACAGGAAATTCAAAAAAATAATTAACAAGGTAAGTACGTATAGTATTTGCAAAGTATTTATAGGTGTTTATCCTTTCTTATTTAAAGTAATAAACATTCAAAAACAAATACTTCATTTGCAAAGTGTAACCATCTTTCTAATAATAAGATATTATTATACATCTTTAGTTAAATTTAAAGTTAATCAAAAAATAAATGCCTAAGGTGATATTTTAGATAAAATGTTTATCAAAAACAGAAATTTAAAGCTATACATATAACATTAGATATTATTTTACAAATAAAGCTTATTATACGATTTAGTGTTTTCTTTTAAATTTTCCAAACAAATCAAAATACATTTAAATTGAAATAAAAAGCATTTAGAAAAATTATATTTTCTTTCCTTTATAACTAAAAAAAACTGAATTTCTTTTATTCCAAAATTTAGAAAATCTACTAAATTCTAAAAAAAAATGTACCTAATCTGTTTGGTTGAGAAATAAGGCAAACAAAATATTTTTCCTTTTATTTTTTCCATCAATAGTTATTTAATTCGTAGAAAATTTAAACATTTTATCACCAATATATTCTACAGAGTCGTCTTCCCATTTAACAATATTTATATAAAATTTCATAGAATCAGCAAAGTTTTATTATAAATTTCTTGAAATAATTAAAATGCGGTTACTAAGGACTGACAAAATTGATGGCAAAATAATAAAATAATAACAAAAATAATATAAATAATTACTTTTATAATATTTAAATTACATTTAATTACTAAATAATAGAGAATTAGTTATTTATCTTTGATTAGTATTTATTTCTTAGTAATAAAGGATTTTCATTTATATATTTATTTTTTTTTATTAAATTCAAAGAAATTATGCTTTTATGTTAATTCATTTAATATCACCAAAAATATTGTAATTAAATAAATAAAAAAAAAATACTTAACATTAATTAATTATCTTAATTCTTAAATACACGTATTAATCCTTAACAATAACACAAATATTAAACTTATTTCTGCTTGAAAAACTTTACTTTGTCACAGAGTTAAACAAAAATCACACAAAAATTAATAATTATTTATTTATTTTTTATTATTATTAATCACACAGAATAACAGTTAATGCAAAATATTCAGTTCATTAAAGTAAATAAAATCAGCAATAAACACAAAACTGAAACAATTATATTAATAAAAAAAGTTTTCAACCGATTGTAAATACTGCTGAAGAGCACGTTCTGTTATCAGTAATGTTACTACAACGAAAAGCAATTAATAACTAAACATTTCTAATAGCAAAATAAGAGTGAAGACACATTTTTTATTAAAATAATATATAGTATAGTAAGTACAACTTGGGGAAATAATATTCTTTCATTCAGACGTAAACCACTTGGTATAGCTACCTGTGGCACTCATAAACAAACTGTTGCTTTTATTATGAATTTCTATTTGCTAATGGTATACGAGGTGGTTTAATTATATTTTATTTAAAAAAAAAAACGCAGACGCATCATAATCTCTGTTTATAAAATAATAAATAAATAAATAATGTAATTAGATGAATTTTGTCCGTTAGCATCTTTATTTTCAAGGATTTAATTTAATTGTCAAATTTTGATTTGTTTACCTGTTTCTAGATACTGTTTTATGGTCATCACATCTTTTGTCACTAATTTATTTCATATAAATGTTAAACGTCTTCTGCTCAAACCATATTTCTTACAAAAAAATAAGACATATATAATGAATAAATTATAATTCTGTAAATAAAAATATATTATTTAAAATTGTTTTACGAAAGGACACAAAATTCTTCATTAATTTAAAATAAAAGAAGGAAAATTCTAATATAACGGAAGGAAATTAACATTAATAACTTTCCTATTACACGGCATTTACACTAAATACCTTAAAAAAATATCTATAAACGGTTTTACATCCCTACAATAATACCTTAGAAAACACAAACATGTTAAAACTTTTATTTTATTCGTTTAAATAAATCCATTACGTTTAAATAAATCATTTTATTTGAATTTTATTTAAATGCGATGTTTTTAATTTGATTTTTTTTTAACTTAATTAAAATATTTAAACATTTATTTATCAATTTTTTTATTTGATTGATGTATAATAATATGAAATAAATGGATAAACATGTATAATAATATTTATTTCATGTATATTATTGTAATCACATAGATCAAAAACAAAATTCATATTAAATATAATATACATATTATTAAAATATGGAAAAACCCCTTAAAGCCATAAATGGTAAACAAAAAAAAACGGAAATAAATAATTAACAGGTAATTAAATAATAATTTAGATTACCTGAAAAAGGGTAAAATAATATGGCACCACGTTACCAAAGTAATAAAAATTAACAATAACAGAACAAAAAAACCCATTTTTTCATCTTCAATGAATTTAAGCTATGCAGATCCTTTCACACGAATTTTTATCGTTTTTTTTGTTATTTTCTCAAGGAAAGAAATCAAAATACTTTCCTTTTTTATCTCTACATAACAAGTGTTGACAGGTGACAGTTATTTAATTTAAAGCTGAAAGTAGCCGAAGAATCCTTTATTATTGTATTTACTTTCACATTATCTCTACTCCGATAAATAAACAATATTTTTTTTGTTCTTAGTGAGTGTCTTATCGATGTTCCAAGGGAAATTTAAAGATAAATTTGTTTAGGTTTTTTTTTGAAAAATAGAAAATTAATATTTATTAATTATTATTATTTTTGTTATCCTTTTATAACTTTGATAAAGCCAGTAAATTATTATTGCATTGATAAAAAATATTTAACCAAAATTCAATACGTTCATTATCTAAATTACGAAGCATTTTTACTTTTTTATCCATATTTAAATAATTTAAATTAATTCTTTTTATTTCTCGGGAATTTTTAATATTTGTTGGTATCCACTTTATATTTAAATTATTTTCCGATGTACTAGGTGTTGGATTACTAAAGAAATTAAATAAAAAATTTCTATTAATAATAAATAGCCTAATATATGGTATAAAAAAAAAATTACCTAAATTTAGCAAAATTTGTCCACAATTTACACATTTTGTATCGTATTTGTCCAGCATCTGAATTAACTGGTGCGTCCAGTTCTAATATTTTTGATCTAAAAATTTTTCTAATGATTAATTAAATAAAAAACATTAAAAAATTATTTTAAAAACATACGTAAATAAATAAAAAACATCATCGGAGTGACAGGCACCTTTTATATTTGTTAAAAGTTGAAATAATTTTTTGTGTAAATTTATATCACCGTTATATGAGAAACGCATTAAAAATATTGGGGACCTAATAATTAAATTAAATTAAATTAAATTGAAATTGTAATTTATTCTAATTAACAAAAATATAAATACTTTTTTTGATGTTTTACGTGAAAACGGACAGCATTATACCAATCAATTGTAAAGTAATAATCGGTTAAAAAGTTTATAAACTCATTTATTGAGTTCTCACCAATATTATTCGCATTTGTACCAAAGTAGAATTTTTTTATATTATTTGCTAGATGCTTCTGAAATTTTCTTTTATTCCTTTTCGGTAATTTTACTGATCTAAAATGTAGAATAATTTTCTTTAATTAAAAATAAATAAAATTCGAAAATAAATAATTTACTTTGGAACAATTCTGTTATCATCATTATTGAATTCATCAAGACGTGTCATCGCATCATCAAGTAAATAAATACCTTCATGAGATGCTCTGCAAAATATTATTGGTAAATCAAAATTATATTTTTCGATGTCAGTACATCCAATTGTTATATCGTCAAACTTCCGTATTATAATCGCCTCTTTCTATAATGATAAATTATCTCTTGCATCAATTTACGAAATACTATAAATTTACTCAACTGTATCCCGTTCAACAACTGGTGCAAATGATATTGGTAATCCTTTGCGTTTTTCCTCTTTAGTTAAAGTTTTATGTGCATTTTTAATTAAATCGTTTGCTGGCACATTTTGTAAGAATTCTAAAATAACATTTTAACATAAATTGAATATTTAATTTAGCAAAGTAAATAGATTACTTAAAATTTCCTCATCATCAGTTAAGTTTTGGCATCCAAGTATTTCTGCTAAACGTCTTGTTTTGATATCAATGTTGTCCAGAAGTGCCCATGCCATATTGCTTGTGCCACTTTGACAAATGGCTTTATGGAAATATTGTCTGATATAAGAATTTAGATTTAAATTATGAATTTTATAAATAAATTAAATATTTACGCTTACCTAGAATTATTTGAAAATATGTGAAAATGTATTGATGTGCTACCACTGCTTTGACCAAACAATGACACATTTCCTGGATCACCATTAAACTCACTAATATTTTTATTTATCCATTTTAATGCAGCTAGCTGGAAATTATTTGTAATTAACGAAAATTCATTCATAAAAAATTCTAGATAACCTGGTCTTTCAGCCCTGCATTTCCCTGTATACCGGCATTTGGTAAACATAAGAATCCCAACGGCCCTAAACGATAGTTGATCGTTACAATGACCACATCTTCTTGTACCAAATATTCTGGCGAAAATCTGCACAGTAATTTTTATTAATTTTCGTTTTATAATTTTTTTTAATTGGATAGCATACAGCTTAGAATTACCACTTCCCATCATATACAATCCACCATGGATCCATATCATAACAGGGAATTTTTTTATTAGATTTTTTTCAATTTGTGGTGTATAAATGTTTAAGTACAGACAATTTTCAGAACCAACAAACTCTTTATCACATTCTACACCTGATGATAACCCGTTAAAAATGTTTCTTTGAATAGAAACGTCACGTTCACTTGTACAATCTAAGACTTCCTTGGAAAATGTATCCAATGGTTCAGGTGGCTGTATTATTAGCAATATTAATTAGATATTTATAAGTTTTGAATTAGTTAATTTATTTTTTCCTATTTACCTTAAATCGCAAGTGTTTAATAGGTGGCTTTGCATAAGGAATTCCTTTGAAAATATAATAATTACAACCATTTGGTAAAACATCTTTATAACCAATCAGTGTTCCTTGGTCTAAAACAACCGACACATTTTCCACCTAACAAATTATAATAATGATTTTACTAATTAATTTAAATTATTTATTAAAAATATTAAAACAAACCATTTTGTAGTAAAAATTCTCTATAAACAATTAGCTATCGCAAGAAATCACCAAAAACTGATTTGTAATAAAACGAAAATAGCAATTTTTTGTCTTTACTTCCTTATAATAAAAATAAAAGTAAACAAAAACCACAATTTTTATTAATGCTAATCAAGTTTTATTTAATTATATTCATAAAAATTAATTTATTCATAAATCTTCTTCGTGAATTTGTATTTAAAATGTTTATTTATATATATTTTTAAATTAATTTAAATATATATTATGCTGTCGAAAATAATGTAAATAATAATACAACAGATGGCAGTTGAATTAAGTGAGAAGATTTAATGTTTAAGCGGTTACTCTAAATAAATTTTATAAATGTCAAAAATGTATCTTAGATAAAAAGTTTATGTTGTGAAATCTTAAAATAATATCTTTTCCTTTCCTATTTCTATTTTAAGTATTATTATTAGTTTAAAATGTTAATTAAAAATTAATTTGTATAATTTATATAAGATGCGATTAAAAGAATCAACGGTTCTTATATATTTATGGAGTAGTTTTATTTTTGGAATTTGTATTTTTCTTCATGGTTTTTTCCCCTTATCATTCTCAACAAATACAAGATCATCTACAGAAGACTTGCCAAAATCATTAAATAATAATAGGTACTTGTGTCTATAGTTAACACAATTTAATAGTTTTATTTACAATTTTTCCTATTTTAGTTTAAATTATTCAGCTTATTTACAAGCAAAACACAATGAAACAGTTTTATTGGTTATTGACGCCCTTAAAGCAGATTTTGTTTACAAAACCAATGATATGGCTTATACCAAGCAATTGATAAAGGAAGGACGTGCATGCAGATTAAACATTAAAGTTCATCCACCAACAGTGACCGTTCCAAGAATAAATGTATTATATAATTAATATTTTATCGATGGAAATTTAATTATATATAATTAAATGTTTCTTTAAGGCGCTAACCACAGGTACGATACCCAGTTTTATGGATGCAGTATTAAATCTAGGAAGTTCGGAAGTGCATGCTGATTCAATTATATATCAAATGCATAAAAGTGGTGGCCGTATTGCGTATTTGGGTGATGACACTTGGTCAAAAATGTTTCCAAATTTATTTTCAACAAAATATGAGACGACAAATAATTTTTTTATCACTGATTTCTATGAAGCTGATCGTAATATAACTAGTTGGCTAGCGGATGCATTAAAATATCCAAAATGGAAAATGTTGATTTTGTATTATTTGGGTTTGGATCATATTGGTCATGTGGAAGGTCCACTTAGTACTAAAATTAATAAAAAACTTGTGGAAATGGATGAGGTGATAAAAAAAATCGATAAAACATTAATTCAGCAATCAAAACAGACTCCGCTGTTAATTATAACAGGAGATCACGGTATGAGAGATACCGGTGGACATGGAGGAAGTACACATCCTGAGATCCATGTCCCATTAGTTATAGTAGGATGCAAATGTAGTGATAGTTCCTTAATCGAAGTTTATGAACAAACAGATATCGCGTCCACAATATCAGTATTACTAGGGCAGCCAATTCCAGCCTCATGTATAGGCACAATAATTCCAGAACTGATCGAAACATTTCCAAAAGATGAACAATTATACATACTTTACTATAACAGTCAACGTTTATACAATAAAGTTTTAGAGAATTTTAACTACGAGGATAATCAATTATTTGAACTCCAATTTCACATACAGTTTAATGAGGCGAAAAGACTGCATACGATTCTTAATGCAAATAAATATAAAAATAATGAAAACAGCGAGGCAGATTTATTTAAAATGACAAAATTATATTATGTGTCATCTTCTAGAGAAATGTCCAACATGTTAATTCGTACATTTATCAAATATGATCTTTTTTCAATATTCTTCGGGATAATGCTGTCACTTTGTGTAAGTAGTGTCATTATTATTTTAATTAAATTATATTTAAATGTAATTATCTCTATAATTACAGACATTTCTAACATTTATCGTTATGCTATTATTAAGAAAGAGTACTAGCGGTGACCTAATCTTTCATATCAAATTAAGAAATTTATTTTTCACAATAATTATTGGTTTCATATTAAAACAATTATTATGCAAATTATTCGCATGTGATAATAATAATTATTATCTATGTAATGTAAATACAAATTTTATAACAATGATAATTATATTAATATTTGTAATTAATATAAAAAGTATATATTTGTATTATGAGGATTTTTTCTTACTGTTAATGGTTTGTGATTATGCCTATTCTTTTTATCTTTTTATTAATCTAGAAATGTGATTTTTATTAATTTTACTATTTATTTCTTTGTAGGCATTAATTAAGGATTATAAACAATGGGGTAAAGTTATTTATTTTATTATATTTATAACAATATTCCATACAATATCATTTATAAGTACGTCGTACATTGAGGAGGAACACCAAACATGGTATTATATACTAAACACAATATTTCTAGTCATATTTATAAAAGAATTAATAAATACATTTAGTATTAATAAACGGGAGATGAGTAATAATAATGATAATAATAATAATAGAAATATTATAATAAAAATAACAAAAAATTGGTTAAATTTATTAAAAATAATATTATTAGTATTTGGTCATATAATTGTGCGTCGTTTCAATCAAACCGGTGATAAATGGTTATCTGTACCAGATATAGGTGATTGGTTTCTTGAAAATAATAATAATAATAAAATCTATTTATCAATATTTACAATAATTAATTTAATTATATTATTTATTTTATTAATTAATTATAATAAAAATAATTTTTTAATTAATATATTAATATTTACGACAATTTTATTAATTTATTATTTTCGTACAATTAATGGTGATTTATTATTATTAACAACACATAATAATAATCATACAACAAATTTATCCTTTTATTTATTTTGGTTAAATATTATTGAAATTATATTTATAAATATAATTATAAATGTAAAATATAATAATAATAATAATTATAAAAAATGTAATTTAATAAAAATAATTATATATGAATTATTTAATATAATTGTAATAACATTAATAACAACAATATTACATAAACCGCATAATATTGTAATGAATGTATTATGTTTGATTACATGTAAATATTTTGATAAAATAATTAAACGTTGTTTTGTCAACGATTTAAATTTAAATTTAGATAAAAATTTAAATGCAAATAATAATGTTAAATTAAATGAAATTATATTTATAAAAATAATATTTTTATTATGGTTAGGTAAATTATTTTATTTTTATCAAGGTAATTCAAATAGTTTAGCAACGATAGACATTAATTCTGGTTTTATCGGTTTAAATGATTATTATATATGTATTGTTATTATATTTACAATATTAAATACATATAGTACATTATTTATTATTTATACATATATATTAAATTATATTATAACTGATAATAATTATTTA
Source organism: Ptychoptera contaminata (assembly GCA_963942525.1). NCBI lineage: Eukaryota > Metazoa > Arthropoda > Insecta > Diptera > Ptychopteridae > Ptychoptera > Ptychoptera contaminata. The sequence goes on along the minus strand of OZ012638.1, from coordinate 33,859,310 downwards.
TTTATAATTAAAATTATAACATTTGTAACATTATTGCCAATTACATTTTATTTATTTATATTAACAATATTTCGTAATCATATATTTGTATGGACTGTATTCTCACCAAAAATTATTTATGAAACATTTTATTTATGTTTAATGTATTTTTTTATTATTTTATTAATTATAATGAAATATTGAAAACAAAAAAAAATTATCTGATAAATGAAACAAACGAGTTTTTAATTATTTTTAATTAATTTATTTTATTAAAAGAAAATAGAAAAAGATTTTTTAAGAAAATACAAAATTGTTGTTGTTATTTTTAAATTAAATCACTTTAAGCTTGCAGCGCATAGTGGACATCGTCGGCACTAACATTGAGTAAAATCTTTTGATAAATATCAGCACGTGAATGTTCACAGATTAATATCCTGGAGGAGCCTAGTTTAGTGCAAATTTGTAAGGCACGTCCTATGGAGAAAAATATTTAAAAAATAAAATTGTTTTATTATCGAAAAAAAATTGTTTCTACCTGGTGAAGGTGTTGGATAACCAGAAAAAGGTGCAATAGTCTCCAATTGTGTATAAACACCTAGGAATGTTGTCTCTTCGACACCTGTCCTTGCAACCTGTAGTGAAAAATTAAAACAGTAAAAATTTATGAAAAATAAAATCAAAAATATTGGGCTCAACCGGGATTTGAACCCGGGACCTCTCGCACCCAAAGCGAGAATCATACCCCTAGACCATTGAGCCGCTTATGTTTATTAATAATTAGAAGACTTTTCTATTTTTAATTAAGATTTTAACCTACCTCTGCTGTAACAGCCTGTAGGAATAATTGTTCCATTTTTGAGCAACGTTTTATTGCCTGTACCTTGGCACTAGCTATCATTTCTCCTAATGCCTGCTGCACATGTGACATATTTACAATAATTCCATTTTTTTTATTATTACCATCTATATTCGTCTCCTCAGCAATCTCTGTTGCTCGTCGACATATATCTAAGGCACGACGGGCATCACCGGATACGGCTGCTACTTTTCTGGCAACTAGTTGCACTGCATCACTTTTAAATGAATCGATTCCGAGTAGACGTGCTGTTACAATTTCTTGCAGTTGTTTATGTGAATACGGTTGAAACGTTAGACGTGTCAAACCAAGACGAGATGTAACTTTACCTGAAAAAAAATGTTCGTCAGAATAATGGGAAATAATTAAATAAAACAAAAAAAAAAATTACCCATTAAAAGACGTTCCGGTAAATCCATAGTGTTAGCAATTGTGACAACAATTAAACGAGCGGCACTTTTAGTTGGCCAATCAAGAAGATTATAAACGACATCTTGACGTCGATTACACAATATATCCAATTCATCAACTAAAAGAACTGTGGACAGACGCTTCGGTGCTGGTGTTGTAAATCTTTTTTCAAGTAATGAGTGCGCCTGTTCCCAAGCGACAGTTTTTCCCGTTAATTGTTTATAAATTTGTACATAAGCCTGGCGTGGTTCAGTTAGTCGCATTCCATTTATTTCAATAAAATCAAATTGTGGTAAATCATCTGAGTCTGACCGCATTTTCAAACATCTTATGACTTCTGTTACAGTTGCTGTTTTACCTGTACCCGGCACACCTGAAATATACATACAACCACCAGATTGCTCGATAATTTTTCCTTCTAAGAATCCACTTATATCTCGATATTCATTTTCACGGCATGGTAAACTTTTCGGCACCGCTGATACATGCAAACTGTCCCTGGCCTTTTGCAATTCAGAACGCCTGCGATTCACATTTTTATCACGAGATTCTATTGTTGGCGTTAAAGTACCATCACGAATTAGTTTTAGTTTGGATACTGATTTACGAGACGATCCTGGTGTGCCAATTGTTTTTCTTGTATTATGCTTGGGACTACCTTCTTCATCTCTGTCATCAACAATTTGCCGTCTAGCCGAACCAGGAGTTTTTTGTTCTTGAGACTTAATTTTGTGAATACCATCTGATTCTTCAACTATTTCAGAGAGCTGAATACTTTTCTTTGGTGTTCCATAAGTGTCTGCAATAAGACGATTTGTTGGTGTTTTCAAAATACTTTTTCTTCTGCTCGGTGTTTTCATGTCACTGCGCTGAGGCGTTTGTGTATTTGTCTCCTCAGTGTCAACCAAAAATTTACTGATTTGCTTTTTTGGAGTTTCATTACTTTCAGCAATTTGATGTATCATATATAAAGATTGATCTTGTGACCTTTTACGAGTACTACGTCGTACGGGCTGAATATCATTTTCAATGGAACTTTTTCTAGAATTTTGTCTCTCAGAAATTCGTAACTTTAATTTCATATCATCTTTGTTTGGCGTTCCACCACTCGGTACAATTGAATAATTTAAAATTGCCGAATCATCAGCAGTTGAATCGCCATCATGATTCATATTAAGATCTAGTATTCGGCAAACATTTAGAGATTTTCTATTTGCTTGCTTCTTATTACTATTATTGTTTATATCATCTTCATAGTCGTTGTGCTTGCTTATCTTTGGAGGTGACACCATTTTTGCCTCATCGGCACTGTCATCATTTAAAAATTTATTTATATCATTTTCATTTAATCTGGTTAGCTTCTGTATCTTATTTCCAACGATTTTTATCGGAGATACCAATTTAGGAGTATTATTTTGCTGTGAATTTGATGTCTCAATTTTCTGCGGTGTATGGATATCAACGAGACGTACAACTAACTTTTTATTATGGTTTGGTGTATCAGACGTATGAGTAGATTTCGGTGTATTTTGATTTGTTCCTTTTCGTTCCGATTTTAACGATGCATTTTTGACAGCCACTTCATCCGGATTAGGGATAATCGGTGTTAGATAATAACGCAGAGACTTTTTTACTAGTTTATAACGACAGATATATGTACAATTTTTTTCTTGCTTATGAACTTGTGACAAAATATCAGCTGGTGTTTCATTTTCTTGGGCCATTATAACTTTGCACTTCCGAAATATTGTTTCAATTGATATATTTTTACCAAAACGATCATCTTCAATAACATCCAAATTGTAATCGAAATTATTACCAGCAATCTGATTCAGTGTATAGTTTGGAATGTTACGTAGATGGGAATACCATTGAACAATAGCACGATATGCCTCTGAGTTTCTAACATTTGCTGAATTTTCATCAAAGTCTTCATACATATATATTATTTGGGTAATATCACAACCGTTTATTGTATCTGGTTCTGCTGCGTCAGCATTTGAGATCAAAACAAAATCACCAATATTTAAAATAAATGGACCAAAGACACACTGTCTAAAAAAATTTTTTTTATTAATATATTTGATAAAAAAAAAAGCAAAAAATATATAAACCACAAACTTGTAAAAGCAGACATCATGTTGGCGATTTTTTAATTCTGGCAAATTAACAATATAAGGACTGCCCAGCCATGTAACTGGTGAACTATTTTTATTTTTAATTCCCATATTTCGTTATGGTTTTTTTTTTTTGCAAGACAAACTTTTTTTTTATACAAACACAATTAAAATAAAAACTTTGTTAAACAAATTAAAAATAGATATTCTTTATTTAATACTATTACGTTTATTGCGACATAGTTATATAAAATAAAATTATAATAATAATTGAATCAGCAAAAGAAATATTATAAACACATTAAGATTAAACACATAATTATAAATTGTCATTATTTAGGCGCCAACTGCTTAATATTTGTATAAGTAGTTTATTTTTTATATAATAGAGGCTCTGCTATAAGCAAATAGAAAAATATAACACAAATATGCTTACTGAGAATAAAGCATTAGTTTTTGTATATATCAAAAAAAATTATATGGACAATCATATTTTACCTCACATTTCTAAATAATTAACATTAGTTAGTCATTTTTGTAGTTAACATTTTAATTTATTACGAAGATGGCAGAAGAAAAGAGTAAGATCAAATTAGTAATTATTAAACACATTTTATTAATATAGTAAATTTGCTTCTTAACTTTAATTAAAGCTATTGAAGATATTGAATCATCTGAAATAGATATTATTTGGAGAAATGTATATAATCCCAATAAAAATGATATCATTGAGGATCATCATCTTGTTATTGTTATAATACATTGGCTGTTACTAAGGAATGATTTCCGATGTGTGGGAATGGAAGAAAGAGTATGGATAGAAAATGTAATATGAAAAAAATATGTCTATATAAAGAGCTATAATATTATTTCAGGAAGATATGAAATCGTATGAAAATACTTTATTGCTACCGAATGGTTGGAATTCGAATGATAATTCTATAGTATTATGCTACAAAAACATGAACAATATTTATAAACTCAATTTCATAAAAAAGGAAGATCAACTGCATATCATTAAGGTAAAACTCTCATTTTTAATATTAAAAAAATCGTAATATTACTTAATAAATTAGGGCAAACAAACTACAGATGTTTCAATTATATCTTTATCTGATATAATTAAATCAAAAACGAGTAAAACTAGTTACGCTTTGAAACAATTGTTAAAGGATCCTCATGAATTTCTTAATCTTATGCGACGTGAAATAATACAGAATAAAATTACAGAGGAATCAAGTAAGCTCAATTTATTGTGCAATGCTTATGCCGTTATTTATTTAGCAAATTTTCTTTTAATTTCTCATTAAAGGTATTGAAGATTTTAAAATACTTGAAAATGCCAATAAAAATGATAATGAATTAATAGTTGACAGTAATCGAAAAGAAGTGCCCACAAGTTCAAAATCTTACCCAGATCGTCGAAATAATTTTATAAAAGATGATGAGAAATATATATTTAAAGGGTAATTTTATTTATATTATTTATTAATAAGAACTTTTTAATTATTTGTATTAATTAGGACCAATGAAAATGGAGTACCATTAGGAAGCAAAGGCCAAGGTTCTTTTAATGATTTAACACAATTAGAGAAACCGTAGGATTTTATTTATTTGTTGTTTTACTATTTTTAATTATTTTTAATTTTAGTGGACTGTATTTACCAACGCGTCCGTGGGATAATGAAAAAGGAAATTATAAACCATTTTAGCGCATCAATAAATATATGTATATCTAATTGCAATCTTATTTTTATGATTAATTTGTTTATAAAGTAATTAATAAAAATTATATTCATTTAATGATATTTCAACAAAATATAAAATAGTTGCATTTTTTTATAAAAGAGGTTCTGCTATTGATAAAAAGATTTTTTTTCTTAGTACGTAATATATATCGTATCTATTTTGACATTTCACCATGAATATATGTTTTTCATATTGTTTTGTTTAAATTTCAATGTATATCCTTGTTTTTCCAAAAACAATTTTAAATATCAAAATTAATTAATTAAAGAAATAATAAAAAAAAACATAAAATAAAATAAAAAAAAATATTATTTATAGTAATAAATAAATAGTTTAAACAATAATTCTATTTATTATTAAAATATAATTTTAATAACAAAGATGTCTGAAGTACGAGGTTAGTTTTATTGTGAAATTAAATTATTTATTTTTATAATTATATTTTATTAAATTCTAATTAAAGATATTGAATTATCCGAGAATAATGATTTTGGCTGGCAATTATTACATCATGCATACAAAAATGATATCACTGAGAATCATCATCTTTTAATTCTTGTAATTCATTGGTTGCTTATAAGGAATAAATTTCGATGTTTAGGAATCGGAGATAAAGTATAAGAAAATGCACTTTAATAAATTATAAGTTTAAAATAATAAATTAAAATTATTATAGGATGAAAATACAAACAAAAATGATGATATAAATGAAAGTGGTGAATTATTACCGGACGGTTGGAATTCAAGTGTATATCCAATAATGTTACGATATGATCACAAGAACACAATTTACGTAGTTACTCTGCTAATGACTGAAGGTCAACTGATTGTGAATTTATTTGGAAAAAAGGTTAAATTAACTTTAAAGAATTATTTTTTTTATTAATTTCTAAAATAATTAGGGAACCGTCAATACGGAAGTGTCAAATTTATTAATTAATCCTGCAAATACTATCAAATCGTTAGATGGTAAAACATTGACACAATTATTGAATGATCCACAAGGATTTTTGAATCGTATACGCAGTGAATTAATTCGACCTGTATTTGATGGAAATCGTCAAGAAGGTGGAACACAAACAGTAGAATCACAAACGAATAAAAGAATACAAGAATCGCCAAGTTTAATTATACTGCCTAGAAATAATAATCGTCATCGGAATTTGATCGATGAGGATCAGGATTTCGCATTTAGACCGTATTTAGACCCATTTTTTTCTAAATGAGTGAATTAATTTGTTTTTTTAACAAAAACTGTATTTTGTTTCTCAAGATATAATCCATTAGGAAACATTGGTAGTCGGGATTTAAATCCTCTAGGTATTGACGATCCTAACGGTGGCATGCTTGGCACACTACAAAATAGATATTCGTAAGATTAAATTTCTAAAATCTAACATAATAAATATTGAAATATTTATTAAAATTTTTAGTGGTAGAGTACCTGAACCACGATTTGATCCAACGAATCCGTTTGATATAGGAATGCGTCGCAATCCAAATAATGATCATATGCGACCACCAAACGATGATATGTTTTTGTAAACATTTGTAATTAAGAGGCATTGTAATAATCATTTAATAAATATTTTATTCAAGAATTAATTTATTTGCAAAACTATTTTTTTTTTTTTTTGCTTATTTAATTAATTAATTTCAATGGTATTGTTTGTATTGTTAATGTAATTATTCTGTAGTTGTGGTTGTTGCTGCTGTTTACTACTTATATCAAATTGTATTAAAATTACCAAATAAGTTGTTAATGAGCCAAGCATCTACGTTCAAATAAAACAATTAATATTAATTTATATTGATTTGTTAATTAATAGAACTTACAGTCGCTAACAATGTTAAATCCAGTGATACAATACCCAAGGCAATTTGATGTTTCTTATCATGTAATAATTGTAATGAGAATTTTTGTATCTTTTGTATTTGTAACAAACAGGGAAAATTCAGAAAATAATTATAAATTCTTATTACAATACTTTTAACAAGAAATACCTCATCCTGTACTGTGATATCAGTTGTGTGGTCACTCGTATCTATGTCATACAGAATATCGCATATTTTTTCTTTCTAATTAAAAAATATAAAATTGTTTTATTTTATTAATAAAAAATTAAATTTAGCACAAATATACCCACCACATTCTCGATGAAATAATTTGGCAAAAGAATTAATAAAATTTTTCCCATGTGTAGTACTATCCATAATATTGTATAAATAAATAAATATAAATTTTGCGTTTGATCGTATTCTGAGTACTGATAAATCGCGTACAATTGTATATTCAGTATGATAAAACAGGATAAAAGAATTGTGATAATCAGCAGACTGTATAAATAATTGATTTTATTATACAGTAATAATAGTTTCTTGTAAATCAAACGTAATTTAATTAGATTAATATTAATCGCAGTAGTTTTATTTAGATAAAAGTTTTGTAAAATTTCAAAGATAATACTAAGTCGCTTCATTATAATGTAATTAACTAGTGTGTACTGAGTCAAGGATAATATAATAATAATATTTGTGATTGTGTAAACGGTTGAACTGCGTAAAAAATTCACAAAATTATCATTATTGTACTTGTAATCGATGAATATAACGAATAAAAAAAAGATCTTATAAAGAATTAAAAGGAATCTAAGAAACCATTTTACGCATACGTAATTCGGTAAAATATTATAATTTTTATGCAATAATTTATCGATAATAATAATATTATTTAAAATAATTAAAAAATCACATTTTTTCATATTAATACCGACGATAATTATGATAATATTCACATTTGTGAAGACATATTCACAGATATAGAGGAATCGTTGCAATAACTCCATTGTCACATCGAATTGTATTTGTTGATAATATGTTGTGATAATTAGCATTATTATTATAAATGAATAATATAATTTAATTAAAATATGTAAAAAACGATTTAATTTTATTCGTATTAATATATCAATGGGTATTGTGCAAAAGAATTTACATATTATAATAAATAAACGTAATTTCATCAATAAATCATTATAGAAATTTACAATCGGTTTATTATTTATTGGAATAACTGAATTTATTTTGTGCTTTTGTAAGGTTTTACCGATAAACATCACTTTTCATTTATTATTTGCCGTAAGGTATGCAAAAACTAGAACCCAAATTCACTGATTATTTCACTCAACTGTAAATAATTCGAAAAATGAATAAATAATTACTCTCAATTGTAAATGATAAGTTTTATTTTTTTTTAAATAATTTATAATAATAATTAGAAGCAATAATTAATCAATAAGATATATTAATTGTTTTTCAATAGTGAATTTTTTCTGCATGACAAAAACATGCATAGTTGAAGGAGGTATAATTTTCAAACTATTAATTACCAATTAACAGTAATTAATCATTTATTATTATTTGAATTTATATTCTTCACAGTACTTACAATAGATTTATTTTTATTAAACTAAATCAATTCAATCAATTAAAAAGTATAATTAAAATACCGGAATCTGCCAGAGAGATATATTATTAGCTAGTATCATCTTAACTATATAACTGCCATCTGTTTATAACTAGTAAAATTAAAACACTTGTTTTTAGATTAATTTTTTTTTGTGTATTTATTTATTTATATTATTGATTTACGTTTTTTAATTAATTAATTAATCAATTAATTAATAATTCATAAATTTTTTATAAAAGAAAAACATGTAAATACTAATTATATTCTTATAATAATAATAATAATAATAATAATAATAATAATAATAAGAAAGAAAAAACCATTTTCTGTTTCTTTATATGTTTTTTTTCTTCTTCATTATTTATAATCCCTTACACCCGGTTTTCTTATATTTTTAAATTAATTAATTAATTCAATTATAACTTATTATGATTTAAAAATAATTATTAATTCTATAATGAAATAACTAATACTTTACATATTTATTTATTTTTTTTTTGTATATTTTCCATTGATTTTTCATTAATTTTTTTTTTTATTTCATTTCTTACTCAGTTAAAGCAAGTACACTGCAGACACTTTGATAAAATATATTTAATTATTTATTGATTGCAATAAATTTAAATGCGCATATGCAGTGCACTTAAAATTTGATTAAAATGAACAAAAATGGCGTATAATTTTAATGAAAATAAAAAATAAAAATTATTTATTTATTGTTTTTTTTTTCTTTTTAATTAAATAAAATATATAGAAGCAAAAAATATATAAATGATTTAATTTACTAAATTTATTTTATTTAATTAATTAATTACTAATAAATATTGAGTATTTATTTTCTTCATTAAATAAATTTCATCATTATTTTTCATTTAATTAATGTAATTAATGTAACTTTACTTAACTGATTTACTTCTCTATATTACTAAACTTAAATTTTAATTTAAATCATTTAAAAATAATCCAAAAAAAAAAAAACTACTAACAGTTTTTATTAAATTAAATTAATTATTAAAGTGAGTGAAAAAATTCTTTTCTATTTTTTTTTTTAATTACTGCAAATAATTTAAAATTAATTAATTTTTTTTTGTTAATAATTTATAGTAATTTTGTTGTTGTTAACTTGTTAAATTAAATTAAGCTGTCTTAGAGTGAAGAAAAGTGTTTTTTTTTTTTTTTAAATGAAAGTAGAAAGACATTATTAATAGTAATTAAAGAAATTTATATAATCTAATTTATCCTTAATTATGTGATCTTGGAAAATTTAATTTAATTTCAGAGATTCAAGTCCAACAAGTCAACAAATCAATTAACTAACTATTAAATTATGAATCTATCAGCAAGTAAATAATTCAAGAAAGTACATATTGAAGAAACTAAATTTATTTAGCCAATTGGCTGTACAGTGAATTAATGAATTAAAACGATTCTTCGTTTGTTATCTCATTGCATAATTAACTAATTAATTAGCAATTAAATAAATGAATTAAAAACCACGAAAAATTACATTCATTTCGCACTTGAGTGTGTTTTTTTTTTGAGTATTATTTTTATTTCTAAAATATTAATTAATTAATTAATTAAGTGAATAAATTTATTTACAAAATTATCTCTTTCTAGTTGAATTTATTTATTCGTTTATTAATTTTTCTTAATTTATATTAATTAATTAAAATTAAATTCTAGGCAAACAGAAAAATAAAGAAGAAAAACCGTCCACACATTACTTTAATAATTAATTATTTAATTTAATAAAAACAAAATTTATAAACTTGTGACAAAATTTAATTAATAATAATGAAATTAATTGACTAAATTAAAGACTACACAGACATTCGAAAATACACTCAATATTGGCGTTAAGTCACTTAATTTCATTTGATTAAAAATCAGTTTTTACGGTTAATTAAAGATGAATAAAAATTTAATTTAAGTTAAACTAAGCTAAGCGCAGGTAAAAATGTCATCAAAATAAAAAAAAAAGTAGCTATTACTAACAAAATACAACTAAACTGACTAAATTGTCGTGAAATTCGGGCACTGTTCGTATCGCAGTTAATTACAGTTAAGTCAAGTATTGTGCTTTCGACCTGCTAGACTTATTAATTTGAGTGTTTTTTTTTTTGTTAAAGCTAAAATACTCAACGAAAATTTAATTTCACTCAATTTCTGCTCATACATAGTCGTCGTTTCTGTACTTTCTTTGCAGTTTTACTTTTTTTGTTTTATTAATTTATTCTACGCTTCCCTTAACATTCTTTTCTTAAAAACTTAATTAATTAATTCATCTTTACTAATTTTTTCTTTTTTTAAATTTTTAATCAATAAATAAATTACCAAATAAAATTTAATAAAATTAAATCGCATACAACCACCCAGCAAAATACCCACTCATACATTTAATTCTGTTTTTTCTTTTCTTTTCTCCTTAATTTTTATGTTTTATTTTTTTTTTCACTTAATTAAATTAATTTATTTATTAAGACTTGTTATCTTATCTATTTTCTATTATAATAATAATTATTAATTGTTTTTTTCTTTTCAAATGTTTTATTCAATCCTTTTAAAAACTTTAAAGGCAAAAACACAAACAAAAAAATTCTAGACAATTTTTTCTTTTGCCCTTTCTTAATTAAAAATTAAATAATTAAACAAAATAGCAAATAATTATTTGTTTTGTTCTATTTTAATAAATTATAAATAAATGTTTATTATTTTAATATATATATATATGTATGTATATAGTTTATGCATCAATATTAATCCCATTCACCGATGTACATTGTCCTTGGAGCTGGTATGTAGCCCCTTGTTGGCAGTGGAACACGTCCATATATATGATTGTACGGTGATTCAACCAATTCTGAATCTGGAAATAATTTTTATTCGATATTTTTTCTCTTATTTCGTTTATTTAAATATTTATAAAAAAAAAAAAAAACTATACGAATTTTTAGTTAAAAATGTTTCTGTCTGTCTATGGCTGTTATTTATTTGATAAACGATTCTGTTCTGGTCATTACTCTGTATTCTGTATGTCATTTGTCAATACATAAATTTCTACATTGTTTTATGTTGATTGTGTTCTCTGATTATGTTACGGCAATTAAATATCTATATTTTATTTATTTAATTAAATTAATTTTAATTTATAGAAAAGTCCATGTAATGTTTATGTTTCTGTTTATTTATGTTTATTTTTGTGTGTATTGAGGGTAATATTTTTTTACATTTATTAACTAAATCTAAGGTTTTTGTTAGTTAAATAATAAACTAATAAAATACTACAAACATATGTTTTTAGCATAAAGAAATGACAATAATTTGATTGCTTAGAAGAAACAACGTTTTTTTTCGTTATAATTTTTAGCAATTCCTTGAGGTGTTATTATTAATTCATAATAAATAAAAAAAATATTTAAATTATTTAAAATTATTAATTAATATTGTATTAATCAAGTGTTTTACCATTAAAATAATTAAAATTAACTGGGTACTCTACTGTCCCTTCAAAAATTAACTGAATTAAAAATTATTTATGCTACAATGACACCCGGTTCGTGCATTCACTAATTAGGATGAGTTTGTAAATACACAAATTATATAAATAGAATCAGGAAGTTAAAATACAAATAAATTATGATTAATTAACATTAATTATATAATAACTGCAAAAAATTATTGTCATTTAGTTATATTCCATTGATAATATTAATAACTAAAATATTATTGCACAATTTACATAAACATTTATTAATTAAATTAATTATTCTTTTTAAAATAACTTTGCCAACAAATACTAGTGTTAAAAGAAGAACAAAAAATTTAATCACCATTGACTGTGTGCGGCGAGTATAAGTTTAACCATAGTTTAATTCATCTGCACAAGACAAAAGTCAATTAAAATGTGTTAATTATGTCGCTGATACGGTGTTTACTGGCTCTTTTTTTTTTGCACATTTAATAGAACCTAGTTAAACATATTATTTTTTTTATTTATTTAACACGTTAAAGCGTACACTCAACATTTCGTCGCGGTAATTAATATTTTCACAGTCAAAAGTCTACACTTAAAATACTTAAAAAAAACTTATATGTATTACCAAAATTTTTTATTCATCACTAATTACTACAAATTACTATTAATTAAACGTTTAAACGGTAGAAATCTACGTCTAATATACAAATTTAATATTTATTTACTACAAATTGAAATAACAAAAATTCTAAAAACTACATTTCCACCGTTTAATGCTTAACAACAACAATAATAATAATTTTCTAACTAAATTCCACCCACAAATAATATTTTTTTAATTACAAAAGTAAAATTTAATTAATTAATTACATCTACAAAAGAAATAACAATAAAATAGTGAAGAGATTACAAGAATAAAGTAATGTTAATTAAAGTAAAAAATTCTGTTAAGCAGTTTAAGTCATTTTTGTCACAGAGTGAGTTTGTACAAAGTTTTTAAAGTCATGTTTTTTTTTTTTAGTTTTATTAAATTAAAAATTAATTAATTCTTTTATTAAAGTAATGTATGGTTTTTGTTGTTTTGTCTGTCATAAATATTTAATTAATTAATCTATCTTATGATCTAATTGTCTGGTTTTAATTATATTTAATTGAAGAAAGTTTCAACAAGTAAAGATACAAGTATAGTAAAGTTAAAGTTAAAGTACTAAGTAGTTTAAGCTACAATTAAAGTAATGTTTTTGTTAAGTAAAGTAAAGTTAAGTTAAGTAAAAGTTACATAAATTTATTTTCTTTTATTTAATATTTTTATTATTTATTAATTAATTAATTAATTAAATACTATAATTATTAACTATGGTTAGAACATTTACATTCAAAATTGATTTAACTTATGTACTAAGTAAATAAAAATTTGTATTTTTTATTTTTGTATTGTTTGTTCTGTAAATATTGTGTCCATTAGAGTCCCTTCCCTTAATTAATTTAATTAAATTATTTAATAACAATATTTATTAGTTTTATAAAGAAAATAGAAGAAAGATTTATGTGTTCTGTGTATCCTGTTACTGTTTGTTCTCAATAATTTTGTTAAACTGAGTGTCATTGATAGAAAAGTTTCAAGTGATTATTATAAGAGATAATTATTTTTGTTTAGGAATTAGTAGCACTTTTGATTAATAAAGAATTATCTGCTTGTCGTGATTGATGTTTATGATGATGATGGTGGTGATGATGACGATGACTGTTTTGTTGTGTGGAATTTGTTTTTTGTGAGCTTGAGGAAACTGAGGAAGACGATGTTCCATTTGAATTACTGGATGCCGGAGCAGCACAAGGAATCGAACTCGGTGTGATTACGCTTTGAAGCGCTTGAACTGTTGTCAAGGGATGACTTAATTTTTTATTATTTGCAGCGGTGGCAGCAGCTGACGCTATAAAATCGGCGCCTAGGATTCTAGTCGCTTTTTCACCAACCAATTCCGTTTGAAGCGGAAGTGGTGATGATATGATCAATTTTTTGCGTGCATTTTCTGCTGCTTTTGATTCCTTGGTTGATGATCGGCCACTGGCAGCGGCAACAATTCTTCTTGCGAACATCAACGTTAGACGAGATTTACTCATTTTCGGCTGTTGAGGATTTGATGCGGTTGACGAGAGTGTTGATGTTGCTGCAACAGCTGCTCCACTTTCCTTTTTGACTAGCATCTCTAAATGTTCATCGATTTTCAGTTTTTGTTGACGATAGTGTTCATCAATGGGAAGATCAGCGTCGAAACTTGTGGAACTGATCAGAACACTTTCGCTAGACATTGATTTTTGTGGAAGTTTTTGGAAAATAAAGTGTTTTTCTTCTTCCCGTATCGTTGCTGGTTGCGATACTTTGCGCACAATATTTTGTTTTGCTTGTAACGGCATGTAATTGCCACGTCTATCCAAATGAGAAAAACTGTATCGATTTGCACCAGCTCTTTGGAATTCACGAGCTTCTGGATGTAAAAAGCGGAAACTGAATCGACCATCATTTGTACGCTCGATACGACGTGTGTCTTCTTCGGTTTGGCGTAAGCTTAAACGACTGGGCACCTTACGATCAAAACCATCTCTGTTAAAGTTTTGTGTGTTTGTTGGAACTTGTTGATTGACAGAAATGTCATCATCAAATGGGAATATAATGTCACGTCTTGCACGGCCACGCAGCTGCTTAATTGGATTAATTGGTGGCTGGGACGAATTTGGTAATAAGTTCCTGTCAATACTATCTGCAGAATATTCATCTCCACTATCCCAGGAACCAATATCCATTGCAGATGCTTTCGACATCTTTTTAGCGGCCGCAGAATTTACTGGATGATATTTATTGTAATAAAAAATGTCACTTTCACTATGCCAACGATTTGGATGATTAAGTTCACTGGTAACAGACGGGGCACGACCATAATTCGAGGGAACCGGCTGAATGTAATCAAGAGACGTCGGTTGTTGTTGTTCATAGGGATCAAAAGGGGGAGGATAACGACCTGTATATACGTAATTTGGATAATTTTTTTGTGGATTATTATAATAGGGATGATTGAACGATTGACGCTGATGCGGTATTGGAATACCACGATAAAAACTGTCCTCATCATCATCATCTCCACCTTCTTGTTCAATTCTATTATTATTATTATTTGAGTTATTTAAATTGTTATTTGAGTTAGTGGCAATTAGTTTAGATTTTTTAATTTTATTCGATACAATAGATTGTGATGGTCGTGATGTGGTTGTCTTATTATGTTTAGTCTGTGAGATTTGATTTGTCGTTGTCGTCATTTTGGTCATTTTTTGTTGCTGTGGGTGTCCTTTACGGTCTTTTAAATTTGTTGTCATTTTCGTTGCGGCGGCACTCATTTCCGTATCACCACCACTGCCACTATTTTCGTGTTGCATCATCATTGCTGTCTCGTCAGTCATATCACCAGTCAAATCATCTGTATCGTCTTCGTCAGCTAATAAATGTTCATCGATAATTTCATTATGATTATGGCCAACAGTAGCACCGGAAGAAGTACCAGTAGCCGTCGATTTTTGTGGTTGTGGTGGTGGTGATGGTTGCGGAAATGTTTCTAGCATATATTTTAAATGACTATAAATACCTATTCCACTTTCGTAGCTCCTCGCATGCCACATCATTTGTTGTTGTGCTTGTTGATGTTGTAAATGATGTTGATGGGCTGCCATCAATGCAGCCGGATGTATTGGTTGCTGATGTAATTGATGCAACGATGATAATGATGCTGGATGCTGTAAATGCGTTACGGACATACGATGCTTCGAACCAGCTGATGATTGTATCGTGGAATTATTATTACTTTCCTTTGTGATAATCTCCTTCGGTAATTTACCATTTGATGTTTTCACAAAATTCGGCACACGTGCACGTAAACCACAATAGTATGGATCATCTATATAAAAAAATTAAAATCAATTAATAAATTAACAATAATAATAATACACCAATCATAATAATAAATTTTATTTTTTCTTTAAATTATTTTATTAATGAAAATAATATAAATAAATAATTGAAAATTAAAAACATTTTACTTTCTTTTTTTATTTTCTTCACATTTGTTGTGAGTTTTTTTTTTTTTTTGGCTAAAAAGAATGGTAATTGTTTGTGTTTCTTTTACCTTTATACAATTATTTTCTTTTCCATTTTATTTATTTATTTATTTTCTTTTCATTTCTTTAGTAATACAACCAACAGCGAAAACCTGTTGTTGCCGATGAATTGAAATGAAGACAAAAGCATAAAAACACTGAATGTAAACAATTCAATATAAGTGAAATTGAGCATTTCTATTACTTTTACTTATTATATACGCCGGTATGTGTTATTTTTTTTTTTTTTTAACTTTTTATTAATGTAAAAAATACGAAATACACAGCTTATCGACGGTGGAACAATTACTACTTCAGGTGAAATAAAAATAATAATAATGAAAAAATTCAAAGTGATTATTTGATTTTACTAAAAAATTTTGTGTGTCACAATTGATTTCTTTTATATATTTTTTCTCTATAATAAAGCAAAATATTCAAACAATAATAATAATTATTATTTCGATCATAATTTTCACCTGCTTAAACGAAATCAGAGTGTTTATGTTAAACTGAAAAAAACAGACAAAATCAAATGATTTCATTTATTGAAATTATTTTTGATAAAATTTCTATTGCTATTGAGAACAAAAATTACATTTTTAATCAAATACAAAGCATACAAAGCATGAATAAAATTTTATTTAATTTTCAAATTTAAATTTTATTTATATTGAGTTTGTGAGTGAAAATTGAAATTATAACGAAAATGAATCAAATTGAGTGCTTTTTTTGTTAACTCAAGGGAAGAAATTTTGAGTAGAATTTTCAAAGTAAATAAAATATCACAGATTCGTACAGGATAAACGATAGATTTATCTTAATATGTTAAAACCAAAGTATGCGAATCACCTTTAGTTAATTAAAATAAAAAAGCGACAACACAGGGCAATGTACATCTGAACAATTCTTATAATTTATTAAATTTTTTTATCGTTTTTGTCGTTTTTTATTTCTTCGGTAATTAAAAATAAATAATAATTTTTAAAAACGGAAATAAACAAGGACAATGCTTAATGTTTGTTACTTTTTTGATACATTGAAAATTAAATACATTATTTCCGTCGTATAAATATTATTATTTTTATTTAATTTATTTATATTTTATTTTCTATAACAATAGTTTAACCTTTTTTTGTTACTAATTTAATTTTCTGTTTGTATTTTAATAATTTTTTTATTTTCTTTTATTCGCTGATTTATGCGTTAAAAATAGAAAACAAGTTAATTATGCAGTAAGAACTAATGTAGGTTAGTTTAAATGAAATATAAAATAAAACCAACCAAATCATTATATTAACAAGTAACAAGTTGATTAACCAGTTTAAAGTCTTTTTATTCTAATTAACTAAAAAAAAAAAAGACGTTTTTCTTATTTAATGTAAAAACCTGAAGTCATTATTTAGTTTTTTTTTTTTAAATTATAAAAAATATTAATTAATTAAATTATTTAATAATAATTGAAATGATTACGATTTAAACTGCTAAGTAAGTCGTTGAAGCTAAGACACATTTAATCTTAAAGAATTTAACCAAAGCCACGTACGTTTCTTTCATTTAATACAACGAAATCGCATTTAATCGTCAATTACATGGTTATTACGTTATTTAAAAATAAAATTCATTTACATATTAAATTCAACATATGTTTTCCCCATTGAAAAACATTTAAAAAACTGCAACAACCAGTAAGCACAACCCGTGCTATATTCTGATTTTTCATTTTTTCTACTTTGAATGCACATTATGCACAAAATAAAAATATAATCAGAATTTACTTAAATTATAAAATGTTAAACATAATTCGTGAGATCATTAAAAATGTAAATAAATAAATAAAAAAATTGTTACGTTTCGTATTTCCATACGGAATAAACCTCTACGTGAAAATTTTATTTCTATCTATTTGTAACATGTAGTTAAGTAAAAATAAACATAAATAACATTAATAATAATATTATAAAACAGTTTAAAAGAAAAAACAAGGTGTTGGTTGATATTAAGCAGGATGTATCAGTAGCTAAGTAAGCATAATAATCGCTAACTTTGGTTACATTTTTTTTTCCATTTTATTTTTAACTAATAAATAGAATAAATATTATAGCAAAAAAAATAAAACGATCATCACAAATATGGTAAATTGTGTAAATATAACATGTTATTAACAATGTTGTATTAAATATGTATATTACCGCATAAATCGCGTTATCTATTTCATACAAAAAAATATAGTAAAACCGTAAAACCAATATCAATATTGTATGCGTTTAGAAATTAATCAAATATATAAAATGTTATTTAGGTACGTGTTAATGGTAAGTAGGTATAGTAGAAATTACTTTACTTTAGAAAGAATCCGTAGTTCCACCTGTTTAACGTGTAAAATACAATTTAAAAGGTATAAAAAAAGTACAGAAGCTTATTTACCAAACAGTATTTATGAAAATACTTTTCTCATTTATTCACTTAAACCATAGAATATTACATAATAATCTTCTAAGAAACCACAATATTTAAATACGCGTTATTACAAAATTATAATAACCGCAAGGAATATTATTGCAGACAAAAAAATAAAAAATTGAACAATCGCAATAGAAAATATAAACAAAAAAAAAAACGCAAAATTAGCCTCGTTAATTGTTAAATATTTCAATTTTTTTTCTTATTATTATTATTATTATTATTAAATAATTGTAAAAATAAGAACAATAATTACAAAATTTTTATTACAAGAAAATAAAAAAATAAATACTTTGCAATAATTGTGTGAAACTTTTGTCGCGCTCATTTCCATAAGAAAAATACCAAAAAATTTTTTTTCTACCATAGAAATGTTTTATTGTGTTTCTGTTTTTTTACTCTTTTTATGATAAAATTTCTTAATTTTTTAATTTTCTTAATAATTAAAAGTAAATTCTACTTAATTAAATTTTATGTTATTTTCCGGAAAGAAAATACTAAACAACGTTAAAATGTCATGACTAGTGGACTTACTGGTAACTTTTATCTGATTGCTTATCATTATTTATTTTTTATTTCATTTACTTTGTATTACTTAATTCATTAAAATCTTTAAAAGTGAATTTTTATAACAGTTACCAATGTATTATTAAACAAAAATTAAAAGACAAAGCACCGACTTTTTTACACCATTTATTTTCGCAATTCTTTTTTCAAATATTTTCTGCTTTATTACCTTCCACTGTGTACCATCAACCGTCTTCATATTTAATGCTTTATTTATTTATTATTATTATTATTAAATTAAAACATTTATTCTGTTTATATTACACAGGAAGGTAGCAAATATATTTCACCTGTTTTCCTGTATTCAAGTAATAACCTTGAAATAAATAAATAAATTAAAAAAAAAAAACTCACCGTATTTTTGTTTATCCTTTCCTTTGTCTGATTTACCTCTGAATGCTTTAACACGAGCATCATCTTCTAATATATCGTCATAGTCAGGCTAATTTAAATAAAAATAAAGAAAAATTAATTATTATTTTATAAAATTTAATTTAATTTAATTAATTAAAATTTACCTTAGGTATATCATGTGGATAAAGATTATCACGTGGCGGTAATTTTGGTGGTTTTTCACTGCGACGTTGTGCTAATTGTTGTGTTTGTAATAATAATTGTTCTCGTGTGGCAGCTACATGTCCTAAAATAACAATTAATAAAAATTAAATTAAATAAATTATTTTTATTAAAATAGAAAATAAATAAATTATTTACAAAAAAAAACTTTCAAAACCCAAAAAACTGTACACAAGAGTTAAGACAAAAAAAAAAAAATATTAAAAGAAATTATTTGAAACGAAGGAAAAAATTAAGAAAAATTTAAAAAAAAAATGGGAGTGGATGGTAAGTATTGGCTGCTGGATAACAAAATTATTAATAAAATTAGTTGTTTTTTTTTTGTATTAAAATTTTACCAGGACTTCCAACACCGTTTGTCCCAAAACCAGAACTACCTGAACTGCCGCCACCATTTCCGGCAACACTGTATGGATCCTCGTCCGGTATCGGAATCCTTGGACGATTTTTTATATCAACAGGACGTTGGACTACAAGAAATAAATAATTTTTGTATTTTTTTTAATTGCAAAAAAAATAAATTTAATAAATTTTGTAACTAAGCTAAACTAAACGACCTTGCGAAAAAAAAAAATATGATAATTTTTTACAGTGTTGCTCGGTAAATACTCCTTTGTTAACGTTTTTCCTTAATAAGAATTCATTAATACCGCATGTTTAAAGTAGCCAACGCTAGAAAAAATGTGTCTTAAAAGTAAAAAGTAAAAGTACTTAAGCTGGTTTTGTGTAATCAGATGATAAATAAATCAAAAAAATAAATATATATTATGAAAAGTCATAAAAATCACACAATCGAAGGTTAAACTTAAACTATGTTTGCCATAAAAATTAAAAGCACAAGAATAAACAAAAAGTGTATTTAATTAAATAATATAAATTAGGTTCACACTGTGCTTTGTTGCTTCCTAATTAACTATTTTTTATAAGACAAAAACAAAACGTAATTACTAAACGAATTTAAACAGGTAAGCGAATTATCATCAAGGACATTAAAATACCTTTAGAAAAGGTATTTTAATTTTTTTGTATTTTAACTTAAATAAAAATTATGAAATTTTATTAAACATTCCCAGAATTGTGTACGTGTTGTGTCGTGTAATTTTCGCATTAAATGTGATAATTAAATGAACAAATATATTTTTTAAATAATAATAATTTAATTTCGTTACAATTTATTACTCAAACCATTTTTTTTGGCTAAGATAGTGCTTAAGAAAATTCAATTTTCAATGTTAAACAAGACACTGCGTTTAAGCGTTTATATTCACAGACAAATTGTTTAATTAAAATTCTGCTGCAGTAAACGTAAACACCGTATATCAATTACAAGTAAATAAACGCATTTAACGAAGAAAAAATAAAATGCGTATAAAGTGCATTGTCATAAATAACTCAACATGAATGACCACCAGAATAATGGTAAATAAATAAATCAATAAAAATATATTTTTAAAATGCGTGAGAATTCTTTTTTCCATCTTCTGTATATATTTTTCTTTTATTTCAATTTTAGAACTTAACAATATCTTAGAAAAATCTTTGTTTCTTACACACATTAATGACATTTGAAAATTGAAAATAAATTATGCATATGTATATTTAATGTTGTTTATTTAACGTTTTCAATTTTTATTCTCAGTTAATATTATATTGCTAATGCAGCTGTGATTGTTATTATAACTTGTTAAACATTGCACAGTCATCAGTAATCACCACTGTGCGCGATAATTGTTTAACAACCAGAAAATAGTTTTCTTTTTTATGAAAAGTAAATAAGCATCATTCATTGTTATGTTAAATTGCATTTAATTTATTTTATGTATTATTTGTTTTTCTAATTTTAAATTGAAATTAATTTAAAATAGAAAAATGTTTAAAAAAAAAAAATTCAACAAGAATCAACATCAACAGGTAAGTGGGTGTCTGAAGAATATTATTTTTATAATAGAAAAATCATTGCTAGAATTATTTCTTAATGAAATTCTATAAGAAAATTATTTTCTTTTTTGCTATTAATTAAAGAAAATAAAATAATAAATTACTGCACTGATTAAACCAAATAGAAGACAAGAACAATTTTTGTATAAATTATTAACAAAAAAAAAAAAACTAAAATTAAAAACTCGCTATTCAAGTATTAACAGTAATAGAAATGAAGAAACAAAAAAAAACAATAATACATGTAAAAACCACCCACTTAAGTGAAGAACGAAAAAGCACAAAAATAATTTAAATCTCATGACATAAAAATACTTATATGGAAATTTTGTGAAAAGGAAACGACGCGCTTAAGAACATCAGCAAAAAAATAATAATAAGAAAAGAATAAAAAATTGAATGTCATCGTGTACGGTGTAATTTTATTTATTTACATTTCATTTATTTTGTTTGTTAATTTTAACGGTTGCTCCGTTACTTAACCCACAATTAAACTGTATTATTATTATTTTTCGTATTTATTCTTTAACTCTCTTTGTTTTCGTAGTTTTAATTATATTTAAATAACAGGAGAGAGCCAGGTAATAATAATAATAACAGAATTTACAACCGACAATCAAATTCTGTGTATAAACATTGTTAAAGCGAAAAATTAGGACTCATTGAGGACATTGATCCAAGATATATTTAATTAAATCTAACTGTTTATTCTAATTAATATTATTGATTTTTATGGTGGGTTTTAAGCTTTCTTATTATTTTTTGCTGCTAATCATGATTTAAGCATACAAAAATAATTTAAACAATTAAAAAATAATAAAACCGTAATAAAATCAACGTAAATGAAATGAATTAAAGTAAAAATATACAATTAATCAAACTGTTATATAAGCATATAGTGATTTATTTAATTAATTAATCAATCAAATAAAAATCCGTATAAGTTATTCAATCATACAGTAAATCATTGCAATAATTGTTAGAATCAACTTTATTGATTGTAAATGCTTTTGTTGCTAAAAGAGGAAACTTTCTATGTGTACTGGGGATTACTAAATAATACAAAATTATTTGATTCATCATAAAAATGCTATCAAAATAGCGAAAGCACCTTTTCTACTTTGATATTTAAATTAAAACAACAAAAAAAAATTCCAACTTTAACCCATGACATAGTCCAGCAAATCTTCGTTTTATAACATCGAATTTAATAAATTTGCAATAATAAACCAAACAGAAAAAAGGCGAAAAAAAACTATTTCCGTTTGTATAAATAAGAAAAAATAAAAATAAAATTTGCAAATTAATTCGCTAAGTAAAAAATTAGCGAACAAAACAAGTGAAAGTAAATGAATGAAAAGAAAATAAATTAACATGAAATTTGATAAAAAAAAAATATTATTCAATAGCGATATTAAGATAGATAAATAAATAAATAAAGAAATAAATAGCAATCAGAAATGTGTGGTAGTGGTATAAAAGTATTCAACAAACTATGCTGATTATAATTTAGAAAAGAAAGCGAAAAGAAAATATTAATTTTTTTATTGTTTTAATAAAAATTGTATATTGTTTTTTATCTTTAACTAATTAATTAATTAATTAGATACGTTAATTAATAAAAAAATCAATAACAATTTCATTCTACATGTGATTTACTTCAAGACAACAATTACTTGCATGTGGATTATTGCAAAAAAATAAGCAGAAAAGGAAGTAGAAAATTATTTAATTTATTTATTTCAAAATTAATTATACGCAAAATAAAAATCATTTAATTAATTAATTAATTTATAATTAACAGCAAAAAAAAAAAATTAAATTAAAAAAAGTTTCACGTAATTATAAACAAAGTAAAAATTACTAACTACTTGTCACAGTTGTGCTGTTTGTGACTGTACTAATCACGATTTTAAATCTTATCGTCGCTGCTACATCACAGTTTTCGTTGATTAGTAAAAGTTTAATTTTTTTGTTGCAAATTTCATTATTATTATTATTTTTTTGCAAAAATAAAACAAGTCATTAAAGAACTTTCAACTTGTTGCAAAGAACGCAGCAAGAAATATCAAATAAATAAAAAAAAAAAATAATAATAAACGTGACATGACAAAATAAAAATTTTCTTTAATTAAATTTAAATTAAAAGCGAGAAAAATACACAAATGTGACATCGTAGATTAAAAAAAAAAAAATATTATAATAAACGGTGTTAGTAAATACCCAAAAAACAAATACCTTTAAGCTGTGCGTGTCTTCAAATCATAAGACAAAAGCGTAAAATAAATTCTTTATTTTACTTAATAAAATTTTTATTACAATAATTAAAGTAATAACGCGTTATTAATAATTATTTCAGGTAAATTGAATTTAAGTATTAAATAATTAAATGTACAGAGGCCACAGATAATTACAGGTAAATTAATATCATCAACGAAATGAATGCGTCCGAAATGGAAATTGGAATTTTATTATATAGTTTTTTCTGGTGAAAAGAAAAAATTCTTAGTACTGTAGAAGCTTAAAAGTGTTCAACAGCAATTAAACGGGATTAATTGCACTTTTTTACTGTATTAATCGTTTTAACTAAATCATTCAGAATAATCAAAGGAATTGTGGAAAAAGGCAGGTAAATAGATAAGTTTTAATGCATGGCTTTTTTTAATTCGTTACATATTTCACGTATTTTTTAATCTAAACAATCATAATAATCATAAAAATAATAATAATTGTAATAAAGAAATTTATTTCCTTATTGTTTGTGGAAAAAATAAAATATATCATAAGGCTAACCTCACGCTTATCATGTTTTTCATTATTTTATAATAAAAAAATAATTTCTATTATTTTTACTTTATTCTTATAAAAGTCATTGAAATAATGGAAAAAAATAATACCGAAATGATATAATTTTACATTAGATAATTGTATAACATTTAAGCAATTTGCATAAATTTAAAACCATTTTATCAGATGCGAGTATTTATTTTTGTTTGATCAGAGTTTATTAAAATAATAAACATTGTCTTAGAAATTGCCATTATGATATAATAAAGTTAAAATCTTTTTAAACAAATTTCTATCAAATAATCTAAGCATCGCAAAACAATTAAGAATAAACTAAATGAAATAATAAAACCCACAATCTTTTCTATTTATAATTTTATCGCGAAAAAATATTTCATTTTTATTTTTACCAAACGTTTTTTGCAAAAAATCATAAGAAAAAAAAAACAATCAAATATAACGGAATCAGCAATGTAACGTAACATTATTTGTCACGTTGATGTTGTTTACCGATTATTTTTAATTTTTATGATTTGTTATTTAATAATAATAATAATAATAATGAAAAAAATAAAATCACAAAACTGTGATGACAAAGATCTGACTGTGATGAAAATTTGTGTAAATATTTGCAAAACAGTTTATTTAATTCTTTTGTTGCTTTTAAAAATATTATATTGCTTGACATTTAAGTTCATTTAAGCTACGCTTAGTTTACTTTTTAGTTACAAAAAAAAAAGCACAAAAAGATCATAAAGTCATACAGAAACAAAAAATTAAATAAAATCATTTTTTTTTTCAACAAAACTTTATGAATTAGATTTTTATAAATTATTTTCGCTTGTTTACTTAAATTTTATAATAATATTATAATAAATAAAATAATATTTTTATGAGAATAAACATATACAATATAGAAAATATAAATAAATATATTTTCTTAACTCTTTATTACTATAATACTTCCTGGTTGAAGTGAGGTTAGATTTAATTCAAGCAAATTTAATTTTAAATAATAATAAAAATATTAGAAAAATTAATATTAATAAAAATTTTGTTTTTATATAACTTAAGATTGAAATTTAATTAAATTAAAATTAAATCAAATATTTAATTGAAAAGATTAATTTGCATAAATTGTGCTGTTGATAGGTTTACAGCGAAAGCTTACACAGATGAATTGATTATGGTTTGTGCATTCGCTAATGATTTTTCTTCATTTTTTTCTGTTTATTTTAATTACTTTATAGAATTATTATTATTTCATTTAAATTCTGTGCATTTTATGTTTTAAACAAGCATTTTTGACTTAATTGTTTAAAAAAAAATAAAAATCATCATCATCATCAAAAGACAGCACAATGTAACAATTGCTTCGCAACAAAAGTGTTCACATTACTAACCATTCGCTGTAACTTTATTACTTATTTATTTAAATAATTATTTTTATTTTATTACATTTATAAATTCTGTTAAAAGTTAAATAAACATTTAAGAATTAAAATAATGATTGTGAATAGAATAAGAATTTATTTTCTTGATGAGACAAAACGTCTTAATAAAAAATATTTACCAACCGTACCAAAAAAATTAAACGTATGATTTATATTAAAAAAAAAAGAAGATATATCAGATGAGCTTATGAAGTTAAACCAACAAAATTTCACTAATTAAGTAAAGTAAAATTAATTTTTTTTTAATGTAAAATCGTTTATCATTAAGAAAACTTTGGTATTAAGATAGGGATTAATAATTGATTTGATTTACTTAGGTAAGGATTATAAAGATGAAAATTAATCGTGAGAATGTAATTTAAATACTTATATAGAGTTTAATAATCAAGTTATTTAGTGAGATTCGTTATAACATGGTTAGGGTTATATTTGAAAAAAAAAAAGCCTCAAGCATATTTAGGCACGAAAGCTTTATTAAATTTAATACAACAAGTAAAGTAATAGCAAAAGTAAAAAACAAAAAAGTTAAAATTTACTTTTAAACTCTGTTTAAACTATTAAGTTGTTTATTTTAAAATAATAATAAGAATAATACAAAACTCGAAAAATGTTGAAAATTACTCAAAACACATAAATTATATTTATAAATATTAATAAATAATAATAATAATAATATTAAAAAAAGCGAAAACAACAATAATAATAATAAAGATGAGATGAGATGATCATAATTTTTCTATTTGTTTTCTATCTATATTATTTCGTTTGATTTTATATTTCATTAAGAAGAGATTTGTGTGGTAGTTGCACTTTAGAAACATATATCTTCTTTATTTATTAATTTTTTATTTACTTAAACAAAACAAAAAAAAAACCATCAACATCAACAATATGTGTCGGCAAATAAAATAGAATTAAATAAATGCAAGAGAATAAGATTAAAATAAAATTGAAGATGAAAGGAAAGAAAAGGAAAAAATAAAACTATACAACAGCAGAAAGTAAAAAAGCTTGTAACTTGAAGAAATATTCAAACTTATTTATTTTCTACACAAGGAAAGGTTATTTATATATATATTTTATTTTCTATAAACCAAACAATCAAAGTTTAGTTAATAAAAGTAAGTAAATGTTAAAGAAAAACTAGGCAAAATAAAGAAAAAGCTCAAACAAAAACAAGCGAAAATGTTAAAGAAATGAAACATTTGTGCAAATGTAATGCAGATAGATCACAAACAACATAAATAACTCAATAGTTTTTTTTTTATTATTATTTAATTTATTTATTTAAGCTAACTGCACATGCGTTTAAGCGTTTATAATGTTTTTCTTTATTCTTTTTATTTTGACTTAAATAGAAACAAAATTACACGACAAACATATTAAAATAATATGTGAAAAATTACTGATACAGAGCATTTTTCCTCTACTTTTTTTTTTAGTAGAAGTAGAAGAACTTAAAAATTGTGTATAGTACTTAAGTACAGTGCGGCATAAGTAGCAACAACAAACGGTGTTCACAACACGGTATAATTATTTAAAGAGTCCATAAATTAATTAATAAAAAAGAAAAAAAATAAATAAAAGTACAAGAGCATAGCAAATAAAAGTGCGTGATGCACATTAATGGTTGGCACCATACAAGAAAATTTAATTTAATTTAATTTAATTTTACTTCTTTCATATTTTCAAACAATTAATTAAAGATTTCTTTATTTTTTTTTTCAATAAAGAAAATCGACAACAGAATTAAACTTAAAAAATACTCCAAGGCAAAAAAAAAGTCTATTAGAATTAAAAAGCAAAAAATAAAAAATTCCATGTAACTTTGCTAACCATCTGACACGCATGCTCGCACGCTTTAGATTAGATAAGTCAAGTAATAATAAATAATCACAAAAAAAAAGAAGAAAATTATCTTTTGACTAAAGAATTTACGAAACGCATAGAATAATATTACGAAGATAGATGATGATGACAGAGCGTATTATGTGTATTCCATGTTACTATGTTCAGGCGCACAGTGTCGTTGCGTTATGAAACCGAAACGCAATTGTAATGCATTCTACACTTGCATACAATTCGTTTCATTAAAAACAAAAAGAAAAAAAAAACAAAAAATATTAATAAAATCGGATTAAGAAGAAGAGAAAAAAAAAACAATTTTCTTTAATAAATAAATAAAAAAAAAACAATTTTTTAATGATTGAAAATGAACGAAAGAAATTAGAATGAAAACATGTTCAAGTGGGAATTGAAATATGTATAGACAAAAAAAAGAAAATAATAAGAATTAGTTTCTTTTTTTCATCTTATATTAAGGCGCCTTCTTTTACGCATCTTCAAGTCAAAACAATAACTAGAGAGCAGAGTTAAGTCATATAATCAAAATAATGATTTAAAGTTTAATGACCTGAAAAAACTTTTATATGATTTATTTTTTATTTATTATAAATTAATTAATTTTCAATGGATAAAAAAAAATAATTGTCAAAAAAAAATATGTTTTTTTACATGATTTATGTATAAAAAAAACAATAATTTTCAGCAATAATTAATGATAAATTATATTTTCAGTAATTAAAATTTTATATTTTCACTTTTTATATTACTTTAGGCTATAAGCTTTAACATTTGAGCTTAACAATTGTGCTCAAAAATTATTTGCTGAGAGAAAATATTCATGTGAAAATAATTACTGTGCTGGTTATTCATTATTGCTGTTGATTTATTTTTACCTTTTAATAATTTTTAACTTGTTATTTTTAATTTTAACTAATTTTTACTAATAAAAGAAATTAATTGAAAAATTAACTTTAAGTAAATAAAAAATTTAATGATGATACTAATAACAATAATATAGTTAATGATAGATGAAGCAATAATAAATAAATAAATAAACATTAAAATAATTATGTTTAAATGCGCGATTGATTTAATCGCTTAACTATAATAAATACGGAATACTGGCTTGCATCAAGCATTTCTAGGGTAGCAACAGTAGTTTTTTTTTTATTTTATACATATTTAATTATGATAAAATCGCGTTAATCAAAATATCGCTATACTCCTCAACAGCGAACGAAAGAATTGATTAAAAAAAAAAAAATGTAAAAACAGAAAAACAACGAAAACAAAATGACAAGGTCGCTTAGTTTAAACATTTATTTATTTTTGGTGAATTTAATTATATATATAGATAAAAAAAAATTAAATAAACAATTTACCTGGTGGCAGTTTACTCTTTAACATATCCATGGCAACAACATTTACAATTAATACCCATACAGGACAGTCTAATATTTCATTTTCGGATTTAACAAATGCAACAGCTGATAAACATTGAGTTTCAAGTCTACGACGATCTGGATAGGCACGTCTTAATTCACGATTAACATTTGATTGAAATTTTTTCATATCAAAGAGCTATTTAAATTGATAATTTTGTATATTAATTATTTATAATTACTAGCAGGTTCAAATTTTACATTACCTTAACAATTTTTTCACTTTCCAATGCCTGATTTGGTAATTTTAATATATCAGCACCGATTGCTGTCTCCTCATTTGGGGCACACGCTGTACTTTTAATATAAACATTACTTTTTGAGTAACGTCTTATTAATATATTACCAGCATCGTCCATTTTTATTTTGACACCCTGTTAATAAAGAAAAACAAAAAAAAAAAATTAATTAATTAAAAATAAATATTTGTTATGAGAAATTAACTAAATAAAAAACGCTACTAGCAAATTAAATAATATATTTAAACATAATAATTTCGGACATGCAAGTGAGAATTTTTATAATTAAATTCTCACAATAGTAGCAAACAAAAAAAAATAATTATTTAATTTTTCTTTCTATTGTTTATTATCTGAATGTGAATAAAAACTAATAATTATGACGTTCGTTAGCTCGAGTGCTTATAACAAAATAAACAAATACGATAAAAATCATTAACATTTTCTAATTTTAATTAAGGAGGATAAGACAAAAAAATAAATAATAAAAAATTGATTTTTCTAAAAGGTCATCAAGTTACCAAAATAATAATAATCAAATTCAACAATAACAACAACCGCAGCAGCCAAATTTTCAATCTAACCAACTAAGCAGCAACATACAAAAAACCACACAAAAAAAATTTTATTAAATGTGACAAAAAAAAAAAATAAAAACAAGCAGCGACAAAATTAATCAAATGGAAAAATATTTCATAATAAATAAAAATTAACTAAATGTATTTGTGTGCGAATGAATACTGATGAACGCGACAAAACAGGTAAACATAATTTAAATAAATATATTTATCAAGAAAATAAATAAAAAACTTCAGCAAGAAACACAACGACTTAATAAATTTTCAACAACATTCACTTTTCATTATTTTTTTTAAAGTAATTTTTCACAATGCGCGTGTGCACAGGTATTCAAATTTATTTTTCATTGTGATTAATTCACAGGTGAATTAGAGTGTGAGTTTTTTTTTTTTGTAAAGATAATTTTAATTTTGATAAATAATTAGATTTTAGGAGTGTTTTTGTTTTGGTCAGCAAAATTCATAAGCTAAAGTAGAAAATATTCATTTTAAGAAAAATAATTAGCAAATGAATACCTCTTTGTTGCAAACCAAGCTGCAAAAATTTGCCAATATTTAACGCAAACATAATTAATTAATAAGAATTATCATTTTATAGGTATTTTCGCTTAATTTTTGATTAAATAACAAAATAGCCACATAAAACCTGACTTTACAAATATAAAACTCATCTTTTGAATTTAAATAATTTTTATTAACATTTCTTTAACGCGATTTAGTTTGAAAATTATTTTATATTCATTCTGTTCTCGTCAAGGACGTCAATTGGTATTTTAAAAACATTTATTTGTTATTTAATTTTAATAAAATATAAAGATTATACATTTTGATGCTGTTGGCTGTTAGTAGTTGGTTGTTTATATAACTAAAGTCTGATTGCTACAACCATTGCTAATATAAGAAGCTTTAATTCAGCCAAAACTATTTTACATAAATTAATTTTGTGAATAAATTTTTGGTTTTTTTAATGGTTTTAAAAGAGCATAAAAAAATATTTTATTTTTATGGACATAAAGAAGATTTTTTTGTATTTTGAATGGTAAAACTTGAATAATTAATTAATAAAATTGATAAAGGTGAAACAATAACAACTTTAAGCTAGATAAAGCCGCCCTGAATATGCTATAATGTGAATAAATTTAGTTTTCTCAAAAAATTTATCAAACTCTTCTTTTAAATTTCAAAATTAAAAAAGTAATTTTAATCACCAAAAAACACTTAGTATTTACATGAAAGTAAGACACAAGATCTCCTTAAACTTTATTTAACATTTTTAATTCAACAACAACAGTAATAATAATAATAAAAAAAAATTCCATCATATTTGCTAAATTAATTAAATGTGTGAGAAGAAATAATGAAAAAATAAAATTATTTATTTATTTATTTAAAAATGTAATTAAACACGCTTAAAGTAAAATAATAGCAACAACGAAACGAAACGAAATAAATTTTAATAAACTTTCGCTTTTTTTTTATAGTATTGTTATAAGAAAATAATTTTTTTTTTATTCATATACGAGAGATAATTTTATTATTATTATTATTAAGAGAAAATGTTAACTTTTTATGAGAATTATTAATGTTGGCAACAGTTAAGCTAAGTCAAGTTAACATTTTTTTTCTTTTCTTTGCATTTTAATCCCGCTATTTTTCCAATGTATTATAAAAAAATAAAAATCATCAACTTAACATCATCATCATCATCAACATTTTATTATTTTGCGCATCTTTGTGTTTAACTTAAACGAAAGCAAAAGTAACATTAACTTTGGTATCTGACTAACCTAATCTTCAGTATTTTGTGACGCGTCTCACATCATTTATTATTTCAATTATTAATCGCAACAAGTATTACCACTTGCTGTGAATTTTTTTTTCTGTATTTTGTAATACTTTTTTGCCTTATATAAAAGATAAATACATTACGATTATTATAAAAAGAATAACATATGCAAAAAATAAATAAAATAATCTTCTTCAGCATCGTCAAGTATCTGACAGATTATTAAGCATGGAATAAAGCAAAAAAAAAAAATTAATAAAAGCTAATTAAAGTATTTTTTTTTATTTAAGTTAAGTAAATGACGAATAGAATAACTAGATATATGCAACGAAATACATAACATAACACGACTTCATTAACTTATCAATCAAACATAATGAATTTATAATATATTTAAATTATTTTCTGTATTTTTCTTTACTTAAAAAAAACGTTTTTTATGCTAGAAAAACAATTTTAAATTACTTTTTAAGCACGATTAATGATTTTTCTATTATTATTATTATTGTAATTATAACTATTATATACTGTTGATTGATATGATTTATTACAATAAATGCTGAACAAAAATATCCTCGTAGTGTAACAACCTTGGCAAGCTTATCATTAAATTTAATTAAATAAACGAATAATGTTTAGTTGTTTTTATAGACAAAAATATTCTTGAGTAACACAATTAATAATTAAAAAGCTTAAAACTGCAACATTCTAGATAAATTTATCCTAAATACATAAATTAAAAAGAAAACATCAAAAAAGAATCCGCAAAATAACTCATTAATAATTATGAAAAGGTTAATTGCACCAAAAACAATTCATTGCTATTAATCAAAATTTTTAAATAAGCAACTTCTGAACTGTTTTATTGAGCTTTTAACGATTGATGCCTATTAAAGTAAAAAAAAAAGTTCAAACAACAGTCCGATTCAAACAACAGTTAAGTGTTTGTAACAAGTAAAAAAAATAATAAAAACTACAACGACTACTGTTATCCCAAATTGCGTCATAAACACATTATTAATTAATGATATCTAAAGAAAAATAAAATAAAATTACATTTAAAAAAAAAATAAGCAAAAACACAACAATCATTCAAATATCAACAGCAGCAAAAAAATTTTTTAAAGAAATAACGAAGAAGCACTTAATTACTGTAATTAAAAAATACAAAATTCCTACACATTTGCAGTATTTTAATTGTTAAAATAATAGCAACGAATTAAAATAATACAAACAATGTAGATATTTGTTTATCATAATTGTTATTAATGAAAAACATTGAATAAATAAATAATTAAAAATAATAATAGAAAAAATTGCAAAAAATAAGAAGAAGAAGAAGCAAAACTGATGTTTGTATAATTGATGAGAATTTTCCTATTCATCAATCATGCTTTATGTATATTCAATTCGTATTTTAATGTTTTAATCTGACTTCAAGAGTTTTTATTTATAATTTTCTTACGCAAACATAGTGATGTTGTGAAGGAATTGTAAAGGAATTTTATTGTTTAATGTTGGTTTAGCATGCAAAGAAATCAGAGTACTTCTAGGACACTATTCTATTCATATTAGAAGGTTTTTCACCTGTAAAACGTCACAAATTTATTTATAATCGATAATAAAATGTTTCTTAACGCTTCTAGGATACTTAAAATCAAATCTTTTGTACCCTAGATTTATAACCTCAACGAAAAAAAAATCCATCAAAATCCTCTAATAAAACATTTCTAAATTCACATGACAATAATAATTTTTTGTTACTCTACTCAGTTGCAAATTAAATGTTAAGAAAATAAATAAAAAGATTCTGCAAAAGGTTAATATAAATTTAAATATTTAATTAAATTGTTACTTTATGCCAAGGTGTATAAATGAAGCATAAACATTTTTTATAGGGTAAAAAAACATGTGTTAACGACTTTATTTACTAAATTAACAAATGTTTTTATTTTTTTATTTTTAATAGACAATTAAATGTTGATGACTTGACCACAATGTTATTTTTTTCAACACCATAAAATATAAAAATAAAAACCCCCCAAAAAGTCAATTATTTAATTGAATAGTAATTAAATTTATACAAAATCTATGTAAAAAAAAACCTGTCACATCTCTTCAGTTTAACATCGTTTCATCATCATAATCATTATAATAATAATAATAATAATAAAAATAATAAAACTTCATCTATGCTGTTTGTTATGCAATCAATATTAATATTGGACACACGGTTATTATTATAATTATTATTTAACAAGAAAAGAAGATAAACACAACGCATCACTTGAATAACAAAACAAAATAATTTTTACAAAATAAACAAAAACTTTAGTCAAATGTCATCAATGTAAGATTTTACTTGTAGTAATAATTTAATTTACGTAATTTTTCTTATAGTTTTTTTAACGAATTTCTATTCTCTGACCAATTATTACAAACACAAGAGACAAAACAAGTGAATAGGAAAAATAGTATTTTTTGGTTTTTTATTAATAAAAAATAATAATTAATTTAATAAAAAATGTATACCGTTGGTAGTAAGATTATGCAAGACAAGACAAGACAATTTGTTTTATTGCATTTATTACATGAAGAAAACAAATTTAATTGCTTGTCAGCAAAATACATATATTTTGTAAATTAAACAAAACACAAAAAATTAATTAATAAATTTCTTGTTTATGCATATTGATTAGATAAGCGTTTAATGTATGGTGACACATTTAGAACCAGTTACTGTGCATTAACCAGTATATTAAAATAACAAATCAATAAGACAAAAAAAAAAAGCCAATTGGCAGATTATTTATAGAAAAATATAATAAAAAGTAACCAGACCAGTCAAGGAAGTATGCTTTTTTGAGTTTTCATTTAATCACTGTTGACGGTTTTACATTTTTTTTTTGTATAGTATCCCATATAGCAACATAATTCATCTTTATTTTATATTTAAGCGAAATGTTAAAGCGGATTTAGCTTCAGATAAATGACAAATTCTGATAAATATTTTTGTGACAAAAATTTATAAAATATTTTGATTGATTTCTTGCTAATAAAACAACGAAAATTTAATCAAAAATATATATAAATAACTAAACGATAATAAAACAAAGAATATGTAGGTGTTATAAATGTTTCTTGTTAACATTTAAACAACGAAAAGAGTACAATAATGAAAACAATATCTGATTTATTAACAAATATTATATTTTTATAATTTCATTATGATAATCAAATCAACATAAATTCAAAGCAATTAATATAATAAAAAAATAAATAAATAATAAATAAAAAACGCCAAAAAAATCGGCACAAGACTTTATATTAATTATCAAGGATTTAAAATGCGCAACAAAACATATAAAAATTTAAATATTTTATTTTTGTTTTTGTGGCAAATAAAATGCCAATAGTTGAAGGTTTTGGTCACAGAAAAACACAAAATCATTTTGTCATATAAAAAAAGAAGAAGCAGCAGCAACAGCAGCGGTAGTTTTAAATGCAAAAAAAAAAGTTAAATAAATAATAGAAGTGCAAAAAAAGCAAAGCAAAAACACCTTGGAATTAAATAATAGAAAAATAAATTCGTTTAAATTTGTCTTGCTAATTAATTGATTTATTCATTTCTTCCTGCTGTTTGTAATACATTTCAATGCATAAGTAATGACTTATTACCAAAAAACAAACTACAAGCAAACAGTGAGTGTAAATAATGTTAGTGATGATAATTTAATTAATTTTAATCATTTTTCTTATTTAATTTATATTTTTTTTTAATTAAAATATCAACATGTTTCTCTGTTACGTCTACCTGCTATCATTAATATTATTGCTTATTACTGATTATT
The DNA here is from genome assembly GCA_963942525.1 of Ptychoptera contaminata. Lineage (NCBI taxonomy): Eukaryota > Metazoa > Arthropoda > Insecta > Diptera > Ptychopteridae > Ptychoptera > Ptychoptera contaminata. Next base: position 33,823,576 of record OZ012638.1, on the reverse strand, counting down.
GTTTTTCAGCAACAGAATAAACATTAATAATTATTATTATTTAAATGTTAACAACATTTTCTATATAAATAATAAATAATTAATGATTTTATTTAAATAAATAAATTTTTATTCATCAATGTATTTAATTTTATTTTATTTTTGTCTGATTATAATCATACATTATGTTAACAAATTTTTAAATGATTTACCTTATTTGATATTAAATAATTTAATTATATTAACATTAAAAAATTTCAAACTGTACTGTGACATAACAAGGTTATCAAGACCATCGAAAAAACGTTTTTTAAACAAAACATTAATCTTCTGTATTTTCTGTATTACAATAAACACAATAAACACTTTTAATGTGAAAAGTCATCAAGGATGGTAACGTTTTTCTAGTTTAAGGTAAATACATATATAAATTTTAGATCAAAGTTTTTTGATTAAAAATACATTAAAACAATTATGTATTAAGAAATAAACATTTATTTTTATAACACTTCAATGTTAAGGACATAATTGTTAAATAATAATTTAACAAAATAGAAAAATTATAACCATGGCGCCGTCAAATAACCATTAAAAATGATTAAACACTTTAAAATCTCTCATTGAGACAATTAAAATCTTAACAAATTAATATTAAAAGATAATTTAAGCTACAAAATTAAACAAAATAGAGTAATTGTTGCATGGTAAAACTATTTGCAAAAAAATAATTAATACCAATAAATAAATAAAACCAAAAAAAAAAAAAAAATCAAAAGTAATAAAAAAATAAGATTTATAGCAAGTAATAAAATTTTGTAAATAACACTCAAGGTTGTGCTAATTTAAAGATAATAAATAAAATAATTAAAAATTAATTAAGTGCTTTAAACAAAAAGAAATCAATGAACTTTATTTTTCTTCTTAAACATTCAACATCCAGTTGGAATTTATCAGCAGTGTACAGGTTTAATTAATAATTTCTTATGAAAAATTGTACACAATTCTTTAGTAAATATTAATTAAATAAAAAATTAATAATTTGTAATTACTGTTAAGTAATATTAATGAAGAGCAGTTGAGAAAACTAAAGCATTTAACAAAGTGTGATTTTAATAAAATAAAACACGAAAAAACAAAATATTAACATTCTACTTGGATGTCCCTGATCTTAATCAAATATATAAATTTATTAAAGTTTAATTGTTTTCTTTACTGCAAACTAGAAGCTCAAAAGCATTTACCTGTGCTGTATATGGAGATGCAACTTTTTTTTAATTGTGTTGACAACGATCTTAAGATCATAAATATAACACAGGTATGCGTTGTCAGTTTTTTTAAAGCATTTTTACTGTAAAAAAGGATTTGTGTGAAACGTATACACCTGAAATGTCAGTCTCAACAGTTTGTAAATAATTAATGCCTAAATTTAATATTTTAAACTGAATATTAAGTAACAAAAGGTGATTCTAATTTAAATTTAACGTTTTTTTATAGTAAATAACCATAAAGTTTATTTAAATTAAAAACTAGAGACACCACTGTATTAATATTTATTATTCTTATTACCAATAAAGACTTAACAATTAGATTGTATTTAAAAGATTAATGTATCAATTTACAATTATTTTTCATAATAATAATAAAAAAATTATCGATTAATCAAAATGAAACTAAAATTAAAAAAAACGAAACGAATGATCTTCTTTAACCATAAAAATACATTTATTCAAGAGAACAACATTCACTTTTGATTTTTTGTTTGTTTCACTTTTAAATTCATCAACAATGTTATTGCGGTTGATCTTTTTTGCTTTAATTGTTTTGCATTTAAATGAAAAATTACTTATTTTAAATTTTTATACATAAGTAATTGTTACAAAAAAACATACACACACACACACTAAAACTATAATTAAATATTAATAATGAATTTTACACGACTTAGAAAGAAAAAAAATATAAAAAACTGAAAAGAAGATCACTTGACATTGTTCCCAATAGAAAAAGAATAATTTCAATTTATTTAACCGCTAATTTTGAGCTAATTTAAAAATCGACTTAATCTAGATAAAACAAGAATACATACTTTAGGGTTTTTTTCTATAATAGCTTAACGGCAACAAAAGATTATAAATAAAATAAAAATAAAAGAAAAAAACTCATTATGTCAGATTAAATCATATCAAGCACAGTACAGATGGATCAAAGCATTCACTTTTAATTTTTTTTTGTTTTATTTAAATAATTTTCGCTTTTCAATGAGACTGAAAACAGTTTTTTTTACATTTATTTTCAACGCAATTCAAGAATTAAGATTTTTTTTTAATGTTAATGATCGTGTTGAAGAATCTTGATAAAAAAAAAAGATGAAATTATACTTAAACAACAGTAAGATGATGACAATGAGATAGAGAAAAATTATTTTTATAGTTTTTTTTTTTTTTTGTTATTGTTTAAAAGGTTATGAAATTTTTGGGTTTAGATATTTATTATTTTTGGCTTAAGATCGCTTAAGAAGCTATAATCCAACAAATGGACAAAAAAACTAATATAATACTTTCGCTTAAATACCGTGCCAGCTTTAAAGCTAAATAATATATATTGTTTAGCTGTTATACGCTTTTGTTAATGAAGCTTTTCGGATCCTTTAGAAAACATAAAGTTTTTATTCTTTCCAAAACGTCCATCAACAATGAATTTTAATAAGAAATTAATAAAAGGAAAAAATTATGAATAACTTTGCAGACTAATAAAAATCAACAAAAATTGATTTATAATTTTAAAGGATATTTATTGATATTTTTATTACCACAACAAATTATTATTATTTAAGCAAATTTTGTTCCCCATTAAATCATCTAAAGACGATATGGTTGAAAGAAAAAATCAAATTTTTTTCTCATTTGTTAAAAAATTTCATAATATGAAAAATCAGAAAATTATTTCGACGATGATGACATCGTATAAGGTCATCAAATTTCAAAAGAAGCATTGGAAAATAATAAAAAAAAAATCACACACACAGAGAATAAGAAACATACAAAAATCAAACAATCAAATCTCATTAAACACCTACAATAGGGCGGTTCAGTTATTTATTTTTTATTATGATTTTAAAGACATGAAAATCACTCATCACTACAAAAAAACGTCTTTTTTTTATATATATTTACGTGTTGTTTCACCTTTTTATTTTTTAAATAATTTATTTTTATTCATTTCGATTAATAATAGTAAAATTTTATTTTTTATTTCATATTATTTAAACTAAACGTAACATGATAAATGTGATATGCATTGCATTGCATTGCATTACATTTGTGAGACGATACGATACGATGCGATGCAATGCACAGTGCGAGCTAAAAATATCGTTTTTTTTTTATAAATAAAAACATTTAAATAAATTATCGCATCATGTTTATCTTAACATAATAAGTAAATAAGGTAATAAAAAAAATAAAAAAATAAAGGTAAAGCTTTTTATTAAAGAATGAAAAAAAAAAATAACAAAAGCAACCGTGTTTGGTGTTAGAAAAATTACCAAAACAAAAGAACATAAAACATTAAAAACATGAAAAAAACCAAACACAATTGTATTATTTAATGTATTTTTATTTTTCTTCTTTTTTTATAAGGTGAAGAAGAAGAAGGTGATTTGTATTTAAATAATAATAATAATAAAAATAGAAACAAGAAAATCGAATTAACACTCTTACCTGGCTGACAAGTCGTTTTATTTCATCAGTTTTTTGATCACGCATTGGATTATCAAAACCGCATAAGCCAATTCTGTAATAAAATAAAAGAAGATAAAATATTAATTAAAATATTATATAATTAATTAAATTTTTTAATTTAATCAAAAAACAGGTTAATAAATATCTATGTTAAATGCAATATAAAAAAAAACTGCACGTCTCAGTTATTATGTAATATTTATTTATTTATTTATATAAAAATAAGCCGCTAAAATCTTCTAATTTACAGTACAGTGAAAACCGTTTATCCATCAAGGTTAGAAATAAATTCTATTGTTTATTAATAAAAGATTTTAAGAAAAGAAAACCATCTACATGTCAATAACGGATGTAAAAAAAAATAAATGCATAACACAGTAAAACCTCGATTAAAATAGTCACGAAATATTGATGATGAAATCAGTTGATCTTCTTTTAGACATATCGGTTAAATAACGCAGAATATTACTGTTGTTATTTCTTTACTCATTCTCAAAATTAAGGTTTAACATTTCCAGGTATTACCTTATTAAATTATTATATTTCAGAAAAACAAATACTATTGATTGAGTGATTTGGATACATAGCTAAACAAAAACCATCAAAAATGGCATAAAAAATCTAAAGTTACTGTTGCAATATTAAAATATTAAATTAAATAAGAATAGCAACGCCCTACCCTCACAAAAGTATATCAGTAAATTAAAATCAAGAATTTACATTTAAAAAAATCAAAAATTCAAACAAATGACATCAACAAAGCGACGAACCCGATTTAATATTAATAAATTTTTTTTGCGTTTTTATTTTAACTTTAGGGATTCAAAAAAAAAAATATGTAAATAAATTAAATAAAAATTCACTTTCGTTTAAAACATTCTAAACATATTAAATTATTTTTATTATTTAGCATAAAAAGCTCTAACTACGCCAAGGTGAAATCTATATAATCGAATTGTATTAAAATTAAATTGAATAAAAAATTAAAATTATATAGACTGTATAGTGAACAAACAAAAGAAAAATAAATAAGTTATAACAACTTGTGAATAAATAATAATAAAATAATAATTTAATCTTTCTAATCAAAACAATATATATTTATAATTCACGAATTTTAATATAAGCAAATTTTCATTTGTTTTCAAACATTTCACTTTTAATCCAATTTAATTTATCATAATTTAACCAAAAATATAATAAAATAAAATTTAAAAACAATTAATTAACACAACATGTAGTATACGATTGTGACAATAAGATATAAATTTGATTTGTGATTTATCAAAAGTAAAAAATATATTTAAATATTTATAAATAAGTCAATTATAAAGTTGAGAGAATGAATTGATTTGTTTTTCTAAAACACAGAAGTCACGATCTTGATCTGTTTTTTTTTTTTTTCTTTTTCTTATTATTATTATTTAATAAATAAAATTCGATATCGTGTTGCTGTATATATTTGCTATTGTCCAACATTTATTATTAATTAAATTCAAGAGGGAAAAAAAAAACAACCGTGTAAATTGCTATTACTTAGCAAATTTTTTCTACTCACTTATTATTTTATTTTTTTTTTTTGGTACTTTAATAAAATTGAAAAATCGTTCAATTCGTCTCGTATTTTTGTCTTAAATATATATAGTTTTTTTTAACTCTTATGTTTGTTTACATAATTTCAGCAAGGTCGTTTATTGTGCTTTTTCTTCACTGTCTTATATTAATTGTAATTTTTTTTTAGAATGTTTTATTTAAGAAAATTTTTAACTTATAAATAACACAATTGGGCGTTGTCGCTGTTCTTGAAGTTTTTTCTTACTTTAACGGTTGATTTACTTTACTTATTGTTTTTTTTTTTTTTTGGTATTTTTTTTTCGTAACATTTATTTAATATTTCGCGTGCTTAAATATGCTAATTTAAATTTAAAATCTTGTTAATTAGATAACTTGGCTCCCGGATATGATATTTATTCGCAATTTTTCGGTTTTTTTTTTGCTGTGTATGTTGCTTTGTTTAATTAAAGCAATACGATTAGTTATAGTAAAAATAAATAAATAAATAAAGGCAGAAAAGACGCTTAAAGACTATTAAAAAAATATATTTTCCTTAAAAGTTATTAAAATTAATTAATTAGCGAAACATCTTGAGAAAATTTTAAGAAATATAAGCAAAACTAATTAAACATAGTTTTCCTAACTATTTTTCTTATTAATATAATCACTTAATAGAGTTATAACTTCTTACAATTATGATTCTCGTCATGATCTTTGAATAAAATAGAAAAGTTTCCTAAAAAAATAACCAGAAAAACAATTTTTGATCTCAGCAATGAAATTTGCATATTTTTTTTTGTAAATTTATCTTCTTAATTTTATTTTAATATTATTATTTTATTTAAAAATGAATAAATTAAACAAAAATATACATAAATAAATAATAAAAAAAAAGCTGAACAGGACACGATTTAAAATTAACAAAAAAAAATAGCAAACTGGACGACATCGACCTGTTTTATAAAGTCGCTGTGTGTTTCGTTGCCTCTTTTATTACATTTTTATTTATTTTTTTCAACAAAATGTCTAGGAATTTATTTTATGCTGTGGTTATGGTCATTTGATCGGCAATATAATAAATTATATTTATATAAATAAAATAAAAAAACTTCGATGATATGTGACGTCTACGACCTAAGCAACAAAGCAACAACTAACTAACCATCCTGACTTCGGTGTATTTATGTGGTTCAGGGAATAAAATCATGATTATTTATAATAAATAAAATAAATAAACAAGACATGCTTATAGCTTTTTAATTTTTTTATTTTAAAAGATAAATAAAAAACGACAGATAGATGAAAGACATTACCATTAACAGAAATTAATGCGAAACGACCTTTTATTCGTTAAAATTATTTCTATGCAAAAAAAAACTTTACCAGATATTAGATACAAAAAAGATGAAACCTTAAGAAAGCGTCAAAGTATTCATCAAATCACATAAAGCACAAAATAGATTAAAATTTAAAAAAGAAAACAAATAGCAACAGAAACGCAGACAGAATATAATTTTATAATAATTAAAAATCCACCTCACCATGTGACGCCATCAAAAAGGTGTCACTTTTAATTTTATTTAATATTTTTTCATTTTTCAAATTAACATTTTAGCAAAAACAGAAAAAAACCAGTTTATAGTTCTATTAAAAAAAAAAACATTATAATCTTTTTTCGTGTGTAAATAAATAAAACCTAATCCAACCTGACATTTAAAGTAGTAAAAATACATAAAGCAGATGAAGATTAAAATAAGAAAACAAGGACGCCAGTTTTGTATGTTATTTTTTATTAAATGTAAATTAATTTTATCAGGTATATAAAACATAAATAGTTGTTAATTGTACCCAGGGAACAGGTAAATAATTTAATAAGATGCAAATAACTTAGAAGAAGTCCGTAACATCTATGTTTGCCAATGCATGTTCTAAACATTTATTTAGATTTGTGAACAAATCTGTATTTTTTTTTTTGCCTTCATCTTTTTAATTTAATTTCATCAAATCATCATAATTTTATTATTAACTTTTTATTGCATCTTTAAATTTAGCAAATAAATAAAATAATAATGAGAAAATTCAAAACAAAGTATATAAATTTTAATTGAATGAAAAACAAAAATGAACTCAGTGTGTAGGCTGACTAGCCCTGTCATTCACTGTAATCACGGACTTTTCTCTCATCTTTTCTTAAATAAAATTGCAATTTTAATTTATCTATTGCAAAACACTTTTAATAATTAATTTTTCTTCATTTTTTTTTTCATTAATTGCTTTAATAGAAATTCAATTTTAATAATAATTATGATGAAATTTTCTTAATAAAATTATTTTCTTGATGGTCAAAAATTTAATTAAATAAAAAAAATGTTGTAATAATTAAAAAAAAAAAAAATAATACCGAAAATTCAATTATAGTTGAGTAAAAAAAAAAAAAAAACTTCAATTCAACAACAATACGTGTAATAATAGTGAATTTCCTATCCGATAAAACACAATAATAAAAGGCGAAACACGAAATTAAGCAATTTTTCTCATTAACAACAACAAAACAGTGGTGTTTATAAAATTTCCAAAGAAATAAAAAAAACAGTTTTCTAATTAAAGACAAACAAAATTTACAAAAAAATCTTCAACCATCAAGGTCGTCCAACAGAGTTAAGGTCTTACCATCGTACGAAAAAATTCTTCTTTTTGCTCTTCATTTAAACAAAACGGAAAAATGATGCCAAAAAAAAATCGTTTTTGCTTAATTTAAATGCTATTGTTTAACAAAAATACACACACAAAAAAAGAAACCGAAAAGAAAAGAATATTTCATGTACTTTGCATATTATTTGTTGTCTTAATCTTTGCGTCGTTGATTTGTCTAACGAAAATTAAAAAAAAAAAAACCAGCAGTAATAAATCACACGGTAAAAATTAATGAAGCTAAATAAAAACACAACTATGAATAAACATTAAGAGATTTACCAGAAAAGAATTACTTTAATTTTCTAAACAAAAGCATCCAGCACTTATGAATAGCAGCTTTAAATGTTGAAGCTTTTAAACAACATAATTAAACAATGAAAAATAGAAGAAAAAAAACGATAAAACATGTTAAATTAATCATTAAAACGATGTCAGAGAGAATAAATGCCTTGTAGAAAGTCATTTAGTAGTTTCGTTTTTTTTATTAATTTTTGTTTCACAAAAAGAAAACAATGCTTAGTTTAGCACAACGAAAATAGATAAAATGCAGATAGAAAACGGTTCTGTTTTAAAATAAATACTATATGCACTACGGGCACGACGTTATATCATTTTCCAGTGAAACCCCACGCTAATAACTTCTACAGAAAATACAATAATTTAACCAAAAAACGATAATGATACGTCTCACCACTTGCTAAAGACAAAAAATAAATTCTGTTTGTTCCAAATCGAAACACAATCAACACTATTAAGGAAATATGCCGCTAATGTTGTGGTTGAAGAAAAAAATAAAATAAAAACCGATAAAAAATAAAATTAACAGAAAACATTAAATTACATATAATTAAGGTAAAATCAGAGTATTATTTTTATGAAAAATTTCACATTTGAAAAATCAAATCAAATAAAATTTTTCGTTTTCTTTAAATGATATTTTTTTTTTGCATATAAAAGGTATATAAATGTGACTAATCGCTTTTAATCTTTTTTACTTCTAAATCTTTAATAATAGCATACGTTAATGCTTGCTGCTTATAATAAACACGATTTAAATTTAATTTTCATTATGTTTTTCATTTTTATGTTGAAATTATTGGTGTTAATTTCTAGAAAATCAGAAATAGAAAGGAATGCTTTTTTTTTGCATTATATAAAAATGCAGTGAATGCCAATTTAAAATTAAGAATTATGTTTTCAATTTGAAAATTTATGTAATAAATATCCGATTGCAATAATAATAATATAATAATAATTATTTTCTTTATTATTAAACGTTGCATGAGTGCAATATTTTCTTTTTTTAATGCAAAAAAAACGTGACTACACCCGGAAAACTCACGTTTTTTTTTTGCTATTTTTAATTATTTAACCTGTTTTAAATGCAATTTAAATATTCAAAAAAATAGTACTAAAAATTCATTGAAAATATCGATGACGGTAAAGACAAAAAATTTATTATCTTTTAACATTTATCAAAAAAAAAAATTAATTGAATAAAAATTTTTATTATCAGAAAACATTTTAATTAAATTTGAATACGGAACTATTTTTCCGTTAAACAAAATAATAAAAATGAAATAAAAATTTCTGACATAATGCGTAAAAATAATTCATTATTAAAAATAGAAATAACTCATTCACACCTGTTATTATTGATTTAATTTAAAATAGCAAATAGCTAACAAGACATTAAATAAATTTTGATACAAATAATGCCAAGTAGACCTTTAAAAAGCCAAAATAAAGCTGTAAAAATCTTACTACTGGCGAATTATTATAATTATCATTAAACATGTAAATCATTTTAATTATTTACACAACAAAAATAAATAAAATTTCGGTCCAAGGAAAAAGCGTTGTATTAAATTATTTTACCTCTACTCACGTGTCAAATAAAAAATATTCTCTGACTGTGATGAGATTTATTTAGATTAAAAATAAACTACGGTAAGCTGACGACTCTATAAATTTTATTACATTTATATCAAAAACATGTTAAATCGTAAAGATTTTTCTACACACAAAAAAATAAATAAATAAATAAACCTCGCACCACCAGCCTAGGCCAAATCATTATTCTTTCCATCACTTTTGTCTTAAAAATAAATTAATTTACAAAACAAAAAGCTTCGAATCATAAGACAATAGGTAATTTTAGACGTTTTTTGTTTGTTAAATCTTCTTAGCTGTTACTTATATATTTTTTGTTCGTTTCTTTTACCTTAAACGTTTAGTTAAGTCAAGTATTTGAATTATGCAACGATTGACGACGTTTTTATTGTTAAAGAATATCAAAAAAAAAAAAATATAATTTTTTTGCTACAACAGAATAACAGAACAATACACTGCGCTGACCTTAATAATAATTTTATAATTTTGTATTTTTATTCGTGTAAAACTACGTAATAAAATTAATTTTAAGACGAAAAAACATAAGGAAGAAATAATTCTTGTAAAATGAATTAATTTTTCTACTTGTTTAGTTTGACTAAAATAGTTTTACTGAATTTATTTTTGTGAATTTTTGTCAATCTTCAAGGAATTTACCAGCACAGTAGAAAAGCTCCTTGAAAAATGGTAAATACAAAAAATTGTTAACACATTAAAGCAAAACAGCAGCAGCAGCAGTAAAAACATAAACAAATTTTTTTTACCTTATTTCCAAAGGTTAAATAATTTAAAAATAAATTAAAGCAACATAAATGCTTCATTAGTGGCAGAAAACGAATGAAAATAAAAGCAAAAAAAAAACGGTTTTAATTATTTGAAATAATTAGACAACAGTAAAATAAAAGAAAATGTATAACAAAGTAAAGGTCGTTCACTAATCAACATCATTAATAATTATTGAAAACAAATAGAATAATAAAAGCCACACAATAAGTTGCGTTACATAGTCACAACAAGCCACATAAATTTCTATAGAAATAAATTTAATTCAATTCAATTTAATAATAATGATGAAAAAAATAATTACATATTAATAATTTATTTAATTCAAACTCATTAAGATGTTTTATTTCTTCTTAAATAAATAATTAAACAAACAATTGCCCTTCCTTCCTTCCTTTGATTTATTAATAAAAAAAATATACAAAAAACAGAAATACACAATTGTTGTTACTCAACAGAGTAAAATTCATAAATTAATTAATAATAAAAATAAATAAATATTATAACAATAGAATTACTTGCCGATAAAACAATTCGCATCATAACTTTTTATTATTTATTTATTTCTTTGCAAAAAAAAAAAAAAAACATAAATAAATGAAGAAAAATTATAAATTAAAATTGCGTCAATGTTTTCTTAAATTAATATTTATAAAAATGATTAAATGCTCTTTGATAAATCTTAAATTATTTTTAATGTGTTTATTCTTAACTTCCTTTGAGTACTAAGTTAAGTGAATTTTCTTATTAACTCCACATGAGTCTGCAAACTGCAAAGTTCAGCATTATTTTATTCTAAGCAATTTGGAACAGTGGAATAAGTAATACAAAAAGCACAATGAATAAGAAAATTAATGAGAAATTAATGTTTTTTCTTATTTATTAAAATGTCAATTATACCTTATTTGTATTTAATTATTATTATTATTTTTACTAGATGAAATTACTGTACGTTTTGTCATAAATGCAAAAAATCATTAAATAAAATGTCAACACTGACAAGTTAATAAATAAATTTAATAATAATAATTATAATTAAAATTCTAATATTTCTTATTGATTTTTGCACTCAATTGACATCATCTGTGTATTACTATGTAGTTTATTTCGATTTTTTTAATAATAAATTTTCTCACAATTAATTACTTTTTAAAAAACAATAATCTTATTGTTTTTCTATTATTAATAAACGTAAATTAATTTCTATTATGAAATTGTTTATAATAAAATAAATAATAAAATAAAATTAATTCAAGGCGACATTTTGCTACTTTGTAAATGCATTACACACAGTACTCAAGATACGTGATTTTGCTTTTATTTATTTATTTTTTTATTATGTGAAATACTTTCTTTTTTTATTATTATTATTTTTATAATAATTATTTGATGAGAAATCATTTATTTATTTACTTTCTTATTTAAATTTATTAATAAATAATAAATGTAAAGACAATTTACAATCATTGGATTCTGATCTTTGCTAAAAAAATGAGTGAAAAACTATAACTAAATTGAGTGATTTTAAAATAAATAAATATTTGCAAGATTTTATGCAAATTTAAAATGTTAAACAATAAAATAAATTAATTGGTAATAAATAGTAATAAAGATACAATAATAATAATAAAGCAAATTTAATTTTAAAAAAGTATTTGAATCAAATAATTTACAACCAAAGAATCAAGCGAAAAAAAAGCACTCAAAAATCATTCTAGTTTGAGTTGATGCCAAAAATTTTTAATTCTTAAAAACCAATTAAATAAATAAAATGAATAAAACCTTTTTACGATCCTCATAAAAGTCAATAAAGTAATTTTCGCTTTAAAATATTTCTAATGTTATAAAAAATTTAATGGAAACGAATAACAATATAAAATATTCAAAATATTTTTGCATCAAAAAAAGGGATTCAAAAATTCCTTGCAACAAATTTAACGAAAAAAATTTTCTTTTAAAACATAAATTCAAATTAAACGCTAATAAAAATTACTTTTAAAATGAAAATTGTGCATTGAATACAGTAACATCAGCTAAAGCAATTGAATAATATTAAAACGCAACCAAAATAAAAACATTTTAAAATTTAATTTTAAAAACGCAAAGTAAACAAAATAACGCACGAAAAATATAAAAAAAAAAAAATAGAAATCGATTTCGAAATTAAAAGAAAAAATAATAAATTGATTGCGCGAACTGAATATAGAAATATTTATTTTTTTTTTCTTTATTTAATTTAATTTTAAATTAATCAAATATCTAAACTAATAAAAGAAATAAAATTAAATTACAAATAACAGAAAAATTAAATTTCTAAGTAAACTTGATGACCCAAAAAAAAAAAAAAAACACACACAAAAGCCACCAAAAAACTTAATCACAAATTGTCTACAAAAATGTAACGTAAATTTATTCAATTTTAAATTCATAGCAAGTATTTTTCAAATTTTTTAATATAATAGTAAAAACCGAATTTAATTAAATCATTTAATTCGGATCGTTGTTGCTTGTTGCGATCGTTTATATTGTTTTACTTACAAAAAAATTTCACCTAAATCACAGTGATTTTCGTTTCATTTATTTGTTTTTTGTAAGTCATTAAAAAATTAAAAAAAAACATAATTTAATTAAATCGAAAATGAAATTAACGTACAGTTTCTGGGTGAGACATGTTAACCCAAAAGATAAAAAAATAAAAATCAAGATGAAACTAAAGAAAAAAAAGATGAAATTTTTTGTTGGCTTTAAAATGAAACTAAAAGTCGACGGCCTTGTTACGATCATCAATTTATATTCATCGTGGTATTTTTTTTTCTCTGTGGTTTTTTATTATCTTAATTTAATTCCTTTAATTCGAAAACTTTTGTGATTTTTTGCTTAAAGTAATAAAAAAAACGAAATCAATTTTCTGGATTTTTTTTCCACTTAAATCACGAAAAAAAAAAACAGATAAAAATTTAATCAGCGAATCCCCACAGCCACCTGTAAAACCACTATCTTTTACTCGTTGCTGATGCTAATAGTTAACAAATTTTAATTTTATTTGAAAAAAAAGTACGTAAAAACTTGAAATAAGCCACAAAAAAAAAATCAGCTTTAAGCTCAGTAAAACAAAACATTAATAAATAAATAACCAGAATGAATTAACAATTTGTTTGGTCATCAAACAACAAAAAAGTCTGTACGAAAATGAATTGAAATGGAGAAAAGAGCTTACGAGGTCGTTGAACAAAAGCAAAAACAAAACAAAACATACGAAAAAAAAAAAAAACAAAATTGCAATCAAATGTAAATGGACATGTCGCAGTTCTTCTTCTTCTTCGTTTTGTTGGTTAAAAAAGTCTGCAGATTTAATCAAAATTATTATAATAATAATAATAAAGTAAAAAAAATATATTTCTTTGCGACAAAAAAAAAAAACCTAATGAATTTTGAAACAAGAAACTAAAGGTAATTTATACACAAATAAAATACAGAAAGTAACAATCAGACCAAAGTGAAAAAGAAATGTAAAACAATTTTTATTGCATTTATATGCAGCAACAGCAAGTGCAATGCAAGTGATGTTACTGTTTTCGATTTTTTTTACCAGCACGTTTTGTGCTGCTTTTTTTTGCTTGCTCTGCGAATAAATTAAGTTATTTTTAAACTAATAAATAAATTCCGAAAACAGCAGAAATAAAATAAAACAAAGAGTTTGCCATATAAATTAATATCACTGGTAGTGTTTATATCCTGTTTAAATATGAATAGAATCCTTGAAAAAGTATCTATTAACAGGATGACGCGAATATCAACAGCAGAAACAAGTGAGACTTATCACAAATTAATACAAATATTAAACAACAATTAAAAATGTGTTAATTGAATTAGCACTTTTGTTGCTGTAATGTTTGGATTAGTAAGACAAAAAAAAAACAAAATAATAATTTTTGATAAATTAAATTTGCAACAAAAATAACAAAAACTTCGAAAAATAAATAAGAATTTTTAAGGAGTGGACGACAGACTTGATTATTTATTTAATAAAAAAAAAATTATATTTTGTAATAAAAATTCTTAGCCGTATTGTGACCACTTTAGGGCGACGCATCAAACTATAGTAATAATAATATAAAAAATCCTCTACTTTGTTATTTAACTCCTTTTTTGTATTATTTTAATAATAATAATAATACCAGCAACAGTCAGAAGCAATTCAAATAAATAACAAATCAACAAAACTCTATTGATTAAGTGTCTTGGTACTTGAGTGGTAAACTTATAGATACAAATAAATAAATAAATAAACACACGGTTGAAAAGGTAGATAAATTACAAATTATTTGTAATTAAAAAGAAAAGAAAAGAGAATTCTTTTAATAATAATAGAATGATGATGCAGTTTTATATTAATTCTGTGACTTTCATAGTATGATGCCGAGTAATATAATAATGATTGTTGTTTTTAAATTTATTATTTTTGTTAGTTATTTTGATTGTAAAAATGCACTTGATAGTTGCATTCTATAATAATATGCAGGCATAACAATTCAGGTGTTGATTATCACTAAAAACAAAAAAAAAACGTAAGACGTGGGTGTTTTTAATTAAATAAACTGAACGTGTTTTAAGAATTCTTTTAAAAAATTAAGTACAATGACTTAGTTGCGTACGACAACCTAAAAACAACAAAAGCCTACATAATAATCTGCAAAAAAAAGAATTTACTTATTAGCACGAAGTTTCACAAAAAAAATTAACATAATAAAAATGTTGAAAATTATAAAAATAAACATTAAAAATGTTTATTTTTAAATTTATGAAAAAAAAAACAATTTTTTTTTTAATAAATAATATTATCCCAAGAATCATAAATTAAACTAAATAATAAAAAAAAAAAAAATTATTCATTCATCACGTTTGTTGGACTTTTTTTATTTCTGTGTAAAACTCTTATTTTATATAAAAAAATTTGCATTTTATATAATACTTTTGGTTTTTATTTTCTTAAATTAATTTTCCTTTCAGAATTATAAAGGATGTCAAAAGCTTACATAAATAAATAGCGAATAACAAAAAAAGCTGCTATAAAGTTTTCTAAAAGTATAATCACAAATTTAATACAATTATCAAAACACCTCAACAACGCCTCAACTGACGCCAAAACTTAAAAGGTTATCTACCCTATGTTCAACAGAAAAACTATATCTCACTGTGCAAAATTCTACACCATTAATAATCAATCAACAAGTAATATTTATTATTTAATTTACTTATTTTATTAATTTAATAACCTTTAGCAATATAAAAATAATATTCTTAAACAATAAAAAAAAACGCCACAAGTTATTTATAATATTATTTTTATAAACAAATAAAATATTATAATTTTGTATGAAATTAACTAACAAATATAATAATAATAAAAAATTAAATTAAATTATATCCATCAACAAGGACGTCAAATGTTAATATAAGAGGCATTAATAAAAATGCAAGGTAATAAAAATAAAAAACTTAAAGAATATAAAAATGCAACTTGTTTTGCATAAATTATATTTATTTTACTTTTTTTGAAGTGTTTGATTTTTATCAATATAGAATTATTATACTTTACACCGCTATTTTGCATTAGAAAATTATGAAGAAGCTTATACTGTGCTTAAATACAGCTTTTATATAAAACTGTAAAAGTTCCCAAGGAGCTAGATAATGCTTTAGAATGATTGAGAAAAATACAAACTGTCATTCTAAAAACATTAATGGAAAAAAGTCAGTAAATCATTATCAGTAAAAAAGAAACAAACAGGTAGACAGACAGATTACAAATTACATTTAATAAAAAAAAAAAACTGTACAAATTGATATCTTCATAGGTAATAACTTATTATTTTTAATTTTTGCAATAATTTGTCTTCGTTGCCCATGAAAACAAAAAGAAGAAAAACGATGAATACAGTCCTCAGGTGATGCGTACCTGTACAAAACAATTTCATCCAACAGTAATATTAATATCAATAAAAATAATAATAATAATACCAACAACAGCAGCAATCAATAGTGAAAATGATTTATTTTTTTGATTAACGAATCATTGAAGGCGCAACATTAAAATAAATCAATAAAACATAAATAATAATTTACGGATTATTTCAAGGTCCTACATGTATTTTATTTTTATAATTTTCATGAGATTTAATGTTCCAAAATAATTTTTTTTGCAAAAATACACCAAAAAAAAAAAGAAAAATGACATCATTATTATTAAGCGTGTGTCGCATATGAGATTTAACCAAGTATTATTTCATTTTCACGTACAAAAAGTATATGATTAGTGATGATGATGTAGCATTACAAAAAGCAAAAAAAATAATGAATAATTCTAGTTATTATCGCAAAAAAAGGATAAATTACTTTTTTTTTTGGGCTGTAACGTAGCAATAAAAACTTATCTGTAGAGTATAAGCGACATAAACCCTTTGTTTTCTGTTTAATGATCAATCACGGATTATAAACAATAATGAATGAGAAAATTATTCGCATTTTAGCATCAAAATTCAATTATTTGATAAAATCTTTAAAAAAAAAAACCGTAATAAATACCAAAAAATACAATAAATTTTATGGCTTATTCAGAATAAAGTCCTTATTTGTAGATTAATTAAACAATAATAATAAAAATAAAACCTTAAGCCATTGGACTTAATACTGTGCTTTTAACCAGTAACTTTGCTTCATTATTTGATTTTATTTTTTCAATTCCTACATCAACGGAATATTAATTACGCATTAATTAGAGTAGCATTAGAATTTTTTGATTTACTCTATAAAATTTACATTTTTAATTAACATTCATGTTGTGATGTTCTTTGAATTTATTTTTTCAAAATGTTAAAAAAAAATCAACAAATTCAGTCCCAGCCAAAATGACGTAATTTCATTAGTTTAATTTATTTTTCTGCGGCTTTTGTTAATAAAAAAAAGAAAAATTATCTTTTCCCACATAGAAACTATCCTGTTGGGTTTTTATTAATAAAAAAATGAGAGAATTTGTTGTCCTTTTTTTATTATATTCGTGGTCGCATATGTTTGTTTTAGATTAATAATTTATTTACTTTTTTATTTTCAAGCAAATAAGTCGAATGACAAACAAGATTAAGAAAAGTGTTACTGGTTGTTGTGAATTTTTCTTCATCATTATTTATAATAACAAAGTCAATGTACTTTGAGGTTTTTTTTTGTGACAATTGACAACATTTTTGCTTTATATAGAAAAACAAATAGTAAATAAATAAGAGAAATTTATTAAAACATTTTTATTAATAATAACTGTTTTTATAAATTATTATTATTGTCTAAAACGGTATTGATTGTTACGCTTTTTAACAATAAATCAAGTTTTGTGTTTTTTTTTTCTTTTACTCAGCTTCCGTGGGTGGTATTTTTTGCAAACTACATAACGTCAACCGCTAATAGATAATTAATTTTAATGTAAACAGCAAACAACAATAGAAAAATTATTTAAAAACATCAATATAACTTCAGTCAAATTTTTATTCAAGAACGAAAAATCTTTTCCAGATAAAAATTCAATTAAAATGCGAATTATTTCAAGATCAAAATCAAACCTACGTTCCAGTAACGTTTTATTTTTAAACATTTCTAAGTAATCTTTATTATTTTTTTTTTTAATAACAACTTAATTTGTGTGTGTGTTTTTAAGTAAAATAAAGAAGAAAAAAACGTAATTATTTTTTTTATATTAGGCGCCTTAATACTTTTTTAAGACTCATTATTTCTATGCTTATGAATGATGATTAATTATTTTTTTTAAATGTACAAACTGGGAAGAATAATAAATAAAAAATATTATGGTTAACACAGGTAAGAATAGTGTATACCTGTGCAGTGTAATTAGAGCAAATACACAGTATTTGTGTTATTAAAACTATTCAGAAAATCATAATTAATGACAAGACTAAATTTGTGTAACGTTTTTAAAGAAAGACACATTACTAAAAATTCAATCAATAAAGTTGTTATTTGAGAAGAAACCATAAAATCTTACAAAAAAATTATGTTCTTAAGCAATAATCAAAATAACAATATATCCGTGGTAATAAAATATGCAGAAAAAATAAAATAAAATTCAATTCGGTCCTTAGAAGAGAATTAAAAGCAACACAAAAAAAAAACAGAATTAATTACTTAATATAATATTCTGCTAATGCTACTTGAACAAGCTTCTAACAATTAATATTAAGTAATACAAAAATGAATAATCGAAAAAAATAATAACAAACCTAATCAACCCACATAAATAATAATAATAAAAATTAATTAAAGAAGAATTAAAAAAAAATAAAATTATAAGCACAGAATAAACCATCCACCTTTACCGCCCACGCACACCAAATTATACAGCAACTCAGTTAGAATAAAGTAATAAAATGAAGATCCGTTTACAACGTTGCCAAAAAGAACAACAGAAAAGTGATTATAAATTAAATAATAATTTACATAACACTGATTTTAATTAGTCGATTGGCGTTTTTATTAAATTTATTTCTTTATTAATTAATTGCATGTACTTCGTTACATCTTTAACATGTACAATGCACCAGAAAACACTTTCATGTGTTATTTAATGTTTTTTTTTTGTTTAATACATTTTTATGTTTAACAATTATAAACAGCATCAACGTTAATTTTCTTCGTTATTTTTCCTTTCATTAATTTTTTTTCTTTTTGCATAATTAGTTTTTATTTCTTTATTTATTTTTGCTGTTTGCTGCTGTTGTTGCCGTTTTTTTTTATTTGTACTTTTGTAATTGCACTAATGTAATGAAGCGAGCGTAACAAAATGCAATTTTACCGTCGAATTAAAAAGATATAAACCAAAGTAAAGAGAATTATCCAAAAAAAAAAAAAAACAATTAATAACAAAGTAAATAAAATAAAAAAATTCTTATAATAATGTTTTCAGAAGGTCATTCCAAGTAAATTACTTGGCTCAATGCAATTTTTATTCCTTTATTATTATTTTGGTTTAATAAAAATTAAATTTTTATCGCAATTTAATTGTAGTGAATGCATTTTTGCCAGTAATAAATTTAATTTGCTTTAGTTAAACATTAAAGAATGGAACAAAAAATGAACGAAATTGTTTGTCTGTCTGTCCTGCACGTACAAAAAAATTTCAAATAAATATTTTCACTAAATTAACATTTAAATGCAACTCAAATCAAGCTAATTCGGTTGTTCAAAATGTTCGCTGAGTCATAAATTCATCAAAGTTTTTGTACATTTTTTAAATTTAATTTAAAAAATTCTTTAAACAAAGCGAAATAAAAAAACCCAAATGGAAATTAAATAAAAACAAATAAGAAAGAAAAAATCATTCAATAAACGTTTGTTTTAAGTTTTTAAAAGAAAGTAATTTTGACTAACCCTAGTGTTGACCTGTCTTTCCAGACGTCCTTACGCAAGCAAAAACTTGGTACTTTCTACTTAATGATCTCTGTATTCTCTGTATTAATCAATTTAGTGAAATATTTCACAATAAAAAAAATGCCAAAAGGAAACACAGGTAGTCATTGTGTCGTGTAAAAGAAAAAAAACGAAAGTGATTACAAGTTATAAAATGCATTTAAATTTCCTATTTGGGTAACAATGAAAAAAAATAATTAAAAAACTATAATTTTAGGCGTAAATAATTGCCATTGCCTAGTTAAAACGTGTGTAAAACAAGCAAATGAAAAAAACGCTTATAATAATTATTAATAACAGTGTAGCTTAATTAATCTGGTTTTGCATTTATTTATAAAATTAATATTATTGACTGCAATCAACATTTTAAGTAAAGTCCATTTAGGTAACAAACAAAAGCAAAAAAAAAGTAAGTAAAACATGAAATAAAACTCCACAATATTGGTGGTTTGTGGTTGGCGATTTCTTGTTTCAATTTTTTAATTTAAACAAAAACTCGTTATTTTGCTTCTTTTTTCTTCTGTTATATTTATTTTAGCGAACACAAAAATTTTATAAATACATTAATGGAAGTAATAAAGTTAAACAAATAAAAACCAGAATCGAAAGTATGGTCTGTTTCCGATGTGTTTTTCCTATATTTTCATTAAAAATATATTTTTTTACGAAAAACAAATTTAATTAAAGAAAAATAACTAAGGAAAAATCAACTAAGTTAAAAAGTTTAATTCCTGTTCTCAACATAACAACAGTATTGTTTAAAACAAGTAATAATTTTTTAAACAATAATCTAAATACGACCTTAATCTAAATTAAAAAACAATTTAAGTCAACTAAAATAAACTAAATTTTAAATTTATTTTACCACGATTAAAATGCATAAAAATTCATTTTCAAATGTGACTTAATAATTGCGCATTTATAAAAACTAATAACAGCAACAACGCCAACTTAATTTCTTATTAAAAAAATAAATATAATAATAATTTTAATTTTAATATAAAAGCTGAGGCGTTGTCATTGTCATCCAGCTGTTTTTAATAAAAATAATAATTTTTATTTTTTCAAACAGAAAACAGCAACCAATTAAACGCCTAAATAAAGACAAATAAAAAGCAAAACAAAAAAGCACAAAACGATATTTTTTGGTAAGGCAACACTAAATATATATTTAAGCTTTCTGCGCAGATATTATTGCTGCAATACAAAACATATATATATAAATAAAATGTTAATAATATCAATATCGAAATATATAACTTGTCGATTGCAGCAGTCATACCAGTCACCGTAACTTTATTATTATTTTATTTTTTATTTTGCTTAATTTTATATTTTTATAGCAGAAAAAGCTAAGCCATGTTAAGTAAAGCGTTGAATTATCAAGTAGTACACAGTAATTTATATGCTTTTAATATATACATAAAAATATTTTGAATGTATTAAAGTTGTCGACCTTCGTCTACTCAACTTTTAAATATAAAAATTAAAAAAATAATAAAAAATTATTAAATAAATAAATAAAATGAAAGTAAAAACTCGATCACATGAAATAAAAATAAACATTTTCTTATTAATACGTTTGTATTCGTGTGATTTGGAGCGCGGCATAATCTACTTTATAATTATTATTATTATTAATAATAATAATTATTTTTGCTTTAGTACCATTGTTTATATCAATATTAATTTTTGTATCTACCTTAGTTACCTGCCTAATTCAGCGACATTAATTTTTTATATCTTTTTTTTTTTTTTTCTTAATAATAATAATATAACGCAGCAATTATGTCTACAGCCTATAATCTTAATATCAATTTACTAATAATAAATAAAAGCAGCGAATTATTTTTCTTTTTCTTATAAATAATTATAGTTATTGATATTTTTTTCTTATTAAATATAAATTAATTTTAATTTGCATTTGATAGTGGAATTTTATGAGTTTATAAATTTTGATAATCATTTTGGTTTTTCAGTAGTTATTTTATGATCAATAAAATTGAAAAAATTAATAATTTAAATCAATTTAATACCCAATATCATTATAATTATGAATATTTAAATTGAAAAAAAAAGGTTTTATAATATCAAAAATATTTTTAATACAATAATTTACGTCTATTAAAGTTGTGGCAACCAGATATTAAGGTGTTTTTTATTGTTTTTCAGATAGTTATAATTATTTCGGAAGTTATGAGCAAAAATTTTTTGAGTAATTTGATCAAATTAGAGTATAATTTACTATATTTGACAAAATTACCGCCAATCACTTAGTTGGATAAAGGTTTATTAAAATAATTACTAGGAAGTGCTAAGGTTGAAATAAAAATTATTTCAAAATTTCAAGATCGGTAAACGGTGATAAAAATAAAATATTATAACAACCGTTTAAGTGCAATTTTTAAGCAAATTTATCATTAAAATCTGCAAAATTTAATTCAATCATTTTTTCTCATTTTTTCTTAAATTTTAATCGATTTTGCCTTAGGAACTATATGGTTAAAAAAATTTATTTCTTCACTTATTTGTCATCGAAAAAAAAGGGCTTAAATCACGATTTTTTACTCAATCCAATTAAGTAATTTAACGAAAGTGAAATTTATTATAAATTTTACAATAAAATCACACAATCATTTATATCTATTGTATTAATCTAATAAACAAAGTAAAATATTGTTAATAAATCGAAATTATAGTTATTATTCAATCATTTGATAAATTTTTTTAGTTTTACTAGTGTTTAACTGTTGCTGCTACTATGTTAAATCGCGCAATCGACTATCTATATAGTATATTAATTTTCATTTATTATCACCTCTTCATAACCATAAGTAACAATTTTATTTTTATAAATTTAACCACAAAACATTTTCATTATTATTGTTTACAAATGCTAAGAGTTACAATGAAATAAAATTGCGTGATTGGCACGTGCCACCACAATGTATTTATTATTTTCCAATTGCGCACGACTTAATGGTTTTTCAATGATTTTATTACTTAATATTATTATTTTTATTATATGTCTCATATGACCACTAATTACGTTCCGCTGAAAATTTTATATATAATTTATAGATTGATTTACCTCATCCCATCAAAGCCATCATCAGAACCATTTATTGTTAAAACTGGTGCACGGGCATACGCTTTAGCAACACGACGATTACGTTCAAAGACAATCACTTTAGCCCATATTTCATCATCAATTTGTGTCCATTTATCAAGTACTTCTTGTATATGTTCCTAAAATGAAAAAGAAAATAAAAATAAATTAATAAATGCAACAAAGACAAAAATATTTTTTAATAAAATGATTTTCCAGTTGATTAGAGATAAGGTCAACATTGTCTTGCTTCGTGACCTTTTTTTTTATTATTAATACGATAAATTATTTAATAAATAAATTCCTAAATAATTTTTCTATATCAAATGACACGTGCCTCCCACCCAAAAAAATACCCAACGTCGATACCAGATCGATTTTATTAATAAAGAAATAAATGAAAAAGAAAAATTTATTATTTCTGGTGCACGACTTGGCCGACGGTTATTTTTATTATTTAATAAGCATACTGTGGCGCCATCACTTAAGTCGTTTAATTATTTTATTTATTTTTTTTTTTTTTGTCTTTTTCATAAGAAAAATTAAAAATTTCATAGTTAAGAATTTTGTACAAAGAAAAATGCAAGAGCAGCAAGAATTCAATTAATTTACGTCACATAATTCAAATCAATCAAAAATTCATATGAAAATTAATTTTATTAATTAGTATAAATGTTTTAAATTTAATCAAAAGTAAAATAACAACATGAGGGCGTGTAAGTACACCAAACAATTTCAATAATTTTTACTCATAAATTGTTATAACCTTAAAAATTAATAATATTTTTACTTTCATTTAAAAGGTAAAGAAATACAAAATTTTTCTTAATAAAAAATTTATTTATAATCATAATAATAGTAATAATAATGATAATAATTACATAAGTCAGTTACTTAATTTGTTTTTTTATTATTTTTATTATAATTATAAATTTATTTTGTATAAACATCAGACAAGTAAATAACTAATACATAGTTATAAAGTAATAATAATAATAATAATAATAATAAAAGAAAGGCATTAAGAAACGATTTGACTACTTTAATACTAAAATACAAGAAATTACAACAGTAAATGAAGGAAAATAATATTTATAAAAGAGGTAAGACACTTTAACACTATAGAGTTTACTGTAGAGTTTGCTATATTTTACCAACAAAATAAATAAATATTCAATTAAAAAATATAAATATAAAACGAGTTAAAAATGAAATAAAAAGAAGACGAAGAAGAAAAAGAAATATCCAACTTGGCGAAAGCGAAAGTTTAAGTTTTATTTTTTTCTTCATTATAAACCATTTGTTTGTTTGTATTTACAAAATAAAAATAATATTAAATACTTTTAAATACAGAAATTAACATTTATCTCTTTAAGTATGTTTAATTATTATTATGAAAAATAAAATAAATAATTAAAAAAATAAAAAGTGAGAGACAAGAAATTCGATAGTATATAGAAAATACAGTAACAATGCTACATATGTATTTGGTGGTTTTATATGTATAATTAAAATTATAATTAATAATAATAATAATAATTTTCGAAATTTTAACATTAGTTATTCAAAAAAAAAATGAAAGAAATAACAACAAGAAAAACCTCCTACTTAACAAAAACAAATCATAACAATAATAATAAAAAAATGATTATAAAACAATAGAATAATTGTTTTTTAAGTCAGTAAAATGTCTTAATAAAATTAGAATTTTATCTTTAAGCTTATAATGGCGACAGCATTTTATTGTGTTTTTTTTTATTATTATTATTATTTTCTCTCTAAGTAAGTGACTTTTAAAAAGTCTAGAAATAATAATAATAATAATTTACTAATAAATGAAAAAATAAAAAACCAACTAAATAAAGAAAAAGTCGACAGAAAGTAGGTCATGACAGTAACAGCATAGCACCACTATACATACATTTATTTTCAACGGCAAATAATTAATTTAACACTGTGCATAGAAATATAATTGCAGCACGCAACAACAAGAAACTCCTGTTTTTTTAACATAAAATAAGCAAAAAACAAAAAAAAAAGTTGTACATTGCACATCATGACTTACGCATGCAATAACAAAATAAACAAAAAATAAATACCAAATGAGATGACAACGTTGCATGCAAAACACTTTAAAAAAGTCATCACTTGCAACGTTTTAACTACATAAAAAGACGCTTATTTACTTATTTTCTCATATTAATTATGTAAAGTAGGAAAAAAAATTTCTCTTAAACACAAAGTTTAATACATTAATATAAATTATGACATAACATTGTGTTAAAAATAAATGAGTAAAAATATAAGAAAAACCACTAAAGACAATACCACAACAACGAATACAGCTTCCTGCTATTTATATCGATTAATAAATATTGTTAATCGATTTTATTATTTTTTTATTAATGCTTATTTTTTATTAAAGAGATTTTTCGACTTAAAAAATAAAAAACAAAATATTAATGCTTAAAAAGAAAGCTAAAAATATGATTATCAAATTTAATAATCAATTTAATTTCCTATTATTAAATTGTTTGCTTATAATTTTTTATACATTTTTAACAGAAATTATTTATTTATTTATTTACTTTTTTGTTCATAAAAACTGGAAGCAATAAAAGTGTTACGTTGAAAAAATATTACTGTCATGAATAACCGATTAAAAGCACAAGAAATAAAAAAATAAAATAAAATTATTAAATAAACAATATTGTCGCGACTTAGCGACATAATCATAAACTTTCTTCAGTCATAATTTTAATTTAAATAAATAATAATAACAACCAGAAAACCTCTGAAATAAAAAACAATTAAATGTGTTTTGTTTGTCACACATTTTGTTTTTTTTTTTTTGTCTATTTCCGCATTTTGAATAAAAACAAAAAAGAAAAACAGTGAGGGTTAAGCCATACCCATTAATATTTTTCGTAATAAAAAAATAATTCAGAAATGCTATTAAGCGCACAACAGCGATTAAAAATAAAAAATAAAAAGCTTAACTGGAAATTGTAATAAGAAACTATAATAAGCCATAACAAATTAAATTCTAGTCGACTTTGACTTGAAGAAAATAATCAACCGGGAAATTGATAATTTGTATCGCTTTATATACTTATTTCTCTTTTCGATTTCTTTCACTATTCTTAATTTAATCAATTTTATTGTGACATTTCAAGGACGACACCTCAAAATCACGATTTAATTCAATTTAATTAAATTTCTTAAGTTTATTAATTAAATAAAAATAAAAATAAAGGGTTGGCAAGTATTTACAGTGCTTAGCGTGATAAATTTCAACACAAAAATATATTTAACTACGCATGCGGTGCTAACTTAATTGATTAGCAAAGTGAAAAAAAACAAAACACAAAAAACGTAACGTATGGCGCATGCTGAAATGTCTTATATTTTTTTGAAATGTTTGTAAATTTTTTTGTTATTATTTGATCTCTTATGACACGCGGACATGTGTTTCTTGTGATTTAATTAAATTAAGATTAATATTTTATTTTTTTTTCTTTTTTGACGTGTCAGTAAACGTGAATTAAGAAACAAATATCAATAACAACAAAAAAAAAAGTAAAAGCATTTAACAGAACAGAAAAAAATACAACGTTATAGTTGTTGCCGCTGCTGCTGTTCTTTCTTATGCTGTTAATTCTTTAACAACAACACAAAAAAGCATAAAATTCTTAACGATCGATCATTAAATTGATTATCAGAAGAAAACACAGAAAGATAAAAAAACATTCATTGAACAATTCATAAAACAGAAAACAAGAAAATTAAATTGTTAAAACAACAAAAATGATAATTTGATGACGATGTTTTTACTTTAATTTTACCTTCGATCCATTCTATAATCGTATCAAATTCGAGTTAAACGGCATTACTTAACATATTCCGCATTTTATCCTTCAATTTATTAATTATCTTGTGAATTTTTTTTTGTTTATTCTTCATCCAAACGGTAAAACAATTATTATTATTTAAAAGCGAAATAAAAAATGATGAAAAATAAATATTTCTTTTTTGTCATCGTGTTTATTATTACGTAAATTTGCATTAAAGAAATGTTATACAAAACAAAGTTAATAAAAATCGTGGACATCCAGTAGTGAGGTAAAGTATATATAATTTATTTAAATTAATTTTTTTTTATTATTTTATTTAAGTATACTTAAAAACCCTATGCAATTTATTGTTGTCGTTTGTCTTTTTCTTACTTAATTTAATTTGACTTAACTTGACTTTAAATTACTTTGTCAGTGTTGCAAACCCATGTTATGCGTTAAATATGGTTTATATATGTTTTCTATACACGTTTAAGTGCTTTACAATCTTAATCGAATACTAAAAGCTAATCACTTTCAGTGTTTTAGCTTCTCTTTACTTAAATTTCGACTTAAACACCGGCTCACAACGCAGCATCATCATTCAAAAAATAAATGACAAAACAACCAAAAAAAAGAAAAATTAATTTATTTAAATTTAAATTAATACTAAAAGAAGAAAGTTGTTATGTGGTTGACTTGTTATTACAAAATAATAATAATTATTATTATTGTAATAAAGATGATTTAAAAAGCAACAACCACAGTAACAGCAGTAGCAGATCGTTTATCATATACGAGTATATAAAAACGGAAAAAACGAATAAAAATAAAATAAAAATGTAAAAACAATAGAGATGAATTGGATCATCTTCTTCCTCTCTCATGATTTAATTCATTTTCCTTTTTTTTGTTTTCTTTAAATAATTTATTTCATTTAAAATTTATTTATGATCATGTCACGATCGATTGCGCTACCATCATCATCATCAAACGAAAAAAAGAACAAAAAATGAATTTATTTAATTCGCGAACGAAAAGACAATAAGATTTTTATTTTCAGCAAAACACGGATTTTATGTTTAAGCAAAGAAAATAATAATAATAAAAAAAAAAAACAAAAATTACTTCGTTTATAACGAATTATTATGTAATCTTAAGACTAATAGTTTCTATGCTGTTGCTTTTAACAAAATTTAATTTAATTTAATTTTTTCTTTTATTGTTTTATCGTAGATTTAAGGCGGCATGATTTAATTTATTTTTATTATAATCGTGTGACATTTTGTTATTTTGATAGAAAAAAAAATCATTAGAGCAAAAATAAAAAAATATTCACAAAGCAATTCCACCACATGTGTGTAATAAAGAATTTAAAAATCAACAAACAAAAAATTATTTGTATTTAGAGAGGTTTTTATAGCCTAATTGTTTTGGGTTTGGTTATAAAAGCTGATAATAATCTCTTGTTAGCGAGGTTAATAGCGAAACAGAAAAAATAATATTACGTTTCGCTAAAACGAATTGGCACATTTTTATTTATCTATCTATTTTATATTTTTTGTGACTTTAGTTCATTGTTTCTAGATCAGTTTAAAATTTATAATAGTTAGAATGGATGAGTATCAGAGGCGCTAAAAAAGTCGATTAAAATTTATTTTCTTTTAGAAAAAATTCGAGCTTAATGCTAATAAAAATCCAGCACCAAGAGGAGAAAACAATATTAATATGTTTCTTTATTAAACGACTTAATTAGATTAAATTTCACTTTATTATAATTTTGTTTCTATTGATCATCGATAATCATAATAATTTTTTATAGTTTAACGGGAAAAAAACACTTTTTTCCATAAAATGCAAACAATGTAAAATTATAATGGTAAAAAAAAAACATATTTTCTCAATCGATTTAATCAAATCACGATCGATCAACCGATCGTTTATAAATTAAAAAAAAAAAAAATAACTCATAATCGATCAAATCATTTTTTTCTTTTGGCTTTAAAACACAAAAAAATGTAATGCAGCAGCCGCAGCATTAAAGTCACGCATTTCCTTAAAACTTAAAATAACACAACTGCATCCCATTAATCACAGAAAATATTATTTCTCTTGTGTTATTTTTTTTTTTAAATAAATTTTCTTTCATCATCGTCGATCAATTTTATTCGAGTTTTTCTGTTTGGTGAAATTTTTTTTTTTTTTACTCTCTTTTCACTTTTTTTAAATGAAAAGAAAACAACAAAACTCTTTCTTTCATCATTTTTAATTCGATTTTATTTATTCCATATATCTGATACGATCAAACATTTTATAACAGGAAAAGTATATATTTTATCACAAAAGAATGAAAACAACAACGAACCAAGTACAGCAATTACCCAAAATAATAATATCGAGAAACAACAACGACCAACGATCAAACGAATAAATTAATATCGATTGACCTTTTCGATGATCGCTGGTACAGCCACTATTTTTTTTATTTTTGGTAAAACAATAAATTGGAAAAATTTTCAAGACTTTATTTTCAGTGAAAACAGAAAACAGTTTGAGAATTTAATGAAAATGAAAATTAATTTTTTATATAAATGCTTCACATGTCATTCACATTTTTCTTTAATTTTTTTTTCGTATTGTATAAAGTGAAATTGATCAAGTCAGGTGCTTATTGTTTTATTTTAAACAACAAAAGAAGAATAAAGAAAACAAGTATCTGATGAGAATAATTAAACAAAAGACAAACATAATATGGTTGTGAAATAAAAGACAAAAAAAGCGACCAAAGTTCGAGGATCAATCACAAGATAAACATACAATGGGTGCGATTAACTAAGAGTAAATTTCACTTTTTTGTTTCATTAAAAATAATTTTACTTAAATAAAAGAAAATCCTACAGATCGCAGAATTTATTATTATTTTTATTTATTAAATCGGACAACAAGGAAGTTTAATTAAATGTTAAAGAAAAAAATAAATAAATTTTTCGACAATAAAAATCAACACCCGCAGTGTCATCACGCGATCATGCAATTAAATTGAGCACCCGCATTGCTATTTAAATCAACACCAGATTATTTATTAATAAATTTATCGAAAAATATAATAACCAAAAGGAATTAAAGGACAACATTACTCCCGTTATATAATTAATTATTTCTTACGTAATCACTTCCGTGTACGTAGTGAAGAAGATTTGTCATTAAAAAAAAAAATACAATCAAATTAATAGCATTATATCCAAATGGATTAATCAATGCCAAAGTAATTAAATTAAATTTTCATGGATTAAAAATTAAAAATAAAATCACCAAAAATGTGGATGAAAGCAGCGAAAGGTTATTTTTGCTGTCATTACAATCGATCAAATATCTTAAAATTCTCTTGAACTTTTGAATAATAATTAAAGTTTTATTTTTTTCTTGTTTTTATTGAAATCAAATAAATTAAAAAACAAAAATAATAATTTAAAATTAAATGATGGTTATATGACCGCAGGTTAAATCAATAAACGGGCAGAAATTTAATTGGTGTGTGTGTGTTTTTTTTCTTTAGCATTTATTTTAATAATTAACAGCGGTATTGATTTTTGTCATTGAAATCAAAGTGAAAATAAAATTTATTAGCAAACAGAGTAACCACAAATTTAATTAACATAAAAGTGTTAGTCAATTGTTTAGTTAACGCGAAAGTGTTATAAAAAATGATTTTTACTAGCACAACTGATTGCTGTCTGGTGTTGTCGACGTTACTGTTTGCTTTAGGCTAAAAACTAACGACAAAAAATAATCACATTAATTATGATTTACTATACTTTGACGTTAAAATTTCCTTCTTCTGAATAACACTATCACCGTCAAAGTCAATTAAGGATACAAATTTTATCACAAGAAAAAGAAAAAAGTTCTGAAGCACAACAAATTTTATTTTAAAAACCCGGAAATAATAACGCCAACAATAATATTATCATTTTTGCACGAGAAAAATAAACCAAAACATTGCATTTTTTTTTTGGTTTTTATTAATTTATGAATTATACATTTGTCGCTCAAGTTATTTAAACCGAGCAAGTAAAGAAAAACAAGTAACAAAACGATACAAAACTGCAAAATACAAGTTAATAAACAGAAGAAAACAAAAAAAAAAATCACACAAATCAATAATCAATAAATCAATATCCCCCCGCGGTCAATAAACAACAGATGAGAAGCAAAGAAGGTAAGAAGATAAAAAACAAAATGCGTAAAAAAACAACAATTTAACGGGCTTGAGCAAACCTGCACAATACAATTTAAGGTAAAAAAATAATAATTTGCATGTAGGCATATGCCTCTAGTATTTAAGAACTTCTGAAACTTGCTTTATTATATAAACACATGCGTGGATAAAAAAAATTGAACAAGCAGCAGCAGCAACAGTTATTGCTGGGAAACAACACGAAACGATGACCAAGTTATATTTAAAGAAAAGAGAATAATGATGATCAGAGGAGTTAAGAATTCCTTTTTTATATATATTTTTTTTAATTCAATTCTTATTAAATAACGGTACATTTGGGTAAGTTAATTTAATAATACCTGTCTTTGTCGTCCATCGTACAAAACCGTACAACGGATGACAAAAATAAATATTTATTTCACGATTATTTATTGCGTTTTGTCACAAATTATTTTGCAAACTTATTTTTCTCCTTCTTCATTCACGTCAATTAATTAGTTATAACGTTTTTTTTTTACAAAATGACAAACTCAAAGGTTTAAGAAATTCCTTTTTACAAATTTTCCTTTCGTCCGTTATTACGCAAAAAATAAATAAATAAAAATTAACGGTAAAGTTCACGCGTGCCTCATGGCATTAAAAATTTGTTTTTTTTGTTTTTGGAAATAAATTTTTCTACATATGTTATCGCTTGAAAAAAAAATCAAACAAACAGAAATATTTATGTTATAAAATTTTTTTAAGCAAGTGTCGCTTAGTATTTAAATTTTACTATAAATAAACTTTGCGAAATTTATTCGTTTTCATAAGCAAAAGAATAAAATCACGCAAAGTTAATAAATCACCAAACAAGGAAGAATAAAACTTCTTATATAATTCTTTTATTTTTCTGTTTCATCCATTGATATCCAAATAAAAAAAAGGTGTTACAGGTAACAAGCTTATGACGTGCTTAAGGAGATATTCTACTTTGTTCAAAAAAAAAAATCATTACAGGACCATAATAATTATTATTACTTGATAAATAAAACACCCATATATATATTTTTTAATTTAAATACTTAGATAAGGAAGTGAATATTGTAAACGAACACACGACAAAGCGAATAAAACAACAACAACGAAAACACCAAATTCGCGGTCAATAATTTTATTTTTTTTTTAAAGAATTATATCGACTCGATTATGTGTCTACATTGATAACGAAACGTTATAAAAACGCAATAAAAAAAAACAAAAACAGCCAAAACAGCCAAACCGTACGGTAACAATTGAAAAATAAATTACTCGCGTCCATTGCACCTTATAAGTATTATATTCGCTTATTTATTGCTGCTATTCGGTGATTATTCTCTTATCAAAGTAACAAACCTGATTTTTGCAAATTTGCAAAAAAATAAATAAAAAAATACATAAAAGGGAAAAACGAATTTTTTTTTTATATAAAAAACAAGAGTTTTTCGTTTTAAGCTCTTCAATCTGTTTTCTGGTTTGAAAAAACTTAAAAATTTATATTCTCGTTCAAAAAAAAAAAACAATGAAAAAAATGAATAAGGAACAAAAAAAAAATATGCTTAGCTAGTGAAAGCCAAAATGATTTAAATTATTTATTTTATCTTTAAACAAAAACCACTTTCCACATTTGATTGCATTAAAAATGAAAAGAAAAACACAAAACAGGGGAAAAAACAATATTTATGCCGGTTGAAATAAATAAATAAATAAAAAAAAGTTACCAGTGATAAAGTTTAATACAAAAAAAAAAAACGCGAGTTTCAATGAATAAAAAACAGCGATACCTTAAAGAAAGGTATAAACATTGTTTTGCGTTTGTTATTATTATTACTTTTCCTCTTTAATTCTCTTCTGTTTTTATAAATTTATAAATAAAAATTTATTACAACAATTAAATTTTATATATTTTTATGAAAAACGAAAATTTTATTTTATTCCCTTACACGTCTTCGTCGACACAACAACACAAAATCCTTTTTCGTAATTCATAAATTTTTAATTTATTTTTTTTTTGCTCTTTTGCTTAATAATAATAAATATATATATTTTATTATTATTATTCGATTTAAAATCGTACATAGGGATATTACTGAGTGTACATAATAAACAAAATGCTGATAAAAAATTTATGAAAAATGTTTTAAATAATATTAAATAACATAAACACTTATATATGTACATATAAAATAGCGTATTACCACCTTTATACACATTTATTTATACTTTTAACGCGACACATTTAATTTTCATTATTTATTAAAACGGTAATCATACATTTTTATGTACAGTGATGGCCAGCTAATTAAAAACGATAATTATTTTTTAGTAAATCTTTTATAAAATCGGATGTTTATATAACAAAATCAAAAACCAAGAGATTTATTTAAGGTTGAGTAATTAATTGTCTCCAATAAACTGTCTATTAATTTTTAACAGCGTATAGCTGGTATATTGTTCCAAACTTCCTGGATATGTTTTAAAAAAGTTCAACTGAATTTCTTAAATCCTGTACCTTAATCCTCTCTTTACATTAATTTATAATTTTTTATTTAATAATCAAAAATAAAACCATAATATTTGGGTAAAATGATGGTAAAAAAAATGTTTAAATGTCGTTTCTAATTAGCTGGCCACCACTGTATTTAATGATACATTTTATTCGCTTTTATTATTTAATAAAATTATTAATGTAAATAATTCAAACTTTCGCTTAAGCATTATAGTAAAATTAAATTTTGTTTATTAAACAAGACGATATCAGACAGCGAAAACACAAAAAAAATTTCATTAAAATAATCCAAAAAAAAAAAATAAAAACCAAGTGAATAAAAATAAATTTAATTTAAAATTGGTAAATTAATCAAGCAACCTTAATACAAATAATTTTATAGTAATTTAATCAACATAATAAATATTATGTGTAAATGTGCATTCTTTACCAAAAAATATTCAACATAAATTAAGCATAAATTTTACTTTTTTTTTTCGCGAATAATATTTTAAACAGTAAAAAAATCGCGATTATTTAAAACAAAAAAAAACTTTTAATTAAAATTTCCACATAACACACATGCAAATGATGTCATTTATTCGGTATTTTAAATTGCATTAATCATTAAATTTTGCAGCAATTTTAACAGCAAAAATAAAATAAAAACAAAACTTTAACCCAAATTCAATTAATCTTGATTAAAAAAAAATATTTTGTAACAAATGTTAACCGCCGTGCCTTGAAATTAAAAAATAACAAAAACAAAAAAATAAATTTAATTAATTAAAAATTTTTTGTCTTTACACAATTTTAATTTATGTAATTACAACAATGTTTTACACAGGTTTTATGCTCCTGTTTCAATTAATTTTACTTTACACAAAAAATAATAATAATAAACCTCTGAGATCTGTAATTATGTTTGGTACCAGTGCAGCAGAGAGTTCAATGCTTGTTTTTTATTTTAATTAAATTTTATTGAAATTTATTTTTATTAATTTTTTTTTAATGCTACCATTAGACGCATTAATAATCGAATAAAAGTGTATAATTAAGATTTAAAAAAAAATAAAGAAGTTTATTAATTAAAGAAAAGACAGAAAACGCATTAATAATAATAATCGTATCATGATCATTCAAGTGTTTATTATTATTATTATTACTAAAACCTATAATTATAATAAAATCAATAATAATAATATTATTATTAAATAAAAATAATAAAAAAAACAAGATAAATCGATCAAAATAAAAATCAAAATTCAAATTAAATCATTTTCATGTTTCTCTTCTTTTTTAAACAAAGAGAAATTCTCCTAATTATAATTAAAAACTTCAAAATATTAATAATAATAATAATAATAATAAATATCTAAAACACTTTTCTATCGACAAAATTTTCAACTTAAATGTTTTTCATAGAAAATTTTTCCAACAAAGTGAAAAAATTTTAAAAATCAGGTTCGTTGTTTGACCACAAATCTTTTGTTAATATTTTTTTCTTTCTTTCATTTTATTGAATAAATACTAGATTTTCCTCGGTGTGTGTGTGTTTTTTAATTAATACATTAATTATTTTCTACTATTATTACCAAATCTCTATTTTGATATATATTAATTTCCAACGAAACGCATTTATATTAAAAGAAATAAATTTACTTTAAAAAAAAAATAGAAATTTTCATTAATCAAATAATTAAAAACAAAAAAAAAATATAATAATAATAACAACAGGTGAAAAAAATAAAAGAAAGAAAGAAAAATAATAATAAATAAAAAGAAAATCAAATCAATTTGAATATATATATATATATATATATATATATATATATTTTGTATCTCTATTTGCTCTAATTCATTATTTCGAAAATAATTAAAATCAATTCAAGCAAAACACAGCGAACAACCAAACAGTAACACCAACAAAAAACAATGTTTTACAAAATCATTTATTTTTCATCGTTCTCTAGTTTTTTTAAAAGCAGCTAAGAAATAAAATAAAAAAAAAACTTACATAAATATAATTAATGAACAAAAGAAGTATAAAAGTGCATTGTGTTGCTAAAGAATAAAAAAATAATATTCAGAGCAGAAAAGTGTTAAAGAAAAAAAAAAGCACAGAAAAATATAAGCTGGGTGCGCATATGGAATGTTTTACATTTTTTTCTTTTGCATACAGCTTTGATTAATTTTTCACTTAAAAACAATTTTTAATACAGAATTTTATCAGCACATATTTTTTTATATATATTAATATTATAATTTGTTTAAAATAAAAAAATGTAAAACAACTTATTTTCTAGTCAAATCAGGAAGAGAAATAAAAAAAAAAAATATTCATTATTTTTTTTGTTTTAATTTATTATAATTTATTTTTATGCGAAAAATAACAAAAAAATAAAACGAATTAACATAAGTTAATATTAATAAAACTAAAATATATAAAAATAAAAACAGAACAAAAAATGGATGGATGGATTATTATTATTATTAATCTGCCTGGTGCTTGTGTTAACAACAAATTCAACAATAAGAAAATAGCAAAGCATGAGGACAAACCGCACCCAAAAAAAAAAAAATAAAATCAACTATAATTCTGCTATTTAGGTATTCATAACATCATAATAAAATACTTTAGATTCTTTATTAATCAAACAACAATAAGTAAATAAGAATTTTAAATAAAAAAAGTATGTAAATCACCTGAAATAAAATTACTTTCTAATTTCAATTACAAAAAATAAAAACAACAAAATTATATGTAATAACTGATAAGAGATAAATAATAATAAAAAAAAATATATTATCTAATTTAACTAAGCAATAAAAAAAATAATAATAATTAAATTATTATTACAAATTGTTTAATTTAATAAAAAAAATTAATGCATAAAGCTTAGCGAAAATAATGTTTTTTACCATAAAAATAAAAAAAAAAAACTTTTACCGGTTTCTTTTGATTAAAACTTTCATTTTTTTCTTTCTTTCTTTCTCTCTCTCTACTTTTTATAATATTTTACCATTTTTTACATTAGTTTGTTGCTGTGCATTTTTTGAACTAAATAACATTATTATTATTATATTTATGTATTCTCTTTGTTGATGCTAAGTAAGGTAAATTGTTTCTGTCTAGTTTTAACCTAATAAAGTATTTTTATAATAACTTCTTTTACGTTATATATAAAGACAAATAAATAACACAAGAAATGTTGTTATGCAGATATAAAAAAAATAAAATAAAATAAAAATCTTATTTATAATAAATTAATTGATGCAATTACATGTTATAATTATTTTTATGCAATTTTAGGTGTGTGTAGCTGCTTTAAGTATTACCATAAACACCATTTTATCATTATTAATATCATTATTATTATATTAATTTACATAATTATTTATTAAAAGCATTTAAATTATGCTAAATATTTTTTTTTTTTTTAATTTTTATTATTCTGATTTTTTAAGTGAATGTTTTTATTATTATAATTTTATATTAAATTACTTAAGGTAATCGCATTTTTCAATTAGCGAAGACACATTAATGTCTTAAGACAAAGTAATTGTCATCGATTGTTCTTCAACAATTTATTTTTTTTAGCTATAGTTTGCTTATTTTTCTTTAAATACTTTCGATAATTTCAAGTAAATAGAAAACAGCAGAACAAATTAATTAATTTTGAGTGCAAAGGTGAAATTAATTTACAATAGAAAAGTACTGAGGTGACAACCGCAAATTAATTATTAATTTAAAAAAAATAATCAATACAGAAACACCTATTAATTTACACACAATAGCAATTAAATTTTTCATTTTTCTTATAATTTAAATTGTTCTTTAATAATGCGTACAATAAACAACAAAAAACTTCAATAAATCACTAAATACAATCACAACAAGAGCAAAAAAAAAAATTTTAAATACTAAACAAGAAATAAATTAAGAAATTATATATATATTAAAAATAAGAAAAAATAAAATTTCTAATAATAATAATAAAAATAATAATAATAATTTCACCATTTATAATGCAATCGAAGAATAAAAAGCAATTCTTTTTCAATGCTCCAATTAACAACAGAAGAAAAAAGCACAAACACACAACCAAATACAATAAATAAATAATTTAAATAATAAAAATCATAATTAACTTTGCGTTATTACTATTTTATTTTTATTTATTTAAATATATATATATATATATATATTTCTTTTATTTATTTTTATTTTCGCTTAAGAAAAATAATTAAATAACTATAATTGCAATAGTTTTTTAATGTGAATTTTATTTTTTTTCTATTTTTAAATATATTTTATTAAATAATAAACAATTTGTTAATAATATTATTTGCCAATAATTCTTACAACAGTAATAGAGCACCAAATAATACAAAGAAATACAGAAATACAATTTAAATTTTTACATTAATTTTGTCGCTTATACGATGATTTCATTAAGATAAATTTTAAATTTTTGCCAGCATTTAATTAGAAACAAAAATAATGAAAATATTAATAATTTTTATAAACAAAAATTAATAACGTTTAACAAGTGAAACAGCAAAAAAAAAAAAAAAAACGAATAATTATGCTGACCTTAAGGTCCATTAAGCTTTACATAAATGAATAAATTTAAACAAAAAAATAAACCGTGGACTAGATCAATCAGACAATCATCTTGACATTCATTGAAATAAAAATTATAATAATAATAATATTAATACAACAAACATCCACTTTATGAGTTAATATTTCCTCAATCACTGCAAAAATATCTTATTTATTTAAATTAAACATAAAAAAGCATAAAAAATAATATTAATTTTGTTGCATTTAAAAGAATTAATTTCCTTTCTATTACGTAAAATAAATTAGAGAGAAACAAAATAATAAATTATAATATTTTTAAGGTTATTTAAAATTCCATTTGTCCCACCAATATTATTATTATTATTATTAAAACATTTTGACTCCCCCACTTAACATTAAAAATAATTAGAAAACTTTTTATTAATAAAATAAATTGTGCAAAAAGCTTTACTTTTACGATGAACATAAATGACATAACCTTATTATTATTATTATAATTATTTAAATTTCTTCTTTTTTTTGCTAATGTTTCTCTCAACATTTTGTTTCATTTTTTTTTTTTTAATTATTAAATGTCAAATCGATTTTAATCGATAAAATGTTGCTTTCTGTCGTTTATTTTTTGTTTTAACAAATATGCAAAAATTTTCTTATTCATTTGTAAATTATGCAATAAATACAGTATATGTTACGTAAACGTCTGCTGTCTAGTAATATTAAATGCATTTATATAAAAGAAACATATTATACCAGACAATACGAATCTTTACTGTAATAAAAATT
This sequence comes from Ptychoptera contaminata, assembly GCA_963942525.1. Classification (NCBI taxonomy): domain Eukaryota; kingdom Metazoa; phylum Arthropoda; class Insecta; order Diptera; family Ptychopteridae; genus Ptychoptera; species Ptychoptera contaminata. Next base: position 33,784,424 of record OZ012638.1, on the reverse strand, counting down.
TTCAATCATAATCATAATCAATTAATTTTGATCATTTTAATTTAAAAATAACCTGAGGAGTGTCAAACTACTTAATTACATTCCTACCCAAACACAACATATACATATATATTAAAAGCACGACATAATATTACTTATTTTAAATTGAAATAAAATTATTCTCTCAGATTATCCATCGCAAACAAAGTGAATTTATTTATTTAATAAAAGAAAAAAAAAATTGCATAAATCAATATAAAAAAAAATATTTATTTTCTGCCATCAATAAATAAACATAAAAAAAACCCAAAAAAATCATCATCTAAAGTACATTTGTACATTGGTTATTTTTATAGCGATGACAATGGTAATTCTTCAACAAAAAAAATTCTTCTTCATTTTTTTTACATTACGCAAGGTAAAAATAAATTAAATCAATTCTAATCATAAAAATAAATAAATCAAAATAAATTTTTGACCAAATAAAATAGCAAACGATGACAGAATATTAACAAATAAACAAAAAAAATAAATAAATAGGGTGATATTTAAGTAATAAACCGTTAATAATTAAAAAACCGTTAAGAATCAATCAATTTAATTAATTTAATCAATTAAAAATAGAGACATAGTAAATACTCATTAAAATAATACACGATCTGTGCAATTTAAGTACAATTTAAATGTTTTATTTATATTTTTTTTTTTGCGTAACAATAAATTAATTAAAAATGACAGAAAATAAATCTCGAAAATTCCAATGCAGAATTGACAAGCCAAAAACGAAAATAATTTTATTTCCATAGAAAAACCATTAGTCGTGTGTGCACACTGCTAACAGCATTATCACAAGACTTGGTCTAACTGTTAGAAAATTAATTAAAAAATAAAATAAATAACTGTAAATTAAATTAAAACATTACTTAGTTAAGTCACATTTTATTTTATTTTTTTTTGTTTTTATGTTTAAATTAATTATAATTTACATACGTAGTTACCACCCTGTTGATAAATATCATTTTTATGGTGCATAAACAGGGAGAATATTATTTAAGGAATTCCTTTTTTAAAATATTTATTCCGAATATCCAATGGCCAAAACATAAACAATTGAAGTTTTATGATTGTTTCATTTATTTATTTTTTTCATTATTTATTTTGTCTGCAAGATATGATGTACTGTGATTGTGCTTTTTTCTTTTCTTTAAATTTAAATCCATAAGTAAAGTCATTTTATTTTTAAAACGATAAAAAATTGAAAAAAAAATAATAATAATAAAGGCAGCTTAATGGTGAGAAAGAAGGCGATGAAATTCGTGCACGCAATAAATAATACAACGAAAAATATAATTTATTTAAATTTTTCTGTTACTTTGAATTTTGATTATTTATTTTATTTTATTTCACTGTAAACCAGCAACAGCAGCAGCAAAAATAAATAATAAAAATAAAAAACACATAAAGTAACAAAAACGCGAAAGAATTGAATTTATTTATTTATTTAACGGTTAAACTCTAACGCTTTTGGGATGACATAATTTTTTTTTTGTCTATATTCTGCGCATTTAATGAAAAAAATAATTAATTAATTTTTTTTTTTTATATATTTAATCAAAATTATTAATTATAAGTAATTTATATTGAAAATATTTTATAGAAACAAAAAAAAAAATAGAAATTTTTATACAAACATATTTTGTATTTGATGCCGTTTATTGGCTTAGTTACCTAGTTTTTTAAGTCAGTTGGTCGGTTAGCTCTTTTATTTATTTATGCTTTTTTAATTTCTTTCTTTTATATACATTTTTCTATTTTTCTTATATACACACAAAAACAAACGAGCAACGAGATAAACAACAACATGAGTTAATCTCTCATGTTTTCATCTTAAGTCAAGTTAATCAATCTCATGTCAAGTTATGCAGAATTGAAGCAAGGCAAGTGCATTTACTCGTTATTAAGATAAAATTTTTATTCAGAATATTTTCCATTCATATTTATATTGCATAAAATATCCAAAATGAATGATTAGCCTTTAAATACGGTGCTGACTTAATAATATATAAACAAAAAACGATCACACAAACCATGTGCTTTTTCTATTTTAGAAAACGAGAACGATCTTTTTCTTATATTAGAAAAGAAATAAATAAATAATTTCGATAAAGAAGAAATCAGCCAAAGACAACATAATCATTTATATATTTTTCTTTCAACTTCACGTAACTTAACTCAACTTCACTTAATAATCTTAATAAATCTATTTCATTTTCATATTTCTTGTTTCTCCGATACATTAACATATGATTGAAGCAAACAACTTTCAATAACGGCAACAGCAACAACAGAATAGCAATTTATGATTTATTTTTAAACTAAAAATTTAATACAATTATAATAATTTTTATAATAAAAATAACAAACCTTATAAAGTTTATCCTTTTGATACCAAACATCTTCCTCTTCTTCTTGTTGATGTGCATATGCTTGATCTAAATTTAAATCATCACGTGATCGTGATAATATTTTGCGTCGTGACACCATTTCTCTAGGTAATGTTTCTAATGGTCCCAAACTGTCAATAAATAAATATTTATTATTAAATTAGGTTTAATTATAATAAAAAGTATAAATAAAAAGTATTCATTAAAATAATTACAAAACATAATACAAATAATAATAATCATAATAACTGTATTATCATTTCTTTTTAATAATAATTTAATCGACAACAACATTTTTTTTTATAAAACTAATTTAAACGGAAAAGAAAACGTGGACACACGTACATAGTCAGCCAACATAACACAATGATAATAATAAAAAAAATGACAGCACGCAATACTACGCAATTGCATTTAATAAAAAAACAAAACACAAACGTAGTAGGCTCCGCACTTGTTCAATTGTTTTGATTTTAATAATAATTTTTCTTTAAACCCGCTACGCTATCTTAAGTATTTCTTTATAAACAATATAATAAATGTGTGTTCAATGAACTTTAAACAAGTCACCAAATAATTCTTTTATTAATTAATTAATTTAATAATAAAAACACAAAAAAAAAATTTAAACAATAATTGTGTCGATTCTACGAAAATAAATTAATAAAAATTTTACTGCAAACCAAAATAAAATAAAAAAAAAAACAACCAAAAAATTAGCGCCACAATGTTGCAAAAATAAAAATAAATTGTAATAAAATTAATGAAACGCATTAAAAACTGTCATTAAAAATGATTTTCATCAAAAATTTTAATTATAAAACGAAATAATAGAAAGAAATAACAAAATAAAACAATGATATTACCTAACTTATTGTATTTTTATTCCGTAAATTAGCGAATTTAAATCATTTTTATTTTTTCTATTCTTTTCTACAAATGATTAAAATAAACTATTATGAAAGAAGTATAACAACGTGATTAGAATAAAAAATTATTTAACAGGTTTACTCTCTGAAGACTTTTAAGTGAAAAATAAACGATAACAAAACGATTAAAAGATTCGTTTTTTTGTTTTTGTTTCTTCGCTTATTTATTCTTCTGGTTTTAGCGTTTTTTTTTTTCGTTTTTGTTTTTTCTTTCATTTTAATTTAATTTTCAGTGAATCTAAGAACGATAAGAAATTTAATTGAAATTCAGCAAAGGTATTTCTTTATTATTATTTTTTTTCTTTATTATTTATATTGCCCTCCCCCGTTCACTTCAATCAACAATAACGCCTTACATCACACAAGTCATCGCCTTTAACTTTAATTCTTGAAAAAAACAAAAACAAAACAAAAACCAACAAATGTCAATTAACTGCTGTCGTGTCAAGATTTATTTTACTTTTTTTTATCATTTCTTTGGTTAAAAATTTGAAGTAAAGCAAAGTAAATAACAGAAAAGCGCACTTAATTCTTGTGACAAAAAAACAAGTAAAGGTGACTTAAAGAAATGTTAAAGAAATAAATAAAACGGTAATTTTATTAAACTTTAGTCTAATTTTTTATTTATTATTTTTAATACGTTTTAAGCACCTTTATATTTACTATTTTTGTGTTTTTTTTTTTTTTCAAAATAGAAAAACTATTATTTAATTTAAATAAATTGTTTAAATTTTTTTGGTTTAATAAAATAATAAAAAAAATTTCTTCCTTTTTATTATCAATTATTTTATTTATTTCTTGTTTTTATCACGTTTTTTTTTTCGTTGGTTTTTCTTTATAAAATCTTTTTATTTATATTTCCTGTTTGTCGGTAGCAAATTTTTACTTGTCTTACTCACTCTTAAATAAATAAATAAAAAATTAAATATTTTCTTTTCGAGTTTATTTACTTTAAGGATGCAGACAAAAGGATTACGTTAATATAAAATGACAACAGTAAATCAGAGATCAAAGTCTAATCGGCGACAATTTTTGAATTTATGTCAGAATATATACGTAAATACATAAACTATAGAAACGGTTTTATGTTTATTATTTCTTGTTAATTGAATTGACAATAAAATAAATAAATAATAATGAATAAAAGCGACGTGTACACCTCACCTGTGACTTAAGGAAAACTAAACTCAATCAAGCGACACTATTTATATAGAAATAATGAAGACAATGAAGGTAACAGCTGCAATTAACTGATGAATCATTTATACAAAATAAACACTGGTTGATGTCTTAACTTAATGTTTAACCAATCGTATAGATTTTTTTTTAACTTAACTTAACATAACGTGACATGACTTTACTTAACTTTAGATAATTGTTTGTCATTTATCTTTAATTTCAAAAATAATAATTAATTAATTATTTAATTAATCAAATTATTTAACATTAGGTGTTAAGTGGTATTTTATAATATTTATTAAAAGTTCCTTGAACTAAATTTCAGTGACATTGATAAACAATAAAAAGAAACAAAAATATAATATTATTTTCTAATTCAGAAAATAATCAATCAGCGGATGTACAAATTTTTAAATTATAAAATTGACTAAATATTACTAATTTTTGAGAATTTAAGGCCATTTAAAAATTTATTTCGAAATTTAACTCACAAAGTATCTTACTCTGCAAAATTCTTTAAATTTCTTCAAGAAAACGCGAATAAATACTAAACAACTCACTACTGTACAACCATCAATCGTGTATTTATACGATTTTAATCAATGAAATTAACAGAAATAAAGTATTTCTAATAAAAAATAGAATAAAAAAAATATTTATTAAAATGTCATCAAGCTAAACAGTAGACATTTAACATTAATTCGCCTCACGCATTAACAAATATGGTCACATCCGTTTTTTTTTTTTTTCATTATTATTATTTCTATTATTAATATTTTTATTTTTTAATAAATGAAATTCTTATTATTGATAAATATTTTCTCACCACATAATAAAAAAAAATGTACAATTAATTCACATAAGCATTCAGAATATACAGAATTATTTATAGAAAGAGAAAAAAATTAAACTGAAAGGAATTTTATTAAATAATAAAAAAAACAATTCATTAGAAAAAAGTAATATTTATTGATTATTTTCTATAAATAAATTATCAATTTATATTTCTCATACTAGAGTCATGTAATTAGTTGAATTTTTAATAAAAATAATAATTATTATTTTTATTAATTAAAAACAGCAATTAAAATAGTAATAACCCACTGGGTTTTAAATGAAGAAAAACATTGCGAATATTAATTTCATTCATGTATTATTTATAAAGAAAAAATTTAACATAAAATCTTAAGGATTTATGTTTTTAAGAATTTGCCACTAGTTGCCTATACAAAAAAAAAAAAACAATATTCTTCGAAAATGTGAACTATGTGATTGCACGCCTTTAAAAGTATGAAAAATTATTCAAAAAATAAAAAATAGTCTTTTGGCGCACCTACAACTATTATAATATTCATGCTGACATTTTACATTTAATTTAAACAAAAAAAAAAAAAATACCAGAAATTTAAACCAATGCAAAGAATAAGAAAAAGGAAAACAGATAAAATAAATGGCAGCAAATAGTAAAATAAATTAAATAATAATAAATAAATAAATAAATAATAATGAGAACAAGTTATTGTTTGGAACTGTTTGCTGGTGTTATTGTTGCACACCCAAGACCCCTTTCACTTTTATAGCCTCGGATATATCAGCGATTTATTAACAATATTATTAATTATTACTTTAAATGCTTTTAAACAATATCGTAAAACTAGTTATAGGTGGAAATTTAATGAAATACAAGTGCATTTTCTTATAAATCACACTTTATAAGCGAAGTTTTGTTTTTATTATTAAGCCACAGATAATACCACAGATCATACCAATAACATGAAAAATTTAAATTAGGGTAATACACTCAATGATTATTTAAATAAATGATAAAACACACATTACAGGTTCTAAATACCGCAAAATAAATCAAAACAACGAAAAAGTGTTTGAATGACAGACGAACAGAAGTAAGACAAGAAAATTATAAGAATTCAAACAGACGTAATAACAAGTGTTAAATATTTACTCATGTTGAAAATTTGACCTATTTTTTTTGTGGTTCGTTTATTTATTTATTATTATTAAATAATAATTTTACTTTAAGACTGTTCGTTGAGCTTTAATATTTTTTTTTTTTTGTATATTCCATCGGCATAAAAAAATAAATAATAAGATTTAAAACAGCAAGAATAACGTTAATAGAAGATTTGCAAAAAGAAAACAATGGAAATAACCGACTGTAATAACCTTCCTTTATTCAATTAATCAACAAATAAATAAAAAGCGAATTTAATTCACAATAACAACTGTATAAATGTTAAATGTTAACGAAAAAAAATTCATTTCTTTTGCGCTGTCTTTTTGATTTAATAAACGGCCTTTGCGGTAACTTCTTCCTTCAATTGTACATTTTTATTTATTTTTTTAATTTAATTTATTTTTTTTTGTCTTAACATTTCAATAAATTATGTTACATCACAATAAAATTGCATTAGATGACATCAAAATTGTAATTTTATTTTAAATTTAAAATGAAAAAAAAAATCAGGTTCGTCGCTTAGTCAATTTATATAGAGAAAACAATTTTCAAGTCTTTTGTGAAAAAAACTCAAACTTTTATGTAAATAATTAGGAAAAATGTTTGGTATTTATTTTATTTTTAAAAAATAACTACTAAACATTGTGCAAAGATGATAATTAAAAAAAATACCTCTACCTGTGACCACAATTATAACGCGAAAAAAATAATAAATAAATTTTTATTTAAATTATCAAAAAAATAATTATTGGTGTTGAGTAATGGTAGCAACCATAAAGATACGTAAATATATTTATTATTTTTAATTATTATTAAACTAAATTTTGCAATAAACTTTATCACGATTTTTTTTTTACAGCTTTCTTACTTTATTTCACAACAACTGATGGAATTTTATTTTATTTTATTTTACTAAAGAAGAAAAAATGTATTACAAACAGCAGGTTGTTTGTGAGGAAAAAAATATATGAAAAAGCAAAAGTTTTGTGTTAAACAGAAATGTTGATCGTGTTTTCACCTTTTTAATTGCAAATTAAATATTAAAATTTTTGGTTTTTAGTTAAATTACAATTTTATTGATTAAATTATTGAAAATGTTTTTTTGATTTCTTTAAAAGATCAGGTGAAACAAAGGTTTTAAGGGCGGTAACTGTTATAGAAAATCTGTATAAGTTGAATGAATAAACGATATGCTGGTTGTACTGTTTTCTATCTCTATAACTACCAAGCACTAAATTGCAAAAACTGAAAAGAAGTAATCCAAGGGAAAACAAATAATCACTTAATTTAACTCAAAAATAAACTTTTACCAAACACAATTCTAAAATGCCATTTCGCATGAAATTTGTAACTATTTAAAGCAAATTCATCGTAAAAAAAATATTTTACTCTAGCAAAACCGTAAAATTTAGCATAAATAAAGCAAAAAAAAAAAACGAAACCGCACAAAAGGTAAAACTAGAATAACTGAATTTCATTCTCTAATTCACCTTAATTGATGCTTTTTGTTATAAAAAACGTAAAAACTCACCTTGAAAAATTCTTTAAAATAATTTTTTTTTTAAATTACTTTTTAAACGTAAAAGAGAAATTAATTTCTTTATTGCAAATAATATTTATCCAGTTTGTAAAGGTGACTTTAGAATTGTTTTTTCATAGAATGAAATTTTCTTTAATTTATTTGCCTCACTAATTCATTTAATAAAATTTATTTATTTTTTTAGTTATTTTTAAAAAATGTTCAACACTTAAGAAAACAGCACTAATAATTAAAAAAAAAGAAGAAAAATTAACAATAATTAAGCACAGGAAGTAAAAAAAAAAAATTATTTAATTACAAAAAATAAAAAAATTATTAAAAAAAAAATCAAAATTCTTTTTTTAATAAATTTTTCTCTTATTAAATAATTTTCTTTTTTCTTTTAATTAATCCAATTAGTTGATTGTGTCCCACTTTTTTCAAATTTGCAAAATCCCAATAAAAGTCACTAATAATTTGTTTATTAAAAATTAATTTAAAAAATTACCAATAAATTTGAAAACACCAAAAAAAACGACACTTTGGCTGACACAGTTAGACGAAATTATTAAATCCTGGGTGGTAGAAATTAAATTTTCAATTTTTCTTTTCTTTTATGCTAGGCTGGGAAAGGGTAATTTTTCCAAAATTATTTTTTTTTCTTGAACACCCACACTTTAATTCTTTGTTTAACAAAATAAACCGAAATTTTATTTAATTTGTTTTTTTATTTAATTAAAACGAATACAATGAACGAGAGAGCTTTCATCAACAAAAATAATAATAAAACTCACTTCACTCTCTCTTTAATTAATTCAAAAATTTACAATAGAAAGAAATTTTCTTTTTAATTTTAATTAAACAACATTAAAAACAATTTCAGTTTACGCGGCGGCCGCAGCAGTCGTTTAGTTGTACACTCGACAGCTTACGCGAGCTAACTAACTTTCATTGATTTTGGTAAATATTGTTGTGGGGATTTGTTGGATAGGTAAAATTTTCAACAAGTTTCCCGTTGTTGCTGATCAAAAAACATTTATTTTTGTTTAAAAATAAAAGCACCTACTACTTCGCCACCACCACCGTCGTCACAAGAACAGTCGTAATTAGCGAGCTTTTTCATTGAAGCTTTATCAAAACTAAAGCTTTATTAAACGGTGGGGCAAATTAAAATTATTAACTCTCCCACTTTAATCAATTACAAATAAATGTTAAAATCCATGACGTCATTTAACCAGCAACAATACCAGTTTTACATTGTGCGCAAGTTAAGTCAGTGTTATTCAGTTGCTCTACTGTTGTTGTTTTCATTTTTTTATTTGTTGAGGTCGTTCGTTTACATTCAATGCTCCCACCGCTTTGGCAAAGAAAAAAAAATAAATAACACTTTTAACTTCTCCAAATAAGCTTAATTCTCCTCAATTTGCTTTTATTATTACGGTTATTATTGTAGAATAAAAAAAAATAGACAAATACATTTAAGAAATTTTTACGCAGATCCGTGTTTTGATGGTCATTTATATGCTTTTAACATTTAATTAAATATATTAAAAAATATTATATAGTCTTGTTTGTCTGCGTATTATTCATTTTATTTTATTTTTTAATGATGTCATTATAGCCAGGGGAAATAATTATTAATGTTTTTTTATTATTATTTAAATGTGGTTTTTACTAAAAATAGAATGACATTTTGAATATACTTAAAACGTTGTTGTTATGCTAATGAATTTAATGAAAAACAACCAAAACCACCTACTTAAAAGTTAAAAAATTTATAAATTAAAAATATATAAAAAGCTGGAGAAATTACAAAAGAAACTTTAATTAACTGTTGAGAAGAGCGTATTACGTGCTTTTGAGATAAAAATCAATGGTTTGTGACTTGAGTAAAGTAAAAGTATTATTAGAGACACATGCAAGAAAAAACGTACAAAATACTTATCGTTTATTATTTGAAAATTTTTGTATATAAACAGGTAAATCGCGCAATACAACGTGAGCTAAAATACGGTTACCATTTACAATTTCTTATATAATAATAATAATTATATTCATAATTATTGATAAAGAAAAGGTAAAAGTTATTAATATTCAAACAACACGCTGTAATTGCATCATTAAAAAAACAACAAACAAAAACAGCACAGACAACGACGCAATGATTGATTTTCATTCTCTGATTATTTAATTTTTAATTAAATTTTCATTGTACAATAATTAATTTAATAAAATATCCAGGATATTGTTATAAAACACAACAGCATTAATATATATATTAATATTGATTTTAATTAACTGACATTCACTGGTTGTCTTCCTTATCCCTTATTATTATCTTAATACCTACAACAGAAATAAATACAAAAATATTTCTTATATTTATTAAGAATTTATCAGGTGAAATAATAAAAAATGTTCACGATCACGCTTTTATGTCAACAGTTAATTTATTTATTACATATTTTCATTTAAAATTTTTTTGATAAAAATATATTTATTTTTGCTTTTTTAATAAAATTAATTATCAGCCATTAATACGTTTCGTTTTCTTTAGGTTTTTTTTTTGCGTTTTTTTATATTTAAGATAAATAATTTTAACGACTTAATTTATTAAAAGAATATTTTTTATTTTTCAAACAAAACAAAACAAAAAAACTTGATTTAATCCTGAAAGAAAATAAAATTTCATAAATAAAACAAAAAAAACAAGCTTTTATCAGTAATTAAGTAAAGTAAAGAAGAGAAAAATAATAATAAAAATTTAATTTAATTAAAATTAACTGACGCAAGACTAATAAACTATTTCAATAAAAATACGATCGTAATGATACTACGTGATTCGTGTCTAGTCAAAGGACGTTAATTATATTCTGTTGAAAAATAGAAACCAACAAGGACATTTTGTTTGCGTCAATTTAATTGCACAAAACTTGGCTGATTGTCATCATTTCGATTAATTTTAGTTTTTAATTTATTTAAATTAATAAATAAGACAATAGTGATTCAAATTTATATAGAAAAACCCAAGGAAAATGGGTTTTTTTCTACAATTTTCAATAATTTAGAAATCAGGGCGATGAGACATCTTATTTTTTAAATTTGCACATAATTTTATATAATTAAATATTGAAAAATCAAATTAAGAACTCAAGGTAATAATTATTAACGTTTTTTGTAACGGAAATTGCATAAAAATTAATTTTCATGAGAAAAAAATAAAGATTCACATAAGATTCATCTATCCGGTCTAGTACGCCCTGCACTAATTGCCACCTAATTTAAAGGTTAACCAAAAAACACCGAATAAGAAAAATGCAATTATAATTAATAAAAATTAATTACATTTAATTAATAAATTATATTTATAAACGCCAAGTGAATTTTATCTAAACAATTGTAATTATCATGTGATGTGTAAATGGTTAAAAGAAAGTTTCTATTAAAAAAAAAAACTAAAAACTATCAAATCGTTAATAATCCAAAACAATTAAGATCTTTTATCTAGAAAGAAATATTATTATTATTTGTTTTAGAAATTTTTCTTTTTATTTTTTTCTTTATTTATTTATATTTATATTCTGCGAGAGTAGATAATTTTTTATTATATTGTGTTAAAAGCTAATTATAAATTATGTAGTTAAAACAGTGAAAAAGAAAAATTTTAAAGGTAAAGCAACGAATTTATTAAATAAAGGTAAAATAACAATTATTTTTTATTAAATTTATTTAATTGAGGAACGCAAAATACAGTCTTAAGGTGTTTCGATACCGAAAGAAATAATCTTTTGCAATAAATAATGACAGAATTATGCAACAAACAATGGGACACACTGTGTGCATTTTTTTTTTTATTATTTATTAATAAGGTAAAACTAATTTAATTATGTAAAATAAGGTAATAATTCAGTAACAACAGCAAAAAAAAACTTTAATTATGAATTAAGAAAGTATATTTTTCAATAAACAATCAAACCGCAAATAATATTACGAAATAAGAAGACAAATAACGAGACAAATTTTAATTAATCAAAATAACTCATATTTTTCACTCAATTAAAGTATTTTTTTTTTCTGCTTTATTTTCAAAGTGTAATTTGATGAAATTATTATTCACTTTTATGTTTGTACCGCGTACATAAGTCACAATAAAGCTTGAGAAATAAAATTTCCATTTTTTTTTTTTATACAATAAATAAGTCAATTTACTGTGTTATACACAAATAATAATAATAATAATAATAACAATTATATGTAATAATTTATAAACGAAAAAAAAAAATCTAGATCATAAACAAAAGTAAACTTTCTATCAAACACAAAAAAGTAATTACCTTAAAAATACTATCAAATTGTCAAATAATAATAATAATAAAATCAGCGGTTAATCATTTTTTTATTTTATTTCGTTTTCCAATTGTTATTATTTATTTAACGCGATTCGATACGAATTTTAATACATTAAATTTATAATAATTGTTGAACGTGACATTTTAATTATTTTTCGTTCATAAATGTTAAAATTTTTGTGCAATAATTGAAACATAAAATAATCGATCATAATTTTTCTAATTTAATCTAATTAAATCACTTTAACGATTTTATTTTATTTATTTGATTTCGTTTAATTTAATTAAACGTAACTACTGATATCATTTAAGCTTTATTATTACTTTGTGAAATACATTAAAAAAGTTATCTCTTATGTTACGTTTTGTTTGATTTAAAATTAATAAAACGTAAAAAATTCGTTGACAAAATAATAAATTTAAAGACGCAAAAATAATTTTGCTAACAAAATACAAGATTAAAAGTTCAAAAACATTTTTTAATAAATAATTTAATAAAGAAAAATTGAAATATTTCTTAGTGTAATAAAGAATAAATAATTATATTTTATTTAAAACATTTTAATCGGATTTTAAATGTTTTTTGTCACTACATTTTGTATTCAGGTAAAAAAAATAAAAATATGTCACACAAAATTAAGGTGTCATTTCACTGCCACGCGACTTAATTTTATAATAAAAACATTTATTAACTTAAAATATATTCTTATAAAAATGTCCTGAAATGTAATAAAAACGGCGTACGCCATTGAGTAGATTAAAGGAGATGCAAAAAAAAAATAAATAAGGCATGGCTGGGCTGGCTGTTGATTGTGACAAATTAATTTAGTGAGAATAGACGGTCTCATGTTTTACCTTTTTTTTTACCTTATTTCAGCAAAAAAAAATATGTTTTTATCGTTATTCCTTGAAAGAACTACAAGATTTTAGCTTGTTAAGAAAAATAATTTTTATTTGTCGTTGTTGTTCATCATAACAGCTGGGGGTGGCCACAACGATATGTTCCTTTTTTTAGTTTTTTTTTGTACTCTTACACAGGTTAGGTATTTTTATGATTATTAATAATAAAATTAACATGAATTTTAATAAATTTAATAATAATAATAAAGACTAGAAAAACATGTAAAGCACACGCTATTTCGTGGTTTTTATTCGCCTTATATTTAATCATTTATATGTGTAACATACACAGTTTGATATCAGAAAATAATTTGTATTTGAAAAACTTAATCGGAATTTTTTTTTTTTTTTTTTTTTTTGTAATGTCGGCTAAATTCGCGTATCTTTTAGTATCATTAGTTTATCCATTGTTAGGATAATATTTTCAATGATTAATTTGTTACCAATTTGTTTTATTATTAGTAAAATTTATTTATTTCTATCAATAATAACCAAAATAATGCATGCAGTTCTGACATCTATTTCAGCTGTGTTTAATATTTTTCGTTTAAATAAAATTTTTAATACTTTTACGTTAAAAATAAAAACCGAATTGATATATTAACGCTTTTAAAAAAAGCTTTTACCTTTGTAAATTCAAAAATTGATTGGAAAATATAAAAAAAAATTAGTTTTTAAGGATTTTAATCCTTTTCTCTCTACTATACTTCTTAAGCTTCCAATTGCATGTTTTTTGGTTATTTGTTCGTCACTCAAAATGTATTTAAACTCATTTTTTTGTGTTATTTTAATTTTTATTGAATTTGTAAACTTCAATAATGGAAATTAATAAAATAAAATAAAATAAAAATTCATTAATTAATTTTAAAAAAGAATAAAACAAGAATAAATAAAAACAACAACCCAACTCAATTTTTAATTTTATATTTTTTTAATCTAATCGCGTCAGTCAACAAAACAATTAATATTTGCATAAATAAATAAATAAAACCAGAACATTGATAATCCTTTAACCTATGTTAAAGGAAATATATATATACATCTAAAAATGAATTAATTCTGTTTTATTTTTTAATAGAGAAGAAGAAAACAAAAACAAAAAACACGGGATTTCTTGTTAACAATTAGCGGCATTTTATGCTTTTATTTATTGTTTGTTGTTTGTTATGCAAAGTATTTTTGTTTTTTTCCTACATTTCAAGTTTTCAAGTTCAAGGATCACTAAAGTAATAAATAATTTTTTTTTGTTAGACAGATGTACGCAGAAAACTCCCAACCGCTGATGAGATGTTCAGAAAAAAAACTATTTAATGAAATCTAATTTCAATTATCTTTGCCAAAAAAATAAAATAAAATACTTCAATAAATTTCACCATAACGAAATTAATAAGTCACAATACACTGAGATCCTTAGTATTATTGCTAAAAATTTTATTAGCAATCTGCAAATAAAAAAAAAAATCAATTTAAACTTCGCTGGTTTATCGTTTTCTATATGACATTTGGCTTTAAACATAATTTTGTTCCTTTGCTTTTGCTTTTATTTATGTTTGCAGTGCAAGCAATATACGAGTAAAAAGTATAAAATTTCGTGGTCGTGGCTAATAATATATTTAAATTTGTTTTCATCATAAAACCAAGGCATAACTTTAATCGTTTTTATCGCTTAAGTTAAGTCAAAATATAGTCAATAAATTTCATAAATAAGGCAGCAAATGAACGATTTAAAATACCTGATTTTATTTTTGTTGATTATTAATTATTTTCTATGACATTTTAATGATCTATTGATTTATGTTTTTCTGTTACAATGATTTTACCTGCAGTAATTAATTATTTTTTATGTAAAAAAAAAAACTTTCATTACTTTCTAGAAAACAAATTAAATAATTAAAAACGTAAAATAAACAGAAAAATAAACAGAAAAATAAACAGAAAAATATATTATTCTAAATAATTCTGTGCCAAGCACTTGTCGGATAAACAATATTTATCTATTTATTTTAATTGCGAATTAGTAATGAAATAAAATTAGTGCAAAAACAGAAATTTCGCTTTCGAAATTATTATTATTATTATTATTATTATTTGTTTTGATTAAAAAGAAATTTTTATTTTCTTATAAACTCGAAGAGCACGGTTCAAATACAAAACGAAAAAACTTTTTTTGCACAAGAAGTTAATGAAGATTATAATTTTTACTTATTTCTCATTGTATTAAATTTTACATAAGTTAAATTACTTTTCTGTGTTTTTTTTGAATAAAATAATCTTAAAAAGAATTAATAACAAAAAATTTATTTAATGATTGTGAACACGCTTTGTCCAGCTGTGTGCAAATTTTTCTTCAGTTTTTATTTTTTCCACTGTGGTTTATTCGGTTTTAAATGGTATTTTTAGGCACCTACTGGGTGTGTTTGTATCCATCTTTAAAGCCGCGTTTTATTTTATTATTAATCAAATGATTTTTTTTGATTATCAGAAAAATTATAAAAAAAAAAAAACCAAGTAAAGTGAATTAAATGTTTTTATGATAAAAACTTCTTTTTTTTTTTGGAAAGCACGAACTGCTGAAAAAAGCTTTAAGAAAATTTCATAACAGAATTACACAATAAAAGAATGTAATCTTTATGCTGTTGTGTCATTCAAATAGTGGTAACACGTAAGTGTAATTATCCTAAACATGACTAGAATAACTTTCCGATTAAAAAACAAAAACAAAAATGCTTAAGCCACAATAATCCATAGTGAAATCCATACTTAATCATTATTATATAAAATCACACAAAAACTAACCGTATTTATTTCTGATGATGCATCAACAAAAACCACAAATCCAGAAAAATTAATTTAAATATTTGCTTAATAATAATAATATTTAAGTAAACAATGCAAAAAAAAAAAAAAAAATAACCTCAGTTAAGTCATATAAACATGCGCAATAGTAGTGACATTATTTTTAATTAACAGAAAAAAAAATAAATAATTTAATTTGCGTATTTAAAGATAATAAAAAAAAAAATATCTTATTAACGATCGAATTAAAAATTAAATAAATATTTATCCGAAAAATTGTTTTTCCTTTATTTTGTCTGACTTGTATTGAATGTCATTGAACTTGATTTATTGCTAAGATCAGATGTACGCGATTTGTTTGTCTTTTCATTAAATTTATTATTTATTTTGCCATTTTTTATTGAAATCAGATACATTTTTTGGTGTGTGAGTGAATGTATGCTATTATTATTATTATTTTTTTTTTTACTTTAAATTCTTTATACAATTTTTGACTGTAATAATGTAAACAAAAGTTACGTGATTTGTGTTGTTGCTGCAAAATGACAAATGTATTATTTTTGTGTATTTCCTCTGTTTAAATTGTTAATTATTTAATAAACGGGATTTTTGGTGCTTTGTTTTTTTTTTTACTTATTATTATTAAAAAAAATAAATAATAATAATTTCTTTTAATATCGTGATGAATAATCCTTTTTGCCGAAGAAGAGAAAAAAAAAACGTTTTGTTGACATTCTAATAGCGTAGAATTATTACAAACAAAGAAGAAAGAATAAAAAATAAAATTTTCTACATTTATTACTGTGTAATAAGCAATATCAAGTATAATTAATTATAGCAAAGTACATTTATGTTCTCTAGTCATCAACAACATCAACATCATCATCATCATCGTGAATTTTTTTGTTTTCTCTGTTTATTTGTTTAAACTTTTTTTAATTGACCACCTGATGATTTTTTTTCTTTTCGCTTCATCTTCTGTTACCGAATGCTGCTATTTACGGTAATAAACAAATGATCTCATTTTACTATAATTAATTATAATTTTTATTAAAGAAACACTTGACAAAATTGCTTCCTAATGATGTAATTTCGTTGTCTATTCTACTGTGCAATTTTACATTGATTTATTTCATTTTTTAAGTAGTTACAGTGTTGAATTAGTGTTATCTAGATCTATTGTCCCTGTAACTTAAGAACTAACGATATAAATTATAAAACCAAATATATTACTCAAGAAAACATTAGAATTACCTATCTAATCCGAAATGGTGAGTAATTTGTATCAATTGTTCCTAAAATTACTCATAAATTTTAATCCATTTATTACAAATTCTTTTATTACTACCAAAAACAACAAACAATTGATTTAAGATTTAAATAAATCATAGTAGAAAAGAAAAATAACGGAGAACAATTGATGAGTGATTAATACAATAAAAATGCGTATAAAAAAGGAGTGAAATATTGATTAATTGATTATTATTTGCCAATAAAATAAATTATATAAGAAAAACGAACACAAAAGTAGTGAACAATCAAAGTAGATTATAAAATCTGTGTTGACAGTAAAATGCTGCCAGCTGTAAGTAACTGTTGATGTTTAAAGGTAAGTAAAAACCACCTACTTGACACAAGACAATCATTTTATTCATAACAAATAACAATAAAATCACAGTGACATGACAAACAATTGATTTTTATTGTTTTATTTACTTAAAGGCAAAACATAAAATGTAATAAAACGTAATGATTTAGCATCCTTGTTAAACATTAAATTTAATGAACAAAAAACATTAAGTAAAAATGACATGCGCATTGTCGTATTTATTACTCCATTTAACATTTTAATAAATTAAAATTACAATCAAAATAGTTAAAAAATTATGTTTTGAATTATTGAAATAATTTTTGCATATAAATTTAGTTGTCTTTTTAAACAAACAAATAAATAATCGTAGGGTTGTTTCTTATTAAATATATAGAGTTTTGTTTAAGAAAAAAACATTAGCATTAACATAAAGAACAGAAAAAAAAGAAAATTATTAACACGAAAGAATATTTAAATAAACAAAATTCTTGTGCAGAGAAACTATGTGTTTACCCACACGCGACATCTTTCAATATGTGTTTACCTCTTTGTCGTCTTTTTTTTGTTTTGTTTTCTTTAAATAAAAAAATTTATTTAACTTTAAAATGGCAAAAAGAACATGCTCTAAAAATAAGTGAAGAATAAAAATTGCGTTTTTCATCATGTTTTTAAACAATAAAAAATTATGTTAAAATTATTTTTCGTGCCTACAAGCATTAAACAAAATGATGTTTGTATTTATGAATTTACGAAGGTAGAAGGGTTTATTTTTAAAAATAAAAGTGAAAGATGTTTGACAATTTTATGTCCTTGAAAATAATTTCAACTATAAACGCGTATTCAGTCAGATATCTCGAATTAGCACATAAAAATTGCAAAACATAGCATGTGTTTCATGCTCCAAAAAATAAATGACTATACTAGATAATTAATTTAAATGAAAATACGTGACAATAACGCCCAAAAACCAATTAGCACGATTCAATAACAATATTTCTATTTAATTTCAATTTCACTTTTAACGATATAAAAATATCTACTTATTGGCACGAATCACACAGATTACATCTGCAAAATATGCAAAAAATAAATTTCTTTATAAACATATAAAGACAATGTTTTAGTTATCGACGGGGGAGGAATATTATAAATTTTTCTTTTTTTTCTTTTTCATTTAATCAAAAAAATTATTATAACGACAACTTTACTCTCTGTTGATTTATTTTCCATTCGATCTTTTCTTGTTAATTTAATTGTGGCTGTTTGTTTGTTTGTTGATTTAATTTCATTTGTTTTATGATGTACCTTAAGTGGCGCCAATTATTAGTGCTTTTATATTACTGTTTGTACAAAAATAAATACTTGTCTTTTTAACATTTAACATTTTGATAATTGATGTATTCTTAGTTAATTTAAATAATTTTGTTCATTATATAAAACCAATGTTGTAATGTTATTTAAATAAAACATATTAATGTTGTCAGGTTATTTATACAGTAAAAGCTCAGTGTAATAACTTAAGGCATTATTCAACTGGTAATTTAATCCTAGATATTGTATTTATTAAATAGAGATTTCACCGTCATAAAATATTATTTTTTATATAAAAAACTAAACAAGATTATAATATTAATCAATTTTCTATATATTTTTTAATAAAAATTATCTAACATTAAAAAATGCGAATATGTTGTTAATAATTCAGCGAAATTTTCTTTACAAAAAAAAAAAAACACAGGTGGGTGTCTTTAATCTTTATTGACGACAATACAGTTTTTATTTAATTGTTTCGTTTCTTTAATTATTAATAATTTTGTAAAGAATTTGTTTTTTATTTATCATAATGACATTTCCTGATTTTTTTTTATAAATAAAACCACAGGCTTTGACTCAAAACAACGACTAAATCACCTATATAGATTGTTGACTCACGGTGGAAAGAAAAGACATATTTTTTAATAAAATTATAAAAACATCTAGATTCGCTTATATACTAAGTCAACACTCATACAACACAGTATTGTATAATATTACTATAATGACGTGAATACATTTGTTAGGACAAAGCATCATAAACAAGATTATTAAATAGAATATAGAATTGTTCTTAATCTCTGTTTATTGCTGCTTTGTATTATTAAAATGTAAAATAATGTAAGCACATTTATTATACTTAATTACCTGTATTGATAATTGTCAATTTTATTTTGTTTGTATTAATTATACCATTTTTATAATCTAAATACCAGAAAGTAATAATTTTCATTTAATTAAAATACTCTAATCTGAAATGTTAATTTATATGCCACCTTCTATCCACTTTAGTCTTTATTTATGAAGAACCTTGGTCTTAAGTGTCGCATAATAATAATAATATAATAAATAATAATAACAATTAAATACGGAAATCAATTTAAATCCTATAAACGAATTTTTCTGCTAATAGTGGATAAAAGTTCTTGAGCTATTGCTGACAAACAATCAAAAATTAAATGCAAAACACAACTGATGATCTTATCCAGTGAAAAGTAAAATAATTATTAAATATTTTTATTAATATTTTTTTTTTTTACTTATTTTGCACATATAAACGGACACGTTACAATATCCAATAAAATATGGTTATTCCGTTTAATAAATAAATTATAAAATTAAAAAAAAAAAAGGAAAAAAAACGAACAAGTAAAATAAATGTTGCGTATCGGTTTCTGTGATTTTTTTTTATTCTTTATTTATTTTACAATAAAATTTATTATGATTTGATTACAATAAATTTTCTACATGATTTGTAGAGTTTTTTTTTATTATTATGTATAAAAATCAGGCAACCACAGCACAGTAACAATTATATTGAACATAAACAATAACAACAGCAGGATCTTGCGGGTGGTTTTACAATACGAAAAAAATAAAAATGCAATTCTTTTTTTTTGTGGTAGAAATACTGAAGAAATTATCAAACAGACACAGTATGTTTAACGTATACCATCCAACCACACGTGTATATGTAGATAATAAATAAAAATTTAATAAACAAAAAAAAAGCATTGATACTTTGTACCAAAAATTGAAGTCTCTTGATTAAAACTATAGAAAATAATCAGACGACGAACCCGTTTTAAAATTTTGCTCTTGTTATTATTTTAACTACTATCGCTATTACAGTAAACACAAATTACAATCTATAGAATAAATTAATCTATTATTCACAGAAAAAGTAGAAGGCAAAAAAAAGCTCCTGATCATTAAGATTCTAGAAATAAAGTGTATAATGAGAGCTTTTTTTCGTACAAGAAAACTAACAACAATTTGGCACGATAACGATAAATTTATTTCTGTTTTTAAATAATTTAAATTAAAAAAAAATGAAATACAAAAATCATATAATAAAGGATGCAGACAAGAAAAAACCACAACAAGCATAATGTTAAAAAAAAAGAAGAAAAATAAAATAAAAATGTGAGTAAAAACGCATTTTAATGTGGGAGCGAAAAATATTGATAAAGAAAACTTTAACATATTTGCTGGGCGATCAGAATAAACAAAATGCTTATTTTTCAATTTGATTAAAATCGATTTATTGCTTTTCTGTTAATAAATAAATTGAATAAAATTTATTGAATAAAAGTGGCAAAGGTATTTCCATAAAAAAAAAATTCACCACCAAAGTACAAATAATAAAAATAATAACAAACCGCCACCAAAGAGTCACACAATGAAAAATATAATGACAACCAGTCGAGTGTAGTCAAAATGAGCAACCTGATTTTTATTTTCTTTAGTTTTTCGCTTAACTAATTTGTTTTTATGTCGCTTACTTTATTTATGTAATCTGGTTGTCCTCAGATGTAAATTACATTACAAAGAAATAAAAAGAGAGCAAGAAAAAAATGTAAATTCGATGATTAGAGTTTAAAGCGAGCAAACTACTTGCATTAATTTAAATTCAATTTTAATAGCATATCAAAAAACATTTAAAAAAAACAGAATATACAAAGGTGAAAGAAATATAATTTTGTGTATTGAGGACGACTGTCGTTAAATTGTTGCTCAAACAAGTACTGTGTGTGGCTTCTTTGTTGCCTGGTTGATTTTCTTATTAATTTCATTTTATTTATTTTTTTATTCCTTGTTGTAATGCTACAAGTGCAAGCTTCTGTTGATTTTAAGTTTTAAAAAACACATTTTTTCGGTTTATAATGACACATTTTATTCACTATGTCGCTAAGATAATACAAACACAAATCGAAAAGCATTGAATTTCCATAGAAAATAATATAAAATTCTCTAGCAATGACATGTAATCACAGTATTACTTGAATTATTCTTAATAATAGAGGCGATAAATATATATACATTTTCTGCTATTTATTTAATAAATAGATTGTGATGCAAGTTATTTATATAAATACTTTATTATTATTATATTTTGTTTGTTGTTTATTTCTTCTATAAATTATCCTTTTTTTTTTACTTATAACTCCCTTTTTATCATTTTACCTTTACCTTTGTTATTTATTTAAATGTGCATGCTTCCATTTAAATTGGTTTTGAAAAGACAAAAAAAAAATAACCACAACAGACACACAATCAATTTTAATAATAATAATAATAACAATAATAATAGTTAAGTTAAACAATTTATTACAGATTAAATACCATTTAATAGTGAATAAAAGAAAACAAAATAAATAATGAAACAAAGAAGGTTAAAGTGTAAAGAAAAAAAAAATATAAGGATAAATGATGACGATGTTGTTGATTTGTTTGCAATGTTTTATATTCACAGTTGTTAAGATTTCTATTTTAATATTGATTATGTATTTTGTTTGAAGCTTTTTATGGTAAATATAATGTTTAATTTGTCATCATTCTATTTTGAGGGATTAACTAAAACTTTTTGATTATTTATTGCATCGAACTTAGCCACTCAATTAATTATTCCTTAATTTTTCATCAACAACAACAATAATAATCCTGTTTTCCTTGCTATAAAAACAACTAATCATTAATAATTCACCTAAGAAATATCTAATAAAATATTAAGTAAGTATAAATATTAAGATTAAGTAACCGACAAACACGGAAAAAAATTATCTTTTAAATAAATCACCCAAAAAGAGTAACAAAATTTTATTTATTCAAATTTATAAACAAAAATTAAATTAAATTAAATAACAAGTTTAGCATTTTTTTTATTATTATTAATTTAGGAATAAATTAACACGCTTGTTTATTATAAAATTGTGCGATTAATTAAACAAAAATATCAAAAATAAAATAACATAATGTTTCTGCTGTAGAAATTTTACATTTGTTCTCATTTTTTTTTTTTATTGTAATTAATTATTTTAATTTTTGTTTACTATGTTGTAATTTGTGGTATTTTTATTATTAAATTTTCTTTTATTTGTACAATATTAGATAATCAATCAGACAAATGGTGTGTGGCTATAGAAATTGTGCGCCATAATTATATTTCTGTTTGATTTCCTTTTTTACTAACTAGAAAATGTAGTAGAAAATAATTTAAATTGACAATAGAGCTTATAAGTAATAATTTGTGTTTTACTTGTACCGTTAAAGCACACGTGGCTATTATTACAATTTATTGTTATTTTTTCTATAAAATATCTTTTATAACATTTCAAGATAAAGAAAGAAATACTAAAAAAAATATATATTACATTTGTTGCGATTTGTTTTTGCTTTAGTTTTATTTATTTATTTTTTTCTTATTTAACCTCCTATTTCTAATGACACAACAATGTAAAAAAATATACAAGAAAAAAATAAATAAATAAATAATAACACGAAGCAAATAAAAATAGTAAAACAGATCATTAAACCATTCGAAACACGATTCGTGCAATTTTATTTTTGGTATATAATGACCAAAGTGACGGTAAGCACACACCGCCTATACTCGTACAAACGTATAAAGTTTAAGAAAATATTATTGTTGTGCTTCAGGCAAATTTTATAAATGATAAATAATACTAAAGGTGTTTTAATTGTACTTTTACTTTCGTTTTTATTAAATTACAAACGAAAATAAAAAAAAAAGAATTATTTTCTGTACTTAAAATCATGAATTACAAGAAATAATTATAAAATCGCCAGAATGCAGGCAAAATGCAATACATTGAAAAGTTCATTTTATTACAAAACTTTCTTCTTTTTTTATTGTTTATAAAGCTTTTAGACAGTTTTTTACAATATTTTTTATCAACACATTGATTAACTATTATTTAATTACTTTATTTTTATAATAAAAAATAAATTTCTTTAGATAAACAATCAATGAAAATAATTTTAATTACTTTTTTTTTATTTTGTTGAGGAAGTTTCATTTAAATTCGTTAAGAAAAAAACTCACATAAAACATTGTAATAAAAGAAAAACAATGTTAATTAAGTAATATTAATAATAATTAATATTTTACATATGGTAAATTCTTGTAAAAAATTATAATTATTACAAAAAACTCATTTAAAGAAATACTGTTGCTGCTAATTATAGACAATTTTTAATCCTTTCAATTTCATTTTTACGGAAATATTATTCATAAATAAAGACCATAATAAACTCATCCATTGATAATAATTATTATAATAATTATTATTTAAAAACAGAAAGAAAAAAAAATACATTAAGAAAAATAATTAAATAAATAAATAAATAAAAGAAAGTCCTCCACATATGTTAAATGGTGGCGAAGCGATAAGTAAAGCGTGATTAATTTCTGTTATTATTTAACGACTGTTTACTCCAACAGCAGAAAAAAATTATCTACAACAACTATGTTTTAATAACGTTAATTAATTATAAAATATTTTGAAGAAAAAATATAAAATTTAGTGGATTATTGGCGCATAGCGAGTTTTTTTTTTTTTTGCTTAAAGAAATGTTGTTGTTTTTCAATTAATGTGACTAAAGAGAAAATGATTTATTGCTACCTATTGTAGTTAATTTTTTAAACATAATTAATTTGTATAAGATTATTACACTATTCATATATATTATGTTTTATAAAACTATTTAGAGCAAACATTATGCTTTCTGAATCAAAAGGCAACTGAGTACTGCAGCTGAAAATTCAGAATAAAAAAAGAAAATTATATTTTCACTGTTGCATAGCTAAAAGAAAATAATAATAATCAATAAATTTAATGCAATAGCATAAGAAAAAAAAAACACTTTTTTTACTACAAATTGGCACTTAGTATAATAATCAAAAATAATTCCAGCCAGACCATACAGCACAGAATAATGCAAAAACCCAGCAACAAACAAAGTAGATCAACATTTTCTGATTAAAAAAAAAAAAATTCACTTAGTTTTGCTATTTTTTCTGCTTACAATTTACACCGAAATTGATATTTACTCTAAATAAAATTAATAAGATTATTTATTTTTTCTTTTTTGCATTTAAAATATCAACAACAGAATATAAAATAATTTAATTTTCCCTGATTCTTAAACCTTCTCCCCATTTTCTTCGTCGTGTCGTGTTAATGTTTTTTCTTTTTTATTTATTTAGTTTCTTACTTACACTGCGTTTATGTTAAATAATTGTAAAACTACAATGTAAAATTCTTTTCATTTTCTATGTACTGCCTTGCTAGATGAACATATTATTTAAAATAGATAAATAAAATTAAACAACATAAACATCCAACGCATTCAAGTATGCTATGTTATGTGGTCAATATTTACTTGTTTTGCTTACGATTATTTTTATTTCTTTTAATTATATCTTTTAAGCATTTTTTTAATTTATTTAAAGTTAAAAAATGCTGAACGAAGGGTGGACGTTCAAAAAATGTGTACGTTTTTTTTTTTTTTTTTGATGATTACAAACAAACATATACGATTTATGTTAAACAACATAGAATACAACGTAATTAACATAATGCTATGCTTATTTCGATTCAAGAAATTAAATTAAATAAAATATTTTTTTCTTTTATTTACAAAGCTTTTTGCAATTAAATAAGATTTTAATTTTATTTCAGTTTAAATTGTTGACTTATTATCAGAGATTTATTTGTAAATAAAGGTAAATGTATGTTTTATGAATATTTTTTGTCATTTTACAAATGTATGTATATTTAAGCTTTTTATTAATACTAAAAGCTAGATTAATAACATAATTTATTTGAAAAAGCCGTGTGTCAATTTGGTACAGAAACACTTTTAAGATTATTTTTTTTTTTTTTTTTTTTTTTATAAAGAAATTGACATGTTTAGGAATTACGACGTGAAGTCGACCTGTGAATAGCTTTGAGCTACCATGTCAATTTATAGGATGGGATGTAAGATATTTGTGGACATTGGTTTTAAAGGATTGGATATTAAATTGGTTTGGGAACGCACACGCTGGTAAGGCGTTCCATTAAACTAAATTGCTTGTTTCTGTAATTCTAAACTCGCGAAAACAATTACCAGACAACACAATAAAGTCGTCTATAACTACATAAATTATTTACGTAATAATTTTCTAATCAAGTAACTGATGATTAAATTAATTTTTTTCCGTTATTAAATCAAATAAACAATAATCACGGTAGCTAGAGTAATTGTAATTTACCAATAAATCAATTCAATAAAATAGTCTGCAAAGTATCACAAGAGAATGAAAAAAAAAATATAACCACAAACAGACAAAGCAGAAAATTTCGCGAAAAAAATAAACAGACACCCACGCATCGTTGTTGTTTATTTAACATTATATTTTAATAAAAGATTGTTCAACGTTAGATAAATTGAAAAATCAATATATTGTTTTAAAAAATGTAAATAATATTTAAGTTAAGTAAGAAAAGTATGCAAAAAAAAAACGGCACTAAATAATAACAATTGGTAACGTGTTTTACCAGACAGCTGCGTATAATATTCAAGTTATAGTTAAAATTGCAAACGATATATAACTATAAATATACAAAGAAAATTCACCAAGTAAGTTATAAAAATATAAATACTGTCGACACTGGCACTGGCGACATCGCATTTCGATCGGAAATATATTCATTGCGTTTAGCAATTGTATGTTTTTCAAAAAAAACTCTGATTCATCTTATATTTTCTACTGTAACTACTGCAATCGTATTATAATAAATAAATAAATAAAAAAAATTATTGCATCGATTCAATAATCAACCCACGCAAATTTTCACCACATTTCGTAACGACAAAATAAAGCAAAAAAAATTTATTAAACGACTACAAGATGACAATTTACTTATTTCGATTCAATCGCGAATAAAATTTATTATACATGAATACTATTAAAATTGTATTTGTGGAAATTCTTCTTTTTTTTGCATTAACTAACTCCGCATGCGTGAGTGGATTAAGTTTGTTAAACAGCGCACGCAATACGCAATTTTTATTATTTAAAACTAGACAAAAGGGTAACAATAACGATGGTGAAAAGGTTTTTCTTTTTTTTTGCTTTTAGCGATAATTTTATATTCTGCAAAAATAAACAAACAAAAACAGTTATTGATGGTTTAAGAAAATTTTTATCTAAAGTAACGACATCCGGCAGAGTAATGTAATGAAATTCAAAAAGGTAAACAAAAAAAAAACGCAAAACTATAGTAGATCGTACTGATTACAGTAAAACATATAAATTCGCAGTATTTTTTTCTAAATAAAAATCGAAAATAACTTATTAGCAATAAGTGAATTAAATAAAAAAAAAATAAGAAACGACTTTGCGTAAACAAATCTTACGATTTGTCATTAGAACAATTAATATCTTGTCAACAGAGATTACAAATGAGTAAACTAATGTGATGTTATGTTAAAAAATCGCAACATACTAATCAATCATACTCTATGACATAATTTATTAATCGATTTATTTTTTGCTTTCATTACTTAACGCTTTTTTATTTTCTTCATAATCTTTCAAAGCAAGCGAGACACACAAAAATAATAAAATAAAAAGTGAAAACAGTCAAAAGGTACAAAATTTCTGACTCATTTTTTGATCGTAAACAAGTTTTTTTTTTTTTCAATATAAAATCATTTTAATATATATTTCAATAATACTGTCAAAAAATAAGTAAAATACTTAAGTAGCTTTATTTACGATCGTCAAAAATTTAAAAAAAAAACCTTGAAAGTTCATTAAAGTTCACGAAAAACTACTTAAAAATCAGGACAAACTGCAAAGGACTGTACAATGGCAACAGCAACAATAAGAGAAACCAAAGGGAATAATAAAAACTTCTTAAAGCTTATTTATGATTAATTCCCTTAAGAGTAATTAATATCATTTCGTTTTTCTAAACACAAAAAAAATATACAGAAGTCATACAGCGATAAATCAGCAAATCAGTGGCACTAAAATAATTCGAACTTGACACAAGCGAAAAAATAAAACTTTTATTTTTATTAAAATCACGAACAGCTCATAAAATTATATTGATTGCAGTATTTATGCAATTTTTTATTATTTTTTAAATTTAATAAATGAAAACGAAATCAGCAACAACAAAAATAGCAGTTTACTTTCGACTTTAAAGTTTACGCGTTTTCAAGAAGACACAAGTAAAATTGCACAGTAGTGGTGTGTGCAGTGCAGAAAAATTTTAAATTTTTATAAACTTGGCCTGTTGGCCTGATTTGGTTTGTTTTTGATTTTTACGATTTTTAATTTTATTTTTTTAATTAAATTAAATAGTAAAATCAACGAAAAAAAAAATTTAATCTAATCGTTTGCAAATTGTTTAATTAATTTAAAAATAAAATTTATTTTTATTCTTTAATCAATTGAATTTACAACAAAAAACAAACGTCTTATGCACTTATGTAACGCTTTTATTGCAATTTTTACTTCGTTTTTTTATTTGCTATTTGCAAATCAACACGATTTGTAAACAATAATATAAAAAAACACGATCTAAAAATAAAGTAAAATATAACGTAAATAGAAAACTAATGATCCTATTGATATTATAAAAGTCAACTCATTCAACTGCATTAAACGACAATTAAAGGTTATATTGTGTAAATGTGCACGAATTGAGCTTTATTATTCTCATTATTTTTCTTATAGTAAGAACATTGCGAATTTCTATTAAATTATTTATTTATTACAGTTTTTTGTAGATTTATTATCCTATTTTTTCTATATTGACTTTGTTAATATGTCGTCATGTGTGGTCAAATGTGCAAACGATTTATTTATAAGCATCAGTGTTTAACGAGTAACTACCGATCGACCGACAAAATGGTGATTATTTATTATAAAAGTTTTATAAAAGAATTTTAATTAAGCGATTAATACACTAATTTTATTATTTTATTAACAATTTATATTTAAATTAATATAAACTTCCTAGGACAAGATAATTATCATTAAAAATTAATTTAAATAAGGAACCTTCATTTTGAATTACAAAAATAATAATAATAATAATTAATTTAATTTATATTAAAACAACTATTAAAAAACCTTCAACATTCATAAACTAGAACTCAATTAATGTTGTTCACCCTTAATTCATCAGCATATTGTTTATAGTAAAATTTACTTTCAATAAACCAATTAATTGAAATTAATTTCAACAACAGAAAAAACGAATTAAAATTGACAAAACTCATGACATTTAAACAAGAATTAATAATTGTTTTATCTGGTATTGTCACATAATATCAATTGTTTTATTGTTAAATAATTGTTAATAATAAATTTATATTATATAGAAAACTATTAATAAAACCATTTATTTATAAATTATAATCCCACCATTAATCGTGGTTACTGTTGCAAAATTTTACCACAATATTCAATAAATAAATAACTTAAAAACAAAAAATAAAATTAACCATTACATGATGTTCAATAATGTATGTATAAAAATAACGAATAAATAATAAATTAAAATAACTAGCAAAAAAAAATGAAAAAAAAAGGTTAAAATACTTGAATATTATTTATTTTAATCATTGAGTCACCTTAATGCTTAAATACTCATTAAAATAACGTCATGAATAACGTACTTAGCGGAATAAATACTTTTTTCTTTGCTCTAAAAATAAATACCATCATTTTTGTAAGGACAATAGATATCACTATTGTTGACATTTAAAAAAATAATAATAAGAAAAAAACTTCCTTTTGTTTATTTGCCTAATTCGTTAACCATAAAAGCTTAAAAGCACATTCAAGCAAACATAAGTAAAATAATAAACGAAAAACTGTGATCCCAGCGCCACTTATTATACAATTTTTCTCTACATCTTTTGTTTTACTTATTTTAAGTCGGTATTATCCATGTTTTAAATTGACAACATGTTTAAACAAATTAAATAGCCTATATATATATATATATAAATTACATTCACTACAAACATGCATATAATTTGATTTACAATAAAAACTTATTTAATAATAATAACAAATTTATAGCGTGCAAGAATTGGATGGCCGTGGTTACTATCATTTATACAAAAAACGACAAGAAAAATGTCTAACTAGGTTGTCTTTAACAAGACAAAACAATAGAAGGCGCTCACTTTACATCTTTTTTTTTTTTTGTTTACTTAAACTTAAGTCGCTTTATACATATATATATTTTTTTCTGTTTATTCATCGTTGGAAATTAATGCAAAAGAAAAATAAAATAAAAATTGATTAAATAAGGGATACGTTTTTGTTATTTATTTATTAAAGCTTAAAAAGGATTAAAGTTACTGTACTTAACAATTTTTCTTTTTTTTTCTAGAATTCTGTTATTAAAAGCATTTTTAATACTATAGAAAAAAATGTTGAAAATAATACAAACGCATTACCATTTTAAGGTATTTTTTATTATATTTTACATACTGGACCACCCATTTTATTAAATGGATTAAATTACATAGACAAAAATAATAATAATAATAACCTCCCACTAACTTAAGCTAGTTATTTTAATAATCATAATAATAATAGAGAAAAACAAAGTATATTTTTACTGTTTATTATTATTATTATTATTATTCTTTATATAAAATAAACAAAACTTTCCAGCAGACACAAAAACGTTATTAAACAGAAACAAAAATATATAAATTTAATTAATTTTATTCGCTGAATAATAGATAAATTTTTCATTATTAATAATCAACAATGAAAATTATTTTATATATATATAAAATTACCCAACATATTAATAACACCTGAATCTTACAGACTGCAGAAATAAAAAATGGAAAAGAAATTAATAATTTCAATAAAACTAACAGTAGCAGCTTAAGATAAGTCAATTTAAATTAAATTCTTCATTTTTCAATGCAATGGTATTTATTTCACAATTGAAAAGTGTAAAAATGTGATTCTTACAAAAGGCGATAAATGTTTGTAACAGAATCTGTCATAAATTTTATAAGAAAAATAAATAAATATTAATTCTTTTTAAAATGCGATAAAAATAATTTGCTTGCATTTCAACAGAACACTCTAATTACCTGTCATCTCATCCGCCTTTGTCGTCTTGACTAATGCTTCAATTAAGTTAATATAATTATAGACAATTAATTAAGATAAAATATAAGAAAATTCTTTAAGCATTTTTTCATATAAATAAAAGTGAAACTTAAAATTCTTCTATTAATTATTTTAATAAATTATTGTTAATTTTAATTAAAAGAAATATAAATTAAATTAAAATTTAATTATTGTTTAGGGATGGTTATTAAATATAATAAATATTTTATTCTCTTCTTAAATAACAATTACGTAATATTAAATATTTAATTAAATTATTTATAAAAAAAATTCCAATCTAAAAACACAAACAAACTGCTGCAAAAACGTAAAAAAAACCGTTCATCATCAGCATTAAAATTCAGTGAATGTTCAAAGCAAAAATCTTGATCAAATTGATTAATAAAATAATTACTTATTAGCCTAAGGTATTATTCATTCGCAAAGTTAATAAGCAAAGTATAAAGCGTTAAAGCAGAGAGAAACAAGCATTATCTAACCAAAAAATCTAAATATCTTAATCCAAAGGTATTTAAAAAACAAACAAAAAACCATTTAAACCGCTTAGACTAAAATTAATTTTAATTACTTTATACTATAAATAGTATTTTAGCCTACAAATATAAGCAATAATAGCAGAAGCAGTAAAGTAACTGCAGCATCAGCAGCAACAAAACAACAGAAAATTTCTATAAATAACAACAAAAAATACTGCAGACATTGTGCAAAAAAAACTCAAAAGAAAATTCTTCAACAATTTACATTATTGGCATTGTTTTTGCAAAAGACAATAAAATAGCAACAATATAAAGAAAAATAAAAATAAATATTGTAAATTAATAGTAAAATATATAAACTAGCTAAATACATTATCAAGATTTATTTAATAATATTCATGTTTCACACTGCTCGGTTGTGTTGTGTTGAATATTCTTCTTCTTTATTTTTGTAATCGTCTTATGTATCCATTCGCGCGTTATTTATTAACTAAAACAAAATAAACATTAAAAATAACAACCGATATGATTATCATCATGATTTTATGTTTCTACCGTTTTTATTGTCATTGGATTTCAACAATTCCTTACTTTTTATGTTATTTGATGCAATTTTTGTTTGTCTTTTTCATCTTAACACCTTTTTTCTTAAATGTGTTTTATTCTTTATTTATTTAGTTAATAAATATTTATTTTTATAATAAGCTTGAATATTTAAAGTGTAGCATCGATTAATCCGAATTATTTGTTTTCTGGTTAAAGCACAAAGCTTTGCGAAAAAAAAATACAAAAATTGCAAGTAATTATTCGGATTTCCTTACAGTTTAATTCGTAAATGTCTCTTATTCTGTACAAATCATGTAATTAAGTCTTAATTAAGCAGAGACTTGATACTTCTGTGCAACAACCCCATTTATAAATTTCAAATTAATCAATAATAAAGAACAACCATTAATAATAATTTAATAATCCTATAATAATCCAACTTAATTAATAATTATTCATGTTTTAAAGCAATTAATAGAAGATAAATAACTGCAATCAAATTAATTAATTGAAAAAGGAAAATTACCTTTGTCACCAACAAAAATTAATTATTAACAAAATTAAATATTTCTTCTGTTTCCCAATGAATCAACGGCGTCGACTAAGTGGCAAAATATTTATTTCATTTAAATACATAAACATAAATAAAGCAAATAACCAGATTAAATGTGGTTTTGTGAAGAAGAAAAAAAAATTATTTTTATGAGGGTGAAGGTCGTTTAAACATATATATATATATATATCGCTTGCAGCACGATATGTATTTGATTTTTAGTGTTGGTCTACGTGACGAATACGAATTAATATTAAATTGTTGTTATTCTCAATGAAAAATGGACTTTATAAATGTAAACTAATTAAAAATGGATTTATAATGATATAAAGCAAAACAAAACAAAACAAAAAAGCTCATCTCATTTCGATGAATGCATTGTTACTTGAAAAACTGCAACGTCCTTGTCCAATCAATGTCCTCTACCGAAACACACATTGTGCATTATTAATTGATTTCGGGTTTTTTGCTTTTTAATTTAATTCCATGGATATAATTTTAATTATTCTTATTCACCTTTGTTCTTGTTATTCATTTCTTTCTTCTGTTGATGACTGTTTAACATGATTTGCTTCTTTTGTATCATATTTCTAATGACTAATAACGTTATTACCATTATTTCGTATCATTTTCCTAATTTATATCAAAAATAGAACATAAAACTCTCATTGTGTTGGCACTATAAAGGTAAATAAAACCCTAAACACCTACAATCTTGAAAAATAAATATAATTATTTATTTACCATGTCATTAGCCTTAATTATATTTTTTTTCCTTTGTATTTTAATTAAAAGCAAACAAAGGATAAAATAATTTCCGAGATTTTCTTATTTTTTTATCAAAAGAATGTATATTTTTGTAGTAATAAATTAACGCTGATGCTAAAGTCGTTTGAAAATTAATTAATTAATTTTTTAATAGAGATTATTAACGTGTAGTAATGACGTAAAAGGATAAAGGATTCAATTTAATAAATAATAGACAAAGATCGCCAAGTAATTTGTATAGAAAAAGCAAAACAGAAAAATTTATTATTATTTTTCCAAGTGTAATATTTCAGATAAAATTAGACAGGTAAGAAGAGGTTTATTGATAATTTTTTTTTAAAAAATTGTATTTTTTATCATCAATAAAAATAAAGAAACACCAACCACAACATTCATTAATGGGATAATTTAATTAATGTACCTTTTTTGGTTTAAAGTTTAAGAACAAAAAAACAGCATTAAACTAGATAGTTAAAAGCCTATGCTATGTATGATGATAATTAAGGATGTTAAATTACGATTAAAGAAGATTTAATAAGGTAAATAAATACGTGACCTTGGCAAATGAACTGTTTATAATATAATTAAATTTAAAAAATAATAATTTTATCGTGTCATATCCTGTTTATTCCATTATATTTATCTCATCCTCTTTTAATCACATCCTTAATCGTATAATTCAGTTTAATTTAAATAAAATAAAAACAATTATTTTCAACTAGGGCGAGGTGTTAAAGAATTTCAAAAAAAAAAATCGTGAAAAACTAATAAAACTTTAGGCTGCACCCACACGTACAATAAACAAAAACAAAAAAATTAAATTCCTTTATTAAATTAAAACACAAAATGTCATCGACATAATTCTTGTAAAATCAACAATTTAGTTGTAATTTAATTATTGGCGCCAGATATAATATTATTTCATCATTTATATGAATTTTTATTCGTTACAAAACAGGTAACAATGAATTGTTAATTTGAATACCTTTTTTTGAACACATCCGATGCGATGACAAGCTTTTTCTTCTTCTCGAAAGACTATCTTTAAGTGGCTTAGAGTAAAGCTTCGATAAAACAATTTTTAAATGCAATTTGAAACTTTAAATGAAACAAGATTGGAATGTGAATAATAAATTGCCAATAAAAACTATTTTGCTTTAAATTTATTATTGCAATTTGATCATATTGTGTTAACATACCGATCGAATTTAAGGTAACAAAAATACACAAATGACTAATTTGATATTAAATAAAAAAAAAAAACTCCAACAAATGACCTAAACACCAAGCAATTCGCTATTTATAAAATCGTTCACAAAGTGAAAAACAATAGAAATTTTATAATAACGCAAACAAAGGAAAATAATTAATTAAAAAAATTCCCTTAATAAATAAAGAAAAGAAAAATACATAAAAATAGCAAAAAAAAAAAATAATTACTAATAACATTCCATGTAATTAATTTAAATAAATTTTATTTTTATTATACATATTAGGGAAATTTTATTGCAATTACTCCAAACAGCAATAAACAATTGTTTCGCAACAGAATAACGATAAAAATGTCAATAATATTTAATTGTTTGAATAATAATTTGATGAAAGTAAATAACAAAGGCAAATAGTATAGAAAATTTAACAAACATTACGCCTTCGTAAATGTATATTGCCTAAAATTTAATTATTTTGTAATTTAGTGCATAAGGTGCGTCTGTAAAATATTGAACTTTAAAAATGCCTCACCTCGCCTAGCAGAACTTTTTGATGTTTAGATAATTACTTAATGTGTTTTACGGCAGTTTAGAAAGGAGAAAACTTTTCCAAATATTTGCTATCTGAATCTAATAAGAGATACAATGTTACATAGGGTACGATAATGTCTGGAAATCTTCGTTTTTTAACAAAAATACCAGACAATCTGTTTGTCTGTCACAACTGAATTATTTTTCGCTATTTTTACATTAACAAAAATGTTTAAAACAACTGATTGGAATTTTAAGTAATTTAAAATTTTAAAAATATGCAAAACAAGACATAATAAAAAAATTAAAAATAAAACTTGAAGTAAACAAACAAAATTTATATTAAGGGAACGACATGGCGATTAATAACACGAAGAAGAATTACACAAAAGTAATAATGAAGCAAGAGAATGAAAAAAAAATAAAAACCCGACGCGCGATAAAAATAAATAAAATTATTAATAAATTACTGAACAGACGTAAAAAAAAAAATTCATTTAACAAGTTTAAAAAATTCAACATAATTAATTCAGGAATAGCCTTAAACTTTTAGCCACAGAATAAAATTATTGATTGTCTTCGGTGAATTTTTTTTTTACTGCCCAGCCATAACGAAATTTAATCCTGATGACATGTAATTAAGATTTAAAAACAATAATTTAACTACAAAAATAATTATTAAATGTTTTTCTTTTTTAAGTCACCCACAATTAAGTGATATGATTAAAAAAATTAAAACGAAATTCATTGTTAAACGTTCAATAAGCGATTAAAAATAATACGACATTCGGCATTAATTGTGCAAAATAAAATAATTATAAAGGGTTCTCTGCAAGTAATAATGAAATAAATTATTTCTGTTTTTTTGTAAAAAAATGCATACAAAGCATACAATATGTATGTTATTGACGCACGCATTTAAGTCATGTTGTCGTGACTGCCTTAACGTATGTCTGACATTATACTTTGATCGTATTTATACATTGCATATACATATATACAAATTTTTAAATAAAATAAAGCGTACAAAAAAAAACTGCACGACCTTGCACAATATAAAAATATTGCGCAAACAGCTTAATAATAATAAAAATAATTATTCGCTATGCTACGATGCATGTACTAAGTGCATCCGGTCCAGTACGGTCATTTTTAAAGGATTTTTACCTTCGTTATTTTATATTTTTCATTTTAACAGCGCTGTATTTGTATTTTTCTTTTTCTTTGGGCTAACATATTACTTACAGACATCTTTCAGGAACTAAAAATATATAAATTTTTGTATCCAAATAAATAAAATTATTTTTATCAATTTTACTTCCAAAACTAATTCTACAAGAAAACAATGATCTATAATTATTATTTTCCAAGTGAAAACCAGTGGCAAACAGATTCCTAAGACTACCTAAAACATTTCGCCACTGTTTACTTACAAATAAAAGTGGTTTATTCACATTATTATTAATAAAAAAAATTCAAAAAACAACAGAAAAAATAAATAAATAATAGTTGTTGTGGTATTGCCTTAAGGGGGGTAAAATAAAAAATTATTAATAATAACAAAAATAACTTATATACAATAAAAACGAGATACACAAGATACATTATTCCGGAACACAACAAAAAGTTTAAAAATAATTATAGATGGAAAACCACTGTCTAAGAAGGCAACATTACAAGAAAATAAATGAAAAATATTTCACAACCTTCAAGTCGTTTGGTACGTTTGGTTATTACAAAAACCATAACCCTCGAACTTGATACAAGAAAGTCTTAAAAAATAAATTTAACAAAAAAGAATAAATTGTCTCACCTTCTCTCCCTTCGACGTTTATATGTTCCGGATGTTGATCCTT
The DNA here is from genome assembly GCA_963942525.1 of Ptychoptera contaminata. Taxonomy (NCBI): domain Eukaryota; kingdom Metazoa; phylum Arthropoda; class Insecta; order Diptera; family Ptychopteridae; genus Ptychoptera; species Ptychoptera contaminata. The sequence continues at coordinate 33,747,315 of OZ012638.1, read as the reverse complement.
TTATCGTACGATAAAGTGACATAACCATGATTGAACTTGCTTTTTTGATTTAATTTAATTCAATTTTTTTAATTTATTTTTCCTGTATCTCCACTAGTTTTTACTTTTACACAATTTTTTCTTTACTTTTATTAAAAATTTTTAATTAAATTATGTTCTTCAATATTTTAGCTACAAATAATTACAAAAAAAAAAATACAAAATTAATTAATTTATTGATTAAAAAAAAAATTAAAATTTTTATTAAAATGTGATTTCAAGACAAAGACGTTGGAAAGTGATTTTCGACTTTTAATTCATAAGTAAAGTTTCTGTAAATTACTTTGTATATAAATTTAGGTCAATTAAAATTAAATTTTTTTAATCGAAAAATTATTATTCATTGTTATTAAAAAAATTCTTATTTAATTTTTGTGACTGAATGGCAATTATTAAAAGCATGAAAATGCGTTAAACATAGGGAAAAAGTCGATATAACGAAATAAAAAAATCAATGCGGACTTTGTATTGTTATAATAATTATATGGCTATTGTGTTGATTTTTTCTTAAATTATAATTATATCCAGTTTTCTTAACACTTGTCATGATTTTGTATAAAATGCTTTAAACATACTTAATCTATTTTAAATAGAATGCATGTAATGAGATAAACACTATGCTGCAGATACAACAAAAAATGTTGAACTGATTTTTCCTTGACTTTCATTTAAATTTAAATGTTTTAAGCACAAAAAAAAAGTGTTAAGCCAAATGTAAATAACACCAAAAAAAAATACTTTAGCAAAAATTTCATTAAAATGACAGAAAAAAAATCATTTTTAGAAAATCAGGTCAATTTAAGCACGAGAAAAAATTTAATTATAATAATAAAAAAAAAGTGAAATTAACATGTAAGAAACACTTAAGTCATCATATTGCGGCTAAAGAAAAAATATTATTTAAATTAAGCAGCAAACCGACATAACAGAGCAAATATCGCTAAGAAAAAAAAAAAATACCGCTAGAAAGGTAAAAATCGCTTAATGTAATTAAAAGTAAAACAAATGTGTAAATGTACTTAAAAAAAATGCTTAATTAATTAATTAATCAAAAATAAAAAGTGGAAAAAAAACTACAAATAAAAACTAACAACTAGCCCACTAATAACACCTGTTTGTTATTTCGATGAGGAAGAAATAGAAAATAATCACAGGTAAAGTAATTATTTTTATTTCTTAACTACTAATTAAGTACGAATTTATCAGATTTAATATTTTTATTATTTAATTATTTATAGAAATGGTTTTCCGTTATTGTTTTTTTTTTCTTTTTCGTTTAAAAGAAAACAAAATAAATAAATAATTTCTAGAGAAAAGTGGGAAAACAAAAATTTTAATTTATTCATTTTTCGGTAATTAATTATTAGGAAAGTAAGTTAATTAACTAGTATAGTTGGGATAAAACATGCATGGCGTGTTTATTTACTGGCAAAAGATTATGCAGCTGAACTTGTCCATCCAGTCGCGACTAGTGGTTGGCTGTGCTTCGATAATTCATCTAATTTAATTAATAATGTTTATTTTCTATTACAGAAATATTTCTATTTAAAGTTACTAAATAAATAATTAATTTATTTATCTGATTGTAAGATATAGATAAGCTTTTGATTACGCGGTGAAATCTTTTAGAAATAACAATTGGAACTAAATAAAGGAACTCTTTAAAATAATCAAAAATCTCCTCTAACTTGTCACGTAAAGATTTCCAAACAAATTAAAAGCTTTCGTAAACTAACAACAATTGCAGCAAACAACAAAATTCACAAAAAAAAAACCGCACAAAGTAATAAAAATTAAATTAATAAAAAGGCCATCAATCGATGATGATTATTGGCTGATTTTTATGTGTTGTAATTTTCTCTTATTCAATGAAAAAAAAAAACTCTCACTGATTTTTAATTTCATTTAAATTTTCTCTTCTTCTTCTTCTTAATTATTAATTTATTTCTGTTGTTTCATCTTCGCACATATAAATAAATGATCAAATAACAAAAGTTACATCATATGGTAATTTTTGTGTGTTTTTAATAATAATTATAGTTGAGTCTCATAAATAAAAACCAAGCAGTTATTTTATCATTAATAAACTATGATTTTGTCTACTATAAAATAGATAATAATTAACACTAATGTGTGTCACAAAATCTAACATTAATTCTTCATAAAAATTAACAAACATATAATCGTGAGATTCTACTAATTAATTGTACAATTTAACATCATTATTTGTTTAAAGTAAAATTATTTATTATTATTGAAAAGAAATTGAATATAAAAACAAATAAATTGAATAAAATGTTTTCAAAAGTGTGCACGATTTTTAAATTTTGAACAAATCGTATATATCTCTATGAAATCAAGGTAAATAATTAGAAGAGAAGCTTTTTAACATGCTTTAAATTGTTATAATTGTAATAATAATAACAATAACAATAATTGTAATAGCATAATTGAAAGGTTATTGATGTTACACAAATGTTAAATGGATTTATTGCAATTGATCGTGATGAACGGTGATGACATGAGAGATTATCGTTATATATAGGTCTGGGTCACTTATATTTATTTATTATTATTTAAGTATAATTTTACTCTAAGAACTGTTATTTATCTTAAAATTAAAAATAAAACTAATTCTGATTTCTACTTTTCTTAATTAACATTTTTTATACCGAAAACATTCGACTGTAAATATTTTATTATTAAATAAAAACAGCGACTTAAGCAAACTGATGTCTTTGCAAAACATTTTTTAAAAAAATCATCACTAAAAGCACAGTTATTAGGCAAAAAAAAACATGTTGTGTAAAATTCGGTAAATAATTTATGTTTCAAAAAATAAATAATGTTGAATAGTCGTCATTATGTCTCGAAAATATTCGCTTAACAGCATTTGACCTTCTAATAGAATTTATTTGCTTTTTCTATTAGAATTAAGTGTTTTTTTGTTAAAGCATTCCGAAGTAGCAGGGTAGAGTAAGAATTTAGTTTAAAAACTACTTCAGAAGTGATGCTGTGTAGATTTATATACACGTCTTTTGCGCTTTTCTGTTAAATAAGAACGAAATTGATGGTTAACAAATGAACAAGGGTTCAGAATAATGATACAATTAGCTTCAATAGACAAAGCAGCAAGCCAACTTACTTAGTCACTAATTACTGTGCAAATTAAAATTCACAATTATCTTGTTATAAAAATTGTCTAAATTTATGTAAAAATCTGTTCAAATTTCTGCAATTCTTTGCATTTTTTTTTTTTGTTCTTTTAAAAGCATTAATAAATTGTTTTTAATTACGGTGTGTCTTATCGTTCGGTGCGTCTTATCGTTCGTTCGTAAATACGGTTTATTATTTAAAAGCAATTTTCTCATCGCATACATTATATAAGATTATAATAATTAATGTAAATAATTTAAATATATTATTATTTTTTTACCATAATTTTAATTAATTGCTTTTGACATTGAAAACAAAACAAAAAAAACAACAAAATTATTTATTTAAATAATAATTAAATAACTTATGAATTATGAATTACAAATACTAAAAATTTTAATTAAAAATAATAATAATAATATATCTAATGCCATTACTGTTGTTATATGTTTTCTTGTTATATTCAACAAAAAAATTAAATTCGATTTCACCAAATAATTATAATTATAATTTCAATTAAAAAAGCTTCATTGAAAAATCAATCAATTGCCTTATTTATTCTGTTTTTTTTTATTAAATTAAATTAAATTGAATTAATTTTTATTTTATTTATTAAAACTAAGTAAAGCAAAGAAATAAAAACAACGAAAACATTAAATAATATTATTAAATCAAGCAAGAATACAACACAAACATATGTGCATGTAAAAATGTGCTTTTAGAAGTAAACGAAGAATTAAATAAATATATAATTTTCAATTAACCGTTACACAGGTAAAATAAAACGTAAAATTAGAAAACGAAAAAAATCAAACATTCATTCAAGTACAAAAATATGTAATTAAATCAAAAAACGAATGAAAAAAAAATTAAATTAAAACTTAGAAGGTGGTAGTGGGAATACAATAATAAATTATAGAAATAGCTGAATATTAATGAATTATTATTAGGTTGGTTGATAATAGCTAATTGATAATTGATAATTTTCTATTTAATTATTATATTTAATAATGTTTTACAGTGAAACCTCATTTATATTATAATCTAAAGACATTTAAAGACATCCAAATAACCAAAAAGAAACTTAAAAGCCCATAAACGATTACATTCTCTATAAAATTTATTCCTTTAAATAATTAAACAAGAATTTTGTCAATCTTAACATGCCACGTAAGCACATAATTAATATAAATGACAAGTAATTTACAACATTAAAGAGTTATTTATATATTCAATAAACACCCGCACAACAATACAAAATAAAATCGAGATTCAACTGTAAAAGACAAGAAAAATAAAACAATCTTAAAGAAACAAAAACAGTAATTACAGATTACAAGATTACAGATTAAAGATCTTGTAATAGGGAAAGTGTTAATATTTTATATATAAAGTGTAGGCTGTCGGTTAGATACATTCAATTATAATAATTATTTATATATTTGCGACTAGAATTATTATTTCTATTAATAATTTCTTAACAAATAATAAACCGCGCAAAATAATAATAATTGTAATTAAGATTTGGATAAAAGTTAAAAAAAAAAAAGAGAAATTCTATAATTATTGTGCTGTTATTGTTAATTTTGTCTTTAAAAGAAGTATTCAATAAAATCTTATTGGAAACAAAACTTGAACTATTGGAAACTTAAAAACCACTCAAAACAGTACTTAAAACCCTTTTATGGGTAAATTTATTAATTTCACAAAATTATATTCATTTAAATTCATCAATTATTGTCAATTATTTAATTAACATAATTAAAAATAAAGAAAAATTAATCACAAAAAAAGATAATCATCTTAAATATCACATTTTAATAAATAAATCAACGATAATCATCATGGTGTTAATTAACCAAATTACATAAATAATGTTTAATCAAAAATTTTACCAAAAAAAAAAAAGAAGTAAATCAACAAAATTATTAAATAAAATAATTAAATTAAACGAAATAACACAATTTATTTTAACATTTATCATGTGCCAAATTAATGAAATATGCACAGAAATTATTTATTTATTTATTTTGCACACAAAACACTTTTATTTTTATTTTTTATTTATTAATTAACATTTAATTAAATTAAACACAAACAAAAAATTTTAAATTAAATTGTTTTTCGGGGTTAATTTTTTATATTTTTATTAATTTTAATCACAAACAATTAACCACAAATTGAATATAATAAGCAAAATTGGAAAATGACAAATTTTAATTTTTATTTTTGTGTAATTAAGCGCTGTACACACATTAAACACCGCGACCGTCCTAGCCCAATTGAATTTTAAAATTTAATTATTTTATTTTATTTCTGTATTCAATTCGAACCAACAGTAATCAAACATATACAAGCAATCAGTAACATCATCATCATCATCATCATCAACATCGAAAAACGATCAACAATCAACACAATTTTTGCTTATGAAAATGTTTACAATGGCTTAGTATATGTGTCTGAACAGGTAAATACCATATAAATTAATTTATGAATATTAAAAATATTAAATTATTAAATATTTTTCATTAATGTGTTGAGTGCGCAATGTCTTAAGGCTTAACTGTTGCTTGTCTTATGCGATTCCGCTGCTGTACTTATTAATAATTTAATGTTTTTTCGTATTTTTACTATCTCTTTTTTTTTAATGTTTTATTTTAATTATTTTTATGTCTCAGCAGAGGAAAATAAAATGTTTTTTTTTCTTTTAATTCGTTTTCTCATTAATTAAATAAATAAATAAAAATAAAAATTCCGTAAACAGTATTATAATTTTCAGTATGTGATGGAACAATTGTTAATGTTGTGGGAGGGTAATCACTAGTTGGATCTGATGGAATTTTATAGAAAGTGAAACGAAAACGATTTCTGGAGAGGAATATATAAAGTTTTTCTACAGAAAGTGTAAAAGAATTTACCTGAAAGATACAGTAAATCTTCTGACATTTTTTCTCGATTAAAACACTAAAAATGAAATAAAGTAAATTTTTGCTTGACAAATAAATATTTTAAATAATAAAATTGTTTCACCTGTTTATCCTTCGCTTATCCCTTAGCATACAATTGCGTGGTTTTCCTCACTTCCAACCGGTATGTACCAATACGGTTTATGTCGACTAAAATCCAATGAAATCCAACGAAATCTAACCAATTTGAGTACTTACTGTAAAAATAAAGAGAATCGTAAATTTATTTTACATCAAAAATAGTTAAATTAAGTTAAAAATAAATATAAATAAATTAAAACTAACGAACCAAACCTTTAAATTACAAAAAAAATAAACGTGTAACTAGTTGCTATTTGATTAATTGTAAAATATATGTATATTAACTTAGTTAATGTAACTAAAAAATAAAACTCGATTTCACCAAAAATATAAAGCATAAAAAATAATAATAATAATTACATTAAAAAAGCCACAAGAAAGACCATAAAACACAGACAAAATACTTGATTTTTGCTTTACATTAAGTCACTGCTAAACTACAAAACCATATGTTGTTTGGTAATATTATTTACGGCAGCTTTGTAACGTAGTGCAAAAAAAAAAATAAATAAATAAATGACCAAGAAACTTATTTATTATTTTACAAAAAAAAAAAATCAATTAAATTTAATTAACAAGAAAAAAACTTTTTGTTTTTTGGGTTAAGAATGCAAAAATTACATAAATATATGCTGAAGTGAAGTGACGTTGTGAGCAGCTGCGATGTACCAACATAACAGTATAATTTTAATATGACCAATAATTTGAAAAATTAAATTAAATTATATTAAAATAATTAATTTAAATATTATAAGCTAATATTTTACAATTATCGCTAACACGTGGCATTATGTTTATTGCACCAAAATGAAAAAAGAAAGAAAATTAGCAAGAAAAACAACTGACAATTGCCAATATCTAAAACCTATTAAATGTTTTTGTTTTTTTTATGTAATTAGAAATGACTCGCTTATATTCTCGCTTTTATAAGGTTTACGAAAGATTGAATACGAGAACAAATGTTGAAATATATAATTTATATTTAATTCAATTCAATTAAATAAAAGTGAATTTAATTTAAAGAAAATATATTTATTGCAAAAAGTGTGTTAATATAATACAATAATTATTTAGCATGTATATAAAATTATTATTATTAAAAAAAATATGCAGGAATCCAGTTCTTTGTCTGCATATTAAAGAAACTACAAGCATAGTAACAGCAAAATAAAACAATTTAATGAAATTTTTCTATAAATTAATTTAAAATAATTATTATTTTTAAATAAATTAAGTAATTAAATATTATATAAAATCGATTAGATGAATTAATTTGTAAAAATAAAATAAAATTCAATATTTATCTTTATTTTATAAAGAGTTACAGAGATAGTAGTATTAGCGAAACTAATTCGCAAAAATGTTTAATTGATTATTCGTTTTAAATTTATTTAATCTTCTGAAAACTATATTTGAGTTATAAAGAAAATTATTAATTAACAAAACTATGCAATAGCAGAAATAACACCTTGAACAAACCGTATGTAAGGTTAAAAGTTAATAAATATTCTTGATAAATTGCCAATTTTTACGCACTAAATTACACTTTAATTATAATTATTTATTTTTAATTTAACTTAATGAGATATTTTAACGACAATAAATTTGATTTTATTTCCTTGATCCTATTATTACCTAGGCAAAGTTTATTTATTTATATATTTAGCCAATATTGTCCAGTATTGTCTCAAAAGTAGCATTAAAATGCGAATTCAACAGTAAAATGAAATTCCATAACGAATTTATATTGAAAATAATTTATTATTTTTTAATTAAATTAAAATTACTTTTTAATAAAATAGAGAATGATGATTATCATCGAAATGTAAAAAAAACCGCAAAACGTTATTGACATAAAAATACTTATAGCCAACACTTTTGTATAAAAATCATAAATCAGATAACAAACATGGTACAACACACTGAAAGTACGTGAAATTTGGTATTTTTCATTACATCAACGTTGTGACGTTTTCCATCTACTTTGTGGTCTCTGAGGTCACTATTCAGTCAATGTTAAGTGCCAAATATTTATTTGTTTTTCAATCAGGAAGTAATAATCCCCAAGTATTATTCATCAGTTCAAACAATACATCTTAAACAAAAATAAATTTCTTTAATAAAAAATATTCTTGAAAAATAAATGAATACTTACTTCCAGCATCAAAAATCCGGGAAAAAAAGTTTGATCTGTAAAATGAAAAGTAATCTATTCTTTTGTCAAAAAACGTAATTAACCTTTAAGAAAATTAAAGTTCCTTAGAGTAAAGCACAATGTTTCATTTAGTGAGGAAAAAACCCTGATTTTCTGAAATCATCTGTAACTGATTCTTCTTGATACTGTCAATCACATTAATTAAAACCAAATTAAAGACAATTTTTAAAATCCCCTAAAAATGTGGTTAAACGAATAATAAATGAATAGACCTGTGAGTGACTCTGCAAAAAATCCACTAAAAATATTCTAACATGACGTAATTATCGCATAAATCGTCATTAATAAAAATTTTTATTCATTTATAAATTAACGTCATAAATTATATTTTGAATAATTTTCTAAATTAAATAAATTAAAATAAAAAATCAGCATAAATATCCAGACAAACCAATGGCAAAAAAAATGACTCAGAATTGTCTTACGTAAGAAAAAGAAAAAATCAATTTTGGTTTTTTTTAAATTAATTAAATAAATTTATGTAAAACCAGTTAAAGATGAAGTAAAATTGGGTGAGGCATGCATATGTAAAAAAATAAAAATACAAATTGAGTAAGAATAACCATCATCAGCGAATATAAACTATAAAAATTGATCGAAGGACATCAACAAAAATTATATTAAAAGAAAGTTTTCGGTTGCAGGTGGTCATCAATGATAGTGGTTAGTTTTTACAGAGAGTCTCAATTTGTAATTGCAATTAATTAGTATTTTTCATTGATTTTATAATTAAATTATTTAATCCGTCAAGGAGAACCAGAATGTAAGAAATCTAGTTATTTTTGCATTACATTTACCAAAACAATGTTCTTGTATTTTTTAATTTAATCAGTATTTCCAGTCAATGATTATCATACAGGATAAATCTTCAAAAATCTTGCTTCCTTGGAGAACTGTTTTAAACAGTTTTCTTCACTTTTTAAAGATAAAATTCCATTAAAATGTTTGATTTTTCGAAAGGTAAATCGATTTTTCCACAGCTACTCGTTGAAAAAAAATTATTACACCACTTATGCTGTAAAAACAAGAAAAGAAATAAAATTTTAACGACAACAAAAAATAATAAAATTATACATATTTTATTTTTTATTGGAAAATCAATTAACTACCCGGAAAATAAAAGATTTTAATGAATAAAAATTAAAAATTAAATCAAAATAAATCAAATGATACAAACCGAACCGATCACAGATGCTTCATCTACTCGTCACAGTTGTGTCAAGGCAGCGTTATACACATCTATTTATTGGAATAAAAGTAGCAAAAATATTCGCCAATTTATTGCATTAAATATGGAAATAACAATCAAAGAAAGTAATTCAAATCAAAATAAAAAATTATATAATAAATTAACGTCATGAACATACTTATTTTATATGCAAATGAATTTTTAATCGAAAAAAATAATAAAACGAAAAAAAATTCTCACGCATTGAATTATGTGACAGCAATATGGCGAAAATGAGCAATTTACTTTTTCAATGTTTTACGTAAAATGTGTTTCACTTATTTATGTTATTGTTGAAAAATTCTGCACTATTAATAATAAAATATTTAAAAGCAAAAAAAAAATGTATTTTGACCTTATTTTAACACTAGAAAATCAAACATAATAGCATGTGTTGGAGGACCGACTAAACTATTGATTTGCATCAAAAAGAAACGTTTAAAAATCGTGAAGACACTTGAAAAACGAATATTAGTGGCATGAGTATAGAGTGGAGAACTACGGCATTAATTATAATGAAAAGAAAAACTTGACCTACTTCCCGCTGCTACAATTATTGACGCGTCGGCTTAAAAATATTTTTTTTTTAAATTTAAATATATTTTTAATTATCATTTAAACATAAATTATTTCCATAATTAAAAAGTAAAAGAAATAATAATTAAAAGGAAATGTTATTTAATTTAAATTCTTTAAAAATTAAAAAATACTTTTACTTTTAAACAGTTACTATTGCTGAAATTTATCATTTTGTAGGTGCTCAGAGCGCAAGTTAAAAACTGCATTATCGACTTTAAATGAATATACAAAACACCAAAATGTATACTTGATGTTACATTAATTTTTATTCATTTAATTTACTATAAAGAAAATTCCGCATAGCAACAAGCATCTTCATTTTTATTTTGCTCTGATACGCAAAAAATTCAATAGCAATTTATAGTAAAGAAAAGCCGCAAGCAACCAAAAAAAACAAATTATTCGCGAAATATATATAGTTGCAACGTCATCGACGACCACATGTACGCCATTTTGTCTATAAAATAAAATGATAAACGTTGCACCATGTGGAGTACACGACACAATGCATATGCGTTCATCAGATTTGCCAGTTTTCTGAAAAATTAAAAATGGAACACAAAAGAGAAACATAATGAAAAATTGATTTTCCTTGATTTTGTGCAATCAGCCTAACGCCCACTACTAAAAAATATCTTTTTTTTAAATTAAAAACATCAAAATTTTAGTTAAGCGATTTTTTTTTACCAAAAATCTTAATTTATTTTTCTTCTCAAATTTATAATCAAATAAAAATCCAATTTTGTATCGAATCAAAAGAGCGTGCGCTCGCGAATATAGAACCGTTACCCGTATATTACAAGCAACAAAAATAGAGAGCAAAAGTCGCACAACAACCGTACCGGTAGAATCAACCAGAATTTTCCGTTTTTCCATTCCCATTTTTCTTTTGCGAAAAAGGCAGACAAAAAGATGACAAATTATGGGCGCTGCTGCCACACCACTCCAGAGACCACCAAAAAAAGTACAATTTTTCATTTTTGTTTTTCTTTAAAAAATAAAAAAGAATCAGTCCATGTTTTATTTTTCCAGCTTCCAGTATTTTTTTTTTTGCATTTTTAGTAAATTTAGATATTTATATAATTTTTATAGATTTTTTTTTATTACAACAAAGTATTATTTTCATATTTTTAAAATTCATAAAGTAAAAAACTTTTGAATTGTACACACAACACATTTTTCTTATTCAGGTGTTCCGCCGCTGCTATTTCAATTATTAAATGGTTTAATATATTATTAACATAAAAAAAAAAATTCCATCGTCTTAATATTATTCATTTTTTTTCTCTTTCTTTAATTAAATATTTTAATTATAATTATAATATATAAAAACAAAAGAAAATAATAAATTTTTTATATAATTTAAACGAAAAACTAATAATCCTTTTTAATTAAAAAAAAAATAAAATAAAAACAAAATTATGATAAATGCTTTTCTTCTTCAGTGAATAATCAAGTGTAGTAAAAAAAAATTATAATTATATAAAATATAAATCCATCCCATCACTTCAGCGCGTAATGCATAATTAAATAAATAAATAATAATCAATCAATCGCGAGAAATGATGACAACTTTTATAGTTTTAAAGTAGTAGTAATAATTAAATTAAGAAATAATTGTAATTTAGTATCAAAGGAATGAATGAATTCAATCTCTTTTTCTTTCCTACGAAACTCTTTACGATGGAAGCAATGATATTTAGATATTAACTGTCGTGGTCTAATAGTTTTGCTGTAATTTTTTTTTGTTTTATTGCTGTTCTTGTTGTTGGTGGAATTATCATCATCATCCTGCTGTTTAAGTTTGCTGTTAATTGTTGTTGTTGTTGCATCTACTACCATTTTTGTTGTTGGTTGTGGTGATGATAGTAGGGTACTTAGTTGATCTGCAGCATTGATTAGCTACTTCTTGCCCTTAACGGCCTTCTCAGCAGCTTTGGTCATCTTACCACCGGAGGCATCCTTGAAGTTGACAGACTTAATGACACCTACAGCAACGGTTTGTCTCATATCACGGACAGCGAAGCGACCCAATGGGGGGAATTCTTGGAAAGATTCGACGCAAAGTGGCTTAGATGGGACCAAGTTGACGATGGCAGCATCTCCAGACTTGATGGCCTTTGGATTCTCTTCTGTTGTTTTACCTGAACGACGATCAACCTTCTCTTTGATTTCGGCGAATTTGCAGGCAATGTGAGCGGTGTGGCAATCCAAAACTGGTGTATAACCGTTTGAAATTTGACCAGGGTGATTGAGTACAATAACTTGGGCTGTGAAGTCAGCAGCTCCCTTGGGTGGATTGTTCTTTGAGTCACCAGCAACATAACCACGACGCAATTCCTTAACTGAGACGTTCTTTACATTGAAACCAACATTGTCACCGGGGACAGCCTCTTGTAAAGCTTCATGATGCATTTCAACGGATTTTACTTCAGTGGTCAAGTTGACTGGGGCGAAAGTGACGACGGTACCTGGTTTAATGACACCAGTTTCAACACGGCCTACTGGTACTGTTCCAATACCACCGATTTTGTAGACGTCTTGGAGTGGGAGACGGAGAGCTTTGTCTGTTGGGCGAGCTGGAGGAAGGATAGCATCTAAAGCTTCAATTAAAGCTTTGCCGTCAGCCTTGCCTTCTTTACGTTCAACGGCCCATCCCTTGAACCATGGCATGTTGGTTGATGGTTCCAACATGTTGTCGCCGTGCCATCCAGAGATTGGTACGAAAGCAACAGCAGCTGGATTGTAACCAATCTTCTTAATGTAGGAAGAGACTTCCTTCTTGATTTCCTCGAAACGAGCCTCACTGAATGGTGGCTCTGTGGAGTCCATCTTGTTAACACCAACGATCAATTGTTTGACACCTAAGGTGAAAGCCAACAAAGCGTGTTCACGTGTTTGACCGTTCTTTGAGATACCAGCTTCGAATTCACCAGTACCAGCAGCAACAATCAATACAGCGCAATCAGCCTGTGATGTACCAGTAATCATGTTCTTGATGAAATCACGATGGCCAGGGGCATCAATGATGGTAACATAGTATTTTGCTGTTTCGAATTTCCAGAGGGCAATATCAATAGTGATACCACGTTCACGTTCTGCCTTCAATTTATCAAGTACCCATGCGTATTTGAAGGAACCTTTGCCCATTTCTTGAGCTTCCTTCTCGAATTTCTCAATGGTACGTTTATCGATACCACCGCATTTGTAGATTAAATGTCCGGTTGTTGTTGATTTACCAGAATCTACGTGTCCAATAACGACAATGTTAATATGAACCTTTTCCTTACCCATTTTAGATTATTCTGAAAATAATTATAATATTTAACATTAATATTTTCCATTCGTCTTTTTAAATTTTAATTAAAAGAAAAAATATATTATCAGGGTTTGGTAAAAGAGTATCGTCACCACTATTCAGTAGCAGAACTGGAAATTATTTCATCATTGAATATATTTTCAACTGACTAATAGATAAAAAATGTGCATAATATAAATCTATTCTAAGTATTAATCATCAAATAGTGGCCAAATTAAGTAAATTACAATAATTGCGAAATAAGCCACGTGCTATGTACAAATTAATAAAAATGGGAATTTTATAAAATTGAAATCTGGATTCAAAAACTACCGAGGTAGTAAATTGAGCATTCTTAAACAATTTATAAAATTAGTAATGGATGCCTTAAAAATTTTTACTAGTACATTTAGTGTGCAAAATATAATTGGCACATTCCAGACTTTTCTACAATGCTAGTCTAGACAGAAAGCAATTAAAAATATCGACAGTTAATTTTTCATTATTGAAAGGCATAAATTTGTCTATTTAAATTATTTGCATTTTCTGATTTGGAAAAAAGACAAATTTTCTACATTCAGCAAATGTAAAGAAATCGATTTTATAATTTTGTTACACGATGGCAATATGGCTGCCCTTTCTAATTATCATTGCGGTCGAAGTAGGAAACAGCCATCATGAAAAAAAAACGTATGAGGCAGAAAAAGAAAATAGGAACAAAGACTTGATTTCGACAGCCATCTTGTTGCACTGCAGCCGGCTGTACACGAAATTACTATTAAATCTATCAAATAAATGCATTTTCAATGATTTTTTAAGAGAAATTCTACAAAAAATCAATTATCTATCGATTTTGATAAGTTTATTGATTAGGAAATAGTTTTCAAAGAAATGAAACGCCATTCACCGGTTTACCACGTGTCACATTAAATTTTTTTTTAAACCACATTTTCAACATTTTGGAAAACCCGAAAATTATTAGTTTTATTTTTACAAATTAAAACTAAACATAGGCAAAAATTAAACTTCATTTTCAACTTGGCAATCATTTAATTTTATCGATTTTTATTCCATAAGGTGTCAGACGCCCCAGCATTTGCCACGTGCAAACCAACACAATTTTTCCACAAAACCAATATTCAAATTTTAAATGACACTTATTTAAAATAGACTATATTTTGCACGTTTTTATATATCAGTAAAATTACTTATTATTAAACACAATTTTATTTGAAGGGATGATGAAAATTACACTTACATTTTTTTATTTTATTTAACAAGAGAAGAAGCTTCCAAATACTATATCTTACTCCGGCTAGAGACCCGACGAAAGTGAACGAGTATATGATTTTGAATGGCGTTGTCTCCTCAGACTTTCCTAATTATTGTTCAGAGTGCGCCACGAAACAAATTACACTTGTTTCCGCTTACCAGGCAATTGTATTCATTGGCGTGAAGTTAGCTCAATTTTAAAATCGTTTTTTATTCATTCAAAACCTCATTTATTTAATAAATTTTTAATTATAAACATTTTTTGTACATATTTTTATTAATCAATAAAATATTATTCATTTAAAGTCATGGCTTGCAATTTGTTTTTCAAAATGTGATCGTCTTTCAAATCTGCCATTATAAGAGTCTTTTTATTTCTGCAACCACTCATTGGACATCTAAAAATATTTAAACATTTTTTTTAAAACTTTAATTAAAAATATCTCATAAGAATCAAAATCCTACTTTAATATAGCATTTGTTTTTAAAAGAGACAATACTGAAGCCTTTTCATACACATGATTGCATAATTTATTCCTCACAGGATCTTTGAGCTTTTGTTTTGTAAATGGGTCAATCATCACTATTGTGTCATTATCCATTTCAATGTCATCATCAATAGCTTCTCGAGTTGATGTTTCTAGACATTAAATTTATAACATTACTCATTTTATAATTATGTATATTATATTTGCATACCTTCTAAGTTGGCATTAAATATTTCAAGAAAATCTTTATACCGGGCACTTTGTAAATGGTTTGACGGCTTAATTTTTTTTAAAGCTTTATCAAATTCCTAATAAATTAAAATATTATAAAAAATTAGGTACAAACTAAATAATATATACGTTACAATTTCTAGTCTATCCGTAGTATCAATTTTATTTGATAATTTATTTATTGCAGCGCATTTGTCTTTAAATTCCGTTTCGACTTTACACAAATTTGCCATCAGTTCTGTATATAATTGTGGATTTTTATTGTCTACAAATATAAATACAAATAAAAATTTAAATATAATTTATAATAAAAATAGAAATTACTTTCATTTCCATATTCGACCGCAATATTATAAATTTTTAATATATCTTCAGCAACATTATCAATATGATTTACTATTTGATCACCCATTATTGAAAAATAAAATTCAAATATAAAATAACCTCAAATATAAACGTCAAAAAGTATAAACAAAATATATAATAATGCAGAGCTAAATATGTATAACAAAATAATGACATCTAGCTCTAAATACTTGTACTATAGTTAAACCGTTGAAAATTTATTTACTTTTGATTTAATTTAATAAAAATTTAATTAAATTTTTGATAATATTTATATAATTATTTATTATTAAATACAATTACGAGATTACAATATATTTTCCATAAACTTGACTATTTATTTAAAACATCAGCAATTATATTATCTTTCTTTTTGTATGTATTTTCAAATGCCGAAATAAAGTAAAAAGATTTGAAATCTGCCACGATGTTAAAAATTAAATAAAAGTAAAAATACTTTCCAATTTTACAATTAATTCGCTTAATTTAACATTTACATTAAATATTAACAAAAACAAAAATTAACATTCAAAAATAATAACAAAGCCACACTACAACTGTGAAACTTTATTTTTCGCTATTATTTTTATTTTTAAACACCTTTATCTATTTATTATTTTTATCATATTCGGTGTGTTTAAATAAATACAAAACGAATAAAAAAACATGTAGAGTTGTTCAATATGTTCAATTGAAATAAATAATATTGTTTAACTATAACCAAAATTAATAAAACATGATGATGTCATATATTTTACCAAAAAAAAAGAATTATTTCGCTTAGCTTTTCTTGCATTAAATTAAAACTAAAAATATTTCGGATAAAGTTAAGTCAAAAATTTAATAACAAAAATAATGTTTGTTAGGGAAAAAAAAGAGTTAAAATGCCTGTGATAAAATTAAATGTGTGTATACAACTGGATAAATACTAAGTTTTGCATTACTAAAAAAGTGACTTAAGGCTTTAATCTTGTCTTTAAAAAAGAAATAAATAAATTTAAAGCAATAAATAGGAAATGCTTTAAGAAATAAAAAAATTATTCCAATAACACTGACATCGGTAATAAAGTTTATTCATTATTTTTATTACTAATAAATAAATTTAGTTTAATTAAAAATTAATAAAAACATTTTTATTAGTTTTTATTATTTAATAATAATCTTAATTAATGATTAATTATTGATGCAAAAAAATTATTAATAACTATTTAGCGAATTTATTAATATTTTTTTGCATAATTGTATTAGCAGTGATAAGACAGTGTTGAATTTAATTTTTATTAAAAACGTTGCAGTTTTTTTAACAATCGTTACTTTCTTTTAATATTTGTGGTAAGAAATGATTTATTTATTGTACATTTAGCATGTTAAATCAGTACAATCATCGCTGATGACACAAATAACATTTGTTCTCTCGTTTTTTATTTAGATTAATTTCATAAACATAATAAATAATATTATTAAATGTATATTTATGTCACCTTAATTTAATTCCAACATAAATTGCGACATTAAAATATATAAATCGTATAACAATGGAAATTAACTTGAATGTACCAAATTCACAATTATACTTACACAATACAGTTTTAAAATCAAAATCATATATATAAGTAGGAAAACATTAACCATTATTGTAATGACCTCACACTATATGTTTACTTTAGATTTTAGAGCAGTGAGAAAACTTAATAAATTCGTAAAGAATTTTTGAATTAAACAAAAATTTATAAATAAAAATTCATTTATAAAACGAATTAAAAATGTTTCTGTTTTTCTCACTTAAAAGATACTATTCTACAATATGTTATGCAAAATTGTGTGTTTTTTAAGTAATTATTTAATATTGTTTTTCCGGTAATTACTGTGTTTAATTAGCAAATTTATAATTATTGTAATTATTTAACAGAATTTAACTCTATAAAACATCAGTGATTATTATGAGCACATGGCACATTTTTATTAAATCATTTTTAATACCGAAAATTTATGTTAAATTACTTTTATTATTACCTGTATGTTAACTAATTAGTTGTTTTTATTTTTGCAAAAAAAAAATAATAATATTAACTAACTCGTATCCGTCACAACCTGTTCTAATAGATTACAAAATTTTATGTTATTTGCATTAACGTAAGTAATACTTTACTTGTCAATGCAAATTATATCTCTAATAATAATTCTAAAATAAAGACAGAATTTGATGACTAGACATGTAAATAATTATTTATTACTAATTACCTACGCTAAGTGCTAATATATTGTTTTATTTATCTATTTATTCTACTTTCTAAAGTTCATTTCAATACAAGGTTAGACATTTTTTGAGTTTTCTTTTTGTTGAGTAAAATCCTTTTTAGAAATAAATAAATCAAATAATAATGTCAAATAAATATTAAATTATTTATTAATACGTAATATGAAAAGTTGTTTAATTATTATTCTTATTATATTTACTATAAAAAATATTCTTTTTAAGTAATTCTTATCAATAAATAACATTCCTGTTTAAAAACTACTCAAAGTTCATTTGAGTTTAATTACTGTACACGTTGTAAATAATAAATTAATTGAATGCAATTTATAAAGCTTAATTAAGACTAATAATAATAATAAATAATAATATTGGCACGTAGTTTATTTTTTATTATTATATAAAATTTCAAAAATAAACAAATAATACATTTATTGTGATTTAACAAAAATATAATTATATTATTACATTATCATTATCATCTTAAATATTGTCTGTATTTTTTTATATTATACTCTTTTATTATTAATTTATTTAATTTTTATTACTTTAGATAATAAATAAATAAATAATAATAATAATAATAAAGAAGCAAAATGAATAAAAATAAATAAAATGCCTTAAAAAACGTTATAGACACTGACACTGACTTTTTAACTGTGACTTTAAATATATTTTATAAATTCATTATTATGTTTTTATTTTTTATATATAATAAAACTATAAATAATTAATTAAATATTTAATAATTTAATAATTAATTATCACAGTTTTATTTTAAATTTTTAAAATTATTAAATTTTATTTGCGTTAGACGATTGACAAGTGAATTTTCAATGAAAAACGAAAGAAACATTTTTTTGGTTCGCTGATTTAGTGTTTGTTTCTTGCTAATTTTTTTTTAGTGTTAAAATTAGTGTTTTAAATTTTAATTTTAATAATTTAATATTTTTTAAATTAATTCTAATTATTTTTATGTAAATAAATATGTGATTGAAAAACAAAATTAATTATTTAAATGACATTGAAAAAAATAAAAATAGAAAAACTTTGATTAATTATTATTATTATTATAAAGTGTAATTAGTTTTTATTTTGACTGTAATTAATTCTGTGCTAATTATATTAATAATAAATTCATTAAAAAAATAAGACTAAATTAGTTATTATTTGTTAAATAAAAAAGAAAATAAATTATGTGAGTAATCATAGAGGTAACAAACACCTGATTTTTTTTTGAATAAATTTAATGATACGATTTTGTCGTTTTTTTTATAGTTTTTGAATGTTTTCTAAAGTTTAATTATTTTTACACGTTTTTTTTTGCATATTTATTTATATATTTATTACACGATTTTATCAATTTTGCATTGTTTTGATTTATAAGTTTATGTATTATTGTTTAGCGTGTGTTTTAGACGATTAAATAAAAGAATAGTGAAGAAACAACACTGGAACGTTATTCTGTGATAAATATTTAAAAATAGATTGATAGATAGTTAGTTAGATAGTTAGTTAGATAGATAGTTAGATAGTTAGTTAGATAGATAGTTAGATAGTTAGTTAGATAGATAGTTAAAAAGATAGATATTTAGACAGATGGATAGATAGATAGTTGGATAGATACACAGATAAATCAAACCTTTAAAAACACTAAGTAATGATTTAATTAATTCATTTTTTTTGCTATTAAAATGTCTTTTTATATTATAAAAATTGTTAATAATTCATCAACTAAAAACAGACTATAATTACGCATTTCAATCATATAAAAGTACATAAATCAGCATAAAATACATATTCTTTTATCAGTAATTAAATAACCCTTTAAATTAAACTTAAAAACCTTAAAATAATTATAATAATTAAATGAAATAATAAAATTTTAATGTTAATAAAGATAAATAATTACAAAAATAATAATAATAATAATAATAATAATAATAAAACTATATAATGACATTGAATTAAGATAATTAAAAATAAATTTAATAACTTTTGTCTAGTTACTAGACTCTAGTATATACTAGAATTAATTTTAATTATTTTTTTTTTTTTATAAATTATGAATAATTAATAAAACTTAAGAAAATACATTAATTAATTTTTTAATCAAAATCTTGTTTTTAAAGTTAAATTAAAAAAAATAATCTATTTTCGTTATTTTTTTATAGAGAATTAAAAATTAAAATTTCGTTTTTTTAATTAAATAAATCAATCAAGCTGATCAAATCACGTTTTAAGTTTTATTTTTAGTTTATTTATTTATTTATTTAATAAATTATTTATAATTTTATGTTTTTTAATATAATTTGTTGCATTTAATAAATATAAATTGATAAAAAAAAGAGCATATAAACGTGTTTATTTGTATGTGGGTACGTGGGTTTTAATAATTCACTCTATGCAAATATATTTATATATATAAATAAATAAATAAAAAATATATTACATTAATAAATTTTAAATTGATTTAGTGGTTAAAATCTGTGTACAAAGGTGGTAATATTTAATTCATTAAAAATATAGAAGAAAATCAAAAAACTTAATTAAACTGTGAAAACACTGTATATGTTTGTATGCTTTATGCACAATAATTATATAAAAAACTTAATAAAAATATAAAACATCAATTCTGCATATAAGTTAAGCTACTTAAGTAACATTTAAAGTCACTTTTTAAATATATAAAAAAAAGCACACAGAACAACATAAATAGCAGCAATAATAATACCAAATTTAATTAATTAACAAATTCACATTTAACGTAAATTAGTAGTATTTTTTAGTGTTGAATGCAAAGAATGCAAAAATACTTTTTGCACAATTGGAATTACTAAAGCAAACAAAACAAAAAAATTGACACGACTTAACTAAAATAAAATCGTGAATAAAAAGAAAAATTCGAAGCAAATACAAATAAATATATAAATAAATAATTAAATAAAATTGAAAAGTGTTTTTTAATTATTTTTTTTTTTTTAGCTAAGCGAAAAAATTAATATTTTCTTATCGAAAATTAAAAAAAAAATTGTTTTTTAATCAATTTAAATCGGTTTTTTATTTTATTTTTGTGAAAAACTTTATTGATTTTTTCTTTATCATTTATTATTATTAAGTTTATTTAATTCTTTTTAATAATTTAATTTTATTTAATTATATTAAGTGCTTTTATTCAGTTTTTTTATTTGAGATATATTGTGAGTTTGTGAGCTTTTTGTTTGCTTATTGAAATTTCTGTTTGTTTTGTAGTATGCGCTTGCGTTGATTACTTAAAATTATGCTGCAGGCTACTTGCTGTTTTCTTTTTTTGTTTTAATTATAAATTTTAATTTATTAATTAATGAATAAAGTGATTTTGTGTTAATATTATCAAATAAATTACACTCATCGCCCGATTTATGCGGTAGATATGTTCCGCAGAAAGTCACGTAAATTAAAGTCGCTTAAAAAAGTTCCATCAATATTTATATTTTTATGAATGAAATGGCTAAACCACTGACAAAGAAAATTAATAAATAAGCTTAAGTTTTGGTAATTTTTCTTGACCGTGCTAATGTGAAACGAGTGCGTATAAAAAGTACCGCATAAATCGGTGGATGAGTGTATTATACATTTCTAAGCTTAAAGTAGACATAATTAAAATGTAATAAAGTATGTGTTAAGCCGCATAACATGTGTTTTATTATAAAAGTGCGTAGTATTATTATTTAATTAAAAAATATATATAGTGTATAGGAAGGTGAATAGTCTGTTTGTTATCAAAAATTTAATTATTTACTTAAAACAAAACAATTAAATAATTTTTGTAAAATTTTAAGGCTAAGAAAATGATATAATAAAACTTTAAACTTGATTTTGATGTAAATTGTGTAACCTTTAAAAGATTTTATTTATTTTTTTAAGTGACGGAAAACCAACTTAAATCGATAAAAATATTTACGGTGACGGGGAATTAACAGTTTGTTTTTTTTTTATTTTATGAATAAATTAATTTAATCACTTTTACTTTTTTTTGCTTTATCTTATCTTATAAGTACTAGACGACGATCAAGTGATTAATTTATTCATGTGCTTTCACACAATGACTGCATAAATGTCCTTAACTTTAATAAAAAAAATTTGAAATAAATAATCCAAGATGTTTAACCGGAATAAAATTTGTGACATAAGTTTTTTTTTTTTTTTTGCATACGTGAAAGCAACTACGCAAAACATTTTTTTTAATGCCAATAATGCATTTAATTAATTAATTAATATACGATAAAATATAATTAAAAAACTATATTCTTTTCTTATAAAGATTAATTCTTTGATATAATAATTGTCGTTTGAATATTTTATTGATAAATAAAGTCAAGGCTATCATCTGTTGTAGATATTTAATGAACTATTGGTACATGGTTATAAGATTATTTAGCTAAAATATTTAAATACTAATAATATTCCGGAAATAAAATAAAATTAATTTTTTATTTTTCATTGCAGAAAATAATATTCTTGCATTTGGATTTGAATATACTTTTATTGAATTAATATAAAATGTACATAAATTAAATGATTTATAAAAGATAATGGATAATTTTCGTAAATGTTTTAAAAGCAGAACACATTTTCATACTATGCTTCGAAGTAAGTTTTCTATCTTTTAACTTACCTTAAATACAAAAAAAAAAAAAATAATCTTTTGAAAGTTGATTTGTTTTGAGAAAAATACTCACAAACAACTTAAAAACGACAAATAAACACAAATCATTGAATACTTATTAATGTTTTGTTTTTTTTTTGAATAAAAATAAAATAATAATCTGGATTTAATAGGAATGAATTAAGAAAACATTACCATCTCCATTGGATTCATGCTAATTCTAGTGGCGTTATTCAATGCGATTAAAATTAAGAGAGAAAAAAAAACCACTCAACAATAAAACAACTTAAGATGTTTTATTTATATTTAATTAATTACCTTAAAAAATAAAAAAAATATATATTTATTTATTTATTTTTATAAATTAATGTGTTTTTTTTTTGTTTTTTAATTAAATTTTATTAATAATAAGAAGAAATAAACATACGAAAAAAGGTATAAAAGCACCTTGTTTCTAGCCGACGATATGCATCATAGTTTGAGTCGTCGTTGTGTGATACTCGCTGTTATAATGTTAATATTATTGTGTTTGGTTATATATGGGGTGTTGGGCGCACCACATAATCCACCCAGCTCATATATTCATACACATTTAAATAATTCTGATAAAGAATTAAAATTAGTGCATTTGGTAAGTAGACTAATTTTATTTCTGTTTTTTAGTGTTTTTTCATTTTTTAAAACAACTTTTTCGTGCTAAAGAATTTTATTTATATATATATTTTTTTTGTTTTTGACTTTAAAATAATTAAATTACATTTTATTAATCATAATAAATTTTGCAATTAAATAATAAAATTTATTTAAAAATGTTATTTTTATTTAAAATAAAAATGTTTGAAAATCACTTGAGTGATTTTTTGATAGAAATTGAGTGATTTTTTGAATTTATTTCGAATTTTATTTCGAAAAATCTACCTGTGCTGAAGAAGTTAACGAATTGTTTTTAATTATTAATTAGAAAAATTATTAAAATTAACAATAATGTGTTAAATAATTTTTAATATTTTTAATGATTTATATTATTAATGTTAATTCGAATTAATTAATGTTTTTCAGTTATTCCGTCATGGTGAACGTACACCAGCAGATACATATCCAAATGATCCTTATCTAAATGAAACTTATTATCCATATGGCTGGGGACATTTAACGAATGTAAATTAGAAAAATCGAAATTAAAAATTCCAAACAAGATTATAAAGATTTTCTTAATTTTATTTTATATAGAATGGAAAATTAACATTATACGAGATGGGACAATGGTTACGAGATAGATATGGTAGCTTTTTAGGAAACCATTACACACCAGATGTAAGGAATTTTTTAAATTATTTTCCACAAAATTGTTAATTAATTATTATATTTTTGTTTAAATAGTCAGTACATGCACAGAGTACTGGTGTTACCAGAACGAGAATGTCTAATGCATTAGTATTAGCTGGATTATTTCCACCAAAGCATACGGCAAATGAATGGAACAGTAAACTTAATTGGCAACCTATTCCGATTATTTCTGAACCATTAGATCAAGATACACTTTTACTTGTACGAACATCTTGTCCGCGTTATCATGAGGCATTAGAAGAAGTTTTTCAAATTGCACATGTCAAAAAATACTTAGAAGAACATCAGCAATTATTTGATGAATTATCCTTAATAACTGGCATGGAAATTAAAACTCCTGATGATGTTCAGTCACTATACAGTACCTTAAAAGCTGAAGTAAGATTTTTCTTTCGAAAATTTTTTGTGCAATAAGTAATTCAATTATTTTGTAGGAAGATTTCGGTTTAAGACTTCCAGAATGGACATATCAATATTATCCAGATAAACTTCTACCAATGACTGAGCGCAGTTTTGTGCTTAATGTTTATACAGATGAATTAAAGCGATTGAAAGCTGGTCCATTTGTCAAAAAATTAGTTAACGAGTGGAATGATGTTAAATCTGGAACTTTATCACCAAAAGATAGGAAAATCTATGTATATACTGGCCATGACTCATCAATATCAAATATTTTGTCAGCCTTAAATGTTTGGGATGAACAAGTTCCAACATATGGTATAATGGCAATGTTTGAATTATATCAAGATAGACAAACTGGTCACTTTGGTGTTGAAATGTATTTAAAAAATACAACTGGTAGAGCTGAACCGTACCCACTAACAATTCCCGGATGCTCACAATTCTGTCCATTACACGATCTTGAGCAACTAGTAGCCAACGTTTTACCAAAAGATATGAAAACTGAGTGCAGTGCATTTAATCAAGATTTTACAGAGCCTCCACTTAGCGGTCCATAGATAACAAAATCACTTCAGCATTATTTTTAATAATTAACGAAAAAAACTCCCAGGATAAAGATAAACAATTTTTACTTTTGTAAGATAATAGATAATTAGATGTAAATAAATAAAAAATAAGAAAATTATTTATATTTTTTTTTTTTTACAATATTTATTAGAAAAAATGAACAGAAAACAGAAAAATCCTTATCACCAATCGTCATTATGTTTAAATGTTTTTTTATATTTAATTATATTTGGTGTGACCAATTTTCGTGTTACTTCTGCGGTTTTTATTAATTTTGTCTTATCACTGGAAAATTTATTTGAATTTTTATGTTTTAATTATACAAATATCCTTTAGATTGCAAATTTTATTAATAAATTACTTACTCCTCAATTGAACTGGTTTCCGAAATGGCTCTTTTGCGTTTTTTCGCATTATCGAATTTATTAATATCATGTTTTGCCTTTTAAAAAAATTAAGAAATTAATTTAATTCAAAAGAAAGAAAACATTCCATAATTACCAATAATTCCTTTTTAAAATCATCATATTTCTTTATTTTAACATCAGCAGTATAACCAATTGTCTTTAACAATATTAATGCATTTTCCTTACAATTTAAACTCACAAAAGCGCTTGTCTCATTCAACCAACTAACATAAATTTGTCCAAAATTACGAAAATGATATACAATATCTGCTTGCTTCCATGTAGATGGAAATGTCACATGAAATACATGATCTCGTGATACTTTTGCTAAAATAAAAAAGATTATTTTTTTATTTTTATTGGAAAATAAATATATATTTTTTCTTGTTCTGGCAAATACAAACGTTCTTTTCCTGTTAAATTAATACAATAATAGTCTTGTAATTTCATGATAAATATTCGATTTGTAAAATTCCTTAATTTATTACAATTTGGAAGTTCACTAAATTTAACATTTAAATATTGTGCTAATGATATAAAAGATAAACCAGTTATATAGGAATCATAACCTGCTTCATGTTCCAATGGTTTTTCCAATGAATACCCGTATTCTTCATTTTCTGGTTCTGTAAAACAAAGATTACTTTTTTATTAATAAAATTTATGAAAAACTACTCTACTCTTACCTAGGTCTGGTAATTTAAATGGTTCTTCCTTGATGGTGGTAACTAAATGTTGTAAAACAGATGAATTTATTTTCAATTTTAATTCATCTTTACGGCATAAATATTTTGTATCCAATATATATGGAAATGTTCTATGTAAAAATGATTTAAACTCTTCGTAATTATGCGGTAAAGGACCAAAAAATTGTCTCATTATGTACATTAAATCTAATAGCATATTATGGCCAATAATTAATTTTTTCTAAAAAAAAAAATTACTAACATTTAATTATTTACGATATAATATTGGAAAGATTAACATACTGATTCTGATATCAATTGCATAACAGTTGATAAACCAATTGCATTATCAATTTCCTCTTGTTCCTTCTTTATTCTTTCCAATTCGAATAGTTTTTCTTCCTCTGGTGTTCTTTTATGACCTACCAGTATTACTTTATGATTATTTTCTAAGGTTTTAGCTGATGCTGATACTTTGTCAAAATATTTTGCTTCAATTAATTGATAAATTAATTTACGATAAAAATTATTTGAATTGTCAATAATTAGTTCAGATTCATTTGATTTTAAAAAATCGTCAATTTGTTTACTAAAAAAACAATAACATGTAAATTTTTATTTAAAAACTTTAATATTATGTATTTGATATAAGTTATTATTACCTAACTTGTTCTATGAGGGGTTTAACTTCATCAGGTACAGGAATATGATGAGAAGTATTAACTTTGTCTGATTGTTGTTCTTGTGCTCTGGTACTTTGTCGTTCTTCCATACGTTTCTTTAATATTTCCGCTTCGCCTTTATCACAATACGAAACACCTTCCAAAAATAATTTATTAAAATCAAAACCAACACTTGCCAAAAATGCTAGAGAATCTCCTTGACATTTAAATGTTTGTTGGCGTGCACGCGGATACGCAAATATATTATAACTTTTGTATTTAAATTTTGATGAATTTTCATCAACAATAGTGAATGCTGTTAATCCAAGTTGTATAATAATGTAACCATTTGTTGCTTCATTTGTTTTTAAATATAAATCTTCTGGTGTATCAAATGCACTTATACTGTTTCCAGTGCACAATCCTGTGAATTCTGTGTCTATTGAGAAGAAAGATGCCTTTTCAATTGTTTCCCGAAGCTCTGGTAATTTCTCCGAAAAATCTAAATTCATTTTATTTTGTTCATTAAATAAAATAAATACATAACATTATTACATTACTATGACTTACTTTTCACTGTAATATTCATTTCGTGTTTTATTTTTTTAAAACAAAGTTCGGAGCTCTTAAATTATAATTATATTGCTTAATACTTAAATTATATAAATAAAATTTGACTTAAAATAATGTTTGTTCAATTGATAATTTATTAATTTTTATTTATCAATATTGTTTATCAAATGCAATAATATGTTAAATATGTGATCAGAACTGCATTGAAAGCACAAGGGTTTTATTTTTACATTTGAGAATATAATCTTTTTTGTGGAGAGGTATTTCATCAAAATAAATATTTTCCATAATGTCTTCCCATAAACAATGGCGTCAGCCATAAAGATTATTGGTTAACTCTTAGGATATTTATATGTAACATAACATTAAATATTATAAAAAAAACGATTTTTAATTAATTAAAATTTATTAAATTTTAATTGATAATTCAAAATTATTACACACACATTTTGTAATTTATTTTAAAATGAGAAAGATATTAAAAACTGCATTATCGACATGTAATTTTTTGGACTCAATTTTTTAAACGTCAAATGCACGTGAGAATATACATCAGCTGTAATTGTCATCAAAAAAAAAAAAATGCTTGAATTTTTAAAATTATAATCTTTAACTAATTTTATTTTATTTTGGAAATCAAGGATGTTGATGTTTTGCCCCACATGTGGTAATTTGCTACTTGTTGAAAAAGGTATATATACATTAAGATTCTCATGCAATACCTGTCCATACATTTGCAATATCAAGAAAAAAATCTCTACTCGTACATGTCCAAAATTGAAGGTTAGTATAATGTAATTATTGCTGATAAATGTAATTAACAATTTTCATTACGTTTTTAGGAAGTTGATCATGTTATGGGTGGTGCTGCTGCTTGGGAAAACGTAGACTCCACAGATGTTGTGTGTCCTAATTGTGGAAACGGAAGAGCTTATTTTATGCAAATGCAAACGCGATCCGCCGATGAACCTATGACCACTTTTTATAAATGCACCGAACAAAAGTGTTCAATTACGTGGCGTGATTAATTATTAGTTATCAAAAGACAATTTAATTTTAAGTGTTGTGTTTTATTAACAATAAAAGACTATAGAAATATTTTTAGTGATATGTTTAATAAATACAAAAATATTATTAAATTAAAGATTATTTATATTTTCAAAAATATACGTTAATTAATGGCTTTGGTGCTAAAGAACATTTATCGAAAAATGTCGAGTAAAGTGAAGTTACATAGATCTCTAAGTAATAATGGTCGAGTAGCAATTAAGAAAAGTAAAATTGTTAACGGTGATAGCGCCATTATAATGGAAGCAAGTGAACCATCATCTATAACAGAAGCTGCACGCTTATTACGATCCGGTGAAGTAATTGCAATGCCAACGGACACCGTTTATGGATTAGCGTGTAGTGCAGCTGATACAAAAGCTATTCAAAAGATATACGAAATAAAAGGACGAGAAGAAAATAAACCTGTAGCGATTTGTGTTGGTAATTTTCAGCAGCTACGAAAATATGGAGAAGCAGACCATCTATCAGACGAATTGTTGTCCCTTCTTTTGCCAGGACCGGTTACATTGGTACTGAATCGTTCGAAGCACTTGAATAATCCATATTTAAATCCGGGAATACATAAAATAGGAATCCGTATTCCTAATTTTAAATTCATTCAAGATGTCTCTTTAGATTTTTGCAATCCGATTGCTTTAACCAGTGCTAACAAAAGTAGTGAATTGAGTACATTAAATATTTCGGAATTTCAAAAGCTTTGGCCTCTACTGGGTGCTATTTTTGATGGAGGACAACTAGGCCAACACGATGAACAGCGAGCTGCTTCTACAGTTATTGATTTGTCATCTGTAGGTGTTTATAAAATAATTCGACGTGGAGTTTGTATGAAACATACAAGTGAAATAATGAATAAATTTGGTATCAAAGAAATCTTATAAAATAAATTGAATTTCAACTGAATTTACTAGAATTTCTTCTTTTTTTTGTATGTTTATTTAATAATATTAATAATAAAATAATTGCTTATTTTTTAAAAATTAAATTTAAAAACTAATATTTACAATTTGTATTTTTTATGATGTAATCACAAAATGAGGTTATTTTCCATTCTTTATAACTTTTCTTATAAATTATACTACAAAAGCAAAACCATTTTATTTTGTCCTTTTTCTCTTTTAAGTCATTTTGATTAAGGATTCGAACGAATTAACAAAATTTTGAGACAAACTTTTCTGCCTAAGTTTGATGAGTTTTTTTAAAATTTGTTTTATCTATAAGATTTAGTGGACGTCGCTGTTTTGGTAGCACTGATGGAAGTTTTTGCCATCTCTCTGGAGGCCAAACAATATATGTTGCTCGTGCTGTCATTAAACCTAATGATACTGGTCCAAATGAATTACTATCCATAGAATTGCCTAAAAGTTTATTTCATCATTAATTCAGTTCAATTGTTAAAAAAAATAAGTTTTACCTGTATGATCACCTTCGATCCAACAATGTCCTTCAGGTACTTTAATAAAAGGTTTTTTATATCCAATTGTTGAAACAATATCACCTTGTAGTGCAACAACCCGCTTGATTATTTTTTGTTCTGGATCTTTTGGTGACACCAATGAAATTATATCACCTCGTTCAACTGATAAATTCCTAACTGACCACCTTGATAAAAATACATAATCTGTGGTCGCTGATGAATCTGGATTTAATGCTGGCTGCATAGATATTCCTAAAATAATAATTTTATAGTAAATTAATAATTAATAAATTAAATTTTATTTAAATTGTTTAAAAACCTTCAACTCTTGCTATATAACCTACACAATCGAAAAATGTAACTCCAACTGGCAAACCGATAATTAGTGATTTTATAAATATTGGTATTCGCATAATTTTTAATTTGTTTACTTTTTTAATAATTATTAATAAATAAATTTTTTAGAAAATATAATCGGTGAAATAAATATTTTATGTTATAAAATAATTGATTGTGCAAGCTACAAAGCAAGCAAAAAATTTTTATTTTTATTATGTTTTTTTTCCTTTCAATTCCAATTTGAAATTTTTTGACAAGTAGCTTTTTTTCCAGAGTGAAGTATCTTGCGAAACAGTGTATTGACATTGTGATACTTAATGTAAAAATATAGTCTAAATTTTGGCGAATATATTTAGCAGTTAAGACAAAAGTTAAATGAAAGTACGCAACCTAATTACAAAAACTTGATCCAAAAAGTAAAGACGATTATGATCAATTTATGTATTAAACAAGGAATAAAATCAAAAATAAACCATAATATGTTGTTAATGATAAAGAAATAAATTAATAACAAAACGAAAAAATTTTAAAACCTTGAGAATAAATTTTCACCAATCAAACGAAGACAACAAATTGTTTGACAACATATATTTTACCGGCATTAAAAAAATAAAACAATTATATTTAAAGTGAAATATAAAATATATCGTTGTCCCTATTTGTCTAATATAAAACAAAGGGCATACGATTTACCATTTCATTCGTATTCTGACATATTTTTTCCTTATCTCTGACTTTTACCAGACGTGTCATCATACATACCCAATATATAAAATAAATTTATTAAAAGTAAGAATTCAATTCCATAATTAAAACCGGCCACGACGTCTGTTTTTGTAGGAATTTGTGGTATAGTTAAAGTTTAAAATTAGTTATTATTTTTTTTTTTTAAATTAAAATAATACAACACAAAGTTGTTGGCCAAGTGCAGTTATAATTTATAATAAAACTTAAATCAATATAAACAATTTTAAAGAAAGCAAAAAAAGATGTTCAATAGAAAACTATCAGCAATATTAGCCTTTTTTGTTTTAACAATTTGTTGTTCATCATTTGCCAGCGAACAAGATGTACTTGATTTAACTGATGATGACTTTGCAACAAGAGTCGCAGAAGCTGATACAACACTTGTTATGTTTTATGCACCATGGTATGTAATTACATTTGAATTATTTCTGAAAAATTAACATGATTCAGTACAAAGAACATACGTAATTTTTTTTATAAAAACACGTTTTGCATTGTCAGATAAAAATATATTATCAAATACAGTTAGTTACAGTAAAATATTAAATTTATTTAAAACAATTTTTTTTAATTAAAAATAAACTTTTACCCTAATAAAGGTGTGGACACTGTAAAAGACTTAAACCTGAATATGCTAAAGCAGCCGAATTACTACGAGACGATGATCCACCAATTGCCTTAGCTAAAATTGATTGTACAGAAGCCGGTAAAGAAACTTGTAGCAAATTCTCAGTTACTGGTTATCCAACATTAAAAATCTTCCGCAATGGTGAAATGTCATCAGAATACAATGGTCCACGTGAAGCGCGTAAGTTTTAAATAATTACTTTGTTTTTAATCAATTTTTTAATATATTTTTTTAACATTGATTAGCTGGAATTGTGAAATATATGCGTGCTCAAGTTGGACCGGCCTCCAAAGATATATTAACCGTTGATGCATTCGATGCATTCCTGAAAGCAACAGAAACTTCCATTGTAGGCTTCTTTGAAAAAGAAAGCGATTTGAAAGGTGTTTTTCTTAAGTATGCTGATTCCCAACGTGAGAAATTACGTTTTGGACATTCAACATCCGCTGATGTTTTAAAGAAACAAGGTGAAACCGATGCTATTATATTATTCCGTGCTCCACAATTACACAATAAATTTGAGCCAAATTTCATTAAATTTGATGGTAAAACTAAGGAAGATCTAAATGAATTTGTTAAAACGAATTTGTAAGTTTCAATTATTAGTAAGTGTATAAAATTTTTTATTAATATATTCGGTTTGTTAATTTTAGCCATGGATTAGTTGGACATCGTACACGTGATAGTGTCGCTGACTTTAAAAATCCAATTGTTGTCGCTTACTACAATGTTGATTATACCAAGAATGTTAAAGGTACAAATTACTGGCGTAATCGTATATTAAAGGTAGTCGCAACAAATACATATGAAAATAAATTCACATTCGCAATTAGTTCAAAGGATGATTTCCAACATGAATTAAATGAGTATGGTTATGATTATGTTGGCGATAAACCAATAATTTTAGCAAAGAATACATTAGGTCAAAAATACATAATGAAAGATGAATTTACGTAAGTAGTTTTTTTTTTATGATTTTATTTAGTTTAGAATATTATCTTCTTTAGTAGGCTTTGTTGCTTCACTCGTCATTCATATTAAAATTATTTATTAATTTTATTATATTTTTTGTATTTTTGTTTTCATCATTTTTTCTATTATATTATTAAATTATAAGTTATTTAAATTATTTTCTCAGCAAAAAAAAAAACAATTTTCGTTTTTTAAAACTAAAATTTTATTAAATTAAATTATTTATTTTGAAAACAAAGCCAAAATCAAAAAAAAATGTTTAATAAATTTTCTTTATTGTAAGATTAGATAAGAAAATATTATTTATTACTTCTTTTTTTTATATATATATAATTTTCTGTCATTATTAATTACTATTTATTTTTATTTTATTTTATATTTTTAGTATTGATAATTTCCAAAATTTCTTAAAAGAATTTGATCTTGGGCATTTAGAACCATATGTTAAATCAGAAGCAATTCCTGATAAAAATGATGGACCAGTTGTTGTAGCTGTTGGTAAAAATTTCGATGAAGTTGTATTAAATAATGGACAGGATACATTAATTGAATTTTATGCACCGTGGTGTGGACATTGTAAAAAATTGGCACCGACCTTTGATGAATTGGGTGAAAAATTACGCGGTGAAGAAGTGAAAATTGTTAAAATGGATGCAACCAGTAATGATGTACCGCCAATGTTTGAAGTACGTGGTTTCCCAACATTATTCTGGTTACCAAAGAATAAACGTGAAAAACCAGTGAAATATGAAGGTGGCCGAGAATTAGATGATTTACTTAAATATATCGCAAAACATTCAACAGATGAATTGAAAGGTTTTGACCGTTCTGGCAGACCTAAGAAAGTTGAATTGTAATCTCGCATCATAATTATTATTTTTTCATTATTTTTAATTAATATAATATTGTTTACTAAGCAAAATTCATTTATAAAAAAGAAACTCTCATTCTTTTTTTGATTTATTATTTCTATTTAAGTTTGATATTTTGAAAAAGTCGACAAAAGCACACACGAATCAATTATTAATAATACAACACTTTAATTTTTTATTTCGAATTTTAATGTTTGTAATTCTTTTTTTTTTATTATTATTTGTTGGTTGATTCATTATATTATCAAAATACACAATTATTTAAAACTTTTGTTAAAAAAAAATATCACGTTATATTATTTGTATCATGAATGAACTAAATTTGCAATAATAAATATAAATTACTTTTACTATACGGTAGAGAACACACTTAATTTGTTGTTTAAAATGAATTAAATAAATAATTAAAAAGAAAACACTACACTAAAGAGTTTCCTCGATGTTGTGAATTAATTATTGATTGAAATCAATTATAGTTGTGAGAAAATTAATCTTGAGGAAAATTAATTTAAAAAAATAAATAAAATGATTGTATTTTTCGTTTAAATAAAATTTATAATCTATATTTAAGTTTAGATAATTACAATTTCATTTCATTGATGTATCTTTAATTTAAATAAATTAATTATTTTTTTGGAAAAAAAATTAATTTCGTTGTTTAATTACGTAGAAATTTTATGATTATATTATATTCTCCGCGTAATATAATCCACCGTTAATATGGATTAATTATTTATAATTCATTGGGTATAATCTTCATTATTTCTTGGCAGTGATTTATCCACCTGTCAATTCTGCAATACCGACTAGAAATTAACTATTTTAAAGTAGTTAATTTCTATTTTAAAATGTCAAAAGTGTTGTGTTATTGTTGTTTGTCGTTAAAGTACATTATAATTAATTAATTAAAAAAAATGTCAATTCAAACAAAAAAGAAAACGTTTTTGAAGCCAGATTATCGTTATATAAATGCCGATCAATTTCCAAATATAACAAAGCCTTGTATAATTGATTGTTTCAGTGTAGATAACGATAGAAATTTTCTAAATGATTATAGAAATTTAAAATACTTAAAAATACCAGAAAATAATTCAAATTTAAAATTAGATTTAAATATCGGTTATGAAAATGTTAAAAGGAAACCGGAAAGTGCATCAAATGAGAAATTAGATCATCTATTGAAATTTATAATCAATAATAAAAAAAGTTTGGTTAAAAATGAAAAAAATAATCTTCTATATAATTTTGTATGTTTTCGTGGATTGTTACGTTTGATAATGTGTACACCGTACTTGAACCGGGAGAGTTGGATAATTTTGGCAATAAAACACAATGGAACGATATATTTATGTGCCGAAGAAACGGAGGAGCAACGCCATGAAAGAATAAACATGAATAGTTATCAGTTGAAATGTTGTTCGTATGGTTTTAAATTTGAACAATATTTATTATCCGATAAACCCAATGAAGCACCAGATACAACTTCGCCAGTATTAGAGGGTGAGGAATTTGCCGCTGTTTATGAAACAATTTTGGAGAAAAAACGTATATTATTTGGTGCTGAAATGGACGGAATAAAATCCGATAAGGAATTAAATTTCAATGAAGTAATCAATTGGAATGATAAATGTTTTGTAGAATTGAAGACGAAACGATACGATAAGGATTTTCGTCAGCAAATGAATTTTTATAGGTTCAAGTTGCGAAATTGGTGGTGTCAAAGTTTTCTGGTTGGAATCGATGAGTGTGTTGTTGGCTTAAGAGATGAGCATGGTTGTGTCACAAAACTAGAAACGATGTACGTTAACGATATGCCAAAATTGGCTAAAGGATATTGGAAGCCAGCTATTTGTTTAAAATTTTGTTCCGATTTTTTGGATTTTGTTAACGATACAATGGAGACAATCAATTGCCCATATACTGTATACAAATTTGAATGGACACCAAGCGAGAATGACTCTATAACACATTCATTAAATGTTGGAAAAGATAATTTAAGGTTTATTCCTGACTGGTACATTACTGCTATGAAACAATTATAATAAAATAAAAGTGTTTAAATTCTGAATTATGTTTTTATTTGTTCGCAATCTTGTAATTCTGCATCCATCACCATATTCATTATTTCAATTTCACAATTTCTCGCAATACGTTTTGATTTCAACTGTCGCAACCTTATAGCAATCATTTTACCTAAATTTGTATAATTTTTTACTGTTAATTCATCTTCTGGAGTAATAAAGTCATTTTTATTAGTTAAAGGATCGAGAGGATCTGACTGTACATTTAAATACATTTGCTCTAATGTATTTGGCGGCGTTGTAATTATTACTTGAGGAACTCGTAAATTTGTACTTAAATCTTCAGTAACTAAATCATTTGCATTACTAACAATTGTATTCGTTATTTCTGGCGATGTACTCTGTTTTTCTTGTTTTTGTAGAGTAAAATTAAACATATCTAAATTCTGAAAAGATTTTCTAAAAACATAATATAAAATTTTATAGAAATCTTATGTAACAATAATAATAAATTACTAACTGTTGCTCCATTAACGGTTCTAAAAATTTTAAATGTCTATAATATTGAAATTGAGGTAATTTAATATCTGTATCATTGTTGACATCCTGCAGATATGCAAAATACTGACGACGATACCTTGAATAACGACCACGTAACGCACGCCAACGTCTTCGTACATCACTTACAGGTGCTAGTAAAAGAATTTATCAATTGATTTTGTCAATATTTTAAAAAACAATTACCATTTACAATTTCTGCAACTTGATTCCATAATATCTTTCTTTTTGATTTTGAGCGTTCATCAATTGGAAGATTTGTATCATACAAGGCTGGCCTCATTCTAACAGCATTTATAATTGTCATACTTGGTTGAAAAACTAAAAATTTAATTTAAATAAGCAATTTACAGGAAACAATTAATATAAAACATACGGAAAACATTAATATGTTGCTGATCAGTTTGACTAACATCAATTGGTTCGTCAATTTCATTTTCACTTTCAGACATAATTTAAAGAATTTTTCCTGATTTTATACTAATTGTGTTTAATTTAAAAATTATTTTAAGGTTTTTAATTTATAAAAATAAATTTAAATGAAAATATTTTTTGTTCACAACAAATTTGACATATTTTATAAAATTCATTAATCGATTAAACGATAGTCAAACTCGCTATTACACAATTAAAAGAAAAAATATTTAAAGCAATGGAATAATTATTTATTATTATTATTTATTATTATTATTTATTATACTTATTTTATTAAATAAAAAATGTTAAATTTCAAAGTAAAGCAACATTTATTTTTAAATTTCACCACAATCCTGTAATTCTGCATTCATCATCATATTCATAATTTCGATTTCACAATTTCTTGCTAAACGTTTTGAGTTTAATTGTCGTAATCGTATGGCTAACATTTTACCAAAACTTGTAAAATCATTAAATTGGTGGTTTGCTGTCTGATCAACAGTCAGTGGATCATCATCAAAACTGTCAAAATTCACTGTTAACTGTGGATTTACTTCGCAGTTAATATCGGCAGAATTGTTTATTAATGTTTGAATTTCTTCTGAATTTAATGATTGTTGAGATGATTGACTGTCTGTTTGATCATCTTTAGTAATCATCTGCTTCTCCTTTGGCATATCAAGAGACTTAACAACGTCTGTTGTGATTTTCTCATCAGTAATTTTCCTTTTTGAAGCTGATTTATAAGCTCTTTTTCTAAATTTCAAATTGTAAAAAGAAAATTTAAATATTTTATAATAATTTTATCATAAATTAGACTTACTGATTAAGACATTGATACTCCACGATTGGTTCCAAAAATTTCAAATGTCGATAGTACTGAAACTGTGGTAGTTTTATATCTGATTTGTCATGTACATCCTGTAAAAATGCCAAATACTGTCGACGATACTTAGTATATCGATCACGTAATGCTCTCCATCGTCTTCTAATATCGCTTACTGGTGCTTCCATATTATTTTTAAATTAAAAAACTCAAATGATAAAGAATAAAGCAAACTCTCACCATTAACCATTTTTCCAATTTCATTCCATAATATCCTTAGTTTATCGTTTGAACGGTCAATTGCTGGTAATCTTGAATCATATAAAGCAGGTCTCAATTTAACAGCATTTATTATTGTCATACTTGGTCGATATACTAAAAATAATAATTAATTAATTAATAAAAAATAGATTTTTATTAAAATTAAATAATAAATTTACAAAAAACATTGATTCTATTTGGAATTGTTGTTGGTGTTGCTTGAACATCATCATCTGACATTCTTTCTCTTTAATTTTCTACGAAAAATTTTAATAATTAAAATAAAAAATTATTAATTAAATGAAATTTTATTTTTAAATATATTAATAATTTTTAATTTAAAAAAACATTATTTATTGTCTTTTGATCTTCACTGTTGTAACTTTTGTTGACATTTTTGCTAAAAACACTGTTAGAAAGAGACGCATATAGCAACACACATTTGACATTTCGTATAAATAAATAAAACACAAAAATTTATCTAATTTAACAACCATAGTAAGAATCTAATTATTTATTAAAAATAATCTAGAAAATATTCTTTTGCAATTATAAAAACAAAATAACAATATAAATAATTTATTTTCTATAATTGATAAGTTATTGCTACGTGTTACTACTGCTATCATGTAATTCAGCATTTGCTAGCATGTTTAGAATTTCCGTTTCACAATGTTTCGCTATACGCTGTGATTGTAATTTTTCTAATCTTATTGCGATCATCTGACCAAAATTATCATAATCATCATAAGACTGCAAATTATCATTTGTTGGATCATTTGATATATTGTAATGTGTATCAAAATTAATATCCAACGGATCTTTTTCATATTTGATATGTGTTATATTGCTTGATGGTTGTACTGTAACCATTTGTGGTATTCTGTAATTTGTATTATTTATAGTTTTACGTTTTTTTGGTGTTATTCGTTTAATGGATGTTGGCATTGTCGTTTTGAATGAATCAGGCGGCAAAAATAATTTCCTAAGAAGTAAACATTTTGTATTAATTTAATTTTCTTAAATTTAAAAAAAAATATTTTTAAAGAAACATACTGTTTTTCTATTATTGGTTCTAAAAATTTAAGATAACGAGAATACATATAATGTGGTGTTTTTATTTCAGAATCGCATTGATTATCCTGTAAAGAAGACATATATTGTCGCCTATATTTCGTATAACGATCACGAAGACTTCGCCATCGTCTTATAACATCCTCAGTTGGTGCTAAAAAAAAACAAATAAATAAATAAATTATGCATTTTAATGCTAATAACAAAAAATGTAATTTATTTACCATTTACTATTTCTGATATTTCAGTCCACAATCGTTTTCTAGCCTTTTTACATCTAGCTTCTAAAGGTAAATTTAAATCATATAAGGCTGGACGTTTTTTAACTTCAGTTATTATTTTCATACTTGGTTCAAACACTAAAAAACATTAAACATTAAAAATTTATTGTTAATCTTTAATTTCAATGAAATGTTGTTAATTAATATATTATTAAAACTACAATTCAACTATTGGTTTACATGTTTTTATTACTTACGATACACATCAATGTCGTTACTTATTTTCGGTCTTTCTTCTTCATCCATCATATGTTAATATTTTACTATTTTAATTTTATTATAAATAAGAATAAAAACTTTAAATATATATAATAATTAAGAATGATTAATATTGCTTTTAATGAATAAATAACTAAATTTAAATATAACAAAACATCGCTTAACTTAATACTATATTTATTTGACGTTTAAAATACTGTATGTACATCAAAAATGACAATAAACAAGAAAATAACAATGTAAGAAAGAGATGATTCTAACATTTTTGCAAAATTTCAAAATATTTTAATATTAAAACATTTATAGGGTTTTAGAAAAAACTAAAGTACTAAAAATTAATATTTTAAATAATAAATTAATAATTAATTAGATAATGTAATTTATACATAGTTTTAGTCTATCTTAATAAAATAAGCAGAATAAAATTTAATTCAAAATTTTGTTTTATTATTTTCATTTTTTTAATATTTTTCTACATATGAGGTTTTAGGTTATGTTATAAAATCAATTTCACATTGCTTTTAATATTAATTAGTTGCTCGCGGTGTCTTTTGATTAAAAAATTGTTATTTAAAAACTAAGTCAATTACAATGTGGAAAAGCGTAAATACTTTGATTTTACGTAGAGTTTTAGCAAAAAATTCAATAGGTAATAATATTTAATAAAAAGAAATACTAAAACGAAAATAAATTTTCATTAAAATATAACCTGCAAAATTTTAGGAAATTGTGAACAAATTACAAGGCATCTCTATGCATCCAATACAATAGGTATAGATGGATATTTATATGCAAGGGAAAAAATACAAGGACAATTAGCTAATTCAATAGATAGATTTCGTGCAAAAATGCACGAATTTGTTGAAGATGCATCATCGAAAAATATGATCTTTACCGAAGATTTGAAAAATATGATTCATGTAGTTGAAAAAAATGATCTAGATCTAGTGATTAAAATGATT
Organism: Ptychoptera contaminata; assembly: GCA_963942525.1. NCBI lineage: Eukaryota > Metazoa > Arthropoda > Insecta > Diptera > Ptychopteridae > Ptychoptera > Ptychoptera contaminata. Next base: position 33,707,206 of record OZ012638.1, on the reverse strand, counting down.
GAAAAGTATGTTTATTTTAAAGTCACGTAATTTAAATTAAATAAATAAAAAAATATTTTTCTTAAAGATTTCATTTGCAGAACAAAGAATTACGATTCGGAAATTTTGTTTTTGGACCAATTGTTATGAGAATGTTTTATAATTTCGACGACGACGTAAATGCTTTAAAGGTAAATTATATTTTTTAAATTTCATCACTTATATAAAGACTTTGTTTTTAGTGTTTCAGAGATCCAAAACTATCTGGTTTCTTTGATCAAATAGTAAGTTATCATATTTTAATGGATTTATTATACGAAAAGAAAAGATACCAAGAAGTTTTGAATACATTTGATGAAATAAAAGCGAGACAGGTCCAAGGTGGAAAATACCCAAAACATGTTGTCGTACTTACATTAGCTGCTTGCTATAAATTGGTAAGCTATATCGATTTTCTTATTGGAATATTGTTTAAAACTTAATGCTCTTTTAGAATACACCAGAATCATTTCAATATGCATTAGGTTTATGGAAAGAATTAAATGATGTTGGTCATATACCAATGAGAAAAGCTGCCACATTTGTTGTTGGATTAGCATTATTACAAAATTCAGCGCACGTTGCATTAGAAATAATTACAACAATTCGACAACAAAATTATTTAACTGTTCGTAATTTAAAAACACTTGCTTTATGTGAATTAAATCGTCCAGATGATGCATTACCAGTATTGCGATCAGTTTTAGAAGTTGATGTGCCTGGACAGAAAAAGCAAACATTCTTTAGAGAAGTTATAGATAAAGTTAAGGAAGCTGTCGAACGTTCACCAGATAAAGAATTAAAAAATAATTTCAATCGTATTGAAAAGTTTTTACTTGATCAAGGACATATAACAAATGATGTAAATTATTTTTATTCAATTTTATATCCTTATATTTATATTTGTCAATTTTTTTTAGACATTAGATCAGTTATTGTGCTCGGAAATAACATCAACAGGTACCAGTGAAAGGAAAGAAAAATCAGTTCTAGCAGCCAGTTTCAATAAAGGTGGAAATCAAAGATATCAAAACAATGATTCACAAAATCATTATAATTCAAGACGACCGAATCGTCCTGGTTTAAATGACTTATATTAGAAAATATTTAATTAGTTTCTTTTTCTAATTATAAATTATTAGTTATTAATTTAGATTAAATATGTACGAATCCAAATTAAGTATTTAATAAACAAAAAAAGAAAATTAAAAAATGAAAAAAATTTGTGAGTTTTTTTTTATTTTCTAAAAATATTACGATAAAAATTAATGACTTTTTGTTTTACAAAAAAATTTATTACGGAAATATAGTTTCGCATCTATTTTATTTATATAAATAATAAAAAATTAAAATCTTGAATGAAAACATCAATAACATAATATAAACTCTTTCGCGGTGGATATGTTTAAAAATTTTGTTTGTTCATTTTAAATTCGATTCGATTCCCACAATTGTTTACTATTATTCTTTTGTTTATTTTGAATACTGAAATAAAAAAAAAAAAATTAGGTCGCCACCGTAGCTATGTAGAATTCTCCTTCACAACACGTTTATATATTTATTATTATTTTTTATTTTTTTATTTTGTCAATTACTTTAATACAATCAAATATACTTTATAAACAACAAATAAATATTTTTTATCTTTCCATAGTAATTTATATACAATACAAGTAAAATAATACTTTATACATGCTAAAACGTCACTTTTTGACTGGCTGGCGGTGCACTGAAAAAAAATATATACAAAATTATATTTTCCTATATTCTGTTTTTATCATTCTTTTCCTCCGCAGTGGTCGTCAGATTTTGTTTTTTATTATTATTTTTTTTTTAAAAACTTTTTCGCATTTTATAATAAAAACAGAAAAGAAATTTCCTTAAAAAAAAGTTAATTAATTATCTATATATTTAAATTAATCATGTTTGTTTAAAAATTAATAGTTATTTATTCAGTTTTATTTAAAATAATAATTTATTAGAAAAAAAAACAATCAAAAGAAAAAATGTGATAAAATTACCAACAACGGAGGCGAAAAAAAAATAAAAGGCTAAATTAAAATTAAAAATAATAAATAAATTAATAATTAAAAAAAAAAATAAGTGTTTTGTGAATTAAAATAATTAAAAAATAAAATGTCATCAAATAAATTATACGTCAAGGTAAATTATACTCAAAAAAAAATATATTTATTTTAATAATAATTTTCTAAGGATTCTTTAGATTGTAAATATATAGAACACGATTTATTGTTTATTTGGCATAATTATTAAAAAATAATTAATAAAAGACAAAATTATTGTGTTGTTAATGTTTAATTAAAGGAATTTATATTTGTTTATTTATTTAATTAAAGATAAACTTTATAAAAGAAAGAAAATAGGTGAAAAAATGACGCAATTTAAACGCCTGAAATATATACTTTTATTAATAAGAAAAAATAAGAAGTAATTTTACTTAAATCAATAAAACTATGCTGTGATTACATACATAAATATATAAATAAATAAATGATTTTTTTATTTTTTTAATATATTTATTACATATTTTGCTTTACGGTTTACTTTCAATTCCACATGTAACATAACATAAACCTTTAACTGGAGTGGTTCTCGTTTTTTTCTTTTATAACTGTTATTATCGGTCGGTTGGTGTTTTTTTTTTTTTTTTTATTATTTTTAATGACAAAAAGTAACGAAAAGTAAAATAAAGAAAGAAATTTAATTATTTTTATTTATATATATGCTTTAGTTTTATTTATTCAATTCACAAACATTTAAATAAAATAAAACAAAAAACACAATTGTATGCCTCTGTTTTGGTTTATTCGTTTTAATTCTTTCTTATAAGCATATGGATGGGAAACTCATTAGAATTGGCAACCTGTGTAAAAATGAATAAATTAAAAGTTAATTTATTAAATGCAAATATTTAAATTTATCAAACTTTGCGATCTAATTATTAATAACCAAAAAAAAAAAAAATTAATAATAATAATTTTCACACTATGCCCCGAAAATGTTGATTAATTTATTAATTTTAATATTATTACATACGTTAATAATCATTTAATTATGTGGCAGTAATCAATTGGAAATTTATTAGTCATTTATTTTAAAATTAATAATAAATACATTTTTTTTTATTACCTTTATTTAATTTATTTTTTTTTTTAATACACGACTAGTTTATTTGTAATATTTTTTTGTATATTGTCAAATACAAACACTGATAATGAATGTATATTTATATTTATTAAAATAATTGCAAAAATATATATAACATAAATATGTATTTGTTTTTAATTAGATAAATAATTTATTTTCTTATCTAGAATTATCAGTTTGTTGCTTTTTTTGTTTGGTTTCATTTTCATTTTAATTTTATTTGATTATTTCTAATCGTTTTGTCAATTCCTATAATGATAATATTTGGGTTAAAAATAAATATTGTAAATATAAAATTTCCTTTCTTTATTTATTTTTAGGATGCTCGTATCTGGGTGCCACATCCAGTTACGGTATGGGAAGGTGCCATAGTTACAACAGATTATAAGGAAAATGATACAATTATAAATTTAATAACAGATAGTGGTGTTAAGAAAACAATTCCAATAAAAACAATTAATGATTTACCACATTTAAGAAATCCAGCTATATTAATTGGACAAAATGATTTAACAGCATTATCGTATTTACATGAACCAGATGTTTTATTTAATTTGCAAGTACGATTTTGCGAAAGACAAGCAATTTATACCTATTGTGGTATTGTTTTGGTTGCTATAAATCCATACGCGGATTTACCATTGTATGGATCGGATATAATTAGAGCGTATCGTGGACATTCCATGGGTGAATTAGAACCGCATATATTTGCAGTATCAGAAGAAGCATACGCTAAATTAGAACGTGAAAAATGTGATCTTAGTATTATTGGTAAATAAATAATATTTAAATGATCAAATTTATTTATTATTAATAATAATATTTATTATTATTTTAGTGAGTGGTGAATCGGGTGCAGGTAAAACTGTATCAGCAAAATATGCTATGCGTTATTTTGCAGCAGTTGGCGGTAATGAATCTGAAACACATATTGAACGTAAAGTATTGGCTAGTAGTCCCATAATGGAAGCGATTGGCAATGCAAAAACAACACGAAATGATAATAGTTCACGTTTTGGAAAGTTTACGAAATTATTATTCACAAGTTCATTACCAAATATGCTATTAACCGGTGCGACAATGCAAACATATTTATTGGAAAAGTCTCGTGTTGTATTTCAAGCGCACGGTGAACGAAATTATCATATTTTTTATCAATTATGTGCGGCACGTAATGAATGGCCAGAATTAATGTTAGATCATCAGGATAAGTTTCGTTATTTGAATCAAGGTGAATCACCGAATATTGCAAAAGTATCGGATTTTGATGAATTTAGTGAAACTGTAGCCGCTTTAAATACACTTGGTTTTACCTCGGAAGAAGTAAATGATGTTATTAAAGTTATTGCTGCTATATTACACTTGGGAAATATTAAATTTACCCATAAGTATAAAATGGATAGTGAAGAAATTGATCATGAAGGATGTGATGTTAGGGTAATGCATTTATTTAATTAAATAATTTATTTATTATTTAAAATAATATTTTTCTTTTATTTATAGATTGACGACATTCATTTAAATATATTTAGTGATATATTAAAATTAAATATAAATGATTTAAAGAAATGGTTAATAACACGACAAATTGAGTCAATAAATGAATTAGTATTAATACCAATAAATCAATTAGCTGCTGAAGGATCTCGTGATGCATTAGCAAAACATATTTATGCAAAATTATTTCAATATATTGTTGATATAATTAATAAAAGTTTAATGTGTGGCAAAGATCAAAATTGTTTTATCGGTGTTTTAGATATTTACGGTTTTGAAACATTCGATATAAATTCCTTTGAACAATTTTGCATAAATTATGCAAATGAAAAATTACAACAGCAATTTAATCAACATGTTTTTAAATTAGAACAAGATGAATATTTAAAAGAGGGTATCGTTTGGACAATGATTGATTTTTATGATAATCAGCCATGTATTGATTTGATTGAATCTAAATTGGGTATACTTGATTTATTGGATGAAGAATGTAGAGTAAGTGAAAATATTCTTGTCTTTGTGTTTGTCGAATTATAAATTTTATTTAATATTTGATTTTTATTTTAGATGCCAAAAGGTTCTGATGAATCTTGGGTTGGTAAACTATCGGAAAAATGTTCTAAGTATAAACATTTTGACAAACCACGCTTTGGAAACACTGGTATTTAATTTTTTAGATAAAATTATTGAATGGCAAATAATAACTTTCTATTTTAGCATTTATGGTTAAACATTTTTCCGATACTGTACAATACGAGTCACATGGATTTTTAGAAAAAAATCGTGATACAGTACAAAAAGAATTAGTAAATGTATTACGTGAATCTGATTTTGGATTGATTAAAAAATTAGTGGAACAAGCTGATAGTGCTGAGGTCAGAGATGGTAAATCGCAAACATCGTTAGGCGGTCGTGTTGTTATTAGTGCATCAAAGACTCAAGTAATTTATTTTTTAGTTTATTACCTTTTTTTATAGTTTTATTTTCATTACATACAAATTATTCATACATATATTCTCTTTTTTTTATATATTCTTCACAGCCAGTTCCAGATAAACGGAAAAGAGTTTGTTTCTATTTTGTTTTATACAATTTTACTCAAAAAAATTAACAAATTTTCTTTACTAATCATTATAATTCACTTATTGAATGAAACTGCATGATTTTAATTTATTTTCAACTAACAATATTTATATATATATATATGTTTATCTCTGCACTCTAATTTATTATTGTTTTCTTCAATAATTTATTTTTTTAATGGTTTTTAATTAATAATCAATTAATTATTTCTAACAATATTATTTAATTAATAATTTTTCTCACGTTTTATGGTCTAATTTTCTTTTTTTGCTACTTTGAAAACTTTATATTTTTATTATATTAATAAATTTTATTTCGTTTTAAACAGGTTATACCATCTAAACAGCATAAACAAACGGTTGGCTCCCAATTTCGCGATAGTTTAAATTTATTAATAACAACTTTGCATTCAACGACACCGCATTATGTACGATGTATTAAGCCAAATGATGATAAAGCAGCATTCTTATGGGAACCATCGAAAATTGTTCAACAATTACGTGCGTGCGGTGTATTGGAAACTGTTCGTATATCTGCTGCTGGTTTTCCATCGCGTTGGACATATGAGGATTTCTATGCTCGTTATGGATTATTGTGTAGTCATAAGCAAAATCAGGATTGGAATATTTTAGAGTCGAGCAAAAATATTGCACAAGTTTGGCTAACAGATGATGATAAATATCGTTTTGGTAATACACAAATATTCTTTAGAGCTGGCCAGGTAATTTATTGCAAAATTTAATATTTTTATTCAATATTTATGAATTTGTATTTTAAGGTTGCTTATTTGGAACAAATTCGTGCAGATATTCGAAAGAAATACATAATAACCGTTCAGTCGTTGGTCAGACGATTTATCTATCGTCACAGATATATACATTTAAAGAATGCTGCTTTGGGTATACAAAAGTATGCTCGCGGATATTTGGCTCGCAAGTGAGTTATATAATTTCTATAATAAAATTTTATCGTTTTTATTTTAATTATTTTTTATTTTTATTTATAGAAAAGCACAAAAGATGCGAGAAAATCGAGCGGCAATTACTATGCAACGTTATGTACGCGGTTGGATGTGTCGTCGTCGATTCCTCAAGTTACGATATTCAATTACTGGAATACAAATATATGCACGCGGTTTATTGGCCCGGCGTTGCTTTAAAAATATTTTGAATAATTACAAAATAACAATTGTACAAAGAATGTGTCGTGGTTATTTAGCACGACAAGCGTTCAACAAGAAATTGAAGATGATTGTAAAATGTCAAGCAACTGTACGTGGTTTCTTAGCTCGGCGTTTGTACAAACGAATGAAAGTAAGTTGTTTTTAATGTGCATAAAAATGTTTAAAATAAATTAATAAACTGATTTTTAGGCAGAAGCAAGGACAATTTCACATATTCAAAAGAAGTATAAAGGTCTCGAAAATAAAATTATTTCGTTGCAACAAAAAATTGATGAACTCAATAAAGAGAATTCAATCTATAAAGTTAAAGTTAATGAGGTGGCTGATTTAAAGTACGAATGCTATTTAATTTAATTTTAAAATAATAATTAGCTTTATTAATTATATTTTTTTCACGTAGATTACAAGTAAAGGATATGCGTAGTCTTCAAAATGAATTAAAAGTTCTACGTGCCACATTAGCTGCTAAAGAATTAGAACTGGTTAAAATGAAGAAACAATTTGACAATGAGCACGATGAAAAGATGTCTTTAGTTGAAGAAAAGGATCGTGAATTGTCTGAATGGGAAGTTCAAAGAATGACGTGGCGTAAAGAGAATGAATTATTAAGGCAGCAGGTTCAAGAAATGATTGAAATGGCCAAAAAAGAGGAGTCTGGTAGTTATATAAATTATTTTATTTTATAATTCTCGAAGTTTTATTTATTTACTATTTATTTGAATTTTAGTTTCATCAGCTAGATCACGTTTACTGTCGGAAGTAGATACTAATGAAGTGCATTCAGCATATCAAAAGGCTATAAAAGACAAAGATATATTAGAAAATGATAATCAAATGTTGAGAAATGAAGTGAAACGTTTATTAAAATTAATACCAAATGATTATACAAACAGTACAAATTCACTGGTTAATAATACCGATGAAGATTTTGGCTATGTATCAGCTAAAAATACATTAGAAATGAAAAAAGGTACAAATAATGTTAAAAAAATAATAAGTAATGAAAATGCATCGACACCAAAAACATTAAATGCAAATAAAATAGTTAATAACACTGATGATGATTATATAGATAGTAATTTACCATCTAGATTTATAAATTTCCAACGTAAATTTAGTACACCTGATTCCTTAAATAATTTTTCAACAATCGGTGAGATTTTATTATATATTTTAAGCGTCATTTGTCGACTAACTTACTAACCCCGAATAAAAATAATTTTGGTTTGATGTTTAACAACTTTATTAATATTTATAACTATTGTTTTTTTATGTTTCTTAATTTCTATTTTTATAATATTTATTTATAAATATTTCTCTTTACAGATATATGTGAATCACCATCATTAAATAATTATGATGATCCATCAAACAAATCACCAACGAATCCTACATCGTTGATCTTACGTGTACGAAAATTATTAGAAGAGGAGAAAAATAAACGGGAACAATTAGAAAAACAACTATCATGCTTTAAATATAACGAATCGAATACATCGATTAATACAGAAAATTCATTGCGGTATTTCTCATTATTTTTATTTAATTAAATTTTTATGAGTATATTAGTTAACATTTTTTTTTATTTTCATAATTAATTAAAATATCTTTTGTCTTTTTATTATAAAAAAATATCTAATCAGTATATATTTTTAATTATTTTATTTTATTTTTGGCTGTTTGATATACATATATATATACAATAGTATGTCCGAATTTGAAGTTGAAAATCAAAAATTACGACAAGATTATCAATTATTATGGAATAGTATTCAACGTGGTGTTGAAAATCAAGAATTGCAAGGTGAGAGTTTTAGTTTTTATTTTATTTATTATAATTTTTTTTAACATAAATATATTTTAACATTTACCTTTATCTGTTTTATATTAATTGATTGTGAAATTTGATTGTTTTGTTGGTGTATGATTTTTGGGGGTGTTTCAAGATAGAAAATTAACATAAAAATTTAAATAAATTATTCTTTATTAATAAATAATTATGATTTTATCATTAGGTATAGAAAAAAATAAACATATATATTTTTAATAATATAATTTATTTTTTATCATTTATAATTTATTTATTTATTTGAAAATTTAATTTTATTTTTTTTATTTATAATTTTTTTTAGCTCAACAAGCTGCTTTACAAGAAGAGTTAAAACGACGACGTGATGAATGTTTACAATTACGTGCTATTTTAGCTCAACAGAGTCATTCATTGCGTAGCCTAGATTTGTCTAATTTACATAGTAAGGATGGTGATCAGGTACGCGAAGATAGTGAACTTATTGAAGCATTAAAATTGGTGAATAGACAACTAGAATCTGAATTGACTGCATTAACCGAGGAGACTAATGCAAAATATAAGCAATTAAATAATCATATTGACGAATTGAGAAATGAACGTAATGCATTACAAAGCATACTAATGGAGCAACTGGATAATAATGATAAAAAGACAATCGATATAATTCAACAAAATGAAAGTTATTTACGATACGAGTTGGAGAAATTAACATTACAATATGTTGAGCAACAGGAACAACTCGATAGAATCAAAAAGAAATTAAATGAATTGATAAAAACTAATAATATATTAGCAAATCGTTTACGTGATAATGGACTTAATGATGAGGTAATATTAAATGAGGAAGTACAAAATTTGGCAATGGTTAAAAAGAAAACACAAGTGTATCAAGGGATCTTTAAATATCGGCACGAGGATGAAAGTAAAATATTGCAACGTGTTATTAGGGATTACACAACAAGAATTGCAATTACTCTATTGCCTGGACTACCAGCTTATATTGTGTTTATGTGTATACGATATACTGATTTAGTGAATACTGATCAACATGTAAGAACATTACTCAGTAATTTCGTTATAATGATTAAACGAATCTATAAATTAGCAAATCCAACAGAATGTCGTGTTTTATGGCTTGTAAATACACTAAAGTAAGTTAAAATGATATAAATATTTTCACTTTTCAATAATAATAATTGTATTTTCTCAATTTTAGATTAAATAATTTATTGAAACAATACGGTGGCATTGATGATTATATTAAATTTAATACGCCAATGCAAAATCAACAGCAATTGAAGAATTTCGATTTATTAGAGTATCGTCAAGTTGTTAATGAAATTATAATCAGTATTTACGAGATTTTAGTCCGCCAGGTACAAGAAATAATAAAACCATATATTGTACCGGCAATATTAGATCATGATGAGATGGCCAGAGGTAAAAATCAGAATAGACGTACAATGTCATTGGATATATCGTCGCCTGATGGAGAACAAAATTTCAGTGGTCCTAAAACACTTGTCAATCAGCTAGAACATTTTTATAAGCAGTTTGAATATTTTGGATTAGATAACTGTTACATTGAACAAATCTTTAAACAATTGATGTATTACATAAGTGCAATTTCGTTAAATAATTTAATGTTACGACAAGAATTATGTATGTGGAAGACTGGCATGAAAGTACGCTATAATGTTGGTTGCCTGGAGAATTGGATTCGTGAAAAGAAATTGGCAAATGAAATATTACAACCGTTGGATCCATTAATACAAGTGTCATCGTTATTACAATCTAGAAAATTAGAAGAGGATGTACAAAGTATTTATGAATTGTGTTCATCATTAACAACAGCACAAGTCTTAAAGGTATTTTTTATTTGATTAAATTTTGTTTTGTTATAAAATTAATCATTTTTCTGGTTTAAAGATAATTAAATCGTACACATTGGATGATTGTGAAAATCCTATAAAGCCAATATTTATAGAGAAATTATCAAAGAAGTTAAATGAAAGAGAAACTCATGTAAGATTTTGATACTTATTTTAATCGAAAGATTAATTTTTTCAAATAGATAATTAAATTTCTCTGATTGTTTACAGCCAAAACGCAATGATACATTTACAATGGAGGAGAGTTTTGTCTATCCGTTACAAGTTGTTTATAAGTATAGTGATATAAAATTAGAAGAAATAGAATTACCGCCAATATTAAATTTAGAAGGCTTATTAATTAAAATTTAAATTATTACCATTATTATTTTAATTTATTTATTTAGTTGAATTAAACAAAAACATAGTAAAAAAAATTAATTATTAAAAATAACAACAAAAAAAAAATTACATTCCTTCTTTCTTAATTAATTTAATTTATTCATCTTTCTTATATTTACACATGAATTAAGAATGCTAAAAAAAAATCATAATAAATTTAATATGAAATATATTTTTATTAATTATATTATTATTATTATTATTTAATAATAAATAAATGTATAGAAGACTGATGTGAATTTTAACAATGAAAAGTGTCTTTAAAATAACAACATAATTACCAATACAAAAAAAAAAAGTTTAATTAAATCTGTTTGAGATTGTTGTAAAAAGTAATGTTTATTTATTTATATTGAAAAGAGTTTATAAAACTCTTCTATTATTATTATTTTTATTAATTTGATTATGAATTTTCTTTAAGAAAAATTAATTGATTATCTGTATTAGTTTCTAAATGTTGAAATTTATTGAAATTATAATTTATTTTCTTGTTATTTCATAAGATAATTAAAATCAGACAATATTCCTTAATTTTTGTTTTTTTTTTTAATATTTAATTTATACAAAAACCATATTATATTTTTAAGTATTGTTATTTTAATAAAATTAATTAAATATGTTGATAGAAAATTTAGAGAAAATATATAGGTGGTGTGATCTCCTATAAATCGTACTTATATATTTTTGTTTATTAAATTACTATGTTGTTACCCGATTAATTATTTATTTAATTAATTAAAATGCCTGTTTTCTTTTCAAAACGATTTATTTAACCACACATAAACCTTCTTTAAGAAGTCATTCTTTACTGTGGATGTATTTCATGTAAAAACAGGCTCAAATCTTTTTTAAAATTAAAAATAAAATTAATAAACATTTGTAGAAATTAATCAAATAAATAAAATTAAATATTAAAGAAATATATATATATATATTTACTTTGTTATAAAAATTATAAATAAATAAATTTATTAAATGTTGTTAATAATAATGAAATTATACATATATATATATATATATATATATATATATATATATATATAGAAATAATATATTTACAAAATAAAAGAGGAGAAATTAATTAATTAAATTTAAAAAAATAAATGAAATTAATTACTTCTGCTGTGTTAAAATAAATAATTTATAATCAGAAATTAATATTTATATATATATTTTAATGAATTTAAAAAATTAGTAAAATTGTTTACAAAGTATTAGAAAATTAAAAATAATTAAGAAAAATTAATGAAAATTGGGACCTAAATTAAACATAAAGTATTGTTATTGAAAAAATTATTAGAAAAGTGTAAAATTCCTTTATCGGTAATGCAGTTTAAATGGTTTTTGTAATTGATAAGAATTTGAAAACATTTTTAATAAAAAAATTCTTTTTTTTCATATAATTTTTTATTTAATTATTTAAACAATAATTAATTATTAATTAATAATTAACCATATTCTTGTCTATTATATTTTTCTTTAAAAAAAAAATGTTAAAAAAAACAAATTTAGCAAAGTACCTTAATTACAGCAATAATTCAGTTGCATAATTAAAATTAACTTTAAATAATGTACAAATTATTTACCTTTTATTAATTACTTTAGGTTCCAACAAAATTTATATTAAAATATACAAAAGAAAACAAATTACCATTATATTAATTAATTTATTATTATTTATTATAAATAAGTTTCTTCCATTAATTTTTATATAAGCATATCAGGTGTTTGTAGCATTTAGTTCCTAATTATTTAAATGAAAATTTAATCATATCAAAAATAATTAAGCAATTTATTTAAAAAAGAAAAAAAAACATTTTGCAATTTAATTAAATTATGTTATTTTATTTATTTTTTATTATTATTATAAACCAGAAGCAATTTTTATGAATTTATTAAATTTATATTTTGTACAGAAAAAAAAAGAGAATATGCAACGAGAATAATTATATAATTAATATTTGCCATTTATTTTAAGATTATTTTATTGATTTAAAATTAATATAATTAATTGCGCATAATTTACATAAATAGTTTATTTTTTGATTCAATTATTTTAAATAAATTAAATTGAAAACAAGAAACATGTTAATCAAAAAATTAGATGAAACGTACGTGTGCCATTTTGTTTTCGTTTTTGTAATTTGTTTATATAAGATAAAATTTCACATAAAACAGCAATAAAAATAAAGTATTTAACATAATTAATTATGTAAAAATGTATTTTAAATAAATAATGATAATAAATTTAAATATATCACCATGAAAATATGCTTTTTTAATTTATTTCTTATTATTAAAAAAATCAAACAAGAATTTGTCTCTAATTATCTATATATATTTATTATACTCTTTTATAGATGTCACTACAGTACGACAAGAGGAAATACTTGTTTGGGAAATGTCAAAAAAATGTCAATATCAGAACAACACGTGTGGTTTCGATAATTTGTTTTAATTAATAATCCTTTGGAAAATTTTTATTTAAATATGTGTGATACAGTAGATTTAGGTTTTATTGAAGAATTAAATTCAGTTTTAACCAGTAAAGATTTTCCAAGTAAAGTTGGTGGAAAACCAGCATGGTTAGAATTAGAAAATTTACCAGAAATAAATGAATTAAAATGTAAACAATGTGATGATCCGTGTGTATTTCTTTGTCAAGTAATTTGTCAATTAATTGAATTATAAAATACATTTTTAATTAAATTAATTATTACAGATTTATGCTCCGATTGAGGATAAAGAGGAGTGCTTTCATCGAATTTTGTATGTTTTTATATGTAAAAATTCTAACTGCTGTCAACCGAATTCAAACAAAAATTTAATTATTTTACGAAGTCAATTGGGACGCAGTAATCGATTTTATTCCTTTCATCCTCCAAAAAAAAATGACAAAAGTGTAAGTTTTTATCGTTTGTGAAATTTTTGAGTTTATTTTTTTTTTCCCTTTTAGAAAGAAATTGAACCATTAATAGCAACATGTGACATTTGTGGATGTCGAGGCCCAAGTGCTTGTTCAAAATGTAAAAAAGCTCGCTACTGTGGACCAGTGCATCAGCGAATCGCTTGGAAGTACTGTGGGCACAAACAAAACTGCGGCAATGAAAGCGATACAAAAGTGAAGAATACATTTTTACTACCAGAATACGAAATAATCATTGATGGAGAGGAGAGCAATGAGAATCCATTAAAGAACCACGATGATGACGAAGACGATGATGATGAGGAGACGGAAAAGAAAGGTTTAGAAGAATTTAAAGAATTAGCTGAACAAGGCAAAATTGGAATTTTGGATAATGTGACTGAATCTGAACTTAGTAACTATATAACAGAGGGTGACGAAGATAAAACATTTGCTCAGTTCAAGCAGATGATAGCCAAAGAACCAGAGCAAATAATTCGTTATAAGCGTGATGGAAAACCACTTTGGATAACAGATAAAGAACAATTAGATAGCGCAGTAGTACCCAGGTGTGAGAACTGTGGGAGTGACAGAATTTTTGAATTTCAAGTAAGAATCTCAATTTGTCTCTACTAAACTGTTTTTCTTCTTTTTAATTAAATATTTTTTTTTATAGATAATGCCACAACTTTTGAATTCACTGCACGATGATAATTTAGATTGGGGCGTTTTAATTGTTTATACATGCCGTAACAGTTGTGACACAAAAGGCAAATACGTGTCTGAATATATTTATAAACAAGATTTTGCTGTTCTTACAAAGGAATAAATTTTTGTTGGTAAATTTTTATTCTTAATAATTTACATGATGCTAACAGAATAAATTTTGATAAAAACAAATTAAAAATTATTAATCAATAATAATAATAATAAATGCAATAATTGGCGTTTAATTAGATCCAAGTTTTTTGTTTCTTCGTTGAATGGTGTGTTTACTTTTTGTCCTCAACGTTCTTTAAGAAATTATAGACGACAGAGAAATCCTTATTGGCTAATCCTTGAGCCATGACAGCGCGATAGATTTGATGCGATAAAGCACCTAATGGAATTGGTGTGTTTGACTGGGTTGCAACACTGGAGGCTAAACCTAAATCTTTAGTCATTAAACCAGTGGCAAAACCGCCAGCATAATCAAAATTAGCTGGTGCTGTTGGCACTAAACCGGGAACTGGATTATACATTTCCGAAGACCAGCAACGGCCTGTTGAGGAATTGATAATTTCCATAAATGTTTTTGGATCCAAGCCCAAACGTATCGCTAAATTCATTGTTTCTGATGTTCCAATCATAGAAATAGCCAACATCATGTTGTTGCAGATTTTCGCTGCTTGTCCCATACCATAATCACCGCAGTGGGTGATTTTTTTACCCATACACTCCAGAATTCCCTTGACTTTGTTATATTCTTCGGTTGTGCCACCAACCATGAAGGTTAATGTTGCTTGTTCGGCGCCGGGTACTCCACCGGACACTGGAGCATCAACGAATTTAGCACCTTTCGATGAGACTAATTTTTGAACCTAGAATAAAAATCAGTACATTTTCCATTAATTAATATAAAAAATAAGAAAATTAAATTCACTTACCGATTTGGAGACATTTGGGTCTATTGTGCTGGAATCAATGAACACAGTCTTGGCATTAACACCGTCCTTTACCATTACCTCGTATGTTTGAGCAACAATATCGTTATTAGGTAACATGGTTACAACAAAATCGGAACTTTTCGCAACATCAGCTTGTGTCTTGCATACATTTGCTCCTTTTGCCTTAAGTGCGGCACATGCTGGTGCCGAAATATCAAAAACATTTAACTTGTGTCCCTGTTACGAAAAAAACAAAATTGAAATTAGTTTTTTTTATGCTAAAAACAGAAAATGATAACAGCAAACAGACAGTCAATCGAAATTAGTACAGTTTATGTAATAATTGTTTTTTTATATAAATAATAATAATCAGAGTGAAGGTCATTGTCGTAATTTTATAAATTTGCCAAAAACAGCGTAACAAGTGAAACCAATGAAAGTAATAATAAAATCGCGCTGCCACATGTGCGTCAGACACGGGCATTTACAACCAAAACAAGCGATAATTAGTTGAACCCGAAATTATTTTAAAAATTCAATTGTTGTTAAGTGTAAATAGTTTTATTTATTTTGTTAACAAAAAAAAAACTAAATCAAAGAAAAACCGTTAATCTGTCCTTTGATTATGTGATAACTACAGTGCGATGCTTAAAAAACAACAAATTCTTATTAGATAATAATAGCTTTAAAATAATTCTAGTAAAACAGAGATGTCAATGATAGTAACATTAACCTTGGATAGCTTTAGAAGGCTTGTCAAAAAATAAATGTTTTTATTTTTATTTTTACTTAACAACAAAATTATTAAAAAGTCAGCTGAGGAGAGAATTAATTTCATAGATTAAATAAGAGTTTAATTTTTTGTTAGATAAGATTATTAAATAATATAAAAAATTATATAATAAAAAGAATTAATATGTATTTTTTTTTCTATTGAAATGTCAATGAAACTACTATAGTTCCTCTATTCACCGTTGTTTTATCATTCTAATTTTAGTTAATTAATTTTAATAAAACAATTACAAGTAATATTTATTACATAACACATACCTTTTTCATTAAATTGCTGGCCATATGACCCCCCATATTGCCTAAGCCAATAAATCCAACATTTTTTGGTCCACCAGCTGAACACCAACGTACAAACAACAATTCACCACTTGTCTTTCCCAATTTTACATTATTTTGCTTTAATAAAGTGCGTAGGGCCATTGCGTATGTAACTTTTGTATAAACTTTAAGTCACAAATTATAATCAATCAATTTATATTAGTGTCCCCACAACTTGTTAATCAGTCAACGAAAAACTTGTTACTAAAAATTTGTCTCTTTTTGTTCGTTTTTGTTAAAGCCACCAAGTAAAGTTTTTGCTTTCTTGCTTGTTCTTATCACTTAGCCATTTAATATTAACATACGGAGCCGGTTCTTCTATTTTTATTATTAATAATAACGAAACCAGCAAAAAGAAGCGAAATACATTAACAAAAACACGCCATGTAGTGCTTAGTTGATCTGATTATACAATAAATATTTATTATTAATAAAAATATTAATTAATAAACATTCAGTTTTTTATATCTAAAAGAAAAACATATGCAAGTAACTCGCAGCAATTATTTTAATTTATTTATATAAATATATTCATGCATATTGGTTTTAATTCTTTATGTTGGAAATGAAATACATAGACATTTAAAAATAAGTTTAAGTAACTAAATTAAATATATATTTAAGTCACTTTGCATAAAATATAAATTTATGCAAATTTGTCTGGTTTTTTTATTTTTCATTGAAAACACAGTGGTTTGAGTGTTTGAAATTTTCTTAGTTTATGTCAGTTTCCAGCATCAATAAACTTTATTCATATTATTATCCATTTAAAGTTTAGTATATTTATTCTTCTTTATTTATTTATTCCACTAAAAATAAAAACTACAAACAGATAAGTTATATAATTAATTAATATTAAAATATATCTTTGGAAAAGATATAATTTTTTCACATCAGTATGCAGATTTGTTACTAGTTTTCACTAGTTACAACCAGGCGTCACTGTGTAGCCAATAACATTTGTAAGGTTTAATAAAATTTAAAAATAATTTAAAACTTCCTTATCTTTAACAAATAAAATAATAAAAATCAAGAAAAAATAAAATTATTTTTATTAAAGCAATAAAAAATAATTATTATGTAATATTATTAAAAATATATAAAGTATATTTTTAACTATATAAAAAAAAATATTATTATTAAATAATTTAGTTATTTTTTGTGGTAATTTTTGCGAGCATTTCATTTGAAACTTTATGAATTTATTTTTTCTGTTGTAAACAAAAAATTAGCAGGTGTGTTATTAATACCTTATTTATTATCTCTAACGAATAAAAATTTATCCTGATTTTAAACATTAAATAATGTGTTATCAATAAGGAAAAGGAAATTCAAGATATAAAACATTTTTCTTAGATAGTAGGATTATCGGCGTTATGCCATGCATTTTCACTGTAGATCTTCTCATAGACTTCTGTGACCAGTTACCCTGTAATTAAAGAAAATAATTAATCGTTTCCTCTTTTTAAAATTATTTCATTACAAATACATTCATTACATTTAATCCTTTCTTCTACAAAAAAAACACAAATTAATTAAACAATAAAACTCATACAGAAATTAAACTGTCAGAATGTCGTCAACATTATTTTTTTTCTTATTTAAACTATATAAATTGTGTTGCTTTTTTTCTCTCTATTTAATTAAATTAAATTAAATTACTGCTGTTGATGGTGTTACGTTATTTTATGACACATTTTTTTTTCACTTTTCTAGATAACACGTTAACAAACAACCAGAAACACACAAACAATATACTTGTTTTTATCAGTGTTTTTCTGTAGTCTCTACATTACATTTTATTTACTTAAGTCATATAATACAGAATAAATCTTTGTTCTAATTATCATTATAATTATTATTATTATAATTTTAAATAATTTTATTATATTTAAAAAGCATCATATTTGATTGTTTTATTATAATTAATAATTATGTACTTAACTGAGTGACGGTTTTTTTTTCTATGTAAATATTAACGCTTCTATTTTACTTTAGTATATAGAAAATTCTTTATTTATTTATTTATTTAACGTATAATAATCATTTAAATTTAAATTAATAATGTCATTTATATATATATAAATTTAATTAAATAAAATTATAAATTTTCTTTAAAAATTGCACTTTTTATTATTAATATAAAATGATAATAAATCTTTAAATTAAATAGGCTTATTATTGCAGACGATATTATTTTATACAAAAAAAAAAATCACAAATTTCGCATTATTTAATTAATATTTCTTAGAAGTTATGTTTATTATTGCATTTTAGTATCTCAATCAATGTATTTTGCAAATAATAACAGAAATACGCATGAAATGCATAAATAACATTTACTAAGCTTAGAAATAAAGCATAGTAATTTTTTTTTTCGGAAATTACATATCCGTAGTCAATCAATTTCCAAATATTATTTAATCAGTAGGAAAAGAAATCAAAGTAATAAATATTACATAAAAAAATCCCTATTGAAATATAATTAATCAAACTAGTTATTTTTTTTTTCTTGTATAATTTATATCAGAAAATCAGTAAAATCAACAAAATATCCATCATTCATATCAATTAATTAAGCAAAAAAAAAATAAATGTTTAAAAAAGAAGAAAAATTTTAGGCTTAACAAGTGAACGTTATTAAGATAAGAAAAGATAGACTTAGTTAATACAGGGTGCAGTACACTTATCTACCTTATCCTAAGCCAAATTAACATTATAGTTTATTCTCAATGCAAATCATATATTCTTGAATTGATAAATAATTAAAATTTTCATAAATAATTAATGAACAAAAATAAAAAAATAATTAACATTGCATTCGCATGGTAAAAATGGCCGCTAGAACTATTAAAGTAACGAAATAAATTAATTAAAAGTGACACAAGAACAACAAATATATAATATATGCGTTATCGCACATAGTTACTATGTATATTACTTTATGTGTCTATTTTATTATCATAAACAATTTCGTTATCAGTGCTTTGATTGTATTTTTCCATACAAAAACGCAAGACACATATTACCATCTATTACCCAACTGTAAATAATTTTTACCTTTGTAATAGTTATTTTTCTTTCGATAAATTAATGAAATTACTTTTTTTTTAAACATTTTATGCAAACAAATTAAATATAATATTACTTTTTTTTAGTATGTTTTTCTTTGCTGTTGTGTCTTCTATTTTTTTTTTTTTTCTACTTGTGGTTTGTGTAGGTGAGAAAAATTAAAGGTGAAATAAATTTTTTAATATTTATTATCATGTATATATAATTATGGAAGGGGTATATAAATGAAATTATCTTTTATATTTAACAATCATTTATAATATTGTGTTTCACATTGATTTTCATTTTTGTTAGAAAACTCCTTATTGCTTGTGTAGCAATTATTAAGAAATGTGATTTTAATTTTTATTCTTCTACTTTAAAGATTCGTTATTTTTTTTTGGTTATTCAATAAACATGTGATGCAAGCAATGAGGTGAAGAAAAAAATAACACCTCGAAACGATTAATAAAACTTTACTGTGATTTAAGTAGAAATGTTATTGTATTTCTGTTATCTAAAAGTGCATCTTGTGGTTAAAAACGTTCAAGTTTTGTTAACTTATTTAATTAATTTAAATTAAATTAAATTACAAGCAAACAACAACAGGTAAATTGTTATTATTAATATTATTTGTCTTTAAATATAATACTTTATAAAATTCAAGTGATATATATTTATTTTTTGAAATGATTACGTTATCTACATTAAAATGGCGTCCTTAATCTAAAAAAAAAAATAATAAAAAATTGATTAAATCAATAAAAGTAAAGAAAAAACAGAAAAAAACACTTTAAATGTTGTGTCATTAATTAATAAATTTTCTTTTTTTTTATTCTTTCAAAAAATATATTATTTTTATCAATCATTTTCGTTATCATTGTGTTTTTTTGGGTTTGAAAATTAAAGTAACAACCATTTTGTTGAAATAAAATTTTTATATAATCAAAAAATTGTATCGTTATTTTTTATTTTTCGTTTTTAATTAATCAACCATGTGGTTTCGATCAATTTTTTCTTTAATTTTGAGTAAAGACATAACCGTTTTCATTTGTTGCAATAAAACGTTTGCAGTTTTAGGTAATAATTAGGGATTTTTCTGCATTTAAACAATAATAAAAGTTACAATCTGTCTGCAAAAGTATAAATTAAATCAGATCTCAAACTAGATTATGGCAAAACAATGAAGACATTTTCAACAAACAAGCAAAAAATGTGACAAAGGTAATAATAATTACCAAAAAGTAACTCCATTTATTTAATTAACAAACTATTGACTCATTATAACTAAAAGAAACTTTAAAATTAGTTAAATTTCTTAACAAAACGAAACGTACAATAACATTTCAAAAAAAAAAAAAATGTAGTTTTTTTTCTGTCTTTCTTTTCCTTCTTCACTTCGAATAAATTAGATAAACAAATAACACATTTTATTATTTATTAATAATAAATAAATAAATAATATTATTTCATTTTATTAAAAAGAAACGAAAAATTTTTAACAAAATTATCGTTACTTACAAATTATCACCCAGTAATGTGTTAGACATAAAGAAGAATTTCATTTCTTGTATAAGATCTGTGTGTGTCGTGCAGTTTTTTTTCTGTTTTTTTGTTTTTCTTGTCTTATTTCACCACAATTTACTTCTATTTGATATTCTATTTACCACATTTTGTTGGTTATTTTTATTTAGCTTGTGCCATTGTTGTCTTGTTTTCTTTCTTTCATTTTCTTGTAATTTAAGTTATTTACGATTGTCATGTTATTAGAAATTATTATTATAATTATTTATTTTTCTATTTGATTTAATAAACATAATGTTAAGTATTCTAAAGTTTGGTTAAATAAAAATACTAAAAGTACAGAGATGGATTGCATTATTCCAACTGACTTTACCTTATGGTATTTATTCAGTTGTTAATTTGTTATTTTGTTGTCATGACACGTTTGTTTTGTTTTTTTTTTTCAATTGTTTTTAGATAAATATTTTTTGTAGAGTTTACTTAGATGATGGAAACTTGATGCGACAAAAGAGTTGTAAGGAAGCGACGAACTTTTTTTTAAATTGGTTTTTCTTTCTTTCGGATTTGAATGATTGTAACGTTTATAGAGACTTTGTATTAAACAACTGAAATCATTTCTGTTCTATACTGCTATTTTGTGATCTAAAATAAAATAAAGAAAATTTATTAAAAAGTAATAGAATAAATAAAAGAAGTATTTACCATTACCTATTCAATGGAGCTCCTGTTGTCTAAATACCAACAAATATCATCTATTTGTCTTTAAAACAACAAAAAAACACTAACATTTGTATCAAAAGTAAATAAAATGAATAAACAAATAAAAAAATATGTAAAGTTATTAAAACCAACAAAACCACATTGAAGAAGTTGCCACTGTACCAGTTAAAATAAAATTATTTATTTTTTTAGTTTTTTTTTTTTTTATAAGAAAAATAAACAAATAAAGCTCCTCTTAAGATCACACTTTGACTTGAATCATATTTAACATTAATTATTGTAAATATAAATCAATAATAATAAGGCTGCGTATGAATGAGTGGTTAAAATGTTTTTCTCTATTATTCAATATCGGTCATAATCAATATCTTTTTGCTAATTTAAAGGAACAATAATATATATAAATTATTAAAAAGTAATATTTATTATTATTTTCGCTTTTTTTTATCTTATCATTCTTAAACATATTTTATATTATCACATGCAACCGATATTTATTGCAGCAATTATATGATTTTTGTTTTATGTTAGCAAAAAACAACAAAATGATTGATTAGAGAAAATTTTTAACTGTTGAACATAATATTTAAATTAATTAATTATTAAGTCACGCAAAATTTATTTTTTACACAAAATCTAACCTTTTTTTTTTAAATAATTATTAATAATAATAAGTATAATGAATTTTTAAGTAGAAAAAGCATAAATAATTCATTCTTTCATAACTTGTATCTGTTTATAAATTTATTTTCTATTTTCAATTAACATTTTTTGTTGAAAAATTACAAAATTCATGATAAACAATATTTTTTTTTTATGAAATTAAAATTTCAAATGCATTTTTACTTGTCAATTGTGTTAATTATTTTTTTTTTGTATCTTCTTAATTTAATTTAATAAAGAAACGAAACTACGAAAAAAAATGTCACCTTGTCACCTAACGTTTGTTATATTATACAAAGCACGTGTTTATTAAATTAGATGATTTTACTGAAATAATTTAACAGTTTTCACGATTGTATGATGATTGATGCTTTAAGGTTTATTATTTATTTATTAATAATAATTTATCATAGAAATACTATTGATTGATCTTTTGAAATTGTCCAAACTGACAACATGTGGTTTCAATGGAAAAAAAAAAACAAAATCACTCTACTGTTCTATTTCCGTTAAAATGCTTGTTGTTTATGCGCAATTTAAATGTTATTCATAATAAATTTAAAGAAATAATAATAAGTAAATCAAATATTATATAATTATAATAAGAAAAAAAAAATTAAATTTACCGCATTAATTTTATCATAAACGATGCTCTCATTTTTATTGTTTTATTTCATAGACTAAATATTTACTTTAAGCAAATAATGATTACAAAAATTTATTAAAAACAAGGTGTCTATTTATATAACCTTAAAATGGTTTTTTATAATTAAATATATTTTAAAGATTACTTAATCGTCTGAAAATGTTTTCTTATTTTATGTGTTTGGATAACTTTACTCGTTTAGTCATTAAAAAACCTTAGAATTGTAATCTGCAGACATTAGAGAAACTAGTCTATCAACAGTTGAAACACTCATTTGTGTATTCCGCAGAATACTTCTGCTACAAAGGTAATAAAAGATTCCTCTACTGTAAAAACATTTTATGCAAAGTATTTATGAAATAAAGAAAATTACAAAAAGAAAACTTGTTTAAATAAATCAAACAAAAAATGATAACTTTGCGTCATGATAACTTTGCGTTCATTTTAACCATTTTTTATTTCGATTAAAATATATAAAATGATAATAAAAATAAATAAATAAATATTGTCGCATGATAAGATGGAAATAAACAAGAATATTTAATAATTTATTATTAGAAAATATTTGAAAACACTTTATTTTGTCACTAAGTGCGTACAGCGAGCGTACAATCAAAATGTAAAGTTTGTAGAACTTTTTTTTTTATTAATTTTATGAGTTAATTTTTTTGTTTGAAAATGCTGATAAATTTCCTTATCATTTATACGTGAAACTTTTTTTATGTTTATTTATTTTTGTAATTAAATGTTGTCTCTGTATTTAAACCTTGTCGTAACTGACTATTAATAAACATATTAAATTTTTATTTTTTACTTTCAGTTTTGACAGGTTGACAAACGTTTGTTGAGTTTTTTTTTTCTTTATTATTTTCAGTAAATATATATAAAAAAAGAAGTAATTAATTCAAGGTAACTTCTATTTTAAAAATTAACTAATTTCAGGAATTTTAATTATATATTTTATTTTATTGCAAAAAGTAAAAAAAGTTTTACATTACGAATATGAAAATAAAGAGAGCTATCCGTCGACAGTAGGGGATTGATTCACTGTCATGGTATTGCTCTCTTTATGTACTATTCGATAAACAACAGAATATGCTATTAAATTAATTAATTAATTATATTTTTATGATGTAATAATAATATTTTAGTATATAAAAAAGGCTGATACAGGTTATGTATAATCATTTCTTTTTTGCTTTTCGTTAAATTTCAGCAACAATGGATAAAATTTAATTACTTTTCATTATTGTTTTTTTTTTGCATTTAACAATAAAATAATTAATAAAAGAATAATTATTAATGTAAATTTTAGTCGCAACACAGTATATCTGTAATTACTGTACTTGAATTATGACAAATTTAATTAAATGCATGAAAAACAACAACGTAATCAATCATTTAAATTGATAAAAAAATATTATTTCAGCTTATATTTACAACCAACAAGCTGACCTTATGGAAGTAATTGTGTTTTTAAAACAAAAAATATTTAATTATTTATATCAAAAGAGATTCTTTAACGGATATCAACCTACCTTAAATGGAATTTTTACTGCAACATTTTTTGTCTTTTCTATAATCACTTCTATAAGCATAACACGTCTATTATGCAGGTGAAGATTTTCCACTAAATACCATGTGTCAGACGACTTTGCAACAATAAACATTCTTAATTCACCTTAAAAAAATAAAATAAAAAAGCTTTAATTAACACAAGAAAAAAAAATCAACAATAAAAAGGTAAATATTTAAATTAATTATAATTTAGCAACGAAAAAATTATCAAATATATACTTTTTTTAATTTTTTAAACAACTGACTTAAGTAAATATTAAAATCACAAATAAACGGTTGGCTTATTAAAGATTTTGTCTTTTGTTTTATTTTATGGAAAATTGAAACAAAAGAAAAAAATTCTAAAAATTATTTTCATAGGTTAAAATGGGGCTCTGTTGGCTTAAATTATTTTCTTATTTCCTTCACTGTTAATTAAACAAATGTTTACACTTTAATTAAATTAATTAATTAATAAAAAAAAAACAAATGAATAAACAATGAAAAAACAAACAAAAGAACAATTTTTTTTTGGTTAATAATTTAATTTAATTTAAGTAATAAAATTCTGTGTGGTGTTTGTGTAGAGTTACAAAGTTTTTTTTATGTCTTTTCTTTTATATAATTAATTGTTAAATTTTATTAATTTAATTAAATTTTAAGTGTATGTTTACCTTTTCCATAGTTATCTCTTTGTTATCTCTTTGCTACAGTTATCTAATTTAATTTTGTATTATATTTAACCTCTATAAAAGAACAATTAATGTTCACGTTAACTTTTGTGGATATTAATTTTTATTTTTTATTTAATTAATTATATAATTTTAAAATATTTAGATTAATTTAGAATATAATTTAGAAATTTGTTTATTAAAATTATTCAATTGATTAAAATATAGTTAAGAAGTCATTTTCAGTGAGAGTTTTGCTTTATTTTCTTAAAATGTTAAAGCAATGGACTATAGATTTTATATTTATAATTAATAAATAAGTCTCTCACTTAAATGAAACAAAGTGATTTAAAAAAACAAAAGCATCGTTGTTGATTTAAA
This sequence comes from Ptychoptera contaminata, assembly GCA_963942525.1. Taxonomy (NCBI): domain Eukaryota; kingdom Metazoa; phylum Arthropoda; class Insecta; order Diptera; family Ptychopteridae; genus Ptychoptera; species Ptychoptera contaminata. The sequence continues at coordinate 33,681,300 of OZ012638.1, read as the reverse complement.
ATAATAAAATATTTACACTTATATCTAATTTAAGTCACTAGAAATTAATTTACATGATAATTTTGTAAATTAATGGTTATATAAATAATTTAATTTATAATCACGTAAATGGATCAAAATCTAAGGCTTTTAAGAATTCATCGATTTTCTCTTTTAATTCAAAATTATCTATAACGACGGTCGTATCTAAAATAGCATTTGTCATCGGTGATGTATTTCGGCCCATATTAAACCATTCTAAAATCGCTAAACGTTCGTAGGTAAATCCATCAGCTGCCGTAGCCGGATTTATCATTAGTTCGTGTGTAATCGGACATATAAACTCTAGGGGAATATCATTTTGATTTGATGCCAGATTGAAAATTAACGAACGTACTCCACTTATGTGCGATTCTAAATTATAAGAATTTGTTAAATCCCAGACAATTACACTTCGATCATTTGAACCTAGGAACGTTAGAAAAAAGAACTTATTAAGTAAAAATATTATTCCGATTATAAATGGTTTACCTGAGGCTATAATTGACGAATCATTGTTAATTGTGACGCAATTGACGTATCGAGAATGTTCACTCAGTGTTTTCAAGCAAACACCGTGTAAATCCCATAGTTTAACAGTCTTATCTAAACTAGATGATAATAATAATGTTCCAGGACGATTAAATCTATAATATTTTCAAAATAATAATTCCATTAATCTTCAAATAAAATAATTTTTTTTATTAATTTTTTACTTGACACAAGTCACAGAGCTACCATGCGCTTGTATCGTTAAGACACACTCAGTATTCATACGTTCGGTACAATAAATCGTTGAAGCACCGGATAAATGTTCATGCGGACACGATGGCAATAAACGAGACTTTGTACCCTCCGCCTTCAACTTAAACATGACAAAAATACGCCACAATTTTATTGTATGATCTTGTCCACATGTTGCCACCGTATAAATCGTTATATCATTATCTGCAGCTTAATAGAAAAAAGGGAAATCTATTTAATTACCACAAAAAATAAATATAGAAAAATGTTTTCACTAAACTCATGCTTAACTTACGATCTGTATGAACTAATTTACAAAAGTCAGCGGATAGAACACCTAAATCGTGAGCACAGTCAATAGCACAAGCGTAATCAAAATCTGCTTACGTACAATATGGTGAAAAATTTAAATTTAAAAATTTTTCTCATTAGCAAATTATAAAAATAAGCAACAAAAAAATATTATAATAAATTACTTTCATTCACATGTTCATTAAATAAAAATAATCTAACATTTCCTAATGTACATGCTGTTAATAAAATTGTTGAATCTGATGAAAAGGCCAACGTGTGGACAGTTTCTTCATGTGATTTTTTTAATCTGTTAAAGAATATTTCGTATTTTTAGTCCTTTTAGTAAACATAAAATTTTCTAAATAAACATTAAGTATAAATTGCTCTTACCTTACAAGATTTTTATTTTGTCCCCAAACACAAAATGCTCCACTATCATCAGAGCTAACTATAAATGCACCATCAGGGCTTTAATTAAAAAAGTAAAATTCTTTAAGTATCGCATTATTTTTAAAGGTTAAATAAATACCTAAAGGCACAAGCACGAACAGCTTCACCGGCTTCTTGTTGTATTATATCAGTTTTAATACCATTATTTAAATCCCATAAAATAATTGAACCATCCACAGATGATGAAGCTAAAACACCTCCCTTTCATAACAATTACGAAAACACAAAATAAATAATAAAAAAACGACATACATGAACTTTGCATCAATTCATAGTAACATGAAAACATGAGTATTAGAATCCGAATACATTTTGACATTTCGATAAAAATATTCGTGCCGGTTTGTTTGTTATTTTTATTTGCGCAATTAATTATTTAAGAATTAAAAGAAAATGTTTAAATAAACAATAATAAACAAATAACTAATTATATTATTAGTGTGAAGATTTAATAAAAAGTGTTAATTTTTTAAATAATAAAGATGAATTCACGCAAGGATTTAGAATTCATAAATTTTTGGACAACAAGTACAACAAATAATAAACTAGATGTTCTTACGCCACATAAAATATCAGTTATTATATTAATACAAGAATATTTAAATATGAATAATACACGTCTGAAAGATAATACTTTCAATTTACCATCAAAATATCGACGAAAATTTTGTATGCTACTTTTAAAATTGATTCAATATCCTGATATGTCATTTCATGATCTCTTTAGCCTGTTATTCACACCAAAGTATGAAATTCATACAACACACTTGTGCAATTTTAATTATCAAATCAGTAACATCGATATTGAAACTTTGTTTAATTTACAACGATCAACCGAAAAATTAGTAGAAGACAATAGTAGTTCTGGTATAAGCCAATTTGGGATTGTGGGCTTATATATTCGCCGAATAAATGTTATATTAGATAAAATGTCCTTTGGTGAATTAATGGGATTACATTTAAATATGAAAAGTTATTATAAAAAGGGAATACGAGCTACGGCAATAGGACCAGATTTGACAATTTTAGATGATTCACTAGAAACTGTCGACATAAAAGAACGTGATGGAAATCATAGTAAATGGTCAATTAAACAAGCGGAATTATTCGTGGCACAACAAAGTGTATTGCTGCAAAACAACGAGCCGAAAGCAATGTGCCCTAAAGACATGCAGGATCGTCTTAATGAAATTTTAGAAGATAACCCACTTTATACTCAAGCTCATTTTCTAAGCTACATGAACAGTGTACGTTTGCGAGATTTCTATAACGCTTCAGATTCATTACATCGTGCATTCGACAGAAGTGCTGTTAAAAATTTAAGCTTTTGTGACATTAAAGGATTCCAATTTTCTAGTTTAAACCAAGCCATTCTGCATGCACAATTTAATCATAGAGATGAGGCTCTGGCCAGCCTCAAAGAAAGTATAATGTTAGCGCAGGAAAACGGGGATCGTTTTTGCCTTCAATTAGCCCAGTCTTGGCTAATGTTTCTTGATAAAAATCAAGTGCAATTAAAAGAAAAATGTGTTGCAAATAAGACGGAATTAAGTTTAGTTCATTCAATGTCACTGGGAATACAATTTGTAGTAAAAGTGGCTGCATTATCTGGTTTTTGTCCATCGAAACTCTTTGAATTATTATTAAAAAGTGATATTTTAAATTGCCAACATTCGATGATGGATTTAACTGCAAATTGTTTTGCACAACGAGCCGCCATGTGGACACTTTATGGAAAGCATTCTATGGCATCACTATATAGTCAACTTTTATTGAATTCCAATTTACGAAGTCTGGGAAAAACTTATAATGGGGAATGTATTTGTCATTCGTTATGCTGTTTAGCACTATGGCTAAGTTTGCAAGGTGAATATAATTTAAGTGCTATTATTTTACAGCATGCACGTGAACGATTCCCACGTAATCCATTGGCCAAATATTGGCTGATCTGTGATTATTACATTACATCGCAACAGTTAATATTAAAATGCAATTGGAATGAAGCGGATACAGTTTGCTGCAAACTCTATACATTGGATAAAAGTTTAAGTATTTTGCAGCGTGCAACAATGAACATTGCGAGAAAAAATTTAGAGGCAGCACAAGATTTATTAAATATTTTATTAAATGATGATAACACAGAACCATTAACACGTGTACGCGCACTATCATTACTATCGCATACGTACATGCTGGAGGAGTCAATAGCACCCGATGTTATAAATATACTAAATCAGGCCTTAACGATGTCACGACAAAAATATTTTGATTATGAATCGGCTATAATTGATATGAATTACGGTAATGTTTTACTAAAAATAAAAATGCCGCATCAGGCATTGAAAAGTGTTAAATGCGGTATGGAGATAATATTGACAAATGGAGGTATATATGATCGTGCCAAATGTATGTTTTTATTTGTTAAATGTTTAATTGAGTCATCAAATGACGTAGACGATAAAATAAATAAGATCAATGATACAAAAGATATAATCGAGGAGATAATTGGACAATTTAAAAAATTAGAAGCGTATACAAAGATAAAGGATGTCTACCACTATATGGCAAATGTATATAATGATTGTAATTTAATAAATGAACGTAATAAAATTGCCTATAAATTTCGTATGATCGATGAGGAATTTCCCACATCATCGGAATACTTTAATGTATTTATATAATAATATTAAAAAATCATACCTGTGGCGATACTTTAACACTTGTAACACCATATTTATGATGTTGTAATGGTGAAAATGCTTCTTCAACAAAACCACTTCCACTTATCCATCGCCAGATTCTTACTGTTTTATCACTATAAAAAAAAAATAATGTTATAAATAAATTAATTCATTTTCTTTTATTTAATTTATTTTGTTTTTATTTATAATTTTCCATTTAATTTCATTTCTTTTTTGCAACGTTTTCACACTCATGTGACAGATTGATTTATGTTTAAAAAACTGCAGAAAAATTACTTTATAATACTAATGGGGGGATTATTATTAGTTTGTTACTTAAATAAGGATTATCATTTTTGTTTTTGGATAAAGTTTCTTAAGCTGCTTATTACCACATTAAAGAATTACCACTGAGAGACTTTTTAAGTAACAAAAGGAACTTTTAGTAAGTTAATTGTATAAATACCTAGATCCAGTTACTAGTAGAGAATTACCATAGAACTCAACACATGTAACATCACTGGTATGTGCTTTTAATATTTGTAAAATTTGTATATTATTATTGTATTGATTGGACATAATTTTAAAGTTTTTCTTTTTTTATTATTTAAACTAATTTACGCTTTTAACTAAACAGTACTTTTGTAAATGTGCAACACAAATAATAATATTTTTTATTATTATTTCTTTAAATTAATCTTATCACTTGTTATCGTTATTTTTCATTATTTATCTATTATTGTTATTGTGAATAAATTGTAAACAGCTAATAATGACACATCATGTTCATATATATATATAATAATAAAATTATTTATTTATAGAAAAGAAAATAGAAATTATAATAACTCATAGAAAAAGCACATTATAAATAAATTAAAATAGAAAAAAAAGAAAAGCTTTCGGTGGTGAAAAATTATTATTATTTTTTAATGTTTAAAAAAAAATATAAATAAATAATATGTGAGAAAGGCGGCACAATGTTCTTATTTATAAACACACACCCGTTTACTGTACGTTACGTTACAAATAATAATAATAATAATTGTATTTTCTATATAAATTACAACTTTAATATGACACAAAGTACATGATAAATTTGACTATAATTGTTTTGTTTTTTATATTAATTAATTACATTTATTATTATTTTTTTTTATTATTCACTTAACAAGTACTTTGTGTCGTCAAACAGTGTGTCTGGCTAACAACTATCCAACGAAAAAAAAAAACACTTCTAAGTAGATTAACAAAAAGAAAAGGCAGGAAAAATTAATATTTAGTATATATACTATCACGTTGGATCGGTGGTTGTTATATTTTTGCAACCACTAAAAATAAACATTAAACGCACGCATTTGACAAGTCTGTGTTTTCTTTAATCATTATTATTTCCCCTTAGATAACAAACTTCTACCGAATTATATATATTTTTTTTTTGTGATTTCTTCTCTTCATTACAGGTTTATTACAAACATAGTAATTTTACCATTGTCTTTGACACAAGTTCTATTTACTCTTGAGTTTTCCACGGTTTTAAAGCACTTCCTATTACAAAAAAATTAAAAACAAGCACACAAACACAAAAAGAAAAATTCCTTATTCCTTTGCCAAAAAAAAAAAAATTAATTAAAAATAAAAAGTTAAGGAAAATATTTTGCTTTTTTATTCGCATTTATAGTTGGTATGTTTTTTTTTTTTTTGTGCGGCAATTTGTTATGAAAATTTTATTGTAAAAATAATTTTTGTTTGACGCAAGCGTATTAAAACCATATTCACCACACTCATTCTTTTCAATTTTATTAGAAGGTGACCCAAAAAAATTGGTTTACCGGTAAAAAAATTAATAAATAATAATAATAAATCTATTTATAATTTTTGCAAATAAATAAATTATTATTTATTTTAATTATTAATTTATTTTCGTAATTTAATTCCAATTTAATATAATTAAAAAATGCACATGTTCTAATGAAATTTATTCTTTTCACTTGCAACAGCAATTAATTAATTTACTTTGCTTTCAAGTACAATGAATGAACTTCAGAATAATTTATTGATTCTTGAAAAGTTACCACTGATTTGTAATTTCCTTTTTTTTCAAATAAAATTCTTTACAAATTAACTCCTTTTTATTGATTTAAAACATAGAAATAATAAAAACAATTTTAATTATTAAAATCAAGAAATAATATTTTTTTATTTGCAAATCATTAATTATTTAAATTTTTAATTTATTTCCTTTTATATTGATTTAATGTGAACAAAAAGTGGACGGGTATCTTTAGTAATAATTAGATGGAGGCGCCTTATTATTTTTACAAACTTTTCGGAACTTTTTTCTTTCGTAATTTTCAAAGTGCTATGAATTTAAAAAAAAAATATATTTTATGTATTGTAAAAAAGAAAAACATTAATAATTTCTTAATGCGAAATAATTGAAGATTATTTTTGTTGGCTTTTCTACTCAAATAAACAACAACAGCTAAATAATGAAAATACCTTTGGGGCGCTTTTGCCTAACGATATTTTTTATTACACAAAATAATCATAATAAAATACTTACAAACAACAGGTGGATATTTTTTTTATTTCCATTAAACCATTAAAAATAAGTAATTATTATTAATTTTCATTAAATATTCAATAAAAATTCTATTTTCTATGTTGATATTCTACCACAAAATTAATTAATTATATTTTTTTTATTTAATGATTAACAATTTGTTCATGTGAACACGAATATTATTTATTGTTTTTATTTTAATTTATTATCATTTAGCAAAAATCTTTATAATAAATAAAATTAAATTAAAAAAAATGTTCACCTTACAATATGAAAACAGATAATTGTAGTGGAGACGCCAGGTAATTTATTAATTAAAAAAAATAATAAGTTAAAAAACTTTTAAATAAAATTTATTATAAAACAAAAAGAAAATTAGTAATTTGATTAGGTAACACAACAAAGAAAATAATAATTTTCAAATAACCAATAATTATAAGTAAATTAAACATTAAAATGGTTTGTAATTAAAATGTTTCAAAACGAATAACGAAAAAAATCAATATTAAAAGCAAATTATTAAATAAAATTTAAATTTTTTTGATTTGTTCAATAACTCAAATTAAATGGGATAAAGGCTTTTTATTTTACTCCTTTTTTTTAGTTCATTTACATATTTTTAATCACATTACTGTGTAAATTTATGTTTGCTTAATTGTTTTGTTTTTATTTATGGTGTTAAACGTTTAGGATCGCGTGGGAACATTGATGTTTTCCTGATATTATCTAAACCAAGGTACAACATAACAACACGCTCCATGCCAATACCACCGCCTGCATGTGGTGGACAACCAAAACGAAATGCTTCAATATAAGCAGCGATTTTTGATGTATCTAAAATGAAAACAATATTAATTATTTTCCATTTAATAATTGTTTTTTATTTAATTTTATTTTACCAATGCAATGATGTTTAGCACGCTCGGTTAAATAATCCGGATCATGAATACGTTGCGCACCAGATAAAATCTCTTCACCTCTCATAAACATATCGTACGAATTTGAATATTTAGCATTATGTGGATCGGGCATGGTGTAAAATGGTCGAATGGACAATGGAAATTTATCGAGAATATAAAAATCAGTGTCGTATTTAGCTTTTACTAAACGACCTAACAATTTCTCATTGGGTGTCGATAAATCTTCTTCATCCCCAGTTTCAATACCTGCTTCACGAAGCATGGCAACACCTTCGGCAAATTCCAAACGGAGCGGCGGCTCTAAAAATTTAAATGGTTCAACTTTATATTGTTGAGAAACAGCCTCTATTTCAGTTGAATAATTATCGCGCAATCCTTTAAACATTTCGGTAAATGTGTCTCCAATTGTATACAAAACTTCATGATAATGATATTTAAATGCCATTTCCAAATCCAAGCCAACAAATTCAGTTAAATGACGATGGGTATTCGAATCTTCTGCACGAAACACAGCACCCACAGTATAAACTTTATCAAAATCAGCAGCAATTGCCATTTGTTTATATAACTGAGGTGATTGTGCCAAGTAAGCGGATTCCTTGAAATAGGAAACGGTAAATACATTTGCGCCACCCTCACTAGCAGCTGATATTATTTTCGGTGTGTGGATTTCAGTAAAACCCCGTTTTTCCAATATGTCACGAAATAGCTTACATACACCGGCTTCCAAACGAAATATAGCCTGGTTAGCTGGTGTTCTCAAATCTAAAACACGATTATCCAATCTTGTGTCTTGATTTACTCGAATATTTAATCCCTCAGTATCCTAAAATTAATCAAAATTATTAAAATAAAAACAAAAATAGTATTATTAAAAATAACAAACATCGGTTTCTGCTCTGGACGCATCTTCAATTTGTAGTGGTAATTGTGGTTTTGCAGCTGAAACCAGATAAATTTCTAAAACAAATAATTCTAAATTTTTTTCAGTGCACGATTCAATTTTATTTGCTACAGAGACTGCCTTAACACGCATATCAACAATACTTTCCTTGGATAATCTAAAATATATAATTAAATATTTTAAAACACAGTAAAAAATTGTTTTCTGTATAACTTACGATCCAGAGAATTTTACCATTTGCTTTGAAACTGAATCATTTACAGCAATTACACATTGAACAGTGGCACTCTGTTGCCTTAATATTAAGAAGCATTGTTTACCCTTGCTGCGGGAAGTGTGGACACGACCACGAACCCAAATGGTATCCAAATTCATATATTTTTCCAATTCAGATACTTTTACAAAATTTCTTTCACTGAATTTATTTTCAGATTGTATCATTTTCAATGGGCCGTATTTTCCTTCAGAATAATCAACACTTTCCTCTGTTGATACTTCAGTAGTTGTTCCTGCAACAGCTTTGTGTTCTGCTTTCTGAAAAATATCATTTACTTAATTTGTTTCTATGCAATAATATTGCTATTTTCATACCTTAGCTGCCTTTGCAGCATCTTTAGCCAATTTCTTTGCTGCTTTTTTTGATTGACTTTCAGCACCTGGTTCACCACCTTCAACTTTAGTTTCTTGTTCAGTTACCATTGTGAAAAATTATAATCTAGAAACAAACAACAAAATTGCATCACCAAAACGATTAAGTACTATCTATATTGCTTTTTGAAACAAATAATTCCATTATCAATATTAAAAAAGAAATTTTGTTATCATTTTAAGTTTTAACAAAAAAAAAATAACCAAGATAAGAAGTTCATCCGGCTTTAAACATAACCTTTAATGTTCCATATGGAAAATCACTTTAAATTGTATTTAATAGATTTTCCATAAATATTGTTTTAATAAACTTACTTTATTAACTTTATTAATCACTAAACCACTTTTAATGTTTATTAAATTTAATTAAATTGACTTTCAACACAAATGGCTATCGACACGTCGCTTTTTAGAAGATCGTACCCTACTTTGAGAATTATACCCACACACCTATGCAAAAAGCGCTATAAGATAAGTTTAGAAACTGGTATAAAGGTCGTTTAATTAATTTTTAAATAAACACTTTAATTAACAATGTCATTTAAAAAATAAGTGTTAATAAATCATAAAATTAATTTTTGAAATGAATTTAATTTATAATTTTTGTTAAAAATAATTTATAAAATTATTTAAGTGAAAAAAGATTATCAAAGGATATACATTGTATGAACGCACTCATTTGAAATAAAACTGTTATAATTTTGACGTTTTGCTTATACATTACTTTGACGTTTCCTACTTGCACAAATTGAATTTTTAATAAATTTCCTTTAATATGAGCTCAAAAAATGAGTAAGTTAAGGTAGTTTAATTAATTAACTTTGGTTATATAATTTATTCATTTGTAGAATAAAAATTTTTCCCCGAGCAATTGTTTGCGAAGATACAACTCTACGAGGTGACATCACTATTGCAAGTGGGTGTGTTATTCATCCTAGTGCCACAATAATTGCTGAATCTGGTCCAATTATTATTGGGGAAAATTGTATAATTGAGGAATATGCTTCAATAATTCACCGTAGATCTGATAGTGGTTCTGCAACAGATAAGCCACCAGTATTAGTTATTGGCCCTAATAATGTTTTTGAAGTCGGTTGTACAGTGGAAGCATTAAAAATTGGTGAAAGAAATGTTTTCGAATGTCGAAGCTATGTGTCTTCAGATGTAACGGTGACAAATGGCTGTATAATAGGTGCGGGATGTCGTTTAGAAGGAGAACATAATTTAGCTGCAAATACTGTCATTTACGGAAATCAATGTCTTCATCGACAAGCATTGGAAAAACACGGTGTAAGTTTTCTATTTTATTATTGTATCAATAATTATGTTTAATAATTTTTACAAATTATATTTTTTTTAGTCACAAACATTGCAACTAGACTTTTTACGGAAAATTTTACCCAATTATCATCATTTAATTAAAGCAAATTTTGATCCAAAAAAAATCAGGAGTCAAGTTTAATTTATAAAAGTATAGAAATTTCGTAATTGTGATAATTTTGCAAATTTACTATTTATATGTTTTATTCAAATCAGTGTGTATAATTATCATATTCTTCTGCTATTATTATTAATTATTTATTAATAAATTAAATTCTTTGATAAATATTTGTTTTTTTTGAAAAATGATAAATTTATTCTCTTTCACTTAAATTATTTATCTTGTGGTTGGCTGCACTGTTGTTTACATTTTGCATATTAAAACTTCATTGTGCAAAAATAAAATGTCAAAAATTCCATTAAATAATAAAAATATTTTAATAATTATTACCTTAAATATATTTTTAATAATATTATTTAAAAAACATGGAAATAAATACAAATAAATGTAGACTTTGTTTAAAAGAAAATATTATATATTTAGATAGAAATAGTGAAGAGTATTCAATTGCAAAAATAAAAATAACAGAAATATTCAAATTTAATGTTTGTTTTTCTATAAATAAATAAATTATTAATATTTCATTAATTATAAATAAAAAATGTTTTTAATTTTAGATAAAAGATAATGATAATTTACCGACAAATATATGCAAACAATGTTTTAAAGAAATCAGTAGAATATCACTGTACATTGATAAGGTTTTACTTAATCAAAAAAGTTTAATAGAATACCAGGAAAACACAAGTAAAAATGAATTTTATATTGATTATAATTTAGAAACAATAAAAAAATGTGATAATAATATTAATTTGGATAATAATTTACAAAGTAAAGAGGAAAATATTCGAAAACAAAATAAACGTATTGCGATACCGGAACATTTAACGAAACGTTCAACTAAATCCGATAGCGATGCTAAAATTCGTGATTTTGTTAATTTAACATGTGATTTATGTAAAAAATTAGAAACAAATATTAATTTCAGCACATTTAAAGAGTTGCAACAACATTTCGTACAAATTCATAATGAAAAAGGTTATGTTATGTGTTGTGGAAAGAAGTTAAATCGCAAAGATCGACTCATATCGCATATTATAAATCACACTAATCCAGAAGCGTTTAAGTAAGATTTATTTTATTGTTGTGAATTAAATACGATATAGAATTTATTTTTCAGATGCCCAGAATGTGGACAAGTAGCAAAAAATAAAGGTTTATTAATTTTACACATGAAAATGCATTTACCTAGCGATCAATATCCGTACGAATGTGATAAATGTAATAAACGTTTCATACTGAAGTCACATTTAACAAATCATAAGGCAACGCACATAAGTAAGGAAGAACGTAAATTTGTATGCGATATATGTGATAAACGATTTGCACTAAATTTCGTTATGTTAAAGCATAAAAAAATTCATACCGAAGAGAAAAACTTCATATGCGATATATGTGCAAAAACATTTTATTTTATAACAAATTTAAAGTCGCACATGTTATCACATAAAAATCTAACCGAAACCCGTGTTCAGTGTAAATGCTGTTTAAGTTATTTTAAAAATATTGACACATTACGATCGCACGTAAAACGCCAGCATAGTAATAAAAATAATAATAATGAAAATAATCACAATAATGATTATTTATGTGATATTTGCAATAAAGTATTAAAAAGTAAAATTGGCCTAAATGAGCACAAACGTTATGTGCATGAAAAATTGAAAAAATTCCAGTGTCAATTATGTGATAGAGATTTTTGTAAAAAAATTGAGTATACGGTGAGTAATTTAACAATACAATTTTTATCTATTAGAAACTAAATAATTTATACATTTACGAATTTCAGGAGCATATGGCACGTCATCGTAATGAACAATTATATAAATGTCCATTTTGTCCACGAACATTCTCAGCGAGTGCAAATTTTTTTTCTCATCGTAAAAACTATCATCCAATTGAATTTCAAAATTTAATGAATAAAAATAAATTTTCTGAGAATATTGTGGAGCCAGTAGTTGATCAAATTGTTAAAAATTAACAAATTAGCAACAGTAAACATTTTTCTACCTCTCTGAACAGTTGTCTAGTCAAGTAACAAGTGCAGCATCAACATGTTCCATTGAAAATAAAGTCAAAGTTCATTAAAGGAACAATTTTTATTCTTTTTTTTTTTTAATTTTATTTATATATAAAATTTACAAATTATTTTTTATCTTTAATAAATTTTACTTTTTTTTAAATAAAATATTTTCTTTTACCTTTATTCCTTTATAAAGGTGTTATTAAATACATTTTTTTTTCAGTTAAACAAAAATTTTATAAACAAAATAAAAATTATTTAAAAAAATATATAGGTAACAAGATAAATTTATTTATATATTTCACAACCTCCGGAAAATTCATTTCTTTTGATTAAAAAATAATAATAATAATAAAACCAAACAAACTAATCATTTGTCATTATTCGGATAAGAATAAAGAAAAAATAAATCAATATTTGTCTTAAATCAAGTTAATTTCTTTTCTTACAATAATAATATTATTATTATTTTTTCCATGCTGATTGTGCAGATTGTTTTTGCTGATTAATATTATTACTGGTGCTACCACTTGTTGAATTTGTTGTTGCAATGCTGCTGTTGCTACTATTACTACCACCCAATGTTGGAAAATTATTCTCCAACGTATGTGTTTGCATATGAGATTGTAAATCAATTGCGCGTAACACCTGTTTACACGTTTCACAAACATCTAACAAACTTTGTTGCATCGTTCGCTTTTTCACATCAGTAATATTATCTTTAATATACTGTGAATGCACTAAATATAATTCCTGAAAGTAAAATCCTTAATAATTTATTTATTTCAAAAATAAAAATCCATTTTTATATACCTGTTGTTTACTTATATCGGGCAAAAGTGTTAATAATTCTGGAAATATTTCATCGAATTTACTATTCAATGCGATACGACAATGTTCATAGTACGGTAACGCCATATAATCACCATCACGAAACATTTGCGATATTTGGCGAAATTGTTCCATCGCTTCAATACTATTTAAAGCATCTTGAAAATGTTGAACGAGAACCTTTAAACGGAGAATCATATCAAATAAAAATTATTTCTCTATATAAAATAATCTAATCAAAATTATTTACCTGATTCCGTTTAACAGAATTTGTTGGCGGTTTATAATAATGCTGTGGCAAAATACTATAACTTTCACCCAATGAATTTGTAAATGTTAAATTATTACTTGGTGCCCTGGCAACTGAATTAAGTGTAACCGAATTGAAACCGGGTGGTGGTACTACATTCTGATTACTATTATCAAACCCGGGAGGTGGTTTAATCGTAACCGGTGATGGCTTATCAGTTATATTACTATTATAAAAATTTGTCATTTCACCTAATGCTGGAAATGAATTCTCGTCATTTATTTTTAAATTTTTCATTTGTACTTGATTATTCTGTGACGAAGATGATTTTTGATTATTTTTATTATTTATTATCGTTTTTTGTTCTTGTACTTGAATTTTTTTTGTTTCTGGTGTCACAATTCCTGTTACTGCCTTGATATCATTTTCATTTATATTATTATTATTATTAAATTTTTCTTTTTTATTATTATTATTATTTGTTTTAATTATATTTTTATTATTATTATTTGTGACGTTACTATTATTATTGTTGTTTTCCTTTTTCTCATTATTTTTCTTTTTTTCCTTTTTATTATTATTATTTCCACCACCTGTTGTCAAAATACTTGTTGTACCAGCAACATCTTTACTTGTTTTATTCAAAATATTATTATTTTGCTTTTTATTGTTATTTGAAGGTAAATTTGTTTTATAATCATTTAAATTAAATGACGGCGGAGGTGTTGGTTTTGTTTTCTTCATTTGTTGTTTGGCTTCGGACGACGATGTTGATGATGTCATTATCCATTGTTGTGGTAATGATTGATTTATTGTTGAATTATTACGACTGTTACCACCACCTAATGATGGGAAATTATTTTTTGAATTTAATCGTGGCGGTTCAGCATTGAAACTATCATTTATTTGTTGTTGCTGTTGTGTCAATTGTGGTTTTTGTTGTGTCGAATTGATCAAAGTTAATTTGGCATTATAACTAGATGACATTGGTACATATTCATCGACTAGCGAACGATGTTTTGCTGCTATTGCATTCATATTTAATAATAAATTTTGTTGACCTTGCGTTTTTGGCAAAGCATCCATATCCGCAGCTAATGCATAACGATTTTGATTTTGTTGCTTCGTTGTTTGTGTTATTGTGTGATTACTATTACTTGCGGAGCCAGGTAATGCTGGGAAATCTGAATCCATATGTTTACTTTTTGGGCGATTCGATACATGGATGACCATTCCCGATTGTGGTTTTTTCGTTTGATTATTTTTAACATTTGGTTTTTTTAATAAAGCACTTGCCGAACCTTGACTATAATGCCCACCACCATTGGAATTTGAATTATTTGACATAAAGTTTGGACTAGCTGTACCACTACTGTCACTACTTCCAAGCGCTGGGAAATTTTCTTTTGTTTTTACTAAATTTGCTGGACCATAAGTTTTAGTACGTATTGATAAATTTGGACGGACTAATGTCACAGCAGTTGTGTTTCCACCACTGTTTGTATTTCCACTGGGTCCACCTAATGATGGAAACTCTTGTTCGTTTTGAGCATCAATTACTTTTTTCCTATTTACATTTTGTACTATTTCATTACCAATAGTATTTTGTTCATTGTTCATAGAATGGCTGTAATTATTATTATTATTATTTGTATTATTATTATTACTATTATTTTGATTTCCGACGTTATAAACATTATCCATAACCATAATATCATTTTCATTTTGTTGTTCGTTGTTATAATTATTATTATTTTGATTATAATTATGACTAAAATGAAAATAAAATACAAGAAATTATTTGTTTGAATAGAAAAATTATATAAATTGCAATAGAAAAATCAATTACAGCCTATTTCTGCCACCTCTTTGATCTCCACCACTTCCACCTTCTCTATTGCCACCACCACCTCCTTGGCCAGATCGATTACGTGGCGCTAAAGTGAATTCCAATTCTAATGTGCGAGCTTGCCGTGTAGCCACTTTGCCTAATGATTTTGAATGTTGCTTTGACATGTGCGCTAGTTACGTAAAATATAACAAAAAAGAAATCACAAAATTTCACTTAAGAATCTTTTAAGAAACGATTTTTATTGTAAATCACCTTTAAGATCAATTTCTGAACGAAATACCGCTGTTAGCTTCTCATAGAAACAATCGCCTTCTTCACATAAATAGTGCTCATTACGGAAATGTTCACGTAATGTGTCATAACAACTAAAAAAGCAACAAAATCAGAAAAAAATATTTTAATTAATTTAAATGAGAATTATTTACCCATAAAATTGATTACAACCATCTAAATCACACAAGTGGCAAAAGAAATGATTTCGGCGTAAATGTCGAAATAATTCATCACGATCTAAATATCGACAATCACAAAATTGACACAATGGATGTCCACGATGTGATGTATTATCTGGATCACCTTTCCGTCGATGCAAGCCCAATTCTTGTCTATTATAGCATTTCCGTTCAAAGGAAAATATCTAAAAATAAAACAATATAATCAATAAAAATAATCATTTAAATTAATAACAAGAAAAAAAAACTCACTCGTAAATTATCTGTGCATATATCACAGTAAAATAGCTCATGTTCACGCCTTACATGATCTTTAAGATCGGAGAATTTATGAAATCCATGTGCATTGCATCTATTTAAATAAATAAATAAATTAAAAAAATATTCTTTTATTCAAAAATATTATAATTAAATAATTTACTTACTTGGGACATGAATTATCCAATAATTTATTAAATGATTTTTGTATGTATTGACTAGAAAAGCAAACACGATATTTTTTATCATATAACCCAGAACGATTATTTATTTCCAATTGACGATAAGGCAAAATTATGTTTGTGAATATGACCTACAAGTATATTAAAAATAAGAAAATTTATTAAATAAACTATACGCAATAATACTGATACTAAAAAAAACATTTCAAGTGATTATTAAATTTGAAAAGATTTACAAAACCATGATTTTCTGTTTAAATTTAAAAACACTGGTAGTTCCCCTATGTTTATAGAATAATCATACCTGAGACAATTCGCGACGACAAATAGGACATTCATTTTGACGGCATAACACCCTCATTCGGGCTGAGCACTCATAACAGACTGGATGATCACATTCTCCAATTGAATAAATGTCAACAGTTTTAAAGCAAACAACACATGTATTTAGATCATTATTTGAATCATTATATCCTTGTTTAACAGTTGTTGGGGCCTCCTCAGTTACAGCCATTGGCAAAACAGGCACTGGTAATGGCGTCAAATCAGTTGAATTAACTTTCTTTAACGACGTCATTTTGCCTCTCTAGCAAAAATTGTATAAATCGAGTTCAAGGTTCACTCTGTAGTGATTTTAATATTTATCAATATTAATTAGTGTAGAATGAATGGAAATTTAATTTTTATTAATTAGGCACACGTTTAAAGCGTTTAATTATATATGAATGAATAAAAACTAATTTTAATTATAAGATCAGAAATTAAAGAAAAAAATCTTTCTTTTTTGACACAATTAATTTTTTTTTCTCTTTAAAATAATAAATTATCACCAAGCACAACTGTTAATTATTTTTATTCTTTTTTACTAATTTTAATAAAATATTTTGATTTATTTTTGTATTTCTTTTTAATAATTATTAATACAGAATAAAAAGGCAGCGAGCGTAATTTTTTTCTTTAGCAAAAAAATTTTTTTTTTTTTTTATTCTGCCAAATGATGAAAAGTCATAAATACTACAGCGCACCATGTGACAGGTAAACTAACGAACGAAAAAAAAATTACGTTTACAACAAGCATGTTGTGTATTGCATTTTGGACCTATGTAATTTAAATTTCAAATTTTTGTGAAATTTATAATCATTGTTATAATAAATATATTTGTTAAAAAAAATTATTTAGATTAAAAAAATTTTAATAAAATAATTTTTCTTTAATAAAATAATTACAATTTTTATTTTTTTTATTTATTTAAAAAATAAATTATTTTTAGTAACTAGTTATAGATGTCACTATATAACTTCAACAGTTCTGTCAATTTGTTACTTTGCGTTTGCATTGCGTTTTTACATTATTAGCTGTCACACAATATTTTATCTCTGCTTATGTTTCACTTAAATGACATTACAACCGTCAGCTAGACAGAGCCAAATATATATAATTTTTAACACACACATGCACGCATTATAATAAAATAAGAACTTTTTTGTGAATAAAATTTTGTATGAAGAATGAAGAAATAAAATAAAAAACCAGTTAAAAGTTTAATGTAGAGGAGTAGAGTACAACCAAACAAATGGATTTTATTTATAATTAAATAATAATTATAAAAAAAAAGAATTATTAATAATAATTTGTTTATCAAATTTATTTATTAAAATTGTTTTTTTTTTCAATAATAAAACAACTGTTTTGTGTGCTGCAGTTAAAAAGTAATATATAAAATATGTTTAAATAATTTTGTTATAAGAAAAAAATCCAAAAAGTGTTTCTTGCTTACCTTTATCTATTTTTGTTAGGAAAAATAATAAGAAAATTCATAAATAAGAAACGATGAAAAACGCAACGCAATTTACGCGTCATTGTATTCGTGTTAAATAATAATTTGTTTTATTAGTGTTGGTGTGTTCTTCTGCTACAATTCAGTGTTTTGTTGCTTCTAGTACACTGGGACTGGGATTTTTTAATTTTTTTTTTTTGGACATGAAAATTGTTTGGTGAATTTAATTGGATTTGAATTGGATTTAAACAAAAAAAGAAAAAGATTTTCCATGGTTTTTAATTAATAGATGAATATTAAAAAAAAAAACAATAAAATGAAAATAACATCCCATTGATTTCAACCCTAATTAAAACGAAAGTTCTGAACCTTTTTTATTAGCATTTTTTTTTGGTGTTTTATTTATCCAAAGTTTTTTCTGTGTGAAAGTAAAACAGGAATAAAATTCGCTGTGTTGCCATTTTTTTGCATTAATAATTCAAAAAAAAAAACATTTAATAATGAAATTTGAATTAATTAATTCATAAATAATTAAAATTATTTTTGCAATTTTTAAGAAACGATGAAAAAAGAGTTTTTTTTTGACAGCTTTTGGCACACACTTTTGACGGATTGTCACAACCCTAAAATTTTCTTTTTTTTTCATGCAGAAAAATTTTCTAACCAAAATTCATCCATACAAGTGGTGATATCTAATTTCATGTAATAAATTATTAATATATGAGACTTTTATAATATTCATCTCCTACGCCCTTTAAGGAATAATAAAGCATAAAAAAAGAAAGAAAAAAAAAATAAAATCAGTGAGTAACCGCGGATATTACTAACAGCAGGAAAATACACATCAAAAACACAGTGCCCGAGCTGAAAAATTATTTTATTTAATCAAAAAAGAAGAAAATTAATTTAGGTCATTTAAAAAGCAAAATATTATTTTAAAGGCAAAAAATAAAACACTTTAAAAATTCACAAAAATAAATAAATAATGAATATAAATATGCAAAAACAAATAAGAAGAAAAAACCACCAAAGACCTGTTATTTATGTTTTCTTCTTTAAATAATTTTTACAAAATTTCTTCTTTGGTATAAAAAAAAAATAATAATAAAAATAAATAAAAAACTTTCTTGGTAAATTATTAAATAAAGAAAAAGAAATAAATTCTTTTTATTTTTTAATCCACTGCGAGATCTCACACAGCATCTCTTCAGTTCTTTATTTTTGTTTTTTACTACATTTCGTTTGCGGTTCTTTCGCTGTTTACGTTTTGTTGTCGTTCTCTTCGCTAATCTTTTTCTTCTTTTTAAATCAATTTGTTGAATTAATTTGTTTATTTTTTTATTAGGAATTAATTGTTTTTTTTAATTAAATTAAAGCAAAGAAATGAATAATAATGTGAGAAAAGAAAATTATTGAATAACAAAAAAAAAAAAAATTCAAATCGTTTTTAGCGGAAAAGAAGTAAAGAAAGAAAATTCTTATGTTCTTCTTATTTTGCTTCTAAGTGTAAAGTGTTTTTAGTGTTCAAAATTAATTAAAAAAATTTACAAAATTATATATATATATATCTGTATATAAAAGAAAAATCAATTTATAAAAATGCCTGGATTAATCGGTGTTTGTGAGTTTGTCGATGAGACACGTGAGGATTATAATTCACCAACGACATCAACATTTGTTTCCCGCATGCCACAATGTCGTCAGTCTATTGCCACATTGGAAGAAGTAAGTTTTGGCATTAATAAACATTATTGATAATATTTATAATCATTATTATCTTTTGTTAATTAATTAATTATAATTAGTAAAAGACGTCATCGTTTTAGTTAATTGATATTTTTTTTTCTATCTTGGAATGTCGTCATTTTATAACGATTATTACTTCTTTTTTTTGTGTGTGTTTATTAATTAATTATTGTATTTAATATTCATGACCTTAATTAACATGATGCTTTTTAGTAAAATCATTTATTTTAATAAACATATTTTGAATGGATTTAACACTGTGGAGTTTTTTTTGCATCTACAAGTGCTATGCTTTTAGTTTATTACCTCAAGCTGGCAAAAACAACAAAACGAATTCTGATAACAATCAGCCGTGTTAAAATCGCAAAAATTTCTGCAAAATAAAATTTATCAACGATTAATTTAATTTTTTTAAAACACATAACGATTTCCAGAATCAATCTACCATATAAATCGAGGTTTTTTTTTTTTAGTTTGCTGCACTAATCAGTCCTTAACCTAGATAATTTTTTTTTTCATTTTGTAATTAATATTTTCATTTAGTTGAAATTCTTTAATTTAATTACATGAAAGAAAAAAACATTAAAAAAATAAAATACATAACTCGTTATTTAATTTCCGGTTACCGGATATTTTTAATAATTTTTATTTTTTTTTATTTATTTAATCAAAAAAAAAAAAATACTTGTTGAAAGTCGTGGTAATTGATGATAAATTTTATTTTTATTAATAAATTTATCAAAGCATATGCTCGTGTGGAGTTTTTTTTTTCTTTTGCTTTTGATTTCAGTGGGAACTTCTGATCTTAGTCAAAGGAACTTATGGATTACTTATTCTTTTAGAGATTGTACAAAAACTTGAAGTTTTTTCAACGATTTATAAACCACATTAGATCAGATCGACGAAAAACCGCAAAATTTCGGGTTTCGTATTGAAATATATTTTTTTGAATTTAAAAAGGATTTACTGCCACGTTTTTTTGGTTTTTGGCCAAAGTAAATCCAACTAATCTTTTGTTTTCGTTTTTTTTTTGTGTGTTTTAGTTTAAGAACATCATTAAAATTCAGCAAACTTCTAAAAGTTATGAATATTGATGTCAAGAAAAAATAATAATAAATAAATTAAGAACTGAAATGGATACATAGATACAAGAACTGGGATACCTAATGTGCGGAAAATGAAGAACAGAAAACTCTTCGAAACAGTTTTTGTCGTAAACAAATTATTGTTTAATGAAATTGAATTATCGATTAGTTTTCTTTAAAAGCGAATTAAAGGAAATTAATTGCTTTGTGTTTTGTGTATTTTGGGTGGTTTTGGGTTTTCTGTTATATGGAAAATTACACAAAAGCATCCCATTAAAATAATTTTAATATGACACGTACGTTTCGTTGATACTTTAAGAACCTTTTTCTTAATTTATTTCGTTAATTTTGTATAATTTTGTGTTAAATTTTTATGATTATAATATTCGCTAAAGGAAATTTACACACAAAAAGATAGAGGAAAGAGCATACTGCAAATGGAGTTATTAGAGCATTAAGTAAAGTAAATACCTTTATGGAATAGTAAAATTTTGTCTCTCCTGTGGTTTATTAGTGATAAATATTCTGTTGGATTATTTTCTGTAATGTCATTAAAGTTTAAAATTTTGTTATTATATTCATACGATTTTACCACTTTAATTAAGGTTGCAAATGTGTTTTATATCTTCTTGTTCTTGTTTTGTTGTTGACAATGACGATGATGATGATGATGGTTTTAATAAGAAATAATGTAATTTACATTGCTTCTTGTTATTTTCCTTTAATTTATTATTTTACTTTACCTCAATTTACATTACATTAATGCTGCTTTAAATTTTATTTTTCCTTTTCTTTTTGCCTTTGAGTTAATTTATTTTAAATAACCAAAAAAAAAAAAAAAGGAAAAAGGATAATGTTAATTTCTTTTTTGTTTGTTAATTAGAAATTTGTTAAAAAAAAAAACATTTTAAAATTTCTACGTTAATTAAACAATTGTTATTTTTTGTAATGATTTTTATCCACTTTTTTTCTGATTTTTTATTACCTGAATATATGTACTACTCGTGTAAAAGGTTATTAACGTCTGATGGTTACTATGATGTATTGAATTTTATTTTTTTCTATTTAGAAAAATAAGTAGGACAAACTCCTTTTCAATTTATTATTATTATTATTTGGTGTTATAGTTTGTGTTTGTTGTAATTTTTTGTATAAAAGTAAGCATTAACATGTGTGTTAACCTCTTCGTTAATATTTTTATTTGTCCTCCCCTAAGGTTGCCTATAGCTAGATTAACATATATACATGATGCCGGTATTTGTGCACAGAGAATATTCATACCGAAAATAATAATAATAATAATAATTTAAAAAAAAATAAAGAATAATAAAAGTTTTGTCTCGTCAACTAAAACTTACGTTACGTATGAAATTTGTGAATTTATTTTATTTTAACAAATATATAATAAACATCTGCCTGCAGCTGACATCATTGATCACACATGGACAGTGTACGTGTAGAATAGCAAGAGCTTAGTTAAATGTTATCGTTTCGCTGCCACTAAAATTGTATGTATGGACGACATACTATATTGCATGCTGTTCAAAATTCACCTTTGTTTGGCTTTTTTATATTTTATTTGTTAATATTATTATTATTGTTATTGGAGGTACGTGATGATGACTTTTTTTAAAAAGGTATTTTCGCTGTTATTGTGCTTGTAAATGCGATTCTTGTTGTTAATATAATTATAAGAACGCTGTTGCTGTTGTTATTTACTGCTGCTGTTGCTGCTGATGTTGTTTATAAAGTTTAATAGACTACTTATCACCTGTCCTTTGTTTATTTAAATTAAAAAAATTATAAAATAATTTATTTTAAATAAATTGATTGTTTGTTTTGGTTAAACATTTTTTTCTTCTTTCATTTAGTTTTATCTAAATTTAGCTGATATAAATGGTACTTAAAAATCTGTAATAAAAAATAGAGAAATAATAGCTAAAGTGGTGTGTTTAGAAAGTAAATTATTAAAAGACTTTTTTTTTTGTCATTTTTCTAATTAGATTAATTTGGTTGTTTTATCGCGAGTCTCCGTAGTAATAAATAGATTATTATGATTTTCTTTTTCTCTTGGCATTACTGTATTAAAAAATATAGAAAAAAAGTAATTAAATTTTTTTATTTGTTACGTCTTTTTCCTTCGTCTTTTCTCATTATCTTTACTTATCTACTGTTTTTCTTATTTTTCTTAAAAAACTTAATTTAATTGAAGAAAATGATTTGGAAAATTTTTAGTTAATTGAAAAATTTTCTGTTGTGTGTTTTCGTTTATTTTTAGGGATTAAAAGATTTTATTTTATTTTAGTCATTTTCTGTGCTAATTCTGGTAATTTAGATAAGAGAAATACAATTTTTAAGCTAAATGACTAAATATTGAATTTATTTTTGCACACTTTTTTTTTTTAATTATGCTATAATTACTCATTTTTTTATAAAGTATTTTTCTGTAATGTTTTTAAATAGAAAAATGTACAGAAATTTGTATTAAAATTGTAAATAGTTAAGGCTGAGTGAGTAAGTGCTAAATTTTATTTCACTTTGCTAAAGAGAAATATTTTCTTTTCCTTTTTATTTTCTTTAAATGACAATTTTATTAAATTGTTTGCTACATTTACACCTCGATTTATACAGTATTTTAATAAGATAATATAGATTCTGTGGAAAATATGGAAAAACAATTCAGCACATACACCGGAAAATTATAACCATATTCTAAATCGACCGATATGTATACATTTTATCTCTCTGTATTTATTTATTTATAATTTTACTTTGCAGAAATAATAAAAAAAAGTGAAAAAGTAAAAATTATGCGAAAGGAATTTTAAAGTAAAACTGTTTTTAAGGGTAGAAATATTCACAGAAATTATTTCAAGAAAAATGTATACAGAATGAGATTATGGGGTTGTAGAATTACTGGTGCAAAAAATATAAAGAAAAAATTTCAATCGATTAATTTAAATTACGTTCTGTTAGGTGGTAGACTAGTTGGTTGTTTAAAATGTTTAAAACAAGAAAACAGGAATTTTTTCAATAGAATTTTAAAGAAAATTCTCTTTATAAATATTGTTGTTGATGATGATGATGAGGAATGAAATTTACCATTTTTTCTCTCTTATTTCATATTTCAAAATGAAATAATCCTTAGTTTCTATTTCCGTTTTGAATAAATGTTGTTGTTTATCGATTTTATTTTATTTAAATTATTCTCACTAAGTTAAATTAAAATTAAAATTACAAAAAAATAAATTAAAAATAAAACAGAAAAATGACCTCTTCATTGCCAAATTGGCAATGGTTAATGTCAAAGCCTCGTACATATTTTGCGTTTATATATATATATGAGTGTGTATTGTTTATTGTATAAAATTTAATTAAAAGTTTTTCGTTTTTGAATATGTTTTGTATTGTGACTAATTTGTTTTTGGGTTTTATTTTTATTAATAAATAAATAAATATTTGCAATATTAATTAAATTAAAAATAATAAACAATCAGGGCTGAGTTAAGGTAGGCAAAAATATCAACAATTTAGATTATTTTTTTATTGTAATAAAATTAAAAAACTTTTCCACTTACATTTAGAGAGAAAATTTAAGTTTGTAAAAATAAAATTTATGTTTGCCTTAAAAATACAATCTGGATGTCCGTCTCTCTAGATCCAATAATACTTAATGCGTGCTACACCTGGTATTAAAAAGTTGTTAAAATTAAATAAATGCATTAGAAGAATTAGTGCAGCTTTAATTTTGAATTTTTATTCTGTTATGTAAATTATTTTATTAGATTAAATTGTCTTTTCAGTTTAATAGATGAGTTAGAAAACAGGAAAATAGCTTTATTAAACATTAAAAGATATTTTGTGGGTACATTTATTGTATTAACGTATTTGTGTCGTTTACAGACAGAGTTAGATTTGTTACATTTTGTTCGCTTATTTAAGAAATGATTATAAATAGTAATAAATTTTTGTAACCACCTAAAGCTGATCCTGTCTCCTGAATTTATTTTTATTACCTTAAAAATTTTTCAATTTTAAATCTCTTGAGAGACATACAACAATATAAAATATTTTACTGTTTTTTGTCAACCCAAAACTACTTAAATAGATAAATTATACAACAGCGGTTGTTGCATTTTAAAGAATGTTTCTGCTACTTTTGATTCCCAATCGTCTTATTTATTTTAACGAGACTAAAAAAAAAATTGACTTTTCTTTTTCATCCATAAAACATTATGCATAACAATAGTATTACGCTTATAACAATAATTATAATTATAATAATAATAATACAACGAAAAGCTGAAAAGTGTTAATTGTTTTGTTAGAGAATGTTTCTGTTTCTGTTAATTATCTCATATAAAGAAATTAAAATCAAAATAAATAATAATCCAAGTAGTAACAGCAACTACAGTGGATCAAATGTATTTATAAAAGCTCATTCAACAGTAGTTTCGCTGTATTACATAAAAAAAAAACATAGCAAGTAGTAAGCAGTAAAAGTTACGAAATTATTGCAAAAAAAAAAATAAACAGCAGCAACAATAAAAATGAAAATAGAAAAGAAAAATACAAAAGAAATAATTAAATGAATAAAAACACAAAAAGGTTAATCTGACTTAATTAGTAAAAGAATTATATTTTTGTAAAAAGGTGAAAAGAATGAAAAATATTTAATTCTTTTTTGCTTTTCTTCTTTTCATTTAATTCTTGTTTTTATTATTTATTTTATATTAATTATTCATTTCTGAAAATTAATTATATAAATAAACTTTTGGCACGGTTTTCGGTTTTGTTTATTTTAAATTAATCAAAAGCGTTTATGTTGCAGGTAATGGTTACTGTAGCATTAACAGATAGAATTATGCTTGTTGAAATTTTTGTTATAATTAATTATTAATTAACTTATTTATTTAACTTTGTAATGGGTATTAAAATAAATTATTTAGCCAGTGTTTAGGATAAATAAATGGTTTCTCTGTATATCACTGTTTTCTAATTATTTAATTTATTCTGCAGGCAATTCAACCAAGAAACGTTGTTATTGTCTTAAGCTTTTACAGACATAGTGCAATGCAAGGTGTATTTGATTTACTTTATTGCGTAATGCAAAGGATTTCTGTTGACAAAAATACTAAATCTTAAGTGTATATATTTTACAAAGTATTTTATTATTTTTAATTACTTTTTTGTAATGCTTCTGGTTGTTATTTTTATTGATGTTAAATAGAAGAAAATTATTTTTAGTTTTATTTACGTAAAGATTTTTTCTTTTTTTTTTTTGTTTAATTTCCATAAAACACTTGTCATAAGGAACTGGAACTACATAGTTTTATTTATAGAAATAGAAAAATTGTTATTATTATGAAAAAAAGAGAAGAAGAAAGAAACACAGATTTCAATGGTAAATGCCTAATTGCTAGGTAGGTAGGTGTATAAGGTGGTTACTGTTTACTCGTTGTATTTACTTTAGTTTTTTATTATTATTATTTCTATTTCTAGTTTTTATTATTATTATTACATTGGATATTTGTTTATTTATTTATGCTTTTTTTCTTTTATCAATAAAACGAAGGTTTTTAAATAAATTGTTTATGACGTTTTATCTATTTGTATTTTTAAACATGGAATTTTTACATGATTTTTGTCATTTATGAATGTTCTATGCTATTTTTAATTATTTATGCTTTGCTTATTTTACATAAAAATTTTAAGGATACTATGGAACGGAATTACTATGAATAGAATTTCTCCATATTCCAAAAATGTTATCAATACATAGTAAGATTGGACCGTTAAATCGATCTTATTTCAGCAATAACTTGTAGAAAAAAAATTTTTTAGATTTAATTCTGATTGCATAAATTCATCAAAATAAATCAGAAATTTCCTTAAAAATATATCGAGACGACTACCAACCAAAGATAATATCATTTTAATGAAATAATTTTTTTTATTACAAAATTTATAATTCAATCGACACTCTATGGATCAAAAAAAAAAAATCGATAAGAATGAGAAAATTAACTTATAGATGGGTAAAAATGAAAAAAGAAAAATTTAAGCATAAATAATCTCTTTTAAGAATCTTCTTTTCGTATTTGTTTATCTTATCATCTTTATGTTCGTTTTTTTTTTTAGTTTTTTATTTATGTAAATTTCTGTCAGAATAGGATTATAGCACGTCTTGATTTAGACATCAGTTCAAAGGTTTTCTTATCGTTTGGTCTCAAAGGAAGAAGGACCTTACAAATGATATGAATTTTTACTTTTAATTGAAATTATTAATTGTGGTATTATCCTTTCTAATGCAGATTTTGTTTGTATTTTTTATTCCTTGGACTTTTCAAATGAATTTTTTGAATTTAATTAGCGCGTGACAGTATCGATTTGTAATTTCTTTATTACTTTTTTGCTTCTTTTTTTTCAAAAACAATTTTCCATTTATTTTCTGCCTGCTCTACTCTCATTAATTAATTTTTTCTTATTTATTTAACGTTTTGTGATAAATAATTAAAAATTCAAATTCATTGTTTTCAAGTGTTTATATAATTTTGTTGGCCTTTTTTTAATTGTTTTCGCTATTATTATTATTACTATTAATTTAAATTAATTAACTTCTGTTGTTTTTTAATGTTTTTATGCTAATTGTTGAATTTTTATTCATTTTACGAGGTTAGTTTTTTTGTTATTTTTTGCTTGTTTGTTAATTGGTAAAGGATATTCTAGTTCTCAAAAGTCTTATTTGACTATTAGAAAATAAATTATTAATAAATACAAAAACTTTTCCATGTTAAATAAAAGAATAAATAAATAAATAATGTAAAATTGTCACCACCAGCATAATAATAATAATAATTTGTTAACACTGACAAAAACCACATAATAATCGGAACATTATTTTTTCATTTAAAAAGTTCAAGGATTTTCTTTCGCTTTTTTTTTATTTGTGTTCTCCACTTCTAATCAACATTTATAAATGCTTTTGACATTTAGACAAGCAAATAACAATGTATTAATTAGAAATATAATATTCACGTAATATAATATAATGTAATAGACTGACTGGTAGAATAGAATATTTTTTCTGACACATATTTTCTATTCTTGTTGTGACAAAATACTTGTTACGTTTTGTTCGAATTTGATAATAATGATAATTTTTCACTTTATTGATTAATAAACAATGTTATTTATAATTATTATTGTTTTGAATAATAGCTGTTATTTTAATATTCGGATGTGGAATTATTTGTCTTTTATTTCAAAGAATTCTATACAGTTTTGTGGGTGGAATTTTATTAAAAGTTTTCTTACTACAACTCGCCTCGGTTGACATTTTTATTGAGTTTTTATTCTTCTATCAATTTATTTCAATTATAATAATCATTTTTTTTTATTATTATTAATTTAAGTTTTTAGTTTTATTAATAATAAAATTATTTAAATAATAATTACTTACTAATTTGTTTGACTTGTTGTGCTTAAATAAAACTTTAAGATTGTAGTGTCTATGTGTACGTACGATGTACATTTTGTATAAAGAAATAAAATTTTAATTAAAATAATTTAGAACGGAAGATAGATATATATAAAAAAAAATTAAATTAAATTCTTTTTAATGAATTAATTAATTTTGATTAATAATAATTGATGATAGATTTTTTCTTTGTTTTTTTTTTTTTTTACTTACTTTATGATGATTGTGTCATTTTGTTACCATTTTTGGTTGAATTATAAAAATTATTAATTTATATAAAATCTGATTGTTTTGTTAGTCTTATCTTGTATGAGGAATATTTTCATGTTAAAATGTATTAGCATTAGACAGTTTTATCGATTTTCTATCATTTTAAAAATAAGTTTTTAGTTTATTGCATTTTATTTATGTAAATTTGTGTCAATGTCAAGGTAACTTATTGATTTTTATTTCTTTTTATTGCTTTTTTCTACCTTTTTAGTTTTGAAAAATAATAATACTTTTTAAAATTTATTACTAATAACAATACCGCCTTAGTCATGTGATTTTTATTTATTGAATTTCTTTTTATTTTTTGTTGCGGTTTACTGTTTATTTGCTTTTAGTTTAATATTCTGTATTGCTTGAGTCACCCTTAGATAATAATAACCACCATTTACATATACTAAAACAGTTAAGATAAACGAAATAATAAATAATTTACTTGTTGTTTCTCATTTTAATTAAATAATAATAATAAAATCAACGAGATACGTAAAAAAAGAAAAATTTAATTAATTAATTATAGTCAGACATAGACAATGAGACAACAAAGTAAACACTTAAGTATAAATATATATATGTTAACACTTGTTGAAATTTTCTTTCTTTATTGTTATTATTTTTGTTAATATTTATGACTCTACACACCTACACACTATTTTTTTTTTTTTGTGGTTGATTTTGCAATGATATTACCTTTTGTTTCGGTGTTAAATTTATAATAGTTTTGTTATGTTTTTTACCTTTTTTTTTAATTAATTAAATAATTAATAAGCGGTGCAACAAAGATGAGAAATTTATTGTTTTATAAATGATTACGAAAATATGTAAATTGAATTTATGTAAAGAGATAGAGAAGAAAATTTTTTATTATAAATTAAGTGTTTCGTGTTTACGCAATATCATTTTAGCTGTTATTGTTGTATTTTTAATTAATTAACTAAGTAAAAGACAAAGACTATAAGCTAAAGTATCTTTACGAGAAAAAAAAAGTAAACATATGTTTTGCATTCTGTTGCTTGTTAAATACGATAAAAGTAAATAAATGTTAATAAAATAAATAAAAGAAAATAGCAACAGTAAAGGCATAAATATTAAATGAATACAAAAATAATAATAATATTTGTAAAAACGTAAAAAAAAACTCTCAACAATGAAAGTGGTAATTAATAAAGAAAAAAAAATGTGTCATACATTATATCTGTTTTGTATGCGTATCTGCTGTAATGTACCTTTCTTTTATTATTTTTCTTTATAATTTCAATTAAAAATTTTAATTGAATAAATAAAACATTCCTTTTACTTTGCTACAAAAATAATAACGGAATAAAAATTAATAATAACAAAAAAAAAAAAAAAACGCAGAAGTAAAAAAAAGCGCAATAACAACGGAAAGGAATTTAATTTGTTTTTATTTTCTTCAGTGAAAGTGAATTAAAGTGCTTTTTTTGTATTGTTTTCTTAAATTATTTTTTTTTCATTTGTCAAGACAGTCAAAACTCTCCTCGTGTCTCTACAGTTACAAGCTGTATTTTGGGTGTTTTATTAATTTTTTTAGTAAAGATAAGCTATATTTAGTTCTCTTTACGATTATTGTGCTGAGATTTTACTGTAATAAAAACATAAACGAGACATGTGTAAAGTCAAAATAAATCAAAAAAAAATTATTATTATTATTATTATTATTATTAAGAAGCTTAATAACAATTATAATGCTAATAAAAAAGAAAAAATTACAACAAGACGTGATTGTTTACCAAAATTAATTTACAAACGAAAAATAAATTACATTTTAAAAGCCCAAAAACCATAAAGAAACTTTTAAGTAAAATAAATGTTTTCTCATTTTGAAAAAAAAATATATTTATTTTTGTCAGTTTTTAATCGGATTGTAACCGTGTTTTGTCAGGTATTAATTAAATGCTATAAAAAAAGAAAAATACAAATAATTATAATGAATTTTCGTTGTACACTTTGCACTCTTGTGCAATGTTGTTTGCCATCAAGAGTAATTTGACATCTGTTAAAGTAAATATTTAAAAAAGTCATTCAGGATGTCTTTGAGATTATTATTATTATTATTAAAAATATAATAATTTTGCTTTTCTATGTTTTCCTTCCGGTTTTATTATTATTTTTTGTTTTGTTTCAATTGTTCTTGAAAAGTACCTGATAAAAGGGTTGAAAAATTAGTTGTGTATTTACATCGGATGTCGTCTCGAGTATAACTAATCGGAACACATAAAAAAACGGTTAAGTTCACTTTTGGTAAAGAATTTCTCTTTCCAATCGGATATTATTCAATATCCTTATTATAAATAAATTAAATATTTTTGTTAATCCATAACTCAGACTATATTAGCGGTTATTGACTTTTATTCTTTAAATTTCCGTTTAACTAAGTCACTTTATTTACAATACATTTTTGCTTTGTGACATCTTTGCGGTTTCGGTTTTGCTTGGATTAATTTAAAAGAAATAAATTTAAAAGAAAACACTTTGAAGATGAAAATCTAACGAAAAACAAGGTTAAATAAATTATTTGGTAATTTCTTTAATTCACAAAAAATCTGTCAATAAAATTATTGTTTTAATTATATCTATAAAAATGCAATAAATTTTAATTGAACGAGAAAAAAATAAACAGGAAACACACATAATAAAAATAAGAAAGTATAAAAATTCATATTGGAATATCATTATAATCGAATTAACATTATTTATTATTTATTCTTTTCCTTAAGTATGTCATTATCATCAAACATGTGTCATTCAATCATGTTTTTACATAGTTTATTGCTTTTAAATATCTTGTCCTATTAGTTACATTACATTACGTTATGCTGTTACTTGCTGTTACGTTACATTTTCTCAAAATCAATTATCAATAAACAACCGGTTTTGTTGCTTGAATACCTTTTCTGTTTTCTTGGTTTTTTTTTTTAACGTTTGCTGATTAATTATTTTTATTTATTAAAGTGTTAAAGTAATTACTAGATAAAGTACTTTAAATTATCATAAAAATAATAATGATTGACTATCCTATTATAAAAAATACATTAGAAGTTTTTTTTAATTTTGATTATTTTACATTTTTTACATTTTTAATGTGTTTTTTGCTTTGTTTTTTTAGTTTTAAAGTCTTATAAGTTGATGACTTTAACTAGATTTTTGTTACTTAAATATTAATTAATAAGTAAAAACTAACAATAATACTTATACTATCTGATTAAAGTTATTAAGAAGGTGAAAATATATATGACAACATATGCTCAACTATTTACCTACTTTTCATTTTATTATTATTTTAATTAATTAAAAACAAAATTATTTTTTTATCCTATTTTGGATATATTTTTGCATATTTTTCGAGGTTAAATAATTAATTTTTTTCTTTTTTTATGTATTTATTTTACTTGAAAATATTTCTCACATATTTTTATTTAGACTTTTTTTTTATAGTTTTATCTTTATTGGTTTTATTAATAATAACTTTTTATTTTGAATTATTTCTGCGCATGACAAATTGTCTTAAGTTTATGAATTTTTAATATTAAAGAAATAAAATATTTAAGCCACATAATGAGGTTATTAATGAGTTGTTTCATGTTGTTGTTTTGGTATTAATAGGGATTTTAATTTATGAATAAAATTATTTTTAATTGAAAAAGGAAGAATTAAATTATTAAATTCTAAAAACTGTAGGACCACCAACCACTGTGTAGTTAATTGAAATGTTTTCTTTTAAAGCAACATGTTGCTTCCCGTGTTCAGCTTCCAAAATACCAATTTCTATGCCACTATAGTTAGTTACGACTGTACGACTAAGTTAGTAATAAATTCATACGAAAATTCAATAAAAATTACTCGATCACGAAACTGTCAATTCATTCATTGCAGTCACAGCAGCATAAAGCATAAAATTTTTCTAAATGCAATTTTCCATTACAAGAGCCATTGAGTTTTTTTTTTTTATGTTTTTGATTATTTTTATAAAATTTATTTTAATCAATTTCACGTTGTTTTATTTTTTTCTTTGTTTTTAATAAAAATATTATTTGGTTTTTACTCTCGTCATAAGTATGTCAATGAGTTTTTATATATTTCGTTATTTTAAGATGTGTTTTTGCTTGTTAAATCGTAAATTTTTATGATTTATTATCCATTTACATCTTTGTCTCGTTATGATTGCAAATCATAAAGTTTTTTTTCGTTTTTTTTTATTTTAAAATTTTTAATTCTTGTTAACAAAATATTTTTCTTTTCTTCGTTTTTTACCTTTTTGCCAACAAAAAAATTCGTTTTTTTTTCTTCAGAAAAATTTTTAATTAATATTTTATTATGCCTGAGTGCTTTAAACAAATTTTTAACAAGTAAGCAAGCAGCAGCAGCCAACAGCAAAATTATTAAAAATATTTATTTATTTATCGTTGAACAATCGACGACAACAATGATATTCTCGTTTCTTATGTAAATCTATGGCTTCCGTTTTTATTTTATTGTTTATTTTGGTAAATTGAATAATTTTATCTGCTAATTTTAATGTATTTCATCGAAAAAATTATCATTTTTCTTAGAATTTTTACAAATTACTTGTTGCTGATAGGTTTTTTGCTTTTTTTTTGTTATAAAAAAATTAATAATTATTTTTGCTGCTAAAGTCTAAGTAATTTTGATTTATTAAACTACACGGACTTAATTAAAAATAATTTGAATTCAATTATCTGTTAATTTAACGCTTAGAAAAGTGTTAATTTTTTAATAATATTTGTCTATATGTTACGCCCACGCAATAATACTAATCTTAATCTAGACAAAATGTCTAAAGTTTCTATTGCTTAATAAATGTAATTTTTAATCCTTTGATTCATAATTTAATTAATTTTTCTTGGCAAATTTATAAATTGTTTCTTTTGCTGCATTAAATCTGCCAAATTTTATTCTTCTTTTGCTTTAAGCAGCTTTATTCTCACAGACGTCATATATTGAATTTAGAGCAGATTAAATTGTGTTTTTAATTAATTTCTTTTTCGTTTTACCTGTCAAGAGGAATTGTATTATTTTGCATGCAGACGAGATGATAAAGTTGTGTTTTTGTTTACTTGCTGTTGAGTAATTCGATATTTTCTTGTTTTTTTTTTTTACCTTTGATGAATCATTTTTGTTTTTGTTTACGGCTTTGATGGTTTGCTGCAGCATCAATGATAATAGTTTGGCTAACTTTGTCTTCGTTAATATTATTATTATTATTTAATTAAAGATTTGTAATTAGAAATGACCTAAATTTTTTTACATCAAAATTAATATAGATTTTACCTTATGAATGTTACACTCCACGTCATTCTTTACCACCTTTTTTTGTAAAATGTAAAAAGCAAAAAAAAAAAAGAACTTTTTAGAGCCGGAAAGATATCAGTTTTGTGGAACTTCCGGTATAATAGAGTAAAAATATTATTTAGATAGTCGGGTCAGGTTATGATTTTGTGATTTTTTTATAAAAATAAAAATTCTGTAATCAGTGGTGTAGTAATTTTAATTCTTTAACTATCTGTGCACTCAGCAGGTACTCTTTAATTTCCCAAAAATAAATTAAAACAGCAAATAAAATCGGGTAAAGCAGAATTTTATTATAGTTTTTCTGTTTATTTTGATTTAATAACTTCAAGACATGTGTCTACGTCAGGCAGTTATAAAATTTAAAAACTGTTTTTTAATTATTTAATTTGTTTCCTCTATCGAATTTTGCTTAAATAAAATAATTTTTTTATTTATTTAAATTTATTTTCTTTTTTTGCTCTGCTTTTCGTTTTTTTTTAATTTATTTATTTATTTCTTTATTTATTATTATTTGGTGGGCATATCGCCATCATAATGACGCAATCACAGTACCAACTGACCGTATGACACATTCGATTATGAATATATAAATTTATTTTTATTTATTTATTTATTTAATTAAATTAAATTAAAAATAAAATTTCTTTCGTGAATCACATTTTGTTATTATAAATTTTTTTTTTAAATATTATTTAGTGTAGCATCAAGGTTATTAATTATAATAATCTTAATGATTATTATTTTAAGATTATATAAATAGACAAAGTGTATATCGTTTCGCCTATTTGCAGTTTAATAATTTGCAAGATTTACCGGATATTTCATTTCTAGCATATATCTATTGATTATTTCCATCACAGATGTAATCATTTTTATTATTTTTCGGTACTATTTCAGCTCTGTTTCATTATTTTATTTGCTTTATCGATTCAATTCAATATGATATGTCGTCAGATTTTTCGCTTTTGTTGTTACATTTTATTATACTTTTTTTTTTATTTGCAATTTTCAAAGAATCCGTAAAAACTTTTCATCCTTTATATTCATTTTGATTTATATTTGTTTGTTTCAGTATTCAAAATTCGATTAGGAATACAAAAACGAAGAAGTTTTTATTTTTGTTGTTTATGCTGTCCAAATTGCTATAGGAGATGATAAATTAATAAATATTTCTTCTCAAAATTAATTTATTGATTTGATCATTTATTAAAGATCAATATGGGACTGGAAAAAATAACAAGGAATTTGCTTATAGAGAAACTTTTTTAGATAATCAATATATATTTTTTCTTTTCTGTTTTGTTTTCTATGATGACGAACCATGAACGTCAGACGATGTCTCTGCAAAATATTGACGGTTTTTATGCTCCATTTAGCTTCTTTGTATTTTTTTTTTACTGTTCCGACTTGTTTTTGATGTAATAACGGCTGCTTTTCGTAGTAAATTGCTTTTTTTACATTTATTTCTTTATTGATTTAGGTTTTTTGATTATTTTTCCTTAACTAATGAGTTTTGGATCAGCGCGTGCTTACCCCTAGGTGGGTTTTTTACATGTATTTTTCTGTCACCTTATTGAATCTTGCAGTTCTCAGGTATTCCAATACATATCCATTTTATTTACAATTTTTATTAATGATTATTTGCTTAGCTCTCTTGTAGAAAAATGAAGGATTTTTTCTTTGTCATTTATTTGTCCTGTGATACGGATACGGATTGTTGATTACGCAAAAAAATGCTTTTAAACAAAGTATTAATCTTACTTCTAAAGCGCACAAGTTAATTAATTAATAAATGATAAATAAATTTCATTTTTATTTATATTCAATTTAGATAAGGAATTATTTTTATTAATTTAGTTTTTATACAGCAAAATATGTGTTTTTTGTTGCGATTAACACTATTATTCATTCACTTTTTTTATAAAATTTATAATAAATATTTACTTAATGTCATTTTTAATCAAATTACTTGTTTGCGTTTAAATGATTGCATTTTCTTAGTAAATATTAGTAATAATAAATATTATTAGTATTGAAGACGACAGATATAAATTTAGTTAAAGTCATAGTTACTCACTGTTAGCTAATTATTGCTTGCGGTTGTAATATAAGACACATCGATTAATTACTGTTTGTACTTTAGCGTTAATTTGTGGTAAACGGAGGGCTAGAGTTTAAATAGTTTAATAAATCCTTAGCTATAAGAAAATTAAAAATCGCTGACGCTATTACATCACCATAATCAAAAAAATAAATGAAATTACCAGAGCACCATGGTTGAGGTTAAAGAAATTTTTACTTGCATTCTTGTACCGTGTTGTGTCAGGGGAGTTTACATAATAAATTATCTTTTCTTTTCGTTTCTTCTTTGCTTTTTTTTAAGTAATTCTAATTAAAATACATTTAAAAAAATAAAATTCTCTTTTCAAAGTAAATAACTTTTCTTTTTATTATTATTATTATTATGTTGTAATTTTAATTAATGTTTTTCATTTTATTTGCCTTCTATTTTTTTTCTCTACTGTTAATTTATGTAATAAATCATAGTTGTGTTGTACAGTAGTGTTTCACTTCAATAACTTTAACTCATAGTTTTAGAATAATTTAATAAAAGTCGCTTCTGTTATATTTATTTAGAAATATTTTATAAGCAGTTCCGTACTTTAACAGTCTTTTGATACTTTTCTAGGACTAAACAGTAGTTGCTGACTTAATTATTGATTTTTCTATTGGAGGATAAAACCGAACTGTATAAAATAGTAAATTGTCCCATAAATAAAATCTAATAATAGCGAGATAAAATTGTTATTTAATTTTGACAAAAAAATATGTTCTATGTTGTCTCTCAACATTTACATCTTTTTTTCAAATGTGTCAAAAGAATGCTTTCATTTCATTTTCGGTTTTATTTATTAATTTTCTCTTAATGTTACATATATTCCGGTTGACATCTGTTGTTGTTACTGTACTAATAATAATCTTTAGAAAATAGAAAATTTAATGACAATTTATTGTCCATTTAAAATATCCGTAGAATGATTTCTTTCACCTTTTACATTTCTTTTTTAAAATACGATACAATCCTCATTTAGATATTATTTATTAACTGTGTGTGGTGGTATCTTGTCTTCTTGCTGCGTATTGTCGTTACTAATCCTTAGTAGAATTAAAAGTAGTTTATGTTACACGTTTTTTACCTTTTTCTTTCCTTTTTCGATTATTCTTATTATTATTATTAGTATTAATTTCTTAAAGTTTATGTTCTACTTGAGTACACACAATAAAAAATAAAAAAATCGCACATCTGTCTTCTTCGGTGTGTCGCTTTTTAAATTTATTTTTTTTGCAGGAAAATACTGTACATTTGTATAGGTAAATTTTTAATTAAAGAGAAATACAAAGTTATAACAGAAATATTCACTTGGGATTTGTATTCTTTTACGTTGTTACGGCTTGTCAATAAAGTACTTTCAGGAAAAACAAATACTTTACATTGGATTAGTTTTACCAGTGAGATTTAATCCAATTCACCACTATTGCTCTTCATATTAATTCTCTTGTGACTAGTTGTTGCATAGTTTTTGTTTTCAGTAAAAGGATCGTCAGGGTTTCTTTATTTCTAATCATAATTTATTTTTACCTTAATTCAGTTTATTTTTTTGCCCTTTTTCTATTATTTTTTCTATTTGATGAAAGAAATGTTACAGAGCGTTAAGAATGTAAATAAATAAGTGTCGTATTAATAACGACAAAAAAAATGTTTATAAATATAAATAAAAAAGAGAAAACTATTAACCTGAGATTATTATATTGGGATGATAGTTAAGGTTTTGAAGGAATATTCTTTAAAATTGTAATTTAATACATTTAAAGATTTCTTTATTTGACTTTTCGTTACCATTTTTATTGTTGTTTACCTTGTTGTTTTCTTCTTCGTTCTGTAATTTGTTTTATTTATTTATTTACTCATGTCGGGACACGTTTAGAACAGGATTAAATATGAAATCATACGCTTTATAACTTGCATAGTTGTATAATTGACTTGGTTGTAACAACTTTTCCGTTTTACTATGTAGTTATATAATTATTACTTCAATTAAAGTCTCATCTTGTGGTTTTGTTTGCATATTTTTTTCCATTATTATTATATTTTTACCAGCATTGTGGTTTTTTCTTTCAATTGCCTTAAGTAATTACATTTTTATGACTAATTATTATTTTCTATTATCGCTAATAATAATATAAAAAAATTTTGAATAAATAATTTATATTACTTTTGACAATAATTAATCATGATAAGTTTATTAAAATATTTGTGATTAATTTGATTTGTTTATACACAAAAAAAAATATAATTTTTGGGCGAACTGATTTACTTTTAAATTAGTTTTATTTGAGATAATTCTTCTGAAAACCTGCACGTTAATTACTGTTTGTTATCCCCCAGAGTAATAATACTTTGATCTAACCTACGGCTAAAGATAGACTCAATTTATTGTATTGAAAAGGATAGTACCGTGGATAGTACTAAAAATTTATACAAGTGTTTTTAACAATTTTATCCTTAATATTGATAAAATCTTTACAATTTGAGGTACATAATATACGAGAAACAAAGAATATATACAAATTAAGGTATATTTACTAATTGTTTAATGGAGAAACATACAAGAATTAAAATTTAATTAAATAAAAGAGTATTAAATTCATCCCAAAAAGTATATTAGAATAAATATTTTTATCGCAAATTTAAATACAGTGCAACTCGAGGTATACTCAGTGTAATGTATCTAATAGATTAAATCGATGAACTCAGTTTAGCTTTATTAAAAAATATTATAATAATAATGATCTCATATTACATGTGGAATTTGTTATTGATATATAAGCAGGATATACAAATACATGCAGCTCAAGTGTAAAATGTAACAAAAATTTATTTATACTCATTTCAATTGATTTTTTTTTTTGTTACAAATTCTTGATGGTTTTTTAACCTTTTTTTATTATTATTATTATAATTATGAATAGATGTAGTTTGAGTAAGGGAGTAATTCTTTTTTTATGTAATTATTTGTTTATTTAAAGAATTCACGTTTTAACGTACGTAATTTAGTTTTCTTTATTCCTTTAGTTTTTTTGAACTGGTTAAACCAACAGTAAGATGATTGCTTAGATTTTTAACGAAATTTTACCGAAATATATTCTGAATTATACAATTATCCATTAGCTGTTATATTTTTAGTCACAATGTTAAGTGGTAAGATGCTATAAATTGCATTTAATGCTTGAAAATTCGTTATGACTTTGCACATTTCGGTTTACTGTATTTTTGTTAATTATTTTTTTTTCTTTCTATTTTTTAATTAATTTTATTGAATATAATTTGGCAAAAATTTTGATGAATTTATTTATGAAAAGATTAACTGTAACCTCACACTATGTATATGTATATATTTATAAAAACGTCTTTTGTATGCTTTTTTATTATTTATTTAACATAATCACGATAATCCGTTATTAGCACTTTACGTAATCGTTTTTTTATTTTCTATTAGTTTTGACAAACAAAGCTTTAATTTTTAATTGAAATTTAGAATTACTTGTAATCACGATTTTATATCAATAAGTAAATTAAGTAATTATAATCAAGTATTTTTGTGTATGAATCAAGAAGCAATTAGTTTTGTGGTAAATAAGCACGCATATTAGCAGAGCAGCAACAGTCTTATTTTTAGGTCTGGGTCATCATCACTCAACCATTACATTTGATTATTACTTAAAGATTTTATTTTTGTTAATTTAATTTCATTTCAAATTATAAAAATGTTGTT
Source organism: Ptychoptera contaminata (assembly GCA_963942525.1). Taxonomy (NCBI): domain Eukaryota; kingdom Metazoa; phylum Arthropoda; class Insecta; order Diptera; family Ptychopteridae; genus Ptychoptera; species Ptychoptera contaminata. The sequence goes on along the minus strand of OZ012638.1, from coordinate 33,641,265 downwards.
TAAAAATTTAAAAGCGATTAAAATGCTCTTTTTTTTTTTTCTTTAATAATAGTAATAAATATTAGATCGACATGGTAATTTGCGGGGTTTTTTTTATCACTGTTTTTCTTTGTTTGTAAAATTACAGCTGTTTGTTTGCCGATTTTGTATGTTTGAGGAATATTACTGTATTTTCACTGAAGAATAGTCCCTGAAAGAACATAGAATTTACATTAATTATGTGTCTTTGCCGTAGAGAAATATTTTTATATTGAGAAACCACTGAAATACAATCAATAAATTTGCAAAATTACTTTTTGAAAATTTTATTTAATTTTGCTATTTTGCTTATCGAAGAAAATTTATTTTATGTTAATTTAAAAATTTTTTATTATGTTTTTTCGGTCAGAATTGATTATCAAATTTATAACTGTTATTAATTCTTTTTTTTTATTTCTTTCTTTAATAAATAGATTGTAAATAAATTATAAAAATGAAATAAAATTTTTAAAGCATATAAGAGAATTAACTGTGCGATCGATCGATCGATCGCCCCGCAGGCAAATAACACAAAAAGTCGTCTAACCGTTTTAAATACATAACAATGTTGGCATTTTGGTTGGATAAATATTATTATTGTTGTTGTTAAATTAATTAAATTTTTATCTATCGATTAATTTTTGTGTTTATTTTCACTCAGCATCAGTTACGTCAGAATTTTGTTATTTAACAAAAAAAATAATCTTTTGCACCCAAAATTTACATCTGTTTTTGTTTGTTTTTTCACTTTGTTTCCGGTTAAAAAAGGGATGTAAATACTTTTGTTTTGTGTTTTTTGTATTTTCATAAACAAATTAATACAAACAAAATATTATTTAATTTAATAAATTTTGATATAAAAGTTGATTTTTGTTACTGTTGTCACCCACACTTGACACCAGCTTTTGTTGATTTTTTTTTTAGTTTTAACAATTTTCCATCAGTGCAAAAGGTTGCAAAAGTACATTTTAGTAATACAAACAATTGTTTTTCATCAATAATTTAAAGAAAAATAAATAAATAATTCTATTAAAGTGGTATTAACTGAGAATGGCCTAAATGTAATCTAAACAATGAGAAAAGAAAAGTCTCATTCAAGTGCAAAATCATATTATTATCCAAGAGATATATATTTTTCCTTTTTTTAGTATTATTTCTAAAGTAAATTAAATTCTTTATTACTTTTAATTAAAGTTTTATTTTCAACTAAAACATTTAATAAATAGTTTTTTTTTGGGGTTTTTATATTCTTTTATAAACAGATGAGACGAGAGTTTAATGAATTTTGGTGATGGTAAATGTTTATCAACAAAATTTTAGTTTTCTTGCAGAAGATTGTCATAATCAACTATTTAATTATCTTATAATACTTTTGATTACTAATAATGTGTTAGATAGTATGAATGAATCGTAAATTCTGTAAGTTAATCACAAAAGTTTTTCTCATCGATTTTAATTAAAAACTTTAACAAAACTAAAAACTACTTTCATTTCAGAGTTAATCAATGATTAAGAATATTCTATTTTAGCTAAAGATTGATTTGCCTTATTTTTATCATTAAAATAGTAGGAAGAAACACCATCAATCAGGATGTTGTTAATGTCGGTTATTAATAAATTTTATTAACGATTTTTAAACATTAAAGAAAACTATTCTCTATCCTCAATCTGTCATCGATGTTAATCAAAATAATAAAACGTAAAAAATTTTTACACCCGAATTATAGTGTCACTGTGGTGCATTTTCGTTACTCTGGCAGCAATGTTTAAAAGAAAATTTTAATGAAAATAAACTTATTTACCAGATAATTTGTGAATTGATCTGATGTTAAGACAAAATAGTAATGACACAGACCAGACAGACAGACAAAGAGACGAAAAAAAAATATTTATTTTTGGTTTAATTTTATTTTTATTTTTACTTCTTCTATGTAGTCAATTATCAGAGAATTTTTTTATTGTTATTCGAGGTTTTTTCCTTTATTTCCATCCATTATATTCTATAAGGGGATTTTGTTGTTTATTTATTTCTTTAATATTCAACATTTCTAATGAGTACTTAAGTGTGTGCTTCTATTTTTATTGAGGTAATTGCTTTCGTTTTCAGTTTTTAAGAAATTATATCGACAAAAATAGAATTTAACGATTTATTTGTTACTATTTTTTTATTATAAAATAGACGTTAAATGAGACTTTTAATGCTGTTTGTTTGTTTATTATTTATAGAAACCGAACAAGTTGCTTATAGAAGATAAATTTTGGTAAAATAAAGAAGGTTTTTTCGTTTCTTATTTTGATTTATTAGAGCAAGTTTACGATTTATCATCACTAGGAAATGAGAATGTTTTGTAATAGATAGTACGTGAGTGTTTAAGTAAATTTTACTAACTTAAAATTGCATTTTCAAAGTTCAAAACACTGAAATTAATTCAAATAAACGATAAAACTGTTGCTCTCTCATTAAACCACCTCATAAAAGCATAAATTTATTTATTAGAAAATTTACCAATAAAACATTTATTTTATCATTACCTATCTATCGATATTATTATATCTAATTAACATATTAACTATTATTGTTTAAAAGTTGACAGAGGTTTATTGTCTTTTGTATTTGTGTCGTTGTTAATTCATTCACTTTTCATTGTTTTTCATGGTAATTTATTTTTAATTAATATTTCTGTAAACAAAATATATAAAACTATTTTGAATGAACAGAGAAAATTAATAATTAAATAAAAAACAATAGGCGTATCTGTGTAATGAGAGGGGTTTTTTGGTGGATAAATAATAATTATTTCTTTCTTTTTTTGGTATTCTCGTGTTGTTAAGTATTTATTTAAATATAATTCCGAAATAAATTTTATTTTTTGTTATTTCGGAATTTCAAATATTTGGTCTAGCCTTAATAATTTTTTTTTTATTAATTTATTTTTTGGTTTCTTTGCTTACTTTATGAGGATTTAACTAATCGATAATTATATTTTCATTTTGGTTTATTTGTTTCATGATTATTGTCAGGAACGTCAGTTGGGGGCTTTTCGTTTTTTTTTTATAATGAAATTGACATGTTTAGGAATTACGACGTGAAATTGACCGGTGAATAGCTTTGAGCTACCATGTCAATTTATGGGATAGGATATAAGATATTTGTGGATATTAGATTTTAGGGATTTGATATTAAATTGATTTGGAAACGCACACGCTAGTGAAGTGTTCCATTTTTTTGCTATACGAGTAAAGATATCGTTTTGGAACTTTTATGTTTGCATCGTACTTAAAGTTATTGCTCGATCGTGGGTGGTAGTTCCTGCCCTTGTTTCTCGTACACGCTTTTCGCGTATTATTTCGGAGACCTCTTTATAACAACGTCCGTAGCTATATTTGAAAAAAAATCGTGAGAGACGCTACGTCCTGACGATGCTTAAGCAAGTCTAATTTATCCGTGATTTCGGAATTGTTTATTAATCGTATGGCCCGGTTTTGTACCCTATCTAATAAATCTAAGGTGGTCTTCGTCGCACCGATCCATACAATGTGTTTTGATTCGATGATTAAATATAACTTGAGTGTAATTAAAATTACAAATATTTACCGTCTTCAGCCGGTTCTGTTTAATAACAAATGTAATTCCATATTTAATGTCCTTACACATATTTTTCGCTTTATGATATTCCAAGGAATTGTGCGTTCGTTTTATCTATCTATTTATTACTTATATAAATAATAAAAGCGAAATAAAAGGAAAAAACATACCTATATATAAGGGTGTATAATGGAATTTTTATGTTTTTCTTTTCCTTTTCTTTTTGTTGTTATTATTATAATGTAAGGAAGGATTTTCTAGGTATTAATTTATATTTCATTTATCGATTTAAATTGAAAAATATTTGATTAAAAATAAATTATTTATTCACATTAAATTCATTTGAAATTATTTTTTATACGATTTTATTTCTTTTTGCAAAAATATAAATTTCTTATGAAAGATAAAAATAAAAATAAAAATATTTATTACGCGGTAGTAGTTTCGTCATGTTTCTGCTTAATCTACGTTAAGTGGATTAGATAAAGTATGAAGCAATAATAATAATATTAATACCATAGCTAAATGTGCTAAAATTGTATCATTTTTATGGTTAGGACAAATTGTAATTGAGATTATACACGTGCAATAAATATATTAGGATCATCATATGTTATTAAATATGTAATTTAAATAATAATATTATTTAATTATAATAAAATGTGTATGAATGGGGCAACAGACCTTTAAATATAATCTAAAAATCAGAACATTAAGTAATTAAATGCTCATAAAGAATAAAATAACAAAGAAATTAAAATTCTATTCATATGTTGAGTTTTTATTTTCTTTTTAACTTTTTGAATTTGAATTCACTCAAAAAAATAATAGACCGAGAGTGGTTTATTTGTATTTAATTTAAACCACTTGAAAACGTGTTAATCGTTTGTAATTAGTTTTGATTTTTATTACCTTTTATTATAATCTTTCTTATTATTATTGTTATTATTTATTTCATTTAATTAAAACAAATCATAAAATGAAGAAAAGAAAAGAAAATTACTCGCACTAAAATCTCACTTTGTGTTTTCTTGTTTTTAATTTTGAGCTCTAGCTGCTGCTGTTCTTGCTGCTAGTGCTGCGTTGATTCTAATTTTTAATTCTTTATATTCTTGTTATTGTTACTCTCAGGTGAATAATATTTAATTTCTTTTATTTATTTATTTATTTCTTGTTAATAAATTCTTTTGATTGTTTATCTGATTACAGTGAATTTTATATGATTCAGAAGATTATAAAATTTGCTCTCTTTGTTGTTAATTTTTCTTTCTTTTTATTTACTTTTGCTTGTTTAACACCATGTAGATGTGTTTTATTCATCTCTCTGAACCGTTTATCTATCTAACTGAGTCATCTTGTTTTGTTTGTTTTGTTGCACGAACATGTTTTTAACTTGTGAAATCGTTATTATTATTGTTTTTTTATAAACAACAAGATAGATTATTTCTTCTTCTAGCCAGCGTTTAAGCATTTATATTGGATTAGCGAAATTCATTCTTTCTAAGTTTCCGTGTTTTAATGAAAGGAAATATTAACGAATAAGAAAAACAATATTGTTTACAGGTGAGCTACAAAAATTAAAAAACTAAAAGAAAAAATAGAAGAAAATTCTGCTTTAATTATTTATTTATTTGTAAAAACATACGCTGTGAGATTTATCATTGATCCACCTACACACGCATGATCTATTAAAATTATAAATAAAAAAGCGGATAAATACAGGGATTTTATCATGAAGTGTGAATCATCTAGAAAACAAAAAGAAACATGAATAATAATAATAACGTTTTGATTTTTATCATCAACAGGGAAATTTATATAGAAAGAAAGCAAAAAAACATTTTCCTCACTTGTTGTTTATATTTTTCTATCCGTTGCTACTTATGTGCTTTTAGTTTTTTTTGGTTGAATTTAACAGCAACCTAGAATCAAATAAATAATATTTTCACGTCCTCGTCCCATAATTTAGGTTTTTTCTTTTTTTTTGTATTATTTCTACTAATGTCGTGAAGGAAAAATAAATAATTTTTCATTTCTATTTTGACTGTGTTTTTCGTTTTTATTCTTTTTCATCACATATTTTTTATTATTATTATTATTATTGCTGTTGTTAGTTTAGTAGATATAAATGTTATGATAATTAGAATTTAACACATATTTAATGTTAATAAAAAAAAATGTACACGACCGGCTGCCCCCGCTGTTTATAAATGAAACATTTTAAGTCGTTTTAAATTGTTTATGGCATTATTTGTGACTTTATTTTAGTTGGAGTACCCTGTGCACGGACAAATAAGAAGATATATTGCTTATCTTTAGCCCACTATTGCTAATCATGAAATTCGCTTCTATGATAATCGTCTGACACGTAATATTTATTTGTAAACGCGAGGACTGCCTGTAATATAATTTAATAATAATAATGATGATGATGATGATGTGTTGTATATGTCGTGTTATTATTATTTATTTGTATTTTTATCTTAGTTATTTTGATTTAAAATTATTTATCGTGTGAGAAAGTGTCAAGGGCAATTTAGTTTTTATTTATTTATTTTTTCTTTTTATACTTTAATTAATCTTTTCTTTTCGTACACAAGCGATGTGTTAGATGATTTTTACTTTGTAGTTTTTTTCTTTTTATTTAAATATTTTATTACTAAACGTGATGATAGGTGATTCTCAGCTGTGTTTATTGCTTCATTATTTCACCTTTTTTTTTATCTTTAAATAAATATTAGATTGTATTTTTGAGTTTTTTTATTTGTCGTTGCTAAACGCATCATACACTATCATCAATTGTTGCAATAAACTGTATTTGTTGCTAATTATTTTTTTTTTACATCCGTTTGTTAATTATTGTTTTAAATTTATTATTGTTATTGTTACCTTTTTTCGATGTTGTTTCTTTTCCTTTAATTAATTATATTGTTGTCTGCGCAATATGATATTCAAATAGTAAATAACTTAAGTAATTATAGACAATTTAAAATACAAGGTTGTTTTGAAACAGTTAAAATGAACGATGCATAATGAATTAATTCTCCCTCGAATTTCTTAAAATTTCCTATCGTTTGTTGTTAGACTAGTCTAGTCTGTTTTAATGTTTATTTCTGCATGAAATAATACACTCGCTTTTCCACAACTAAGAAGGACCATTTCGATGTGTGTCGTAGGTAGTAGCGGAACAAAATTAAGTCTGATATAGAAAAGTGACTGAAACTTAGCGTTTAGATATATGTTATTATCTCGGTTGATATAGTACGGTTTTGGTTACACAGTATTTGTCTTTCAATAAGCCATCCGTTGCGCTCTATGTCACTTTGTAGCGAATCTAAAGACTATTTTGCAAAGAAATTTATTTTTTATTTAAATGAAAAAATAAAATAATACTTTTCTCCCGTGTTAATCGAGAATTGATTAATATTACTACATGTGTGTAGATACATGTTGATGGTTTTCGTTGTTAAATGCCTAATTAGGAGAGAGTAAGAATATTCCTTTTGCTTGTCTTCATATATTTATTACTGTAAACAGAATTAAAATTAATGCAATTTTTATGTAAATTTCTTTTTCTACTTTTTCGTTTATTAGTTGTGTGTTTTTTGTGTCTCTAATTTATGCGCTTGTTAATTTTAAGTTATGCTAAACATGTCTTTAACTTTTTTTTGTTATTTTATTAAATAAAACACAGTTCATTGTCGTCGATGTCGACGTCGTCGTCGTTATTGTCGTCGTCGATGTTGCCGTTTGTTATACTTTTACTAAATTTATTTTTAATGTAAAAATTGTTTTCTTTTTTTCCTGTACAATTGTTTTCACTTAATTTTTTACGTATTGTTTATATACAATATATTTTTGCACACAACAAAAATCGACCAGACGTATTGGCTAATCTAAGCCACTTTTAATTATTACAAACTAATTGCATTCTCTGTTTGTTTCACTTTTACTTTAATTAATTTTAAATTTAATAACTTTTTACTGTTTTCGTTTTCATTATGCTTTGTTTGTAATGTTTTTTAGTTTTTTTGCTTTTTTTAAATGTAAATAACACCGACTGATCCAGACGGTAGCTTGAATATTAATATAAATTACTTACAATTAACAGATTTAATATTGTTAACACTTTAATAATAATATATATAAATTATGTGATTAATATTTAAGGAACTTCCCTTGTATCACGTTGGAGAAAAAGAAATTACTGTGGTTTTTCGTTGATTATGATGGCGTTTAGCTTTGCGAATTCGTTTCTTGTTTCCTTTTACAATAATCATAATAATAATATAGAATAAATTATTTATTATAATGAAAATTATATAAATTATGATAAAAGTCAATCGTATAGCGGATGTGCAATAGTTTTTTTTTTTATTTATTATTTTTCCATTTGTTTAGATTTTAATTATTATTCAATGCACATTGCTTATTGCTTTTTATTATTGCAAATGTCGTCTCTTCCGTTTTATTTTTACTTATGTCTCGAATTTAATTATTATTATTATTATTTATAATATTTCCATCACCTATGTATTTACGCTTTTGTATTTATTTATTTCTTTATTTATTTATTAATTTTGATTCAATTATCGCTTATCAGTTCTGTTGTTTTTTTCCAACATATTTCTGCTGTTCCGATTAAAATTTGTAATAAAAATATAAAAAGATAAAAATTTATTGTATATATATTTATTCCCTGATTTACACTGTTGTTATTATTTGTTTTTTTTGCTGTTTAAGCACTTTTAGTCACTTTTAATATGATTTCGTTTGGAGAAATGGTTGTTTTCCACTTGGCTCATTAAAGCGTTGATATCAAACTATTTAATATTGGAAATACAGTTCAAGAAATTACTTTCAAACAGCCACCCTGTTGCATTCCAAATAAACAAACACAAAATTATCAGTAATTTTCCTATTCCCAACACTTGCAAAAAGTTTTTGTTCGATATAAAAATTATAATTAAAAATAAATTTTCTTATCGGTTGTTAATATTATGAATAGTAGTATGGTGCAGGATGGGTGTGATTCATAATTTACTTCTACTTGCTTATTTGCTATATTTTATTTTTCATATATTTAATAATTAGATAAGTTTTACCTACATATGTATACCTGAATTTTGACGATACTACTTGTTTTAGTGCAAAAGTATTTAGTGGATTTCTTTTGCTACTTTTTAAAAAATTTGCGTTCAATTTCTTTTACGTGTAAATCAGTTAATAAATTCTAATACAAAAACATTAATTAATTATATATTTTGGTTCGCTGGTTGGTTAGTTAGTTAGTTGGTCTTATAATTCATTTATTTACGTTTATAAAATAAATATTCTCTTATCATTATGTCACATTAATATTTGGGAATTTTATTATTTAAATTTCTTTAGTTTTTATTTTGTTTTATAATTTATGGATAAAAAAATATTATTAAACAAATTTGCATTCATTTTCATCAAAGTTGTGACAAAATTATTATTATTTTTTATTTATTTTCTGTTTTTAAAATTTCTTATTTAATTAAAGTTTGTTTAAATAGAAGTAAAAAGTTTATAATTTTACTTTGCTTTGCTCTAAATTTTTGTTCTACGCGAAAAATTACATTTTTTTTTTTTGTGAACAATAACAAAAGTTGCGTCTTGAAGAAGAAACTTTGGTTTTACATCGTAGATGAAGAATTCTTTTATACTTTGTTCTTCTTGTTAATGTTATTACATGTCTCTATGATAAAGTAATAAAATAATATTCGCGGATACACGTAATTTGATGTGTCTTATGTTATGTTATTTAATTTTTTTTATATATATAACCAACCATCCAACCAACCAGCGAACCAACTAATTTTTAACCATGGTAATTTAATGTAATTTGATGCGTTATTATTATTATTATTTCTTTTTAACTAATAAAATGATAATAAAACACCAATAAATGTGGAAACAAATATATAATTTCACTTCATTTTTATCTTTTCTTCTGTTTCTTTGTTGTGGTTTTGATTTTTTTGTTTGTTTCTTTTTTTATGATTTTAATGACAATAATTGTAAAAATTATATTTTTATTTTGTTGTGAATACACAAAAATTATGATTATTATACTATTTGTGGAAAGGTTTTTATTATATTTATTACAGTTAATTCGCGATTTTATTTTGCTGTGACAATGTGCTTTCTTCTGTGGCGTTAAATGTTTAACCGCACAGTTCTAAAGAATTTTGAATTTCAATCAAGAAAATAATAATAAATCCAATATTAGTATTATAACTCATTGAAAATATGACTTAAATGGTCAACATATTTTCACGGTTATTTATCCACTTAATCGAGGTTTTACTGTATTTATTACACACAGAGAAAATAAAAATATTTTTTTTATTATTAAGCCCCAAATGTTTATTGTCATCTAGAAAATAATTTTTTTATTTATTTATTTATTTTATTTCTTGATTAATTTTAATATACGGATTGTGTAGTATTGTGTGACGAAATATAAATTCCATCTATAAATTTATTTATTTATTAATATTATTTGCAGCAGAAAACAATATTCACATGTTTATTATTAATGAAGATAAATTCTATTAAATATATAAATTTATTTATTGCGTAGCAGAAATGTTAATTAAGCACCATTAGCTACCAACATTAATGTTGCTACTTTTTTTATTGATATGAAAATATAATTTTGCAAAGAAAATAATTTTTTTAACTGTTTATTAATTAATTTTTACTTTTCTTTTATTTATTTACAGACATTGGAGTTTGATCGTGAAGGTTTAACGAAATTAAAAAAGGCAATAAAGGCGATACATAATTCGGGAAATAGTAAGTTAATTAATTAATTATTATAATTAAATAAAATTTATTATGAATTCTAGGAGGAATACACTGAGAGAAAGTAAATAAATAACGTATGAAAAGTGATAGAAGAAGTCTATCGATGATTTTAGTTTAATAATCTTGCAATAATAAAAGCATTTTTTAAGAAACGAATTAATTAATTTTTTTGAAAAATATATTGTTAACTTTTGACAGTTTATTACCGAGTTTATTGTTTATAAATCAAATTCAAATCAAAAACATTTTATTTCACATAAAATGAAAGAACAAAACTTTATCGATTATTTATTATGTAATGTCGTCTGTCTTCAGACGTTTAATATTCCTAAACTGTTTGAACTAAACACTTTTTCTGCTAGAAAATAAAATTAATTATATTTTGTTTTTTGTTTTTAGCACATGTCGACAATGAAATGTGTCTTGTTAGGGCATTGGAACGGCTTGGCAGTGTTGCTTTATCAAAAGAAGAACCTGATATTGGAGCGGCATTTTTAAAATTCTCTGTTGTTACAAAAGAATTAAGTGCATTAATGAAGACATTAGTATGTTTCAATGTTTTTATAATTATATATTCTTAAATAATGTTTTTACCTTCTAATTATAGATGCAAAGCATCAGTAATATAATAATGTTTCCGGTTGACTCATTATTAAAATCAGAATTACGCGGTGTTAAAGGTGAAATGAAACGGCCATTTGATAAGGCGGCTAAAGATTATGAATCAAAATTTATAAAAATTGAAAAGGAGAAAAAGGCACAAGCAAAAGAAGTCGGTTTAATACGTACGGAAGTAAATCCGGCCGAAATTGCTGATGAATTAGAAAAAGAACGACGTTTATTTCAATTGCAAATGTGTGAAGTATGTTTTTGCCACAATAAAATTATTTTTTTTTTGAATTAATTAAATAATTAATTTTATTTCAAATTGTATTTTTTTTTAGTATTTAATAAAATTTAATGAAATCAAAACAAAAAAAGGTATTGAGCTGTTACAACATTTAGTTGAATATTATCATGCACAAAATAAGTATGTTGTTTTATTAATTTAAAAATTAATTAAATATAATTGTCTATAAATAATTTTTCTTTATTTGTTTTAAAGTTATTTCAAGGACGGTTTAAAAACAATAGCACATTTTGGAACATATATAGATGATTTAAGTATTAAATTACAAAATATAAAACAGAAACAGGATGAGGAAAGGAAAAAATTACTTGAGTTACGTACATTATTACGTAGTTCACCTGACTTTGATCGTTCAGAGGTTTGTTATATTATGCGCTTTTGGTTTGTCAATCGCTATAAAGTGATTTTTTTTTTGTGTTTTAAGAATAACCAAGCAGATAAAGGCACCGGTTATTCATTACATCAATTACAAGGTGATAAAAATCATGGTATAACACGTTCTGGGCATCTATTAAAGAAAAGTGAAGGTAAGGTACGTCGTGTATGGCAAAAAAGACGATGTCGTGTTACAGCTGATGGTTTTCTTGATATTTGTCATGCGGATGAAACAAAACCGCCAACACGCGTTAATCTATTAACATGCCAAATAAAACCAGTACCAGATGATAAAAGGGGTTTTGATTTGATCAGCTGTAAGTTGAAAATAATTTATTAATTTTTATGAATTTTATTAAAATTTTATTTCATTTTGAAAAACTCTAGATAATCGTCCATATCATTTTCAAGCGGAGGATGAAGGTGATCAAAAGGCATGGATGTCGGTACTAGTTAATTGTAAAGAGAAAGCATTGGCAAAAGCATTTCAACATGCTAATCCACAGATGAGTCCTAGTTTAATTGAATTACAAAAAACAATTATACGTTATATACAGAATTTACCGGGAAATGATCAGTGTTGTGATTGTGGCTCAAAAAATGGTAATTTATAGCCGAAATTAAACCAGTAAAGTTTTTTCTTTAATTTATTTTTTTTTTTGCTTCCAGATGTTACATGGATAAGTTTAAATTTTGGTATATTAGTTTGTATACAATGCAGTGGTGTTCATCGTGATTTAGGTGTTCATCATTCACGTATTCAAAGTTTAACTTTGGATAACTTAACAACATCAAATTTACTAATTGCACGTGCCATGGGTAATAGTCAGTTAAATGAGGTAATGGAGGCAACGCTGGGTAAATTAAAGATTGGACCAGATAGTACAATGTATGAAAAACTAATTTAGATAAATCAATGGTTACTGTAATAAAATAATTACTCTTTTGTAGGGAGGAACGTTATGATTTTATTCGTGCCAAATATGTAGCTAAACGTTATGTAATGCGTACCTGTGCTGATGATCGTGATTTAAAAAATGATTTGGAGCAAGCAATTGTAAATGGTGATTTAAGTCAATTGTTACAAGTGTGGGCGGAAGGTGCTGACTTAACATCATCACTGCCATCATCTGAAGTTGGTGAAACAGCTATACATCTTGCTGTATTACGCGAAATGGGTGTATCATTACATATGATTGACTTTTTAATACAAAATATGCCAACGCACGGGCTTAATCGTGTCACAAATTCACCAAATCCGCTTGGCATGACTGGAAAAAATACCGCCCTACATTTGTGTGCATTGCATGACAGACGTGAATGTATGAAATTATTATTAAAATCAGGTGCTGATTACGATATAAAAAATTCACAAAACAAAACACCATTAGACATAGCCAAAGAAATGGGACATGAAACATGTCGTGATTTAATTGAGTGCGCAATGCGTCGCGAGAAAAGCGCATTCGATCATATAAATACCGATTGGAATTTACCGCACGATGATGGTTCTACGGATTTTTCTGATGATGATACAGTCATTGATGAGAGAGTAATTTTTCATTTTTAAAATTAGTTTCGTTGTATGCGTTTTGATGAATTAATTTTTATTTCAGAAACGATCAAGACCTCCCAGTTATGCTGGTGGTGATTCACCAGTAGCATTGCGATCACGTTCATCAACATGTGACTCTATACAAAGCGGTTCGAGTCCGAATTCTAGTTGTAATCCATCAAATATAGGGGGGAGACAAATAATTGGTTTACCATCTTCGGGTGGTAATAGTGGAAGTGCATCGTATCCACAACCAGGCACCAGTCCAAAACAACAAATTGCAATGACACAATATAATTTATCAAGTCCTGGCTCGACATCAAACAGTTCATCGAAGCAGTTAATTAATAGTTTAAGTGCTGGACAGAATAATTCATCAAATCTTGGAGGTAGTACAGATAGTGGAAGAGGTGGTGGTAGTAGTGGAGGTAGTAGTGGTAGTAGTGGTTGTGGTGGTAATAATAATAGTAGTACTAGCTCACAAGGACGCAAGTCAACATCAGCCAGTACGTGCTTGCCTTGTAATTACTGTTTGTTATTTTTAGAAAATTAATAATTTATTTATTTATTATTTCTATTCATTTTCGTATTTGTTCATTCCGTTATTTATGTCTAACATTTAAAAAAAATATGTTTAATTAATTTATAATTACAAAATATTAATCAATATTTGTTTCTTTTAAATAATTAAGTAAATCTTGGCTCATGGAAAAAACGTACGGCACCAGCTCCACCGCCAACAGGTCCTGGGCAACCGCAACAATCAATGTATAGTACATTACCGCATGCCCCACGACATTCACAAAACTTAGACGGCACAATACATCATGATAGTTCGGGTAGTGGTAGCGTCGGAAGTGGTAACAATATAATAACAGGCAGTATTGGACGATCATTATTTGGTGGAAGTAAAAATTCAAACGATATGTATAGTACATTGCCGCATTTAAGAAATAACGACAAATCAGGATCATCAATACACTATGATACGAAAATTTATGAACGTTTCGATCAACAACATAATAAATTTGATACATCGCTTGATTCTGGTCACAGTGGCTTAGAAACTGGTCGAAGTGGTATACAAACACATATAAGATCACCAAGTGGAGATTCGTTAGGTCGTAATATACATTTACGTAAGGATTTCATTTTTATTGTTAATAATCTATGCTCAGATTTTTAATAAATTTAAAACTATTTTTTCTAATTTAAAGCTGGTGCCAAATTAGTATTACCAACTGGAGAAATTCCAGTGTTGAAACCTGTTGATAAGAATTTAGCACGACCACGTTTACCACCACCAGGTCCGCCTGGTTTAAGTAATAATGGCACTGGTAAGATTTTTTATTGTTTTATTCATTAACTAATCAATTTTGATTAATCGTTTTTTAATTAAACAGATCGCGGTATGTCAAATGGCCAATCAAACGAGAGTATTTGCTCATTAGACGAAGGACCAATTGCACCGCCTAGAAAGGTATTTATTTATATTTTTTTTCAATTTATTTCAATTTAATTATTTTTTGCTGCGCTAATAAATTTATTTTTTTATTTTGCTTTAGTATTTTTTTTGCAAAATATTTTTATCATTAAAAAATCTAAAATAAAAAAAAAATTGAATTTTCTCTCTTCTATTAAAATCTATTATTCCACAGCGTAAAACCAAGACATCGAGTATAATTTTATTGAATTTATTAAAATCGCAACATCATCAACAATTGATGGTATTTTTGATTTAAGAAAATCAACGTTTTTATTGTGTGCCTGTGTTTTTTTTCCCTTTTTTTGCCAATTTGTACTTAAAAGATAATTTTCCCCCCTAATTATTAACCAGAATTAAAACTTTTGCGGACAATGACTGGTTTTTCTTTTTTAGTAACATTAAACTATGATTTATGAGAATAAGATAAAAAAAAGTGTTCGCAAAAGTGTTAATTGTAGCTAATAGATTTTGTTAAATTGTTATTTAGTTGAAATCACGTTAAATAAATTTTTTTTTTCTATAGAAATTCGTATTACTAAACGTCTGCTTAACACCAAATTCATTCATAAAATCCTCACACAGACCGGCTTAAATCAATTGATATTTCCAGTCAAGTGCATTATATATGAATAATGTGGCCTTGATTAAACGGAATACGTTTCGAAAAGGAAATAAAATACCTAATTGTTACTAATTTATGTTTAATTGGTTGGTTTTTTTTGTTGTCATGATAACATACACACAAATTACCTTTCTTAACAATGAAATGAATATGAAACACCACACAATGACTAAGAACTTTTATTTTTTTGAAACTACCTTAATTAATTTAATATTTATTTTGTTTATTTTTTAATTTTAATTTTAAAGAAACATAAAAAAAAAAACAATTCTTTCAATTTTAGTTATTAAGTCAATCACCAACAACACAATTGTCACAACATTATCGTGATTATGATGATGATGATGATTTAGCAATATTAGATTGTTCACATATACACGATTTAACATCAACGACAACAGCACAATCAACAGGTGTCGGCGGCATTGGCGGCGGCGGTGGCTTAAATAATATTTCAAATGAAACAAATAAAAGTTGTAGCAATATTAGTAATATAAGTAATAATAGTATGCGTATTGATACAAATAATTCAACATCATCGCCAAATAAAAATAATGATAATAATAATTATAAAGCGTTAAAGAATTTAGTAAGTAATAAATATACACTATAAATTGTTTTTATTTCTGTTTTGCTTCTTTTATTTATATATTTGTTTAATGATTTATTAATTAAATTATAGCAACAAATATGTTAATTAGTAAAAATTTAAATAATTTGCTTTATCTTTTAGTCTGGCTATCGACGATGTCGTGCTCTCTACGATTGTAATGCAGATAATGATGATGAATTAGAGTTTAAAGAAGGTGAAATATTAATTGTATTAAATGATAAAACCGATGATGAAAATTGGATGGAAGGTATAATTGAAGGTGATCGTGTACGTCGTGGTATGTTTCCTGTTAGTTTTGTACATATGTTACCAGATTAAAGTTATCAATAAAAAAATGCACAGAATCAACTAAAAAAAAAAAGAAATTAATTTAATTAAAATAAGAAGAAAAGGATATATTAAATTTATTTTATAAAGGAAAACGTTTGTTAACCTGTTAGCTAAGTGGTTTGTAGTGTTTTACTCTAACAAAATACAATTCCAGTACGAGTATACGACAAACTACTAGGAACCAGACAAAAAAAAATGGGTTAATTCACGTTTTGTTAATCCTTTTCGAAGTTTAATGCCATAAAGATTATCTTTTATTTTTTTTTTAGTTTGAATAAATAAAGAATAAAACAGGTGGAAAAAAATATTAGTTTGAAAAGAAAATAAAATTTTTCAATTAAGAAAACGAAAAAAAAAAGAATGGAAAGTAATTACTTATAATTACTACTAGTCCCCCAGTTTATAATTAAATTAATTAATTAGTTGTTTTATAAATTAAATTATTATATTTAAGGATTTTATTTAATTAAAATACTCTGCTCCTTCATTAGTTTTATTTTAAGAATTTCTTATTTTCACTTTCTTTGTCGCATGAAACATGTTTTTTTATTTTAAAAATTATTTAATTAAATTATTTGACTGATTATGAACAAAAATTTATAAATATATACGATAAGAATTATTATTTTTTCTACCTAATCCGCTATTTACATAATAGAATGGTTTATTGCTGAAATAAATGTATTGAAAACAATTTTGCAGTCTCTTAATGTAACAATAATAAGTAGTATTAGACAGTTTTGTTAAATCGTAACTGGTTTGGTTGACAGTATTTTTGAAATTTATAAAAACTATTAAAATATATATGTTACATTACATAGACGCTAATAAAACCATTAAATTCGTTTATATCTTAAGGATTAGGACTGATTACATAGAAATGAAGGAAAAAATTTTAATTTTCATAAAGAAAAACTACAAAAAAAAACAGTAAGATAAAAATATTAGAATTTATTAGAAATTGTATTATAATTAATTCGTGTAAAATTATCTTTTATTATTAATAAGTAAATATTAAATTATATAAAATAATTAACGTAAAAAAATAATAAAAAACCTTAAGAAAAGAAAATTTGTTCACAAAAAAACTATATATCCGTTAAAGAAATGTAATTTATTTATAAGCAATTTAACCTATCCCCAATACATTGTACTAAGCTGTATAACTCCTACCCAGATAATAAATAATATAAGAAAGAAAAATATTTATTAAATTTACTCTTAATTAAAGAGGAACCAAAAATTAATAAAAAAAATAAACGTTTAAAACATAATTTTAAGGAAAAACAAGAATAAAACACATTTGGAGCATAAATGCAATCGACTTGGTGAGAATATAGTACCATTGTGTCTAATTGCTGTTGCTAAGCCATATAAATAATTTATTTAAAATAAAAATAAAAATTGTATTTTAATTGAAAAGATTTTCATATAAGAAAATAGAAAAACTTTTAAAAAATTACCTTTTTAAATAAAGCGAAGTAAAAATAAAGCTTTTAAACCATATAAAACACGCAGCACAGTTACTTTATCTGTGTTTGACACCATATAGAAATTGAAAAATAAATTCATGTAAATAATAATTATACTATAAATTAACAAACAGATTAAATTATTAAATTGTTTAAACGATAATAATTGTATACAGAGAAAAATATTTAACAAATTAACATTTCAAAATTCTATTTAATTAAAAGGAAAATTAAAAAATATATATTTAAAAAAAAAAAAGAGTAAAAAAAATACAAAAATTGTTGTGTAAAATGTGTAAAGATTTAATTAATTATTAAAAGAAACTATTAAATTATAAATAATAAAAAAGAAAAGATAAAGAAATATAATTATTAAAATGTATTAATTTTTAATTAATGTAATGAGAAAATAATATTAGAGACGTAAAACAAAAAGAAAATGTATTTTCCGGTGTCATTTTAAAATTTAAAAGTTAGTAAAGATACATATATCGTTTTATTTACCGATAGTTTAGTCAGGACACAAACGGTTTTTATTTTTTACACATTTTAGATTATTTTACATCAAATAGAAAATATACTTATTAATGTTCCTTTCAATTAAATTAAAATAAACAATTTATTTAATTTTCATTAATAATAAAATTTTGCAAAAATTAATTTAATTGAAAGTAACAAAATCAAACTAAAACACAAAAATAAAAGAAACAACAAAAAATTATCTTATGAACCAAAGATGGGCGAAAATAAAACTATATTTTTTGTTTTTAATTTTAATAAGAATTTTTTTTTTAAATAAAACTTTTTAATTATTATGAACAAAGAGATAAAATTATTTAATTAATTAATTTAAAAAGATAATGAGAATATGTATTTCTGTGAAAATAATAAAAATAATTAAAAATTATAAGTTTAAGTTTATTATCTACTTGCAGCTGTGTACGACATCTGTATTTTCGAAGGAAAAGTTCTTAGCATAATTTTATTAAATTTACAAATGGCTCCGGTATCTAATGTCACTGTGAAGATATATTCTTGTTGTATACGTTTTAATACACAAATTGTAATAGATCTAAAATGATTATAGAAAACACAACAACAATATGAATCGGTTTAGTACATTAAACCATATAATACATATGTACCGTACAGTAACATTGCTGGTGCGAATTATTATTTTGTTTTAATTCCTTGTGCTTTCATTTACTTACATTAATACTATAAAAAACATACATAAATAAATAATAATTTAAAAAAAAAGATCTCATTTAGTTAAATAAACATTTTTACACAATTATTGATTATAATTTAATAATAATTATTAAGTATTATCAATAATAATAATAAAAAAACAAAGTAAGTAAAATTTACAAAAACAAAAAGAGAAAAAGTTTCCAACATGGTGGCATATACACATTTATTTTTTGTTAAAACGTCTAATTAAAAAAATAAATAATTTTCCATATATTGTTCTTTTCTATCATATTGTTTGAATGATGAATTTCGTTATAAAAAATTATTTAGTCAAATTATATAATTAAAATTTCTTTGTTTAATAACTGAATAATCTGTTTTTTTTTTTATTTTTAATCCATTTTAAGATTGCAAAACACAAACAAAATAAAAAAAAACGGATTTGAAAGCGAATTAATACGATTCTTGTTGTGTTTTTTATAAGATTAATAATTTCGTACAAATAAAAGTATGTCCTATGTCTAACACTAATGATAATTACCGCGAAACTGCGGATAATACAGACAGTGTTTTACCAACTTTACAATCAGCATTGGATGCTGTCGGTGATAATATTAACATAAATAATAATAATAATACACATCAGCAAGGACAAGAATTCGAAGTTGAATACGAAGAAGAGGTTGAAGCTGATGAAATAGATAATTTTGTAGTAACGCCTGCACAAACACAACCACCAGAAACAATATTTAATATTCGTAAAAGACATTTGCATTTACCTGGTGAGCAAACATCATCACATACACAAAGTTATAATCAAATATTAACTAATTACGTTAAACGTCTTAAACCAATTGAAAATCAAAAAGACATAATGAATTTAACAACTGGTGATGGTATTGAAAAAGCCCAGACAAATGAACAGGAGCAACAAGGTGGAAGTGTTTTATCACCATCTGGACAACAAACAAATAATAAACGTCCAAATTTTTCAGCAATTAGTGGTAGTAATATGAATAATTGTAATAGTAATAATAATAATAATACAACAAATGGTTCATTAATTAAATTACCAGCATTACAATTTAATAATAATAATATAAATAATATGAAAAGTGGGCAGATTAATGGTCCTCCTGGTATAAATACAGGAAGTGGTTCTATATTAACAAAACCGAGTGATGTTAAAAAACTTGTTATTAAAAATTTTAGAGGTAAATATATTATTTTGCATTATTTATATAAATAAAAATTTTTACTTAATTCTTTTTATAAATATACAATCATAATTATGTCAAGGATTAAGATTTTTTTCATCCTAAATATATTTTTTTAATAAACGAAAAGTGTATATACATATAATTATACATATTGCACATATCTGTAAAAGTGACAGTTTTTGTTTGTATTTTTTATATTTTAAAAGTGAAAAAAGAAAATGAATTAATTTTGAACCTCATTAATGACATTGATTTAATTGCTTTTTGCTTTAAATTATTAATTTCATATTTTTTACATTTTTCATTTGCTACGCTTAAAAATAAGAAAAATAAATAAATCTCATGATGAGTGTGTTCTGGTTATGTTGAATACACATAACCACACTTTTTTTTTTAGAGGTTATAAATATATTTTTTTTTATGCTTTTAGTCTTACCAAATTTGCCAGAAAATTATCAAGATAAAACATGGGAAATGTTACAATTAGCTGTTGTCGCTATTCAAACATCAAAATCTATAAAATACTCTTTAGAAGAACTATATCAGGGTGTAGAAAATATGTGCAGTCATAAAATGGATTCTCAATTATATACAAAATTAACAACATTAACTGAAATGCATGTTAAATCAAACATAAAACCCTTTTTAGCTGAAAGTATGGATAAATTGGTATGTGTAAACTCTAAATACCTATTGTTCTATTAATTTTATTAAATATTTTTTTATTTTTAATTTTAGGTTTATTTAAGAAATATGAACAAATGTTGGCTATCACATTGTTATCAAATGATTATGATACGTAGTATATTTTTATATTTAGATCGTACATATGTATTACAAAATCCAACCGTACATTCAATATGGGACATGGGATTAGATTTATTTCGTAATCATATTGCATTAAATACACTAGTTCAAACACGTACAGTGGAAGGTTTATTAATGTTAATTGAGAAGGAACGTAATGGTGATGCTGTAGATCGTACATTATTAAAAAGTTTATTAAGAATGTTATCCGATTTACAAATCTATGAGGATGCATTTGAAGAAAAGTATTTATTTTTAATTCCTGTAAACATAATTTTGTTATTAATTAATGTAAATTTATATTTAAGATTTTTATTGGCGACAAAGCAAATGTATCAAGCAGAAGGACAGCGTAAAATGCAAGAATTAGATGTACCCGAGTATTTAGTACATGTTGATAAACGTTTATCGGAGGAAAATGAAAGACTTTTACATTATTTAGATTCAAGTACCAAGTGCGTAGTGTTTATTAAAAAATTATTTTGTTTTTCTATTTTTAATATATTATTTCCATTTTTTAGACAACATTTAATTTATACAGTTGAAAAACAATTATTATCTGAACATTTGTCTGGTTTATTACAAAAAGGTTTAGATGCATTATTAGATGAGAATCGTTTATCTGATTTACAATTGTTATATCAATTATTTAGTCGTGTTAAAATGGGCACAATAGAATTGTGTACAAATTTTAATCAATTTATAAAGAAAAAGGGACGTACAATTGTAATTGATCCGGAAAAGGATAAAAGTATGGTACAAGATTTATTAGACTTTAAAGATAAAATGGATAATATTGTCCTAACATGTTTCGATCGTAATGAGAAATTTTTAAATTCATTGCGTGAAGCATTTGAATTCTTTATCAATCAGCGTGCTAATAAACCAGCCGAATTAATTGGTAATGTAGAAATTTATTTTATTTATATTTTTTTTTTTTTATTCAAATATGTTTTCTGGGAAAAAAAAAATTCTTGAAAATTGTTTGTTTAAAAAAAAAAAAATTAAAAGTATTTTTTTTTTTGCATAATTTTATTGTTTAAATTTTTTAAAAAATATTTAAATTAAAATTAGAAACTATTCGTTATTTATTAGCAAAATATGTTGATATGAAACTACGGGCTGGTAACAAGGAGGCAACTGAAGAAGAATTAGAACAAATATTGGATAAAATAATGGTATTATTTAGATTTATACATGGCAAAGATGTATTTGAGGCATTTTATAAAAAGGTAATGAAAAATATTTAATGTTTTTTATTTTGTTTGTAATTTAATTAAAAATTTTCTTTTTTTATATATTTAAGGATTTAGCAAAACGTTTACTTGTTGGTAAATCAGCATCTGTTGATGCTGAAAAGTCAATGTTATCAAAATTAAAACAAGAATGTGGTGGTGGTTTTACATCGAAATTAGAGGGAATGTTTAAAGATATGGAATTAAGTAAAGATATGAATAGTGCATTTAAACAGCATATGACAAATTCAAATTCGGAAAAAGATTTACAATCAATTGATTTAACAGTGAATATATTAACAATGGGCTATTGGCCAACATATCCTGTTATGGAAGTAACAATGCCAGTACAATTGATTAAATTACAAAATCATTTTAATAAATTTTATTTAGCAAAACATAGTGGTAGAAAATTACAATGGCAACCGACATTAGGACACTGTGTACTTAAAGGATGTTTTGATCAAGTAATTATCTATTTTCTATTGAAATTTTTATTTTGTCTTTAAAAACTATTCTATTGCAGGGTCCAAAAGATTTACAAGTATCATTATTTCAAGCACTCGTTTTATTATTATTTAACGATAAAGATGTTTTGGGCTTTGAGGACATTAAGGGTGATTCTTTGATTGAGGTTTGTTTGTGAACAGAATTTTTTCTGTGTTTTTTAGATTATTATAAAAGAATGTAATTATGTTTTAGGATGGTGAATTACGTCGTACATTACAATCGTTGGCATGCGGTAAAGCGCGTGTTATTATAAAAATACCAAAAGGACGTGACATTGAGGATAAAGATAAATTTCAATTTAATAATGAATTTACAAATAAACTGTTTCGTATAAAGATTAATCAAATACAAATGAAGGAAACTGTATGTTGTTGTCATTTAATTTATTCATTTATATTAAAAATAATAATAATATATTTTTGTTTTATAGACTGAAGAACAAAAGGCAACTGAGGAAAGAGTTTACCAAGATCGTCAATATCAAATTGATGCAGCTATTGTTAGAATAATGAAAATGCGAAAAACATTAAGTCATAATTTATTAATAACTGAATTATATAAACAGTTAACGTTTCCTGTTAAGGTAAT
Source organism: Ptychoptera contaminata (assembly GCA_963942525.1). Classification (NCBI taxonomy): domain Eukaryota; kingdom Metazoa; phylum Arthropoda; class Insecta; order Diptera; family Ptychopteridae; genus Ptychoptera; species Ptychoptera contaminata. The sequence continues at coordinate 33,617,907 of OZ012638.1, read as the reverse complement.
AAAGATTTATTTTTTAATTTTAATTTAATTTAATTAATTATATGTTTGTGTGTTTTTTTCTTGCAGCCATCTGATTTAAAGAAACGTATTGAATCATTAATCGATCGTGATTATATGGAACGGGATAAAGATAATCAAAATCAATATAATTATGTTGCATAAACTCTGCCAATGAAGTTTAACCTTTTTTTTTTTTATTATTATAATTATTGAATTTAATTAATTATTATTTTTGTTTATAAGTTGTGTAATTGATTCTTTATTTTTATTATTATTTCAATTAATTAATAATTATATACATGTATATATATATAATTCTTATCAGCAACAATTTATAAATAATTTTCTTATTGGTTTTTTTTTTTTTTGTAAAAGAGGATTTTGTAGTTGTGTGAAAAATCTGTTTTGCTACAATAAAGAAATTTCAAAGAAAAGTAATGCTTATCACGTTAATTGATGGTTAAAATTTAATTTAATCAATTAAGAAAGATATTATTCTTTAATTATGCTAAACGATTGAATTAAAGTTTAACAGATTTAAAAAGAAACAGTGAGGAGAATCGCATGGCATATATACAAAATGAAAGCAAAAATAATTATAGAATAGTAAAGATTTTTTTGGTTAAAAGTTAAATATCAGCAAAATGAAGAATAATTCTTAGATTTGCTATACTAAGAATCTTTTTTTCGTCTTTTCTGTTCTCAAGTAGATTTTATAATTTATGCGAGTGCAGAATATTTTTTCTTTTCATTTATATATATTTTTTTGTATGGAATTTATGTTATCTTTTTCCCCATTAAATAATATAAAATAAAATACATAAGAAAAGCACAGTTGTACTCTGTATATATATAATAATAATAATAATAATAATTAAAGTAATTTAAAATAAATAATAAAGAAAAATTTTTAAACATAATTTTTGTGTTTGTTTTTATTTTGTAAATATTTGTTGAATCTGAGATAAGACTATCTGATTAAAAGAAAGTATTCTGCGCTAACCGAGATTAAGATTAATAGTTTTACTTTTAACGAAATTAAATAATTACAGTTGAGACGTTTTTCCTCACAACCGGAGAAACCAATTCAGGGAGAAGATGAGTTATTTTTCTCTCCATATCAGTAAACGTTTAAAATGTCATCTGGAAACGTAGGACCAACAAAAAATATTCATCAAATAAAACAATTTAACTCTTATCACAGTTTTTGATTTTTTTGTTATTTTTATTTTGCGTTTTTTTTTTATACATTTTTACATTTTTAATGGGAAAAATAGTTTACGATTCAAATTATAAAAATTGTTTTACTTAATAAGCTAAAAGATTTTTTTTTAAATAACAAAATTATCACGTCCATTCTTTTTCCTACTAATCTCATTTAATTTAGAATTGTTCATATCAATCTCATTGATTAAACACTTTGCCAAGTTACTTGGTGTCACATCACGTTGTAAGAAATTTGATACTAATTGCCGACTGGGTATACCTCCACCGTATGATAAACATTCTTGACGATATTTTTCACCATTTTTTCTACAAAATGGATCTTTATAGAAATATGTCTGCCAGATCCAGGAGGCAATTGCACGCGAAATTAAATACGAATAATACTTTGCACCATAACCGACCAGATGAGAGAATCGTAGTTGCCAGGCGGTATTCTTCACATATGGAATACTATAATATTGCTCTTGGACCTCTTTAAGTATATCCGTTGTCGATGTTCCTTCATTGATTGGTTCACTGTGATATACTTGGTCCAGCATCGAGTAGAATACCTGCAGTTGAGTTTCACTTGCATCGAAAATATTTTTTGAGGCGCATAGCCGCATTAGCATATCCTCTGGCATCGGTTCGTTAGTTTGAAAATGACGGGCAAATGTTTTCAACACCTAAAATCATAGTAAAAATTAATTTATTATGGAGAGGAAGAAATAGACTAAATTAACCCGTGGATCACTAGCAAAATACTCCATTAGCACGGACGGTACTTCGGCAAAATCGGTACTGCAGCGGGTTCCAGTGACGTGCTGGTATTCAGTTCTTGCTAGCATCGAGTGCATTGCGTGTCCCATTTCGTGAAATAAATTATCTACCATTGCTGGTGATAAGAGTGTTGGTCCATTCCATCTGGGTGGACTTAAGTTCAGCATAACAACTACAATCGGATTTTGGTATGTTCCATCAGATAATTTTTTACCACCTTGAATCGTAAAGTGACAGTCTTGATTTGGTTTTCCCGGTCGCTCATACAAATCACAGTAAATGTGTCCGAGCAGTCCTTCTGTCTCGTGAATTACATTTAATTTGTAAACTTCTGGTGCCCACGACTCGCCTGGTTTTATATCTGCAGCCACCCAGTGAATACCATATAAGCTTTTCATTAAATGATTCAAACCATCAATGCAACTGCCCAAACTGAAATAAGACGTAAACTCGCTTGTGGAGACTTTCATCCATTCTTTTTTATATTTCGATGTGTAATACGGCGTATCCCATGGGCCAAGTTTAACTTTAATCCGGGAATCGTCATTCTTCATATTTTCCATAACAAGAAAATCTTCTTTGGCACGATCATGCAAATCATTATTCAGCATATTTAAAAATTCAAGAACAACATCTGGTGTTTCAACTGTACTCGATTTTAATGCTCGATGACTATACGTTGGAAAACCACATATTGTAGCGAGTTGATATCGTAAATTTAATAATTCTTTTAAATATAATTCTTGTGCATGGTCTGGATATAAGAATAATCGATAGGCTGCCTCTCGTGCCATAGTACTTGATGAATCTGCATATAAACCTGACACAACAATATTATCCCCATCGTGCATAAAACTAGAAATGATAGTAAATAAAATAAAATTGAAACCAGTGTTATGGCGATAAACAAAAAATATTCCTACTATTTTCGAATAGATTCTGGTAGCATATTTTTTGAAACACTTCTTGGATGAACGGTTCCCGCCATAAATTTCTGTCCCAATTGGAGTATGCAATTATTCAAATAGACTACAGTTTTTCGATCTTTTTCCGATAAATGTATACCGCACTGTTCAAAATCAAATAAGAATAATTGTCCAACGTGTTTATCAATATCGGTAGTTTTGTACGTATCACCTTTTTCATTTACGCTTGATAGTGCCTTATAAAGTTTCTTATGCGTATTTAATTTTTCGACAACACCACTCACAGAAATGCAAGCATTTTCTGCGGCTGTAGTATAGTTTATGTTCGGATGAGCTAACCGAATAAATTCTGCTAAATCTGCTACTTTACATAATGAATCGGAAAGCTCATCAAATATTTGTACAATTTTGCGACTGCGATTTGTTGAAATAGCTTCATTTATTAATTCATCGGATTTGTAAATTACGTTTTCCTTTAGCAAGTAAAATCCTTCGTGTGACGTTAGCTCAGGAATATTAAATAGTCCCTAAAATTAAATAACGTTCAGTTTAATCATATATAGAAATAAATTACATTAAATAAAAATACACTTTTATCACGTATAAAATTGATTTTCTTCTCGGGACATGAGTTAAATGTTTGCGCTAAAGGTGACCACACAGGCTTTGGTCTGTTGATACTTGTGTTATTCTTAACATTTCTTATATTAATATTATTACTGTGATTTGTTGTCGTTGATGCTGCTGTGCAATAGAAACATTTTTGCAATATTTTATTCAAATTTGTTTGTAAATGCGATGAAAAATGTAACATTTTTAGATTCGGTTGATAATAACAATGTTCAGTACTTAAAATTTATTGCGACAAATTTATATTTTAAAATTTTAGATTATATTTCCCTATTTTTTTAGAATTTTGTTATTTTTATATTTATTTTTGGATTTTATAGGTTATGTTACATGAACTACAATAATTTTTTTTTCCATTTTGACATTTAAAAATTAATATTTTTATTTATATAAAAACAAAAAGAAAAACTTTACAGTGTTTAAAATTGAAAAGGCTCAATGAAGTACAAACATTTTATAGCATAAGCACTGTAACTGCAACATTTATTTTTATAGCAATACATAAATGGCGACATTAAATTAAAGTGTTTATTTTTGATTTTTAATTAACTATTTAATTAAAGCTTAGTTTTTAATTTGTTATATATATTTAAAAAAATTGATAACTAATTTATTGAATACCGTTTAAAATAAATTTATTTTTATTTACATAAAATATTTTATGGATATTGTCTGTTAGAATAACGAAGACTCCATGCAACAACAAAAGCTTCATTAGTTCATTGAGTATTTTGATTTGTGAGAACATAATAATGGCTGCGACAGTGTTTATAAAATGTTTAATTATATTATTATTATTAAATATTTGTCGAGGTAGTGTTTATTTAAAATGTTTATTGGATTAAAAATTATAATTAACAATTTAATTAACAAATGATTAATAATCATTAAAAAAAAAGAATAATAAATAAAATTTAGAAAAATAAAAAATCGTATATTGTGTCGTTCATATATTTTTGTTTTGTGTTTTTTTTCGGGAAGAAAAAAAAAATTTTTTTTTTCTCTCTACTTGTGTCGAAAAATAAAAATGTCTTCAATGGGTGAATTATTAATAATGACCATAATGGGGATTGAATTTTTAATTAATTTAATTTTAATTTCAATGAATTTCTTTTCTTTTCATTTAGAAAAAAAATAAAATATATTGTTTATAGATATATATATAATTTTTAATACGTTTTAATTTAATTTTTTTTTATTTAATTAATTTTATTATTATTGTTTTCTTATTCCTACATTTCTATTGTCAATTTGATTTGATTTATTTTTATGATTTATTCTTTGATTATATTAAAAAACTTATTGTGTTTTAATTATACTTTAACTAATTATGTTTTTTATATTTATATTTAAGGTGAAATAAGTGACAGATTATTAAATGAAAATGAAGAAAGTGTTGATTTAGATACACATCAAACAAATGGAAGAGATCTTCCAATACAAAATTCAATACAATCGCATCCAAGGTAAATATTAATGTAATTAAGTAATTAATTAATAACAAAACAATATTAACAATAAAAACATAAATCAAAAAGAAAACAGAAAAAAAACGAAAGAAAACTTAATTAATTAATTGAAAATAAATAAATAAAAAAAAATAACAACGTAAAACTCCCCACTTGTGATTAGTTTTTTTTTTCTGTTTATATTTTCTTGGAAATAGATTAGATATATAATTAATTAATTATTTATTAGTTGATAAATGTGTAGAATTAAATAAATAAAAGAAAACATTATACAGTGTGATACCAAAATATAGTAATTCATTGAAAAAAACAGAATAATGCTTTGATTATAAGGATATTCTGGATTAGATTACAGCTGGTGGTTGTTTTATAATTTAAACTGTTATTTAATTAATTAAATAATTTACTGTAATTTAATAGATAAGTTTTTTGTATAATCCTGTTTAGTAAATAAATAATATATCGTTGCTCGGTGCTACTACATATTATTTATTAATTAAAATATTAATAAACTGCGTGTACGTAGTACAGTAAATACTCTTTATTTCTATAAATAAATTAATGTTTACGTTTTTTTTCTTCTTATTTTTATTAATATTATTATTTTCTTTATTTCTTTAAGTACGTATTAATAATTGTTTATAAATTTTATCTCGATTATTTATTTTTCTGTGTACTTTTTATATAGAAATAAAAATAAATAGAAAATTTAATATAATTGTAAACACACTGTGTGTAATGTTATTTATTTATATAGAAAAATAATAAGAAAAGTATTTCCTTTAATTAATTAAATAAAATGAACAAAAAATACTTTTTTGTTTTGCTGTCTGTCTATTTTAATTAATTTATTTATTGAATGAATTCTACTTGATCTATATATATATATATATTACCTGTGGTAGTAGTTTTGTATCACTATTATGTTTTTATTATATATTTATTGATAAGAAAAATATATTTAATTAATTAATTAAGTTTGTTTTTTTTTTCTGTACCTTGTTTATTATATAAATACTAATATTATTAAAATTTATTTCTTTAATCCTATTAATTGTGCTATGCTTATTTTTGTAATGTAATCTATCTATTGTTAAATTAACTACTATTTTCCTAATAATTGTTACAATTAAACAAATAAGGAGACATTCAAAATCAAAAAGACGTATGAGAAGAAGGTAAACTTTTTTCATATAAATATCCTTATTATGTTTTCGTTAATTATTTATAAATAAATTTTTCGTTTATAATTTCGTTGATTTTATTTATTTTGGTTTGTTTATTTATTTATTTTTTAAATGAAATTAATTATTAATCATATTTTAATTATGTTTTTTTTAAATTGATAATTTTTTATTTTATGATTTTAGATATAAATGCTATTCATGCGAACAATCACATTGTCATAATTCAACAGCAAATACACATTTGTGTCAAAATGCATTACAGGTAAAAAGATTTAATTAATTATTTTTTAGATATTATTAATTAATAAATTAATTGTTTTTAGTGTTGGAAATCCCGTGTACGAGATAGTTTTGGTACTGAAAGAGTATCACGGGGTTGTACATCATCATTGGATCAATTGCAATTATTTTGTAATCAGGTAAATAGAAATTCATTTTAAATGATTTCTTTTTATTTATTTATTATTAATAATTAATTTATGAAAAAAAACAGAATAGCAATAATTCTGGACCTAGAAAACGTCATACATCTGGACAATGGAATATGGAATGTTGTACTGGGGATTATTGTAATAATGGCAGTTTTCCTGATTTACCACCAGTTGTTTATCCAAGTAAATATTTTCACTTTTTTCTTCCGAAAACATTTTTAATATTTCAATTTTAATTTTAGATGATGTTACTCGAATGGAAACTTCCAGTAGTTATTTCTTAAAATTATCATTTGCTATATTTGGCCCAATATTATTTATAAGTAGTTTAGCAGTTATTGTTATATTTTTTATGCGACGTAAACATCGTAAGAATTTATTAGCATCACGCTCTAAACAAGATCCAGAAACATATTATGCAAGTGATGATTTATTAAGAGCAACAAGTGCTGGTGATAGTACATTAAGGGTTTGTATTATTATTATTATTATTTTTAAAACAAAAATTTTTATTTTTCTATAATTTATAGGAATATTTACAACATTCTGTAACATCGGGCAGTGGTAGTGGTTTACCATTATTAATACAGCGTACATTAGCTAAACAAGTGTCTTTAGTCGAGTGCATTGGTCGTGGACGTTATGGTGAAGTGTGGCGTGGTATCTGGCATGGTGAAAATGTTGCTGTGAAAATATTTTTTAGTCGTGATGAGGAATCATGGAAACGTGAAACAGAAATCTATAGGTATTTATTATTATTTTATTTTTCTTAATTTTATTTCTATAGTCGTGTTAATTAATTTTGCTAATTTTTGCAGTACTGTTTTGTTACGTCACGAAAATATTTTGGGTTACATTGGCTCTGATATGACATCACGTAATTCATGTACACAATTATGGTTATTAACACATTATTATCCATTAGGTTCATTATTTGATCATTTAAATCGTACAGCATTAACACATCATCAAATGGTCACAATATGTTTATCAATTGCAAATGGTTTAGTACATTTACATACAGAAATATTTGGCACAGAGGTAAATTTACTATTATTGAATATATTAATTTGTGTTTATAGTGTTTATAAAAAAAATCTTTTTTTTTTAATTTTAAGGGTAAACCAGCAATAGCACATCGTGATTTAAAGTCAAAAAATATATTGGTGCGTATAAATGGTACATGTGTTATAGCTGATTATGGTTTGGCTGTAACGCATACACAGCAAAATGGTAAAATTGATTTAGGTAATAATCCGCGTGTTGGTACCAAACGTTATATGTCACCAGAAGTATTAGATGAAAGGTAAATACATATAATAATATTTTTCTTATTTATTTTACAAAAAAAATTATTTCATTTTGTTCATCCACAAAACAGTATAAACATGGATTGTTTTGAAGCGTTAAGACGTGCTGATATATATGCCTTGGCACTGATATTTTGGGAAGTATGTCGTCGTACATTATCAAATGGTATTGCTGAAGATTATATGATACCGTTTTGTGATGTGGTACCATCTGATCCCAGTTTTGAGGATATGCGAAAAGTTGTTTGTGGAGATAATTATCGGCCATCATTACCGAATCGTTGGAGCTCAGATCCGGTATGTGAAATATATATTTTATTGATTTTATTTTTTACTTATATATTTTATTAATGGATTATTAAATTCTTTTTTTATAGTTGCTAGCTGGTATGTCAAAGTTAATGCGTGAATGCTGGCATCAAAATCCAAATGTAAGATTACCAGCGTTACGTATTAAGAAAACTTTATTAAAATTAGCATTATCTGACGATACAGTGAAATTAAATTATGATGGTGACATTATTGTTTGATTATTAATCTATTATCATAATAATAATAATAATTATTATTATATAATATCTATATATATATATATATATATATATATATTTCTATAAATATAATTAATATATTATAGAATTTGTAAAAAGAAATAATAATAATAAGAAAGTGTGTGCGGTTAGTATGTAAACAGAAAACAATTTATAAATGAATGAAAAATAAAGTTTGAATGAATTAATCAATTTTTGTATGAATGATTTGTATGTATGCGATGTTATTTTTATTAGATAAAGTAAATATAAATAAATTAATTATAATTAAAATAAATAATAATAAAAATAATATTAATAATAATAATAATAAAGAAAATAGTAATAATATGAATAAATGGATACATACATATATATATATATATATATATATATATATATATAAATTTTATTAATTATTTTTAATAATTTTATTTGTTTACAAAAGTTTTATTTTTAAATTTTATTTTATTTTATTTTAATTATTTAATATTTCTTTGTGTAATAATAAAATTATAGACTTAAATATAAAGAAAGTATATAACAATAAATAAGAAAACAATAAATAATTAAATCTAAAAATGAAAAGAAGAAATAAATTAATATAAATAATTAGTTTTTATATTAAGAACTACTACTTACTACTACTTATATGATTATTATTATTATAATTATTACCGCTTTTATTATTTTTATTAATTATTATTTATTAAATTGTGTGAAAAAAAGAGTTAAAATTAACTACAAAATTTCAAATTTTATTAAAAAATTAAATTCAGAAATTCAGGTACTTTGTCTACTTAGTATTATTGTTTTAACTGATTAACTACTTAAATTATTATCCAGTTAAAATTATCAATGAGATAAATAAGAAATAATAAAATTAATTAATTTTGTATCTCTTGTACACCGGAGTTTAAATTTCTTCTACTCAGTACAAGATGCAAGCATATTTATGTAGTTAAATTTTACTCAATGACATTAGACTTATATACCTCAACAGTAGGGTTTCCTGGATCAATACTTTGGATACTATTTGTGTTGAATTTTGTATTGAAAACATTAAAAAAATTAAACATTAAGTAATGTTTTATGGATTTAATGATTATCTGAAAGTATCGATACTGGACGTTCTACTCAACAGTGCTAGTTAAGAGTCTAATAACACACAGATTCTATTAATTTATATTAATTACTTATTTAATTATTATTTTTTTTATAATTAAATAAAAACTAAAAAATATAATAATATTTATCATAGATAAAATAGAATTTAATTATTATTATTTTGTTTAATAATTAAAAAGAAAAAGAAAGTGTTGAAAAAAAATTCAAATGTATTATAATTTTTCATTAATTTTATTAATTACAAAAAATAAGTAGAAGCAAAAATAATAATAAAAAATAAGGAGAAGAAAATTGTGAGCAAATAAATAAAAATTAATTTTAATAATTAATTAATTAATAAATAAAACAATCAAAAGAAATTAATAAATAATTAATTAATGTTGTAGTCGAATGTAAGATGACTAAATGACTTTTGCAAAATAAAAACAAAAAAACGTTTTATCATAATTTTAATTAATTTAATTTACACAGAAAAAAAATCATTAATTAATTTAAATATAATTTTGTTTGAATGAGAGAAAAATAATATAAAAATTTTCGATTAAAAAGAAAATTTAAGAACATTTGTTAAAAGGAAAATGTAGGTGTTTTTTTTTGTGGATTAATTAATTTTCCTTCTTTTTCGATTATATAAAAATTAATTAAAATTCATAAATTTTATGTTTTTATTTTTGTGTTCTTCTTGTGTCCATATCAGAGAATAAAAATCATAAATAATACAATAAAGATAAATAAATGAGAATTCAATGTTCAATAAATAAATTCTGCAGTAGAAATTTATGGATTAATTAAGAAAAATGTTTTTGAATACCTCAATTTTTGTGTGAAAAGACTGAAAAAAATAAATTAAATACTAATTTCATGGGGGGTTAGATGTAATGACTTTAAACTTGTTTTAGAAAAAACGTTAATACTTTGCGAGAAATAAGTCTAAAGTACTTGTTAATGTTTATTAAATATTATTTTTTAAAAAAAATTAATCCATAAAACACGTTTAAAAAGTGCAAAAAACTTGCAAAAAAATAACTTCAATTGGGAAATTAATCTCCAAAAAAAAAAGGGGAAAAAAGTCCTATCTAAGACACAATCCAGCAACGATCATAACTACTATGAGAAGCAACAACTACTGCAGAAGTAAAATTTAATTCGCGAAAAACATAATTCTCTTTTAATTAATTTTTTTTATTCTTTTTTTATAATTAATTAACGTGAAAAAAAAATTAATAAATAATAAAACAATTAAATAATTAAAAAAAAAAGAAAAATATCATATAAAAGAAATAAAAATTTAAATAAGAAAGAAACAAATCAAAGTGAAAAAAAAGCAATTTTTTAAAATCTTATTTTGTTGAATTTTTTTATTCATTTAATTTAATTTTATTGTTTTATAATAAAAACTAATTAAAAAAAACATTAATTAAATATGTACACATATCCAGAGATACATATTAATAAAAAAAAAAGAAAATAAAACTGAAAATAAAAAATAATTAATTAATTAAAAACCATCAATGTTAAATTATTGTAGTAAGAGAATCATAATTGTTTTGTTTCGTTAATTTTTAATTAAAAAATTAATAAAATTATGTAAAAATTAATTAATTAATTAACAAATACATACATATATTTAATAAAAAAATTAAAAAAATAAAACAATCATTGTAGTAAAAAAGAAAAAGAAAAAATTCACCGAAACACACAAAATACACCTGAGAAAATTGAATATAAACAATCAGAGCGTTTATTATTATTATTTAATTTAATTTTTGTTAATTTTAGAAGCGGGCGACGTTAACAAACACACAGCGCAGTAAAATATTATTAATTTTATTTAGACAAATAATAAATATATAATTTTGTGCATTTTTTAATTATTATTTTGAGATTTTTGTTATTAATTAATTAGAAAAGTAATTGTTGGCATTTGTTATGAAATAATTAATTAATTTCCTATGGGGGAGAATCCTCTTTCGTTTTTCTTTCTCTCGTCTTATCATCATCGATTCAGTGAGCTTCTTTGGTTTTCTTCCTTAAAAATGTTATTATTTTCAATAAGATTTGTGCCATTTAGTTTAATTTTTTTTTTTTGCAATAATTATCAAAAATATGAAAAGCTCAAATGTGTGCAAATAAAAAATTCATAAAAACTTGTAAATTAATTAAAATTTGTAAAAAAAAAATGAGAGAAAAATTTATAATTAAAAATTGCTCATAGACTTGTATTTTATTATCATTAAAAATTTAAATAAATAAAATTAAAAAAAAAATAACTAAAACACTATTATTAATGAAATTTAAATAATAAAATTACTTATTAATTTAATATTTTTAAGCATTTTTATTAAATATAATTATTATTGTTGACAGTCATGTTGTCTGCATTCTATTGCGTGTTATTGTCGAGTACACAAAAACCCTTTAACAGCAAAAATCATAAACGTCAAATAATTTAAACCTTATAAATGTTGTTAATTTTACAGTAAAAACACTACACATGTTATACGATACTAAGTACGGAGTACGGATACTAAGTACAAGGAAATATATTTTTAATTTTCCGCATCGTGATCAAAAACAATATTATATTTTTTATATTAATTATTTAATAGAGCAAAGCGAATAAATAATAAATTTTATTTTTAATGTTTATTCAAAAACATTACATGAAAATTACAAAAAAAAAAAAAATGCATTGTTTATTTGAAGGGGAAATTGCTCTTTAAAATTGTTTCTTTGTTTTGTTGTGTAGTAGGGATAAGAGATATATAAATGAAATCTAGTACTACAATATAAAAAAATTCCTCTACTCACAATATTAGTACATTACAGAAAAATAATTTAATACCGAGAGAACTGTCAAACGTTATAGTGAAATTTATGTTATTTAGTGAGAAAAAAATATAAATAAATAAAAATCGAATTACGTCAATTTGACATAACTAAACTTCATTCAACTTTAATATAAAGATAAAGACTCGTGTCATAAATTTTTGGTTTTTATTTAAAAAATATCTTTTATGCTTTGTTCTTAAAGCACACGTTTAAAGTTTTTAATTTTTATATTTGTAATTAATATTTAAAATTGAATTACAGTGCGATTAACTTTATTAATATGTTATTATTACAATAACAAAGATAGGCAGAAAACCAACAAATAAAGTGAAGAAAATGCTTCATTATTTCTATCATTCAATGGAAAATTAGTGAAATCTAAAGTGAAAATAATACTACTACCACTGTGGATTAAAGACACGGTAATTAATTATTAATTCAAGTGTAGTTTAATATTATACTTGTTTGTATACGTAGTGCTTTCTCTTCTCCTAATATTGCTCGAAATTTAACTAAAATTAACTAAGTGATTGATATTCATCTAAATCTTCTAGAAATGATGTCATTAGCAGGAGTTTCTTAATTTTATTATTTCACAATACAAAATAAAATTAATTAAGAATAAAAATTATTATTCAGATTGTGTTATTTTCCTGAATTATTACCTATTATTATAACATTAATTTATTAAGATTAAAATTAATGTCAGCAGTACATACAGTATTTCAATTTTATTAAAAAATATTAATTTAATTTTCATTTATTCACCGTGTATACCCTACTTTATTAATTTATTATTTATAAATTTTTTATTTTAAAAGAAAATATTAATTAATTAGTCATATATTAACAATAAAATAAAAAAATAAATAACAAAGAAAGTAGATTATTACATAGAATAATTTTTTTGAGTGGGCATTAATATACTTCCAAAGTACATGGTATATGTTACCAGTACAATACGGTACACTCGCATGTGTTGTTTCTATACAGTAGCTATACGTACGTAATACAATGAATAATAATTACTGTAACAACTTTATTTGCTTTGAGTTAATATAAAAGAAACAGTTAAAAACATTAACAGAACTTTATAATCAAAAAAATAAATCAAATTTACCGGAACAACAGCATTGAACAAATCACTATGGATGGTAGCCATTAAAACTACTACAAATGAAAGTGTTAAAAAGTTCGATTTAAACCTAAACACCTTAGTACTGTTGTGGCTAACCTTCCAATTTAATTTTTCTTATCAAAAAAACATGTCTAAAACCCTGAAAAATGTAATAAAATTTTTCTAATAAAAATTAAATGATTCATTAATTAAAAAAAATAATAATAAATCGCTTATCACGAATATCGCTTGCAAACTTTGTGTTTGTTTGTTTGTTTGTTTGTTTTTGGACTGTTTTTTTCGCTGTAATCAAAACTTAACTGCTGCAAATATAAATTATATAAATTATGTTAAATTATATAAACAATATTATTAAAATTGAACCGAAAATGTGTAAACAATTCGTTTATCAGCTTATCAGTGATTACAGTTAAAAACTGAGTTAAATTTTTCTTCAGCTAAGTTGCTTCAATTATTTATATTTATTTTCATTTCTTTTAAAATTATTTAACATGGAAAAGCTTAAATTCACCTTTAAAGTTATTCTTATCAAAATTACTTTATTAGTCTTTCTGTCGTGGTTTTGTGGGCTTTTTTTGGGGTTACAGAATGATAAAGAAAAAAGGTTTTTTTCCAGCATTTTTATTGATTTTTTTTTCTTTAATTATAATAAAGAAAAATAAATAAATATTTATTGATAAAGACACATGAAAAATGCTTCGCAACATAAAGAAGAAACAATAAATGCTTTATATTTTTTAATCAATTCCTGATAAGCACGATTTTTATTTTATTTTTATCAATTTTTTCGTCGATTAATTATTATTATTTAAAAAATAAAAACAGTGTATTAGCATTATGAAATGGAATGTTGGTTGTGCCTGGAGGTGATGGAATTTCAAAAATTTAGCATAAATTGCAAGGCATTATGCTTCCTTCTGTTTTATGGTTTGTAGCGGAAATTTCTCATTATAAATAAATAATCTTACAACGAGTATGAGTTTATTTTTACCACAAATGCATAAACTATTTTTAACCTTTTCTTGTGCGATAAATGCTTCGCCAGATCGTTGAAATTTTACAATTTAAAGGTCATGGCGCCAATTTAACTCAATGCATGAGACTACCAGAGTGTTTTTCCTAAAAGTTCATTAGAATTTATTCGCAAAACGTAATGAAAAGTTAATTAGTATTTATGTTTTTATTAAACCTTGTGATTTAAGGTTCCATAAATTAATTTTCTTTTTAATTAAAAATTAATAATAAGACAGCTGATAAATTTTTTAATATAATATTTTAATCAATTTTTGTTACTATCTTATGTTACATTTAGATTCGTTTAGTTTAGTCAGTCAGCTGTTGCTAAACATAGTAAATTCTCAAGGTTTATAATTACTGCTGCGCTTTCCATAATTAGCACAAATAGTGTTGAGTTTTTATTATTTTTATTTGCAAAAATAAAATGTTTATTTTGATTAATCAGCTAATTAACGTTTTGATTTCATAATAAATAAACATGTAATATAATTAAATGCCCAAAAATATAACACTGAATAACGAAAAGAATAGAAAATTTCTAATCAATAAATTCTTCTTTATATGGTTTATTAATGATATTTTAGAGATATTTTATTGAAATTTAAGAGTTTTATTTTATGTGCTTTAATATTGTGAAATAGTGATTAAAATTAAAATAATTAATTGAGTTTAATGCTTTATACACTTGAAAACGGTATAAGGTTAATAAAATTTCTATTCAACGTATATAATGTGTATAGTGTGTTGCTCTTATGCCGGTCATACCTGTGGTTTTTATATTTGCGGTTTATTTTTGTTGTTATTATTATTGTTGTCGCTGTTTTACTACGATGCTAATTAATTTAAAATTAATTTAACGATACAGATACTTTCATTATTAATTTATGCAAAATAAATTGTTAGTATTTATTTTTTTCCTCTATTGATGAATATAGATTTCGTAATGTATGTAGAATCCTTGCTATTAAAACAGTTGTTAAAGGGGTTTTACTTCAATATTTCATTAATTAATATGCACAAAATTACCTTATCGATATCTCAGCACAGTAATTATGCTAAAAAACAGTTTAATTATGTCAAATATTCATTTGAAATTAAAGTTTTATTAAAGTTTAATTAAAACCGATATTTGCACACAGAACAAAGTGCTTTTTTATTTTTGTTTTATTAGACGCCACCCACAATTTTTTAAAATATATTATTTACATTTTTATACATCTATTAATACAAATAATAATATTTTTATAAATTAATTCAAACCTTATCATCGGTTCTTGATTAGAATAATAAATTATTTTTTTTATGATGAAAAATAAAAGAAAAATTGACTATGACGTTGTGATTATTGTTTGATAGTAATGCGTGCTGTGAGGTAATCAGTTAGTTTATCCAAATACACAAATTAATTAATATAATTATTGTTTTTTTTTTATTATTTTTAATTAAAATAATTAACAAATTATAATTTTAGTTTTTATTGAAATTTTTATGTTGAATCATTTTGTGGTGATGAAAAAATTTATAAAATAATAAATACCTTTCGTTCCACCTACACACTGTTTGTTTTTGCTTTTTTATTTATTTATTTATTTATTTTCGATAATAAAAGTTTTATTTTTTCAATTGTTGTTTGCCTTTTTTTTTTAAATTGTTTATATGATAAAAGTTTAATAAATTTATCTGCTATTTTGTGCTATGCTGTGTTACAGCCATTTTAAAACTTTAAAATGACGTTAAAGCTCTATTATTTGTTTTTATTAAATGCGATGCCACGTTTTTATTTTGTTTTTCATTTATTTTTTTTTTATTAAAACAAAATAAATTTTTTAATCGCGATTTTCTATTATTATTATTATTTTCAATGCACACTGCGATTATTGTGCTGATAGTGAACGTGAGTACTATTGAGTTAATGACGCTTTTGGACGTCATTTACATTCCGTTTGTTTATTTAACAAAAATAAATATATTTCTTCATTTAAGGATGCAGAAAATTAATTAAAGAATGAAAGTGAATACTCGTTGATCAAATTACCTGTCTGTAGAATATTAAGACTATTTTTTTCTTCTTTAGTGCTGGTTTTTTACTTGCTCTAACCACATTTTGTACGTTGTTGATCGGTTGTAAGGATTCAGCGTTTTTGTTTTTAAATAATAATTTTCTTAAATAACATTGATAATGTTTTATTTACTTAATTAAAATTTTCTTATCAATTTTGTGTAATATAATATACATAAATTTATTTAATAAATAAATGAATAATACTGTATAATGAGTCATTTCTTTTTTTCTTATTTCTATTTAAAGATTAACATTTTTATGACTGAGTACATCAGCAGAAGGTAAATACTATTGATAATAACTAAGAAAGAAACTGGTTTTAAGACTTTAACAATGGATTCATTAATGACAAATTGGAGAAGTGAAAATCTAGTGGATGAATTAGAGCAAATATATTTTTCACCGAATTCAGAAGTGTGCATGGTGGTGAATCGTCATAATAAAACGATTATAACGAATGCATATGAGGGAATACCGGAAACATTAATTCTAAATTTAATCGCATGGATCTTTTTGTTTATGCTATTCACATTGTTGCGTCAACAAGCATGGGACTATGGCCGTTTGGCATTAGTTAACAGTTATGGTGATAAGAAACGTTGGACACAGATATTTTATGGTGATAATAATAACGAGAACAATGCGAAAACAATAAATGAGGACTCAACAGTGTCATCAACAACAGCTGTTGGAACATCAGCGGTACATGCAGCCGCCACTACATCAACGGGACAAATTATTCTTAATAATAATAGTAGTCAGCCGTCAATAAATCATATTGATAATGGATACTTGTCCTGGATTTGGCTCACACTAAAGCTAACACCAGAACAAATAATGAAACAATGCGGACCAGACGCTGTTCATTATTTATCATTTCAAAAACATTTAATATTTGTCATGTCGGTGATTACGTTCATATCGTTGGTTGTTATTTTACCAATAAATTTTCAAGGAACATTAAGCGGCGATGTAAACAGTTTTGGGCACACAACCATATCAAATTTAAATCCAAAATCAAATTTATTGTGGATTCATGTATTTATAGCAATATGTTATGTTCCACTGGTCGTGCTAGTTATGCGACGATCATCCGGACGTAATTCGATTAAAACGGCATCCACTTGCACCATTATGATCACAAATATTAATAAAAAGGATTGTAATAAACAGACGATTGATACATATATTAAGGAATTGTTCCCCGATGTCGTTATAAATGATATACAGCTAGCGTATAATATTACGAAACTAGTGAGTATCGCAAATGAGTATGAGAAAGTGATTGAGGCGCGTTTATATTGCGAGAAGCATAAAAATTTTAAAGTTATAAAAATAAAGCAACATAATATCCTGTGCTGTTTGAATAAAAACAGTAATAATGAGGGTACTGGTGGTAGCAGTATTAATGATGAGAGTTCCGAAAGTTTAGATGCCTTAGAGTATTATAAACGAAAGGAGATACAGCTGTTTGGCGAGGTTATACGTTTGAAGGCATCTGCCCTAAATGAACCGCTCGGCATTGCATTTGTCACTGTTGAGACAACACACATTGCTAAAAATATTATTAAATATTATCGTCCGAGTACATACCGAGACTGGACACTTACCTATGCACCAGCACCATCAGATTTATTCTGGGAGAATTTAAGTATAAGCTCCACTCACTGGTACATTAAATGGTTCTTCGTTAATTTAATTTTATTCTTGTTTTTATTCTTCTTAACAACGCCGGTCCTTATTGTGAATATTGTCGATGCGTTGACAATCTCTAAAAATACAACGGAAGTGATCAGCAAAATAAATCCATTGGTCTCTGAATTTTTACCAACATTGTTACTGTGGACACTGTCTGCATTAATGCCAGTTATTGTTGCATATTCAGATAAGTGGCTGTCACATTGGACCCGATCAAAACAGAACTACTCAATAATGACTAAGACATTCGGGTATTTACTTTTTATGATTTTAATTCTACCATCCTTGGGATTAACTTCGGCACAAGCTTTTATCGAATGGACAATCCACTATAATGATAATACGACATACCGATGGGAGTGCATTTTCTTACCAGACAAAGGTGCATTCTTCGTGAATTACATTATTACCGCAGCGTTCATTGGTACCTCATTGGAATTGATACGTTTCCCGGAATTAATTGTATACTTATGGTCATTGTTGAGCACAAAGTCACAAGCAGAAAATGTTTTTGTGCGACGTAATATTCTGATTGAGTATCCATTTGGTATACATTATGCATGGACTGTGATGGTGTTTACAATGAGTACTGTTTACAGCATTGCATGTCCACTGATAATGCCATTTGCGATGGTTTATATCTTGCTGAAACATTTTGTCGATCGACATAATCTGTACTTTGCGTACTCGCCAAGTAACATGATAAGTCAAGGAGGTGGCAAAATACATTCATCTGCAGTCACAATGACGAAAATATCGGTGATTCTTCTGTTGATCATAACAGCAGCATTAGCATCGGTGCGCGGTGGTAAATTAGCCGATCCTCGTGCCATTGTCCTTATTATCGCGATTGTAATAACACTGGGTTTATTCGCGTTTATGTCACCGATTAAAAAGTGTACCACACGGCCACCAACAATAAATGAGCCGTCCGGTCCACCACCAATTTACATTGCGGACGTCCTACTAAACGAATATCATTTACATGAAATGTCTCATTTACAACGTTGTGAATACGGAAGTGATAGTAACTCAGAAATGGTTAATATAACAGCAAGTGAAAGTGAACAAGATTTATCTTCCGTACGACCGATTATTGATGCATAAAAAAATACACCGAGACACAGGAAATTTTAGAAACTAATGAAGATGCGATTTGTATTTTTACTTTTTCATTAAATCACAGGAAGCTTGTGATTTATTTATTAAAAAAGAAAAAAATCGACAACAAAACGGTTTTATCCCCTTTATCCCAATTGTTTATTACCTTTTTGCATAATTTTATTTTGTTTTGATAAAAAAAAATTATATATATATTTCTTAAAAGAAAATTATAAATAAATAAGGGTATTAGGTGGTACTGTAGCTGCCTAATACTCTGTCATTCCCCCAAATAATTTCAAGCACTTAGGATTAATCATATGAAATTAATTAATGCACGAGTTATTAAAGATGAAGAAAATGTAAAATTAATTAATTAATTAATAAGTCTGCTTGTAAATTAACGTTATAATTAAGATAATTAAAGAAAGATTAAGTGAAAAAGAAAGTATAAATGTTCTGCAATAGATGATTGGCGATACGAGTTTATATTTTGACGGTTGAGTATATTGCATAGTGTTTTTGCCTTGATTTTCATTTAATTTTATTTTAACTAGCTCCGCGTACTGAAGGTATTTTTTCTCATTAATTTTGTCTAGAAAAGTTCTGTTTTTTTCTTTTAAAAAATAATTAAAATTTATTCAGAAAGCCATATATTTAAAAAAAAATAAAACTAAAAGGCATTTTCACTGTGCAAAATATATCTATATGAAAAGTGATAAAGAAAAAATTGTATAATCAAAATTTATTTAATATAGAGAAAAATCCCCTATCCGCTCGTTATTAACCAGCATCTACTGTAATTTATTGAAATTATTATTATTAAATTAAATTAAATTTTATTTTTATTATTAATATTATATTGTGATTTGTATTTTGTATTTCTTTTTATATTTTTTATTCATTATTATTTAATAATTTATTTTGTAAATAGAAGAGAATATACAGAAAAATAATAAAGGAAAATAATAAACATACTAAAATTAATATTTTTTTTTGCATTTAAATTACGATGTATATACTGGTAATGTGCTGATGTTGTTAATTCTCCTGATTATAACAAGAAAATTATTCGCTATTAGAAAATTCATTGTCACGCTGTTTTTCTGTGGTTTTCCAATCTAGGTTAATGTCCTTTTGAATATAGGTCATTGTCATTATGTGGACTTATTTTCTATTATTATTATTAGTTTAAAATTAGTTTAGAATAATTGTCTACGAAATTACAACGTTAATTGTGTCATTTAAGCTGTAAATTACATGACTTGAACACATTTTTTAGCCTAAAAATAGTTTTTCAAAACAATAATAAAGAAAACCTAGCAAATGTTAATTAAAAAATCTTATTTTTTTGTGATTTTAATAATTTTTTTTTTATTAATTAATTAAAAAGTGAGAAAAACAATTTTTTTTTTACTATCATTTATGTTAAAATATTTACTATATTATTTTTTTTTCGTTTTTTATTTAATTTATAATTTTTAATATATAATTCTGGTAGCCAAATTAAAACAATAATTGCTAATAATACATTTTGTGCATGCAAACATAAAGGAAAACTGTTTGTATAATCACGGATAAAGCCTGTAAATTAAATAAATTTAATTATAAATAAATGATTTATTTTTTAATAATAAATATACAATTTTAGTTACCTAATAGTTGTCCAATTGATATAACGAATAAACCTTTTGAGATCATATTTAAACCTATTGCTGATGGTAATTTATCATTTTTAATGTGCTCTGATATACATAAATTTTGATTAACAACTGCTATTGCCCTGATAAAACCATAAATTGCCGATACAACATATAGATTATTAACATTATTACTTGTTTCGGCGAATATACCACGTATTATGCCCAGCAATATTGTACCGATTAAATATGTTAAACGGCATGATAAATGCAATTTGTCAGTTATACTTGGTATCGTTAAACGTGAAATTAGATCTGAAGTTGCTAATATTGACATGCACATTGCTGTATTGCTTTTATTTAATCCCATTGTTTCCTTAAAGAAAGATAAACACAGAAAATTGAGTTAAATAATTAAAAACAATGAAAGAGTATTACATACTTGCAAAAAGAATGGAAAAATCATGGAGAAATTAACGGACGCTGTGTAGCCTAATGCTAATCCGACAATAATACTGGTAAATGTTAAATCATTTAATAAACTAAAATCGATTATACGATTTATGCGGTGACATAAATTTAATTTCTTTTTGTGATTGTTATTATTATTATTTTTATTATTTATTTGCTTAACTAATTTATCATTAGACGGATTCATTTGTATTTGGATACTGTTGCCACAACTACTTGTTGATGGCTCATTTGTGTCTATTGGTTTAGCTGTTATAATGATTTTATTTTTATTTGTTTCTAATAGATGGCGTTTCTCCTCCTGCTCATCATCCGTAGTTGTTGTTATTGTGGTTGATGTTACTGCTGAATCACCGTCCGTTAATATTGTTGTGGTCGTTTTTGGTATATTTTCATTCATTTTTATCTGCTTTAAATATTTTTTCTTCATATGCCATTTAACTGGCTGGGAAAAACTGGCACCGACAACTCCATTTAATGCTAATCCGCCTAATATTAATGTTGTGCCCCGATAATCATAAGTTTCTAAAAGTAATCGTACTATGGTTGGCATTAACATTTGACCAACACCAGTACCAGCTAATGCCAAACCAACAGCACGTCCACGGCGTTTTGTAAAATATGAATTAACCGCTAAAAATGCTGCAGGTGCTATTAAACCTAAACCTAAGCCTAAAAATAAAAAAATATTCATTAAATTTCTGTTGCTTCAATAGAAGCAAAAATATCTACAAACCAACAAACAATCCGTATGCAACTACAATGTGCCAAAATTCTTTAGCTTGTGAACACAATATTAAACCAATGCTTGTTAATATACTACCACCAATCGTAACTTTACGTGGTGATGATTTATTTATAGCAAAGCCAATAAGTAAGCCGGCTAAATTTTGTGAAACACTATTTAAATTCATAATTAATGCAGCACCGGATGTACCATAACCTAAGCTATTTAATTTTTCACCAAATAATAAACCAAATTGTGAACCTAATGACTGATTAAACATATTTGTTAATGCTATACCAAAAACAACCATCCAACCCCAACCACCATCCGGTGGTAATAATATATATGGTTTCTTTATTTTATGATTTCCATCAAATGTTCTTGATAATGATGATGATCTTCCTAATCCAACACTTGGTGACATTTTTAATTATATTTCTTATTTCTGGCAACTGTAGTTTCTATTTTTAAATTAAATTTAAATATGAATTGTTGAAACGGCAGCGCTAAAGTAAACAAAGAGAAAATATGAAACGTCAAATTATTTGCAACTTCCATGTCGGTTAGTAAAGTGTTGATAAAAATAATTTATTTGTTATCTTTTATGATTTTATCTAATATTTTTATTCTTATAATTTTTATATTGAATCTACCGAATCCTAGACAAAGCAGTTAAATGAGGATGATTAATTCAAAAGTTTAGTAATCGCATTTAAGGAGAATATAGTGGTAAACAGACAGAACGCGGAGCATATAAAGGTATAACAATCATATAAGGAATTTGTAAACAAAGCATTAGCAAAAAAAGCTAAAATACAATATTAATTAGCGTCTTCTCAAATTACCTTATTCATTTAATAGATACATATTTAATCAAGGATTACATTAATTACAAAATAGAACAACATATTAAACAACGATATTTGAATAATAACTGATTACAACCGTTAAAAAATATAAAAATTAATTAAAAATGTAATTAACGAACATATAACATTGTGGGTGGTCTATTTATAATAAAAAATATTAACGTTCATAATTTATATTTAATTAAAAAATTAATTAAATATAGTTAAATATGTTTGTTTGTTTCTCTTCTGCTAACTGATTACAATTTATTGATTAAAATTAATTTTTAATTATTATTTACATTTGTAAAATAATAATAAAAAAGATCACAAATTGATAAAGAAAATTCATTTTATAAATAATTTAATTAATTATTAGTATTAAAAATATGCACGTGGCTTTGTTTGATGATGTTTTGTTGACCTTTTAGCCTAACGATTAATATTAATATTATAATTTTCTTAATAATTAATTAATTTTATTATTATTTATTGATTTGATCTTGTTTTCTTGATATGATTTATATTATTTAAGTTGAATAGCCATAAAAATGGCAATGAAATAATATGATTAATTAAACGTTTATGCATACCAATACGTTACTCTATATGCTGTGTTACCTTTAAATTACGTTACCAAAATTAAGATTATCATCGATTTGATAAATATACAATGAAATATAAGGTAAACATTTATGTTTTTTGATTAAAGAAAATATATATTTTCAATGTTATTTTGGCTGTCAATGTCGCTATTAAATTATTTATTTTTTTTGATTCTTTTCATTCATTATAAATACAATTTTGTTTGTTCTATGTCCTGATTGTAGGTCTTTTTAGTTGTAGATTTTCCAACGTACAAATTCTTGAAACAAATTACTGTTTCGTTAATGATACAGCAATAATATTTTGAAAAAAATAAATTGCATCACACAAATACTAAAGTTAATAATGAAATTAAGAAGAAAAATAAACAAACGATTAAGGAAATAAAATTTAATTTAACAAACACAAATACTTTTATTTAATTTTTTAATTTAAACGTTTGACTCTCGCTATTTGATAATAATTAATAGTAAAAATAACAATACAAATATTTCATTATATTTTTATTTAATTTGTTGTTTCTCTGTCTTTTGTGTATTAACTGACTTAATCTTTTGACTTAAAAACACTTTTTCATAATAATTGTACAAATGCGATAATGAAAATAAATGTCTGATAATATAATAATTAATTTTTTGTTAAATATATATATATTATTAAATTTGAAATTAATTTGCTAATCATTTTTTGACACATTCTTTGTAATTTATTAATTATTTTATTAATTTAGCCAGGAATGTTTTTGGTGATTATTTCACGTTATTTTAAATTGGTTCTTTAACCTTAAATTGTATGAATCTTACTGGATTAACTGCAAAAGAACTATCCGAATAGAAGTAAACAGAAGTAAACAGAATTTTAATCAATAAAACTAAACATATGTAAATACACTCGAGAAACATAAATAAAATAACATAAACTCTGACATATGTATATTTTTGTTAATTAATTTGTTCTATTGAATGTTGTTTTATGTTAATGATAATCATTTTAATGTTAAGAGAAGAAATTAATTAATTTAAGCGTCATTTCTTGTCCACGATCTGCTTGTTTATTCGCAGCAATAATTTTTACGAGCATTTATTTTCTGATTATTATTTTTTTTTGAAAAGTATATTCAGCTTTGTTGTTGCTGTTTTGGTTTGTATGACGATGAAAAATATGCCAAAAATAAGTTTTTTATATATTTTTATTACTCTTTTTTTTATTTTATTATTCGTTGTTTTTATTATATTATTTTTTCTTGTATATAAAAAAAATCAGCTGAATAATGTTTGTTTGAAAAGCAAAACGAAAAAAAATAAATACTTACAGATATCGATTTGTATTTTTGTATTTGATTTAAATATTCGGTCAATTTTATTAATTTTTTTTTACTTTATTAATATTTATATACATAATTGTACATAATTTTGTTGTTTCATTAATTAATTAATTTCTTATTAAGTCACTTTTAAATGGTATTATTATTATTCGTTATTTCTTTTCACATAGTTTAAGTAGTCAGTTTTTAACACATTTATTATTATTCACTTTGTTACTTTAGACACTTTGTTTTTGAATAAATTTATTAATTAATCAAACGTCATATTAATTAATTTTTTATTCTCTGTTATAAATAAATAATTATTAATTATTTCACTGTTTTTGGTTTTACCTGTTAAACAGTTTAGTTTGTTTTTACATTTATTTATTTTTTTCACACATTTACACGGTGGCTTAATTACTTAATCCGTATTTATATGAATTATTTTATTTTTTATTCTTAAGTTATTTAACCTTAAGTACATATATTATGTTTTAATAATTATAACATTATACTCAAGTCTAGACAAACAGTTATTTTATTCATTCTTATTTAAATAGAAATACCTTATGTTGTGTTATGATGTGCTTTTCACTGTTTTTAATTATTTAAACGATTAAATTGTGATGAATTTTTTATTTTATAAAATTAAAATAAGAAAAAAATATAAAAGATTTTCTTTAAAAATTTTCATTTACATTATTAATTTGCTTTAATTTTCAAGGTATCAGAACAAATAAAACCATAAATTCACACTTGAAAACTAGAACAGAATTTTCTTTTCTTTTCTTTTTGTTTGTTTGTTTGTTTCTTGTTATTTACAATAATTTTTTTTTAATGCATAAATAATCTTATTTATTTTTGCACACTTAATCGTTTATTTAAGTCGTTTTTTTTTACAATTACAATTACAATTTACTTGATGATGTGCGCTTTGACAGTTAATGACACAAACAGAATTTTCCTTTACGTTTTACATTTTTCCAACTATTTCACAACAAAAGTCTTATACTAAAAAAAAATTTATTTTTAAATAAAAAAACCTTCAATATATATGTTTTTACTAAACCAACCGTTAAACACTTTTAATAAACAAGTGTTTATCCTTTTTAAATTTTTATTAATTAATTCACCATTTATTTATTAATAAATCAATCAGAAAAAAATATTTAAAATTCAAATTATTATTAAAAAAAAAAAAAAAAATAGTTTCTTAATTTTTAAAGCTCTCAGCCACACACATCAATTGCAAATTATAAACTAAGTTAAAAAAGATTTTAATGCTACGTTTTTAAGTAGGAATGAAATGATATAAAAAAAATAATTAAATACTTTTTTTTTTCGTTTTCGTTTTCGCGATTGAAAATGTGTGCCTTAGGTTGTTGTTGTTTATCGTTGTGTATTTGGAGAGGAGATTGTAGCGTTGGGAGTTGAGAAATATATTTTTTATTTTTTATTAATAAGGAAATTTTTTTTTTATTAATTTTTTGTGTTATTTTTTTTAAGCTATTCATGTTTGTTTGTTTGTTAATTTTTTTGTGTGTAAATAACAGATGAAGCATTGACTTAAGAATTCTTATTAATGAAGATACAGCTATGGAATTTTACAATGTAGTAAACTACTTTGTTGTTATTGAATTTTCGTTTCTTCTTTTTTTCTAATTTTAATTAGACATGATTTGATTAGTCTTTAATATAACGTATGGTTGTAAAAATAACGTAAAACTATCAAATATATGCCGGTGAGAGAACAGATTAATTAAACACTTTTAAACACTTTTACTGGTCACTTTACAAAGTTGTTCATTTTAACAAATATCTAAACAGAATATAAGTGAATTTTCTCTCTTTTTAGTTTTTAATTTTTAATAAAAAAAAATAATTTTATAAATGTAAATATAATTATCTATTAAATTTAATCAGTATTTGTGGTTTTATGTCAACACAATAATAATAATAAATTAAAAATGATTCGCGTTGTATTGTAATTAAAACTAAAAAAATAAAAATAAATAAACACAAATACTAATGGCAATAAGAACACATGTTTATGATAATAAAAAATACACAAAATAAAAAAAAAAAATGATTAAATATTTTTTTTCGGTTTGATTAAATTTTAAATAAATTTTAAAATTTTTTAATAACTCTCTCCCCGTTGCGTTTAATGTATGGAAAATAAATTAAATTCTATTGATAAAAATATTAAAAATAATTTGATAAAGATCAATTGATGGTCTCTGAAAGATTAATTATTATAATTTTTTTTTATTTATTTATTATCTATTAATTAATTAAATTTATTTTTTTCTTTTTTGATTTAATCAAGATTTGATTTATAGTTTGATTATATTATTTCTTCTACTTTATCTTCTTTCAGCAATAAAAACACGTTTTTTGTGACTGTTTTGTTTTGTTTTTAAATGCCAAAATATTTTTTTTTTTGTTATTCTTTTGTTTTATTACTGAAAGCATGCTGATGTTTGTTTGTTATTTTTATTTCAATTGAAATGTTTTTTTGAAAAGTTTTTAAACAATTTATAAAGTGGAGACGCCATGCTTTAGATACAAGTACAACACACTAAACAATAACTATCTTTATTAAATGTAATGAAATTAAATGATCGTATTGAAAGTAATACGTAAATATTAAGGTTGTGTCTGAATTATTTTTCGAAGAAAACGAAAAAAATTCAGGCAAAAATTAAGTTGAACGACTTTACGTTACTTAACATTACTTAACTTAATTAAACCGGATATTTACTTCCGATTATAAAATTAATTATTAATAATATTATTATTAAGCATAAATCATCAAATTTTCTTCTTTTTTTTAAAATAAAAACAATAATATGTTATAATTATAAATCACATTTGATACTCTTAATTAGTTATCAATTAATAGTTATTCGTTCAAGTTTAATTTTTTTATAAGAAATTCTTTAATTAATTCGTTAAAAATGAAGAAAATTATCTTCTTTATAATATGTGTTTTAATCGATAGATTTTCAACATTGGATATACCATCAAATAGTCCAACCGGTGGATACATTAATAATGTTACTCCACAAGGCGTTTCTGGATACATTACGAATCATTATCAAGGTGATCAGAAACAGTTACCACCGCAACAAGCCCAGATACAACCACAAAAACAAGAACCGGTTAAAAATGTGATACCAAATTTACCACCAACTCAACCCAATGATTATTATCAAAAATCACAATCACCTCCGCTTTACGATAAAAGTGTGATAAATGAATTAAAGTTTGTCTTAATTAGATTTTTAAAGTTTTTAGAATTTTTCCATTCAATTAAAATTTCTTATTTATAATATTCAGGGATGAAGTAACACTGTTACGAGATAATGTCGGACTGTTAGCTGATTTACAAAAAGATCTAATTTATGCGATGACACCATCAAATGAGAATAATTATCCGAAAGCACCTGAACAACCTGAAACAAAACCAGAATATACTAAGGAGGAAACATATGATGATAAAAATTACAAACGAGAAGGCGATCCTAAGGTGGGCACCTTTCCTGCTTTACATTTGCATCATCATCGTGGTCAGTTTCCTTTAGTGCCACAGGCTCCAACTTATAATTATCCTCCAGGTGGGCAGAATAATTATCAACAGGATTATTCACCAGCTATTGCGCCAATACCACAGTTACCTGCCATGAAAAGCTTTAGGTTTGGCTTTAAAAAAATATTTATTTTTTAAAATCAATTTAAATCCAAATTTTAGGCAACTTTTCCGAATGCCACAATCCCAACGTCACCGACATCGAAGTAATTCATCTGGTCGTCATCTTAAAGGAAGTGGCAAAAGTGTAAGGAATAATAGAGGTAAATCGCGGAAAAATAGAAAATCTTCAAGATCAACCGAAATTAAACAAGCTGAGAGACAATTAGATTCCATCCGACGTGGTTTGATGAGTGCTATATGGACAGGATTAATTGTCGTTGCTGTAAAATTAATTCCTTTGTTAGTCTTAGGATTTAAAGTAAGTGGATTAAATTAATTTAATATACCTGATTAAATTGTTTTCTTTTAGATAATTTTCAGATCAATTATTCCGATAATGGGATTGGGTTTCTTTAATCGAGACAAGCACGAGGCAAGCAATAACCGAATTGACCATGATGAGGATGATGAAGCTGATAGATTTTTGGATGAAGAGGATTTTAGTGAGGAACGAGATGATGATTTGGAAAGTGATGATGAAGTAATAAATATACGAAATATTGGTGAAACTTTTGACGATTTTGGACGTAATGATTTTTCTTATTCAAATTCTTATTAAAGAAGTAAAGCGCTTCGATAGGCTATGAACACACTCCTTTAAAATAAATTCCGCCCCTTATTGTACATAACTTCATTGCAGTCAAATGTAGCAAAGAAAAATAAAGTAAAAAAATAAAAAATAAGATAAATATGGCGTTACAAAAGACATGGCGTACATTTGACACTCTGTCACTTTTTTATTGTGTGTGAATTAAAAACTTAAAACAAGAAAAAGTTATTTATTTTTTAAATATTTATTTATTTATATAAATAAACAAATATTTGTATATTTATTGTGTATTTTTTTCATTTATATTTTGTGTTTTTTTATTTTAATAATCTTTAGTTTAATTAAATAAGTGCGTCTAAGAAAAATCATAAGAATAGAAAAGTAATCTTAAAAATCATGTCTGAGATTATTAATAGTAATCAACAGCAACAAACAAATACAGTTGCTAGTGATGTTCAATTAAATAATAATAAGATAAATAATGATGAAAATAATAAACCAAACGATATGGGACAAGTAATAACAGTTAATGGGAATAATAATAATAATAATAAAATACCAACATCGACAAAATTACGGCGAGCATTTTCCATGTCCAAAAATCCATTTCGTATAACAATTAAACGAAGTAATACAATTAAAAATGATACAATTTTAAATAAAAGTAATGATAGTGCTATAATGGAGGATAATAAAAATAATTTAATTGGTAATAATAAGCGGGTATTTCGTCGATCGTCATGGAAAAAGTTTCTAACGCGTATTGCACAACAAATGACATCTGTTAATAATATTGATGTAAGTGGTTATTTCTGGGATTAATTTAATATTAAAACAATTAATCAAATTGTTGAAATTCGTTAAAAAGTTTTATTTCTATTAATTTGTTATCAGTATAAAATGGTTTGTGTGTTATTCATTTATTTCCGTTAATAATAATATTCAAATCTCTTTTTTTTTTTGATGTAATATAAATTGTTATGAATTAGATTTAATTAATAATAATGAATAAGCGGGGGAAGTAGTGAAATTTTATTATGTGTATTCTTCAATTTTAAATTATATTTAATACATAAAATTATTATTTTTATTATAAACACAACAACGGTTGAGTTAATTTATTATTATTTTTTTTTTGCTATTAATTTTTGTTATATAATCATATTTCGCGCTTTTTAATAGATAAATAAAATGTTAATAATTATTTTATCTATTTTATTTGATATATTATTTTTTTTTTTAATTAGAATTGTGTTAATTTAATTTTAATTAATGAAACATGAAATAACTGCGAGTGAGAAAAATATATATGTTTTTCAGTTTTTTTTTATACAATAAATGTCCTTCGTATTTCGCTTTTCTATTTTTATCTATTTATTAATAGATGGCAGTTATAAGATGCTTGTTTTTTCATTAATTAAAATTAATCAATGCTGTCGTATGTTTTTTTTTTTTGATTATTAATTATTAATTTTGCCTTGAAATATTGTGTGTGCTTTTATTATTATTATTTAGGCTACTTAAAATTAAATTATTACTGATTATTAATTGAAAATTGTATTTATTTGTTATTTTTTTAATGAGAAATTAAATGCTAAAGTATAGTTACTTAGCAGTTAAAAGCTTAGTTTGTCTGCTTTTGCTTTTAAAACGTTTGCAATTTTTTCTTTTCAAATGAAAAAAATATTACTAATAAAGATTAATTATCATTTAATAAAAAATAAATATATATATATTATTTATTTTGTATTTATTTATTTATCTTGATAAAAATGATTTATTTTTTGTTAACATTTTCTTTTTTAATTTCATTTCTGTGTTGTTGTATGTGCTCGGGGCACTCAAATCAAAGCCAATAAATGGAATTTTTATTGTTATTATTGATAGAAAATAGGTCATTTGATATTGTATATATTTATTTTATTTTTTATTTAATAAATTTGTTTATTAAATAAATAAAAAAAAATATTAATAAAGGTTTTTGTTTTTTTTATGTAAGCTCAAGAGATGGTAGCAAGGAAGTGTATTATCGTAGAGTTATCGTAGAGTAAATTACTTTGATTTTTGTTATTTCATAATTAATTTGTAAATTTATTAAATTGTTTTATCCGGGGGATATATATATGTTGCGTTATTTTTAAATAGTATTACTTACTTCTACTCCTCTATAGCATAAATTTTATATGATGATGACCTTTAATAATTTATAGATCAAATGTTATTACAGTATTTGTTTTACTTTTTTTTTATGTTTTAAATTTGAATTAATTAAGGTTTTTTGTAGTTTAGTTTAAAGTTTTTTTTATGTTTTAACGTTTTTCTACTTGCATTATAAGCATTTTTTTTTATTTATTTGCCGTTAAGGGCATGCATAAATGAATGAATGAAATGTACTTGAAATATAAAAAAAAAGATACTAATCTCTTTGCATACTTCATATTTTCTAAGCGCTAATTATATGTGTTTAATAATTTGTAAATAATTATAAAAAATGATAAAATTAATGCAAATATTTAAAATATCACATTCTTTGTCTAAAATTAGCTTATATTAGTTTATTTACATATAGAAAAATAATATTTTTTATTGTCAATAAATAGATACATTTCTGAGAGAAACAAAGAAGTGCCTTTTACCCTCATAAAACAATAAAAATATATAAAAAAAAAAGACAATTATTAATTTATTTTATTGTTTCTAAATAATAATGGAAAAATTTTTTCTTCTAATTTATCTGAGTTAGTTTCTTACTTGATTATTATTCGTATTTGATGATTGTTCTGTACTTTTGCCAATGATAATAAAAATATTTTTGTTATGAAAGAATTTTATTGACTGTTTCTTGGTGTAGAAAAGGAAGATTTTTATTTATTTATCAATTTAATATTAAGTTTATTTAAAAAAGTGACCATCCTACATATAAAATTTACCAGTCCTTGATCCAATTTCCTTAAGAATATTATATCCAATAGTTTTAATTTTTTTTGCTTATTTTGTTTTCTTAAATTTATTTTTTAAAATTATAATAATAATTTTTTTCCGTCATAATTTCTTTGGCAATTTAAGTGATAATTTGCTGTTAATTGAAATAAATTTATTTTTATCCAGATTTATTTCTATTTTTGTTAATTTTTATTATTTAATATTTAAAACGAGTTTGCCACAAAAGTCCTTGATTATCATTTTGCTGATGGTTTTCTGTTCTATTTCATAAATAAATCACAATAATTATTTTATGAACGAAATAAATGATTAATAATAATTATAATATTTATAGAAATTTGTTTTATTTTATTTATTTAATAATAATTAAAAAAAAAAACTTTAATTTCAACAAATATTTATTACTGTTGGCTTCTCTTATGCAGCTACTATATCTTATTTATTTATTATTGTTTTTTTTTCTGTGTATAATATAAATTAAAATTTATTTATAATAGTTTTTAGTCATCTTTTCAGTTTCTTTTTTGTTTGTTTGAAACAGATAAGAAATATAAATAATTTAATTTATTTTTTTTAATGTTTTTGTAGGCAAAACAACAAGATAAACAATATCAACAGCAGCAACAGCAGCAACAAAAAGGAATTTTAGATCGTGTACCACCAATAAATAATCAGGAACAACAACAGCAGCAGCAGCAGCATCAACATCAGCAAATATTTAATAATCAATTAGAACAAATTCCTGGTGTTATTGGTTTAAGAAATCATGGGAATACATGCTTTATGAATGCTGTTCTACAATGTTTAAGTCATACAGATATTTTGGCTGAATATTTTGTATTGGATCAGTATAAGGTAAATAAAAAATAAATGAAAAATAAAATATTAATCTAAATAAAAACCAAAATCAAAAAATAAATATTTAAAAACAAAAAAAAAAAACTTATAATTTTAGGTTGATTTAAAGCGTCGTAATAAATTAAATTCGAAAAAATTTGGTACCAAGGGTGAATTAACTGAACATTTAGCATTAGTATTAAAATCATTATGGTTATGTAAAGATTCACCAGAATATAGTACAAACTTTAAATTAATTGTTGATCGTTATGGTACACAATTTCGTAGTTCAACACAACATGATGCACAAGAGTTTTTATTTTGGTTATTAGATAAAGTACATGAAGATTTAAATACGGCAACGAAAAAAAAATATAAAATTATAAAGGTGAGTCAAATGTAGATTGTTTCTAGTTTTTATTTTGTTACAATTTTAATGATATTTACGCACGGCTAAAAGAAATGCTAAAGTGTTAGCATACAGATTAACGAATAATTATTGTTATCATTTATGTAATCAAATGATGATAATTATTATGAAATAATTATAATAAATTTATCGTCATTTTTAAATGAGGTGTGTTGTCTTATCAAAAAGAAAAATAACAAGGAAAAATGTTTTCTATATATAAAAATTAATTATGATTTATTATTCACGTGAATTAATTATTATTTTTTTTTGTTTTATCTTTTCTTTTTTTTATTATACTTTTAGAATAATTATGGAAGATCAGATGAAATAAATGCTGCTGAAACATTAGCAAATCATATACGTTGTAATAATTCATTTGTGCAGGCAGTTTTTCAAGCACAATTTCGTTCATCATTATCATGTCCACGTTGTCATAAACAAAGTAATACATTTGATCCATTTCATTGTATATCTGTACAATTACCGCAATTATTACAACAGCCAGTATTTGTTACTGTATTATATGGTACACAACATCCACGCCAAGTAAAATTAGGTATTGGTGTGCCACCCGGCTCAACAATACTCGCACTACGTGAACAATTAAAGGCAGATACTGGTATACCATTGGAAAGGATAATATTAACGGAAATTTGTACAAATGGTTTTACGCGTGTCTTTTGTGATTCACATCCGATAACAACAATAAATGAAAACGATCCGATTTATTGCATTGAAACGCCAGAAATAATATCAACTAAGAATGAAGGAACAACGAAGGAAGTGGCAACAGCACCGACTACAACAATTAAAAAAATAACCACCGATGATAATACAATACAATTAATTTTATGTATTATTAATGTTAAACGTAATTTAGATAATAATAATATGATTGAACGTTTTGGTACACCGTTTTGTATAATTGTTAATCGTGATATATCATATACAGAATTACAAAAATTATTGCTCAAACAAATGTCATCAATATTAAAAAGTGAATTATTTACATATGTAACATCACCAAAGGATATGTTTAAAATTTATTTACAAGATCCATCTGTTGATCCAGATACATATTTAGATCAAAATGTTGAACATCCTTTATTTACGGAAATTATTGATTTGGCATTAACAGTATTACCAAGCGACGCTGGACCCTCACATATAAAATTATTATTAGAATGGTTTAATCCTGATTTATATTTTAATGATATAAGTGATCAATTTGTCGAGCACGAGAGTGTACAACAATTGAAAAATAAATTATTACCGGAACAACAATTATTAACATTAGAACAATGTTTAGAGCATTATACGAAAGCGGAAACATTAAGTGCTGAGGATGCATGGCGGTGTCCGCATTGTCAAAAATATTTACCAGTTGTTAAAACATTAGGCTTATGGTCATTACCGGATATTTTAGTAATACATTTTAAACGTTTTCGTCAACAACAATTGAAGGGATCATTAGCAGCGAAATTAACAACAATGGTTAAGTTTCCATTGAATGGTTTTGATATGTCACCACATTTAGCACGTATAAATGCTAATTCTGGAGCATCGAATGGTGTAAGCACTGAAACACCAACTAATACACCGACCACTTCCGCAAACATTAATTTAGAAAATTGGACGACATCGACGTGGCGTAAAATAAAAAGAAAAGATTCGAATTT
The DNA here is from genome assembly GCA_963942525.1 of Ptychoptera contaminata. NCBI lineage: Eukaryota > Metazoa > Arthropoda > Insecta > Diptera > Ptychopteridae > Ptychoptera > Ptychoptera contaminata. The sequence continues at coordinate 33,582,689 of OZ012638.1, read as the reverse complement.
ATTAAATTTGCAGCAACAGCAGCATGAACAACAACAACAATACAAAGATAATCGTTATGATTTATATGCGGTGTGTTATCATCAGGTAGGCGTTAATTAATTAAATAAATTCGTTTATTTTATTTAAATTTAATTCTAAATATATTTTTTGATTACAGGGTGATACATTAGAAACTGGACATTATACAGCAGCATGTAAAAATCCATATGATAATGAATGGTATAAATTTGATGATCAAAGAGTAACACATGTTTCGTCCAGTAATATCACTGAGGAAATTGTTAACAACGAAGCGTACATATTATTTTATCAACGTCGTAAATATGATATAAATGGTGAATGTTCAACGACAACTAGTTCGACAAATTCCTACAATGAACATTGGATAACACGTTTAACGGCAAAAAATTTAATAAATACAACAAATAGTGTTAAGAAAAATAGCTGTACGATAATAAATGACGATGTAAAAATTGATGAAGAGAAAAAAGACGAAATAATAATTGAAAATGTAATTGCAACTGATAATAATAATATTAATAATGAAGATGATAATAATAAAAATAATACTACTATAACGATAACTACTAATAATGTTAATACTAGTAACGATAATAATGATAAGAATAAAATGATGCCAAATTTAATGAGTGAAAGTAGTACAGTGAACTGTTTAAATACAATTGATAATAATGTTTTAATAAATGACATTAATGATGAAGAATTATTGTTAAAAAATGTTGATTCAAATTTAAACGATAATGATTTAGTTATAAATGAAATACAAGAAGTAAAATCTGATAAGAAAGCAATAGCTGAAGTAAATAATGTGAACAATAATGAAATAGAAATAAAAACACCAATAAAAAAAGAAATTTTAAAAGTAAAAACACCGTCGCCACGTACAAAAAAGGAAAAATTATGTGACGAAACATTACCAACAATAGTATCATCGAGTTTAACAAATGGTCGAATATCGCCAATATTTAAACCGCATTTATCATCATTAACGAATGTTTCATTGTCCGCATTTAATACAAAAATAAATATTAATTTTTCTGATATAATAACACCGTCATCATCGTCGACAACAAATTGTCATTTATTAACAAATAATAATTTATTAACGTCGTCGCTAATTAATAATAATAATAATAATCATAGTGGCAATTTAACAAATGGTACAACTGCTGATACAATATCAATGATACGTGGTGCTAATTCATGCAGTAAAGATACATTAATGTATATCGATCAACAAGTGCAACATAATTTAATTAATCATATTGATGATACTGATGATGAGGATAATGATAATAATTCAATTATTAACCGATCTATTTGGGTTTGTCTAAATGAATAAGTTTTTTTTTTTTGAATTATTTATATTAATTTTTATTTTCTATTTCAATTAGATATCACCAGTCACACCGCATAAATTAATAACTGTTTCGCCGAAGAATTAATTAATTATTTAATGTAATTATTGTTAAAAGGCAAAAAAGAAGAAAAATATTTTCAAGTTTCTTATCTACGCTGTTTTTATTTTTGTAATTTTATTGCTAATTTTTTATTTTCTTTGTTGTATGGCTGAATTTTACGCTTGCAAGTAAAACACGTTAAGTCATCATCGTAACATTTTTTTTTGTAACTAATTTAAACGTTCAAATAGAAATAATTTTATTTTTTTTTATTAATTTATTTATTTATTTATTCTGAGATTATAAAATGTGTCCAATCTTGTATGTTGGGGAAAAAAACTTGAAAATATTTATTTGTTTTTTAATTAATAAAAATGATAATAATAATAGTGAGAGTGTGTTGTCGTCGCCGCCACATCCTTGAAAAGTAAAATTATAATTATTTTAAAAAATAATTGTTTATTAATTAATTAGACTAAGTTAAGTAAACATAACTGTGTTTTGTGTTTACAAAGAATTTATATATATATATAAAAACAGTACAATTTAATTAATTTTATTATTTTTTATTAAAAAAACGTAAATTAAACAAAGATTAAAAAAAAATTGAATAGAAATGAGGCTCTAAAAAAATATTTATTAATTATTATTAATAATAATAAAAATATATATATATATAGAAAAATGTAATTTTAAAAATTACATAATTATTTATTAATTAATTTATATATAAAAAAAAAACAATTGTCAAATTATTAATATAATAATTATAATATTAATTATAAGGTAAAAACCAAAAAAAAAAAAGAAAATAATTATTTTAAATTGTATCATTCCTGTATGTGACGTCATAGATAGTAATTTTTCTTTTTTATTCTGTCACAAAATTATGCATTTCGTTTTTCTTATTTTATTTTTAATTAAATTAATTGATCTTTTTTTCTGTACGATTTTATTATATAAGATTATTTTGAAATTATTGTATTTTCTTTAATTTATATATATTTTTTAAATTAGTTTTTCTTTTATTAGTTTGTAAAAAAAAAAAGAAAATTTTTATTTGTCACAAAATGTATTTTATTTTTGTCACACATAGATTTTATAAATTTTCATCGATTTTAATTATTTTTTTGATTAATTTAACAAATTAAATGATTTTATTATATGATTAAAGTTGAATTTATGTTAACCAATATTATAAATTAATTTATTTTTATTAGTTTATATTAGATTAATTAATTTAAAAGCAGTAAACGGATTTATCATCAAAAATAAGCAATAATTATATTTTTTTTTTTCTTAATTTTAATTTATATATTTGTTACCATTAATATATTAATAATTATTATTCGTTGTTTTTTTTTTGTAACAAATAAAAAGACAAATAAGTTTTTCTTTTAAACAGAAAAAATCGTATACACATTTATACCAAATTTTATTATTATTACATATTTTCTTTATGTTTTAAATTATGGGAACGTGCCTTAATGCTGTTGTATAAAAAAAAAAATAATGTGTCCCCAAAATTTAATAATTAAAATTATAATTAATTAAATAAAAAAGAAAAGAAAATAATAAACGAATAAAAATAAATTATTAAACATTTTAAATAAGAAAATTGAGTTTTATTTTTAATATAGAAATATATCTCTCAAATGTCGAAGGGGTACTGACGTCACTTATGTACGGTTTTGCCAAACTGTCAAATTGAGCAAGAAATAAATGAATGACATTTATAAATAAAGGAACCTATTTTTACTTTGATTTAAATGCAAAATAAGAAAGATTTAATTATATTGTGTTAATAATTAATTAATTAAATAAAATTATGTCTAAAGAAATAAAAGCTGCTTTAAAAGAGGCACGTGAATTTTATAAAAATAAAGATTTTCAATCGACAATTGAGAAATGTAATGTAAGTGATTGTTGTAATATTTTCTGTATCAAATTTTTGGTTAATTTGAATAAATTATTTAAAATACTAGTTTATCTTAAAAGAAGATGATAAAAATTATATGGCTTTGGTGCTTATTGGTGCTGCATATCAGGATATTGATAAGAAACAAGCGGTGAAATATTTAAAAAATGCCCTAACCTGTACCAAAGAGCCGCCAATTGTTGCATTACAAGGATTGTCTAATTGTGCAGAGTTAAATGAATTACCAGATATTTATGAAAAACTGCTAACATTAACACCGTAACTTACATACTTAATACTAATTTATTTTTATAAATTTAAAATACTTTGTATTTACATTCCATAGAGAAAAGTACCTTGATTTACATGAAAAATTAGTGAATGTTGCATCAAAGCTTAATAACCCATCGTGTTGTATTGAGATATTCGAAAAAGAATTAAAAAACTCGATTACAGAACGTGCAGATAATGCTTTACTATCATTAAGTAAAATTTTTATTAAACTTAGAGAAATACCAGAAAAATATAATGAAATTTATGAAAAATCATTAAAGAAATTCCTGAATACAAATCAGAATACAGAAGAAAGTTGTGAATGCTATAAAAATTTGATAAAATTCCTTTATAAGCAGAAAAACTATACAGAATTATTGATTTATTGTGAGAAAATGTATGGTAATTATGCTAATGAATCATTTGCAACTGAATGGTTATTAAAAGTATTTATTGAGAAATATTCCAAGGATAATAATTCAATAAAAGATTTTCTAAAAAATAATTTAAATGTTTATATTAATGCTTTATTAGCAAGTAATGCAAATTCATTAGTCGGTACAATGGCTCAGGCGATTTTTTTGTTCAACAACGAGGATTATCCTTTGGCAAGAGATAGTCTACTGAAAGGTGAGAATTATTCGTCATTTAAAATTTAATTTTAATAATAATTTTTTCTTTTCAGTAAATGAAATACAAGAAAATTGGTCAACCTGTTTGATTTATTTATATAAAACGCACATAAAATTAAATGCATTGGTCCAGGCAGAATTTATAATGCGTGAAAAATTGAAAATAAATAATTCATTATTGATTAAAGTGCTTGTTGAACAAGAAACTAAAGATAAATCATTGGAGGCAATTAAATTATGTAAAGAAATATTACCGAGTATTGAAGATAATGACGAACAAAATGAAATTATTGAAAATTTAGCAAAGTAAAATGGATTTTTTTGTTATTTTTTTTTAAATTCGTAAATTTATTAATTTATTTTTCTTAGAGCATTATTTCAAACCGGACAACAAGATGCATTTACAAAGACAATTGACAAATTAATAACACGTAATTTCGATGAAAAGAAAATTAATTTATTAAAAGCATTGCAACTGAGTGTATTGAATATAAATGAGGGAATTAAATTTCTAGTTGATAATCCAGATGAGACATTTGATTATTATTTATTAATGAGTAAATTATTGTATAGAGATAATAATATCAATGAATCACTGAATTATGCACTCAGAGCTACCAAACTACAACCCTATAATTCTCTTTGTTACGATATATTGGGTGAAATTTATAAAAATTTAAACGATCCAATCCGTAGTTTAAAATGTTATAAAAAATGTTTATATTTAAATCAATTGAATAGTAATGCAATAATTGCAGTAAGTACGGATTTACGTAAAAATAACGATTGGATAAATAATAAAAATTTACTAGAATCAATAATAAATAAAACGATAAATGGTAGAAATAATAAAATACTTTGGTTGCAATTGAGTTTGAATTATTTTGAACAGAGATTATATGATAAAACGATTGAAGCATTACGTTCTTGCTTACGTTGTGACATAAATGATTATTTAATTTGGGAGTTATTGGGTGACGCATATTATAAACGTGGCTCATATAATTCAGCAATGAAAGTTTATCAAAAAACTTATGAACTGAATAACAATAATTATTATTCAAAATTACAAGTTGCTAATATTAAAATGGTTTGTTTAATAATATTAATAAGAAAATTAACAATAAATAATTATTTTTTGTTATTTTTAGTTATTAAAAATGTTTAATGAAGCGATTATTTGTTTTGCGGAGATTTTAAATGAGACCACCGACTACTTTCCAGCATATAAGGGAATTGCTGAAGCATATTATGGCTTGGCATTGGATTTATTTAAGCAAAGACGATTAGGTTCTTGCAGAGATAATCTACAACTGGCTGCCGATAAACTTACTGAGTATTTTTCTTTAATTTATTTTTAATTATTTATAAATTATTAAACTTGTCTTGTTATTTCTAAGGATATTACTGAAACAGAAAAATTTCTCATGTTTATGGCGTTTACTATCAAATGTTCTGAATTTGGCAGCAACATTATCAAATAAATTCGCATTTTTATATTTACCACAATCATTTATAAATGATAAAACAATGCACATTGATACAAATGAGAAAATAAAAATCACTGAATTAAAATTATTTACAATTAGTGGACATTGTATGTGTCGGGCAATAAAATTAAATAAATTAAATAATACATTTTGGTTAGAATTGGCAATAAATTATTATCTAAGAGTTATTTATTATGAAAGTTTATTAACATTGAATGAGAGAAAGGATTTACTAAATTTTGCAATTGATTCGTGTAAATATTCTATAAAATTAATACCAAATAAATGGGAATCATGGAATTTATTGGGAGTTTTATGTGTACGAAAAGGTTTGTTGATTTTATTTTTTGAAATCAATTCTATAGAAATAAATTTATTTAACTTTTAGAAATAAATAATCTACCATTGTCCCAACATTGTTTCATTAAATCATTGTTAATTAATCGAAAAAGTTCAATAACATGGACAAATTTGGGTGTTTTATATTTAAAAAATAATAATATAAATTTGGCAAATCAATCATTTAAGCATGGCCAAGAGAATAATATAAATTATTTAAATTGTTGGTTAGGTCAGGCTATAATTGCTTATTTTATAAATGATAATGATGAATCTGTGGATTTATATCGGCATTGTACACATTTAGATTATCATAAATTATCCTCAATTGGTTATGCAAATTGGATATGTAATATTATAAAAAATGGTGATTATATGAATAATTCACGTCATAATTATATTATCCAGAATATGTTTGGTATACAAGTTGCTACAGACTGTATTACATGGTTTGTATTTGATTAATAAATTATTTTGTTTGATTTTTTATTAATTATTATTATAGGCATTGTTCATCAGAGGATATTAAATCATCAGTTGAATCATATTCCATTTTAGGATATTTAAATTATAAACAAAATTTATATCAAAATGCAGCAAGAGCTTTCTACTTAGCTAGTGAAAAAGCAACAGGAATACAAAAGTTTGTTTAATTAATTAATTATAAATTAAATTATTAAATAATTGTTAATTTTTTATAGAGATGTAAATCTGTTGAATTTGGGTTATTCACATTTAAAATTGGAGGAACCAATAAATGCAATTAAAGCATTCACAAATATAGAGGAACAAACATTTAAATCAACTGTTGGTTTAGCATTGGCGTATTTTAAAGGTAGTTTTTAAAGAGTTGTCAGCAAATTTATTTATATAAATATTTAATATGTATTAAAATTTATGTTTTAGCAACACAATATGAAAAATCATATGAAATCTATCAAAGTGCATTAGAATATTATGCTAAAGATGATAAAGAAAAATCTTATATATTAATTGCAATGTCAGCAATGTTGTATGCATTTCAGGGTGAAAAAGATGCTAAAACATTACTTTTTCAGTGGTTTGTGTTATTTATTTAATTAATTATTAAAAACAACAAAAGTTGATTTACATTTAAAAAAGAGAAAGTTTTAAAAATTAATTTTAATCAGAGTAAAACAGAAAAATAAATTTATACTGATTTAATTAAATTAAGTAAAAGTATAGCCTTCGATGTTCATCTCAGTTGGTAGAGCGGTGGACTGTAGATTTGTTATAAAGAGAAATTGTTATCCATAGGTCACTGGTTCAAATCCGGTTCGAAGGAAATTTTTTTTATTATTAAAAATAAACCAAAATATTTTTCCATTTTATTAGTATTGGTCTGCCAGATCCACCGATTGAAGGTCTTTTTTCAGCTTGTGCTCTTGGCTTACTGCATGAAGATCGAGAATTATCTGGATTAGTGTTGAACGAGTTAAATATTTATGAAGATAATCCAGAATACTCTCATCACGTTGTTTTCTTTAAATCGCAAATGTTTTTGCTAACCGTTGGTGTTTTTTTTTCTTCTTTTTAATTTTCTTTTTTACCAAATTTTAAATTAATTAATAAAAATTATTATTTTTGTAGAAAAAACCAAAACAGGGTCTAATGTATATCTTATCGATGGTACACAAATATCCAGCACGATCAAATTTACGTAAAATTTTAACAAATTATTTATTGAAAAATTTCCGCAATAATGAAAAATATTTATTATTTGCAAATCGTATGAGTCAAAGTACAATTTTACTTGATTTGCATCGTTATCAGAGGTTGATTTGATTTGTTTTTAAAATTATTTTAATTATTTTTAATTAATTTTCTTTTTAATTTCAGTAAATCGTTGAATTGTAGCGATGCGGCTAAACAATTAGCAATTGCTAGTGTATCTATGCGTTATGTGAATCAGCGTGAAAGGAAATTATTGGCACAACGTGCTGTACATACAAATCCAACAAATAAAGAAGCTTGGTCATCATTAATTGCTTGTTTATAAGTGAAATTAATTAACTTTTTTGCATCTCTGTAGGAATATGTTTTTTTGTGAAAATATTTGCATTTAATAAATTTCCCTGTATTACACACAAAAAAAAAAATCAATCCTTTCCTTCTTATTCGTAGAACCGTTTTAAAATAGTAAAATATGTATATGCGGTATTAAGGATTGATTGAAACATTTCCAATGTCATTGGATAAATATTACCAATCATAACACGTAATGGTAATTGTGATCGTAACATTATCAAAAGTATAATTCTTTTTGCTTGTAAACTGTATTCAATCCATGGACTTGAATATGCTGCTTCTGATAATTTTAAACTCTAAAATTTTTAAATTATTTTTACAATTAATTTTTACTGGATCTTAATGGAATTTCTTACCTCTTCTAAAAGTTTATTTGCGTGATAATAAATTGTGTATAATTGTGCCATTATTAAAAATATATACGCGCAAACAATAATCGTTTGAGCCATATTGTTCACCTAATAAAAAAAGGAAATTTTATTTATCCTAAACTCAAACCAATACCATCTGTCACATTAACATAACGCCTAGAAGTGATTTTGATTTTTTATTTATTAATAAATATGGATGGCAGATTAATTTCTTTTTTATATTATTTTTATAAATTATTCGCGTTTTGATTAAATTAAAATAATAATTATTATTATTATAAATAAAAAATTAAACTGAATAATCAGTGAAAGTAAACCGTAATACAGAAATTGTTTGAAAATAAACCAAGATAAATCAACACCTTCGATAGCTCAGTTGGTAGAGCGGTGGACTGTAGAAGTGAAATAATATTGATATCCATAGGTCACTGGTTCAAATCCGGTTCGAAGGAATTTTTTTTTGTTTATTTTAATATTTTTTTTTAAATTTTAAAACACTTACAATGGCTAAAAGGAACAGCAGGGCACACAGCATAATGCCAAACGATAAGAATTCCAAAAATGAAACGTAAGTAACAAGATTATTTAATTCATCGACATAGCTATAAATAAAAGAAAAGATTTAATTAATTTATTTATAAACTAATATAATTGAAATTACGTGATAATTTTAACGTGCATCTGGATGCATCCTTTTAATCGTTCTTCAATAATATCATTTGTATCATTTGGATGTTTTAGATTAATTAAACGATATTGCAGTAAACGCACCTGAGCTATGCCAAACACAATAAACGTTGCGAAAATATTTGAAAATGGAATGTAAGTAAAACAACCGAGATATGTGATTATTGCCTGAAATAAAATGGATTAAAATATGAAAAATACCATTTCACGAAAAATATTAAGGCATACCTGAGTAACGAATAAAATTTCATAATTTGGCGAGACGAAATTATCGACACCTGGTATCCAAATACCATACGGTAAACCTTTGAGTAGAAATTATATGTATTTAAATTTAAAAAAGAAAAATTATTATGCAGGACATACCACGTCCTTTGGTGAAGAGCGGATATGACACAAAGCACATGTTTGCTATTGCAGCCATTACTAGATTTGACATCGATAATTTTTTCATATGTTTTGTGTAACCGTGAAGTATCTTAATCATTTCATCATCTCCGGTATTCTTAATTTTGGAAATAATTTAATAATTTAATTAAATATTTATATAATTTATTATCTTACCTCAATATCATTAAAGGTGTTTTCAATTAATTTCATATAATTTTCAAAGCGATCAGCGTACTTTATCGTAATAACAGTTCTTACCTACGATATGGACAGATAACAGTGAATATTTATTTTAAAATAATTAAACATATTTATTACTTACAACAGCATTAAAATATAAAACCGTAAAATATGCATTTAATATTAGGACATCAATTTGTTCAGCACGATAGAGGAACATCCATTGTATAATATTTAAACTCACTACTGGTACCATGATAACGTATCGTTTATAGTTGTGATAACGTATAAAGGACCAAAATAACCACAATTTTACATTTATTGATAATATTGGACAGTCCTCAATCATTTTTTTATAAGTGTTTTGTGTGAAATTTAATAAATATTCTGTCCAGAAGAAACAATTTACTTTATTTATATAAACAAATTTATAGAGAATATTTAATTAGATAAAAATTATTAAAACCACAAAATAATAACAATAATTATGCGGTTTAAAGGTTTTTAATTTATTATTTTAAATAAATAATTACAAAATTGCTTTTAAAGAAAACATGTCACCTTCGATAGCTCAGTTGGTAGAGCGGTGGACTGTAGAAATGCTTTAATATTGTAATCCATAGGTCACTGGTTCAAATCCGGTTCGAAGGATATTCTTTTTTTTCTGTTAAAATTAACAATTAATTAATTTTTGCTTAAAATAATTTATTTACGGTGCTATTTACGGTCTGTTATGTTATGCGAGTGGAAATACTTGCTAACAAAACCAATAAGTGGTGAATTTGTGTTGAATATTATCCAAGACGCGGTAGAAATATATTTGTGATTACGTACAGGTGAGAAGTAACAGATTGTTGCTCAGTTTAAAAACCTTTTTTATATAAAAAAAAAATAAAAATTAAGGTAAAAATCATATATTATATAATTGAAAATATTTTCTCTTTCTCATAAAAACCAATACTTTTACTATAATTTATATATTTCTTGTGGCATAGGTATTCTAGTGGTGTAGGTGACTGACTGACTGACTGTTAACAGTCAACACAGTTCTGCGGTTTTTTAATAAAAAGTATAAAAAAAATAAAATAAATTAACAGACAACCTACACACAAAGCTGTTAAAAATAACAATAATAACGTTAACTGCTTGAATACCAGAGAGTAATAATAATAATAATATTAAAAACGAGATACAAATACAAGTAAATTTCCATCATCAACAATTTCAATAATTTCTACAACTTTAAGAAAAGGTAAAAAAAAAAAAAATTATATTAAAAACACAACAATAGTTACACCTCCCTCTTCCAATATTTTTATTATGATATTTATTATTAGTATTCATAAAAAAAAATAATAAAACTAAAAAAAAATCCAACTGTCGACGACGACAACTTTAAGCCACAGTGAAAAATAACTTTTATTATAATTTTAGAGCGAAGAAAAAGTTGATTTTTATTATTTAAAAGTAGTCACTGAATAAAGTTCGCGGTGTTCACAGGTGGTTTTGTAACAGATAATAATATTTTACGTGCGTTTTTTGTTTTTCATTAAAAAGAATTAAAAAAAAAAATTGTAAATAAATAATTCAACAGCAAACATTTCTCGTTTAGTAGAAAATAAGTGAAAATTTGGATTAAACACATATAAAGTGAATAAAAAGTGGATTAATTTTTGTTTAAATTTACTAGAAAAATAGAAGAAAAAAAAACATAAACAAGAGAAAAGTAATTAAAAGTTTAATTAATATTTTAAATGGATTAATTTTTTGCTTGTTTTTTTGCTACACAAACAGAGAGATATATTTAAAAAAATAAAACCTGCAAGGTGAGTCCATTACTTGTTAAATAATTAATTAAAAAAATAACAAATTAATTAAATATTTAAGTCACATACTTAAGTAATAATAAAAGAAGGATGTTAAGTCGTTATTAATTTAAAATGCCAATTTGACATTCAATAATAATATTATTATTTTTTATTTTTATAAAAGTGAATTAGTCATTTGTTGAATAAGAAATTAAAAAATTTGTTTTTAAGTAAATTTTGCGCATATGCAATTTATTAAGCAAATATTTATTAGCAAAATAAAATATGCCAGCAAATGAAGAATTAATTTTATAATAAAAAAATTCTGAGTAAATATATGTACATATATAAGAATAAAATATATTTTTTTAAGTAAAGTGATCATGCGCATCGTTAGGTAGGCGTTATTAATGTGTTTTCTTTTTCCTTATTTAACTGTTAAACGAAAAAAATGTATTTCCAATAATTATTACGCAAAAAAAATACATATAATAAAATTGATGTTGTGTAGTGCGGGTGGTCGGTTATTATCGATTTAACGATAATTTTGAAGATACAAAAATACTAAAAAAAAAATCATTAATCAAAATTCCCGTTTTTACATTTACTATAAAAAAACAACGAAGAAAATTTAATTTAATTTAATTTAATGTTTTTTTTTTTTTGCATATTTATGTTGCCGTTATTGTTGTTTAGTTTAAGTGTGGCTTAAAGTTCTTAATGATTTAATCATCGAGTACAATGGCGCCAAAATGACTTAACTTTAATTTAAATACATTTTAATGCAATTTTACTGTAAAACGTATATTTGCTTTTTATGTGAAAAATATTTTATTTATTTTAATAAAAAATCAAACAAATAACATGAACTTTAATAAATAATTTACGAGAGTTAGGTAACTGTCTTATTTTTGATAATAAATTTTTTTTAAACAATTTACTAATGAACATCGATAGTTGAATTGCGAAATTTTATTTCAATTTAATAAGATTAAGTTTATAAATAGCTTTCATTGAGAGCTATATTTTTCTTTTTGTTGATTAAATTATTTTTTATTATTATTAAATTTTTGCTATAAAACACATTAAGCAAAATAATAAAAGAAACAAACGAAGAAGATTTTTAAATCGTTTTGGCATTTAAAAAAAAAATAAATAAAAGAAGATCAGCCAGCAATAATAATCAAAATGCGCCATTTCTAGTTTTTTAATTATTTATTTTTGTTTTTTTGTTATTCATTAAAAAAAAAACTCAATAAAAATAAAACGACAAAAAGCAAATGAATATAAGTCACACCTTTAACGCTTATAATTAAATTAAATATCAAATTATTAATATTTAAATCGAATTTTTGTTATTTTGACTTTTTTTTTGTTTTTGGTATAAACTTTTGAATGAAGAAAAAATAGATTTACACGTGTTTTCAATGTTAAACTACTTCCTGACTAGCATTTTGTTTTCGCTATTCTAGCTTTACGAAACCTTTTCACCTGGTTTATTGATTTTGTTAATTTATTTATTGATACTTAATGATTTGTTAAAAATATTCTTTTTTTTTGTGCAGCGACGTGCTGTCTCTGATTTTGTTTTTTGAGCTATGTTGCAGTGAATTTCTTAATTAAATCTTTTGAAATAAAATTCTTAGTACATTTTTCAATTCCTCAAAACACCTTCAAAGTAGTATATTGTTGCTGTTTCCCGCCTTTTTCTATACTTAAGCTCGTTTCTCGTTGTTTTCAGCTAAAAAAATAAAAATAAATTAAAATTAGCATAATAAACAAAAATAATTACAAAATAAATAATTAAAAAAACTGAATTGAAAAAAAAACATTATTATAATTATTAATATTTTTTATGATTTTGTTACTTCCGCAAAGTATTATATTGTTAGAAAAAAAAATAAAAAAATTAAAATTTTCTTGTAATTGTTCATTATTTATGCTCATTTTTATGTTTTTACCTTTATATTTCTATTATAAAAATATATTTTATGTTTTTTTTTCGCTTTTCCCTTTATTACTTTTAATAGAAATTTGAAAACTTTAAGAAAATGCCCGTGTATAGCTAGAACATGATTAAAATGTAAACTAAGATGTGCACTAGTTTCTGTGCTTATAAAGATTATTTTCTCTATATTGTTAGACACTTAATACGTATTTGAATAGTTAAATTAAAAATTTGAAAATATCTCTTAATAGACTGCAATAATGTATTTAACATACTAATTAGGTTGTATTGTTATTCGTAAAAAGAAAATCTTGTGTTAATTGGTTTTTTTTTGTAGTTGTTAATCGAACTTATCTTCAAGCAAAATTAATAAAATCAAAGAAAAGAAACTAATTTAAGCAGTTTGTAATTTAAGAAAATTATATCTGAATCATGCAAGAATTTAATAAAATTAAAACATTGTTTTGCAATTAAAGAAAAAAAGCACAAAAAAAAATTTAATAGAATAACTTGTACCGTTAAGTTACTTAGCTTTTAGCTTTAACTTCACCAAAAAGAATAAAAATCAAGAATAAGGAAAAAAACCTCGCCAGTGTAATGTTTTTTTTTTTTAAGACTAGAATTTCAGTCAACGGTATGAAAGTAGGCGTTGAATTTGTTAAATATTTGTTTTTGCTTGTCTTGCATTTTTAAAACAAGCTTAAGTTTACGTTAAACTAAGTACACTGCGGAATTTTTACACGTATTTTTATATTCTTTTATTTTCTTATAATAAAGTGCACTGCACTGTGAACTCTTTTTTTGAAATTTTAAAACACACAAAAATAAATAAAGTTATATAAAAACTAATAAAATAAATGACTTAACTGACATATAGTCAAAAAAAGAAAACCAAAAAACTCTCAGAACATAAAAATTGTACAAAGAGTAAAACATTTTAATATTATGCAAAAGAAAAAAGGTGCAAATTCTTACAATGCGCATAATTCTTTCTTATAGTGAAAATTATTTAACATAAAAAAAAATAAATAAATGAAAAAACATACTCTTGTAGAGTTAAGTAAACAAAACATGCGCAATGTTGACAGTCATAAGAATATCAACAGCAAGTAATAGCAGCAAAAACATTAAGAGCATTAAAAATTATTTTATGTTTTTTAATAATAAGTAAAATTGATGTCGTGACAATTTTGTATTTTAATTGACCATTTAAAAAAAAATATTATTTATAAAACGACGAGGTGAATTTTTAGTTTAATGTTTTCTTAAGTTACATTTTTTTTAAACGATTACATATATTTTTTGTTTAATAAAAAATTACTCGATTTTGCCTTTATTTTACTGTTTAAATTTGCTATCGGTGGTCATTAGAGTTTTTTTTATATATCTAACATTAAATTAGTTATAAGTGTGGATTACGCATCTAGTTTCCATTTTTTGTTAATTTAAACAAATGCGGAAATTAATTAATTGAAAAAACTAATCCATATCATTCACTCTCTAGTAAAACAAGTTGAACACGTTTAACAAGCTTAAAATTTTGATTATTGCTTATACAGCAAATATAATAAGTCAACTAATAAGCTTGATGTCATCACTAAATATTTAATTAAAATAATACACAAAAAAAAGAAAATTAATTCGTTACAAAATGATAAGAAACTGCGACACGTTTGACAAGTTTTCTATTAACAAAACTAATAATTTTAATTATGAAATAACAAGAGAGAAAATTATATATATTTTTTAATAAAAGTATAATTTCATAAAACAGATAGATGATATAAAAATGATGTGAAAATGAGTAAAAAAAATTATGAAAAATTTTTTTATTAAAGGTTATGTAAGCTTTTTTTTTATGAGATCACATCAAAGCTCTGTGGACTAGTTAATTAATTATTATTTTATTATTTAATTTTTTCATAAATTAATTTGTCATAATTATTTTGCTATTTTTTGTTTTCTGTTGTATTATAATTTTTCTGAATTAAAGTAAAAGTGAAATAATCTATTTTTTAATTAACTATACACTTTTGTTTAATGTAAAAGCAATGATGTGATTATTATGTTGGAAAATATTACAAAAGTGTACAAAATATTTAATTAAAATGTAATCAGGAGTAATATTTGTCTTTTTTTTTCTCTATGTTTATTTAATTAAATTAAAAAATTTAAAACACCTGTTATTATTTATATAAAAAAAATTACTTAAACATAGTTTAAAGCATAATTTTTTTAATTAATAATTTAAGTGTTTTTTTTTTTGCCGTTTAGAAAGGTTAATTATTACTAAAAATGATGATTATTCAAGTACGAAGTTAAAACATTTACTTTACTCCTTAAATTGTTTCAAGGTATTTAGTTTATTTATTATTTCTTAATTTAATCAATCATTATATTGATTTTATAATTATTATAATGATGATTTATAAATTATTTAGTATTATTATTATTGTTGCTATTAGACGTAAAAATTTAAATTATTTAATTGTGGGAAATTGATTGTTGATTTTACTTTAAATAAATATTAATGAAAGGTAAATTCTGTTCAGTTTAGTTTAATAAACATAAACCGATAAAAATTCCACAAGTAGCAATCCTTTAGTGTGTTCTGGTTTGCTTTTGCTTGTAATTAACCGACTTAACTTAATGAATTTTTTGTTAGTTATGTGTGTTTACGTTATTATTATTATTTTTTTTTTTTGGGTAAATTATGGGAAAGTAGAAACAACCGAATATAAATGTTAATAAAAATTAATAATAATAAAAATATATAATAAAACTAACAGTGCGTCACCACTTTTAGCAGTCGCGGTGACTTAAGTTTGTTTTTCGTGTTTCATTTTTTTTTTTTTGCTTGTTAAACAAAACAAGTGAAAATTATCAAGTGACTTGCATAATTTTTTGTTTTATGTTTTGTCAATCTTACCAACAGATTTATTATTGTTTTTCTGTACAAATAACAACGACATCAGCAGTATGCTAAATACTGAGTAGGAGGTTATTTTTTTCCTACATAGAATTTACATAAATAAATATTTTTCTTCTATTTTTTGTTACAAAAAAAAAAAAAAAATATTCATATAAATATTATTTTAACACAATAAAACAATTGATAATAAATTATAATAATTAATAATAATTTTTCCTTTCTAATTTTTTTTTAATTATTTATTTGAAAAGAAAATATTTTTCATTTAGATTTTCGTTTAAATATTTTTTAAAATGGACGGAAGTAAAAATAAAGTTTTTAATTCTTAATACATTTAAATTATAGTAAATTTATGTTAAAAACTTTAAATAACTATTATTACCACTTTTGTATAATAACACTTTATTGTTTAACCTTAAAAAATCATTTGACTAATGCAAGTAAAGTGATAAATTCATGTTCGTGTCTTATACTTTATTGAACTCTTTTATTATTATTTTACTTTTTTTTTTTAAACAATTATTTATATTTTTATTTTATTTTACAATGAATGAAAATTCTAATTATATTTATTTCGATATTAGAAAGGTAAATAAAATTAAATGACAAGAAAAAATTTAGAAAAATGTAACCACTATGCGTTTTTTTTTTCTTTAACAAAGCATAGTTAATTGTGTTACGCATTGATTACAATTTTGATTAAATTAAATTAATGTTTTTTTTTTCTTTGTTGAATGACAAATAAAATGTTAATAAATTAAAGTTTATATCAGACCTAATTTGCTTAAGCCACAATTATAGACAAAAAAACACTTCATAATCAATTAATTTACGCTAAATTCTATTTTTACAGTTATTTTAAATTAACTTAATTAATTTTGTTAATTTTCTTTTACATAAAATAATAAAATAAAATCTTTCTAATTACCAAATACATAAATGGTAGAAAAAAAAAACGGTCACGTTTTTGTATCAACAAAAATTGTCTCTTTAAAAACGTTAGCAATCAAGAAAAACGTTTTTCGTTAATTATTTTCCACAAATAAACGTCAGCTTATTAAACAAAAGAAAAAATACAAATTAAAACTTAAATAAAATACAATTACACAATATAATTATACAATTAAATGATGTCACGATTTATTTATGCTACTTACTTAAGACAAATAAACATTTCGTTAAGTCATCCTCTTCGTTTATTTTTTTTTTTCTTCATTCATTTTCTTCTAATAATTATAATAATAAAAAATTAATTATAAATTTGATTATATATTCTCTTTAATAAATGATTTAATTTTTGTTCTGAAATTTTTCATCCTACAAATAAAAAACCTTATTAGATAATTAAATTTTTTTTTAACTGAGAAAAAAACAAAACAACTGTGTATAACCTTCTAAATGGCCTCTATCGTTTTATAAAATTAATAACAAAAACAGCGAAACAGCACAGCCAACACTATAGAAAATATAATTATAAATTATTTATAAATAAAATATATATATAAAAACATTGAATTTTGATTAAAGAAGAGATGAAAATGTATCTGAAGATCTGAAAATAAATATCAAAACACTTGATGATGAATAATTTGATTTGACTTTAGGTATTTGCAGCTGAATACAATCTGTATACATATAGGTGAATAAAAAATGTAATCAAAATAACACGAATGCGTTAATAATTTAAATTTACGTTTGATGTTGTTTTTGAAATTTTTTTCTTTTTTAAATTGAATTTGTTTTGTTTTTTCTTCATCTTCTTTTGTTATTTAACATAAGAGAATTATGGTGTGCCCTTTGATTGTATGTTTTTTTTTTCTTTTACGTTTATTAAATTGATTGTACATGCGTAAAAATAAAACCGCGATGCAGAATAATCACCCATTTTAATGGTAAACAAGAAAAAGCACAAAAATTTAGACAGACACAAATAATAATATGTGTGGTTTAATCAAATATAATTGTCCATATTTATTTAAACATTTAAATAACAATAAAAAGAAACAAATTAACGTTCTGTTGTTTCGTTACTAAACTTAAGTCAGTTAAAAATTTTTATTCACATCAATAGTATTTCATGTAAATATGTAGTTATGTTAAAGAAAGTCTTGAATAAATTTTACAAAACGCATTTAGTGAAATGTAATGAAAATTATTTATTTATTATTGTTGTTGAAGAGATTGTAATTTACTTTTCCCTTTTATATATATATTTTCTTTAAATTTGTTTATTTTCTTTGTAAATACGGAAAACACACAAAATAAATAAAAGTAAATACAAACAAAAAAATTAATTAGGTTAAGTGTAATTAGTTAGTTTGTTAAATCGATATCAAGACATCAGACATCATTTTTGTTAATTAATTTTTTATTATTTAATTTGTTTATTTTATTATTTCAACAGTTTTTTTGTCGCGTTTTTATTTTGATGAAAGAAATTCTTCTTTTTATTAAATAAATTAGTTTAATGATAAATTTAGATTTTTTTTTTGCTTTGCAAAAATTTCGCAATAGTTTGTTAGAAAAAAATAGTTATTAAAATTGTCTGCAAATTATCTGTTTGTTTATTTCTGTTCAGATTTAAGCTAGATTTTATCTAATAATCTCACTAAATTCCACTTGGCTTTAACTTAAGCATTAATTTTCTACATTTAAAGTTTTAATGAAATATTCTACTTTCACGTAGTCAGAGTGCATGGTACTTCAATTATAATTACTCTATTAACACCTGTCACATAAAATTAATGAAACCGTAAATTTATGATAAAACATTATTATCAGTATTAATTAAAAATTTATAATTTATTATCAATGAATTAAAATGGAATAATTAGTACAAAGTACTTTACCCACATTTAAATATGACCAACATTTTATTTATTAATTATTATTCTAATTTAAATTTTCAACATTAATTTAATGTTAAAATATTATTATTTTATTTTTATGTTAATTCTATATTAATTATTGTTTTTTTCTGTTTTTCTGTTTCTGTTTTTGCTTTAACGTTAGCTGTGTGCTGTGGTGTATCATTGCCGTTCATAATAATGATTGCTATTTGCAGGATTATTAGACTATTCCATATTTATTGCATTTAAAATAAAAATTTCAAGAATATTTTCTATATTTAGATAAAAATAAAAAAAAAAAAATAACCGTTAATAATATTTATTATCAAATTAACAATTCTTCATTTCTAAATTAGCGTTTGTGTTAATGTAAATGTAAACAGCAGCATTAGTATTAACGTTAAACATTTCACCAGTAACTATAGAAAATACTATAAAATCCATAGATACGAATCTGGTTAATAAACGTTAATTAATTTTTATTTAAAATTTCTCTAAAAACAAATGATAAAAATTAAAGATAAGAAAAAATAAATAAAACAGGCAATCAATGATTAAGAAAATTGAAAAACAAAAAAAAAACTATTTCCTCTCCTTTCTGTTTAATAATTTAAAGAAAATATAAAAATTAAAATTTTAATTTTGTTAATAATTAATGAACATTTAATTCCACAATTGATATTATTAATTAATTAAATAATTTAATATTTTTATATAAAAAAAAATAATAATAATTAAATAAATAGGAAATTATTATTTTATTGAATAAATTTACTTTTTTAATTTTTATTTTAAATAAATAATTAAAAAATTATTGAAAAGAAATGAAATTCATCGGAGCAATATATAATTTCTTAATGCAAAAATTAAAAAAATAAAAAAAAAAACGGCATTATTGTGTAAAAATTGAGTGAAATTTTTAATTATTTTTTAATAATTTTGTTAATTTAAATACCACATTACACAAGCAGTGAAGCAAGTATATTGCACTCAGATCTTATATACAGAGTATATGATGATTCTGTATTAAATACCCATGTAGGTTGCACATAATTTACAATGTCACACGATTGTAAGCAAAAATTCATCGTTTGTAAGCAAAAATCATTAAAAAACCAAAAAAAATAAATTAAAAGACTTCAACAGTTCAGTAGAAGAGAAACCCGATAAAAAAATGACAAACAAAAAAAAAAAAAGAAATCGTTAATCACTTAAATAGGTATTTATCAGCTTAACTAGACAAACAACGGAATTACCTTTATATAATTTTTAAAATACCGATAGTAATAATAAATAATATTAGAGAAAAAATATATTTTTTATTCTGAATTATTTGCTAAGCTTTTTACGAGTTTTTTTTTTTTTATTTTAACATAAAAATCAACCTGTTATGCTATTCAATAAAGTGTAATAATTGATTTAAAAGGTATTTTTTTCAATTATTTTAATACACAAAAGACAAAGACAAAAAACAAGCAAAGAAATAACAGAAAAAATAATATGCGTTTGTACGTTTGATTGTAAGATGATCGAATCAAAAAATCAAAACAACTATGCAAGCAAAGTGAAAGTTTTTTTTTTTTTTTTCTTTTCGTTTCTTCACTTGTTGTTTAATTTTGGTAATATCGATTATTATTAATTTATTTTTTTCTCTCTCAGTTTCTACAGTTTTATTTTATCGATTTCTTTTCAAACAAGTTTGATTTGTTATTTTCTTTCTGTTGTTGAGCGCCGCACACCTTTTGATAAATATTTTAATTTTTATTAAAACGTTTTTTTTTTGTTTCTCTTCCTCGTTTCATTTTAATTTTTTGAATATTTTTTTTTTTTTTTTAGTTTTTGTCATAACATTTATAGCATTTCTTGTTTCAAATATATGTTTTTTTTTTTTCATAATAAAAGACACACAAAGTGATTATTTCCTTGTCTACCTGTTAAAGCCATTGGTGGTTTTTTTTATTGTTGTTGTTATTTCTTTCTGTTTATTATTTATTGCCTAAGGGAATTTTTTTATTATATGATTTTTCATTTCTTTTTTTACTGCTTTATTAAAATATAATAATAAAAAATGTTTTTTTTTTAATGTTAAATAAATCACATGAACTGTACGTTATGGAATTTCGTTTCGTTTTTTATTTTTCCATTCAATCTTCTTTATATATTGTTATTGGAAATTAAAATTGAAAAATGTTTGTGTGAAGCCAAATCACGCACTCAACTGAAAACACGCAAAAAATTATCAACTTTTATTCGTATTTTGTTTTATTTTATTATTTTAAAAATGTGCTAATTTTCTTTTTGCCTTATTGTATTTTCTCATTTTGTAAAATCGATTTAACCTTATCAGGTTTTCAGTAATCAATTGTATAGCAAGCATAAAGACTTAATAATAATTCTTAAAAATAAGGAAGAAAACTTTCGATCTGTTATCAATATTATTTCTGCTTAAAACAATAATTTCAACTTAACGTTTACGAAACAAAAGTGCTTAGGTATTTTTTTTTTGTTTTTGTTTAATAAAGTCAGGTGCGATGGAGTTTTTTGAATAAAATAATTTTGTAAAAAAAAAGCCATAACGTGTCATTAATATTAAAATTCTTTTTATAAAAATCAATAGATTTGTGTCGTTTTATTTGTTTGTTAAAAGAAACTAAAAATTATTACTGAAAAATTCCATTTCATAATTAACCTAATTGTTTTTAACGTGTTTCTTCGGTTAAATATATATTTCGTAAATAAATTGTCGCAGATTTTTTTTTATTTTGATAATTATTAAGTGAAATTTTACTGTATTTAGGTCAAAAAGTACAAAAATTTCGGTTACATCTTCAACTTCAATCATCTGTCACACGTTGAAAATGTATATATTTCTTTAGTTGATTTCTTTTGTAACGCACAGAATACCATTCGTTGTATTATTGTTTTGTGATTTGTAATCACCAGTTTTCATTTATTATTATTATTTCATAGCAATTAATTATTTATTTATTATATTATATGTTTTTTTGAGGTTAAGTACGATTAAAATATTTATTATTTCCTTCTTATATATTTCACAGACTCCGACGAGTCTCTCTTTTCAAAATAAAACATTTCTTCATTTACGTACTTGACTTACAATATGCGTGTGAGCAGAACTTTCTAAATGTTGGATGAATAAACGTGCACATGCCTTTGTATATATATATTTTTGCTTAATTGTTGGATGAATTTTTCTGTAAATAAATAAAAAACTTAATTAATGTGCAAAAGAAATAATTTCTTTACAATATTTTATTTTCTTATTAAAATGTTATATTTGGGTGCGTGCTGTGCGAATTTGTTTAGCAAACTATTCTATTATTGTTTAAGTAATTATAGAAGCAAAAAAAACTAAATTAAATAAATTTTATTTATCAATAAAACCAAGCAGTGTTGCCTCCTTTCGCTTTTATGAGGTTTTTTATTTTTCTTTAAGCCAAATAACAGGTAAAAACATTACGTAATTTAAGATAATTTGCTTTGATATTTGCTTCTCTATTATTATTATTATTAATTATCTTCTTCTTAATTTGTTTGCTATTATCAAATGTCACAGCAATAATTAATTATTAATTAATGTTTTAGATTGTATTTTTTTTTGTATTTGTATTTCGCTCTCTCATCGTTTATTAATTAATTAATTGAATTAATTTCATTTATTTTTCTTTGCAGGAAATTCAACAAACAACAACAGCATTCAACAACAAAAATAAAAAACTTTCAGCTAGTGACATTAAAAGTGTTTTGTTTTTATTATTTTTTTTTTAAAGTGACTTAAATTTTGTTTTACTTAAACTAAGTGAAATTAGATTTTTGTGTTTAGAAATGTCTTTAATGACATAAATTTACTCGTTTATAATTTCTTTACTTTTTTTAATTAATTTCTTGTTGATTGAAAATAAACAATTTTTCTTTTGTGTGTTTGTTTTTTATTCTAAACTAGCAAAATGCAACAAAATCAATATAAATCTGTGATAATAATATTATTATTAATAACATTAATAAATAAAATCTATGGACATGTGGCGTTAACATATCCACAGGCACGTTTATATGATTTAGATTTTTTGGATAATTCACGAACTAAAGGACCATGTGGAATGCCTAAAGGTGAGTGAGATTTTAATTTAACCTAATTTTGATTTAAGAAATATGAAATAAATTAATTAAAAATGACTTAATTAAGTCATAAAAAAATAGTTTTTTATTTTACCACAATAAATCATTACTTGTGACTTAAGTAAGTTAAGTTAAATAATTTTTCACGTTAGAAAATCCCATCACACGATTTATGCCATTATAATTTATTGTATTAAAATTAAATAATTAAATTAAATTAACAATAACGCAAATTATGTAATAAGAATATAAAAGAAAACAGCAAAAATATGTTTTGGTGATGAAAATTATTTGGAAAACAGACGTCTACTGCTTAAGTCAAGTAAAAAATTTTGTACATTTATTTTGAATAAATTTTCCGTTGCGATTTTGAACTAAATTTTTCACTTTTTATTTTTCATGTTTATTTATTTTATTTTTGCTTAATGATTTTTTGTGCTTTTTATTAGACAGTAAAGTCTCAATTTGTATGGTTAATTATAGCGTGAGATAATGTGTTTTTCTTTTTTGAATTATTTATTATTCTGTAAGCAATACCAAGACACTGTGCTTTATGAATTCATAATTTGATTAACTGGCTGCCTATCATTAACTGAGGTGTTACTGTAATAATATAAACAAAACAAAAAAAAAATAGAAACTGAATTAAATAAAATAACAATTTAAATAGTATTGAGGTTAAGTTCGATTTTATTTATTTAGAAAAAAATAAAATAAAATAAAATTAACTTTTCAAAAAAATAGTAAAATAGAGAGAAAAATAAAATTCAATTTTTCTTATTTATTTTTAAAATAAATTCAACTGGATAATTGAAAGGTACGATAATGATTGTGAAAATACTTCTTTTGTTTTTTATATTTTAAGTTGAATTATTTTTTTTTTGAATGAATTAAGTCTTTTGTTTCATAATTATAAGTTTTTAATATTATTAATGCCATAGTCACGTTTTATTTATTAATTAAAATAAATTTTTTTTTTTGTCTGATCTGATTCTTTAAGTTTTAATTGATTTAATGTTAATGAACTGGTTTCTTGAACGTTTTTAAGTCACTTAATAATAATAAATAAGTAATATTTTTCCCTTCTTAACTTCTTATTTCTCGTTTTTGTTAAATTTTTATTCTCGATAATTTAAAATTATAAAAGGAAATGCAAATTATACTATAATCATTTATGTTATTTCATGAACTTTCATTTAAATAATTTAAAAGTATTTCCCTGAAATTAGCTTAATTATAATAATTTTACCATAATTACTGTGTTGTATTTTTAATGTTATTTCAATTTGAACAGGTAAAAAATAACTTGTTTTTACTTTTCAAAATTATTTAAATTGATGAAATTCACCCAATAAACCATTAATTAGTGTTTAAGTCAACTTAATTAAACATTTTAAAAATTTGCCATGTTATATCGAATCATATTTAATCAAAAATATCGTAAAACTTTCCTTCATCAGTAAAATCAAGACAAGATCTTAAAAATTTGTAATAAAACATGATGAAAAATTGTCTAGTCATGAATATAAGCAGACTAATCGTAAAAATGTTTTTATTAAATTAAAACAAACGAACCTAATATGACTTAAAAATAATAATAAAGAAAAAATATAAACTAGTAAAGTCATGTACATTAATGAAATTATAATTTTAATAAGTTTTACAAAAATTTTTAAAGTAACGTAACCGCAAAATGCTAAAATATTTTATTGTTATTGACTTACTTAAGTCACAGTATTAAAAAATACCAAAAAAAAAAAAAAAAACTAGTCAATTGTTAATTATCATCAAATTATTGTTAATTATCAATAAAAAATAAAATAAAATGACTCAGTTAAGTCACATAATAGTCGTAAAAGGCAATCATATAATTAATTATTTTTATTAATAAAAAAAAAAAAATGTTAAAATTTAACCTATCGTTGCAAGCGATTTAATTTTTTTTTTTTGCTGTTATTTAAAGTCGAGTTTTTTTTTGTCTGTTAAATGTTTTGTTTATTTTGACTTAAAAGTTAAATTGATTATCATCTTGTTAGAAATAAAACAGCAAACGCACACTCAAAAACTATGATTGGTAAGCTTTAAAAGAACAAGAATAAAAATTCAAAAAAAAAAAAAGAAGGTAAATGATTTAAGTAGGATTAGCATGCAAAGTAATACATAATATTCTTCTTCTTCTTTTTTTCCAATAGAAAATGAAGAGAATTTTTTTTTATTTATATATTAAAAACACGAATTTTTTTTTTAATATTATTAGCGACGTTTAGTTATTTATTTGAAAACTTGCCAAACAACATTCCATTCCACCATTTTGCAGTGTTTATGTTTTGTTTTTATTATTTAAATCCGTTTATATTGCTTTTTTTTTTGTTATTATTATTATAATAAAAATAATAATTATTATTACTAAAGTAAATATCTTCTCTCTTTTTAATTTTTATTACATTTTGGTATTTACTTTTAATATTTCTGTTTAAATAGAAAATTAACAATGTACGTCATATAAGTCGTGGTATTATTAGGTAAAAATCTAATACATAGATTAGCAAATAGATATATGAAACAGTTTTATTCGTTTGTTTTGTAAAAATTTTAAGCGATATAGAAATCAACATGTTTTGATTTGATTTACAATGGAAATTTATATTTGTTTCGTTTTTTTTTTATTATTTACTGAAATTGAATATAATTTTCGCTTAATTAATTAATTTAAGCGAAAGTGTTTGTTTTTTTTTTTATATTTCTATTTTCGCATATACTTTATGGTATTTATTTATTTATGTTTTGGTCATTTCTTAAGCCAATCATAATAATTATGGGTATTGATTTAATTAATTTACATTTAAATATATTTTAAAAAGTAAATAAATAATGGGTTTTACTGTTGTTATCAACACAATAAGAAATAATTTCTAAAGTTTCTAATTAATTTTTCAATGTTTTCTAATTTTACTGTTTTTTTTTCGCACATTTTGCATAATATTTTTATTAATATTTCCTGTAACAAAAATAATAATAAAATAAAAAAAAAAAACTACCGCGAAAAAATAAAGTCATAATTTTTTCAATATTATTTATTTTTTTTCTCCACTAATTCCTATGTTCATTGTTGCAAATGATTAAATAATAATTTAAAAATAAATAAATATTATAATTAATTGGCATGAATTTTATCATTATTTATTTGTAATGATGTAACCTACGATTAATTATTTAGAAAACAATAAAGGCTTATAGAAAAATTCACTTAGAAAGAGAATGTGACAAGTTAATTCACTTGTTTTGTATCATAAATTTGTTTTTTCTTTATTTTTTTCAAATGTTCGCTACAATCCCAATGCTACATGCTTAATCGTGATGATGAGATTAAGTTAGAATTTTAATTAAATAAAAAAAACCAAGATATTTGTTATACTTGCAAATGCGGTTTTTCTCTAAACTGAATAAATTTTCTGTGCAAAATTCTAAGCGAAAACTGCATCTAATACAAACTAATTCTAATACAAAAATAATCTGTGACTTTAATATTTAACAGCAAAATTAATTTCCCAGAGGTAAATATCTCAATTAATTATAATTAATAACATTTACATCATAATTATGTTACATAATTACTGTTTTTCTTCATTTTTTTTTTACTCTAATAACAGAAAATTATTGCACTATAACGTGTCAATTATTGTAATTATTTTATTTAATTATGTGAAATCAGTATTAAAGACATCAAAGAATAACAAAATTAAATTAAATTAAATGAAAAAACAAAACAAAAACATAATCAGATGACAAGAAAATTATTTATTTTTCGAAAGAATTTCCGTTACGTCATTCGCATGTTTTTTGTTTTTGCGATGTTCATTTTTCTTTCTTTTTTTTTATTACTTAACTTGCAAAGCACACTATGGAAAATGTAAAAATAAATTTAAGCTAACAATACATGAGCAATACAAAGAAAAACTATCTGAAAATAATTATTATCTTTTCTTCTTCGTAAATTATGTGTGATTTGAACTTTTATGTTGTTTTCTATGCGATTATTATTGTGTAAATATTTATTATTTGATTATTTATGATTAAAATCATAAAAATGTTGCGTACAAAAGCTGTAAAGCACTTTATGGAAAATTATTGACAATCATTATATTATTGTAAATAGTTATTATAACAAAAATAATAGTAATAGTGATGAAATTTAATGTTTTCACCAATAGGTTAGAGTTCAGATAATTATTTTTATTGTAAAAATATTAAATTGATAAAGATAAGTACAGATAATTCAAATATATTCATTGATGTTTATGTTAATATTGTGTAAATAAATAAATTTTCTATCGTTACGTGTATTTCACTGAAATCTTAATCGTGAGTTCAAGATTTATTATTCTCAGGTTCATTTATAGGCGTTTTAATTTTTATTCGTTAAAGAAACATGAGAGATTTTACCTATCGTATATAATTATACCTATTTCTACCTAATTTAATCTCTTTTTTTGTTAAATTAATATTTAATAAGCTATTTTAGTATTGATTGCATAACACTTGGCTTAAGTAAGGAATTAAAACTACAGCAAAACTTAGTGAAACGATGAAAAAAGTAAATACATTGGATAATAAAAAATGAAATCAATAAGAAACAATTGATTTATTGAAAATACTCAATAAAAAATACCATTCTGTCTGTACTAAAACTGACTTAAGTTATTATTCTAATATTAAGTCTTAAAATATATATAAACTTTAATCATTCTATCAATTCAATGCATGAACGAACATTTTTCTTGCTATCTAATCCGGATTTTAAGTAATTTATATAAAAAAAAATAAAATAATAACAATAATAATAAAACAAGCTTTGCTTAAATGTTGAAATTGTATATTTTTCATTATGAATAAATTTCCGCTGTAACCTCAACATTTTTTTCTTTTCTTGCTTTATTGAAATAAAATGCTTTTTTTTTTGTTTTCAATAAAATAAAGAAAAAATAAAAACTGCATGCTGTGTTCTGCATAACAAATTAGCTTAAAAAAAAATTTTAAAATTCCATAAAAAATAAATAAATGTTTTATTTTTATAATCAAAATTCGATAATATTTTTGTGTTTATTTTTTTGTTAACATTTTATTATCATTTCGCCATTGAAATGTCAAACAGAAATAATTTTTTGTTTTTGAAAATCATAAAAATACGTAAGGTATTACGTTTATTAAAAATTCGTTTATTTGAGATTTTTTCAATGTTTTTAATAATCATCCATCGATAATCGAACGGTGCCTGTTTTTTTTTTGTTTTTAATTTTATTAAAACATTTTCGCATGCGCATTTGTCACTTTTTCTCTTTTTTTTTGTTTTAAACAACGGAAATTATTTTTTTATATTAAATTTGTGTTGTATTTAATTATTTATTTGCTGTTATTTTATGTTCTGTGCATTTTTAAATAAGAAACAAAAAATAAACAACGACGACGACAATGCATGTGACTTTGCTAGACTTAACTAAACTACACTACAAGCTAAGTGGTGAATTTTTGTTTTATCAAATTAAAGGCGTTAGTTTAATAAATTAAATGTTTTAATTCAACCGAAACCGAATTATTTAATTAATTGTTTGTAAAACAATAGATGTTAAAAAGCGATTAAATTTAATAACAATAATAGGTAAGGTGAAGAAATCTTCGAAAATACACAAATAAAAAAAAAAAAGAACCTCATGAATTAATTATCTTTTATTCGTTATTGTTATTCTACTCTCCTATTCTATTATAATCATATGATTTTGTAATCATTTTGGAACAAGTTTGTATTTTCTTTATTTGTTCGAGCAAAATAATTTATACAGCTTAAAAACAAAACAATTTGTTAAGTCAATTAAATATTTGTATTTAAAATAATAATAAAAACAAAAAATAAAACAACATAACTGTAATAATTATTGGCAGAAGAAGAAATAAAAAAAAAAATTCAATAAATTTGCATACAGTGTTTCATGGTTATTGCGAAATTTAATTGCAAAAAAAAAATATAAAAAATCATCAACAAATGAAATGTGGAAAAAAGTTTACCTTTTCAATTAATAAACAGTTTTAGCTTAAGATTTTTTTTCTTAATTCTTCTTATTGACTTAATTTTGTTGACAATTTTATATGATTTTATTTAATCAGCGTTAAAGCTTTATTAAATCTTTGCTAAGTCGTTACGGTTTTTAAGTATTTTTCGCTGATTTTAAGCTTGCTTTTTGTTTTAAGTAATTCATGTAAATTATTTCAAAATTTTATTTCTTCACATAAGCATCAAGTGATCTCAAACAAAATATATAAAATGAATAACTTACAGTAAATTTATCAACTTATAACTGTTTAAGCAAAAAAAAAAAATTATTTTCAATTCAAGAAAATACTAGTAACGTACATAGTTAAGTCATAATATTATTGCACAAGATAGCGACAAACATGGTTATATGCCAATAAAAGTGATTCATTCATTATTTTTTTATAATTATTTTTAAATAGTTAATTTCCTTCCTTTAATTGTAAAAACAATAAATTAAAAAATATCAATATGTACTTAGCTGCAGTGCCAGAAAACATAAAAACATAGGCGACACAACAGCAAATATATAATTTTATTAAACAGTTGACGTAATGTCTTTAAAATAAAAAAAATATTATTAATTATATTTTACCAAAATAAGAAATCTTAAATGCAATAAAAAGTTCAATCAACTTAATGCTAATGTTACTTAAGTTGTTTACAAATGAAATAAAGAAATTGATTTTTTGTTTCTTTATATTTGTATCAATAAAAAGTGAAAATTCATAATAACGGTGTGTATTTTATTTGTTTTTAATTAAAGAAGCAAATAAAATAAATAATCATTAATGGAAAAAAAAGAAATTGAATGATTTAAGTAGAGTAAAACCAGTTAAAACGAACAAATAGCAAGTGCAACACATAGTTGAAACGTAAATGAAACACAATTAGAAACATACATGAAACATGACTATTTATTTCTTCGTTAAATAAAAAAACTTGCTGTTTTTTAGGTAATAAAAAATTAAATTAAATTATTTTCTAATTCAATTAAACAAAAATTATGATGCGTAAACATTATATTTATGATTATTTTATTTACAAAGTGCATTTGTTTTGTTCTTTTGCAAAAAAATATTTACTTTACGTTTCAAAGTAATTTATTTTTACGATAAAAATCTCGATTATGCAATTAAAATGAATTTTGTGTGCGTTTCTTTTATGCAGGTAAAAATAACTATTTAATTATATAAAGAAGAAAAAAAAAATTATACGTTTTTATTATTATATAAACAAAGCAGGAAACTCATCTGATTTATTTAATAAATTGGTGTTTAATGGCTAGGCCAGGATGTACTAGAATTCTCAAAAACAGTTTTGTAAACTGGTAAAACGATTTATTATTTTTAATCTAATTTAATGAACTTGTTAAGGATGTTCTTCTGTGATTATATTCTGTAAAAAATTAATGTAATTATAGTGAAATACATATTATTAATTGTCGAGACAGGTGTTGAAAGATTATTTACCGTAAATTTAATAACATAAGTACTGTGATAATATACGTACTTTGCTAATAAAATAATATAACCGTTTATTAATTATGAATTTCTGATTTGTAAATAATTTTTAATTATTTATACTTTAAGGAAAAATATTGACGCCAGTTAAGTTTTTGCTCTGTTTAATCGAAAAGATTTTATTTTCATTACTTTGCATTTCTGTTATAAACACAATCAAAGTGTCAACAAAACACAATAATCACTATGCAGACATTGACATACTAATTATTTAAAATAATTTAAAGAATGCAAAATAAAATATAAATAAAGAAGGAAATTTCTACATTGTGAATGACATTCACAAGACACTTTGAATCTTAACAACGACTATTTTATTTTATTAAACCGATGGTACGTGCTTATGAATTTAATTAAATTGTTCTTGATGTTTTTATCAATATATTTTTTTTTTTTTTTGCATAAATATTCGCTATTTATATTGTCAAGGTTTGGTTATTTTAATTTTTTCTTTTATTGATTGCTTTATTGATAGCAAAATGTGTTTGTTGATAGTATTTGTTGAATTCTGATGGTTAAAAATTGTTATTTCAGTGAGTTAAGACTGTTTTTGTAGCATTTTAGTGGCTTGGAGTATTTTTAGTTATTGATTTTTATGTGTTAAAGCTTTCCTGTTACTTTTTTTTACAATGAAATTAATCTACCGATTATATTTTTAAACTAATCTTATTGTTAACCAAACAGAGAAATAAATTTGATGTGAAAATTTGTGTCACACAATAGACTTTTTCACTTTTTCTATATTATTATTTACCTTGAAAACTTTTCACCGAATGATTTATTTGTACTTTTATGAACTAGATTTAATCATTATACACAACTAAAATAGCATACGCAATAAATTTAATTAAATTATTATTATATTTGTCTTAAAATCAATGTTTTTTTCATTTTTTCTTGCTGTATTGTTGTTGATATTTCATTCGCTGTATAAGGAGGCTCTTCTGAACTAAAAATTATGTTTTTTTAATAATAATAATAGAAGAAGCACAAGAAAAAACCTCTCAACACGTGATTATTATTATTATTATTATTAAATTTTTAAATTAAATAGAGAAATAAAAAATTAATTAACCGTGAAAAAATTTATAAAGAGATGCTAAGAAAAGCAAAAAAAATAAGGCAGCAACAATAACCACGTATTATCGTAATGTAAATGGTAAATCTGATATCAAAACATAATAATAACAATAATAAAAATAATAATTAAATATTAAATATTAATAAATAAATAAATAAAACGAGGTTAAAATAATTCGAGGTCAATTTTATAGCATTTTTAATTTTTCATTCTGTTTTTATAAAAATTTAAATTTTAATTCATTCTCTTAATATTTTTGCATTTTTTATACAAAAATAACAATTCAAAATTGTCTTAAAGAAAAATTTGTAAATAAATTGCCAGTTTTAAAAATTAAAAATAAAATAAAAACAAAATACAATCACTAAATGCGTAAGTCATATGCGTAATGACAAGATTTATGCTTATGTAATAAAAAAAAAAATATTTCTCTCATCTCTATATTTGTTTTAAATAAAAGGTAAAAAGGTGTGCGAGATGAATATTATCGATTTCACTCGTATGCTAATTAATATAAAAATAAATACTAAAGTGACATCATTTTATTATAAATTCAATTTTATTTTTAATTATATAATATTATTCTAATAAGGGATTAGTAGATGGTAAACGTAGTTATTTTTATTTAAAAGATACACGAGACTAGACACACCTATAATATTTAATAAGTTTAGAGTTTTTTTTTTTTGGAAATTGTATAATTAATTAAAATTTATATTCTGTATTTTATTAATTAAAAAATAATACTACAAATATGCGTAACTAAATGGTTATTCATTAAATTATTAAAAGAAAAAGAGAATTATTTTTATTGCTGCTTAAAACTAAGATTTTAGTAATAAATAGGCAAAATTAATGAAAAATTATCATTAATTAATTTAAATTGCAAAATTTTACTTAAAACTTATTAAATAATTGAATGGCAAATACTATTAAAATAAATATAACCCAGATTTTTTCTTGTTATTAAAATTATTATTACATAAAACAGCAGCAATAGCAGATTATTTATATCGTGTTAAAAATTATTATCCACTTTAAATACAATAAAAAAATAAATATAAAAATCATAAACAGATGATTGAATGTAATAAAAAATAAAATGAATAAACGGCAAAGACGAAAGAACAACTGTCCTTCAATGTATTTTATTAATTAAATAATAAAAAATAAATATCAATAGCACGAGCTTAACTCGTTATATTATTTATGTAACAAAAATTACAAGAAAATAAATAATTACAAAAATAATGCAGTAAGAAAAAACAAACGATCAAAAAGTAGCTTAAAGACAATTTATTTACATTTCTGTTTCGATTTTGATTTTTTGATGTGACTTAAAAATTGTTAAGTTAGTTTTTTCTTCTAAGGTCAGATTATTGTCGCATTTTTTCGTATATTTAATTGCGTACTTTTATTGCAGATAGTTAATCCATTTTATTGTTTTTTTTTTTGTAACAACTTTGTTTTAACTACTTTGATCTACAATTTTAATATTTTTTGAATAAAAACTGAAATTTTTAACGGACAAATTACGCCATATTTCTTTGTATAATTTTTTTATTACAATTCAATTTTATTTATTTTTTTTTTAATTTAAGTGAAGGTGAAATTAAATCATAAAATAAACATTACATGTGCATTGCTTAGTATCGCTTATTTACTTAACTATATTAAATTGATTAACAAAATTATGCTAAATTGAATTTGTATTAACTATGTGAGAAATAGTAAACAAGTGAAATCTGTTAAATTAAAAATAAATAAGCGCAATAATTTTTTTTATTTTAAGTCAATAAAATTTAATAAATTAATTATATTTATGTTAATAATAATTATAAATAATTTTAATTTCATAATTTCGTTTTTGTATGCAAACTCTGTAAAACTGTATTTAAAATGATTATTACGATCATCTATGTTTATTTTTCTTAAGCTAATTTGTTAAAATTATGGAGCAAAGAAAAAAAAACTCCTTGATATTCAATAAGTTTAGATTAGCTGCAGCTTGCTAATTAGATAAAATATTTACAAAATAAAAAAAGAAGAGAGCTTTCAACTGATTCTTGGTAAAAAAAAATCAACAATCAAATAACTACCTCACTTTAATTATTTTAACTTTACTATATAATTACTTGGCTTAAGTCTAGAAGAAAAAATGTTTTTCTTTTTTTTTTTAGTGAAGAAACTTCCTTTTCTTAGTAATTGCATGCTGTTAACGATGATTAAATTGAAAATATTGCAACGAATATGATGTAATTTCTGTGGTTAACTGATATTTATTTATACAAAACAAAATTTAATTACATCAGACAAGAAGTATTAAACTCGCTAATTTTTCTTCTATTCTGGTAAAAAGTGATTACGAATAATTTATTAAAAGAAAAAATAAATGATGTAGTAACTGTTGAATGGATGTGGCTACTTAGTGGTTGAAAGAAACTAGATTTAATCACAAAATCTAACCTAATCTGACATGATTTTATTATTTTTCATTTTTTACTAATCTTTAACGCCACACTACTTGTTTCATTTGTTATGATTCTGGCTGTTTAGTTTTGAAATGGTTTAATCCGGTTTTGCGTGTGCTTTTTTTGTTTATTATTAATTCAAATGTGTCCCCCAAACGTCCTTGAGTCATTTGTTTATTTACACAATTATTTTGCATCTCCTGCAACAATTTAAATGTTTTTAAGTGACTTAAGCTGCTATTTTTATTAATTTATCGACAGGAATGTTATCGACTTGACGCCATTTTTACTTATTATTGTTTATTGACTAAAAAAAGAAGCTTTAAACAAATAAAGCACGCGGATTAAAGTGCTAAATATAATATTATTGTGATGAGCAAAGTTGTTTATCCATTGACAATGCGAAGTCGTGATTTTTGTTTTGTTTTTATCTTCATCGCGCCTTCGTCTATTTATAAATTATTAATTTTTCTCTCTTTTTATTTATTTTATCAAGTTTTTTGATTTTTTTTTATTAAATAAACACAAAATTAGCCAATCATCATCTTTCTTTTGCAACATTCCTCAGTGATTACGTAACGCTTTATTTATTTATTTATTTTCGTCAAGTCAATTTATCAGAAATGAAAAAAAATTTTGTGCTTTTAAGTCAACTTCCTTATCATATGAAGTTTTTTCTTCTTTCTACAAAGTCAATTTAAGCTTTTGATACATAATTTTATACGCTCTAGTTATAAATTTAACTTTGACAATAATAAAGCCAGATTTTTAATTAAAATAATAATAAAATTGGTCATTTTTGGTAGAATTTCTTTAGGTGTTAAAAAAGTGAAATTTAAATCGTACCTGCCGATGGCTGTATATTAATGTGGTGAAATTCGCTGTTTAATCATTCATAATTTATAAAAATCAATTATAATCCTAGATGATTTATTTGAGAACACCTAAAGGCATAGAAAAATAATAAAATTAATTTTCTAACATTTTACTTATTTTTAAACCGCGACAAAATGCTTAAGCCATAAGACAGACTTAGCTGCAAAAATAATTTTATGGTTATTTAACTCCGTAAAATAATTTAAATAAATAAATTTTTGTTTTGTCAGGTGTTTTAATACTAACAAAATCCACTCCTCAAAAACAAGTTTTGCACTTTCTTGTAAATGTTTCTACGTTTTAAAGAAATTAATCAAACTTTATGATCGATTATTGTGTGTGATAATCTGATCTAACGAACAAAAAAAAACCGCACGCTGCGTCATTGTAAATTTTACGATTAAATTTTCTTTCTTCAAAAAATTTATTTCTTTCTGTAGATTAATTAATTATTTTATTATTTTTTTTTTACCTGACTTTTATTTATTAAACTTCTTCCTCAATATATATCCAATTAAGAAATTAAACGAAAACTTTCTTGTTGCGTTGATTTTTTCTTTAATGGAGTTTTGATTGAATATTTTATTCTGCGATCTTTTACCTCTCAGGTTGTTTACTTTAAAAAAAAAAAAAATAAAATTTAATTTCATTAAGGAAAATTATATATTTAAAAATAATAATAATAATAATAAAATACCAAACAACACCCATTACTGGAATTTTATTTAATTGTAAAAATTATGATCAAACAGTTATACCAGTAGAAATTGTGTGTGATTTTTTGCTGCTGCTGTTGTTGCTATTTCTGCTGCTGCTGCAAATGTAAATAAACGATTAAAGAAATTATTTTCAATTAAAAGTAAAAACAATATTTAGTTACTTATTTTATTGTAAATTCTACGCATTGTATAACGTAATATTGGTATAATTATGCTGTGGAATGTTGTCATTAGCGAAATGAAAAGAAACGAAAAACAAACAACATAATTTTGTTAAATCATACAACGTTAGATTGCTGGTAATTTTCTGATTAACTTTTTTTTTTAATTCAACTATTACGACAGAAATAATAAAATTACATTTTCCATTCTCACTCTCTCTCTGCACAATTGTGACTTAATGTCTAGCGTTGCTTTGGTTCATTTATACAAAATAAAAAGTAATTAATCATTTTTATTATAACAATAGAAATTTTAACATAATTATAACTTTAAGCTAGTTGCCTTAATTTAATGTTATTATTATTAAACGATTAATTTTCTAACTTTGTTACAATTAAACATTTTTTTTTTTCTAGAGCATTTTTTATTGGTATTAAGTTGTTTTGTCTTTCTTGCAGACATTTTTGTCTTGACGTTGGACGTGTAATGCTATTGTTATAAAATTAGACTTTAAAAAAAAAACCTTCATCTTTCAATCAAATAAAGATTTCTTTGAAAAGAATTTTTTTTTAAGCTAAAAATTATTTGATTACTTCTAATACTTGCAATAAAGTGCTTAAATCTGTATAAAAAAAGCTCATTATTG
The DNA here is from genome assembly GCA_963942525.1 of Ptychoptera contaminata. Taxonomy (NCBI): domain Eukaryota; kingdom Metazoa; phylum Arthropoda; class Insecta; order Diptera; family Ptychopteridae; genus Ptychoptera; species Ptychoptera contaminata. The sequence continues at coordinate 33,545,698 of OZ012638.1, read as the reverse complement.
AACAGAAATCTTTATTTAAAGAAAATATGAAAGAAAGAAAAACATAATTATAATTAATTATCCACATGACTTAATTTGTCTTTGGATAGTTTTAGTACGCTTAAACATGAACAAAAATTAAAAATAAAATTACATATTAATTTTTGGTAACCTTATTATTATTATTATTATTCTCGTTATTATTTAATTTTATTTAATTAGAATGGAATGTGTTATAAATCTCATTGTTATTAAAATAGCAAAAATTAAAGGCAAAAGTCGAATGCCATAAGCTATAAATAAATAAATAATAATAATAATCATAATATGTAATAAATAATAAATAAAATAAATAATATTAAATAAAAAGAAAAAAAAAAAAAACAAAAGAAGCAAAAAAAAAAAAATGAACAAACAGACAAAACAGGTGCGGCATTTAATTTAAGTAAATCAGACATGCGCAATGTTATTTATTTATTACATAAAAACAAAAAAAAAAAAACAAAATGCTGTGTGAATTTCATTTAATTTAATTTAATAATATTTTCTATTTATTCCAGAAATAATTTTTATTTTTAAAAATAAAAACAAAAAGAAATTAAGTGTTATTGGTCGCTTAAGTATAATATAAATAAAAAAATTAATAATTTCAGTGAAAACATGGTACACGGTTACCATTTATTATGAAATAAAAGAATTAAGATGATTGTTATCATTTTATTTCTGTTTAACCAAAGATCTAATGTGGCTATGTATAACGCAAACTGTTGGTACATGTGTACATGTCCGGATAAATATTAAGACAGGTCTCCGACCTAACAAAATTACTTCTTAGTTTTACTTTATTTCAATTCACTTGTGTTTGCTTTTATGTAAAAACCATACATAATTTCGTTTTTCTTTTTATTATTATTTTATTTAAAAAATGAAAACAAACCAAACCAAAACACGTTGTAATATAGCAGCAACGGCAACAACATTATAGTAAATCATACAAGTGAAAGTGTTAAATTTTTTCTTTTCTTTTCTTTAAAATTAAGATGAAAATTACTTAACCTTACAATAATTTGATATATTTTTTTATTTTTATATTAATTATTAATTTTATTATTGAAACATATGTATGATGATTATTAATAGTAATAATAATAATTATTGTTTATTTTCTTTATGTATTTTTCGCAGGCAACATTAAAACATCATTACTTTCTGGGTCTGTGTTTAACGTTACATGGCATCTGGCCTATCCACATCGGGTAAGTGAATATCTTTTTGCTTTAAAATATTTAATTAAAAATAAAATAATTGATAAAAGAGGAATGAGAAGAAGTAAAGTAGAAAAATTATTTCGAAAGTTAGAGAAAATGAGAAGAATAAATTTTTATATTATTTTATTAATTAAAAAACTGTCCAATCGTTTACTTTATTCTCATTATAATCATCGATTGATTTTGTAAAATATGGTCGAATAAATAAAATGTATGTCACCCACGATAAAAAAAATAAAAATATTAATAAACAGAAAATTAGCGTAGCTAATGGTACTTTATAGTGACGAACCGCTGACGAATACATTATTTTATTATTACAGCCAATGCCATAATTACTGTTACATTTTGTGCAAGTATTTTGATTATTATCGCATAGGTAACCGTTGAAACTGCCACACGATCTGATTACATGTTTATTGTCTAAAAAGAAAAAAAGAAAGAATGAAATAAAACGATTAGTGAGAGAAACATTTGTTAAGAAAATAATAATAAATTATTTACCAATTAGTACAGTGAAGCAATAATCATCGGGATCATATTTTGTACAAGCTCTTGGCTGTAAATCTTTTACCTCAAAACAATAACTGTTTACCGACGAATTACAAATAAAACATGATTCCCGTGATGGTGGAAATATGTCCGTGTTGCAAACATTACCAAAGCACGATGTACACTCATCGTCAGGGAAATAGGTGCATTTCTGTATCATACCGTGCTCTAAATCAGATATACATCCACGCCATGTACGTCCATCTAGAAAAAATTAAATAAAATAATTTTTCGAAATTACTTTAAAATTGCTTTCTAATGTACCTTTGACCCTAGTGTAGCATAAAACATTATCGTCAGGGCATTTATTTGCTGGCAATGCGGCTGGATTATACGAACAAACGGGATCACGTACTGAATCACATTGTATACATTGCGTTGTAAAAATTTCATTTGGTTTTGGTGGAAAATTCGGATGATTACAATTTTTACTATCGCATAACAAGCAAGTATGATCGGCCAAACATGTTTCTATTGTTAATTGATTAAAATCACTTAGACAACCCAAGTACGTTATATTAAGTGTCACGTCTTTTGTATTAATGAAAGTAATGCATTTATCGTCATTCATATAATTATAACAAGATAACGATTCAACATTTTTCTCATTATTAACATCGCACGGTGGTTGATGGCAGTAATAACACTGTTGTCGTATATCCGGTATTATTTTATCATTACATTTCTCATTATTACATATTTGACAATCGGTTTTATTATCTAATTTACATAAATATTGTTCTTCCGTTGATAAATCATCTAGACAACCGCGTAATATTGATTTTTTATTTTTATCTAAATAAATAAAAATTGATAAAACGTCATCACACACGTTTTCTCTACCATAAATAAATTCGTATTCACTTACCATTATTGTATGTACTTGTGTATAATTTCGTTATACAATGGCTATAACAATATTTATTATGATTTAAATGAAATGGTTTTTGTGAACATAATACATTAACGCTTGAATCACAATCTAAACATGTAATATAATCATTAACACTAGTTGCACGATTGCAATAATTTGATTTACATAAAAAACATTGTTGATTATTATTCCAGCAATAATCTATTGTTGTATCGTTTATTGTTTCATAACAGCCTTTTTCAATAATTTCATCTTAAAATTAATAAACATTTTTTTAATTGAAAATCACAGAATTTATATTTATTATTTTTATTATATTATATTCACAACCTACCTGTTAATAAATCGAAAACTGTTAAACATCCAATACTATTCAATTTACAATTACGTTCCTCGCCTAATATATCAGGTAAATTACATTCTAAACCATAGCAGGTAAAGCATGTTAATGGATGATCACCATAAAAACGTTGCATTCCATTCACTTTTAATAGAATTTTAATTATTTATTAATAAAAATAAAGATTTTTAATTGAAAATTAAAAAATTACCCATCTCACATTTACAAAGAAATATTTCATAATACAAAATTATAATTAGAAATAATTCTTTAAACATTTTTTTTTAATAACTAAACAAACTTGTATACGGTATTATTATTATTATTTAATTAAATAAATAATTCTAAAAATTCAATTTTGTGACATTAAACGTAACGCTTATCAGGTAATGTTTTTTGGTGAAAAAAAAAACATTTAAAAATTTAATTATGCTGATAAAAAGTAAAAACATGCAATTTATATTATGATTTCTATCTGCTTAATTTATTTACTTATTAATTAATTAAATAAAGAAAAAATGTTATTATTAATAAATAAAAATTGAAATTAAATGTGATCGCGGCATTTGGTTTTTTTGTTGTCGTTGTTGTTACATTACTTGGAACTGTAACATTGCCATCAGGTGGTGATACAGTGGTGGTTGTGGTTGTGCTACTTGTTGTTGTTACAGTCACTAGATTTGAATTACATCCAGCTGAATTACACACACTGCATGATTGATAATTATTTGAGCAAGAAAATAGCCTTTGATTGCCACAACCACGATTGATAACACCTTCGCCTATTAAAAATAATATAATTTATTAAATTTTTCTTCTAAATCTGAATAATAATAAATACTTGTTGCAAATGTGTAACAGAGTTCATCATCATAGTAATTGGGACAAATTTCTGGTGCTTTACTGCTTTGAAGGCTACCACAATTTGGATCGCTCAATGAATCACAGATGTGACATCGTAAACGATTCGCTGGAAATACGACTTTATTACAATTTGGTTCATCGCACATTGTACAGAGACCATCTTGGCTTAAACAACTGTTTAGATCGCTTAAATTTGCCGCACATCCGCGTGCTGTAGAGCCATTAATGATTTGCATGTAGCATTTATTCGTTGCCATGGTTATATTTGCACATTCAACAGACGCAATTGTTGCCGGTTCCATTGAACATTTTTTATTGTCTTGTGAATTGCAAACTCCGCAGCTAATTGGTTTTAATGATTGAGTGGGATTATTACAGTTGGACCCTGTGCAATTTGTACATAAACCATTTGCACACTCGGACGATAAATTTATTGCACTCTGACAATCGGCACGTTTCACTTCTGTATGATGCTCATTTGTGTAGACAGTCATACACTTGTCATCCGGCTGATAAGTAGAACAGATTTGCTGTATACTAGAGGTGCAATCACCATTACACTTATGACACGATAAACGATTTGTTGGGAATATTGCTGAATTGCAATTGCTTGTACCACATTTACGGCAAATCGAGGATGATGAATCATTTTCTTCTGTGCATTGAATACGATCGGTTTCACTTAACATTTCTAAACAGTCACGGGTTATTGTTTGTGCTGAAAAAAAATTATTTTTTATTATTAAATTAATTAAAAATTTTAATAAATAAAATTCTAACTTTGTCCATTAGTTAGTTTTGTGTAGCATCCTGATTGGCATGTTGCGGTTATTACACTTTCTGGATGCAAAACACATTCACTATTTGTTTCAGAACTACAACTCCGACAAGTCACGTCAGATAATTGAATTGTTGGCAAATTACAAGCATTTGTGCCACAATAAAAACATAAATTAGGATTATTCGCACAAAATAATTGCTCGGTCGTTGACAATTGTTTTTCGCATGCTAATTTATGATTTGCTGAGAACAAAAACAAAATAATTGATGAATAAAAGAATTTTTTTAACTGCTTTTGTGAATTTACTTGATGATTTAAGAACAACACAATTATCACTCGGATCATCACAGTAAGACGAGCTTAGCTGTGCTACTGTGCATTCAGCATCTGTACATTGATAGCACTTTCTTCGGTTAGCTGGAAATTCATAGTTATTACAAGGTGTAGTCGCTGTACTTGTTTCGCAAACACTGCATGATTCTGGTTGTTTTTCACATGATTGCAAGGATGTACGCTCTGTCATGCAGCTACGTTCAGTAGTTTTTCCAATCTGTGTATATTTTATTTAATTAGTTTATTTTTTAGCTGGATCAGAAAATAATAAATAAAGTTACCGTTTTAACGTAGCATAACGCTTTACCAAGTGTTGTCGCAGCACATTGTACTGTCGCCATACTACTTGGATTAGTTAAACACCTTTGATCCGCCAATGAGGAACAATATGTACATTTATGATCATTACGTGATAAATAATTACAATTATCAGCATTATTACATTTATTACACAAATAATTTGTTGCTGTATCGCAAATTTGTTTTTCAGTATCGGTTAAACTACTGCTACAACCCCGGTTAATTGGTGTAACTAAGAGGAAAATTTGAAAAAAAAATAATTAAAGAAAATCGCTCAGTTATCACTGATAACAAAAAAATAATATTACATCCATCAAAAATTGTAAAACATTCATCAGTCTCGTCGGTACATTGAACACTATTAAATTCTAAACTCAATGCTACACAGTCTGTGCCACTGCATTGAAAACAGGATTGTAATGATGTCGCTAAAACAACGTAAAAAAAATATATAGCGAAATATCCTTAAAATTCCATTAAAAATTGGCGAAAAAAAAATTTTAATTACCATAAACTGGTAAAACTATTAATAAAAATAATTTAAACATTTTTTTTAAAGATAAAAAATTCACTGAATCACAGAACAAACTCCTTTGGTAATCAATCCATAAAATAAATTTCAGCTACACCAAACTGTATTGCGAAGAAAATAATCACCAGAACGATCACCACTAACAGTTTACCACTCGAGTGACGGTTTACATTACCTTTTTATAGTTTTTAGTTTGTTGTGCAAAAAAAAAAGAAAAACTACTCGAAATCAAACTAGAAAATTATTAAGTAAATAAAGGAAATTTTTGCGGTCACTTTAAACGTTTAATTTGTTTCTGTGCAGTATTGTACTCAGGTGAAAATATGTGCTTAAGACATTATTTAATGGTTGTTAAAAGTGTATTCTCTGTAATCAATACTGTACTGTATACGTTATCAGTATTATTTTACATTCTTCTATTATTATTATTATTATTATTATTATTATTATTATTATTATTATTATTATTATTATTATTATTATTATTATCTTCTATTACTATTAGTTTTGCGATATTTTTTCCACATATATTACATTCGCAAATAAACTTTAAAGTGCATTTCAATGAAGATAACAAATTAAATTTATTTATTTATTTTTTTATCTAATTTAAGCAAACTATTTATTGTGACATTCATTTTAATTATTGATTTTACTAAAAATAAAGACTATGATGTAATTCCTATTTATTTATTTTTTTCCATTTCAGGGTGGATTTCGTTTACAAATTCTTGATCATTTAGAGCGACCAGTTCTTGATTTAACACCATCAGTTGGTGGTACGGAATTTGTACGAAATGACGCAACGTAAGTATTATTACAAAACCTAAAAAAGGGAAAATTTCCATAATGATGAATCTTTTATTTTTTTTTTAAATTAGTTCACAATCATTTGAAGTACGTTTACCCACTGATTTCACCTGCGATGACTGTACATTGCGTTTATTACGTCAGGCTGATGAGTGGTCAAGTGGTTATCGTTTTTGGTCATGTGCCGATATTGATATAAAAAATCGTAAACAATTTAAAGAGACATGTTCCGGTCATGGACAATACTTTCCGTCCAGATGTAAATGTTCAAAGAATTATTATGGAAGTCGTTGTCAGTACAAGGATGAGTGTACCACTGATCAAGATTGTGGCGTACACGGAAAATGCATTGATATAGATGGCACATCGTTACCACGTAAACAATGCTACTGTCAATTGGGATGGTTTGGTCCTGGCTGTAATCAAAGTAAATTTTTATTTTTTATATACTCTTAAGCGGGAATATTTCTAATGATTTTTGTTGTTTAATTTTTGCAGAATCTTCAATAAAATCAACAGAAATTGATTATTCATTATATACAATGAAGCAATTATCACCAGATTATCGTATTTATTATCGTGTTCTAAAAGATTTAAATGAATTAGAAGTGGTAATGGTAGTGAATGGTACATCTTGGGTAGGTTTGGGATGGCGTCCACGTAAAACAACAAAAGAATGTCAAAATTTCCCAGCGATTGGACCACAAACCGCGGCTGGTTCAACATCTGTACCTGAACCTGAACCAAAATCTGAACCAGAGCCAAATGCAGAGCCAGAACCTAAATCAGAGCCTGAACCTACATCTGAACCAAATGCAGAGCCTGAACCAAAATCAGAGCCTGAACCAACATCAGAGCCAAATGCAGAACCAGAACCAACAAGTGAACCAAAATCAGAACCAGAACCATCTGTAATATCATCAAAATCGAAACGTGTTGCCGGTGCTCATGCTGATGAGACAACAGCCAAAAGTGATATCACCGTTGCAACAAGTGTTTCTTATCGTGTTAGCGCTCAATCGGGTAAGCTATTCATTTATTTAATTTCCAATAAAAATAATTTTAATAATAATTTTTTTTAAATATTTTCTAGGACGTAAGCGACGTGCTGCCGCCAACACTCCAGCTACAGGTACGTTTGTTGGATTATTATTATTATTTTTAAAAGAAATAATTTCTATAGAAAAGTATCTTAATGTAACGTTTATTGCTAGTTTTGTAAAACACATAATATAGAAATGAAAACAAGTAAATTAGATTAATTTAAAAAACTGTTTTTGATAACATTTGATTAAAACAAAAGAAAGAAAAACATTAACAAACACAACTTTGAGTGCACACAAACCCAAAACTAAATAATTTTTTTATCAGCACTTATTAGTAACGTACTTGAATTAACTACTTTTTTCTGTTTTTTTTTTGTTTTCCTTATAAATATTAGATAATTGATTAATTGTTTATGATAATGTTTTGTCTTTTTTTTTCTATATATATGTAAATATTTTAAACTAAACATAACTAAACTTAAACTAAATTGAATAAACAAAAACAAAAATCAATAAAATGCACAAACACTTTGTAATAACATTTAAAAACATCAAACGAATAAAAAACATATTTAGGTCATGCAGCACCTGAGCCAACAAGTGAACCAGAACCAGAGCCAACGACTGAACCAAGTTCAGAGCCAGAACCAACGTCTGAACCAAAAGCAGAACCGGAACCAACATCTGAGCCAGAACCGGAGCCAACGACAGAACCTGAGCCAGAACCAAAATCTGAACCAGAACCTGAACCAACAACTGAACCTGAACCAAAATCTGAACCAGAACCTAAATCTGAACCAGAACCTAAATCCGAACCTGAACCCATATCTGTATCCGAACCAGAACCAAAATCAGAGCCTGAACCTAAATCCGAACCCGAGCCTGAACCAAAATCAGAGCCCGAGTCAAAGAAAACAGTGGCAAAGAGTGGGTCTGCGGCTCCAAAAGGTATAGTTCGTTCCAAAGGAATAATATTTGTTTTTTTTTACCATTATGTATACTTTCTTGGCTTAGTTTTTTGTTGGTTATGGATTAATAAATTGCACCTTTTAATTGAAAATAAATTTATATGGTTTTTTGGGGCCCCAATTATGAATAAATTTACTGATATTTTTAGATGAATTTTTATTCTTTTATTAAAATAATTTTAGTCAATTTAAATCCATTCACACCGAAACATGATTTTAATCCAATGGACTGTACGGACATTATTATCGGAAGTGCAAAGGATAAGTTACACAGAGTTGGCGATTATTATACTCGTGATCGGTACAGATTTTTTTCATTTTATTTATTTAGTGAAATTTTGACTAACATTTTTCGATATGCAGGTCAACGCCACGACTTGATGCTTTCTGGGGTGGTAGCTTTGATTTAACGGCAGCTGGTGGTTTTGAGATGAACGGCACAACGACAATTGTTTTCCGTAGGAAATTGGAAGCAACCGGTCCAACTGATTACACTATTGAAAATGATTTGATGAATGTAATATGGGCTAGAGGTCAGGAACCAGGCAACTATGTACATGTACCAGCCAGTGGCTTAGAAAAGGAAATGGCATCTGTACAAGAATTTTACAAACCTGATGAACTTAAGTATCACGGTCACAAGTCACAACGCGGTGCAACGCAAATAAATTTCTTTGCCGAAGCTATGACTGAAAATATTGGTGCATCCGGTCATGAATTGACAAACGATTGTCATGGTCATTGGCGTTATCCGCATGATTGTATTTTGGAAAAAGCAAATTGTGAGTATTATGTTGCGTGGGAGACAGTTGGCCGAGGTGACGAAGTTAAATTTCACATTGAAACAACAAATACAGCTACATGGACTGGCATTGGTTTTAGCAAAGACAATCGAATGGTAAATAAATAAATAAATTAAATTAATTAATTTTAATACGTTTGTTTTATTTTTAATTATCTTATTGTTTAAAACAAAAAATAAAAATATAATTTATTTTTGATTTATAGTCACAAACAGATGCCATAATTGGTTGGGTAGACAAAAATGGTCGTGCATTCCTTATGGACACATTTATAAATGGTTATTCAGCACCCAAACTGGATGACGTGCAAAATATATATAATACGTCGGGCAGAATAAATAACGGTGTAACAGTGTTAGAATTTATACGTAAACGTAACACTAGTGATACAGCACAAGATTATGCATTTACAGAGGATCAATGTTTACATTTAATGTTCCCAATTAACGGTGGTGCATTTAACGCTGTAAATAAAAAAATTCGTAAACACGAACAAGTACCAGTTGTGACAGATAATCGTATTTGCATTAAATCGTGCGGTAAGGAATTAGAACAATTACACAGTGGACCAACAACACCAGCACCCAGCCGTTTAGCTTATTCAGTGGCTGTTAAGCTAATGAATTTGGCAGAATCATTCGATGCACCACAGCGTGGAACACCCGAATTCGATAATCTTGCGACTACAATCACAGACTCATTTGGCGGCGTCTTGAGTGATATTCCCGGTTATTACAAAGTCGATATTCTTAACTTCCAGAAGTAAGTGCTATCTACTTTTTATTTCTAATTAACGCGGTTATATTAATTGTTGTTAAAAACGCTTCAGAAATGCTGACACAATGGTAGCGAAAATGAATTTAATATTCGACAAGGATGAGTATGAAAAAGGTCAAGCAAAATTGAATAAAAATAAGACAGTTGTAGCGGCGGCGGGCATCAGCAGTGCTTCAACATCCACAAAGGATAACGATGATAAAGCAACTAAACACGATGGTGCTATTGTTAAACGTGCGCTGCTCGATAGTTTGGCAACGGGCAAAGTAGGCTCACTAACCGTTGATCCAAATTACTTAGACTTTGAAGCGTTAGAATGTAATTAAAAGACGAAAATAAATATTTTAATTTCATATTTAAAATAATAATAAAATTTCAGATACACAAAATTTACAAAACGAGGACGACAATAATCAGGGAACAACATCATTCTTCCAATTATCCGAAACACGTTTATATATTGTCTTAGGTTGTATCGCCGCATTAGTATTAGTCGCAATATTACAAGCTGGCTGTACAATTTATAAAACGACGAAAAAGTCACGCAATCAAAAGGTGAATATATGCTTTTATGTAGATTAATTAATTAACACATAAATATGCGCGCATACACATAAATATAAAATACTCAAAAAAGCTTAACAAAAATAAACTTTCTTACCTTGTACAAAAATTATTATTATTATTCAAAACTCTCGACATAACTTCCTTCAATTCTTTATCTAAAATTCTGTTTGTTTGTTCGCTTTTTTCATACTTTAGTTTGTTTATTTTTCCAATTAATTTCTTAATTAATTAATTAGCATTTATTTTATTTTTTTTTTATTATTATTATTATTTCTATTTTATTTATTTTATTTTTTTTACTTTAATAATTTATTTTTGTAGCTAATTTATACATTGCCAATGGATGCTAGGATGATCTATCATCACACATCAAGCAGTTTATAGTTTATTTTGTTTTAATTTATTTTAATTAATTATTTAAACAAGAAAATGATTAAAAACACTATTACAAAAAAGAAAAGAAAATTCCATAAAACGAATACAAAAAAAATGAATTAACAAAATACAAAATTTGCCTTAAAAAAAAATGCTTTAAAATTCTAATTAATTAATTTTTCTATTTTTTTTTATTTTTTCATTTGTAAATGCTTTTAAAACAAATTATTTAGAAGTTTTTATTTTTAAGAGGAAAAGTTTGGTTTAAAGTTTTTCTTTTTTTTTATATATGTTTAAACTTTATTAGTTTGGCAATACTGATTTATGAAATTAAAGTAAAACGCGCATGTGCTTTAAAGTTACCTTTTTCAAAAGTAGATTTTATCGTAGGTTAATTAAATTTTTACAATTATAGAGCCAAGTATTGGTTTTTTTTTTAATGGTTTTACCTGGTGTTTTAATTACTTCAAAACTCAGGTGACTATTTCTGTGTTCAACTATACTTTAAATTTGCTTATTAATATTTTTATTAAGAATAAAACAATTTAATCGAGATTAAAACATAATTTAAAAACAAAAAAGACTTAAAACATTGCCAAACTAATAAACAAAAAAGGAAAATTATAAGCAAATTAGTTAAATATTTAAGTTTTTTTACCATTAGAATAAAATAAAATAATATTGGTTGTGGTTGTGAATAATTAATTAATATATATAAAAAAATGATTAATTAAGAAAAAGATGAAAATTCTATAGAAAATAATTAATTAATAATAAATATTTGTTTTTAAATTAAATTAAAATTAAATTAAAATAAACAAAATATTTTTATAGTAGCTTAAATGTGTGTATGTATAGATCTGATAAACGTTAGCTACAATAAAAACATAAAAGTTCAAACGATAATACTAGCTACTAGTCAAAATGTATAATTAATTAAGAAAAAATAAATACTAAATAAAGAAAAAGACAAGACAAAACGACAAAAAAAACAGCAAAACAAACTTTATGCCAAAATAGTATCAAAATAGAAGTAGAAAATAGAAAATAATAATATGAAAATGCTATAATCTTGCTACTATTATTACAAAACAAACTCTTCCTTCAAACAATCCTCTTTCAATAATCAAAAAGAATCGGGTAATTTCCATTTTATTCTAATTATTTGTTTTGTTATTTATTTATTTATTTATTATATTTAATTAGATTGTAATTGAGTAATTTTTTTTTTAATCTTTTTATTTTTTCTTCATTTTCCATTTTTACTCCTTCTATTTGCACAAATTTTCCACAAATCAAAATTAAAAAAAAAAAATCAAAAAAACCAAAAACCACAACCAAAATTATTTCTAGACACAGTTGATACCGAATTCAGCATGGAAAGATTATTCATCGAATACAAATTATGCCTTTGATGCGTTTGGTGAAACTGAGGAAAAAGCTCAACAGCAACAGGCTGCTACAAATACAAAATCACGTCGCAGTCAGTCTGGACAAAGTCAACAGACAACATTGCCAATGTCACATTCACCATCAAAGTCACCGCAATATTATGATAACAGCATGATGGTAACATCGACTGGCGCCTCACCAGCACGGAATGGACGTAGCAGCTATCAGCAGAATGGAGGAGGGTTAGTTAAATGAAAAGAATCAATAATTTCCAGAAAATAAATTCTTAATTTTTCTGCTTTAAGATATCAAAATGGGGATCAAATGATGATGAGAAATGCGTATGGTGATCGTACATACTCGCTACCGCGTACCTCAATGGGTGGCGGTCATTTCCAACAGCAAGCTGGATACTACACACAAGACAGACGACCACGAAATGGCACCAACGGTCAACAACAAACCGGTGGTAATGATACACCCGATTTTTACTTTATGCCATCACAACGTAAATATTCCGGTGAAGTAGTTCGTGTCTATGTGGATTATAATAAAGAACCGAAAAATTAATTATAGAACAATTATTAGAACTAGTTCTAGTTACCAGAATTTAAGGGAAAAAAAATGAAAATTTATTTAAAAAAAAAAAACACTGTGGCAAGGTTTGTGCCTTCGCCATACAAGAAATCCAGCATAAATTTCCGCATTGTGTGAAATTTTCTATTTTATTAAAATAATAAAATTCAGTATTTTCATATTAAAACAAAAAACAAGAAAGGCCGCACATTGAAGAAACAACAATGTAATTAAAACAGAAAAATTAAAACATTAATAAACAATGTAAATAAAATAATTAATTATGTTTTAAAACAGTGTGCTAAAAAACGGCACAAAAACAAAATAAGCAATATTAATCTTAGTTATAAAGAAAAGAATGAAAAAAATATAACAAATAAAATTTAAAATAATCTAAAAAAAGGTCAGTCAGCAGAGTAACACTGAATAAATAGAAATAAAAAACCCGATTAAAACATGTTTCATAATTTATAAGAAACATGTTTCATATATATATGTATATGTTTCATTAATAGAAATACTTATTTTTAAATTTTATTTCTTTTTAATTTTTTTTTTTTGAATGTTTCAATTTAATTATTATTATTCTAATTATTATTTAAAGTAAATATACAGTAATAACAGTGGATAAAGCTTTTATGTACAAAATAATAAATAAAATTTCTTTTAAGTTAAATTAAATTAAAGAAAAAACAAATAAACAGACAGACACAAAAGTTAACCAAAACACAATACAATAGTCATTTTTAAACTTTTCTCAATCTATTTCTTCTATATATTTTTCTTAAATTAATTAATTAATAAATAAATAATTAAATTTGTATTTATAAATAATTTTTATTATCTATTCTTTTTTTTTTTTTTTTTTCGTTATAAATATTCAAAATAAATATTTTCTAATCAATAATTAAGGCAGATAAACACAAATATTAATGGAAATATAAGCCAAATTATAATTATTATAAATATTTTTTTTTTTTATTAATTAAAAATTAAAGATTTTTGCAAACAAATATATAATAAATTAATTAAATAAATATTTTAATGTAAATAATTTAATTAAAAAAGAAAAGAAAACAAAAATTGTATAATTCTTTTAATTCTGTTTTAATTTCTAATTAGTAGCTAGTAGATTTTAATTAATTAATTAAACAAATTAAAATATATATATAAAAAAAAAAGAATTGTAATAATTTAATTGTTTAAATAAATAATAAGTAAATAAATAAATTAAAAATAAAACAAAATTTAAATTGAATTTAGTTGTGTTTAATTTTAATGATGAAAATCGATTGATCAATTTGAAATCGAATACCGAAATTTAATTGAAAATTAAAGTTATTATTTGCATTGATACTTTGATATTTATCCGAAAAGGCATTGATCGTGTATTTTTGATTTATTTTTCTTTAAAAAAATATATGTTTCGCCACAAAGCTTCAAGTGAAAGTAAAACGAAAACTAAAGCAAATAATAAAAGAAATGTTTCAAATACAACACCTTCGATAGCTCAGTTGGTAGAGCGGTGGACTGTAGAAAAGATTTAAAATATAGTTATCCATAGGTCACTGGTTCAAATCCGGTTCGAAGGATTTTTTTTTTGATATTTGAAAAAACAAATTGATTTTTTTTTCAGCGAATCAATGACGACCTCCTCTTTAAATACGTTTAGTTAGGAGATAAATTCAAAAATAAAATAAAATTATTATTAAAATATGGAATACATAAGTAAACATTACTTAAAATAAGTGCAAAAATAATTGCATTTAGCTTAAATTGCAAAAAAAAATAAAATTAAAACGTGTCTAATAAAATATTTAATTACAAAACTACTTTGCCTTCAGAAATTGTTCAAAAGTGCTTGCTACTAGATGGCAGTAATATACAGTAAAAAGAATATTTTTCAAAACTTTTTAAAATAAAAGCACATTTCTTTTTAAATAGAATTTTTTCGTTATAAATAATTAAATTTTAATAATAATTAAAATGCAATTTTAATTAAATTTCTGTTATTTTTATTTTATTGTATGATTTTAGGTCCATTTTATGCCTTCGTGGCTTTTCCTCCTGGCTTTTACTGTGCAATAGTTATTAAAATAATAACAATAAAAATTATATAGATTGACAAAAAAATAAATGAAAATAAATATCACTTGAAATTTAATTTTTTATTATGTTGTTTGTCGATAAATAAACACTACTCTGGACCACACAAATTATCGATGTAACGTTTATTACGAAAAAGAATGAAAAAATCACTTGTTTTTCTTATATGCATATGCATTATGCAGAAGTACTATGCTCTGGTCATTTGTAACATAAAATTAAAATAAATAAATAATTTTTTTGTATTACAATGAATGAAAGTGAAAGTTGTTCTGATTAAAAGCCGGGCCAAGTGATCACCGCCGCCTTCCATACAAATTCATATTTTATTATTTATTTATAAAATTATAATCAAAAGGACGACATTCAATTGAATATATACAATTCAATCGAATTGTTTAATCTGTTTTCTTGTTAATTGTTTCATTTTTCTTTTTGGTTATATAAAAGCGGAAATTCATTAACTAAATACTGATAATAACAAATTTTTAAAATAAAATTAAAGAGTAAAAGTATATCAAAAAATAACAAAGTACTTTTGATTTTCTGTATTTTAAGCCGAATAATAAAAAAAAATGTCACGTTTTCCATCTTGAAATCACAACGGAAAAAAAATATAAAAAAACATAAACGATTTTCAATTATTTTAATTCAAAATGAAAACAATTAACCTTATTTTTATTTTAATTAAAGCAATTTAGTGTTATTTTGCAAGCATTTAAGCCATGTGCACTTTAATTTTGTTAAATTATTAAAATGATCTGCAGCAGATCAATAAAAATTATTAATATTACTTTGATTAAAACAAATTTCGTTCTTTCATTTTATTTAATTAAACAAAAATTAAATCATAATTTGGTTTTTCTTTTCTACACAATAAATGTGATTAAATAATAATATTTACTCGCAAAAAAAAAAAGAAAGAAAAATTATCATTTATAATTATAAATCCATGGCATACACAAAATACAAGTTTTCCTTTTTTTTTTTCACTTTTTGTTAAAATAATTAAATGGTAAAAATTATTACAAGTATAAAAAAAACCATTTCACTTGTTTATTTGTAATTTTTCTTGTAATAATAATGTAATACGCGCACATTTGTATGCTTAAGGCAGCTATATAACGTGAAAAAGAAATAAGATTAATAAAATAAATAAATAAAACAGATCATGTATGTCAGAGGTATTAAGTGTTGAAATAATTGTTTTGATTTAACTTAAAGAAAATACATTTAATTTGTTATGACTTAAGTCAGCTTATATTATAATTATTTATAGACAATGGAATTTTATCTAAAATAATTATTAAAATGTTATATAACTTTGTGAAGACATCTAACTGCTATTAAAAACCTAGCAAATATGTACACAAATAAGCAAAACTTTACTCCTTACTAAAACTAAGCTAATGACTTAAATAAAAATCACATAATTTTGTTTAATCAAAGAGAAAAATTGTTTTAATCACCTGATAGACACGCCAGTCTACAATATTAAAATTGATTTAATTGATAAAAATTGTTACTTTGTAACCGCACATAAGAAATATATTTACTTAATTTAAATTAAATAAAAATATAAATTTTCTCCCCATATTTGTGTGTCATTTGTTTTACTTATTTATTTCAATTAAATATTTTCTTTGATTCAGTAGAGAAATTATATAAGTTGTCGAAAAACTGGTGCGGTTTTTTATTCTATCTTTTGATTTTATATATTAAATATAAATTAAATGCTGTAATAATATTAATAATTAATAATAATGTAATCAAATCGATGATGTCAATAATAATAATAATAAATAATTAAAAAATATTTTGCAAAAAAAAAAAAATGTGCTTGTTTTGTACACGTTTTTGTAGCACCAAAAATAGATTTAATAAATTTATTTATATTTTGTCTTTTCTTCACTTAATAAAAAGAAATTTTTATTTTTAATTAAAACGTGCATGACTGTCATATATTTATTCTTTTATTAAACTAAGTCATGTGCTAAGCTAAAGCATAAAAAAATGTATATACTTTAATTAATTTTTTAATAATTATGCGTGTTTGTATGTTTTTTTTTCTTTTGAATAAAATCTGTTTTACTTTCGATAATTAATCTGCAAAAATTGTTTATTTATTTTTTCTGCACTAATTACAGATTTAATCGATTTTAAATGAATAATAAAATTATTAACGTTTAAAAATGCTATGAAAGAACCAATAGATTTCTGTTTAAATAAATAAACAGTAATAATGACTTAAGTTAACATTAGGCAAATTTTCAGGGTTAAATTCAGAATTGTTAGTTTGTGTTTTCGTTGTCAAAAGTCAATAAAACAATTAAAAATAATTATATTTCAAAAATAAAAATCATATTTAAGCGTGCCATGCTTTATAAATCGTTCATTAATCAAAAACAAAAAACAAATTTAAACTAATCTAAAAACGTGATAAATAAAAACAAATTTAAAATGACTTAAAAGTGACACATTTCGTTCGTTATGATTGGTTAATCCATGATTAAGCGTAAACTAGCTGTAAATAAATAAACTATTAAACATGTGAACAGTAAATAAAATTAAAAAAAAAAAAGTAAAAACTTAATTAAATAATCTAACCGCAAATAAAGAAAATAACAAACAAAAAAAAAGTAAAATTAAAAAATTATTTCTTTTTTTTTTTTTTGAAACAACAAAAAAAGTGAAAATAAAACAGAAATTTTATGAAAAATAAATCAAATTTGATTAAAAATAATAAATAAATAAATAATTACACACATAGATTATGTTTTGTTTTGTTTTTTTTTTCATAAAAAACGTGTCAAATAATCAACAACTGAGAAAACCGAAAAAAAAAATTCTTTTTTGAATATTTTATTTTATTTTTCCACTTTCATGAACAAAATACATATTATTAATTAACTAATTAAAATTTAAATAAATGCCAGAAAATAAAAGTAAAATAACAAAATTCATTGATAAAAACATAGAAAAACACTCCGCTAAACTTTAAAACGTTTATTAGTTTTTTTTTTTACTAAAATTTAAAATTGTATTTATTTAGGTTAAATATATAATTAATTTACTTAATTTAATTAATTTAATAAAATTATAATAAAAGAAAGATTATTTTTCTAGTTTTCTTATTAAATTTCGTTACAGTTTCATAAATCACCGTTCGTCGTCGCCGTCTTCGTCGTTGTTTTATCTTTTGTTTTTGTTTTTTCTAAGCCAGAGATTTTCATTTATTTAACAAAAAAAAGAAAAGAAAATCAGAAAACCGAAAAACCAACCGTCAACGCTTTTTACTTTTATTAACATAAATATTAATTTAAATTAAATTAAATAAAATTTATTTTCTAATGAAAATTAAGCCACAACCAACTAAGTAATATTATTTTCTAAAATTGAATTTTAATTAAAAATAAAAAATCCTGCACATATTTCTAAACATACTTAAAATACTTTTACTTTATTTTATTTAACGCATATTTTAAGTAGCTTACGCAACTTTATTATAATTATTTAATTCAAATGCAAATTATTTAGCTTAGGGTGCAGCAAGTTTTTATTTATTTTAACAAATATACTTAAATTCAAATGATATTTTTGCTGTAATAGATTAATTTCTGTAGATTAAACGTTTACTGTTTAGCATCCACATGGTTCTTATCAACAACGACAACAGCAACAGATAAAATAAATAAATCAATAATTAATTTTCTCTTTTAATCAAAACTTTTATTATCATCTTCAATTATCATAACTAAATGATATTATTTCTATTATAGAAAAAAAAATCTAATTAATACAAAAATTTAGGTTAATAAACGACAAAATGCATTTTTTAAAATGATTTTTCTACATAAAAAATACCATGCAGGTGGGAGATGTCTGATTAAATTTTTAAATTATCAAAATAATTATAATAATAAAAGAATTAAATTGTTGGAGAACAAAGAGGGGATTTGATTTTATTTTATAAAAATTAAACCAATGCTAAAGACAAGAGTGAAAAAAAGTAATAAAGAAGAAAAGAAAAAAGCACAAAGCACAAAAAGCACGCTATAATTGTATTGCATTTTCGATTTTCTCCTGAATATACATATATTTTTAATGATTATTTATTTTTTTTATTATTATAAAATTCAATAATATACATTTCTTGGTATGTCTGTCTAAAATACTATATAAAACATAATGTCTAAAGTAGAAAGTTATTCATTTAAGTATTTTTTATTTTTTTTTTTTACTTATTATAAATAGATGGTAAAGTTTATAACACTCGCTTAGTCTTTTCTTAGTTTTTTGTCTATAAATAACAATAAATTTTATTGAAATAATAATAATAATAATAATAATTAAAATAATATTTATATATTATTATAGAAAAACAAAGTGTTATTTTGTGGATAAATGGATTGTTTTTATTTAAATAATTAATAGTGTGATTAATGTGTGATTATTCGGTGAATTAAATTTTCTGTTATTTTTTTTAAAAAAATAAATTTGTGAATATACTTGTGAAATTTTTTATTTTAAATAAAAATAAAGAAAGAAAATTCAAAATAATAAGAAATACTTTCTACAGACAAAAACAAAAAAGCATAAATAAACGACTTAAAAACAGTTTAATTTAAGTTTTAAGTAAAAAACATTTTCTATACAAAGACAAATATGGGGTAAGAATAATTACTACTAAATAAATTCATAAAGTTTTTGATAATTTTATTTATTAAAAGTAAAAACTGTGATTAAAACACGACACAAGACTTTAAACTACTTTGACACAATTATTGATTATTCTTTTTTACATAAATAATTAATTAATAAGCAGAAAAATTTTTTTATTAAAATTACAATATTTTATTTTCATTAATTTCTCTTTTATTATTTTTAAACTTGTTTTCGATTATTAGTTGTAATTTATTTTCGGTAAATAACAACAAAAGAAGAAATTAATAATAAACTTGAAATGAATAAATGTGAAAAGTATAATAAAATACTTAATTTTCGTTAATTAAAATTTATAGAAATTTTTTTTATTATTATTGCTATAATCATACGCGATTTATCGTTAATGTTATTTTTTCTTACTTTAGTGTACGACCGACTATTGCAAAGTAGTTTTTCTTTTGATTTAGTTTGTTTTTTCTATTTTTAAAACATTGGTAGCACTTAAAAAATAAATAAACTTATTAAATATTTTCTACATTAAGACACAAGACATAAACTTTAAGTAATTTATTAACAAATTAAACGCTTAAAGCTAATCAAGAGACAAAATAAATAAACAATCAATAAATACGATACAAAGCAATTAAATAAATAAATAAAAGAGCAAACGAAAAAAAAATTACATAATTAAAAATAGTAAAAAAACGATTTTTACTGTGACTTAAAATCAAATAATAATATTGATTGATTAATATTAAAAAAATATATATATTGCAAATTCGTTTATTATACAATATTAAATCCATTAAATAAGAATGTTTTTATATAATAGAAAAGAAAAAAAAACCAAATCAAATATATCAAGCAACGAATAAATAAATAAACTTTAAAGGTAATGTATTAACCAGTTATTTACGTTATAAAATTTTCACATCACGTTAAAATTATTATTAAATTCGGTTTATAAATATTCAATACTTAGATAATACATTGTTAAATAATAATAATAATAATAATAAAGTCATCAACAAGCACTACAATGGTTTATGTTTACAAAGAAAAGAATTTCTTAACCTCAGCTATAAATAAAAGAAAAAAAAAATGTTTGTCAATTATTTGTTTGATGAATTTATAATCTTACTGTGCAATTACGATTGTTTTACACAAAAAATTAATCAGTTAACTGACCTGCCTTTTACAATGTATGCTTAAATAATATTCCATGAATATTAATTAATAATTGATAACTGTTAATAAAATTACTACAAAAGAATAAAGAAATAAAACAATAAAATCCCACTAAGTATTATAATTAATTTTATAAAGTTAATTATTATATAATAATTAATTAATTAAAAATATAAAACACTTTCACAATAAACCATAATTAATTAATAAAGAATTGTTTTAATAATAAATTATTATTAATTATGCTTAATACATTATTTATTTAGATAAATTATTCTTTGTTTTTATTTTATCTTTTCTTTTCTTCTTTAAATGTTAACAACAATTTAATTATCGTTTATATTTACTTTTTTATATGAAAAGGTAATAAATTAATTTTAAGAAAGTAAAATTCTTTTCTTATTAAAGTTGTTTTTTGTATTCTTTAAACGAAAGTAAATTTACATCGGTACTTCTTTAAGCAATATTAAATTATCTTAAGTAACTGTCGATTAATGTAATTAGCAACACTTACAACAAGTGTAAATAAAAAATAAAAAAATTGATCTTCATATGACGTGGTGATAAATTAATGTTAATAAATTTTCATTAAACTCTAATCAATATAATTATATAAAATTATCTTATTAAACGATTAAAACATACTTATATAAAGAAAAGTAAAGCAAAGCAATGAAAAAAATTCCTTCATAATGAAAGTTAAACTACTTTTACTTGTTATATTATTTTCTGTACAAAATTAAATAATTTTTATTTAATAATAATGATAATAATAAAACATGTGAAATGCTTTTACTTTATATAAACCATTAAAACCAGTAACTCAGTTGATTTATTCGTTTAATTTTTATATTTTGAAATAATAATTAATGCAAAAAAAAAAAAAATAAAACTACATTTTAACAGCCTTGTCCTATCACGTCATAACTACTTTTATGTTATATTATATTTGTGCAATTTTTAAACACGATTTTCTATTTACTTGTTTCATTTTTATTTTCCTTATATATTTATATATTATTTAACAAATCAATAACTATAACATCGTTTAAAGTCAAGGAAATAGTAAAAATAAATACATTATTTACTTTGATTACATATTGTGTCTTCGATAAGAGAATAGAAAATTACCCTTTTGTGGTTTTATGTTTCGATAATTTATCCGTGTCACTGCTAGAAAGTTATTTCTTCTTATAAAAGCTTATAAATATTATAAAAGCTCTATTATACAGTAATAAATTGTAATAAATAATAAAATAATAATTACAGATATTAAGTAATAATAAATTTTACAATATACATTTTAATAATTAAAAGGATTATTGTTTTAACATTTATTTTACTCAATAAATATTAAAAGATGTTTTTCAATCATAAGCTTAATGTATAAACGTTAAAAAAAACTAAATAAATACAAAAAACACGATTCTTATTGTGATTAGCAAAAAATATAAATAAAATAAAATAAATATTACATCTTCTCACGTTATAGTTATATTTTGCAATAAATAAAAATTAAAATAAAAAAAACGAAGAGAATTAAACTTTGCAAAATTATTAAGAAACCTTCCCCGAGTAACAAATCATAAAATTTTGCTTTATTACAATTTTATTATTTAATACATATTTCTTAGTATTTAAACTATGATTGTATCTAGAACAAAATTTACTTATTATTAATTAGATTGCATTAAGCGAAGGTAGAATAAAATCAGTTAGTCACCGGCAAAGAATGTTTGTCTTATGACATAGCTGAAGGCTGTTAAAATTTAAACAATTTAGAGTACCCTAAAAAAAAATAAGCAATGAGTCAGTATTATTAATTTTTAAAATAAAACTATGTATGTTTAAAGCAATTGAAATATTTAACTAGGCTTAAACGCACCTAGTTTACAGCTGTATCAAAATACATTTCACATAAGTCTTACAATCTGTTTCAGTGTGTACTGTTTCTTTAATTATTATTACGATTATTATTTAACAATAAGCTCGTGTTAATATTTTTCTATAAAATTAAATTAATTAAATTAAACAATAGAATAGGTTAAATAGAAATAATTAAACAAGATTATAATCAGCTTAAATATTAAGATATTGGTTATAAATTCAAAAAAAATTAATTTCACACCAGTGTGGGACCACCATAGCATAATAGACAGTAAAAAATATAAACAAATAAAATTAAATAATTAATTCATTTAACCAAATATATACATTGCCGAGAAAAGAAATTACTTTCACTTTAATCTATTTTTTATATGATTATTATTATTATTGTTATTATTTACATACAATAAGGCAAATAGATATCTATAATAAACATATTATTAAAGAAAATCAATTCTTTATGCGAGATTATTCAAATTATTTTAATTATAGAGAAATGAATAACACAAAAATCACATGAAATATAACAATAATTTCATTTTCATTATATTAAATAGAATTGAATAGTAATAATTACTAAAGAAATTATAATATTTGGTAATAATTAAGTCCACCTTTCTTTATTTTATTATTCATATTCATATAGTGTTTTGTCGTATTTTTTAGTATAGATATTAAACTTAAGTAAAATTATTAAAATAGTATTTAGAAGCTTAAATTTACGTTATACGTGGTTTTTCCTGATAATTGTATTTTGTATAGAAAATATTTGTCTTGAATTTTAATTGAAAATTACTTTAATTTACTTTAAAACGGTAATTTTGACTATTTTTAACGTGAATTAAATAAACGTGAGTTAAATTCATATATTACAGTAAAAAAAGCAAAGAATTGCATTTACACAAGTCAACTAAATAATTAAATAAATTTGTTTATCTTAATTAAAATTCGTCCCCATTTAATTGTTAATAATTCTCGACAGTAATAATGAAAACCTATGAAATGGCAAACTGCCACTTGCAGCACACTTTAAACAATAATTAATGTTTTTTTACAATAAAAATATAAATTACCACGTCGTATAATTGTTACTTCAATTAATAATTTATTACTTTTACGTACGCGCAATATTAATAAAACCGAAAAATATATTATTATTACTATAATCTAAATCAAGTAATAAAAAAGCAAAACAATGTTTAACAAGTAGCAAAAATAATTAAATAAAAATATTATTTTTATCACTTTTCAACAGACTTTCATTTATATATTTTATTTTTTAAAAATAGATAAATTTCCGTTGATTTATAACGAATAATCGCGTAATTCCTTTTTATTTCAAAATAGTATATATTTTTTACTGTGAATTTGTTGTTTAGTTTATTTCGTAATTTGTCTTGTGTTGTTGAACCATTTTGACCATAACGTGACATGGTAATAAAATTGTTTAATCAATTTTAATATTTATATTTTTAAACGATTTCATGTAATCTAATTATGTTTTAAGAGATATTTTTATCGTTTTATTACAAAAGATTCAAAACAAGGAAATGAAAATGCATTTTTAGATGCAGATTCAGAAGCTTTTACCTAAATGTATCGTTTGTCGATATTTTTAGCTAAAAATAAATAATCAAAGTGAAAATCAATAATAAAATATATTATATATTTCAATGTCAATGTCATCAACATTAAATAGTTACAGCAAAACTTTCAAAAATAAATATTTCTCTCCAATTACTTGCGTTTCTTTCGTCTAATTTTGCAATAGCAAAATGGAAGTCTAATTGATCTATCTATTACTTGATTTTATTTTTCTTAATAGAAAAGAAAGAGAGTTCAATTGTAATTAATTATAAAATAAAATAGAAATTTCAAATTTAATCATGCAATAAAAAATGAAAAAAACAATCTGCTCATTGACCGAGTTTTCACAAGGAAATAATTAAATATTCATTTTTTTTTCTTTCAGTTTTCAAATACGAATGTCTGTTTTCACTGTGCTAGTGGGCACAGTAGTGATAGCCTCTGCACAACAATTTCTTCCAGGATCTGGATTTGTTCCACAACAACAACAGAAACAAGAGTTAAGTGATTCATCACCGTCACCATCGAGTGTTCAATATAGAACACGACCATATGAATACAGTCAAGAGGAAAGCGAAGAAGAAAATGTTCCTGCCTCATATCAATTAAGACGACCACAACCTCAGCAACAACAGCAACAATACAAAAAACCACAACAACAGCAACGACCAACAAAAGAAGAAATTGAAGATGAATTAGAAGAAGAGGAACCAGATCGTCTATCATTATTGCTTGAGAAATCTTCATTTACTTGTAACGATCGTAAAACTGGGTAAGAAAATCAATTTGTACTTTTTTATTAAGAAAATAATTAATAATTTCGTTTTAATATTTAGTTACTATGCTGATGAAGGATTAGGCTGTGAAGTGTTCCATTATTGTCAAGAAGCAACAAAACATTCATGGATTTGTCCAGAAGGTTTCCGTTTCCATCAAGTACATTTAATCTGTATGCCACCAACAGGTGATAATATTTGTGAACGTTCATCAAGCTATCATGTGGTCAACGATTATTTGTACAAACCAATTAATATGGCTGAACATGAGTCAAAACCAAATGTAACTTTGAGATACTCTGAGCGATATTACCCAGAGGATATTTACCATGATGAAAGACAAGACGAAAGAGAGGAACACCAACATGAACGTTATTCCCAACAAAGACAACCCGTAAATTAAACTAAGCTCTTTAAAAATAATTTTTCAATAAATTTAATCATACCTTTTTATTTTGTGATTGATAGATTCAAGTAGGTTTAAATCGTAAGTCACCTGTGCAGCCAACAACACCACTTCCATACCGTCAACAACAGATTCAAATCCAAGCGCCACAACAACATCATGTTTTCCGATCCCCGGATGAAATCAACATCTCCTTACAACAACGTCGTCCAAATCCAAATATCTACAGTCAATCTACACACAGATACGAGGATGATGAATACCACTATGAAAATTAATTAACATGTTTTTCTTTTTGTTAATTATAATTATTAATCAAAATTATTATATTATTTCGTATTACCTATGCATAAAACAATTTATTTAATTAACAGAGGAGGAAAAAAAACCCAGTAAAAATTTAATTGCCATTTTGCAATGAATGAACTTTTTCAACAACTTATACTTTTATTTTTTTAAATTATTTATTTTATTTTATTAAAAACTTTTACACACGTGTCTTAACATATCTTTTAATTATTATAAAATAATTTTTATAATGTATTTAAATTAAATTTGTAATAAAATAATTTATAAATAAAAAGATAAAACAATGCTTGTTTGTTTGTAATGTGAATTTAAACATAATACAAAACGAATATTTAAAATATCGATAATTTCGATATTTAATAATATGCAAATATCGTTTTTATCGCTTCGTTAAAACACTGAACTCTAATTTGACAGTAAGAAAATTGTTTATATAAATAAAGTGAAAATTGTTTTGAGTTTTGTTGCAATTATTTAAAAGAAAATATTTTTATCAATTAAAATTAAAATAATTTTTATTGAAAATGTCTCGTGCAGTAAATGATTACATGTTTCTTTATGAGTAAATGATATTTAATAGATGTTATTGCATATTTTTATAACTATAATCAATTTTTGTTTCGTAGACACCTTATGGACAAAGATATTGAAAATCAAACTTTTGAATATATTTCTTCGGTTTTGTTAAAACATTTCTCTAAAAATGATTACCTAAGTGTTGGCACGCTGTTGATATTTTTAATGAAGCAAGGTGATTTACCAGGAGTTATACAAAAGATGTGCTCTTATTACATAATTTATGATATGTTTAAAAGTGATGGACAAAATGATTCTCCCTTCTCGCAATTTTTACTAAGTTCCATTGAGACCAAGGAGCCGATCACAACTAAAATAACAATGATCGAAAGAAACTTTTTAAATAAATTACTAGTTGGTGGAGCAAAAGAGGTAACAATTTCTAAGACATGTGATGAATAAAATATAATATTTTTAATTTTCAGATAGCAAAGCAAACACCAAGAAGTCTCTTACAGTTGGATTTTTATCCAACGACAGTAGATACGTCGAGTTTAAAAGCCTTGTGTTTGGAACAACAAAACGAATTACCAATGACAGTGCGATCCAGCTTAATTAATGTTATAGCTGCACCAACGTAAAATTGTATTTCATTTATTTTTATTTATTAATAATTTATTGTAATTATAGTGGAAATATAACAGAATCATCAGCTGCAAGCTTAATGGAAGGTTTATGCTTAAACGATACGCCATTAAAAAATGTTTTATCACCGCAATTCTTAACAATTGCACCTCCTTTACTGTCTTGCGACGATGAATTAATTTGGTTTGATTTAACGACTCCTGCATGGCATAAACCAGCATACGATTCAAGTATTTGCTCATCAAATAATATTGGCTTAGAAGCCAAACGATTAATAACGCAGGCTTTCAAACAGGCACTCTGTATTATGGATCAACAAACACTGCTGACTGAGTTGGAAAAAGATCCAAATATGGTTTATCACATTGGCTTAACGCCAACAAAATTACCGAAATTAGTGGAGAAAAATCCTCTAGTCGCTATCGAGATATTATTAAAATTAATGAACTCAACGCAAATAACAGAATACTTTAGTGTACTAGTGAATATGGAAATGTCTTTACATTCAATGGAAGTTGTAAATAGGCTAACAACTTCGGTTGACTTACCAACCGAATTTGTTCATTTATACATTAGCAATTGTATATCAACGTGTGAAACAATTAAGGATAAATATATGCAGAGTCGTTTGGTACGTTTAGTTTGTGTCTTTTTGCAGAGTTTAATTCGTAATAAAATAATAAATGTGAAGGAATTATTTATTGAGGTTGAAGCATTTTGTGTTGAATTTAGTAAAATACGTGAGGCGGCCGGTTTATATCGTTTATTAAAACAATTAGAAATTGGTGAAACGAATGTTAATAATTTTAATAAAGTTAAAGAGTAAAAACAATAAAAACAAATAACATTATATATATATATAAATATTTTATTGTATATTTAATTATAACTGTTGCATTATAAATGAAAACAAAAAAACACTTTTAATTATTTAAAATAAAATAAAGGATATTTTTTTATACTATATATATTTAATAATCATATTTGTGAAATAAATTTTTAATATTAATAATAAGAATAAAAATAATTGTTGACGAATATTTAATAATGAAATCATAAAACTGAATGACACTTTTTATGTTAATGTTTCGCCTTTTGTTACACAAGCCTCTAGGTAATCAATACGTCTTTCTAGTGTTGTTAATTTTTCATTTAGTACAGCTAAGCGTGAACGACAGGACATATCTTAAAAATATAAGAAATTAGTAAATTATTAATTATAATTTTGAATTATTAATTAATTACCAAATGAGTTGAGAAAATCTGTTATCCGTTTAATACTTGCTGTAATCACTTCAATATATTCACGGTTCGCCCAATCTTGATGTATTTGTTTTTGTATTGCTTCACGGTGTACAGCAGCCATAATTTATTTCACTTTTCTTTTTAATTTAAATTAATAATTAATAAATTTGTATAAAATAAAAATTTCATAAAAATGATTTTAAAATACTGCTGTCAAAATGTTTATCAAGAAAACACTTTTATTGTTGTATTATCTGACATTTACTATGTCAAATGTCAAAAGTGATTCATGTATGTCAAGTGGTGAGATTCTAGCACTATGTTAGTGTATATTCGAGAAATATTGCGATAATTTCGAGATGTCACTTTCTGTCATGTTTTAACTAAAATATTTGTCGTGAAATTTTCTCTTATTTAATAAATTAATTTTATTAATTAAAATAATTATGTCATTCGTTGCAATTAATATAAGAAGAATTATAAAAACCCATTCAAAGTATTTACAACCAAAATATAATTTAATAACAAGATGCTGCAGCAATGAAAATCAGTTTTTAAATTATGGTAATGAAAATTTTAAATGAGGTTATGGTTAAATAACATAGTTTTAATAAAATATATATTTGATTATTTTAGAAAAGGATCCAGGTCCTTCATTTATTAATGATGAAACGCAGAAATTATTAAAGTCAATGACAAGATTAGATTTAGATAAAGTATATCGTAAGCGATCCGTACCAAAAAACTCAGTGGAATACAAGTAATTATTTTAAGATGAATTTTCCGTTTGCTATTATAATTTAAATGAATTTTAGATTTATGACAACAAAGCAATTAGAAGATGAGTTATTAGCAGCTACAGAGAGGGCTGAACATTACTTACAAATGCCTCCAGTTGTCAAAATACTTGATGAGGAACATAAAGTCATAAACAAAGATCCGGCTTTATCAATGTTCTCCGACACGAGTTACGTATTCACTGATATAACGTATGGTTTAAAAGCTTTAGAACGTACAATGGTTATACGTTTACCGGATGGAACATTGGAAAAAGCTCCACTAAATGTCCATAAACGAGTAAATTTAATTTACTTTCCAATTGCCGGTAGGAAAATGCAACCGTCAAAACTATTTGATAAAGAATATTTGGACCAATGTTTAGACAAATTTAATTACGAATATGTTCTGGATCGCTTATGTTTACAGTTTGAGCCATATGAAAAAGAGTTTCATTCTATCAGCAGTAAAGTTTACATGCATATAAAAGATAATAAAAACTTTGATAGTTTACGATCAACACGTCACTTTGGTCCAATGGCATTTTTTCTATGTTGGCACAAATTAATTGATGATTTGTTAATTGATATGATAAAACGTGATTACTTGTTAAATGGTGTCGAATTAATTGTTTTAACATCTAAATTAAATAATATTGATTATGATAAAAGCATTTTAGAAAAACTAACTGATATTCAGTTTGACAAAAAAGAATTAATTAAAAAATACACAGTTAGCAATGATATACATGTAGAAATTGAGAAGGATGTTGGTAAATCGTCAAATAATTTTAAGAATGATGATATTTGTATTGAATTTATCAATGAGTTTATCCAAAAACATTCACTAAAGCGACCACAGTTAGAAATCGCGATGCAGACGTACAAAGAAGTGCATGAACAGAAACGTAATTTATTAGAAGGACTTCAAAAAGCTCACGGAATTAATTAATGTATTTATTAATTTTGTTAAAAAGATAATTATTTGATTTGAAAATAAAGAAAATTTTAGTAAACATTTTCCGAGTTTTAATAAAATTCATTTTATTATTTTAAAAAACAGTGCTATGTAAACCTGGCTTTTAAGAAAAAAAATTCAATTTTGACAGTTCGCAACATCGAGAAAAATCTTCCCACATTGCTATTTATCGTTTTTCTTTTTGTTGGTTGAACACAAAATATAAGAAAAACATGGCTGCAGCAAGGGGTATAGTTAATTTTTTAAGTCCATTTAATTTGAAACTTATCGGCACAAGAACAATACAACCATTACAAATACGCCACCAAAATATATGTTATTTATGTAAAAACTTAAATGGACACTTTTCATCAAATGTCCTGTTTGTGAATAATAAAATAAATAGTAAATGTGAGTATTGACACCCGGTTACATCATACAAGAAATTCATTTATTTTTTGTGTATTTATATAGTTTCATGCTGAAAGTTAGCATATTTATTTATGATTTTAACATTTTATATATTTAGCATTTCCATTAAATAATGTAAGAACATTCTATCAAGGATCAAAACTGAATCAAAAAGATTATTATCAAATACTTGGTGTTCCAAAAAATTCATCGGCAAAAGATATAAAAAAAGCTTATTATCAATTAGCAAAAAAGTATCATCCGGATACAAATAAAAATGCAGATGCTAGTAAAAAATTTCAAGAAGTTTCAGAAGCTTATGAGGTAAATATAATTAATATAAATAAAAAACATATTGCCAAGAAAAAAGTGAGGTTATGTTATTTCATTTGTTTTAAAGGTTTTAAGTGATGATACAAAACGTAAAGAATATGACACATATGGACAAACATCGGAACAAATGGGTCGTGCTGGTGGTCATCCCGGTCATGGCCCACAAGGCTTTGAACAAAATTGGCAATTTCGATCAACAATTGATCCGGAGGAACTGTTTCGTAAAATATTTGGTAATGCTGGTTTTCGAACAAATAATTTCGATGATTTTGCTGAATCACAATTTGGTTTTGGTGGAGCACAGGAAGTAAATTACATTGTTTTTTTTTTTTATTGGATTATTACTTAATGTATTAAATTTTGAACATTATTTTTAGCTTGCAATGAATTTAACATTTGCACAGGCGGCAAGAGGTGTTAATAAAGATGTAGATATAAATGTTGTAGACACATGTCCAAAATGTACTGGTTCTCGATGTGAACCTGGAACTAAACCCGGACGGTGCCAATATTGCAATGGAACTGGAATGGAAACCATATCAACAGGTCCCTTTGTAATGCGATCGACTTGCCGGTAAAATTATTAATTAAATTTCAAATGTGCTAAATTATTTACGATTTTTATTGATTTTCAGATATTGCCAAGGCTCTAGAGTTTATATTAAATTTCCATGTGTCGAATGCGAAGGAAAAGGCAAAACGGTAATTTCTCAAACATAATTAAATAGAAAAAAAATTAAAATAGTTTAATTTTAAAGGTGCAAAGAAAACGTATAACAGTGCCCGTGCCAGCTGGTGTTGAGGATGGACAAACGGTACGAATGGCTGTTGGAAATAAGGAAATATTTATAACGTTCCGTGTCGAGAAAAGTCAATATTTTAAACGAGACGGTGCTGATGTACATACCGAAGCAAATATATCTTTATCACAAGCAATGTTAGGTGGAACAATACGGGTGCAAGGTGTTTACGAGGACCAAGTTATACAAATAATGCCAGGTACATCGTCGCATACAAAAATTGCATTAAATGGCAAAGGATTAAAACGAGTTAATTCATATGGACACGGAAATCATTACATTAACATTAAAATACAAATACCAAAGTATTTAAATGAAAAGCAAAAGGCTTTGTTGCAGGTAAAATGATTTCTCTCAAAAATTATGATACAAAAATTATATTATTATTTCTATAGGCTTATGCAGAATTAGAGGATGATACACCAGGTCAAATAATGGGTGTAACACATAAAACTGATGGTAAGTCAACTACGTCAACAAAAAATAACGAAACAACTTCTACAGATACAATAAACGTGAAAGAAAATGTATCAAAAAAATATCGCCAAGGAGCCAATGTTGAGAATGACGGTGGTTTTAACACATATGAAAAGCATGATAATAAATCAACGGACAGTTATATAAACAGCAGATTAGATAAGCGTTTTTATTACTCAATAGGCTTTTTTGGAATTTGTTTATTGTATGCCTATTATGTATCTTCGACAACTGAAGCATACGTAGAACGTGAAAAACAGCGTGTGTTAAGACAACAACAAATAGAGCAGGAATTATTATTACAACAACAATTAGAACAAAGACGTTACTTAGAGCAAAAGCAACGCATTGAAGAGCATCCATTGAGTCCGTTTAAAAGTGCTTAAAAAGTTCGCTTTTGTGTAGTTTATGTATAGAAAATACTTAAAAAAGTGTACCCCACTGTGCTGTCTCTACAATAGTTATAAAAATAATATTCGCATTACATATCTGTATGAAAATTATTTTTATTTTATTTATAAGTGACAAAAGAGAAAATTATTTATATAATTTCACTCTGTTATAAATGACAAATTGTAATTAACCTTGTCTACTAAGTTATACATGGTTCACTTTTGATATTTTCATGTTAAATTTAATTTATTTTTTTAGTTTTTTTTTTGTATAAGAGAAGAAATATCTTATAATTGTTGATCAAAAAAAAAAAGAAAAGAAAAAAAAAATATTAATTATTTAATTAAAAAGAATATTTTTATTTTAAACAGAAAAAAAAACAATTTGTTTCTTTTCATTCTTATTATTTTTTCCGTCCTCTCTTTTTTTTTTGCTTTTTAAACAATTATAAGATATTTTCGTGTCCTCTATGATATTTTGGTAACTTTTCTGTATTTATTTTTTCATATTTACAGGTAGCAAAGTGAATTATGCAGAAACGCAGTCAAAACTTAATGAAAAAATTCGTGAAGTGCTTAATGATGAGAATAATTTAAAAAAGAAATTAGATGAGAAAAAATCAACGAAATCGTCTAATGAAGATACTTTCAAAAAAGCGACAACAGGTAGTGATAAAGAGCAATCGGAAACAATTAATAATGAAAATGAGAAAAAGAAAACAGATGAAAAAGTAGCCGCAGAAAAAACATCAAGAAATGATGAGAATATAAAGTCAAGTAAAAATGAGAGTTCAACAGCAGCAACAAATAAAGAAAATGTTAAGACAAGGAGTAAAATCTAAGTAAATGCAGCATAATGCTTATACACTTTATAGACTATTAACTAGCTGAGTATATTTTATAAATATTATATAAAAAAATTAAATAATAATTACAATAAATTGTTAATTAATTTAATGTTAATAAAAATTAAACAAATTATTCAAGTCTTTTTTACACATAAAGCAACGAACCTGTTTTATGGTTTTTATCTTGACTGTTGAAATTAAAAAATTTCCCATATCCAAACGCTTAGCTAATACATTAACCATTTCACAATAGAAACGGTTTAACCTTTACGGTTCTTTTATTTTTGATTAATTTTATGTTTTCTGCATTTAATCAGTTTTTTGATAAATTTAAAATAAGAAAACATTAATAATTAAAAAATTATTATTTTGATTTTTTTGCCTTGACAATACCAAAGTCTATGAAAAATATTAATAAAAATTATTTGTAATTTATCCAAATTTATATAAATGGTAACGAAATATTTTTGT
Organism: Ptychoptera contaminata; assembly: GCA_963942525.1. Lineage (NCBI taxonomy): Eukaryota > Metazoa > Arthropoda > Insecta > Diptera > Ptychopteridae > Ptychoptera > Ptychoptera contaminata. The sequence continues at coordinate 33,511,765 of OZ012638.1, read as the reverse complement.
TTTTATTAATTATTTTTAATCAAAATAAATATTAATCACAGCATCGTGTCAAGGTAATTGGTAGCCAAAATAAACACTTTAAATTTATTTAAACGCAAAATAAAAATAATTTAACGATTGTAAAATGTTTCTCGTTTTTTATACAACTATTTACCACCCGCTAGTCGTATAAAAAATAATCAGTTAAAAAAAAAACTTCCATCAGTAAGATTCTATCCGGTTTTTCTGTTTATTTATCTAAAAAAAACAACTAAGAATCGTTAGGAATTCGATTAAATAATATTTTCTACGACGCGAATGTTTACGTTTAATTTAAGCCAATTATGACGTACAATTTACTTGTCGTTATTCTTCTTTTTTTTTTTTTTTGTTAAATTAATTAATGCTTAAGAGTCGTGCTTAAGCAAATAAAAGAATTCTCTTTTGTCTGGTTCTTTTGTTATTAATAATTTTACGTTTAGAATAGAAGGCAGCGTAGCGAAACAAAGTCACTTAATTGAGCTGAACAGAAACACTATTTTTTTTATAATTGGTGAGCACAACTTAAATCAATTAAATAATATCACTTTTGATTTATTTTTTATATTCAAAAACAAGTTCATATTGTTTTTTTTTTTTATTTTACTCACCTGTCTGTCTTGTATATTTTTTGAATACACTTAAACCAATTTATACTTACTTAATATTCAAAACATACTGGGGTCGATCGTCGATAATATTTTTTCTTTCTAGTTTTTAAATAATTATGACATATGACACACATTATGATGAATAGAATATATTTTTTGTATTATTTATTTTTAATTAAAACAAATAATATTTATTTTTATTATCAGTGAAAAATAAAATCCGACCTAAAGTATGAAAAAATTTATATAATAATAAAACGATGTGTCCTTGTGCAAAATCTCGTAATGTGTTTGGAATATTAAATAAAAAAATAAATAAAATTAAAAACCGAATCTAAAAATGGTGAAAAAACAATTAAATGTATTAAAATCATCACCATTTATGTATTAAAAACAAGTAAAATCATTAAAAAAAAAAAAAAAACATAAAAATAATGCTTCAAACAACAAAAGTAATAACTAATTAGGATTTTTTGTTATTGTTTATTTAATTAAATATTTAAAGTTTAACTTACCATATATATTTTGCTTTATTTTCTATATTTTCTACATTGAAATTCTATTAAATAAATTATTATGACAACCGGAAGCTGATTAAATTATTTAAGTGATTTCATACTCATCGTTCTAATGTTCTAAAAGCATTCGTTGTATTTTTTTTTTTTTGTTTTATTGCTTTTTGTCATTTGTTCACGGTTTACGTTGTTAATTAATACTTATAATTAGTTTAAATTGATAACATTGATGACTAAAATGTATCTGGGAGAAATAACCCTTAGCACACAATTTCCTGCACATGCAATTCCAATATAAATAAACAAAACAACAATGAACTTGATTTAAACTTAATAATTCTAACCGCACATCATTAGCTTTTGGCATTGTAATTATAAATGGATTTTAATTTTATTTATTTATTCATTTATTATATTATGAAGATCATTTATTTTAATAAATAAATAAATTTTGCAAATGATTTCAATGACATTATTATTATGTATTTATCATTCAAGGAAAATAATTCAAATAGAGAAAATAAATGTATAAACTTTTTTACATTTTCACTTAGATTTTTTATTATTATTTTATTTTTATTTTAAAATTAAATCATTACAACGACTAGTTAAAATTTACAAAAGAAAATGAAAATCAAATAAAAATTAATTAAACATTTTTAATATTAAAAACTAATATGAAAATTAATTGAAATAACGAATTCAATTGATTAACGAAATTATTGATTTACTGAATTACAATTATTATAATTAATATATATTCTTAATTTGCTTTTATAAAACAATAATTAGGATAAACAACTAAAATAATTTAACAAGTGATATTAAAATAAATGTTATTAAATAAATGTATTTGGTATGTTGTGATTTGGTAAATAGACTATTTGAATTGTTTTTATAGCGGCCGTCATAACGACCATCGTAACTGCCTAATGAACTGTATATTGGTGTCGTTGATGAGATGCCATTACCAAGGCCAAGACGATTTGTTGAGTCAAATGCTCCCTCGTGTAAAAATAAGCCATTATCATTTGGAATATTATTAAATGATGAGCCAGTATTTGCATAGCTGAGAGTACCTGTTTTCGAGCGTAATATTCTATAATTGACTTCCTGTGGATTTAGGCGACCCGCAACAAAATTATGCAATCGATTAACAATGACATAGAGGTAGCCTTCTTCGTCAAAGCCCATGCCGTCTGTCCATTGAATGAACGAGTCGTCTTTGGCAATAACATGTTGATTTTGTAATTTGAACGGTTTGAATGAGTCCCATTGCACTATTGCGTGATCTTTTAACAATCCAAAATATAATATTCCTTGATTGTCCATGATCATACCATCAGATTGGCCGGCTTTAACACCATGATCCTGAACGGCTTCTAATACTTGACGTGGAGTTGCTCGTCTTGAGAATTCGGGATCACGTAACAAGGATGCTGGTATGGAATACAAATGGAAACTGGAGAGCGGACAATAATAAACATTTCGTTCAAAATTATCTGTGCTATATGTGCTGCCCGGTGTACTAGAGATACCAGCAGATGTTCCATCAGGGAAATTAGGATTGTAGTATGGACCCAACGCAATTCCATCAATATGAATTGAGAAATCAAGATTTGTTCCATTTACCGCGAATTTAACAGCATTCTGTGCTGCTCTCATTGAGTTATTTTCACGAACTTTCCATGATCGATTCAGCCTTAATGAATACACAACAATACCAGGATCGGCACCACTGTTATCTGTTATATAAGCGAATCCTCCAAATGAATCATCAACAACAATTTTATTTAAATAATTTGTGCCGCGCGCTACTACATCATTAGGGAATTCATATTTTTGCACAATTGTCCCATTGCGACGTAAATCAAATAGCACTAGTTTTGGTGGACATGAAAATTCAGCACGTCCTGTAATTTATGAATTATAGATTATACATAATTCTAAATTATTTATTATTAAAAAATAACAAACCTGGAACAAGAGTTTCAGTGCGTCCCGAATCAATTGCCCATAAAATTCCAGCAGCATCAATAGCGATACCTTGAACAAATTGTAATGCTGAGCAGTTGCCTCTGTAGTTCATATCCCACGATGGGAACGGTTCAATTTCAGGATCTGTTCGTCCATTATTACCGGGTGAAATAATCCAGCCTAATGTCGCTGGAACACCAGGCAACATACGCGGTACAGATATATACAAACGATTTGCGTATGGTTTCACATCCGAAATAATATTATTCTGTGGTATATAGTCACCCTTAAACATTGCATTTAGCCGCTGTTGCTCAGTACGATATGCAAAGTCAACCGTTTTCCATTCATAAACCACACGAAATTGTCTTTCTGATGCTGTAACATCAGGTGCTGGACGGAATGTGGTGCTACTACTAAACTGTGCATAACAATCATTTGTCTTTAAAAACACGATAATTAATGCTGATGTTATTAGAGCAACTATATTTGGCGAGCAGTGCCCCATTTTTATTTTATTTATTTTTCGCCTTTTACCTATATAGTTTTTTAGTATTTTTTTTTTTGCTTAAAAATAAAATTAATCTTATTAATTTAAATTCATAAACATGTTTAACGAATTAACACTTAAATATTAATTTTAATATATAATTTCGTGATTTTACAACACAATCATATGGTTATTATATTTGTGTTCTTTCATATTTTTTTTTTTGTGTTTTATGATTTTAGATTTTTATTTTTGTACATATTTCCGTTATTTAATTAACGATTTTATTAGATTAATTAAAAAAAAAAAATTTATGTACCTTGCTAGGTTCTTTTTTATTCTTGAAATAATTTAAATTATATATTCTTGTTTAATTATTAATTAATTAATAAATTTAAACTTACTTATTTTATTTGTATTATTTAATCCAATGGAAAATATTTGTTTTTTTTTGATTATTTAATTAAAAAACCACTGAAATAGTCCTTTTTAACCAAAAAAAATATTTATAATTAATCCTTTAAAGTTTCTTCACTTAAATTTACTTATTTTTACCACTTTATTCCATATACAGAAAATTATTTCTTCACTTCACTTAACTTTTATTATTTTGTGACTTAACTTTTTCTTTTTTTCATTAACTTTAACACCATTCAACTGATTAAACAAAACTGTGGAATATTTTAAGAATTTATATAGTTTTATAGTAGCCACAAATTTCTGTGTATTTTCTTAACTTCTCTCACTCTTTTTCCATTAGGATCAGTATTTTTTTTTTTTTGCTGTTGTTGACTATTATGTACCCACCCACCACCGTAACAAAATATTTATTTATTTAAAAAATAAAACATCAAATCACTAACAATATATATATATAATTTATTTATTGTTTTGTTAAGCAAATATACATACACCTGTAAGTATAAGTCGCACTGTTTAATTTCTGTATTTCTCGCTATATGTTAATAAATGTTAAGTAAGACTGTCTTACTTTATTGTAACAAAATAATATTTCAAATATATGTAAATAATAAATGAATCATTTAAAGTAATTAATTTTAACATCAATAAGTATTGTGTCTAAGCAAATGATAATTTTTGATTAAAATTTTGAGTTAAAACGGTGGGGTTGGGATGCAAAAGAAAAAATACGTTTTCAAACAAAACAAATGATGTAATTATTTATTGCTTTATTACAAAGCTTTTAAACAAAGCATTTTATTCTATTAAATTATAAACAGACAATTTCATATTAATATAAATATACTTATTTTATTATTTTTAAGAGAAAAATTACAAAAAAAAAAAAAATGATAAATTCATTTAAATATTCATAGTGCGTTTAGCTAATTTTTCATATTTTTTTTTTTATTACAAATAAGTTTTCCCTTGACATAATCGTTTTTATTACTTATTTTTCTATTTAAAATAAGAAAAAATTAAGTAAAAATAATATTAATATGTAATAATAATAACAACATAAGTAATTATCTATCTTGGATTCATTTAATAAATGTTTCTATTTTTGTTAAGAGGCTAGTTAACAAGGTTTTTCTTTTGTTTTCTATTTTTAAAAATATAAGTCGGTTATGCTATTCGTTTGTTTTTATTTTTTTTTATGCATAAAAATAAATTTTAAAACATATTTTTCCTTTAAAAAATAACTTTGCGACAAACCCATCTATAAATTTGGCTACAAATTAATTGTGAAATAAGCAGATTTATCAAAAAATTAAAATCAATGTGCAAAGTGACTTTAGTTGTTTGTTACAACTTAAATTGCTTAATTTAACATGTAAAATATGTCGTTACCCTAAACAAAGCATAATTTATTTACAAAAATTCAATTTTTATTACTTTTTTTTTAATTAAATATTCATCACACGTTCATCTTGTTTTTATTTTTATGTATAACTTAAGCTTAACTAAACTTCTATTAAGTATGACCTAAAGAAAGTTTATTACACTTTTCACTTTTTATTCTTCATTTATTTTTTGTTTTTTAAACATTACTATAATTGTTTAGTTTACTATTTTATTACGTATTTCATATATATTACGTGCTATAAATTTTATTAATACAGAAAACTTAGTTGTAATAAATTATAAAAATATTATTATTATTATTATTATAATTTTTTATTGTTTTTATTTTCACTTTTTATTGCTTTTTAAATGAATTTTTTGGTGCCTATTTAAATAGAATTTTTTTTATCATTTAAGGTATGTCTTTCGGAGTGTTTTACTTAATTTAGCAATAATATTGTAATGATAATATGGAATTCTAATTTTAAATTCAAATTCAAATATTCTAAAAAAGTTAGCCATGATGTTCGAATGTTATATTTTTTTTTATCAATTTTAAATTTAACAAAATGGTGTAACAAATTTATTACGTTAATGTTAGACCTACCAAAAACATAATTTTAATTTTTGACAATTAAACAATTCTTTATTTAAATTTTTTTTTGTGAATGAATCGATTTATGGAAAATAATTTTTTATTATTATTTTACGTTAATTTATATGAAGATGAAGTATACAAAAAGTTTTGTTAAAGAACGTTATTGTTTGTAACACTGAAGACAAGGAAAAAATTGTAAAATTTGCAACGACTAATAAATTTTTCAATAGAAAAACGTGAGAAGTAAGAAATTAAACAATTAATTTATTATTATTTGATAATATTTTCATTACTTTAATGTTTAAAAAATGCGTTAAAATTGTTTTTTTTTTATTGAAATTATTTAAAAAAATAATATTTTTGTTTCTTTATTTATTTAGTTAAGTCATTAGCATATAATTTTTATTTATTTATTTATTTTGGTTGATTAACATTAAAAATATGTTTTTTTTCTTCTGTTTATTGTAAATAAAAATAACGCGAAGCTTTAATACTTCCTTTGCTAAGTGATGCGATAAAAATTGACAAATTAAATTTAATAAAATGATTTTGTCTTAAAAATTAAGTCGATTAAAGCAAATATATAAAATTTTTGCTTTTCTTTATTAACAGATAAACCTTGGTTATAATTTTACACTTTTAAATTGAAAAATATTTTCTTTTCTCATTACTTTACAAAGCAAAAATAGAAAAAAAAATTCAATTATACCTGTAGAGGAGAAAAAGTTCATTTCACGGGCGTCATAATTTTTCTGTTCGTTGATTATCATAATTTGTTATTTAAATTTAAAATATATTTATTATTATTTTGCACAAAACCATTTAGTTTGTAGCTACTTGAGTTTTTTTTTTGTCACTCTTAACATCAATAAATAAATAAATATTTTTGATATTAAATGTTACTTTTTGCTATTGTTTGTTTGAATGAAATATAATTACCGAAGAATACAGAAATTACAAGTGGTATATAACGAGTAAATTACAATAAATAGGTAAACTGTCAAGAAGAAAGTTTTCTAGACAAAAAAAGTAAGTAAAGAAAAAAAAAACTGCAAGTGAAAAGTAAAAGTTTCTTCGTTTACTGATAATAAAGGTATAAAAAATGACTCATTTCTATCTGTTTTATGTATTATTTCTTGACTTTACTTTAAAACTATTCTCAAGTAGCAAAAGCTTATGGTTTTAAAGAGATTTGAATAGTTAATAAGTAGACTTAAAAGCTACTCGTAACATATTTAAATTGAAAATGAACAAATCAAAGGACATAAATAAAAAAGTATCACAAATTAAGTATAATTAATCAGTAACTACGCAGTATATGACAAATAACATAAGTAATGAGTCAAAAACATTGAATAGTTGACTTAAAAGATGAAAAACAAAATATAAAAATAATTCTCACGATTTAAATTTTTCATTCGCCATCTTTTAAGTGTTTTTCTTTTATTTTATTTTATTTTATTTAAGAAACGAAAAAAAAAATGAAATAAATAAATCACATGACTTTACTTAACACAAATTTTATATGAAATATGTTAATTATTTTTTAATTAATTTATATACATTTTTTTATTGTTATTTAAATTATTATTATTATAATTATTAATAATATTATTTAAATAGCAACAAAAAAATTCAATAACGTCATCGATTAGTATTATTTTTTTCATTTTTTTTTTTTTGATTCAGCTCTCTGTTTATATTTAAGTAAATTATAATTAAATTAATTAAATCAATTAAATCAAAAAGAAATTAAAAACAAATTAGCAAAAGTAAGTAATTATTTAAGATCTGATAAATTTTTATGTTTTGTTACATTTAATATAATTATTTTTAATTGTTTTATTTATTTATTTCGTTTTTAATACAAAAATAATAAAGATGAAACTGAATTGGTTCAAGGTTTTTCTTGATTAACGATGCTTACTGTGGAATTTTCATTAGATTTTGACTTGAACTAAAGTAAATAAAAATACTTTTATTATATAATCGAAGAAAATAATTAGATGAATTAAAATATTTATCAGATATTTTTGCAACGAAGTGATAGTAAACAGCCAGTACTTTTATTAAATATCTACAATCAACAGAATTATGGTAATGATTCGTTTTTATCACCTTAATTTCATACTAACTCGTGTGAATTTAATTATCAATTTGATTGCATATAATATAAACATGATTAGAATTGTTAATAATGTGATTCATCAATGAAATAAAATCTAAGAATGCAAATTTTAATTTAAAAATAAAATAATTTATATATATAATTAAATTATTTCATGATCTCAGTGTATTACAGGTGTGTACTTGTGTATAACTAAGCAGATAATTTACTCGATAAAATAATTCAATTTAATTAAATGAGTAATATAATTGCTATAATATATATGTACTTCCGTGTTATTCCTGTGTAATTTTTAAAGCAACTGATCCTGTGAGAATGCAACCTTATTGCTGTTACAATCCAATAACCACGGAGTAATATTAATGCAATTTCGATGGAAAATTAAATCTAAACTCGATAAAGATAAAATAAAATGAAAATAAATATTTTTCTATCGTCTTTGGTTTTATTTTTAATTTTATTATGCTTGATTAATTATCGTACTTAATTCGAATGACTATTGTAAATTATTTAAAGATTAGACTGATTTCGTTTAAGGTTTTTCGTTGTTGTTATTATGTTGTGTAATAAAAGCAATCATTAAGTATTAAAAATAATTTAAAATACTTGCTTCTTGTTTTGTGACAACATGAGAATATCAAAGAATATTAATCGTCTTGTTATTAATTTCTGTTTGACCTAGAAAATTTTCAATTATTTTATCTCTTAAATCATGGTTTTATTTATGTTTATAAGAAATAATCTAAAAGCGTAGGTGGTTTTATTGTAAACACAGGTAAAAGATTGATTAAATAACAAAATTCAGCACAATTAGTAAAAATAATTTAATTATTATTCTTATTATGTTTGTTTTACTACGTTGCAGTTAGTAAATTTTACCATGATTTTTTATTTAGCGACAATTAAAACAAATAAATACTTATATTTGCAATGAAATTGAAAAATAATAATAATAATTTTCGCACATTTATTTATTTATTTTAATTTAATCTTATTTACTTCTTAGCATTCTTATTTATAAGAAATTTTTATTTCTTTTAAAAAAATAAACAACAACATGTTGTTATTGACTTGTAATAAAAATAACCTTGACTTTGTGTTAAGTAATAAAAATTTTTTTTTTATGATTATTTTTATGCAATGTACTGGTATTGTCTTGATGGTTTTCTCTTTGGTTTGCTCTTTTTTATTATTATTAAAAGAAATCGAAGCACTTGAAATGCATTTTTAATTGTTATTTTAATTAAAACTAATTAATAAAATTATAAATGAAAAAACAACAAAAAATCAATTTAAAATAAAGCAAAAATGGCTTAAAGCTTAAATAATAAATAACAAAAGAAGGCAAAGTCAAGGCCATTTTAATTGAAATTTTCAAATTATTTTCATAACTAAAGAGCTTTTTATTATTAATTTATTAAGTCTGTAATTTAATGTGATCACGTAATAAAATTGCTTATTTTTTCTATTTAATTATTATTATGATTATTATTATTATTATTAATTATTTATTTATTATATATATATTTTTTTGCTTTAAGCTTTTATTGTTTTTACATTGAATTTATTTGGTTTGATTTGTTTATTCGATTCTTTTATATTATAATGAAATCGTGACTGATTTTCTTTTTGTTTGTTTATTATTATTAATATTTTTCTACATTATATTGTTTATATTTAAATCTACATATAAGAGACAATTTAATTGTACACACCTTAGAATCATCGTTAGTTTTTAATTTATAATTAATATTTTAATTAATTACTCACAAGTGCTTATAGCACTTTAATTTATTATTCTGCTATGACTTTATTTTTTTAATATGATTTTAGTTTAAAAAAAAAATTAATTAAATTATTTTCTATTTCAATTATTTATATTATTAATTTGTTTAATAAATAATTAAATATAATTAATAATATATAATTTAGCATAATTTTACTATTAATGAAAAAATTAATTCATATAAACATAAAGCTTAAACTTTGCTACTAACCAACGAACTAAAAAATTTCCATGAGAAAATAAGCAATTTATATTTTTGTTATTATAGTCAAGTAACAAACCAGTCATAAATGTAAACAAAAATCAGCTGTTTAAATGTCATTTAAATATTTAGTTTAATCAATTTATTTAAAAAATTTTAATTATTAAAAAATATTATAAATATTAATAATTTTATATATTTATTTTTATTTATTCTTATATTAAAGAAATAATTAATGATTTTAAATAGATTATTTGTTAATGCAACTTTTTAGGTTATGTTTAGTTATTTATGCTGCTTAAAATGTATATTTATGCTGTTTTTTAATATATTTAAAAACAATTAATTAAATTATTTTATTTTAATGTATTTATTGCAATCAGTAAGTAATATTAAAAACAGAAAAAATAACAAACGTTATGCATTTCAGCACAGGTGGGTAAAGCAGCAACAGATGGTTTAAAAAGTTTTTCCTTTTTTTCTTTCTAAATTTAAATTCCATTTGTTTGTCCTAAAAATATAACAAATAAATAATTAAATTAAATATAATTTCATTAAATAATATTATTACGAAGAAATACAAATAATAAATAAAAGTATAATAATATTTTTATTATTAATTCGTTCATGATTCCTTTCTCTTCTAAAAATTTTCAGCAGAAAAATTTAATTAAAAAAGTTTTTCCAAAAAAAATAATAATTTTGCCATCAAAATTTGAATATAAATTATTTGTTTAATTTATTTCAGGTTTTAAATTCCCTCGTTACGTTTATAAATGTGTAAAGTTTTTTTTATTATATTGCTTTAAGCAGCTAACAACAATTGTTCTTAACCGAATTAATAAATAATTAAAAATATTTTCATCAGATTCATAATACATTATTCACCGAAATACAAAGTAAAGAATTTTTTTTTTCATTTATTGGCAAAAGATAATTTAGCGTTTTTGTTAGAGTTTTCTTTCTTATTTTTGGCTTTATATCTAATTCACGTGTATTTGATTTTTCTCTTCTATCGCCGTGCCATCGCTTTTCGTTTTTAGCTATTGCGAACAAATTTCCATCAATGTAAATATTAATTTTATCAAAGTTAAATAATAAAAATGTGATGTGAAACGATACGAGAAAATGGAAACATTTAAAATAAATAAAACGCGAAAAACCCAGAATAATTGAATAATAGAGAAAAAGGAATTTTCTATTATTATTATTTTGATTAATATTAAACGAGATATTTGTACGTACATAAAGCATCTGGGTTAAGGAATACAAATAAAATTGAGTATTGATCCTTGGTAATCAGTTTGTTTTTTTTTTCATTTGCTTTCTGTTAACAAAAGTTTTCAATTATTCAAATACCTGTCGTCATCACGTACCAGGTTATTGATACATGGAAAATTTAACATTTTCTGCACAAAGCATGCTTAATAAAAGCTAAATAATATATGATTTTCAGTTTTTTTTTTTTTTCACTTTTCCAGCTTTTAAATCCAAGAAGAGTAAAAGCAATTTTTTGCAATGAAAAAAGTAAAATAAATTTATTATTCCTTTATATTAGATTAAATTTTTTTTTTTGTAGAAATTTCTTACTACTTTTGTAACTGAATTATGTTTATTAAAAAAAACACAAAAAATTCACAAACGTATTTTATGTGGTAATTATAAAACCAAAAATCGAATAATGTGAAAATTTCTAATTAACATATTCTTTTGACGTTGATTTATACACGGCAGAAGTTCAATTATCTTAAAAAGCACAAAGGGTTACTTACTAAGTAAGTGAATTAAAATTTCCCTGTATTTTCTCGTTGTGGTTAAAGGGAATTTATTAAGCTTTGAAAAAACTCTCAAAAAACATAATCACAATTATCTTGTGCTGGTTCAACACACAAATAAACAAATTTTAATACAGTAAAAAGAATTTTTAATTACGAAAAGCATAAAAAAAGCATAAAAGCTTATACGACAAAATTAAGAAAATTATTCTACTTGGAATTTATAATTTTTTTTTTTATGATTCTAAGCCGTCAACAGTAAATGTTACGCTTTTTTGTGCATCAAAAGTAATTCAATTGAAATAAAATAAAATAGTTCATTGTGTGATGAGTTAATTAAAAATAAAATTTTAAATGTGGGTAGGTGGAATACCCTCACGCAAACATAATAAAACATTTTTTTTTTTTTTTATGAAAGCATCAACATTTACAGAATTTAATTGTTTGAATTAAATTTAAGAAAAAATACTAAGAAACACAAACGACACAAACGTATATTTAGGAGAATTGAGTAAAAATTTCCCCAATTACTCCCACAAAATAAATGAAAATCGTAGCACAAAGTCAATAGAAAATCCTTAAAAAATAACGAAATAACTCGTGTCGACGATATTAGAGTGTTGAATGCAAAAACGTTGTATTGAGTAAAAATTGAGCGAAAATTTTCTTCAGAAATTCATACAGTTTTCTTGTTACATTTTAAGTCGGTGTTACGATTCTTTTCCCAATAAAATTTCTATTTAAATTATTATTTATCTATTTTTTTTTTTTGTTCCGTTATTTAAATTTATTTTTCATTTTTTGTCCATTTTCTCATTGACTCTTTGTTGCTGTGCTGTCACAAGCATCAGATCAGCAGTTACTAAATATTTTTATTTCATTTTCAATGATCTGATGATCAGAATATTGTTTTGTGCTTTTGTTAAACGTTTTGTAATTATTTAACGGTTTATTTGTTTTTTAAAGTGTTTTTGTTTTTAAGTAAGTAAAATGGTGATGATTTAAGTGTGGTTTTTTTTTTTGATTAAAATCTAGTAAATAAGGAGAAAATACTGGAATATATATTAAAAAATATTTTTATTAGATAAAGTATGTATTTAGTAAACCACACAGCCACATGTAGGCTGACTTAATTTATGTTTGATGTTATTTTTTTTTTATAATTTATTTACATAATAAATGTAAGCAAAAAATGTAAAATAAACATAAGCAAAGAGAGATAAGTTAAAAGTAATGTAAATGTAACCAGTTGGGTGATAAAATTTGTACAGTGATTGGTAGATTATTATTATTATTATTATTACTGTGGTGTTTTGTATTCAAAAAAAATAAAAGAAAAGAAATTTTCAATCAACATTAAAGCGAAAGAAGGATTTTTTTTTTATAATTTATTATATGTAAACGAAAAAAAAAACGCCTTTTATTGTAAATGAATAAATTTATTATTATGGAAAGTTTTCCTTTAAAAGAGATATTTTTAAAAGCTTTTTTAAAATTTTAATATTTGTGCAAAAAGTGTTTGTTTAACTGTTGGTTATTGCGTTTAACGTTTAAAAGTGCAAAGTTTCCGCTAACATATCAGTTATCACTATGTTTAATCAATGTTGACATAATATTCTAGTCTAAAATCTCGCGGTTTGTATTGTTTTTTATCAAATAATTGCAAAAAAAAAAAAAAATAAATTAAATTATATTTAAGCTCGTCAGATAATAAAAAAGATTCCTATTCCAAGCACAAATCCATTGGCTTTTTTAAATCGCATCGTTAAACTGTTAAACATAAGATTTATTTACAAATATAAAGTGAACCAAAAATAGGCAGAGAAAATTTTCTGTTCTTCAATATTCTGTGGTAATAAATTTTGCTTAAAGTCTCGTTTATTATTTATTTTTCTTTTCTTTTCTTTTTTATTTGTTTATCAACCAACTTTGGTTTTTCGTTGCTCTTCGATAATAGGACAAACAATGTGAAGGTTTTATTATAATTTTTAAAAAAGAAAATTTTATTTATTTATTTTTGTTACTTTCCAAGCCTAATGCTTCGTAAATGAGAATAATTTTTTTTTTATGTTTTATTCATTTATGTGCTGGCTTTTTGTTGATTTTTTTCCTTTGTGGTTGATTCTTTTTTAAAGCTTTTTTTTTTTAAATAAAAATAATTCACGTTTTAAAGCAGCACATCTATGCGTACCTTTTATTAGGCTTTAAACTGTTTCAACCACAAAAGTAGCTTTTAAATTTTTCTTATATGCCTTTATTATAATGATGCCACAATACAAAACGCTGCTACTTTAGCTAAGTAGCCTTTAGAAAGCATCTTTAAACATATGAAAGTTAATACATTGAGTTATAATGGTTCGACTGTAGTACGACAGATATCGAAAATTTTGAATTTGTAGCATTTTGCGCGGTGTCATTATAACCAAAGCTTTATAGTTATAAAATCCTCATAAATTGGGAAAATTCATCTTAAAAACAATTTTCCACTACTTCGAAACTATTTTAATTACTTAATTTTATACAAAATAAAAATACAATTCCAACCAGAAAACAGCAAATAATTTAATTTTAATTTTATTATTTCTTAAATAGAAAAAATTAAATAATAATTTTTTATCTAAAAAAAATAAAATCTTATAACATAAGTAAACAACATAAAGCAAATGAACATTAAATAAAAATTATTAATATCTTTTCGCTGGTAATTGCTTTTTTATTCAAAAAAAAATTAAAAACATTATTCTGTTGTCTTTTTTTTTGTATCAAATTTTTTCAGTATTTATTTAATTATATATTTTGTATTTAAATTTAATTAAAAAAGTTTTTATTTATTTATTTATTTTTTTTAGCTGTAATTTCGCGTTTTTATAATTTTAATATATTTTTTCTTTTGATTATTATTATTAGTATTTTTAATTATAGAAATGTTTATACGCATTTTTTATTTTACATTGTAACCAGATAATCGTTTTTTATCTATTTCTATGCTATGCGGCTTATTTAAAACTAAATAAATTTATGTAATTTATATTTCACTTAAAAAGTATTGTTAACTGTCGATTTTCATTAATGTTTTATCGATAAAATATAAGCAGAAACTGTCACCAAATACAAGATTTAATTTATTTTCGAATTTTCGGTTATTATCGTTGTTATTTTGTATTCAAAATTATTATTATTTTTATTTTTATTAGCTTGTTGAATATAATAAAGTAACAAATTTTAAGTAACAATTTATTATTTCAACAAATAAATAAATAAATAAATAATTTTATTTGCTAAAATTACCTGTTGAAAATATTGTCACGAGTTTTTTGAATAATTTTTTAAACGAAATGTACAGTGTTTTTGTTGCGTCTGTAATAATATTTCTAGTTACTAAATTGCTTAAACTATCCTATTTTACCTGAATATATAATTAATTAATTAATTTTCATTTAATTTTCACGACAATTTATTACAATATTTTATCATAAAATAGAATTTTTTTTAATTGAATAACAATTAAAATACGAAATATAAACTCTAAAATCTTTCATCGAAAAATTCTTTATTTTTGCAATTAAAAATACGCATTTGCAAAATTTTTATGTTTTGTTCTGTGTTATTTAATAAATAGTAAATAAATTATTAATTATTATTACAATTATTTTTTTATTTCTTTTTCGCTATATACATATATTTTAATTCATAATTTATATTCAATGATAAAGACAAGAAGAATTTTAATTATAATGATTAAATAAACAATTTGTTATCATTTAAGAAAAAATAATATTTTTACACTACTCTGCTTAAATAAGTATTAAATACGTTATTAAAGTGTTAGTTGCGTTAATTTTTGTAAAAAAATATAATTAATAATTTTTGTATGTTGGTCTCTGTTATTTTCATTTTCTTCTGTATAATCATTTCACATCCTCACAATACTGTATTCATATAAATTTAGAAGAAGAAATATAATTAAAATAAATTAATAAATTATAATTAGAGAATAATATGGAAGAGAAAAGAAACAAAATAATAATTATAGTAGCTAATTGTACGGCTTAATATGCGCTCAGCTGTGTACTTTAAATTAATTTTATTTATTTATTTTTTTACTTAACTTAACTGAAGAACATTATTTACTCGTTTGTTTGCATTTGTGTTATTTTTATATTTGTTTTGAATTTAAGCATATAAACATAGAAAATATAATAAAATCATAGAATTAGTACGATTAAGTCGAGATAAGTATTTAATTTAAGTCATTTAAAACTTAAACAAAGTTGAGTAGATTAAATAGAAGAATAAGAAAAGAAAAGGTGAGTGAGAATTAAATAGAAAGAATGAAAAAAACGTTTGTGTGTCAACAAAATATTTAATTAATTTGTTTTTTTTTTTTTGTTTTGACTTTTTATATTATTTAATTATTTACTTTGCTAATCAGTTCAATGTTATAAACTACAGTGTTTTTTCATTTTCGTTATAAAATCTTATTTTTATTTCTATGAAAATATACGTTGCTAATGTTTGCATATTTTGCGGCAAAACTCTTAGATAATCGCAATATACATATATGTTTTGCTTTAAATAAAATATTTACTATTTCAATTATGTGAAAATAATTAATTAATTAATTTTCGTTTTCTTTTTTGTAGAAGAATTTCGGCCTTTTTTTTTTTTGCTTGTATAATCAACATCAGTCATAATAGAGAAGTAGAATAAGGAAGTTAGAAAAAGCTAATTAATTAAGATATGCATGATGAAAATTTATCAAATGTACCTTTGGAGGTATTACATTCTGTTAATAATAGTTTAGAATTGGATTGTCTTATGCAACAGCATGCAGATCCATCACCAGAGGTATTTAATTATTAATGTACGGAATAAATAATTTTTTATTAAATATTTAATATTAGGATCCAGTTGGTGGATGTCCCATTTACTTTGATTCAGTTATGTGTTGGCCAAAAACACAACCAGCTACCTGGGCGATATTACCATGTTTTAAAGAATTTAAAGGCATCAAATATGATATTACACGTGAGTAAACATTTATTTATTTGTTTATTTTTTAAATTTTTATTCACAACCAACACCCAATCATAGAAAAATTATTATAAAATCAATCAGATGCAAATAATTAAATTCAGTCATGCAAAATATTTTTTAAAAAAAAGGTAAAATTTCTTTCATCTATATTTCTTGAAAATCAATTTTAAATGAAACGCAAATAAAAAATAAAATAAACGAGAAGAAATCGTTGAAGACTTAATAGTTAAATGTCAAAGTGACAAAAATCATTTGTTTCGATTCAATGACTTTAAGTACATCCGTTGCCTTATTTTCTTCTCATTTTTTTTTTTTTTAATTAAGCTTATTACGATTTAAGCTGTGATCTTTTCTAGAATTAAATATTAATTAATAACTTTCACTTGATTAGATTCATTTCCGCAAATTTTATAATCTTTTCTGTTTTTTTTTTTTTTTGTTCTTTCAGAAAATGCATCACGTTTTTGTCATTTAGATGGCACGTGGGACGATCATACAAATTATGAACAGTGTACACATCTACCTGAACAATCATTAACACCAGAATTTGAATTATTTGTTGAATTGCCAACAATTATCTACTATACTGGTTACACCCTTAGTTTAGTCGCTTTAATACTTGCTGTTATTGTTTTTATTCGTTATAAGTACGCGTATTACCTTGATTTTTCAAATCAATTTAATGATTTTAAATCATTATAAAATCATTAAAATTAAATATTAATATGTTTTCTATTTTACCCGCTTTTTTATATAGAGAATTGCGTTGTCTGAGAAACACAATCCATGGAAATCTCTTTCTCACATATATTCTATCATCATTTGTATGGATTTTAATTCTAACATTACAGGTAAAACACCCACTTTAAAATTTTCGAATAGAAAGCATAAAATAAATACACAAAAAATAAACATTTATTAAAGGATATGAAAGGAATTTATTGATTAAAAAAGTTTGTTTGTTAATTTCTGTCTATGAAATCTTAGTAATGCGAATTTATTTAAAATATTCCGTACACTTTATGTGTGTACAGGTGAGAAAAAATGCGAAAGAGTTTTCTGTATGTTTTCTATCCACAATTATACATTACAATAAATAAATAAAAGAAATTAAATTAGAATTAAATAAACATAAAAAGGACTAAACTATGAAACAGGAACGAGACTCTCTACCTCAACGAAATAATAAATTCATTTAATTAAATTATTTATTTTATTTTTTTTTTCGGTTTTACAAAACAGATAACTGTACGTCCAAGTGCTTCAGGATGTATTTTTTTGGTAATTCTACTTAATTATTTTAGTTTGACAAATTTTTTCTGGATGATGGTTGAAGGTAATTTTGGTTTTTCCATTGTTTAGCAACGAATAATAATTTTTTTTTGGTTTAAATAAAAAAGAACAGAAATCTCTAGTGTTTTATTGTATTATACAGGTTTGTACCTTTATATGCTGGTGGTAGAAACCTTTAGCAGTGATCGTTTACGTTTCCATATGTACGCACTGATTGGATGGGGTAAGAATTATGTTTATTTTATATTTTTAAACCTAAAAACTTATTCACATTGAGAATTATTAATAAATTATTTATTTTGAAAAAAAAAAAAAAATAAACCAGGCGGACCAGCTATATTTGTACTTTGTTGGGCAATTGCCAAAGGATTTTCACCTGGTTTACCATCATCTACAGGGCATCTAGATGTGAGTAACATTAATTTATAGAAATTTGCTTTTCTGTTTTTCTTCTTTTATTTGATAATTTAATTGGATGTAGCCTGGTAAAGGTGTGCTCTGGTTAATTGTAAATAATAAAAGTTCCAAAAAAAAAGGTCTTTACAGAATAATTTATTTATTTAAAATTTCTAATAAATAAATAAAAACATTAATTTATTACATACTTTTCTTATTATTTTTGTTATTTAAAAAACATAAATTTTAGATCATTAAGTTGTCTTGCTCCAGTTCTTCTAATTTAATGTTGCATGAATAAATTTATTACGTGGATGTGCTGTATATGGTTTAGTTTTTTCTATTTTTTAATATTTACTTACAAGCAAGGATACCTTGAAATATAACATTTTTATTTTGTTACATTTAATGTAAAGGATATAAATTCTGTCCTTTAACATAATGATGCTTCCAGCTGTTTTGAATTAAATTAAATTTTGTGCAACAAGAATCTCTTGAATGATTTCTGTTTTATCCTTTTCGTTTTTAATTTTAAAACTAATTTCTATCGTTTGAATAAGGATTTTATTTTCAATTTTATGAATTCTTTTTGTTAATTTTATTCTTAGCTAGCAACAGAGTGTCCTTGGATGAAAGAATCAGATGTTGATTGGATATTTCAAGGTCCAGCTTGTGTTGTCATATTGATTAACTTAATATTTTTATTACGTATTATGTGGGTAAGAATAACATAGAAATGAATAAAATGCAGATAATAAGATTTCAGAATAATACAAGAAAAAATAACTAATTTCAGGTTTTGATAACAAAATTACGTTCAGCAAATACAGCAGAGACACGTCAATATAGAAAGGCATCAAAAGCTTTATTAGTGCTTATACCATTACTTGGTATAACGTACTTAATTGTATTAATTGGACCACACGAGGGTATTGGCAGATATATTTTTGTTTTTACACGAACAGTTTTACTAAGTACACAGGTGAGTGATTGTGACATTTTAGTATATTTAATGCAATTTAAAATCAGCGAAATAGACCACAGTTCAATAGTCTGTCATGTGTCTGTGAATTTATTTCACAATTTTGTATTCTATTATCGTTTTTTTGTCTTTATACCGCGTTTTTTGTGAGCTTATACACAGCTTTTCACCATCAGTGTTTCATTCCAATAATACTTAAGTTTTTTTTAGTTTTAACTAAGTAGCGTAATAAAATATTTTTGATGAGCTTTTTTTAATACTTATAATTAAACTTTTTTTTTAGGGTTTTGCAGTATCCTTATTATACTGTTTTCTTAACTCAGAAGTAAGACAGGTATTACGACATCGTTTTGATCGATGGCAGGACGAACGTAATATAAGAAATGGTCATACAGTTCGAAATCGCAGGTAAAAAATTCCTTTTATTATGATGGGTTTTTGTTTTATTTTTGCATAATTTAAAAAGCTCAGGATATTGTAAAAAAAAAATATAATTTCTGTGTCTCATTCAGCAGTTATGCAATAATAGAAAAAATATTTTAATTAAATTTTATTATTAAATAACAAAAAAAAGAAGGAACTTTTATATGTCAGCAACAGACAAGAAGGTCAAACATCCTGACTGAAGTCTCTGCAATAATATAAAGTTTTTATTTGCTTTTTTGCTTATTTGTCTTTCAAGTCTGATATGGTGATTGTTAAAGTTTGCTTTAGTATTTTAACTTTGGAATTTAAAAAACGACGAAATGTCTGTCAGAGAAAGTAATTTTTTTGTAATTTTCTGTTTTTTTTTTTAAGGTACAACGTTAAGGACTCGAAAGAATATTCACAAAGATCAAGAACCGAAAGCATACGGTTGAGTATTTTTTATTATTTTAATTTATTATTTCATTAATTTTTAATTTTAATTACAATCGTTTTATTGTTTATGGTTTTTTAATTTATTTTTTAGATTAACATGCTCGTATCCAACAACGTAAATCCTTCTTTTTTTTTTTATTATTTTCTGTTTTCTTTAATTATTATTTATTTTCCATTCTTACAGTAAGTTTTTATTTTATTATAATTTATTTATTTATGTGTTTTTAAATTTAAATTTTAATTATTTCTTTTATTTTTAATCGATATTTCTGTTTATTTGTTTTCATTTATTTGCAGAACTGAGGAGTGTACAGTGTTTGTTCGTGTTTGATGTGGTAAAAAATCAACACTTTCTATTGTATTATTATTAAATTAAATTAAATTATACATATAAATATATTTTTCTAACTATCAATTTAGCTTAAAATATAAAAAAAATTAAAATTAAACCTATTAAAATGGCAAAACCAAAATGTAATTATTAATTCAAATAAAATAATTATTTATATTATTATTAATAAAAATAAAGAAGAAACTAGACTAAGGTTAAATTAAATATTTGTATTTTACAAAATAACATAAAAGAAGATTAATTAATGAATAAAAATCAATATAAATTGGCAAATATCCCATAAAAAACATTTTGTTATTTTTTTTTTCTTATAGAAATAAATTATAGAAATAATTATTCAAAATTTATTTATACTTGTTTATAGTGATGTGATGTTAATCTAGTATAAATAATTTATATATTGTAACAAAGAATAACTAATATTTATTTATTTTATTTAAATAAAGTAAGAAATAATTATATTTTCGCAATGAAACACGCCTTGTGGTATTAAAAACAGAAAAATGTATAAGGATAATTTTTAGACAAACCACTTAAGTGTGTGACATTTTATTTCCCTATTTAACTATTTAAAACATAATCATTATTGTTATTGTTATTATTATTATTATCAGCAAACAAGAACACAGTAACAACGATGATAATCTCATTATCACATTAAGGGTTCGTCTGATTATATTAACATTCTTAAATTACTTATTTTTGTGCATAATTTTATGTTAGTAAACACTTTGCGGTCGATATTAACTACCCTTAAAACATTTTGTTTACACAGAAATTATATCTTTAAGAATTATGAAATTAAATAAATAACAAAATCACCTATCCGTTAATTTAATCAATTATTTTTATCGCTTATTTTCCCTCAGATATAAATTGTTTACATATTTTTTTACTTGAGAAATATTAAAATTTTATTAATAAATTCTTTTCTAGGTGTGGTATTTCTACTGATTATCGACAATAAAAAAAAAACGGTAATTACCAAACACTAATCGAATTTATTAATCCTTGATGGTTATTTATGTTTATTTAAATTATTCATAATTTATTTTTAATGGTAAAAGAGGCTGGTCTATCTGTTTATTAAGTTTTTCTACATAAACTGACCTCGCACAGTACAGTGAATTGCTGTACAGCTGAAAATAAATCAAATGTATGTCAATGTTTATAAGGCATTAAGCTTATATGTATTTTGTATTTTAAACAAATTTTCTTTTAAATTAATTTAAAAACCTAGAAATCTATTTAATATTTTATGTATAAACATTAAATATTTGTTCTTTTCCCTTGTTTACTGTTTGAGAATAATAAAAGTTTCTTTTTATTTTATCGTTATTTATCCCATTTGTATGGCACATATCTGGTTTCATTATATTCGGATGGTTTTATCTTTCTCCTCATATTATTACTACAACAACTGGATACATATTTTTCTTTTTCTTTTATATATATATTTTAATTGTAATTAATGTTGGCTTTATTCTATCATATATGATGGTTTTGCCCTCATTACATTTATTTTCTGACCGAACATTTAATCAACTTTTATCATATCTTTTCGATGATTTTCATTTTTATTTTTATTTATTTATTTATTATGTAATCAAACTTTTCCTTTTTCTTCTTTTTCCCTCTTTATTTATTTATTGGTTTTTATTTTATTATTTATTCGTTACTTACTTTTATTTTGCTAATGATTATGTTGTTAATATTTAATGTCGTTGATAATTAAATTAAGATAACAATGCTTGTTCGTTTTTTTTGATAATTAACAAGCGTTTTTTTTTATTGGTTTTTCATTTATTTAATTATTTAATTATTTTTTGATTATTAATTATTTATTAATTGATTTTTCATTAATCTATTTGTCCACACATTAAATACTTTAATTATATTTGTTATCGGTTTAATTAAGTGAAAATTAATAATAATATTAAAATATTTTATTAAATAAAACAAGAAATGAATTTATTTATTAAAAATTAATTAAATTAATTTAATTATTATATTTTTAGCACATAAACAGTCATAAATATTATACAAATTCGTATTATTCGTTGATAGAAAGTCATTGATTTTTGCAAACAATAATAACACAGTGTAAATTCTACTTTAATTTAAAATAATAATAATTTATTTAAGGGAAACTTTAAGGCATATTTTTTTTTATTGTTATAAAAATAAACATGTTTTCCTTATAAAAAATAAAATATTCAGTAATTTGTATACAATTATTGTTTTTGTTTGTTTTACTCTTGATAATAATAATTTTTATACTAAGAAGACCAAAGTAAAAGTTCATTTTTTATAACTTTTGTATGGCATTTTATAGCCAACAAGAGTACTAGTATTACCACCAACATCATCACAATCAGCAGTAGTAGAGAATATTAACAAAAATAATAATAATTACATTGTTAAATTAACAACAGAATAAAAAAGAAAGAAAAATTAAATAAAACAGAAATAAATAAAGGGAATAACGTAAAAAAATAAAAAGAAATTTTACTTCCCACATAATTATATTCTCGACGTTTTCTGTTGAAGAACAGCTAAATAAATAAGACAAGTAAAGACGAAATAATAATAAAAAAAAAAAAACAGAATAAACCCAAATTGAAATGCCAAGAAATGTACCAAGAAAAAAGATCACACTGATTATTATTTAATATTTCCCAAGGGTAGCCAGTTTATTTATTTTTTTTTATTCAGATTTCTTTTAAATAATTTTTTGTTTTTAATTCACCCTACAATGGATGTACTTAGGATTTAAATTTTTCCTTTTTTTTTATTCTTTTCTTAGTAATGAGAAAGAATTAATTGTTTTTGATGTTGTGCTGACACTTTGTTATGATTTTAATTGATTTGTCTTGATTTGATTTGAGAATTCAGTGAACAAAATTATTAAAATGAATAAAAAGTTTGTAATTTATATCAGATCTGAGTTAAATAGGATCCTTTATACTTTATATAAGATTAGGCTGCTTATCTACTATACATTAGTATGCTTTTCTGCACTTTTATATTCTGTATATCTAACGCAAACATGTTTCTGCAATAATTTAAAAATACTTTACTTAGATAAGCAATATAAAAAATAGAAAATCTAATTAACAATCTTATTCATGTTAGTTATGTAGGTCAAAAGCACATATATTTCTATATCAGTAATGTAATTTACATAGAATAAATAATTTATTTATTCATATTTATCGGTTCTATTTCGTTTTTACATTTTTATTTAATTTTATTTCATTTTTTTTTGACTGGTTTCTTCTCTTCTCATCTTTAAATAATATTAAAATTTATTATTATTTCTGATTAAATTTGCTTTACATTGATATCATTTTGTGTTGTGCTATGTTAGGTTTTTATAAAGAATAATAATAATAAAAATAATAATAATAAAAATGAAATAAGATAAAAACTAAAAAAAGCAAAATAAATAAATAAATATAGTAAAAATGCTGAGGAACATATTTCATAGATTGTATAAATGAAGCCGGAAGATATACATTTATTTAATTTGTCGTCTTGTTATGAATTTTTCTCTTATTGCAGAAGCATCCTTATTTTTTCTTTTTTTTGTTAATACAATAAAAAAACTGAATGAATATAAATAAATAAATCAAGCTGCTAAATTCATATTAGAATAACAATTGATGTTAAATTTTATTTATTTATAGTTTTTTGTTATATTTCCTTCTCATTATTTTTCAATAAATTTCTTCTTTTATTCTATTAAAAAGCTTTCGTTTAGTTTTCTCTTGTTAAATAAATGATTATGACAATATTATTGTACAACACATCGTATTGATAATGAAGAATTGCTTTAACCAATCATAAAAGAAATCAAAATAAAACCAGAAAATATTATTGAATTCTTGGAAGCAAAATGATAAAATTACATATAAGGGTTTACTGTACGTTGTAAAAACAGAGAAAGATCAATTAGTTGCTTTTATATTGTCAATGTGTAGAGAACAATAGTCGGGTACCCTTTGATGCTTTATGATTAATTGTTCGCTTTAATGAAACCAGCATTACCTATTTACATTACACAGTTTTTCTTCCCTTAATTTAACATTTATTAGTTTGTTGTATGTGGAAAATGTTTTAACTTTTCTATTTAACTCTTTAGTTACAAGAAAAGCTTCTACTTTAAAAAAAAAAATAACTATAAAAAATTATGCAACAAATAATGATGAACTTTTCTGTAATATTTACAGTCATTTATCTAGTTAAAACTTTTTAAAGCTTACATTGTCTATTTATAAATGCAATAAATTTGAATAAAAGCAGAAAGTTTTCTTCATTTTTTTGTAATTTAATTTAATTTCTATGCATTTGTCATGTTTTTGTAGATTCTTTTTACTATTATTACATCTCAAAACAAGAAAATTTTCATAATTAAATTTATCTCATTGTTATATTTTTATAGTAAAATTCTTCTCGTATAAATTAACATTCATAACTATTTGGATCGTTATGCGGGCAATTTTCTATTTATGTTTGCAAATAAATAACAATAAAAGGAGTTTTGTTTACTCATCATTTATCATTATTGACCTACATTTAATCTACTTTATTTATAACATTTAAATACTATTTATCTGTTATAGTTTTGTGTCATACATTTAACGTTTAACATTTAATTTAAAAACATGTAAATTTATTCGTTATTTTAATTACAGAGAAACATTTTATTACATTTTTATTTATATAAATAAAATAAAAAATCATTTACAAGCATAACATAATCTGTTTTGATTTTATTATGATTATTTTTATTACTGTTTTATTTTATTTTATCTAAAACAAAAAAACATTTTTATGTTTTGGTGCAAAAGTTCAAAAGTTTCTATTTTTCTTCATTAAATTTTCATTACAATCCATTAAGCTGTTTCGTGTTTTAACGTTCAAATTTATAACAATTTATTAATAAGAAAATGAAATGAATGAGAGAAAAATCTTTTCTTTTTATTAAGAAAATGTGTGCGTATTCTTTAATAATAGAAAAGAAAGTAAAAAGCTTCTACTTCAATAAATTTTTAATGTTAAACCGAAAATAAATGTTTCAATCGATCGCTATAAAGTGGTCACCAGCAAACAGATAATTTTTATTTTATATTTTTTAAATTAGAAACAAGACCTATTAATTATAGAATATTTGAGTTAATAGTTTTTAAAAGGAAAATATAAGAAAAAATATGTTTCAAGTTGACGAAATTATGGCACAAGTGGTTGCTCGTAAACTTCTTTAGTGAATTCACAATCGTAGAGCTTTTAATTAGCAGAGAAAATACTTTACGCAATAAAAACGAAAAGGCAAAATAAAAATAAATAAGTAAAATTAATGGAATTTATTTATTGATAAGCGATGAACGTGTTATGGGTTTTTTTTACCTTTTTTTTTTTGGATGTAATTCTTTATCGCAGCGTAACATAACTAATGGAATTTTTTAAATATTTCGTTAAACATATTGTGAGCTACCTGATGCTTAAAAAAAATCCATCAATATGGTAATGGATAAACGGTTAAAATAAAAATAATTTAATGGTTTTTCATTTAATTTTTAGACCCGAAAGTGAAAAAATTCAAGGAAAAACGTATTTTCGTTATGTAACTTTGTCAAAATATTTTTTATTTTCTTTTCAGCTGAATTATTACCAATTTCATCATCATCATAATATGCTTCTTGTATAAACGAACCACAAAAATCAATTTTATTTTTCCATTTTTTTTTTTTTGTTGTTTTTGAACATTTTACCGGCACAAAGTTTAATGAATTGTAAAAAAAAAGGTTCGTATCCTTAAAAAATAACAACCAGGACGTTTCAGCGGCAAAATCGCATCACTAAAATCGATAATAATTCTTTAAGCATTTATTTATTCAATATTTTTAAGCTATTGAATTACTTGTAAGAAATAATTATTTTTAAAACTTTTCTGTTTTTATTATAAATAAAGTGCCTCCAGTTACAACACTTATCAGATTTCTGTAATATTTTTTTGGATTTATTTTAAATACAAGAAAGTGTTTACTCTTACCCATAAAATACTTTGTAATACAAATACATGATGCTTATAAAATTTTCAGCATAAATAAATGTGTAAGCTTCTATTAAAAGCTTATGGTAAATATTTATATATATATAAATATTTTATTCAGTTTCATCTTTCAATAATAGTTTTCTGTTTGAAAATTGGTTTTAACATTGCTGCTTTTTGCACAATAGATAAATGAAAATTCATTAGAGATGCTTGTTTTTTTTACTAAAGTAAAATCACTGTAATCCCCTTGTAATAATCTAAGTGTTTGAAACATAATATTCTCATTACATTTTGGAAGTATTTTCGATAACAAAATGAGAATATGCTTTGTTTCTTAGCGAATTAAAAGCATAAACAAGCACAAATAAATCTTAAAACTGTTTTTCTTGTCTTAAACAAAAAAAAGCACAACTTTGATTACATATTAATAGCGAAAATATTATAAGATTATTATAAGCTTTTATTTATAACCACTTGTTACATTTTCTTTATTAATATTTTATTGATAAAACGGAAGAAAAATTTATTTTAATGGAAAGATTATGAACAAAAATTAAAGCTTCAGACTTACAGTTTTATTTATTATATATTTTTTTAATGTTATGCAAAATAATGAAATAAATTATTTTAACACTTTAATATAATATAATATTATTCAGTATTCATTTCTATTAATAAATTATAAATTTTTTGTAAACAAAAAGCGTTATATTTATGTAATATCTTATAAGCTTAAGTTTATGTAATATTTTTCTACAAATATAGATTTTTCTCTATGTGTCTGCATTTAATATTATTAAATAAGCATTTTATTAAATTTATTATATTAAATATTATTAGTAAATATATTAAAATTTTATTTATGAAATTTTATTTTATTTTTTATTCTGAAAATTTTTTAATTTTAATTAATTAAATAATAATTTCGTTTCGTCTTTTACTTGTCTAAACTGACAACACTAACCATAGTTACCTGTTAGTAAAGAAATAATTTTCTTTAATAAAATTAAATAAATAGAAGCTTTTCTTTTCATATAAGATAAAAGTGTAATAAAGCTATATCTGTTTACTACACTTTTTATTAAGAATGCTTTTATTCTTAATAGATTTTCTTCTTTCTTTTTCGCAATGCAATAAAAAAAATCTCTTTGCATTTTATGTGGATATTTCTTTAACCAAATGTTTTATTTTAACTATAAAAGTAGATAAATTAAATATAATTTACTTTTTAAGTCGATAAAATAATAAAAATGATTATTATATATATTATTTAATTAAATTATTAAATGAAAGTTTACGTTCATTATTATTATTGATAATAAATACTCAATAATTTATTTTATTTACACTAAATACCTTGAATTTGTGCAATGCTATAAAAGCTTTCAATAAACATTATAATATTGCTATAAATATTATTTAATAATAATAATTCACCGGATATAAACCATAAAAACCACACTATATGATATTAAAACTATTTCTGTATGTATTTATGTAAGCGTGTCATTTATTTTTATTTATTATATTTAATGAAGCTTAAGTGAAAGCCATTAACATTATAATTATTTAATGTTTTAATAAAACAGAAATATAGTTTAGAAAGTTAGGTAATGATGAGTTGTATACACTGTATACATTCAATAAGCTTTTATTGAAGCCAACAGTACCAATAGCAAGGACAACAATGACAAGAGAATTCTAGTTACTTCCTTGGTCAGAGATTGTATAATTAGAAAATTAAATTTAAAAGCGTTTTCATTTTTTGCTATAAAAAAACATCAACAACGGTATTCAACTTTTATAATAAAATTCTCATAAAAACCGGGAGTACAAAAAAAAAAATTAATAACTTTAGCGAACAAAGTTTACTTCCGTTTGTTCAATGTAATTTTTTCTTGCTGTTTTTATTTCTATTTTTTTTGCCTATTACTTTGATTAAGGTCCATCTCTATCAGGATATAAATATATATTTATTTTTCTTGCCTTTTTCCTTTTTTAATAGCTTTTGGCTATCATCAGCAGCTTTTTTTTTTATTTCTTAAACATATTTTCTTCCTTCTAAAATTTAATCTATTCTGTTTTTTTTTTTTATTTTATTTTATTTAACTAAAGACGCACGTGGAGCTTTTCTTTTTAATTTTTCATATCAATATGAAAATGACAAAATAATAAAGTAAAAAAGAAAAATTGCTTAAATTGATTAAATAGCAAAAGAAAAATCGATTTTTATTATTTATCAGCATCCGTCGTTAGTTTTTAGTAATTTATCTTATTGTTAAACAGACGTAGATAGGTAAAGAGATATACATACATACTCGTAGATAGAAAAGAAAAATATATATACATTATTTGAAAATTCAATTTCAATATCAATCTTAATTCCCTTATGGACTTTATTGAATTGTGTCATAAAAGATTCTTGTTTCCTTGTGATTTTTTATGCGTTTTTATCAACTTTTATCAATATTTTTTATTTTGGCTGCCTTTTTACGAGGGAATTTTTTTTTTTTCGTATTTTATTGAATAGAAGCAAAGGCGTTACATGGGTTATATAGCAATCGTCTGTGGCGTGATTAAATATTAAAATGAAAGATTTGCATCAGTCAGGTTATTACAAAGTAATGTCTGGGTTACTGAAACGATCTGCCTAGTGCTATTACTAGGAAAATAAAAATTTTTTAAGTCGCTAAACCACTTTGTAAATTATTTTATAATTTCACCATATTCAGTATAGATTTAGTAATAAAATTAGCAAAAAAATATAGTACAAAAAATAGCAAAAATTAAAAATGAAAAGCATTAAAGTAGCTACTCTAGATCATGAATTCTTAAAAACTTAAGTAAAGCTAAGGATTTCTCAGTGAATATTTTACTCAATAACAAATCCACATACAAATTAAACTAAAACTGAATAAAAAATAAATTAAAATAAAGAAATAAATGTATAAAATTAACCTAATATTGTCATACCTTTATCAATTGTGAATTTAAATCGAAGCAAATAAGTTCAAAAGAGAAATAAGTAAAAAATGAAAAAAATCTACTGGGAATGTTAAGACGGAAAACTTTGTATCCTTTTTTCTCTTACCGAAAACAAAATTACCTCTTGTGTTTATAACTTTATGATTTTTAAAATAAATAATAAAAAACTAAACTCTTCTAAATATAAATAATGTTTATATATGTTTTTATCCACATGCCATCACAGAACTACCACAGTTGGTGGCTAATTGCATTTTCTTTAAGCCAAGCAACAAATTACACCGTTGGGAATTTATTTCATTTATTATTTTTCCTTTACTTTTATCGATTCGTTTTTCTTCATTTTATTTATTAAATTAGTCTAGTCAAATGATTAACCCTTTTCTAATTTAAATTAGCAAAGCTTTATTTTGTCGTTTTGTTACTGAAAAGTTTTTGCTTTTAAGTATTTAATTACAATAACTTGACTGACTTATACACTGTATTTGAAGCAAAACAGTTAAACAAAACTTTTAATTATCTTTTTAATAAGAAAAATATAATATAAATATTAAATTAAATTAAATAATCCATCAATCACAGTTAATGACAATAGCAATCAATTAGGCAGCTTTACATGGGTTTTTATTTAACTAATAATTGCTGTTTTGTGGTCAACAAATACAACTAACCAAATTATATTATAATTAACATTATTTAAAAATTTATAATTAATTTTAAATGATTTTTATAAAATTCAAAAACAATTTAATCATTATATAAAGATGAAAATAGAAAAAATTCCACAATACTATTACTAACCACCTGTTTGGCTATTATTGTAACTGACTTTTAGTTATTTTTTTTTTAACTGTTCAACACTTAATTTAAATAAATAATTTATCAACGACTAGAAATTTATTCATGTATATTTATATTTATTTAATATTGGTTTGGTTAAAACAACCTACGTGACCAGAATAATGAACAAACATTTTTGGAAAAATATATTTTTTTGTATTATTTTTGTCTGTCGGCAATTTTTGTATGTAATTTTCGTGATAATACACTTGAGTACCTTTTTGTGGCTCATAAATTCACTGTCAAATAAACAAATTGAGGAAAACTAAGTGTACAAAAATTATAAATCTTTACAATGTGAATCGAGACACATAAGGATATAAATAAATTGTTAATAATCACACAATTGTGAACCTTAAATGTCATAGTTTATTATTAATATTAATATTTTAATATTATTTGCGGTTTAGACTTTTACTACTTGAGAAAAAAAATTATTATATTTTCACTATGTATTTGTTTTGTAATAAAAAATTGCCAACAACACACCATAATTACATATAATTGTGGTAAATCAATCAATTATCTTTCATTTCTTTTCTCTAAATGAATTATTATCACATATAATAGATTAAGATAAGTGGCTTTAATATCATAAAAAAAATAACATCACTAATTATTATTTATTTAAAAATAACCAATAACCCTTAATAATAAATAAAAAACATACTAGTGGGTGAGATTATTTAAATTTAAACATAATAAATGTTTTGTTAAACAAAAATGCTAAATTAAAAATAGAGTAAAATATTATTCAATTAATTTGTTTATTCTCTTTCTGTTACTTTTAGTAAAAATATTAATATAAATATTAATATTATATTTTTATGTAATAAACAATTAAAAGTTTAGTATATATTAGTAGCATCAGCAATATTGGCAATCAGGATCAACAATAACAAAACATTAGTTTATTTGCTAGCATAGAAAAATTCTAATCGTTTTAGATTAAAAAAAAAATGTCTACTAATCAGATTTACTTTTCAACGAATTTTTTTTTATCTGTTTAATCAATATTAATTTATTTTACTTCGTTTATTAATGTAAATTTTAATAATGATAATTTTTATTAATAAAATTATGCTAAAAATCATCGAATAACAGCAAAATAAACTTTTATATGTTTTAAATATTAAAGAAAAAATTTGCTGATGAAATTTTCATTAAATTAATTAATTATTATATTTATTATATAAACAAAAAATTAATTAATACTTTAAAATTTAATAAAACTACTAATTATAGTTGTTATACAGGAAAAAACAAATAAAAAAGAAAACACTTTACTCCCTGTGACGACGCCAGGTAAATGACATTTACTAACAGTGGAGGCGCCTGGTATAGCAAATAAATAATTTATTAATTGCAATTATAAAATAAAAGCCTTTATTTTATACACAGAACTTTTTTTATACACGGAAAATAAATAAAATAAATCAAAGAATTTTATGACAATTTAAAAAAATATTATTTCCTGAAAGAAAATGTAATAAAAATAATATTAATGTAATTTTCTATGAAAAATTAAAGTAATTTTTCCTTGTTGGGATTATGTCTTTTAAATACTGTCTAAATAATCTTTTTGTATTTTTAGTAACTAAATAGTAAACCGGAAATCTTTATTGTTTTATTTATTTCTCTAATTCTACATAAATATTTTCCAGAAATTACAATGAACTCGTGTTTTAAGTAGCAAAGATCATTGATGGCTCATTATAAGAAAGGTTAAATTAGAAAAGAGATAATAATCATGTAATAAATATTTATTGTATATAAAACAACTAAGCTTTTTGTTAGAAAAGTAAACGAAAAATAAAGTAAAGTCGGTCACTTAAATTAATCGGATTTCGAAAATAAATTATTTTCTCTTTCTTGTACTTTCAGGAGTTTCTGTTAAATGCATTTCTGTATGAATTTAAGTAAGTTTTTTTTAAAAAATAATATTCTTAACATTTAAGTATAATGTCCAAGTATTTTAAGTACATTTTATGTATCAACAATAATGTTTGATAAAGCTTTAAGCTTATGTTATAGAACAATAATCGCTTTGTTGTTTTATTTTTTTGCTATTGTGGTAATAAAGTTAAGAAAATAATTTTTATTGCTTAAATAGAAATATTTTTCAAAAAATATGTAAATAAGTATAGTAAAATGGTAAATGGTATAGTAAAACCACTTGAGTTATTCTTATATGACTTGACGATAACTGAATGACTTGATAAATGAATATTTTTCGTTTTATTTTTTTTTTTGATTCTAAATGATTAAAGAAAGCAGAGTTGTCTAATGCTCCAGCTGGGTATGAATTGTTTTCTTTCTTGCATGCAATCATAGAAAATTAAGTAACAAAAAGAAAAAAATAACATTTTTATTTAATAAAAATGAAGAAAGAAATAAAATTTTGTTTTCATTAGAGGGAATTTGCAATAAAAATAAATAAATATTCGTCGAAAAACTGCTGCTATAATGTAATTTTTAAGATGAAATCATTTTAAAAAGACTAGAAGAATTTTATCCAGATTACAACTGAATAATACAAATAAAATAAAGAAATTTATTTATTTAAAAATATTCACGAGATGACAATTTTTTGTATTTTCATTTGCTTGATAAAATTAAATTTTGCTTGTTTGCTGATACTCGACTCGATTCGACTTTCGCTAATTCCATTATGATGTCAGAGACTTTCTTTCTTATTTCTTCTAAAAGTAGAAAAATAAAAATTCTTTTAAGGGAATATTTAAACAGATTTCTTCATTCAAAAGGACCTTAAGCTGTGGCTTTATTTTTGTTCTTTTACGATTTTTACAAATTTTTTCTTGATTGATTTTTTTAATTTTTTATTCTGATTTTATAATTCGGTCAAATCAATATTTTATTAAATTTTACTTTGATAAATTACTGCAAAGCATGCACAGTTTCTTTACTAATATTTCGTATGAATATTCATATAAAATTTAACAGCAGAGAAAATTGATTAAAACGATTAAAAACTGAATGAACAAAAGAATATTAATTACTTTTCATTATATATTCATTATCGTAAATATTAATTAATTTTTTATTATTATTAAATTAATTTCAAATTCTTATCTTTAGTAATTACCAAAGGAGCATTCAATGCTATAAAATATTTTAGTATAATGTAAACCAATTAGAAAAACATAATTAGAAAATATGTTTACTATCGCTGATAACA
Organism: Ptychoptera contaminata; assembly: GCA_963942525.1. Classification (NCBI taxonomy): domain Eukaryota; kingdom Metazoa; phylum Arthropoda; class Insecta; order Diptera; family Ptychopteridae; genus Ptychoptera; species Ptychoptera contaminata. Next base: position 33,477,856 of record OZ012638.1, on the reverse strand, counting down.
ATATGAATTAAATAATTTATTATTCAATTGTATAGCGATAATTTCCTTTAAATATCACTTTTTGATAATTTAATTAATAATAAATAACTATACGAGTCTTTTATTATTAATATTTATTAAATTTTGACTGTTGGTTTGAGTGACACTTTTATGAATTCGGATATTCGGTTGTAGTTTTACAAGTTTCTTAATTTATTTCTCATCTCATACATTTTCATGCTGGCACTTAGTTACTTTTATCATTTTAATAGAATTTATAATATAATTTGTCATTTTATGCTTCCGTTATGTTATGCTTTTGTTTATTGCAACCATTTTAAAGTGTTATTGTTATTCTTGCTACCATTTTGTTAATAATTTTAAATATTTATGCGTTCCAGACATTCAAAAATATCATAATAAAATTTAACCAAGCTTTCTAATCAATAAGTTGCCTACACAAATCAATAAAAATATATATGTAATTTGAAAATATTCATAAATTTTATAAGTGCAATCAAATAATACAATGAAAATTGAAAAAAAATAAAATAATGAGAATGTTTCAAGTAATCAGCTAATAAAAATCACCACAATAAACATATAAATTATTTTTTCAATGTTAAAACATATATAAAGTATATAGTATAGTGTATAGTTTTATATTTTTTTATTTTTGAAAAGTATTAAACATTTATGTTTGATTGCATAAATATAATAAAAAATTCAATTTTATTGTGGCATTGATAAAAAAATATGTTAACAGTAATATCAACCGACAGCATTAAAATAACGTCATTTGCTTGTATAAAAAGTCAATAAATAAAATTTTTCTTTTGCTACTTTCTAATAGGTGCTTTTATTATTTATTTATTTATCTTTTATGCACAATAATATTATACCTTTTGTTATATAATATTTATTTATAATAAAACGAAAGCAATTCCATTAGGACAAGCAATATTACTTTATCTAGGTCAACCCTTTTCTATTATTTTTGCTATTTTGTGCACAAAATATTATTTGTTTATTGTCTGCAATTGTTAACTTTAAATGGAATTTATATAATAAACTTTGTTAGTTTTTCTTTATTAAATTATAGTTTTTGTTTAATCTTTAAGTAACTGAATCCATTTAAAGTTTTATAAGTAAGTAAGTAAGTAAGTAACTAAGTAAGTAATACTTTTACCTTAAGAATTTAGCGAATGCAATATGAAAAACTATTTTATGAAGAGTATCATCGCCTCTCTGAAAGCCAATTAATTGTCAAAATAAAAATAAAAGCATATGATAGGTTTTATTAGTTAAAAAAAATTGTTAATTAACCTAAGAAACACCAAAAAGCCTTTATAAATCTGCAAAAACATAAAACCCTCATATTTCAAAATTTTATTTTGTTACAAAAAACCGAAAAAAAGAATAAAAATAAACACAAAAAGCTTTAACAAAACTGTGTAGAAATAAAATAAAATAAATAATAATAATAATAAAAATAACAGGAAATATATATCAACAAATGTAAAAAAGTAGCAAAAAAATAAAGAATAACCTGTAAGGGATAATAGCGTTGACAGAACAGCAGTAAGAAACGTGAACAAAACAGCAAAAGTTCTTTATTTATGCTCATGAATAATATGAATAACAACATCAACAACTACAAATTGTGTAGAAATGAGAGGAAATGAAAGCTAAACAACAACAAAAAAATAAAAGCACAGGAAATAAATTTAAGGGATTTAATTTTTCCGCATTAAAGTAAGTTTTTTTTTAGTTTAAATTTCCGTGCACTTGTATAGAAGAAAGTTTATCCATTATTAATGTCATTTGTTGAGCACTAATAAAGCTTTTTTTGCATAACAAAAAATATTTAGCTTAAAAAGCTTATTAATTTATAAAATCAAATAAGTTAATTATTTTGTGGTAAAAATGCTGCCATTGAACCGATGAAAATCGTAGCACACAGAAAATAATAAATTATTAATACTGTTTTTGACACATTGTTTAAGGATCAAAATAACTTTAAATACACTTTATCGTGGGTGTGTCACTTCATTCTTATTTTTACTCAAATTACTGTTTCTTTGATTCAAGAATTAAATACCATAAACACTTTGTTCTTGGTATTTTTTGTAAGATGGAACCATTTAAATATCAGCAATTATATTATAATACACCTACAGTGATTACACCTACAATTTCTTATCTTCATTACCCAGATAATGGAGTTATAATCCACACAATAACATTTCTTACGCCTAGCGTCTTTTTTTTTTTTGGCAAATTTAACAAATACCCAGCTAAACCTATAAAATTCTCTTCCTATATTATTCAACCGAAAGCACACATTTTACACTCATTTGAATATTCCAATTTATGTTTTATTTATTTCTCGTTATTTATATTCGGATATTTGTTTTGATCGAATCGATATGTAATATTTTCGATATTTTTTTATTTATATTTTAATATTTTACAGGTCTCCAAGTGCCAAAAAAAATATTTGAAATAAACTTTCATCATCAAATCAAACATCACGAAACAACAGCAATAATAGCAGAAATACATGTATATAAGAAATAAAATGAATGAAAAATAAGGCGAAAAAAATTATTATTTTGAATTCCTTGATGAATTTTTCATTGTGTTCACGTTGCGTTTTCATTGTTATTTTGTTTGCTTATCTACCTTAACCATTTTTCCTCGAATTTTTACACGTTTTATATATTTATTTTGGTTTTTATTTTTTTTTTGTATGCAAAAGATAAATATTAATCATAAATAATCGAAATATATATATATTTTTATTTAAATATTTGGCAATAATCATACACATGCTGAGCACAAATTCATCTTTATTTTTATTATTTTAATCCTTATCATTCCCGCTATTTTTTTTATTTATCCATATTCCATATGTATCATCACATCATTATTTTTATTTATTTATTAACAGATGAATTTCTCTGTTGTTTGTTTATGTTTGAAAAAAAATTTTTGATATCGTGTTACCTACGTTTAATAACAGACAAATAGAGCCAAGATAGGATAAAATGATGATGATGATGATACTTTAACGTTTAACTGTTTAATAGTGGGATGATTTACAACAAAAAATATAAGGATTTTTTTCCTTTCTCTCACGGTCTCTTCTAGGTCCCTTTTTTTATTATTATTTTTATTTTAATAATACACTTTGAAATTGGAGTTTATTTTGTATAAAATTTTGTAAAAATATTGTAATTGGATAACATTTTTATCCCTTTTACTGTTGTTGCTGCTGATACTACTACTGCTGTTGTTTTTATTTCTGCACAATAAATATTTCTCTTCTTTTGATTCTTATTTTATTTATTTATTTCTTGATTTCTTATTGAACTTTGTATATACATTTTTTTAAATAGGAAACCTAAAACTGGATAGAGAATATAAATAAAAGGAAAATCTGAATATATAAGAGACAGAGAGTGAAAAATAAAACACCCATGACAAAATGACTTTAGTTGATGGTTGTGTCACCTTATATCTAAGATAGACAAAAAAATCTTATCACAAATTATAAAGAAATTTATTCTAAATATTAATATTTATATTATTTTTTTTTGCTGATAAGATTCAACCTTTAAAATAAAAGCATTACTTCCCTCCTTAAATTATATAAAATATGGAAAATGGATCCTTTTTTTTTATTTATATTCTTTATAAATAAATTTATTTTTACTGTTTAAGTGTTTCTTATTTATTTTTGTATCCGAAAATATAATTTTAAATAGAGCAGAAAAATTATCCTGTGAAGAACATATCACTGCACACTTTAAATCTTTGACCTTTTACAATGTGGACATTGCACAGTGAAAATTATATTTATTTTTATTTGAATTAATTTACTGACTTTCATGTGATTTGAAATGAAATTAAAGTGATACTGCTGTTGTTTTTTTGGTGAAATCTTTATAATTAAATAATTAATAGTATTTAAAAAATTATTAACTTACTAATTACTTAAGTAACTCAAAGTACATCATTGTTCTAATAGGAGAAACATGAATTTTCTAACTAAAATCACAATTAAATCAAGTTTTTGGTATCTTATCCAGAATTATATATCTTTAAGGCATTCAAAAAAGAAACAATTAATCATAATTAATTCGTTGCTTATTCGCATGTTCAGAATTAATGTTTTTTCTCTGTTAAATTCAGTAAAACAATTAACTTTTAGTGTTATTCTTAGCACAATATACAGTCACTTGTAACATAGAATTTATTAATTATATTTTTGTGCTTGATTAAATTAATTTCCCGGATAATAAATAAACAAAAGGTTTAATTATAATAAATAATATCCGGAATGTATTTTTTGGAAATGTAATGTCAGCAGAAATGTAAACGAACTTAAAGACGAGTAAATTGTAACAATGGTAAAATGATTAAAAGAATAATAAATCGTGTAAAATAGATTATTTAGCTAATTGTGTCATCATTTTGCTTTCTTGTATGAAAATAAATTTCCTTTTTTCACGTGAAAGCTAAAGGCATTTTGGTGGAAATAATTTTCATCAGGTAAAATTGTATCATTTGTGCACATTTATATTATCAAATATAATAAATAATAATTATTACACATTATAATAATTATTTTTAATTAAAATAAACCTTGTTTTATTAAAGAAAATGTTAAATTAACTGTAGTGTTTATCGTTTGACTGCTGATTTTCCAACAAGAAGCCACAACATATGCCATTGAAAAGTATTTATTCAAGCGATATAGAAATTTCATAATAATAATAATAATTATTTCATTTTTAATGCTTCAAATACGTTTATGAAAATTAATCAAAATAAATAATAAAATAAATTAAAAGCAAACAACAAGTTTGACACATACTCTTCCGGTAAAATGTATTCAAAGCACAAAAAAATTAAATATCAAAAATTCAAATGATTGAAATTGAGTATTTTATTTTTATTCTTTTTTTGCTTTAATAATAAATAAACAGCAAAAAAAATCAATAATGATAATAAAATTACACATAACTGATGTATTTTACACGCAGGTAACAAGCAATCAACATGTTTACCTGCGTGTTTACACAACAAACAAAGAAGAAGAAACATTCTCTCTACATTTTTTAAATCAAATATTTACATTATTCGATTTAATTGAATTTTATTGTTATCACTATTGATTTTTAAAATTGTTTCATCAAACAATATATATAATGAATAATTTATATATTTATTATTTTTGTTTTTAATTATTGAATGAAAAAGCTGCTGCTGATGAAACGATGAAAAGCTCAACCAGGCAATGTTCCTCTTTAAGTATTTAAATAATTTTTATTTTTTATACTAAAAATAAATTAATAAATCAAAAAAAAAATATCTAGATAAATTAACATAATTAATATTAATTATTTTTCCTTTTATTGCTTTTTTCGCAATAAAAAGGAAAAAGTTTACTGAACCGGGCTGTTCTATGTTAAACGTTGAAAATGAAAAACAACAACCAAATCTTTTACTTTTATTGTTCTGCAATAAAAATTATTACATTGTTTTAATTAATATTTAATTATTATTTTTATTATTTATTTATTTAACTTTGTGGTATTTTTTTTTATATATAATATCCTTTAACACGGCTATTTTATGTGTTTACAACAGATTTAATAGCGACTATGGTTTGTTGTTAATCACTAATGAATTAACTGTTGAACTTTACACAAAAAAAAGCTTTTGTAATAAAAGGATTTATTATTCTTCTATGTAAAATTAGTATTTTAATTAAATTCCTTTATAGAACTTAATTAAATTATTTTTTTTTTTCAAAAACAAAAGCAAGAAAAAAAACAAAAATTTTCTATTCTACCAACATAATTTATTCTGATTACAGTTCAGCGGGTTTTCAATTAAAATTTTTTTGTTTTAATAGACAAAATTGACAATTTTTGTTTTGTTTTATTTTCTAGATTTAAAAATTAAATTCAATAATAATTTTCCAAATCGAAAAAAATGTAAGGGTTTAACTGGAAAACCGTATTTTCCTTATTAATAGAAAACAAAGGAATGGAAAATATAATAAAAAAAAAACGGAAATTTAAATTCCCAACAATATCGTCGTCTTTGTTATCAGTTTTTGCTATCAAAACTTTTGATAAAGGAGCGTAAAAAATAAATAAAAATAATAATAATACGTTTCTAGACATTTTCATTATTATTAACAATATATTTGCTCTTATTATCTGTGTTCTAAAAATAAGGAAAAAAAATACCCTTTGATAGAAAAAAAAAGAAAAATTCTTCTTTATCTCTATGGATCATATGATATGGTATCTTTACTTCCTCGCTAACATACAAATTTGTTTGCTCGTTTGAAATTAAACGCGACATTGAAGAAACATGTTACAATGTGCATAAAATCTGTACGTTTTCACATTGAAAGAAAAGAAAAACGCAATAACGTGTCATAAAAAGCTTTTTTTATTGAAACATGAATATGTGAAAGATTGTTAAAAAGAAAAAACATATAAAATTATGTCTTTCACACATGTAGCATTTTACTGTTTAATATTTAATTTTATTATGCCAGACATTGTATTTAAATATGAAATGTTGTTTTATTATTTATAATTTGATTTAAATAAATAAAAGTACACAGTTGTTGAGCTTTAATTTATGTTAATACAATAAAAGAAAAAATTCCAATAATTATTATTAAAATCATTCATCAGTAAACGAATAATTGAATAAAAGAAAACTAATTTCATTTTTATACTAATTGTAAAAATAAATGACACAAGTGATAAGAGATAATTAAATAAAAATGATAATATTGATAACGTGTGTGCACGTCATTAACAAATATAACAAAAACAATACATAAAAAAGGAAATTAAAAACCATCTGTTGTTTTCCTTGAAAATGTGTCCTTAAAAAAAACGACCATTTTTCACCAAAGAATAAAAATCACAAAAAATAAAATAAATAAACTTTCTATGTTATGATCTAATTATCATTTGTCCTCAGGAGTATTGTATGTAGAGCCATTCACTGGCCTCGCAATTTATAATTTTGCCATAGTAACGACAAAGTTAATATTTTGTTTAAAAAAGATAATGTTTTAAAAGTTCAATGTTCCCACAAAAGTCATAGCATTAAAGTTAGTCGCAATCATGTATATTACCTTTACTTCCTGCTGGTACTTTTCAGTTTTTTTTAATGATGTCGAATCAAAGAAAAAAGCAGTAAAATCCAAATTAGAAATTATATTCAAGGTTAAAAAGATGCTTGCTGATGTGTTTATTAAAAAAGCATAATGTTTAATAACCTTAAAGCATAATAAATTGATGACATTTATCTTTAGTTAAATAAGCAGACGAAAAAAATTCTTCCATTTTATGCATGATGATGACTAATGTTATTCAAAAAAAAAAAAGGAAAAAAAAAACAATGAAAAACTAAATAAATAAAACATTTTTCACTGTTGTATTTTTTATTAAAATAATATTTTATTTGATTGTAGATCACACTATGAACTGTGAAGTAAAAATTGTAAAAATAAAGGATGAGAAAAGTGCACAGCATGTGGTGAATTGGATTTATTTTTAAATTTATCTAAACTTGAGAATACCAACAATCAAAATAATAACAATAAAAGAGAAAAATCCTATAAAAAAAAAAAATAAATAACGGATGAAAATGAAAGGATAAAAATGAAAATTTGTTTAACAATATTACATAAAAGCTCTGTACGGTCGTAAAGTTGAGTTTTTTCTTTCTCTTATTTTAATGTAATGTAAAATTTTTGGACAATATTATTTTCGCTTTTTTTGTCTGTACAATGAAACTAGAATTTCGTTTTGTGCTTTTTTCAGTCCTTTTCTGCATACAAAAAATTGTATTCTTTAATTTAAAAAAAAGCACACAAAAGCCACTTGTTGCGTTCTAGATGAATATCACTTTTGAAATATCACTTTTGAGCAACAACACGAAATACCACTGTTAGCAAATTAATTTCACAAAGGTGTGAAAATGATCGTGTTTTGTTTATTTAAAGCTTACTAAAATTTAATTAAATAAACTTTTTTTGTGTGTGTATTAAATGAAAAAACAGCACGTTTCTGTTGATATCGGTGAAAATCAATTTAAAAAAATAAATTCTCCCTAATACAGCAATAAAACCTTTGATGTTAAGCTTTTAGTAATATTATAATTTGCTATTAAAGTAGAAGAATATTGTCAAAAAATAACTTCCTCTAGGTACAACCGAAAATACGTTTTAATTTCCTGAATCAAAGTAAATGATAAAGCGTTCGCTAAGTTTTAAAATTTCACAATTTTCTAAAGGAAAACAAAAAAAATAATATATTTATTTACCAAATGAGCTTTTGACAAAGGAACAATAAACTTTTATTATTTAATTAAAATATAATTGACTTACTGATAAAAAATATAAAGTTTTATATACTTTCATCTAAGCATCGTAAATATTATTCAATTAGTCAAAGTGAAATTTCTTAAAATATAAATGAAAATTCTGTATTTATAATTAAAAAGTAAAATACAATAGAAAAGAAATGAGATTATTTAATTAAAATAAAACAAATTGTATATATATATATATATATATATATATATATATATATATATATATATTTTCTTTAAAATTATTTCTTTATTTATTTATTTTAAGAAAAAAAAAAAAAAACACAAGAAAATTAATTTTGCTAAGTGAAGTATTTTTCTAGGTGCAAAGCTTCTGTTGGATAATTTGATGTTTTTATTTCTTAAATTGAGTATTGTGATTGTAGTCCAAATTTTTAACAACCCACACACAGTGTTAGTCGTCTATTTTACTGAAAATAAACACAAGAATAATTTATTAAAATGTGTTTGTTTTTTTCTATTTAATTTGAAGAACTTTTAACAATGTTGCAAACAGTTTATAAAATTACCAGTAATAGATATACAAAAATGTAATTTTTTTATAACAAAATAGAAACAAATAATGATAAAACGTGCTTATAAATATTCAAAATATATAAATAAAATGAAATAATATTTGATTGTCTGCTATCGCCACAGTAAATGAGCTTTCTTAACTGAATAAATTGATTGAAATTCGTTAAAAACAAAAAGATAAATGCCAATAAATAATTGAAGCATTGGTAATTATATTAAGAAAAATATTCTTCAGTAACAGTCACTTATCTAATGTATCCTAGCCATTTAAGGATGAAAATCAAGTAATAACCCAGTTAAGCCATCAAATTCTTTCTAAATCAGTTAATCGAATTGAAAAATAAAAACGTTTTCAATTCGATATTAGGGATTCCCAATTGAGTGTTGGGTGAATAACAGGGACATACACTAAGTAACGCAGTCACAGACAAGGGAAAAGCCTTTTTTTATTGTTATAAAACTTTATTTAAGTATTTAGAGTGGTTGCAAGTAGAAAATTAGAATTGGAAAGTTATGAGTAGTGGTAAGAGGGAGATAATGGTAATTTAATGAGACTGAATAGATTTTTTTCTAATTGAATAGGCTGCTATGAGCTTATTTTTAAAAAAAGACGTGACTGTGGTTAAAAAATAATTAATTGATCGAAAAAATCGTCAACTTCGGTTACCTGTCGATTTGATACATCTGTGACAGGTAGATTTTTCAGGGCAGACAAATTTGATGCTTATACTGTGCTAAAATCTCACGTTTTATATTCGTTTTTATTTTATTTCTTTTGTTTAATGAGAGGCAGAAATAGAACGACAAATATCAGAAATCACTGTGTGACTTTTTATAGTGACATATTTTTATTTAAATTCATTTTTTTCAGTCATCACGTATCATTTTTGAGTTACTCAGACAGATGAAAAAGATCTTTTATCAACGCTGAATAGATATAAAAGAAAAAGGCGTCAACAGTCATTTGTATCTTGTCATTCACGTGATAATATATTATGGTTTATTATTTACATTTATTTATCGAGTTACATTGAAGCATTTGTGCGATCAATTTGGTTTAAAAAAAAAGACTAAAAAATTTATGTAAATAAATTTATAAATTTCTTTTGTGCTGATGGAAACACAAAACCGAAATCAAGTGAACGTAGGAGAAATGTAAATGAACTGGGAAACACAAAAAAAAGGAAAATGAAAATAATTATTATAATGAAAACCTTAAGGATAATTATGCTTTCCAAAATTCCAAATCCAAAAGAAACTCCTAATTTGTTTCTCTAATTTTGTTGTCAATAATAACAATAATAATAGTTTTGTTGCTTCACATTTACAATTCAAGTTGCCACTGGATGGATAATAGCACTTTACCACATTGCCTAATCACTTTTAAAACTTTTATAATTAATTTTGGGAATTTTATTACTTAAACAGTTCTATTACGATACCAAAAATCTACATTTTCATGAGATAAACTCACTCGAAACTAACAAAATCACTTTTAAAATTTTTGCTTTTTTTCAGTTAATACTTTGTGCTTAGATCCTGCTAATCGTAATCAAGCGTTAATCCTGCTTTGATGTCGAATTCGAACTAATTCAAATTTATTGTAACAAAACGAACTACCAAAAATTTCGGATAGATAATTGCGATGCGCGAATTTTGCGTTAACGATATAAATAAATTATAAAGAGGCAAAGATGACTGCGTCAACGTACATTTGGCATGTAGTAAAATGCAGAGAGAATTTTATATGACTTTGTAGCGAAAACGCAGCATATTTTATGTTATTTTTGAATAACAACGATTATTTGCGCATTTTCTCAGTGAGATTAATCAATTTCTCCTCTTTTGACTTGTATCTACTATAAATTACCCTATTTTTATACGTCAAGCATCACAGTTAATATAATCATCAACATAAATTTATTATTCATATTCTATGCTAGTATCAGAAATTTTAAAGACAGCTAGTGGAGACGCCTGGTTAGTATATTAATCATTTTCCTTTTCAGCAAAATAAAAATAATAAACGAAGTTGATATCTATAATCAGATCAAACTGAATGAATTTCACTTTTTCTATTATTATTATTATTATTATTATTATTATTATTATTATTATTATTATTATTATTATTATTATTATTATTATTATTATTATTATTATTATTATTGTTCATGGGACAAATGTTTATTTTATTTTATTTTCTTAATTCAATCAACTATATTTTTGTTTATATTTCCGTTAATAAAAATATTAAATTGAAAGCTCATAAAATACCTTATTATTATTGTTTTCCTTTTGATTTGTTTTTAGTTTGCAATACTTTAAGAGCTTTCGTCGTTTCAAAAAAAAAAATAAATTTTTATCACGAAAAAGCAGCAATTTTACGTGCTTATTTTGAAAAATCTTAAAGAAAGGAGAAAATTAAATAAATCATTTAAGTAAGCAATATAGGAATAAATCATCAACATATATACGGATTAATTTTTTTATTTATTTATTTTCTTTTTATGTAAAATCTTTATATATGCAGAGAGCTTTGTGCACTGCAAAAAACTTATATTATTTTAACGATTGTAAGCTGATTAATGTTTTATTTTTTCTTATTTATTTAAATACTTTTACGCTGTCAAAGAACTGGTTAATGCTTGATGGCAATTTTTGTGTTTTTCACTTACTATTTAATGTCTTAGTTGTTGAAAATATATGTTCTTTTTCTAACCAATTCCTCACGTTTTCCATTTTACTATTCTTTCATTTAAACGTGTGCTTTTGAGTGATGTATTGTAATTTCCAATTTATTTACCTTTACTTTTGGTTCTTATAGTCGTAGTACTTTTGATTGTAAGTCCAGATGCTGGTCATAAAGGTTCGGTCTCTTTATTTTTTCATTTTAATCTATTAACTTTGGCAAGGCGTTCGACTTGTGCTACATTGATGACAATTTAATGACATTGCTGTTGTAATCTAATGAAAATTTCACCAAACATAATGATTGATTGATGCTTTTTGATCTATGATAAAGTTTGACCTTCATTGTGTTGAGTTTTTACAGGGTGGTCAAACTTTTTAAATTTTACCAACGCAAAATAACAAATTAATAAAAAACTTTTAATGAAAAATAAATAATTAATACTTAATTTATTATTCTTTGTGAATAAGCATTTTTATAATATTTCGCAAATAACTATAGAAATTTTAAAACCTTGATTTATGAATAAATAATTTAATTAATTTACAATGTTCACGATGTATACAATAATATGCTCAAATACAACAAGTTTTAATAGATTTAATTACAGCAAAAGTGGTTAAAGAGTTTTGTTTTTGGTTTTTTCCTTTTGCAAAATTAATAATAAATTTTCAGCCGTCATGTTTCCGTTAGTATTTTATTGTTTTATCCTTTTGTTTTAACTGATTTTATGCTAAAATAACACTCTATGCATGACATAATGTTACATTTATATATCATTTGTATAACAAAAAATATTTAAATATTAAATCGTGGTAATTAAAGCCGCAAAAAAATGTTATTTTTTCATCACTGAAATATGCGAGTTTATTTAAGAAAATTTTATAATATTTTGTCATTTTTCACTGTACAGATTTTTCTCTTACAACGATTTTTATTTAATTAAATAAATAAATCTGTTATTTAAATTTTAATTATGTACAGTAAAACAGTTTTTAACAATTTTTTATTACTTCTTTTCGTATCAATCATTGATTATTTTTTATTATTATTATTATTATTTTCGCTTTTGAACAATAAAAATTTTTATATTGTATAAAAGAAAATAATGTGTAATAAAAAGTATTTTCATCATCCATTCTAACATTTCAATAAAATACGATTAATGTTAAATAAGTAAACGAGAAAATTCGGAATGAGTTTTAAATATTATAATAAAGGTAAAGGAATTTTATCGAGATGATTCCTCAATTTATATATTTATATATATATATATACTTTGTTGGTGAATCAACCTTTTTTCTTAACATTTTATTATTTTTATTCTTAAAAATACGAATTATTAAATATTATATCAACGATTTTACAAACCATTCATTGATATGAATGGAAATTTTTTTACGTATTATATTAAAAAAAGAAAATAAATAAATTCTTATTAAAAATATTTTCATATTTTTAAACTTAAATTCTAAATTTATATTAAATCTTTAATATTTTATTTTCTTTACCTTCTCGTTAAAATAAAGCATAGATTTATTTCAGCTTTACTTTTGTATCGCAACACTTTCAATTTATATATAACGATTATTACGTTTTTTTAACCCGAGAACCATCAATTTCTTTGTATTACCAAAAAAATATTATTTATTTATTTAACTTACAAAAATTATTCACGATTGATTATAAAATTTATAATGTGAACAAATTCTAACCACAATGTTTTATCCTGACTGTAAAAGTAAAATAAATTATTTATGAATATCCGGATTAAAGGTTGGCAAAAAAAAAACAGCAAACTATTTAATAATGAGGTTTGCAATGTTTTAATTTTGTTTCCGTTGAATTTATTATTTTTTATTTAAAATTAAAATTTTTAATTCTATTGACAGGGGATGGTTATGAACTGTAATTTTGAATTAAACGTCTATTCTATCAGATATATTGATGTATCAAACTAGAATACTGTCATTAACACAAAGCTTTCATAGAAATCTTTACTCATCAAATACATCACAGTAAACACAAAGTGAATAAATTTCAGTTGAATAAATAATCGTCGAAAGAAAATAATACTTAAACCACACTTACCAATATTTTCTATAATGAAAAATAATCGAAAATATTCATATTAACAAGTAGATTTTCTCTTTTTCTATTTGAAAAGTTTTCACGTTGTGTATTTAGCAAGCTTTAATAAACTTTTAATATTTGTCTTGTCAAACCACAACTATTGCGTCTGAATAATATTTTTTTTTTGTTAAATTGGAACCAAATAAAAAAATAATCAACGAAAGCTTTTATGTGATAAAGTCAATATTTGTATAGTAGAATTTTTTTTTCACTCAATCTAAACACAAAGCTTAGAAAAAATTTCACTGTCACCCCACAGAATGTGTTAAACTTTTTATTTTTTAAGTTAAAAAAAAATGTTTCTTTTTCTCTTGTCGTAGAGTTTTCGTTTTATTTGCATTCATTTTTAATGATTATTATTATTTAACTTAAAAGCTTATTGGAAACAAAGTTTCTCTACACATTTTTTTTACTCAATCAATAATGATAAATGGTAATTTATTATTTTCAGATCTATCTTATATATTTCATTTATTGCAAACTCATAAATATCTGTACATATCTGTTCTTTTGCTTGTTTTATTTATAAATAAAAGTTCAAAGGAGTTTTTCTTCTTTATTTTTTCATTTATTTATTAGCATTTTTATTAATAATTTTTATTCTGGATTTTTTAGGGGTTAAAAATCTGGCATTTTCAGTTATTTTTATTCATGATTATTATTTTTTGGTAGATATTCAATATGATTGTGGTTTTAACAGTTTAAACAGTGTATAGCATCACAAGTATTGAATTATATTATTATTTTGAGGTCGTAACCCGTTAAAACATAAATATATTGTGATAATTTTCTTTTTTAAAAAAGCTAAGTGTATGTAGTTTAATTCAGTAATCAATATATTGGTGATACTCGTCTAACTATGAAACGATTTAGTTAAAATATCTATCACCCAGACATACTCTTAGCATCACCATACATAAATAGTTTTATTTTTCAAAAAAACTAATCAGCAAAAAGCTTAATAAAAAATTAAATAGTCAGTAAAAAAAAATGATTTTCCGATTAAAAAACGGATTTTTTGATAGCTAGAATGATACGTGAAAGCTTGTCGAGCCAGCATAAAAAGTATTTTTTAATTAAAATTTTTTTTTTTGACTCAACAGATCATAATTATCATAATAATACATCTAATAAAAGAGAAAAATGATTAACAATAATAAAAGCTTAGTAATAGCAGAGAAAAAAGACAATCAAACCGAGAAAAAAAAAGAAAAAACGCCATCAAGTATTTAATATTCGTTTCACAGAGCCAAGTATTAAGAAGAGATGAAAATCTGTTTATATTTTCTATTCATTATTTATTCGTATCACGTTTAAATATTTTTTAACCAAAAATGAAATAAAATATTTTATTCACATTAATTTATCAATAATATATCAACAATACTGCCAATATTAAAGTATTTTTTTCTATATAAAAGCATAAAATTCTTGTTTTTCGTTTTGATTTGAAATGAAAAATATATATAATGGACTTATATTTACTGAAAAAATCATTATAAATTTGTGTAGAAAAACTATATAACCTGTTGATATTTATATGCTTTTATTGTAAGCTTTAAATGATTTATTACAATAAATATAAATAATAATACGACAATAACGTTAGTTTTTAGAATAAAAATAATTTTAATGCACTTTTGAATTCTGTAAATCGATTTGATTTGCAACTCAAAAGAAGTTTAAAATACAACAATTGACCTCATCTAACCTAATCTTATAGAAAGAATAATATAATAATAAAAATGCCAATAACAGCAATAATTTAAATAAATTGCTAAAAAAATATTTTTGCATTCCGATATTAAAAAATACTTTGCTATAAAAGTCAACGACTTATGTTCAAAATTGCTAATAAATAATAATAATCATAAAAAAAGTACTCTGTTTTCGCTACAGTTTTTTTTTTGGTTTCATTGCAAAGGTAACAAACAACTGAGTAAGACAACAGCAACATAAAAACAAAACAGTTCGTTTAAAGGTTAAACGGGTGCAGAATTTTATCTTGTGTTAAAAAGAAAATACCAAACTGAGAAAAAAAAATGTTCAATTTTATTACAAAGAATTTATATATTTTTATGTAATAATCATGACCGTTTTAAATTTAATTATTATTTAAGATGTAAAATATACATTTTAATAATAAAATGTAGATTTATTGAAAAAGAATCTTTTAATTAAACATTAATTTCAATTTGAAAAACCAAACAAACAATTAAATTAAATATAAAAATGAGCGAATAACGTCTGTATGAAAGTTTTAATAATAATAAAAAAATAAAATAAAAAAAAACAGTCTTTTGCACAAGTATAAAAATAGATATTTTATTAAATAAAAAATAATAATACAAATTTCAATTTATTTTATTTAATAAAATAATGAAAAGAAGCTGCTATAAGTTAATAAATTTTTTTAACTGAAAATAGTTGGTCAAAGTAATGAAAAACGGAAAAAAAAACAAAGCATCACCTTGGCAAGCATTTATTTATAACTACTGTTTAGGGTAGCAGGCAGTAAGGTATCATTAAAATTAAAATTAAAAAAAAAAAACAAAAATCGCGTCGTTTTACATAATTGTTTTCACTTTAATTCTATAATTAAAATTTCTTCTTTTTAAACTGCAAAAGTGAATCACTATAGTGATGACAGTGGAGACGCCAGCATTTTGTTTTCCTTGCTGACAACCATTACGCTTCGCAAAGTACTTTGTCGTACTTTGTCAAACTTTAAAATTTAATTTAATTACAACGAAAATTACATAAAAGAATATTTTTCTCTGTTTTTTTTTTTTTTTTGAATCAATAATAAAATTTAACGCTTAAACAATTTTTA
The DNA here is from genome assembly GCA_963942525.1 of Ptychoptera contaminata. Taxonomy (NCBI): domain Eukaryota; kingdom Metazoa; phylum Arthropoda; class Insecta; order Diptera; family Ptychopteridae; genus Ptychoptera; species Ptychoptera contaminata. The sequence goes on along the minus strand of OZ012638.1, from coordinate 33,461,264 downwards.
ACCTAATTAATCTGATTACCAATTATATGCGAAAAATAATTTTTACTTCTCTAATTACATTATTACTAATTAAATAATTGAAATTTTATTTTTGTTTGGGTTGATATTTGCAAAATTCTTTTAATAATAAAAGTTTTTGAACCGGTTAATTGTTAAAAACCGTATACTTAATTACTTTATGCACAGTAAAAAAACCATAAACTTAAATAAAAATAAACAAATGGAAAAAGCACTTTCTAGCTCATTAGTTTTATTGGAAAAGTATTTCTTTTTTTTACTTCATAATAATGTAAACAGTTTTTTCTCTCTGCTAAATTATAGTAAAAGCTTAACTTATTGGCTTTAATTAAATTTATTTATCATTGTTTTCATTCGCTACAATTATTTTTTATTGATTTTAAAGTGAAAAAGTTATTATTATTATTGCATTTCCTTTAAAATAAAAAGTAAAGTTTTTCCATACATTCTGATAAATTTTTGCTATATTTTCTGCTTTATTATTTCCCTATTCGCATATTTATTTTCTTTTAATTTATTAGTTAAACAGTTAAAATCAAGATTATCAAGTGATAAAGGAAAATATATTATAAATGCTTTTTTTTTGTTATAAAGAAACGAAAAGAAAAACCTCGACTATAATAAGGTTAATGTTTGACTATCGTTTATCTAGTAAACTTTACAATCAGATTAACATCAGAATTATGCTTACATAAGTAAATAAATAATGGATTAAATATTTATCTTTATAAATTATTACTTAAATATAGATGTTACACTTTGATTTTAAGTATCAAATGCATCATTTAAATATTAATAAAGCTTTAATAGCTATAATACAGACGGTCGTTTCGGTTTTTTTTTTCCTTTTTGCTTAAAGAAAAAGCTTCGCTTTACTTCTAATCCTTGTTTAAACATCGACTAGGTTAGGGTTAATAAATTTGTTAGCTTTTTTATCGGATTTTTATAACCTGACATTCACCTTCATTAAATTAAGTAAATTTTTATATATTTATTTAATATTTTAACTTTACGTTAGGTTATTTAAAGTTAAATCAATAATTGAAGTAGCATTATGTATCGATTTACGTGATTTACTTTTGTGTTTTATATGTGTTTTGGGTTTAGTAAACTTCTATATTTTGGCTACAATTTTATGTAAATTTTATCATAGAATCATGCTTATTTATTTTAATTATTCGAAAGCTCTTTAAACTTACATAACAAAAGGTAAGTAAAACTATTAAGTTAAAAATTAGTACAGCATAAATCAAGCATAACATACGGTAATTAAAGCGAAAGTTTAATATAATGAAAATGAAAAGCTTCTTTTTATGCTTTTTTGTTGTTTTTTGAGTTAACTTTTTTTGGTTTAACGTAATGTAAGCGCAACACATGTTCTAGCATAATTATTTCGCTTAATTAATCACAGAGCTGATGTTTATGTAGCGATAAATAATAATAATAAATAATAAAATTTCTCGACTGTAGATTAAAATATTTCTTTTTGAAAATTTACATTTTCTTCACTTTTTTGCATATTTAATTTCAACAATTAATTTATTTATTTATTTGTTGTTTTTTTTCTGTTTTAAAATAAATTTTAATTAAACAATTTTCTATGTTAACGTTGTGAAATCAATATGCGATTACTAATTAACCCCTTTTTTTATTATTATTATTATTTGCATTTGAACTTGTTTATGTTGCTTATTAAACTTTTAAATAAAAATTTATTTATAATAATATTAATGTGTTTGTAGAAAATGTATTATATTACCTAAAATTACTGATTTTATTTTAAATTAAATTAATTGTTAAACTTAACATTGGTTGTTTCACACAAAAAGTACAAATGTATAGAGAAATATTTTATTAAATTTATGTGTTTAGTTAAAATTAAAAATAAAATAACAAAATTTGCTAGAAACAGGCTAAACTGTAACAATTCTTAGAAGTTACGTACATCATTTTCTCTATATACAACTGAGTAGATCATTACTGGAAATAATTTTGGCATAAACATCTGTCGACTAAAGATAATAGGTAAAAGATTTAAGTAAAAAATTCAGAAAAGACACCCATGCAAAAGTTTATAAAAGGCAGAAAAAATAAATAAATAAAATTTAAATTGAAAAATTTTCCAGAGAAAAAACTCCTCATAAAAATCGTTAATCAATGTGTTGCACGTCAAGCAACAAGTTTATTTTTATCGTCAAATTTCGTCAAATTAAAAGCCAAAAAAAAAAAAAAATGTAAAATATCTAACATAAAACTCCTTGATTTGCTACTTAATTGTGTGGAATGTAATTTCCATTATAAATAATGTAAGAAAATTTATTCAATTTTCTATAAACGTAACAATTTACCTGTGTTTAACAGTAGCGGTAACAGCAACAAGATAAAATCAAAATTTTTAACTAATTTAAAGTCTCATTTAACTTTTACTTATCATTATTATGTGAAAATAAAGAAAAATATACAGAAAAGAAAATTTACCAAATACAATGTACGTCAGTGAAGAAAACTAATCAGAAGAAATCAGCAAATTCCCATTTACACGGTTAATAGAAATAAACACGTTCAATCAATATACGATTTTCATTTCTATTTAACATTACTTTACCTTATTTTATACGATTGCAATTATTTTATCGTTATTATTGGTCGGATTAAACGGATAGAAAAGAATATTAAAAAAAAGCGAAAAGACATAAATAAGAAAAAAAGTGTGTCTACACGCTAAGCTAAAACATAAAATCAATATAAAAATACTATTAAATGTTATTAAAAATAAGCAGGTAGAATAAATAAATAAAAAATAAAATTATGTTATTATAAAAATGATAATAAAGAAAGAAATAAAATAATAAAATAATAAGCAATTGAATAAAACACCACTTATTTATGATTATTGATTGATTATTGATTGATTATTGAGAATTAATGAAAGCAAATATTAAAAATTAATGAATAATTATAATGACAGAATTTTTATATATTTTAAAAAAAAAAATAAATTAACATAATTAAATCAGAAATATTTCATTAATAATTAATGTAGAAAAATGATTTTATAAAACAACCTGTGGATCATTATTTTTATTAAGTAAATAAATTTATTTACCAGCTACAGTTACCAGATTTTATAACTTTTATTTTGGCAACATTTAGTTAACACAGTAAAAAGCTGTGTATATTCGAGTAACAAATTGCCTAACCTATTTTTAGTTAATTTAAATAAATTATTTATTCTGTTTTCAACAGATCTACAAATGCAGCAATAACATCATGTTACAATCATTAATTTACGAATAAATTTTTACTAAACTACATAAATTTAGTTTTGTTTATTAAAACAAAAAAAAAATAGTTCAATTAACTAATTGACAATCATTAATTTATTCTCTAATGTTTATCAAGTCACGTAAATAATTGCATAAAAAAAAAGTTATTTTTAAATCGTTAAAAAAGTCGTGTAGAATTTTTGATTAAATTCTGCTTGTCTGAATACAATTTTCCAATTAGTTTCATTTCTTTTTATTTAATCCATTTAATCCTCTTGCACACTAACCAATAACAATTATAATTATATTTTTAATGCATTATTCTTTTAATTATCTACATTGTTTATATACTTTTATTGTTAAGAATGATTTTCTATTACAATGCAATGTGATTTGTGTTATTAGTGTTTATCATATATTGTTTTTCTATTTTATTTTGATAGATTTTCTAATAGTTTTTTGTCAGCAAATGAATGAGTAAAAAATCAATCAAATTACATAATGTTTTGTTACTAACGTATAGAGGTAATAAAGCTGAAAAAAAGAATAAAAACTGTTTTATATGGCGATGTAAAGCTTTTTTTCCAGCACATAAACCTCTTTAAATATTAATTTAATTATTATTATGATGAGAAAATAACATGATCGGTATTTAATTAATTCTAATAGACAATGGACAGCTTTTCCTATTTCTAACCTTTTCAATATTATTACAATTTTATAATATTTTAATTAAGTTAAGCATAATAGTGAAATTCTCACCACAATTATCTACTTTAAAATTTCATAAAAATCAATTTTATATTATTTTTTCTTTGTTTTATTTTTATTTATTTATTTATAAGAAAATACCTAATTAACGTTAATTGTGTGGAGAAATAAGTAAATGATTAGTATTCTGTTTTCTTTCTATTATATCTTTAACATATTTTTCTTATTTCGTTTTGTTATTATTAAGCTTGTTCATGAGCTTTTCGTTTTGTTATTTTTTTATTATTTCTTTTTTATATATAAAAAATAATAATACAACAATCTTTGTTAAATTATTAAAGTTATAAGACGATACTGCTATTGCTACTGCTACTACTACTACTACTACTCTTGTATTTTTATTATAACTTCTATTATCGTTATTATTATCATTATTATTATTATTATTATTATTATGACAGAGTGTAAGAGAATGAACACTAAACTTAAACTTACAACTATAAAAATAAAGAAAAGAAAAGAAATAATAATAATAATAATAAGAAAGGATAACTTTTTCGCTACATTACACAGTGTTATTTTTTTTTTTGTTGGCTTTATACATTTGCACCCAAAAAAATACAAAAAAAGCACTAGCATAAGGAAAGAAAATTCACTTGTTATTTACTTAAGAAGTAAATAAGTAAAAGAAACAAATATCTTAATAAATAATATTTATATACAAAAAAAAAGAAGAGAAATCAAGAACAAGAACAAACAAGGAAAAATACACCAAGATAAGAGTAGATTCTATTATTATTAATATAAATTTACATTTCATATCGAATAGCTAGCTAGATTGTAATACGGAAGAAAAAAAGAGTATAGAACTTACTTAAATTTTACAAATTTCCTTATAATAACATAGCGAAAACAACAATATTCGTGCACAATTACACGCTGATATAATATGTAAAGAATAATAATCAAAAAACAAATTTTAAAATCAAAAATGCTTGTAAATATAAAGCTTTCATTCTCTACCCACCACCCACTTAATTATTCGTTTGTTTCTTCACGTGTACCCATTATCTTGAGACTCATTAAAAATTTATAAACAATTTTTTAAACACAAAATTGTCGAAAATTTATACATTTTTATTTACAAGTAAAATTAAAAACAAAACTTTAATAATTGGTGGCTGGATTGTAGGTTGATTCGTTGGTTGATTAAATGTAAGAAAATGGAGTGAAAGCATAAAAACACTCACGATATGTTAAATAAAAAAAATTAATTCTTATTTATTTATTGTTTTCTTCATTGTTTTGTGTTTTTGTGAGTTAAAGTTGTGGCAATGAAATAAATTCATAAAATTAAATGAAAAGAAATTTATGTTAGAAAATTTTCTTCTATAATGAAATAATTTAATAAATCATGCATTTAGTATGTTTAGTAAAAAATAAATTCAAAATTGTCAAACATTCAAATGTATGAATGTCAAGAAAGAATAAAAAATTATTTTTTAATTATAAATACAGGAATATGTAGATGAGATGGTAGTGCTACAGCAACTCTGCTATATTTTACATACGCATATCTAGTCAAATTCATCGCTTTAAATTATCTAATTTAAATATTTTATCATATTTAAATTTAATAAATAAAAATCTACTACTGTTACTGTATATATAATAATTATATTTTTTTATTGTTTTCACCTTGTCTTATGTTGTATAAATATTTTATTTATGATTTTAATGTTTTAATTATGTGTGTACGGATTTTATGTGAGCAAATATACTGTGCGTTGCTCGTTTTCTTTTATCGCTTATTTTAAACATTAATTAAGAATTTACTTTAATGTGAACAATAATGTCATTTTGTCATCAAATTTTTGTGTATATGTGTTTCTATTTCTTCTTACTTAATTTTGCTGTTAAATAAATGAAAGAAAATTTATCAGAAATAAAAAGAAACACAAATTTCCTACACAAATAAATCTAAACAATTAATTATTTTCATAAGTAAAGTAACGAAATATAATTAAATCAGTCTTAACAACAAATCCTACTATCGTTTCTATTCTGCAAAATAAATAACACAACAAAAAGAGCCACATCGATAGTAAATAAACAAAACCGTATTAAAGTAGCGAAATAAATAAATTGTTTTCCTTCAAAAAGAATAAGAAAAACATAAAATCGATAAAACATTTCATTTAATTCCAAATAAATAAAATGATTTTTCTTTTTTATTGTTAGTTTCATTGCAAAAAAAAATTAAAATCATTCAATAAAAATTGTTAATAGTCTTCTTGAGCTTAAAAGCCAACCAACCAACCAACAAACAAAAAATTTGATCAACAATTATAGGAAGCAAGAAAAAAAAAACTCCACAGAAATCACTGATGTTTTCTGTCAAGATTTATTTTCTATGCTGACTTTAAAGTTTTATTCGGTTTTTACTATTTTCCTCTTTTAAATTGCTTTTATTTAGATAATTCAATTATTTGTTTATTAATTTTTGTACATATTTTACTAGAAATACAGATAGATTTATTGATTTTTGTAATAATTAACAACTTCCACGAAATCAATCAAAAAAAATTCATAAATTTTATTATAAAATTCGATTATAATTTTGTTACTAAATCACGGCTAATAAAATACTTTTTAGTAAACAGAGTAACTTAAGTTGAATAAAATTAATGTAATTCTTTGAAGTCTTAGGCTAAATTTCCTAAACTCCGCAAAATTCATTCTGAATACAGTCCTGCTATAAGCAAAGTATTAAATTAAATTATTTTCTTTGCATTTTTCTCCTTTTTATTATTCATTTTTCATTTATTTACAAATGACTAGTATTAATTTCAATCAATAATAATTAACTTGGACAGGATAAAGAAAACATAAAAAAAAAATAAATAACATTTTCTAAGTTGTTAAGCTCGTATTTTTAGAGCTTTATTAATATTATAAACCATTAGCACTCCTGTCTATAAATCTAATTTTTTTTTTGATTTATTTATTATTAATTCTTCTTGACATATTAAATACAAAAACAAAAAAAGAATTACTTACGATACTACTTGAACCAGATAAGGATCAGGCATTAAAGACCTTTATTGCTTCTAAAAAAATAAATAAAGCACAAAGTAGTTTTCATTAAATTTATATTAAGTAATGCTATGGTTATCATAGTATTAACTCAACAAGTTGCTCTTCAACAAACACCTAATCCACTCTTAATACTTTAATTATTTATAAATCATTTTCAAAAAATGCAATTTTTCATCAAATCAAATATTAATTATTCAACAAAAAAAAAAACATTTATTTAAATTACAAAAGATTAGTGCATTTCAAGTGCTTCGCTGTGTGTTAAAAAGTAAATTTTATTTATTTATGTAAAAATTCTCTTTAATCTTTTACTACAAAGAGATTAAGAAAGTTTTATTTTTATTCCTCATAGAAAATTAAATTAATTAAACTAGGTGACTCCACATAATATGAATTCAAAAACATTCAACAATGTTTTAACTATGATGATTAAACAACGACTGGTGGGGTTTCGATGCTGTATTTATAGACACTTTTAACTTAAGGAGAAATTAATAAGTCTCACTGAGAAAATGCGCACTCAATCGTTGATAACAAAAATAAAAATGTTTTGTGATTTCGCTACAAAGTCATAAAAACTCTCTTTGCATTCACTACTTGGCAACGTGTACGTTGACGCAGACAGGAAATCGTCTTCACCTCTTTATAATTTATTTATTTCGTTAACGCAAAATTCGCGCATCGCAATTATCTATCGAAAAAATTCAGTCGTTCGTTTCTGTTAAAATAAATTTGAATTAGTTCGAATTCGACAACATCGCAGGATTAACGTTTTGATTACGATTAGTACGTTCTAAGAATTAACAGAAGAAAAGTTAAATTTCAAAAGTTTCTAGTGATTTTGGTAGTTTCGAGTGAACTTAGCTCATGAAAATGTAGATTTTTGGTATCGTAATAGAACTGTTTTAGTAATAAAATTCCGAAAATAATTATAAAAGTTTTAAAAGTGATTAGGCAATGTGGTAAAGTGCTATTATCCATCCAGTGGCAACTTGAATTGTAAATGTGAAGCAACAAAACTATTATTATTGCTATTATTGACGACAAAATTAGTGAAACAAATTAGGAATTCATTGTAACTTGGAATTTTGGAAAGCATAATTATCCTTAAGGTTCTCATTACAATAATTATTTATATTTTCAACTTTTTTTGTGTTTCCCAGTTTATTTACATTTCTCCTACGTTCACTTGATTTCGGTTTTGTGTTTCCATCAGCAAAAAGTAAAAAAATTAAAAATTCATTTACAAAAAAAGTAAGAAAAAAAAACAAGAAAATTCTTTACTAAAAGCAAAGTACACAAATGGATTAACAAGTAATTCGTACTCTTGGGAATTTTAATAGAAAATTTAAGCAAGGAAAGTCATTTTCCAATAATTCAACAATTTTCTTATATTTTTTTTTCTTACTTGAATTTGTGTAATTCTTGTGATAAATATTTTAGTGAAAACAAACGTTTTATCTGTTTGTTATCTTTTTTTGTGGTATTGTTATCGTTGTATCATCTCAAAATTGATTTTAATTATTAATTATTTTTTTTTACCAAACCACAAACATAAAAATTTAATAAACGAGAAGCAAAAAAAAGAAGAAAAATGTATATAATGTCTCGGTGACATTTGGTCATTTAAACGACAAAATATTTACATTGTATTCGTGTATAAGGGTGGTGTCTACTGTGATTTCTATGCCATCCGATATGAAATCTATATTGCAATGACCTTGATTGAAATTTTTATCTTCGGTTTGTTATCTTATCGTTTTTGTAATGCATTAAACGTTGTGGTTTTTATCAAACTGTTCGAAAAACTTTAGAACTTTATCAATTCTCTTAAAGCAACAATAGACAAAGTACGTGTCTTTCTTAAATCGAAGACGACATTTAATGTAATAAAGTAAAAAAAAATAAGGAATAAATGACTGACATGTTTACAAAATATAAATAAGATTTCTTTTATAAGATCTAATAGATGGATAACAAGTGGCGTATGGCGGATGTCATCTATTTTCTATATCAAAATCACTTTTTAAAGGTATAAATATTGAACACGAATTATTAGTAAATGGAATAAATCATCCAAACACGTAACTAAATAGAAGAAAATTTCAAGTAAATTTATCTTGAGTAACATTGAAAGGTATTTCGTTGTTGTTTTTTTCAAAATAGCTGTTATAATACTTGATGATTTTGAAGCATTAAAATGAAAGAACAATAAGTTTCCAAATAGAAACGTGATAATGTTTTTTCTTTACGTCTTTTTTTATTTCTACTTCTTATTAACCAAGGAAACTGAATACAAATCGTGGGTTTTAAATCATTAAATTATTTTATTGACAATATTTGTATTAAATTTTGTTGGCAGCCCATAAAAAAAATTCTACCTTTTTACAGATTAATTAAGAACAAATAACGACAGGTAACCGAAGATGACAATGTCATCGATCAATTAATTGTTTTTTAACCACAGCACGTTCATACTTCTAATCAGTCTAATCGTAGTCGATTCAATTTTAAACAGAAAAAATCAATTCAGTCTCATTAAATTACCATTATCTGCCTCTTGCCCGCCACTCACAATACACCAATTGTCATTTTCTACTTGCAATCGCACACCATCGCCCTAAATACAAAAATAGAACTTTTATATCGAAATGAAAAAAAAAAGGTTTCCCTTGTCAGTGGTGACTATATTATTTAGTGTCAGTTACCCACTTGTTCACTTTTATACACCCAAACACACAATTCGGAATCCAATTTCAAATCACCTGATTTCTATTAAAATAATTTTTCCTTATTTTGCAACCAATATAAGTCCAATATTGATTTACTTTCAAATACGATTAATGAATTTTGAATAAAAATTTTTAAACTCTAGTTAAAATCACAACAGTGTAATTCTCAAGTCTTGTGTTTAAAAGTTTTTACATTCTTTTAATTAGCAATCAACTAATGTTTTTTATTTAGAAATAATTGTTTTTATTAATTAATATTAATAATAATAAATAAATAAAATACTGTAATGTAATTTTATACAATAATAAATTGAATTTAATTGAATTGTCTCAATGTTAACGCGTCACACTTTATCATCATTGTTTGTTAGTAACGCGGAGCAGAATATTCTATACAGAAGATGAAGAAAAAAAAAATGAATTATCCGCATAAAGTGTTTTGTAATTTAATAGATAAAAAAAAAAATATTAATACAATCACATAAATAAATGGCAAATAAATCTAGTTATAAGCAAAAGAAAATAAAATATAATAATGTTAGAAAAATCTAAATAGAAAATGACGGAATAATTGAAAAATGTTATTTCTTTTTGTCACAAAATTTAATTGATTAGTAAAAGCCAAAGAAATGCAATAATTAAATATTTGCGTAATAGAATGCAATATTAATTTATTATTTTTGAAAATCAATTTGTTTATCTATTAGAATCAATATGTCTTTAGTTTTTTTTTCCTTTTAAATCATCTCAAGTGTCGTATTATTGAAAATATATTTGTCTATATTCTACATTGACAACCAAAAAAACAGTATCATCAAATGGGATCAACTCAATTATGTTGTCACAGAGAACAACAATATAATAATATTGTTTTTATTTTTCTTCATTTTTTCTTTTACTTATTAATAATGTTTGGTGGAAAAATAAGCCATTATGAAAATAACTTATGTCAAGTATACGACAATGTAGAAAGTACCGAAATATACTCACCAAAATCAGTTACATATATCAAATATTTAAATAATAAAAAATTTCATTTTTCTTCTGCTTCTCATTACTATTCAAATACATAACCAAAATAATGTTAAAAAAACAAGTAAATAAACGATAAAGTTGTATATAGTCAAGACTACATATATTTTGTTTTCATTTAGAAATGTGATTCGTTTCAATTGCTCCCAGTTAAAGTGTTTTCAGTTTTCAATTATTTATTTATTTTCCTTGAAGAATAGAAATTCGTCTATTTGTTTACGTTGAAGAAAAACTATAACAAATTTAATTTAACACAATATGTTTAACTTTTGTTTGTCTGCTTCGTATTTTTTTCTTTAGTTAATTATCAAATAACATTATTTACATTATATTTATCAACTATGCAAGTGACAATAGAATTTTTTTATTAAGAAAAATGTTTTATTTACATTTTTTAAATATTAATTTATGATTTTTAAATGAATTTATGTTTGTTATTCGTTTGAAGATTATAATCAAAAATGTTAAATAAATAAATTGCTTAATATTTGTTAATTAATGTATAACAACTGATTTAATATATGGTAATAAATGTTTAACTTTAATGTTAGTAAGTTTATTGTCGGTTGATTTAAATATTCAAAAAAAAAAAAGAAAAATACAAAATTTTAGCTACATTTTACTGTAACCTTAATGTCGTTTAATGCAATAAAAATGATATAACTACATTCACATACTTGGATACAATAGAAATGTGATTAATTTACTTTAGACAAAGCATCTAAATGCCAGACAAGTGACTATTTATGCTGCAAAAGCTCTACGTATAATCTAATAACTATGTCAACGTTTTACCTTTATTCTAACGAAAAAATAAATATTTATTTACATAAAAATTAACAAAAATACTATTTAATTGAATTATTGAGTGAATTTAAATAACTATTTAAGTTTGAAAAAATATTTTGATTAATTTTAACTCTAATTATCTAATTAATTAAATTTATTTGAAATTTTTATTCAGAAAATTAAAGATTTTACTCGTTCATTGAAAAAGAAATAATTTAATTAAAATAATAATTATTTATTTTATTAGAAAATTATTTATATGCTAATAAATTATTAAAATAAATAAAAAAAAAAAACTATAAATCACTTGAAAATGACATTTAATTCAATTAAGTTGAATTTCTTAACGAGTTAAGTGGTGTTATTTATTTCTTTTTATTAAAAAAACTGTCGCTGTTTAGTATTTATTGTTAATATTATTTATATTCTGTTGTTTATAATCATTTCTTTATTAAATAAAATAAAAAAATATTAAAATTTAAACTTGAAAAGCAATAGAAAGCTAAACAAATACATATAAAGGTAGTAACAGTGGCGTCTGATTAAAAAAAAGTATAAAAGTATAAAAACCTTTTAAATAATAAAAATTTATTCAATTATTATTTATTTATGATTTTTGTAACGTGATTTCTTAATAAATATAATCCAAGTAATACAGTAAAAATAATGACATAATAAAATTAAAAACTCATTAATAGATTATTAGTGAAAGAAGGAAAAATTTTTATTAATAAAAAAAAAATAATTTAATTAAGAAATAATAAGATTTCTTTATTAAATAAAAAGAAAATATATTTTTAGTAGGAAAAATATACATAGTTGAAAAAGTTATTTAACGATACGATAATCAAAATAAAAAGTATTTATTTGATTGCATAAACCACCATCTGTTGGTGGTACTGTTTTACGTGAAAAGCTTCTTTTTTTTATACTTTTTAACACCATAATAATAATAATGATAAAAAAAGTTTTATTTTATTTTTTTCATGTTTCTGGCAAGTGCTATCTCTCCATGTGTTTTTTTTTTATTGTTTTATTAATTAATTTTTGTAAATATGTACAAATTTTAATTACATTTTTACCAGTGAAAAGTGTTTTAACAGCGGTGAATAACGTTTAAAATAAAATACCATAATATTCTCTCTCTAAATATGCGAAAAAATAAAATAAAATAAAAATTCTCTGTGATAAATTCCGTGTCTGTTAATCGACTACAATCAACAGTAAATGGACACTTTTTTCAAAAAAAAAAAGATTAAAAAACTAAATAGGCGGGTTGATTACACCCTTATTCATTCAATAAAAGTAAAAAATTAGGAACTTTACTTGGCAAAAACTAATGAAAATAAAACGCAACAAATTACCAATCGACTTAGGTTAGGTTAGGTCATCAATTCATACCAAAAAAAAAGCACTTTTAACAACTTTACCGATTTTATATTATTTTTTTTTTCTACTTTAAACTAATAAATAAAGAAATTAAAAAAGTTTATTCTTAAGAAATTTTTTTCGCTTTTTTTCGCTTTTTTTCGCTTTTTCTTCACATTTCTTTATTTATTGTTTTCTTATCAATAAATTGATTTTTTTTTTCATCATTATTTCATTTCATTTAAAACTTTTATTTTTATTTTTTACGTAACTTTAATAAGTTCATAGTAATAATAATTTATTAAAAACTTTTTTATTAGATTTTATGTAATAAAATATTGTGAAAATAAAATTTTTATTAAATAATTATTTAATAAATATTAAAGTATTTAAAGAATATTTTTTCTTAATAAACGTAGAAGAATAAATTATCTACTTGATTATTGTTAATCCATGTTAAGTACTTTGATACTTTATTGTGGTGTTTCGCGATCGCATTAAATTTTAACCGTATGTAGTCACGTAATTTTTGTACAAAAAGTACCCTTGGCTGCTTTATAAAAAAACCAGGTGAATCTGTTTAAATTATTTTGTCAGAAATAAATGTTTCGTGTACAGTACATTGGGGAGCTTTTAATGAATCAAAAAATAAAAGTAAACTTATTCAGCTTATGCATTGTAACAGCTTAATAAAAATAATAAATAAATCAGATGGAATAGCTACTGTTTAATAGTAAAAGCTCATCAAATAAATTCACCTGTTATAAGCTAAAAAAACAGCAGGTAAATCTAATAAAAACTGAATTCTTCAATAACACTATTATTTTCCGTTATATTTTAAAGAAAAACTAAGTGAAAGAGCAACAAATTACGATATAAATTCTAAAACTTTATAAAATTATTTTGAACTTTAAGCATTATTTTAATAAACTGTTAATTAGTTAATCTAATCATCTATATAAGGGGGTTTATTCGTTGCTCATTTTCAAAAAACCATAAATAAACGTACAAAGAATATTATTAATATTAAAGCATAATCGCTTATGTTTATGTTAATATTGAGTAGCATCAGTTCAGCAACGATGCTTAGCAAATATTTTCCTTATATACTTTCAAAGAAAAAAAATTAAACGGAAAAGCAGAAAATCCCCACGAAACGTTAAAAAGTTAACTTTTAAATAATTTAAATAAGAAGGAAAAAAAATGATAAAACTTTCAAGAATAACAAAACATTGTAGAAACGGTTTGCAAAAACGAAAATAACAAAAAAAAAAAAGAATTAAAATTAGTAAAAGCTTATGCTGGAATCAGAAAAAATAAAACTATGAAACAGGGAACTGGTTTAATTTTCTGATTTCATACCAGAAGTTAGTGCTCATTCTCTTGTCTTCATTTTTTTTGTATTTTATTGCTTAATTTTCTAAACTACCCGAGGTGATTATGATCTCGTAGATTTTTACTTTTTTTTGCTGCCAACAAAAATTAAACTTTGCTCTCTTACAGCAAAAAGTTCTGATATAAATGATTGTAGAAGCTTTTTTTAAATGATTTATTCATAACCTACTAATGGAAGTCTTACATTAAACATTTTTTCTTTCCTTTTTAATGTAAAGGATGAGTAAAGGTTTTATTATGAATCAGCAGGTTTGTTTTATTTTTTCACTATTGTCAACTTTAAACCACAAAATACGCAATCAAAGCTTTAAGAACTTTTTTCTTTTTTCATTTGATCATGCGTATTTTGTAGCGATTTTTAATGCCGCCATAAAAATAACTTTCATCCACTATGTACTTATTTTTATTAATTACTTTTATTATTTTAATTATAATTATCATGAGTACGTGCTGAGTTAAATAAAAAAAATGCAGAGAAACGCAGTTATTTTTTGTCAGGTAAATGTCAGTTGAAGCGATAACTTGAAATGTACACAAACTATGTATTTATACTAAAAATTATCATAAAATAAAATTATTTTATCAACAATTTATTTGGAAAATTTTCCATTTTAAGACAAACAGGTGATTAGCCTCGAGTCGAACTGATTAATTAAAATTTATTTTGCCATTGGGGATTAAAAATAGTAGAAAAATATATATTATTTTTCCTTTAATAAAATTAACAAATTAATTAAAAATTATTTTAATTATTTTAACTAGAACGCAAGTGTGGCGGGGTACGAAGATAGTGCATTCATCCCATTGGATGTTCTGCAGGCGGCCAATGAAAGTTTAGAATTTAAATGCCTTTTAGAACATTTAACATCGAGTGCTGGTTCAGCAGAAGTATTATTTTTATTTTTTTTTTATTTATAAATACAAATTATTTATTTAATTATTTATTTAATTATTTAATTTTAGTCAAACGATGGATGTCCAGTATCATTTGATTCAATATTATGTTGGCCAAAAACAGCACCAGGAACATGGGCTATACTACCATGTCTTGAGGAATTTAAGGGTGTACATTATGATATATCTCGTAAGTAAATTATATGCATTCTAATAAAAAATTTTATTTAACTTTTCTACATTCAACTACACATACAGAAAAGCATAAAAAGCACATAAAACATATACAATTTAACTCATTAATTATTATTATTATTATTTTTGTTATATAATTTTTCAGTAATCGTTAACTGTTTTGTATGTCTTTAATAAAGAAACAACAATAACTGGTATAACATCAGTAAATGGCAATATATATATATATATATATATATGTATATAGATAGATATTCTATTGGGTGTAGTTGAAACATTTATTACAGGTTCCCAAAACATATAATTTTATGACGGGCAAAAGTCAAACAAAAAAATAAAAACATCGGGTTTTTACTGTATTTATTTGTACAAATTTAAGCTTTTAACCTTTTTCATAGGTTAAAATAAATAACTTTTTACGATTTTGTCTTTTTTTTTTTAAAAAAAATAATATAATTATGTTTTACTTATTCGCTGCTATATAAATTAGAAAATTTATTAACATTATCAGACTTTTAATTAATTTCTTTAAAAAGAATTTAACCCCTGTTTGTAGCTAATTTTATGTATTTATCTAAACTGTTTGAACATCATATAATTTCTTTTCTTTATTATTTTCAATAATGAATCGATAGCAATTCATTTATTCAACAAGTTACCGAGAATTTTAATTTAACTTTTATTTAACAAATAAAATTTATATTCACGTTTTGAATTAGATTAGTCTATTGTTGCTGCTGTAACAGCTCTTTAAATACAAACCAGAGAAAAATTTATTTAACAAAAATTGAAAGTAAAATGAGGGTAAAAAAAAAATTCTACAATAAAATCCATTACTTTAAATTTCATCACGTCAATGAGGTTTTCCTTCTATTGTATTATTATTTTAGAATATAAATACCATACCTTTTGATTTACTAATATTAATTGAATAAAATAGTTTCATATTTACTTGTTATTTTTAGACAATATTTCCTTATCAATCAATTCAAATTTATTTCTACCTTAATAAGCATAATTTTATTAAACCAAAAATACAGTAAAAGGCATGTAAATTTATTAATATAGAGAAAATAGTCTAGTTTAAATAATAGTTTATTTGTCTTTAGTAAAATTTCATTAAATTTTTGTGAAAATTTAGAAAATTCAACGCCAACGCACATCAATAAGCATAAAATTTGTTTAATTTTATTAAAATTTAAATTTTCTTTTCTATTTTAAAATAGTATTTAAGTGACATTTAAATTATTAAATTAATTTAAATGTCATTTAATTAATAAATCAGCATATCAGCATTGGAAAACATAAAAATGAAAGCAAGAGAAAAGCACAAAAACTTATTTCTAATATTGTTGCCTTAGGGTTTTTTAGTTTAGTTTTTTCTTTTTAAAATAAAACAATTTTTCTACAGCGAATATCGCTAAAAGTGGTTCTGTATTATTTTCTTGTTATAAATAAATTAATTTTTCTCGAGACAACATAATACAATTATGAGTTAA
The DNA here is from genome assembly GCA_963942525.1 of Ptychoptera contaminata. Taxonomy (NCBI): domain Eukaryota; kingdom Metazoa; phylum Arthropoda; class Insecta; order Diptera; family Ptychopteridae; genus Ptychoptera; species Ptychoptera contaminata. The sequence goes on along the minus strand of OZ012638.1, from coordinate 33,444,266 downwards.
TTAAATAATATTGATTTTTTTTTTTCGTAAGGAGTGGAATTTACAGTACATAAATTGTTTATTCCCCTTTTAAGTAATCATTATTTTGATTTTTATTTTGAAGTAAATTAGAAGAGAAATTTCAGATAATCAAAATTATTGATTGAATTAGTGTACTTTGTACAGATTTAATCTTCTATTCGAATAGATCAAGGTAATTGAACTTGATAACGGTTGCCTCAAGTATGTATCTGTCACCAGCCGAACGAATTATTTAAATTCGGAAACAACTACCTGCTCACCGCAATTTATTTAACAAAAAATTAATCCTCTAGACATTCAAGATCATTTAATTAAATTAAAAATTAAACTTTTTCTTATTACGATATTTCGTTGTATCAACTTTTATGGAAATTTTTAAAAGTAAAATTAATAATAATAAGATGAAAAAGTTTGATCAAATTAAATTGAAATATTAAAGCAGAAAAAAAAAACAAGAAAACTCTCTTAAACAACTTAAAGAATTTATTGAAAAGTTTCTTTTTTTTTTTTTAAAAAAAAAGGGGTTACTTATGCTAAGAAATATTTAATTCAATTAAAAGTTAATAGTAGACTAGATGATTGAATTAACTGTTGATAAAAATGTTGATTAAATGCAAGTGAAATTACTTTACGTCACGAAATATATTGAATTATATTTTAAGCACGTTGATATGTTTTTTTTATGTTTAATCGGAAATCTTGTAATAAAGCGTTTTATGTATAAAACGCATAAAATAAGTAAACTGCGTTCGATAAATATATACATACCTAACTCAAGTGTAATTTTGATTTCATTAACAATAAAACGATTGCAATAAAAATAAGAAAAGAAAACATTACATTACATACAACAGATTGCGTTAAAATGATAAATACTAACATAAATCTACTTCGATTTAAATTTATATTCAAGTTTCAATTGAGGAGCTTTTTTAATGCTTTTTTTTAACGACACAACCGAGTATCATATAGCAACGTCAATGAAACATAATCGATCAACACCAAAGTGTTATTCCCTGCTCACTAGTAGTTTGCATAAATTTAATTTCATTTAATAATGTGAATGAAAAAAATATATATTGTAACTAAGCTTTTTTTTAACCGCAAAAGCTTGATTGCGTTGTTATCTTTTAAAGCATTTATTTTGCATAATAATGCTAATTTTTTATTGAATAATCAATTCAGTAATTTCGACGAGTAAAAACAGAAATAATAAACAAAATTATAAAGAAAAATTAATATTTTTTAATTAAATTTTATGAAGTTTTAAAAAAGCTGCAGCTTTTTATTGTTGGTTTCGGCTTGAAAGTTACGTTTGGGTTTTTTTTTTTATTCAACAGAAAATGCTACACGTTTCTGTCATTCGGATAGTAAATGGGATAATTATACTAGCTATGAACAATGTAGACATTTAACAGATGGTTCTGGACATTCAGTATCTGAATTTGCACCAGGTGTTGAATTACCAACAATTATTTATTATACCGGCTATACAATTAGTTTAATATCATTAACAATGGCTGTTGCGGTTTTTATACATTTTAAGTGAGTTTTTCTTTATTCAATTTATTCATCAATTATCAATAACTATTAATTAATTATATTATATTTATTTTTAGAGATTTACGTTGCTTAAGAAATACAATACATGCAAATTTATTTTTTGCCTATATTATGTCAGCATTATTATGGATATTAACACTATCATTACAGGTAAATTTTATTTAATTAACCTTTTTATTATTATTATTTTTTCTATTTTTAGATAATGAGATATTTCAAATTACTTTTCGCTGAAATATCAATATTAAATTACATAGGATCTTCTTCTTATTATTCTTTATGTTAAATAATTAGTAGAATTTTCTTTGTTGCCTTTTTTTTTCATCTTATTCCAAGCGATAAAATATCGAATTTGATTAATTTGCTTGGAAAACTTTTTGAACATTTTAATCAGAAAGTAAAGTTTAAAAAGTTTAGAAAATTCTTGTGTTATTTTAATTTAAAATCATTTTAATTTATTTAATTATATATTTTCATTGCTATTAAATTAATAAATATAAAATTCTTATTACAGATGACGACAAAACCAACCCTTGCCGGATGCATAGTATTAGTTACATTATTTCATTATTTTAGTTTAACAAATTTTTTCTGGATGTTAGTGGAAGGTAAATAGGTATACAATAATAATAATGAGAGAACAAAAATATTTATTTAAATTTACTTTTTTCATTTTTTCTTTTGATTTTCCTTAAAAAAAACATTTTTTATCTTCAAAAACATTTTTTTAAAAATAGGACTGTACTTGTATATGCTGGTTGTTGAAACATTTTCTGGTGATAATTTACGTTTTAATTTGTATGCATCAATTGGATGGGGTGAGTTTTTGTGTTAATTTATGTTAATTAATTAAAATAAAAATTTTATATGATTTTTTTCTTTTTTGCATTTGTAGGTGGACCAGCAATATTTGTTGGTGTTTGGTCAATAGCAAAAGGAGTTACATTGCCTGGAAATGCGAGTAATTTTGATGGTGTATGTTGAATAATTTTTATAAATAATTAATTCCTTGTTAAACATAAACAAAGAAAAGGGTTTTTCTTTTTTTTATTATCATTTTCACTTGATATTTATGCAGATATGTATGTCATTTAGTCAACGAAAAGGAAATTTAATTCCCTTCTTTTAATTGGGAAATATATTTCGCATTAAATAAATAATTAAACAAAGAAGATATACATAAAGGATAAAAATAAATAAATAAAATATCTTGAAATTATTTATAAAACAGAGAGAAAAGTAAAGAAAAGAAAAAGTAAAAGTAAATGTAAACGTTCTATAGTCCCCTATAGCATTTACATTGCCTTCTCTACAGAATAAATTTTTTATTTCGTTTTATTTTTAACCCAGAAAAAACGATGCAAAATTCATATTCATTCATTCGACTCAATGTTTTTATTATTTAACTTTAAATAAAATAATAATAATTTTATAAACCAGAAAAATAATGAAAAAAATCCTTTTTAAAATTGTCCTGCTTAAGTAAATGAATTTTTTTAATATTAAAACAACATTTCTAGGGGCATATTGTTATTTAATAAAAACAAACTCTACCTATTTGCTTATAATTATTCAAATTTACTAACTAATTCTATATTATTTATATTTAATTAATTAAAATCCAGTAAATACGCGAGTAAAACATTCATTACTTATCATCATCAGGGAAAATACACTTTATTAAAAGATTATTTTCACTGTGCACACTGTAATACATAAATTGCATAAATATCTACAAAAAACCCAAGAAGGATAACATTTTTATTATTTTAAAACTAAAAGAAAATATTATTTTAAATATTTATGCAAAAAAAAAAAAAGAGAAAAAAATAATTCTTCATTTTAAACCGATTGCTTATGATTTGTCAATATTATGCCCGTATTATTTGAAATTAAGTTTTCAGCATGATATACTCTGATCAATATTTATTTAATATATTTATCTTTTGTTTTTATTTATTTAAGTAAATTGTGTTTGTTCCATTTTTTTTTCTTTTTAGTTAGAAATTGATTGTGCATGGATGAGAGAAACGCCCATCGATTGGATATTCCAAGGGCCTGCTTGTGCGGTTTTAATTATTAATTTAATATTTTTAGTCAGGATTATGTGGGTGAGTTGAAAACACAATTTTTTTTTAATAAAAATGAAAAAGAAAAGTGGCATTAAGTAAAAAAAAATAATTATTTTAAAGGTTTTAATAACGAAATTACGTTCAGCGAATACCGTTGAGACGCGACAATATCGTAAAGCATCAAAAGCATTATTGGTCTTAATACCATTATTAGGTATCACCTATTTGGTTGTTATGTCTGGACCGAATGAAGGAGTAGGCAGTTATATATTTGCTATAGCCCGTGCAGTACTCTTAAGTACCCAGGTTAATATAACTTTTTATTTAAATAAATTACAATTACGATGTAATTATTTTTCTATTTTCAGGGATTTTCTGTATCGTTATTTTATTGTTTTCTGAATTCAGAGGTGCGTCTGGCGTTGCGCCATCGAATCGATTTATGGCGTGATGAAAGGAATATACGCATTGATCAGTTGCGACAACGTAGCCGAAGGTCAGTCACAATTTATTTTATTTCATCATAAAAATAATAATATAAATGTTTGATGACATTGGTTTTGCTTGTTTTCATTCATTTATTCTCTGGTTATCACTAAATGATAACGATTTAACCACAATCCTTTATCGTTTCTGTTGTTGTTGTTGTTTTTCTTTATTTATTATTAAACCTTCTTAAACACAAAATCATTCTTATTCTTATCTTGTTTGTATGTTTTCTTATCTTTTTAAGATATCAATCAGGAATAAACCAATCAAAAGATTATTCACCCAGATCAAGAACTGAAAGTATTCGGTATGTGATTTATTAATTTTTTTTTCTCTCTATAATCATTTTATTTTCATTAAATTTTCTATTTTTTTTTTTGGTTTTCATTTATTTATTTTTTTATTTTATTAAAAATAAAATTATTTAATTATTATTTTAATTGATAAACTAATCAGGATATATAACCGGAAGATTAAATAATTATAATAATGATAACGAGAAACAATAAAACCACAAACTAAAATTTTATTATTATTCTCTGCTTTTGAATTAACTTTTTGTTAATTTTATTTTATTTTTAATAACTAAAGAAAAAAAAACGAAAATTAATTAATTATTTATGCAGTAAACCGAATAAAACATATGTCACAATTTTTTTTGTTTTATATCAACCACCGCACACATTTTCTCATGAAAATTTGAATTGAATTTTAAAATTTTAATTGAATTTATTCACGTATTAAATAGTTTCTTTTTATTTTTAAAAAATAATTTATTTCAATTAATTATTAAACATGTGGACAATATTTTATATTTAGCTAATTGTCATTTTATAGTATTTTTTATTCAACTTTAAATAATAATTTTCGTTTAAATATTGTCTGTAAAAAAAACATAATGGATTCCTAAAGATCCTAGATTTTCTAAGAAAATTCAAAAATAAATAAAACCAAAATAAACTTGAACCGGTTACATATACCCTGATTTTACCAGAAAATATTTCATTTAAATTATTGAAAAATTATTGATTGGCTTTTTTCACATGTTTTTATTATTTTTCGCTTATTATCCGTGATGGCATGTTGAGCTTTTTACTTGTTTAATTCTTTATTATTTATTTTTTTTTCGTATTGGTAATTTTTTCTTTAAAAGTTAAGCTTCCTTAAATGTTAGAGAAATGCAAAAGTTCATTTATTCAAAGACTTTGTTATGTGAAATTAAATCTAAAAAATAAATTTTGGTTTTTCTTTCTTTCGTTCATTTGGGACAACATAAGCATAATTAAAAGTTTAAAAATGCCATCAATGTATGATAAATGTTTAATGAATTAATTTTTATTTTTATTTTTATTTAATTATTTTTATATTTTTATATCTTTAGCTTGACGTCAACAACGCCTTTGTCATCATCCGCATACTACGTCTGATATTTAATGTAATTTCCTTAAAAGCATGGAGCATGTTTTAATTTTCTTTATTTTTTATTTCATTTAATTATTATTAATATATTTTTTTTTTTAAATAAAATGAATCATAAATAATTATAATTTTTAATAATTAAAAGGAAAATTAAATTATTTTTTCACTAATTATTAAATTTAACAAAAAAAAGAAAAGTAAAAATGTTTGTGAGTAAAATTTTATTCTTAAAGTAACAAAAGCATAACAAAAACACATTAATGCATAAACAAAAAAAGGCATTCAGGAACAAAAAAAAGCACAAATAAACAGTATAACCGCCGTAACTAGCTACATGAAAAATTTAAAATTTTTTTAATTGTATTGAAATAAACGAAAAGTTAGAAAACAATAAAGGAAAATACCTCTAACCACAAATTATTGATGTTGGTTATATTTTTATTTTATTTTTTTTTTCTGGGTACTGTTGTTCGTTACGAAAACATTTCTGTTTAATATTTTTCAAGATTATTATTATTATTATTATTAAAAATGAAAAGAATGAAAAAATTAACAAGAAACCGCTAATATTGTGATGGTGTTGGCTGTGGTGATACATGGTATAGAAAAAACAATAGGGAAAACTTTTTTCGTTTATATACACACAAAAAACAAAACTTATTTCTTTTATTAATAGAAGAAGAAAAAAAAGAAAAAACCAACAAACAAAGTTTCAATCAAAAGCTTCTTATATACATCAGATACAAGAATACATTTATTTTTAAATAAGTATTTTTTTTTAACATTGTTGTGTATATTTATATGGCCATATTTGATGGAAGTAAATATGTTTTGGTGTTTTTGAATTTCTCTTATGTTGTGTTATTTTCAGGGAATTACTTTTGGTTGATTTTTTCTTTGATTATTATGATTTTGTTCTATTAAAATTTATCTTTTTTTTTTCTTTGGTAAACATATTACAAAACTGACAGAAATATTATTTGATTTAAAAACATTTTTGTTTGATGTTTTTAATGTTGTTGTTTTTTCGTATTATTAATTTAATTTTTCTGTTTATTTATTATTAATTAATTAAAAATTGAATACTTGAATAATAATTTCATTAATCAAATAAAATGATTTATTCCGAGAATAATCACATTTCCAATGCGTAATTATCAGTTGGTATATTGCTTAAATTCGTTACAATAAGCTTCCTTAGCTCACATTCAACATCTTTTAATTTCTTTTTAAACGTATTATTAATTTTTAATCTAATAATTCTATATTCTATTGATATTTTAAGACTAAAACACTTGTTGTATCCAATTTCACAAGAGAAAAACTTTAATTTTTAACACTTTGTTATGCTTTTTCACTAAAAACATCAAATAATTGCAAAAAAAAATATAATTATTTGTTCATAAATAAATAAATAAATAAATTAATAATTTAATTACATATTAATTAAATAAGACATTTATATTTTCATTTAAATATTAAATTATTATTATTATTATTATTATTATTATTATTATTATTATTATTATTTCATTAAATAATCCTATTAGCATAGTGATTTGTTTTAGTCGAAGAATTAATATGAAAATAATTACAACACCTACAATTAATTGTTAATTAATTTTCTAATAGAAAATTTTATTAAATTTATCTATAATTATAATGATATTAATAGTCACATTCTTCATAACAAATAAGAAAATAAAATAAAAAAGTATTTCTCACATAAAAAATATATTTTATCATTTACCAGGCGTCCCCACTGTTACATTTTTGATTAACTTTTTTTTATACATTTTTATGCTCTTTAACAAGATGAAAATATGATTAATAAATAATTTTTCTTCACTTTTTTTTGATATATATTTATTTTAATATATTTATATATTAATAAATTAGCTTTTTTTTTGTATAATAAAGCTTTTAAACAATTTTTATTTATGTTTTTTTTTTTCTTTCTTCTTGTTAACTTAACGACACAAGGAGTCGTTTACATTGCTTTATTTTATGGATTGTTTTGCTTATTTGTGAGAAATAAATAATAAAATACAACAATCTGACAAATATTATCACAAAAACTGCTTCATTCTTATCTTAAAAATTTTTCTTGTATGATGATAAAATTATTAAATGTTTAAACACAAAAATAGTAGCAATGTACATGTTGCATGTAATAAATTTTTTTAACATACATAAAAATATATAAATATAAATAAATAAATACATTTTTTTTTTTTATTAATATTATTTCTTATCGTAAAATCAAATGATATAAAAAAGAAAATTTATCTAAAATACCGACAGAAGTTGAAGGAACTTTTATTGTATTAAAAAATAATGAAAATTATTAAAAATCAAAGAGACATTACGATGTTTAATATAAATAAAAAAGCTCTCTCATACCCCACCGCTTTTTTTTAAACATTTTCAATTCGATTATAGATTTATTTTATCCAACAAATAAATAAATAAATCAAAAGAAAAAGCAAAGTTAAAATAAAAAATGAAAAATTCATTATCACGCCTAATATAGTTATGGCAACATTAGGTGATGTTTGAGTGTCTTTTTCACATCAAAAGGAAAGGAAAACAGTAAAAGAACGATAACATAAAGCTACGGATACATTTTAAAAGCTAGTTAAAGCACTTTATACTATTTAAAAAATGAAATAAAAATATTTATCTAGGGGTAAAGAATTTTATTTTAAACATATTTTTGTTGATGTGATAATAATAATAATAATAAATGCATTTAATCTGTGTATATTCTCGTAATTTTATATTATTTTCATAAAATAAATTATTCATAAATTATTTTTATTATTTTTTTTTTGCTACATACAAACAGATTTATTTATAAATAAAAATTCATTTATTATTCAATATTAAAAAAAAAAAAAATTAATGCAAATTTTGTCAAGAAAATTCTTTGTATTATTTCTTTCAAAATATTTATGATAATAATAATGATAATTATTATTATAACAGTAATGTCTCAATAAAACAATCAAAAGAATAGTTTTATGAATAATAAAGATGGAAACAAATGAAGCAAATGAGAAGTATCGTTTCAACAGTAGAAAAGCTTTAAAAATGAATAAATTAATCTTTAAAATGAAATAGCAAAAATTATTACTAATTAAATCTCCACTATAATTAATATTTAATTACAAAAATATCTATTATTAATTGTATCATCAATAATTTTACTATAAAATTTATTTAATAAAAATTTCATATAATAAATTTACTTTATCACTATTAAATATAGAAAATTTATTATTTATATTTGTGCTTAATATATACACACACGCATAAAATAAAGCATAAATATATATTTCTATTATTAATTATAAACTCATTCATTATAAATTCACAAAAAAACTTTGTTATTTTCTACGAAAAAAATAATTTGACTTGTCACTGCGTCAAAGTGAAAAAGCTTACAAGCTCTACTTTGCTTGAAATAAATTTATTTAAATAAATAATTAAATAAAAAATCCTCCTTAAAATGTCATAGAAAATTATTTAATTAATTCGTTGAAAAATACATAACAATAATTGCATCAACAATAACAGCATCAGCAACAGCAGTAGAAACAAAACACACAATTTATTTCTCTAAAAAAAAAATTATTAATTAGTGCAAAAACGTGCAAAAAAAACCCGGAAATAATTGATTTATTTTATTTATTTATTCTGATTTTTATTATTTTATTGTTTTACCTTTTCATGCTTATTTTTTTATGATTATTGAATTTTCATTTGATATTTTTATGTTTTGAATTCATATTTATATTATAAATGCATTAACGTAAACAATTCGTTTTGCTAAAGTTTTTTCCATTGTTTTTTTTTTTTTTGTAATTAAATTATTTAAATTGAAAATAATAATCCCAATAATAATAATTATAATAATAATAAAAAATATATTATATATAAATAAAAATACCAATAAAATGCCCTCAATTTAGTCCTTTGACATCATATGGTAAACGAGAATCGTGTGCATCATCAGCAACAACGACAACACTATTAGGTTTGCCAACATATTATCATCGTGGATCTAATGGCGCTTTACATATGTATGCAATGCCACGTGCAATTAGTCCATTAATGCAGGTAAAATAATTTATTATAATTTTTGCTGTTTTTCTATTATTATTTTTATTATTCACAACTTTACTACAAACTACACAGTTCTATATATTTAATTACTTTGTACATAGCTAGTTAGTGTTAAAAAATTATTTACGTTTTACATTGGTGACCATTTTTTTGTTTTTCATTTGTCCTTAAATTTCTTTTCATTTTATTTTTCTTGTTTTAGTATTTTCTCTCACTGAGTAATTAGCTTTTGTAATAAATCATTTTTTCTAAGCTTATACTGTCTTAACATTTTAACACTATTAGTTAGTTAAAAAGTTTATTAAAAGCTGTTGCTGATGTTGTTGTTGTTGTTATTGTTATAACTGTTGATTTATGTTGTTTTTTTATTTAATTTTCCAGTTCGAATCAATTATTTCATGTAGTTTACCCAATTTAAAGTTGTAAAACCAAAAAAGAATATAATTAATCAATTATTTAATGAATAAATAAATAAATGCAAGAAAAACGGTAGATTTGTGCTTTTAGTTAAAAAATTTATAAAATGTCTCAGAAAGCGTGGTTTTTACAAAAAAATATTTTTAACCTTTAAAAATAATTTTCAAATAAATAAATTTAATTATTTTAACAAAATGTCAAATAATTATTTTTTTAACGTATTAATGTTAACTTTTAGCATTTATTTAATAAATATATATTAAAAATGAATAAATAAATAATAATCCTTAAACCACTTATGTTTTTTCTTTGGAAATGCTTTAATTTGTTTTTTAATTAATAAATTTTTAATTTATTGTAGCAAAATATTTTTAATGTGAAAATTTATTGATTTAATTTAATTTAATTAAAAAAAACTTATTTTCCTTATTGGATTGCAGCAAGGACTTGATGAAAATTCAGTGTAAATAAATAATTTTCATTTTCTTTTAATTATTTGTAAATAAAATCTGTTATTTTTCTTTATTTTAAATGTATTAATTTTTATTTTCTAAATCAAATCTATTTAGTAAATTAATTAATTAATGTATTAAAAAATTATGATTAAAATTTAAAAATTAAAAAAAAAAAAAATAAAAGCTTTAATAAAAATGGAAAATTTATTTATAACTGTAAATAAGAAAATGTTTATATCTGTGTTTTGTCTGTTAATAGAAATTAAAAATTATTTCGTTTTATTTTTCATTGTTTATTCTTGTTCTCAAGTATTTTTAAAATAAATTTTCATTTGAATAATTTGTTTAATTAAATAATTCACCATTATTATATAATTATTAAAGCTTATATTATGTAATAAACTTAATATACTTGATAATAATGTATTATGGTTAATGGTTATTTAATAATTCATGATTATTTATTTATATAACAAGAAAAATTGATTATGTTTTCTTGTTAAAAAACAAGAAGCTTTTGTTATTTCTTTCTTTTTAAACAAAAAAATGAACAAGCTTTCAGGCAAAATTAATATTTTTAAATAATAAATCAATGTTTTTGTTTATATATTTTCAATAAATTTATTTATTAACATTATATTAATTTGATTAAACGCAAAATATATTTTATATATTTAAATAAAAAGAAAAGTATTAACAAAGTGATAATAAAGCTCTTCATTACATTTGATTATCGATTAATTAAACGACATTAATCATTAATTCTACTGAATTAAAACATTATTTAACATCATTTTAAAATATTTTAAAATTAAAAAATCAAAATTAAACATTTTAACTTAGTTTTTCAATTAATTGAAATAATTAAAGAATAAAACTCATATGTATAAAATAATTTTTATTTATTAAATGTTTAATTATAATTATTATGAAACCTTTTTTAATTGTGATAAGACATTGTATAAGAAAAATCTATAACTAAAAGAAAGAAAAAACCTTGTCTAAAATATAATTATGTAATTAAATGTAATTTAAAATTAATAAAAAAAGAAAAGAAAAATTCTTATTATTATTATATAAATGTATAAAAAAGAAGAAGAAAATAATAATAGCTAAAAAAATATATATACATAACGAATTTATTAATAATATTTATTATTTTATATAATAATCATTAATAAATAATTATTATTAATAATTATAATTAAATGTAAAAACACAAAAAAAAGAAATGAAACAATTTTACTATGAGACTTTGTATCTGAAGAAACAAAACCAAAACAAAAAAAAACCTAACCTATAAAATGCTTGAATTAAAATTAAATTAAATTTAAATTAAATTAAATTAAATTAAATTAAATTAAATTAAATTAAAATTAAAATTAAATAATTAAAAAACTAAATGTAAATTATTGTTGTTTTTTAATTTTCTTCTATTTTTTTCTATAATTATTATTATTATTATTATTAAAATAATCAATTTATTTATAAATAATTATAATAATTAAATTAAAGAGCATTAAAGCTTTTACTTTAATACATAAATAATTGATAAATTATATATATATATTTAATTGCCATTTAATTTAATATTTTAATTAATAAATTATATCTATAATAATATTTTATAATAAATAAATCAATTATAATTATTATTATTATTAATATTTGTAAATAATTTAAATAAATAAATAAATTAAATAATAATTAATGAAGGTTTTTTTTTTGTTAAACACCACTGTGCGAGGAAAGTCACTGATTTTGCCCTTGATAATAATTTAATGGTTTTTTGTGGTTTAAAAGGATAATTTTCAAAAATAAAATTCATCAAATAATTATTCGTAATTTAATTATTTCTAATTAATAAATTTAAACTTCTGAAAAATGTCATTTCTGTAATACCTTTCGTTAAGCTCTGTGATTTAAAATAAAGATTCTTAAGCTTTTCTAGTGATTTATATTAATTAAGCTTCCTTAGACAGTTAAATATCAAAAATAAAATAATAACCTTTAGTTAATTTCAAACTGTTTTACCATGAGTAGAAATACTCTTCACTAAAAATTGCTCTAGAATCTTTTAAATAAAAATAAGTGTTAAATACTTACTTAAGTAAGTTTTAAATTTTTATTTCGATTAGAAAGCCTTACCTTGTATTCCTATAATAATATTTCTTCTTATTTTAGTCAAAATAATTATCTAAAAACTGTACAACAAGTGCAAAAGGAAACATCTGTTATACCTAAAAACACTGAAACATTAAAAATAAATAAACATAAAGATAAAAATAAATATATTATTTAAATTTATTTCTTATTTATTATTATCATTTAATTAAACTTTTGTTTATCTTTTATCTATCAATATTATATAATAATATAAAATATTTATGCAACACAAATTTTCTATTATTCATTTTAGGAAAATTGTTGGTTTTTTCTTTTTTGTTTATTATTTCAATTGTTAGAAAATTGTTGATCTTAAGAAATAAAACAAGAAGTAAGAAAAATAAATATAATCATTTCTATATGGGTAGAAAACTTTAAATTGTTATTTTTATGAGAAAATACGGCATTTACTGTAGGTGGTCGGTCTTATTACCACATTTAAATTGTTATTCAATAGAATATTTAAACAGTTTTAATACCATTTAATCAGAAAATAGCATTGAAAAGGTGAAAACAGCATAGAAATTCTTTCTAATACAGAAAACTAATTATAAAATTACCTTTGACCGGGCGCCTCCACTGCCAAAGCACATATTGATTTATTTGATTCGCGTTGTTTTCGCATATTTTCCAAAAATACAAAATTTTTAATAAATCAATTAATAAATATAAAAAGAAAACAAATCAATTTTTTTTATTATTATTAATATTATTTTTAATGCAATTTTATTCAATTCACACAATAGGAGAAAATTAATATTTTGCCAAATAAATATAACAAAATTTAATATTTAATGAATTCAAATAAAAACAAAATTAGTAAATAAATTAAAAGATGAAATAGATTTAATTTTCCATTATATCCTTGGTAATCCGTTAATTGTTTTGCGTTAATATGATCCCTTCTTTATTACTTAAATGATTCGCTGTTCAGGTCTAGTAATTATTTTTTCTTTTTGACTTTTTAAACGACGTTTACGCTCATTCCGTATAAATGTGCGATATTTTTCCCAATCATTTTTATTTATCCAAATTTTATCTTTAAATCGATTTAGGGCATTTGTACGAGGTTTCATTGTGACAATTTTATCAGGTTTTGTGGTTGTTGTTGTTGCTGTTGACACAGTTTTATTATTATTAATTTTTATTAATTTTCCATTTCCTTTGCCATTTCCGCCACCGTTTGTAGTAGTTGTACAATTGCCATTCTTTTTTCCATTTTCTTTATTACTATTTTTGCATGAAACTGTCTCTGTCACATTATTATTCCCTTTTCCATTTTTATTGGTATTGTCTGTAATTTTACCATTACCTTTTCCATTACCATTACCGTTTCCATTGCCTTTTCCATTACCTTTTCCATTACCATTACCGTTTCCATTACCTTTTCCATTGCCTTTTCCATTACCTTTTCCATTACCTTTGCCATTACCTTTACCATTATTACATCGCTTTTTATTTTTTCTACATTTAATTGGAACATTACATTTCTTCTTTCCATGTTTGTTTCGATGACACTTATTATCCTCGTCTGATTCATCAGAATCAGATCCTGATTTTGTACTTGTTTCTATACCTGTAGGTCCTGTACCAGTCCCTGTGCCAGTACCTGTGCCTGTACCTGTTCCTGTGCCAGTACCTGTTCCTGTTCCTGTGCCAGTGCCAGTGCCCGTACCAGTTCCTGTGCCAGTGCCTGTACCAGTTCCTGTTCCTGTGCCTGTTCCTGTACCTGTGCCTGTTCCAGTGCCTGTTCCTGTACCTGTGCCTGTTCCAGTGCCTGTTCCTGTGCCTGTTCCTGTGCCAGTACCTGTTCCTGTCCCTGTGCCTGTTCCAGTACCAGTACCCGTTCCAGTACCAGTACCCGTTGATGCTTCAGTTGTTGTTGAGGTCGACTTTGTCGTTATTGTCGACTTTTTTGTTGTTGTTGACAATGTTGATTTCGGTGTTGTAATTGTTGAAAGTTTTGTCGTGGTTCTAGCTGTTGTTGTCGATGTTGATATTGGCTTTGTTGTCGTTACCGTTTTTTGTGTTGTTAATGGACTATGCGTTGTTGTTAATATTTTTATCGTTGTACCAGTATTAAATCCAGTTGTTTCCTTTGAACTAGGTCCTCTCGATGAGTCATGATGATGATGATGATATTCACCAGATTCTTTACCACTATTATGTTCACTTGAATGATTTCCTATATTTTTTTATATTTTATTTATTTAGAAAATTAAAAAAGTTTTTTATTTTTTACTTAAATAATTTAATTAATTAAAAAAAAAAACAATAAATGTTAAAAAATAAAAGTTTATGTTTTATGTTTTCTTAGTTTTTTTTTTATGTATTAATCTAAAGTTCTTTGACTCTGGGTGGACAATAACAAGGCTCTTCCGTTGTTGTTGGTTCCTCAGTTTTTGTCGTTGTTGTTGTCGGTGTCGTTGTTATAAGCTCTGTAGTGTCTGTGACTGTACTTGTATCTAATATTTTTGTTGATTATGTTGTAATGCATTCATTGTATAAAAAGTTTATATATATTTATTTAATTAATTATTTATTTATTTAAATGTTTATGTTTTAATTATTTTATTTTGTATAAATATAATTATATAAAAATATAAATTATAAATTAAAATGAATGATTAATGCTTTTTTGTAAACTTATTACAAAACAAAATAATAAAGGTGAAACAGCGAAATTATTAATTAAAGAAAAAATAATTAAAAAAAAGCTTTGGTTTTACATTATCAATTTTATATATTTTAATTAAATTATAAATAACTTTAAACGAAAAAAAAAAGAAAAAGAAAACCACAAATAAAATTATTATAAATTACCTGGCATTGGGAATGGACGATGACAATATTTAAAATCAAAAAAACTTTGACAGTAACGTTTAATTGAATCATCATCAAGACTAAAAACGTGACGACTCATTTCGTCTACATATGAGGACATATATGATGGATAATAGGGCCATTTACCTTGAGCAGCAAAGTGACATAAAATATCTTTAATTAAATAAAAGAAATTATGACACATTTATTAATCCGCTTTTTTAATTTTTTGCAAACAAGACATTGTTTTTTTAATTAAAACATAAATAATTATCACAAAGAAAAAAAAAACACCTACATGGTAATTTAAATAAACCAAAAAACGGTTGATGACTATCACCATTTACACGTGCAATTATATTCTTTTTTGTATTTAATTTTTCATTTAATTTCAATTGTACACTTTTATCATTTATTAAACCACAATTAATAATTAAAATATTTAATAATAAATAAAAACTAATTAATAATAGAGGATTTTTCATTTTAAATTTTTTTTTTTTAAAACAAACACTTTCTGCTCAATATAACTATGATAGGAAAATCAAATAAAATGTGAATGCTTAGGAAATCGGTTACAACATTTATATACTCGATTAAAAAATAATAATAAGAGACATGCAATTAAAATTGATTTTACAATAATGATAATGATTGTAGTAAAAATAATAATAATAAAAATAAAAAAAAACGAAATTAAACCACCCAATTTCTGTGTTTAGTACAGTGTGTTTAGTTAAACGAAAAAATTATTAGAATGTTAAATCTTTTTGTTTTCTCTGTTTAAATCAGCTATTAATATTATTTTTATTATTTCTAAGAACTTTTATAGTATAGCGGCTGGGAATTGATAACAAGTCATCCCAAATGATTAAAATTGTCTTGAATTTTATTAACTTGAGTAAATTCAATTGAAAAACATACTCTAAATGTATAAAGATTGTTTTCTATTTGCTCAACTTGTTGCTATCGTTATATTTAATTTATTTTTGTTAGATTTAGCTAACTTACAGTAAAACGAAATATACCACTGTGCTTTCACAGTTTGTAAAAAAATTTATTTCAAATAATTTCTACCCTGTAACAGGTAGTGAACAGGTCATTGATATCTAACGTGAGACTCTAATGAATTTCGATTTAATAAAAATATTTTTATTATTTTTTTGTACATTATTATCCCTTTAGAAATGATTATTTATTAAAATTTATAATAATTTTATTAATATTAAATATTTCATCACAGTAACGAATTTAGGTGACACAAATAAAATACAATATTTAATAATTGAAGTCAACAAATGGAAAAATAATAAATTATTTAATTACTTTATAATAAATAGATTAATCAGTATTAAAATTATTTTAAATTTTGCGATTAAATATTTCGTTTTTATTTATTTATAATAAAATTAAAATTTATATAATTAATAAGCTTTTTTGAATTTTTAAAGCTTAACGACAAATTAAACTTTTAAAAAGTTTATTAATTATTCAACCATCTACTTTACGATATAACTGCCATCTGGCTTTCAGTAGTTCTATATAAAAATAAAAAAATCTCATTAGAATCTCATATCACAATAAAGTTTTTCTATTTTTTGTTATTCTTTTTGAACTTTTAAAAACAATTATAAATTAATATGAAGAATAAACTAATAGTAACTATACAATTAAAAATTAAAAAAAAAAAGATTTTATCAAATATAGATAAATAATTATTAATTTATAAAAAAAAATATATATTTATGTCACCTGTATGTGGCATATATTTCATTTTTTTATGAATTCTTAATAACTTCATTGTACTCATTTTTAGCAAATTCTACCACCGTCACCCGTGCAAGCAGCATTTATAACTTGGAAGTCGGTACGTATACTAGTTTGTTACGTATGTACGTATTAAGAAAAAAAATTGTGAATTAAAAATAAAATTTATTCATTGTTAATTAAATAATAAATAGTTTTTTAAGTGTTTTACTTATAATTTTATATTATAAAATTACCTATATTATTTGTTAATTGTGATTACAGATAGACCAGCCAAGTGTTTCAAACTGGAGACTATTATTACAGTCATATTTTTATAGGCCGGATTTTTTGGATTACAGTACAGTAAGTTTTAATTTTCTTATTTTGATTTATCTAACCCAAGAATTAGTATTTTTCCTATTTTCTTCAATAATCTAATTAGTGTTACTCTTACTTCTTTTATTTAAAGTAATTAAAAAACTTTTCTCAAAATAATAACAAAAGTATTTATTACGCTCTGGTTATTGAAAATGTTAATCATTTTGTCGACGTGTGATCATATATTATACACACATTCCGCATATTCAAAAAAAAAAATTATATATATGATGGCGTTTTACGAACATTTAATTAAATAAAAATATATACATTTTTAAACATAAATATTGAAAAATTAACATTTGTTAACACAAAATTGAATAATGACAATCAATATTTATATAATAAATTTTTATTAAATTTTAAAATTTATTTGAACAAAATTACTCTACTCAATAAATGAGGTTAGAATTTATTTTCTTTCTAGGAGAGAGCAAAAAAAAAGAAAATTTTTTTTTGTCTTTAAATAATTTCTTTCGTTCATTTTTTTATTATATTTATTTATTATTATTTAAAATAGATAAATAATATTTATTTTTAAATTACTAAAAAAAATAGTTATAATAATAATGATGTTTTAAAATAAAAATAAATAAATTAATCTATTTGATTCTCTCTCTGCCACCATATTTGTTTTTTTTTTTTTCTATTTTAAATTAATAAAAAAAAAAAGAAATGACATGACACGTCTGCAAATGAAATTGAAACGCAAACGATGAACATGCCTGAAACACAATAATAATAACAACAATAATAATAATACTATCAAAAATAATATTTAAGTCGTCTCAGCAACCATATGCAGCGTCACACATAAAAGCATAAAAATGATTTTATTTAATTTTCTTATCACTAAAATGATAAATGATAATTGTAATATTATTTTTCCATTAATTTTTAATTAAAGATATAAGTTTAAAATAACTTGAAAGTACCCAAGTAATTATCAAAAGATATTTCAAAAACAAAAAGAAAATTTTTTAAAGTTTTAAGACAAAACAAAAAACATTTTTCATTTTTTTTTTCGGTGAAAGAATTAACTTGTTATGTCCACGTGGCATTAACATAATTTTAACGAATGTCAATTTGTTAATTTTTTTTTTCTTCTTTAATTAAATATTTACTCTATTAGTGTAATCTCTGTAGAATTGTTGCGTTTTTTGTTGACGAGAAACATTTTTTATTGGGTTTTTTCCTTTATATTTTACAATTTTATTATTTATTTGTTAATCATGGATAAATTTAAATAATTTGAATTTTTATATTATAGATTGATGCAAATAAATTATGTGAATGTGTGATGTGGTGTATTCAGTTGAAGAATAAAAGTTGTGTATTTGAATTTTTAATTAATTAACAATAATTAGATTGGAAATAATAATAATAATTTTCTTTTATGAATGAATTTTGTATGAAATATGATGGTACCAAAAAAAAAATACTTTGCTAATTTTATAAAATTGTTATCAGTGTGACACTTAAATGTTATCATCAAGAAAACTAGAAACAAAAAATTACTTAATATATTAATTAACTGGCTAAATAAAATAATTAAAGTAGCATATTTGATTTATTTATATTAATTACATATATATATTTTAAGGGAAAAATGTAACAAATCGTGCTTTGGTAAATTGCCAAAATGAAAAAATTTTTAATGTCAAAATATAATTATTTTTTTTGCAACATTTTAAGGTTTTAAAGAAAAGGAAATTTTTTATTAACATTTTAATAATATAAGAAGAATAATAATCCTAGGATAAGACGACTATTTATGATGTTGTTTTATCAATAAATATTTATTTAAATTTTTATATAAATAATTGGTTTAATGTTTTTTTTTCCATAAATTATTGTTGTATGTAATAGTTTCGTTATTTTCCTTTCTCAAATGTAAAAATTATTAATTATTACAGTGTTACTGTAACGACTTGGAACGATTTAGGACTTTTCTACTTCACCAATTATGCAAGCAACAGTTATACCAGCAGCAGTGATGGAGGATAACACAGGTTTGTTTTAAATTTTATTTAATGCGGTTTTATAATTATAAAATAATAATTTGTTTATATTTGTAGTGAATACACAGGCGACATACGAAGCACCAACGTATAGTTATGACACGTTGTTCCCAGCTTTACCAGAAAGCTCAACACCTGTCATGAACAATGTTACAACTAATAATATGAGAGTCGGTACCTCGGTTGTTACTCAAGTAAGCATTTAACTATTGCATATAATATACAATTTAATTAAAATCAATTTAATTTTTAAGGTTTTTCGTGTACCAATGGAAGAACGTAAATTGGATTCAGAAAAGTTTGGCGAAGGTGAATCTTTAAGAACATGTCAAAATATTATGAAAGATACTGGTGCCCATATTGAAATATCAAGTGGCAAAGATCAATCAATTACATTTTTAATAACGGGTAAAAATAATGAGGTGCTCGATGCACGCAGAAAAATTTTAATACATTTTCAAACGCAAGCAAATAAGCACGTAAGCATTCCCAAGGAGCATCATCGTTGTATACTTGGTAAAAAAGGTGAACGATTAAGGGAAATTGAAAAACTTACTTCGACTAAAATTAATGTACCAAATATTGGTGATGATAGTGATACAATAACAATATCTGGTACTAAAGAAAATGTTGAAAAGGCAGAACACGAGATACGCACAATGTCTGATGAACAATCTAAGAAAGCATTTGAACGTGTTAGTGTACCAAAAATTTATCATCCATTTGTTTTGGGACCATTCAATGAAAATCTTAATAAAATGATTGATGAAACAGGTGTTCGTATAAATGTACCACCACAATCAGTAATGAGCGATGAAATAGTCATAACCGGTGAAAAAGACGGTGTATACGCAGCGAAGGCTAAAATTGAAGCAATTTGCAAGGATATGATTAAGAAATGTACAACTGTTTGTGTTGAAGTGCCAAAAGCACAACATAAATATGTCATTGGTCAACGAGGTTCAACTATACAAGAGATTCTCCAATTAACTGGTGTTTCTGTTGAAATGCCACCAGCTGATTCTAAAACTGATACCATAACATTACGCGGACCACATGATAAGTTGGGAACAGCTTTGAGCACCGTTTATGTCAAAGCAAATTCAGTTAAAACAACAATTGTTGACGCTCCAACATGGGTTCATAAATACATAATTGGACGTAAAGGAGCAAAGATAAAGGAGTTTAATGCTGAATTTCCCAGTGTACATGTCGACTTTAGTGAGAATAAAATTAAAATTGAAGGCGATCCAGAACAAGTAGAAAAATCTAGTGAGCAATATGAAGCAATAGTAAAAGAATACATTAATTCTTATACATCCCTTGATATGGTTGTCAATCCTAAACATTGTAAGCATATTATTGGAAAAGCCGGTTCAAATGTCAATCGTCTGAAAGAAGAATTGGGTGTCTTCATTAACATTGAAGAGGAAGATGGAAATAATCGTATTCGCATTGAAGGCCCTACAGTTGGAGTTCAAAAGGCGTACGAGGAACTTCAAGAGCAAATCGGAAAACTTGACAATGAAAAGGAAAAAGATGTTATTATTGATCATAGATTATTCCGTTCGATCATTGGTTCCAAAGGTGAAAATATAAGAGAGATTAGAGATAAATATAATCAAGTGCAAATAATGTTCCCTGGACAAAATGAAAAGTCTGATAAAGTTAAATTGCGTGGTCCAAAGGATGACGTTGATAAATGCCATAAGCATTTAATGAAAATTGTAAAAGATCTACAAGAATCCTCTTTCGTGCAAGAAGTGCCAATTTTCAAACAATTCCATAAATTCATAATTGGTAAAGGTGGTGCTAACATCAAAAAGATTCGTGATGAAACGCAAACAAAAATTGATTTACCAGCTGAGGGCGATAGAAACGAAGTTATTGTCATCACGGGCAAAAAGGAAAATGTGCTTGAAGCTCGTGAACGCATTCAAAAGATTCAGGACGAATTAGCTGATATTATCACTGAAGAAATAACAATTCCACCAAAATACTACAATTCAATAATCGGTGCTGGTGGTAAATTGATTTCCTCAATCATGGAAGATTGTGGTGGTGTTGCTATAAAATTCCCTAGTCTTGAATCAAAGAGCGATGTTGTTACAATTCGTGGTCCAAAGGAAGATGTAGATAAGGCCAAAGCACAATTACTGGAATTAAGCAATGAACGTCAATTATCATCATTCAGTTCAGAAATTCGTGCTAAAGTTGAACATCACAAATTCTTAATTGGTAAAAATGGTGCATCCATAAAGAAAATTAAGGACAAAACCGGTGTAAGAATATTTTTCCCTGACAGCAATGACGAGGACAAGGAAGTTGTAACAATCATTGGCAAAAAGGAAAACGTCGAAGCAGCTAAAGCTGAATTAGAAATTATTATTAAAGGAATTGATAATATCACTGAGGGTGAAATCGCTGTAGATCAAAAGCATCATAAATATTTTGTAGCTAAGCGTGGTGAAGTTCTCCATCGTATCACAGAGGAATGTGGTGGTGTTAATATATCTTTTCCCCGTCCTGGTGTTGACAGTGATCGTGTAACAATAAAAGGTGCTAAGGATTGTATCGAAGCAGCGAAACAACGAATTATGGAAATTGTATCCGATTTAGAATCGCAAGTTACAATCGAGTGTGTTATACCACAACGTCATCACCGTACTGTAATGGGATCAAGAGGTGTTAAAGTACAAGGTGTAACCTCTGACTTTGACGTACAAATAAAATTCCCTGATCGTCTTGCCGTTGATACAAGTGCATCCGAATATAATGGTGAAGAGGCTGCACCTGAAGTCATAAATGAAGATCAGGTACGTCAAGGTGATATTATCCGTATCACTGGTAAAAAGGAGAAATGCGAGGCTGCCAAACAAGCTTTATTAGACCTTGTTCCAATAGTAAAAGAAATCAATGTGCCATTTGATTTGCATCGCTCGATTATTGGCCAAAAGGGACACGGTGTACGCGAATTAATGAATCGTTATGACGTTCATATCGAATTATCGCCACCTGACCAAAAATTGGACATAATCAAAATCACTGGAACCCCATCCAATGTTGAAAATGCTGAACGTGCAATTAATGAGCGAGTCGACGAATTAGAGTTAGACCGCAAAGATCGTGAATTACGTTCTTTTGAACTGAAGATTGAAGTAGATCCAGAGTATCACCCAAAAATAATTGGTCGTAAGGGTGCTGTAATTAATCAAATTCGTGCTACACACGATGTGCAAATATCTTTCCCCAAAAAGGATGACGAAGAGGACAATATAATCACAATTCAGGGTTATGAAAAGGCGGCAGCCGCTGCTCGTGATGATATTTTGAAAATTGTCAACGATCTTGATAAATTAGTTAAGGAAGTATTGACAATTGACGCTCGTATTCATCCACGCTTGATTGGTCAACGTGGCCGTTCAATTCGCAAAATAATGGAAGATTACAAAGTTGAAATAAAATTCCCAAAACCGGGTGATAAAGATCCAAACATTGTTACAATTATTGGTTCCGAAAATGATGTGTCCGAGTGTAAAGACCATCTTCTTAACTTGGAAGAGGAATATATGCAGGATACAACCAGTTCACTACCATCGCACACAAATGCATTCAGCGATGTCTTAGCCGAGGCATTTAATAAGAAACCACAAAATACAAATACCGAAGGATTTGTCGTTCAAGGTGCACCATGGCAAAAGAAGGCGCCAAACACAGCATCCCAGGAAGATTTTCCAGCTTTTATGAATGCTGCACCTGTTGTACCAGATCAATTATCATCTGCATGGGGTTCACGTCGTTAAATTTATTATTTTTTTTTTTTACCTCCAAAATATCTATATATAAATCTAAATATATATATATATATATTTTTTTTTTTACCTTTCTAATAATAAATATATATATATACATATATATAATGATATATTTTCTATCTTCTATATATAATATTTAAACATCAAAATTTAAAATAAAATTAAGAAGATTTAAAACTAAACAAAAAAAGGTTTTTCTTTTTCTATCTAATAACTTCTTAAAAATGAAAAAAATTAAATTTTTATTCAATAAATATAAATAAATAAAATAACATTAATCAAATAATAATTTAATGGATCAAAAATAAATAAATAAATATATATCTGTAATTATATATAAAAAAAAAAAATTAATATAATTAAATTTGATGAAAAACGTTTGTTTAAACTTTAAAAGAGACTATAAAGACATATTGGATTAGATACGGACATTCGCTTGGCATAACAATTTATATAAATAATGAAAAAAAAAACCTTAATTAATTTTTTAACTAAAAGAAAATGAAAAACGACAAAAAACAAAAACATTTTCTTTTCTCAACTTTTTCTGTCTTGTTTGTTTAATTATTTTTTTTTTTTTTCTTAAATAATTAAATTAAAATTATTATTCGCATAACAGAAATAAAATATAATTAATTAATTAATAAAAAGAAAAATGGTGATTACCACCTTCTTCACTGCTGCTGCTGTTAAAAAATTAAAAAACAAAAGAAAAATTGGAATTTTTATGATGACGACTTAAATGCAAGACTAAAAATAAAACAAGAAACCCGCCCTAAATGTTGAATTTGATAAAAAAAAAACTAATTTTTAAATGGACATACTCTTCGGATTTGATGGGGAAATAATTATTGAAGAAAACACTTATATAAATATAAATTTAAATATATAAATAAATAAATAAATTTTTTTTTCTGTTTTTAAATAAATAAATGAAAAAAAAAATTAAAAAAATAAATTTGTTATATAAATATTAATTAATTAATTAAAAGAAAAATGAAATTAAAGTTGAAAAAGAAGAAAGAAAATTAACTTTAATATATATATAGTAAAAAAATGAGAGAGAAAGAGAATATTAATTAAAAAATTTTCACGTTTTTCTTTTGTTTTTTATTTACATAATTATTTTTTTGCGAGGAAAAATTCATGTAAAATTTATCCTTGTTTTTGTTGTTTATACATAAAAAAAATTTATATTAATGAAAGAAAGAAAGAATGCAGAGTGTGTCAAAAGTTCTCTTTGTTTTTTTTTTTTTTTTGTTTAAATTTAATTTAATTTAATTTAAAATCAATTTTTTTTTTATTCTTTTCTTTTAGTCAATTAGATAAAAGTCAAGTAAAATTTGTTGTTTTTTATTATACAAAAAAAAAGAAAATATTAAGAAAAAAAGATTTATAATTGATGAAAATTTTTATTATTAATTTAAATTTACAATTATGGGGTAATTAATTTATATATATATAAAAGAAGAAAAATAATAAAATGAAAAATATTTTTTAAAACACAAATTGATTATGTTTTTTGTTGTTTTTTTTTTTTTTTTTTATTGTTTAAACTTAAAGCTTACTCCTCAAGCTTTTTTTTTTATTAATTATTGTAATATGTGACACACAGAAATTTTAATTCGATTTATTTATTTTGTATGCAAAGTGTTTTTTGTATTTTTAATTTTGAACTGTTTTTCATTGTTTTCAACTCTTTTGCTCGTTTTTTTGATGATGGTATTTTTCACTAAACCGATAAATATATAAAGTTTTAACAATTTTCATTTAATTTTGATTTTTCTTTAAAGTGAAAAATTGTGCAATAAATTGTTTATCCAGAAACCAGTAATCAACAACGTGTACACCACGAACACAAACATCCATCATAGCAAAATTGTTATTTGTTTATTTTTGTTATTAATTTTCTGTGGTTTTACTTTAAAAAATAAAATTCAAAAAAAAAAAAACAAGAAAAACAAAAAAAGGAAGAAAATTATTTAATTAATTAACGATAAATGAAAGTAAAAGAAATTAAAAAATAATAAAATAGTTATATAAATTTATATTTTTGTACTGAAGAAAAACTAATAAAAATTATAAAAAAAAGTAAAATAAAATAAAATAAATAAAAATTATATTATGATAAGGTTAAGAAAAGGTAAATAAAATCTTATTATTATTTTTATGGTTTTATATAAATTAAAATAAAATTTATTTAATTAATAATTATGATTATTATTGGCTCATGATGCAATAAATTTTTGTTTGGTTATAATTTTCTGGAGTTTGTTTTTTTTATTAAATAAACGTTTTTCAGTGCCAAAATATAATAATTGTGAAAATTAAAATAAAAACATAAATTAAGCAATAAAATTTGTTTTTTTTTTTTAATTAATTTGCTATAATTAAGGGAAAATATGTTTTTGGAATGAAATATGCCTTAAAGACGTTTTTTTTGTTTTATTCTTCTGTTTCTCATTTTAACTTTGTGTTTTTGGTAAAGGAAGTTTATTTATATATTTATTTATTTAATCATTATTTTTATTGTAAAATATGTTTTTTTTTGTGAAAATTAAATAAAATTTAATAAAGACAAGAAAAAAAAAAACTGGTATTATTCACCATTTTATTTTTTAATTTTAAATAATGTTTAAATTCTAAAACAAAACACTCACTATTACCGCGCCTACAAATGGTTTAAAATGTGATAACCAATCGTTGTGCAAAATAGATATTTCTATTCAACTGTTTTTAACTGAAAAATGAACAGTTTACTTGTTAACAAAAACTTTTCTTTTATAATTTAAAGAAATAAATAAATTATTTAATTAATAAACAACGAGATAACATAAAATTTAATTAAATATTACTGAAAATTGACTAAAATTGTGTTTATTTTTTTATATTTAATTAAAGAAAAAGAAAATACCCAATTAATTAATAAATAAAGAAAATTATGTAAATAAAAATTACTAAATAACGCAACAAGAAATTATAAACAAAAGAAATAATTTAAAACTATTAATTAAGGTAAAATTAAATAATAAATAAAAATAAATGTGTTGTGGTTAGTTAAATATAACTAAAAAATTAATAAATTAAATTTAAAAAAAAAACAATATAAACATTATTGCCAGCCATGTCCATAGAATAACTAATCAATTATTTATTTTAATTATTATTAATTTAAATATTATTGTTATCATTTTTATGTAATAAAAAATATTATTTTTTAATTATTGGCAAAGAAAATTTATAAATAAATTATAAAAATAAAAAGAAATTCGAATGATTTTCAATTTCATTTGCATCCTTGATGGCAACAAACAATTTAACAATTTATATACAAATCAACAATAATCCTTCAAAGGTCTGATAAGAAATATTTATTTATTGTAAATAAAACACACATTTTAATTATTAACTATAATTTATTATTTCATATTTTTTATTTTTAATATAAATAAATTGTTTATCATCATCATCAGTCTCTATATTTATATAATTATCATATTTTCTAGTTTTATTATAATTATTATTTATATAAATATCATTGAATAAATTTTCATTACGTTTTATATTTAATATTTTTCGCTTATTATTATTTTTGTAAATTATTTCTTTTTCCTGATATGATAAGGGCATAAGTTTAATATCGTTATCGTTTTCATTGAACGTACTTATGCAATTTCTTTGGTATAAATGTAATAAATTTGCTTCTGTATATTTTAACATTGGCGAGGAGAATAACTTTGGAAGCCAATTATCATATTTATTGTATTTATTTTTACATTTATCATTGATGCGCTGCAAATCACTGGTATCATTTAGTTGCCTTTTAAATTCTTTTGCACTTATTACAGTTTTTGTATCAATTTTTAATTGTTTATTACCGACACGCATGAAACTATTCTCATCCATTTCAAAGCCGGTCCATTTATTTTTATTTTGATAGTAACTTTGGTGTTTTGTCGCTGTGGATGAGGTACCAGCTTTAAACATTTTGTCATTTAAACTCTTTTTACGAAATATATGCTGCTCCTTCTCTAATGGCTGAGCTGAGTTATACAAATTCGATGGATTAGTTATTATATCTGTATTTGTATCAGAATCAAGAGCTTCATAACTGATATTATCATCGTCTGTGAATTGTTGTTCCTCGATTATATGTGATATAAACTCCTCTTCTAAACGCTTCATTTCATCGTCTTCTAGATATTCTGGTGATTCTTCCTCTTCGTCGATAACATCTTCTAAGTAACATTCATAATCAATGGTGTTTAATTCCACAATTATTGGTTCCTCATTAAAATTTGTCTCGTTCTTTATTATTTGCTTCATGACAACTGCATTATTTTCTATACAAGGTGTAAACGCATATTTTTCATTTTCCAGTTCAACAATAACCGTATAATCATCAGCACAATATAAGCGGTATTTATGTAACTTCTCTGATTTATTCATGCTTGTTCAATAGTTCTTATTGTTTACAGTATTTAACCATTGTTTAATGTTTTGTTTATATTTTTCTTCGATATAAAATAATATTTGAATGACAGCAGCGAACTGTCAAAGTTGCATGGGGTATGAAAGGCCACCAAAAAAAAAACTGTGGAGACTTTTTGACAGTTAAATGCCGAAACGTCAAAACATATACACGTGCGTTATACAGTTTCAATTTCTTGTGCAATTTCTCAATCTTTAATTTTAATTAAATTCCCAATAATTATTTATAAAAAATGAATGTTGAAAATATTTATACATCAGTAGCTTGTAATCATACACCAGAATCAGTGGATTGGGGAACAAACGATTTAATAATATTCGGAGCATGTAATTCTGTTGCTCTTTTTGATCCAAATGTATACTTTTTTGCATTAACATCAATTTTTTTAATTTAACTAAATTTATAATGTTTCATTGCAGTTTGATGGTTCAAGTAAAATTATAAATATATTTGTTCAGCATACAGCACGTGTCAATACTGTTAAGTGGATTAGTAATAATGGCCAAGACGAAAACTCCTTTTTATCTGGTGCTGACGATGGACTTTGCATAATTTGGAATATTTGTGATGTTAATAATCCGCAAATATACTGTTTAAAAGAGCACACAAAGGGTGTAACGGTCGTTGATTCTATAAACACGAATAATGAGCTTTTAGTTATAACTGCTTCAGCAGATTCAAGCATTAAATTTTGGCGTAAAGTAGACAAAAATTTCAAATGTTCTCAAACAATTTCTCTTCACAATGGATTTTGTTTTGCGTTAAAAACATGTCTGTTTCCAAACACAAATAATATCCTTTTGGCATATGCTTTAGATGATGATAATATTATCTTGGCTACTGAAAATAGTAATGGGATATTTGAGAAGATTCACGTATTAAGTGGCCATGAAGATTGGGTGAGAGGACTTGACTTTCATTATCATGGTTAATATAAAAAAATATTTTTTATATATAATTGCTTCAAATTTTTTTTATTTGTATTTCAGATGATGATATTTTACTAGCCAGTTCATCACAAGACACATTTATTCGTATATGGCGGATATCTCCGCGAACTTTAAGTCAAACAATTAAAAAGGATTTTAAAGATCTACAACCAAACGAGGATATTCAAATTGAAGAGAAATTATTCTCAATTGATATTACAAATAACGAAAATTGTATTTTTGCAGTTAGTTTAGAATCAGTTTTGCAAGGCCATGAATGCTGGGTATATAGCGTTAATTGGAATAAAAATCCAAATGCAAAATCATTACAACTATTGTCTAGTTCTATTGACAAATCTTTAATTTTGTGGTCACCAGATGATGATGGTGTATGGATGGACAAAGTTCGGTATGTTTTTTCCAAGTTACAATAATACATTATCGTTTCCAACCACTTGTCTACGTTCCAGTGTCGGAGAGGTTGGTGGCAATTCATTAGGATTTTTTGGTGGAAAATTATCACCAAATGGTAAATCCATAATTGGTCATGGTTTTCAAGGAAGTTTTCATATTTGGAATCAATCCACGGATGATAAAGCAAATAATAATGTATGGACTCCAGGTGTAATAATTGGTGGACATTTTGGGGAAGCACGTGATATATGTTGGGAACCACATGGTACATTTTTATTTAGTCTTTCCGCAGATCAAACAACCAGAATTCATGGACCATGGATCAGAGAAACTAATAATAAAATTGTAATTTTATTTTAAAAGTTTTTATTAGAATGTTCAGTAAGTAATTTTTTTTTATTTTAAGACATGGCATGAGCTGGCTCGCCCGCAGGTGCACGGATATGATATGCAATGCTTATGCGTTTTATCACGTTACAAATTTGCTAGTGGTGCTGAAGAAAAAATTGTTCGAACTTTTCAAGTAAGCATTTGGGTTTTTAATAATAATTTTACTTTTAATTTTTTTTTGTCTGCATCTAAAGGCTCCTGTAAATTTTATCGAGAATTTACAACGTATTTGTAAATTAGAACTAGATGAGGAGGGTTCGTCGATTATTAAATGTAAGATTGTGATATTTTTTATTATTTTATTTATTAATTTATAAAATCATTCTAGCAAATCCTATGGGTGCATCTGTTCCATCATTAGGATTATCTAATAAAGCAGTCTATGATAAGGAAGAAACTCCAAATGAGCAAAAGCACGTAAAAGATGAATATCCAGAAAACTACTTTGTTCCAATCTCTTTAAATGGTTTTATACTTAATTTTCAATATTTTTAATATTTAATTAATAAGTCAAAATTAATTCTAGCACCACCTTCAGAAGAAACCCTTATGCAAAATACGTTGTGGCCAGAAGTGCAAAAATTATACGGTCATGGTTATGAAATATTCTCCTTGTGCGCAACGAGTGATGGTAAAATCGTTGCTTCAGCATGTAAAGCAACAATTCCAGAACATGCACAGATTATTTTATGGTAAATGTTTTAAATCATAGAAATGTGTATACATAAAAAAATATTTAATTAATTTAATTTAAACAAAACAGGGACACACAAACATGGAAGCAGATACAAAAATTGTCTTCACATCAACTGACTGTCACACAAATGAAATTTTCACCAAATAAACAATATTTGTTAACAGTTTCTAGAGACAGACGTTGGACATTATTTGAAACGAAAGATTTAATAAATTATAATTATGAATTAGTGGCAACAACTGATAAGAAAAACGGTGTTCATAGTCGAATTATATGGACTTGTGATTGGACTCATGATTCATTAATCTTCTTTACTGGTTCCAGAGATGGAAAGGTAATTTTTGATTAATATTCTATTTCATGTTTTTTTTTATAAAATATGACATTTTCCTAGGTTGTTCCTTGGATTAAAGGTGATACACACAGTGAGTCAACATTAGGTAATTATAAACCATTAGAGGAATTGGAGTTGAAAAATGAATCAATTACATCGTTGGCCGTTTCGCATAGCTTCTACGCAGATAATGAATATTTAATTGCAATCGGACTTGAATGTGGAATAATACATTTATACACATTTAATAAAGTAATTTGGAATAACATATATACCCTGAACAAACCGTAATTATCCTTATTTATATATTTACATAAATTTATTTTCGGCTTAACTTTTTTTATATTGTTTTCCAACAGATTTGCACATCATTTGACTGTTAAAAAATTAATGTTTCGTCCAGAAAGTAAACAATTACAATTAGCAAGTTGCGGCAATGATCATTTAGTTAGAATTTATGAATTATTTAATTAATTAATATTTTTTTTATAATAAAATATTTTCAAAAAATTAAGGTTTTTTTTATTTATTCTTTATCGTGGTGTAAATCTTCGCTTAACATTAACGATAAATTATCCCTTATCTAATTGTTGCCAACATAATAAAAATAAAGTTTTAACATTACAAAAATGGCGTAGCTCTACTTTTATTTTTAAACATCGAGAGATTCAGAGAGCAAAATTGGTTATATATATATATTTTTTGAACATTTACTTGTTTTGATTATATTGTTCCGCAATTGCGATAGTTTTATTTTGTTTTTGATAGTATTTATTATATTTTATTAGTTTTAATTAATTAAAAAAAAAAGTCAACTAAAAGTGTGCAAAAATTATTTAAAATAAATAATGAATATCGATTGCTAATAAATAAAGTGAAGTTTTTATATTAATTTTTTTTTTTTGTTCTGCTAATATTTATTTTGTTTGTCTTCATAATGTCACGGATAAAATCACGAACCCAATCTGAGGTCTGTGGTGATTGTGGTGCATCTGGTGAGTCATATATACTTGTTGCACATCAATTATATTTGAATTTTTTTTTTTGACAAAATGATTAGATTAAATTATTCGCATTGATTTAATTAGATAATTTTTTTTATTTGTTTACTTTTAATACCCGAGACAGTGCTTTGTGATAGTATTTTCTATTTTTTTTTTATTTTGTGTGACATAATTAGATTTTATTTTTTGTTCATCTTTCGTTGTTTAATTTATGACTGTACGTTATGCTGCATGACAGGTCAAAGATCTTTTCATCTCTTATTATTGTTATTATTGTATAATCATTAAAAGTTTATTTTTACATCCTGATTTCCTAATATAGAGATTTTATAACAATATGTTGCAATTTTTCTTTGATTAGATCCATCATGGGCATCAATAAATCGTGGAATATTATTATGTGCAGACTGTTGTTCGATACACCGCAGCCTGGGGCGTCATATATCACAAGTTAAATCACTCAGGCAGGGCAGCTGGTCACCGTCTGTATTAAATTTTGTAAATTCATTAAATGCACATGGGGCTAACAGTGTGTGGGAGCACTGTTTAATGGATAGTGTCGCACCAAAAAATATACGAAGAAAACCAACGCCCAAAGATCCATTACATCCAGTTAAAGCCGATTTTATACGTGCCAAACATGTTAATCTATCATTTGTATTAAAACCAACTGCACAACAGGAGGACACAAACGGTGGCTTAGAAAATGAATTAAGTAAACAATTGCATGCGAGTGTTCGCTCATCGAATCTAGAAACGTCACTTCGTTTACTGGTGCAAGGCGCCGATCCCAATTATTTTCACGAAGTAAATCATTTAACAATTCGCAAAAATTGCCTAATATATTTTAATAAATAAATTTTGTAGGAAAAAGGATCAACACCATTGCATGTTGCTTCAAAATCTGGTCAATCATCACAAGTGGAATTATTAATTGTTTATGGTGCTGATTTAACAGCACCTGATTTACAAGGTAGTCGGCCAGTCGATTTAGCCAAATCAAATAAACATCGAGTCATTGCTGATAGATTAGTGGAGGCAATGTATGAAGTGACTGATCGTATATCATATTTTCTTTGCGGTCGTAAACCAGATCATTCAGTATGTATCTATATATAATTTATTTTCTCTATTTATTACATTTGAAATGTTGATTGAAATATTTATTTATTTAAAACTAAGTTTAAACTATAAATAACATAATAATTATATGTATTTATTAATATTTCCTCTTATTTATCTGTGCGTTTTGAATAATTAAAAATAGACAGGACAACATTTCGTTATACCAGAACAAAATAATCTCGAAATAAGTGAACAATTAAAAATTGCACGCGGAAAATTGCAATTAGTTCCTAATAGAATGTTTGAAGAATTAGTTATGGATTTATATGATGAGGTTGATAGACGTGAAACAGAAGCTGGTATTTATTTATTTATATGCTTAGTTTGTTTATTCGAATTAATTTTTATGAATATTTCTATATAGTATGGGCTACAAGTTCATTAAATCCGGAAACCGGTATTGTGCCATTTTTACCAACAAATCCACATTTAAGTGCGACGAGAAATCAAGTAAATTAATTTATTATTAAATAATTATTATTTATATTTATTTTCTTATTTTTCTTTTTAAGGGACGACAAAAGTTAGCTAGATTTTCACCAACAGAATTTGCTGGTTTTTTAACTGATGTTTTAATAGATGCACGCCGACGACAAAATATGGCAAATTTACGTCCAATCGATTCACAATTAACAAATAATATAAATAAATTAAAACATACAAAACAATTATCATTGCATCATTTACAAAATCAACAAATATTAAATAATCATAATAATAATAATAATGATTTAAATTTATCTGATGATGAACCATTATATGATGCTGTTGCATCTGATGATGATTATGCTGCATTGACACCTGTAGCACAACAGGTAAAAATAATAAGACAAAAAGGATTAAAAAATAATAGTATTGGATAGATATACTTAACATACTACTTACATTCTTAATTTCATATAACTAAGCATCTACTATAATAAATTTAACAAATATTCTCTATAGCTCTCTATTATTCTATAAACATTATTAAAAATATATATTAATTGCCTAACACTTAACTTGAATAATTAAAAGTAATTAAAAAATTATTTATTTCTAGTCAAGAATGAATATTTTAAAAATTTAATTTAATGAAAAGAAAAATTTATTTAATTAATAATAATAATTAGTTTTAATTGCTTTTATAACGTAAACAATGTAATTGTGTCATTCAGTTTATACACTTGTTTCATTTATATTATGTCATTTAGAATGGATTTTGAGACTGTGTTGACATTTTTTTTTCTGCTTTTAAATTAATTAATAAACATAATTTTATTCATAATTATTTTTATTGTTAACATATTTAATAATGTTAAATTGTATTTAATTTCTATGTAATATTAAGTTGTAAATTTATTAAAAAAAATTCATTGAGTAAGAGAAAAAACACCAAAATAATAGCATTCTTGTTAAATATTTTAAGTAATTATATTTTCATTATTATTATTATTGTTGTTAGTAATTATTTATTAGAGCATTCAATTGAATTTATTTATGTTAGTTAATGTTGCTTCTTTTCTTTGACAATTTTTATGGTATTTTTGATCAGTTAAAATTGTTATTTAAAATATAATATTTTATTTTAATTTAGTTGC
This sequence comes from Ptychoptera contaminata, assembly GCA_963942525.1. Classification (NCBI taxonomy): domain Eukaryota; kingdom Metazoa; phylum Arthropoda; class Insecta; order Diptera; family Ptychopteridae; genus Ptychoptera; species Ptychoptera contaminata. The sequence goes on along the minus strand of OZ012638.1, from coordinate 33,409,785 downwards.
TTTAGTAGTTATATATTTCGTAAAAATAACTGATTTATTCTTTATATTAATAAAGAAGAAGAATATTGATAATGTTATTTCTTAAAAAAAAACGGAAATGATAAAATAAAAAGAAGAAAATTTTATTTAAATCAAGTTTTAATCAGTAGATAAGAAAGAAAACATAGACGGTCAAGTTCATTGTTATTAAGAATACAATTGAATGCACTAAAGTAAATAATAATATTTAATTACTTTAAACTAATAAATTCTATAAATTAACTATTTAACTCATTAAAAATTAATTAATTTATTGCTTCTTGTTGTTTCTTCTTATATAAAATAATCTCATCTTTAATAAAAGCATTTGCCAACCAAAATCTAATATATTTATCCAAAAAAAAAATAATAATAATAAAACAGCAAAAATATTAATTATTTATTAAAAAAAAAAAAAAGCCGAAAAATTAATTAATGAATAATTAATTTTTATAAAAAATAAAATAAAATTGTGCCTGAATTTCATTAAAATAATGAAAAAAAAAAATATATTTATTATCAAATTGAATAGGAAAAATAAAACCGGAAAAAATTAATTTTTTTTTGAAAAAATTAATTATGTAATTTTTTGTGCATTATTTTTATTAATTTATTTATTTATATTTATGTAATAATATAAATATATTTAAAGATAAAAAAGAAGAAAAATAATTAATATATTTAAACAACTAATTTCTCTTTTAATTAATTTCTGTTTAATATTTTTATAAATTTACTAATTTTTATTATTTATTTATATAATTTCTTTTATTTTTTAATTAATTAATTTTATTTTATGTTTTTTTATAAAATTTATAATTAAAGAGTGTTACAACAACGCAATTAAATAATAATAATAATACAAAAGGATTACAACAGCAGCAACAAATACCAAATATTGAAATTGAAGTATTAAAAAAAGAATTACAACAATCACAAATGACAATAAATGAATTAAAGCATTTAGTTGATAAATTATCAATAGAAAATAATCAATTAAAATTACGTATTGATGTTGTTAATACAGGAACAATAACATCAGTAATAACACCAAATACACCACCACAACCGCCACAAATAATGCATGTAGGCACATCACCAACATTAAATCTTAATAATCCAATAATAACAAATACTAATACAACAGCAATTATAAATGATGCAAAAAGCTTTAATCTTAATGAATTACCATTGTGAGTTATTAGTTTTTTTTTAATTTAATTTAATTAATCTTTATAATTTTTATTTTATTTTATTTTTATTTATTTAATAACTAAAGACGTGATTCTGAGATAAATAATAGTATTGAAATAGAAAATGAACCAGTTATGGATAATAAACAGAATTATGTTAAAAGGCCTGTTAGTATGTATGAGACAAGAGAGGGACCTTATAATAAATTGCAGGTAAATATAAATTTTAAATAATTGTTTAGATAATTCTTTAAATAGAAAATAAATAAATTTTTAGCTACCGGATAGTCGTACAGCAACAAGTATGTATCAAATGGCTGGTAATAATAATATAACAACGTTACCATTAGGCGAGGAAGTGACACGACGTACAGATCATGTAACACGTCGTATACAAGAATTATGGTTAGCAATGCAAGATTTAAGTAAAAAAGATTCATTTGTACCGTGTGCTGAACGTATACGTGTTGCTGTTGCCGAATTAACAACAATATTTCCACAGGTAAATTTAAAAAATTAATTTGTGATGATTTTTATTTTATTTTGAATTATTTTTTTATTGTTTGTTTTCAGATAATCCATGACGATGCAATAATTAATGCAATAAAACATTTAAATATAAATACACAATTAATGCAAAATGAATGTTCACAATTACAACTATCATTGATTAATGATAATAAATCATCTACTGAATTATATATGCAAGAGGTTCGAAATTGTGCATATAATTTAGCAATGGCAACGAAAACATTAGTTACATTATTTCAATGAATATTGTTTATGTGAAATTACAATTAAATAATGGAAGAAAGAAAATTTATTTCTCTTTAAAACATTTTTGTATTTTTTTCATTTTATTTTTATACGATAATGACGAATTTTCTTTTATAATTATGTAGTGTTCTTCTTGTACCTGTAAAATTTTGTATTTTTCTATTTTGTAAACTTAATTTACTTTGTTTATTTCTTTCTATAATTCTGTTTCTGCTTGAGATGATACGAATTATACGTTTAGCAATCACTATATGCCACCAGTTTTTTTTTATTTTATTTTTTAATAATATTAATTTGCTGTGTCTTCCATTATTTAATTAAATTTTTAATTTTTAAAATAATTAGTAATTATGATTTTATTAATTAAATATAATCGAGAAAAAAAACTCTTAATTTTCTTGCAATAATAAATTAATTAATTAAATTAAACAAAATAATAATTAACAAAGTAAAAATAATTTTTTTTAATATACTTTTAATGCATTTTTTATTGTTTTTAAAAATACATCACAATTTTAATTTAATTTTATTAATAAATTAATTATGATAATTAAATTAGTTTTTTTTTTTTTTATTTTTAATTGTAAAATACAAATCGTGTATTAAACAACAGAATTAAGCATTTCAAGACTATGGTATCGACACAATAGATAAAGATTTTAAAATGATTTTAGTTTTTCTTTAATAAATAATAATATTACAAGATATTCAAATACTAATAAAAATTTTATATAATTTTCTTTAAATATTAATTATATATTTAGAAATATTATTTTAATTAGTTTATTATTTTTTCTCTACATACAACATAAATATACAAAAAGTATTAACAATAATATAAAAATATTAATAAAATAAAAATAAAAAAAGAACAATTTTCTCTGCCTTAATAATATAAATTTAATTAAATTTAATAATAAATAATAATAATAATAATAATAATAAATTTAATAAAATTTAAAATTTGACTGAAAATAAAAGAATATTTTTGATTTTTTTATTTAATTATTTTTAATAAATAGATTTTTTCGCAATGATTGTACTATGTTGAAAGAGTACCGGTTGTCGTTTGATCACAGAAATTAAGCAACATTGGCTGCGGTTAGTATCTTAGACTGGAATAATCTCTTCGGAATATCATATATTGTTGACAGACGATTTTTAAATTTATTTAATTCAATTAAAAAAGCACAAAAAGTGTTTAAAGCTTTTTGAAAGTACAAAAAAATCAACCTGAAAAAAGCCCCATAATTAATTTTCACAAATAAAAACCATAATCTCACTTATGTTATTATAAAATATCCTTTATTAATCATAAATAAAAAATATAATATATTTACTCATACAGAGGATTTATAAGCAGCAAATAAATATAAATAGCAGTAAAAAAAAATTAAAACAATAAAAGAAAAATCTATAAATAAATTTATTTATCGGTGGTAATAAAATAAAAATAAATAAATAAAATTATTTACAATATAAATACATTTGGTCTCTCGTTTCTGTTTTTATTTTATAAATAAATAAATAAATTAAATAAATAGAGAAAAATCCTTTCACAACACACAGAAATAAAAAAAGAAATAAAATTACGCGACATGAATCAGAAATCATCAACAGGAGGTGTGTTTCGCTTAAAAGGACGATACAAAAAAAAAGATTATTCATTTTATTTATTTATTTATTTATTCCTTTAAAAAATATATATTATTTTATTCATCAAAATATTTAATTATTTCTTTTTTCCACGTGTAAATAAATAATTAATAAATTTTTCTATTACATTTTGCAATATACACATATATTCTCATTTATTTTATTTAATATTTTTAGTTAATTAATTTTTGTATAATATAAAAAAAAAATTAAGGCAATTTATTTCGATTTATTAATTATTTTCGTTTTTTTTTTGATAAATAATTAATTATGAACATTTCCATACAACAATTGCTAAATTACCACCAAAAAATAAATATAAAATATTTTTTGTTTCATAGGAGACTTCAAAGCCAAAACCTTCACCAACCACCACATGCCAAAAGGTACCAAATTTTTTATCCATTGAATCTTTTATTGATTTTGCAGCTAACTAAAAATAAAACAAAAAGTTTTCATATTACTTCCGGTATTTTCGGGTTATTTATAGAATTTAAAAATTGAATAAAGCGAAAACACCAACAAGTAGTTTCATTACCGGCGTAATTACTGACATCGTTAAAAACAGATAAATTAATTTTCTTTTTAATTAAAACATATCACTAATTATCACCCAGAGTTTATTATTTAATTAAACTGTATTGTAATAATTAAAATTACCTCATAATTAGCAGCAAATTTCTCACAGGCTGTTATACTTAGTTCAATTGCTTCCGCTCGCATTTCTTCTGCCATATCAGAGTGCTGATTATTTAATGTTAATTATTTACCTTTTAATTATATACAAATTAATATCCAACATACCTTAACTAATGGATAAACGTGGACAATTTTTTTATCACTTTCACCTTCTGGTTTGGTACCTTCATCACCCATTTTTTTGGTTTTCTTTTTAAATTAATTTAATTTAACACACACTAAGCACTGAGTTAAGTTTTTTTAAGAGTTAATTAATTAATTTTAAATGTTCTTCTTTTTGTTTTAATGGTAAACAAACAAATCAACAAACAAGTAGATACATTGTGTCATTCGATGTAGTATTCTGGTCGTCGTCGACGTACACATGTTTCTAGTAAAACATATTTTTATTTATTTATTTATTTAATTTTTCTGCATCTATTTAAGGGTAACGAAACGCATGCGTCATCATAGAGCATAAAAATGTTTTCTATTTTATTTTTATTTTTCTATATTATTGGGCTGTTTTTACTGTAACAATTTTACCACCCTAAAAATTATTTGGAAATTATTCACCCTATACTATGTTTTCCGTATTTTATTCGCGTAGGTTATATATTTTTTTTTTGATTATACGTTATTTTCTCACCCTAATAACCGTAATAATACTAATCTTACTAAAGAAAGTTAAAAAATAGAAGTTTTTCAGAAGAAGAAAAAAAGCACAAAATGTCAACGGAAATTATTAGGAAAAAAAAGATTTATTTAGAAAATATAATTTTATTATTTTTTGTGATTAGGGATGATATTCTTAATTCTATTAAATAATTAATTGTTTTTTATTTAATTAAATTTTTATTTGTTTATTAAATTGTCAATTTAAAAATCATTTTCACTAGCCTATTCCGGTCGTTTTGATTTTATAGTGTTTCCTTCAGCAACGGTTAGCAAGTGTATTAAAGTAGTTTTTTTCAACACAACAGGAGTGCCCATAAATTTATATTAGAAAGGGATTTTTCTTTAAATTCAAAGAATATAGTAAAACTTTTTGGTAGTTACAGTCCTCAAGTAATCCTTAAAGTGCTAGACAATAACCAGGTAATTTACTAGTAAATTTCTTTCGCTAATACAACAGTCATCTTCCACAGCAAAAAGCTTTTAACAAAAAATACGTCGTTACGATTTTAAGATAACGAAAAAATGGTTTTTTATTTAGGGTGGTAAACGTATAGTAGCAACAGAAAAAATATTTTTTCTTTTCTTTTTTTAATATTCAAAACACGTAAGAAAGGATAAACGTATAAAAGAAATTATATTATTTTTATTATTGTTTGTCTCATCTCCATAGCAAACTATTACCGCCTACCTACCGCACTTTTTTAAGGAAAAAATTCCTTTTTCCAAAATTAAATCGATTTGTACTTTTCAATTAGAATAATCCGCAAAAATGGCGTTTTAGAGAAATATACATACTTGGAAAAATAAAAAGTGAAAATTATTATATTTTAAGTATCAATCAAATTCTTTTGCAACTTTTATTTTAATTTGTTCCACTTTAACCATTGCGTTTCAATCGGCGATTCATCATTTAGGACCAACAAAACAAATACACATTGCTACACATGAAAAACCACTTAAAATTCATTAAATTAACGCAATCTGGATATTAAACGTTTTCTAAACATGAATGTATGAATTAACGTAGCCAATAAATAACAATAAAAAAAAACGGTAGCGAAACATAGAAGAAAGCATACAATTAATTAAGGGATGTGGTGGAAAGGTAAGAAAAACGTGTTTTTTTTTTTATCGAATATATAATTATTATTATCATAAAATTTTCTTTTTTAGAAATATTACTATTTACACATTACAGAATATTTGTCTCAAAAAAAAATTAAGGAAAAATGAATAATTTATCCTAGGAGAAGAAAAATGTAAAACAAATAAATGAAACAGTGAGAAGGCTGTTTTTTTGTGGATGGTGGTCGTTGTTTGTTTTGGGGATTAAAATGTTAAAAATTAAAAGTAAAAAAAAAAGAAAGAAAAATACTAAAATCATTAGAATTGTAATACAAATGTGACTAATTTAAGCATACATGTCCTCTCTGTCGGCCCCACTGACATCACCACCATCTTCCAAATTCGAAAACAATAAGAAATGTGAGGGTCGATGAATTTCATGATAAAATTCTTTTGGATTAGCCAATTGTAATTCGTATTTCATATTCGGATCGTGACGTACACCCATGAAATTGTAATTCCAACTGCCTTGTGCAGGAATCATAAAGAAACCAAGGAATTTATTTGATAACAACATTTGTACGCGTTCATAGTGACTCGGTAGATAACCCTTGGGATTATTACCTTTATCTGTATTCTTTGAACCCCACTCAAAACCGGACGGTGTCAATTTGTAAGCTGTCAATGAACAGGAACCTGGTGTAAATGAGCATGTTATGACAATTGTTTTTTCACCATCCCACGTTGGATTCTCTGACATTACTTTAGCATGTGTCGTTATGTCCTGTGGTGATAATTGTGGCAATTCATTGGGTTGGGTGTGTATCCAACCGAGCGGTTCCATATCCTTTAAATATTGATGAGAAGGCAATTGGGATGGTAAATTAATGGTTTGATGAGTACCCCATTGCGGTGGCATTACAATACACCGTATCTCCTTCACTTGAGGATTATCGGGAGGACTGACACCGTACAAATAACCAGCGATTTGTGCACGTAAATCTGATATGGTGACAAATTTCTTTAATATATTTTTTGGCAAAATATACGTGTATCCAGTTTCTTTGATGTCATCCGAACTTACATAGATATGGTTCGTACGCAAATGTAAGTTTGTTGCAGAAATCGCACGTACACGCCACTCAGTTTTAGAACTAAAGGTTTGTGTTTCATAATTCGAGGTGGTTGATGTTATTATTTCATCACCGTGTTTATTTGTTGTACGTGTTGTCGTTGCCGTTAACTGTGACTGTTCCTTTGTTTGTTTCTCAATTTCAGCAATTTGTTGACGTTGGGCGGACGGTGCAGAAATTTCCATACCCAATATAATATCACGAATTTCGGATTGTGTTAATGATGCTACATTTACGTTATTCTTTTTACCATAATCAGCTAATATTAAATCCTTTAATTGTACTTCAACCTTTATCCATTCCTCATCTGATAATGTGGGCCAGATGTGATGGGATTCTGTTATGGTTGTTTTGTCAGGTTTCAATATGACTTTTGTACGTTCTGTGTTTACATGTAATGCACGTAATATCAATATTAAACGTGAAAATGCTGTATAAGATGAGATTGTCTTTAACCAATCATCGTATAAATTAAAGAGAACCATTTGTGGTTCTGTTGCCTTTAGAATTAAGTCACCGAATTTTTCAACTTTAAGGCAAGCTTGGAATGGTAATTGAAGTTCAGAGCCCTTAATAACAATATTAGGGAAATCCAAAAGATGCACCTCCAATGGATCTAACATACCCTTTCTTGTTACAATAATTTGTTTAGGCTGTTCTTCAACTGGTAATGATCGAATTAAAGCTGCTACTTCTTCTGCAGTTTTCCATTTGGCCAATTGACCCAAACGTTTTTGACCAGCCCATACAGATGTATGAATAATTTTTAAAAATAATTGCCCCGTACGAGGATTAAATATAAAAATAGCACCGTTAATGGGTTTCGTTGTCAAATTACCCTCAAATGTTTTGTGAATTGTTACTCTGTATACGTTTGTGTCATCGACAAACCAAATAATTTGATTTGAAAATAGTTCACCGTAATTTTGTGATGACAAATAAGGTTCTGTTGGCTCTGAACTGTACAATTGCAAGGCTTTGCGAATACGTTCTCTTAAAACATAAAGAGCTGGATTGGCTTTCATTATTTTAGCCATAGCTTGTTGAATCAATGGTTTACATCCAGGGAACCAATTACCATATGCACTATGCAAATTATATGCCAAATCGATTGCAATCAATACACCTGTTGGTGACGGATATATGGACATATTATCGGTTGTATAATCCAAAAACTTAGCACGAGCATATCTTTCAATATCGTGTGAATCATAATCTCCCCAACGTAATTGCACATCCAACCAGTATTTCTGTGTTGTTGTATTGTCCATGGTGTCCTTCGTATCGGCCAATAAAGATGGTCTCGATACATTCCATTTATATGCAGGGAAAAGTAATATATCTGCACATGACGAATTCATTTTGTATGATTTTCTCGGATGAATTGTTTCTTTTTGTACTGTTTCGATTTCTAATGCATCCAATTCCTGATCAAATACTTGACACAAATCCATAACAATGGACTCGTGTATCTTTTGCCATAAATGAGCACGGAATATTTGAATCAGGGAAATTTTAAGTGTGGGAATTTTACCGTGCATGAAAATACCAGTTAAATCCAATTGTACTTGAAAACCAACGTAAACATTGGCACGATTAATTGTTGGTGACCACCACAATGTAAAACGACGATTTGGAATTTGATTCAAACCAGAACGTTGAGCATTTGTCAATTTTTTGTATTTCATCGATTCTTCGAAACCTGATGCCTTTTCCCAAAAGAGACCTTCCCAAGTTGGGAAATATGTTCCTTTGAATAAGGTATGCTCCAAGATACCTTCAACACCACCTAACGCCTGAATCATATCTGTACGGTAATTATTAAGATTCCATAATTTACCATCGTGCCGTTGATGGGTCCACCAAAATGGATTTTGTTTTAAAACTTGGTATTGCTTAAATTCTGTTCGAATACGCCAGCCTTTATCATACGCTAATGTATGCCTATCTTTTTGGAACAGAGTATTTATACGTGGAATACCACGATCCCAACTGTCTTCCAAATCTTCTAAAGTTAAACGACGATTCTGTGCATTTGCTTCTTGCCGTTTTAGTGCATATTCAGCCCATACACGTTGCGAATCAATAAATTCACTTTCCCATGGTTGAATATAACGATATAGATTAGGAATTAATTGATCCTCATCGTGAGACATACCTTAAGACAATATAATAATAAATTAGTTATTTGAACAAAATAAACTATCAACAAAATTATTGAAAATTACCAGATCGGAAATGTGTTATTCCAACGTCAGTTTGTTTCGACCATCTTAAATCAGATTGTGGAATTAAAACATGACCCATACTTAACATTCCAAGACCACCTAATTCTTTAGGTGTATAAAATACAACCGGCGGAAATCTTGAGGGCATTTTTGAATTTAAACCAATTTTAATACGTGTTTGTATTTTATTTTCACATTTGACAAGCAAGTCTAATAATTCTTGTGTATTTACTACAGCCTCTCGAAAGTATGTCATTAAACCAATTAGCGCTGTATTCCATTTATTAACAATTTTCGTAAATGTTGTCGAACCAGATGCCATCAAAATTTGTCTTACTCTGTTATGGAAACGGCTCAACGATTCATCATCAACTCTTAAGAAACATTGAGCGGTACGTTCTTTTGTAACCTCATTTTGTAAATTCCAAACACCATCACGATGTGTAAATTCTTCATGAGTTGTTCGGCACTACAATCAAGAAAAAAAATTTACAAATATAAAAATACATCGTATAAAATTGGAATTACTTTTGGTAAGATTCTGCATTCAAATCCACACATATTGAATAATAAATTTGGATTATCTTTCGAATAAACCGAAACAAACGTATTCTCCCATTGTATTGTTGTTACTGATCTCGGTAATCTATTTTTAATGTCCCAGAACACAGCACGTCCTCTATAAATACAAAAAAAATATTTATTATTATTAAACTATTAAATATATATTTAAGAAAAATACAACTTACAAGTTCACATCATGTTTCATTAATCGCATGCGTGCATCTCTTGGCCAACATTTTTTATTATTATAACCGACAATATTTTCATTATTAGGATCTGGATGTTCAGTCAAATAACGTTGTATTAAATCTCTAGCTTCTTCTGCCGAAAATCTGTAATAAAAAATTATCAATTAGAATTTAAATAAAATAAAGCAGATAAACTTTGAATGGAATTACCTGAAAAATAGATGAACTCGATCCACATATCTACAATACAAACGAATTGGATGGCATGACTCCGTCACTGTATCTTGGAAAGTTAAAAAATCATTTGGCATTTGTGGAGGCCCTGCCATTTCACTAGCTCTTTGTAAACCTAATACTAATAAGTCAAGTACTAATCCATAATATTGTGTAACAAACGATGCAAACTGAAGACCACGGATAATACCGTAACTGTTTGTATGATTCATATCTTTATAATTGATAACGACGTTATTCTTTGCTGTCATATAATCAGCAATATTATGATCAACAATTAAACGCAACAAACGATTTAATAGTGTTAAATCAATTTTTTCATATAACTTTTCAAAACGCGATTCCAATAAAACATTGCATTCACCTTCAGCAACATCCCATACATCTTGTAAATTATTTATGCCTTTGAATTGAAAATTAAAAGAAATAGTCAAAAATTATAAAGAAAATTTTATAAAAATAGCAAAAAGAAAAATAAAGAATAAATTTGATGTTTGGAAATATCGCAACCGTGAGGTTTGTAACAAGGGGATACTTAAATATAATCTCGTTGTCACAAAACGCACAGCTAAAATATTTCAGCGCTAAATAAAAAATAAATCTTATTACAAAAATACATTTTTAAACTCACCCTGACACCATTTGTACACCAGCAGTGGTGGTGGTTCAGTATCACTAGGTTTCACCCAAGGTGGAAATAGACGACGTTTATCAGCTTCATACCATAAATACTGATCCAAGTATGCGTCTGTTATTTTTTCCAAAGGTTCCACATCATAAACTGGTATCAAATGACTATACAAATCCATAAACTCAATTCCTACTTCTTTAAAAGCTCTCTGTGTTAATAAATGTCTTTTAATTCTGGAAAGTGCTTCATGAGGATTGTCGTAAGCTTGTTCAATTAAGCCAAGTTCTTCTCGTTGACTCTGATTTAAACGAGACTTTACACTATACGCTTCTTTTAATCTTTCTAAAGCTAAAATCAACAATTTTGTGTCATGTTTGTATGATAATGGGGGGAAAGGAATTGGAGCAAATCTTCGTGATTCCAACCTATGAAAAAAATACCCAAATGAGTCAAAATTCTTAATAAAAAATTGAAATTTAAAATATACCAATGAACAGTTGTTGTATAAATAGCGACAGCTTCTTCAGGAGAAATGTATGGACCGTCTTTCAGATAATTATGTTGGCGTTCTTGTTCTGCTTTTAGATATAAACGTGTTAATCGTCCTAAATTCTTTTTGCATACAGTTTTATCAACAGTAGCTCCACGGCGTATACGTTCTCGATTATAATGTGCAGTATTTGTCCACCAATCAGCCTTCATTTTTACATATCTGAAAAATAACATTCAATTAAAATTTTTCAATATCAATTAAAAATATTAAAGAAATTACCTTAAAATCATATTCTCAATTGGAATTGGTAAACCAGGTACTTTCCATGGAATATTTGCTTTCCAACAACGCCATGCTTCTGATAAATGTTGTAAAATTGTTCTTGCCTTATTTTGTTTAATACCTTCTGGCATCATATCGACAATATCGTGCATAACAGAAGCTCTCAATTCTAAATCAAAATGTGATTCAACACGTTGTTTAGTGACTGTTTTTGCAACACCCTTTGAATGACGACCCTCAAATTGACGAGACAATAAATTGCCCAACCATCGCTCCAGCAGCGGTGTAATTCCTCGCATAAAGAACAACCAAACACGCCAACCGGGTGCCCAAAAACCACAACCAGGACCTTTACCAACAGGACCCTATAGTAATAAAAAAAAATTAAATAATTAATAATTAACAAATACGACAAAATGGAATTATTTCACTTACAGTATTAAATCTATAATAAATCAAATGTTTTAAATCTTTACACATTCTTATTTGTCTCATCAGTTTATATTTATAACGATACATGCCAGTTAATTGACCTACGTGAGCAAATATATATTGTAAACCGTCAGCCAATTGAAATGCATCAACATTATTTAAACGATATTGTACGTGAGAATCAATTATTAATTTTGTCAAACGTAATATTTCTCTGCACAAATGAAATGCTGTGAATTAATAATAAAAAATAAAAAAACTATAACAGAGATGGTAATGATATCAATTCAAAACATAATAAATATGTCTTTTAAATTGTGCATAAATAAAATACAAAATCTGTAATAATGTAACTTAGAAGCAATTAACTAACCATTTCCGAAACGTGATTTCTTTCTTTCCTTTGTAGTCAAAGTTTTTACTGGTTTCAAATTAAAATTATAATCTAAATGCAGGTAATTTAAATTTTTTCGATGAATTAAAAGATTCAACATATTGTAACCTTGACGGCATACTTGTAAACCAGCTTCTACCCAATCAAGAGTAGTTGTTTGGAAAAACTTTGTTGCTTTGAATGACCGGAATAGATATCTAAAAATATTATTATAAATTTAACAAATTCAAAAATTATTTTTTTCTTTAAAAAATTACCTCTTCTTCTGCGGTTTAGGATGTCTATGCTTAAGTGCATTTAGAACATAATATTTCAAGAGTTTTTGATAACTAACACGTACTTTTACTGGATGACCAGGTGGACAGTGTTCTTTGTACCAACATTTAACTAAAGGTATATCAATAGCACGACGAGTTCTTCCTAAAATTAAAATAAAAAAAAAATTAATTCAAATTAAATAAATGGAAATTTATAAACTAAAATTACCAGATCTTAAATTAAATGGACGTGGAGCCCATAACAATGAAATTCCATTAGCCGTATTATCTGTATAAAGCGGTGTATCTTGTAAAAATGGTTGTACTTCTTCAGGAAGTGTAAAATCTTCATCGTCTTCAGGTAATGGTTCTACATACTAAAATAGCAATGTTATAATTATTTTTTTAAAAAGCATAATAAATAAACAGTTAACATACCTTGACAGCATGTCTATGTGAAATTGGATTAATCAGTGGATCAAAGTAAAATGCTGGTAAATCAGGATCTTCTGTTTTAATAAAAACAACATTTGGTGCATGATACCTACAAAAAATAATAATAAATTTGATTACAAAAAAAATTCAACTATTAAATATAATAAAAGAAATCATTTAGAAAAAATGTATGTGACTATTAGCTATCAGAGCATGACTTAAAGCTTATGACAAACATAGAAATCACAATTTTAAAAGTTATATTAAATCGCATATTTTTTTATGTAGTAACTTTCAAAATTATATTCTACCATACTTTGTGAAATAATAAAAAATTTATTTTCATTATAAGCAAAATAAAATTATGGCATATTTTTATATAGGAAATTAAGGAGAATAAATAAACTCACCATGATAAATGAACAAAATGTGGCATATTATTGTACAGATATGGAAATGCAATACGATATTCTGTTCTTATTGGTTGACGAATTATAATTTTATTTATATCATTAAATTCATTCCAATCCTCATCGCCTACATTATGATCTTTTATTAAAGGTTCAAATTTCGGACCACCAGGAATTGCCATATTTAAAGCTTTTGCTGTAAAGAAACTTTTCGGGTCGAACAAATAAAAGAAATTATCATCAACCAAATCTGTCAATAATTGATTGGCCAATCGATATAAGGTTGCTATTTGTGGCAATGTTAAGTTCCATTTTCTATATGTTGGACCATTCACATGTCTGAAAAAATTAAAATAATATATTATTTTAATTATTTAACTTTTTAAATGAAATATTTTACTTTGAACCAATTAATGGCTTGTGCTCGTAAAACCATTTATAAACACTTCCATCTTCCTCGGAATCTAATTCAATTTGGATTGCTTCCAAGGGTTCTACATCTAAAACATTGTCAGCATAATCTAATGGGGGTTCTTCATCATCAAATGGCGGAAATCTCATTCTTTTGAAATGACGACGATCTCTTTTTTCACGACGCATCATAATCCACATAGTTCTTTTAAATAAAAATAATTAAAATATAAGCTAGACAATAGAATAAAATAAAATTGTTAAGTGAAACGTACCCCCATTGCGCTATGTAAATTGGTTCAATAACCCAAGGAATTTCATTAACAAATGTTATTGCACCAGTTATATGATATAAAACTGGAACATCACGAATTTGTTCCCAAGGCATCGGCATATTTTCTAATAATTTTAATACAGCGTGCGGCATATATTTAAGAGCACCCAAATATACACGTTTATCATGACGATATTTCCTACTAGTCATATCACCATGGTCTCTGATAATTTTTCTTATATGCTCTGGTGGCATATCCTCTTTTTGTGCATCCACAAAACCATATTTTCTTTTTTCCGCAAAACGTTTTGATTGCAATTGATGCCATTTTTGTGATTTTTCCTGTAACTTTTCTTCAGTAATTATATCAGGTTTAGGTGGAGGTATATGACCCATTTGTGGCGGTTGCATTCCTGGTGGCATTTGCATCTGCGCTGATGCCATTTGAGCATGCATCGCTTGTTGAGCATGAGCAGCGGCAAAAGCCTGCTGCTGTGCCATCACTCTGGCCGCCCAAGGAGTCGGTGGTAGCATATATGGCGGAATTGCCATTTTTATCTAAAATTTTTTTAATAAATCTATTATTATTTTAGGTTATTATTTCCCCCCAATGTTATTGAACACAAATGTCGGACTACGTTTTAGAAATAAGATAAATTTCCCTTCTTATTTAGCAAGTGGGAATTACTATTTTTTAAATTATTCAGAACAAAATATTTAATATTGTGCTACATTATCAATTAAATTAATATTAGATTTGTAAATAATAAAAAATTTATATTTTATTTGTAATATAGAAAATTGTGAGAAATGTGTGTTGATCAATAGTTTTTTTCAGCCGGCCTAAATACTTTGAATAATCTTAGATTAATAGATTGTTTTTCCCGTAATAGCTATACTTACATTATTTTAAATAACTTTGTCTTTATTATTTCAATAATTTTACTTATTTTCCACTTTATAATTAATAAAAATTTCACAATTAAAAACGAGACGAGTTAAACAAAAACGCTCTTAAACGTTGTTTAATACGGCCATATTATTTTTGATTGTTGCCAACACAAAGAAAATAAAAAAATGTCCGCTAATGATGTATACCATTTTACCCGGTAATAAATTGTGTCTTCGCTAACTTTAATACTAATGAACTAAAAATATTGTCTTATAAGAATTGCATTTGATTGACGTATAGTTAGTGCTTGTCAAGAAGGATTTTTATTTACATATTTGTCATGTGAAATAATAAAATTAAATAACCAGTTTTTCGGTGTTTTGTTCTGTAAATTATAAATAAATAGCTTTATCCAAAAAAATTATATTATTTATACAAATTATGTTATTGCATAATTAATTGCACTTGCAAAATATTTTTAAACCGCTGCATTTTTATAACGAACTGTCTTTTATAGAAATGTCATTTTTTGTGTACTAAAAAAGGTTGAGCAAATATAATGGTGTTTAGTTTAACTTGTACACGTATTTGAGAAAATCGTAATAAGTATTTTATTAAATGCAATAAAATTTAATTTTAGTGTTGTTCTTTTGTGTAATATAATTAATTAAATTAAGTGAATAAATAAAATGTTTAAAAAATTAAAAGACAAAATAGCCGAAGAAGTTAAATCTTCTCCGCAAAGAATTCAACAAATTGCTCAAGCTGCACAGGTATAGAATAATTAAGGAATTTCTGTTTATAATTTATGTCAACAAAAATTATTATTTTAAATATATGTTGATGAATATAATGATATCATTAAATGATCATAATACAAACAAAATATTGTTAAATTCTATTTATATAACTAAACAAAAATAAATTTTGTGAAAAAAGAAAATAAACTTTTATTCAAGCCATCAACAATCAATAAATTGTGTATAATAATTTATGTTTAAATAATTTAATAATAAATATGCATTGTGATTAATTTCGTTTGAAATAATTTTTCTCGTTTTATTAGGCTGCTGTTAGTTCTGCGTCAAGTTCAACACCGGATAATTCAGGCAACGATTTTTTTAGTATCACAGAAGAAGGTAAATAAATAGGTCAATGAATTTGTTGTTTAGTAGATTTTGTAGATAAAATGGAATTGTATTTTCTTATCAAATAATTTTATATTTTAGATACTCCACAAAATTCACCGTTAAAAAAAATTGGACTTCGGCCGTCTCCGCTTGCAAGTAATTCGCATACAAATACAACCGAAGTTACATTAGAGAATTTAGTTAATTTGCCTTTAAACAATGGAAATTTATTACAACGATCACGAAAATTATCAAATTCCTCTATTGCTAGCGATGCATCGTTTCGATTACCAACGTACGATTCACCAGCAGTATATCATTTACAATCCGATTTAGATGTATCTGCAAGTGAAATGGAAGATACATCAGTGGCAAGTAATTCACTAGGAATGGTTAGCAAAGAACAATTACACCAAGCCTATCGAAAATCACTGGATAGATATACAAAGTATAGAGTCAAATATACAGAATTAGCAAAACGTTATCGCGACTTAGAAAGAGATAATACGAAGGCTAGAGTAAGTTAAAAAATATTATTTTTATAAATATTGTGACTCATTTATTTATTTATATTTTAGTCTGTTTTGGTAGAAACTCAAGATAAAGCATTACGACGCATTAGTGAATTACGGGAACAGTGTTCATTAGAACAACAAGCAAAAGCCCATTTAGAATCAGCACTTAGACTTGAAATGGATGAAATGCAATGCGTTATTAAGACTTTAACATCTAAATTGAAAGTTGTGGGAGAGAGTTCCGATGTAGTTTTAATTGCAGAAGAAACACCAAACGATGCCCAAGAAAACAATTTAATTAATTTAGTTGAAGTATCCGAGAATGTAAATAAAACGAATGCAACAATGAATGACGCAGCGTTTGAAAGTAAAGACGACACTAAAGAAAATGAAATAAAAATATTAAATGAAAAAATAATTAGTTTAGAATTATTATTAAAAGAACATAATGAGCATTTAAATGAAGAAAAATCAAAATTAATAATAAAAAATGAGGAAATTAAATCAAATGAGAAAAATATAAAAGAATTAACAGATAAATTAAAGGAATCTAATAATAAAATTAAGGAGTTACAATTACGTGAGGAAGAGAATACAATTTTATTAGCCGAAAATAAATTAATGATACATTCCGAACTGGAAAATAAAGAGACAGAAGTGAAACAATTAAAAGAAACTTTATCCAAATTGGAAAATGATTTTAAAAAATCTACAGTAGAAAAAGATAGTTTACAGGAAAAATTCACTGCATTAAAGAGTCAAATGAACGAATTAAATAATAATAAAGTTTCAAATGAGAAACTGCACGAATTAGAAAATTCTATTCAAACATTAAAAAATGAGAAAATTCATATCGAAGATGAGAAAAATAATTTAAATGAGAAAATTCAATTATTGACAAAGGATAAAGAAATGATTGAGAATCAAATGAATCAATTAAATGATGAATTGCATTTAATTAAAGAGGAAAAAAATATTAATGTCGTTAATTTGAATGCAACATCGAATGACCTTAAAGAGCAACAAACTAAATATGATGTTGTTGTCGCAGAGCTGCAGCAGCTAAAGGAAAAATTCGATGCAAATGAAAATGAGAAAACACTTATGAAAGATAATAATAAAAAATTAAAAAATGATTTAGCGAATTTTAAGCAACAAATGGAAGAATTAAATAAAACAATCAAAAAATTATCTGCTGATAATGAGTTGCTAACAAATGACAAAGTAAAAATCGATGAACGTTTGAAGAGTGTTTTCGAAGAGAAGAAACAAGTAAACAATGAATTAAAACAGATTAAGGAGAAATTGGAAAAAGTAAATAATAAATTTAAGAAGTTAAACGAAGAGAAAAATGCATTAAATATACAAAATGAAAAATTAAACAATGAAATGAAAGCGTGTAAAGAGGAAAATGGAAATTTATTACAGGAAAAAGTTGTGTTGACTGAGGAATTAAAGAGTTTGAATATTGTTAATCAGAATACAGAGAGTGAAGCTATTCGTACGTTAAAAGAAACAATAAGCACAACGACTGGACAAATTGAGGATGTTAAAAGAAAGTGTAGAGATTTTGAAAACAATCTTAATGAGAAAGTCGTTGAGTGTTCAAATTTAAGTGAATTAATTTCACAGTTACAAAAAGAAAAAGATTTTGATGCAATTGAAATTGCACAATCAAAAACAAAGATCGAAAGTATTAAAACAGAAAAACGTGACTTGGAAAAAACATTAGAAAAAGAAATTCGTGAAAAAGGTGAATTGAAAATACAAGTGACGAATATTTTGCAAGAGATTGGCCGATTAGAGGATCAGTTAAAAGAAGTTAAACAATCATACTCGGAGATGCAAGAGGAAAAAGCTAATTTAGAGGAGAAAATGGAAAAACTGCAAAAGCAGAATAATGAGGCAAAATTAAAACATGAAAAAGAAAATCTACAAAAATTAAACAATAAAATAAAGGAACTGCAGGCAGACAATGTGCAATTAAATGAAAAAATATGTTTATTGGAAGAGAGTAATTTGCAATTAATAAACACATTAAAAGATAATGAAATTGAAATGGAAACAATAAAAATTGAAAATGCAACAATCAATGATAATGTAAAAAAATTAAATACAAAATTAAGTGAATGTTTAGATGAGAATTCACGTTTATTTAATGCAAAAGAATTAATGGAGCACGAATATCGTTCATTACAAGATCAATTAGAAATCAAAGATAAGGAAAAATTATGTGTCTTAGATACAAATAAATGTTTAGATGAAGAATTAAAATTAATTAAAAGTGAGAAGAATAATTTAAATGAGAAACTTAAAGAATATGAAACATTAAATGAAATGCAAACGAATGATATAAATAAATTCAAAAAACAGTTGGAACATTTCAATGAAATAAAAATTGAAAATGAATACAATGATAAAGTAATAAAAGAATACGAAATTGAAATAAAATCATTAAAAAATAATGAAATCCAATTTAATAAGCAATTAGAGGTGGAAAATCATAAATTTAATGATTTAAAAACTCTTAATGATAATTTAAATAAAGAAATTTCTGTATTAAAAGGTGATTCTGATCGTTTGTCAAAGGACTTGAATGTGTTAAAAATTGAAAATGAGAAAATCATACAAGAGTTAAATGGTTTAAAGGATGAAAATATAAAATTAAATATTGTTAAAGAGGAAAGTTTAAAATTAAATCAAGAACTGTCTGGATTAAAGGATGAAAATGCTAAATTAAATTCTTCAAAAACGGAAAATTTACAAATGAATCAAGAGATTGATCGCTTAAAAGATGAAAATTCAAAAATGAATAAAGCATTTAACAATGCTAAAGAAGAAACGGATAGACTAAGTAAAGAGATCATTGAGTTGACAGACACTGCGAATGGTTTAAAGGATGAAAATGTTAAATGGAATAATGTGGTCAAGACATTGAAGGAAGAGAATCTTAAATTAAATAACGCAAAAGAAAAAACAACTATTCAACTGAATGAATTAATGCAGGAACATTCAAAATTAAACGAGACAATAAATGATTTACGTAATGAGAATAATAAATTAATTAATTCAAATGATGAAACGAATGAAAATGCAAAAGAATACAATGAATTGAATAACAAGAAGCACGATGAATTAATACAACAATTAAATGATGCAAATAGAAATTTATTAAATGAGAATAATGAATTAAAGCAGCAATTAATTGATATCGATATATCGTACAATGGTAAAATAAAGAATTTAAAACAAGAAATCGATGAACTATTAGATAATGAAAAATTATTAAAAAATAATAACAATGAGAATGATTTATTAAATAAAAAGAATCAAGAGCTAATGAATGAAATAAAACATTTACGTGATAAATTTTTAAATGATAATAATTTTAATAATAATATTGATAATATAATTAAAGATAAAAATGATTTAGAAATAAAATTAAATAAAATAATGTTAGAAGTGCAGGATGTATCAAATAGAAATTTATTTTTAGAGCAAAAATGTGAAAATTATTTAATATTAGAACAATCAAATGAACGTTTAAAAATATCAAATGAAAAATTATCACGTCAATTAGATGAGACATTGGTAATGAATTTTTTTTTAGTTTTTAATTTTATATTATTTTTTAATTAAATTAACAATTATTTACTGTAATTCTATTTAAACAGGTATCTATGCATCATAATGAAGGTATAACAGCGAATACAGAATTTGAATACTTAAAGAATATTATGTTTCAAGTAAATATTAATTATTTTTGTTTAATTTAATAAAAAGTATATATAAATTAATTAATATGTTTGTGTTAATTTTAGTATTTGAGTGGTCATGTGAATGGTAATAATTCAACATTAATTAAAGTTATAGCGGCTGTGTTAAAATTTTCACCACAACAAACACAAGTTGTTATTGAAAAAGAATCTCAACGTAACACATTGGTAAATTTATTTAATTTATAAATTATAAAATTATTTAATTAATTTAAGCGTTTTGTTTTTCTATTTTAGTTGGGTCAATTAAATAATCTTCTATAGCAGGATTGATATATGAATTTGAACAATAATTTTTATTAAAAAGAAAAATGAAAGAAAGAATTTTCTACCATACAAAGTGTTCAAATTATGTCATTTATATTATTTAAATTAAATATTTTTCACATTAGAAGTTAATTATAGAGAAATGAATAATTAATAATAATAATTCTTAAAGGTTTTACTTCAATTTTTTGTTATAAAAAAAAAAAAAATTTAACGTCCTATACATCAAGTTTATTTATCTTAAATATTTATTAAAAAGTAAATAATTAATAAAACTAGTTAATAATTATTTACATAAAAGAATTGCCAAAAAACCAAGAGACATAAATCAAAAGAACAATTAAATTCAGATTTGTTGATGCAAAGCCAGCCAGCCTTTAAGAATTATTTCAATAACAAAAAGATGAAATTTTTTGTAAATAATATTTATATTAAAATTGAAATACAGATTAATTCCTAGTATTAAATAATTTAATTAATTACATTAACAAAATTTGATTAGCTAAATATATATATATATATTATTTAAATGGTTTTATACGATTTTTTGATGGGAAAAAAAGAAAAACAATTCGTGCCAGACTTATCATTTTCAATTAAAATTTAATTAATTAATTTAAAAAAAAACAGCTTTTTTACAGTTTAAAAAATTGTTAAAGTTTATATTCGTAGATTTTACATAATAAATTAATTGGTCTAATAATTATTTACTTAAAAAGAAAGAATAAAAACAATTTATTTATTATTAATTATATAAAAGTTGTGTCAATTAAATATTGAATTTGAAGGGCTGATCTTTAATTATGAGATATACATTTTTTCTTATAATTTTCGGGTTTTTTTGTATTGTAAAAATTAATAAAAATAATTTATAAATTTAATTGCTTATTTTTATAATAAATTAATTTTGAAGCAAAAAATGTACATACAGTACTACCCACAATAATATTAATAAATAATTATGTTGTGCGGTGCATTAATAAAATTAAAAGTAAATAAAATAATTTTAAATAGCTTTTTACAAGCATTTTGCATTATTAATTTAATATATATTAATTAATAAATAAATAATATTACTGATAACCGATAATCAAAAGTCACAAAATATAGAGATTAATCCTTTGCTAGGCTTAAACACTTGTTGGCTATAGTTTGACAGATGAAACATACCTAGCAAATGCTTAAAGGGGAACAATTGAAGGGATTAATTAAAAGTAACTAATTTTATTTTATTTTTCAGTAAATTATCTTAATTTTATTTTAAATTCATTAATTTATTTAATTTCCTATTTATAATACAATTTATGTTTTAGTATATTCTATTGCAATAATTAATTTAGTTTTATAAAGAACAATTTATTTTATAAAAATACAATAAAACTGTAAGTGCAATCGTGTTTGTAAAACTATAAATTTTCTTTATTTAAAAATGTAATTAGTATCATTTATAATAATTAGGCTTTTTATCAGGTGGATTTTTGTATTTTTGTTAATGTAAAAAAACATATATATATACATATATTTATAAAATAGAAACAGTTGTAAAAAGTAATAAATGAGGACAAAACAATGTTTAAAATAATAATAATAAAAATAATATTAAACTATAATAATGAGATGCTGCATCCATTTATTTTAATTTACGTAAATTTTTACAATAATTATTCTTTGCTAAAATATAAAGGTAACAAAAAAGTTGCTTACCTTTCTCAAAAATCAATAAATTTTCTAAACAATGTTTATTTTTTTTATCATAGTAATTATACAAATATTTTTAGTAAACTAAATAAAATCTAAATTAGTTTAATAGCTAAAGAAATAAACGAAGTAAAATAAGAATCTAACACACTAGAATAAACAAAATGCATATAGAAAACATTTAAATGAAATTTTAACATTGAAAAATATTGCAAATATCTATTGTGTGTCTTTTGATAGAAAAATAAAACAAATTTAAAGACGACAAACTTATTGTTTTCCCAAGAAATTTAAAAACGATTCGGAATACGGATTAACTTTTGGTGATTTTTCTTCGTCTAAATTTAATGTATCCCATGTTAAATTCTCAACATTCTCCTCTTTGAAATATGGTTTTATATTTGTTGTTGCACTAGTCGTTCCATTTGCACATGTTTGCCCATTATTAACTGCTGTTGTTGCATTCTTTTTTGCACTTTTATCATTAGAAACAATACCATCATCCGGTTTTATTGCCTTTTTACATTTATTATCCACTTTTTTACCATTCTTCACATCACAGTCAATTATTTTCTTCGTTTTATTATTATTAAGTACATTTTTCTCATCATTTGTTGTATTTTTTTGATTTAATTGCTTTTTATTTATAACATTTTCACTTATTATATGATCACTTGTTGCTGTCACCACTGTTGTTGCTACCTTTTTCTCATTATTATTTTTATTATGATTATCAATTAAGAATTTCGTATAAAGATTTTCTAAATCATTACCCAGTGTTGTAAAATTACGATAATATAAATCTAATGACATTAATAAAAATGCTTTGGCAGTTATTGGCAAATTAACAATATTTAATAATGTTTTACGTATGGCAAATAATAATTTATCAATTTCAACAGAATGTTCCTTTTTACCTAAATTACCATTTAATGTTATTTGATTTAATATTAAATTTGCAAAATCAACATCAAATATTAATTCATTATTTTTCGAATGTTTAGTTATTTCATATTCAAGTTCATCAGTTAATAAATTAAATAATGATTTTCCTAATATTTTAATCGGTTTACCATCGGATAATCTAGCACGATTAAAATATTCACCTAATAATGTTATTGAATTGTAAAATTGTTGAATATTCTCTTTATATAATTTTATATCTAAAATATAAAAAAAAATAGTTTTATATTAATATATTATTTTAATCAATAAATTAAAATAAACTTACTTATAAAATTGTATTGTAAAATATTGAGCATTTTTCTACGTACATCCAATTGATTTGTATTGAATGTATCAAATACTTTCGATGATACTAAATAGGCAAAGTTAACAGCAAATTTTGAATCATTTATTGCACAGGTATTCAAGTAATTCATAAAGTCTCTGTAAATAAATTTGATAAAATAAAATACATAAAAATTTATTATTGCTATGATCTTTAGATAACAAACTATGTAAAAGATATAAATGATAAAAAAACAACTACAATGTCAATGAAAGAAACTTACTGCAACGCATCATCATCAGTGATTAACTGTTGAAATAATTCAACAATTGTTTTAATTTTTCTATGTATTAATATGGCATCTTCTTCAGGATCTAATAAACTTATTAGTTTACTTATTTCAATATATTTATCATTCATTTTTTTTTTTTTGTTTATTTAATAAAACTTTTACTTCCTGACTAGTTTCTGTTTTCACTTTATTTAAATATGTGTCGATCGTTTTGCACTTTTAAAAACCTTAGTAAAAAAAAACTAAAAATAAAAAAGATCTATTAATTAAGCGCACGTAATTTACTCAAGGATATTCAACAAAATATATGTGAAATAACTGAAAGCTTGTTCTTTCTTTGTTATCATTTTTTATACGAAAAAAAGCTATTAAATAAAAACATATTTTACCTGTAATATCAATAATATGTTACTTTAATATCAATGAAAAACTTAATTAAAAAATATATATTTGCAAATTATAATAAAAGACTAGAAAAATAAACACAATAATT
Source organism: Ptychoptera contaminata (assembly GCA_963942525.1). Classification (NCBI taxonomy): domain Eukaryota; kingdom Metazoa; phylum Arthropoda; class Insecta; order Diptera; family Ptychopteridae; genus Ptychoptera; species Ptychoptera contaminata. Next base: position 33,385,060 of record OZ012638.1, on the reverse strand, counting down.
TAAAATAAAAGCACTTTTTCATTAATTTATTTTAAGAAAAAATCATTGTTTCTTTCAAAAACCACTCTTGTATACACAGCAATAAAGTGAGTATTTGCGATATGTGTTTTCATCATCTGTCGCTTCGTGTTGTTTAGCATGAAGTTGTCATAAATTCATGTTGGCACAATCGTAGAGCATTTATAATTTTTACAAAAATGTACTAAACTAATGTTATTATATTTAAATTTAAAATTATATATAAAATAAAAAATAATTAATAAATATTAAATTTAATATAAATATATATTTTAAAATATTTATAACATATTTATTATTATATTTTGATTATAAATTAAAAAAGTATTTACAATGACAAACAACCTATTTATAGTGATTATTTAAAAAAAAAACAAACCTTTTCAATCGGGATTATCGGGCAATATTTTCAACGGTAATTTTGTGACAGTTTATAGATAGGCTTCATTTTTTAATCGTTTTGATGTAGTTAAATAGCATTTTTTTAAAAAGAATATTTCGTGTTGTTATTATTAATAGTTTTTAAATAAAAAATAAATAAAGTTAAACATTTAATTAAAATATTTAATAAAATTTATTTTAAAAATGGGTAAGAAACGTAAAATATGTTCAAAACAAGTTAAAAAAAATGTGATGAATAATCCGATTTATGTGATTTTTGAAAAATGTCAACATAATGAAACATTTCATAAAAAGTATATAAAAGAATTAAAAGAAATTTATGCTAAAGTAAGTAATAATAATAATCATAAATATTGAAATAATACTTTAAAAAATATAATTATATTATTTTAGTCAAAACATGACGAGTTTTTTATAATATTGAAAAAAATTCTCATGAGAACTATGAGATACGATGAAGATAGTGAATGTGCAAATAGACTTTTGGAATTCGCTGCAAAATTTGTAACATCATTTGAGGGTGAAAATAGTCATCAAATTCTTTTAAGTACATTTTCTTGGTTATTGGAGGTTTGTTTTGTTGTGTAAAATATTTGCAGTTCTTAGTGTTTTACATTTTTCTTTTTGCAGACAATAAGTGAAACGCCGTTAGTAAGATATCGTATATGTGAATTTGTTAATAAAATTCTTAATTCTTTGGGAACAGAAGCAACATTAGAAGATTTTATTTGCGATACCATTTTGAAATATATGTTAGAACGATTAAAGGTATTTTTTTTTTGTTTATAAATTTTTATAACTAAAATAAATAAATATTTCTTTCAAGGATATGTCACCAACTGTACGTGTTCAAGCAATACTAGCTCTACATAGATTACAAATTCCCGATGCGCCAAATGATATTGTTATCAAATCATATTTGTTTCATTTAAGTAGTGATCCATCACCAAAGGTGCGACAAGCTGTTATTTCATCTATTGCCAGAACCTTTCAAACAATTCCTCATATTATTGAACGGCTCAGGGATATTGATGAAAAAGTTCGCAGACACACATTTTTGCAAATGAGTAGCTATTCTGTAAAGATGTATAAAGTTTGGCAACGTTTAACATTCCTAGAACAAGGATTAAACGAAAATTCTGAAATGACTAAAAAGGTTGTTGTCAAAGTAATGTTACCGCAATGGTTCGAAACATATCAATCAAGTTTTTTAACATTTATCTCAGCGTTAAAAATTGAGACGGAACTTCAACGTTTTATTAATGTTTCAAAATCTGCTTTAGCTGAATTATTTAAGTAAATTCAATTTCATTAACCTTTTTTTTTTGTTAATATTTAAAAAAATATATATAAATAAAATTGTTTTAGGCATCGTCGATTGCCACTAAATAAAATTATAGAAGAACTACCAATGGCACAAAAAATTGAAACAAATGGAAAAAAATCAGATTCAGAAGATGATGAAGATAATGATGAAGTAATTATTAATGATCTTGATAAAATTATACCTTTAGATCAATTGACAATTGAAATGGCAATTTACTGGTCAAGTGTTATTGAATACATTCAAAAGGAACATCCTGACGAAATATGTCGCGTTTTACCAGAACTAACAGCATTTTGTGATTATATCTCGTGGTATGAAAATATACTACACATCTTATAATACATTAAAATTTTAATTATTGTTTATTGTAGCTATTGCGAAGCAAATAATAAAGAAATGGATAAATGGGAAAAAAATATTAATGATTCAATATTATTATTATTAATTAAAATCTTGGCAACATATGATTTAAGTGATGAAATTGGCAGACAAAATTTATTTAAACTATTAAAAAAATTATTATGCCATCATGAATTAGACGAATTAGTTATAAAAGAAATTGTTAAATTGTATGAACATTTAATTGCCGATACAGATGCACGGTTTCAATATTTCATTGATATAATCCGTTTAATTAGTGATTTAAATATGTCATTAAATTTATTTGTTAATGATCGTCAATTAATTGATGAATTTTTAAAAAATCATCCAGACAAAGATATTGAAATAAAAATCTCAACATTAAAGTTAAAAATATTAGATCTAAAAGAACAGGAATCGAAATTCGTTGAAAAGAAAGATTATGAGAATGCACAAAAAATTGCCGAAAAATTGATTGAACATAGTGAGGAATATATAAAAATATTCCGTAATCAGAATTCCGATGGAACAACAGAATTGGTAATATTTATATTATTTTCCTTTAATCCAATTTCAATTATTATATATTTCTACTATTTGTTTTTAGTGTTCAGAAATGAGTTTGGAATTTCCAAAAAAAGTAACAGACGAAACAACTATAAAATGTTTACAAATTGCTTTCTATATGATAGTCTCCCCCGAAGTAAATCATATAACGCCGAATGTTTGTGTTTTATATAAGGTAAATAATTAATTATTTATATTATTAAATAATTATAGAGAATACTTTATAATGTATTTTTATTTAATTAAAGGATTTTATTAGAAGAAATGTCGAATCAAGTCATAAATTGATTAGAGAATGGTCGCTTAAATTAGCAACAGCAATTTCTATGTTATATGAAATATTAGCTAAAGATGTATTCGCGGAATTAAATGCACAATTTTATAAAACGTATGATACGAGAATATGGAAAGCAACAATTAAATGTATTTTTGAATTAATAGATAGGTAAGAGATATTTAGAAGAAAAAAAATTACAATATTTTTCTTAATTGATTTTATAAAAATTTATTTTTAAGATTTGGATTTAAATTTTTCGATATTGATGATAAGCAAAACAAAGAAAAGAAAAAAACAAGACAATTATTTAGTAGCACAGATTATTCAGAAATCGATGAGGAACAACAATCTCAATATGCAAATGGTACAGAGATAATGATGTTGATGTCACATCTATTAGAAACATGCGATGAATTATGTATTGTTAAAACAGTGATAGAAGGTTTCAGTCGGCTTATAATACGTGGACATTACACATCAAATGAGATTATCTCGAAATTATTATTGAAATATTTTAATCCTGTGACAGGTAATAAAAAAAAAAAAAAATTAGTTTAAAATAATTTCTATTCATTCGTGGACTTTTAATTAATATTTGCAGAGAATGAAAGTAATCAGATATTAGGTTTATTATTTGAAAAATTAATAACACAGAAGAAACAAGAATTATTAGAGCCATCGTTATTACCAACATTATATACGATATTAGAGGCACCAAATGAAAGCCCATTACGTGATATAAAACCACAAATTGTTTTAAAGTTTATAATTGATTCGACGCAACCGCAATATTGTTCACCAGGCCTAAATATTCATAATACAATTGCAATATCATTTTTAAATGCGTTACTTGAAAATACGACTAATAAAAATTTAATTAAATTATTGTCTAAAGAATTGATAAAATTAGAAATAAGTGATGATCCGGTACTGAGGAATGATTTGAAAGTAAATGTGGAAAAATTCATTGACGCCGTTGAGGATAAAAGGACAGTTAAAGAAGTATACAAGTTTAAAGATATGCTAGATGGTAAATTCACACCTGGAAATGAAAATACAATGAGTGCACAAAATCCGGACTCTGATGTGGATGAAGCGGACAACTTAATAGAAGGCAATACTCAAGAATCATTTGAAATCAACAAACCAAGTAATTGTGTGTTTTTATTTTATTATATTTAAAAAAAAAATATTTATTTTGTTTTATTATTTCTATTTGTAGCTAATGAAAATGTAGAATCGTTACAAACAATTGATGAAAATATAAACGAAGAAACCAATAATAATGATAATAATAAGTCTGCAGATGAATCAATAGCAATCAATGAAATAATAAATCCTTTGCGGCAGGAACAACATGAAACAATAGTAGAAGAAAACAACAGTATTGAATTAAGGGTGCAGAGTCAAAACAACAATATAGAAAAAGTAGCTTATTTAAGAGTTAGTTTATGTGAATGAATATAATTATTAATATTTTTCAATTATAGGATGATGAAACAACGAACAACAAAGAAACTGACAACAATACGGCAGAAGATCCTCCAACAACACCATTAAAACAAAATAATAATACCAAAAACAAAACAAAGATACCGTTTGTTATTATAACTAAATTATCTGACAGTGTTTTACGTAAGCATACCAGCCATATCAATGAGAAACTAGGAAATGATTTGCGTAAGACCAGAAGCGCTACAAAACAACATTACAAAGAGAATAATGTAATGACTAGAAAAAGATCGTTGGAAAAGATGGTTCCTGTGGTTATAATTCATAACAATAATACACCTTCACGTAAACAGTCGTCAATACCGGTTAGGAAGAATCTATATCAATCATCAAAATCAGGTGATATTAATACAAATATAAATGTTGTTTCATCACGATTTGATAATAATATTGATGACGATGATACTAAATCTCCACCACGTTCTAGATCAAAAACAGTAACCACATCACCATTGTGTACAAATTTTAATAGTAATAAAAATAATACAGCAGGCGTAATAGTGATAAATAAAAAGAACTACAGTAATAATAGAATGCCACGATTAATACGTTACTCGAAAAGGATTTCAACAAGTAAATAATCACCTAGAAATGCGGATAAAGCAATCATTCGACTATTTTTAATATTAGATAGAATTGTGTATATATTTATAAAAAGAATTTTGAAATGTATAATTTCAAGATTAATAAAGTTTTTAATAAAATAAAAAATAAAGATTATTCTCTAATGCCTCAATTATTTATTTCCTTGTTTAAACTATTTTAGGTACTCCACTCTCCAATAACTTACATTATTCGGTTAATATTTTACTGTCATTCGGAATTGTGTATGTTTCATTGTTATCTGTTTTCTCTTTATTTAAATGCTCATTTAAACGCATCTCTAAATACTCCTTGCGTAATGTCAATGGCATAGATTTTTGTCGCAAAAGATAATTAAAATTTCCCTTGGCAGTGTATGTATCGTCATTTGTTAGACCTCGCAGAGCGACATTTTTATTTAATAGTTTTTCATAAAAACTTATTCCAGATTTTATTACATCCGGTCCTAGGTCGCACAATTGCTTATCAACTTCTGCATCAATTTTTACTTGAGTAAAATCCTTTAAGAAACACCATAATCCAAAACCAAATAAACCAACGATTGAGTACATAATAAGACGAAGCTGAAAATAAGGATATTTTTCCAATTGTTAATATTTGTTTTGTGATTTATTTGTTTAGATAAATATTGATACTCACACTGAATGGCCTTGCATATAAATTCAATCTTTGATTGACTGAATTTGCTATTGTGTATGTTGCTACGGATGCTGCACATGGATACAATGCATTTAATAATATTTTATGTGTGTGAAGTTCTAAAATAGCCCGTGCCATACTAAATATTTGTTCATCTTCTGTTAAAACTAGAGACTTTTCCAATAATTTACCATTTTCGGAACTCCAGTTAATCATCTCATTTCGTAAAAGTATTTCTGATCGATTAATATCATTTGTGTCTGCATAATTGTAATTTACGGGGACACCAAGAATCGCTCCTTGCCTATATTTAGATGAACCTGTTAATTACATATAGTTAAAACTATTTCTGATATTTTTTTGGATATTTCTTAATAATTTACCAGCATGAAAAACATCGAATCCAAAGACAGCAAATGGTGTTATTAAATTTCTTTCAAATGGACTTATATTGAGTAAATCCAAAGCTTTATTATAACGTGTAATAACTTTTTCTGGTAATATTCTCTCAATTCCTGAACTAAAATAAAATATATAATTTAATTTCTAATGCCAAAAATAATATTTGTTGTTTGTTACCTATACGCTTGAACAAAGTCTTTATATTTACTTATGGCAAATGTATGTGGTACATAATTACCGATAAATAATCCACTACTTACTGTAAATACTACACCAAACACTAATTTACGTCCTTTTTCTGTTGCAAAATATGTTAAACCTTTCTTTCCACTACCAATTCTGGATGCCATTTTTACTATCAATTTTTTTTTATGAGTACCGACAATTTAAGGTTATGTCATTCAAAAAAAGAAGAAGAAAAAAACCATTCACAATAGTCAAATCTAAGCAATGGTACATTTTTCAATAAATTACAAAAAGAAATTTAAAGAAACAAAGTTTAATTAAAATAAAATAGAAAACACTATTTAAAAATAATTTAATGACAAATTGTTAAAATTTATTATGAAATTCAAAAATTAAATTTACTTACAATTAATAAAATATATTTAAAAGAAAAAAAAAAAAACAATAAATAAGGTGCAACAAAAAAATGGAAAGAATTATTATTTGTTTTTTATTAAATATTTCCAAGATTAATTTAATTTGTATTGATTTGGTTATTTAAATAATAAGGCCTATTTTTCGTTTATTATATATTTACAATAACGTTTTAAAAAATGTATTATTTAAAAAAAACCATTCCTAATTACTAGAGTATGTATCAGATGAAAATGTTTCTGGATTAAGAGTTGTGTCACGCACAATATTGGTGGGATTGCTGTTAGTGCCAATATCATCATCATCACTATACTTTTTTATAACAATACTCTTAAGACGAAATTTATTTGGATGTTGGTTCTGTTGATTTATTAGTAACTGTAATGGTGATGGTCCGGGTACCTCCGTTGAGGTTGTTGTTTTTATTTTAAACATTCTTCTTTCTTTATTGCTTCTAAAGTTTTTATATTTTCTAATTGAATTTGAATATAGTTTTAAATCATTAGTACCCAAAGCCGATGAATCACTACTACTGCTACTACTACTACTCCTACTTGATCTTCTTTCTCTTCTTGATTTTCGACTTTTCTTTTTACTATTATGATAATTTCTATTCTTATTACTACTCTTATTATTATTGCTAATGTTTCGACCACTAGGACCTGGCATATTTACATTAATTTCCTCATTTGCCAATGGAATTTTCTTATTTCTTTTGCGGCTTCTCTCCTCTTTAATATTATTATCACTATTCAGCACATTACTTTTATGCCGTTTCAATAACTTTTTATCATACCAATTGATATTCCTTGATAACTTTTTATGCAACCTTTTTTCACGTTTTTTATGACTTAATAGCGCATTTAAATTATCGGAACTAGAATTATTTTCATTGTATTTATTTACAAATGCATTTCTGGGAACATTTTGGTCTTCTTCACTTTCTTCAGTACTAGATGGGGATGGTGCGATTAATATTTTTGAAGTTGACGTCGATGCAGATGTAGATGGACAAGACAAAGTTGATGATAAAGGAAAATTTGAGTTAAGATATTTTTTATATTTTTCCAATTTATTTAAATGTTCCTGATCCCTGGTTGCACTTGAACGTACTGTCTTCTTTCTATTTTTTCTTATAGCTTTTGCAAAATGGGATGACATTGGATTCAATGATGATGGTCCTGGTTGTGATGAATTTAAAATTGTTGCATTACGTCTATTTCTAGATTCGTTGATGAGTTTCCTTTGCAAATATGCTAATGATTTTCCTTCTTGTGAATCAGAACTTGAATCGACAGTAACAGGTAATATAACTTTATTTCTTTTTGACGACTTAGAACTTCTCTTCTTGTCCCTTGGCTTTTCTTCAACAAAAACTACATCACTATCGGAATCTAAACTCACTCTATCTGGGGTACGCAAATGTGGTGGCTTTTGTTCCATTACAAATTGTACATCATCACTATCAGATTCAGAACTTATAATGACATTAGTGAAAGACGGGGCACCAAAAGAAGACGGTATAAATGATGTTGAAGTTGACGAACTAGGAATTAACGATGACGATGTTGGGGCAGAGGTATCATCTCTCGCACTAAATGAACCAGTCAAAATTACCGTCTGATTGTTTGATCTTGTTTCAATTGTAAATTGTGTCCTATTTACACGTTGACCATTAAATCTAATATCATCATCAGATGATGAGTCAATTATTAATCCTGTATCGTTTAATATATTATTTTGATTCATTATGTCAAAAGTGGTATATCGTACATTGCGATCATATCCAAACATGTCATAAGGTGATCTTGCAAAATTATTCAATTCATGAATAAAGTGACTTGTACGCATACCCAAAAAAGGTGCAATGCTTTGCCGAAAGAAAAAACTGGTAATGTCGTACATGTTTAAATAAGACTCCAAATGCCTTACGGCAGCATTTGCCGTTTGCCGGTGAAGAATAAGGCATTGAATTTCACGTTTGATCCATCCCATGACACGGCTTACATGACTTGTATTACGTCGAAATATAATAGCACTTGTTTCTCTAAATCTACCAGTTATATCAGGTAATGGTAATGCATATAAAAAATTATCATATATATGCTGCCTTAGTTGTGCTCCACTAAGATTTGGAGGAATCATATTTCTACTGCGACTCCGTCTCATAAAGGGTAGTGTAGCATGTTCCACAAACATATCCTGAATGGCATCACTCTCCGTTGGTCGCACTTGAACGGTGGCACTGGAATTAGACGAATCATGACTTAAAATTTTTTTTATTCGCCTTTCAACACATTAAATTATGTTTATGACAACCTGTACCGGAATCTTGGTGGTTGTTCTAATAAAAAATCCAAACGGTGACAAACTGACTGAGCTGCGTTTGGACGTACTAAATATTGCTCATATTGATCTATCGATTTTACATTATGTATAATTGAATTAAACTGTTGTTTGCATAAGGGGCATTCAGCTTTTATCTAAATAGAAATTAATAATTTCATTATAATGATAAGTAAATTTAATTATTTTTAGCTAAAAATTTTTACCCTGCTCCATTGTAGTAGACAGTCAAAACAAAATTGATGCAGACAGGAGTCTGTAAAACATTTGTTTTTACATTTACCTAAACAAATTGCACAATTGGGTGGTGGTGATTCTCCTGCTATTGGATATTCATCTGTATCTGAAGATGAGGAGAATGGTGATTTTGCATGACTGTCTGGTGTTGCCGGACATTGATCCAATCGTTCTGGTGTTGGTGGACATTCACGTATATTTGCTATAACACGAGCCATTTTGTTATAGAAATAACATTTATTTTCTCTAATTCTCAAATAAATTAGGCAACTAATATATCAGTATAAGAAATAATTAATTATATAGTTTAATTCTTAGCATTTTATTGGCACTAAATAAATTATAAAATTTCTTTATATAAGATTTTTCTATACACGTATCAATCTTTTTTTTATATATCTACAGGAGTGTTTCTCTTTTTTTTTCTTTTTCTATTGCTCATTGATTTTCAAATATAATTATAATTGTATATGATTAATACTATTTATTAAAACATAATGTACGTTATATATTAACAATTGTATAAAAATATTCTTAAATGTAAATAATAGTATTAAATAACTTTCTTTAATAATTTATCAACCCGCACAACCATTTTGTTTCTTTGATTAAATACAAAGTAACTGAGAAATGCAGTACCTTCGTTTTCGTTGCACATAAAAAAATATTAATATCTAAAAGTAGTTCACACTGCTTTGTACAGAATATATTTTTATTTATTAATTTTTATTTTTTATAACATCTTGTAATAAATAATAATTAAAATATGTATATATTTTTTAACTAATAGTCGTGTTGTTATATTTTATTTAATAGCCGTATAGATATATATATTTTAATTTTTATTTATGACTTAATAAGTATGCATATCTAACTTCACTGCAGTAACCATGCGCCGCTATAAATATTTTTTTATTGGAATTTAATGAACAGTGAAATTTTAATTTTTTATTTTTAAGATAAAATTATATGTAAGAACGAGTGAGATAAATAATTTATCTGTGTGCGGAGAAAGGAATAATTATGTTTTTAAAATAGAATTTTTATTTTCGAAAAAGAAAATAAAATACTAATTATATTCTTTTATTTTGTAAAATAGGCTTAATACATTATTATTAATTTAAGTTGTGCCGTGAATTAAAGTTCATTTATTAATTTGATTAACAATTGAGTTTTGTAAAAGTTTTTTTTAATTATTAAATTGGTAGTAAGTAAACTGAAAGAATTATGTCCGGGGACGTTCAACCAAGAAAACGTAAAGATAAAAAGAGAAAGAAAGGTGAATTAATTAAAAAAAAAAGAAATGAATTGATTAAAATTAAGCCGGTCATATTTATATTGTGATTTAAGTATTTTGGATACATTTTATTACCTTAACTTCAATTGCATTAAATACAATAATTCAGTTATCGACAAGTAAAAAATTTTCCTTAAATATTTAACGCATGCGTAAAAACTGCATTAATTCAAATGTTAAATAATGGTGTTTGCTGGTAATTAACCCCTTTAATTGCTAACTTTTTTTTTATAACAATTATAGAATAATTATTTTGCATTAATTATTTTCTCTTTTGTAATTTTAAAGAGTAAATAATTTATTCTACATAGCACAATTCACAGTCAGCTTGTTTGCTTATCGCTTTAAATAGATTTTCAGTGAAAATTAATGTGCCAGAAGAAGTCAAAAAGTACTCTGTAATCTTGATGTTGTCTTTTGTTAATAACCGTAGACGTATATAAATAGCATAGAGATAAGAAAATCACATCAAGATTTTCCCGAATAAATTCTTAATTCAAAATCTATCATATTTCTGTAATTTTAAGTTTTCTTTATAAATAAATTGATAATTTATTAGGTAATAAATTTTAATTAAATTAAAAAACAAAAATCGTGTAACCGCGTGGTTGTACTCATCATAATTTTAATTACGTTGGCGAAAAGACATATTTCTGTTACAAAAATAACATAATTTTTTTCTTGCTTTTATTATTTTAATATCTATTTTTAATATAATTTTACAAACTGTTGAGAATTTTTCATTTAATAACAATTGTTTGAAGTTTTCTGTAAATAAAACAAAACTTTTTTTAACTTTTAAATTTATATCCAAATAAAAAAAAATGTAAATAAAATTTAAAGATAAGCGAATTAACGCAATTTACACGTTTTTTTTGTATAGTACATGTCATTGTGTTAATTGCATTCCTTTCTGTATTACTTTGGAGTCATAACACGAAAAGGTCATGAAGAGTGATATAAATTTTTTCTACAAAAGAATTGCTGTTTTTCTTGGCATACACTAAAAACATTTATATGGTTTTTTAAAATTATTATTTATTAATAGCACTTGCAGTGTGTTGTTTTGTTTGTTTACATAATTGTGCGGTTTGTGGCTTTACTTAATTATTCATTTTTAAAGTAATAAAATTTTATTGAAAAACCCTGCAACAGCCAAATTAGTCACATTTTATTTTCCTTATAATAAACAAGTTAAATATCCTTTAAAAAATAATTAATAATTAATAACTACCTTTGTTTAAAAGGACAAAGAATTGCTACTTTCAATTATATTTACATTTTTTATTTACGGTTAATTATCATTGACTAATTAATGAATGTTTTATTTATTTCCAAGACGTAATTAATTTTCAACAATAACAAATTAATTATGATTATTTTTAACCCATATATGAAAAGCATTTAAACAAAATAAAAGAAAAACAATTTTAATAAAAGAAAGTTGGTAAATGAAAATTAAAAATTTGTTTTTAAGTAAATTCGACGTCAACAAAGTGTTTGTCACTATGCTTTTTGCGTTTAAATAATAAATAAATGAAAATTTTTTGTAAGAATAATCTTTTTCTTATAAGAAAAAAAAAACAACTAAAATCTGAAAACGTAAAAATGAATTGTTTATTATTGCGAAGAAAAATATTAATATAAAAGGTCTGCCAATAAAATGTATTTCGGTGTTTATATAAACAGAAAACGTAAATTGAAAATATTCATTAAAAAAAATAATAATTTATATTTAAATTTAGATGATGTTGATGAAATTATAAAGGAACGTACAGTTCCAACAGTGACCACAACACCAGTAAATCCTAGTGGGGTACATGCTAGTAAAATGGTTGGTCCTGATGATGTACAAATTCACGTGCATAAAGATGGCCATGGTACTGGAGGACATTGGTGTGCTAAAGTTGTGTTTTTCTCATTGTTAGCAATTCTTGTTGGTTTAATTGGACTGATTATACTGGAAAATCGTGGCCATACTGATGGTTTGTCCTAACGAATTTTATTAGTAGCAATATTTATTCTAGATTTTATTTATTTTGTGTTTCTTAGTGGATACACCAGTTGCAGAATCACGATTTTCTGAATATTTTGAAGGCTGGGTAGAGGAGGTTAAGGATGGTGGGCATGACGAGCATGACGTTTTGGAATCAATACAGGAATCAGATGATCATGACAAAGATGATGAACCATTTGCAGAAGAAGATGATCACGATGATGAAAATGGTGATCACAACGAACATGATGATCATTATGATGAAAACGATGAAGAAGATGACGACGAACAGAATAGCCAGGAAAATGACAGTGCAGAAGAAGAGGCCGAAATTGAGAATAATAATGAAAATGAAGTTAATTTAAGTGATGAAAATGAAGAAAAAAATACACTTGAAGAAGATGACGCTGACGATAACAACGATGATGATAACGATGATGAAGAAGATGTTAAAGAACAAATTAAAGAAGAAGAAGTGGTTCGTTATACAAGAAGTGTTGGTGTTGGTGCTCAGCCTATTCAAGCAGTTGAAGAATCTAACGAAGTTTTTGAAGAAGATACCAACAGTAATGAAAATAAAGAAGACAATAATGAAAACAGCGACGAAGTTATTACTCAGGAAGAGAATGTTAAAGCAAACGATAATGAAATCGACGACAATGATAATGATAACACAGATGATGATGATGATGATGATACTCCATTTGAAGAAGTAAGATTTACATATATTAATTATGTTTTCAGTTTTTCACTAATATTTTACTATTTTATTGTTTTTTTCCACACATATTTGCATGCGCTTTGTTTACAATTTGTATTTTTTTATTATGATATGTTTACTAGCATGAGAAAAAAACCGAAAAAAATCAAACACTTATAATAACAGGTGATTTATTAGAGAAACAAGTGGATGATTTAATTGAGAATTATAATAAATTGGCTGATTCATTAAATCGCCCACGTTTCATTGAAAATAACACAAAAACTGTGAGTATTAATAATGAGAAAGAAACAGTTCACAACGATGGTGAAATAATTAACGATGCTAAGGTGAGTTTTTCTTGTGTGCATTTTTATTATGTTCATTATTTTGTTACCACGAATTATGCTTTTAATGAATATTAAATGATTTATTTCAAATAAAATTATTTAATAGATGGAAGATGATGACTCATTCGAAGAAGTAATTGATAATGATGATGGCGAAGAATTACATTTACAGCGTTTAGCTGAAGAAAAAAAAGAAGCAGAAAAGAGTAACGAAAATACAGATAATAAACCTGAATCATCATCAAGTGAGTTAAATTAATTAGAATAATAATAATGAAGCGAATTATTTAAGGAAAAGAAACATATTTATATTATATTTAGATGAAAAATAATTTAATTAGATTCGATCCGATTTGTATAAATAGTTTTATTTATTTTCTTTTTTTAATTAATGAAAGTGCAATTTTGTATTAATAAACGTTAATGAATTTAAATTAAATTTTAATAATAATTAAAAAAAAAAAATAAGAAGATAAGAATAGAAAACAAATCAATACAATTGAAACATTTACAGTTGCTGTTAAAATCGTGGTTGGTGTGGCCCTATTCATAGTCGCACATCTAGTTTTGGTTAAAAAGCCAGAAACGAGTGAGTGAAGATATGAAAAACATTAAAGAAATTTTTCTTAATTAAATGTTGTAATTTTTTTGTTATTATTTAATTATTTTTAATTTATGTTAATTGCATGCTGGATGTTTTAACGTTAATTTACAAACAAAAAATCAGCAGCTTGCTATCTCTTATCTATCTCTAATCATTTTTATTTTTTTATTGATTTTTTTTTCTTGTTAATTAATCAATTTTATTGCCAAAAAAAAAAAAAAAAAACAAGCAAACAATTCTCAAATGTTAATTTTTTTTTGTGGTTTTATATTAATTTCGGTTAATTATTATTATTATTTTTTTTTTTTAAACAAATTGCACTTTCATTAGTATTTTATTCTTTTAATTAATTTATTTATTATTTAATATTATTATGCTTTTATTAATTGTTGTTTTATTTTTATTATTATTTATTGTTGTTTTATTGTTATGTTTAAAATTAATAAATAACTAATTAAATAATTATTAGAAGATGATAGGAATATTAAAGATGTTAAACCGGTTGATGAACATGTAGTTACTACAAAAGAGGCGCCAACAGTTGCAGCCGAATCAGTAGATTTGCATCGTAAATTAACATTAATAACTACGAATGAAAGTATACCAATTGGACCAGAAGATGAAATTGTGTATGATGATGATGATGAATTATATGATGATAATGATTTAGATGAAGAATTATATGAGAATCGTTTAGAGGATGATGATGAGGAAATAATTGAATATTCAGATGATGAGAATTTTATAAATGAGAATGTTCCACCGCAAACTTTTGAAGATATGAACGCAATGTTTAAAGTCCCTAATGTGCCTGATAAGAAGCAGCAACCTGAAATAATAAAGGATAAAAGTCCAGCTAGAAATGTATTTATTGAACCGAAAATAAGTCAACCGGTTAGTCAAATTAATAAAACGTTTGCTGAACCAATAAAGCCGCAACAGGTACCTGCAACAACATCAGAAATACCACAGCAGTTAGCTAAACAACAAGTAAAAATAGAGCCAGCAAATTTACAATTTGGTGAAGTGAAACCATTTGAAGTAAAAAATAAAAATGATAAAGAGGATGAAGAATTATTACTAGATGAAGGTGATGATGACGAAGAAATTGATGAAGGTGATGTCATTGAAATCGATGAAGATGAAGAGGATATTTCTGATGTTGATGATTCAGATTTAATGAAACGGCTCGAAGCAAAATATGGAAAACTTCCAGTACAATTAGATATCAGTGATGAGGAAGCTGACGAAGAAGAATTAGACGAAGATGAAGAGGATGTTGACGATGAAGAGTTTAATAGCAAATGGACAAGTAATTTTATGTTTTTTTTGTGTTAAATTTAGATTAGTTTTTAGAGTTTAAGTACAAACAAGCATAGAAAAAATGTTTCTTTTCCTGAATTCCTGGATGTTTTTATTTAGAAAGAAAATAATTAATTCAATTTTTTTTAATTAATCAGAATTACCGGCTGGCCGTGGTCCACAAACAGTAAACGAGGATCAAATATATGACGAATTAAGTCGAGCAAATAATATGCTCCATGAGGTTAGTTAAATTTATTTAATTAATTTTATGTTATTTTCTTTATATTTATAATTTTTTATTACATATAATTAAATTTTTAATGCTTTTCTTTTCTTTTAATTTTCTTTCATTAAAGGGTTACTATTAGTTGTAAATTTATTCTTTGCTTAATTCAACCACTCCTTATAAAATGACACACACACGTTTCACCGATTTTATTGTTTAGTCGTTTCTTGGTTTATTTTTTTTTTTATTTTATTTAATTAATTAATTAATTTATTTATTTTTGCACGCAGTTTTCTCTTTATTGTTAATTTTTGTTTTAAAAACATTTTTTACCTAATATTTTCTGACTAGCCAAAGAGTTAATAAAAAAATAATGAAATAAATTTTGCAATCGTTCTGTGATTTTAAACAACAAATAATGAGTTTTTATTTAATTAAAAATACAAATTAGTAAATAAATAAATATCTTTTGTTAAATAATAATGGTTTTAATATGTTAAAATTCTTAAAAATAAAATATTTTATGCCAAGTAGTGAATGGTTTCGTGGAGAAACTAAATATAAAATTTGCATGTAATATGGAAGCCGGAAAAAATCACCCACAATTTTTTCTAGCTTCTTAAATGTAATGTTTATTAATATTTATACTAAGAAAATATTTTATTTTCAAATGATTTTAATTTGTGTGTTTAGTTTAGTTTTGTGTGTTTCTTGCATTTCTCTTTTTTATATTAACACATTTTATTTTTTCATAACTTTTACTCTGTTTTTAACTTCTGTATATTTATCGTTTTAACTTATATTAAAAATATTGTCTTATACAAAAGAACTTTTTTAATTATTGTGTTTTTGCTTAATAAAATTACTAAAAAACAAAAGAAAGAAAATAATTAAAGAAAATTTTTTAACACACTCAAGTATCCAAAAGAATCTATAAAATTATTTGAACAAATTTTACAAACAAATCCTAACTTACCGGAAGCATTATATGGTAAAGCAAGAGCACTTGATCGTTTATCCGATATTGAGAAAATTAATGGAATTTTACAAAAAGCTATCGATACATATTTACTTGTATTGGATTCGGATAATCAAATAACTGATGAAATATTTAAAGCGGTCGCTGAACGTTGTATCGATCGGATACGATTTATTGGTAATAAATTAAAATTATTTTATTTGAATTTAATTTATTATCAAATTAATATCAACTAGGTCAACACGTAAAAGCTGTTGAAGTACACGAAAAATTAATAAAACGTTTCAATGATGAACCGAAATACAGGAATCAGCTAGCATTAACGTTGCTACTCTCGAATCGGTAAATATCTAATAGAATAATATTTTTATTTTATTAATTGTAAAGAAAAAATATTATTAAATTATCTTTAGATTAGCAGAAGCAAAAAAAGTATTACATGAGACATTGTTACGGTGGCGTACCGATGGTTTTGCATTAGCACATTATGGTTTTGTATTGAAAAATCTTGATCAAGATATGGTAAATGCCGTTAAGTATTTACGTGAGGGAATTTTAAGTGGAGCGCCTGGTACAAACGATGGACGTTTTTATTTTAATTTAGGTGATGCATTAATACGTTTGGGACGTAATGAGGAGGCACGTGCAATCTATCGTGACGGTGCGAATAAAAAGCTCTTTTTATCAGAATATCAACGATCATTATATAACGTGGAACGTTTAACAGCACGTCCATTTTGGACGAAAGAACAAACAACGTATGAACATTTTTTTAATGTCTTAGAACAGAATTGGTTACAAATACGTGACGAAGGATTAAATTTATTAAATAATGATGGAAACTTTAAAGACGTAGTTGAAAATCTACGTGATGTTGGTGACTGGAAACAATTTGAATTATACGCACGTGGTCATAAAATTGTAAATAATTGTAACAAGGTAATGTTAACATGTAAAATCATTGAAATGTTTCCACAAGCGAAGACCTGTTCACGTGGTCAGGTGAAATTCAGTGTAATGCAACCGGGGACCCATGTATGGTCACACTGTGGACCAACAAATTGTCGACTACGTGCACATTTAGGATTACAAGTGCCATCAAAAACATATTTACGTGTTGCTACTGAAACAAGGTAAACATTTTTCGTCTTAATTTTTCTATATTTATGCAATTTAAACGGTTTTCTATTTGTAGAAGTTGGGAAAATGGAAAATTTTTAATATTTGATGATAGTTTCGAGCATGAAGTATGGCATAATGGTACAACAACACGTTTAGTTTTAATTATTGATGTCTGGCATCCAGATTTAACAGATAATGAAAGAAAAACATTAACACGTATATAATATGTATTTATATGAAGACAATATTGTACTTATTTAGCTATATATTTAGAGACCTATTTTCTTCTTGTTTCTGTTTGGTTTTTCTATAAAAAAAAAATAAATATTTGTATTATATATAATTAAGAAATCATCTGTGTATTTGTATAAATAATAATATTATTCAATTTTTTTTTTTATATATATAATTTATTTAAATATATACTTTTATTCATTTTATGAATGAGATTAAAATTTTATTTTAAATTTATTTATATTTAAGAAAAATAATATTTTCTTTATTATCAAATAAAAATTAAATAATAACACGCAACAATTAATAATTCTCTTATCCAATAAATAAAAACAGAAAAAAAAAATTAATTAATAATTAAAATATATGTATATATATATGTATTGTTTTGATTATTAATCGGTTGTTGGCCCTTACAATGAGTACAATTAAATTTTTGTTATATATAAAACAGCAACAAAAAGCATTACACACGCTTAACGAAAAAAATAATTAAAATTAAAATTAAAATTAAAAAAAAAAGACAAAATTATATAAAAAAAATTGAAAAATAATTAAGCATAAATAATAAAAATAAATTATTTGTATTAAATTTTTCCTTATTTAAATAATTTGTTGGTTTGTTTTTTTTATAGGTTAAAACAGTAACAGAAATAATTTACCAAATATGCATTATAATCAGCAATTTATACACGCTTAACATATTATCGTAATATAATTAATAAATAAGTAAACAGATGTAACAAAAAAATTACTGTTTTTTTTTTAGTTGACATCGTTATTAATTATTTTCTGCTTGTTTTGTAGAAAAAAAAACTAAAGAATTTTTAATTGTAGATTTGTTGAGTCATTTTTAATTTGTACAAATTCATATCAGCATTATGTTGTTATTTTTTTTTTTCGAATTTACTTTGTAATAATAATATTAATTTAATTACACTTGCAGTTTTTATTATTATTAAATATTTAAAATTTCTAACTTTAATATTGCATAAAAATCCATTGATATTGATGTGTATTGGTTGCTAGTTTAGATGAGACAAACCATAATTCAAGCACAGTTAATATATGCTAAAATTAAATTTATTTATAATAAAGAAACCGCAAGAGAAACCAGTCTTAGCCAGACTCAATAAAATATAATTTAATAATCTGGTCCATTGACTACTTAACTAATTTATGCTCTTTTTTTTTTATTTGCTTGTTTTTTTATAAAGAAATTTTACGATTTTATCTTCTTACCTTTATGCTAGACAAAATTATTATTGAATAGTTTTTAGTAAATTAAAATTAATTTTAAGGAGAGATTGCAATCGCTGATAACTGATTTTCATAGACAGTAGAGCTTTTATTGTTCTTTAATTTTTATTAATTATTTAGTTCTAATGTCTAAATGTTTTTATGAGAAAAATATATTTAGTAGGCGCCACAATTAATAAATAAGGAAGTTTTTGAAATAAAATTAATAATTTTTTAGTGTTCAGGTAATTAAAGTGGCGCCTAATTTTATTACTTAGATATAAAAGCTTAAATTGAGTTGTTAAAGTAGTAAAAGCGTGTGCAGAAAATTCTACAACACAGTAACTATTATTTTTATTGTTTAGCTAATTAAAATTAATTTTAAGTGATTAATTTTTTTTATATTATTAGTGGTTTATGGCGACTCAAATAACATTTGTTGTGTTAAAATTATGATTAATTTTTGTGGAGGAGAAGACGACGAGACAATAAAATCATTAAAGTATAACCATAATAGTTGTTGAATAAAATCGACGACAATTATATTATATTTATTATTTAGCACGCGAAATACTACCGGCTTAATAATAAATTATAAATTAAATAAACGAATTATGGTCCTTTTAAATATAATAAAAATTCTTTCAATTGAATTATAAAGGATATATATTTACAAATAAATAGTGACACGATAACATAATCTCCTTAAATATTATTATTAATATTAATAATAACAATAATAATAATAAAAGCAAAGAATGACCTTAAATTGTGTAATACAATGTCTATATGTCATGGGATTAGTAAAATAATAACAAAACCATTGAATTAAATTAGATAACAAAAAGAGAAGAAATTATTGTAATAATAATTACATAATAAAAATACTAAATACTAATAAAATAAAATATAATCAGTAAATGAGGTTGGATTAATTTGGCAACAAATAAAATTCAAAAATATTTACAACACGAAAGAGAATTTAAATATTAAAAATAATTTGTGGAAATTTATGATTATTCTCAATTTATTTTGAGGTCAGAAAACTAAAATGATAAAAAAAAAATTAATAACAAAACGAATCCCATTGAAACGATCCTTAAACACAAGATAAACAAATAAAAATAAACTTCATGATTAGCACTCTCTGTTTACCTTTTTTTTTCACCTTTAATTATAATTTCTTCGGGTATTTTTTAAAATTTTTATTTTATTGATAATAAATTTTTGAACATTTATTTTTTAATTCAATAAACTCATTTATATGGTAATTTATTTAATTATCCTTTACGATTATTATCTTTTTATTCTTATCAAATGATTTTTACATTTATTTTTCTCAATCAAAAAATTTTATTCGTTTTTATTTTTTCTTTATCCAGTTATTATGTGTTATTGAACTCTTTTAATTAAATGTTAATTTTTATTATTATTATTATTAAATTCCTGTATTAATGGCAGGAATAATATATACCTTTATATCCTTTTAATTTTATTATAAAATTTAGATAATGACATTCATACATAGAACTAAGTGATTGCTTTTGCATAATAAACTCAACTCTACTTGTTATCATCTTATATATAAATTCATGAATTAAACAAAAATATATTTATTTACATTAAATTCATTCAATAAAAATAAATATAAAATTCATAAATAAAGAATGATGGATAATGTAGCCGAAAAATCACAACTCTTACATATTCATTAAATAATTGTCGCATCATTTTATACGTCATCAATATTTATTTATTTAATCATAATTAGAATTTATTTATATTAATTACATGTAATATTATTACTGTTTATTTATTGTGTAATCAAAATTATCAAGAATATGGAATTAATATTTTTAATTGCTTATTCCACCTCCAATTATTTATCATAATTTAATTTACATAAACCATTTACTGTTACCACTTCCTATATAACAACATTTTATTTATTTCTCTTTAATTTCTCACTTAATGTATGCAAAATTATAATAAATATTTATTGGGGATGTGAGTATTATATGTATGTATGAAATTTTTTTTTAATATACTTTCGACTACTATAAATTTGCGTTCGATAAAAGAAGTTCCTTCAGTTCGTTTAAGAACTTGGAACTGGTAAGAGTTAAAATTAATTTAAAAGAAAAAAAAAAAGGATCTTTATCAAAGTGTCGTGAAAATAAAGTGTTTGTGTAAAAAATGTTTGTGGTTAATAAATACATTGTATTGTTATTAATATTTATAAATTGTTTTACGACTGTTTATCTGGATGAAAATGAAAAAAAACATCATATAGATGATCATGAAGATCATGAACATCATCTAGACTTTGAATCACATGAACATCAAGCAAATAATGGGCATGGACATCATTCAAAAAATCCTATTGTTTGCTTTAGAGACGGATGCCTTCGTGGTTTTAAAAAATCTTATTATGAAGGTTTTCTTGGCATACCTTATGCAAAGCCACCAGTAGAAACCGGTAGATTTACTGTAAGTACTCAAACATTATTCTAAATAAGGTTTCTTGTCACTTAACTGATAAGAATATGTGAATAAAAAAATCTTTGCAAACAAATAAATATTTTAAATTTAAAGAATCCAACACGAAACGATCCATATACTGAAGAAATAAGGAATGCGACCGAGGAGTTGCCTTGCTGTTGTCAAAAAAATGTTTTTGTTAAAAATGGAGGTGTTGAGGGTTTAGAGGATTGCTTATATTTGAATGTTTATAGGCCGAAGGTAAATTTAAATAAATAAATATCATTTCATCAAACTTGTAATAAATAAACATTTGTGATTATTAGGGTGTTCGAAGGAATTCAAGATTTCCTGTAATGGTGCATATACATGGTGGTGCTTTCTTTTCTGGTTCATCAGGGCCGACATTTATGGGACCGGAATATTTCATGCAAAATGGTGAAACGGTTATGGTAACCGTGAATTATCGTCTGGGTGTCTTGGGATTTTTGTCAACTGGTGATGAGAACAGCCCCGGTAATTTTGCACTAAAAGATCAATTACTTGCATTAAAATGGGTCAAAAGAAATATACGGCATTTTGGAGGTAATCCTAATTCAGTAACATTAATTGGTCAAAGTGCTGGTGCGGCCTCAGTGCAAATGCATATGATGAGTCCAGCATCACAAGGTTATTTCCATAGAGCAATACTTCAAAGTGGTAGCGCAATCGCACCATATAATTATCCAACTGAAGACCCACTGACACTAGTACGTCGCCAGGCTAAAGCTCTTGGTGTTCACGAAGCTCACAAAATGAGCAAACGGCATTTAATCGATAGTTTACGTAAATTCGATGTTGTTGATTTAGTTGATAGTGTAGATAAGCTTAAATATTGGTCGAACGATCCGCTGACACTTTACCGCCCTGTCATTGAGAAAGATGTACCAGGAGCATTTATAACAAAAGATCCTCGTGCAATTTGGCAAAGTGGGGATTTCGAAGCTGTTCCGTGGATTGCTACCTTTGTCGAAAATGAAGGACTTGTTAGATCAGGAGGTATACAGAACAGATTATTTTTCATTTTATAGTTATATTAATAGCAATATATTTAAGGAATTCTAACAAATGAAACATTAATGGACGATCTAACTGCTAGATTTGACGAACTCATACCACAACTTTTAGAATTACCAATAAAGACTGGAGAAGATCGAGAGTGGATTCTAAGAAGCATAAAAGATTTTTATTTCAATGGTACCAACGATGTTAGTTATAATTCTGGACAAGGATTGACTGACGTACGTTTATTTACTCTACATCAATTTTGCTATGCTATTAAAAAATGATCTTATATCTATTTACAGCTAGTCACTGACCGTGCATTTGTATTTCCGTTATATTGTTCTTTACGTCATTTTCTTCAATATTCAAATCCTAAATTAACTCCAGTAAATATTTATAAATTTGACTTTAAAGGACCATTATCATTTGCAAATATTTTTGCTTCAAATCGTGATTATGGTGTTGTCCATTGTGATGATTTAATTTATACATATCGTATACGTTGGGTATTTAAACATCAACTTGTACCATACTCAACTGAATATAAAATGATGCAAGCACTCATCGAAACATTTGAATACTTTGCTAAATACGGGTAAGTTTTAATTATTAAATATATATATATATCTCATTGTTATTAATTAATACGTTTTATTAAAGTGTTGCAAAGAAGTGGGGTCAAACAAAGCATTGCCGTAAATCAAATAAACCACAGATCCCAAATAAATGTCCACAAATTTGTGAATATCAACGATTTTCACGTAATGATGATGATAAAGTTGAAGTGAGCACGTCCGACGAGTATCGCATGGATGCTGTAGACTTTTGGCGATCAATTGATCAATTTTCAGAGAAACGTTTATTAAATCTTTAATTGTTTTATTAAATTTATTAAATATTGAAATAAAAAAAAAATAAAATAATAATTACACAGACATGCAGACATACAGACAAACAACAAAAAAAAAAATACTTAAAATAGAAATTATAAATAATTAAATATATTATTTTGTGTTTATTATTAATTTCCTATTTAATTTAATAAAAAAAAAAAATTTGTATTACATAAAAAAACAAAAGTGAAATGAAATAATTAAGATAATTTGTTTTGTTATTTATTATTACTGCTGCTGCTGCTGTTGCTAATGCTGATGATGATAATGATGATGGTTTGATTTGATTCGTTTGTGTTAAAAAAAAAATATTTATTTATTATTGCATTTTGTGGATTAATGAATATTTTTTGACTTATGCTAACTTCTGTAAAAGTTTATTCAGTAAATAAATTAATTTTAATACAGGATAAACTTAGACAAATACATACTTTTATGGATAAATTAAATGAATAAAAATGATTTAAAAGTGTTTTATAAACTAAGAAAATGAATCGAATATCTTTAAAATAATAAAGCAAAGCATAAGGAAACAAAAAAATAAAGTAACACACCAAAAACTTGTCACAGATGAAGAACTGAAGACAGAAAAACAACAAGTGCAAAGTGATTTTATTGTTATTAAGTGGAAGCCGTTTGTCGATGCATAAAATATACAATAATAAGTGGTACATTTTTTATTTATTAGTGTTAATTTATGTGATAATTTGTTAATTTTATTTTCTTATTAATTATTTTTATTAAATTTGTGCTAAATTGTATCAAACATTAACTATTTGTTTGTCTTTAGTTGAATTAATGCTGTATGTGATCTGTGAAGATCTACTTAAGGTAATAAAATAAATATAATTAATAAAAATATTAATAATAATGATACAAAAATGTAAAAATAAGTTTGAATTTATTTAATTAATTAAATAAAAATAAAGAATTTCTTTTATACATAATTACTTGTGCCGATTTGATAATACGTTTAATTATGCTTATTTAAAGAACAATATAATTATGATAATTATCACGTAATTATAATAGTTATTAAATTATAAAAATTGTTGTTAAATACATGTTTATTAAATAAATACAATTAATTGTTTGTTAAAGAAAAATATAATTATGTCTTGTATGGCATAGTAAAGTCAGTCGATATTGATTCTATGTATATCGCTATAAAAATTCTTTTTTGTGTACAAATTTGCGTACATTTATCCTGAAAAAGTATAATTTTTGTAATGAATTTTATTGAAACAAATAAGTGTACACATAATATGCCAATATCCCTGAAGAGGTTAAATAATAGCAGTCAATTTGTTTATTGTTATTTTTCATTAATTTCTTTAATCAATAGCATGCAAATAAAGTAAAATATAATCTAATTGTTTATTTATAATTTCTCAATAATGAACTAATAATGTCAGTAAATTAATAAAAAATAATAGAATAATATAATAAAATAATAATAATAATGAATGTTCTTATCAAAAAATTGAAAATAATAATAATAATAATAATACATTTACAGATTATCAATTACGTAATTAAATAAGAAAAATTAATAATAAATATTAATATTAATATAAATACAATTGTACATTAATTTATATTTATTCATATTAAATAAATGAAATTAAATGAATGAGATATAAGAAAAATTATAAAATACAATATATCTTGGCACGTCTATTGCCTTTAATAAATCATATAATTTAATTATTATAAATTTGTCGATTATAAATAATTAATAAATTTAATTTTAAATAAAATTGAATAAAGCATATGATTTTAATATATTCTTTACAATGAAATTTTCACTTCCTAGATTATTTATTAATTTATTCCAAGTATACAGTTGTGAATAAATAAATAAATAAATTTGTATTTAAGTAAAATCGGTTTTTTTTTTTATTTTGCTCAGTGTTATTAAGAATTTTTCATTGTCAACATTTAAATAGAAACCAGTAATTATCTAATGAAATTTTAATAAAAGTGTCTTAAATTGAAAGTGTTTTATTAGAAAAGCACAAAACCATTTATATAACATGTTTGCGGTGAATAGTTTTATACTGATTTCACTATTCGTTTATTGTTTTTCAAGTGTATATCTCGATACAAATGTAAAAATTCACAAAAATACTACTCATCTTGAGGATTTCGATGATTATGTAGACGAATTAAGTCTTCAGTTGAAAGAAAATAATGCCAATAATGAGTTTAATGAAGAATCAAAATTTATTGTTGTTTGTATTAAAGATGGATGTTTGCGTGGCAATCGAAAATTTCAATTTGATAGTTTTCTTGGAATTCCATTTGCAAAAGCGCCGTTAGGCAGCAGAAGGTTTGCTGTAAGTTGTTGTATTTCTTAAAAACATATTTGTCAATAAGATAGCAATCGATTAAAGGCATTAAATTCCTTAAATACTTTAAAAAGAATAAAATTTATTAAACGAATCATGACTCGATAAAAATTGTTCACAATAAAAAATAAAATAATTTTTTGATTAATTAATCGTTTAATTGTCATCACAGTGTTTTTTATTTAATTTACTATAAATATTTGTATATCAATTGACTCAAATAATATTATTTATATACAGAATCCAATACCGAACGATCTATATTTGGAACATATAAGAAATGCTACAGAAGAATCGCCTAAGTGCATTCAAAGGAATATATTTAATAAAAATGTAACACTTGAGGGTTCTGAAGATTGTTTATATTTAAATGTTTATAGACCAAAGGTAAATTAAAATATATGCATGTTGATAATTCTTTTAAATAATTGTGAATATTAGGGTGTGCGAAGAAATTCAACATTTCCTGTAATGGTTCATATACATGGTGGAGGTTTTTTTTCTGGTGGAGCAGATCCAACAACTATGGGACCGGAATATTTCATGCAAAATGGTAAAACGATTATGGTATCTATGAATTATCGTCTGGGTGTGTTGGGGTTTTTGTCAACTGGTGATGAGAACAGCCCCGGTAATTTTGCACTAAAAGATCAATTACTTGCATTAAAATGGGTCAAAAGAAATATATGGCATTTTGGAGGTGATCCTAATTCCATAACATTAATTGGCCAAAGTGTTGGTGCAGTTTCAGTTCAAATGCATATGATGAGTCCAGCATCACAAGGTTATTTTCATAGAGCAATACTTCAAAGTGGTAGCGCGACCGCACCATATACTTATCCAACTAAGGATCCATTAGCGCTTGCACGACGACATGCTGAAGTACTTGGTATTCACGATGCCAAAAATTTGACCAATAATCATTTAATTGACAATTTACGTAAATTGGATGCTGCTGATTTAGTTGATAGTGTTGAAAAGCTTAAATTTTGGTCAGTTGAACCAACCACACTTTACCGGCCAGTTATTGAAAAAGATATACCAGGAGCATTTTTAACGCAAGATCCTCGTGTAATTTGGCAAAACGGTAATTTCGAAGCTGTTCCTTGGATAGTTACATACCTTAAAAATGATGGTGTTGTCATTGCTGGAAGTATAAAAAATAAATTATTATCATTGTTTAAAATAATTAACAAATGCTTTTCAGACATTCTTACAAACGAGACATTAATGAAAGATCTTACAAACAGATTTGACGATCTTATACCAAAAATATTAGAAATACCAATACATAATGAAGAAGTTCTTAATTTAATTTTGAAGGGTATTAAAGATTTTTACTTTAACGGTACTAACGACGTCAGTTTTAATACTGGCAAGGGTTTGATGAATGTATGCTATTATTACTAATGCTCCTAAGAAATAAATAATTATCTATTCTATTCTAGATGTTCAATGATCGATTATTTATAGTCCCGATGTATAACATTATATTACAATTTTTGCAATATTCCAATCCAAAGGTAACTCCAGTAAATATTTATAAATTTGACTTTAAAAGTCGATTTTCATACGCAAACATATTTGGATTAAAAAATGATTATGGCATTGTACATTGTGATGATTTAATTTATTTATATCGATTACCTTTATTGTTCAAATGCCCATTAGAACCGAACACAACTGAATATAGAATGATGCAAATATTCGTTGAAACATTTGAATATTTCGCTAAATATGGGTTGGTATATTTCCATATGGAGTACATTTGAATAAATAAGTATTTTTGTCTCTTTAATATAATAAATCTGTTTTATTAAAGTGTTGCAAAGAAGTGGAGCGATATAAAACCATGCGAAAAATCAACAAAATTGCCTGCAGTAAACAAATCTCCACAAATTTGTGAATATCAACGATTTGCACGTAATAAAGATAATAATAATAATAATGTTGAAGTGAGCACGATCGATGAGTTTCGCATGGATGCTGTAGACTTTTGGCGTTCAATTGATGAAATGACAGAGAAACGATTAGCTTAAATTAATATTCTTATCAATAATATTTAATAATAAATTTGTAGTTTTAATTGCTTACAAATTAAAATATATATATATAAAATTTCGTTGCCAATAAATATAACATTATATGTAAATATAAAATTTATTTCATTTAACTATACTTCTAATTTATAGATTATATTATATTTTTTAATTTTTTATTTTGTATTATTTTTCATTTTTAGAACGAACACAAATTTTATTCAATGAACATTTTGCAAAACACACTTCCTTCATTCACATTTTATTGAATAATTATTTTTTTTTGGGTTGTTCACATTTATAAATTAATCAAATTCCGAATAATAACGTAACAATCGCCAATCTTAATTATCAATCGTTATTGAAATATATTTAGTTATTCTTAGTATTAATAAAAAAGATTTAAATTCATAAATGATTTATGCAATAAATATTAATATTGATAAAAAAATGTTTATTAATTAGAAAATTATAAGTATTTCCTATAAATAAGAATCATATATCTGGTTATAATTCAGTTTTATCGAGAACATATTGAGAATACACTTTCTACTTCACAACTTTAAGAATCTTTACAAAGGTGTTGTTAAAATCAAGTGTTTAAAATGATAGATTATCGCTTTGCGTTATTAATAATATTAGTTAATTGTTTCTCAAGTGTTTATCTAAATGAAATAAACGAGAAACCTAATTTAGGTGATACCGATGATCATGCAGAAGAACTTAAACTTCAAGCGAAAGAGGATTATGCGAATAATGAACTAAGGAATACATCGAAATTTGTCGTTGTCTGTATAAAAGACGGTTGCTTACGAGGATATAGAAAATCATATTTTGATGCTTTTCTTTCTATTCCGTATGCTACACCACCTCTAGGTAGCAGACGATTTAGTGTAAGCTTAATAAAATTTAAATCTTTTAAACAAAATAATTTAACCTGGCTAATTAAATACAAAAAAATGATTTATTTTTAGAATCCAATACCGAATGAACCGTATACTGAAGATATAAGGAATGCAACCAAGATAATTAAATGCATTCAAAAAAATTTTTTTTCTGTTACATCAGTAGTTGTAGGCACAGAGGATTGCTTATATTTGAATGTATACCGTCAAAAGGTAATTATAAATGATAAAAAGTTAATAAAAGCGAAAACATGTATGACTGACAAAATTTTAATAAAAGGGCGTACGAAGAAATTCAAATATCCCGGTAGTTGTACATATACATGGTGGTGCTTACAATATTGGTTCATCTGGGCCAACACTTTTGGGACCGGATTATATAATGGAAAACAGTGAATCAATAATGGTATCTATGAATTATCGTTTGGGTGTGTTCGGATTTCTGTCTACAGTCGATGAAAACAGCCCTGGCAATTTTGCATTAAAAGATCAATTGCTTGCTTTAAAATGGGTCAAAAGAAATATAAGACATTTCGGTGGTGATCCAAATTCAATAACATTGTTTGGACATAGTGCAGGTGCGGTCTCAACCCAAATGCATATGATGAGTCCAAAATCAGAAGGTTATTTTCATAGAGCAATACTCTTAAGTAGTACTGCAATTTCACCACTTAATTATCCAACGAAAGATCCATTAGCACTTGCACGTCGGCAAGCAGAAGTTCTCGGTGTAAACGATACTCATAATATGAGCAATCGGGATTTAGTGGAAACTTTACGCAACTTCGATGCTGTTGATCTAATAGAAAGCGCAATTAAATTGAAATTTTGGTCAATTCATCCGGCAACACTTTACCGGCCTGTTATTGAGAAAGATCTGCCAGGCGCATTTATGACTATCGATCCTCGCATTACCTGGAAAAACGGTGATTTCAAAGCTGTTCCGTCGATATTAAGCTTTGTTGAAAATGATGGTACAGACTTTTCACAGGGTACACAACATTTATTGTTTTTTTTTTTAATATTTTAAAATAAAATAAACATTTTTCTAGCCATTCTTAGAAACGACACCTTAATGGCTGAATTTACTAAGAGATTTGATGAGCTTATGCCAAAGTTTTTGGAAAATTCAATAGAAAATGCAGAAGAACGCGATTGGGTTTTAGGACGCATAAAAGATTTCTACTTTAATGGTACCAGCAATGTTAGTTATAATTTAGGACAGTCTCTTACTCAGGTATAAACAATATTATTCTTTTATTACGCCTGTTTATACTGTTTCTATTTTTATTTTTAGTTTTTTACTGATTTTTTATATAATTTTCCACTATATGGTTCTGTTTTCCAATTTCTTCAATATTCAAATCCAAAAATAACACCATTGACAATCTACAAATTTGATTTTAAAGGATCATTGTCATACACAAAATTATTTGCACCGGGCTATGATTGCGGTGTTATCCATGCGAACGATATAATATATTTTTATCGTTTACCTGAATCTTTTAGACATCAACTCGATCCATTTACAGCTGAATATAAAATGATGCAAGTGCTTATTAAGACATATGATCATTTTGCTAAACATGGGTTTGTCTTATTTATTTTTTAAATAAATTTGTATCTTTTTTATAATTATTTCTGATATAATTAAAGGGTGGCGAAAAAATGGGTTCACGTAAATGAATGCCATATGGAGTATAGATCGCAAATGGATAAAAATTTACCAAAATTTTGCGAGTATCAACGTTTCTCTCGGGCCAATGATAATTCTGTTCAAATCAATGTATCGAATAAATTTCGCATGGATGCAGTGGAATTTTGGCATTCAATTATTGAATTTGCAGAGAAACGTACAGTGTTACAGATTAAATAAAAATAAATTAATTAAAAATGTACATAAAAGCAGCTCATCATTTATCAAAAATAAATTAACATTACTAAGAAACCAACCCAAATTGAGCATTTTATTATATGAATTGTTTTCTGTTATATCATATGCTGTTATACATATTATCACCATATGTTATTTTTCTAATTATTATTTAATTTTTCATTTTTTAAACGAAACGATTAAAAATATTATTCACTGAATATTTTGTAAAAAACATACTCCCTGCATGCACATTTTATTGAATAATTATTTTTTTCTCTATTGTTAACATTTATAAATTAATTAATTTCCGAACAATAACATAAAAATGTATAAATAAAGATTTTAATTCTGAAATGATTTATGCAGTAAATATTAATATTGATAAAAAAATGTTTATTAATTAGAAAATTATAAGTATTTTCTATAAATAACAATAATCTACGTTATTAAATCTCAGTTTTATCGAGATCTTTATATCGGGTATACATTTTACACTTTACAACTGTAAAAATCTTCACAAAGGTGTTATTAAAACCAAGTGTTTAAAATGATAGATTATCGCTTTGCGTTATTAATAATATTAGCTAATTGTTTCTCAAGTGTTTATCTAAATGAAATAAACGAGAAACCTAACTTAGGTGATATCGATGATCATGCAGAAGAACTTAAACTTCAAGCGAAAGAGGATTATGCGAATAATGAACTAGGGAATACATCGAAATTTGTCGTTGTTTGTATAAAAGACGGTTGCTTACGAGGATATAGAAAATCATATTTTGATGCTTTTCTTGGTATTCCGTATGCTACACCACCTCTAGGCAGCAGACGATTTAGTGTAAGCTTTGCAATTTTGCGGCATAACAGGAATGATTCGAAAGTTTATTGAAGTTTAAATCTTTTAAACAGAACGTTTTAATAAATTAATCATTAGCCTCAATAATTAAATGTATATAAAATTTATTTATTTATAGAATCCAATACCGAACGAACCGTATACTGAAGATATAAGGAATGCAACCAAGATAACTAAATGCATTCAAAAAAATTTTGATTCATTTAAATCAGTAGTTGAAGGTAGAGAGGATTGCTTATATTTGAATGTCTACCGTCAAAAGGTAATTAGATAAATGATAAAAAATAAAAAAAAAGCAAAAACTTTTAAGACTGACAAAATACTATCAATAATAGGGTGTACGAAGAAATTCAAATATCCCGGTAGTTGTACATATACATGGTGGTGCTTACAATATTGGTTCATCTGGGCCAACAGTTTTGGGACCGGATTATATAATGGAAAACAGTGAATCAATAATGGTATCTATGAATTATCGTTTGGGTGTGTTCGGATTTCTATCTACAGTCGATGAAAACAGCCCTGGAAATTTTGGATTGAAAGATCAATTGCTTGCTTTAAAATGGGTCAAAAGAAATATAAGACATTTCGGTGGTGATCCAAATTCAATAACATTGTTTGGACATAGTGCAGGTGCGGTCTCAATCCAAATGCATATGATGAGTCCAAAATCAGAAGGTTATTTTCATAGAGCAATACTCTTAAGTAGTATTGCAATTTCTCCACTTAATTATCCAACTAAAGATCCATTAGCACTTGCACGTCGGCAAGCAGAAGTTCTCGGTGTAAACGATACTCATAATATGAACAATCGGGATTTAGTGGAAACTTTACGCAACTTTGATGCTGTTGATCTAATAGAAAGCGCAATTAAATTGAAATTTTGGTCCACTCATCCGAAAACTCTTTACCGACCTGTTATTGAAAAAGATCTGCCAGGCGCATTTATGACTATCGATCCTCGCATTATCTGGAAAAACGGTGATTTCAAAGCTGTTCCGTGGATATTCAGTTTTGTTGAAAATGAAGGTGCAGACTTTTCACAAGGTACACAACATTTATTGTTTTTTTTAAATCATAAATTAAAAATAAACATTTTTCTAGTCGTTCTTAGAAATGACACATTAATAGCTGAATTTACTGAGAGATTTGATGAGCTTATGCCAAAGTTTTTGGAAACTTCAATAGAAAATGTAGAAGAACGCGATTGGATTTTATCGCGCATAAAAGATTTCTACTTTAATGGTACCAGCAATGTTAGTTATAATTTAGGACAGTCTCTAACTCAGGTATTAACATATAATAACGAAATTCTTTTATTACTTCTGTTTATGCTGTTTCTATTTTTATTTTTAGTTTTTTAATGATTTTTTATATAATTTTCCACTATATTGTTCTGTATTCCAATTTCTTCAATATTCAAATCTAAAAATAACACCATTGACCATTTACAAATTTGATTTTAAAGGACCATTGTCATACACAAAATTATTTGCACCGGGCTATGATTATGGTGTTATCCATGCCGATGATTTATTATATTTGTATCGATTATCTGATGATTTTAGACATCAACTTGATCCATTTACAACTGAATATAAAATGATGCAAGTGCTTATTAAGACGTATGATCATTTTGCTAAACATGGGTTTGTCTTATTTATTTTTTAAATAAATTTGTATCTTTTTTATAATTATTTCTGATATAATTAAAGGGTGGCGAAAAAATGGGTTCACGTAAATGAATGCCATATGGAGTATAGATCGCAAATGGATAAAAATTTACCAAAATTTTGCGAGTATCAACGTTTCTCACGGACCAATGATAATTATGTTCAAGTCAGTGTAACGGATAAATTTCGCATGGATGCAATGGAATTCTGGCATTCAATTGTTGAACTTGCAGAGAAACGTACAGTGTTACAAAGTAAATAAAAATAATTTAATTAAAAATGTACAAAAAACAGTCCTTCATGAATCAAAAATAAATTAATATTGATAAAAAACAACACAATTTGTGTGTTTTATTAATTTTATTCTTATATGTCGAAATGAAAATTCACCTAATCGTAGACGATTTGTTTTTTGACGACTTTATAGATCAGATATATTATAATATGCATAAAAATTTATATTTATAGGAATGGCTTTTTAGCAGCTCCTAAATGAAAACATTTATTAGGCTTTGTCACAAAGGTTTGTTTGCAATAAACATACAATAGCACATTTACGTACATAGATTTTTCTAGCAAATATCTTTGTTTGGTGAATTCACAGAATATATAATATGGTCTAACCAGGAACAACATTATTTTATAGTTACACTCATGAAACTAGCAACTGGTTACTATATCTATTTACCGCAAACAGTCTTAATTAACAGTAATAATTAAAATAATAATAAAACTAATATATTTTTCACGTATTAATCATATAACAATTATTTAATAGTAAATTAAATTACTAAAAATTGCTCTATTTGCTTATTCTTATGTTGTCACTATTTAAGTCAAAACCAGAGTGGAAAGACAAGAAAAAATCTGATAAAAACATGTAAAATAAAGTTAATACAACATGATATAGTTTAACTAGTTACCCAACTAGCAACACTATTCTCTTCACCACGAACAACATTATAAAAAAAATATTTTTCACGTTTTAACTAAGTGACAATTTTAATTTATAATTGTTGGCTAAATTTACATATATGAAGTCTTTTCTATTTTTGAGAACCTACTAATTAAGTAGAAATTATTTTATTTAAAAAAATTATATGGAAAGAAATTTGATTGTTTTTTGTGTATCTCGTAAATGAATATATGAATTGTTTAAGTGATCGATTTTCTATTGTATAAAATAATGAATTGCATTAACAACGCGTCAAAAAATTATGCATTTTATTACTTTATATAATTAACTTTATATAATAACTTTTTATAATTAAGAAACATTTTAAAATTTTTACTATACTAGTTACTTTACTTCTGATACTATATTTCTAATTATTATTTAATTATTCATTTTTGGAACGAATGCGATTATGAATATTATTCACTGAATATTTGGTAAAAAACGTACTTCCTGCATGCATATTTTATTGAATAACTTTTTTTCTCTATTGTTCACATTTATAAATTAATCAAATTCCGAACAATAACATAACAATGTATAAATAAAGATTTAAATTTTGAAATGATTTATGCAATAAATATTAAAAATGATAAAATAAATGTTAATGAAATAGAAAATTATAAATATTTCCTATAAATAACAATAATCTACGTTATTAAATCTCAGTTTAATCGAGATCTTTATATCGGGAATACACTTTCTACTTCACAACTGTAAGAATCTTCACAAGGGTGTTATTAAAATCAAGGGTTTAAAATGATAGATCATCGCTTTGCGTTATTAATAATATTAGTTAATTGTTTCTCAACTGTTTATCTAAATGAAATAAACGAGAAACCTAACTTAGGTGATACCGATGATCATGCAGAAGAACTTAAACTTCAAGCGAAAGAGGATTATGCGAATAATGAACTAGGGAATACATCGAAATTTGTCGTTGTCTGTATAAAAGACGGTTGCTTACGGGGTTATAGAAAATCATATTTTGATGCTTTTCTTTCTATTCCGTATGCTACACCACCTCTAGGTAGCAGACGATTTAGTGTAAGCTTTGCAATTTTGTGGCATAACAGGAATGATTCGAAAGTTTATTGAAATTTAAATCTTCTAAACAGAACGTTTTAATAAATTAATCATTAGCCTCAATAATTAAATGTATATAAAATTTATTTATTTATAGAATCCAATACCGAACGAACCGTATACTGAAGATATAAGGAATGCAACCAAGATAACTAAATGCATTCAAAAAGATTTAGATTCATTGAAACCAGTACTTGTAGGCACAGAGGATTGCTTATATTTGAATGTCTACCGTCAAAAGGTAATTAGATAAATGATAAAAAATGAATAATTTTGTGATTGGCAAATTTCTATTAATAAAAGGGTGTACGAAGAAATTCAAATATGTCGGTTTTTGTGCATATACACGGTGGTGTTTTCAGTATGGGTTCAGCTAGTCCAACATTTTTGGGACCGGATTATTTAATGGAAAATAGTGAATCAATAATGGTAACTATTAATTATCGTTTGGGTGTTTTAGGATTTATGTCTACAGTCGATGAAAACAGTCCTGGAAATTTTGGATTGAAAGATCAATCGCTTGCTTTAAAATGGGTCAAAAAAAATATAAAACATTTCGGTGGTGATCCTAATTCAATAACATTAATTGGTCACAGTTCAGGTGCGATGTTAGTCCAAATGCATATGATGAGTCCAGCATCAGAAGGTTATTTTCATAGAGCAATACTCTTAAGTAGTACTGCAATTTCACCATATAATTATCCAACTAAAGATCCATTAGCACTTGCACGTCGCCAAGCAGAAGTACTTGGCGTTAACGATACTCATAACATGAGTAATCGGGATTTAGTTGAAACTTTACGTAACTTTGATGCTGTTGATCTAATAGAAAGCGCAATTAAATTGAAATTTTGGTCAGTTTATTCAAAAACATGTTACCGACCTGTTATTGAGAAGGATCTGCCAGGCGCATTTATGACTACTGATCCTCGCATTATCTGGCAAAACGGTGATTTCAAAGCTGTTCCGTATATAATAAGCTTTGTTGAAAATGAAGGCTCAGATGTTTCACATTGTATATAATATTTATTGTTTTTTTTTTTTAAATCATAAATTAAAATAAAATGTCTTCTAGTCATTCTTAGAAACGACACCTTAATGGCTGAATTTACTGAGAGATTTGATGAGATTATGTCAAAGTTTTTGGAAAATTCAATAGAAAATGTAGAAGAACGCGATTGGGTTTTAGGACGCATAAAAGATTTCTACTTTAATGGTACCAGCGATGTTAGTTACAATTTAGGACAGTCTCTTACTCAGGTATAAACAATATTATTCTTTTATTACTTCTGTTTATGCTGTTTCTATTTTTATTTTTAGTTTTTTACTGATTTTTTATATAATTTTCCACAATATTGTTCTATATTTCAATTTCTTCAATATTCAAACCCAAAAATAACACCATTGACCATTTACAAATTTGATTTTAAAGGACCATTGTCATACTCAAAATTATTTGCACCGGGCTATGATTATGGTATTACCCATGCTGATGATATAATATATTTTTATCGTGTACCTGAATCTTTTAGACATCAACTCAGTCCATTTACAACTGAATATAAAATGATGCAAGTGCTTATTAAGACGTATGATCATTTCGCTAAACATGGGTTTGTCTTATTTATTTTATTAATAAATTTGTATCTCTTTTATAATTATTTCTGATATAATTAAAGAGTGGCGAAAAAATGGGTTCACGTAAATGAATGCCATATGGAGTATAGATCGCAAATGGATAAAAATTTACCAAAATTTTGCGAGTATCAACGTTTCTCTCGGGCCAATGATAATTCTGTTCAAATCAATGTATCGAATAAATTTCGCATGGATGCAATGGAATTCTGGCATTCAATTATTGAATTTGCCGAGAAACGTACAGTGTTAAACAGTAATCAAAAATAATTAATAAATAACAGTAATAAATAAAAATAATTAATCATAAATAAATTAACATTAATAAAAAACCAACACAAATTATGTATTTTATTAATTTCCTATAAAATTATAATTTTTAAATAAATTTACAAAACGAAGAAATGTTAAAGAAAAAGAAAAGAAAAAATAAAAACAAGATAGAAAGAGAAAAGCACAAATTAAGAGCAAATTAACATAATTTAAAAATAATTAAGAAACGTTTTTTGGATTTTTTTTTGCTTTTTGCCCAAACATTTTATCACCGTTTTCTGTGATAATGTCTATTGGATAGAATTTTTTCTAAAAATGTACGAGTATTTGTGCTTTGATTGTTAAGCAATTTTGATCATCTAATCAGTTAATTATTTTATTTTTATAAATTTGTAATTATTCTTGTAATACGTTCTTGTTTTGCTTTAATTTTTATTTTGCAAAAAAAAAAAAATGTATACAAATTTACGACAATTTTTTTAAAACGAGGACATGATTTGCTTTCTTTTATATTTTTAATTTAAATTTTTATTAAGTTTTTATTAAATTAACAAAAATTAATTATTTATTTTTTTTGCGTTAGTTTTGTTTTTTTTTTTTTTGTTAATAATTTTTTAAATAAATAGAAATTTACTACTTAAACTTAATTATTTATTTCCTATTGAATTTTTGTTTGTTATTTGAATAGTTCTCTAAACCATAAATGAAAAATAAATACGAATAAAATCTTATCTTGAAAACATTGGTAAATGAACTGAAGAGAAGAAATTAAGTAAAGAAAACACACATAAACAAATAATTAAGAGTTAAAACTATTAAAATGAATGAATGAGTGGTGGGAGCTATAAATCTGACGATTAGTATAAAAAGACAAAACTGGTTAAATATTTCTTTAGTTGTTTAAAAAAAATTTTTATTTTGGGTTCATCATTTTTTTTTTGTTGGATTAAGTGTTTAGCAGCAAAGAAAGAAGAAATTAAACTAAAAATTCATTTATTATGATAAAGTGTAAAATATTTGTGTTTATTGTGTTAAGTGTTTGTTGGTGGACAATTGTTGAATGTCAATCAGATCCGATAGTTGAGACAACGCGTGGATATGTACGCGGAAGGACATATATAACACGCTATGATACACCATATCATGGTTTCGTTGGAATACCATTTGCTTCACCACCGACAGGTATTCTAAGATTCGCTGTAAGTGTTTATACTCATTGTTATTTTATTTTATTTTTTTTTAATATACCTGCATTAACGGTAAATAATCAAAACTCAAAATTTTTAATCTTTAAATTGAAAAAAACTCGCTGACCAGATTGAAATTTGAATTTTTCGGCTATTTATAGCTTTTTTTTATTATTTATAAGTTTGGTTTTGTTTTATCAAAATGCTACTTTCTTATGCTGATGCTCTTTATTAAAGATTTGAATAAATAAATAAATAAATATTTCTTTTTAATACAAAATATTTAGAATCCAGTAAAACCAAGACGTTGGACTGGTATTTATAATGCTACGAGCTTTCAACCGCCTTGTTTACAATTGGATGCTTCAAAGCAAAATGCTATTGGTTCAGAAGATTGCTTATATTTAAATGTTTTTCGTCCTGTGGTAATGTTTTATGAAATATTACTGAATTGTTATTAGAATTATAAATATTTGATATTTTTTAGAATGTAACAAATCTGTCCATGTATCCGGTTATAGTTCACATATACGGAGGAGGTTTTTCAGCTGGTTCAACAATGCAATTGGGCCCAGAATATTTTCTCTTCAATGGCAAAACAATATTTGTGTCTCTAAGTTATAGATTAGGTGTTTTCGGATTCTTATCAACCGGTGATGAAAATAGTCCCGGTAATTATGGACTAAAGGATCAAGCATTAGCATTAAAATGGGTTCGGAAAAATATCAGAGCATTTGGTGGCGATCCAAATTCGGTCACATTAATGGGTCAAAGTGCAGGTGCGGTTTCAATTCAAATGCATATGATGAGTCCGTTATCCCAAGGGCTATTTCATCGTGCGGTAATTCAAAGTGGAAGTGCATTGTCACCATTTAACGAGCCAACCAAACGTCCACTTGATTTAGTTCAACTTCAAGCGAAAGCTGTTGGAATTCGTAAACCAGAATATTATTCCAGTGAAGAGCTAATCGATCGTTTACGTGTTGTTGATGCTAATTTACTTGTGACCAGTGTATTTAAATTAAAAGTTGCAAATATTTTCCCATTCATCTTGTATCGGCCAGTCGTTGAGAAAGAAAGTAAAGATGCCTTTATAACGAAAAATTGGAAACGAACATGGGAATCTGGTGCTTTTAAGCATATTCCTTTGCTATTCACATTTGTTTCAAATGAGGGTGCTTTATTACAAGGATATGACGGTAACTACATTTTATTGCTTAAAAAATTTTATTCTTTGAATTTATTCTCTTTTTTTTGGTGTTTAAAATTTAGATCCAGCTTTGTATGGTAACTTTACATTACATTTTGATGATTTTATCCTCCGGGCAACCGAATTAGTACCAAAAACACCAACGGATGCTGCATATATTGTTCAAAGTATAAAAAATTTCTATTTTAATGGCACAAATAATATTAATTATTTAAATGGACAACGTCTTGTTGATGTAAGGAATTTTAATTGGTTCCCTGAATATTTGATAATTGTGTTAATTTTTTTTTACTTTTAGTTGATTTCTGATCGATTATTTTATTATCCTTTGTATCAATCAATTGAACAATATATCCAATATGCTGATTTAACAAAAGCACCAGTTTATGTATATAAATTTGATTTTGATTCACCAGTTACAATAAAAATGTTATCCAAAGAGTATAGTGTTTTCCATGAAATTGATATTTTATATTTGTATAGTCAAGAAACTCTTGGTATTCCGTTGTTAACTGTGGATGCACAAATGTCAGGCTATTATGTTGATGCTATGGCTACATTTGCACAGACTGGGTAATATTAATTTAATTTTTTATAATTAATTATATAAAAGTAACGAAATACTTCTTTTTTAATTTTAGTATGGTGAAACAATTTGTGCCATTTAGTTCATGTCGTCCATCATTCCGGATACCATTCGCTATATTTAATAATGATTTACAGCAAATGTGTGATTATCAATTATTTAAACGGAATACAGTTTCAATACCAGAGTCAATTAATATAACAGTAACAAATGCATTTGATTTAGAAGCGATACAATTTTGGAATGGTATTATGAAGTTTAGTGGTACCGGCCAACTACCACATCCAGTTGAACCGAAACCACATAGACCACCGTCTCATGGACACGCTACAGGCAACTATAAACCTTTGACCTCCTATCAAACAAAATTAATTTAAATTTTTCGTTTTTTTTTTATTATTATTTATTTATTTTCTAAATCTAACATTTAAGAATTAATTTATTTATTGTCCGTTTATTAATATTAATATTTAACGGTTTATACATTTATGTATATTTCCATCTGTAAACAACACTCTGTTTTATAGCTTAAAAAAAATATTTTAATATTTTTCAAATAAAAGAAATTTAACATAATAATAAAGAAAAAAAAAACTTGTTTATTATTAATTTATGCTAATTGTATTAGTATATTTGTTATGCATATGAATGAAGCTTTTTTTTCTCATATTTATGTTTAGAAAATTTCTTGTTTTACTAGTATCTGATGACCAGCTGATGAGAAATTCTTTGTTGTAATAATATTATTGCAGAATATAAATGAATATTTATTAATTAATTTGTGAAAACACTTTAAGCTTTGACGGTGTCACAAGCATATAAGTATGATTTATCTGCTATAAATATATTTTTAAAGCCTGAATACAAGCAACATGCATTTCAATTTTCTATTAAGCTTTGTTTTTCTTTTTTTACTAAATTTTCATAACAAAAAAGCCTTTCATAAAAAGTTTTCTGCAGAAATAAGAGAGTAAAAAAAAAACTGATTAATTAATTAATAAAAATAAATATTTTTTTAAATTAAATGTAACGTAATTACGTCAATATATCACAGAATCTCATATATTTATTTTAATTTTATAAATTTAAAAAAACCCAAAATGAGGACATAGGCAAAATAGTAATAAAAAAAAGAAATTCGACACAGGTAATTCTATTCAATAAAAATAAAATAAAAAGAAGTTTATTTTTAATCAAAAGAAATTTGATTAAATTAGCAAAATATTTTTTGTTTTCTTTTTATCTAAATTACAAATATATGTATATTTATCTAGTTTGGGCGGGAGGACATTATAGTATATCTTTTTATGATTATTAATAATAACCACGGGAAATATAACTGATCTTTTTATGTTTTTTTTTTAATCTAAAAAATGCTAAATTATTCTTCTATAAAAGCAGCAAATTTTATATAAACTTTGTCAGTTTGTTTTGTTAACGTTTTACTGGTGATACTGGTGATAGAAGTGAACAAAAAATAAATTTTTAATCTCAGCATCAGTGTAATTTATTGTGGCTACCTATAATGGCTAGTGTTAAGTGCAAAATATTTGTGTTATTTTTCCTCTGTGTTAATTATTTTTCAATTATAAATTGTCAAGTAATGGTAACAGTCGGTACACCAGTGGGAACGATTCAAGGTAAAACACAAACTACATATAAAAATATTGAATATGAATCATTTCAAGGGATACCATATGCGGAACCACCAATTGGCAATTTAAGATTTGCCGTAAGATATATAAAGTGATTTTTTGTTTTATAGAAATTAATTAATAAAATTTGTTTTTACTATCAATGATTAAGAATCCTATGAAACTACAACCATTTGTTGGAACTTACAAAGCGTTGGATTTTAAAAGTCATTGTTTGACAAGCGTCGCTCTGAATGGCTCTGAAGATTGCTTATATTTAAATATTTTTCGACCAACAGTAAGTAATTGAAAAAAAAAATTTTATTTTTATAGCATAACTAATCGAATTTATATTTTATATTAGAACTTAACACCACAATCATTGTTACCTGTGATCGTTCATTTTAATAATGGTAACTTTGTATTCCAAGCCTCGTCATTATTATCACCCGATTTATTTATGAACAGAGGTGACACAATTTTTGTGTCTTTTGATTACAGACTTGCGTCATTTGGTTATTTATCAACTGGCGATGAAAATAGTCCTGGTAATTATGGTCTCAAAGATCAAGTTAGAGCATTAAAATGGATTCGCAAAAATATACGATCATTTGGTGGAAATCCAAATTCGGTAACACTGATGGGACGCAGTGCTTCAGCTTATAATATAAATATGCACATGATGAGTCCGTTATCTAAAGGACTTTTCCATAGGGCTGTTTTACGTAGTGGAACAGCTTTAACACCATTTAATTATCCAACGCGTTGCCCAATTAAACTAGCTCGTCTACAAGCTAAAGTACTTGGTATTCGAAATTCAGATGTATTAAGTCCAGCTCAACTTATTGATGCTCTTCGTGTTGTCAGTGCTACCACACTAGCACAAAGTTTAAATTTATTAAAATATAAAAATAATTACCCATTAATAGTGTATCGTCCTGTTATTGAGAAAGAGACAAAGGGTGCATTTTTAACACATAACATAAAAAAACAATGGAAATCTGGACACTTTAATCAAGTTCCATTGATTTTCACTTTTACATCTAATGAAGGCGTCTTAAATAATAATTATAAATGTAATATTTATTGAAGTTACTATGTTTGCTGATTCTCAAGTAAATTAAACGATTTTCTCTTAAATTTACAGTTGATGTCACCGATATTAATCAAAACTTCAACGATCGGATTTTACGTTTAGCTGAAATAAAGCCAAAAACATTTTCTGATGGAGAATATATCGTGCAAACGATTAAGAATTTCTATTTTAATGGAAGCAGCGACATTACCTATTTAGAAGGACAGAAATTCGCTGACGTAAGTTTGTATCTCTTATAATATTTGAATATTAAAATGTAATTATTTATTTGGTTTAGATGCTTGGTGATCGTGAATTCTATCATCCAATTTATACCACGATTATGAACTACATAAGACACGCAGATGCTTACAGAGCACCCGTTTCTATATATCGATTTGATTTTGAATCATCTACAAAAACAGCAACATTTTTAAATAAAAATTATAATCTGTTCCATGGTGTTGATGATGATTATTTATATAATATTCAAAAGATACTTACTGGATCACCAGTTGATGTTTTAATGGCTGAACGCTACGTTGAAACGATTGCATATTTTGCTAAATTTGGGTAATTTATTTTTTTTGTGCAAAATAATTTTATTAACAAAATAATAATTGAAATACAAAATTCAGCATTGCTAAGCAATGGGTAGATACACCACCATGCCGTCCTGTATTCCAGTATCCAGTGAACAAATACGATATTCAACAAATGTGTGCATATCAACGTTTTGCATACGATAGTACAAACGCTCCAAATGATGTCACAGTAACAGTAGAAACTCTATATCCAATGGAAGCGATGAGATTCTGGAATAGTGTTTTGAAATTCGGTTGCACGGGACAACCAAGAATACCATTATAAGCGGTCATTCGCATTCATATTTTTATTTTAAATTTAATTTATTTATTTAAATGTTTTGTTTTTCTTTTTGCTAATATTAATAAACGGGATTTTTATAGACAAATCTCTCTTGTGTTATTTATTTATTTTTTTTTCTTGTTTATAACAGAATCATATGCTTAAAAGGAACATTAATCATTTTTATTGAATTTCAATCTGGTTGATACCACAAACTTGTTTATGTGGCTTTTAATAATAAATAATTATGAATATTAATTTTGCATAAAATAATAATAAAAAAAAACGAAAAAATTAGATAGCATATTTTGCTAATAAAAACTTTTATTAAAATTAAAAAGAAAAAAATATCATAAAAAATTAAATTTATGTAGAAAAAATTCTTCAGCAAGAAAATTATTAATTTTTATTATTAAACTTTCTTTGTCAATTCTGTTTTGTTGCTAATAACAAGCACATCGCTAATGAAATGACT
Organism: Ptychoptera contaminata; assembly: GCA_963942525.1. NCBI lineage: Eukaryota > Metazoa > Arthropoda > Insecta > Diptera > Ptychopteridae > Ptychoptera > Ptychoptera contaminata. The sequence goes on along the minus strand of OZ012638.1, from coordinate 33,340,620 downwards.
TCAGAGTAGGTGCTTACTTTGCTTTCAACATACACCAAAAAAAAAACACTCAAATTGTTTGAGTGGAATAAGAAATTCAATCGATTCGAGTGGTTTTTTGTATGATTTTCATTTTTCCGTTGTTTGAAGTGAGTTTTGTAGGTTTTTTTAAAAATATTTATTAATTTTTTTTTCTTGAATACTTACTGTAGCTGAAATTGAATTTCTATTGCATTGAATAAAGTTATTATTTTTTAATTATAGTGCTTTTTAAAGTTGTGTGCTGCTTCAGTCACAATATTTTTGTTAAAAAACGTAAATTTTTACTATAAATTGCAATTAAAAAAAATACTTTTTGATAGAAAAATGAAAATTTAAAACAAATAATATAAGTATCAAGATACATTTCTATTTAAATGCTTAAACATACAACAGTGAGTAAAAATCCACTCAAATAAACAGCAAGTATTTAATATATTTAAATTTTCTTTATTATTATTTTGTTTTTTTAATTAAAATTACATAAACATACATAAATAATTCAACATTTAATTAAAATTTATAATAAACATATATCTATAATAAAATTAATAAATAAAAATTTATATAATTGAAAAATCGTGTGCATTATTGGCATTATAGCTTTTATTAAAAAATAATTTAATTTATTTTTCATTTGCATCTTTTATTGTCAATTATGTTTAACGATTCAATTTTTCTTCTTTTCTTTTTAAATTAATTTCATCTCTCTATTTATTCTAAAATTTTGGTATAATAATGTTAACATTAATTACTTTCTTCATTTTATCAACTAATAATTGTAAATTTATTATAAATTATTTTTCTATGCGAAAATGAAAAGATAAGTTGCAGGAATGCAGCATAGCCCATTGATAAATCTAATATTTATTAATTTATTAATTTTATATTTAAATAGAATCACAAAATATGTTATAAATTTGCTTTATTTAAATTTAATTGCATTTAATAACAAGTGCAATTTGTATGTAAGAAATATTTTATTTCTTTTTTGGCAAATATAGATAAAATTTTCTTTTTAGGAGTTTGTTTGTTTTCTTTCTTGTAGCATTTACTATATACATTTATTTGTTTCTACTATTTTTTTTTTCTAATTTATAATTACTAATTTTATACATGTATTTAGTAAATTGTTTGTTTTTATTGACTGATTTGGTACTTTCTATTGAAAAAGACAAGACAACGACATTAGGTACATTCACTAATTTTAATTTATTTATTTTTATTAATTCTTCTAACAGCCATTTATTTAATTAGTTTGCTTTCTTTTTATTCATTTTTTTTTGGTCTCTAAAAGCTAATACTAACATTTATTAATTATAAAACTGTGTGCTTAGAAAGCTTAATTATTATCTACGACAGATTATGCATATTTTTTGTTTTGAAAGTCATTCAAATGCTATTGACACATTTAAGAAAAAAAAAACATTACAAATGTTTCTGTTATTATAACTTTGCATGGGAAAACAAGTGTTTTTATTAATTTTAACAATTTATATGCATAATATTGTATTTCTGTTGAGCTTATATCATTTACAATACTTATGATATGTTTTAAGTAATAATAATAAAATTAAAAATAATATAATTAATACTTTAAAAGGGGTTTTTTTTGTTATTTATTCAATAATTAAACTTTAAAATAGAAATCTTATCAAATTTAAATATGAAGCACACAGTCAAAATTAATTATACTGATGGTGTTATTATTCTTACAAACATTAAATAATAAAAATAAATAAAATAAAACATTTATATTTTAAGAGATAGAGAGAGAATTGTGTGTAATTTATAAAATACATTAAAAAAAATATTCTTTAAATCATGTTATTGTCATCAACTTGGTATTGTAAAACTTCTTCCAATTAAATATATATTTAAAATATCGATCACATTTTAGTAAAAATAATTAAATTTTGTGTATTTGTATAAAGTTTGTTACTTTTTTTTTGTTATCTTAAAGATAACTCAAACGTACAGTACGTTTTACAACTTTAGAATCTTCTATTCTTGAAGCTTAAGCGTAAGCTTTAAATCCAAGTGAGAAAAACTAGGTGAGTTTATGGATTTATACTGCCAATATTATTTGAAGTTGATGAGGCTGCCTGTCGTCTTAAATCAGATTTAATAATACCAGTGATTATGGTGCCCAAACAGAGCATAATTGCCATTGTAACATTAGCACCAATGTCTTCCCATATTTGAAACAATTCCGCATAGAGCATGGTGAATAAAATGCCAAACAATTGTGCGGCTGCATTAAGCATTCCGGCTGATGTACCTTCGGGTTCAGGATATGTTAATTCGGCCGCAAATTCAAAACCAACCGGTAAGTAACCGGTCATAAAGAAACCTAGCAACGACGATGTTACATAAACAATAGCAATATGTCCGGATGATAATGTAAATGTGTATATCCACATGCCGACCATCGAGAATGCATAAACAGCTAATGTTGTTTCTCTGGAAATTTTATTTAAACAATTTTATCTTTTTAATTTATTACAGATAAAATTTTATTGCTTGATATTTACTTAAATCGATGTGTTTTATCTAAAACCACTCCACAAGCAACAGAACCTAACATTCCAGCAAGAACAATACAAAGCCCAATACGACCAGCGTCTACTTCATGTCCCGGATAATGTTTTAACACAATCTAAAATAATAGAATTATTTTAATAATTAAAAGGGACATTTATCATAAATAAAAGTTCATTAAAAATTGATAAAACAATCACCTGGTTAAGTAATGTTGAAATTGCATAGAAAACACCAACATTCATACCATACGATGCTAACAATAGAATGTAATTACGATTGAAAAGTAAACGTTTTACTGAGTGCAAAAATGGTGACCCTTGTACTGGATTTGGACAGTGTGTTGCCTCCTGGGCAGCGGATGGTGGTGTTGGTGGTGCTCCTTTGAAAACTGAAAACAATTAATTTACACGTTAGCACAAAAATAAATAAAAATTCAATAAATTTTTATTAAAACTTACATGCAATAACCAGTATAACTAAGACTGATGTTATGCCAGCAACTAGATAGAACATAAATTGTAAATCATGTCCAATTAAGGTAGATTCATCATGATTTGTAACAAGCATCGGTGGCACAAGAAAACCTATTGCAACACCCAACTGTAATAATTATATTTTTTGAAAAAAGATACACAATTAGCATTTGAAGGGTTTTTTTCTGTGTGAATTTTTATTTAATTTAGTAGAAATTAGCTACTCAAGTATCAGCTACTCAAATTTATTACTCATATTTCTTCTCCAACCATGAAAATACAGTGGCACGATTAATTTAAAATAGAAATAAAAAAACAAGTTTTATTTTTTAACCGAATTAAATATTTCTTTCATTATAAAATACAGAACAAAAAAAAAATATAAAACGAGAATTCAATTGGATTATACTTGTCATGTAATATATTTCCTTGTTATAGAGAAAATAGGGTAGATTTTCACGCTTTGTGGTTACTTTTGTTCACATTAACACGTTTCTCTTTTATATTTTTGTACGAATATATATATATATTTCGTATTTTTATCATAAATAATTTAATATTAAAAAGAAAAATACAAGAATATTAAAGGACACTTTTTTTTCTACTTCAGAAACAAGGTGAATTGCTGTTGGTACATTTTTTATCAGTATGGTAAAAACAACGAATAAAAAGCAGATACACATATTTTTTGTGTGTTTGTACGCTTAAAGATAATATTAACATTAGTGTTAGGCGTTTTTTTTCATTCTATAATCATAATCGAAATAAAAACCAAAGCAATATAGAATAAAAAGAAAAACAACGAAAATTATGTAGTGGCAAAAGATTCATTGAGCTTTCTAGTTAAATAAACTAAAATAATAGAAAAATAAAAGGGGCAACATAATAAAATGTGACACTTGTTATCACTTCTTTACACATAATAACACACAAACTATAACTGGTCGAGCATTTATTTGCAATAGAAAATAGATAAACTAATTTAATAATCAAATGTTAAGTGAAAAGAATGAAAAAAAAAACAACGATAAAATTGTAAAGAAATGATTAAATTGTATCCAAGACAAATAATCTTTTATCATTAAAAATGAAAATAAGAAAAAAATAATAATATTATTTCCTATAACAATCAAAACAGTTTATTGCATTCAGTTATGCCTTTTACCATTTATAACCTATAAAAGATCAAATATTAAACGAGATTTCTTTTAATATAGAAATTTTTCTTTTATTATAACAAGATTACGTTAATAAAATGAGTAAATAAAATAATAAAGAGAAATAAATGTGATATATTTTACTGTCTATTGGTACATTTAATTCATTGTATTCATTTTAAATTCTTTTTGATAATAACTGAATTTTTATTTAATTATTATTTATATTTTTAAGGTTTCATGATATTTAAAATATATATTAATATCCTGAGAACCGTATATAAATCTAGAAAATGATTATTTGTTACAACAAAAAAAAAACCAATAATTCACTAAACCCAATAAAAACGATAAAAAATTCAAATAGTAATTTATAAGGTTTTATTTACAAAAAACTTTCACGAATAATAAAAAAACACCGCCTGTATCGCTAGCAACATACGATACACAGTTTTTATGCACTAAAACCTGTGAAAGCATATTAAAAAGCTCAAAACAGTCGCTACTCTACAATAATTTTTCTTTCTTTTTATTATTTATGTGCTTTTTTTTATTGATTTGAAAAAAAAATGAAGAAAAACAAACAAACAAAAACGTGACATTTAAATTGGTTTATTTTTTAAGTAAATTTTTGTGTGAAGGCAAACAGAAACATAAGTGTCTGTTGCAAAGAAAACAGAAGAATAAGTAAAAAAACTTTTTAAATATAAAACAAGTAAAAGCTGTGTTTGTCGTTGATAATCAAAGGAAAAAAAAAACAAACGGAAAAGCTTTTTAATTTCCTATACGAGTACAGTGAAAATAACCCCAGAATCAATGAATTTTAAAATAAGTGAATTAGAAGAAATTAAGTACACGACAGGGATACCATTTATGTGTGACATAATAACAACCCTCAATTTATTAATATTATTATTTTTATTTATTTTTAGTAAATAAAATACAAACAGACAGACGTCCATCAAAGTTGTTTTTAAATGTTGTTTTCTTGTCCCGAAAGTTTTTCCAGTGTGTAATGGTGCATGTTAAACAGTGTGACATATATAAATTGATCTTTATTGTTTCGGTGAATATATGAGAATATAAACATAATAAATATATAAAATGTAAGTTTCTAACGTCAAAATATTCAATTTATTGTTGTTTATCCATCAAAAAAAAAGTAGAATTTAACAAGAAAAATGATAAACTTTTCACTATATTTCCGTGGAGGACAAGTAGTAAAGTCAAATCCGATTGTTTACATTTATTTTCTGAAACAGTAAAAATCATGATATATTTGATACACGCTTCCAGGCACAATGATAACAACAATGTACAGAAATAATTCTTTACTAGCTGTTAGAAAACACAAAAATAGAATCACGTACATCCTCCACTTGGCCGTTAGCTGATGTTTTCTTTTTGTTCGCCGTGCTTTTTTACTTTGCTTTACATTTCCCTTTATATTCTTCTTTAAACTTTCTTTAATTTTTTTTTTATAAATATAAATATATTTTTCCTTTTTAAATCGTTTTTATTTTTTGTTATCCTTGAATCATGAATTACCTTTAAAAAGGTGGAAAAAAAAATATTACTGTTGCTTAGCTGCTTAAAGCAAGCATCAGACGTGAAAGATTTTTTTTTGTTATTCTTTTAGAGATGAATTTTCCGTAAAAATAATATTTAAGTATACACGAATAATGTGAAACAAATGTTGCTTGGTTTATTTTTGCTGTTAACTAAACGAACGTAAAAAAAAAATGTATAAAAGTTTTTTCACCTCATTTTTATTAACGTATAATATTTGCTGTATTCAGTCAATACAGATGAATAAATTTATCCTTTCCGGTATAATGAATTTTTACTTAACTGTTTTCATTTCTTATAAATAAATATCAGTGCATAATAATAAAGGGTTACTCACATTATATAAACTTCAAAAATTAAGGTAAAACCATATATTGATGTAAATTTAAATCGGAAAATCCGCATTTAAAAAAACCAACTGGCTATTGCAATGTTATTATATTTAATTAATTCTCATCAAATTTTAATTTGTAATTCTAATTATAAAACCTTTTAACAATTAAACTATGCAACAATATAGGCAATTAACTGCTACAAGATATTTTAATTAAAAAAACATTACCTTTGTATAGGAAAAGAGTGCATATTAAAAGCATTACAGAATAAAAATAGATACTTCCAGTAGTAATTAATAAATAATAAACAATTAAATTAAATTTTCTTTATTAAAACATTTACTATTTATAGTTAGTATAGTAAAATGTAATTAATTTCTACAACATTTTATTCTTTGTTCTGTTTTATATCAGAAAGAATAACAAACACTGTAGAAAGGTTATGGATAGCGTTGGTAACACGAATGACCTATTAATAGTTAGCTAAAAACAGTGATACTATAGCTACTATTGACCCTCAAATGATAAATCAACGTTTAAGCAGCAGAACTGCCCTTTAAGAAGCAGATAAAGTAAAATCATCATGACATGATTTAAGAAAAGGAAAAAATTAAGTATTTATATTGCGACACTATTTAGCTATTCTATTTTTATTTATTTTGTGTTTTTCGATAAGGTTTTTGCTGTTATCTTTACGTAAATTCACCCCTTATCTATGCTTTGTATTAAAGCTTTTGTAAACTAGTTTGTTACATAATTTAACAACATTTCTTTATTATATAAAAAAAAGCTTTAACAAGGCCAAAAAAAACTATTATCCCTGTCTATTAAGCACACATAATAACCACAAACAGTGAATTTTCTAATTTAAAAATAAATTATTATTACACAATGCTTTAAAATTGACAAAGTTTAAGTAACTGATAGTAAAAAACCATCAACAGAACAATAATAATAATAAAACGGTGCAAAAGTAAAAAAGCATCTTTAAATCTTTAAATTATTTAATTTATTTTGGTCAATTTTTTATTCATTTCATTTCATTTCTGTAAATGCTCTCCTGTGATACTTAATTCTTTCTTCAATCTTCAAACTTAAATCTCTATTATTCGATATTTTTTCTTTGCATTTAAACTTGGTAGTTTATTTTTTCTTTTTAAAATTATATTATTTTGCTTTTAAGTCTTTTATCTAACATCATAGTTGATTCTTGCGGTTGAGAAGAAAAGTCAACTGTGGCTTCCTCTACGTTTGAAGCAGTGATAAGAATAATGGATAAAAAAATAAATACCTTCGTCACTTGAATTCTTTATGGATTTTTTTTAACCATTTGCTCTTATTTTCTTTTATTTTTGAGCTTCAATTCAGTAATAACGCGAAATAAAAATTTAACAAGCAGTAAAACTAATTTCAATTAATAAAAATAATATTCGTGAAGTTAAATTTTAATGGTTTTTAGGTCATGGACAGTGAATTGATTCTTTTCTACTTTTTTTTTTTTGCTAATTCATTGAATTTTCTCGTTTTTCTTTTGTTGTTCATTGAATAATGATTGATTTGTGGCTTCGTTAAAGAGTAAAGAATTTGACAGTTTTTTCTTTAATGTAGCCAATGATAAACGAAAAATTACTTAATAACAATGTAATAAACATCTTTAAACTTTTAACAATTTTCTGTATTGTCCAGTATAGTCTTTTATAAAAAAATATAAATTAATCATTTTTTAAGCAACTCTTTAAAAATCTGTTTTCAACATGGTTAAAAATATAATTTATGTTTTCAAAAAATTTGCCAGCGTTATAAAGAATAATCAAACTTTATAACTAATGGAGGAGAAACAATAAATTGTTGTTTAAAAAAAACAGTATTTCAAGATATCAATAAATATAAATCAGCATAAAATTTATTCTCTAGTAAAAAAAAAATAATCAAAACTTTTACTGCAAATAAGAAAAGCTTTTATAAAACACTTCAATTGTTTAAACTCAGTAACACAAAGATAACATAAAAATACGGTTAAGCGTAGAATAATAATTAAAATTACACAACCATTTGCACTATTTTTTTGTAAATTAGCCATAAAAATAATTTCTTTTACTCAATCAACAATAAAATAATAATAAAAACCATTAAATCGTCTGTAAAACACTTAGGGTTTTTTTTTTCTACATATATATATGTGCAGAGCAAAACATTTTGCGAAAATATGCGAAGATTTTTTCTTTTAAAGCTTTTATTAATCATTACAACAAAAAAAAAAGAAATCATTTGTTTCGAAATAACAATAGGCAACTTCATAAATCATAAATTTCACTGTATTTTTCTGGTGGAAATGAAAAAAACACTAAATGAAAGCCTTCAATTTCTCTTCAAACTGTTTTCCATGTTTGTTCGGTATTATGCTTCAGCAATTATTCAGTTAAGTATTTATTTACAGGCGGATAAAAAAACGAAATAAATAAAACCACAATATGTAAACAAATAGTAAAATTGTGGAAAATATTAAATGTGGTGAAATTTTGTTGCTGAGTATTGAGGGTGTTTGAAAAGCAGTCAAATCTAAACAAAAATTCCTTTTTATAACTTTAAATGATGACAATGTTGACGACAACGAGAACGTCAACGACAACACATGATGCAATGTTTTTCAATTTATTTTTTATTTATATTTTTTTTTGTTATTTCCTTATTAAAATGAAAGAAAAAGCGATAAAATTTATGAAGAAAAACGAAAAGAAGATTTTTAAAAATTAAAACATTTATATTTTTATATGTATTCGTAGTCTTGTTTTTGATATAGAAATATCTGTTTTTGATATATATTTAATAACATAACATAATAACATAATCTCATGTGGTTTTATTATTATTAAATGATTTATCATATTTTATTGTAATTTAAATAAGGATACCCCAAAAGCAACAAAGGATGAATTTAATAACGAAAAAGAAAAACAGAAATAATTAAACTACATAAAGAAACCCTTTAATTGTTTTTATATTTTAACAATTGTAATGATTTATAATGTCGATTGTACATTCGTTGATATCAAGTTTTAATCCTATTTTTACTATAAATTTTCAGGATTATTTAACAAAATATTTTTAAAAAATATATAATATTATACTAATATCAAATACAAAAATACAAAACAATCAAAAAAACGGTATTTTATTGCTTCTATTAAATTTGATATAGAAAAATAAAAAATTCAAATCAAAATCCATTTGATATTTATTTTTTTCTGTGAAAAGAATTTAATAAACAAAATTTTATATTTTTATTGAGCCAATTCTTTAAATTACCTTTTTATAGTAGTATTGCTATCGCTTGGGTGAATAGTGGAGATAAATAACTTTGCAATAAATAATATGAAAAAAAAAAATTTATTCTAGTTTTTTCGATATAAATTGTTATAAAAAGTTTTTATAAAAAAAGTATTATTGAATCGAACAAATATTATGCTTTACTAATAAAAACTTTACTATTTGTGTATTGAAGAATTAATTAATGAAAGATAAATCTGTTAAATGATTGACAAAAAATAAATATATTGAACAACAATAATAAAGTTAAATTGGTTAAAAACAAACTTATGGATAGTTTTTGCTAAATTTAAAGTTATTTTTTTGTGAACAATATAACAAAGATATTTTCAATAATAACAACAATGGTAACAGAAAAACATTAAAGTTTACTAGTAAAATAAAAAAAAATAACAAAAGGAAAATTGCGACAACAGTGGTAACAACATCAACAACAAAAGCTTCAACCACCAGAACGATGTCATTACCACGAAATCTCATTATAATTCAATTTTATTATAATCACCCTTAATACACCCTTTCAAAATAAAATAAAATAAAATACAATCAAAATAAAAAAGAGCACAAAAAGTTCGTAAAAAATAACAGCATAAGGAAAAACTAACCTAAACTTAAAAGTTAGTAAATGTTTTCCACAATTTTCCTATTATATTATATGATCGTCGTTGTTCCTATCTTGTTGTTGTTTGTGTAAAGTTTGTTTCTTATATTATTTGACATAAATTTATGCTTCTTCCTCTCTTATTCCACATTATTATTTAAATAAAAAAAAATAAATAAAAACAACAAAATAAAGTACGACAAATGTGTAGGCACAAAAAGAGGAAGAACAAGGAAAAATCAAAATCAATTTTCGTATTTCAATGAACAAACAAAAATAAACTAAAAAGAAAAAATAGTCACAGTGGTGGGTTAAAAGGTAATAATGTCTTATTTCAATAAATTATCACAATTTATTAGCTTTCATTTTATTATTTATTATTTTAAACCCAAATTTTGAAAACTTATGTGATAAATTTTCTTGTTTATTGAAATACGTGAAATATTTTTTTAAAACACCGGAATGTATGCTACACTTAATACCTGTTCAAAAATTTATGACTTATAATATTTCTTCTCATCATAACATGCCAAATTGACAAATAATCTGTGTATTTGCTGACTAAACAACCGCACTTAATCAATGTGTACAACACAAAGCTCGAATAAAAGCACGAAAAAAAAAATATTCCTAAATTTTGTCACGTGCTTTCTTTATTAATAAGAGGCATAAAAATTTTTCTTTAGTAAATTAACTTTACCTACGTTTGTAGAGTAAGTTTTTCCTCAGAACACAGTAAACATACACACAGTGCTTTTTCTGTGGTATCAGCTGATTGTTGCTTTACCCAAAGCAAACCTTCTTGAAAATAAAACAAAAAAATTGACATTACTTTTAAAACGCTTTAAATGTTTCAGGATGCAGCCAGTAAGTGGCCAAAGCAAAGTGTTTTTTTAAATAATTTTATAATTTTAATTTTACCAAATAAAAATTTGACGCCAGACTGGACATTTTCCTTGTTCATGTTCATGTTCATGTTATTTTTCTTGATTCAATAAAATTTAATAAAACTGGTCAAGACCGTTAACAAGGAAAGAAAGAAAAATATTCTATACAAGAGCTTTCAAGTGTTAGTTTTGTATCAATTTTAAGCTATTTTCAATGTGAAAAAAAGTTTACTTTTTTTTGTCAAAAAATTGTCTTTTATAACTTTAATAAAAGCCCAAAAAAAGGGGCTAAAATGGAATGAGAGATGAAATTTTTGAAGCATTGTCAGTTTCTGTTGCTTGGTTGGTTGGTTTTTCATGGTTTTTCTTAAGCAAGCTGGTGTTCCTCTCGTCACAGCAGCATTATTATTATTATTTTTAATATTACCAAAAAATATGCCAAACTAAGCATTCTTAATAGATCATAATTTATGCATTGAATATTGCTAGGAAAAACTTTTTGATTTTGTATTTTCTTTTAATTATTACATAAACTTTACTTCTTCTTTTTTTTTGTATAAAATTTAATTAAATTATTGTCTTGCAACATATTGATTTTCTATTTTATTATGTTTTCTTGTAAATAAATTAAATGAAACAAGATTTAAGGTAGACAAAGATGAGAATAATCCTAATAGAAATTATCATTGGAATTGATTGCTTTAAGCTTACAAGGTAGTTAAAGTAATTTTTCTTCTAGTTTTACAAAAAATATTAAATTTTATTTGATTTTACGGGTTAGTACAGGTTACTTGGGTTAAGGGATTTTACTTTTCGTTTTATTTATTTATTTTTTTGGAGTTAGAAGTTAACCAATACAAACCAATTTTATAACCGAAAAATTCAATTTTTATTAGTTAAACAAGTTGTAGGGGACACATGATTTAGTCATAAAACATCCTTTATCTATTTGTTTGTCGAAAAAGTTTCTTATAATAATTTTTACCTTGATAAATCAAAGGTTTAAGGTTATCTAAGTATTTCTGTATCAATAAGGCTGAGATACTAGATACAGTTTCTTTTTTACTTTATTTATTTGATTGAGAGAAAAAAAAGAAAAACCACAAATCCATGGATAATAAAATTTACAGTATGCTATATTTTCCTTCGAAATTAATGTAAAAAGATTAAATAATAGTAGAATTATTTTAGTAAAATTTATTATTAATATTTGTTAGTTTTGTCGCACAAAAATATATATAAATTAATAAAATTAATAAATCAAAACGATGCCGTCAATTTATAAAAAAAAAAATTCTTCTCAAGACTTTATTAGTCAAAGTACAAAGTAAATAATAATTTATTATTTTAAAAATTATAAACGGCGACCCATATATTATTATTATTATTATTATTATAAAATAAATTAAAGTGGTATTAGAACTAGTCATGGTAACAGCATCTAGTCTAGTGAATAAATAATAATAATAATATAATAAATGATGAATTTCCGCTTTAATATATATTCTTTTTTTCATGACTATTATTATTATTACTTTGTATGTTTTAACCATTTATTTTGTGCTTTTCATATATTTTTTTACTTATATCTGCTATCACAGAAGAACAATATTTGTATTACTTGAAGAATATAAGAATATATATATATTTATGAAAACTTAAATAGAGATAAAAGTCTATTTTTATTTTATTTTATTATCATAAAATGCGATTTTTTTTTTGTGTTTCTAATCTAAAAAATGTATATTGTTTATGGTAGAGTAATTTGTTTCCTGATGTACAAATAATCATTTTTTTGTCGAGAAAAAATGAAAATAATTCGCTTTTTCTTTTATAAAAAGAAAATTTAGAATAAGAGATAAAGGGCCGCTCAGAAAGTATTTAGCATTTAATAATGAAAAATGATAATATTAACAATGTAAAGACAAAGATATGATCAATAATCAATAAATATTTAGATTCGCAGCTTTTTTTTACATTAATTTTTTTTTCTCCCCTTTTGTGCTTTTTAATGCATACTTGATTTTCCCTATTTTTTAAATTATCTATTTTATTTTTCATTTTGATATCCTGTTCTATAAGAGTAATTTCATATTTAAGATAATTTCTTTTTTATGGTTAAATGTAAATCATTTCTGTAACACCACACTTCAAAAACAAAGTTTATGGTATCCATAATTTTTATAAATCTCTTTCGTAAAACTTCATATGCTTTAGTAATTCCCTTGTATCCCTGCATACCGTATTCTATTTTGTTTTACATTAATGTAACAAATTCCATAAATCTTTGTTTGATTTAACGAGAATAAAAATAGAACAAGTAATAAAACAAAACGTCTACATTGCCTGTTCAAAAACAAAAAAAAAATTGCCAGCAAAATACACTGAATAAATTTTATTTATTTGCACAACTTAAATTATTAACAACAAAATAGAGTATTTATTTATTTTTTCCCATCTTCTATTACAGACAAAAACGATAACCACATACAATAATGTTACATTTAAAAGGAATATATAAATAAAATAAAAAACTAGGAGACTAGGAAGCAGAAGGTACAAACCAGGTATGATTTTACTGTGGAAAATTGTTGGCAAAAAAATGAAAAGAAACCTAACAACAGCCTGTGTAGTATTTATGGTTTTATTTTTTCCTTTTTAGAAAACAAATAAATAATCATAAATACAAGAAATATTCTACATATTTCTATATTTATACAAGTCGGTTTTTGTAAAAAAGCTTTAAGCTTTATTTTATTGCTTTTTTAATTTCTTTTTTGATCTTTAATAAAACGAATTAAAATCATATGAGAGCAGCTATTAATAAATTCACATTAAATGCCATCTATTTTTTAATAGAAAATATATAAATAGTGATTAGATTATTATTTTTTCTTCTATTTTCATATAATAAATTGATAGATTTAAGAATGAGGATTTCTGATTATTTTATAATTAAAATCGATCGTTTCTCTGTGTTGTTTATAGAAAAAATTATTTTATACAAATTTTATGCTTTAGTAAAAGTTTTACAGTAAAAGTAAATTTCGTAACATACATGCTATAGGGTGGGTTTGTGCCAATTATTATCCACATATACTTCCGATTAATAAATTTATCAAAAAATAATAATTAATAATGAATTAAGATATTAATAATAATAATATTACTGATAAGTGAAAAAGTTTGTAATAAATTTACGACATTTAATGTGACAAAAATTTTTAATTGAATTTTCGAAAGTTTTCACCAATTTTTTAATTATCAGAAATATTTAAGAATGTTATTGTTATAATGTTTATGAAAACTTAAATTTTGTTTATCGAATATAAAATTTAATTAAAATTTATTACAAATCAATTTTATTGCTTTTGATTTTCATATTATTGTTTGTAGAAAAACTTTTAAACCATTTTCACGGTGCGGTTTCTATAATTTTTGTCATACGAAGAAAAACTTTTTCCTTTTTTATTTAATTTAAGTGTTTTGGGTTTATTTTAATTTATTTGTTTATTAAATAAATAATAAAATAAAGTCGCTTACCTGATTACCAAAGACGCCAATGCTGCAAGCTGACGATACCTGATCTGGTCCAAACCATACAGCAGCTAATCGTGCTGGTAACGACAGTATAAAAACCTGTAAAGTTTTTATATTTTTATTAAATTCTTTTCTCTGAAAATAATTATAAAGTGGAAAAAGAAATTTATTAAACCTGTGATGCGGCAACAACAGATTGTCCTATAAAGCCAACCCAAAATAAACTAGGATCAACGGAGAATGCTTTAATCCAAGCACCAATGCATGTACCACAAACACCACTGATTGCAACCACACGAAGACCCTATTATATACGGGAAATTAATTATTATTATTAAGTTTTTTCGCTCTCAGATTAAAATTATAAATATAAAAAAAAGGTTTATTTAAATAAATAAATGTGTCTCTATTACTAAACTTACAAATTTATCAAGAAACCAGCTGCCTGGAAATATTAATGGAATATATAGAAACATAAAAATCATTGAAGTCCAATCTACCCATGTACTAGAGATATTATAATATCTAAATGAAAATTTATATATATATATATATATAAATGTTAATAAAAAATACAATATATATTTTATCAAAGAGAATATTTAATATTACTTTTGCACAATATTCGCTATAATACTGTATTGTATCCACTGCATTGCATTTGATGCTGAGTACATAACAAATATTGCTAAAACCAGCCATCGTCGCTTATAAACACGGAAATCACCTTTGGATAAAAAAGTAATAAATAAATAATAAAAAAGTGCAAAAAAAAAAAACTTAATTATTAAAGAAACCTTTATGAAAATTAATTAAATAATTTATTTTGCGGTAAATTACATTCATGATTAATTTAAATCTTCTTTATTCACGAGATTAGTTAATTCTTTTAAAAACAACAAAAAAATATGATTTGATCTTAATCCCTACAACAGCTAAAATAAATAATAACTGCAGGGCAGCTTCTAAACGGTGTTAAAAATAATAATTAATATGATGATTAAGGCAAAAATTAATAATATTATTATTTTAATCATAATAACGTTTATTTCTTTAATTAAATAAAATAGAAAGAATAAATTTTACGCCTGTCTTGTTACCACAAATTTATTAAGAAAATTAACTAAAAAGAAAAACCCAAAAAAAATCCCGTCTATTATAATTATTAAGGAAAAATAAAATAAAAATCAATTTAAACTTGAACGTTGGGTAAAAAAAAACCACAAACACGTTTGTAGTTATTATAAATAAATTTATATAAAAAATTATATTTACCTGTTGGTTGTAGCACGGCATCTAATTTACTATCAGATTGTGTCGTTGGTTTTATTAAATCAGTTGATTTACTCGATTGTATATTGTAAACATCATTTTGTACGCCCGATTCAATTGATTGTGAATGTTTTAAATCCATTTTTATATAATTTTATTTAATTATTTCCTCTGATTAAAATTTTCCTATCATTATATTTCTAATGTTCAAAAATTAATTAATATTAATCAGTTGCTTTGTTATTATTCAGTTTCTAGTTTTAAAAAATTAAAAAATATTATTTTTAGTCATGTTTTTATGGAAATAAATTTCATTATCAATTATAATTACATATAATATTCTTATCAGTTTAAATAATTATTATATATACTCTTTTTAACACAATTTTAATTATTATTTTATTAATAATTTTTATTAAAAACACAATTAATTGCTTTTTTGAAGATTAAATACATTTAAAAGCTTAGTAAATGCTTTTAAAGAAATCAGAAATTGAAAAACCAATTAAATGTACCATTTATTGTTACTCAATTAATATTTGATTAATTGTTTTTAATAAGATTATAATTAGCTTTAATATTTATTTTATTTACTTATATAAACAATGTATATAAATTACGATAAATTATCTGTCGGTTCTTGTTGTTTGCTTTAATAATATTTAACATAAATTGTTTTGATTTTTCATTTTTATTGATACTCATACCAGACACACTAAAGCACTCAAAAGTCAAGAGTATTGTTTATATTTATTCTTAACGGTAGACGACAACAATGTAATTAATATTTAAATACAAAAGTAAAATCTTGTAATAAATTACTTGAATTTACTTTAATAAGCATTAAATAATGAAACTACATTGTTTAAAGTGAGATTAATATGAAATTCTTAAGACAAGAAGCTTTTATTTATACAAAAAAATTAATAGACAATTAATCTACTATAGTGAACTTACTAATAATATAATTTTTTAATCGTTTAAAGTTTTTGATTTTAAATTATTTCGTATTTAAAGACAGAAGATATGATAATTATAAATTCTGAAGGTTACGACCTACGATATCTTATTTTACGATGGTTATTTTTTTCATTTTCAGTGTTAGTTGTTACTACACTCAAAATTGAAATTATTTTACATAATCATTAAAAACAATAAAATTATTCTACCGACATATCTCATATTTGTAATGCGGTAGTAGAATTTCTACTTGTTATCAGGCGAAAAAATAAATAATCAGTTAGTCAAGTTATCAGGTGAAGACGGCAAATTATTATTATTATTATTATTATTAAAACATTTTTTTATGTAATAATTGCAATAGGAATATTTATTTACTATTAATAAGTAAAATAATAATGAAATCTTATCA
This sequence comes from Ptychoptera contaminata, assembly GCA_963942525.1. Classification (NCBI taxonomy): domain Eukaryota; kingdom Metazoa; phylum Arthropoda; class Insecta; order Diptera; family Ptychopteridae; genus Ptychoptera; species Ptychoptera contaminata. The sequence goes on along the minus strand of OZ012638.1, from coordinate 33,323,525 downwards.
CAATATACATTCGTATGAGTGCAACAAACACCTAAACAGTGTAAGCACAGTGTCAATAATGAATAAAATAAAAACAGAAATTTATTTTTACAAAAACCAATTTAATTAAATGAAAGCAAAAAATATAAAATAATATTCTTATCATAGTTTAGTGATAAGACATTAATAATTCAATAATTATCAAATATTTAACACATAAATTAAAAGTAAGAAAAAACGCTAAGTTTGATTGAAAATACCAAATTTAAAACCTTTATAAGGTTTAATCGCTGTTATTCAAAAATGTCCACATTATCTATTACTAAGTACATTCAACTGACTTTACTATACTTTAATTAATTAACTACATACCATATCGTATGATTATTATTATTATTATACAATTCATTCACATGATAATTAAAATATATTTTCGGTGACATTTCTAAATTGTAAATAAACGAAATGAAAATAAAAATTTAATTTTTTATAACTTAGTACACCATGCACTTTACAGCAAAGAGAAATAAATTGACAAACAAATGATTAATGATATTATTTTATATGTATAAAAATAAATAAAACAAATACAATTCTTCTTATCTAATGATAATTAAGCGATTGTAAATGTTAAACAAGAAAAATATTATTAAAATAATTTAATGTGCTGATAAATATCTGAATAAACTTTTAAACTTGAACTTTATAATTTACCGCCCAGAATCAAGCCTAGCCTAGGTTATTGGCAAACAAGTTGTTACTTTGATTATCGCTTGGCGTCACCATTTATTTCTTCTATGCTTTTATCAATAAATGAAGAAAAATTTTTAATATCAGTGAAATAAGTAGACAGGAAATACATTTATCGTTATTTTTATTATAATTTTCATCAATTTCTTTTTGCATTTATAAATCATTTTACTAAACTAACAAAGTTTGTTGTGCACAGTTTAAAGACAAACGAAGAATAAAAGTCGCTTGGTAAATTCTCTTTTAAAATGTCGTACACGGTTGTTTTAAGATGCTTAAACACCGTAAAACACTTAATCTATTACTGTGTCCCATTTTAAAGATCTTTTTTATTTTATTTTTCAGTTTTTTTTTTATTAAAGCTTTTACAAACAAAAACATTTAACTTTAGTTCTTACAGCATAAATTCGATGTAAAATTTGTATTTTTGAGAGTGAAAAAGTATTTTTAAAATGGTAAATCCTGTCCGTTAAACAAATTGATAGGAAATAAAATATAGGGATTAGTTGCATATATTTTACATATAAAAGCTTTTCGTAATCAATATAATAGTAAAAAAAAAATAATTCAAGCAACTAAAGTCATCTAAGAAAGCGAAAAATTCCGAGATAATAAATTCTTCGTTAAATGACACAGATTTATATTTAAGCTGAGAAATGTTAAAAAAAATCTTTAAATTTAACGCAAGGTAATAATAAAAAATTGCGTAAAGTAGAAGAGAAAATAGCAAAAGTAATTAATCAACGAACAACATTTGCGTTTGGTGTTTCCTCATTGTGCCAGCGATTTTTCTACCTTGCTGTTAAAAGCATTTTTCTTTTCTTAAGCTTCAATTAATTTTCTATTTAAATAAAAATTATGGAAATAAAGCTGTCTTCACGTGATACCTACCACCTTTGTACAATTTTTTTATTTTTGCTTAAATAATCAAAAATAACAAAAACTTTTCTGATTTCGATATTTTATAATTAAAACTTTATTTCCACTTTCTGTTTGACTAAAGCTCTTGACTTTCTTAAATAATTATTTATAGAAAAAAAAATATTTATTTCTTTAGGTAAACAGAAAAATAATAATAATTTTATTTATTTTTGCTTTGTAAACTTTTATAATTAAAGTTTCTTGCTGATAATTTAGTGACTTAATAATTAATAATTTTTTCTAACTGGTTTTAAACGTCGTTAATTAAGTAGCTTGAATTATACTTAAATTTTTGTTTATTTAATTTAATTAGTTTATCGTATGGTTATTTAACTAATTAAATTTTGTGTTTTTTTTATTTTAGCGTTTATAATAAGCTATAAATGTTAGTTCTCTTAATTCTAATTTAATTGTTTAAATAGAAACAAGGCACTGTAGTTACTTCTGATGAGTAACAACCGAACGATACATTTAATGATCACATGATACCTTTAGTATTAATTTTATTATTTAAAACAATTATTTATTTATATAAAAATTGTGTAAATAATAAAAAAAAAATTATAATAATAATATTAAATTAATTTAATAAATAATAATCAGTGAATTACGTACGTGTATATTATTCGTTTTGTAATTCAAGGTAAACATGAAATTATTGTCATTTGAATATGTCTTTTATATAAATGCAATTTCGTTGGGAAAATTAAGCATTCGTGTGGTTTTAAAAACTTATAAATGTTATTAAAGAAATACTAATTTTTTTTTTGTCATACCTTGCATTGAAGTTTCGTTTCTCTGTTTTGATCACTTATCTTTTGCAAACACTTAAAACTTAAAATTTGTAAGCAAAATATTAAATTACTTTATAATAATAATAATTATAAATAACGACAATAAAACATACAAACTTAAAACACATTAATCAAATATGATTAAAAAAAATATATATAAACGTAATTGTACTGTGTATAAACAAATTAAAAAAACATTAAATAAAAAAGAAATTAATTTTATATTTGTTGTTATTACGGGATAAAACTTGTTTATTTTTGGCAATTCTTTTTTATTATTTTTTAGTAATTTTTTGTTGCGTATCTGCTTGATTGAGAAACAATAAAAATTAAAAAACTTTACAAAAGCATTAATCATTTATTTAGACATAAAATAGCATTTTACAATTACACACTTTTAAATGTTTAACGAAATAACAAATGTATATACAACACACTCTTTAAAAGGTCAATTTGTAAAATATTTTTATACTTTTTATTATAATTTTAACAATAAAACAAAAACGTAAGACACACGTCACAGTGTTGACACAAATAAAAACTTTTTTTTTTTTTTTTTTAAAGTTATAATCGTATAATGCGAAAGAGTAAAAAGCATAAATTAAAGAAACTTTTTCTGAGTAAAGAATTTATTGCTACTAGCACGTGTTTTCATTAAAAGCACTTAAAGTCCACAGCTGTTATATTATAGTTAAGCACTTTTATTTCCCCAAAATAAAAAAAAAAGATTTCTTTCCTAATGTCACTAAATAAAAACAGATGAAATTACTGCTATTATTGTAGCACAGCACGTTGTTTTGTAAAAATATGAAAAAAATTCCTTACGTCTAGTTTACAGACCGTCTAACCAACAACTGAATTTGCTGATATTGATAACAGAACAACGAGACACATTAAAAGTACTAAGCACATTGAGAGTTTATATGCTTTTGTTTTGTTTTGTATTTTTTTGTGCCTTTTTTAAGCTGATTATTTATTTACAACAAGAAAACACCAACTGTGTATAGCGCTGTTGCTATGTTTTACCATATTCAAGAATGTAAAGAGCAAAAAAAAGTTTCATTGATAAAACAGCTTCACGTTTTAGCACGCAAAAAACCTTACCAAAGTAAATAAATTTTTCTCACTTTGGCATTATAGAAAAAGGGACAAAGCTATGTATATATATGAATAATAATAATTTATTTCCCCAAGAAAAGTATCATTGAAACAAACAGTAGCGTAACATCATTTCCTTTTATTAAATGGAAAATAATAAATAAATAAATATATATTTATTTAAATTAAATATTAAGCAATGTTATGTTTACAATTATTAATTAATTCAAAAAATTTTTTTTTTGCTTGTTATTTCCACAAAATAAATATTTAAAAAATAGAAAGAAATCAAACAAAAATAATATTATTTAAATTTTTATTAGAAATTATTTTTGTGCCAAAATCCAGACTAATTTCATTACATCATAATATGTAATTATAAAATTTTATCACGTTTAATTTGAATAATTATGATAATTAATTTTACGATAGTTTGCCAAAATTTGTGTGTTTTTTTTTTAGTTTTATTAAAATTAAAGAGAAATAATTAAAAAAAAAATAATAATACACAAGAAAAGTTAATAAATTCATTTTTATAATAGCTGTTGAGTGGTTTTATTTCAATAGTTGGCTGTTCTAATAAAAATGCATACAAAAATCTTGAATAAACTAAAAATAACATATAAAGAGTCTCTCTCGTATTGTTGTCGCTTGAAGTTCTTTACCATGCGCATTTACTCTAAATAAAAAATAAAATAAACTAAAACAGAACAAAGCAGCATCACATCCTTAAAATATTGTATCCTTAAAACACATCGATACGAATTCACCCCGTTCTTACAGTATGTTTTATTACAAGAGTTGCGAATATAATAGGAAAAAAATGAATATTACTTGATATATATATATAGGATAAAAAAATAAACCCTTAAACAGAAGACAAACAAGAAAGTAATAATAATAATAATAACAATACTACATTGAAACTAGCTGGAAAAAAATCACGCGCAGATGCCAAATTACAATAATATAAGCAAGAAAAAAAGATGATTTTTCTTTTATTTTAGTCTTTTAATTTTAATAGAGTAAAGGTTCTAGGGTGATTTCCTCTTATTTTCACTTCTGTGTGTATTGTTTTTGCTTATTTGACTCATCTATTACGTTGTTAAGCTATTGTATAAAAGGATAATAATGAAACACACCATCGAAAGTAACTATAAACACAGATAAAAATGTGAAACAAGCATTCCATTTACATTATTCAGTTCACAACTATTTACTGTAATATTATTATTTAAAGTTTAGGTAAAATAAAGTTTATTCTAGTGACGTCATATATATACATATATAGTTGAGTAATTTCTATAAAATATATAAGAAAAAAATCAATAAAAATGCGAAAATTGAGTATGCAAAAGCTACACTGGTTTGATGCTGCGAAAGTAATTTATATGGCTTTAATACACAAAAGCTTCAATAATATAAAAAAAAACATTTGATATGCTTTGATTTTTAAATGATGGAAAATTTAGTGAAACACTGTAACGGCCATGAAAATTAATAATATAAATTACAAACGTTCTTATCATTAGTAAAAATTATAATAAAAATTAAATTTATTATCAAATTATATTGTCTATTAAATAAAATAATAATAACAATATTTAAATAATAGTGATGTACAGACGGCTATTTTTATTTAATGAACGGATATTAATATAAATTATTAGTCACTTAAATGATTTTTTTTCTCTCCCACAACTTAATCATTCTTTACTTGTTGTAATTTGTTATTCTGTGTTTTTTTTTCTACTTTAATGTTATTTATTAGTGTATAAGCTATTGTTACCTAAACCTACATCAACAATGATTGTAAAAACAGTAGCAACAAATATAAATAAAACTACAGTATTGAGTAGAGAGATAAAAACCACTGAAAAATCTTTAATTCAATAGAATTAATTAAATTTTATTCGGTTTATAAAAATAATACTGTATGTACTTTGTACTTTTTTATAAATTAGTTTCCATTATTTGCATTTTGTTGTTTTTTTTTTAATGTGCAATTTTGCAATTATGTAATAAATGGTGTTGCTTGGTTTGTCAATGCAACAACTAACATTTATTATGCTTTAGTGCTGCTTTTTTTACTGAAATTCGCATCGTTTTGTTTTTGCGATTTTTTTAATTAATTAAAATGGGATTCTTCTTTTGTATTTTTTTTTTAAATTAAATTTTATTTTTATCATTAAATTATCAAGCTTCAGCAGATCTTAGATTATGTTTTTTCCACTTTATATTCATTGACGCAATCAAATACAAAATTCAATTGACTTTAATGTATTTCGGTTCCGAATCTCATCCCTATTTCATTTCATTTCTTTTATTTAAGCAAATTAATATAAATTTTTTTTTAAATGTTGCCCCGATCATTTGAAATATGGTAATTTTATTTTAATTTAATTTATAAATTGTTGTTGTTGACTTAGCTTAAAGCTGCAGGAAAAAAAATTCAAATCTGGGGAAACATAACACAATTAAAAAAGTGAAACTTTTGTTCCGATTTGTGCTTTAAAAATGTAATGTTTTTTCTACTGCTTTTATTCACTTCAATGAACATTTATTATTTAAACTTCTTTAAAATAAGTTTTTATGTACTTTAACAAATAAATAAAAGCGTTAAGCATGATAATAATCAAAATGTAATTCATAAGCTCAGTTACACTGTGTAAACACAGACAACAGGTTACATTTATTGCAAAATAATTTACATATTTCACGTTGGCTTTTATATTATCATTTTTTTTTTATGTTTTGCAATCCTTTGAGAGCCATACCCAACAAATTTATCGTGGTTTATCTTTGTTTGTTTAAAGTAGAAAAAACAAACAACACCCAGTGAATAATCATTGACAATGGGTAAAGCAAACAACGCTAAACAGCAATTGTACAGCTTTATCGAGGGTTATGAGGGTTAACAATAAAGAAAAATACTCTAGAGATTTTTATTTTTAGATTTTTAATTACTTGAAAATTTATATTTTTAATTTTTGCTCGGATTAGTACTTTATTTCCAGGAAAATGATTTAAAAACAGCGAAGAAAACACAATAAACGTGAATTCAGTTGTTGTTTTATCTGAAAACGCTGTATATTCACAATTATTTAAGTGACTATGCAAAAATTAAATAAAACTATAATATTATTAACAAATATTTAGTTAAAATTAACACATATTTTCGTTTAATTTGAACTTAAACTTGAATTTTCTGAATTTCTTGCTGGTGAGTTTTTTTATTATAAAAATTTAAAAACCGCCATAATGTATGCAATCAATTACAATTCCTGATCTATAATAACTTTAGTGTATATAAAAGGTATACTTTTGTAAAGAAAATTTCGCATGCTTTTAACATTGCTGACAATCTGATAGATACATATACTAAATAATTAAAAAATAATTACAATTAATGAATTAAATTATTTACAAATAAAATGTAAATAAACATTCAGTGTTAAGTTTTCAAAAAGGAAAACCAATTATTTACAATCCAGATATTACACTTTGTTTAAATATTTTTTAAATTATTTAAACAATTTAAAAGCATGTAAAAGTATGATATTTCTAATTACAATAAAAATTAGCACAAATTTTGAATTAATTACGTTTTTTTTATTACATAAAAAGTTTCAATATATTTTTTTTATTTATGTTATTCAGAAATATAAATTACCTGCAGCAAGTGAAATCAGTTGGAAATTCTTCAATTTCATCATTTATTAAAAAGTAAAAGAAAAATATTTAATTAAAGGATTTAATTAGTAAAATAAGCTCTCTATAACAGTCAACGATGAATGGTAATTACGTTTTTTTTTTGTTTGTGTGAAAATAAAGTGCAAAAGTTCAGCGTCTATCAATAATCGTCTTCAATTTAATGTATAAAAAAAAGTTTATATAGAAATAATAGAATTATAAATTACAATGAAGGTTAAAGAAGTTTTTTCTATTTATATTATTTATTTATTTATTTATTTAAAAAAAAAAATATTAATAAAATGAACTTGAATAAAAAAAATAACACAATTCTTGTTAAATTATGTAAACAAAATGTGTTTTTTATGTTGTTAATTTTGCTATTTCACTAATATATAAAAATAAATATAATTAAAAAACAAGCAACAACATTACTATTCTGTTGAGAATTTTATTTTTCATTTTTTTATTAGCGATTAGAATTGTATTTTGTGAAAATAAATTTGTTTAACATTTGTAAATAAATTTCTAAAATGAAAAGTCACAAAACAAACTAATCGAAGGTGTTAAAACAAAAATATTTATTTATTTTTATTGATAGAAAATGTTAATTGATTTATATTTAATTTAATTAAATTAAAACGTGAAGTGTTTATAAAGTGAATATTTTTTTTTGGTTTATTCAATTTAATTTAATGAAATTATGTGTTTGAAGAGATAAAAATGTGTTTACAATCAGATGCAGTATTTCGGTTTTATTTTTAATCAAAACAAGTGGTTTTATTTTGTGCTACCACCACTTCAACTAATATTTATTATTGATTATCTCATAATTGCAATGTTTTTTGTTTAATTTCACTTTGTTTACTAATGAGTTGACCTAACTACAAATCACAAAACACATTTAAAATTATTAAAACCTACCAACAGCGATATCCTAACTCTGTTTATATATAAAGCAATTTTAAACTTTAAAATGTGTTTGCTTTAACTTTTATTCATTTTTTGTTTTAATAAATCCCATTAAATTACTTTTGGTACATGAAGCTTCTTCGTGCTTTAATTATAAAACATTTTAAAAATATAAAATCCAAGAAGATCCATTTAATTTTCTTCTAAAGCATTTTTTTTCTGTAATAATAATTATTTTAAATAAAAATAAAAGTTAAAAAAAAAGATAAACAAGAGCAATAAAACACATTTGCATGATAAAATTTTTATTTTTTAAATAAAAGCACGAAGAATAACAACAATAACACTGTTACAGCATCAAAAAATATATAAAAAAAAAAATACTTTTTTAATTATTATGCTCTAAGCGTGTTTTCCTCGTTGTTTTATTTAGCTGGTAATTAGTGATATAAAAAGCGAAAAATATAATCATTAATTGCTCTTCTTATGACAAATTTTTTAAAAAACGAAGAAGTATTTTATATTTAATGATGTCAGTTTGGTAACCGCTTAAATAATTTTTGAAGTTTTATTTTCAACAATTTTTTGCTTCAGAATCAGAAATGTTTTTCTCGTTTTACTTTTTTTAATTTCATTTTTGACTGTCTTCTGTCGTGTTGTAATAATTTAAAGTTTTTTTTTTTATTTTAATGAACAAAATTATACATGTAGTGCTAATTATTATTAACATTTTTTGCGTATTTAATTTAATTATTTAGATTTTTAGAGCATTAATTATAATAACCTGGATTTTTCCTTATGTTGACTTGTTTTGTCGCAAGTCAACGTAACACAAGCAAATCAATTCCTAATTATCATGTCTGTTGTGCGGTTTTTTTATATCTGGTTTTCAATTTTCATTAGTTTAACCAGTAAAACACTTCAATTTCTAATTAACATTGTCTCATTAGCGTTGCTATAAGGTACATATTTTCACTCTGTTTTATTTTTTATTAATAGAAAATTAATTTTAAAATACAATTTAAATGATAATAAGCTAAGTAAAAAAAATAAATAAATAAATATAATTATGTTATCTAAATAATTTTATCTCTATTAAACTTTTTAATAAAATAATATTTTCCTTGCACCGCCTTACCGTTTTCGTATGATTTTATATGATTTCGTGATTTTTCGTTCTATTAATACCACGATAAAGAATAACAAATAATTAGCAAACAAAAAAACAAAAGCAAAACTCTAATTAACAGTGTAAATTAAATTAATTAATAATTTTTAATTTTTCTAATTTGTTTATTAAAAGTTTTGTTTTTTATTTTATCATTATCTATTCGCTTTTTATTTATGTAATAAATTTATGTTTTTTAATAAACGAAATTATAAATGTTAAAAACTTTATTTTATATTTGCTAATAATAATAAAAAGATAAAATTTTATTTTATTATTTTTAATGATAAAATTCTTATACAATATGTATTGTTTTTGTTATTTATTATTATTAAATTTATTTATTATTTTAGTTTTATTAATAATTTTGTTTAAATAAAAATATAGCTGTGTATAGTGTCAGAGTAAAATGAAAAAAACTTTATTTTTCAAGCGTATATGTTAAGAATTATAATAAAATAAAAATCGTGAAAACAATTAATAATAATTATTTATTAAATATACTAATTATAAATAACCTTTAAGAATAATTTTATTAATTAATAATTATAAGGTAAAGAAATTTAAAAAAAAAGTGAATACAGTGTTTTATTGCAATTTTTTATTTATATTTACTAAGCTGTTGTAGTGCTTTGAAGTGTCAATCAAGTTAATGTAGGGAAAATCAATGTGATTAAATTAATCGGAAGTAAAACCTTATAAGTTACTTTAATAAAACCTGTTAAATTAATTTATTAATCAGTTTATACATTCCTATATCGATTTATTGATCAATAAATAATATAATTGATAAAGAAATATTTCGATGTATAAAGAAGAATAACAATTTTAATAAATAAAATAAATAAAACGGAACATTAGCTAAACAAAAGGACGTGACAAATTAAAATAAAATTATTTATAATTTCTTGTTTTTTGTTTCCGTTTTAATAAAAAAATGTTTTTTAAATACACCAATTCACTCTTCTAGTTTTATTTATTTATTCATTTTATTTTTTCTTTTAATAAGTAAACACGAAAAGCGTGTTGAACTCTTTTAACGTTGTGTTGAAAGCAACAAAAAAAAAACTAAATAATAATAAATAAAAATATGTAAACAAAATTAGTAGAAAATAATTTAAATAATTTTTTCAACACCTGATTGGTCATCGTTGTGCGTGGATATTAATAAAGTCTTGTTTAATAAATAAAAAATAAATAAAAAATATTATTGCTTTGTACGTTCAACAGGTGATTAGTGAGTTGTTTAATTTTAATAAAAAAAAATTATTAATTAATTAATAATTGTTGCTGTACAGTGTTGTTTAATTGAGTTAATTCTAAAAAAAAATCATCTGCAAAATGGATATAATGGTTACAGAGAAAACGTTAAATATTGCAAAAAATAATTTAAATAAATATTATCCAATTGAGTTGGCCACATTTAATACAAAATTAATGGAATATAAACAATTGTTAATGATATTGGAACGAAATAGGGAATTATGGCAACAGGAAAGGGATCGATTAAGGTGAGAAAGTTTTGCATTTAAATAAACAAAAACGTAACCAATGTTTTCGTTAATATGTAATGTGATTTGTTTATATCAACAAAGCTGGCAAAAGTATTAATGCAGGAAAATGTTTTCCTAGTATTTTTGTCACGTGCCAAGTTCAATAATTTATAAACACTTAAATTCATTTTACTTTGTGTGATTTTGTTAAAAGAATTCATTTCTTTAACCCCTTTTTAACATTAGTGGTTATCGGTAAACTGTGTTATTGTTAGTTGTGTCTGTGTTTATCTACCTTAACACGTAATATATTAAGGAATGACAAGTTGTGCGGTTATTTTTCTTCTGTTCCTTTTTTGTCTTGACATTGTAAAAACAGATAATGGAATTGTTACTACCATTTACATATAATACTACTCTAGTTTGTGTTGTTTTTATCTTGTTTGTTTACTTTTGTTGTTGAAATAATAATGTAATTTTTTTTAACCTCATTCAGAAGCTTACATAATTTATAATATGAGTAAAGAAAAAAAATTACAAAATTGTATTACAGAAGAATACTATGCTAGAGTATTTTGTGTAAACAAAATTATGAAATTTTTATCACAATTCACCCTTAAAGAAATTCTTATTGCATAAATTTCGGCAAATAAGAATTCAAGAATTCGATAAAATGAGCTTTATTTACGTTGAAGTAATAGTTGAAAATTGTGCTTATTTAATTAAATTTAATGCAATTAAATATTTCAGTTTGTTCTAGAAGATAATTTTATACATTAAATATTTTTGAGAAAACTCTACAAAGCTGTTTATATTGTTATACACTGTACTTTTTAATGCCCTACTTATAAGCATCATTGAAGCTTATTTTAAGCTTATTATAATTTTTATTTAAAGTAAAAAAAAAAAACAATACAAATTTATTCTATTTAAGTATATTTGCCAAGAAATTAACATTTATTACTCATTTTTCTGCCTGAGATAATGCTATTAATATTGCTGTTTGTTATCTTTTCTTAAATAATCTATTTATTATTTTCTTTAGATTTTGCTTGTTGCGTGTTAACCGTTTGTTGATTTGTCCTTGACGTAAATTAATTTTATTTAAATTATTATTTATAAGATTTAAATATTAATATATATTTTTGTAAAATTTATTATGATTTGGTTGATTGTAATTGGTGGAATTGTTACTAAATAGTGCGGCTCTTGTAATCTTATTGGCGGCTCTAAAGTCTTTTTTTAGATGTGGTACTTCCTGATTTTTTATGATTTTTTCTTATCGAAGTTTGATTAGATAACACTGTACCGGTTACCTTGAATTAAATCGAAATACAGTTGTTACTTTGCTTTAACTAGTCTATTGATTGTTTCTACATTACTGCTACATCCTCAGTTATTTCATTCAACTAACAAATTGCTATTTAGTTTTTATAGAATTTGCAAATAATTTTTGTCATTATTCTCCCACAAAACAGTTAATTTTCCTTTCCGATTTCTATACAATTTCACCTGTGCTGTGCGACATATTGCAAAAAAGAAAAGACAAAAAAAATCCATAAAATCATTATGTTTAACCGGATATAATATGAATTTAAAATAAATTAAAAAATTATTTAAATTTGCTTTAATTAAAAGAGAAAAAAATTAATATAAATGTTTTGTTTTGTCTTTAAATTAAAAGCACAAAAGACTGGTTTATTTGTTTCTTTCTTTCTTTTCTTACCGTTTTATTGTCACACGTTTATGCTGTATTTTTACCTTACATTTACCATACTTTTGCTTTTCATTTTATTTTATTTTTTTTTATTTGTTTTCTTTTCTTTTCTTAATTTACTTTAACGCTTAATGAAAATATCATAATTTTCTGTTTTAATGCGGTTGCACTCGGTTAACGTTTTGTTTGTCTTCAGAAATATGTGACAACAGAGAGAATACCCATTCGAAGTATAATATAACACAATTGAAAGTGAAATGAATTTTTGCTGCTTAATTTTAATTATAAACAAATAAAATCGAAGCATAAATCAATGATTTATGCTTTGTAATGCTATTGACTTTTTAAAATAAATTTATTTTGTAAAGCTTTTAACGATTTATTTTTATAATTTTTCAAATCGTTTTCTTTTCTTTTTTTTTTTTGTTATCACGTCGTACACTATCATTTATTAATTTATTTAGTTTTCTTATGTAATTTTAATTATAATAAATTTAAAATTCATTAAATAATTAGGTATTAATTGTGTAAGTTTTTGTTGTTTGTCTTTTAGGTTATTGCTTCCTCGTTGGAAAAGTTTATGCATTCATTATCACACCTTGTAGTGCTTTGAAAAGTAAATTATTTTTTTGGTCACGTAATTTTTTAAACATTTTTGTAGATAAATTAATTAATTCATTAGAAAATAATTTCCTTTCAAATGATGTGCTAAGCGCTCTATTATTATTATAACTTAAATCTGTCAATAAATTAAGTGTTTTTCTATCAGCACAGTAGCAGCCACAGTAAAAATGGTTTTTCAACACCAAATCAATGTTTTTCTTCCCAAAATAATTACACAGTATTTATCTAAGATTAAATTCCATAAAATAAAATTAAATATCTATCGTCAGCATATTAAAAGGTATTAAAGTTACTTACCTTCACTTAGTTTCCTTCTTAAATTCATAACAAATATTTAATTTAATTTAAAATCGTCGTTGTTGCCTCTCACTAGTTTTTATTAATTAAATATTATTTTCTTCGCTATTTAATTAATTATTTATTTATTTATATATTTCATTATTATCAGGAATGTTTTCTCTCTTTACGTTATTACATGTAAGTTTGTTTAGTATTTATTTGCACTAAAAAGTGTTTACTTTATTACGTACTTACTGCTGCTGATAATAGATAAAATGTTTTTTCTTTTCTTTTCTTTAATCAATTTTTTGTGCTGTTTTACGTTTATAGCAAAGATAATAACTTTATTTTAGTGTAAATTGTGATTAAAGATTACATTTTTTTTTGTTTCAAGTTATTTCTAGTTATTTATCTTGTTTATATACGGTATATGATGGTATAAACATTATTCTTTCTTTTACTATTTTTAATTAAATGATTTCGTTAAGCTTTGCACAGATTTTACTATTTCCACTGTGCTATTGTGATAAATTTGTATTTTTGTCACTTCTCACAAAATGCTAAAATATAAAAAGAAGAGAGGTGAAAATATAAAAAAAAAATTAATTTATTACCTTTGCTCGCTTTTTGATCAGAAAACCGCAAAAAAATTATTTTATTTATTTTCCTTGTGAAGCGTCACGTAAGGTGAAATATTTTTCTTATCAAAAAATAAAAAATTTTATTTTCAACTGCAAATAAATACATTTTAAATTAAAAAAAAAAGTGTTATAATCTTTTTTTTACATTATTATAATATAAATATATAATAAAAATAAAATGAATAATCATAATAATAATAATAATAATAATAATAATAATAATAATAATAATAATAATAATAATAATAATAATAATACTAATGAATATTATACTTTGAAGGAGAAGAGAATGTTATTCATAATTCATTTGCTAATCTAGTTTTGTAAAGAAATAATTAAGGTGAAATATAAGAAGAAAAAATTATGTGCTTTGCTCTCTGTGTGAAAAATTATTATAATTAAAATTATTATTTTCCATATTTTCTTATAATAAGCTCAGTTAAACTGGTTAGATCATATTAGTCGCAAAGTATAATTTAATAATTAATAATTTGTGCTTCAAAAAAAAAAACGTAAAAAATTTTTTAATCAAATCAAACTAGTGAAAATCATTTAAAAAAATATTTAATAAATTTTATAACGTTTGAAAGTCGCCTAAACAAAAAGTAAAAAAGAAATTAAATTTGAATGTTAAAATATAAAAAAATAATAATTGAATGAATTAAGTAGGAGAAATGTGTGAAGATTTTGTCTCACCAACAACGATTGTATTAATTTTTATTTGCTAAAATTATATATTTTTATTTTTTAACTTTTCATTTTTCTTAAACTTCTTATTAAATATTTTATTATTTTATTTACTTTTTATTTTTCTGTTCACTTATCTAGCCGTCAAAATTTTCTAATCAATATTTTTTTGTGTTATTTTTGGTTTGTATTTTCATTTCATTTAATTAATTATTAACGTTTTTTTTTCTGTTTTGTCGTCTTGATCATGTGAACAGAACAACAAGTGTTTTCAACGACAATTTCGTCGCATTTTGTGTAATATTTAAGTTTAATTAGCAGTTTTACTAGTCGTGCATTTGTGTTGTGTTTTTCTGTGTGTTTTTTTTTCTCTAAAAGAAATAAATATCTTTGACTTTAATTAATTAAATTCTTAAGCAGAAAATCAATTAAATTATTTATTTAATTAAATTTAATGAAAATAATAGAAAAATTCTTGTGTAATGCTAGTTAGAGTTAGTTTGTGGCGTTCAATGTTATATAAATTTATTAATTTATTGAAAAAAATCATTGTTTTTCATTTAATAAATATTAATTATAATAACAACAAAGTATTGTCATTGAATTAAATAATTAAAATCTTGTGATATTAAATGTTAAAAAAAAAAAAATTATTTTTCAAGTTTTCTTGTCATAAATGCTCTTATCAAACTTTTATTACATAAAATTATATTTATTTATTTTTAGTTAAACAGTGGAATTTTTTAATTGTCTTAACAAATTTGTATTTTTATTCGTTTTGTTTTTACAATTTATCATTTTTAATTAATAAAACGCCAAGAAAATTATTATCTTAATGTAAATAATAACAAAATTAAAAAAAATAAATAATATCATTTGCTTTATTTATATAAACTTAACCACTAGCCGCACAATAAACACAAAAAGGATTTATTATCACATAAAAATATGTATATATATTTTTTTCTTTTGTTTATTATATAATCAATTGATAAGATTAATGAAATTTTATTCATATGAATAATAAACCACAAAATTATTGATTAAGTTAATTAATTTATTTATAAATTTAACTTAAGATAATTTTTCATTGTTATTATTATTATTAATAACACGCCAAAATTTAGTCTTTTCTCATTACTTAATCATATTTACTTTGATTTATTCACAGTAGTAGACATAATTAATTATTCATAAGAAAATCACAGTAAGCATTGATACTATTGTCGATTTCGTACAAATAGTGAAATCAATCAATTGTTTTTCATTGTTAAGAAAAATTATTCATTTAAATAAAAAAATAAATAAATAAAAAATATGTCAAATTTTCCATTATAAATTCTCATTTTTTTTAAAATTGTATTTTCTATTTTAAAAAGCTGTACTAAGAAAAAAAAAACCCCAAAAAAATATATAGAGCTTTTCTTTTTTAAATTAAACTAATAAATTAATTTTTATTATTTTTTCGTATATTTTATTGTATTGTATTTTTTTTTTTGCAAATTAATTGATTATAGAAATGTGAGTGAAAAAGGATAATATTAAGAATAATATCCAACAAAAAAGAACAATTTTTCGTGTTGTGTGTGAATAAAAATTAAGTTTTAAACAAATAATAAAAAACTAAAAAAGGAAAAAATATATAAATAAAAAATGCGTGGTTTGTCCGGGGACATGGTCCCCTTTAGGATAACATTCGGCATTGGGGCATCGGTATTGCTTGGTACAATCGGCAGTTTTATTTTGCTTGTACAAGGTGTCAAGCTACTAAGGTGAGTCAAGAGATAGAAAAAAAAAAAAACATTTATAAGGTTTTAAACTAATCATCATCAACTGTCATCATCAATTTGTGTATTTTGTTCGATTCCAATAATTAAAATCAAATTTTCTTTATTGATTAATTGATCAATCAGAAATTAAAAATATATTTTTTATATGATTCTCACACTCATTATTAGTCATAAATTTTATTTCATTAAACAAATAAATAAACATTTGACGTGTTTTTCTCTCTTGATAATTTTTGTTGCAAAAAGTTTATATTTTTAGTTTTAAATTTAATTAAATATAAATGGGAAGTTGACAATAAACTACTAAAGTAAATTTAATTACAGTATTATTACTACTTTGGTAGTACTATATATATTTTTTTTTAATTATAGAATAAACAATAAACAATTAATTAATAAAACCGTTTTTATTTGTTGACATGCACTTCAACCATGTATGTTGTGTATAGTTACAGTAAAGTCAGTACGATTAAGTTTTTTAATGCTTTCTGTGATATTTTTTATTCTATTTATATTTGATCGTCCCCGTATATAATAAAATTGCTGGCTTGCTTTTTTATTATTGCTAAGCTGATGGTAATATTGTCTACTCGGAAATTATCTATAAATGAATAACGAATTTTATTAATCTATCATGTGTAACGGTCGCGACAGTATAAAAACACAAACTATGACGTGTTGTGTACACGATACGTGATTAAAAATATTTTTTAATTTAATTTTTTTATTTCTATTTTACTCTCTTACTCTGCATTTACCAAATTGAATAAATTTATTTGTGTTATATGTAATAGTTGTGTTTATTCTTTATATGCTTTGTGTTTTAAATTTATTTTTTGAAATACTAAACGGAAGTAAAATAATGTATGAATTGGGTGTTTATAGAATTTATTTAACAGAATGGACAGTAAAATACCTGCTGCTGCTACTATACAATGTTGCCGAATGATACGCTTATATGCGTTTAATATGTTTAATATGCTTATATTACCAATATATTATTAATGTTTTAGCAGCATAACGTTTTAAAGACAACCAACAAGCCAGCCAGTTGTTGTATTTACAGTGGGTTAGGGAAAAAACAGTTTACAAAATATTTATATTTCAGTTTATTTTCTATTGTTGATGAAAAAATCTATTTTTATAATATTTGAAATAAGTTTATTGTGTTTAATCAGTTAATGTGTTAATTAGTATTTATTTATTTTTAATTATTATTTATTGTGGAATGTTTGTAGTGAATATTTAAGAAAATTGTCTTATCGCAAAATATTTTATTTGGATTATTAAAAAGGATTAAAAAGTAATCAACATTCGTTAACCTGGAACAAAATTACATTTAAATACCTTGCAAAAAATAAACCGTCAAAATTAATAAATTTTTTTACAAGTGGTGAGAGAAAACCTTTTTATATTTCTTTTCCTTAATTAATGAAAAAAAAAATTTACTTTCCTTGTTAGACGTTTGTTTTTAAAATTTATTAAAGTATTTTTCTTTTCAACTTGCGGTTGATTTTTATCCATGGATTAAGGTTGTCTTGTTGTGAGTTTTTAATAATATGAAAAGAAAGAAATGTATGATCTTTTATTACAATTATTTTTTGAGAATGGGGTTTTATACGATTTTTCTTCCTTTTTTTAATAAATCAACAAGTTGAGCTTTTTTTTAACGTTACTGGTCGTCTTCATCGTTTATTTAATCATTTTTTAATGTCCTGCTGTGCTTCTTTAATTTATAATCTGTGTTTTCTTTAATCAAATATAAATCCCTATAGGTGTTGAATTTTTAACCAGATTTAAATATATATAACACACAGAAATTTTGTATTGTGAGGCAGACCAAGTGTCGTCTATAATCTAAATTGTTAGCAAATAATAAATTTATTATTTATTAAATTTGTTTTAAAAATCAATTATTGTTACAAAAAAACCTGTAATGTTTAGTAAAATTGATTAATTGATTTGATTTTACTGAAATATTGTTATGAATAATTCAGCAAAAAATAGATAAACTTTGTTCTTTTGTATGTTAAATATTTAGGTCGGTCATACATCAGTGTACACATTTTGGATGGTTGAAAAATTGAAATTAAATTTCATTTCACTTAAAACTAATAACGAAAACAACACTAAAACTATATATACATAATCACTGTCTAATTAATAGTTCTTTATGCTATTTATCTGTAATACATGCAGCAAACGTATTACTTGCTAATTGAATACAGACAACAGGTGATAATATAAATCTACGTTGTAATTTTATAGGTAATTTTGAATAATATTTTTAGTAAAATCTAATTAAGTAACCTTGTGCTATAGATACTGTCCAATTGTGTCATTCTAGTCTATATGAAACAAGGATTAGTTTATATTTTAAGTGACTTTAGAAATTATTTAGTAAAAAGAAAAGATTTTTAGCTGAGTAAGCTAAGTTAAGGAATTATTTTTTATTCAGCAATTATAAACCGGGTGTGTTTGAGCAACAGAATTGAATAAAGAATCAGAAATTAGTGAAAATATATTTGCAAAAGTAATTAAAAATAATAAAAGAATTTTAACTAGAAAAATAAACCATATGTTACAAACAATTTGCTACAGAAAATTAGAAATAAAATTAAAGAAAAATAACATTCAGATAAATATTTTGCATAGAATTTTTTTCTTTTTCTCTCAATTAAATTCTTTATACAAAAAAATGTAAAATAATAACTAACAGGTGACTTGTGTAATTTATATAACAGGTAATATATAATAAACAATTTTTTTTTTTAAATTTAATAAATAATGAAGTGGAAATTTGCTTATTTATTGCTTTATTATTGTTATTTTTAATTTATTACATAAAAAAATATTAGAAATTAAAAAAATATTATCATGTGACTGTGGTTATTGAACAATTTGTTTAAGTTTTTTTAATAAATATGGGCATTGTGTTGTAATTGCACAATTTGCATCTTCAAAAGGTATTATTTATTGCAAAATAAAGAGAAAATAATAGGGAAATCATGTCCCCAATCATCTATGTTGGGTTTTTTTTCTTTCGTAAAATCTGATTCTACTGTAACATCATCTCATTGTAACTTTTAGTTATTTAAAATTAAATAAAATTTAAATTAAATAATAATTGTAATTAAGAGCAATAAAAATATTAATAAAAAAATAAAACACATTACTAAATAGTGGAAAATTATTACACATAATAAAATATAAGAGAATAAAGTAAAAATTAAAAATTATTCCTTACAAACAAAATGGTAATGATTTACATTATTTTATGGTAATAATTTTGTTGGTTTTATGTACATTATTGTTTGTGATGGAATTAATTGTTTTAAATATTTTTATTTATTCTCTTTGTGTTTACTTTTAAATATCACTTGGCTTTTTAAAGCTGAAACAACACAGCACAGACTTTATATTATAAAAGGCAGCCGTTTTGAGATTATTGGGTTAAATGGTGCTCACAAAAGACTGTGACTACTGACCTATGCCTTTAACAATGTACATTATTGTTTCGTTTCTTTGTGCTAAAAAATCAACGAATTTTAATCCATGTAGATCGTTTTAATCAGTTTTGCTGCTTTTGCTTTTTTCCTTGTATAATATTTTTGTTATTGTTGCAAAATAATAAATGTAGGCCATCGAGTGTTATTTATAGAACAGTATATAAATTTGGTGGCAAATGATTATGAATTATAGCAATAAAATGTGTGACAATAGTTGATTGCCTTCTGTGATTCTTTTCAATTTATTTATTTATATATATAAGGTGTACATTACGTGTGTATTTATTTGAAATTAATAGAAATGGTAAAGAATTTACTGTTATAAATTATTAATAAAAAATTATTAAAAAAAATATTATAATTCTATTATCATCGTCGTCAACTACAAATTGGTTTTTTCTATCGAAAAAGAAAAAAAGTTGTACAAACAAGCGCAGAAAATTATGCTTAATTATTTATTTGTAATATATTAACGAATTTTCTCTATTTACAATTAACCTGGTCAAACTGCGAAAACAAAAATATTTTTAAAACAAAACCAAATAAACAATGGATATAAAGAAGTTTTTATTATTTTATTCATAAAATTTACTCAACCATAAAAATTAAACGAAAATAATAATAATCATAATCATAATAAAACAATTGTAAAAAAATTATAGAGAGAAATAAATATTTATTATTGTTTATTTTTTTTTTATATAAATATATACAATTTTATAAGTAGAAAGGTGTGTTATTTGTTAATTAAATAATAATAATTTAACGTTTCTTTGGCTTAAGAAGAAATTGTTTTGTCTACCTTGAAAAATATTTTATGAATAAATTTAAATTTTTATTTTCTATTTATTAATAGATGGCAGTGCAGTCATATAAAAGAATATTTGTATATTTAATTTTATTTCTAATTTTAATCATAAATTTTTATGTTTATTTAACTATTTATTTATTAATTTATGAAGTAATATTTTAATTAACATTGCTATGGTATTGTACGCGCATAATATTGTTGTTATTAGTTTTTAAACGAGTTCAATTTCATATTGTAGAAAGTATAGAAAAATATATAAGTTAGAAATGAGTAGCGCTTATATTTCGCAACATAACTTCTATGCTCTACAAATATACAGAATTGTAATGTATGTATGTTGGCTGTGGCTGCAGTTTACATATGTTTATTATTACTATATGTCTGTCTTTTTATGTAATAAATATTTAAATTGAATAAATCACTCAACCGGTTATTTTTTTCTATGCTTTATTCTACTGTGGCTTGGCTGGCTATTTACTGTCTGGCTGGTCATCTCGGTACTTTTATTTGTTTTGCTTTTTTTTGTGTCTATAAGGCCAAACATATTTTACTTAATTTACTATTATTATGTAACTTTAAAGTTTACCTATTTCTTTACTGAAATACTTTGGGTTTTTTTTTCTCTATTGAAATTTATTTAAAAGTTGAGAAAGGTGAAATATTTTTAATTAATAGATTTTTTTTTTATAATTTCAAATAAATTTAGCTAAAATTAATGAAAATAAATGTTTATGAACTATGTAAATGTGCTCATAGAAATAGTCGTAAAAATGCTATAAAGTTTTTTGTGTTTTGCAAGTATAATCATAGGAAATATAAAAGTCACTCGAGGAAGATTATAAATTGTGCAAAAATTTTTGTGCAAATAAATTATTAAATAGATTTTGTAGATAAAAGTTAGATGAAGCAAAAAAATAAATTATCATCGTTATTACTAAATCGTATTTATACTTGTATGATAATTATTTTTTAAGGTGAAATTAATTTAGAAAATTTATTTTTTTGCTGCAAATTCTCTTACAATTGCTGTTGCTCGATTATTTTATTAAAATTTCAATTAATCACAGTAAGGTTATCTGTTCAAATGTTTATCGTTATCTAGTCTACAATGCACTGTAGTAATTACATTTTATTTGTTTCTTTTTTTTTTTTAAAGAAAAACCGTTTATTTAACCATAAACAAGTTATGTTGCATTTAAACATTATTTACTTGTAATCAAAGTTATTTTTTTGAAACGGAAATAGTTATGTTTACTGCTTAGATATATAATACCGACAATGACAACAATAACAGCAAAGACGTTATTAACTTGTTGTTTATTTTTAAATTATTATTTAATAAACATGATAAATGATTGATAATTATTATTATTATTGTTATTTGAAAAAACAACAATATAAAATCAGCTGCTGAAGAAATAAAACTATTAAAAACAAAACGCGAAGCTTTTATTAATTAAATTCACACAAATATTAGTATTAATTTTTCGAAATAAATTTATATAAAATATATTTAAAAATAATTGATAAAAAAAAACCAAAAAATCAATTAACAGTTATGTAATCAAATGTAAATAAATGCTGAAACCGACAAAACTTGACCTTTTCTCTCGATATGTTAATAAAAATAATTTTAAAACAAAGCAAAAAAAAAATCACAAGAGTTTATTTAATTATTTAATCAAACATGCATTCTTATCTTTTGACAGACAATAATACATTAAATAATTATAATAATAGAATAAGGTTTGGTTTGTTTACTCTGCATTAAAATTTAATTAAATTCAATGTAGAAATGGAAAATAATAATATGAGTGTGTAATTTTTTTCCACTCAGTTTTTTGTTTCTTTGTAAAACAACTTCTATTTATATTTACTCTACTAAACACTGGTTAATATTAAATAGCGCTAGTTAAAGTAAAATATTTAATAAAATTTATTATTTTCCGTTTACCTTGCAAAATGTTGTTTAAAAAAAGTTGCTTTGGCGGCTACACCACTACCACACAGCGAAACAACACCGTTGAAAGCTTTTAATAAAGTTTTATTTTTTTATCTTTAAAAATTTGTTAGTTTTCATTGATCATCCACAACGAATTGTTTACTTTTAATTTTCGGTATTTAAAAATAAAACGGTTTTATTTCACTTTGCAATTGTATTAAAAGTGTGTCTTGTGTTTAGTTATTTTTCATCTTGCAAATGCTGCAATAAATATAAAAAATTTTAAACTTTGATTACAAAATTTATCTTTTTCTCATTGTGTTGTTTGTGCTTTTTTTTATGCAATAATAAATTCATTGAAATATAATTTCTTAGATTTGTTTATTATTATTTGTTTAAAGTATTTTTCGTAATAAATATTTAATTAATAAGTTTTTTTCGGTGTTAAAAATCGACAAAACGTACGAAAAAACTGGTTATTTGTGTTTATTTTAATAATAAAATTACATTTTTCTGCGTTATTTATAATAAATAATGTATAATTGTGTATGGTAAAAAAAAAGTTTAATTAATGAGTAAAGAAAGAAAGAAAAATTGAATTTAATAATTTGTTACTGATAAAAGAAAACTAATAGACAAAAGTGATAAAAATGTGGCCGTTTATAATAATTGTGCAAACATTAACAACAATACTAGAACCACCAATAATTGTATCACCAGCCCATCATCAACATTATCGTTTTTATACAAATGATAATAACAATAATATAAATAATAATTATGATAATAATCATAATTTTATTGAGAATCTAAATGATATTGATAATAATACAGATAATAGTAATTATAATAATCTTGTCTCAACATTACACTTTCAACAACAATCAAATTTAGCTATATTTATGATATTATTTATGATATGTGCTATTGAAGTTGTATTTTTAAAAATAATTATCACAATGACATATGATTATGATAATAATAATAATAATGATGATACAATTAATTATACAAATAGTAGTAACAGTGGTAGTAGTAGTAGTAGTAGTACTACGAGTAGTGGCATTAATTTATTAAATAGTTTAAATAATCATTTTTTTTTAAATAATAATAATACACAATTTATGACAACAATACCAAATAATTTATTAAGTGAAGAATTATTAGATGATCGTCGTAATAATAATAGTGCACTAGTTGGACAATATTATTTAAATGATTTAAATTTTAATAATAATAATAATTATCATCATACAACAGCAACGACGACATGAGTTTTTATTTATAATTTATTAATATTAGTAATAATGAATTTTAATTTTAGTTTGTAAAAAAAAAAATAATTATTATAATTATAAATGATTACTGTAATTAAAATTAAACTGTTTGCTTAAGTTAAGTAAGTTTTTACTGTGCAATGTATAAATAACAGCAACGCGCAGAGTATTAGAGATTAAAATCAATCTGAATCTACTTTTTGTGGTAACAGAATAACCGAATAATACAAACAACAGCAACATTATTATTATCATCATTTACATTCTACATTCACAACACTCATCATGTTTATATTTATTTATTTATTAAATAATAATTATAAAAAGAGTTAGAGATGTTAATAAATTATGTAAATATTGAGTGTGATTTTATTTATTAAGTTTTTAAATTCTGTTTATAAGTAACTAAAATTAATTTTAGAAGAAAAATTTTGTGTATAAAATTAATTTTAATGTATTTTTTTCAACTAAATGCTTTTGTAATTGAGAAATTTTAATAAAGAAATTTATTTATTTTTTTTTTAATACAAAAAAATATATTTGCAAAATGTTTTTATTTAATTTAATTAAGTTTTTGTTTGTTAAAAAATCGTTGAAATTTCACTTTTTTAGAATAGAAAATACTTTGCTGCCTCTATATACAAAGTGTTTTATTGTTTTATAGCAGATATAAAGAATTTTATTAGTTGCTATAATTTGTCTACACCTGCGCAGAAAATAACATTATTAGCCATTGAAATTTCTATTGAAAATAATTTATTTACTTTATACAATTAAAAAATATATATATTGCGTGAAATAATATAATTTTCATTGATTACGTATAATATTGTTGTTAAGAAAAAATATTAATCAAAGCGGAACATACAATTTACCTGCAAAAATATATATATACATAACTACTTTCGATTTTATTTGCATTTATTTTTCTGCATTTTAAAATGCATTTTTCGTTTATGCATAGTGAAAAAATAAAATGACACAGAGAGACTGGTAAATGAATTTTTTTACTTTATTTAGAGAAAAGAAGTTTTCTTTTACATTTTTTATCATTGTGGTTATGCATTTTGTATTTAATTTACTTTGTGTTTACTGGTAAGCAGTTTAAACATGCAGAGATGCATACAATTACAATTATAATAATAATGAAAACAACAAGGTAAATTATTTTTTGTTACATTATCTGCACACAGAACAGTTTAATGCAATTGGTAAGCAAACATTTTTCGTGTGAATACTTGTTTATATGATTTTACAATCAAAAATGTTAATACTGCTGTGTAATTGTAGCTTTTTTTTGATCATTTTCACAACTTTTTTTTTGGTGACCCTTTCTCAAGTACGTTCTTGATTTTCGTTTTATTTTTTTAAATAACAATGACAAGGACCAATACACTTTATTTAAATAATTTATTGCATTTTATCAGAATAAATTATGGAAATTTTATTTAATTTTGTAATAATTACTTGTGTAATAATGTAATATTTTGTAAGAAAATCAAAGATGAAACATTGTCAGTGAACCTTAACATAGTTTTTTTGGTTTTGTTGGTGATAAAACACCTAATTTACGTTAATATTTTGTTCCGTTGTTTAGTTATTTATAGATTTCTTAATTTTATTTATTGCTGCCTGTATTATTGATTAGTTCTGTTTATTATTATTGTGACTTTAAATGTATCATAATATGATGATGATATCATATTTATTAATTTAATTAACTTAACAAATAACAAATTAACCTTGTGACAAATTTTAAACTTTAAAAAATAATTTTTTTAAAAACCTAATACATAATATTTTCAGCGATGAAACTGAATAGATATTTATTATTATTATAATTATGGAAAGATTAGGTTTTTTTCTTTTGATTGTTAATTAATTTATTGAAAAAAAATTATGACTTTGGATTTAATAATAATAAAAATAATGAAACAAATAAACTTAAATTTAGGTATTTTTATTGTGTTTTTATGCTTTGCTTCTTTGGTTAGCATTTATTAACTTTTCATTTCTTTAACAGGTTTTTTGTTTTTCTAGTGAAATCACTTTGCATTTATAATTGTTGATAATTATTTTGATGCTAGATTATCGTTGTTGTGTTTATGTGTTTAAAAAGAATAGAATTATTTGTTTTTATTCTTAATTTTATATATTTGAATCATTTGTTGTGATGATTATGTGTTATTGCAAAGACTATTTATAGATTTTATTTCTATTTTATTATCTTAAAAGGTTGTTTATTGATTTACTAAAGATCAATAAACATTTTTTACTATATTTTACCATATTTTTTTAAATTATTAACAAAGCGATTATTAATTTAATTAATATAAACACTAAAATATCTCAATAACCATAATTTTAAATTATTTTAATTATTAATTTCTTGCTGTTGTAACATCTTTATAGGTGAAATCGGCATAATTTCTTATTTCTATATTCATCTAGTGGTAATAAATATATATATATAGATATATATATACAGTATTACAACATTTATGCCAATAATACTATACTCACGTTTGCGAATAAATTTTTCTAATAAAACTTCTTTTTTTTTTTTTGAAATGTCACTGAAACACAACAAATACGACGTACGCTACACTTTCTTCATCTCGTTTACATTATTTGTTTAAATTAATAATAATAATTAAAATAATAATGATAATCCAATATAATAGTAGACGTATTATTATAATAGGAGAAGCAGTTATAGACAAGCCACACCAAAAGCACAAGACATTTATAAGCATCTACTTATCGATTATTATTTCTTTCGTTTTTATAATAAAAATTTTCCTTTTTTTTTATTTAAATATTCATAATAAACATAATATTTAAGATCAATGTACGCTTTATTAATATAATATCTGCTGTGTTTACAACTTTTGCTAACTTTTTATTTTTTGTTGTCTTTTTTTGCGAGCCACGTTTAAAGGTTTTCGATATTTTCTGAATTATTTATTGATAAAAATTTGCATTTTAATCTTGTTATTTCTTTGCTTAAAATTTACAACGAAATGATTAAGTAATTTTACTGTGGTGTTGTTGTTTGGCGGTGATTTGTTAATTTTTTTTAATGAATTATTATTAATTTTACTGTCTCTTGATTACATTTTCTTTTTAATTTTACAGCAAGATAACGGAGAGAAGAAAAAATCGTAATCGTATAGCTGCAGCTGTAACGCCGTCGAGTACAGAACATTGTAGTATTTGTGCAATAAAAGTGGAGCTTGATGATTTACAGAGGTTTGTTTTTCTTGTTTTTTATTTTTAATTACATGCAATTTGTTTTTAATTAATTTTATTTTTGTTACTATTTTAGCATTGTAACCTGCAAGGGTTGCAATCGTTCTGTATGTAAAAATCCATCATGTTCACAATTAATTGACTCTGATGAATGGGAATGTAAATTATGTAACAGTGACAGGTATTATTTTATATTTAACTTCTTGTTGCTTTTAATTTAATAATTTATAATATTTTTAAATTTAATTATTTCTTTTATTAGAAACTCTCGATTGAAAGCTGGGGAATGGCTGTTACACCAACTAAATCACCGTTTGCGTATGAAAATTCCGATAACCACTGACAGTGATGATAATAACGTTTATGGTTTGTGATTGCTATTTTTATTGTTTTTTAATTAATTTAATTAATTTGGATATATTTATTTGTGTAGATAAACGCTTATCAAATGTCGCAGAATCATCTTCAGCGTCAATTAATGTTGCGCCTAACACAACAACAGTTACTGCAAGTGGTAGCGATATCAGTATTGATCAACGAGAAAATGTTCGTGAATTTTTAGAAGAATTACTATCAACATTAATTGGTGGCGGTCCACTGGATGATATAACCGTTGGACAAATGTTTAAACATAACGAATGTAAGTACCTACGCTTGCAAAATGATTTTGGCTTTATTATATATGAAGTCATCCGAGTTAATTCATTTTTATTTACTTTCACTTTTTATTGTTTTCTACATTCAATCATATTATTATTATTACATTACATATTTACATGAATATTTTTCTTATTTATTTAGTTAATTTTTTTTTTATTTTATTGCATTAAAAACAAATTTATATTTTACCATCGAGTATTTTGAATTTTTTAAACCTTTCAGTTAAATAGTATACAATTTGGCGTTATTTTAAAATTTTATAAAACCTTACTAATGCTTATACTGGATATTTCTTATATTATTGTAAAACATATAATTTAATTTTTTTTTTTTAATAATCATTACTATTAC
This sequence comes from Ptychoptera contaminata, assembly GCA_963942525.1. Taxonomy (NCBI): domain Eukaryota; kingdom Metazoa; phylum Arthropoda; class Insecta; order Diptera; family Ptychopteridae; genus Ptychoptera; species Ptychoptera contaminata. Next base: position 33,295,177 of record OZ012638.1, on the reverse strand, counting down.
AACATTACATTAGATTTAAAAATATTTACAAAATATCATGCAACATTAAGTGATTTATTATTAAATTTGGAAAATTCAATACATCGTTCATTGTCTGGTAAGTTTAATCAAAATTAAAGAAAAGAAATAATACATTTATATGGTTTTTCTGTTGTTGTATGACTTTTGTATGGTTTTGTAAATATTAATTTCTTCTCATGCACGTTAATTTATTTTCGTTTGTGTGTTTTTTTATAAATAAATAAATAATTGCACAAATAAACTGTTTTAATTATTATTAATTATATATAAATGTTTAAATTTAATTATGACATAAAATATATAAATTAAAATAAAAAGGGTAATTAAAATGATTAAAAGTATGAACAAAAATATATACAGAAATAACATTGTCAAGGTTTGTAACGTGTTTTACTCATCTAAAAAGTAATAATAGTAAATAAAATTAAGAAAAATATTAATTTTAATTATTTCTACTACTATTATTATTAGCATGTAAAAATAATTATATAAAAACATATGCAAATTGTTTCAGAATTAAATCAACAACAAAAAATATACAAATTCAAGGTTGATTGGTTTAAAGGTCAAGTTTACCTGTTACTTTGCATACATATATTTCTTTCTGTGTATTTATTATTTAAGATACATAAATACAAATGATTTAACTTTTATTTATTTACTTATTAAATATATATTATTTTGTCAATTAGTAAAAAGTACATCTTTATATAACTTGTTTAACTTGATATTTAAATAATAATTTTTTAATCAAAACATAATATAAATTACAAGAAACTTTCTTTGTCATTTTCTTGTTCTTTTTCTAATGCCAAAATAGATAAATTAAATGTTGTTTATTCAAAAAAAAATACAAAAATATGTTAACATGTTTTGTTATTATGAATCTTTCTAATAATTAATTGATAAACACTTTTTATTTCATTTAATATTTACATTATTCATATGTATATATTGTTTTCGTGTTATTAACTATGTCGCATAATTAATTGTTTATTTGCGTTTGACTTCTTTAAATTAATTATCCTGATAGCGAAAGTTTAGAAAGAAGAAAATAAATGTTAATTTAACTGATAATCATTGGAAATAAAATTTATACTTTATCTTTTGTTGCAAAAGTAGTGGCATTATTATTATTACAAGACAGGCAGGCAAACAGACAGTCAACAAAAACACACATAACAACATAAGTAATAAAATTAAAGAAACATTAAAAAACAATATAAAAATTATTTTTTCGCGCTGTTAAAATAAATTTAATTAATTATCTAGTATATTTATCTGATAATAAAATAAATAATTATTGATTTGTTGTTTTTGTTTGTAAAAACGGTCAAACGTTGCTATTTTTCTGTCGAGTCACCCAAACAAAGTTTATTTTTGCTGCTTGTAATATTATTTAAAAATAAAATAAATGCAAAAGAAGAAATAGTGTAATTTATGCAAACAAAAAAAACAGAAAATATAATAAATAAGTAAACAAAATTATAAATAAAAAATGCTTGCTGCTTGTTCATGCTTTGACATAAATTTGTCCAACTGCTTGTTGTTTGCAAGTTTTCTTTTTATATTTTTATTTATTTATTTATTCGATTATACATATTTGGTTGAAATTATTTATTTATTTAAATATTTGTCTTTCTTTTTTTCTTTATATCGGAAGTGAAATTTTTTTTGAATTTTTACGTAATTTTAAACTGTTTTTTGATTATATGCATGCTAGTAAATTTTAATTTTACTCAATGTAATTTAGAGCTTTTTTCTCAATGCAACTTGGTGATGTATTGCAATTGCTTGTTTCAGCAAGCTTAATCATTTGATTGCCAATAAAAGAAAATTTATCATTTTATAAACAATAATTATTATTTAATATGTTTTTTATTAATTTTTCTCTTTCCTATATCTATATAATTATGCTTGAAAGCATAAGAAAAGTATTTAATAAGTTAATAATAATAATAATGTAAAGTAAACACCTAGCAACAGCTACTATAGCATCAACATTAATCAGATTATTTATTGATCTATTTTTGGCTTTATATTATTAAATAATTTAATTATTAAAATTTCTCTCTTGTGTAGTAAACTTGTTTTTAGTTATTTTTTCGTTAATATAAATTTTTTGGTTGACAATTTTAAAAACGGTTAACCACCTTACACACAGTGTTTTATTTTTAATTTTTGTTTTTTATTTTTCAATGAATTATGAATGTTATTATTGTGTTTAGCGTATTATTGCTTTTGCTACTTTGAATTGAATTTTATTTATGAATTAAGATTATAGCTTTTGGGCATACTATTATCGTGTGAAAACAGTTAGCTTACGAAATGTTTATTAATGGACAAAAACACAGTATACATAATGAAAAACAAATCGGATAAGCACATACGTAACACAGTCGTCGTCTGTATGCATAATAATAAAATGAAAATGATTATTATTTGTAAATAAATTAAGAAAAGGAATTTATGTAATATAATTAAAATAATAAAAAAGCTTAAAAAAGTCTTTTAAATTATGCTTATATTGTTACATCTTTAAGATGCTCTGATGCGTATGGTATCGTGTGCGATGTTATTACATCGTCGTTGTATTTCTGTTTATCATTTTATTTTTGTCGTATTTTCTTTTTAAACTTTTATTTTTAATTAAATAAATATATAATGCATTGAAGAGAGATGACAATAAAAAGCTTTGTATTTTAATTTGCCTTTTTTTTATTAATAATAATAATACTTTTAATTTTAGTTTAAATTCATTAGGCAAAGCGTACACGCGAGTAAAATATCAGAATTTATTCAATTTCGGCTGTGCTTTTAAATTTAAATTTTTATATGCACAAAAGTTCTGTGTTTATTATGTAAAGTAATTAACACAATTGTTTTTCTTTTTTTTTTATTAATTAATAATTAAAATTATATTAACTGCCTGCAGTGCTCTTTATTATTGTTAAACTGTGCTATCGTCTATTTACATTTTTATTTTGTAAATAAATTATCTAATTTAATGGAAATAAAATGTTATTTAAAAATAATTAATTATATTTTTGTGATCTAAATAAATATTTAAAGTATTTTTTTGTGTTTTTGTGGTATTTTTTACACCTATTTATTTATTTAATTGTTTTAAACGTTTGATGATAACAGAACACGATAAATTTATATGTAAACCTAGCAAATGTGTATATAAAATTGTTTTAACATTTGTATTCTTTTTTTTATGTTTATTATTATTTTCTGATAGAATTTTATTTTCTGCATTCTGAGGGTACAAAGGTGGTTATTTTCTATTATAATTAATTTATTATCGATTAAAATAAATGGATTAAATGGATTTTAATTTTATAGACTTTAATATTAATGTTTATATTATTTTTATTTATTATTTTAAATCATGAAATCAAGGCTCTGTTGTTTTGATTCGTCATTTTCTTGTTCTCATAATTAAATAATTTAAAAAGGAGAAGAAGAAATATCTATATAAATTCTAATAAAAAATAGAAGAAAAAACATTGATTTTCTATGTGAAAAAATATAGTTTTTAAACATTTTGTATTTAATATTTTATAGAATTATTTTTTTTAATTCAATAGTGCGGCTAAATTTTTGATGTTTACTGTTTTTGCTGTTTATTCGTTGATTTTATTATTATTATTAGTCAAAGTGTCTATACAATGTTTACATGTTGACTTGTGTGCTGTGTATTTATTGTATGTTTATTAATACAAGTGTTTTTGTTAATTAAATTAATTGAATAATTGTGTTTTATACAATTAAAAAAAGGTGTTTTTACAAATAATTTGTACAAATAGTTTTGTATTAGTTTTGTTTAGCATTTTTTAATTTAAGTTCCACTTTTAATTTGCTTCATTGAACAATTCATTGATTTTGTTATCACATTCCTTAATTATTATTAAACATTTTTATTTGTATTTTCAATACCAAAAAGTGTCTAGTTTTAAACTAAATAAATCAATAAATGAATCAACAAAATTATTGAATTTATTGTTTTAAGATAAAATATTTTATGTTTTAATCATTTATCACTTATTAGCATAATGTATTTGTATATTTTTCTTTTTAAATTTTATTAGTAGTTATTTTGTAATATTTAGTAATTAATGACGTAACTCGATAAATGATGAAATTTTTTTCAATAAATAAAATTTAATCACGATAACTTGTGAGTGATAATGATAAGGTCTTTTTTTTGAGTATTAAGCAGAAACTTAACTTAACTACTACACACACTTGCTGTTTTACCACGAAGAAATAATAAAATAATATAAATTTTGTGTATCGATAAAAACTTAATTTAGTGTGATTATAATGATGTCGTTCAGTATTATTCACCTTCTTTTTTCTATTTACCTTATCAATAATTGATAAAAATGTTGCTTTAATGTGTTAACTTTATTTCTTTTTGTTCAATTTTAATTTTAGAATTATTGTTTTAGTAAAAGAATTTGTATTATTATTATTATTTGTTATCAATAAAAGCATTATTGTGTTTGTTTTATTATTTTTAGCTATTATACTTGGAAGTAGTAGTATAATATTTAATCAGTTAAGTCATTAAAAATGTAATGTTAAAGTTAAGTAAAGTAAAGTGAAGACGATAAGAGACGACACAAGTACAATAAAAATATAATTGTGCATTGAAAATTATGTGTTAATGAAATTGAAGAAAATATCGAGAGAGAAAAATAATAATAATAATTTTAGTTTATAATTTGACTTTGAATCGTTTAACCGTTTTTTTATTAATTTATTTATCATTATTATTGTTTTATTGTAATTAATTAATTTTATATTGAAATTTCTCTAAGAAATAAAAATTTTTGCTAGTGGATTTTTGCATTTTACTGGATTTTTCTTCATTTTTAAAATAATTTTGTGAAATTTTATTCAATTTTTTTACAAATTTTAATTAATTATTGTTTATTCATTTCATTAATGCAATTTTTATTTAAAAATTTTAATAAAGAAGACTGCGTTTCAGTTGTAACTGACTTTCACGATGTTGTTGGCTGTTCCTCTTGTTGCTTGTGAATTTTTTTGCTGTTTTGTCTTATTTAAATTAATTTTAATATAAAATTTTATTGTTTCATCGATTCAGTGTGTAGTATTATTGTTTAATCTTAATTTGTTGATTTATTTTTTTGATAATTTTATTACAATAAACTAAAAAGCTTAAAGGAACAAAACAAAGCAAAAAACATGTCAAAAATCTTGTTTATAAATATATATTTTTTACTAGAAATTTAATTTTATTTACATTTGTTATTGTTGCTGTTGTTGTCGGTAAAGATTAAAATTTACATAAATGAATTTATTTTTCTCATGCGACTGAGTGACTGAATTGACTATTTAATTTTTTCTGCTTAATTCAATACAATTCAATTGAAATGTTAATTTTTTTTTTACTTGATCTGTTCAATTAAAAGCTTGAACAAGATAAATAATTGTTTTTTCATTTTTTTTTTCACTCGCTGTTATTTGATTAATTTTATTTTTTATACGGTATTTACTTAAAATCTTTTCGTTAAGATTTTTGGCGACTGCTTACCCTATTAATTGATTAAGTTTACTTTGTTGGATTAAAGTTATTTGACTTAAGTTAAAAGTACAAAAAAAATTTAAATAAATAATTGTTAAAAAAAAATAACAATATATAATATCCAATCGTTCAAAAGTCCTCCATTTGATATTGAACAAAAAAGCAAAGTTTTGTTTGAAGCTTTTTTTTTTTTTGGTGGGTTCGTCATTTTGTGAGTTCTGTTTTTTGCTCTTTGGAGTGTTTCAAGTTAAATAATTGTTTTTTTTCTTCCTTTTCAAATGTTTAATTATTTAATTTAACAACACAAGATTAATGATGTTTTGATAATTTTATTTAATTATTGTAAATTTTTTTGTTTGTCGAGTATAACGTGGTTGTATTGCGTTATTAGTTCCTTGGCAAATGCTTGTGCTGTACGGTTGTGTAATTTTTATTAAAAAAAAAATTAAATAAATTTCTTGTAGTTTCTTGTATTTTAACCATAATTAGTTTTATTTCAATTACAAAGTAATTAATTAATTAAATAAATAGAAAAAAGTTGTACTGTGCTGTGCTGTGATGAAACTCAAAACCAAGCAAATGTCTTTAATTTTTTAACCAGTGCCACTGTGCTATGCTTTTAATAAAATAATTATAAATAAATCATTTTCTTATTCTCACTTTCTATTGTTTATTTCTATTGTTTTTTAATTAATTAATATAAAATTTGTAAGAATTTGCAAAGACTTTTAATTATGAAATGATGAAAGGAAAAGTTTAATTATACCTCTGTGGTGGTGGTGACACAAAATTCTACCGCAAAGTTATTTTTAATTAATTATATAATTTTAATGTTTTGTAATGATTTTTTTACCTAAAACTTGTCGGAAATTAATAAAATTTAATTAAATGACATTGTTTTATGGTAACTTTTGCTCTAAAAGCACTTTTTTAATGTATTTTCCTTCGATTTTGCCTATTAACTACCCTATACAAGTTGAACAAAATAAGGAAAAAGTGATGAATCGTACATAAAACAGCCAAATGTGTCATTTATTTAGAGAAATTTGGAGTAGTTTTCCCATTACTGCGAAAATTTTAAGTTTTTCTTATTATTTGAGATCTACCCTGTAAAAGTTTAAATTTAAATTAAATAATTATTTAATTACTTAATGCTTAATTTGTTAAAAAACCTAGAAAAGTAATCACGCACAACAGCAGCATTGTAATAATAATTACAATTCTCAAGATCATGATCATTCATCATCATCAGTTTAAAGTTGTTTATAATTTTAATGAAAATAATTAATAAAATAAAAACAAAAAATTCATAGAATTAATTATTTAGCTTTTTAAATATTTTTTCTCCTCTTTTTTTTTCGCAAGTATTTTTATAGTGCGATTTAATAAAAAAGTTTTTAACAATAATTAAAAATTAAAAAAAGAGTTATTATTACGACTCATAAAAGTAAGCAAAGTGTGTGTTAAAAGTTTGTGAAGCAAAGAACAATAATACAAAAAAGGAGTTTAAATGTGAAACTTTACTATCTCTCGTACTTGTGACTATTTTTCCATTTCCTTGATTATTATTCCTTCTAACTAATAATCTACCTTTTTATCCACTTTTATTTCTATTCTGTGTTAAATTCTTATGCAAATTTTTTGTGGTGATAAAATATTAAGTTTAAAATAAAAAATAAAAGTATGTCTGATGATGCAACATGTCCAGACACCACTACAAGTGATAATTGTGTTTTATGTATAACACTGTGGTATTACACAATTTTTGCAATTATATTATATGCACTTGGATATCTAATTGAAGTTGTTTTAGGTAATTTTATTTTAATTTTTGTTATTTTATAATTCATTTTTTATGCTTGAAAAATACAGATTGTATTGCTGATTCTTAATATAAAAATCTTTAGAGCTTTAACCGTGATTGATAAGTGGTTGAATGTTGTCTATATCGTCATTTGCACTAAAGAGAAAATTATAAAAAAATATTAATCAGCCAAACGGCAGCAAGCATTATGTTGGATAAATATTTATTTAATTTTATTCAATTTTTTTTCTTATCAAATTTAATTAAAATATTTAAAATAATTTATTAAGAAATAAAAACACAAAAAAAAAACAGATAAATAAATAAATACCTGTTTACGTAATTTTTTATTGGTAAAAATGATATATTTTTCTTCTACTTTTGTCATATATTTAATTTAATTTTATTTTTTTGATGGATGGGATTACTAATGAACAATTTTTTTTTTTGTTTCTACAAGGATTTTTATTGATCCAATATTTTTTTTGTTTTCTGTTGTTTGATTAAATGTTTTTTTTTTTTGTTTTCAATTTTAATAAAGATTTTAAACGCAAAATGTGCAACACACATTAAACCAGTTGGTAATGAAAAAGATTAATAATAGATTTCTTGTGTTTTGACTACCTAATCGCAGCATTAAATTTAAAATTAAAAAAATATTGTTTTTCTTCAAGGTAAAAAAAATAAATATTGTTTGCAATTTTTATATTGAAATAATAGGAAATACAGGAATAAATAAATAATTAAAACTATTGCAATGTTTGATTAATTGATTGATTATTCGTTAATACTATTAATCGATTTATTCATTATTCATGAGATAATAAACTATTTTGCAATTCAAAAACAATCAAAACTTCAAAAACATCAAGCCTCGATGCTTAATAGAATGCAGTGGTTTATAAAGGGAATTCCGGGTAACACAAAGCTTAGAAATTAAGGAGATACAAGAACTTTGTATCTGATATAAAAACGAGAAATTTTCGACCTTAGTTAAATAAAATAATATACAAAAAGTAAAAATAAAAAGGTTAATTAAATTATAAAGTCTCAATTTTCAAGTACTTATTGTAAAGATAACAATTAATAAAAAAAAATATACACCGTATTTATAAATTATTATTACATCTGATTAAAACAAAAATTGTTTTTTTTTTTAAATTAAATAATTAATTGCTTTAAATTACTATTGTTGTAATTTAGCTACTGATTTTTCTGTAAATTAATATGAATTATGAATTAATAGAGCTTCTACAGCAGCAACAATAGTTGTACAGAGTAGTCTGTCTTATCTGTTTTTATAGTTTATAACAAAAACTACTCAGTTTTTACTTAAATTATGCAATTTTAATAAATAATCTTTATCATAATGTCCTCGCAGTGTGTTTTTTTCTTTTTATCTTTTCTTTACAATAATTATCTGCTAATTTTTATTTGGTAACTTTTTTTATATTGTATTTTTTTGGATATTTTTGTGTGTTTTGTGTTGTCGCTCGTTATCAGTAATATTATTATTTTATTTTGCCATTTATCGATTATTTTTATTTATTTATTATAATTATTAGTCAACAATTTTTAGATAAAAATTGTTTTTATTTCGTATTTTATACTGATTATATTATTTGTTTAAAAAAAAAAATGACGGTATTCCTTGCTAAATGTTGTGTACCTACATTTAAGGTATTTTATTGTTGAATTTTTATTATTATTTTTTTTTTTAAATAATTAAAAGTTAAAAATAATTATGATTTTTCTATATGATACAAAATTTTTTTTATCGATAATTTCTATATAAAATATTTATTAATTGATAAACGAAACAAAAATCTTTATGTATTTTCTTGTTTATTAAGCAAAAGAAAAATATTTGCAAAGGAAAATATAAAAAAGCATTAATTAGTAATTAATTTGAAGATATATATATATATATATATAATTAACGATAACTAATTAAAATCTATATTTATTATCTAATTTATTAATTAATAATTAATATATGAGTAATTATTGAATAAGAAGCAGCAGCAGAGCTACTATAAAATTAGTTGCTTTTCATTTCTTAGTTTATTATACTAATAAATTATTTATTTGATAAACGCGATTAATTTGTAAAAACATATATAATATATATTTATTTCGATAAAATATAATAATTGCATGCTTAAATGACCTTGAATTAATCAATTAAATAATTAAAAGTGAAATAAATTTTGTTATTTCAAGGATAAATTGTATTATTACACTCGTGCTCGTATAGAAAAAATTCTTTAGCCTCTAATATACAGCTAAGGAAATCAGAGCACTTATTTTCTAAATCCTGTATTATACTGTATTTTGTGTTTCTAACTCTGTTAAATTATTTCTTATATTAAAACACATTACTTACATATAATTTTGTACAAAAATTACATTTTTTTACATCAGCACGTACAATAGTAGTTTTAATTTTATCACAAAAACACCTCTAAATCCTTAACAAAATTAAATGGTTTTTATTAATTTTTTATTATTTCTATTTATTATTTTTTTTTTTGTAAAGATTTACCATTATGGGATCACGAATCACCAGGTGTTACACATGTAAATTTAAAACGTTTAATACAGAAGGTGATTGAAGAGGTATTAAAATTACCAGATTTATTAGATCGTAGTGGAATACAGGAAAGACCTGAAGAGAATCAACCATACTTTGATCCACAACGTTATGAACAATTATTAGCGACAGCTGTTTTGAATAAGGTAAATAAATAATTATAATAATCAGATTAAGTGAAGACAAATCCCTTATAATTCTTTATGTGTGGCGTTAAATTAATTAAAATCAATAAAAATTATCGTTTGACCTGTAATGACATTTGCTAGGTTTAGTCACACGAATTTTCTGTCTAGATACAAATTGCTAGCAGCAATAAATGGTTTAACAATAGTAATAGTAATTATTGTTATAAGACATTGTGCGATTAACCTAATACGTACTTAAATTATGTTGTATTATGAAAATGTACCTGTAAACCTTTTTTTTTTTTTATAAATATTTATATTAACGCATAAACACCCAGTTTTAATTTCCTACAAAACAGAAAATTTAATTTGCAAAGAAAGGAAGTTTTTTCTAATTCTTTTGTCGTCGAATAAACTTTAAAGGTTTCTTATTCGATTTTTCGGTTCTTTATATTTTTTTTTTTCGTATTTACCTGCTTGCTACTACTTACCTAGTTTCTTAACTTTCTTTGACTTTTATTAAAATCATAAGAATAGTTTAGTAAAGTAACAAGAACGAACGAGAACGTGTAATTTTTTATTGTTTTGTCGTTTTGTGATTTTAATTTTTTATTGCAAAAAAAGACAATTAAAAACAAAACAAAGTGACGAAAAATAATTAATAATAAAAAATAATTAATTAAAATAATAAATTGTGGACATATTGTATATTTTATTTAGGTAAAATCATGATTATCTACTACCTGCCTGTGTACAGTTGTTTAACGTTTTATCTGATTCATTTTTATTGTTATTTCGTTAATTGAATTTAATGATTTTTTATATTTTATTTTGTTGTCATTTAATTATCTAATTAAGTAATTTAATTATTATTATTAATAAAAAAAAAAAAAACATAGTGGTGACAGTAAATGTTGTTCACATTATTGTTAAACTTTGCTATAAGCGACGAATAATGAAATTTGGAATGAAACCTTAAGAAATTTATTTCAATACAATAATCAAATGTAACTTTTATAAAACCATTTAATTTCAGGTAATCGATCATTATAAAAACGGAAAGAATTCTCAGCCATTATCTGGAAGCAGTACTGGTATTGAATCAACAGATTTCGATAATAATCACAATGAAATAAAACAATATGGTGAGGCGATAAATCATTTAATTTTCTTATTAAAAACCGTTTTTCTTACTCTTCACAATTTATTAATTATATTTTTGTTGAATAGATAAAAGTCAATTGAATAGCCTTAATGATACAGCAACACCGTCAACAAGTAGCTTTAATGATTCTAGTATTCATGATCCCATAAAGAGAATGTCTATTACTGTAAGTGAATTTTTGTTTTAATTGCTTTTAAATATTTTTTTACAAACGAAATTTTTTCTTTTGTTTGGAATTTCATAAAGATTGAACAATTTATTGAAGAAGTGGCAAAATCTGAAACATCAGCTAGTAATAGTCCGCCGTTACAAACTTTAAATGCCGAGCATGACGGTGATGATGAAAATTATTTGAGTGACTATGTCCAACAACATCAAATACCATTACCCGATTTTACATCACCGAATTCAGATTCAAATGATGACTTTGATGATTTTGAAGGTTAGTAAAACAATCATTCTAAGAATTTGCTTTTATTAATCTTTCTATTATCACTAGAAAATCAATCGTACATGTCGAATGGAACAGAAGGCACTTGGGAAGAAAATTGGCTATTAAAGAAACGAAAGCAAAAGTCTAATAGTGTAAGAGCACAAACGTCTGGTGGATCAGGTGTATCAGCAGCTGGTATTGCAATGCTTGTGCCATCTCCAACGGAGGAGGTCAAAGCATTAATTGGTGACAAAACCGCTGATGAAGTGAGTGATTTATCAGAGGCTGGCTCTGATTCGGAGGATAACGAAAACAGTGATGAGGAGGAAAATCGTTATGTCGTTATAAATACTCAACAGACTGTTAGTTTGGACTCTGATTTACCAAATGTTTTGATACAAAGCAAAACAGTAATTGGTGGTAAAAATGAACTAAATTCGTTCAATGATCCGAAAACTGTTGATGAATTACTACAACCAGACAGTCTTATATCAAACTTTTCATCCACCAACGATGCCAACAATAATAAAAGTCCGTTTCTTACTGAAGCGAAAAATAATCATTTGTTGATTGAAAGTGAACGATTCGAGAAGCCATATGAAATTAATGAAAAAACTACTAGTCAATGTTTCAATACAGACCTGATTGTTAAGAAAGAAAATGTAGAAACTCTACTCGAGCTGGATGTTGTTATCGATGCTGAAAAGAGTATCAAGGAAGAGAATAATAATACAATAATTGCACCACCAGCTGAATTTAAAAGTAATATAGTCACCACTGCAAGCGGTGATTTCGTAACAGAAGGTTTAACAATCGAAGAACTAGCATACACTACACCAATTCCAAGGGAAACCGTGAATGAATTTGATAAACCAGTGCCAGCTCCAAGGTAACTTCTTTTTGTTTTCTAAAATAAATTATTGTTTTCTTAACAAAAACATTTATTTATTTTTACGCACATAGGAAATCATCAAAAAGTGATGAGGCGAGTGGAGTAATTCTTCAGCCACAGCCAGGTTAGAATATGCAGAATAATTTTTAATAAAATTCTTTCATAATTTCATTTTACTAAAATCGCGTTTTTATTTTTCATTTATGTTTTTATTTCACAATTTTGTTTTGTTCTTAACACACAGAAACACACATTGTAGATGTAGAAATAACATTAACTAACAATACTAATTATAATAATAATACTAACATAACTGATAATAAAATAAATACTAATAACAATGGTTTATGTGGTAATGATTGTGGTGATGGAAAACATGATGAAAAATTAAATGAAATTAATACACATGTTGAGCAAATGTTGCCAATTAACGATGATGTTGATGTAAAATTGAATGAGTTAACTAGTGCTGATGGTGCTATGATGACAAAATCAAATGTTGTTGGTGAACATATTCAAGTAATTATAGATGAGCCAGTTGTTTTGGATGACAGCTTAAGTAAAACTATTGCTGATCAAATACATTTAACGGTTTGTGAAACTAAAGAAAAACGCGAGAGCGTAGAGAACGAAACTATCGTTGAACTACGAAAGGTGGATGAAAATTCTGTTGAAAATATTATGCAAGAAAATACATTACCAGAAGCAGACGTAATGATCTTAAAACGACAATCTATTGACTTTCATGAAGCGACATTCCTTGATGAAACCATCGAAAACAATCAAACAACATTACCAACTGACGACGATACAGATAATTTTCATCTTTTAACAACGCCGATAAATTTAAATCAAGTTACAAAAATCCATACACCAATATCAGATCCACAAATAATACCAGATTTTCATACAAATAAAATCAGTAAATCGGTTGAGTCAGTTCAACATAATGAGAATACACAAAATACAGATAGTATTAATGATACTATAGAACATAATCATGATTCACATCCATTAACACCAATATGTGAAGAATTATTAATAAATCCTGTACAATTTTCAGAATTATTTTCATTTATATCACCAGATACCGTTGTGCCTGAGAATAATACAGACAGTGATTATATTGATTTAACAAATATTAACGATGAATTTACAATCGATATGGCTAATGTAATTAATAATGTTGTCGATTTAATGATAAATTTTAATAATGAGGATAATGATAATGGTATGTACCGAATTCCGGAGGTAGAAGAACTTGATGTCAAAGTTCCATCAAATAGTGATCCATGTGTTAATTCGTTAGCAGATTTACCAGATAATAGTAAAGATTTTATCAGTGAAGAAAATGAGGTCGATACAGTGAAGGAAATATTTAGTACACCAATACTTTGCATATGCCCACCTAAACCCAACTGGATGGATGATATGGTTAATGCAGAAAATAATGAACAGCCTATTGAAAATCTTAATCCAACAGCAGAGAATCAGGATATACAACAAATTACTATTGATCCATATGTTTGCATTTTAAAAGCTGTCCAATCTGAAGAAAACATATTATTGAAAGAAAAAAGGCAATCAGAATCAGAGTGTGTTATTCTAGCGCAAAATGTTAAAAAAGAAAATGAAGATGTTTTAATGCAAGGGGAATCACTGACTTCTGCAAAATCTTTAGAAATTCTTAATAAAGTGATAAGTAAAGATAGGAAAAAAGAAGAATTAGAACCAAACGATTCAGATTCTAAGCTTGAACAAGAAAATGATACTATTTGTTCAATACCAATTAATACTGAACCATTATCTATGGAATCATCATACTCATTTATCTATATAGAACAAGAGTTGGATTTAATGAAAGACGAAAGTGATGATGATAAAAGTGATGTACAGCAATTGCCTGAGTCAAAAGAAATTGTAACTGAAACAATTAAGAAGGAGAAAATTGCAGATAATGAAGATCAAAAAATTCTTCATAATGTTTGTATCTATAAAATACAGAAAAATAATGAAATTGTGGATGAAATAACTCCCGTTGATTCTAAATACAATGTTGATAAAATTGAGGCATGCATAATTGCAAAAGATTCTAATAAAGATGAAAGTAAATCAATTTCTACAAATATAAAAGTAACCACGGATGATAATAATGATGAATCGACTCTAAATCAATTGGCGACTGATAACGTATGTGAAATTGAAGCTGAAAAAGTTGCAGTTGAAGTTCCAGTTCTTAATAATCAATTGGAAATACTTTTTGTGGCTAATGACGTTAAGAAAACTAACATAGAAACTGATAATAAAATAATTTCTGAAGCATGTCATGAAACAATTGATGACACTTCTGAGAAGGTGGAAAAATCCATTGATAACACCAATGAAGTTTTAGAATTCAATCATGCTTTAGAGAATATTTCATTGGAGCGTCATTTATTGCAAAAAATATCTTCAATTGAGGAGATTCTAATACCAATTAATACAATTGAGGCATACGAAGAAAACAAAGAATTTCAAAAGATTGTTGATGAATTGAAGTGTGACATTAAGGAAGACATTGAAATTTCTTTAGAAGTAACTGAAGAAGAAGAAGAAAATAGAAAAGATTATGCTAAATTTGATGAGTCAATAGTCGTTGAAAAGTCTGAGGATAAAGAAGATAATGTTGTTGAAGAAGAAAATGTACGGGATTATGATAAAATAGAGGGAAGTTCAGTTGGAAAACTTACCATTCACTATGTTGGAGACTCGTCTATTGATAGCGCTAAGAAAATTGAAGAAAATGCTAATTTTGTAGAAGAAATCATTGATGACATTGAGGAAATTTCAAAACTTGTTGAATCAAATAATCAACAAACTGTTCAGAAAAATGAAGAATTTAGCGATGTGGTGCTTGAGGGAGTAGTTACAGAACAATCTCTAATGAAAAATGAAAATACTATAGAAAATGTTGAGTCAATGTTGGAACCAAGTAAGGAGAATTTAAAGGAATTAAAATGTGATTTAGAAACATATACTCTCATTCCAGATATTTTGAAAATCGTTGAAAATGAGGGAGAAGAAATCCATGAAAAGAAACTTGAAGAATGTAATGTTGAGATAGAAGAGAAAATAATATGCACGAGTGAGGAAATTGGTAAAATAATTGTTTCCGAAACCGTTGTTATTGAAATTAAGCCTATTGATTCGATTGAGCATGGTAAGGATAACAAACTAGAAATTACTGTGGAAACAGAAGAAATTAAGGATAGTTTCAGTAAGGAAGAATCAAATACAATAGTTGATGATGAAACTATCGATGAAGCTAAAATTTTAATTACAAATGATAAGGACATCGAACAGGGAATAACTGTGGAAGCTGAAAATATCAAGGATAATCCTAATAAGACAGAATCAAATACAATAGTTGATGTTGAAACTATCGATGAAGCTGAAATTTTAATTACAAATGATAAGGACATCAAACAGGAAATTAATGTAGACGCTGGAAAAATCAAGGATAATCTTAGTAAGGAAGAATCACATACAATAGTTGATGTTGAAACTATCGATGAAGCTGAAATTTTAATTACAAATGATAAGGACATCGAACAGGAAAATACTGTGGAAGCTGAAAATATCAAGGATAATCTTAGTAAAGCAGCATCAAATACAATAGTTGATGTTGAAACTATCGATGAAGCTAAAATTTTAATTACAAATGATAAGGACATCGAACAGGAAATTATTGTAGAAGCTGAAAATATCAAGGATAATCCTAATAAGGCAGAATCAAATGCAATAGTTGATGTTGAAAATAATGATGAAGCTGAGATTGTTCATAAGTCAGACAGTGAATACATTTTCAAAAATAATATTGTTATTATAGAATCCCCTATGGATGATAACTTCCTTTCAACTATTAAAATGGAAAAGCGTTCTGATACACAAATGGAACCGATACAGATCAGTGTTAATGAAGAAATTGGAAATCAGGAAATTGTGGAGATGAACAAAAAACCAGATGAGAAACCCGTTGAATCAGAAAACAAATTTGGTTTAGATTTGAAGCAGAGTGCTCTTTTGGTGGAAAAGAGTATAAATTTAATTATAGAAAACAGTGAAAATGAATTAATAATTCCAACTGAGAATGTGAATGAAGTTCAACATCTAGAAATAGCTAGCGAAGAAAAATATTTAAGTTCTTTGGAAATTCAAATAAATGTAGACGATGATAATGATGCTCAAAATAAAATGCCATCGAATAATGAAGAAAACATTGAAAAACCAATAACGGATGAGTTAATTTCTGAGAGGCAACAAGAACAAGAAGTTGATCATGATTTTGTTGTCATTTCCAAGGATGATGAAGATCTCCTTAATTACACAGAAATTGTAAATGTCGATACAAATATGATTGTTGAAAAACCAACAACCGATAAGGTGTCAGAATCCGAAACAGAACAAACACAATTAATACGTCCAGTTACATTAGATTTCGCTGAAACAACAAATAAACTGACAACTAGCCAATCACTTACTGAATCATTAACACAATCACGCTATCAAAGTCCAATATTACAATGTTTACTACCAAAATCACAATTACCAATTGTTAAAATAACCGAACAAATTCCCGATGATGGTAGCTTGAACAATTTAATTAATATGGCTAATTTAATAACGCAAAATAAATCCTCGCCAACATTAAATATTGTAACAACAATGGATAGTGACAGTAAAGTATTAAATTTAAATGAAAAATCACAGGTAGATGATATTAATGAAGAAACAACAATACTTCCACCAGCAACAAGGTTTGATACAAATTTATTAACTACTAACAATAATAATACTACTACTACTAACCTTATAAATGTTGATCATGATAATAATAATAATAATGATATTGTATTAACCTCTCAAATAATAACACCAATAATATTAACATCATCAACAACAACAGCAACATTAATAACCGATACAATTATTAATTATGATAAAAATAATAACGATGCTAATTTAATTAATAATAATAAAAATATTGAAACAGAAATAAATCCAATAATTACAGACATTATACCGAGAACTAGTTTAATACAACAACAGAGTATGATTGTCGATGAGAAAAAAATTAATAATGATAAAACAATAGATAATGTAGATGAGGATGAACATTTTGTACCAGGTAATGATGAAGAAACATTTCTTTTTTATATACAAAAAAAAAAGGAAATTAAATTTTATTTACAAACATTTAGGATCAATCGCTGAACGTGAACATTTAAAATGGAAAAATAGTGCCGTAAATATACCAAATAATCCATATTCACCAGAAGCATTACAACGTCGTTTAACAAATAAATTACCATCACCGATATTGTCACCAACAAAAAGTTACCCTAAGATTGATGTACAAACACATTTCCATCAAGAACAAGTACAAGAGCATGATAACAAACAGGAGGATCACGATAAGGAAAGAGAACAACAGGAACATGTACAGGATAATAAAGAGGAAATGGAAAAGGAAACAAGTGATGCTAAATTAATATCAGTAGCTGATGGTACAGACAGATCGTTACAGGTTGTTTTAGGTGCGGGACAACCTGATTATAAAAGGTAAATTTTTGTTATTCGTTTAGGTTAACCCAGATGTGATGGCTTGGTTCCAGTATTTTTTAAGATTTTTCTCATTCACATAACATTTTATTTTCAATTTTTTTTCTCTCTTCCATTTTCCAGATATGGACGTGATTATTATATAAATGATGCAAAACGTGCATCTGGTGCAAGAAAATATTACTCTGAGCATATGCAGCGACGTTCACAAAGCTACGATGAAGATATTATTGATGATAATCATGTTGATAATTTTAATATTAATACAAATAACAATAATAATAATAATAATAAAATTCTTATAAATATTGATAATAATAATAATAATGATAATAATGATAATAATAATAATAATTTAGATGATAAAGTGAGTGAAAAAGAAAATTTTATTAATAATAATAAAGATAATTTGAGTAAAATTAGTTGTAAATATAATAATAATGAAGAAAATCATCATCGTATTAATATTATTAATAATGTTGATGATGATAATGATGATGTATTTGTTAATAGTAGTAATAATTTAAGTAAATTTAGTAATAATAATAATAGTAATTGTACAGCACAAATGGTGACAACACATCAACAACAACATCAACAGCAGCAGCAGCAACAACAATCATCGGAATCACAACAATATTCTACATATTTAATGGATAAATTTTTAAATGCAACAAATGTTGATGCTTCAATAACGAATAGCAACAGTAAGAGCAATAATAATAATAATATAAAAATAAAACGTACAAAATCACTAAATTCATTAAGATCACCATTTAATAATTATGAGATCGGTAGTAGCAAGACACTTCCACGTTATCTAAATACAAATAATAATTCAAATTTAAAATATACATCGTCATTCTCCTATGGTGATAATAGATTTAATTCATTGAAATTAAATTCAAAATTACATCGTCCACATTCAATTGCTGAAGATAAAGAATTATCATTAAATTATTTATCACAATATGAGTGTTCAATGTTACATAATGATATTAGACGTGATAGTTTTCGTTCGCGTAATGCAACTAAGCAATTTGTTGTTAATCCATTATTTAGTGATGATTCAACAGTAAATACTGCTAATAATAATAATTTAACGAAAGGAACATCATTGCCATCATTAATATCGGAAACAATTACCGAAGATATTGTTGAACCGATAATTATCAATAAAAATCAACCAAAAATAATAATTAATGCGACAAATTCATTAACATCAAGTGATTTACAACAAATTGGTTTTAATTCAGATACAGAGAGTAATTTATCATTAAAAGCAGTAGTAGAAGCTGCTCCGGTTACTACTGCTGATAATAATGAAGCATCAGTAATTATTGAAGAAAAACTTTCAAATATTTATGATTCGGATGATGACGATGATGATGATTTAAATTCGAAATCAAGTAGTTGGCATTATATTAAGTCGAGAAATAATGATAAAACACGAAATAGTAATCGGTCCAAGGGTACTGGATGGCATGATAATGAAATGTTTTAATTTAATGCAAAAAAAGGGTTTTTCGGCGTATAATTTTTCTTTATTTAGGTAGCTGCTGGTAAAAGCGCAACAGCAAAGAAAGTACAGTACAGTTGTATTCTGCTGTTGTTGTTCATCTGCTGGTTGATGTGTTTTTGCCATAATTATAATTTTATATATTATTTACTTACAACAATTATTAATTAATTATATTAATCGAAATTTTTAACGAAATAAATTAATTAACCATTTACCATTTTAAATTTATTATATAAAAAACACAAACCATACACATTATATAGCCGCGCACATAAAAAATAATATTATTTGTAAAAATATAAAAGGAAAATTTATATATTTATTATTAATTAATTAATTTAGAGTGAAATAAGTAGTAAAAATATGTTAAAGTAAAATGTTTTGATTTATTTTAATGTTTTTTTTTTGTTTTTAATTTTCGTTAATCTTAATCTATCAGCCTATCTCTATTACCAACAGCCACCAACCACCTACACAATTAGTGTTGTGTTTTTTTTTTACACAGAATTTTAATTATTTTAATTCAATTAATTATTTTATTTATTTTCTTATTTTATATAATTTTCTTTTCTTTTTTTTGTTTGGGTAAGTTTATAATAATTTATTAATTTTTAGTTTTAATAAATAAGCTTTGTAGCTTAATTTATCTTTATAAGCAAAGAAAAAATGAAAAAATGATAAGAAAAGAGAGTAAATTTTTATTATTTTGGACGTAGTTTTTGCAAAGCTTAATTATTTTTTATTAACTCATATTTTTGCGCAAAGAAATATAGCAAAAATGTAAAAAAAAAAAAAAATTAATAACACTAAGCCTAATACAAGCTTTAAAAGAGCTTTAAAAATTATTTATAACCAAAGCTTTTTTCTGATTTGTTGAAACAGTCTTAACTTTTTATTTATTTATTTATTTTAGCATATTCTCTTCTACTTATGGTGTATTAAATTTCTTTAATTAATTTATTGTCATTGTTTTACTTACTTACTTACTTACTTACTAATCCAAAACATTTTACTTTAACAAATATTATTATTTATTTAATTAATTTTTACAACATATTTTTTTCACACACAAATTCATTTAGTTTTAGTAATTAATTTATTGATTAATATACACGTAGTTTTGTTACTATTAATACAACTTTGTGCTGTTTTATTGTGGTAGATTAATTATTGTTTTTTTTTTTTTATTTATTTATTGTTATAAACATGTATTTTTTTTTAATTACTTTTTACACAATATTATAGTTATTCACGGTATATTTTACTAAAATTTAGTTAGCACAACAAAATATTTATTTATTGCAATTTTTAATAATCATAATAATAATAATAGTAGTTTATATGTGGTAAAAGGTGGTTAATTAATTATTTAGAATGTTTTTATTTAAGTTTTAAGTTTATAAAATAATATTTTCTTAATAAATTAATAAATTATTTTTACTTTGTAGCAGCAACATAATACAAAGTTACCATCTGCAAACACTGTGCAACGTTCAAAGAGTTATCATGGCGGTGACAATAGTAATTATACGATTATTAATGAAAATTTATTAAAAAATGATGATAAAATTAATAAAAATACAACAACAGAGAGTAATATATTCTCTGCACGACCAATATTTGTTGAGGCTGATGATCCAATTTTAGATAAAGCAAAGAAATTAAATTATTTAAGTTCAAATGAACGTGATATCTATTTGGTGCCAATAAGTGAAATCAGCGAAAGGATAACACAACAACAGCATTTGCAACAGCAACCAGATAGTTTAACATTAAGTGAAGATGATGCATCGACACGTATTTATGATTTGAATAAATGTGAGACGAGAATATTACGTGAAAATGGAAATGTGGTGAAAAAGAATAATGATGATGATTGTAGTGATACTGTGGAAATTGAAATAATAAATAAAGTAACGAATATGTACTCGTTGCCACCCTTGTCGGAAACAAGTCCTGATGTAATTCAAAAGAAACAAAAGGTTACACCGATAACAATAACACCGCCGTCCACAGAAATTGGGAAAACATTGCGTTTACCATCAACACCATCACCGGAGACGATAAAATTCTTTGCACCGAAAAAAATCCCTGTTTTCCATTCAACACAATCAACGATGAATGTTAAGATTACTGATCCAGTGCATCCATCAGCTACAACATCGTGTTCAACGTCTAATTTAGCTGAACATCATCGTGTGACCAGAATTTATGATAAACTCATGATTGATGATAATAAAAAATCTAAAAATCAAGTAACTTCTTTGTCCACAAATGCTTTAGATAAAATTGTGATTGAACAAGATGTGTTGCCGCGTTTACCATCGGTGCGTGCATTAGCAAAAACATTCTCATCCAGTTCAACAAATATTGATGTTAATCCGGCATTACCACTTAATAAGCCCAAAGTAAGATTTTTATTCCATTCTTTATTGTTGAATTATTTTTCGCTAAGAAATCGTTTTATTTTCATGCTGCATGCATTACGTTTTGTATAAAGATTCGATATAGAAAGGTGAAATGAATTATTTTTAATTAACATTTGATAGGTTTAGTTTTTGTGTTTTTTGTTATCTAAGATTTTGATAAATTGCGATTTCTATTAATTAATTTATGGAATTTTTTCTTTAATATTAATTAGACGGTGCCCTGGCAAACGGAACCGATAATTGAGCCAGTGAATGATAAACAACAAAAACAAAAGTATTTACCGATGCAACCGGGTCACAGTATAACAGCACGCAGTTTATCTAAGCAATTTAGAAATGAATTAAAGTTTGTAGACAAACAAAAACAATGATTTTTTATGTATTCTTAGCTGAATAATTAAATTTTAATTACCTTTCAGAAATTCAACATCTTCATCAACTACAGATGTCTCAATAACACCACTAAATGTAGACAGTAGTGGCGCATCAATAGAATATAATCGTCGATCCTCTTCAACAACAAATGTAAACACAAATGAAAGATCACCTAGTCCTGAACGTCCCCCAAGTCCGTTACCAATTCCGGGTCGTCTAAGAAGCAATATAGCATTTTTTGAAAATTTAAAACGTAATTAATTACTACATAAATCCTCCTCAGCGAACAAACACAAGAGAAATTTTATTAAGAAACAAAACATTTTGTGCCATTTTAAAAAAAAAAAAAAATCCTTTTAAGATTTTATTTTAATTTTTTATTTAATTAATTATTGTTTTTTTTTTGATCCCTTATATTTGTGTATACCGATTTATTAGTTTTTCTTTAATTTTGTGTCCAAATATTAATTGTTAACAAAAACAGGAAATAGAAGAAATGATTAACAGCAGCAACCGAGAAAACAAAAACACTCAAAATTTATTGTAAATTATTTTTAATAATTGTTTATTTGTAACTAAATAAAAAAAAAAAAAAAAAAACAGAAATAAATTAATTATTTTATATGTAAATAAGATTTTTTTTTTCTTTAATTAATTTAATTTTTCTTTTTTTTTTAAACCATTTATTATTTAACTTTTTATATAATTTTATAAAATGAGGTATTTATTTATTTAATTTATTTATATTTAATTATTTTATTTGTATTATTTTTTATTTTCTCTTTTGTATTATATATATCCCCGTTTTCTGTTTTTCTGGGCGTACAAATGAGAGCGCGCGCAATTACTTTACATTCAGCCAATTTGATTTATTTTTACTTTTTTTAAATTATTTTTAATAATTTTTCTTCAGTTTTTTTTTTTTTGCTGTTAGCCAGCCATTTATACTTTGTATTATTATTTTACCATTAATTAAATTAAAACTGTTTTTTTTTTAATCCTCCATGCCAAACATATGCTAGTAGAATATTCCGACACATTTATGAAATGGTATACTGTCTAGTTCAGCGGCATGCTTACGACGATAATCCCACAGGAAATGATCAATTAATATTGAATTTATTTGATTTTTATTATATTTTTGTTTTTCACTATTTAATTTTTTATAAACACGTTCCCGTACGACTTCCACGATATATATTGAGGCACCGCGTATCTCAACTTCCTCACGATTACCAGTTTTCATTACTGTGTCTGCAAAAATACAATAATGGTTGATGTATAAGCTAAAGTCAACACATAGTGTGGTGAATATTTATTTAGTTGAGACAATTCAAATAACAAAGTGCAAAGAAAAAACTTACTCGCTTTTAATGTTTTTAGGAGATCATCATTGTACACAAGGGCCCCAAAATGTACAAGCGTTTGTGGGACACGATAATCAGCAAACATTGTTATTGTTTCGATATCGTTAAATTTACCAATGCCTTCGCCACGATAACATGACCAGAGATCACCAATTAATATTTGCGCCCGTTTATAAAACGAAACTAATTCACCATTTAATATTGTCTCATCACGATAACACGGAAACGCATCTGTGATTATGCGAATTAGATTTTGTGCTGATTGTCCTGCCTCTTTAACCATATTCTCAAATTTCCCATTGTACTTTTGCAGTAGATAACTACCGACTTCGTGCAAACAAGCAACACGTTCTTCTAATAATTGTGGTAACGGTACACCACCCTCTGGATCTCCCGTTAATATTTCCTCTAGCTCAGTCTGTGTCACTTTTGAGTAGAATTCCGGATTCAAAATATCTATACCATTTACAATAGCACGATTGACAGCTGCACACAATGCAAAGTAACCCGTTTCACCATCAATACTCCACTTCAAATTTGGCGGACTAAGTGACCAAAAACAGAAATTCAATGTATCAACAAAGAATATCCAGTCGACGGCATGTGCATCATCGGCAGTCGGATGATATTTCTGTTGTAAAAAATTGTCTATTGATATCGTTTCATTTTCAATTCCTTCAGTTACCTGCTCTCGTTCAATTTGTTTGTATATACAACAAACAAACAAAAAGAAGAAATATGCAAAAATAAAAGTGTGGTTAGGTTATTTGTCAATTTTCCAATTACTACACTAAATTGCATAAAAGAAAAAATGAACATTCCAATATATAAAATATAAATAAACATACCATATCGACAATTTTATTAATTCCATCATCATTAACATGTAAAAGTATTGCATTTTTCACAATAAATTCACCTGATTCCTTTGGCGTAAAAATCATTTTTTCCGCTGGGCTTTGTGTGTTGTGTTTTTTTGTTGTTATTTCTCGTTGTGTTGTATTGCTTGTTGTTGTTCTTTCGTATATTTACTTATTTACTTGCAAATTTGTTTCCACTCTTTTTTTATTTTATTGTATTTTAATTCGCTGCTGCTTTTATTTATTATCAATTAAAAAAATAAAAATATATATAAAAAATTGTAATTATATTTTGTTTTTGTGATGAAACAAAATGAAGAAGAAAATTAAGCTCTCTCACCCGCAAAATTATATAAAAAGTTTAAATTAAATTAAATAAACAGTATGCACTTTGGTAATTTTAAATTAAAAACAACAGTGAGAAGGGAAAAATAATAATTTAAATAAAACGAAAGGAAAAATAATAAAAAAAAACTAAGAAAAAAATAATAACAAATAATAAAAAAAAATAATAATAATAAACAGAACTGACTTCTCGACTACAATGCGGTTGTAAAAGCAAAAATGATATGCGATCTGATCTGTTGTGTGATGTTAAAAAATTTGATTAAAAATAGTGGAAGCGAAAAATTTTTATATAGTATTTTTTTTTTCTTCTGCTTTTATTCAAATACAAAACAAATAGAGGCAAAAAAAAAGTGTGTGTGTGCGCTTTTTTTTGCGCTTTATAAATGTATATATATGCAAAAGTCAAAAAGATAATAACGTAACAGAGAAGCAGAAATAAGGCATATAGAATATAAAATATATAAGAAAAACAGTAGTTTTAGAGTATTTTTTTGTTTTAATTCGCATTTTATATGTATTTAATAATAATTAACTATATTGAAATAAATAAATTAAAAATAAACAAATATATAATAGAATTTTACACGTTTTGTCTTTATTTTGTATTTATTTATTCATTTTCTTGTTGGAATTTTTTATACACAATTTGCCTTTGTTGCTTTTTGATAACAAAAAAAAAAAAACAGCAAAAGAGAATACAAAAAAGAAAAATAAATAAATAGTAAACAGTAAAAAATGTAATAATAAGAAGAAAACAATGCGAATAGAAAAACGAATAATCTTTTGTATTGTATATCTTTTTCATTGTTACTACTGCTACCTATTGGAAAAATTAAGAAAGCTATTTTTCCTATCAATAATTGAATTATATGATTTGTAATAGAATTTATTATAATTAATTTTACATTACAACAAATAGTCAAACGATATAAATGCCTTAGTACACCGTATATTCTGGAAATTATAAAACTATTATCTGATTACGAGTCATAATTATATAAATACTTAAAAATCGATAATAAAATGTAA
This sequence comes from Ptychoptera contaminata, assembly GCA_963942525.1. Classification (NCBI taxonomy): domain Eukaryota; kingdom Metazoa; phylum Arthropoda; class Insecta; order Diptera; family Ptychopteridae; genus Ptychoptera; species Ptychoptera contaminata. Next base: position 33,269,050 of record OZ012638.1, on the reverse strand, counting down.
TAATAAATAAAACCTAGCAAATTCTCCAATTCAGTGAGGATTCACACCAATTTAAATTATAACAATAAAAATGCCAAAGCTCAACTGCTTGTTTAATTTAATTAAATTAAATTAATTAATAAGAAAAAAAAAATAGAATTTTTGGAATGTAATATTTTTTCTATATTATATATAAGTATATATCTCTTTAATTTTCAATATATAATAATTAAATTTATTTATTTACATAATTAATTCAAAATAAGTTTTTTTTTACTAAATTTCTTTGTTTAATCTTTTTTTTATACAAATATTCCTTCATTTTTTTAAAGTTATTAATTAATTATTGTTCTGCTTTTTTATTTAATAGAGTTTCATCAATTAAATAATTGTGCTTTAATGTATATATATTTATATTTATTTTTTATTAATAAACAAACAGACATTTATGTATTATAATTATAAATATTATATATTTTGGAATAAACATATATTAGACAGGGATTTAAACAAGTCTAATATAGCTTTTATAATTATTTAATTATTTTTTTTACAAACATTTATTTTTAATATAATTTTGCTTAATATTATTTTTCTATTTTTTTGATTAAGGAAATGTCGAACAAAAATTTTATTAATTAAAGAAAATTAACAAAAAATTATACAATGGCAACGCGACAACGGTTAATTAAATTTATAATCATTTTCTTCTTTACTTTCTTTTTTATATTTTATTCTCTTTAACAATTTATTTAATAGTTTTATTTTTGTTTAAATTTAAATTTAAATTATTATTTACATTTAATAATTAATTAATTTTTAATAAATTGTGTAATTATTATAACAGATATAATATTTATTTTTAAAACAGAAACAATTAATAATAGAAGAAATAAACTAATTTTATCCAACCCAAACAAGAAAAAAAAAAAATAAAAACGTAAAAGAAAGATACAAAAATTAAATTAAACGGAAATAAAATTAAATTTCTTTACAATACAAAAGCAATAAAAACGGAAGAGCAAGAGTAATAAATAATTGATCTTATCGTGTCCTCTATACATGTGTTTAGTTTAATTTTCTTTATTTAATTAATTTAACTTTTTTCGATGTTAGTTTTTTTGTCCCATTGTATTTGTTGAAAAATAAATTAAATTAAATTAAAAATTTTACTCTCTTACGCTCTCACAAAGCACAGCATTGTTTAGCTCTTTAAACAGAAATTGCTTTTTCGTAATTAATTTCCCTACATTTAATTAACGTTTCTTTTTTTTTTTTGCTTTTTAAATATATTAATTATTTACACAACAACAACAACAATTTTTATTTTAAATTAATTTAATTTAATATATATATATATTTATATATAATTTAAAAAAGAAAAATATTATTAATTATTCTCAATACTGTTTCAAGTGTTTTTTTTTTTGTTAGTTAGATTTTTTCTTAATTAAACGAATCAACAAGCAGCAGCAGCAGCAACAGCTTGTGTATATAGAATTCTTTTTTAATCACCACAAATTAAATTAGATGAAATTATTATTGTGGTGAATATTTTTTATTTATTTAAAGTAAAATTTATTTATTAAAAAAAAATAATATAATTTATGATTTCTTCTTTCTTTTTAAAAAATTTAAACGATTATGATGAAAACAACGATAAAAACAGAATATTATTAATACAAGTAATGGTAAAACGAATAAGCAAACCTGTTGATTGAAAATTATTTGAAAATAATCGTTTAGCGTCATTTTTAATTTGATTTGAGATGATGATGGTATGGTGTAGTAGTTGGTTAAATTTTTACGAAATACTCAAATATTTAAATAGAAATTTATAATAGTAGTAATAATAATAATAATAATTACAATTATATTATTTTATTTATAATATATTGACCTTAATTAATTAAACAATGAATCTGTTTTTTTTTTTTACTTTTTTTTTCTCTTTGTAGTTTTATTGACTTTTCTTTTTGTTAAAATGGTTTTAATTACTTTTGTTTGTAATTTTTACTATATGCTGCTTTCGGTTTTAAATTTTACTTTCAACCATATCAATACTTAACTTGTAACAAACATAGGGGAAATATTCAGCTTGCCCAAAACCAAGACCGGGTATGTCAACAGTCTGTAAAAGAATGTAAATAAATAATCTTAGTTTGTTAAAATAAAAAATAATAAACATACGTCAGCTGCATGATTAACATTAGATGATCCAGAACCATCTAAATGGCCATAGAGTTGTTGGAGAACATCTCTTAGTCGCTTGGTGCTTTTCTTGTGTGGTTGAATTAATATTGCTTGGAAATTGACTGGCAAACCGTATCTAAGTACCGATTCAACAAAAACACGTAATGCTTTAACGTGAACCCAGGCACAAAAGCATTCACTGAAATTTACTTTCAACCATCTAACGAGTGGACCCTAGAATAAATCAAAGATATAATTAATATAATATTTAAATATATAAATTAATAAATACATACAAATTGTTTCTTTTTATCGGTAACCAATTTAGTTATTTCATTTTTACCAGCTGCTAATTCTTCCTCATTATAAACAAAGTCACGAACAACGAATTTCTTTTCGCGTGCATGCAATTTAAATTCATCAACAACCTTTTTAAATAATGTTACCGTATATAATGCAAAATCTTGATCTTGTGTAATTAGTTGCGATGAACGCGGAACAATCATATCAGTGATACGTTCATAGCCAGAATTCCAGTCACCGGCGATTGCTCTACACAAAATAATAAATAAATAAATGAATCATAAAAGAAATTATTTAAAAAAAAAATACAACTTACTTTGGTACAATAACCAATAGTGTTGTTAAATATTCTGAATCCAAGATAAAATGTTCTTTCTTAACTAAATCAGCTAAATTACGTGTTAATAAGCTGCCACTAAATTTATATATGATGAAAAAGAAAGAAAAAAAGAAAGAAGGAACGATAAATTTATTTCAATTGTAAATTGTATTCAATAAAAAATAAAATAAATAACTAATCATGTTTTATTATTATTCATTAAAACAACACTTTAACCTTAGTTTATTTAAGCTCTAGCTTGAGCTAGGCTGCAATAGACTAAGTTAGCCACAAAGTGTTTTTTATTATATTTATTTCTCTTATTTTCTTATTCAATTAGAATTAATACTATTATTATTATTATTATTATTTGTATTACTTACGTTTGTTTCTTTTCCAAATTTTGTAAATTTCCTTTTAAATTATTATATGCAGCTGATTTTGTTTTTAAATCAGCATCAATTTGACCAACTTGTTTTGATATAATATCAGCTATATTACGTAGTGATTGTTTTATTGGATATTTTGCCATATCCCATTGGAAACGTGTAATATATGATGGTAAATCACCTAAGAAAATAATAATACAAAAAAATAAACAAAGCGTAATATAAAAATCTAAATAAATATAATGTTTAAAAACATTAAAAAAATTTAATTAAAACAAAAACAATAATAACATTAATTAAAATAGAAAAAAAAGCAATTAAAAATAATAAGCAATAAAACAAAGTGCAAGACAGGAAATAACTTGAACAAAATAATAATAATATATATTTATATACATAAAAACTAATCATTCTCAGTACTATCATCATCAACATATCATGCATACATCACAAATATCATATCACAAAATTGTGTTACATTCAAAGTTATAAAAATAATAAAATCATAATATAAATTAAGCGATAAAATGATTGAATAAAAACATATATATATAATTAATGAGATACATAAATGACAATAAACAAAAAAAAAAAAACTGTTTGTTCTCTATTCTGTTGCAAAAATCATGCAAAATCCCATCAATTGTCATCATTATTTTAATTAATATAATCATACACAGCTAATACAATAATAATTACATTTCATGTTAATTTTCATTTTCAAATAATTATGCAAAAATTTAACCTAAAAACTCTAAGAAAAAAATAAATAAATATTGGTTCTTTAGTCTTTTAATAATTTCCATCTGAAAACAAAAATTAAATTAAATTCTAAAATATAACGTAAAAAAAATAATAATAAAGAAAAAAAAAATATATCAATTAAATATTTATTATTTACGACGAATTTTTATTATCCACAACGTGTAGCATCAACGGATCAGGAACATCAATACAACACAAATATGTACATTTTATTTTTCTGATAATAATTATAATGAATAATTTTATGAATAATTTGTGCTCCACACAATTTGGTGTATTATAATATTTTTTATCGATTTGTGTTAGCAAAATAAAAAAATTAATTTATAAAATAAATAATAATAAAAACGTTTTATTGCGATAGTTGATAAAATGAATAAACAATAATTAAATTATAAGGAAAAAAAAAAATAAAACATTAGAGACTGTATATAAACAACAAATAAAGAAATGATAGAAATATTTTCGTCCTAGCTGACCTGGACTGAGTGGCATTTGTAGTTGATTGCACATGTTATATGTTGTATTTGTATCGGGTAAAGGTGATGTAGCATTTTCTTGATTAAAACATTCATCAATGTTTAGATTATCGTTAACAGGCGATTGCAACGGTGTTGGAAAAATAAACGCATTATCACAATTGTTCGCCTCATTAATGCATGATGTTGGACTTGCAACAACTGAATGATTTAAATCATCATCGTTAATTTTTTTAACAGTATTTAAAACATCTAAGGATGATGGTATTGATGAATTAACATCATCTGTTTTAACACAACAACTACCAATTGTTGGTAAACGTGGATGTATTGTGCGATTAATTGCTAAACTTTTGCTGCGATGTTTACGCATTACGTTAAAACTTTTATCTGTTGGTGATGTTGCTGTGACTGGTGAAGACAATGCTACGCCACAATAATTACCACCTGTATTGTTACCAGAAGACGATGAACCGGATGACGATGTTCCCGATAATGATTTTGAATAATTTTCATTTGATTTACAATTTGTTGTAATTGTTGCTGTTGCTGAATGACGTCTTAGTTCAATTTTACAATTACTATTCCTAATTTATTTAATTTTATTTAAATAAATATTTTATTATCAATGTAAAAAAAGGAGACGTAGACGATAAAATAGAAGTAAATTTTAATAAAATAGAATTATTTTAATGAAAAATCATAATCTCTCTACCTGTGCTTTTTATTTTTATTAAACCACCAATCAAATGTCGAAGTACCTGTTGGTGTATTTGCTGTTGGCGTTGTTGGTGTCGTTTTATCTTTACACATTGCATTTTCAATATTATTATTATTAATATTAATTGTTAAGTTATTTTTCAACATTCTATTCGTTTTACAATTATTAATTAATGTTAAATTTCTTTCATTAAAATTATTATTATTATTAATTTTTTCATTATTTTTTTCAATCATTGTTAAAAAATTCATTTCACGACCCATTTCATAACATTGACGGCATAATAGTTCAACACAACCACAATGTGGTAAACTTTTTGTCTTTTGTAATAATTTATTATCGGGTGATGATATTCTTCCTGTATCACCACCACCTCCAGTATCATCTTCTAAATTAACATCATCTTGATATTCAGCACCTTTATGTTATTTAATTAATTTATGTTTCATTTTTATAAAAAGAGATTCGTTTATAATTAAATTAAAAGATAAAACAATTAAAATAAAAAAAATATATAAATCTGTCGAAAATCTGCTTAATCAATTTTCTTTAAGAAAAAAAAATTTCGCCAAAATATCCAAAAAAACATAAAAAACTCTTTCAAAAAATTCTTGTACAAAAAATAGAAAAATTATAAATTAAATTAAATGTGTGGCAATTATAAAAGAAAAATAAAACCAATAATTATAGAAAAAGCAAAATAAATTAAAATAAAAAAAAAAAATTATATAAAAAATGAATTAATGATGAGTTTTCTCTACGCAAATAACAATAAATAATTAAAACACAATTTTGTTAAAAACAAATACTAATTAAAACACAACAAATTGACAAGAAAACAAATCAAAGAAATACATTTAACAAAAACATAGAATTAATTAAACTATTTTCTATTTTTGTTCGATCTTTTGATATAATAATTATAAATTTATATTTAAATTCTACAAATAAAGTGATTTTCTGTCATAAAATTAACAACACTGACAGATGAAATTATTAAGAATTGAAATTATTCAAAGCCTACTAAGAATTGATAACAAATTCAAAAGCAATTTATAAAGTAAAAAAAAAATTTCGTATGCATTTATAAACATAAAAGCTTTAATTTATTTATTTAATTAAATTATTTCACTAATTTTAACCGAAAAGAATCATTGATTAAAATATATTACTGATTAAAAATAAGAATTATATTAAAATAAGAAAAATTACAATACAAAGAAGAGACGACGACACACATAACACAATATACAAAAACATTTAATTAATTAAATAATAATAATAATAAATGATTTAAAAACTAATACAATTAATTTTTCATTTAAATATAAAAATTTATTCTAATTTAAAAATTTGTTTTAATTAAAAAATTAATAAAAATAATAAGCAAAAGGTAGAAGAAATTAACAAAAAAAAGAATAAAGAAAATTTTTTACACACTAAAAGTTGTAATGAGATAATTATTTTTTAATTATTTTGCTTAAATGAATTAAATAAAAATTAAATTAAATTATAATTAAATAATAAAATAAATTAATAAAAAAAAAAAGAAATAAATTAAAGAAATTAAAAAAAATATTTTTTGTACATTTTCCAGTTGCGATAAATCAAAAAAAAATTTCTTTTTTATCGATAATTAATTAAGAAAATTTAATAGAAGATAATAAACCACCAAAAAGTAAAAAAAATACAATGAAAATTCTATTAGTTTTTAAATCTAAAAAAAAAAATAACATAATTAAATTTATGCTGCTGATTTATTAATAAAAACAAAAATAATAATAATAATCAAAAATAAATTATTTTAGCCAAATTCAAGACAATTTTCTACGTTTATCTTAAATAAAATAATTAATTAATCATTCTTAAAATTAAAAGAAAAAAAAACTATAATTAAATTTACTTTAATAAAAATTAACTAAAAATTAAAGTCAATTCTGATCTCTGCGTATAATGTTTCTTGGAAAAATTTAACAAATTTAAATGTTATTGCGTGACATTACAAGGGACATTATGAGCATAAAACACGAATGGCAATAAAATAATATATATTTGCTTTCTGAATTTTATTTATTTTAAATTTTAATGAAAAATCAATCTTTATTTAATTAATTTGTTTTGGTAATTATTTTACAACAGACAGTGTTATTTGTTAAATATAAAAATGCTTCTGATTAAAATGAAATAAGAAACTTATTAGCTTTTATTATTTATAAATAATATTTTTATTTTTTTTTGCTTAATCAGAAAAGACTTTTAATTATACGGTATATAGAAATATTTTTCACAATTTTAAATATGTATAGTTTTTTTTACTTACTATTATTTGCAAGCAAATTTTCATGTAATTTATCACGTTGATCTTCAAGTACTTCACCCAAGTATTGGGCTACCTTACGTGTGCTTGCTTCAACGTAAGAATCCAATTTACCCAAATCATCAGATAAACCAACCAATTGATCTAATGTGCCGACCTACAAAGAAATAATAATTTTTTTTTAATAATAAGCAAATAATTATTATTAGCATAGACTGGCAATATTAAAATTAAAAACCTTTAAATCAGGAATATGAAATTTAAAATTAGCACAAAGATTATTTTGTTTGCTGGTAACATTATTCATTGTTTCAAATGTTTGCTGACAGGTTTTATCACCTGGTGCAGAAATTAACCAATATTCAGACATCCTTAAATACTTTCTTTTTTCACGTACAAATATTTAAAAATAATATAAATCTAAAATGAAAAAAAAAATAAGACACAGATTAATACAATTAAAGTAAAAATAATTAAACAAAAAGAAGCTAAATTTAAAGCATAATTAAATTTTTCAATTATATTTTTTCCTATCATGTGACAAAATAATTCGCTAAATTTATAAAAATAATTATGTACGACTAAAAGTATGTAAAATAATTACAAAATGTAATTTCAATGACAAATGTTAAAAATAAAAGCAAAAGCCAAAAAAAAATAAAAATCAATATTCGATGGTTTAGATTATTAAAAGAAATTATCTTTTATGCATATTGCATAAAAAAAAATCAATCAAATAAATTTTTATTTAAAAATCTAATGTTAAAAAGAAATGAAATTATATGAAGAAAAAATAATATATTTTTTCATTTGATCATTTGGTTAAGTCAGCTGGTTAAGTTACAGTCACATGACAGCTGATGAGATTAAAACAAGTGAACGAATTTTTTTTTTCTTTTTTCATTGCCGAAGAAAAACTTAATTAACTAAAAGGCAAATTAAAAATTAACGAAACATAATGAAATTAAATTGATTAATTGTATGTAGTAAATTTTTAACCCCCAGTTTTACGTAATTACAATGGGGTTGATGTAAAACGGTCAAAAGTCATACAAGAAAAATGAAAATGCACGACACTCAGTAATTATCACTTAAACACATGATCTATATTACAGCATAGAAAATAATAATTTAATAGAATTTCAATAAACACCCTAGATATGCTATTCTATTAAACTACGAACTTAAACTGTGACACTTCTTTTGAATTCACTTTAAATTGGAATTTTTTTGATAACACCTTTTTCGTTGCCCCGTTCAGCAAAACGAAAAATAAAATTTCCAACTTCAATAAAATTAAAATGACAGATGACGGACATTTACTTTTTTTTCATTTAACTATTTAATCACTTTGGATAACTTACATTTAGTTAATAAGCACCTGATTAAGGATATTAAATGTTACTTTGATTTGGTAAATTTTTATTTAAAAAAAAATAATATAAATAAAAACTTTTTTGAGTAAAGTTAAATGGGAGAAGAAAAATAAATTGATTATCGTCAAATCACCACCATTACAAAATATTTTCTGTATAATTCACGTGATTTGCTATAGTACTCTATCGACCAATAGATGTACTATCTAATGTAGAAAATATTTTGACATTCGTGCGGTTTTTTTATTCATTTATTAGTGTTGCCCGATGGAACAAATATTAACGATTAAAAATTTCAACCGTAAATAAATTATTTTATTTTTATTATATTTATTATTAATTTAATAAAATAAATTTGTTATCATATCGGAAATAAATTAATTAGAAAATAATCAGATTAATGACTGATAGTAATATTTAAAATAGAACTTTAATAATAGAAAAATTACTATAAATAAGATGAGATTGGAATTTAATTGTTTAAAAGGTATAACGACTTTTAAAGTGCGATAGTGTTTATTGTACATAATGAAAAGGCTCAATATTTTATTAATTGTGTTTTTAATTTTTATTAATAAGCAAGTGTCATGCTTAAATAATGGTTTAGCATTAACACCACCGATGGGTTGGTTATCCTGGGAACGGTATCGTTGTCAAACCGATTGTAAAACATATCCAGATGAGTGTATCAAGTAAATGCTGTGATATCTGTATAATTTTTGGCGTAATTTTAATTACAAAAATATCTATTTTTATTTTAAAAAATTTAGTGAAAATTTATATAGACGTGTGGCAGATTTACTTGTATCTGAAGGGTACAGAGATGCCGGATACGAATACGTAATTGTAGACGATTGTTGGATGGAATTTGACAGAGATGCCAATGGATATTTAGTAGCAAACTATGAACGATTTCCCAGCGGAATGAAAAATCTATCAGATTATGTAAAATTATACTAAATCACTTAGTGTTTTTGATTTTTCCATAATTTTTCTTTAGATTCATTCGAAAGGCTTAAAGTTTGGTATTTATCAAGATTTTGGTACTAAGACGTGTGCAGGATACCCCGGCATTATTGGGTATATGGAACAGGATGCCCACTTGTTTGCTAGTTGGGACGTTGATTATGTTAAACTTGATGGTTGTTATGCGGATCTTAGTGAAATGGACAAAGGCTATCCGGAATTCGGTAGCATTCTTAATAGTACTGGACGCTCAATGATTTACTCATGTAGTTGGCCTGCATACCAAGAGTATAACGGAATGCAAGTAAATATTCAGTAACGAAATAAAAGAGAAATTCAAAATTTATGTAATTAAAAACCTATTTATAGCCAAATTATCAAGCAATTAGTGATAATTGTAATTTGTGGCGTAATTACGGTGACATTGACGATAGTTGGTCATCATTACGGGCTATAGCAAAATTCTACGCAGTAAATTCAACAAGATTCCAACCGTTTGCTGGCCCTGGACATTGGAACGATCCTGACATGGTTAGAAAAAATTAAATCAACAAAAGAAAAAAAAATCTATTCATTAAGTCTAATTTTTGTTTCTTTTGAATTTTAGTTAATTATAGGAAACTTTGGCTTAAGCTATGATCAAAGCAAGGTCCAAATGGCATTATGGGCAATTCTAGCTGCACCATTAATTATGTCAAATAATTTAGCCACAATACGACCTATTTACAAGGAAATTTTACAAAATCGAGAAATAATCAATATAAATCAAGATCAATTGGGTATACAAGGTGTTAGAATTAAATACGATCGTAACATTGAGGTAATTATTATAATCCATTTTTATTTAATTAATTAATAATCCCAAAAAAAAAAAAAAATTATACAAAACGTGTCATTATTGATGAAAATTTTAATTAAACTTTGCAACACGCGTTCGCGAAGATTAAATCAGTATTGGACGTGTAATTAGCAATCAATATTAATTAAACTCTGCATAAAAAATATCTATATAAATTTATCATGAACTTGAATTTTAAATTTAATTTCCTTATTTTATTACCTAATTAATGGTATAAAACGCACAGAATGATAATTTTTTACTCTTTAATAACTGCAAACAAAACAGATTATTAATCGAAAAATAACAGCAAAACTGGTTAAACTTCTTTCATAAATATTTCAATAATTTCCTAACATTTTTCTTTTTTTATTGTTTACAAAAAAAATAATAATAATAATTTATAAATAAATAAAGAAAATAAACATGCACAGACACAGCAACATTATATTCGATATGATGAAATAAGAGAGAAAAGCTATTAAAGCACACAAATAAGCTAAACATATATAAGCTAATTTGAATATTTAATCAGTTTGGTTTTGTTGCTTTTTTTTTCTTGTTTAATTTTGTAAACACAATAAAATAGAAAATTATTAAAATTTATTCATTTCATTTAATTTGGTAACATAAAAAAAAAAAACACACACACAGAGATCTGACTTTCTTTTGTGAAAAAATTATTATAATTAAAATAAATTCAAAAATATACAACGAAAGATGCAAAATCTATGAGATGACTTCAAACTTGAACTAGTTATTATTGTTTAATTATTTTTTTTTATTATTTTAATCAGACGTGGCGTCGTCCAGTTACACCGTTCAGGAATAATCAAAAGAATCAACATTATTCGTATGCAATTGCGTTTGTAAGTCATCGAACAGACGGTTCACCATATCCCGTTCAAATGAAATTATTGGATTTAGGCCTTAAAGCATCGGGTGGCTACTTAATGACAGTAAATAACGTTAAAAGAATTAATTAATTTTTTATTATTTTATTTTTATTTTTAACCAACAGAATCTATTTAATAACACCGAAAAAACAAGAAGACTTAAACCAACAGATGAGATTAAAATTCATGTTAATCCGACTGGTGTTGAATTTTTTAAATTTACTGTTATTTAATATAGTTTTTTATCCAACTATTTGGCTTTCTTGTATTTTGGTATTAATTAATGGTTGTGGGTTGTAAACACAGAAAAATTTTATATTATTGATATTTAGGTAAAAAGAGAAAAAAAAAATTGTTAATAAACCAGCAACAGCAGCAAAAGTAAATAAATAAACACATTAATTGATAATTAGCTTCTTCGTTTCTTTAATTTTTTTCTTTCAAGTATCTAACGTTATTCTATTTCTGAATATGTTTAATTCAATAAATAAATAAACAATAAGTACTGTGCTGTGTTTTCAATTTGCGTTTTGTTTTTTTTTTGTGTTAATAATTTTGTAAAAATTGTTTAGAAAATAGGAATAAAAATAAGTAAATTTACCTTGAACTATAATGAAAGAAAAACAATTTTAAATTAAAAAGTAAGTCAACAGTAGAGAGGATATAGTCGAAATGATAAACAGTAACAATAGTGGCTATACGAATTCAAATGGTTTATTTTTTATACAAAAAAAAATAATTTAATTAAATAACGCAAACACAGTATATTTGATAATAAATTTATAAATTATAAATTTATGTAATAAACAAATAATTATCTATATTGCATTCAATTTATTTATCTAAATAAAATTTTATTTATTAATGCGATTTTTATTTGCATATCATTAACTCTGTTAAAGGTAATTTTAAAAAAATGATTTAATTATATTTTTTAAATAATAAATAAACAAATAAAAATCATTTTATTCAGATAATTACTCGATAATTTCAATTTTATTATTAATAATTTTTTTTTTACTCTCATAACACAAAAGTAGATTTTTTGTTTATCTACTATTTCTTTGTGTTTAATAAATAATTATCTTTATTCAATTAAATTAATAAATAAAATGCAAATTTTAATTATTATTTTAGCGGTCAAAAGTAATTGTGTGCAAAGAAGAGAAGAGAAAAGCACATTAAAAATCACACTAAATGTAAATTTATTTAAGTAAATTTAATAGTAGAAACGAAAAGCAAGAACAAAATTTGATGTTTTATTTATTTATTAATTAAATAAAATAAATTAATAGTGATTAAGGTATAATTATAAAGCGTAAATAGTGTTATAATGTTGTTAAGTCATTTTTGTTCGTTTAACGAAATTAAACACTGAAAATTTGCATAATTTAACAATATTATTGGTATACTTATTTTTTTTTATTCAAACGACATTTTGATCCAGATAATAATAATTTAAAGAAAATTAAATAACAAAACAATCAGATTTTTATTATAAATTTAGTTAAAAACTTTAAATAAGTCAAGGTTAACAGTTCATTCATTTTAAATAGAAATAATAGAAGAGCGAACAATATAACTACTCAATCACTATGTTATCATTTGCAAGTTTAATTAACTTATTCTTTGTCGTTTATAAAAAATTATAAATAATTAATCTATATGCGATAACAGTATATAGATAGAATATTTATTAGTCAATACAATTAGCTTCCCACAAATGCTCAATATTAATAAGTGATAATCAGCACATCATTTAAATTAAAACTCAATGTGTTGTAATCAGCTAATAAACCCCCATTGATTGTATATATATTTATCTGAAAAAATAAAAACGATTAAACAGACTATTTAACTCAATTTCTAACTGATAATTAATTGTAAATGTAATCAAATCATGATAATTATGTTTAAGAACCGCACAATTGTAATTAGTATATATAGATTGTTTACGTAATAAATTACTGTAATCGTAGATTAAATTTTTAAAATGAAAATAAATATATTACTTACCATTAAGTACGATTATCGGTTTATAAAATTTTTCTTAATAAAAATTTATTGCATTGATTGCTTAAAACAGCTAAAAAAATTATTATTTTTATATGAGTATCATCGTAGACGATTTTAAAACTTAAGAAGACTTAAGTATATTACGTCATACATTATTTATTTATTTATAATTATTAATATTTTATACAAATATTAAAATAATAAATTTTATCAATGATTTTTAGAGAAGTTTATTATATTTTTTCTAGCATTTAGAGATATTTTAAATGGATAAAAAAAAGAACATAAAAATATGATTCTTACATAATTGTTAATAATTTTTCAATTTATTTATTTTTTCTGTAATAATAATTAATGCAAATATTTAAACAAAAATGTTAACGCAACAAACGTAAAACACTTGCAAACGCGGATAAAAGTTTTCTCTTTATTTTGTTGCTTTATTGTCACATTTTTTTTTGTGTTTTATTGAATGTATTGTGAAATATGTGAAATTTGATTGAATAAAAAATTTAATTTTATTTATTAATAATGTAATCAAACATATCTTAGAAGTTACAAAAAAAAAACACACACAATTTTAAAGTGAAAATAAATGTGTAAATTGGCAAACATTTAGCAAAAGAGAAAAAAATGTAGTAAATGCACTTACCTGAAATACAAAAAAAAAAAAAAAATAGGTGAAAAAACCACAAGTAAAAGTGGTTTTTATTTTATTTAAAAATAAAACACTTTCTTATGATGAAATCTGTTATTATTATTATTACTATTCATTGGTAATTGTGTTAAGGCAATAATTTATGCTAATTTTCTGTATTAAAAACACAATTCTTTGCTCTCTACATTCAATAACAAGGTTATGATCGATTCTTTTATTAAATGATGTTGTTATTTATAATAAAAATGTATTTGTATACAGAAAAAAAAAGTAAACTTGTTAAACATTAAAAATGTTTATTAAGCTTATGTAATTAGCAAATAAGAAAGAATAAAAAAACAAATTTTTTTATAAGATTAATGTTTTGTTGAACATAACAAAAGTGTTGAAAAGAATACAAACAAGGAGTTGTTTAACATAAAAATGTGTAAATCTTTTATAAAAGAAATTATAAATTCATTGGATTATTTAACTTGACGTCATGACAATGTCTTTTTACCATAAAATTTGATAAAACGTTAAATGAATACACAAATGCTGGTTATATCATTTATACAACAATATACATTTTTTACTTGGTTTATTTTATTAATTCTCAACAAACGGACACCTCATTTTAACAATAAAAAATTAAAAAAAATTCGCAAGAATTTACTTAAATAAATATGAATGCAGAAAATATTTCTCTTTATTATTATTATTTTTTAATTAAAAATACAAAATTATTGTCACCAATAATAACTTTTTTCTACCTTAACCGAAATATAAATCCATATAAATGTTTTTAACAATTATAAACCTTATAACAGATATTAGCAAAACCACAAACCACCAACGACACATGGAAAAACACATTAATTAAACAATACTAATTACATATAATCCTTGAGATGACAAATTATCACAAGAAATTAAAATATAAAGACAAAAAAAAAAGCATTTATTATTTTTACAATTATTATTATTATTATTAATATTAACTTTATATAAATAATTCTATAATTTTTTATAATAAAAACGAGAGAGAGAGAGAGAGATAAAAATAAAAACAACAATTCAGTGTAAATTAGAAGAAAAACAAAAATGTATTATAAGGAAAAACGACAATTTAGTTTTCCAATAATAAAACAATTTTATATTTATTATAATTTATTTTTCTTTTCTGTATAAATAACATGTAACCCTTTATTCGAATATTGTTTACATAATATGCCTCATTTCGGTTTTATTAATTTAATAGAAAACAATATATATAAATTAATTCTACTGATAAAGTATCGATAAGCACAATGCTGTTTACAATTTTTATCAAATGTAAATTATTCACTATTAAAAAAACAATAAAATATAACAATTTATATTATAATTAAAGCAGAACAAATTTACTGTACAAATCAAGGGTTATATATGTTACTTACAAAAACAGAAATTACTTACAGAAAAATTATTAATGCAATAATAATAAAAGTTCTCTCTATTCATGTGTAAATTATGATTGTTTCTACTTTGTGTTTCTTATTTATTTATTTACTTTTTTTTTTGTTGTCAATAATTACAAACAAATGGAAGCATTTTATTATTATAGTTAATTAATTTTAAGTAGAAAATTACTTTATTATTTATTTCCTTAATCTATTCAAAATTTAAAAAAAAAAAAAAATTAACAATGAAAAATACTTTCAACTACTATAAATCATTTGATTTAAAAAAAAAATTCCATTCGGGTGTCTTCTATTTTATTCTCCTTCATTTAATTAGCATTCGTCTATTTCTATTCAAGATGAATAATATCGAAAAGAAAACAAAAAAAAACTAAACTAAGCACACGTCAATAGAGCTTTTGTAAACAAAAAACTATTTACCTACTTAGAATTTATTAAATAATTAAAACCAATTACCGAAAATTATAAATGAAAAAAAATTACAGAAAATTAAAAATTGCACTAAAAAGTAAAATAAAAATTATAATGAAATTTTGATTTGTTTATTGGGTGGTGGTGAATAATCTGTGTCCGGTGTTGTTCGTCATTTAGTCGTTGTATTGTTGGTACGTTCATAGACACGTCTGTGCATATCGTCAACACTTTTTAAATAATAAGTGCCTGGAAAGAGTACATCAGTACTTCCAGTTGGTACATACGGTGCCTTATGGTTATTGTGTTCGCGAACTTCCATTAACTTGGTAAAATCTACTGGTGGCACTTTTTCACGTTGCTCTAATAACGGTCGAATGTGACTTAATTTATCGACGAGTGGTCGTAACAATTCGATATCTTTGGTCACTGATATTGTGTACATAGACGATGCTAAGCCAGATCCATAAGAAAAGAGAGCTACAGTTGTTCCCAGTAAATCATTAACATCAGTACTGACTAGAAGCGACACCAATCCAGAGTACAACGATGGTGTGTACATGTTGCCCACTTGATTTGCCAGCAATAAAGATTTCTTTGTTTTTGCCTCAAATACGTTGTTGTAATGAGTCATAAACGCTTTCTCTACATCACGATCAAAGTAGGTGTCTTCCAAATTTAATTCACTGAATTTTTCAAATTCGCTTGGATACGTAGAAGCACGTTGCTCTCTATTCATTAGGAAGTAATCGTTAACACCAATGCGGGCAAGGGATTTTTGTACCAATTTACAAAAAGGTGTATGGAATAAAACTGCATCAAACTTCTCTAAGCCTATCTTTGTGTCTTTTGGGAAAAGAGTAGCATATTTCTGGCGATAAAGTTGATAGCAATTATCAAGTGCACTAAGATAGCACTGAATAGATAATTTTCCGTCAACAGTTGGATATTCAGAGCTCAGATCTGGTTTGTAAAAATCGTACGCATGTTTCATGTAGGTAGCGCGTAAACCACGGTCAAAAACTAAAGGCGCATTTGGTCCAACAAGCATTGCTATTGCGCCGGCACCACCTGTTGGTCTGGCTGATCCCTTTGCATATACAGCAATATCCCCACATACAACAAGTGCCAAACGTCCATCCCAGCTGGACGATTCAACCCAATTTATTGCATTAAATAAAGCTGCTGTACCACCATAACAAGCGTTTGTTGTGTCTATACCCTCCAAGTCTGTGACACCTTCCGGTTCAAATAATTGCATTAACACAGTCTTAACACTTTTTGATTTATCGATAATTGTTTCTGTGCCCACTTCTAAACGTCCAATCTGTTTATACGCAACTCCATGACGTTCCAGTAATTTACTAACAACAGTCAAACACAACGAATTTATGTCCTCGCGATCCGAACAAAATCCCATGCGACTTTGACCTAATCCAATAGTATATTTGCCAGCGGAAGCACCATCATATGTCTCCAATTCTGTTTGGCAGACAAATTGTGAGGGGAAAATAAGCTCAATGCCCAATATACCAACGTTTTTGGGCCAAGACATTTTCGTTTTAATATTTATCTTTTTAACACTTTTTTTTTCACAAATACTTTTTGATTTATTTAATACAAAAGTTTTTTCTTTATTTAGTTCAACGTCCTAAATTTTCTTTGTTATCAAAATTTCATAATATTTTCTTTTCTATTATAATTATTATTCATTCAAAAAAACAGATACAAATTAGCACCACAACTTGAAATACTTTTTCCACTTTGGTATCGCTCTGTGTGTATATGAAAATATATTTATTTAATTTAATTTAAATTTAAATAAACTTTCACCAAAACAGCACACCATTGAAGAAGACAAATAAACTTTCTTTTTAACACAATATTTATAATAATATTATTTTCCTGTTAATCGAAATAATTTTTCATTATTTTATCAATAGATAGAAAAAAAATTTCCAATTTTTAATGAAATTATTAATTTATTTTCACTCTGACGTAATCACGTGTCACGTTTTTCTTAAATTAACTACTTTAAGAGAATTTTTTAATGGTTTTTGTCTTTGCTAGTCGTGTCTTTTATTTTTTTCATTAATAAAAATAGACAAATGACATTTACACGGTTTTGACAATATAATACAAAAGAATGATTATTTTCTTTCTTATTTTTTTTAAATTGCAATAAACAATGTATAATTAATGTTTTTTCTTTTATTTTTATAGGTTATACACGGTATTGAGTCACGTTTCTTTTATTTAATTATTTTAAAACAATTTATATATAAATATATATATAAAAAAGATAACACGTCTATAAAGATTGAATATTCGTTGTAAACTAAGAATTTTTAATTTAAATTTTTCGAAATCAAAAAAAAAAAAAAATTAAAAGAAGAGCTGAAAAACCACCTCTACAAATGCTAATTAAAATTTATTTTAAAAAACGAAAATCACACGAATTTATCGCATACAATACATACACCTTTTATTTCTTTATGCACACATGTTTAAAATATGTAAATTAAATGATTTTTTTTATTTGTTTGCATAAATTAATTATTATTAAAAACAGCACAAGAAATATTTATTTTTTCTATGTGAATATGTATTATAAAAACCGCCACCGCCTTTAGGCAATTAGAAAAAAAAAAAGTATTATGTTTTTGTGTGTGGCAGAGAGTAACAATAACTGTAACATAACCCCAATTTAATAATTTAATTATATTTATTTAATTTTTTTTAAATAAATATGTAATGTTAAACTACTCTCACCACATACATTAATTGTATATTGTTTTAATTTCTTTCACTTGAAAATGTTTTATCATAATCATTATGACCGTCATTCGTTATAATCATTTGACGATATATTTAACAACACACCATCATCATCATCATTAAACACATCATGCGTTTTTGTAGCTGTTCATACACCAGCAAGTACATTTTTATTTTCTTTTTATTTCTTTATCAAAAAGCAAAAAAATTATATATATATACACACGGAAACCATATGCCGTGCTCGTTGATTATATGTTGGAATGATGACAACTGAGAGAAATGTCAAAAATATAAACGTCATTTTTTGGTTAACGTTAAACACTATTGATACCGACATCATTAATATCGAAATATAAATATCGAATTTTACTCCGAAAAATTATTAAGTCAATCATTTTTTATTTAAATTATTTACAGTGGGATCAATATTAATTGATTTTATTTGTTAATTTTATATATTCAAAGCACAAAAATTAATTGACATTGAAATTTTTGTTATTTAAATATATATAAAGTGACAATTTTTTAAATTTCGGCTATAAATTGTAGTAAATTTTGTACACATTTTTGCTTATACATTTATGTAAAACTTTTTTCGTATATATTCTGAATTATGACACATTAATTAACACTACAATATTAATGACAATAAATTTGTGAAATAAATATTATTTACAAGATAATAATAATTGTAGTATTAAGAAATAATAAAAAAATAATTAATAGAAAAGCACTTCTATCAACGGTTTTACCGTTTTTAAAATGAAAAATTTCGTGGTGGACAATGCAAGGCGAATTTTATAAGAACAAATCCAAAAAAAAGAAAAAAACTTTACAACAGCGCATGTTTTCTTTTTGCTTAGTGTCTGTTTATTTACATCTGAGTGGGAGATTATAGTTTTTCATAACAACAACGCGGTTTTCCAGTGAAAAAAAGCATAACAAAAACCTGTTGGGGAAATACAAAAACAGAAATTATCATAACAAAAATACAATACAATAGGAAGTGAATCAAAAAACATTCTAGTTTCAGTCGCGTGCTGTTCTATGTTAAGACAACAGTTGTACAGTATTTCAACGGCGTTACATTGTCTCGCGAGTAAAAAAATATTCAACATCGCGATACGAAAAGCTTTTATTTTTCTATTATAAAAAGTTTTTCATTAAATTTTATTTTCGTGTGACAAAAGTGGCAGCAATTTTTAAGCAAACATTTAATTTTGTGTTTCGTTTTAAATATCAGTTGAGCGGAAACAGTTGAACGATGCGGTTCGGAAAAAAGCATTAATAACAAAATAAATTCTTTTCGTTTTCAAATTCGTTTAGTAATAAAGTGAGTGGAAAAACATAAAAACTTAAATAGAAAATTTCTATCTAGTTTTATCTAGTTAAATTTAATTAAATTAATTTAAAAACAAAGAAACGAGTTAAGTGCAGTTTGAATGTCGCAATTTGCTACTGATTTAAGTGACTACAAATGTGCTAAACGTTTTAATTTTCTTCTTCTTTTTTTTAATTGTTTTGTGTAAAGTAATAAATTTTATTACACTAATTAAAAATTTCATTTAATTTTTTAAAAAATAATATAATTTTCATATAAAACATGCGTTATAAATGATAATTATAATAATTATTTTAGATAAGATTCCCATCAAATGCGTTTTAGTTTTCTCAGGAGTTGCTAGGTTTTAAATGATTTTTACTTTCTGTTTGAGTGGTTTTTTCGAGTGATTCTGAAACTTTTACTTCTCACAAAGCTAAAACGGGCTTTTAAACAATAAGGGGTGAAAAAAATATATTAATTTAATTAGTTTTTAATCATATAAAAATAATAATTGATTAAAAAAATCGTTTTTTTTTTAAGTGAATTAAAAGTTAATAAAATTATTAAATAGACAAATTTATGCTTATTTTCCGTTGTATTATCATTACAATTACTAAATTATATAGAAACGGATATAATTATCATAAGTAAATGATAATTTAAATAGAAGAGAATGAACACCCTTAACTATCTAATTCAGTATAAAATTGAGTAATTGAGTAATTATTAGCTAAAAGATAGACATTAATTGATTTACCATTAAATCAAATACAGAGAAATGACTTTCTTACAAAAATATAAAAAAACTGCCAGCTAAGAAGTATTAATTGCATTTCTCAATAAATAAATTAATAAATTAATTATTAAATAAGTAATTAATGTAATAAAGTAAATCAAAAAGTAAATAAATAACAAATAAGAAAGGAAATAAAAAAGCTGTACGAGTACGATAACAAATAAATTAGTAATAAAAACGGGCATCATTTGTGTCCCATTTTTTATTGTTGAAACAAATAAACCGGTCAAAAAGTGAATAACCTTTTTATTTCCATTCAATTATATGCAACCAAAGTAATAGAACAAAAACAGCCTTAAGACAAGACCAATTACACGAACATTGACTGAACTGCATTAGGAAAAAACAAAATAACTAAAGGGAAATTCATTGTCATTTCAAGAGGAAACAAACGGAAACAAACTTTTTATGCTTTAAGGAATCTTTATTTATTTTTTCTTTCCTTGACAAAGATGTGGCAAATCCCACAGTCACATTTGATGACAATGATTTGGTTTCTTGTTTATAGTGGTTAGCTGGTGTTTTCTTATTTATTTTCATTTTATTTCTGTTTTTTTATTCTTTATTCTGTAACAACCCACGACACATCCCTTGAATATCATTTTTATTTCTATTTATTTTTTATTTTATTTTTTTTTTATTTATAAGAAAGAAAAACAATTTATTCGCTTCCAACAAAGACTCGTGTTTCACATTTTGTACTTTTGCGTTAATACACAGAACAAACCGAAACAAGGTAGAAAATATTTTTGTGCAAAAATAAAAATAAATTGTCATAAATATTTGGCATAAAAATTGAAATTCGAGACAAACATTTGTTGACTTTTTTTATTTTTTGTATCTTCTGTGTAAAACCCAAAATTATTATTATTATTATTATTTGGTTACATTTACTGTCTGATTACAAATTCGTAAAAAATAAAAATCGTAAGCTTTTAACAAGAATGTTTATAAATTAATCTGTGTTAGACAACCGGAAAAAAAACATTCCTGTATTACTTGTACTTCGTTTAACATAAGAGTTTGATTTTTTTTTGTTGTTTTTACACAACATCATGTAATTTTTCATTAAGTATTTTTCTGGTTAAAAATACTGAATAATTTATTATTTAAATGTAACGAATATAAGGTTTATCATTTGTTCATTTAAACTTTTCACTGTTTTTCTATCTTTACAATATTATGCTCGTTTTATTTATATTATTAAATTAAAAACCATGAAAAATTCCTTTTCTTTAGTTCGATCCACTTATAAAATGAAGAACAATCTAAAGTTCAACGTTGAGACTGCAATGAGACTGCAATAGAAAATTCTTTAATAAAATTTCTATAAAATGACATTCAACATTTTTGCCTCTGTAATTGAGTTATAATTAAGAAATAAAATTTCAATTTAAATTTTGTTAAAAGAATAGAGAAAATACATCTCAAGTTAAATTTAAAAACGAAAAAATAGTTTAAAATCCAAATCGCTAATCCCTAATATCAAGCGAAAAAGTATTTCTGTTTTATTCAATTTTCAATTTTGCAAAACTTTTTTACCAGTTTCTTTTTTGCTACTTTTTATTCTTTCGTTTTTTATTTTTAAACAGATAGTTTAATCGCATAAAGAAATCACTTTTTTCTTCTTTTTCTTATTATTATTAATATTATTTTTAATATCTTTTAGTTATTTTATTTTTTGCTACTAAGAAGAAAAACTGAGTGTTTTTTCTTTTCTTTTTTAATCCTTGTTTTACTGAAAACTTTTTATGTTCACTCACGAAAAAACAATGTCTTAATGCATAATATACAATTTTATATAAAATGCAGTTTTTATGTAATGAAATTTCTATTTAAAAACGGATTTTTTTTAAAATTTCTATAAAAACTGAGTCTGAAAATGATAAGAAGCTTTTTTGAGTGATTTTTTAAGTCATTTTCTTAAATTACCCGATAAAATAATAAATAATTCAGCGAAGGTAAGGGTGCAAACTGCTCAATGTCATGTAAAAAAAAACTGTTTAAATAATTAGTAAAAATAACATTAAAAGAAAATTGATTTGAATCAAAGAAATTACTCATTTTAATCAAGGACTTTCACCCGCAAAAAACTTTCTTATTTTACTGTGCACAGGTAGCTAATTATTTATATTTTTGTTTAATAAAAATATTCACTGTGATGATTTATTACTTTTTTTTTTGATGTATTCTTAATTGACGGCCACATATTTTGACTTGAATTGTTTGTGCTTTTATTTCATTTTATTTCATTTCAGCTAGAAATTCGGTAATTAATAAGAAAAAATAAATACTTTTTCCTTGTTCTTTTACTTTGATTTCTCTGTTTTATAGATTTATTTTTAATAATAATTTCTACCTTTATGCTAAGAAATTTAATCAGTTTTAATTTATAATAATCAAATTAACTGTTTTATTTAATTTTTTACCAAAAACTTTAAGTAGAAAATCAATATGGAATAGTCTAAAAGTGCTAAATAACAGTTTAATTTCCTCCCAATAATAATGATAATTTACTCTGTTCAGGTGCATATTTTACATCTAAATTCTGCAAAATTTATTTATAAATAAAAATAAAATATTTTTCACAATTTTCAAAGAAGAAAATTTTATATTAATTTAATTGCTAATGTCAAGGCCTTTTTTCCATACTTTTTGCAACCAATTAAACTTTCTTTTGAGTTTTATTCACATGAACAGTAACAGCAGCAGGAAAAACTTTTGCAACAAGATCAAGAAGTCATGAAAAGTTCTCTTGTAAATCAGTGAAATAAATAAATACATATAAAATTATGTCAATAAAGTAAAATGTTAAAATCGTTGGCACAGTGAGCAGATAGGTGAATCAAAAAATATTACGTAATTGTTTGCGTAAATCTGGCATAAGACAACCCTTTTAGAAAGTACAATAATTGAAAATTAAATGTCTAATCAATTGGAAAATGTAGATAATCTATATGATTTGATTTCATTTGAATATGCTACTGACTTTAATTGAAAATGGGTAAAAATTGATAAAGGTTTCGTTTGACAGAGCAGAGATGAATTTTGTATTACATAAATTCGTTTGACGCTTCAGGTACTTTAGATAGATAATTAAATTAGAAATTTACGTATCATAGATGGGAAAATTATCTTGAATATAATAATAATAATAATAATAATAATAATAATAATAATAAATTCTTTGATTCATCTGTTGTTCATCCGGAATAAATATCTAAAGTAATGTTTTATTAATAGGATATTAGATCGTATACAATTTACAAAATACAGATTTAAGGGATAATTTAAGAACTGTCTGCCTTATGCAGAAAAATCAAACAAATATAACTTTATGTATAAATACCAAAAGATAATAATTAAAATATTAAATACCTAATTAAATGCATAATTATCATAATAACTTAATCATTGATGAGAAGGTAATTATGTAAATGTAATTCATTATTACACAAAAAAAAAAAAATAATTAACAGTATTGATTGATTGATTTGCATTTTAATGAATTTAAAATAAATAAAATTCTTATACAAATTAAGACTTGTGAATATTTACATAAATAAAACATTTTTTCATAGTAAAAAAATTCCAAAGTCAGAGAAAATTATATTTATTTTCGACTATTATTATGTTTTCATGAGTCATCATCTGGCGTCATATTTATTTAATTATTTTTACTCTATTTTATCATTTTATGTATATATATATGTGTTTTACTATATTTTTTTTTTCTTCTTTGCCTCAGAATCTTGTAACTAATATGTTATGTTCGCGGTTTGGTAATTATCAAAACACAAAAAATAAATAAATAAATAAAAAACATTAAATCGGAAACATTTTTAGGCATATGTTTTTCCTCATTGTTTCGGTATTTTATTCTCTTTTATTCTCATATTTATTCAATTTTTCATTTCTGTAAATGTATTGTGTAGGCGTTAAATGATTAAAAATAATATTCATTTCTATATCGAAATTAAATCTAGATTGGATGTGATGTGAATTTTAAAATAATTATTGCTTAAACACATTACGATTATTCATTAAATTTTTATTTATTGACAATAAAAAGTGAAGTTATGTAAAGAAACTATTTTAAAGTAAAAAAAAAAGTAATAAAGTGTATTAGAAATATAAACAGATTAAAAAAATGTTACATAGCTTAGTGCAAATAATACAAAATCAACAGCGTATTAATAATGAGGAGACAATAAATAATACAACAATAGGATCAGATGAATCGGTTACGTCCACCGTATTATCGGAAGAAGACCGACAAATGCATAAAGTGCCAAAAAAATGTAACAATGATTGTTGTAATAATTATAAAAAAATGAAAAAACAACAAACAACAAAGATATGTTTATTATTTATAACAATTTTACTATGTTTTATAATTGCCAGCCTTTTACTATACAATCATATAAATCATAAAACAAGTGTACATAGTTTTGTTATGAATTTAAATAATGAAAATGTACAATGGGAAATTGAACAAATTGTGCGCAATGTGATCAGAGAGGAGATTGGTAATAGTAAAGCCAAGAGTAATAGTAATACGTTACGTTTTAATAAATATAATGGCGATTCCAATGATGATTATTCAAGGTAATTTTTGGTGTTTGTTTTTGTTTACATGTTTTGTTTACCCATCCACTAATACCAAGCATAAATATTAATACTTAAATATAGTCTTAATTAATTAATTAATTAACATGTTTTATGTTAATGTTGTTGTTTTATGTTTATTATACTCATTATCATTATTTTTTATTATTATTATTATAAAAGCTTTGTATACTCTGCAAGTAGAGCCACAACGTACAACTAGAAAGGATTTTTTTTTATCGATTACAATTTTTATTACAATTTTTATTCTCTTTATATATTATCTTGAAAAGTAAACATACATGACATATATATATATATGTACACGCATTAAAATATCTATTTTCATTTTTATCACTGCAAAATTTTTATTACGCTATGGCTATATGGATTGTTGTCGTATCGGTTATCTCTGCAATAAAATAAAATAATAATTTATTTACTTTAGGAATTGATTAAAATATCATTATAAGTAAATAATTTATTTTTTAATTTTACTCGGTTTATTTACCTTAGATGTTTATCAGCGATTCCAACGCGATTATAATTCTTCCTTTTTATTTTTGCAATTAAAATAGTCGTATGATAGTTTTACATATTTATTTAAATTAATCAAAATCAACGAATCATTAATTTTTCTATATATTATAAGTCACGCGTAAATAAGCTGCATTTATAGCATCCGCGTGATAACAAGAGTACAAAGAAAATAAAAGCGAAAAACTATAAAAAAACCAGAACCATGATTGTGTTACACAGAGAAGCATAAAAGGTAAAGTGTATTAACCATTAAATGATAGAAATTTGATGGTGTTTTACACAGGTTTCACCTATAAATGATAAATGACAGACACAACAATACCATATAATAGTAATTCGTTTATTTGTTAACGATAAAAAATTCATTTTTATGTGTATTTGATGACCGTGTGGATAAGATTCGTTAATATTTAAGTTGAATACCATAAAAACCAATAAGTATTAAATATAATCATCAATATCAACCCTTTATTTGTTTGTTAAATAAGCAAAGAATACGGCAAAGAATTACTTGAAAATCCACTTTGACCGCAATTGCTGTCATCATAATTTACCAGCTTTTTCTGAGGGTTTGTGGGCACAAAATACTTTTCTATAATAATAATAACAATAATATAGGTAATAGTAATAAAAAGATACAAAAATGTATATTACGTTGTGTTAACTATGCGACCATAATAATGTTTTTCATAGCAGCATTCGTAGTTGAATTATAACGAATAAAGATGCTATATCTGAGACGCACACCGATTTGCGCTAATTACCGTATATGTAAAGTGTTTTTTGTCTTTTTATTTAATTTTATTTACTTAAGCATAATTCGATGAATTCAGAAGCTTCATATTGAATTTGTATTTATATTTCTTAAATGACATGGGTAACGACGAAGAAAATATGACAGACTACGAAGAAAACGAATATATAAACCGCATAAGCTTAAAAGCTCTTGGACACGCGGTCAGAATAAATTATGTATCACCCAAAGCAATAAGGAAATAAAAATAGAAATAAAATTTTGTGTACATATGTTGAGTGTTTTGTGATTTGTCTGTTCAAACTTATATATATATACGAATTGTCATCAAAGTGGGTTTGATTGTTATTATTCTGGTAGTGACTGATGTGGCTATGTCGCACTTGGCATTGTTTGACCTTTTTTTAAGTATTCCGTGTTTCTCCATGTAAAGTCGCATTCTATGCTTCAGCATTCATTTAACACTTCAATAAACATTCAAATGTTGGCTTGGGTGACTTGTTACAATTTTTTGATATTTTCTTTTCCTCAATTTATTATTTTCTTCGTTTTTTTTTTGGCACGCGACTGCCGGCGACAATCTAAACATGGAAAGAACATTAACTTTAATGTCGTTATAAGTAAATAAGGAGAGTTTTTCTTTTAACAATTGTAAATAAAATAAAAGGATTTGCCAGAAAAGTTTTGTTTGACTCAACCCTTTATAAATAATAAAAATTAAAAGAAAAAAAAAATAAATTCATTTAAAAATAGCAAAAATAAAAAAACTTTTACCCATTCCGTTCATATAATTTCTTTATTATAATTCGACAAAATAACTGATGCTAATCAACGAAGCATCGTTAAAATTTCTATTCTTTATTTTCTTTTTTAATATTTTTTAATTAAGCGATAGCAGCATAATAATAATAATAATTTATCTACATTTATATTTTATCAGCATCATTATTACTGGTTGAACAAATGGTTAAAGAAAATTCTCTAATTAATAAATTATATTATAATAAAATAAAAAGGATTTTCAAAGCATTGATTTGTATTTAAATTAAGTAATTATTTAGAGCATCATCAGCATCATTAAAAATACCTTTAACTTGCTTACAAATATAATTTTACTGATTTACTTCTACTGATAACCTTTATTATTATTACTTTGGAAAATGTTTAAAAAAACGGAAAAAATATTTATCTGTAAAACGTGAAATAAAGAAAGAATCAGAGATTATATCAGAACCTTCTATAAAGGTGAATTTTTGTTTGCAATAGATGAAATTCTATTTTAACATCTGCCAAAAAGGATCTAAGCTGGATAGGACAAACATATAACTGGAGCACATTAAATGAAATAAATGGTGACACGAGCTGTGTTTTCGGTTATTATAAACAT
The DNA here is from genome assembly GCA_963942525.1 of Ptychoptera contaminata. Taxonomy (NCBI): domain Eukaryota; kingdom Metazoa; phylum Arthropoda; class Insecta; order Diptera; family Ptychopteridae; genus Ptychoptera; species Ptychoptera contaminata. Next base: position 33,240,792 of record OZ012638.1, on the reverse strand, counting down.
AGAAATCTGTCTATGGTATGAGAACTCTTTAACATTTTATATTTTCTTACAAAGTATTGTAGACAGACATTGAACATCTGGTATTTGTGTTATCAAAAATAATCATAATAATATTGTGGTAGTTGTATGACAGAAATATATATATACTACTAAGCCAGCTGATATTCAGCCAAGAAACATTTATTTATCTTGTGCATTGCCAAAAAAAGTAAAAGAAAAAATCAATTTACAGACTGATGAGTAAATATTTATTACCAAATATACATATTAATAGCGATGAAAATGTTATTATAGAACATTGATCGATAATAAAAATATAAAAATAAGTTAAAGAATTTATTGCTTTGTATTGTCTATTGTAACACCCTGCATCATACATACATTTAGCTATCTAAACATCATTTTTATAATGTCAATCCCACATGTTTAACAAGAATGTATACGTTGATAATGTTTTTTTCTTATCATTTTTCATCATCATCGTCTTCGAAGTACAGAAAATTGTATTGCAATGATGCACGCGTACGTGAACTTAATTTTCTTTATGCTATTTAAAGTGGAAAAAACAATTTAAAGAGAAGAAAAATATAAAATTTTTATTGATTATTAGAGTTTTTATATTAAAATTGTCTTCTGTTAATTGCTGTTTGAATTTGTTAAAACATCATTGTCACGTTTGTGCACGTTCCATCAATATTAACTTTATTTGGAGTAACTTTAAGTAATAGCAATTTAAACTTCTTAAAGTTGTCTTTATTAACGTTATTTACACAGCCAGTAGAATATTTAAACTTATCCAGTCTTAGGTATAGAAAATAATAATATAAAAACCATCAACACAGTACCGGAAACACTTAGAACTCATTATTTATACACAAAATAAAACAAAAAAGAAAAGAAACGGAAAAGAAAACGGCAAAGATACTGTTTAAAACAACTCGCCGGTATTTGTATTGATGGCAGATAATTGTAATTTTTCTTTTTCTTTTCTAAGCTTTGATTATTTGTGGTGACTTTTCGTGTACTCTAATGTAGCGGAAAGCGATAAAAACTTTAAACTTTAGTTATTTTAACTGTTTTGTCCACTAACTTGTGCTTTTTCCTTAGTTTATTTATTTAAATTAATGTTAATAGGTGATAAGTGAAAATAAAGCTTTTATCTTTGAACATTTATTTAAAATAAATAATTGAGTTTGCATAATAATTGCGTGCATTCAATCACGTATATTTTAAACTTTTCATTTTTATTTAAATAATAAATTAAACCGTCTCTATTATTAAATACTTATTACAACCAGTTGATTAACTTTTTAAACAAATTCTTGATTACACATGTAATCATGCAACAGTAGATCATTACACTGGAACAATTTATCATTATTTATTAAGTTGTCCGTAGAGCTTTTATAAATAAATAAATAAATATTAAAACAAAAAATTGTAATAAAAATAATAATATACATGTAACAAAGCAAAACATAAACATGAACGCAAAAAATTTGTCAATAAACAAGCGGCGGTGGTACACACTCATTCTCCATATATTCGCTTGTACTGAACGGAAAATATTGTTTAAAAAAAAAAACAAAAATCAGGATAAACGATTTAATATAAAAATTTTCTGTTTTTATTCTTGTTATTTTTCAAACTAGGGTAGCAAAATTTAACGAAATGAAGCGACATAGTATTAAAATAATATTATCCAACAAAAGTTTTATTATTTATTGACTAGAAAAGATGTTAAAAACGATTTTTGTTTATCCTCATCGTCTATTTGTTAAGGAGAGAAAACAATGTTTTTTTTTTTTTTATATTTTTTCGTGAATTTATTCGTATAAAAATGTAATAATAAAAATGATTTAGTGTTAAATAATAATAATAATAAAAAAAAGAGAGAAAAGAAATACATGGGGTTGACTATATAGACTAGATTGTAACAATTTTTAGTTTTTAAATTGAAAAATAAATGTTTTTTCTAGCTCATCGAATCCAACAATGATGGTTAATAATAATATGAGGAAATATGTTGACCCAGCAGTTATGGCAGCATCAGTAAATATACCAATGACAGAAGAACCAATAATGGGAATAATAGGATTAACGACTAATCAAATAAATATGGCACGTGAACGTCGTGCAGCTAATCTACTTGGTGATGATAATACAGTAACTGGTGCAACACAAGGTGAAGGTAAATTCTGATTTATTTTTAAACATAAAACGTTTAGTTTAATTAAGTTACTTTAAAGCTATAAAAATGATTAAAGATAAAGAGTTTTCAATGAAAATTAACTAATTAAGAGAAAATAAAAAGATTTATCCATTTATCGCTGAAAATATTATTAAATTACAACGTTGCGATGCGGCGAAATAACAATGCCGGTAACACTGGCAACAAGAGGAACATTATAATTAAATCACGTTTTTTTTTTTGGTTCAGAAAATCTATAAAATTCATTTCCTAGAAAAAGCTCAAAAGCACGAGCGCATGTTTATCATAATATTAGTAACGGAAGAGCATGAATTTTAATTTCGCATCACGTGCGTTAAGAATTTCCTTGTTTAATGAAAATTATAAAAAAATAATTAAATGCCAAAGATCGTTGCAGAAGCTAATTTCCATGATAATTAAATTAATAATGTTTTCATTTATTTAAAGGTTTGAGTGCAGCCGGTTTTAATTTAGGTGCTGGTGGTTCAGTTGTTGGCCCACAAGTAGAATTCTTTAATCCAAAGTTACGGCATGAGTTGGAGAAAAAAGATGCTGATGTTATGAAGAAGACAGGACTTAAAGGTGCCGCACCAGGTGGTGATTCATGGGTTTGGTTGACTAGCTACTCAAGAATACCGGTAAGTGTATTGTTATTTTCTGAAAAAAAGAAGAAAAATTATCCTTGGATTACAAAAAACACAGTTTTATCGGCGATAAAATTCTTCGATTTATTTTATTTAACAAAAGTTGACCTAAATAAAGATCTCCTTAAAAAATAATAACACCTCCTTGGTTAATCCATGTAATTACTATGAAATACATTGATTTATTGGCATTTGGTCAAAATTCTTGTTACATTTTAAACACATCATAAATTAAAATCGTTTTTAGTTTGGCTGCCACCAGCATTAAAGTAAATTTATTACAAGTTTGTTTTTTATTATTATTTTGCTGAAATGAAACTTTAAACTTTTAATGATATATGAGCTTTTATTGATATATGAGCTATTATTGATTTTAATCTTATTATATTTGATTATTAGAGTAAATAAGACATTAATAACTACACCAGTGTGTAACGTAATTTGTCAAATGCAAGACTTTGATTAGTTTTCTGCTGGTTTTTACTCTTAGTTTATTACAATTTTTTAATTAACTTTTTTTTTTTGGTAAAATATTACTAAAAACTGTTTTGTTTTTTTATTTTTTTCAATCTTTATTTCCTTCTCCTTATTAAAGACTATTTTTCTGCTTGTTAAACTTAGTTTTTTTTTGCTATTTTTTTTTTGTTTTACTAATGAAAAAGTTTCATCTAGCATTATTTTGTTATTTCTTTAATAAGGGTTACAAAACGAAACCAATTTAATGTCGATAACATGGAAAATCTATTTTTTTTTTGCTCTATTTTGTTGTTTAAAGCAAAAAAAAAAAAAGCCGAAAAAATTCAGCAAAAGGATAAAAAGAAAAATGAAAAAATTTTGAGACTATGTGTCATCGACAGACCTTTTCAGTTGGAAAATTAAGCATAAAATTTATTTTATTTTGTGCTTTTACTATATTGTGCTTTCAAGTATTACAACATTTTTTTGTTTTTTGTCAATTGTTTTATAGTTCATTTTTGTTTTATATTGTTTTTTTTTTATAACCGCTATAAACCCTTGATGTTGGTTTAACAATACACTTTTTTTACTCCACATATACACTCTGTTATTCGTTCACGTCTTTTTGTACTTTTAAACAGTCAAACTTTAAGCGGTTTTTAACCTTTAAAAACCTTTTTTTTTGCTGTTGTTGTTGTTCCTACTTTTTGATTAATAAAATTAACTTTTTTTTTCAAGTATATAAAGACCAGAAAAATCACATTTTTTCCTAATAAAAATTAAAGGAAAAACACTTTAAAAAAAAAAAAATCACGACTAAAAATATTGTTGATATTGGATTAATTTGTTTGGGGTTAGTCAGTGTAGCCCTATGCCAATTAATTTTGTTCCTTTTTTATGCAATAAAAGACCACAAAGATACAAATTGGTCATTTGTATTTTATTTTTTTAAATAAATAAATATAGAAAAGGATTTTAACCGAGTTATAAATTTTATTTTCTTTAACACAAAAATTTAATCTAAATAAGATTAGTAGGGTCATTAAAGGCTAAAGTAAGTGGTTTTATATTTCATGACGATCTACTTTTAAATTAACCAACATTATCAATTTTATTTATTAGAAGAAAGAATATTTTGTGCTTTTTGTTTACCCTTTCACCTATTACTGATTTTTCTCTAACTTTTTTTTATTAAACTGTTATAAAATTGTTTTTATTTTAATTAGAAATCAATGATAATTATAATTATTATTATGATAAATAACGACAGTAATTGTTTAAACGATAAATCAGTGAATATTTAATACTTAATATGTAATCATATCATGTGTTTAATTGAATACCAGGTAGTAAAGAGTTGTCTAAATCTAATAAACAAACATTTTTCACTGACAATGACATATTTTCTAGTTAATTAAAATACAAATGCTTTTTTTTTGTTTTAATTTAACCAGAAATATATATTTTCCAGCTTTTTATCTATAAATATAAATTTATTTTCGAATAAATGCCTCTAGGGTAAAAAATAAAACTCTAGGCGTTATTGTGTTATAATTAATTAATAATTATACAAATATTTATTAATATTATTATTTTTAACATAACAAAATATTGTACATAATTTTGTAATATTATTAAACAAGAGTATATATATTTTTTTGCTCGTTATGTACTAATTCATATAATAAATATTTAATTTCAAAGTAACCGGAACATTATTGATGTTATAACATTACTACTGTGTTTTGCATTCATTAATAATAAATTTATAATTAAATTTCATTAAAAAATTATTTGTAATTTTATATAGAAAATCATAATTATAAATATGTATTAAATTAAACGGAAATAACTTCTATAACACAGCACAAATAAACATGTTTTCACTGTGCTTACAACAATTAAAAGCGAAAAACATAATATTTTCAAATAATATTAATTATAATTATTTTAATAATTTATTAAATTTTTATAATTAGATAACCTTTTAACCCTAATTATGTATTTATTAACTAATTATATAATTTTAAAGTTCATAATTCTGTTGCAAAAAAAAATAAATATCCCATGTGCAGTGGAGACGCCAGGTTATTTCTTTCTTATATTTTCGGTTATTTTTTATTTGCTTCCATTGTTCACCTCTAATCGACGTTTTTCTAGATATATATATATGCATAAAATTTGAATGAAATAAGTAAATGAGTGTCTATTATTATCATTATTATAAAAATAAAATATTCAAGTAACTTTTAAACATATTCATAATGATAATAAACTTATAAAAATAGATTGTGACAATACAACCAACAATGGTAATGTTACAAATGTTGTCATCATTTATAAGGGTAAAAAATGTTACATAAAAAACAACGAAAAAACGAAAGTTATATACCCTGAATAAAAAAAAAAACGAAATTACACATAAATATGAGTAGCTTAGACAAAATAGAAAATAAAAAAAATGTTCCTTATTTAGGTGATATAACAACCTAGCTCTGGATCTGAATTGGTGGTGGAACTCTAACATGGAAATTTAATGTCAATTTATCAACAACAAAGAGAAGTAGAAAGCCAAAAAAAGGAATTACTTTACTTCTTCGTTATTATTATTATTTTTTTTTGTTATATTGTTAGTGGTAAATGATGAATAAAATTTCTGTGTACTTTGAACTGTTAGATAATGTTAAAATGTAACAAGAAGTAATCTAACCCCCTCGAAATAAGTATGCTAAAGCTAAAGACACATTCCCTTTGTAATTTTATTTCATTTGTAAAATAACGAAACAGAATGGAATTTTTATATTTACTTTTGTGAATAAAAAAGCGATTTTTTTTTCTGTGTGTGTCTAATTTCTATTCTATTCTTTTATTGAAAATAAAACTTAAATATTCACAAGAGAATATTCTTAAAGTATGTACGGCAAGTGTGTGTACGAAGTAACCTCTTAACTGATGTCTACTCATTTGTATTCATTATTTTCTTTTGTCTGTGATGTATAATTATGTCACTTATCTGCAACAAAAATAGCAAGAAAGTAAAGAATACTACGTACAGTTCCCTGGACTATATAAACACTACACGCACCGTAATTTTCTTGTTTATATAAATTAAATACCATTTTTACTTAAGAAGTATATTATACTTTAATAGATTTTAAAGTAAAAATTTTTACTTAAGCTTTAAAGCTGTATTATTAGCGTAAACTGTTTAATTATTTTTTAAATTTTAATATAAATTTTATGCCAACATAATGCTTGTAATTTGTTCATAATTGAATATTATTTTTAAGCTTTACTGGTTGTATATAATAAATTTTACCATAAATATTGCATTATTCACATTGAAGTCAGTTGCATGATAACAAATCTTCTATCAGCAACAACCAAATAAAAAATACCAAATAAACATTTATAAATAAATTTACACCGTGCAAGTGAATTTATTATAGTCAATTTATTAAAATGTTTATTTTTCCTGGTAAATCAGTGACAATAAAATATTACACAATGTTTCTGGTGCAGATAAGAAATTGCGAAAAAAAAGTTAGGAATAATATATTTAAATACCTGGTGATAACCGAATTTTTGTTGATCACATATCCATTGTGAATTCGTTATTAAAGATAATTTTACTAAATTGTAGTATAGTTTGCCCTACAAAATGTTTTGCACCCTGACAAAAAAAAGAAAAATTGTTCAAAGGGAAATAAATCAGCCGTTTTCATCTAAAGATAAAAACGACAAACAAACGTAGCTTATCACACATCAGAACCCATATTACAAATGATTAACCACAACCCTGCTCAATTTAAAATGCAAAAATTGAAAACAAAAAAAAATTCTTCAGCATCATTTTTTCATTATTTATATTAAAAAAATATTTTAAACAACACATGTTGATGGTTGAATATATATATAAATAAATATATATTTAAATTTATTTGGCTAAAATGCTATAAAAAAAAAAAAAAATTCTAGAAATAAAATCATAAACTTTTTCTTTCTTTTAATAGTTTCGGTTTTGATTTTATTATTTTATTGCTCAGCGAAAAAACAGCGACCTTAAAAGAAAATATAAAAAAATATAATCGGTTAAATGAAACTAGTAAATAGTAATATTTATTATTATTTTATTAAATAAATGAATTTGTAACAAGTTTTAAGTATTTTTAACATGTGTATCGTACTACATATATATATTTTAATTAATATAAAAGAGTTTTTATTACTATTATTTTTCTGTATAGCAAGTATGGCGCACGTACAATGTATAAATTACAAAAGTGTTACAGAATTTTAATGAAAATGCTTACAAGTTTTTGCTTTATTTATTAAATGTATATATATTTTTATTTAATTTATTTCTTTTAATGCCATGTGTTGGTATTTTTTTTTTATTTTTATAGTTTTTGTACTGTATTTATGCTTTTCATTTAATTACTATTTACGTGATTTTTATTAATTTTAATTATTTTTGGGTAACTTTACCGGTTGGAAATAGTGTCTATGACAATATGTGCCCCTGCTAAACGTGACAAATTATAATTTTTTGAGCAATTTTATTTATTTTCTTTCGCTTTAAAAACGTTTTAAATTGATATAATAAAGGATTATAAAAATGTTTTTTTTTTTGAAAAGAAAACTTTAAGCTTTTATTGATTAAGTTTATTTATTTTTTTTAAATAATAATAACATCACAATCAACTTAGAATTAAACAAACTATCTAAACACATTTTCTATAACAATTAGAAATGTGTACCAAAGGTTTATAATAGAGTTTAAGTATTAAAAGTTTTTATTTAATAAAAGCACTGACTAAACCAACAGAATATTAAAAAGAAGCAAAAAAATTCTGTTATTTTTTATATTAATAAAAATTGTTTATACATTGTCTACCCGCTTAAAACATAAAGAGATAAAAATAGTTCTACTTTGTAGTTAAACAGATAGAAAAAGTATTTTATTATAAAATATTTCGGTTTATTAAAGGAATTTTATAGTGAAAATTTGTTCGAGAAAAAGATTGTCGTGTTACTTTTGAATTATTGATATTTATTGGGATGCTGTCTGGGGTTGTTATTGAGACGAATTGAGATAAAGTTTTTTTTTTTTTTGCTTTTAACGATATGGGTTACAACGAATTGAAATTTTTCCTTTATGAGCAATTCTAAATAATATTTAAAATATTTATAGGGTGGATGAATAGAGGAATTTTGTTATATTGCTGTTGCTATTCCTTCATAATATTTTCTTAGTATAAATCGTAAAATTTGCTTTTATTTATTGTCTGCTGGCAGTGATTCTGTTTTTCCGCACAAATATTTTTCAAAGAAGAAAAACAGAAGGAATTAACTAGATTCTATTTCCGGATCATATTACATAATAATTTTGATTGATTTCATAAAAAATAAACAATTTTTTTACAATAATCAAGCTTTTATTTTTATCTAACTGGAAGCAAAAATAATAATTCATTTTCTGAGTAGCTTCAAAAGCTTTTACTTCTTAAATTAAATCGTATTTAAACTTACTTAAAACGAAAAAAAATTTATTTCATTTCGTATTGATTTGCTTACTGTTTTAGATACTAGACTTATTTACTAAAGTTTTTTTTTTTACCTCAATCAAAATAAGAAAAATTATTGAAAAAAAAAAATGTATAAAGAAAGAAATTCAATCATTTTCAAGGATAATCTGTACTACTTTGTGGTATTATTTTGATTTTTAAAAGAGAGAGAAAATAAAACTGATTTTGAAAGTAGAAATAAAAGTTGACAAGATAATTAGAAAAATAAGGGTTAAAGCTTTATTATTTAATAAAATGATAGTAATAATAATAATAATCAATCATAATAAATATATTTAATGGTACTTGGTTATGACAAAAGCTTAGCTAGCATAGAAATTTTGTAATCGAAAAACAAATCACTTGTCAACCGTTTGCATTATGTTTTCAAAATTATTTTGTGCATTTGTGGATGCATTTTCAAGGATTTTAATAATAAATCTCTGCAAAAACAAAACAACACGACAAACATACAGCATATTTCAATAATTATTCTTCATTAAGTATTCGCTGTTTAAAACTATAGCGATAAGGTAAATGAAAAAAGAAATGTCAACACAAAAATTCACATGAATAAAGCACAAAAAACATAAAACCAGAAAACAATTCTATTTATTCGTTTTGATTATTAAAAAATTAATGTAAATGTTTGTTTATTTATTTATTTATTTATTCTATCGCTTTTATTATGATGTTTATTTTAAATAGTTGTTAACTGCAATACAACTGTATAAACTGATTGTGCCATTAAATATTTATAAAATAATATTAAACAGAAAAATAAAACGTAGGAAATAATAAATAAATAGTAAAATCCGTGTTATGAATGTACATAGAGAATCGTGACCGTTCATATTGTTTATCTAACTTGGTGTTTCTTTTTATTTTGTACAAATTCATATGGTACTCAACCACCATTTCTACAGTAAACAGCAACCGGTAACCATTCACAAACAATACAGAATACAAGAATTGTAAGAAAAACTTTAACTAAAAAAAAAACCATTAATATTACATATTTATATACATAGATATTGTATTTATTTATAAAATTTACATTTGCTGCTATTACAACTGGTACTGCTGCTGTTTATTTCCCCATCATTTAAATATTTATGTATAATTCATAAATGTTGTTGCCATCGTTGCAGCATTACCATTAAGAATTATTTTTTTTTTTGTAATTATTTAATAGAAACTTAAACAAATAAAAACCACAATATTTATTATAAATTTTACATTTTAATTTTAATTACCTCGTTAAGGTGCTTTTTTTGTTTTGTTAATTATTTTATTGTATCAGAAATGGGTAATATAAATGAAATAAAATTATTATTAATAATATAAAACACTTTGCAAAATATAATAACAAGTAAATAGTTATAATACGATGGTAGGTCATGATGATACTTTGTTTACTTTATGGATATTTTTCAATTAATAATAAACAAAAATTTAAAGCTTTAATAATAAAAAAAAGTTGCAGATTATGACTGCATTAAAGCAAATGCAATTTCGTTTAATAATAGCAGATATGTATATTAACTGAAGTGCTTAATCTACAGCAATAGCTTATTATTTTCTAATCTTTATAGTCTCTTTAGAAAACCTACAGTTTTTACTATTTTAACAAAATAAAATCCTTTTTATGTCCCGACTAGTAATGATAACTTTTGGACAAGTTATAAAATTTTCCATAATTATTAACTTTTTGCATAAATTTAATTATATTTATATTTTTATTTTATATATCTAGACAACTTTATTGTAATCAATTCATAAAACCTTTTACCTTTGTTGTGCTTTTATTGTTAAATTTATTCAAAAGTAAACGCTTTCGTATTATTTTAATAGTTATGAATTAATTTTAGTTATTTTATTTATTTATAGTTATTAAAAGTTGTTCATTGTGCTTAGTTGTTGTCTTACTGAATAGATAAATAAATAAATTAAATAAATAATTAATGTGAAAGTTTAAACTATTAAAGTAAAAAATAATTTTTAATACCATTAGTAGTACGAGACCAGTAAACGACCATCGTACAAAGCACGCATTTAATTAATTCACCTGAAAGTATGCAATAACGAATAAACTGGTCGAGAAACAACTTTACGAAATCAAAGTACTTTTGTTATTTTAGAGGTAGTGAAAATGTTTTATTTTTCCTCTTTAATAATAATAAAAATAAATAAAAAGACAAGAGAATTGATAAGAAAGGATTATTTTGATCAGTATTTGCTCGTTTGTTTTTTTGTTTTGTATTTTATTTGCTTGTTCTACACATTTTGCCATCCCTTAATCATTTCATTGCCCATATCACTAATACTCAATTTTCTTTTTACCTTTCTTTGTTTCAATTCAATTCGATTAGATTTCGTTTTTATATGCTTTGCCGTAAGTTTTTTTTTTCTTCTTTTACCTTTGAAAATCATCTTCATTATTATTATGAGAAAGAAAAACTAGGTGGAAATCATTTTGTTACTTTTCCTGCTATTTTTATTATTTTTTCTTGTGTCGATTTCTTGTTTAGGCAAGCATTCAACATAAAAGATAAAGAAAATAAATACAACAAGATTGAAACAATTCTATTTTCGTTAATAAATTTAATTCCGTAAAGATTGCTTAAAATAAAAATCGAATTTTATTTAACTTTTTCATGCTATTAGTTTTATTAATCATTTCAGTGACACACCTTTTAGTTTTTGTGATTTTTAGAAATTATTATCAAATCTTCTACAGTTTAAATCAGGTGTGTTAATAAGTCGGTAATTATAATTATTTTTCTTTAATTTTTAAAATTGTAAAGCAAACTCCACATTCAAGAAAAGGAGAATTATTTAAAGAATGCCAGAAAATTTATTCATGTTAATTTAACCACAGTGGAATTCTATGTAAAGACAGCTAATTAACAATAAAATAAAGGAATTTAAATTAAATAGATGGACTATTAACGTTTCACCACCTGTAGATAAGAATCTGGTGGTAAAAAATTAAACATTTGTCGCCTTTTACCATAGCTAGATAATTCTTTAAAGAGGGGTTAAGAAATTCATTATAATAATTATTATTTTAATTACATGGTAAATACTAAAGGGATTTTATATATTCTATGGAATAATCTTAAATATTTAATTTAGTTGATTTGTTACCAAGAATAAAAGTTGAAATTAACATTTTTCTCTTTGCTCCAATCTGTGCCACAGTTGCTTTATTAATTTTTATACCATTTTAAGTAGACAACTTGTTACAGAATTTTCTATCATTTTATTTACTTACTTTAAGCTGCTTTATGTAGAGATGGATTTTCCTGTTTTTGTGATTAATTCGCTTGTATACAGTGTTTTATTGTTAAGACACATTTAAGCTGCTTTTAGTCATAGTTAAACCATGTTTACGCCTCCTTAAGTCACATTTACTGTTTCACTGTATTACTAGTAATTCACAACAGAACAACAAGTATAATCGAATAAAGTTTTAATTGATTTTTACATGACAACTTTAAAGCTTTAAAAAAAAAATGAAACAATAAAGGAATTAAGTAAGTTGTTTATACACTTTTTCAATTCGTTTTTATACTTTTATAATCACGTTTTTAACGATGCAAAAATAAAATTGAAAGTATATCGATAACTTTGCGCTTTTTTATTATTATTATTATTATTATCGTTGTTGTTTTTAACTGTTTTGTTACTTAAATTCCTTGTTTTCTAGAGTATTAAAAAAAAACGAAAAGAGCGACAAAAAATTTACATTTATCAATAAAATTAATTCAAAATTTAATCTCACTGTTATTGCTCGGATTTTTCTTCTTCAAAAATGTCTTCTTGTTTTCTTTAACTGCCTGTTTCTGTTTATTATTTTATTTTCTTTTCTTTTATTAGTTTTTATTTAAATAACATTAAATTCAGATACTTAAAAAAAAGTTGTATAATTTCCATCAGTGTATTCGTTATACATAATATTTTAAGAGGAAAAGGATATAAGAATTTTGGTTTGTATATTTCTTTGTAAAGAAAAACACAGGGAATCTGTTAAGCGAAAACGATGCCACAATAATGTAAAAGCTTTTAGTGAAATTAACACTATGCAAAAGTTTATAATAAAAAATTAAAAGACAACAAAGTTTTGTAATATTTTTGCTTTATTATTTTTTTTATTCATCATCGTTGCTAAAGATTTTCTTTTTGTTTGAAAAAGTTGATTCTTTGGCCATTTGTTTATTGGAGTTTTTTTTTGCGTGCTTTTTTAAAAGGACAATAACTTGAACTTTTACACAAAAGTTATTTGTTAACTACTCGAAAATTAGTCCTCATGATCGTTATTAAATAGATTCTTTTTTTTATTTAAGAGCTTTTCATTGTCTATTTTTCTTGTGGATTTTAGCCATTCAAAATATAATTTAACCCTTTATTGTAAGTTTTTATATTGTTTTGTGGTGTTAGCTTTGATTTAACATCCTTTTATAAACTGTCGCTTTACATTTATTTCACGATTTTAGATGGAATCAATTTGCGTTATCGCGATGCTCAATGTCTGACAGCCAAATCTTATTTAAGCAGTAATATTTCAGCAAAAAAGGATTCAAATTAATATCTGCGGTTTATGTAAAAAATATTAAAGAAAATTCAACAAAACGTTTCCGACTATCGTATTTCATTTCATTTAAAAATGTCCCTTCAGCTTATTAACAATAATAAAAAATTAATAATAAAAGTTTTAAAAAATCAGGTCATAAAATATGAAAAGAAATCTATCTTTACAAATCAAGAAAAAAGCGCAAGAGTAAAAAGAAAGATTGCAGACAATTTATAAGAATTTACAATCTTTACTAATCACATTAAGGACTCTTAGAAAAAGCTTATTATCCATATAAATTGTTTTGTTCTTTATTTTACTCTGCTAAACACTTAATCTATTTTCTTTTTTGCATTGAAATTTACTTTAAGACAGAAATCCAGAATATCCACTGTGCAAAAGCTTAAACAATGTATTTATGTAAAGTTTAAAGCATATTTTTCATTCTGATTGTTTGTAGCATTAATTATCATTGCATTATCAACACATATTAGTCGATAATATATTAAGAAGTTTATCTAAATGAGAAATTAATAATTACTGGAAGTTAATTGTTCATCTTTATAGATAATTCACCACATTATAGGCTCATAGGAAAAACTCATTATTTCAAAACGTACAGTCAAATTGAATAAAATAAATTTCTCGTAGCAGGTATTATTTCGCTGTTGAAAAGCAAACAAAAATATTCCAATGATGTATCCAAAAAATAAAATAAAATTCCAATTTTGATTACCATAAGTAAATAATAATAAAAAAAAAAAATTCCAACATATATTTTCATTAAAAAACATTGATCTGTATGTCTGTAAAAATTTTTATAAATCCAATTAAATACTTGATTTTTATTTTTGTCTGTGCGCTTTTACATTTTCTAATATTAATTTCCAAAATATCTAACGGGGGCGATTATTTAAATTTTTTTCAATAAAAAATAAATTATTCGTTCGTGTTTGTTGTGCTTTTTATTTATTATTTTATGTTAGCGAAGCATAAAAAAATCTTTTTTTTTTCGTGTTTGATTGAATTTCATTTTTTAATTATTTTGAGCTTTTTGGTTTTTTTTTGTTTGCAGTATGATGCAATAACTGGATTCTGTCGGGCGACAAAAGAGTATTGTCCACCCGGACCACCTGGTTTGCCGGGTATACCCGGTATTAAAGGTAATCGTGGAGATGTTGGACTACCAGGACCACCGGGTTTAGATGGGCGAGAAGGTAAACCTGGTCCTAGAGGTCCAAAAGGTGAACCTGGGTTTCCTGGTAACTCTGGTTTGGATGGTAGAGATGGTGTGCCTGGTGAACCTGGCTTAGATGGTGTACCGGGACGCGCCGGTGCAGACGGAATACCGGGAAAAGATGGTAAAGATGGTTTACCAGGCATTGATGGCCGTAACGGTGAAAACGGAAAAGATGGTAAAAAGCAATTTATATTTAAATAATTACTTAGCACACACAAAAAAGGCTTTTAAGAATTACTTTTTTTATGACAAAACAAAAATAAACGATTCATGTGTACTGAAGTTTAACCAAAATCCCTAAATAATTTTAAACACTCAGCATTTGTATTGTCATCACACATATTTTCTAATTTCTCTAACTAAAATACAAGAGAACTTAGCAATGCACTTCATTAAAAGCTTATTCTTCCTAAATAATAATAATAATAAATAGAAAGAATGCATCCATTGTGTGCTTTATAGAAGATCAGAATTAATTCTTAACTTTTCTCTAGTTTAAAATATAAATTATTTATTTAATGAGAACAAAGCTTACTTACTTATTTTAAAACATTTCAATTGTTTTAATGTTTTATTTATTTACAACCATAATTTCGTGCTTAAACAGTACACTTCATTGTTTATACCCATTTAATATTCTATAGTTGTTTTCCCACATAAATCGTAATGTTCATACACTAAAATCTATGTCAAATATATTTCTTATTATTTTCTAAAGTAATGTTTAAGAGAAATATATAATTTTAACATTAGTCAGTTACTAGTAGAATCAACAAACACCGCAAATCCTTTTATACAATATTAACAATGAATATTAAAAATTAAAAAACGTTGATAGTACATATTGTTACAGTAGTAAATGACAAGCTTCTAAATAACAGGAAAAATAAAATATCATTGCTTGCGTTGTATAAAAAGAGTTGTTTCTAACAAGAAGAAAAAATCATTTACCTTGAGACAAGCTTTTTATAACATTTAATTCCCAAAGCAGTGATGTTCCTTCTTTTTTTCACTTCTACTACAATTAACCGAACATTTTCTTCAACAATTAATTTAATTATATAAAAATAGTTTGCTTGTAATTAAATTTTAGTAAAATATTGTCAAAACGCTACTGATGTTGTTAACGAAAGAAAATTTCTATAACAAAATTCAAAAAAAAAAATATTTAAGACAAATCTCAACGTTTTTTGCCAACAATTTCCGTAATATTATAGCAGCATAATAAAGCCAAACGTATACATATATAAACTGTTTTTGTGATAAGATTTTTATCAACGCAGTAATAAGCGTTTTATATGAACGCAAGTAGAATATTAAAACGATAAAAAAATAAATATTATTCTGTCATTTTGGTATAAAATCGTTCTTCTAGGCCTCAATTCTTTTATTTTTTTATTAAAGTCTTAGATAATGCACTGAATAATATTATATTATTATGTTTAAATAGGTACCACCGGTCCAACGGGACCACAAGGACCACCCGGCCTCCCAGGACCAAAAGGTAAATTTATTTTTTTTGTATTTAAATTTTTCGTTACTAATTTTTTACGATTAACTTTATATCAGAAAATTATAAAAAATCTATAAATAAAATGAGTGAAAATGTGGATGTTTTATATTCATGTTGCTTCTGTTTTTATTTATTTGGATAAATGGTATTAAAAGAATTTTAATAGAGTCAAAACGCTTAAAGGGAATAAATTGTTTTTTTTTTTTATATTTTTTAACACAAACATAAACAAAAACATTAATATTTATTTATTTTTGCATTTTAATAAGAAAATTTATTTTACAAAAATAATAAAAAAAGAAAAATTGTAATCAAATAAACAACAGGAAAATGAGTGAAAAAGAAAATGTCTTTATTTAAATCAATAAAATTCAAACAAACAGTAAGAGCAGCAAGTAATGAATAAAAATAAAAATGTTAATCAAAGTTGAATTTTCAATTCTTTTTTGTCAATCAAATATTTATATATACAATCTATATTATTGACTGTCAATTTATTATCATTATTATTATTATTTTTCACGATATTTCATGTAAATAATTTTATTTCATTTTATAAATAAAACAACAATTTCGATTGATTTCATTTCAGCAGTTAGATTTGTATTAGAAAGAAAAAGGATTCATAAACTCTGGCATAAGCACTGAAATAACAAACAAACAATAAATACACATCGCGTGCCATTCAGTAATAAAATTATTTGATTATTTTTCTTTAAACAAATCATTGATTAAAGAATTTTTTAATTGATTTTGAAGAAATGTAAAAATCGCGTGCAATTATTTGATTGAAATTTTTGTTTTGTTGTAATAAAACAAAAAAGACAAAACCACATAAATGTCATTTAAATATTTACCGGTTATGGTTTGTGTCATTGCTGTATGTAAATTCATATTTAACTCTGTTTTTTATTTATTTATTTATATTTCTGTCACGAATTCGCTATTTTTATTACTTTAAATAATTATTTTTAAAAAAAAAATAAAGGTTCATTGAGGGTAAATAAATGTCTGGGTTTTTATAAATATATTAAAACTTTATCATTATTTATTAAGTTTATTAATAAAGCAATAACAAAACAATCATTTCAATAATTTTTCTCTTAATACTAAACATGACTATTCTGGTTTCATCTTTAATAAACTATTTGTGGACTTTCCTTTTTAAATTTTAATTTATTTAATTTAATTTTAATTTATTTTCTTCTTTTTTTCTTATAGACTTTAAATTAAATAAACGTCCAATTATTGTACGTAGGGCTGTTGTTGATCATCAAACAGGCAAACGAACATTTCGTATTACCAAAATTGCAGGTTTTTTTTTTGTTGTCAATTATATATAAAAATTCCTTTACTCTGCTTACTCTTGTCAATTTTACTATTTTATCTTCATTCTTTATAACATTTCCTTGTTATAATTTTGATTTTTAATATACCTTTTCCCCTTTATATATTCACTAAAAAAAAAGAAAAGTTTACAGAGATCGTGACAAGTTTTCTTGATAAACAAAGGCAGCTTTATAGCGACTAAATAAAATAATTAAATACGCTTAGTAACAGGATATTGATTTTTAAATTAGAACGAAGTCAAGCCTTATACAAAAATTATGAGCGTGCAATGAATAAAAATAACTTAAAGTCAGCTTTAAATTTTAAAAAAAGCGATAAAAAAACTTCACTAACCACCAAACAGACCAGAAATAAAATTTCAAAATAAAAAACTTAATTAAATTATATACTCAATTCAAATATATTGATTTTTCAATATATTTTTTACTTCATTAACGATATATATTTTTGCTAAATTAATTAATATTTTATAAAAAAAATAAAATAATAAAAAGCGAAAAAAAGAAGCAAAACAGAGTGAGGCAACATTGAATAAATTTTATCAACAGCAAATATTTGTTCATAAATGAGTAAGAGCACCAAAATTATATGTTTTTCAATCACAATTCAGTTACACAATAATAATTTTAAATAAATTACTTTTTGATTATTTATTTATTTTATTTTGAAACACTCAGAAAAACCACAGCAAAAAAATTATTAAATAAGCTACCAAGTGGAGGCGCCTGGTATTTCAATATAATTTTTCTTCTCATCTAAAATAATTATTTTAATTATCTAATTATAGCTTATTTTTTGTTTTTATTTTATTTTTTAATAAATAAATCACTTGTTGATCATCGAGTGATTGATTTATTTTTGTAAATTTAATTCTTTATCGATTTTTCATCATTTCAAAAAGGAATAGCAAGAATTTTTATTGATAAAAAACAATTTAAATTAAAAACAGTTTAAATTAAAATAAAATAGGTACTCTATGCTTAAAAAAAGAACATATTTATTAAAAATTACCTTCAATTAACCTTTTGTTTAACAAAAAAAAATGATTATTAAAAATGAAATTGAGAACAAAGCAAGTTCTGTTGTCTCAATACAGCCAACACACGATGAAATAAAACTTTATTAATGAATTCACTTTGTTTGAACCTTTCACATGCATTAATACAAAAGTAAATGATAATACCTAGTGACTATAAACTATTTAATAACCTTTTTACATCACTATTATTAATAATTATTAAATAAAAATAATATAATTACTGTCTTTATTACATTTAGCTACTTGTTTCTATTTATTTAATGAATAAAAGTCAATGAAATAGAAAAAGGAAATATTTTGCTTTGTTATATTTAATTTAATTAAGGATATATTTTTCTTTTCAAATACAATAGCATTTATAGTAATTAAATACATTGTTATCAATTAAAAAAGTATTTAGCTACGTCTAACAATCATAATCGATGTTAATTTATTTCAGAAATAATATTCAAAAGAACATAACTTAAATATAATTATTAATGTTAATAATTTAATCCCTAGATGCGTTCATATTTAGTTATCTTAATTATGTTCACTAAACAACTAGAAAACTACGTGCAGTCATCCAAATGTTATTCTCCTAATAAAACTAACCACACAATGTAATAAACTTCGAAAAATATCTATCATTATTAAATTTTATTCTTTAATCATTTATTATGATAAATTGTGTGAAATTTATTTATTTTCATTATTACAAAAAGTAAAGTTAAATAACTTTTTTTATATATTATTTAAGTTTTATCTATTGAGAGAGATTTGTCATTGGGAGAATAACATTTACTAATTAATTTGTTTAAGAAAATTAATAAAGTTTTTCTATTAGAAAATTCTTGATTAATCTGTAAACATTATACGATTGGAGTTTACTGACTTTATAGTTCATATTTGTACTTGTTTAAAGTTTTACTTTTCTTTTTTTTTGTATAGAAAAGATAATCAGGAATAATATTAATTAGTTTGCTGTCATACAAGGGGAATTTTAGTTTATACAAGGTACTTTCTCATAGAACTTAATTTACACTATAAAGAATATTTAAAAAAAGCAATTTAATCAATAATTTAAATTCTTTAGATATTTATTTAAATAAATAAATTAAATCTTTTAAATTTTTGCTTAAAAAATAATCGTAAAAATTAATTTTCCATGCGTTTTTCCACAGATTAATAAAAATACTTCAATGAATTTCCTAGTTTTAAAAATAAATAAATAAATATATGGACATGAAAATTACTTTAAAAAGCATAAAAATATATAATTTACATAATAAAAATAGTGAATATTATCAGAAAGGGACATAATAAATTAAATTAAATAAAAAAAAACTTTTAATTGAATTCGATGCTGATAGCAAAAACTTTTCTTCTTCATTTTATTCGTAAATATCTTTACGATTGGATATCTTTTAAGACTTTATTAAAAATAAATAAAAAAATTATTTATTTATAGTTAAAGAGAAATATATTTTTTTGTATTATATATTTATAATTTTAAAAAATATAATAAAAATCAATAAACGAATTTTAATTTTTTCATTGAAATTTATTTTTGGTTTTTATTTTGTTAATAAATTAATTGCAAATGAAAATTTATTATTTATTATAAAACAATTGTATTTTTATAGATAATATTATGATTTATAGTTTATTATTTTATCTATATAAATAAAATAAGCTTTAATTAACACTTTAAAACTTGGTTATAACGTTAGTTAACTAAAATGAAAATATAAAAATCACATTTTCGCGTTTAATAGTCAACCACATTTATAGGGTTTTTAATTATTTTCTCTCCAAAAAAACAAAGAAACGCATTTAACATGTTTTTCACTTTAATTATATTTGAAAAATTAATTTAATTTAGTTAGAGAAAAACTTTAAAGCTTTGCGGTGACAACGAATAAACCAAAATAAAGAAAAATTCAAATTTATTTAAAGTAATAAAAAGATAAGTAGTTAAATGAAGTGAAAATACATGAATTTAGTTAATAAATTAAAACGTTTCAATTACATTTAAATCAAATAAAGTAAATGCAAATAGAAATGATAAAACTAAACCAAAAAAAAAAAAGGAAATTTATCTTAAATAAAAAATCTATTAAATTGTAAAACTTCTATAAATTGTAAAAATCTATGCTATTGCTGGTTAAATCGCGACTTAATCCACTAACGTTCATTTAAAAGTATATTAAATCCACTGTAGCTATTAATAAAATAGTTTAATCCCACTTTTTGGCTGTTTAAATTCAATAATGAAAAAGAAAATTTATATTTATTTAAATAAATAAATAACAACTAAAAGTAATGTCTCAGTTACTTGTTATTAGTAAATAAACTTTGATTAAATGAAATGCAATCAACGAAACAGCTTTTCCCAACATAACATAACATTCTCATATTTTAATTAATAATTTTTATGTTATTTCTACAAATAAAAAATAATATTAAATTTAATTAAAGTTCTTTTTAAACTTCACTAGCAATAATTTTACTAATTTTAGTTAAATAAATACTAACGTACAGTGTACACAAGTCAATAAGTCAACAAAGAATCAGTTTATATAGAATTTTTATTTTCACTATAATTATAATAATTACTACAGAAAAGTTTAATATTTATTGAATGCAGACATAAAGATATAACAAATAAGTAATTCGATTTGTTTAAAAATTATTATGAAAAGAATATTTCATATAAACCATCAACAATGACAGGATAATTATATAGTTGACACAATTTTATTATAATATTCTTGTTTATTTAAATTATTATTATTTTGATATGTGTTAATTAAGGTGTTTTGATACAATTTTTCGTTTAATTATACAGCAGAGCTTTGTACAATTTGTATGTGAAGTTTAACAAATAAATTCAAATAAAATTATACAGTAGATGTTACATTATGTTAGAAGATTTCATTTTATTTATTTAAAGATTACTCAATTTGCATTAATATTTTTCGTTGCCATCCATTGATAATATGATAAATTAAATAAAATGTTATAACCACACAGGGTATAATCGATATAAACTACTAAATATGTATTAAAATTAGACAAAAATTACTAACAAATCCTTTTAACCGGCCATCAATATCTTTTTCCATATTACTTTGATATCATTATTAATTAAATACTCTTTTGTGATTACCAAAAAATTCAGTAATATTATCTGATAATGTCAATCAAAAATGGTAACACAATAAAGCCATCTACTGTGCAAGTTTTAATTATTGCTGCTTAGATATAAAAGGATTAAAAATATTTATAAAACCTTTTTTTGCTTTTCATTAATACTATTATCTGATTACAATATTTTAATTTATATTCGTTTAATATAAATAAATAAACATTATTAATGTTTATAATAATAATAATAATAAAAAATAAAACAAGATGATAATCTTGCATCGAATCATTAATAAACATATTTTGATTTTTAATATTTTTTCTGTTGATGTTTGCTATTAATTTTTTCTAAATGTTACAATGTTAATGCTAATATTTCTTCTTATTATTATTGTTATTGACTTATGCTTCTAATACATTTCAAGTCTATTTTTATTTACATTTAATTTATTCACCCCTATTTAATTTATGTTAATCAGGAAATATTTTTAAATAAATAAATAACAAATTTAGAGAACATTCTTTGTTTTATTATTTTGTTTACTAATAAAAGTAATTAATAAATAAGTAAATTTAAAAAAATATTTATTTATTTTTTGTGTAGGTTTAACAGGTCCACGAGGCCGTCCCGGTAAACCAGGTACAAATGGAACACCAGGAATACCCGGTATTAATGCATGGAAGGTAAAAGTTAATGGAACTTTTATAAACGATTTATTGGTGCCACCAACGATTGCTGGTATGTAAATAATTTTCTTTTTTATTTCTAATATTACTTCCAATCCATTTCGCCAATATATACGAAAATATTTCCCTTAAAAAAACTAACCGAGTAGCAAATAATGAAAAATCATTTTTGTTTGTGCATAGATAAATATTCAAGATTCAAGTTATTAAAGAAAAATAAAGAGAAGACGCATATTGAAATCATAAAAAAATCTTACAAAACATAAAGTAGGTAAAAGTTAATAAAAAAATGAAGAAAATACCATCGCTGATGAGTGAAATGTACATGAATTTCAATCATATTATTTTCTACTTTTACGTTAATCAAACTTTTTTAAAGTAAAATTTTCTACCCTAAATGGTAAACTTATATGATTAGGTTGGCTAAATAAATAAAAATACGTGCCGATAAGCAATTATCATAAACATTTTCTGCATAAAATATTAATTAATTTTTATTTTAAAGCAAAAAATTACAATCTCTATTTTTTTGCATTAGCAACAGCTCAACAATAATCATATAAGTATAATAAGTGTATTGTGCATACGGTTCTCGTTTATAATTATACCAGTTATTATACTTAAGCGAACAAATTAATAAATTAAATATATTTCATTAATAATAAATATTAAGTGAATAATCTATGTGGAAAAATTCAATTTAAAATCTACTTGAAATAATTTATAATAAATTTGATTTTCTAACAAATTAATTAATTAAATTTTATTCAAGTGTTTCTCTTCTTTTTGTCTTTATCAATTGTGGAATTTTAACTGAATTTTTTTGCTGTTTAAAATGAATTATTAAAAAATTTAATAATAATTACGTAAACATGTATAGTTTCATTGGAAAATGATAATATATTTAAACGTTTAATAAATTTATTAACTTATAAAATGTTTTCTTTTACATGTAAACTATGTAAATTACCAGAAAATGCATAAAACTTTTAAATTTAAAATTAATTTTACAAAGTTTCTATGTCATATTGTATAGGTAAAGCACTAATTAACTTACAATTGATGTGTAAGAAGTAACCAAGTAATTGTATTCCTTTCCTTAGTTTTTCTCTAACTAATTGACTACAAAGTGGTAGTTTGTTATTTATTTAAAATGCTATAATTGCATAAACTCAATAACCAACTAATTTTGTTATAAAAATTCAACAATTCGTGGTACAAACCAAGAAGATACGCAGATATTTGTTTTTATAGCAAATAAAATTAAAATTCAAAAAATAATATAAAAATGACAATAAAACACTCAGTTTTTATGATTTAAAATAATAAAACAAAAAAAATATGCCAGCAGACAAGAACAACTTCAACTTATGTAAACAGAATAGATTACTTTGAATAATGACTTACTCTTTTTATTGTATTATGGCATGCATTTAAACCTCAACAAAGTCATTATTTGTTAGCATAGTCAATAATGGCAAGGAATAGTACAAAAGATTTGTGTACCATGAAAAATAAAAAAACACCTGAAATAAAACAAACAGAATCGTTGTCTGTTTTTAATGTTTTTCCATGCTTTGTTTATCGTTTCTGAAAGAACACCTACGTTCATTAAATGACAAAAAGGATTCTTTAGAATAATAAGTACGATACTTGGCAGCGATGTTATGTTATGTTTACCTTTGTGCGAATTTCATTATTTAATTGAGAACAAACAGAAGGCAAGTGCTTTTAATGATCACCATATAACCACTCGTGACTTAATTAATTTTTTTTTTCTTATTTTATGAATACAAAACAAAAGAAAAAATGATTCATTTTTACCGCATAATTTTTTGATGAAATTTCTTGGTAATTTCTGTTATTTATTATCACGAATGAAGAGAAACAAAAAAAGGCACCAAAATAAAAATGTTATTTGTCAGTTGTGATTATGATTATATTTAATTTCCCTGGGGATGGTTATTGCTAAGATTGACACTTAATTTCTGTTCCGCTTTTGCAGTTCGGGTCGTTATTAAATCTGTGAAATATCGTCTTCGAGCATTAAACCATTTTAAAGCAAAGTAATAAATTTTCTTTTAAATTTTAAATATAGGTTCGAATACACCAGAAGCCTCACGGCCGATAATTGTGCATGAGGGAGATCATTTGAGGCTACGTTGTGCAGCGACTGGTTTTCCTAAACCGCATGTGGAATGGCGACGAGAAGATGGTAAAACAATATCGGTGGGTGCATGGTCAGCATCTTCAATTGCTGGACACTCGTTGAATATCACAAAAATTAATCGAGTTCACATGGGCGCTTATCAATGTTTAGCCGATAATGGTATTCCACCGCCGTCCAATCAAACATTTTATCTTGAAGTACACTTTGCGCCATTGATTAGAGTTCGAAATCAAATTATATACGCTGGTAATGGCACAACAGCACCATTAGAGTGTGAGGTAATATTTTCTTTTTCAATCCAAAAAAAACTCGTCCACTGACGTCATTATAATCGAATTCAATTAAATGAAATAAATTACATCAATTTTGACAGATTGAAGCGTTTCCCGAGGCTCTTAAATATTGGGAACAACGAAAAGATGGACGATTACTTGAGCCAAGTGACAAGTATCGAATAGAAACGCACACAGATGGGTAATCAATTTTAATTTATTTTTTATTTATTGATAAAAACTTGAAAAACGATTATTCGCATCGCACAAATTGAAATATTGCGGAATTTTACTCACTCATAACTCAATTAATCAATTACAGAAATACTTTAGATTATTCTGCTGTCGAATTTGTTTTTATATTTTTATTTTCTGTATTTTTGTTTTTTCATAAGAACAACAGGTGTTTTTTGAGTAAAATTTTAAATAATTTTTTTTTTTTAATTTAATTGATTAATAAATAAAATAAATAAATAAAAAGCAAATAATTCTATACAAATAGATATAAAAGCATAATGCGATTAAATATAACACGGATACGGCCGACCGACTATGGTGAATATCATTGCATAAGTAAAAACGAGATGGGTATCACTAGAGCAATATTTCACGTTAAAGGTAACATTTTTAATTAAATCTTAATAAATTTATTTTATTTTTCTCATTAATATAAATGAATCTGTATCCTTTTTATTTAATTGTAAATACAGAGAGCAATCCGTATATGGTTCGACCATTACCAGAGGCAACGGAAATTGCTGTTTTTGGTACTCAACCACCAGAAAAGATTTCATATGAAGAATTATGTCCACCACAGCCTAGTTGTCCTGATTGTCCAGATCCTAGGTATTTTCTATTTGTAAAATTTATTTAATTCAAGCATTAAGATTTTTTTAATCTATATAGGGAATTCAAGTGCAAGGACACTGTTGTCTCATTATATGATTTAGTGGGACATTTAGAAATCAAACCAACCGGTAATATAACGTATCCTGGTCTACCAAATCGTACATTAGGTATCTAATTAAGCATTTTTCTTAAAAAGTCAATAAATTTAGATAAAAAATTATTATTATTAAAATTTAAGATTGTGTACTGTATGCAGTGGGAAAACCAGTTTATCATAAATTCACAGAACAAAATTACGGAGCTTGGTTAAAAGATCCAGCACCGAAAAATGATATTGTCGCGGAGAAGATTTGGTCAACGAAAGAAAATGATAGTAATCGGCTATATGAATATTCAAATAAAATTTCTTATCGCAATAATATTGCCGGTAAAACTTATCGAATAGAGCCACCGTTCCGTGGTAACTCCCATGTCATTTATAATGGTTCATTTTATTATAATGAACGTGATGAGCCGCGAATAACACGGTATGATATTGTAGCGGAACGTAAAATGACATCACGGGAAATACCTGGATTATCATATAATAGCAGCAATTACCTGTATACAACAGAGCATAATTACATTGATATCAATGTAGATGATAATGGATTATGGGTTATCTATGCGACACCGCACTCAAATAACACAATAGTGGCGAAGGTAAGAGAAATTAATTTATTTCTCATTTAAATGAATGAAAATTTTTATTATAATAATACATTTTTTTAGCTGACAAATAATCTGCATATACAATACAGTTGGAATATAAGCATAAATCATCATAAAGTTGGTGAAATGTTCATTGTTTGTGGTGTTTTATATGCGATCGACTCTGTAACTGAACGGAATACAAAAATACGTTTAGCATTAGATTTATATCATAGTAAATTACTTGATGTTAGTTTATCATTTACAAATCCATTCAGAAAGACTACCACTGTTGGTTATAATCATAAAAATAAGGTAATTTTTTCTGTTTAATTTTTGAGTAGAAAAATAAAGCTTAGCAAATGTTAGCACGTACAAAAACCAATGGTTTGTACCAGGCTGGTTAGGTATTCAGCGAGTGATTTTTGTATTTTCTTTTTGATTATTAAATAAATCTAATTGATACAATGTAATTAAATTTATTAATTAAAATTATATTTTCAGGAATTATATACATGGGATAAAGGAAATCAATTAACATATCCAATTCGTTATCATGAAATTGGTTATAATTTAACATCAGCTGAGAAATTAGATGATCCACTGAATCCACAATTACAGACAGGTTTTGAAATATTTCACGATAATGGCTATGAATAAATATTATTAACAAACTTTTTTTTTTAAATTTAATTTAAGTTTAATAATAAACTGTACTTACTAGTGACAATACTCAATTAATTTGTTTTTTTTTTTTTTTAATTTATATAGTTTAAAAGAGAAATGAAGAAAATTTAGATTCAAATTTTTACTCAAACGTTTTAAATAACATATTTACGTTCTATGTACATAAATAAATAGGTAAAAATAGAGAAAATATGTAATAAAAAATTATGTAATAGCAAACAAAATAAGTACTTTAATTTTTGACGAATTAATAGGATTTTTTTTTTGATAAATTAAGAAATCAATAAATGTTGAAGTTTTTTTTCTTTGTTTGAACAGTCATGTAAATGTTTTATTTATTTTCTCCAAAAAAAAATTAAATAAACTGATAATAATTAATTAATTAATTAATTAGAAATAAAATGAATTTAATTAAAAAAATAAAACAGAAAATATGCACTCAGTTTTAAATTGCATGAAACCCAACACAACACACCACGACGATAATGGTGTGAAGCTATGATAAAACAAAATAATTCGATCAGTTTACAAGTAAAAGATTAAGAAATTTTAATTTTAATATTAATTTATAAAATTTATTTTATTTATATTTACATTATTAAAAGTATTAACATTAATTTCTTACATAATAAAAAAAAAAAAATAATAATAAATACATAAATAAAAAAAAATAGAATAAAATTTCAATGAAAAATCCCATTTCGTTTCTTCTGTTCGAGTTGTAGTAATTATGAAACAAACAAATTAAATAAAACTCTCAACAGCGATGAAGAAAAAAGGAATTATTTTCATTTCATTTTCTTTTCATATTTTTTTGAAACCATTTTAAAACAAAAAACAAAAACCCATTAATCCAATAAATTTCTTAATTAAAAAACATAAAAAATAAAAATAAAAATTGCAGTCTATTATTACAGTAAAGTTTATTCTAGTTTAGTTTAGTTTAATTTTTGTTAAGTGTTATTTGTCTCAGATTGTTTGCGGTTTTTTTTTTCTTTTTACAATTTATAATTCTGGTGTAGACTTCCTTCTGACGTAACGTGCGAAATAATCTGGACGCCAACATTTGCATGAGCCTGGTATCAGGAACCAATCATAGTACAAACGTACTTGGAAGCAGCCAATCTCATCGTGACCATCACAGTGCGGTAATTTCTGTTGTTGATGCTGTGGATTATGGTTATTATCATACGATTGGCCATCGGACGCCGTTGGGAGACCAGCACGTTTTTGTAAATATTGTTGGTATGCCTGGAAGTCTTGTACTGGCGGTGCTGTTGTCGTCGTTGGTATGGAAGTCGTTGTATAATCATCAGCGTTGGGATAAAAGATTTCAGCGACTAATAAACTAACCCATCTGGGCGATGACAAACAGCCACCGTCCAAGTAATGGCAACGTGCTTGAAGACAACGTGTCACCTCCACTGTTTGTGTGAAATAACCCTCGTATGGTATCTGCACAACATATCGCCATGATCCTTGGTAATTTTTAGCAAAAACTGGCGTTGCATATTCTACTTTAGCTGGACACGGTGTTGGTGGGCCTTCATAGCGTGGTGGTTGACCATTCATAACTGGGCCAACTTCTTCACGACGTTCCGCTGCAATATGTTGAGATGATGATTTTGATTCTCCTTGGATGGCACGGTATAATGCACAAAATCTATAGATAATATGTTCCAATTTATTTTTGAAATAAAAAATAAATAAATAAAGGCACTTACACTCCGCCCCCGTCACAGAATTTACGTGGAGCACGAATTTCTTCCGGTGCAACATCAGATTTATGTTCTATTTGTACATCGTCTATAGCTAACTCTGGAGCACGTTTGAAACGACGACCAATTCCATTATTATCAAACTGATCGACTGGCTCATCTGGTAAAATTTGTGTTACTTTCGGTAATGTATCATCGGCCTTTAACACTGGTAATGTTTTTGATAAAAATCTTAATGTTTGGTTCCGTATCAATTCGCTAAAAGGGGAATAAAATACTACTGTTGAGATTAATCAAATTTCATTCGAGATAACAACTTACAATGGATACGGTTCACCCATAACAGTTTGTCGCATTGGATTTCGCGGTATTTGTCCTTTATTCAAATCACCGCATAAATTATAAACACTAACGTACGGTTTCTTGTTATTATGATCTTTACACTCGATACCTACATGCGTATAAGGTGGCGGACGTACTTTTGGCGGTATTGCCGATGGAGACTCAACAAATGCATAATAACCCTCTGGTGGTTGTTCATCACCAGCTGCATCAACATTATCTAAATCATCACTACCCAATCCGCTGCCACGTAATGCAGGCGTAGGCGATTGTGGTGGTATATGTTGACCATTTATTACCACAATAACAACACAAAGTGTTAACTAAAAAATTAAACAAAATTTTAAAAAATATTTCTTTTTTATTTTTACAGTTTTATAATATTTAGATTAGCAACAAAATTAGCAAATAAAATAATAATAAATTGTGTCAATAACCTTATGCTTTAAGCCGAATCATAATAATAAATTTAAATATTATTAGCAAAGAAACACACCTTAATTCTATTATTGGTAATTTTTCTTTTATTTTGTATCGTTTGTAGCCAAAAAAACACTTTGCAAGTGTAATTATTCTTTTAATTATTTTTCTAAATAAGTATTTATGTACCAATTATGGTATATTTATCCAAAAAAAGAAATTAATATATTATTTTCTTTAAATAAAAATTCAATTAAAGATTAGTCAGACATAATTAAAGCTTTTGATTGTCTTTGCTTTAAAATCATCGCCTACTGTCCCAATTTTTTACAATACGAAAAAGAATTCTCGATGACAAAGAATTTACTGTTTTCTTTTAAAAAATATTTAATTAAATGCAAATAACACAAATTCTTGGCAATAGAAAAATAATTAATAAAAACGATATTAATAAACACATAAAGAAAAAAAATTTTCAACACATATATTCTAAAGTTATTTGGGCACAAAAAATTGCTGAGAATTTCAATAAATTATATTTTTATATAAAAAAAATAGATAATTAATTATTAAATAGTAATTAAGGTTAAACATTTGACTATAGGTATGTAATACAATGCAGTAAACAGTAAATAACCTTCGTAACCTACTAACTGATGGTGAAATATAAACGGTTGAAAGTTAATTATTGTGGGCGATTCTAAAAACAATTCTATTTTAACACTTATAAACACTAAAGTGTTTATTTTATTTCTCTAATCCTAAACGAAAGATTGTTGCAAGTTCATAGTAAAACCGGATTTAGATTGGTTGTTTTGTTTTTGTGTTACAGTTAAGTGATTTTCCGCTTCTTATTTTTAAAGACAGCTTAAGACAGTATTAAACTTGACTTTGAAATTTAATAATATAATTGATGAGCTTTTTTTGTTTGTAAGCAATTAACCGACATTTCTTGTTTAATTTTAAATTAACTTGACTTAACTGTAACGTCATCCTATGAGTATTATTAATAAATTATTTAATAAAAGGTGTCTATTATGTCAAGCAGTGAGCTTTATATTAATGCTTCGATCATAATATGTACTACTAATGTTTCTTTAATATAATTATGTTGCATAATATTATTACTTCTGAAGTTTATTGTCAATACTTAATAAGCTTAGTTTAAGTTAATTCAATAACAAACAAATATATTTAATAAACAAAGCTTTTGATTGAAGAACGCATTAATAAAATAGAAAGAAAACAAAACGTAAAAACAACTTAACACAATTAAAAACGAAATTAAATAATAACAAAGACAACCAACCAAAAAAAAAAGAAATAATTAAATAATTAACTTGACAGACTGTAAAATTAACTGTTTAAATTAAAATAAAATTGAAATTATAAATAATTAGTGTTTTTATTTTTGTCAAGAAATAGTCACGTTAAATAACGACAAGTAATTTAATTAGTCATGAATAAAACCATTTAAACACTGCAATTGTTTGGTAAAAGAATTCAACAGAAAGCACTATTGTAATCAATTTTTATTTTTTTTTATTAAATTAAAATTATAATAAACAGTTATTTAAAGAAAACAATAAAAAGGTAGAAAATTGTAAGTAAAACAAAAAAAAGAAGGTAAATTAATTAAAAAAATAGCAGAAAAATAAATCCAAAGTGTGCTCAAATTATAATTATAACACACAGTTAGGAAAATAATTATTTCAATGACAAAAAAATAAATAGAGAAAAATATTGCTTTAATGGACAAAAAGCACACACAAGTGTTTTGTATCGGTGACATAATTTTTAACAAAACTTAAATAATTTATATTATTTTCTGGTAAACAAAATAAAATATAAAAAAAAAATAAATAAACGGTAAAATTGTGTCTTGTGAGCCGATTTCGTATTGGTGTCATCAAGTGAAGCATAAAGTAACAACAAAAATAATAATAATAATAAATTCTTAACAAAGAAGCAAAAATACAGGTAGATAGATAGGTAACCAGTCAGCCATCTAGAAAGCAAGCAACTATTATAGAATATATAAGACGATGACATAACAACAGAATATAAGTGCTAATAATAATAATGTTTTACTTGCTTAACATTTATATAACATTATTTATTTCTATAGAAAAAATATATATAATCAATTCTTTTATTCATGCTAATCTTCTATAATTATTAAATTAATCCGGTTAATTTTTTTTAATCAATCAACAAAATCATCATTTAATTAGAATCAGCACAAATAAATTAAAATTCAAAATAAAATTAACGATAATTTATTTATCTTTTTTTTTCATTAAAAATATAGAACAAAGATAATTGTCTGATTTATCTGATCGTATAAAATCTTTAAATAATTTTACCTGGTTTCTTAAATAAAAGATAATAGATAAAAACTTAATCAAAGGCATAATGTTTTATTAAATTTATCGAAACTAGCATAATAATCTCCAAAAAAACGGAAAAACCCTATAAATGTTTTTGATTTTTCTACAAATAAAATAAACTTCGTTAAACATTGCACTATAGACTCGTCAGTCCAGACTATGCACAACAATTGAAACTTTTTAATTAAATAAAATAAGAAATTAAATTATTTTTTTAACGTATATTTGTTAATAACATAACAAATTATTATTTAACAGATCAATAAACTTTAATTCCCTACAGAGAATAATATTTCTTTAGTAAAAAAAATTAACAAATATTAGTCGATGCTGAAATGAAAGATTTTCTATTTATTTTCTTAAATAAAGAATAAAGAAATAAACTGTTATTCTAATTAATATATATATGAAATAGGTAAGTCTAATTAATGAACAAAAAATTTATAAAATGAAAAATTGCACTTTTTAAATTAAAGTAAAGAAAAATTGTTAAAAGAAAGAAAAAAACAGCGGTATAAATCGATGTAAATAAATATTAATTAATAGGTAAATAAATAAAATAATCCCTAACCATTAAAATAAAGCAGCGTAATAAGTAATTAACGGTTTTTATTACAAAAATAAAATAAAACCAACGTTATTTATGGATAAAATAATACAGAAAACAAGTACAATTTATTTAAAATTAATTAATTAATTGAAATTATATAACAATATAAACTGATTGCATACAATAATAATAATAATAATAATAATAATAATAATAATAATAATGCTGCATCGAAGTGTGTAAAGAAAGAAAGAAATAATTCTGTAAAAACACGATAAAGAATTTAAAGTAAAAAACATCTCTTAAGAAACATAAATTGAGGTCAAAGACACACAGGAGCAAGGTCAGGAATATAATGAAGAAAAACCCACACGTATTGATTTTTTTTTCTTGTTTGAAAAGAATTTTATTTATTTGACCGAATTTTAATCAAAAGAAATGTGTTAATTCCAGTTGTCTCGTGGTCTGTGTTGAGAATTTTTATTACTTTGAAAAATATATTATTCGTAGAGCAGCATCCACGACACAAACCTCTTCAAGGACAAAATAGATAAATAAAAACTTTTTTCTGTTTTTTTATTCAGGCACATAATATCCCAATAAAATATCGTATTTACTTATAAAGTTCAACAAATAAGGTCATTGTTCCAGTTTACTTTATTTTAAATTTAAATATGAAAAATTAAACTCACCAAGCATATTCGTAAATCCATGTTAAATATCAGCAATCAATCTTTAATTTAAATAAACCGATAGAAGACAAAATCTATTATCCTTTTAAGTGTTACTAATTATTGTAATTGTTTCACTTTAATTGCACACAAAACTAATTATTAAATTTTTTTTAAAAGAAAATTTTCTATTAAACTATAAAAGAAACAAGAATAAAACGCAACATGTCTTGTCGAATGTTAAAAACAAACTGAAATAATGTAAAAAAAAAAAGGTTTCTTGAGTTGTTCATCGACGATGTATAAATTAATTATATTTATATATAAATAATCTTAAAGAACTGTTACAAAAAAGAAATGAAAAAGTAAAGAAATCTAAAAGAAAAAATTCTTTAATTTAAAAATAATAAAATATGTCGCGTCATAGGTTCAATGTTTTGAGTAAAGTTTAAGTTTGTGTATTGGGTTGAAAGCATATATAACTATTGTAGCTTATAATAATAATATACTCGACCATCATTAGGCGTCGCTACTGGATAGTGAAGAGATATTACTTTTAAACACATGTGCACTTTAAGTTTGTAAAAACAAATTATAAATAAAATAATTCGCAGGTTAATTACCTATTAAATAAAATAAAATAAAAAAACAATTCAATACGTCATTAAATCATGGATTTTTAAAATTTTGCCTGCAAGAAATTATTTAAACTTTTTATTTTTTTTTATCATAAATATTTTGTCATTAACATTGTGTAACGGTAACATCCAACAGGCATATGTGCTAATTATATTTCTTTTATTAGTTCAAAGAAAAAAAAAACATGTTATAAATAAATATTTAGATACCAAAAGATAAATAATTATTAAATGGAATTGGAATTTGTAAAACGAGTGTAAGAAATTATTTATTTCTGTAAATTTTATTACCTTTACGTTAAGTGCGCCTTACGCTGTATTACACCAGTCAAAAATGTTGCTTCTTCCAGACTTACCTTTCTTACCTACAAAATAAAATTATCAAATCATCCTTCAAAAACCCTAGCTATAAAAATGAAAATTGGAAAAGCATGAAAATCAAAATAATTTAATCACGATAAAATGTTATCACTGAGAAATATAAACAGGAAACTTCAACAAAACTTTTACTTGAAAGATAAAAAACAAGAAACTTTTCTTTGTAGCCAAGTCACAAACCACTAGTAAAAAACCAACCGGTAGATAAAACCGATTGCACTTTTAATTCTTTTAAATGTTTTCATAGAGTACACAATAAAACACAAAATAATGTGCAAGAAAACTGCATAATTAGTGCGAAAAATAATGTCACAACAATAATCACCACATAGTAAATATAATTAAACTAAAAACTGCCAAAAGAGTAAACTTTTTTATGCTTTTTATATGAATCACACAGCATATTATTATCATAAACATGTAACACTTAAATATGTCAAAAGTTAAATATGCAGATATGGTGATAGTTTCTGTTGATTGTTGAGTAAAAATAATATATATATTTTTTTTTGGTAGACAGTAAACGACTCAAAATACAAAGTAACATTTGCAAAAATCTTTGAAATTCAATTATTATACAAAATTATAATATACATTTTTTAAAAACAAACGCTACAATGTATTCTATTATCGTTACACAAATGAAATATGCATTTGAATTGAGAAAACCTAAAAAAAAAACGATTAAAGACACTTCAATTTGTTGTTTCTTAAAAAAAGTCTCGCCTTTTCTATTAAAAACAGAACAAAACTAGAACTAGAACTGCAACTATGAAACTCGTAACTGATAACTCTTAAACTGTAAAAAACAAGAACCAAAAACTATTTTTCTTTTTATTTTCACACTTCTTACCATTTAAAAACATAAAACTGAAATTAAAAACAAAACCAAAAACTAATGTTTTGCATTTGCATCAATATTAACTAAAACAAACAATCATTTTTTAACTTATGATTAATTAGAATCCACATATTTTTCTCATTTAATTTTTATATAATGTCTACATATAAATATAAAATAATTATACATAATTTCTTTTAAAACAAAATAACCAAGAAAAAATTACAATTTTTTTTTTTTAGTACTTTTCACTAATTTTTCTTTTTTATTTAAATACGTTATCAGAAAATTAAATGAATTTTTTTTAACCAAAAAAAAAAATATAAACTTCACATAGATATTTTTTGAAATTACTTTTAATGCATACAGCAATAAAAATTCACCTACATTAAACTAAACTGATTCAATAAATTCATTTAATTTAATTTATTTTAATTATATAAAACTGTTTCACAGTATCGGTTAATATTTTAATTCTAACCACATTTTTTTGTATAAATAAAATTTTACAAGCAAATAAAACTGTATAAGAGCAAAAATTAATTAATTTAAATAAAATTAATTAAAAAATATAATTTTCACTTAATTAAAAAAAAAAATAAATAAATAAAATTTTTTGACAGCTAAAATGTCATTTTTTCAATTATTTTTTTTTTCTTCGTTAATAAACCAATACTGCCAATATAACAATAAAAAAAATTGCTTTCTTTACAAAACTTTTATTACAAAACAAAAAATAAATTACCAGAGGTAGAAAACTGTGTGTTAAAAAACAATTATTATTTTTATGAATATAAAACAGACAAACTGTAATAAGCACGAGCACAGCTCACTGAACTAAAAATTAATTAATTAATTTTTGTAGCAATAATCTCCATAATGTACTCTCAAAATTAATTAAAGATTTTTTAAACCACTTTTAATATGCAAAACAAATAAATGTCAAAAAATTTTGAAAAATAAAAAACTACATTTTCACCGAACAATTTTGTTCTTATATTTTTATCAACACAATTTAATTTCTTTTCTAATTTATTAATTATTGATTAATTAATAATCATTATTGTAAATTAAAACTGAAGAAAATTATTACTAATGTATATATTGAGAAAAAAAAAAAACTAAATTATTCATTTTTTAAATACAAAACTTTGAACAAACACCAATTAAATATTTTTGCATCTGGAAAATTTTATGTTTTTGACTTCATTTAGATTTTTTTTATTTATATACTTTTATTATTAAATTAAACAAAATCACATTTCAATATATATATTTTTATACATAATTTGATCAAATTATTATTTTATATTTTGTTGAAATTAATTAATGAAACTACAATTAAATAAACAAACATAAAACAACAACATTAACACGGAAAACATAAAAGAGTTTTTCTTTGTTGTTTTTATTCATTAGAAGAAGCAGCAGTGTATGTATTTTACTTTTTGATTTATATCATAATTAAACAACAGTTCTAGGTGTGTCATGTTATTAGAGTCCGTCAATAATTAGTCAATCAAATCAATATTAATTAATTATATAAACCAGAAAAAAGTAATATAAACACAAACAGCAACAACATAAATAGCACAAACTAATTTTTATATTATAAATTTTAATTAAAGAATACGCGAAATATTATCTGTGTTTCTTAACCAGAAAAAAAAACTTTTTTAAACTTTACAAATTAATTAATTAAGCAAATTTAAAAAAAAAATGTATTTTTATTTATTAATTAGCAAAAACAAACAAACAAAAAACAATTTCATTATTTCACTTTTTGCGCAAAACGATCATTTAATTATTGATTTTTCTTTTTAATTAATTTTTTCATTAAATTATTGATTTTTTTTTTTATATTTATAATTATTTCAAGAAAAAAAATTAATGAATAATCACACAACTAAATATATATATATTTATTACATTTCTTCATTTTTATTTATTTATTTTCACCTTTTATTATTATTAGTTTTATTTGATTTCTTTTTTTTTTTTTTGTTTATATTGATAATGATAATTGAATTAAAATTTTATATATGTTATAATTAAAATAAAGTAAAAAAAAAACCAACATATTCCCGTCATTTCACATTAGAATTGTTTCATTTTTTTTTGTTACTAAATTATTGTTGAAATTTTTTTTTTTTTGTTTTTTAATAAAATTACCTGAACGGTTTAATCTTACCCACAGAGTACATATATCCTTGTGTTTCTTGTTGTGACGCTTTAAAACCGAACAAGTTTGATCAAATTGAAATGATCAAAAGAGAAAAAAATAAAAATTGGAAAATTATTTTTTAAAACAATCAAAAAATTTTAAAACATTTTCTATTTTTCTTTTTTGATCAAATTTAATCAAACTCGACGATTCTCTTTTTCTTTTTTGAATGATGATGTCATATTTGTTAAGCAGTACCACCGCGAACAACAACAATCACCAGATGGTCCTCTTTGAGTCCTTCTTCGGTTAAATTGTGACATGTACGCTTGAGTAGCTCTGATGAGAAGTCACACGGTGGAAAAGCGTATAGGACACCAGTCACCTCTGTTTCTTTATTGAGCAAGGAAATTACACCAGCCGCTTCCTTTTGCTTTAAATAAGATACCAGATTTCGTAGTGGACGTGTTTGAACACTCGAATCATCACTTGTTACAGAAGATGTTGAACCGGCTAATCCTAAAAAGATTGCATGCGACAAAGACGTTGAAATACGTTTCTGCACATCTTCAAGTTTTGGCTGATCGAGACGCAAACGTTGTGTTATGCGTAAATGGTGTTTGCCATCTTCATCCTTCATTAAATCATCAACAATAACTGAATCACCATCGGTTAAATGGAATTTTGCAGGGAAAAGCGAACTTTTCAAAATGAGTGCACCTTGCCACAAGGTGGTACATTTACGAGATACTTCTGGTAGTGTTCTTGAAGCGCTCAGCATTCCTGTACGACGCGATGACGAATCAGAATCTGAATCGGGACTACGTCGTCGTGGCGAACGAGAACGTGATCGACCTTCACCAGCTTCATGTGAATTTGAGCGACGTCTGGGTTCATATTCCAAATCTGGAGGTGCACGCCTCCACTCTTCTTCAGGTGCTGGTGGAGGACCTGCAGGGCGATGACCTTCATGCTGATGATATGCACCTCTATATGATCCTCTTCCTCTATAACCACCACGACCGCGGTATGGGCGTGTTGGATAAGTATATGCTCCTTGAGGAACAGGATTTACAACACCAAGAGCTACAGCATCTTCATATGGTGCCGGCGCTTCTGGATACTCATATTCTGGCACACGACGATATTCTCCACCTTCTTCGTATGGAGGTGCAGGTTGTTTCGGTCTGTATGGTACTCCAGGAACAACATCAGCAAAATCAAGACGGAGACGACGTTCTGGTCCTCCTAGTGGAAATCCTCTCATCTCCTTTACAGCAGCTTGTGCTGCCTCTATTGATTCATACAAAATGTATGCACTTGTGTCACCTTTCTGATATTCAATTTTTTTGATGGCTCCAAAACGATCAAATTCGCGTTCCAATTGAGTTACTGATGTCCATGCACCAAGTCCTCCAGCCCAAATGCGTGTCGTAGGCGTAGCTTTTCCATAGCCAATTTTACATTGAAATTTGCCAATGTATTGCCCAGATAATTCTACCTTTGCACGGTGTGCCATATCCAAATTTTGATAACGCACAAATGCAAAAGCATTGCCAGTACCAGGCGGTGGTCGTTTAATATCAATATCCTCAACAATACCGTATTTTCCAAAAATGCGACGAAGTTCTTCGTCAGAAATATTTATTTCTAAATTACCAGCAAACAGAGTTCTTGTAGCAAGAGGATCATCCTCCGGTTGAATATGGTGTAAATAATTTGGAAATTTGTCTTTTTTATTCTCTGGTTTTTCAAATGGTGCATGAGGTCTTGGAACCAAATGACGTGGAATATAATGATGATGTGGTGGCACCGGATGCATATGTGGTGGTCCATGATGCATTGGTGGACCACGAGGCATATATTCGTGATGCACCACTGGTCTGAATTCACGAGGATGGTGAATTGCAGCTGGTGGTGGTCCATAACGTTCATATGGATCTACAGGTGGTCTTCGTCTTTCTGGACCTGGGGATCGAGGATAATAAGTGGCGTGTCGTTCATATTCAGGTGGTGTTATTGAACGTGGACGAGCACGGAATGCCTCTGAACGTGATGATGACTCATAAACAGGCTCTACAAGTGCAACCTTGTCGTAAAGAATAATCCTTGGCTTTGCATGTTTAGCTTCACGAGCATCTTCAGCTGTTCGGAAGCAAACGTACGCAACACGTTCTTCCAAATCATGAGCGATTCGAATACTGAAGTCACCATATTTTTTGTACTCACGATACAAAGTCTCCTTGATAAATTCATCTGATGCTTTAGGATGTAGGGCGCTAACGCAAAGTACTTTATAAGAATAGCGTTCCGGTGGTGGTGCTTCTCTTGGACGTATATATTCTTCACGATGCGGTGAAATATAACGTGGCCTTGGGCTTGGAGATCTTGCGACACGACGACGTAAACGGTCTGGTGTTAATCTTTCATCGGAACTGTCATCATAGCGACCCATACTTCCTCTGCCTCGTTTTGTACGTGGAGGCGACTCGCGCGATGCGCTACGTTTCATGTTATGTATTTTAACAGTGATTCGATCTCTCTCTGAAGCCCTAATACTACTCATGGGCTGATTTTACAAAATGATAAAAGAAAACACCAATATTATACAGATTTATGTGTAAATATGTGGGTGAGGTTTGGTGAGAGATAATGAAAATGATTTAAATATTTTTTTTTGTTTTTTAGTATAAATAAATTTCTATGATGCCGTATAATTATTCTTATTTCTAAATTAATTATCATTCGTTCTTAAATAAACGAATTTCCTATAGCTGTTCTCCTGTGTTCAAATTTTATTTTATTTTATTTTCTATATGATCAAAACAATATTCTTGATCGTTTTCCTGGTGCAGAAAAAGAATTGAATAAAAGAAAAATTTATTAAGTTAATTAAATAATTACTTTGACTACCATAAAAATATAAAAAAATATATACATGCTTTTGATAAGAAAACTTTTTTTTTTTTTATTTTAATCTCTCACATTCACTCGCACGCTATTAATCTTTTATTTGTAATCAATTTTTTTTTTCTTTAAACCACTGATTTAATGATTTTTTAAATCATTTATTTACTATATAAATATATAAAAAAAACAACAACTAACTTTTAAAAATAATAAAACAAACAACACATGCACTAACATTTATCACCTCATAACAATTTGCATATTATTTTCTTATAGCTGAGTAAGTTGAGTAAAAAAAACAGATTGGAAAACCATATTGGCATTATGAAAAACACAAAATTGATTTTGAAATCAACATAT
This sequence comes from Ptychoptera contaminata, assembly GCA_963942525.1. Lineage (NCBI taxonomy): Eukaryota > Metazoa > Arthropoda > Insecta > Diptera > Ptychopteridae > Ptychoptera > Ptychoptera contaminata. The sequence goes on along the minus strand of OZ012638.1, from coordinate 33,200,329 downwards.
GTTCTTATAATCATTATAAAATTAAATAAATAACAAAATAAAAAGTAATAAACACTCGAAATAATCACATCATAAATCACCAATATAAAAACAATAATAATAATAATAGAAATAAACAAAACTACAGTTTTCTAGCTTCTTTAGAACAATTTTATAACAAAAACTATCACAATTATGAAAAAAATAAATTTTAAATAATTAATAATAAAAAAAAAAATAAAACTTTTTATAAAAAATCACAATATATTTTGATATTTTATTTAAATTAAAATAAAATTAAATTATTCTTTTTAGATTTTTTCTTTATCAGAAACATAAACGACAACAAAGCACTTGACAACTTCTCAAAACAAATAAAAATTGTATCTAGACAAACTGAACGAAAAAGTTGAAATTAATGTCAAATTGGATAAGCACTTAACACAAAATGGTGGCACAATTTTTTTTCTCAATTTTGCTGAAAATTTTCAATTTAATTAATTTCACATAGCTTATCAGATAATTTCTTCAGATCTAGAAATTTGATTAAAAACGAAAATTAAAAAAAAAAAAAATTAAAAATGAAATTATGAAAAAATAAGGCAATTTTCACTGAATAATGGTTATAATGGCCGGCATTTTGTCACCACGTAATATAAAAAAGCCACTTTCCAATTAAAGATGTTTAATATAAAAAAAGATGCAGAATATATTTAATTTTCAAATTTATTTTTTATTAAAATTTCATTAAAAACATTTTTCATTTTGATATACCTTTTTAAAATTGACAATTTAAAAAAAAAATATTTATTTCTTTGCTAGCTATAAGGGAAAAAAGTAATATTAACAAGAAAAAATATTTTTTATAGAAATGACGCCCTAAATCTTCCTAAAATGGATTCCAGCAGAATTACACTTAACTCAATTATGGAATTTTTTTTCACTATTACTATACAATCAATTTAATCACATTATAAACGATAACAAAATATATTAATTTTTTTTTAACTCTCACCAGATTAACAAATGATGATGGATTATTATATTATTATGTGTAATAATATAAACACTGAATTAAAATTATAAATAATTAAAAATTCCTCATCCACTAACACAACTTCTCGTTGTTGGCGTCCAAAACGTAAATGACTGCGTTCGAGCAAGCTTATTTCAAAGCGGTACAATTTTTTTTATACCGCACCATCAAAAAAAAAACTTAACGAAACTTCCTTTACTTATTTATTTTAACTTATTTTTTCAATTTTATTCTTTAAATTGTATAAAAGATATTTATAATTATAATATTGCATAATAATAATAAGAAATAAATGCAAATTAATTAAACAATTATATTTTAAAATCAATTCAAGTGTATCGGTTCAACTTATCGTTTACATAACATCGATAAATTATGTTATATATAATTGTTGGCGACTTCACTTGGTACAATTATAGTAAAAGTAGGAAAAAAAATATCACTCAGTTTTTGTGTGGTGTGGTTATTCTTTGGACACTCAAATTATAAATTTCTAAATTTTCGTGTAATAAAATTATTAAACATTTTAAAATGTTCGGTCAAGCTAAAGCACTTTTAACCCGTAATACAATGTCTAACATTGTAAGATATTCACATGGAGTTGGTGGAATTCCTGGCGAGGTAATTATCGACAAATGTCAAAATCTTATCGATTACATAATTCTTGCAAAATAAAAAAAAAAATTATTGAAAAAATAAATGTGACTGAATTTCATTAAGTAATAAAACCAATAATAAATCCAAAATAAATTATTTACAGAATTTACCATTCCAATTGAAGAACAGGTACCGTTTGACCGCTTGGTTCATAGTTTTCTTTGGATCAGGTATTGCTGCTCCATACCTAGTAGTAAGACATCAATTGTTGAAAAAGTAAAGTAAGTACCATGACTTATCCAGATTAAAGTATCGGATTTCTTAAATAGTTCCTTTCTTTTATTTGTAGGTGATTTATTTTCTAGCTTTTTAATTCAACCAAGTTTATAGTCCAATGAAATAAAATAGTTTTTTAATTAAATTAATTATTGACCATCAAAAAAGTAATAACAAAATGAAATGGGAAAAAAACTGAAAATGTTTATAACATGAGAAAAACAAATAAAATAAATGTATAAATTATAATTTATGTTGACTTTTTATTAAAAAATAAATTTATTTGCTATTTTTGCATATTTTATCTAATAATACAAATATAGTAACTAGTCAGTAACTATTTATCAGCGGCAATGCTTCCGGAATATCATTTTTATATAAAATATTATTGTTTTCATCGTTTATATACTGTTGCTCAAAAGTATTTGTATTATCATTATTAAATTCTGGTTGCAGTACATTAATCTGCTCATTATCCATCTCCACTTTATTTATTACATTATTCTCGTTTGATTTAGCATTTGGATGAACTAAGGTTCTTTTAGCTGGACTAAAAAAATCTGAGAAATATGGTTCGTTTTTCTCAAATTTTAAATCACGAAACTTTTCATTTAAATCCAAATCAATATCTAAGTCAAATGTATTTAAATTAACGCGAGTTGATCTCTCAAAGGTATCATCTATATTCATATTGCCATCATTTAATAAATAAAATTTATCAACAAAATCATAACCATTATTATCTTCGTTTCTTAAACGATTTCTAAACTTATTGTATTTTATTGTATCAATAATATTTGTCATCGGTACGTAGCTGGTCATTGTTCCTTCTTTAGCTTTATTATTTAAATTGCTATTGTAATTCACATTCGTATTAACATTACTATAAATATCGTCAATGTCATCATTATTGATAACAGCATTTTCAAGAGATACTGGTTCATTTGAAAAATCATCATTAATTGAGTCAGCTTTTCTCATTGCAATTCTACGTTCTAAATTCTTTAATTTTTGCGTCATTAAGTCTCGTTTCTCTTTAGGTGCATTCGGATTTTCACCAGCATTATCATCAAATTTCTCACCCACATTACTATCCAACTGAATTTTATTTATATCGTTTTCCCTTTGTGCTCTATCATTTGCTACCATCGAATTGTAAAAACTTTCGGTTTCAACAAGTGAAGGTCCTGGTTTTAAGAATTCATAATAAATTTTCGCTGTTGTTACTTCAGATTCATAATTACTTGAAGCAGGTTTAAATAAACTTCGATCAGCCACAAATTTATCAACATCAAAATTAAATATTTGTGGGGCAGTATTCAAATTTTTTATAAATGTATTTATAGCTTCCTCCTGTTCTGGATTCATATGCATATCAGAGACATCATATGGATTCTCATCTTCACCATAATTTGATAATTTTATATTTTTATTAACACCTTTCTTATGATCATTTAACATACTACTTATCGTTGGTTTTACTTGAGATTTTAAATCAACAGCTACTTGTGAATTTTTTATTAATTCATTTATATTACTTAATTTTTTATTTTCTAATGTAGCTAAATTATCATTAACATTTATTTTATTATCCTCATCATAATATTCATATTCGTTATCCTCTAATTTCTTTCGATATTTTTTCTTCTTCTTTTTTTTCTTTTTTTTTCTACCAAATAATTCAGCATCCATATCGGTTAATATATCGTCCAGATCTGGTTCATTATTTGATGATAATTTTTTTGTATTTTCCTTATTTAAATTATTATCATTATTTAACTCGTCCAGGTAATCATTGTTGAAATTATAATCGGAATCTTTGTCTAGATTTTTTTTACTATCATACGTTTTTAATGATGTCGATAAATCCGATACAATTCGATCAATACGTTTGGAAAAATCACTATCCATGTCGAGATTTTCGTTCGGTGATATATCACGTTTTTGCTTAATACTTTCTTGTAAATTATTATAATTATAATCATTATCATATAAATAATCATAATTACTATCAATAAAATTATCAGAATATGGTGACTTTAATATATCCTTATTTTCAGTATCTGTATCGCTTCTATCATCATTATTAAAAAAACTTCGTGCTTTAAAATGAATAAGAAAAATATTAAAATATAGTAAATAAATAAATTAGTATAATTCTTTAATAAACAATAAGAATACCCGTTTTGGGACTCTTTAAAAAATAATACGGATCCAATAGTGTATCAACAATTCGATTTTGATTTTGTTGCTGCTGTTCACGTTGTTGCTGCTGTTCACGTTGTTGCTGCTCCAGTTCTTGTTTATTTAATTGCTCCTTATACATACCTAAAGGATCATATAAATTATATAAATCATTTTGTATAATATCATTGGTTTTTTTATTTTGTTCATTGTTATTAATTCCATCATTATTATTATTGTTATTATTAATATTTTCATTATTATTCATCCATTCAAATTGATTTTGATTTAATAAATCATTACTATCATCTTGTTGGAATAAAGAAGAAAATTCAATATCATTTAAATTATTTAAATTATTATTATATTGAAAAAATTTATTTAAACATGAATTTTCATTATTATTTGTGTTTGTATTATTATTATTTGTATTTGGATTTGGATTTTCAATGGTCTGCTCTGTAGTTGTTGTATCATCATTATTTTCACCAGAGTCACCGTTTTCAGTATCACATTTGCAACTATCATTTACCAATTTATTTATTGTGCCAAGACCATTTTTTATTTTATCAATTAATTGTTGTACTTTATTTAAATCTAATGGTTTTGGCCGTGGTCGACCACTTAATGATACCGGATGATGTGAGTGTGCCAAAAATTTTAATAAATTTAAAAAAGTTTTTTCATCTAATTGAACGTTACCTGAAATTGATGAATTTATTGTCATTATTGTATTCTCATTAAGTTGATAATTTTGTGGAAATTCTTGATGATTTGTTAAGTAACCTAAGTAAAATATACATTAATTTATAATTAATAATCAGTTTAACATTAAAAAATCATCAAGAAAACAAAATTAATTGAAAAGGGAAATTCAATTTGAGAAAAGTTTTGAGTAGCTATAGCTACTCGAAAACCTTTCAAATGTTAAATCATAAAACTTACCATTTGCTTCATTCGTGCAAGTATTGTTACTATTCAGATAATTTGATGTGGAATTATTACTGTTAGCTAATTCCGGAGGATATGGTGGAGCTGAATGTATAATTTTTGTAGCATTAACTGGTGGTGAAGTTGATGCGGGTGTTGCTTCTGCTACAGGTGGTACCGGTGCTGGTACCGATGCTGGTACCGGTGCTGGTACCGGTGCTGCAATCGCTTGAATTGTCGTTGTTGTTGGACATGTTGTTGTTACCGGTGCTTGCGTTGTGGTAGTGACTACTGGCGATGTTTGTGGAAGAATTGTAGAAGCACTTGTTGTTGGAGGAACATTTGCAGGCTTTTGAGTAGATAAAGGTAAATTTTTCGCTGCTGTACTGTTATTTGATCCGTCTTCGACACATTCCTCATTTTCTGTATTGTTCATACTTCCGATAAGGATACCTGGTTTATGTTCAGTTATATTATGGTCATGTGCTGGCGAACATCCATTATCATAATTATTATTTTGGGCGCTTTCTGTTGTTGTTTTTTCTGAACTCGACGGTTTAGCGGTTTTTGTATCTGGATTTGTTTTCGATGCACTTGATACCGTCGTTGTTTGCTGTTTTCCCTTTTCCTTTAGTTTTTCCGCCTTTTCTTTATCATGCTTCTCCTTCTGTATTCTATCATTTTCCATTTTTTTAGCAATTTCACCAATCGGTGAAATAGTTGTTGAAGTGCCTGGAGTCTTTTTTAAATATTCAATTTCAAATTGTGTACGATTTGTCTTAAAACATTGAATAAATTTCTTTAGAAATTCAAAATCACAGGGTGAGAAATTTTTAAAAATTTCTGGATATAATTCTGGTGATATCACTGTTGTACGATTTCTAATAACACTACTATCATTACCTATTTTAGGCTGCTGTGTTACTTTAGAAGTTCCTGGTGGACATTCTTTTTTAACCGCACCGGGAATATCACCTAACATTTTATCTACACTTCGCACCAGACCCACATTATCTTGGTTTTCATCATTTAAATATTTAAATCGAAAATATTTCCGTGTGGGTATTTCAACTTCCCTTATTTTATTATTATCTTTGTCTTCCAACATTTTCGATGCTAAAAACTCACTGAATGGATCATAATTGTCATGGAATATTTGTGTTTTATGTGTTGCCGTAGGTATAGGATTTGGATTAGGCTTTAATTGCACAACTTTCTGTCCACTTTGTTGATTTAAATTATTTGGATGAAGCATTGTTTCATTTTCACTCTTAACATCTTTTTCTGGTTCAACTGATGATTTATTATTATAAGTAGTAGAATTTTCAATAGTTGCCCCTTGGCTCGTACTATTTCCCGTGGCGTTATTGGTCACATTATTTGCATTTGTATTATTTAAACTTTGATTATTATCTTTTGAAACCATTTTTAACCATTTATCTTTAATTTTGTCAAGGAAAGATATATTTGTATTATTAGTTGCCAACATACGGCGATTAAGTAATTTAAAATAATTCATTAAATCAGCATCAGTTCGAGTATGTTTACCTTCTGCTTGCTTTATATAGTTGTGTAACGGTACATAATTGTTTGTTGGCACAAAAGTTTGCGCTAAAGGATCCCAACGTGTTGGTGGAAGACCATAATTATTATTAATTGTATTATATAAATCTGGTTGTTTTTCCAAATAGCCACGTTTTTCTAAATACTTCGATGGCATTTCCCAATTATCTCTTAAATTTGATATTAAATCATTATATGTTATTGAATTTGATTTTAATTTTTTTATTTTTTCTTTCCCTTCATTATTTTTATTATTGTTAAAATCATTAATTAATACTTTATCTGCAGATTCTAGAACATCTTTGGACATTTCAGTACCGATATTTAGAGGAAATTTTAAAAATTTAAATGGATTTATCGCTGCAGGAGTATCCTTAATTATATTCTCTGCATCATTATTTGTTAAATAAAAAAATGTTTTACCATTTATTGCTTCTTTTAATGGATTAAAATTTTTTATTTCTGAATTTTCAGAAAATTCAATTATAATAATAAAACTATTGAAATTTCATGAAATAAAAGAATTATAATTAGATTTAAACATATTTTCTTTCATAAATATATAGAACTAACCTGACCAGTAAAATTATGTAAATCATTTAAAATTATTAAAAAATAAATTCTAATAAAATATAACTGAATAGAAAATTGATTTTTATTAAATAAATAATTAAAATATATATTTTCCTTTTTAATTCAAAAAATGATTGTTTCTTTTGACATTTTAACAACAGAAAATTAGTTTATAAACGGTTTTGTTACACAAAAAATTGGGCATCGTTCATTTAAAACATTTTTAATTATTATCACTAGCTTCATTACGTTTCCGTATAATTTCCGGTATTTACTTAATTAGAAATTTGTGGCGATAAATTCTTATATTTTTCGATAATTAATTTTTAGAAAATCATGTTCCAGTAAAACATTTTTGATAAAGTAAATAATATTTTTTATCGTTTTTATCATGTTCACAGCCTTTATTATTATTAGTGCCCGTCAATTAATGAAAGTGGATTAGATTTTGAATAAAATTAAGTAGAGAGAAAAAAATAATGTAAACAAAATAGCTGGTATGAGGTAAATGTAACATGAATAAATAATTAATTATAATTTATCTGTAAACATAATAATGTGTTTTCAAAAATTAAATGATAAGCTTTAATTGAATTTAATCAATAAAATGTTTTCTGTTTTTTAACACTCGCATTTTATTCTTATCGCTAAAATGTAATAATATTTAATTTTCTTATTATTATTTATAGGTTAAAGTTCAATTTAATTCTAATCACATAGAGAAAATTTTATTTTTTTTTATTTTTTGTCTTATCCTGATGATGATTTAATGATGAAATCGAATAATACAACGATTTGTCATGATTGAAGAAGCAATTTATTTTTATTAAGATTTATACAAAAATAAGAATTTCTTATTTTTTACTAGACTGGCTTAGAGATATTATTTTTGTATTTGTATACATCCTTGACGAAAGTAAATAATAAACAATCTCTCACCTCTAATGTACACCTACATGTATTTATATATATATACTATATTTATGTTATAATTATTTATAATATTTTTTATTGTAGATTACTGAAGAAAGAAAAAAATACCCAAAATAAATAAGAAACTGTTTCATTCAAAGAAGATACGACTACAAAAGGGGTTTTTACTATAAAAGCAATCATCTTTCATCAACAAATTATTATTTAATGCGTAAAAAAAATAAATAATAATAAACATGCAGACATTATATATTATTTATAAAAATTTATCAAATATTATTTATTCATAGATTAATATACTTAAATGCTAATGAATAGAAACGTTAAAAAATTTTCTATTCAAATAAATTTCAATTATTAATCATTGTTGACGTTGTGAAAGGAAAAAAACAACATTTAAAATTTCTCTATTTATTATTTTTTTTCTTTTTATTTTCTTAAAGCTCCACTTGGGGCAAATTAAGTAATAAATTTAATTTAAATTATAAACACAAGGGATTTTTTTTTGCTATCTTTATTTTTACGTTATTATATTGAAATTTGCCTAAAGGATATTACTTGAGGTAGCTGGATTTATTATTTTTTTTATTGACATTTAAAAATTGATAAATTATTTATTAATAGCATGAATAGTTTTGAAAATTCTTTCCTTTTTTTATATTATATCTTAATTAAATTACAAAAATTAATAATTCTCTTTTTTTTCTATATCCAATTCCAGTTATATTTTTTAATGGTGGTATAAAAATGTATAACCACCCACCTGATTGTTGTCTAGATATAAACTATATTCTAGCAAAATAAAATTTTCAGAATTAAGGTAAATATGCACACAGTGTTGTTACATTAAAGCTTTATGTGCAAAAATAAAAAAAGAAAATAAACCAAAATGAGCAGCCACTTGACTATATAAACGGCAAAACATTACAAATTTCTGTTCAGTAACAGTTGATAACTTGTTGATTTAAGCTGTTTTTAGCTAAAGCAAAATATATTTAATTGTTTTTCCAGTGAAAAATAACTAAGGATAATAGAAATAATTAACATATTTATAGTGGTGATAATAAAAGATTAATTAAAAAAGGAACAATGTTATTAAAAAATAATTTAATAAAAATTTTATTATTATTTTTATTTAATTTTAATTGTGTTTGTGTTCTTGGTGATAATTTTTATTTACCAGGTTTGCTAATTATCTTGTTAATTTTAATAATTATTATCATTTTATTTAATTAGTTTTATTATGATTATTATTATTATTATTTAGAAATTGAATACATTTTTATGTTAAAACGTATTTTATATCCCAACGGAGGATAATTTTTTTGCTGGACAATTTATGACACTTAAATGTCTAAATTTATGTTGTGAATACATACTTGCTTATTTTCATAATATTATTAATGTTAATTAATGTAATTGATGGTTATTACCCTCAAATAATAATATTCTCTGTTACCAAATGGATAAGAGTTAAAAGTATATATTGTTTTTATTATATAAAAAAATCACTCGTTAATTTCAATTAAAAAATAATTCTGCTAAAACCATTATTGCAGATAAACATTTTGTACTTTAAACAATATATTTTGTAATGATAATATTTTTATAATAAGAATATGTAAAATGTTAAATAAAATTTAATACATTTTTAGTATTATTTATCGAAAAAAAAAAATAAAAACAATTATAATCGTGCACTTAAATTAACTTTTTACAATATTTTTATTATTAAAAAAAATATTTTCTAATAAATATTTCACCTTTTACTGCCACCATTTGGGAATTCGGTTTATATCAATTTTTCATCAATTTCTTTTTATATATTTTCTTCGGATAATAAATAATAAATACAAATTATATAATATTTTATGAATGCAGATATTGTAAAAACGGAAAAACTTACAATTGATGAATGGTTTAATAAATTAGATGAACAAATGTTGATACTAAATCAATATACAGCCAATGTTGCATGGGAGATGAGGTAAAGAATTTTATTTTTATTATTTAATTTTAATTTAATATAAAAATAATTATAATTATTATTATTATTATTATTATTATAACAAAAAGACAATAAAGTTATTGTTGTTTAATTGTAAATAATTATAAGAATAAATACAAAAGAATATAAACAATTATTATTATTTTATAAAATAGATTTTTCTTATTTTTATGTTTTAATCGTTTGCTTAATAAAATTACATTAGAAATTTAATTCCTTTACAACTTTTTAAACATAATTGAGTTTAATTGTTTTCCTCTAAATTTATAAAGAAAAATTAACTAAATCGACTCTCTGCTATATTTTTCTGAAATTCAATAAAAAATAATCCATTTAGAAGAAATTTAAATATATAATTTTTATTTGCACTAACCCTCAAAAAATATTAATATTAATTTTTCCACCCACTGATAATGTGACAACGTGATCAAAATTAAACAAACAAAGTGTTAAACCAACCGAAAAATTAAATGAACAAAGTATAAAATTATCAATAATAAAGACGAAATGGCATAATAAACGTTGTAAGGAAATTGAAGAGATTTTATTAAATAATAATTTGACAAGGGAACGTGAACGGATGATTTATTTATTGTGTCGTGGACCAAAGTTTACCGAATATCAAGCAAGGTAAGAAAATTCATTTTTATTAACTGAGTGCATTCACTTTTTTCATTTGTATTTATTTATTTAAGCGAACTATCAAAAGTTTTAAGTAAAATGCAAGAGATATATGCAGAAACAAGTGTTTGCCTACCGAAACATTTTGATTTATGTTTAAATATTGATCATATATGGAATTTTACTTATGTACAACAATTAGCGGATAGTGAAGAATTATTAAATCTAGATTTAAGCAGTGTTTCACCGAAAAGGTTTGTTTACTTTTAAAGAAAATGTAATTTTGTTTTGATAATTAAATTCTATTTTTTTTTAATTTTTAAAGTGCTAAATATACAACGAAATTAAATTATTATGATAAAAAACAAATATTGGATCGTGATTATTACATTTATCATGCGGAAAATTCAAATGATAAACGGGATAATGAAATAATCGATAAACGAATACGTAATAATGGTGAATTTATATGTTTTAATGGTGAACCAGATTTGGAGAGAATAATGTATGGTAATTTTGATAGTTTTGATCGTAATGATTGTATGTTAAATTCTAAAGAAATATTTAATTGGGCATGGGAGGCATGGCGTTTTGCCGTTGGTCCACCAATTGCTAGTATTTATCCAGAAGCGATTTATTTGATGAATATCGGTGCAATAAATAATGGTAGGTGAGTCTCTATTAATGATAGAAAAATAGTTAAAATTTTAATTTAGTAATTTCGTAAAGGTTACAACGATATTGGCGAAACTTGGCGTGAAGAATTAGAAATGCCCGATTTAAAGCAAATAATGGACAAACTTATGGAGTCAATAAAACCTTTTTATAATTTATTGCATGGCGTACTAAGGCATTTATTGATTAAAAAATTCCCCAATGAAAATATTGATGCTGATGGCTTGTTACCAGCACATTTATTAGGTAATATGTGGTCACAAAATTGGGCTATTTATCAGGATTTGATATTACCGATTAAAGATGCGAGTTTAATACAACAATTAAATAACACAAATTGGACAACAATTGATATGGTGAAACGTGCTGATGATTTTTATAGCTCATTAGGTTTGGATCCGGTCAGTAATAAATTTTGGCAATATTCAATATTTGAGAAGTTTAATGAAAATGATACAGAAAAATGTCACGGCACTGCCGCAAACATGTTCAATAAGAACGATTATAGGTTTGTTTGATTTTGTTTACTTCCTTATAATAAATAATGTAAACAGTTTATTGTTTTTCTAGAATGATTATGTGTGGTGATAGAACTCTTGAAGACTTTTATGTAATCCATCATGAATTAGGTCACATTCACTATTACATGCTGTACAAATATCAACCGACATTATTCCAAGATGGTACAAACACCGCAATGCAAGAATCAATCGGTGATGCGATTTACTTAGGCGTTATGACACCAAATCATTTAAATCGTTTAAATTTACTGCCAGACAATTTATTATATCCCGACATTAATAAATACGAAAAAGATAATATATTAACGAATTTATATATTAAAAATCTCTATGAAACGGATAAAAAAACAAAAAATAAAATTAATTTCAATAATTTGTTAAACGATAACGATATAACGCCAATGATAATGAATCGTATAAAAAAATTACAATTTCTCGGGCAATCATATCCGAATATAACTGAAATGAATAAAAATTTTAATGATTATCAAAGTAATTTCAATGGTAAACATAATCATTATGATTTAACAATATTATTACAAATGGCATTAACGAAAATACCACAAATACCGTATCAATATATTCTGGATATATTTCGTTGGAATATGTTCAATGATAATGTGAATATAAATCAAGCGAATAATTATTATTGGGATATGACGAACAAGTATCAAGGTATAAAACCACCGAAATATGGTAAAGAGCGTAGTCAGTTATTTGACGCAGCGGCAAAATTCCATATATCCGATAATACACCGTATGTGCGTTACTTTTTGGCCAGTTTTATTCACGCACAGATATTTCGTGGCCTATGCTATGTCACTATTTACGATACAGTAAATATAAATAATAAAAAATTAAATATGCCATTACATCGATGTGATATTTACGGTTCAAAACGTGCCGGCAATTTATTAAAGTAATTGAAATGAATTTTTCTATTATTGTAAAATAATTAATATTTAATTTTATATATTTTTAGAAAAGCATTATCATTAGGTGCATCCGAACATTGGACAGAGGTATTATATATTTTAACTGGTAGCAAGGAGATAACAGCCGATGCATTATTAGAATATTATCAACCGTTAATTGATTGGCTAGAGAATTTAGTCGATGAAAATAATATACCATTAGGATGGTGAAAAACACAAAAGTGGCAAAAATAAAAACACTGCGGTAATTTTTTTTTTTAAATTATTTAATTAATTTTCGTTTTTTTTTTTTTTCGTATTTTTATTAAAATTAAAATTTATTTATATAATTATTTTTAAATAAAGAAAAAATTAAAAAAAATATTCTTGAGATATGAAAATGCAAAATATATATATATATATCTTATATGTTTTATATAAAAAAATATTTATGTTGTATACTTAAATTATGTATAATAAATATAATTAATTAACAATTAAAAGAAAAAACACATATATATACATAAACAATTAACTGTAGCCCTTATATATAAAATTTTAACATGTCATGATTTTCTTAGATAAAAGAAACAAATTTAAGTTTAGTTGAGACACAAACTTCATAAATAAATTAATAATTTATCAATTATAATCATGCATCGTTTTCATTCTTTTTTGTTAAAGCAACACCAAAATATTTATTTGTTAAAAAATCAAATTCATTACGTTTACTTAATACATTTATAATATCATTTGGCTTTATTATAAGTTCATTATTTATTAAATTATTATCATTAAATTTAAATGCATGCGATTGTCTTAATAGATCTTCAACAAATGAGTGCAAAACTTGTATTAAAAGGCGTTGTGATGTTGAATGAAGAACGTCTAGAAAATTTAATAAAAAAAGTTAAATAAACAATCAATTAAAAATTAAAATAAATAGAGAAAAGAATAATTACCAGGTACAATCTCTTCCGGTTGTAATTTTATTTTAATATCATTGCACATTTGATTAATTAAATTTCCATCATTTATTAATGTTTTCTCAATCAGCATAACCTTTTTACCTGGATTATTCTCTAATATATTATCAATATTATTTTTATTTATTTTATTATCATTATTATTTATTTTTATATTATCCACATCAATTATCTCTTCATCATCATCGTCATTATTCATATTTGTTGATATTAACATATTATTGCTGTTACTACTACCACTTCCTTTATTATTTCCAGTTGAAAATTTTTGTAACCAATTATATACATCATGATTATAAGTTAAAGTATTTTTAATTGAATTATTCTCTTCATTTTTTATTTCATTTTTAACTAATTCAGATAAATTATCTTTATTTAATATATTTTGATTACTATTTGATAATTTCGGTGTATAACACATAATACGGGCATACAATATTATTTCTTTTACACTCCATAAATCATTATCGTTAAAATCTGTATGCTTTTTTAATAAACGTTTTATAAATTTTGCACGCATAAACTAAAAAAAGAAATTAACAGAATTAACAGACAAATACTAATTATATTATAGAAATACTAAATTTACCTCATTGCAACGTTGCTTTATTGGTTTTAATAAATTAAATGCTTCATACGTATCAATTATAAAATTAAATGTTTTACGATAATTATTATCTGTATTTACTAATACAGATACTAATGGTACATTTTTAAATAAATAATCTATAGCTGATTTTATTGATAAAAATTTTTGATTTTTAAATTTATTTAATAAATTATCATAATAATTAATTATTTTTATTTGTTGTTGCTGCTGCTGTTGATATATATTATTATTATTATTATTATGATTAAATTGTTTCATTATATTTAAATCATTATTATTATTATTTTGATTATTCATTGTTGAATTTAATAATTTTTTTAATTTATTCGGAAATATTGATTTCATTTCAATATTATTATTATTATTAATTAAATTTGTGTTTTGTATTTTTGAATTAATATTATTATTATTTATTATAACTTTTATTTTATTATTATTTTTTGTACTATTCAATGTTATTATTTTGTTATTTGAATTTATAAGATTTCCATTATTAATATTATGATTTATCTTTGGTGGCAGTAATTTTGCTTGTGTTATTATACAATTATTTGTTGTTTTTGTTTGTGATTGTGTTTTAGCAATTATACAACCATAATCATGTTCAATTAATAAACGACTATTTTCTAATGATAAATTATTATTATTATTATTACTATAACTATTATTATTAATTATTGTTTCTTGTCGTTGATTTATTGGTTTTAATAAGCTATTAGCCGAACGAAATTTTAATAGTGACACTTGTTTGGTTTGTGTCTTTGGTTTAACAATTACTTGCTGGTGTAATTGCTGTTGTTGATTTTGTGGTGAGTTTATTTTGATGCTTGTTGGTGGTTTATTACTATTAATATTATTATTAGTATTATTATTATTACTATTATTATTATTATTATTATTATTAACAAATATAACTTGACCATTTTTCATCATAACAACATTCTTATTCATAGTTACTGATTGTTTTGCCGTCGATGGTGTAATTGCAATATTATTTCCTGGTGAAGAAGACGTTGATTTTGAAGGTACTGTTGTTGAAGCAATTTTAACGACTGTTAAAGGATTTATAACTTTATTTGAATTAGCAACAGCTGTAGTTGTCTCTAAAAGAGGTTTTTGATTATTTGATATATTTAAATTAGTCGAAATATCCGTTTGATTTAATAAATTTGCACTATTTAATATTGCTGGGGGTTTTGTAATCGTTGGTAACGTTGTATTGCCACTTAATACTTTATTATTATTATTGAAAAGTATTTTAATATTATTTTGATTATTTGTTGTATTTAAATTTATCATTGGCTGTGGTAATTGTTGTGCATTATTACCACTTATTGTTTTTATTTGTATTAATGATTTATTTTTTGTTAATATATTATCATTAACATAACCCAATATTATCATTTTACCATTTTTATCAATATATTTTAATAATTTTTTATTACTATTATTATTTTTATTAATCATTTTATTATCATTTACTAAATCATCTATTTTTTTAGTTTCATTTTCTAATATTGTTGGCTCTTCTTTAATAGTTTTCGTTTCAATTTCTTCCTCTTTTACTATTTTCTCACTGGTATCAATACCATTTGTATGACAAGTTTCCTCAGACTTTATACTGCTATTTATTGCTTCAGGAATTATTTCATTATTTACTAAAATATCTTTTACATCAAATTTACTTTTATCATCCTCCTCATTATTTTGTTCTAGTTTTATATCACTTAAAACATCCATAGAACTATCATCAATGTCGTTAAACAAATCAGAATTTTTAATATCAAATAAATCATTATTGATATTAGTATATTCATTATTTATTTCATTTTTAATTAATGTTGGCAATAAATCATTAATATTATCTTCTTTTTTTACAATATTTGTATTGTTATCAACTAGCCATAATTCAACAATTGTCTCAGCGCCCATTGTCTGTATACCAGTGTGTTTCCGATCTAGTATTAAATTATGTATTATCTGTAGAGGTTTTTGTTGTGTTTCTGGTTTAAAATATAATTGCACGCGTATTGGAAATTCACCCCAACCACGGCGTGATAATTGAAAAGGCGAAGAACTAAAATAATTCATTGATAAGCAAAAATTAAAGAAAAAAAACTGAATTTATATTGCTTACCTGACTTCTACAACGTCATTTGGCTTGTAACTAGGATGCAGAAAAAATCTAACCTTTGTCACTATATCGTTAATTGATTGTCCCGTTTTTGTTCGCACATAAACTAACCATTTATGCGTGACCCCATCAATTGATTTCTCATCACCTATATACTTCGATGTATTACCGACCACAATTAAATGTTTACTGTGATTACGTCCACGGGATGAATTTAACTGCTGTATTGGTTTTTCATTGAAATTAGGCGCAATGTATCTTGGAACTTTTTCTTCAATATTGCTGTTACTGGTTGTTGCGGTTTCTTGGTGACATTGGGTATAATTTATTGAGTTTTTAAATAAACGTTCTTCCTTTTTTGTACGTAATTTTTCTTTAATTGTTGTCGTCGCCGTTTTTGCCGCCTGACGCATAGGGCGGATTTTTAATATTTCATTATAATCTACTGGATATTTGCCTAATAATTTCTTTAACGAAGGGTGTATTTGCTGTTGTGGTTCTACAATAGATGTAAGAATAAATTTAGTTGCAATGGCTATTACACACAATTTTATTAGATACTTACCCAAACCTAATTGGGCTGATGTTGTTTCAATGGAATCATTGTGTATAACTGGTTTAATTTCTTGTCGAATCTCCTCACTTGTTAATTTTAAATTCTTTTTATTATAATAATTTGATACAACCACATAGCGTACTCGTTGCAATAATTTTTTACATTGTAATAAATTATTATCAATTTTATTTATTTCATTTTCTTTTAATTGTAATTCTTTTTGATATTCCCGTTTAATAATTTGTCGTATTTTTTCTAAACGTTCACTGGGCTCTAAAGCCGCCTTTTTTATTCGTTTTGTTTGTGTTGTTTGTTGATTAACTAATGTATTATTATTAAATTGTTGATAATCTGGATCATGATACTCTTCTAATTTACGTTTCTGTGACATTTCATTTAATTATTATTTAATTAAAATTAACTAAAACATTAAATAATTGATTTTGCTAATAAAAAAAACAACAAATTATTTTGTGAGGTTAGAAACTGTTTACACATTTAAACTTTGTACTTTTATTGTTTTTGACTGTAAATTAACATAACTTAAATTATTATTAACAGTAATAGTTATAGAAAAATTATACTACAATTTTTATAAAAGTTTGTTTTTAATAAAACATTTAAATAAATTTATTTAAACAAAAAAAAATAATAACAAAATTCTTTTTATTTATTTAATTGAAATTTCAGTTTTTTTTTTCAATATAAATTTGACAGATCTAACGCACCGCAAATATAATGATAATCGCAATGCAATTAGTATTATACATCTCTCTAACGATTTAAGCGACATCTATTTTAAAAATATTTCAGTATATGCATCACATTAACTGAAATTAAAATATAATTTTTTGGAAATGCTTTCTTTCATAGAAATCTATTTTCGGAAATTATATGAAAATATCTCAATAATTTTCTTTTTAATATATAATATATTTTTGTTTGTATTTTTAATTAATATTAATTTAATATAACATACAATTGCAAAATAAAATAAAAATAAAATTAATTATAAACGATGCAACAAATATTAAAATGCTTAATTAAATTAATTTTTCTTTTTTAAACAGGAATAATCAGTTATTATATTATTATACAATACAACATGAGCTGCAATTTGATTAGTTTTTTTTTTATTATTATTTTTATTATTATTTTTAATATTATTTTGATTAACTTTTTCATTTTTGCTACATATTTAATTTTTATTGAAAGAACGACAAAAATTTGGCAATGTAATTTGTAAATTAACATTTACGTTTTTAAAAGCAATTTTTGTAATTTTATTAAATATTATTATCAAAGTTAATTAATTTTTTTCACAGCAAACAGCCTTATAACAAGTTAAGTTTAAACAATTGGAAAATTAAATAATAATAATAATAAATAGAAAATAATTTAACGTGAAAATAATTTTATAAAATAAATCCAAGCCCAATTATACCAGTTTTAAATTTATTCTTTTACATAACAAATAACGAAGACAAAACAACATAGACACAAACCTTTGAATTTAATTCATTTAGCCACATTACAATATCAGCAATCGTTTATTTTACTTTTTTTATCTCTTATAACCATTTCCTGTAACGAATATAAGTGATTTTGATCGATATATGGATTTAATTATCACTTAATTCATTACAACAAACAGATATTAATAAATTAAAACCGTCTCGTGCTTTATAAACTGTTTTTTTTTTAGTATATTACATACCGCGAATTTATTTATTTAAATTTTCTCATTTCTAATCAACTAATTTAATTATTCTGTGCAATTTTTTTTTAATAATTGATTTTACTTTTTTGTTGTCTTAAATTTATTAAATTTTAAAGTGCCAAATTTTAGCAATTTGAGAATTTTCTTAATTTAAAAGAAGTAAATTTTAATTCTTGTTAAAAGGTAATTTATTTTTTATACGTGTGTGTCTTTACTAAATAATATCAATGATTGCAACTACATTTATGTATTTATTAAATTTAATTTTAGATTATTAGGAGATTTGTTTATGTAGCTGCTGATTTCTTTATTTATGTGTTTAAAGAAATAGTTTTTAATAATTATAATGAAAAGAAAATATTAATTCATTTTTAATTAAAACATAATATATATATTATTGCCGTCTTAACACGACAACAAAACCTTATTCATTGTTAGTTTTGTAACAAGTAAAAAAAAAGAAGCAAAATCGCTATCATTTATTGTTTTCTTTTTATTAATTAATAAATATATATATTTATATATTTTTTAGTTAAATAATATTTTATATTTAATATAAATTTTATTATTTTTTCATTTATAATTATGTTTTTTTTTTTGTGATTTTATTTTGTTAGAAAATTTAAAAATTATTATTTATTTAAAAACAAAAAGGAAACAGGAAAAATGCATAATTTTCATTAATTTTTTTTAACAGAACTCTACTTTTATTTTTATTTGACTATTTTATAATTTTACGTTAAGCAAATCCTATTTATTTATCATCATTTTCAGTCATTTTTGTTTATAATTATTAATTTAATTATTTTCATTTTGTGTAAACTGGATTAGATTAACATTCTTTCAATATTTTTGTTTTTAATTTTATTTAAAAGCATTTCGAAAAGTACGTATTATATTTTTATGTTTTATTTATTATTAATTCTTTTTAGTACATTGTTATTACTCTCAATATTATTTGCTCATATTAATTCTTATGTGATAAACTCCTCTTTGGCTACGCATTGGTTAACGTTAAATCAGTGGACATATTTCAAAAATAATTTAAAAAAATAAAATTATTTATAGTATTTCTATTCACTGATCATAAAACTATCTTTTTATTTTAATAATAATAGAAAAATACTGCAGTCACCGATTAACAATTCTTCTCATGTATTCGTTGCAGCAACCAAAGAGAGAGCTAATAATTACAGAGTGGGTAATCCACCACTCAATTATTTATTATTATCATTTTTCCATAAATAAGCGTTTAAATTAAATATAATTAAAAAAAAAATTCTTTTTTTATTATAAATCACTTTTTAGCTTAACTTTTTGTTAAATAATTACATATATAAATCCTATTATTGATAATTTTATTAATTTTTTTTTTGCTCATTTAATTTAATTATTAATACAGAAGAAGAAAACAAAGAAACACAAAAACATAGACGGAAAAAAAAAAAAAATTAAAAATAAAAATTAATTAATTGGTAAGTTATTTTTATTTTTTTTATTTATAATTAAAAGAAACAAAATAAAATAAAAATAAAAATTAAATTAAATAATAACCAAAAAGAAAGAACAAAAAAAAAATGATTATTTTGGAACTATTTTAACATTTTCTTCTTCTGGTTTTTTTTTTTCTCATTTTACACATCAAAAGTCTCAAAACTTATAAATGAATCTCATATATATTTTCAACGAAATAATTATTTAATCAAAATGATAAACAGAGAAGAGAAAACATATATAAATATATATATAAATTTTCATTATTCAATATATATTTTTTTTTGTTGTCGTTTTTTAACGTTTTTATTAATTATTTATGCATTATTTTTTATTATTATTAATATTAATATTATTAGTATTATTCATTCAGGAATTGATCGAATAAATTTTCTTATTTTACGTAATTTCTTAGCTAAATATCTTGTCTTTGCTATTAATCACTTAGATCATGATGATGATGTGGATGTCGTTGATGACGTTTTACCAGCTCCGGCGCCACCGACTGTTTTACCATTTTGTGCCTTTGATATATAAACATTTAAAAGTCTACAAAGAAAAAATAATTAATTAATTTAACTAAAATTGCATTTAATTTTCTTTTAACAATAATTACCTAACTTTGCTTGCATTGAGCAATGAAAACTTTGGTTTAACCTTTTCCTCGCCCATTGTTATATATAATTTAACAATACAAAATACAGCAGCTTTACGCATCATTGATTCTGTATGATCAGTTAACTAGAAAATAGAAAAATATTAATAAAGAAAATATGAATTTTTGCTTAAAATAAATAACTTCTTACCCTAGCTATATTTGGCATTATAATATCTAAATGATGATCAGTCAAATCTTTACCCTGATCATATATTAATTCTGATAATAATTTAACAGCACATAAATTTGATGGATAACAATCTGTTGCTATAACTGGATTTAATATATTTATAGATATATCTAATGGTAATGTTAATGTTATTTTTGGTATAATTGCATCAATTTCACGGGTCGCCTCTTTACTTGTTTTATAACAATCGATTATTTTCAATAATATTAATTCTAAAAACTTTGACCAACATTGTTTCATATCATTACTACATATAATTCTAGATAATGTTTTTAATGCTGATATCATAATTGCTTCATTTGTTGAACCAATTAAATTTAATAACATTTTCATAATAACTCTGCAAGTATAGAAGAAAACACAATTTACACAGAGTTAATAATAATAAATAATTTAATATAGAAATAAGAAAAGAAAAATAAAATAAATTAAAATGAAAATTACTTGAAATTTTTAACAGGTAACTCACAGTTACCATATTTTATACATGCTGACAAATCTGATAAAACTTGTACTACATGCTCTTGGTTACTATCGGGTGTCAAATATATTGCTGCCTTAATTATATCGCTTTCGGGTGTACCAACTACAAAAGAAATAAATTTTATAATTTATCTACAAAATGCATGCATGTGTTACGCACTTTCTGTTATAAATTCACCAGTATCTGAAAATGAATGATTGTGTTGATGTTTTGTTTTAATTGTCGCACTTGAATCGATTGCATCTAAACGCACTGTATTCTCCGGTGTATTTGATTCAGTTGTTGCTGATGACTGTGTTTTAGAGCCATTACAAGAATCTTCTTTCTCTAAGCTAAAATAATAAAACAATTATATTATTTTTGTGAATTTTATTAATAAGAAATCGATAATGTTAACAACATACTTAATATGGCCATTAATACCATTTGTTGGTATTGGAATACCACCTGCTAATAATTGATATTGTTCATTTTGTATAAAATGATCGCCCATTTGACTAATACCAGAATCTTTACTATTTGCATCACGATCTAATTTTGTCTCAAAACTATAATTTTGTATTTCTGCTGTGGTTTTTCTTAAGCTACGATATATTTCTTCACTATTCATAGGATCACCAGCTCCACCTTCAACAGATGATTGACGAGAACG
Organism: Ptychoptera contaminata; assembly: GCA_963942525.1. Taxonomy (NCBI): domain Eukaryota; kingdom Metazoa; phylum Arthropoda; class Insecta; order Diptera; family Ptychopteridae; genus Ptychoptera; species Ptychoptera contaminata. The sequence goes on along the minus strand of OZ012638.1, from coordinate 33,178,035 downwards.
GGAACCTTAATTTTAAATATATTTTTTTATTTAATTTTTATTTATATTAATTATTCTTAAACTACTACACACTAATGAAATATATATATTTATTTTGCAAGCAATAAAAGTTTATAAAGTTATAAAAAAAAGTCTAAACTAATATTTTAAATAGATAACTAGCACCACTTACTAGAAAAATTATTATTTTGTAAACTATTTTGGCCAATTGACTGTGGACTAAGCAATGGTTTAGGACTTGAACACGATAATGGAGATGATGGACTAGATGTTCCTAATAAATTTTGATTTCAATTTAAATATTATTATTAATAAGAAATTTTATTTGCATAATAAATTAATTAATAAAGCTATAGTTGGACTTGTCTTGTTAATTAGTAAAAAATAATGTTTAATTAAATATTTTAAAAGACAAAATAAAATAAACATATAATTAAGCCATTACCTGATGGACTTCTACGTAAATGTTGGTGTATTATTGTTTTAGCAGTATCTTGATAAGTCTTTGGCAAACCAGATAAAATATTTATCAACTAAAAAAATAAAATTTAGTCAAAAAACAAAGTGATGTTAGAGGTGTTAAATAATTATTTAACAAAAATTAGATAATTTAAATACTAACATTTGGTGCATTAAAGTTATATAATGCGACAATACATAAACGTGCTTGTTGGCGTAATTCTGTACACTTTTGATCTAATGAATATTGTAATATTTTTAAAATAGCCCTTTCGACTTGTGTTTTTTGCTGTTGCTGTTGATCCATATAGAATTGACGTTCTGTACAATACATCGATGCTAATGTTGTTAAATATGTTAATATTGCTAATTTTGTTTTTGTCGTTGGTGTTTGTGCTGAATCAATTATAATGCGAAACACAATTTGCATTTGTAAGTCAGCTGGAAAATATTCATAAACTAATTTTAATGTTTTCCAGATTTTGCCATGCATTGAGCCCAACAGTTCACCACCCAATTTTGTAAATAATCGTGTTAATAATATAAATAACCAATCATGTAAATCATTTGAATGCGCTAATATTAATTCATTAACAGTATCCAAAAATAATGCATAAACTTTAGTGTGTGTATCCATAAACATTTTACGGAATAAGTCCAATATACAATCTAATTGTTGTTTTGTTAATGTTTTACCATCTGTCAAGTATTGTGTCAAACTGATTAATCCATCTTTACGCTCTGACCAGTGTGTCGACGCACAAGAATTTATTATCTTTTCTATATCATCAATTGGTTGTCGATAATTGTCTAAGCGAGAACGTGAACCATTCCATGAATATGACTAAAAGAAAATTAAAAAGAAAATTTAAGGATATAAAATTTTATGCGAAAAATAAAAAACTATTTACATCATTGGCACGACGATATGAGTCAAAACTACGTTCTGAACAAATACTAGATGCTTCACTTTCATCAGATTCATCGCGTGATATTTTGCGATTAAGATGCATTCGTGCAAAGTCAGCGGAAAAACTTTCATCATCTGGTGATAATGCATCAGCTAGTGCGTTTTCAGCTTCACGACTTTGTTGTAAGATACGTTGAGCGATTAATGGCCGCTGAGGATTTATTGGTGGTCGTTCTGGCCGTCTAGGACTACTTGTTGTAAATGGTCGTTTATAAGAGCCTAATTGTGATCCGCTACTGTAATTAGCAAAAAAAAAAAAATAAAATTACTTTATAAAAAAATATTAATTTAAAAATATATTCACCGTGTTGGACTTGTCTCCCGTGAATTAGCCAATGAACGTGGAATACCGGAACCTTTCTTAGGTACTGTACCAGTTTGCTTATAAGACGAATATGTACTATAAACCTCTTTGAGTCGTGAGGATGGTGATGTACTTCGTGACGTTGCTAAAATTATAATAAAAACAAATGAAATTATCAATTCACTAAAATTAAAACAAATTATTTACGTTGAGACTGTGAAACACCCGATCTAGGTGCACGGCCAACAGTACGAGCATGCTCCGGTGATGCATGTGATCTCGGTGTTTGCATAACTGGACCGGCTTTTTTTACACGCGCTAAAATATAAATCAAATTTATGAAAAACAAAAAAGAAAAATTAATTAGTTTTTATTCAAAAATGACACAAAAATAATTACAAAACATAAAAAAGTATTTAAGTAAAATAAAAAGAGAATAATCTTACCTTGTTGTGCCATATATCCTTCTATTAAATTTTTGTTAAATAAATTAATATTTTTAATGACATGATAAAGCGCGCAGCAACAATATTAAAAATAAAAAATAATTAAAATTCTTGTTAGTTGTTAGACTTTCAATAGATTTTATTCAATTAAATAATAAAAATAATCAAAAACAAAATTAATTAAAAATAAAAATTAATAAAGCCTTTGTATTCGTGTTTATGAACGTTAATAATAATTATTTTCTTTTTATATGGGAAAAATCTAATTAATGGGAAAGGCGAAACAAACAAGGAAAATTTAAATGATTTTGTTTTTAATTTTGATTGAGAGAGAGTGAGTAAACATTAATTTTATTGGGTTTAATATATTTTGTCGTTTTTAATAAAATACTTACGCAATGAAGCAGTTCCTGATGATATTTTAAGACGTGCCAAACTAGAATATTGGGCACGAGCTGTAGCACGTTGTGCAGCTGCTGTATCAACAGCAGATATACTACGAAATCCAGCTAGTTATTTATTAAATTTATCAATAATCCAATAAAGGTGTTTTTTTTTTTTTAAATTTAATCAATGATGAAACAACAAGACGTCAATGATAATAATCATAATATTAGTTGTTATGATGATGTTGATGATGATGATGATTAGATTATGATAAAATAAATTCATTCAGTTGATCATGGTACAGTTGTTTATCCAGATAAATTTTTATTTTGATGATAAATGATGGATAATAATAAAGCCAACGCATTTATTTTTTTTGTATATTTAATTTTAAAATTATAATTAAAAATACAAATGCACGCAATGCAATTATATTTAGTGAATGAGAGTAGTAGTAGTAGTAGCAGCAGCATTATAAAATGATAAAAAATATAAAATAAAATAAAGAATAAAGAAAATTATAATGAAAAATTAATAATTAAAAAAAAAAAATAAATATATTTAAATTAAAATTATAACCGAGTAGAAATTTGCATAAAAATAAAAGAGAATAAAAATACATTAATAATTATTATATTATAAAAGCAAATTAGTTATTATTTATATTTAAATTATTAAATTTAATTTTACAGTAGAGTTGCAGCAGTGTTTAAATAATTTTAAAATTTAAAGAAGAAACATTAACTGTATCAAAACAACTTCTATTGTATAATTAAAAATAATTTAAATATAAATACAAAAATATAGACATTATAAACCACCACCTCGTTGATTTGTTAATTGTTGTTTATTATACTCCATATGTAATTGTTGTGATGAAATAGACGTTGGTGGCAAGTGATCTCTATTATTATTATTATTTATATTATTATTATGATTAGTATTGTTATTATTATTATTATTAGCAGCAACTGGTATACCACTACGTGCACGATTATATGATCTTGGTAATGATGGTGCACGCTGTAAACGTGTATTACTTGTTAAACCCATCATTAAACTATTACCACCGGTACCACAACTAGCTACTGGTGTTGTAGCTGCTGATAATGATTGCACATGATGTGTTATATGAGATGATAAATTCTCTGTACTAACACTTGTAGCTGATACTGTTATCAGTATTTACAATGTATTATTATTTAAATAATTAACAAACAACAAAAACAAAATATATATCCATACATAATAAAAAAAAACATATTAATTAGTCAGCGAAAGCATTAAAGAAAAGAAAAAAAAAGAAGTAAATAAAGAGAATATATTGGTTATAAATAATTTTCTTTAATATATTTAATTTGTGTTAAATTGAGAGAAAATTAATAATAATAATAAAAGAAAAGAAAACCAATCAATTATAAATTACCTGCTGGACTAGCTGATGCAGGACTTTTTAAACCAAATGATGGTCTCCGTTCTAAAATGTTTGCAAACAAACACAAAAAAAAAAAATAAAAAGAAAACAAAAATCAGACAAACACAATTTTTCAAAATAAAAAACATAAACCAAAAGCTACTATATATTATATTATTAGGTACAAAAGACAATCAACACATACTTATAACACTACCTGGCATTGAGTTAAGACTTGAACTACTGCCACGTAGACTAGCACTCATCGAGCCAGTACCATTGCCATTTTCACGTTCTTTTTCAATTGCCCGTTGTGTCGGTGCATCTAATGAATTATATAAACTCTCCGCCAGATCAGGGAAATGACGTTTAAAACTCCAAAAAGCTCTATAAAAACATAAATTATTTATTACAATTAAATGGAAAAGAAAAATCAATTTACCTTCTGCTATATTTGCGTGCATCATTATCAGCATCGGCTGTACCCTTTTTAATTGCATCACGTAATATTACTGAATTTTTATCTAATGACTTTGTTTGCCATTCATCAAGTATTGTCACTAATATATCCGATAATGCTGAACGAATATCTTTTGATTTTGATTGCATGAGATTCTGAACAATTATTGGTACTAATTTTGGTGCATGTGTATATCTAATTACATATCTTAATGCAATATTACCAGATGATGCTATCACCTAAGAGTGTTTGATGGATGATAAAGTAAAAGTTAATGGAAATAATGAATATCTTAATAAATTAATTACCTTTGCTGAATTTTGTATTAAATTAATTAATTCTTGTAAAATATATACGCAAAATTGATCAATTTTATTTTTTAACGTTTTACACATATATGCAAGTGTAATGCATGCCTCGCGAATTACTTGCGAACGTAACTCCTTTAATATATTTAAAAATGATATAGATAAATCCTTTACATATTGTATAAATGATGGTTGATTCTGTATATTTAATAATAATAGGGAGCGAATTTTCTTTAATGAGTCAACACGTTTCACCCAATCCATATTCTTATCACCGATATTTGTATTTATTGTTTTCATATGTTCATCTAGATCACGCGGCCCAAATATACTTAATTGTGGGACAACTTCAAAGGATGCCTCAAATATTTCTGCGGTAACGGCACCCGATGAATCGCCGCCTGTATCAAATGTTGATAATTTTGGTCTTGCCGTTGCAGCCGATGCTGTCCGCTTCACCAGGCGAGTTGGTCTCTGCATTGCTGTTGTATCTAGTTCATCACCACCACAATTATTAGCCATTGTTAATGCTGACGGAAGTAATAAACCATCGTTTCGTATTTCATCAAATTTCTGTTCTAATATTAACATTTTGCCACTTGGAACATCTTTCTTTTTTAAATCGGATAATAAACGATCACCAACATGCTTATAAATTTCGACTAGTGTTTGTATAGCTGCATCACGTACAGATACAGTTGGATCACCTAATAATATAACAATTGGTTGTATATATAATTTTAATGATAATGCCTGAGAACCAAATTCATTTAATGTATTAACAATTGTCTGTAAGAACTCTTCACGGATTTTTGCATTTTTATGTTTAAAACATGATGTTAATTTATCTAATAATTGTTGTGGCGTTAATACTTTTGATTCCATTAATTTGTGCAATAATAATTGTGCCTTTTCTCGAACAGTATCACGACTATCACCTAAACGATCAACAACATGTGGTAAAACTGTTGGACTGTATGCAGAAAAATCATTCCCTAAACGGCCAATTAATTCTGTTAAGGCTTCAAGAGCACGTTGGGCTATCTGTGAATAAAACAAAAAACATTTTTTTGATTAATAATTTTTATTAAATAATAAATAAAACGATAAAGTAGTAAATTCTGATTGATTTTTATTGAAAAACAAGAAAAAAAAAACTATAACAAGAAATATAAAAATTCTTTAAAAACATATTAAAACTCGATAATTATAGAAAATAAATAAATAAAATGTTTAATAAGACAACGATGAATAGACGAATAAAAATTCATCATTAATGTATTCTACACGCTTCAATAATTTTTATTTTTCTTAATTAAAAACAGATAATACAAAACAACTCTTAAAGCTTAATGCACCAACAATCTACCTTTATTATTATTGTTTCTTTCTGTTTTTATTATAAATATACAACAATAAAAAAAAAGTAATTATTTTAAAGAACAAACTAAGAGAAGACAACGATGACAACGACGACAAAGATACAAAATAATATTATTATTTTTTTAATTATATTATTAATAATATTACAGAATTATTTTTGCTAATAAAAAAAATTATTTTAAAACAAAAAAATCAACTAAAATTAAAAGAGTAGCAAACAATGTAGTGGGTTAGGCACCGTCAGCCAGGCAAATAAGCAATCATTTAAAAACTTTAATAATAATAATTGAAGAATAAAAATAAATGATAATTTATCCATATTGTCTGTCGTCTTGTCTTTCGTTGCTAATTTTCTGTTTATTATTATTATTATTATTATTATTATTATTATTATTATTATTATTGTTTAATTTTTTAATGTCAAATTATTTTGCATAATAATACAGGATGACATTGAACTGTAGAAACTTATAATTTATGTTAAGATAGAAAATATTTCATAATGCGATTAGAAAGGTGTCATTGTAAGATGTTATCAATGCAGATAACACAGTTTAAAATCTTTTGCTAAAAATAATAATAAACCAAAAATGCATATATATTGTTTCAAGTTGTAAACTAAACTTCTAATAACAGGCATTTATCATTATAAATAATAAAAATAATAATATTAAATTAATGTGACCTCTAATCATGACACAATAAAAAAAATTATATTCATAAATATTTAAATTAATTTTTATTTTTTCAAAATTATTTTCATAAATCAAAACATGAAGCGCAACCACCAGTAAAAATTTATTTATTATTAAAAATTAAATTTAAATTAGATAAAAAAATAAAAATAAATAAAAGATAAAAATAGACGAGGTTTGCGCTATTTTTATTTTGCAAAAAAAAAAAAAAACTAAATAATAATGAAAGAAAAAAATGAAAATGAAAAATTATGCAATTACTATTTAAAAATATAAAAATAATCATTTCATTAATAATTAACCAAAAAATCATGTCGAAAGTCAAAAATAACATAAATACACCGCAAAACGACCGGCATCATTGCAAATAAACAGTTTCTTCTCTTCTCTAGAGTAATATATTTTTATTAAAAATAATAATAATAATAAAAAAAATGTAAATAAAAACACAACGACGATGAGGTCAGTAGTCGTTAGTTGTATTTATAATTAATTAAATTAAATAATTCAAAGGAAAAAATTAATAGTAAAAAACTTTGCTAAATAATTGTGGATGAATGAATAAAAGGAACATTTTTATCAATAGAAAACACGAACACAGGATAGTGCCAAGATATAATAATAATAATACAAAAATTCTTATTTACATTTGCAAATTTAATTTAATTTTTATCTTGACGATAAAACAAAACATACGATTCTTAAGTAAGGCGATTTTCTGACTGGTTTTATCTTTCCACTGAATATATTCACAAGATAAAACTCTAGAGATTGTCAAACAGCAAATAATACACAAATCAATAATAAATAACCCAAATAAATCAAGCAGCATAAAATTGTCTTCATTTTTACGAAGCATAACCTTTTTATTGTATTCACAAAAGATAGCAAAACCAAAAAAACCATATTTCGTCCAACAAATAAAAATGAAAAATTATTTTCATATTTTTGAGATTTTTGTATCGCTCATACGATTGAATTCAAACCTAAACAACATTTATATATTTTTCTTTTTTAATATAAAACTTGCGTCAATATAGTTTGTTTTGTCTTCTGTTGTCATTAATTAATTTAAAAAATAAAATTATTTTAACCTACCAACGAGAAAACAAACATCAACTCGACTATACTAACCAACCAAACAACCAACCAACTAAGCCACCACCTACACAAGATAAAAAATTCTTTAAAAAAACAAAATAAAAAATTAAATTAAATTTATTACTATTATTATTATTAATGAAAAAAAAAAAAAAAATAAAACAAGAAATTAAAAAGAAATGAAAAGAAAATTCAATAAAAAGTTCAATTAATTCAATTAAATAAAATTAATTACAGTAAAGTAAAACCTCAATTAAATTTGTTCCCTGATTGTTTATCATATGGAGCAACCAATATTAAACCAAATAAATAAACACAAATATGTGGTTCTTGTGAAATAAAATTAATTATACTATTTGGTTGTTTAATTAAAAAATTAATTACATTATAATATGTGACAAAATAAATAAATAAATAAAATAAAAAATTTATCTAACCACAAAACATTAAGAATTTTAATTATAATAAAATAAATTTATTACAAAATTAATCTAATAAGAAAGAAAAAAAAAACAAGTTAAAAATCATAAATCACCATTTTTGCTTATAAAATTGCAAACAAATACAGCACCAACATAACCCAGCATAAATAATTAATTTGTTTCGTTTTTAGAGTTAAATTATAGACACAAAGTTTTCCATATTTGTCTTACTCTACCTGTCTGTAGAGCAAACAAATAAGAAGGTAAACGCGGTTTTACATGCAATTATCAGTCACAATGGAATTAACTACAATATATTTTCCTATTTATAGTAACAAACTCCGCGTTTGTGTATATATTTTTTAAGAATTTATTATTCATATTTTCATCTATGATTCACACAATTTTTTTTTGTAATACAAAAATAGGCTGGAAATAAAGCATACAAACTACTACACAATAGTGTACAGTCACATATTAATTGATTTTTTTTGCTAAAACACAAAGGCAGCTAAATAGAAAAATTTCCAGCAAACAAAAATCCCTACACAATCATTCCCCAATAAAAACAACCAAGCAAATTGTTAATATCCTTTATGTTTACCATTTTTAGCGTGTCTTTTACATTATAAATTCACGTTTAAATTTAATCAAAAAAAAGGAAAGAAATATTATCTACCATCACGAAAAAAAGAACTTTTTAATATGAGAAAAGCCACCTGATACACAGATAATCTTCCAATAAAAAAAATAAAAAACTTTATTAAAAATTCGCAAAACATATTTATTAGTAAAAAAAAAAAGAAAACTAAAAATATGAATAGAAGAAGCCATCGGGATTTTTGAGGGACTTCACAATTTTCTGATACTCAAAATTTGTTTTTTTTTTTTTTGTAAAATCCTATAATCCTCTTCCAGGTATTTTATTTGGTAGTATTTTTTCTTTGGAAAAATTACCAAAATAATAATACTTTCAATAAACATAAATATTTAGTTAGAATATTTAATTAAATTATCACCTCTAAACTGTAAAACAATAATTAACATAATTTAATATTATCGTGGAAAAACAACAAGTAATACATACATATATAGAAAATAACATATTTAATGATTTAAACAGTGATTGCCATCGTTTTCTTAATTGTTTAAAAGACTTTCAGAATAATTAACAAATAGAAATCATAAATAACAAAGTTTTGTCTGTCAAACTCTTTAATTTCATTTAGTAACCATCATAGAAATTTTTTACAAACCGATAAACTTTAAGATAAATAGACAAAAACTATATCTAAAGTGCAATAAACATAACATATAAATTATAATTTTAATTTAATTTTAATAAATAATTTACAACAAATAATTAACACTATAATTCGAAACATAATAAATAGATTTTTATTGCCTTTCTATCAAAAATAAATTAAAATGTCATTATAGAAAAAAATCTGCATATTTAAATTTTATTATTTTCTCATTGTGTCGTGGTGGCGGCACAATGCTGCTGGCTCGTTGCTTTTATTTTGCGATTTTTAACAATAAAAATTTTAATAAAGATAATTTTCTTATAAACATTATATAGTAATAGTTATAATAATAATAATAATAATAATAATAATAATAATAATAATAATAATAACAATACAACGACAAATATGATTATGGTTAAAACAACTTTATATATTTGATAGTGAGTGTTGAATCTTGTGTGTTTTGCCTTATTTTGTATTATTCTTATTATTATTAATATTTCATTTCTTATTTGCTTGAAAACATAAATATAATGACATCATTGTGTACAAACAAAACGAAAAAAAAAAAACTAAAAGAAATAAATAAATAAATAAAAAATCTTGTGCAAAAATAATAATTAAAATAATTTTATTTCTAAGGTTTTACTTTTAATAAATATATTTATTTTAAAAACGATGATGACGAATAAAACAAAGTTTACATAAATATAATTAACTTTAATTAATTATTTGTATAAAACAAAAATTTGCATAGAAAACACAAACGTTTATTAATGCAAAGAAAAATTATTTATTGAGTGAAATGATTGTCTAACACAACACAAATACATTAAAGTTTATAATCGATTGATGCACTTAAGTGAAATTTTCTTAAAAGCATTGCAAAATTATTTATGATCATCAAAAAAAAAACGCATTTTGCATGTAAAATACTGTGATAAAACATTTTTCGAAAAAATTTATTTATTTATAAACAGCAACAACATTAATATTTAATTATTAATAATAATAATAATTAAGCAAAATAAATAATTTATATTGGCATTGAATGGCAGTAAATATAATGTCACTGACTGAGTCACACAATCAGCAATAGTGTCTCTCGCACATAAAACAAAATAAAATAAATGTCATTGAAAAAAGTGTAAAAAAGCATAGAAAAAAACAAATTAATTAAATTATTCAATTATGTTTTCGATTTTTACCTTTAATAAAAAATTACTCAACAAAAATAAACTTAAGGACGATTGTGATCCGTTAAAAATATTAAAAATAATTAACTCACTTAAATAATGCAATGGAAAACACAACGTTTCTTTGGAAATTTGCTTAATTGAAGAGTTCACAAACACCGGCAAAAATATTAATTAAATCAACAATTTAAACAGCAGCAACCACAGAAATAGTAACTAATCTTAATGTCTTTAAAGATTGAACTAAATTCTGTTCTTTATTTTTTCTTTCCTTATAAATAAAGTTAACTTTTTTTTATTATTTCTCTCTTCTAAACATCCAAAATAATTAAATCGATTTCTTTTTATTATTATTGGTGTAATATATAATCTTACACTTTTGTAAAATTTATACAAATAAATATCCCGTGGGTTCAGGTTGTTTAGCAGTTTCTTGTTGTTTTTTCTTTCTATTTTTTTTTTTTATTATTGCTTTAATTTTGTTGTTTGATTTTTATTACAATTTTTGTTTTTATTCTGTGTAAATAATAAATTAAATTATTTTAAGCTAAAAAAAGCACACACAACAAATATTAATAAACAAATAAATAATAATAACAATACAAAAAAAGAAACAAGTTGACCCCGAAAATTTTACAGGAAAAATGTCAAATGAAAAAAGCAAATGACAACCGTCGATATATAGAGGAGAGAAAACATTTAAAAAATGGAATTGATCAGCCTACTCAATTTGATTTTAACTTTTTTTTTTTTTTTTGTTATTATATAAAAAATCTATTTTATATTATTCAAACTTTCTGTTATAAGTAGAGTATCTACTAGGTAAATATGGACTAGTTAAAAGCGTAAAGCGGATAACCACGGATACTTGAAAAGCACAAAAGTTTTATTTTGCGATTTTGCGATAAAATTTCACTCAAATAAAAAAAAAACCAAATTTCAAGTAAAACCAAAATTTATAAAACTGTCGTCTACTCAGCAATAAAGTCAAAGATTAAAGTCAATTAAAATTTTATTTGTTTAAAAACTAGCAGAAAAAAAACCGCAATAAATCAATACTTAAATCGTCTTTAAAATTCATTGCGTTCATTGCAAAAAAAACTCTCAATAAAATAATAAAAAACAGAAAACTTTTGGTGTTAAACGAAAAAAACACACAAATTCCAGCAGAGAAACAAAAAAAAAAAAATTAAAATAATGCTGGGAGGCAGGCGAACAGACATTGTTGCTTACTAATCACCTACGCAATTTATGTTTTTTTTTTTATTTTCTTTCACTTTGCAAATTTAATTTTAATTTACTTTTAAAAATAATTAAATTTTCTACATTTTTTTGTAAACAATTATCGAACGGATAGCGTTTAAAAAAAATGCAAATCTAAGCAAGAATTAGAAAAGCCGTCTCAATTACATTCTGACAAACACTTGATTTGCTAAAGTTTCTATACTTAATTAACTAAATTAATTGTATAAAAAGTAAAAGAAATTTAGTTAAATAACTGTATATGTGTTTGGTAAATATGCTAAATTAATAATAACTTTCTATAATCAAAATATCCTCTCCATGTTCTAATGCCAGCCAAATATTACATTAGTATTCAGCTATATCCCGTGCACTATAAATTCAATAAAATAAAGCTGAAAGTTTATCTTAGTTGTATAATAATTAATTAATTAAAGTAAAACCAGTAAAAATAATAAATTAAGTTCATCAATAGCAAAAATAGCGAATTTCTATTCATTTTTTGTATGCAAATGTTGATACATTTTTATCTGATTTATGAGAAGCGAAAGACAAGATCTTTATAATTGCAATAAAACAACAAATTTATTATCTTCTCATTAATTTCCTCTAAAAGTTGTTCATAGAACTGGGATAATTAAAAATTAAATACCATACAACAGGGGTCTATAACCAGTAGCTAATAAACAGCATGTGATAGAAAACATGCAGTTCCTTAACCAACAAACCAAATACATTGATGAAAAAGTTAATTAAAAATATTTTTATTTATAATTAGTTACTTTGTGGCAAAAATATATAAAGAAATTCAACATTTTTTAAACAAAAATTGCAGTAAAAATAAATTATAATCAATATTAGTGGAAACAACACAACAATAAAGGTGACAAAAATACGTAAAAATCCTGTTTAAAGCGCATTATAATAAACAGAAATTAACAGAAACTGTACAATAAAAAAGCTGTTCTTTAAAGCACAGAGTTATTTACAATAAATGAAGAGTTTATGGACTATGTGTGCTAATAAATAATTATTTATTATAGCAATTATAATTTATTATTTAATTTCTTTTTACGTGTACTGGATGAAGTAGTGGATGAGTTGTGAATACAACTAACTATTATTTACATTTTATAACAATATAATAGTTTTTAAACTATAAATATTATTTATTTAATCATTTATCATGTCATTAGATTAACGTTATTGAAAAATAACAAAGCACGCATCTCTAGATGTATCGTAATTAACAAAACGAAATAATATTGCCATTACCACCACGTCATAACATTGTATACAGAGGTGTTTCAATTCAACACAATAATATTAACATTTAAGTAAACAAACATTGAGTAACGATGCTATCATCATGTTAACAAATAAATAAATAAATAAATAAAAGTAGAAACAAAATAGACATTAATTAGAAGAAAAAAAAATGTATGAAAATATCAATTAGCTACTTTACAGGATGATTAATAAAATTTTGTTACGACAAAGTTGCTTTAAAATTAATTCAATGTAAAAAATTAATCTGCAGATATACTATATTCTAACACAATTTTATTACTAACTTATGAATCATACTGTACAATTAAATATATGATTAATTTTTCATTAATTTATATTTTATCATAAAGTAATTATGCATACGTAGAGTAAAAATTATACATAACAAATGTTTAAAAAAGAAGAAAAAAACGAAGGCAAAAAACCGAAAATAATCATAAAAATCTATTAAAAACACGATTTTTATGGGCAGTCAAAAAAAAATGTATTCAATTCTTCATAAGCCGCTTCTTTATAATTTTTTTTTCAAACAAATTTATTATTATTATTATGTTTTAGCAGCCAAGCAACAAAAAATAAATAAATAAATAACAACTCTACGCTATATGCAAATATAAATAACAGTGGATGCCTATTCATTTGGTTAGTATCCTTGATAACAAGTGTACAGTGTTTTTCAACTGGTATACACATATGTTTTTTTATTTTATACAATCTCGTATGTTTTTCCAAGTATAGTATAGAAAAATATTATTTAAATGAATTAAATTAATTAATATCATAAATAAAATTCTTTCAACTTATAAATAAATGTTTTAAAACACTGTTATCCACAGACAATTCAATAAAATGTTTAAAAAGTTTGCATTATAAAACTGCAGTATTTAAGCACAGAAAACCACCACCTACTTATTTAATTAATTCATTTTTAAAGGTGAAATTATTATTTTTGTTTTATTTAAAAAATGTATTTCAATGCAGTAAAATTATAAAATATATAAAAAACCGCTCAAAATAGCAACACAGTACTGTCGAAATCACATAAATATATATAAAAAAAATCCATCCACGTAAAACAATAACATTATGATGTCACTTTGTGTTTAACATTTGTCGTCATTTTATATACATACATATGTATGTATATATAATAATATTATTAATAGAAATTTTTTATTTATGCAAATTTATTTAATAAATAAAACAAAATAAATAAATAGTAAAAAAAAAAACTGTCAAAAAGTAAAAGAAAAACTATAAAATCGCATCGAAAAATAATGATAATAATACAAAAAAAATGTAATTTAATTTAATTATTATACGAAAATTAATACTATTTATTAAAATTAAATTAAATTACAATCTTTAAAGTACATTGACACTAATATTTTTATAAAATTTAATTAGAAAAGCATGAAAAAGCTTCATTAATTTATCCATGAGTTGTTTTTCTGAGTAGAAGCGACTTCAACTTTGAAATTCATGCAAAATTATATAGAAAAAAAAAAACGTCAGTCAAAGGCCCTGGGATTTTTTTTTTCTTTAATTTCTTATTTATAATAAAAAGAATATTATTTAATAATATAAAATATATTATAAGAAAATTTAAAATAAATAATAAATGTCAAAAGATATGAATAAAAAATATTTTTCATAACGTAACATACCAGTGACAGTTAGTTAAATTTCATAAAACAGCTGGAGTGTTGTAACAAATATTTGATTATTTTTAAAATACCGGTAGTAATATACTGATAATTTTATATTAAAACATTAAAGTCATTAAGAAAAATTCCAAAAACAATAAAAATTACCAAGAATTGTTTAGAAATTAAACGTGAATTTATAGAAACTTTAATATGAACCATGAAAACCTTTAATAAAAACAATACAAATACATGAATAAATGATAAACCGAGCGGTAAATTCTGTTTCTTGGATAACATAAAATTTATTACATGTTTATCTCAATAAAATTAAAGTGAAAAAAGTATAAAATAAATACATCTTAGGAAATGAAGAAAAAAGAAAATACTATAAAAGCTAAGTTTTACCTTTTGAGCTTAAAATACATAAAAATAAATAGAAAAGTCTTATTACAAAAAAAGGTCAATACTTCAACGAAAGTAATTTAGTTAAATGTTAAAAAAATAAGAAGATTCTCATTTCAAGATAAAAGAAAAATTTTAAATTTGATTTTTATTGCATTTTTTACTCTTTCTTGTCCTCCAAACAATCAAGTAAAACCTATTCGAAAAAAGTGAGAAAAACCAAAAAATATAATTTATAAGATTGGCTATTCTTCTGCTGCATCATTTTATCACAATTAAATATGATTAAAACTACACTTCTAAAGCTAAATTAATGCTGAAATGATTTTTATTTTCTTGTAAAAAATAACTAAAATCATCATTGAAGGTAAAAAAAAAAGTAAATAAAACATCGACAATGTCATTGCAGCAATTTAAACTTCACTTTGATATGCTAACTTTACCTCCTATAATATAATTACATATTATGTTTATAAATAAATAAAGTATTAATTAACATAAGCACAGCACCATTTATGCACTTAAAAATGTTTTAAAAACATTTTCAGTATTACAACAGCGTAATTTCCTAGTATACTTCATGTAAAAATAATAAAAATAAATCAAGATTATAAGCATTTTAAGCATATTAATAATAATAAAAAAACTGAATGACTTTAGTGATAAAATAATTGAACAAAAAAAAAAAAACTCTCACAGACAAGCGAAAAAAAAACATGTTTAGAAATTGCATCACCATAATTAATTTTAGCATAGAGAAGTAGAAAAGCAATAACAAAACCGCTTAATAATCAACTGAAGTGAGAATTTTTATTTATTTATTTAAACAAACGATGCATTTTCTTATAAAAATGCAAATTAATAAATAAAACCATAATAATCAAGAACAAATTTTGTATTTTCTGCAGCACAGAGATTTCCAACATCCTTCCAGCAAATTATGACACAACAATGAACAAAAAGAAAAAAAAAATAGAATTAATTTCTGTATGCAATTTGGTTTTTTGGCTTTGAAGTTTCAAAACAAAACAATGTTTTTATGCATTTTCAATGTCACAGGAAAAACAACGATAAGAAGAAACCACAATATAAAATTTATCAAGGCTTCAAAAAGACTTTTTCTAGCCAAAAGACTTTTATAATTACGAAAAAACTTTTTCTACATTATATCGAGCCTTGACTGTAACATCATTGCGTTGCTATTTAAAAAATAAAAATATAAACCAAAAATCATGCAAAAACTTGAATTTAGATTCTTTATTTATGGTAAGGAGAATAAAGTAATATATACAGAATATCCAAAAAAATTGACATAAAAGGCAATGGTTGTAGGCAATTTTTTATTAAAATTATGGCATAAAGAACCGAGAGTAAAAGAATAAGGGAATTTCTCTTATTTTCTTTACGTCAAGAACGAACAATGGTGTCATCAAATATCCTTTAAAACAAAAAATCAACATACATTTCCAGCAAAACGTAAGTACAACCAGTATCATCATCTTTACTGCCAAAAAAAAAAGAGTCCTTGACCAAACAGATAAAACAGCAACAAAAAACCGACAACAACCATTTTTACATTCTTTTCTTACTTAATTTTATTGCATAATAATAATAAAAAATAAATTTATTATCTTAATATGTAAAAATAATTCGATAAAGGCACAAAACAAAACTAAAAACAAACAAATTATCGATTGACGAAGACGTTTATTTCTATATTTCCCTTTTTTTTTCTTTTTGTTTTGTTTTTATTAATTTTTATATACAAATAAAAAAAAGTCTCGCACATGCGGAAGCAAGCAGCAGTATCAGTGGCTACAGCAATACAACAAATTGTCAAAAATTCACTAAACAAATATACAAAAATTAAGACGAAAGAAGGTAAACATAACTCCGTCAGCACATGTACTTCAACAGCAAAATGTTTATTCAAACACGCAAATGTCAGTGAAAATACCACAAAAATGTCACAAATACAAAAAATTAATTTAAATCTTTAATAGGAAAAAGGTAATAAAAAATCAAATAAAATTATGAAATTAAATTAAGAAAACGATAAAAGGAAGTTCGAAAAAAATGTGTTTGTGTAGAAAAAACAAAACTCTTTTTACTCTTTTTCTTTGCTTTTTTTATTTAGAATGTTAAATGAAAGAGTATAATAGCAAAAGAACAATTTACCTTCACCTTTACCTTTATTAAATAATCAACATTTATAAAAAACACAAATTTAGTTATAAAAATAGAAGAAAAATTATTATTTAATATTCAATTATTATTTTTTTTTATCCCTTATTATTAATCAATAATCATTATTTCCTAAAAATAAACCCAACACCACCCTTATACACGTATAATAAAAAAAAATATTACGAAGAGAATTTATGTTACTTTTTTTTTTGTAAATTAGATTAATAATACAATTTTCCAAGAGAAAATGTCATTATAACCTATGGGTACTATTTTTGCAAGGAAATGTAACTTATTTTTTCTTTTGCACAACTAAAATAAAAAACTTGATTAATTAGGTTATTAATTATGATTGTAATAAAGATAAATGATAAAAAAATATATATTTAATTCTTCTATCCATACCGGAGCTTTGCGTAAGTTTTTTTTAATGAATTTTGTATTAATTAAATTGTTCAACATCATAATGTACAGTGTTGCGGTGGCTTATAGTTTAAAATTCCGACCGATAAGCATAGGATCTCAAGTTCATATCTCAATTTCATTCTTCATCAATAAAGCATAAATCTCTTGGGTAAAAACGTTATTCTCTTCACAAAAATAAAGTGTTTTGTTTGACAGTGCAAAACGTCAAAATCAAAAAAACACCTCAGAAGAATTAAATATCATTTCTTCACCTCCATTTATAAAAGCTTAAACAAGACAATAATTAATTTTAAATATAACAACATTTTTCTAACAGGTGTTAGAAAATATTTATAAAAACGTTATAAAAATATAATTAAATAACGAAGAAAACGAATTATAATTACAATAGTATCCGCTCCATAAGCTTCATAAAAAGAATTAACGAAAAAAGAAAGAAAAACGTCAAAAAGAATAGAAATTGTTTGGTTTCTTTTAAATAAAAGAATATTTATTTCTCTACCACGTCTTAAAGAAATTGAATAATAAAAATAATTAATTAAAAAAAAATATTGTTAACAGTAAAATTAAAAAACTTTTAAGTTTTTTTAGGAAACAAAAAAAAGCTGTCAAAATTGTGTGATAAAAAACTATTGATTAAAGTTTTATTATTAAAATAAATATTTTTTCGTTAATAAATTAATTAATAAAAACTTTTAGAAAGACAATAATACAGTAAATCTTCGATTAATTAAATCATTAATAGTTTTCTTTAAAAAAAAAAACAATCTTGAGTTAAATCAACAAATAAATAAGAATAAATCTTCAAAAAACAATCATCAGCAGTATTATTATTATTAATAAACAGTTTTATTAAATGAGGTTTGACTGTAATAGAAACAAAAAAATAAACACCTTCGTTTAGTGCTTGCAAAGTAAATATAACAGTAAAAATTCTTAATTTTATTTTTAAAAATCAAAACAAAACAAATTGTGTAACAATTTCAGTAAAAATAAATTAACTCGTAACGATAAAACACAGTGACAATTCCAATAAGAAATGAAAATAAATAAATTTGTCGTCTTCTCTTATCTAATAATTTAAAAATAATAATTACTAAATAAAAAATCAATCAAGTTGGTGCCACGATTAGATAATAAGTAAATAAAATAGAAATAATTCGTTGTCTTTCATTTGTAGAGTTTTTCCTGTTTTTATTTCATTTGTTGTAAATTATAATTACCTTAAAATGACTACCTCCTAACCACGGTATTAATCCATCAATAAGCAATCCTAAATCCATACAAACCAATGTATTTTCACAGTCACTCAAATATGTAACTAAATCCTCAGCTAATTGTGCTCGTAGTCTCATATCTGATTTACCCATAAGGGCAATATACCCATCCAAATCAGATGGTCGATGGTATGCCATGTTTATAATAATATTTTATTATGTCTTAACAGATACAAAATCACTTTAACCAACAATTAATTATTTTTTTGTAGCACTTTAATTGTATTTTTTAAAAATTAATAATAAGAAACAGAAGAAAAATATTTCTTTAATTAACCGAACAAAAAAAAAACACTTTTAATTCACTTTTTTTAAAGTATTTGGTACTTTTAGTTGGATAAATAATTTAGAAAAAAAGAAAACTAAACAAAATTAAAATAAAAAATAACTATTTATTTTTCTTTTATCGATTCATCTTTCATTTTTCATTTTTTTTTTCTTTCTTTTCTATGTTTTAATAATATGTTTTTTCTTTTAATGCACAAATCTTGACATTACACACTTTAAACTTTTAACAAAAAAAAATAATAATAATTAATAAACTTTTTCGGTCTCTTCTGGTGCTGTTATTCTGTTGATGATTGTTGCTACTGATTTTGCTGCTACTACTAATAATATTATTAATTTCGTTTCTAGTAGAGCAAATAATAATTTTCTTTATTGAATTAAATTATAAAATAATGAAATTCCTCGTTGTTGCTGCTGCTGCTGCTGTTTATTAATTTACTTATATTTATTTATTTTATTTTTTTACTTCTTTAGTATTTTAATAACTTTTTTGCTTCATTAACGGTGTTTCTCTGTGAATTCTTTCATTCAATATTTCGTTTTCAAGTTTTTTTTGGTTATTTATTTTTGTTAATAAATTGTCTTCATCAAGAAATCTGTAATGAAAAATAAAATAATTAAAAACTGTTATACGAGACAGAAAAAAAGGGTTTTATAAAATGAAATTTCTTTTATTGTTTAATAAAAAAAATACCGAAAATCAACACACAAAAACATTCGCCATTTTAGGCTTAAAAAATGAGAAACAAATAACAATCGAAAATAAAAAATCGCTCCACCTTAAAGTTAAGTGAATATTTGCATGATTTTTTCTTCTAAAATTACTCTTCTTATTTATTACTGGAAAATTAATTATTTTTTAATGAAATTAAATCAGAAATTTGTACCTGGATGTCACTAAACAAATGACTTTTACTTTACTTAAAAAAAAATCTCTTAAAGAAAAAAAAATTACCGCAAAGGTCACATGTCACTGTCAAATAAAATAATAAAAATTAATATTTTATTAAATAAATAAAATGAAGCAAAACACATCATCAAATTAAAAAAAAATAAATTTTTTATTATAAAAAATTATTCAAAATAAATAAATATGACGCCACCACTGTCTAATAAATTCGTATAAAAATTTAATAAAAACTTCTATAGTGTTTGTGAACATTTTTTCTGCAGTATAAAACACATTTCTACGCAATCAAGCTCACACTCAACACCATAAGCAATACAAAAATATGAAAATTTGTACTCATAACACAACTACATTCAGCAAAATAATAAAAATAAATCAAAAAAAAAAAACACTGTACTTTCGCCTGTGTATGCGTGTATTGTAATTTATTTTGGAAAAAAAAAATATTTTCTTCATTCGGCAAATGTGTTTTAATAAAATTAAAATTTTAATTAATTAATATTTTTAGGTTAGTTACAACAATAGTTTTTTTTTATCTAATTAATAGAAATTTGTCACTTTTGTAATTTTACCATAAAATAACGATACACACAGTGACAGGGAAAGCTTTTTTTCTTCTTCACTTTTCACACAATGATGATGCATTACACATTTTTTTACCGATTGATTTATTTTGTTAATTTTCTTTTAAAAAGTATCCTTATGTGTTTACCTTAGATTAATCATATATCGTTTGTGATTATGAATTGCATAAATTTTCGTTTTTTTACTTTTTCTTTTTAATTGAAATTATTAAACAATATATATATATATTGTAATCACTTTACATAGTTAACACTTTGGGCTTGTCAACCATCTTGCGCTTTGGATATTATTTTATTTTTCCTTCTCTTTAACTTTAGTATTTGGATTGAATCCGTGCGTGTTTATCGAACATTTGAAACCAACCTAAGCAGAAAAAAATTATATACTGAAAAAAATAAATAAATAAAACACTCAGCACTGTGCTTAATACCGAAACTAATATGAAGCTTTGCTGACTTTTTAAATAAACAAAAAACAAGAGTCGAGATATTCGATTAATTGCTTTATTTTATTAATAAAAATGAAAATACCGCGACTTTAACAGCCGATTATTATCCGCACAGCCACTACGGTAAAATGTCAAATACACAATTTTATTAAATGAAATAAAAAATACATATTTATTAATTACATAACTTACTTATTTTTTTGTTTAAATTTATCCTTAATTTAAAAACAAATCGTATATCCAATTGTTAATTTATTAAAATTATCTTTCATCTATCACACATTAACACGGCATTGTACTGGATACGTTCAATTGCAATTAAAATAATTAATAAAAAAACTACTTGTATATACGGTTTGTACTAAATTGAAAATGAAAGAATTGTGTAAACAATTATGTCGCAAAAATAATAACCCTGCATTATCGTCATTTTTATATACATTTGAATTAACAGTGTAACTATAATATCAGTATTTTTTTTTAATGCGAAAATCAAATTTTATAATTTATGAAAATAAAATTTTTATTATTTATTTACAAAAAAGAAAAATCAATAAAGAATTTTCACTTTAAATTGTTCACAGTGAAAAAAAAAGAAAACAATAAAAGAGTTAAAAATAAAGAAAATATACCAACGGCGCCAGTATTCCTGCTTTGCGTGTCTGTTTTTTTATTCATAAATTTTTATAGAGAATTTATAACAAGTATTTATGATAAATATCCTTGACATAATTGTTATTATTTTTACGTCCTTTTTCATAATGATGATAATTTAATAGGTGGAAAACAAAATAAAAAACACTAATCAATATAATGTTTTTATTAGAAAATACATATTAAAATGTGAAAAACACCAGTTGATTGCTGTATTTATTTTTGTTTAGCGTTATTTTTCAAGCGTAAACAACGTCAACTGATATAAGTGTCAAATTGGTATACAGAGTAGAATTTATAGGAGTTATAGGTAAATGGAGGTTGGAATTTACGATCAAAATAAGCAACATAAATAAGTTTTCTTTTTAAATCATTTTTTTTATTTTTTAAATAATTAACACATAAGAAAACATTCATTTTAAATTATAATCAAATTAAAAACAATAAAATAAAATTCACTAAAATTTAATAAAATAAAAATATGATTTTTGTTTTTCTTGTTCATTCTAAAGATTCGTAATTTATCACAGAATTAGTAGTTTTTTTTGTTCCTTTAATCTTTTTTTCTTTTTGTTTTATTTTATCCAAGGCATTAAATAATATTAATTTTCTTTTTTTAAAAAAAAGTTAAATTTATTAAAATAACAAGATAATGAACAGAAAATTTCCAAATTAATTAAAATAATATTATTAAAAAATAACATCGAAAACGTTTTCGCATTACATTGATTGAATACAATACATTTTTCATTACTTTTTCTTTGCTTAATTAATTACGTTACTGGATTTTCTATTTATTTTATTTGGTAAATGTTTTAATATTTTAAAGTTTATTTGCTCTTTTAATATTTCTTTGGCAATAAATTATACACATTTAGCTACTAAAATTGATAAGATAGATTATTAAACATTGTGTTTGACTTTTTGTTACATTGAAAAATTTTTTTGTTAAATTTGTAATTTTGCACAAAAAATATAAATAATAAAGTTGCAAATTGAAAGCTTATTACACAACAATTATTAACGCTTATCACAAAATATAGACTTTTTTTTTTTAATTCTAATATATAATTTCTTTTAATTAATTTAGTTATGGGGATTGTGCGACCTAATGACATTTTTTTGCCATTTTTGCTTTATTTTTCTAATCACACGAATAGTTTTAAATAATTTATAACATTGAATAAGAAATTATAAGTGAAAATTTATATTCTTGTCACATTTTATGTTAATAATGGATCATCTAAATCATTTCCCATCATAACATCCTCGTAAAAGGGACGATGACGTCGTGCGGTTACGTAGTTGCGAATCTTATTTATTATATTGTATTTTTGTACAGCATAAACACTACCGATAATCATTAATACAATTAAAATTGGTATTAGGATACCACTAACTACATGATGACCGCCTGGTATATTATCTTTATTTTTATTATCTAATTTTGTAACTACTGTTGTAGAAATTTGCGGATTAGATGTTGGTTTTGTTGTCGTTGTAGAAGTTGATACTAATTTTGATGCAACAGTCGTTGTTGGTACTTCGGTTGTCACCTTTGTGCTTAATGGAACGGCAGTTGTCGAAGTTGTAGTAATTCTTGGGGCTACAGTAATATTTTTAATAATAACAACAGAAGTTGCTGTACTTGTCACCGTTTTATTCGAAAATATACAATAATCACTATCATTTTCATAGAGTTTATTAAAATAATAATTATCATCGCATTGACAATCACCAATATCACCTTCCTTTTGTTTACATTTTGTATTTATTGGACAAATACTTAATTCCTGCATATTACATGTTTTTGCTATTTATTATAGAAAAAAAATTACGAATTAATATAATTATTTAACTCAATTAATTTCTAACTTACCTGATTTCTCACTTAATACACAGTATAATAAAAAACAATTAATTATTAAAAATATATTTAATTTAATCATCATAATTTTGTTTTTTATTTAAATTTTTTTAATTATAGGCAACAAATCACAGTTGTTTAAATTTTATCTTTCCCTTTTTTATTTTATTTGGTTTAGTTTAACTATTTTCTTTTAACACTTTATTAATATGCTTTACATTTATTTATTATTTTAATCTTTGTGTTTTCATTGTGCATCGATGGTTGAGATTAAAATAAAAAGATATTTTTTTCTTGATTAAACTATAATTGCTATGCAAGTGGGTAAAATAATTTTGTTTGTTTTTGTCGCTGTCATATGGAAAATTATTATAATTTCAGTTCAGTGGTATTTATTTTGTTTATACTTATTTTATGCAAGTGTTTTGTTGTTAATTTAAAATTAAAATTAAATTTTTAGCTAAAGTAATTAATTTAATTAAAATATCTACAGTCTTATACTATAATTAATAATATTTAATTAATTTAAAACAATATGAGAAAAGAATAAATTTTTAGTACTTTGCTTTTTTCTAATTAACAGTGTATATTTTGTTTATACCGCCAAAGAGAGTGAGAGGATTGAACAAACTTTGACAGTTAAACATCAAAACTGATCAGTTTTACCCCTTTCATTGTACTTAAGAGTTTGTTTTTATATGTGGCTTTAAATTTGATGACGATTTGTGTAATTCTCATTAATTTTTGTGTATTTGACTTATAACTGCAAACAATAACAAAACATTCAACAGTTTCCTTTCAAAAGTGATTGTACATAAAAATAAGATAAAAAATAAGTTTTAAAATATTTTTTATCAGAGAAAATGTGATATTAATTGACCACTTTGTATTTTGCTATTTCAAAAAGGCTTTTATTTCTCAAAAGTCTGTTTTTCGAATTAAATAATTTTAAGGTTATGATTCATTGTGTCTCCGCCCATATTTCTATTATTTTTACTGTTTAATTTATTTTTATAACGATAAATATTTATTTAAATAATAAAAAAAATGTTTAAATTAAGTGATAAAGTATTCTTGTTATTAACATTTTTACTATGTTTTATAAATTTAATAAATACCGAACGAGGTGCTGATATTGGTTGTTATCAAAAAATTGAAAATAATCATTTGCATGAACAGCATATTTATGCTGGAAGCGTTGATATATGTTTAGATGCTTGTGAAAAAGCTTATTTTCTGTAATATATAAATTGACTTGCTTTATATGTTTAAAATTAAAAAAAAACCCCACAATTTCTTTCTAGATACTCTGTTTTGTCTGACGTTACATGTTTCTGTACGAATATTCTGCCAAACAGCAATGAATTAAATTCTTCCGATTGCAATACTTATTGTAAGAAAAATGACAAGCAGATATGCGGTGGGGAAAATGCATTAAGTTATTATAACATTGATCTAAAAGTACCTGGGCCACCAAAAAATGTACATGTTACTGGTAAAATAACAGAGACATCAATTAGGATAGAATGGGAAGCAGCAGAATTGGCAAAATTAGTGCAGAAGTATTTAGTTAGAGCAGTACCTGTTGAAACATTTGCAAAAAATAAATTAATGCCAGTTACTTTGACATATCAAAATGATACAATTCAAGCGGAGTTAGTAAGCTTATATCCGGGTACAAAGTATGAGATAACAGTTATATCTGTGGGTAAGGAAGAAGGTGGGAATATGTCGATAATAGCTGAAACTGAAATAGGTCTTCCTGACCCAGAGCCAATTGAACCAAAAGTGATTAGTCAAACAGATACTACTCGTACAATTGAAATTTATCCATCGCCTAATTATCACGGCCCTACAAATTTCTACCAAGTTGTTGTTTTACTTGTAGACGATACGATACTACAGACATTTAACGAAAAACTGGTTTCCAATTATAACAATTCAATGGAGGCCGGTTTACCATATTACATAACTGCTGAACTTGATATACAAAATCGTACGCGGACCTTTACCGTTGGTGATGGTCGCACCTATCGCAGTTTCTATAATAAACCATTGACAAAGGATCAACACATTCATATATCAGTTGGCTTAGTAAGCACACATAATAATGTGACGAAAATACGATATGCTAATGCAACCCATAATCAACATGACTCTGTGGAGTCCATAATTAAATCCAAAATTAATATATCCGAAGATAATAGCGGTTTAATTATATTTTTAATAATTGCCTGTGTTATCTTTGGTATTATATTAATTCTTATGGTTATTGCATATATTTATATTCGTATAAATATAGGTAATCGACGT
This sequence comes from Ptychoptera contaminata, assembly GCA_963942525.1. Lineage (NCBI taxonomy): Eukaryota > Metazoa > Arthropoda > Insecta > Diptera > Ptychopteridae > Ptychoptera > Ptychoptera contaminata. Next base: position 33,151,702 of record OZ012638.1, on the reverse strand, counting down.
CGTTTATCGGATCATCACGAATTGGCATTACAAGGACCAATTGTCGAAGTTGTACGAATATTTCTACAAAAATTTATTATTGTAATTTTATTTAATATAAATTCTCTTGTATAATTTAAGGAAAACAATGGTTATATACCGGATGATTATGAGCGTGGAAATTTCAAAGATCAATTAAATACAATTGTAAAAAAATTCTCTACAAATTTACTATTGCCACGAAATGCATTAAATTTAGAAATTGATAATTTTATTGGTACTGGATGTTATGGTGATGTTATTTATGGTAATTTAAAAAGAATAAATGGACAACAATTGCAACGTTCACAGGTGCACGTAATATCCGGTTAGTATAAATAATAATAATAATAAAATGGGTATATTATGCTCAATGCTATATGAATTGCTTTAAATTATTCTCACGCTAATATTTTATTTTTATTACAGATGATATGGAACGACAACATCAAATAACATTCTTAAGTGAATTAGATCAATTGACAAAATTACCACAGCATTATAATTTATTAGAATTTTATGGTTTATGTCAGACACCCGATTGGTTTTACATTGTCTATGAAGATCTTAAAATCACATTAAAATATAAATTATTAGAATCACGACAGACAACTGATAATAATTTAATTGGTAATGATATAAATACAATATTGAAATTCTCCACATTGAATGAGTGGGAAATATTAAAATATTGTTCGGATATTGCTGATGCCATGGATTACTTATCATCCTTGAAGTTCATTCATAAACGTTTGTGTTCGTATAATGTTTATATAACGTCGTTAAATGATATAAAAATAACAACATTCGGTCCGGCATTTGATGGTGATGGACGTACTATTGATTTATCCAGATGGCAAGCTCCAGAAGTACTTAAATTTCAACATCATACACCCAAAAGTGATGTATGGGCATTTGGTTGTTTAATATGGGAATGTTGTGCTCTTGGTTTGTTCTCTTTATATATATATATATCCTTGGTTTAAATACTTACTTTTGAAAATTCTTTTTTTCTAATAGGTGGCACTTTATACAATAATATAAGTCAAGGTGATCTATTCCAACGTATCCGCAGTGGAATACGCCCCGAAAAATTAAACCATGTGTTTATTGATTTGTATCAATTATTAATAAATTGTTGGGATTTAGATGCAAATGAACGTCCAACATTTAGTGAATTAACAATAACATTACGTAATTTAATGCAAGCACCACAGCATACATTATCATTTGAAATGAAAACTGTGGGCAATGTACCAATGTTACCTGACTATTTGCCTCTTTTAGAAATTGATCGTTAATTTTAGATAAATAATTATTTACAATGTTGTTGTTTGATACACATATTGTACCGTAATATAATATTTTTTTTTATAATTTTTTATTACAATTAACATGCAAAATACTAATTTAATTTTTGTAAGAAAAATACCTTAAAGGTGCCTTAAATGTTTATTTGAATCAGCAGAGAATTATTGAATATCACATTTACAAACGCTTTTCTTAATGTGTTTTGTTCGGGTTTAAAAATCTTTTTATTTTATAATTTTAAATTAAATTTTTATTGATTTAAAAAAGATAAAAGTTATTGATCGTACTCATTTTAAAACCGTAAAATATTTTTTGGTAAATAAAGAATTTTGTCACCTAAAGTATAAATATATATGTAATGCTTGTGAAGCATAATTATGGTAGAATAGTAATTTTTAGTAATTATACACATAATAGCTATGCTCTGCTTTGTTTTATTTGCTTTAAACACTGAGTTAGTAGTCTGTAGATACTAATAAATAATAAAAAGTATAGAAAACAAAGTAAATACGTAAAATTATGATTATATATTGTAAATGTGCCTTAGAAAATGTAAAAAGAAAAAATATTCATTATTCTAATAATCAATTGAATAACATAAAAATATTATAAATTTCGTCCATTTATTATATTAATTAGTTTTATAAGAAAATTCCAAATTAATTATAATTTTTAGTGACTAATATTAATAATCTCGTATATTTTTTAATTTCTTTTTTATTTGAATCTCATCTTTTATTCTCTTTTGTGATTAATTATATCTCTTTAAAGAAAAAAAATTAAATTTTATAATTAAAATTGCTTTGAGTAGTAATAATTGTTTATAACTTCCAGAATAATAAGTATTGAGAATTTTTTATACTTTGTTTATATATAGAAAATTGTAAAGCAAAAGAATATTAATATTTATTGTTATTTGAAATAAATAAATATATATTTTTGTGTTAAATAAAAATTTTATTTATGAATTTTTTGATGTTGAGAAATATTTAACGGTTTAGCCAAGATACATTTTTATGCGAATCGGTTGAAATTTTATTACTGATTATTGTCATTCTTTGATTGTTGATTAATTATAATTATAAAGCATTTTAAAGAATACTGAAGCATTAATAATAATTGTAAGATAGATTCTAGTGAAATTGCGTATTCTAGATTAACTAGTAAAATGTCAATAAAGTAGGTGCGAAATTGTATAATTTAGACTAGAGAAATTGACATTAATAATTTTTCAACCCAGTTCTACTTAATTTACGCTAAATTTAAATTAAAGGAAAAATAATACAAATTTATGCATTGATTTTTCTTAAAGGGTAAACAAATTAAAATTATAATAATTACTATTAAATAATAATTTCTATCACCATTTAACCTAATGAGTTTATTTGAATAAAAATGAAAAGAAAAAAAAATGCATTAAACACGCTTTACTATAGAACAATTATTCCAAGAATTATACTTAAGAAAAACCTACAGAAAATGTCATCAAATAAAAATGAAACACCCACAATTACTGACTGCAATTGGCAAAAAGAAAAAGGAAAATATTTTTTATTCTTGGAATGTAATTACCATTTGCGGTTTATTTTTTAAATTTATTTTTGATTCGGTAAGCGATTAAGTAACTTCAATAACTCAAATACGTAGTAATTTTATGATTTCTCATTTATAAACAAATTAGTAAAATATTTAATTTCTATAATAATAATAAAATCGAAAATAATAAGTTTAAACCGTACAAGGACAACAAATATCGGCTATGTTTGATTATTCATTTATACTTTAATTACCATAAAAAGGAAGCATTAAAAAAAAAACGAATGTTTTGTTATGAAATAATTCAGCATGCAAGAAATATTATTATTAATAAGAAATAATTGTTCTTTCATTTACATATCAATAAGAAACTGAAAATAATATTTATATTAATTAGTTTTGATTTTTTTTTATTATTTAAATTTGCTGATTAATAGCAAACAATTAATTTCAGTTTTATGGTTTTTCGATAAGTTTTTGATATTTTTGTTGAAAAAAATACATTTCCAGACGGTTAAAAGTGAATATTTGACTTCTTAAATATCAGAAATCAGTTTTCCATCTTAAATAATTAAAAAATCCTTGGAAAAAAAAATAAATAATAATGAAAAATTCCAAGGATAAACTAAATGGTCATCAATCTTTTTTAAAAAAAATATTTAATTCAAAATACAATTTGTAATTAAATACTTTTTTCATAATCAATCCAATTTACCATGTCATGCAACTTTATCCAAACGTTAATATTCGTCTAAATCCAAAATGTTAAGACCAAGGTTTCTCTTATTTCGAATAAGATTATAAGAAAACTTTTATTTTATCATAATAAGTGACTTAATTGACATTGACATTGGCGTGTTTTTATACGTCTGCAATATTAAGAAAAACCCAAAAAAAAAATGAACAGCAAAACTATATTTTACTGCTTAAACAATATTTATTATTGTTTTTTTTTATTTTCTCTTAAAAATTCACCCGATATGAATCTGTTTTCTTGTGTTTCTACTTGGCAAAAAATTTCATTTAAATGAAAAAACAATTATTTTCTTTTTCAACCGGATGGTTTTTTTATGAATAATTTATAAGCATAAACCTTTTTTAGTTTTTAATTTGTCATTTTGATATTTATTTTCAATTTTTACCTAATGAATAAATTTTCGCCATGAATTGTACTGACCAGGCAACATGTAATGCATGTTTTTTGTTTGCCAAACATTTGAGTGGAAATAAATTTTGAAAAAGGAAATCCACTAACAAAACTAGTATAACTAGTATAAAAACGACAAGTAGAAAAAAATGTAATCAAATATTAAAAGCTTATTATGTAAATAAAACAAAATACAATGTACTGCAGCATGTAGGTGGTAAAAATTTACCAAAAAACAAACCAGGATTATATTAATTGTAACAATATATTTTATTTATGTAAATTTTATTGCTATTCGTTAGTTTTTCTGAATATTTAACAGTGAAAGTGGTATAATAAAACTACAACGACTTAACACGTCAACGTCAATTTTCTTTCGGTTTTTATTTTACTAGTTTTTTGCTGGAGCTTTTGCTGTTTAATTTATTAACTTTATTTATTTAAGAGTTATTATTATAATTAGTAATTAGATAATAAAATAATTTGGATTAGAAAATAATAATAATAAATGCGATGTTGTAATAATTTTCTCTAGTTTTTGCTATATTTTGTCTATTGAAACTCACGATCTATATATTGCTTAATTAAATCGTTTCATTATAATCATATCAAAGTTATTTAAAGAATCATTTAATGAATTTACAGGTGTGGCTGATAATAATTTATACAATAAACTCAATTAAGATAAATTTATTTGATTTGTTAGAGTTGAAAAAAAATAAAATTTATATTTAGAAACAATTTTTTTTGAACGTTTAATGATGAAAAGCAGCAAAAATAATAAGAAATAGATCTTATTATCATTATCATTACTAACCATTATTCTTTATTTTATTATGATCATTATTTTTTAGAAAAAAACACTTTAATAATCCAATTAGAATTGTTTCTTTCATAATAAAAGAAAATATTTTCCATGCAATTTGCATCCTATTTATAATAATAATAATAAAAGAAATAAATAAGTTGGGTGAAATTGGGTTAAAGACTTAAGAATAATAAAAATTTTATTTAACTAAAAAAAATACCTAATTAATGGGTGGTAGCAGGTGGTATTTTAGTATTTCTGTTTTTCTAACAACTCAGACAACGTAACTGATGCGTGTCGCCTTTTGTACTTTTACAATTTATTTATTTAAAAAAATATATATATTAGCGGACACACTGGTGACCCACAAAAACATCCCTTATTTTTCGTGTTTTTTGCCTTTCTTAACCCAAGTCATAATGATTATTTTTTTTTGTACATTTTTCGTATAATGACGAAATGTCCAAATATTCGTGCCGTTTAGTTATATCGTTTTTAATTGGGGTTGGAAATTGGGGTTTGTTTATTTATTCTTTTTTTTACCTTGCTATTTAAATTCAACTCATACTTCAAAAAAAAAAGAAAACTGTATAAGAAAAACTATAGGAAAAATCGTTAGTTAGGAAAATATTTTCTCTTTAGTAACTTAGTCACCTAGTCACCTAATTGGTCGCTACATTGACAAGGTGCAGATTATACCAGTTTAGTTTATTCAAAGTTAATTATGTTTGAGTGTCATTTTCACTTGAAATTCAGCAAATTAACAAAGAAAATTCCATTTTTAATAAGGTAAATTTGAGAAATCATGATAAACAAACAGCAAATTCTTGTTCTTCTTTTTTTTTTGCATATAACCGGCCGGTCACCGGTTATTTACTTAATTTTATTACCCATAAAATTCTTGTTATTTTCTTATAAAAAAAATACTTTAATCGCTTTGAATTTATTACATTATTTTAAGAATGTAATGAAATGGGATGAAAATGGTGTCAAATCAGAGTTTAATGAACTGTTTTTCCTCTGTTCACTAAAGTCGATAAATTTTTCCAGCCCACTGGACTGTACTGTTGATTTTTCTATTATTATTTTCATTTCATTTCTTTACTTCGTTTTATAATATTTCACAAACACTTGACTCACACTGATTTTCCGTTCATTTAAGAATATTTTCTTTGCATGAATTCATTACCTGACAAAGGTAAAAGGGTATAAGAATAACTAATCTAGATGAATAGATCAATTGAGAAATACAAAGTTAAATAATTAATCAGGTGTCATAACGCGAGTACATTTTTCTTATTGAAATAAAAATTTCTGTTTTCTTATCTTTTTCTTTTCTTTATTTTATTTGAGGTAATTAATTAATTAATTTATTAAATATAAAAAAAAAATTTAATTATAATAATTCAACTAAGCGTTTATTAACGCAAATTTTATTTATTTTATACAAATTTTGTCATAATTTAATTAAATGTGTGTGTTTTTTAATTTTTCCATCATAATAATCATAAAAATTGCTAAACTTAATGCTACGTTCGCAAATAATATTTATTTAAATCAACAATTGTATAGCTAAAATATAATATAAAACTATAAAATATGAATAATAATAATTTATTATGTTGTGTTATTAGTAGAATGTTTATGTTAGCATTGTTTGTGGTGCTGTTACAACACTGGGCGGCGAAATTAATAACGCGCGGATAGAATTCATTCCAAAATTGTAAACTTTGGTAATTCAGTGTTGTGTGATCGCTCATATTGAATGACCGGTCTATAATTAATATGCCGGGATTTTCTGTTGTAAAATTATCCCATCGTATGTATACGCCCAGTGTTGTCGGGTTTGAGTATTTTGCAAAATTCGCCCACAAAGTCATTATTATGTCCGAGACACGTTTGTCTGTATTATTCCATTGTGATTGTTCGGCTAGTGGCGCCCAGTATGGCAAACCCCACACAAATATTTGATCGAAACGATGAGGCACCCCAGACCATGTCGGTAATGATTCTATCGCTGCCAATGTTTGTGGTTTTATGTCGAATCGGTACATGTAGATTTCCATGTTATGCTTTGCCATGTGGGTGGCTAATAAAATTGATGGTGCTGCAAATTTACGATCGGTAACAAAATCAATGAAACGTTTACGTAATTCTGTGCCATGCATCGGCGGATATGGCTTGTACATAAAATGTACGGCATCGAGAACAATTTGATTGTTGCTGCCACATGTGTCGTTTGAGTCCAGACTCGCCAGTTCATTTAAAACATTATCCATGATCATTGTCTCGTACATTTCGTGACTGATGCCTTCTTCCACCATTTCACCGGTTGTTATGTCAAGAACCTCCTCCATGTCTGTGTAGCCAATCATTAACGGTACCTTTCGTAAAAAGCCACGCTCAACAAGAACCCTTGGATGATCTGGAATAAATGGTGTCGTGGTGTTGCTTAGATCTGCGTCAATAATTGGTCCCCATTCATGTACCGGACTCGTTTCCGTCAGGATTTGTGCATTTACAAAGCGTAAACAATCGAGCAGTTTCGAAGTCGGACGACGGAAGCAACCAAATGCATGAGCAATTCGGTCTAATGCCACTGTGTAATCACTTGTAGTTCGAACTGTGTAATCGTATAGACAATTTCCTGACATGATAATCGCCTTGTCGAATAACTTGTCGCTCCATTCACCGCTCATCAGATGAAAACAGACACTTGTTGCACCCGCTCCATGTCCCATCAGAGTTACAGATTTGTCATTGCCTTCAAACAATTTGATATTTTTTCTAATCCACAGCATAGCGGCTGATTGATCCATAAGGCCAAAATTTCCAGAAGCCTCTCCATCGCCTGTTGTTAAAAAGCCAAAAATATTCAAACGGTATGCCACCGTCACAATAATCACTTTCTGTTTAAAGACCAATTGAAACGGATCTAAGTCTGCCGCACTGCCATGTATAAAGTCACCCGAATGTAGCCAAACAATAACCGCATATCCTTCTGGCGGAGCTGGTGCTGAAAACAATAAAATAATAATGACCAATTAAATGTGGTTATTTTGGAAAATGATAAAAAATTGTTACAAGAAATTTAGTTAAGTGGCTTAAATTAAGAATTAGCGTGATTGGACATCATAAAACTAAGAAAAAAATACTGCGAAAAATTATATAATAATCAAGTGGAGGCGCCTGGTATAAGAAGATTTATATTTCTTTCTGCTGGTGCAACTGTTATAAATCGGTTTATGTCCTGACTAAAGCTTTGTGTTTTCTTTTCAATTTTACCATATAAAATTTTATTTATTGCTGTTTCCTGCTCAATTGAAATTGTTTTATCGCTTTTTTGTTAAATAGAAAATTAATAATAAAATAATCAAAACAAAAAAATAAATAAATAATCTAAATTCAAGGTTAATAAATTATAAGTTTTTTGGCTTTTTATTATTTATTTATGTATTTGATTTTTATAATTTGTCTAAATTGCACAATAAAAACATATTAAATAAAAAAAATACTCATTTATATCGCTTTATTACTAAAAATTAATTTTTATTTTATTATTCATAATCATAAGTTTAATAATAAATAATTATGGTAAAACTAATTTAGAAGAAATTAATTCGTTGGGTTTTTTTTTTGCAAAAGTTTATTAAAATAATAATAATAATAGCTGATATTAATATAAAAGAAAACCTAATTATATATTTATTAATATAAATATTAAACATTTAATTAAGAAAATAATGATTTTAATAGTAAAAGCAGACAGTATTAATAGATTAGTGACGTTATTTCTGATTTAACTGACTTATACCAGTTATTGTTTTTCTGTGGTTGATTTAATTTTCTTATTTTTTTGTTATAAAACTTTCAAAGTCAATAAAACTAATAATAAATACAACAAGAAAAGAAATCCTTTTTTTTTCACTTGGACAATAAAAAAGCAAAGTTCTTTGTTAAAGCTCTTATCTAACTACGAAGTTCTTTAAATATAAATCATAATTAAAATAACAAAAATTTTATACAAGCTAACTGACCTCGTTGTTAATACAAAAGCTAAAAATAACAAAGCTTAAAAAAAATAGAAAAACTTGTTAAAAAATCTCTGATGACACAAAACTAAAGGTAAGATCTGTTTAATTAAGTATTGCGTGTTTATTAGAATGAAAATTAAGTAAAATAACACAACAATATTATAAACTTTACATGGTAAATTACTTTAAAATTGTTTGCAACGCCACTTTAGACACACACAAAATACTAAGGGGGATACGGATAAGGGAAAAATTGCTGTAATAATAATAAATGAAAAAATTAATTGAGTTGGGTGGTTGACACATAAACAATTTTTAACCACAATCACACCATACACTATTTTAAATAAAATTTTATTCTATTTTTTCTTTATTTAATTTAAAAATTATTTTTTTTTTACTTTAAATTAAATGATAAATGATTTTAAGGTTTTTATTATATAAAGAATCTTTTCATTTGGACAAAAATAAATGATAAATGTGCGTGACCGCACTACATATGTGATTGTGACATGTTTTCAGGTTTTGTTTATTATTAAGATTAAGATAAATTTTCATTTATAAACTGGTGAAATATTGGGGGAGGTTGTTAGTAGTGAAAACAATATAAAAATGTATATTTAACCGGATGTGATAAGATTGTGTGACACAGGCCAATATAAAGAAAAGAAAAACTAAACTGAAAAAAAAAGGAGAAAAATCATTTTTATTGTTATTTTAAATATAATTAAGGTTAATTTTGGGAAAACACGTTAAAAACTGTAAAAATAACTAAACTGCTTGACCTTAATATTCTTATTTTGATTTCCTTATAGCATTTTGTTATGATTAGGAAATTTTTTTTTGTGGTTTTTCTTCAACCCCAATTGAAAAAAATGGCCATTTTCATAATGCCAATGCTTGAGAAATAATATAATCAACTATTACCGCATAATAGAGCAAATTATTTATTATTAAAATTGCAATTATTGTTTACTGCAATCAAATTTTTTGGCTATTTACCAATAAAAATAAAATCCCTTTACTTTAATCCCTTGTTGGAATTATGAATATAAATTATGTCAACATTTTATAAATTTATTTTATTGTTTTATTTACAGAAAAAGTTATTTTTTTTTTAAATAAATAATCAAAAGAAACAAAGAAAACAAAATTTTCTTTTATTCTATTCAACTAGTTGAATGAACTGACATACTGGTATAACATTTAAATAGCAAAGACACATAATTAGTTAAATTAATTTCCTTTAGATAAAAATCAGTGAAAACTTTCAACAATTTTACAAAAGTTGTTTTTATTATAATGTTTTTCCTCTTTATTTATTTAATTAAATAGATTTTTTTCTTTTAATTTAATAATAGAATATTTTAATTATAATTATTAAATCAAATTAAATTCTAATGGGCAGTTGTGTAGCACTTTAGTATCTTAGACACATTTCCTGTATTCGTGTTCGTTTAATAGATAATCTGGTTATCATTTAGATAAAACATTAAAATTGCCCTATTATTAGATTTAAAAAAATAAATTTTTTAAAAAAGAGCTTTGTTATTATTATTTTTATTAATACAAATAAAAATCTGATTTTACTTTGCCAAAAAAATATAAGCAAAATCGATAAACATCAAAAAGAAAATAATAATAAAGCGTTTTCTTTTTCTTTTTATCCAACACGCGATCCCATTGATTTATGAACAAAACTAAAAGCAATCGTTTTTATTCTGTTTGCTTCTTTCTGTTACTTATCATTTATATAAATATATATATTGTTGATCCACGGATTTTAAAGTGGGTGGCCTTTTTATTTTTGTCATTTGTTTACAATTATGATTACAATTTTAATTTATTAAATATATAACAAAACGATTTATATTAATTTATATATACTGTGAAAATGAGTCTTGTCAGTTAATCAGTTTTTCCTTTAACTGTTTAACAGCGAAAACAATTTTTATTATTAACACAAAACATGAAAAGTGTTTTTCTGCTAATTAATACAAATTAAAAAATGTTAAAACAAATATTTTATTTTTCTTTTAAATCACATAAACAATTAAATTAAACATACAAACAGTTTAGTTTATTTTTTTTAACTTAATTTTAATGATTTGTTTTAAATGATAAGAAAAATAAACGGCGTCTAGTGTATCGTGGTCGTTTGCTTATTTTTTGTATTTTAATTGTGTTGATTTGAATGGTGCTAAAGTTAATAAGGAAAAGTTTTATATTTTCTATTTATATATAAATATTTCGGTTGATGAACTGTAAAAAGTGGCAGCAAAAAAAAAATTAATAGAAATAAATAAAACATTTGGTCAACAATAATTTATTTCTATTAATATGAATAAACGGTTTAACGACACGATGAATAACAATAATATTAATTTTTGGTAAAATAAGTTTTTCTTGCTAGGAAAAATCATTTAGAATTATTTAATTAAATAATTAAAATTAAGAGAAATAATTTTGTACAAAAATATTCTCTATTTTCTAAAGTGTAGAAGGTTAGTAAAAAATTAATAAAAATCAAAGTAAATTCAGTTGTTTATCGTCATTTCAGTTATGTTTAATAGAAAAAGTACAAATATATAAATAAATAAAACTATTATTATTATTATTCTATATATTTCAAATTGTAAATAATAATAAAAATCAAAAAAAATAAAAAAGTTTCCCCTTAAAATAAAACTACTGTACTGATTTTTGATTTTATTTATTTATATATATTTCATGTTGTATGATTACTGATTTTGGCATAATTCTATGTAAATCAACGGTATAAGGTAGAAAATATATGTATATATTTTAACAATTTTCTATTCAATTTGTTTACTTTTTAACATTTATTATAATATTACTGTATTGAGGCTTTAACGCTCATTCTCTTCAATTATTATTTTCAAAAATAAAAGGGATACACAAATATATTTACTTCAATTCCTGTTTTATATAAGTCGCGTTTTATTTATATTTTAAAAAAATAAATAAATAAAACGAAGGTAAATTTATTCATAAAAAAATTTAATCATAATATTTAAATCAATATTAAATGTCAATAATAATAATAATAATAATAATAATAATAATAATAATAATAATAATAATAATAATAATAATAATACAAAAACCGAAAATATTTCTCATTAATTTTCTAATTTAAAAAATAATATATATAAAATTCATTTTAAATAATTAAAATATTTCGTTAAAAATAGCTTAAGTGAATCGCAATCAATTAGGTAATCTGATTGAATAATAAATTTATTGCAATTTTAACTTGTTTTTATGCAAATATTTAAATTTAATTAAAAAATAAAATCGGAGAGAGAAAAAAGTGCACAAAAACCTAACAAACCAGACGATTTACAATCGAAAACAAAATGAATTTAATTTAAATAAGAAAATTGTTTTTTTAATTCTTGTCTGTTAATGGCACAGTAGAAGCACAATAAAACTCTCTTACCATCTGGTATATAAATGTTTAAAAATAGACAATCCTCGTCGTATTTGTTGTCATCAGCTGATGTTGCACCGCCGTTAGATGGATTTGATGTTGTGGCACCATTTGCACGCGATATCAAGGCCATAAACGCCTCATCGTGCCTTTTCTTGGCAACGCGTGGATTTTGCCAACAATCTGGCATCAATTGACTGGCATTCCGGATGCCCTCCCATCGCGGTATATTATCAACAACTGGTGGCGCAAAACGTCTTTCATTTGTCGGCGGCTGGGCGTACGGTATACCCAAATATGCGATCACCATTTTTGTACGAAACATTTTCATGTACATGCCCATCAGAATACCTTGGTCGGGCAATGTCACCATTGGCGGATCACGGGCCGACAATATCTCAACCACTTGAAATAATAAAAAATAAATTATAATTTTCAATATTAGAAACACTTTCATCATTGTTTTGGTTCGTTTCACTTTTTTTTAAAAACTTATTTAACGTTTAAAGTCGTTACACAGTAAGTTCTAACTCGAAATACCTTCACTTTTCACTTAAATCCATAAGCACAAGTCATTTTATATTTATTTTTAACAATTAACGTTTACAGTTTTTTCTTTTCATTAGTTTTAAAATAGTTTAAAGAAAAATTACATTACTTTTCGGATATTTTTCCAGTCAAAAACAAACTAGTGTCTACCGCAGTTGAGCGGGAAATGAAATCACATTTATTTAGGAATTAGTATTTTCGACAGAAATAAGTACATTTTTCATTTAATCAAGTTTATACCTTGGTTGGCTACCCTCTAGAGTAGTTTTTCTTTTCAATATATATTTACATTTTTTATTTCTTCTTTCAACTACAAACAAATAGAAAAATTAAAAAGAAAATAATAATTTTATCGCTATTGTTTTGTGGTGGGGTTTTTTATGTATTTTTTCTATTTTTTTTTTTTGTATGTTTAAGAATTGGGGATGAAAAACCACGACAACTTTAAAAAAATAAAATGGTAAAAAGTTCATAAGAAAATTGTAAGAAAGAAGGAAAAATAAGTAAGGCACACAGAGTGTGTGTATTTTGTCTGAAAATTTGAATTAAATTTATTTTCAGGGGTGGTTTGCGTGTCGATTTGTGTTTTTATTTTTTCTGTTATTATAAATGAATTTTTATTTTGTTTATTTCAATTTGTTTGCTGTGAAATGTTAAGGAGAAGAACGAAATGCAAAAACTAGGTAGGAGATGAGTAATTATGATGAATAGAGAATATCTGAAATTTATTTTTTGATAGAAAAAGAAAATAATATGCAAAAATAAATGATTTTTTAGTTTATTTTAAGGGGCGAAAACGAATTAAGATACTTTTATGTGTTATTTGGTATAGAAACACGAATATAAGTAATTAAATTAAAATTATACCAGTTTTATGATTATGTGTACTGAATTTAGTAAATCTTCGAACCTGAAAATAAACTTGTCGAAAAAGGACGAAACATTCAATAATCTGATAAGATGTGATGTCTTGGAAACTATACATTTAAACTAAAAATTTATTTCTTATTATTGATTTTCAAAATTTTTAAGTTTTATTAATATTTATTTCATCTTTTTTTATTACTACAAATCGGACAATAATTTTTCATCTCATATGATATTAGGTAATAATAACTATCATGTGTCCCTTTATTTACAAATTATAAATAAATCACGTTTTAGATAATTCATTTTAAAAATCACCCCAAATATAACGACTTCCGTATTTAGCAGCGATTCTTGGATAGTCATCTGGTAGTGCTGGAACAGCATCAGGATAATGAATTTTCTCTTTCTTCGGTGGAGCTGGTCGATTCGTATCATGAATCTTTAAAAAAAGTTAAATAATCAATTTAATTTACGACAAATTGTATTTAAAAAAAAAATACTTTAGCACGACAGAAGTAACCATATTCTGGTCTTTCAATATTTAAATTATCAAAAATGCACTTGTCATAAACCCCTTGAGTATTGCGACAACTAAAATATATGATTTTTAATCAATTAAAATTATTAAACATTTTATTCCAAGAGTTCTTACTGTTTGAATTGCATATCACCGCTGCTTTTATCCAAGCAATTTGCGTATTGTGTAAATTCTTCATGGCATGTTTTTTTAACTTTACGGAAAAAATCTAATGCACAATTGGTTACAGCTTTACCTTCTGCTAAACACTTTCTCGGATCATCTAATTCCTGGCGACACAGCATAAATTCCTGAAAACAGAAACCCAGTTTGACAGCTACACTTTTAAGGTTATGTTCTCATAAACATTATATAATAATTTTTTTTTGGAACATTTAATTTAATATCAATTATTTGTTAACACAAGATAACAATCAACATACATTATTTTGATTTTCACAATATTTTCCAAGATGAAAAGCTCCAGCTCTGAGTGCTGGACTTGATAAATTCACTTCTTGAGTAGTTAGTTCTTCATCTGATGGTATATGTATGTCCGATGTTATAACCATTTTTAAAACTTATAAAAATTCCCTTAGAAAATCCTTCAAATTACAATTAATTAATTAATCATTTATTACAATAAATAATGAAGTTCAAAAAAAATTATTACGAACTCTTACACTGTCCTCAAAAGTAATTTTATGTTTTTTTTTCTTCTAATAACAAAAATATCACTTTTCTACCAGTTGTTGTACTGGCGCTACGATCGTTATAAAGAATTTATTTTTGACAAGTTGCAAGCGGTATTTTTAAATAAATTATTATTTTCTTGATAATTTTGTAATTTAAGTAATTCAATTATAATTTTTTTTTAATGAATACAAAATTCTGTTTTGGCTATTAAATAATTTAATTTAAATAAACACATTATTTTTTTGTATTATAAAAGTATAATAAAAAACTAATTTAAAAGCAATTTAAATTAATAAATAGTGAACGGAAGTTGCAGGTTGTCATAATCAGATGATCATCATTCACCATTTTAAAAATTATTAAGCAGATGCACTGTTGCCGCATACCAGTAGGAATTTAAATTAATAACAAATTATAATGCAGGCTTTGTGTAAATGTTGTATTTGCATTATTTATCTAATTAACAAATTCTCATTAATTAAAAACATTTGTTTTTCTAATTAAAAAATCTATTACACAAGCCACATATGTATGTATATTGTGCAATAATTATAAATATAGCAATATAATATATAATTAAACAGGAACATTGCAATGTACGTATAATGTTGGGTTAGATTAAAGTTTACAGCTAGAAAGAATAAGACGAAAATAAAAATTTATGCATACAGATTTAATAAGAGTAAATGAGAAACAAGAGATTTTTTTGGAAAAATAAACAAACAAAAACTTAAATTATATGTATTAAAGGAGAAGGAGAGAAAGAAAAGTACCAGCAAAAAAAAAAAACACACGCTCTCACACATCCATAACTTTCTAGTTTACATTTTGAACTCAGTCAGCGGTGTTGTATGTTTTAAAAATAATTAAATTTATTATTTATTTTCGTTAATATTATTATTATAAATATAATTATAATTATAATTATTTTTGTTGTTATTATTTTACAATAATAAACATAATTTTTTTTTAAAATATTCTCCTATATTTCGTTGTTAAATATTTCTTTCGTTTCTGCTGTTCTCCTAAGTAACATTTAAAAGTTCGTTTCAAATAAACAGTTTCATTGTTTTTGTGTTTAAAAATAATAATAATTAAAATTTGTGTTTAAAATAATTTATTAATTAAAGATAAAAGTGTATAATTAGTATTTTTTTTGTATTTTAATTAATTAAAATAACCGCATAGCGACACATTTTTTTTTGTTTTTTTAATCAAGAATTATTCTTTTATTTTTTCTCGTTTCCAATTTGCTCTAGCTACGACACAAACCATCATCACCACACCACACCACCACCATTTTTGTTTACAAAATTTATATTCTGATTAGAATTTTTAATAATAATAAACTTTTGTTGCCAATAATTAATTTATTAAATATAAAAGTTTGATTTGTGTTTTTATTGTTTTGGTTATAAAATTGATTAGAAATTGATTAATTAAAAAAATAATAACTGATTATTGTTGCTACAAAATAACAAGCAAAACGCTGGAATAATATAAAACAAGGCAAAAAAGGCATGTAAGTAGATTAATATATATTTCGTTATTATATTTTTAATTAAATATATTTCTTTTCTGTTTTTAGTAAGTAAAATGCGACTTAATTTTTATTTATTTTTATTTATTAAAACTAATTTTAGAATAAAAAGTAATATATTTACTTTAATTACGACACAATTTTTTGCTATTTTGTCGTCGGCATTTAATGTTTAAAATTTAACTTCATAAAAGTTATTTTTTGCCTATAATGTGCAGCATACGATAAAATACTTTAGATAAATTTTCATACAGAATTTTTACAGCTAGATTATGATTGGAAAAATAATAATAATAAACGCAATTTGTATTGTTAAGAATTATTTATTAATTTATTATATTGTTTTTTAATATAAGAACCAAAAATACAAGTTTATTGATTTGCTTTGTGTGCTGCTTGTTGTGTGATTCATTTCTAAAAAAAAAAAAGTTAATAAAACTGGATTTAAATATCAGTAAAGGTAAAAACAACTATCCATTTGTTTGGTTTTCTTCTTTCTTTATATTTTTAATTTATTAATTTTTATTTTTCAATACAAAATTTATATATATAAATTATTATATTTATTTTGTAAAAGGTTAGAAATGTTTGTGTTTATTTTGCCTTGTTGTTCGAGTGAAATTTTTGTGTTATTTCAGCAAAAAAACAATATTATTATTGTTTTATTTATAAATATATATATTTGTCAGTTCATTATATGATTAAGCAATATATATATATATAAATATATATTATTTTGTAATTAAACACAAACTATAAACGAAATTTCATAATAAATAAAAATTTGTGAAATAAATTTTGAAAAAACACAAAAAATGTTTAGCGAAGACACAAAATTATGCATAAATTTAATTTTTGCCAGTGTTTACGTGGTTTTTTCTTTTCTTCTTGTTTTGATTAAAAAAATAACACAAAAGTAGTACAAACTGTAAATTTTAGGTTGGTTGAACGTAAATTGTCTAATTTGCAAAACTATAAATAATCGATACAACCTCATTAATGATTATATTTTAATCCGGTTAACTCATGACAATTCTTTTATATATATATTTTTTTTTTGATGTTAAAAATTATTCTTTCTTCTTGCTTGACCTTTTATCGTGAAATTATTAATTAATTTAATATTTTTCTGTTATTAAAACCTTGATATTTACATTACTTATATTTATTTTAATTAATTCATTTTTTATATAATCAAATTTCTTAAGTAAAGTTGCAGCAAATCATTTACTTGCTTTTATTTAATTATATGTTAATTTAACATCCTGTGTTTTTCAGTATCATGTACATAAACACAGTATATCCTGTATGTATTTTTAATTTATATAAAAAACGATTTTTTCATTATCTTTCGCCAGTTGTAGAATTTATTTTGCTTTTAATTAAAGACTGATAATTATCTTTTGTAATTTTTTTTTAATAATAATAATATTGAATTTATTTATAAATAAAATAATAATTTTATTTAATTATTCCCTTACAATGTCTTTCAATAAATAAATCTTAATATTTCCGGTTATCGTGTCCTAAATTGGTATATTTTTGGTTTATGTCTACACTAAGTCTTGATTGGGTGTTGCTGATTGGCACAGTTGCTGTCTATTCTATTGTTGCAAAATAATCAATTTAATTGTCTTTTCCACACACTTTTTATTTAATAATATATTATTAAATTTTTTTTATTAATTAAATTACTCAAGTATTATTATTATTAAACATTTTATTTAAAACAATTTTATAATAATACATATAAGATTAAAGAAAAAAGTAAAATTAACGAAGAAAAAAGTGAAATTTATTTTATTTTTTATATTTCTCTTGTCTATTGGTTTGTTGATTTTATTTCACTCTTTAGTCATAATTTTAATAAAAACAAAAATTTATTATGATTATCATTTTTCAAATAATAATAATAAAAGAAGAAGTATATAATAAAAAAAAAAAAACGAAATTAATTTATTACAGAAATACCATTAGCTATAAGAAGCAGCACATTTACTCATAGAAAATAAATATAATTAAATATCATGTTGTTGTTTTTCGTGTGTGTCAACATTTATTTCGATAAAATTTAATTTATTTCTGTGTTGTTTTGTTATTTTTTTTATTGGTTATGCTTTGTTTAGTTTATTGCAGACTTGTGCAACCTATACCCTCTGTATAGAGATTTAGTGCGAGGATTATCTATGTAATTAACATCCGGATTATTTATTGCTTTAGTTTTCATTTAAATTGTTAGATATTTTTTGACATATTTATATTATTATTTTTGAAATAAATTAATCAGATTACACAGCAAAACAGCACTTTAATCCTTAATGTACACAACCGAAATCTTAATTATTTCCTTTGATTTAATCAAAACATAAAACTAAACGTAGCAAAACTACCTGTTTAAATAAACATTTCAATGCCATTGCATAAACATACATATTTCAGGTTCTTCACACCTGCTTTTCAGTTTATTTAAATGGTGAAAATGAATGTTTCAATAAAATTTATGAATAATCATAACAAATTATGATTAAAGATGAAAGAAATTTAATTATTTAAATAAATATTTTCACAATAATTTTTCCAAATCTTTTATATTTGTACGTTTATTTTTTTTTTCATTGATTGTTTTTTATATATGTTATCTTAATTATGTAGAAAAGATTTATGATAAAAAAATCTTTAATTCAAAGCATAATTTAACTAATTATGGATAAAAATCGATGGTATTATTGTTTATTATAAAATGGTAATGAAATTTTTGTTTTATTTGATTTATAATATATTAACGGATATGGTGTTTTGTTTATAGATATTAATTAATTAATTATATTTTATTTTATTTATAAAATTATTATTTACTGAATTATATGGTGATTCAAGTAAAAATATAAATAATAACGGAGATTATTGTAGGTTTAAATTTATGTAAATTTAATACTTAAGATTGACCTTTTTGGTATATGTTTATTCATTAATCTCTAATTGGAAATATACGTACGTTCTTAATTAGATATTTGTTGTGGTTATTTTTTGGAACTAAGGATATAATTCTTTAATGCAGATAAAATAATGCATCTTTAGGCAAATAAATATCTATTTTTGCTTTAAAACGTTTTATTAAAACCACAGTAGTATTAATATATATCTATAACCTGTTCTACGTTTATTATTACCAGTAATTGTTGTTTATTGTAATGAATTGATAAGGAAGAAAAACTTCGTAATGTATTTTAAAAATATTAATTAAATCAAACTAACGTGCCGTGGTTTTTGGATTGCAATTTCTGCTGCTAATGATGATGCATGTTCTTGTTAAGAAAATTCTATAAAAAGACGGTGGATTTATGCAGACTTTATGGTATTTTACCTTCTGAAATGGTTTTATTTTTTAATTTTATTGAATTTTATTAAAATCTATCTTTTTTTGTCTACTGTGGATGTATGTACATCAATGCGTGTATAAATATAATTTAATTTTATCTAAAGACGTCCCTGTATGTTTACTTTCGCTTAAATTATCATAAAATAACACAACATTTACGGATAATAACAATAAAAATTATAAAATTAATTTAAAAATTCACATACAAGTACACAAATATTACATACTTGTATATAAAATATGTAATTACACTCAATAGATAGACCAGACAAATGCCTTTACTGCAAAAAATAACAATTTTCAAGACATCATAAAATTAGAAAAGATGTAAAATAATATAATAAATAATTAAACGCCGTACAACAAACAGCATAACTTTTATTATACTTGCTTACTATTAATGGTAATACGTATATATAAACGACAAAAGTAATAAATATAACTTAGTTAAGTCCAAGGTGTATATAAATTATATATTTGAAAATGTTTCTCCATTTAATTTCTATTTTATTTTTATAGTAATAATAATAATAATCATAATAATGTTTTTTTTTTTCATTTTATTTATGTTACTTATGTTGGCTGGTAATTTGCACGACTAGCATGTAAGAAATAAATAATCATGAAGAAAAAAAAAAATAACAAGACAAAGTTATCGCTTCCAACGCGATCGTGTACACAACTTTCACAATTGAATTGTGCATATCTTTTTCCTCCTCGGTTTTTTAATATTTTTGTTTTTATTTATTTAAACAATTTGTATATTTATAAAGCGTTTTTATTATTATTATTTATAGTATTGAGGAAGCTTTTCTATGCTGATTTTGGCCATGATGCATTTCTTTGCAATAAACAGCTTCACTACGGATGTTCAACGATGATTCATTCCGTTTGAGAGATTTTCGTTTTGCTATCTTACCTTTTATGCAATAGTTGATTCATGCTTAATGTTTTTGAAAGAAATTTCTCACGTTTATTAACCACACCACCTGAATTTATTATTATTTTTCGTTAATCATTTCAACCATGCATCCATTATTATTACACAGTTAAAGGTTTGAGTTTCTACTACTGAGTATATTATAATTTTCAATTAATGTTAAATCTTTATACTTAAAAAGCACTGCTTAAAGCATCTGAATTTAAATAATTGAAAGTGAAATTACAGCGGAAATTATTTAATTAAATTATTTTTTACAAAAATAAAAAAAAAAAAGTCAGAAAAATGAAACTCCACGGAAAAATAAATTATTTGTAACTAGTTTTTCCACTTGTTTTGCTGTTATTTTACAGAAATTTATTTATTTGAATGTTAAATTAAATAAAAAATAAATTTATTTTCATCGTTAATAATCAAAAAGAATCTTGTATTATTATTATTTAATGAATCATTTGGTGTGAGCCGTATTTTTTTTTTCCTCTTCTCTTTACTTTTTTAATGAAATTATTTTTAATGTTGAAAGTGGTTGCTTGCTGCTGCTGCTGTTGTTACTGCTATTACAGTTGATGGTCGTTGAACTTGCGTTTTATTTATTTATTATATTATAATTTTCTGATTTGTAGGTGGTTTTTGCTTTTATTTTTTTTATAATTATTAAGTAATTTTCTTTTGTTTAGAAAACTTATTAGCAAAAAAATTAAAAATACATCAAGGGTAGGTTTGTCGCTTAATTTTGCTTAAAAGACTGCAATTGCCCTTGATAAATATTCTCTTTTCTATTATTCTTGTATTGTGAAACATTAATTATTTTATATGATTTTATTATAACAGTTTTAATAAGCATAGACCAGAAGTAACAACTTTTTAACTCATTTATATTATATTTTCCTTTTAATTTTTAATTAAAAAATTAATAGAATATACTAGACGTCAGCGAATTTTGGATGATACAGAAATATATATAATTGGTATATAACTAATAAAAATTGATTGGCAAAACTGGTTAACACGAAGTTGTTATGACAAGTTTATCTCATTAAATATGCAATTTGTATAAAACTACAATGTTTAATCAACTAAATCCAACTATAATTATAATAAACATAATCTTTTTTTTAATCATTTATATAATTATCTTGATTTTTATAACATTTCTCCTTTTATTTTAATAATTTTACGCAACAAATAAAATTGTCAAGAACAACAGGAACAAGAAAATCGTTATTTTTTTTCCCCGAGTGCAATACATTTATGCGGTTTGGATACTCACTATAATTATACCAATTTCGTAACACAAATGAGATTTGATGAGTTTTTATTTATTATCTAGTAACATGTGGTTATTTCTCTAATTACATTATTTTTTTGTATGAAAATTCTAATTACAATAAAAATAATTTATCTAAATATTAAAAATAAAAAAAATCACACTATTTTGGCCACCCATTGCTTAATTACGAGCTTAATAACGAACGATATACATTACATTTTTTCGCTATAATTTATTCTACTGACGTCAATTTTCAAGTTTTATCTGGAAATATAATTTTTATAAATGCTAAATAAATAGACTTTCTAGCTTTAAAAAAAAAATTAAGTTCATTATTATAAATAATTAATAATATAATTGCTAGATGAAATTACTTCTGACTTTTAATTTGTGATTTTTTACGTTGTACTGTGTGTTTCGAGACAATATATTGTTGTTAAGCTTATTATGGGGGGATACTGCAGCTTTTTACAAATATATAAGTAGTAAGTAATAAGTAAATGGATAAAAATAAAACTATCAAAGTGTTTCATTTTTTATTTTATTAAACCTAAAGAATACTTAAAGAATAGAAAACTGGTTTTCATTGTATTCAATTATTACCATATTTGCTATTTTAATAAATAGAAGAAATTAAATAATAATAATAATACACAAGAGACGAGTTAAAGAATGTTACCTTTAGTACAATGTTCATAATTGGTTATGCTTTTTCGTACAATATTTTTGCTTTCAAATGCAATTTAATCGTTATTTTAATAAAAATAACAATAAATGATCTGACAACACTGGGTATATTTGTATTTCGTAAAAATAAAAAAGAAATAATTTTAAATAAATATAAAAAATACCTGTTGTTACCTATACTTTGGCACAGGTATAGTTATATTAGTTGTTCTGATGACACAGTCATTGTGTTAGAAATAAAAAAAAAAACAAAAATCGCACACAAAAATTTAGTATTATGCGAATTAAGTTGTTAAAATTTTATATTTTAATCTGTTTAGTCGAAAATTGTTGCAATTTTATCAAATGAAAATAAGAAAATCTTGTAGGTACAAAAAATGGTATCTGTTAGTTTTTTGTAATTTTATTTTCTTTTATTACACTGATTTTGCATAAATACAGGTATATTACTTAGAATTTTTGATATACTAGACAGTTAACAGTTTACCTTAAAACTAATAAACACATTTATTGCACCTGGTGCTACAAATATTCTGTTTTTCTGTTTTAAATTGCCGCAAAACGTTAATGCAAGGTGAAACCTTGGAAACACCTTAATTATTATTTTATTTTTTATTTACTATTTATTTAAGAAATATTTAGTGAAAGGGATTTTTTATGTGACTTAAGTGACTTAAAAATGTAAATTTTATTGTTTTGGATGAAAAAATATAAATAACAGCTGGCTGCTTCCTGATTGTTTTTTGGGGGTTTTTTGTGTATCAAATTTGAATTAGTATTTTTTGGATTTTTTTGAGAAATAAATTTACTTTGTTTGCTTTATTTCTTAATTGCATTTCACAATTTGATTCTTCAGCTATAGAATGACAGAATAGTACTCGCTGATAGGTACAAATGCAATTGCACATTCCACAGTTTATTTACCTGCCTTCGACCGGTCCTGCATTGTAATTTTAAACGTAGAATTTATTTCACTTTTTTTTTGTATTTCATTTTAAATTATTATTAGCTCTCGTTGCCAGATGTTGGCTGAGTGACGTGGTATTTAAAAATGTATAGAAAGAGAGACGAAAAAAATTATTCTTGGAATGCAGTTCAGTTTTGTTGATTTTTCTTTATTATTATCGTGATTGAATAAACCTAAAATGTGATTTTGGTTATTATTTGTTGCGGGGTATAGTTTAAACGTATTTTATTTTTTTAATGTTATTCTCTGTGCCAAATCTCCGCTAATATAATAATGTTTCTGGAGGATAATACAGTACCTCTGCTTAACTTTATTCCAATCAAAGTTCTATATTTAAATGTTGTCATGGTAAAAACACTTGTCATACAGTTTGACACAGATGACATACAACAACCTGGCATGTGTTGTAACGTAAAACGCTACAAAAAGACAATTTTTGGCTAAAGAAACAAATCTTTTATGCCGTTTGTTCGTTCGTTTGAGTTTATTGCCATTGCCAGCCAGCACCATGCCAAACAAATATATAAATTTTGCAATTAAAATT
The DNA here is from genome assembly GCA_963942525.1 of Ptychoptera contaminata. NCBI lineage: Eukaryota > Metazoa > Arthropoda > Insecta > Diptera > Ptychopteridae > Ptychoptera > Ptychoptera contaminata. Next base: position 33,127,435 of record OZ012638.1, on the reverse strand, counting down.
TTTATATCATGACAAAATTTATTGAAAATAAATTCATAAAAAAAATAATTAAAATAAATACATTTTTGTATTTATTCTTTGTGTAAGACTGAAATTTGTTTTTCTGATGAATTTTTTTTTTTTTTTGTACAGGTCAAAAAATTATTTAAATTTTTATTATAATTTTGTTGATTTATGTTATTGAAGGAATTGTTTTTTAATTGTTTTTATTTAAAAGTACTTTTGTTGGGTGCCTTTAAGGTGCTTAAAGCTGCTTAGGTTTTCGTTTTACTGTTGAATATTGTGGGTTTTAAGTGTGTAATCTTTCGAGACATAGGTTTTGCTGTATTACTGATTACTGTCGTTACTTTTACTTCGGTTACTAATAATATTTGTTAGTGTATTTAAGAAATCATTGAAAACAGCGTACCGATTCAATTAAATCAAGAAAAAAAAAAACAAAATAATAATTTCAATATCAAGGTGTTTATCGTTTAAAAACTTTTTTACTTGCTGCAAAAAACTAACTATTTTCTCTTGAGTTCATTGAACAAAAATATGTCCAGCAATATTTATTACTAATGCAAAATGTGTTGTCATTTTTTTCGCTACTGTTTTATTTATTTAAATTCTCAATAACACTAAACAATGTTTATTTTTTTTGTGCACTTTCAAATCAATCAAATAATAAATAATATTATCGTCCCAAATGTCAATTATAATTGTAAATAATTAACAAATAACAAAAGTTAATTAATTTTTTTTTATATTATGAAAACTAATAATTCATTTACTGTACTTACTTTTGTCCATTACGTGATTATTTTTTATTGAAATTTCTATGAAGTTGTTTTTTTCTTTTTTAGCTCTCTTAACGGTCGCGCAATCGTTGATTAGTTTTTGCTTCACGTGTTTTTAGCAGTAAAATAATTGTTTTATTTACTTTCAAGACGTGATTCTGTAAAGAATATTTTTATTGCATTAGTTTGCTTGAGATTGATACATTTGTAATTAATTTTTAATTGATATTTGCCAGCTAGATGAAGGTTTTACTGCCTGCTGGTTTCTATTGCTGATACTGAAAAAAAATAACAAATTAACCGTGTTTCTCATTGTAATATCTACCTGAAAATCAAATGATTTATAAAGAAATTAAAAATGTCACAAAATATAATAAAAGAAATGATATAAACATTGAATAATAAAAATATTATATTTATTTGTGAAAAATAAAATTTATATTTAAATTTTAAATATTCAGATCGTGTCGTTATTGTTTCTCGGTAATAAATGTTCAAAATAAATTAAAAAAGAAAATAATAATAAAATGTATTAAAAATGAAACATTAAAAAGTCGACGACGACGACGACTAAAGAGAAAAACAATAAGTCACATAGATGGAAATATGTAAATGTTGAGTGTTAATAGCTTTGAATTGTATCCATATACTTGTATTATGCAATGAATATCTTGTGAATTTAACTGCTTTACTGACTGAGAATTTATCACAAGTGAATTAAAATTTGTGATATGATGATTCGTGTGTCTACCTTATTCGTAATAATTAATTTAACTTTTTTACTCTGGTTCTGGCTTTCATCACTGAATCGAATACAATGTGTTGACATTTTATTATAAATACTTTCTGTAAATTTCATAATTTATTAACAAAACAAAAAAAAAATAATTATCTTTAAATGTTAAGAAAAATAAAATTATTTTTTAAAATCAACAAAATAAGTTTGAGGGCATTGTTCTGTTTTTTCTTATTTATTTATCGTTTGTAGACGAAAAACTAACCTTTTCTTTGAATAAAAACAGAATGAAAAATTACCTTTTTATAATAATAATTAATTAAAAATAATAATATCATCAAGAGAAATGAACAACAACGAAAAACATGAAAATAATGTTTGTCGGCTCGTTGTTGTGATTTACTTTGTGTATTGTCGATATAACTATCTGCTGTTGCTGCTTTGCTGCAATAAACCAAACTAAAAACGATATTTCATAATAATATAAATGAAAAGTTTTATTTATTAATTTAAAATTTAATTATTTCATCATAGTTTTGCGTTTTATTTATATTTTTTTCGAGTGAATTTAAATTAGTTTTATTTTTAATAAAAATTTAAAAAGAAATTATTTTAGTTTTGTTTTTCCTTTGCGAATATACCAGTTTCTTATATATTTTAGGTTTGTGTCTTTACTCATACACTTGTTTTCTGTTGTTTGATAGTTTTAAAGGAGTTAATCCTGCAGTAGTTACATATTTTTTTTAAATAAAGTAAATAACATTTATTTTTGGAAAATATGTGAATTAATTATATTTGCAAAAAGTTTTCCATTATTTATCGCAGTAATCGGAGCATTGCAATGTTTTTTTTTGTTTGTATTATTTTAATAGAAAAAAGGGGAGTAAAAGTAACTAACCACCCACTATTATTATTATTAATATGTTCTTCCTAATTCATTTGTATTTTAATTAATTTTTCTTTGTTTAGTTTTACAGTATTTTTTTTTTTACTATTTTACCTAAACATTTTTATTGCTTCGATTAGAAATGCATGACTGTTTTTTCTACTTTGATTGTATATATGTTTCTCGTTGTTTTATTTATTTATTCTCTAATCTTTAAGCATTATAATGTAAATACATTTATTTTTATTATTTTAAATTTTAATTCTACTCTAAATTTATTTTAATGCTTGTCAAATGGTGAATTAAATAATGTAGAAAATAAATAAAAAAACCATTTTCAAATTGATTAAATTTCATTTGATTATTATTTATTTAATTTCGATTTAAAATAGCAAGTATTATGTGTTTTTTTTTTACTTCTATTCTAAAATAAAGAATAAATATAGAGAATAATGTGAGAAAAAGAATGAAATAAATATAAAATTAGGTCACAAACGCGAAACAAATCTTTAATATATTTTATTTATATATATATGAGTGTTTCGTTATGACTTTTGTGACTTTTCTTTCCGTTTTTATTTAATTTTATTGTATTTTTAGTTGCTTTTAATAACTATTTTTATGCAATTTATTTATTTTTTTTCTTTTCTTAGAAATTTATAGACAATTTGCCTTACTTAACATAAACCTTTGCCCTACTATAAAGTCTGGTGCTGTTTGACTGAATTTAATCTATTTTTAATCACTGTTTGAAATAAATCGTGTCTTGTGTAGGCTTTTAACTGCACTCTGTGATCTAGGAAACATTTATATTTGTCTATCTAAGAATGTGTTTATAAATAAAAATGCAATTTAGACTAGATTTTGAGGTTTAATAGAGATTTTTTTTTTATCAATAAAACCAAAATAGCAAAACATAATTTATTGATTTTTATTGGCTTAATATCACGTAAACTATATGATCTGTGATCGACCTACTTTATAATTTCTATAATATTATAAACATGACAAAGCGTTACTAAATTATAATTAAGCTTCCTCTTGTTTCTTTTGTTTATTTATAATATTTATTTAATAAACCTCTAATGACTTACTTTATCTCATAATAATAGCAATGACACAATTTTGATTTTACAATTCTCATGCACTTAAAAACACTGCTGTGTAACTGATTTGGTGACATAAAATGGGGTTTCGTGTTGATTTTTTTTTTTTTTTTTTCATTTTAATTAAATTTATTTCAATTCATAAATCAATTATTTATGATTTATTTATTTATGCTTTGTGATTTATTGATTTATATTTATTTTTATATTATTTGCATTAATTTAAAATAGAAAATTTAATAAAAAAAATATTTGTGCTGCTGTGCACGAGGCAAATACGTTGTAAAAACACTAAATAAATAATATTCAATTGAAATCTCTCTAAATTTGCATGTTTTCTTCGTTTTTTTTTTTTTTTTTATTATTTAAACAACCACACAAACATACATTTTGATGAATAAAGTCTTAATTAAATTTGGTTGAAATTTTTATTTTTAAATTTGCTGTATAAAAATTAAATTGATTAAAAACGAATTGAGACTGCCAGGCAGGCAGGCAGTGTGTCGTGTCGTTATGTCGTGTCACCAAAAAAAATAAATAAATAATTTAAATTAAATTAAATAAAATATAATAATAATAATAATAATAATAATAATAATGATTTTCTCGCTTTAAACAGTATGATGATTTGTACAATTGTCCAATGTAAATGATTAAATTATTCATTTGGAGTTAGTTATAATTGAGAGTAGACTGTGTAAACACTTTGTCATATTATGTGTTTAAAAACGATTTAACCTAATTTAACATTTACACAAAATATAAAAATACAAATTAATGTTGATTGATGTGAACTTCCTTTAAAACAAATTTTATTTTATTATTATTAGTATTATTATGATTATTATTACTTTTATTACTATATAATCTTTGAAAATCATCTTTTATTATTGTCATTTCTTCAATTCAGATGCTGATTAAACTCTTTTTATTTATTACTTTAATTTAAATTACAGAATTATATTTATGTAATAATTGGCGAATACAGCAATTGCAAAAAAAAAAAAAATGTTTATAGAATTTAGTAAATTGAAATGAAAACATATAAGAGTTAGCCGGCTCTTGAGGCGTGACCTTAATTTAAATGTAATTTAATTTACTTAAGCGGAAAATAAGACCACTTACCTTGTACCTTTTTTTAATAATTCATTAAAATAATATTACCATCGTTGTGGTAAAACAAACTACAGACTCTAAACGACAAAGAAATCTGTTTCTATATTAATTATGAGGCTAGAAATTGTTTAAACTGGATGATCTACTACTGTTGCTATAGAAGTAACAAATCTTTATTTACATAAAAAAAATCCTCAAAACCGATAAAATTTCACGAACCGTTGGTGTTAACGCAATGAGTACGCATACACTAAAATCAAATTTAAAACTCATTTCCGGTTAAAATACTGATTTAACGAAATCATCGATGCATTATTTCTTTATTTTTCTTTTTTTTCATTTTTCGGTCTTGATTTTTCAAGTGTTTAGCTATTGTAGAAATATTTTCTTAATGCTAAACTACGAGATTGCAATGCCACAAAGTATATTTACATTATTTTTAATATTTATTTTCTTTAAATTATAAGTGATTATAGTTCAAGTATGACTGAATGATGATGATGATTATAATGAATTTTTGTCTTATTATTTTATATTTTACTTATTTACGTCGTAATTTGAAAAAATAATTTCTTTGTGATTTATTTATTAGTGTTAATTTAATCCGAATTTTTATATAAAATTTAATCAGATTATTAATTAATCTACTTAAACGATCACGAATTTAATTTCAATCATAAAGACATCCACTTGTCAGAATTTATATTTGATTATGGTTTGTGTCTATACTTGCACTACATAGACTAAACTCATCGAATGAAAATGAGGACACTTTTAATTATTATATTTTTCCATTAATTCTTTGATTTAATGGAATTTTTCCATTAATTTTTTGTTTTAATAAAAACTAAAATAAATTTCATTAAACAAAGTAATTTTTTAGCACAAATTTACATGATTATTATTTATATTTTTATTATTTTACACACATTTATTACAGGTTAGGTAAGGTTATCGGTTGAATTCAGTTCGTTTTTTCTTTTAAACAATTATATATATATATAATTTTATTTTTTAATTAATAAACATAAATGCATTGTTCCATTGTTTCCTTTTTATATACAATCGTATACACGAAGGAAAAATCTTGTGTTTTTTCTTTTACTTCTTCTTATATCTTGTCGATTCGATTATAAATGATGATTATAATAAACGAAATTTTAATCTGCTGTAAAAGGTGTGATAGAATTTATTATGAAAAAATAGAAAACAAAAAAACTATTAATTATTTAATAATGGATTAAAATTATTTAATAAAAACATATTATATAGAAAAAATAGAGAAAAAACAGTTAAAATTGAAATGAAAGAATTGAATATGTGAGAGAAGCATAATTCACATGTGACTGATTTTAAAATGGAAAATAGGTAATATTAGAATTAATTATTTAATTTATTATTATTATTATTACTATTATTTACTTGTATTTTGCTTTTTTTTGTTATTATTATTATAATTTTTTTTTTCATTTCATTTTGTTTAATTATTATAACGAAACACATAGTTATGCAATCCAAACAGGTAGACATTGTCGACTCGTGTGAAGTATTTGTTGGCATTTTTTTTTTTTTGAGTTTTAGTTTTTATTTGTAGTTTTTATTGATGCAAAAATATTATTTTTATTTTTTATAATTACTGAATCGTGATCGATGCAACTTTTTGAAAGGAAAATTTATTTATTTAGTTAATTTTTTTTTTTTTTTTTGTTATTAAATAATAAAGTGAATTTGTGTCATCTAAAGTGACATTAAATTGCCTGTAATGTGCTTTTTATTATCAGTTTATTATTATTATATACGCGCATGTTTTAAGCTTTTTTTTTTTTAACAAATCATAAACGCCTCTAATATTGTTTTTCCATGAAAAACAAACCACCCAGAAATATTTTAAAATTAATTATTCTAAGGGGCGTTAAGTGTGTGTTTTTTTTGTTGTATTTTAGGTTATTGGAATTTTTCTCTTATTTGTGTTTATCTCTAATCAATTTAAATAATATTTTATTATAATTCAGTTTTTATCATTTAATAAAATTTTATCTTTTTTATGCTTTTATCGTTGGAATTTCCTTTTTTTTTTTTATTTTTGTTTAACCGAAGGTCAACCAATGATTAAATATATATATATTACTTTGTTTATTTATTAATTAATTTACATTGTTGTTGAATATTATTATTTTTAATTAAATATTTTGTTATTTTCGATTTTTATTTACAATTTTTTTTTTTGTATTTCAGTTTGTATAAAACGCAAAGTAATCAGCAGTAACCGTAACAGGAGTAACAAGTGATATCGTCTTATCGATTGAAAAATTTGAAAAACAAGAAACAAAAGAATTAATTTTTAATAAGTTATTATTGGTTTGGAACGTTGATTGTTTCTGCAATAATAAAATAAAACTCACCACACATAATAAAATTGTGTCACGAAGAATTGTGTCACTAAAGTTAAAAAATCACTGTCAGATTTTTCTTTCTAAACACAATTTTTAAATAATTATTTTTATTTATTTTACCACATTTAAGTAGGTGAAATCTTTGTTATTAATTTAAATTTATTTTGCTTTTACTACCTATTACCTGTTAATAATTATTCTGCTAGAATAAAGGTTTCGAGAATTTCTTCTAATTTTAAATAATAATTAAAAGAAATAATATTACTTCTCATAAGTAACTCATAAAGACGAAAACATTATTCAACATTAACTGTAATGCTTTTTTTTATTATTATTATTTAAATCATTATATTATTGTAATAATAGTTATAATTATTATTATTATTCATTTTCTGTTTTGTTCTACTTATTTCTTTTGAATATTCTTTTTCTTTATTTTTTTTTTTTTCGTTATGTGACTTAATTTACAAACAATTTTTTTTTTTATTATTATTATTATAATTTTTCACAATCATTGTTGTTTATGCTTCACTTTATTTATACATTATTTTGGTGAACTTCTTTTGTTTCATGTTAACATTTAAGTCAGTCTTTTGTGTTTTTTTACTATATGCTCTTTTGTTTTTACTTTAGTTTAAGTCGTTACTATGACCTCCATTTGATATTTATTCAATTTTATTGCAGATTTTATTGTAGGTAAATCGTTAATATTTCTCGTTAACAATAAGTTACTTAGTGCGTTATTTTAAATAAATTATTCGTAATATTTGTAATAAATTCGTATTATCTATTGATTTATTAATGAATTAATCGATAACATGTAATTAAATTCACGAAAATATTAATAAAGAAGCGAAATTTTGAATGAACTTGTTTATATCTTTTTTTTTTTTGCAAAGTAAAAATCAATTCACATCGCATCAATATTCAATTCAACAAAATAATAGACAACAATTTCAATCAATCGAAGCATAAATTTGTTACAAAATGATGACAAACAATATAAAAATTAAATAAACAGTAAAATAAAAAAAGCAACTAAATAAAATTACAACAATGAAAAAGAAAATATTTATGCAATTTAATTTCTTCGTCAAGTCCAGCCGTCCATACATATTATTTAAGCGTTATTTATTTATTTCAGTCACGCATTTAACAATAAAATATTATTTCTTTTTTTACATATATATATTTTTAATTTATTTATTTATTTTATTGTTTAGACATAGACGTTAATTGCCTTATTAAAGAAAATAGAAAAATTCAATGAAAATAAAGTAAAAAGAAAAATGATAATTTAATTACAAAATAGACAAAGCGAAGGTGCAAGCCAGGCAAAATAATAAAAATTTATTTTTATTATGAAATAAGTATAATAAAACACGGAAATACCTGTAAATTATAATAAAATAATAAAGAAAAAACCAATATATATGTTATTAAGTAATTAAAAATAAAAAAAAAAAATCCAAAAATCACGATTCATGATAACAAGAAATAAGAGAAAAAACACTTATTTATCACGTTTCTTATCTATGTCATGTCATCATCTGTTTGCTTCTTAATTTTTTTTATATATTTATTTATTTATTCTATTAGTTGAATTTTGTAAATAATTATTTTATTAATTAATTTGTAGCTTAATCTCGAGCTTTATTATGTTTTATTAAGCTGGAAGTCTCAAACTACTGTGCACAAATTAAGTGTTGTATTGAGAGGATAGATCCTTGCAATAAAGCTTTTCTTTTAAGAATAATAAATAAAGCAATGTATTGTTACCAGTATAAGTGCAAAGTAACATCGCACAAATCAGTAACATTATTTAATTATTTAAAAATGAATTTTTCTATGCAGAAATTTAAATAGCAAACACGCAAACCAGCAATCTTTAATTAAAACTTATAAAAGCTCTCAATTCCAGGTATTTTTTATAATTTTAATTTGCTTATTACTTCTTTTTCCCCAACACCTTGTCTATGTTTTCTTTTCTTTTCTTTTAATAAATCGAAATAAATAAAATAAATAGAAATAAATCAAAAACGTTTATTATAAATTATAGCTAACATTTGATCCGGTTTAATTGATTAACACAAAAAAAACCGACCAAATATAATACTGAAAAGTATTTTTAAATAATAAATTAATAAACAATTGAATCTCCTTATATATTGTTTAATAATTTTTTTTTTATTTATTTATTAATATTAGTTTCGCTGAGTTTATTTATTTATTAAACACAATTTCTGTGTTTTTCATACAATTGTAGTTGTTTCGGCTAAAAGGTATAAACAAGAAATACGAAAAAAAAAGCAAATCAATAAAAAAAAAAGAAACATTGACAAGCGAAAAAAATAATAATTTTTATTTTTAAACAATTAATTAACAAGTGATTGGTGGTGACCTTCAAAAAATTTCATAAAGAGAAATAAAAATTAAAAAAAAAATACAAATGGGTGCAGTGTGCGGCGGCATCAGCCGGTGTTATGTGTTTGCTGCTTTTAAAGCTTCTTTCACATGATTAAAGATGAAAAATTTATATTTTCTGACTTGATTTTTGTTTTGTCTTTAAACAAACAACAGAAATAAAGGTAGAATAATACTTAAAATGACATTTATTACTTCGTTTTTATTCTTTGTTCATACACCTTCTTGTAAAAATTGTAATTACTTTACGTTGCTGCGTACATTTTAATGTATATTTTTCTTTGCAATGCTTTATTACAGTCTCTTGTCACTCATATTTGACTTATGGTCGATTGTTTTGTGGTTTTTTAATTTTATTTTTTTTTGTTTAATAAACTTTTTTTTTATTATTTTTATATGATTATATATAAAAATTGCAATTTTATTGATTATTGATTTATTAAATGGAGAATAAATGTTTAAATAAGATTTTTATGAGTATAATAAACAAAGTAGTAAAATGGAATAAAATAGCATTTAATATGTGTATTTTAGCTAAAATACAGTCGTCATCCAGTATTGATTTAATTAATTGAATTTTTTGTTTTTGTTAATTAATTAAATATTATAAATTATTCATTAGAGCTTATTAAATATTTAAAGAAAAAAAATGAATTTGTAAATAAAAAAGATTACTTAAAACTATGATCATAAAAGCATTTGCGCTGTTTACTTTATGGTAATAACACTTTGCATTTATAATAATAAATTTTCTTTTTATTTTATTGAAATTTCTTTAAATTATTCATTTAAATGAATAAAATATCTAAATTTATTAACAATTAATAAGAAAATTAGATATAACTATAGCGTATGGTGATCACGACAGGTAATTTTATATTTTGCGTCTTTACTAATCTGGTATACATACTTTGCTTATTTTTTTATTAAAATTTAAATAATTTTATCTCGAATGAAATAAATTTCATAAACAAAGAAATCTCACAAAATACCAAATTTCATCATATTACTTCACATTTTATCACAAAGTTAATGAAAAATTTAAAACAGCTGTGTACAGTATACCAGTTTTAAACCAGAAAACAAAGTGACAAAATCAATCTCGAAAAAACCCCCAAAAAAAAAGTTTATAATCAAAAGAAGAAAAAGTTTTCTAAGAATAGTTGACTTGAAAACTTTATTTGTTTTGTTTTTAATGAACCATTTCTAAATATTAAATAATTTAATTCTTAATAAAAATTATCATCATCATCGTCGTTTGTCGTCGCCATTATAATCAGTCAGTTTTCTTGATTTAATTTTCTAATTGAATTAAAGAAAAAAATGATTATAAAGAATTCACAAATCTTTTTATATTAATAAACGAATTTAAATTTCTTAATATAAATAATTTAATTTAATTAAATATATTTTAATAATAATAACAACAATAATAGAATAAAATTATGTTGTTGATTGCGTTTTAAATGTTTTATTTTCAATACAAATGTCATGTGTTTAGTTGCTGCTGTTGCTGATGTGTTGTGCTTTGATATATATATATTGAGTAACGAAAATTGTATTTTACTTACGATTGGTGGTTATACATATATTTGGATTAATGCTGAATGTATTGGATTAAATTAAATTAAATTAAAATAAAAAAAAACATAATGCATAAGCTTTAAACACACTATATTAAACTTCTCTTTTCATCTCTGGTTTACATTTTGTTTTTATTTTATTCGACACAAGTTAAGTCATTCAGTCAAGCAACTCACTGCGCAAGAAGAAATATAAAAATAAATAAATAAAAATAAATAAAAAAAAAAATATTTAAGCTGCTGCTCCTCGCACTTTGCTTTTTTTCTTTATTCTTTTTAACAAAGTTAGCTTTTTTTTGTTTTGTTTCGTGTAGATTATTATTGTATGTTTAATTAAATAGCAAAAAAAAAAAACGTTCAAGTATTTATGCGGGTGATTACGGTGTAAAAAGATTGAGGGGAACCGTGCTGTTGTTGCTGCTGTTGCTGATTAATCTTCTTTACAATAAGCTTTTGTCTCTATGCTTGCCAAAAGCAACAGCAAAAATTGCTTTGTTGTTTTATTTATGAAGTTTGTTTTTTATTAGGAATAAAAAAACAAAAAAGCAAAAGTCTACTGCGCAATCAGAAAATAAAATATTAAATCGATCGCGCTTGCGCACTAGTTTTTTTTTTTCATTTAGCTTTATTTGATTAATAAATCGTTTTAAGTCAGCTCATTTTTTTTTCGTTGTTGTTGTTCTTTTATTCAATTTAATAATTTTTATTTCTATTTATAACTATAATATAAAAGCTTTGCTTATTATTTAAGTAACTTATGCTGCTTTGTTAAGCTTATAGTTTGTTTAGTGTTAGCTCGCTCGTTTTGTTTCGATATTGTTGTTATTCATAGCTGCACAGCCAGCTTTCTTACACTGTGTCGTCGTGTTTACAACAAGTATTTATTTTTTTTTTTTGACTTTATTTTCATTACAAAAAAATTAAAATATTTTCATTTTTAGTTTGTAGTGTGCTGGCAACTGGCTAACACATAGCTACAAAAGTTAAATAATTAAATTGTGTTTTTTTTTTGTGTTTTTGTATTACGCTTTGGATTTATTTTACTGCAATTTTGCTGTTTTATCATTACAAATAGAAATTAAATAAAAATTTAATTATTTTATTAGTTTGTTTGGTTATATTTTTATTTTTTTTTTTAAATTTTGAAATCTCAGTTTCTATTGTGAACAAAAAAATAATTAAAAAAGTTTTTATTTTGTGTTTTTTGCGTGTGAAATGTGATTAAAAGTTTTAAAAAAATTAATAAATAAATTTGCAAAGTGAGCTTAAAGTCATATTACTATTTTTTTTTACTGTGCATATTGTGTGTTTTCTTAACTTATTTTTCTGTAACTTAGCCAGAAGAAAACAAAAAGCTTTAAAGTAATCTACGTCGTTGATTATTTAAATAGAAAATTTGTCTAAGTAAAAATGTGAGTTGATTTTCAGGTTTTCTTTTTAGAGGAATTTTCTTTCCTTTTTTTAAACCGATTTTCATAGCAAGAACGCTAAAAATAGCAACATAAATAAAAAAGCTCTTCATCATTGAATTGAAACAAAAAAAAAATTATACGGAAATTGAAAGTTTTCTTCTTTGTCTTCTTCTTCTTCTGCTTTTTTATGATTTTCATTTTCTTTTATTTTTATTTTGAATTTTTAAATATTTAAAAACAATATTTTGTTGCTTGCCTTGTAAGCTTTTTTTTTTCTTTTGTTTTTACAAATAAATACTTCTTCCGTTTGGTTTTAGTGTAAAGTTGTTGTGTCATGTCGTTGGAAGCAACTAAATCAAATACAAAACCAGCAAACTCCTTATACATTTCTAATATTTGTGGTCACGATCGGTTCGTGTATTTGCTTCTTTTTTATTTAAAAGCTTGTCGGCGGCTGAACCTTTTTATTATGCTTTTAATATTTATTTCATTTTTTTTTTTTATTTAAATTTATTTTTTTATTTTAATGTGCTTAATGAAAGTGAAAATAATAATAAAAACAAAAAAAATATTATAAATTTAATTTATTAAAAGCTCTGAACAAAACATCAACAGAGTTTCTTTTTTTTTCTCTGTATTTTTACCTTTTTCATTTTGTATAAAATTTCAGCTGTGTTCATCCATATTCACTTTTTTTTTTAAAGATTTTCTTTATCACAAAGTAATTATTTTTTTCTGCAAATAAAATCACTTAATTGTGTAATTTACGTTTTTATAATTTATTCCAGACACGAACCCCGCGATTTGATTTATTTTTTATGTTTTGTTATTATTTGGCAATCAGCTGTCGTTTTTTATTCAATAATATATTTAATTAAATTCCGTATTTAAAAGCATTAACTTTTTATTCGTTTATTATTTATGCTGTGATGCAATTTATGTGTGATGATTTAAATTTGAAAATTATAATCAAAAACATGTCAAGATACCTAAAAATGGTAGAAAAAAAAATAAACTTTCTTTTACACAAAAAGCTTGTTTATTGTGCGTAGTGTCGAATCTATTTGCTTTTTATTTTATTTTATTTTTTTTTTTAATTTTAATCGTGTATGGCGGCAGAGGTTTAATTTAAATAAATTACTTAACGAAGAAAGTAACTTAACATAAAAAATTTCTTTTTGTACAAAGATTATCTCTCTGTTGTTATAGAAAATGAAAAAAAAAAATCTGCCATAGTGATGATCGACATTTTTATTTATATTTAAAAGAAAAAAAAGGAATTAAAAAGCAACTTTACCTGTCATTTATGTTATTTTTTACGATATAATATAAAATGTGTTGTTGTGTGTGAAGAAAAATTAATAAATCTAAATTACCGACTGACTTTCATCACATTGATGTTGGTTGTGTTGCTGCTGCTGTTACTGTTGTTTTATTTTTTTTTGTATTGAATTTTTAGTGCAATGAACTTTTGATTGATTTTCGAAGCTCAACACTTTTAACGCAATTTTTTAAATATGCTTTTTTTATGCAATAAATATGCTTTAAAATCATTACATAATTTTATTTTTTTCGCTGTTTAATTGTTGCTAAAGTAAAGAAACGAGAAGAACTTTGTTTAAAAAATAAAAGTCCACACATCAAGGTTATTTCTATAATTGAAAGGTAGATGTTAAAAAATAATTAATTTATTAATAAATTTGATTGTGTTGATTACATCATTTTTTTGAAATTAATTTTTAATTAAATTATTAAGCGTTTATAAGACAAAAAAAACATTTTTTTTTATTCATCAGAAAACCACTTGTTTTTGGCTGGTTTTTTGAGACCACAAGTTTTTTTTTTTTTGTCAGGAATATTTATTTAAAAACATTAAATTAAATTTTTGTTTTACATGAAAAATATTTATTATTTAATTATTTACCAAGTAAAAACTTGATTTTGCAAAAAATTACTTGTTAATTATTTTTATACCAGTTTAGTGAAGATTTACTTTTTCGTTTATAATTAGCAGAGACAATTTAATAAAGCTTTGTCATTCCAGAAATTAATCAAAATAATTAGTGTAATTTTGCGTTTTAGAAAGCAACAAAAACCTGTAATTTATATAATTTAAATTAGTCATCTAATATAATTTTGTATAACAATAGTTTAAATAATTAATCACAGTAAAAAAGGCAACATATATATAATTAAAATTCTTTTAGATAATTAAATATAATTTAATTTTGTTATCAAAATATTTAAATTTTTGAACATGGGGGCGTTTGTTATATTTTTTTTCTTCTTATTTTAAATAATAAAACAACGAGACTTTGTTTATCTTAAATTATCTTATCATTTGTTAACTTTTCTTATTTATCGTTAATTGTTCATTTTTTTTTTTCTAAACACTTTAAAAGATTTATTGTTTTTTTGCCGGTTAAAAATAGGTTTTACTTGGAATCAGAACTCATAAGATTTTTGTGCTTTAATTTTTACATTTTTTTTAATTATTAAAAAGTGTCCTTGGTTTTTATATTTATTATTATTTAGTCTATTCTGTATTTAATTTAAATTATTTTTTTAATCAGTATAATTATTGTAGTATAATGACTTGCAGGATTTCAATCTAATTCATTCACCCGAATATAATCATATGACTAACTTCCTTTTGATAGACGTAATACTGAGAATTTTTATTTTTCTATTTTAATCATTTTATATGAAAATTGGTTAGTAAATATTTCAAAATATTTGCAAAACGGATGGCGTTTGCAATTTTACTGTAAATTATAATAAAGAAAGGAAACCACGAAATAAAAATAATATTTTTTTTATGAAATAAATCATAAAAATGTCGCAATGGCAAGATAATAAGCAAACAAATTGATTAACGTATATTATTATTATTTGTCATCTATGGACCATATCATAATATAGTAATTTGTGTAAATATTTTTGCAGAATTTAATCGTAAACAAATACAGTGATAAACTGATAACCTTATGATTATCAAAATTACTGATTTTTCACAGAAAATTTATGTTTCTTTTTTTTTTCTATTAAACAACATCCTTGTATGGTTTTTCTAAGTTTATTTTTAAATTAAAATAATATACTCATACTTGAGGTTATTTTGAATTTGTGAATTTTTTGTTAATTTATTTTTCTTTTTCACTTTATTTTTGGATTTCAATAATAATTTTTCATAACAATAAAGAAAAAATGTATTTTTATTTTTTAAATAAGGAAATTTGTATTCATTAAATCAGGGACAAAAGTGGTATTATTTAATACAATTTAATGTATTTGTCCTTAACTTGTTAATAATTCTAAGAAATACAAAAATAATAATAAAGAATGAAAAAAAAATATATATATATTAATAAAAGTATAATTTGTGGTATAATTCTATACTCAAGGTTTACACAATATAAAGTGTATTAGCTAAAAGTGTCTTAGATGTAGATGCTGTATGCAGTTTTTAAACATTTGCTTGCGAATAAAATCTATTGAAAATTTTCCAAAGTCATTTTATTATTTAAAAAAAAATAATAACATAATTGATTTGCCTTATTAAATATTTAATTATTTTTTTTATAATCGTGAATAAACTAAATAATTAAAAAGGTAAATAGTAATTTAAAATCAATAAGTTTTATAATAATAATAAACCTTCATAAAAATAATTAGTGAAGACACACAATTACAATATAATATAAACGACGATTAATTCTGTCTGTATGGATGAACGATCATCTCACATATGTTTCTACTTAATTTAATTATTTTATGTTTATTACGGGTGTTTTTTTGGTTAATATAAAATTGTACTTTGATTATTCAAAGTTGTTTTATTTGATTAGCAAAAGTAAAGTAAAGAAGAAAACACATATCCAACAGCACAACCTTGAATTATGTTTATTATTATTATTCGTTTTTTTTTTTTTTTTTCGTTAATGTTTTTATTTATTTGTAGAGATATTTATTTTTTATTTTGTGCTGTTTGTGTCTTTTTGAAAAAAAATATTTATTTTTCTTCTTAAAATACATAAATAAAGAAATAAATTTGTTTTATCTTTCTTTTGTAATCGTTGTCGCTCTCAGTGGATATAAGTTTGTTCATTTTTTCGGTGTTTGTCTCCACTTTTGTTTATGTTGTTTACAAACACTTAATTTTATTGTTTGCAGTGATTGTAAACCTTTTCTTTTCTTTTTTTTTTATTTGTATTACATAAAAAACATATAACATTCAATTAAACTGGTTAATGGTTAATTTAATTAAATATATTTAACCTTGATTGAGAACAATTATATAGTGATAATGTTCGTGTTACAGCAGATATTTTTATTGCAAAAAAAAACAGAAATTTACATAATATAATATTAATTACGTAATGTCCCGAATATTCATCATCGCTATGTTTATAAAATTGTCTCTGTTGTGTTTTCCGAGTTGTTTTTTTCTTCGTTTATTTAAATGCATTTCAGGTTTTATTCAGACTTTAATCGTGAGATAATTATTAGATATTTGACAGTTTAATTAATTTACATTCATTTAGTTAACATTAAAACACTTTATTAAAATTAGTAAGTTTATATCAATTCAGTACACTTAATACGTTGTTTAAATAAAACATTTTTCTTTATACTTTTGTCATCTTTAATACTTATTGCTAATTATTATTATAATTTTATTGCTAGATAAATTTCTATATGTCATCATCATCAACATCAATAATCATATTATTATTTATCAGCATCAATAGAGAAACTACTTATTTTTACGTCGCATTTATAATATAAAATTTATGATAATTTATCTTACATTTTTAAGTAAGTTTATTATTTTTATTTTTATCTAATTGATTTTTATTGTTTTCTAAGTATTTATAATGAAAAATTTACACAAAATAAAAACTAGAAATAAATATTATTATTTATTATTATTATTTTGTGATTTTATCAATTAAATTTATTTTATATGTTATAACCTTTCTATAATTATTCATTGAATATGTTAAAATTATAATTTTATTGCGTTTTATTAATTATTTTTGTTATTTTATTGATTAGGTTATCAGTTTTGCTAAGTTAAATGATGTTTTTCTCTTATTTTTATTGCGTTAATTCTTGAAAATTCTTATTTATTATAACACTTTCTCTGAAGTGGTATACAATATTTTTTTCTTTCTTTTCCTTTGTTAGAAATTGCAATTTGGCTTTTTTCCAATGCAATATAATTATTTTATCTATAATAAACTCTTTTTTTTTCAACAATATCTAAATATTTGTAATTTAATATAGTTAAACATCCGATAAACATCTAATAAATCAATTTTATATATCTGTTATTATTGTGGTTTTTATCACGAAATACAAACTAAAAACATATTTGCATAATCTCATGTCATTAGAAGGTTAATACAAAATTACAATAAATTATTTATTAAAATGTAAAAATGTTTATAAATTTTGTCTTTAGTTTTTAAAAAATTATTAATAAACATTTTTTTGTTTGGCATAATATCAAAAAAAAAAAAAATTAATAATTATTGGTCAATTTACAGGCCGACCGACCGACGTTGTAATGTTTTATTAATTTATTTCCTTGTTATATCTACCTTGTCATGTTTTAATTTAATTATTAATATTTTTTTCGTTGTTTTTCTGTTACGTGAATTAATTTTTGTCGTTGTCTTTTCTACACTTTGTTGTTTGACTAGGTCAAACGTGCGTCATTTGTATGTTGCTGTTTGCTTGTAACAACGAATAATTAACTGGCTTAAAATATTTAATCTTTAATACTTTGTCTCTCAGTGAAATTGTAATTTAATTTAATTTTAATTAAATTAAAAATAAATGAATTAAAACGAGATTGTTTGGTTTTTTTTTTAAGTTTTAATTGTTGCAACTTTTTCTTTTATTTTATAACTATTACTAATTTTAATGACGCCAAGTAACCGCCGACCGTCTCACTTTCATAATTTGTCATAAATAATTAGTAATGCACAGAATATTTCTTTTATAATTATAATTTTTTGCTGTATTTAATAACTGAATTAACAACTTCCTTATTATTACTTGTTTTACTTTTTTTTTTCTTTTAATTCATTTATTAATTAATTCTTATGCAGACTAGACAGACATAAACTATGTTGATTACTACTTTGGATAAGAATTTTGTATATACTTATTTTAGCTTAATTAATTTTTATTTAAAGTAAATACATTTATGTCTGTTATTAATTATTCATTCTTAAAGCGAAAATATACCGGAATTAATTTAAAATGGAATAAAAATTATTTTATTGATGCATTTGCATATGATTTTATGATTATTTGGAGAAAAAAAAGGTATCGATGCAGCACTAATTATACCAGTTTCTGTTGTTACCGTTTTTTTTTTGTTCAGCAATATTTTTTACAATCATGGAAATCTTCTTGATGTTAATCCTTTAAAAACAGTTTTGCTATTTTAAACCTCACAAAACTCTGTATTTTAACGCTTTAACAATTATTTAATTCAAAAATTAATAAAATGGCTGAAATAAACAAAAGCATATCACGACACCACGTTTCAATCATTCAATAGAAAAAACTTTTATACGTCTATTAAGCCAATTATTTAACACGATTAACCATTTATTAACAATTTTGCTTTATATAATGTTAAATTTTCTTCGTTTTTTTTTGTTTTTATTAAATTGACACAATTTTCGCTTCTTCTTTTGCTTGTTTTTTTTTTTTTGTTTATGTTTATGTTTTGCTTTATTTTTGTTTTAAATGCCGAGTTGACTTTAATTTAAAAGTTTAATTTAATTTTATTTTATTTATTTTTTTGCACACAGAATTTGTGTTATATCTTTTTAATGTTTAGTCGCTTTGTCTGTCCTTGTTTTAAATAAATTTTTTTTTTTAAACTTTTGACTTAAATGTTTTTTTTTTTTTTCGTTTTTGTTTCTGTTCAACAATCATTTAGCTTGTTTTGCGTTACTTTGTTTTGTTTTGCGTTAATTTTTAAGTACTTTTCGTTTGTTTTTTAATTTAATTTTTTTGTTTTCATTGCTGTGTTAGCATTTCCACTATTTTTTTACTTAATTATTTTCACTTTTCTAGAGGTTTTTATTGTTGTTAATGTTTTTTGCTTTGTTGTAAATAAATTTTCACAAGAAAACCATTTATGAATGAATTTTTTTATTTAAGGTATCTTGAGCTATAAGTTTTTTTTTTTTTTGTCAAATAGAAAACACAATTGACTGTTGTTTGTGTCAAATTTTATTGTTTTATTATTATTTTTGGCTAAAGTAAAAGTTTGTTTTTATTTCTTAACTAAGTAACATGATTATGGCATTTTGAATTTCTAAAAATTTAGTGTGCCTTGTTTTGTTTAGTATTTTTTATCGCTGTAATTAGGTGTGCCTTTAAGGTAACGTTTAAATATGTTTTATAGCTTTTGTGAAAAAAAATGTATTTTAATCAGATTATGGTCTTCTTATCGTGATTAAAATTTTATTGTATTAACACAATTGTGTTTTCTATGTGTTTGCTTAAGATAATTTATTGTGTTTTTTGTCATCATGTTCTTAAGCAGCACAGATGTATGACTAACTATGAAAACGCCTTATAAAAGTAATTAATTAGTGTCACATAGCATTATTTTTCCTTAGTTCTCATATTAATTAATTATTTTTGTTGAAAATTCATCATAAATCGTTAAAATTTTACTACACTTGCTACTAATCTTGCAAAAACAGCAAATAAATGTATTATAAAGTCGCAATTTATTAAATTTATTTGTAAAAATTAAATTAAATCAAATAAATTTACACTAAGCAAGCGTATTATTATTAAATTAAAATGAAAATGTAAAATTGAAAAAAAAACATTGAAAATAAATTAAATATAAGTAAATTCATTAATTTTCTATAAATACATGTGTAGCTGTGTAATTAAATTTTTAAATTAAAAATTCCACATAAATGTAAATAAAATGAAAATCTGTATATATTTGGCATTAAAGTTATTTAATTAAAATTATTTTATTCTTATTAAAACAATGCCAATATATGCTCTCAGTTTGTGTATGGTAACGAAATATATTTAGATCGAGGACTACACTATTCTGTTCAGTTTAATAAATACTTTTAAGTGTTATTCTGCTTTTTAATATAATTTCTTATGCATTAAATATAATCCAACTGCTGCAAATGAAACGTAAATTATTTTTTACCACATTTAATAGTTAATTAATATTGAATAATCAATTATAGATTTTTTTTTTGTAATTATAATTTTTTGCACTTTGTTTCTTTATTTTAATTATAATTATAATTATTATTGTTTTTAATTTATAATTCAAATGCGTGAAAAATTTTTAATAATACAATTTATTTGAAATGAAAATAAAATGAAAAAACATGTTTTAATTGTTAATGTTTTGAATAGTTTTGCGTAGTTTTTTTTTGTTTTTTGCTAATGTTTTCTTAATTTTCTATTGTATTTTAAATTTTTGCTGTTGTTTTTTTTTAATTTTATTATTAAATAATGCGAATTATATAATTATTGCGAGGTTATGCAAATTTTTATATTAATTAGAAATTTTTAAAATGTCGGATTATGCACACATCAGTGGTATTAAATTAATATTTTTATTAATTTTGGGAATAACCCTGTAATTAATGTTTGAATTAATTCGTGTATTTTTATAATAATATAGAACATTAATTAAACAATAATACACTTGATGATTTAAAAACTGAGAAAAAAAAAAGACAGAAATTTGTATACCAGTTTAAAATTGGAATAATCTAAGCAAAGTTCTCCACCATTCAGATAACATTCTCTAATGCTTTTCATACACTACTCACTCGGTATTACCTCTATTTATTTTGCATTTAAATTAATTTATTTATTTATATTTTTTCTTCTTTATTTTATTAACGGATGATGTAAATTTAAAAGAATTTTATAAACATAAAAATAAAATAAAACGATTTACTTTTAATACATGATTAAAAAAGAAACATTTTTACACAAAACAGAAAAATGAATCGAAAAAAAAAATGTCATTTTCTTTGTTGAATTATTTTTTTAATTAATTAATTTTTTTTTTCTGTATTTACTTTATTCAGATTGATGTCACGTTTTTATAAAGTTATTTTTTTTTGTTGTATTATTATTATTGTAATAATTATTTTATTTATTTTTCACCTTGATTTGTGTGTTTATTTGTTTTTTGTGTGGATTGTAGGCATGCATTACGTTTTTGTTGTTCAAAATAACGACAACGACGACGACGATTTAAATGTTATTAAAATTTTATAAAATAAACAAACGCAACGTAGAAAAATCTCTTTGATTTATATTTAGAGAAAATAAAGTATTTAAAAAAAGCACACAATTATCATTAAGTTCAAGCGAATTTCAAATAACCTAATGAATTATTTTTATTATTTTACTATCAGGAAGTTTTTAATTTCTATAATTAATAATTATTTTTCTTGTTATTATTTCAGATAATCAAGTTATTAATTAATTGCTTCAACGTTTAATTTATTTTATTATTATTATTTTATTATTTTTTTTGCTGTTTGATTTAAATTAAGTCATGTCTACGCTTATGTTTTGGAATAAACAAAATAATAATTCATCGAATCATTTAAATAATCATAGTAGTAGTAATAATCATAGTAATAATAATAATAGTAATAATAATAATAATAATATAAATCAACAGCAATTAAATGATACAAA
Source organism: Ptychoptera contaminata (assembly GCA_963942525.1). Classification (NCBI taxonomy): domain Eukaryota; kingdom Metazoa; phylum Arthropoda; class Insecta; order Diptera; family Ptychopteridae; genus Ptychoptera; species Ptychoptera contaminata. The sequence goes on along the minus strand of OZ012638.1, from coordinate 33,105,262 downwards.
AAATGGTAAAAGAAATTGGTTGCATGCACCTGATGTACTTGTTAATGGACATGTTGCCTATCTAGTCAAAGTAAGTAAAGTATTTTTGTAAGTAACAAAATTAATAATTTTTATAATAAATAATTTGTTTTATTCTTAAATAATTAAGAAAAATTAATTTTTAAATAATTTTGCGCAGTATTATTTAAATTTTTCACCAAATTAACCGAATCATCATGCTAATTTTGAGCAAAATTCTTCGTATGCGCAAAAAACGAAACGTAAAACTCTTATAAATTAAATTTATTATTATTATTTATAACTTAATCCACTATATTTATGTCATTAAAAAAGATTCTTTGTTTTTTTTTTTGCTAGTATAGTGTCTTACATTCAGTAAAAAAACGTATAAAACAGCTGGTTGAATAAATTATATATTTTTTTTTTAATCAAAACATAAGAATTTTTATTTGTGTTTCGTATTTTTTATTTTAATGAAAAACAACATAATTAGCATATTGTTATCTACATAATAAATAAACAAATAAAAAGTTTAGATTAATGTTGATAAACGTAATAATAATAATTATAATACAGAAAAACAACCAGTTGTTACAGCATTTAAAAATAATATAAATATGTAGAACGTGGATTTAAGGTGTTTTTTTTTTTTTGCATATTTAATTTATTTTGCATTTTTAAATACATAATCCCTAGACCATATAATATATAGACTGCTAGCGTAAATTTTAAATGTGCAAAAACATCACTAGCGCACACGAATCAAAATGGCAATTTTTTGTAACTAAATATACAATAATTATAAGTTTACTTCACTAATACTAATAGTTAAGTTTACTAATACTAAATATAAGTTTACAAATTTTATACAAAAAGTAAACGTTCTGTTACAAAAAATTGCCATTTTGGTTCGGGTGCGCTAGTGATGTTTTTGCGTTTTTGTAAAATGCAATAATATTGAAATGACATACGGCTAGCGGTCTATATATTATATGGTCTAGGACATAATCTAAACGACGTTAAAGAATTCGTATTTATATATTAAAAAAATAAAGCAGCTGTATATGTAATTATTTAAAATTATGTTTTTTTATTTAATAAACAAAACATAAAGAACATTATTTAAAGATTAAATATTAATTATAATTAATATATGGTTGTGTCATTTGTTTAATAATTAAGGATAATCAACGTTAATATGCCATATTTAATAAAAAATAATTAACAATGTCGTTAAATAATATTTTTTTTGTTTTTACTAATTATAATTAGTTTTTGGGCTCGACACAAGTTGATCAACCAAAAGGTATTGAAGTTGTTAAAGAAGCAATACGTCGTCTTGAGTTTACACAACAGATAAAAAAATCGGAAGCCGGTAGTAATGTTAAAACAAAAAAGGTGGAAATCACTGTCAGCATAGATGGTGTTGCTATTCAGGTAATTTATATTAATTAATTAAATAATTAATAAATAGATGAAATTAATTTAAATTTAATTTACAGGAGCCAAGATCACAAACAATTTTACATCAATTTCCATTACATAAAATATCATATTGTGCCGATGAGAAAGGTGTTAAAAAATTCTTCAGGTTTGTTCCTTTTATTTTTTGTATTGTTTTTTCAATTATAAAATAATTAATGTAGTAAAGGAAAGAATGAGAATAAATATTTATTTTAATTAAAATAGTAAAATACATCGAAAACTTGTTGACCTTAACATAATCATGATTTATAATAATTTTAAAATGAATTATTAATTAGAAATAAAAAATAATTATTTACTTTTTTTGCTTATAGTTTTATAGCGAAAACTGGTAATTCAACGGGAACAACATCAACAACACCACAATCAACATTACCAAATGGCACAATAACAATTGATTCAACGACATCATCGTCAACGAGCATTAATAATATAAATAATCCATTAGCAAATGGTTTAAATGGTATAATATCGTCAACAACAAATGGCAATTGTAATAATAATAATAATAATAACAATAATAATAATAATAATAATGATACAAATGAGGGACATGAATGTTTTGTCTTTATATCAAATAAATTAGCATCAGATATAACATTAACAATTGGCCAAGCATTTGATTTAGCATATAGACGTTATATGAATGATAGTGGTAAATTTGCTGAATTAAATAAATTACAAACACAAAATAAACAATTAGAGCAAACGGTGAATATTTATCGTCAACGTTTAAAAGATTTATGTGATCTAATGCCAAAAATGGATATTGATCGTTTATTAATGCGTTTGAATATACGTGATATATGTGAGGTGCCACAACATCAATTAGAAAATGGCATTGATAGTCATATGGCGAGTATTAATGGAAGTAAAACACCAGATTTGGGTAATAATTTAATTCTTGTTATTCATTTAAATTTAATTAAATTATTAATTATTATCATTATTTATGCAGGTATTGATGTATCATCACCGAATAATGATGATCAATTATTAATTGAAACGTCACCAAAACATTTTGCACCAATTGTACCGCCACGTAATTTACAAAATCAAATAAATAGTACACTGGAAGCATTAAAACCGTGTGTTGGCACAAAATTAGAAGGCTTATTATTAAATTCTGATTCAGATTCTGATTTTGATCCGCGTGCAACCGAATGTGAATTACAAATTGGTACAAAACAGCCGCAACCGTTAACAAATGGTAATAAAATGTTGACAAATGATTTATTTGGAAGTTTTGATGCGTCAACAACAACAACCGTGAACAGTGTCAATAAATCGACAATGGGACAACAATTATTTGCACCTGTAGCATCATCACAAACAGCAGCAATAAATGGTAATAATCATAGTTTTACCAATGGTACACTAACCAACGGTAATGGTATTATGATGAATGGTGTTAACGGTGTAACAATGAATGGTAATGGGGGTATGCCCACCAGTCCGCCACCATTATGTAAGTTTTAATTTAAATTTTTCCATCCCATAATTATTGAGTTTTTATTTTTATTAAATGTTTAGTGGCTCCACCACCAAAAACATCAGCACCACGTCGTTCATTGCCACAGCCACCACCAACCACCAATGATCTTATATTAAACGGTTTAAATAATGTTAATGGCAATGGTAATATACTGATGAATGGTAATCACGATCTATTTGGCTCAACGCCGTTTAATCCGCATATGCCAACCGTTTTTGATGTAAGTACTGCCACTTTGTTTTTTCTTTTTTAAATTAATTTTCTTTGCGATTTTAGTTAGTTAATTAGTTGTTAATTTTTTTTTTATGACTTTGGAATGATTTAATTCATAAGCTTAATTAAAGCTTTTAAGCTTGTTATTTTCTTCTTCTTTTTTTAAATTAAATTTTATGGTTTTAAGTCTTGATTTATTAAACTAAAACAGAAAACACTAAAAGTGATTAGTGTGCTTGATTTTTTTTTTTTTTTTATTACTTTCTTAGTATTGATTTATTAATTAGTTTTTCTATTCCATATTTAATTAGTAAATTAATTAGTTATTTTACCACCTTCTTTTTTAACACCTTTACTTTATTATTCTTCTTTTTTATTGCTAATATTTTTAATAAAATAAAATTTAAACACATGAAACGCGCATTATGCACAAACATTTTTTTTTAAACACAAAATCAAATTTAATAAATTAATAATTAATTAGATAAATAATAATAATAAAATAAATATATTATATTAATGTAACTAATGGTGATACAAAAAAAATTATTAACAACGGCAAATAGTAATAGAGAAATCATTAATCAAAATTTAACAAAAATACGTAATTTTTTGATGAAATTTTTAAATTATAATAATATTAATATTGTTCAACAAACATGATCACCTATCACAGATGAATACAACAAATGTTAATCCATTTACAAAATTAAATGAACAGCAGCCACAACCACAACAGCAAATTAAATCAAATCCATTTGGTTCACCAAAACGTGCTAGTAATTACGATGCATTAAAAACAATAAATAATAATGAATTTGAAAATTATATAATTAAAAATAATGATGTTGATCATCATCATAATCAACAACAACAGCAACAAATAAATAATAATAATAAGACAATTGATGGAACAACAAGTACAATTGCTATAGAAATATTTCGCGATGCAGCTGCAGCAGCATTTAATGAATTTAAAATGACAACATCTAGTCATAATATGCAACAGCAATCAGTTGGAGGAGGTAAACATATAATAAATGATGATGATAATAATATTAATATTAATAATAACAATAATAATAATATTTATAATTATAATAATAATAATCATAATGAGGAAATTAATAATGATGATGATGATGATAATGTTGATGGTATTAAAATTAAATTATTACCACCATCAAATGATATTAATTTAAATAACATAAATAATCTTAATAATAATAATAATAATCTAAATAGTAATAGCATAAGTGGTAATGGTAGTTTCATAATTAATAACATAAATAATAATAAAAGTAGTAAGAAAATGCATGAATTCTCTAATCCTGGTATAATGCAACTGCCAATTACGATACCGCCAACTACAACATCATCATACAACAGCAATATTATTAATGGATTTATTAATGATGGGAAGGTAATATAAACACACCACCAATTAAATATATATATTTGTTTTGTCTATTTTAATAATTTATTTTAATTAATTTTTGCTTAATGTTTGTTTGGTGATTTGTGAGTTTTTATATTTCTTTGTTACCTTGCGCTGCTGTGCTACTCATTAACCTAACTTTTTATTTGCTTTAAGAAAAAAATATTTATAGTTTTTTTTTTATTTTTAATAATTTATTTGTTGAAATCTTTTATGTGTAATTATTATTATGTTTTTTAATGAATATTTTAATTAATTAATGTTTATCTGTTTTTTTTTCTCTCTTTTAGAATAACTTTAACAAAGGACTGGGTTTTGATGATTTCACTTTGGAGAGTTTAGATCCGTTGAGAAAGTAAAATTGTTTTGTTTTTTTTTTTTGCTACTAATTAAAAAAGAATCTTCAATTATATTAAATATTATTATTTTTTCACACTTTTTTTTTTTTATTCGTAAATATTTGTTTTTTCTTTTTTCATTTCTGTATTTTTATGTAAATAATTAATTTAATTAGAAAAAGAATGATAAACATCACAAAAACAAAAAAAAAAAATGATTAAATAGATAAAAGTCTTAGTGTCTTTGCTAAATATTATAAATTGTAATTATTTTCTATATTATTATATAATAGATGTCGTTAGTATTGTTTATTATTTTTATTCATATATATAATTTTTATTATTTAATTAAATTTATATTATTATTATTATTATTGTTTTCTCCTGTTAATTAATTAAATAAAGTTTCATAAATAATTTCAATTTTGAAAAAATTAATGGAAAATTAATTAAAAAAAATAAAAAAAAACTGAAAAAAATTTATATATTTATAACTATTATGTGTTTAGCTTTAACAGAGTAAAAAAATATTTTTATTAATTATTATTATTAAAAAAAGAAAAATAGTAAACAAATAAAAAGGTATATAAGAGAAGAAAATTTATTTAATTAATTATTAAAATAATAATAATAATAATTATAACAAACAACATTAACATTCCAATAATTAATATAATATAAAATTGTATATTTAATTTAATTCTGAATCAAAATTAAGGATGGAAATAAAAAAAACTCCATTTTTATTAATAATTAATTAATACAAAGCATAAATATTATTATTAAATTATATATACAAAAAAATAAATAAAATAAAAGTGATAAAACCAATAATAAAAAAAAAATGTAAAAGAAAAAAAAAACAATTAAATTTAATTAAGCTTTGTGTATTAACAAATTAAAAAAAAAATTATAAATTAAAATGAAGAAACTAGAAATATAGTATAGAAAAAAATAAACAATCAAATTGGTGCTGTAATTTGTAAATTAAAACAATTTTTTTCTTCAGTTTCTATTTGTTTATTATTATTATTATTATCATTATCATTTATTATTATTATTATTATAACTATAATTACATTTATTGTTACATTTAATTAATTATTATATATATATAAAAAAAATAATTAAAAATAAAATAAAAAATTCTTTTATTCAAAATTTTGGTTTCAAAAGCAAAACAAATGATTATTACTGTGACGACAACTAAACACCTGCTTCGTCCTCGTGTGTCGTTGTGTTTGCGTACAGTAAACGGTCAATTGATGTTAGTACAGCGATTTTAAATTTTGCCTTTTGCGAGGGATTCATACGTAGCACATCTGGTAAAATACTGCGTAAAAAATTCAAATCAGGACAATCCGCTTGATGTTGTGTTTGATGCTGTTGATTCGTTAAATCGTTGATCATTTGGTCATCCTGTTGTACGATGATAGTACGCTGTATTGTATGTGGATTGGCATGCTCATCGATACTTTGTTCATTTTTTATTTGATTTGGAGAGGATAATGAGTTTGCTGCACCAGCATCTTTTTGATCCGTTTTTAATTCATCACTAACACCGTTTCTAAAGTCATTTCCGTCGAGATTTTCACCACCAGCAATACTATCGTTATTTTGCTGGTCATCAAGAGATGGCGTTTGCGATGTATTTTGATCGGTTTTGCGCGCTCTGCCTCGTTTTGGTGTGCTGAAAAATAATTCATTTTAAAAACATTTCAATTTAATTTATAAATAATATTGCTAATCATTTATCAGCAAGTACATGTACGATTTAGTGTAAGGAATCAGGAAATCCATATGTTCGGCTAAATAATACGGACGTCTTATCGGTAAGTTTGATTTTATTTGTCTTAAATGTCTGCCCAGGCCTAGTCGTAAATTGCGCCAACGTTCCTTCACGCTTGCCACTAAAAATTAACACATTTTTTATTTAATTTAAAAATTATATATATTTATAAATCTTTAAAAATTAACTAACCAGATCCATCCATTTCTTTGGCAATTGCCAACCACGCCTTATCTTGTTCAATTTTATAACCATAACCAGGATTTGTGAATTCATACAGTACTTGATGCTTCTTAATTACTTCCACAAATTTAATGTTGTACGAGATTTCTGAACGTAACATTGTTATTTAAATAAATACTTGAATAAATATGAAACACTATAAATGGATAAAATTTAATAAAAAAAAATTATTTCATCCAGAAAAAAACACTTTTATTCCAATGCCAATTAAACAACAATGACACAAGAGTAAAACACAAGTTTCATTTGACGTTTCGTTTCATACACAAAATGTCCGAAAATATAAACATTTGTTTGTTTTATTATTTTTTCTTATATTGCTTATATTTCGTGTTTTATCTGTTTTTGAATATATGTACTAGCTGCGGTGCTACATAAACAGGCAGAAACACAAATAAATAAATAAAGTGCGAAAGAAATATGTGTCAAAACGAGCGATGAATTCATTTTTTCTGTTTCATTTTGTGTGTTTTTATTATTTTTTATTAATTATGTTTGTCAATAAATCAAAACTGCATTATCGACCAACCGGTAAAGTAATCGGTTCCTAGTCGAGACTAAATACGATATGATTCAGTGTCTCTGCTAATTAATTATTATTCTTGTTGGAAATCTTACTGCTTTAGACTGTTTAATTTGATTTTAATCCATTTAATAAAATTGTTTTTTAATTCATTAATTATTTAATGTGTATAAAAGAAAAAAAAAATGAATTAATAACTAACTAGGGTAGTTTACAAACATCAAGAAAACATTAATTTTATTCATTATCGATCATGGACTAAGTAGAAAAGATTTTACAAAAAGAATAAAAAACACATCAAATTAACACAAACATAAGCCATTTAGTGTTTAAAAATGTATTTTTTTTTTTATTTAACAATAGAATGTTAACGCATTTAACTGAATGCACAATTATAATGTTTCGTCCTTAATTCAATTGTCGTGTTATAATTTTTATGAGAGGCGTAACATAAGCAATCAATTTCAATTTTCCCCTTTTTTTTACTTGCTTGTTTTATTAAATAATGAAAAAAGAAGAAGAAAATGATATTAAAAATTTTAATAAATAAATAAAAAATCTATTAAATGTTCTTTTTTGATGAATTAAAATAGAAAAAAAATTAAAACCAAGCAACCAAAACCGACTTTAATGTGAAAAACAGAAAAGGGTTTCACATCCTGGCTACTGCAAAGTTTATTCATAAAGATGAATGTTAAAAAAAACGAAATTTAAATGGGCAAAAAGTCATCAACACTGTCAAACAACAATATCAACTCAAACAAAAATAATTTGTAATTTCCACTTAAGAAATTCTTTTTGTTTCTCTGTGAATTTAATTGAAATTTGCATTTTACATGATTTCTGTTCTATTGTCATCATTTAAGGACACTAAATATTATTTTAACTAAACAATATTATTAGTAAATGCACTTTACATTATTTAACATTTTGAATTTTCAATTTAATTGTTCGAGGGCGCAAAATTTTCCATTACAGGATAGAAAATGATGGTCATAATCTAAAATCCAAAGATTAATTGTCGTTGATTTGTAAATACAAATAAGTTTCCGCCCAAAAAGTTGGTTTCTGTTATATAAATTATCGAAAATAAAGTAATATTTTACAGGATGCCATGGAATTTACACTAAAATTACAAGAAGTTAAGCAAATCTTTACAAAGAAACAGCTTTTGTATCATCCGCTTAGCTGTAATGGAATTAATTTACAGACATTAAATGAACAACAATAAAATATCGTAATAAGTCAACGATAAAATTCTAATAAAATTACAAAATAATAAATCATAAATGAGTTATGAATTGAGTAGATACAAAAAACTTTTTAATTCAAGAATAAAACTGGGTGGAGTCCAGTCATCGCAAAATCATCTGCTAATGTTTGCCCTTAGTTTTATTTTTTCTTCTATATCTTTTCATTATATTTTTGTCCCTTTTATTTACTTTCTTTATCAAAATATAATCATTTATTATTTATGAAGCAACAACAAGAAAAATACAAAAGAAAATTCCTTTGCATTTATTTTGCACAATTATTTTTTGCATAAATATTCTTAAGTAAAATTTTAACTACTTTAATAGTTATTTTTAATTAACAGATGTCACTAGTGTTTTATAAATGAATTTATATTTAAAATTATAAATTTTATCAATTTATTTTCACGTTTATTTTTCAAACAAATTAATTCAATTAAATAATAAAATTATATTGATTGTCATCGTGATAATAAGAAATTATTAAATTCATTAAAATGATGAGCGACAAACATACCACAAAGACAATCAATTTTTACTGAAAAGAAGAAAAAAAAAGTATTAAACAACAAGGATGATGATAAATAACGACAAGAACAAGTATTTTAAAATTAAAAATCAATATAACCAGTTGTCCATAATAAAATATTATTTACATGAAATTAAAATTTAAAGAAGAAAATACTCTTCTTGTTTTTTATTTATTTTTTAAAGACACATCAAAAAGGTGTTAACTGTGTTGATTGTTTACAAAAAAAAAAATATTTAGTGATTGGGTTGGGCTATTGAAACACCTTTCTATTCGCTTCTTTTTTATTATTAAATATTTATTTATTGATATTTAATCCAAAACAACAGAACAATTACACGTGTGATGTTACAGAGCCGGAATCAATAACAATTATGTAAATTTTGCATTTCATTACAGCAAAATATAGTGGAAATAGTTTAATCAGATCCCAAGAGCTTTATTATTTATTTATTGTGAATAAAAATTACTTAAACGCTAGCCTTAAGCCAAACAAATTAATCAGTTTATTGATGTTCCAATACGCTCTTCAAAGGCGTTCCAATGTGCTTAAGTTTTGCTATGGATTTATTGTTGTTACAGGGCGTTTAAGTCTGTATCAATCTAAATATTTAGTTTTGTAAATCTTCTTTTTAAATTTAATTGAAGCATATGACTTGCACTTTTCCTGTATTTGTATTTACTTGTCTTCTTTAGATACCTAAAACATAAATAAATCAACAACAAATTTTTAAAATTCTCAAGAATATTAATTTAAATAATTATTTCTATTATTTTAATATTATAAAATAAGCAGAATTATGTAATATATTAAAAATTACTAATAAATAATCAAATTTCTTAATAATTTTGTCCGAAAGACAATTTTTTAAGCCAATTAATTCAATAAAGTCATCAAATGACACACAAAGTATTATAGATTATCGAAAATATCCTTCATCCACACATGATTATTAACGAATTTATTTGAATATTGATTTATTTCTAAGAAGAAACATGCAAAAAAAACAACAAAATTTCTTAACGTCTAGACTTTATTACTTGTTCTGCTTTATTTTCATTTCTTTCACCTTTGTAATTTTAAATAAAATAATTTTATAACCGGAACTATTTAATATTTAATAATGAGGAAGTTATTTTATATTTTAATCATTTTTTATTATTATTATTATCTTGTTAGCACAATAATTAGAAATTATAGATTTCGGTTAATTTAACATAAAAGTGACACTTTGCTAAAACACACTAATGTCATGTCACATCATTTTCTGTATATGATTCTTGTTGTCTTGATTGATACGAAAGAGAAATTCTTTTTACAAACCGCATTACCATCTTGCATTTAATTATTCAATGCACGTTCACGAAATAAATTGATTTATAAAAGAAAAGAAAGAAAGAAAAAAATAAATATATTTATTTATTTATTTTCTTTACAGTGCATAGTTGTCATTGTTGTTGTTTAATCGGTTTAATTTGTTTGATTTTTTTTTCAATTCATTAATTTATTTATTTATGTAATACAACAAATAAATGTATCTAGATAAGAGCACATGACAAGGAAAACCGATATTATATTTGAATTCAAATATAATAATATAAGCACTGCAGTAGCATGCGTTGCAATTTATATATAAAAATAAATAATAGAAAAAGTTGACCAACCTAATAATAGTTAATTTTTATTGCATTATTATTATTATTTATAATTCTTGAAAAATTAATTAAATAAAATTAATATTAAATTTAATTATTATTTATTTTTAGTATACAGTAGTGATTCAAAAATATTTTTTATAAGCAATGCAGCCAATGACTTAATTAATTTTTTATAATAATTAAAAATTCTTTGTGACAACAACGACGCCTCTTCATTGATTTTATAACGATAGGAAACATTTTTGACATAAACAATAAGCGTAGTGTTTTCGTCCGATTAAGTGAATAATTTAAGATAATTAATGAATAAGATTAATTTTTTACAGTTAAATAAGATTTATTATTAAAATTAATTAACAAAAATATTAGCTAAGTTCTAATATTCCACTTAAATTCTTTAAAAAATGTGGTAAGTTGACTAAACTAGCTCTTGAATCATTATAAATGCTTTTCAGCTAGCGTAATTATGCAATCACTAGAAACTAAAATTATAAAATAATAACGATTAAATATAGAAAAATAAAATAGCATTCGTTCTCAGTCATTAATCAAAATTAATAATAAATAAATAAAAAGAAAATAAATTAAATAATTTTGTGTATTAATATCAGAAAACAAAAAAAAAAAAAAAAGGCCGAAACATAAACAATCGAAACATGTTAATGATGAATTAATGTTTTTAAAGTACATTTTAATTATAATTATTTGTTTATTTCATTGAATAAATAAATTTTAATTCATTTCGATAACTTTTATGTTGGATTTTTATTAAGACAACTGCAGTCAGTTACTTAACACAAAGTACAAAATAAAATCAATAAAAAAAAAAGAAGAAAAAACTAAAAGCCTAGTCTTAAAGGTTGTGCACACGTTTTGAATAATTAATTAATTAAAATAATTTATGTTTCTTTACAATATTTTTTATTATAAAAAAAAAATTATTGTTTACTTTTTAAGTAAAATATTATTTATATATGTTTCGTCGGTAAAAATGTATTAATTTAAACATTTTAAGTTTTTATAAATTCTTTGTCGGCGACTATATTAATTAATTAAATTATTTTCATTATTTCTTAATCATTATTTTACTTTTTTTTAGTTTAATTAAGGTAAATTTAAGGTGTAACATTGCTGTGGAAAAGTCACTTAAATATCACTTGTTATTGTGAAAAATTTTGCATTATTAATTTTTATGCATTGTGCTAATAGGTATCGTTGCAGTGCAACAAAGAGATTTTGAATTTAAATTAAACATGCTTTTGTGAACGTTACATGTGTATAAACGTTAAGGGATTCACTGGCCAAGAAAAATATGATTTAAAAAAAAAAAAAACATTTTTAATCGTAACTAATAAATATTTATACATTTCTAATTTCTTCTCTTTATTACTTACTATTTCCCGCGGTATTTAATTTATTTTCTTTTGAAAAAAACAATTTTATTTTTCTTTTCATTCAGTTTTCTTGTTAATTAATTAGATTTTTATCATTAAAAATGTTTTTGTGTAGTGTTTTATGTTTTGTTTACTAATTTTTGTATTTTGAATTATAATTAGGCGAATTTGTTTTTTTATACAGTTTGATTGTTTAAATACAGTTTTTTTGCTAGATAAGCGGTGTTTTGGTGCGATGTTTAAAGCTTTTAGCACGTTAAGTGAGACTTAATGACTTATGTTATGTTTTATAAAGCTTTTAAAACGTTTAAAGATTTTATTTTAAATGTTAAACAAAGAAGAAATATTAAAATGCAGTGAAAAATCGAATTTCAAATGGTGAATAAATTATTTATTACTATGGTCCATTATAAATTTACTTAAACTAATGACAGTCCTGATTTAACACTTCAAAAATGGTATTTCTAAAGGAAGTAACATTCTATAACTAACTAGATACAAAAAATATATAAATACATTTTCTTTGCAAATCCAATGACAACCATAACGAAAACAATCATTTTCTTTTACATAAAATACAAAAAATTCACAGTAAATTTATTTAATAAATATCATCATGAATAATTTTATTCTGCATTGTTATTAATTTAATTTATTTTTATTTATAATATCTTTTTTTTTTTTTTGGTTACTAAATAATAATAGTGAAAACTCTGACACATTTATTTATATTAAATATTATTATTATTGTTATTATTTATCATTTAGAAGAGACACAAGAATAATAACCGGGAAAAGGAATAGGAGAAAAATCTTTATAACAAACAAGCAAAAAAAAAAAACTTCCACATCGTTAACAGTAATCGTTTATTATCCTTTAGCAGCCGTTTACTAATGTATCTTTCTTTTTTTTTATTCTTTTAGTTTTTTAAAGGAATGATTTAATTGTAGCGTGAAAAGTTCTGTAATAGCAACAGCAAAAATATTTATATACATTCTCTGTTGCCTTTCATATGGTAATTTTGTAAAGAAGTTGAAAAGTTATTATTTACTCTGGTAATGGAAACGTTTTAAATAACAAAAAAACGCCAGAACAAGGTCACAAAGGACTGAAAACACTGGAAATTTAATTTGTGTAGTATCTAAACTACGATTTACTGAATCATGATCATTAACAAATCGCTAGGTTTTTGATAAGGGATGGATGGTACGCTGATTTTTGTATTTTTATTTGTGGGCTGCTTTATTAAAAAAGTAATTTTTTTTTTTATTATTTCTTATTTTCATGATGATGATAATTTTATTTTATTTTTGCCAAGATGATTGGGGAGCAGAACACTCGATGACAAGTTTTACTTCGTTGAATATAAATCTAAAGGTTCTGGTGATATGGGCGTGCCTGTTACTAGATTGACCCCTTAAATTGCTGCTGTGCTATAAATAAAAACATAAGACGATGATGATGACTAAAACGATAAAATTTAAGTAAACCGAAATTAAGTCTAGTAAATAGTAAATTAGTTTGATTTTTATTAGTCTCAATTCGCAACGATGTCAATTAGTTATCGTTAAACGGCGAACAGCAAACAATTCTTATTCTCAATTCTTAATCGAAAGTGTTAAATTGGTCAATCTAAGAACTAATTTCGTGTTGTTTGTTATCCGATTCATTGTTGTCTTTAGAAAGAAAGAAAAGAAAATTCATTTCTTGGTATTTTCTTTAAATATAAATTATGACGTTGCAAAAAAGTTGCAGAGATGTGAAGAGAATAGAACCAAGAAAAAATATCATTTTTAGGGGTTAACCACACAAATTATTCAGAATGTTGTTTTCGGTATTTTTTTTCTGTTTTTTATTTTATTATATTTGCTTTTCGATGCTCGTAAAATCCACCCACATTTTTTTCTCTTCATCTGCGTGACTTTAATATAATAAAAAATAAAAAAAACAGGACAATGTTGAGTGGTTTTCATTGAGACGTTTTACTTCTACCCTGTAAATGTTTAACGTTTTAACTATATGCTTTGTATATAGTGTTTTTTTCTAGCAAATTTAAGTTTTAATGAATTTATGCTACAATAGAGTACAAACTATGCAAAACTTGTATGGGTATTTAGTGTTTTAACTTACTTGAACAAGTAGTTGACTGACAAATATCTGCCCACCCATTCTATACAAGAAAAATCATCAATTATTTAATTAAAAAAAATATATAAGAAAATCAGCAAGAAAATTAGAAGACAAAAAAAAACAATTTTATCGCCCACATTTTTATGCCACCTAATTCACCATCAAACATGATAAATATAAATAAAAATTGCTCCCAAATGGTAAGTATAATCACCCTACAATATCCTCGAAATGGTGATTTTAAGTTTGTATTCGCTTTGGAAGCATTAAATAAGTGCTATGCTGTCCGTATTTATTTGTTTTTGCTATTTTCTATGGAGAATATTGTGACCACATATTGGTGGGCGGATAACGGCTGTGTGTCCCTTTTAAACAAAATATAATAAAAATAAATAAACAGAAAATTACAAAATCAAAAGAAAAAAGCAGCGCAATAAAAACACAAAACGATGATTTGGTAAAAAAGAAAATGTTTATAGTGTTTGAACGTAATGAGATTATCTAACGGTTTTAAAACATCATTAGGGTTTGGGTGGGTTAAACGACCTTAAATTATGTTGTTTAATCAAATTAAACGCAATATACCATGCGGCGTTTAAAGACAAAACATTTAACGTAGAGAAAAACAATAAGCAAAATTGTAATGATCTCTCGTTTAATGTTTTTTTCTGGGTAACACCATTCAAAAATTAATTTAATTTCATTTTAATTATTATTCGACTAGACTTTTGTGTTTTTTTTTTATTTTATTAGGAAAGTCCAAGTAGTGTTAGGACTTTTATTTGTATTTTTAAAAGGATTTAAGCGAAATTTTATTTTGCATTTTGTCTTTAAGTGTCTTCACTAAAACTGTTATAATTATTACTTTGTAAACTGGTATAATAATAATAATTAATTTTTATTTAAAATTTTCTTTCAGACGCATTATCAATGAATTTTTCAAAGTGACACAAACATAGGAATACCAGAATCACAGGTAATATTTATTGAATTAAATATAAAGCATTATTTAACTACAATAATTCCATAAATGAATTAATTATCATACTTCTATTTTCCAGACAGTTATTAGAACTAAAACTAGAAAAATTAATTCAAAAATCAAGATGGTAAAGCGAAAAGGGTTAATAATAAAGTAATATTTAGCAAAATAAAGTAATAAAAAATGTTTCTAATCGGATTACGATGAACAAATAAAAATAGTTGCCTTTGTTTAGTTGCTGTTATTGTCTAAGGATAATAGGGGCACTTACAATAAAAATAGTGAGGACAAATTAAATGACCACTAATCTCACCACTAATCACTTTATTTTCATTTTGTTTTTGCCTTTTTTTTTCTATTTTATTATTTATTATTTTTGTCCCTTTTAATGATTTGTTATCCTTGTTATTAACCAAATGACACAATCAGCTATTGTTTTTCTCTTCAATTCTGTCCTGTACACAGATAATACACGTTGTACTCAAAGTAACACATGATTAATGTGGCCGAAAACATCGAATAACATAAGAAAGTAATTTTTCTGTATATTTTTTATTTGTTTGTGCTGCTTCTGTTGTTTCAAGTTAGGACGACAAAAGGATACTTTTATTATTACATTGATGCTGCCTAATATGTTTAATATTGTTTTTCGTTTTGATATTTAAACAGTTTCGTTTATTATAAATCACGTATTAAATGTTTTTTGACATATGCGACAAGGACGCGCCTACTTTTTAATTTATCCTTTTTTTTTTTTTTGCTGGTAGCCTTAATCGAAATAATAACAAATAAATAAACAGAAGAACGGAAAAAAAATGTATTTGCCTTTTTATAAGTCATCTGTTAGGATTTTTTGTGTTATTTGTTTCATGAATAGGACGATTAAGGATATTAAGTGAACAACACCGTAAAAATTATTATTATTATTATAACAATTTAGAGAGAAAACTAATTTGTCAATTTCATGCAACAAATTTCAACAATTTTATTTTCTGTCTCCTTATTTACTTTGTATCCTGTTAAGTGTCTGTAACAAATTAAAAAATAAAATAAAATTGTTTCCAGGTGTCTCACGCCTAAACTCACCTTGGTTTAAAGTTTTTTCTTTTTTTTTACATTTATTAAATCCTTAGTTGTCTTTACATGTTGCCGTTTCAGAAAAAATTATTTAATTCATTCAACCCGGCGCTTCATAAATTTTTCATGAAAATAATTGTTCTTTTCAATAATTTTGTTTGGCTTTAAGGACAATAAAATTTAAATGTTTTGTAAAAGTCACACATCCTTAATATGTCACCCCTAAAACAACTATTTAGTGTTATTAATATTATTATTATTATTATTGAACTTTTTTTGGTGTTGTTTCTGTTGTTGGTAAAAATGCGTCTAATTTTCAGCTTGAACAAACAATAGAAAAAAATCCCAGCAAAAGGAAAATTTATTATTTTTTATTGTGTTTGGTGTGACACGCCCACTTCAAAAATGCATTAAATAAAAGCAAAAAATACTAAACGTTGCAATGAGTGAATAAAAAAGAAACAAAAATAAATGTGATTAAGGATATATAATAAGGACTCGTTTAATCATAGCTTAAATCGTAACATTGTGTTCGTTTTTTTTTTTAATATTTATTACCCAACAGTAATCACCAAAGTTAAAACCAGTGGATAAACAAGCAAAAAGAGCAAAAGTAAAGGACGAAAAGACAAAGACTACCAAAGTATTGTTTTTTTTTAATTAAATAATTTTTTTATTAATTTCATTAATTAATAAATATTTTTGCCTAACTAAATTGCTTTAATCGGTTTCATTTCATTTTTTTTTTTAATTTATTTACAAAATACAAATTTAAAATTATTTTCTTTAAAAAAAATATTTATTAAAAAACAAAAGCAATCCATTAAATGTCACAAAATTGTTCCTCTTTTGTCACAAAAATATATTTAATTATGTTCTTAGTTATTTTTTTGTTTTTAAACACATTTTCGATATATTTTTTTTACCCTTTTGTCATTGGAAACAATAACTGACAAACAAACACTAAGATGCTATTGGTAATGCACTGTCACAACACTTTGTTCCTTTTTTTAAATGATTTTATCACAATTAATCCTTTTGTTATTGATGATGTTGATCATGCTTAGAAACCTTTTTTCGGTGTAATTGCTGTTGTTAGTAAATTGCCATCCCCATTGTTACCGGCAAGACTATTATTCTGTGCGATTGATTGAGATAATGCGGACAGATGAAACCTTTCGAAACCACTTGGTTCTAAACTTCCAGATAAATTCTCTTTACGTAAATCTGCTTTCGGTCCACTCAATCCCATTTTTTCCATATGCTGGTGTTGCGATCGTACGGCAAAACGATTCACATGCACTGGAATAGGCACAACAATTTTATTGCCACCATTTGATCCATTGGTGCCACCACCGCCAGCAGCACCACGACCTAGTCCATGTGATGTAAGTCCTGCTTTAACCCGTTTCCATTTTGCACGCCGATTTTGAAACCAGATTTTCACCTTTACATTGCAATTTAAAAATTTATTTTAAAAAAATTGTAGAAGAACCAAAAAAATAATTAACTTTTCTTACCTGAACTTCGCTTAGTTTTAAGCTTGTCGCGATTTGACTGCGCTCCGTTAAACTTAAATATTTTTTCGCATGAAATTCTCGTTCTAATTCTAGTAATTGCTCTGATGTGAAGGCTGTCCGTCGTCTTCTTGACTTTGATGAGCTAGAAGTGCCTGCAGGATCACCGCCACCACCACCGCCGCCACTACTACTACTACTGCTACTACTTTTACCTAAACATTTCTTTCCATGATTCTCCTTGGTATTCAACACATCTAAGCAATCAGTCGCATCGTCATCCGAACACTCAGACTCAGAATGACACAGATCTGCAATTAGAGGACATAAAAAAGGGGTGAATATCTATATATACATATTTTTTAAGATAAGACTAATTTGCGTTGTGCAAAGTGCTGTAGCACCCTGTCAACATAATAACAATTATTATTCATAAGAGTATCCAGGAAGCCTTAATTTTGGTTAAAGCAGTGTAAAATATTTTAAGTGACATTCATCTGAGGGTGACTTACTTCTGTGTCACGCATCATAAAGAAAGCATAATTTTGACAGAAAATAAAGTATTTTCATATGAAATGAGGGTGGTAAGTTGAATTGTCCCCTTTGGTTTTTATTTGGTAAGCGATATGGGATAATATTTATTTAAATATAAATTCATATGATTTAATAATAATAATAATTTGTAGCACTCCATCCATCCATCCACAAAAAGAGCAACAATAACAGCACAACAACAAATAACTCTAAAACGGATGAATTAAAAAAGCAAAAAAAAATTGAAAATCCATTTGGGAAATCAACAAAAGTCATTGTCGTGGTTTTTTTTTTAATAAAAATTTTCTTTCCTTTCTCAATATTACAATTGTTCAGCCAACGTTTGGCTATTTATTATTCCTGCAAATATTTCACCCTCTACGATTTTTTATTCCACTTTGGTTATAAACAAACGAATTACGTATCATACAAATCTGATGTCACGTGTCACGGGATTTTTTGTCATAATTTGAGGGTTTAAATGGATTTTAATTCAATTATTAAAGATTTTAAATAAAAAAAATTGATTTAATAAAATTGTTTATTAATTTTTTTTTATTAGATTATAAATCGTGTGATAAAACGCTTTTAAAATTGATAAAAATCAAAAAATTGTTAATATCTTTTAAAGGTTTGTGTCTATAATTTAGCAAAGATACGTACGTATTATTGGCAAATTAAGTCAATAAATCAACGGCGATGTATTGCTTATTTAATTCTATAATAACGGATATCAAAGTGTTAATAAATGTTGATAATTCATTTTAATTGCAATTGTCAGGTAAAATACACCTACCCAAAAATTCATGCCTCGTGTATTCAGCAACAATTAAACGCCATTTTAATAGCAATTAACAAACCACTATATTAAGCACAATTAATTAACGATATATTACTCATAACGTTCTTATCATCAATCATAATTATTGAAATAAATATAATTACAAACAATTAAATAACATCGTGTTAAAATAATAAATGAAAATTTTTCGATATAAATATATATATATTTTTGTTTTATTATCCGGATAAATAGATAATTTTTTTTTTTCAATTTAATTATAATTGACAGTCAATAATCTCTGTTAATACCTTAACGCTATATAATAATTTTGCTGCTAGTAATAATAATAATAATTTTTATTGCTTTTAATTGTAATTTTATGTACGTGATAGTTTTTACATTGCTTATAATTAATTAATAATCAGTGTTTGTCTACCTTTGCGTTTTTTTTTTTTTTTGCAGTTTTCTTTTATAAAATGGTTGTCAATGGTTTATCTCGTTTATCACTATCGTTTAATCATGGATTAAAGATTACGTAAACAGCTTCAACGATAAGTAAATAATCTCTATATGTTTATACCGTCAATAACCACAATATTATCAAATTAAATAAATTAAATCAAATTAAGGGAAAAAAAAGAAAACAACTGAATTGTGTAATGAATAGTCGAACACATGTCGCTGTCATTGGATAGAAAAAAAAAAAAAAAAACAAAACACAAAAGTTTGTCACTGCGATAGAGAAAAATAAAAACATTTTTTTCTTTAATTAAAAATTCTTAACATGAAACGAAGCGGATTAGGATAATAAACATTGAAATTGCGTTAAGTATTATTATTATTATTATTTCAATAAGAAAAAAAAATATTAATTTATTTATTTATTATAATTTTAGAATTTTTTTCTTCTTCTATAACAGGATTTTTAAATTTTAATTGATTTTTTGTTAATGAGGCGCGGGAATCGAAAAAAAGAAACAACAAATTTTCCTTAAGAAATAAATCATAGAGAAATTATTAAAAATGAAAAATAATAAAAATAATTAAATAATAGTAAATGAAGAAGCCGCTAATATGGTAATAAATTATATATATATTTTTTTTTGTATATTTACTTTTATTTCATGTTTTGAAATTAAGTAGCGACTAAGCGTCACGATATTATGACAAACGGATGTGTTATTGATTCTTCGTTATAGATGACAGAGAATATTTTAATAACAAATATTATGAATAATTTTGTTAAAAAAATGTTAATTAAAATGAATTCCGGAAAAAAATTAATTTATAAAAGGCACAGATCCGTATAAATGGATTTTCTACTGTACCGTTTTCCATCGTACAAAATTGTAAATCCTTAAAATTATTTAAATCTTAAGCGGATAACACAGGAAAAAATTCTACTAAACAACACCCACATAAGCAATAAACAAAATGTAGCATAATTATTTAAATTTATTAATAAATGGCGCCATTATTTTAAATTTTCGTTTTGCCAACGAAGACTACATTAAAACCAAAAGAATCCAACAACTATCGGAAGAAATGTTCGATTTATTTCTGCATCCATTAAAATTTTATGACTTAAATATTATAATTATTTAAAATAATAAAAAAAAACCCACAGATAAGACAATAATCAATCAATTAATCGGTTATTAAATTATCTAATAAAAATAAAAGATTTTTAATTTGTATTCCATGAGTGCAAATACCTAAATCAGCGTGGCAAAAAAAAAAAAAAATCATTTAATATGGAGGAGACGCGACATTGTAGACAATGACCAAGAAAATTTAAATAAAATTAATAAACATTAGAAGAGGACAATAAAGTTTAAATTAGTGGGTGAGTTCAGAACGATAAGATCTGAATTTTATTGAAATAGATTTCGGGAAGCATCGTACCAACATTATTTTGCAAATAAAAAATCTTACCTCGATTTTTGCCACTCGTACTATCGCCGTCCGGTGAAAATGTTAAACATAATTCGCTACCCGAATCACCGTCATCTCCATCAACACTTAATTCATCCATTGACAAGTCTGTCGGCCGTTCAGTTCTCACAAATAGTTGTGATAACTTTGCTCCTGCATTCTCGTTCAGATTACCAGATAAATTTCCAATTGTATGTTGCTGATGTTGCCCCAACATAGCAGCACTATTATGAAATGCAAATCGTTCTTTATCCGTTGTGTAGCCTGGAATTGAACCGTCTGCTGAATGTGGATCACGCAATAATCCACCGCCGGCTAAATATTGTGCTAATTTGTCACGTTGATGCAGGGCTGCCGCTGCCGTCGGATCAAATAAATATCGTGGATCAGACACTTGTGATAAAAACATTTCAGAAATTTTGTCTCGTTGGTGACCAGGCATTGATACAGGATCCGGTGGATTTGGATCTAAAAAATGTGACAAATAACCCATCCATGGATTGTAAATTGGAAAATTTCCAGGTAATCCAAAGCCTAAGTTTGTTCCTATTGCAGTTGGAAACTCAAAGCCACAATCATGCTTATTGGTGTCGGTAGGTGATTGTGATGAGCCCATATGATTTACCGTTTGTGGCGTTGTTACTGAAACAGCGGGAGACGATATTAAACTCTCAATTGAAAACGGTTTTGGTATGCGAGTTATTTTAGTTCCTAGTTGCTGCTGCTGTTGCTGTGATTGCTGCAATTGTTGACTATGAGGATGCAGATGCTCCTCCTGCTCTAAATCCATTTTTAAATCTATTTTTTCTTAATATTAATTTATAAACACTTTTTTTTTTAGATTTTATCACATTCTTTCACACACCATTTTTAATCTAATTGCACTTAAAATATATAATTAATTTTTTTTTCTACTAATTACACATTTAAGTCACAATAATAAGCATAATTATAATTATACACACAAATTTTAATTATCTTTTTTTTTAGAAATGATAAAAACCACAAAAAATAGGAAAAACTATAACCGAGAAAACCACATCGATAACCAACCAGCACTGACATAAGACAACGACAAAGTTAAACTAAAATGCAGTTCGATTGCATAGTTGAAATTCATCGCCTTGAATACTATCGTGCGGTATGTGCCTTCTGTTAGTCGAACAAAAATAAAAAACAATTTTGATTCGTTGGATTTTATTGCGTATTTAATTGTACAAAATAAAAATAAAATAAACGATACACAATACGTTGTCTCTTTTCTTGCTCTGGGCGAAAACAACACAAAAATTATTCGTATCGTAATGATGTGGAAACGACAAGGAAGTAAGTGTCTTCTGATCATACATCACTAACAATAATATTTAATATTCTTTTGATAAACAAATAAAACAGATTTTGGTTGGTCAATATATATTTTATTTATTTATTTAATGTAATTACAGGGTGAACATTGGATATGCTATTTAAAACATATAAAACGTGTTGTTATTAACAGACATTTTCACGTGGATAATTATAATTTCTTTTTTATTAACTATAGTGACATCTAGGTTATTGCTTATATCTAATGTAGTGACATTGCAAAAAAGTTTTAAATTAATTAAAAAAGGAAATTTTATTTATTTCTAATTAATTTAATTAACTATTAAAAAATTATATTTATTTATTAAAATATAACCATCTCAACATCAACGTAAAATATAAATGCAAAATGTGCAAAAAGAATTTATTTTTTATGTTATATTCATTGTGCGTTTGCGTTAAAATTGAAAATTATCACGTAAGCCTCGCCCCTTTACTTTTGCGATTGGCTTATATAAAAGAACCAATCATATTTGTGATCTAAATAATTACAGAAAAATAAAATTAGATTTAAAGAAAAATTTTCACTTTAAACAAACCGCAAAACTACATAAAATGTAGATTTTCCATTTAATTGACTAGAAAATATTAGAAGAAAAGAATAATTTTATTAGTGTCATCGTGTTGGTGGTTTTTTTCTTTTTTAAATTTTAATTTTGCAAAATGGATTGCATACGAGTTTTTATTTTTTATTCCCTTATTAAATTGTTTCTTTTTAAAGTTTTATAATCGATAAGTAATTGTTTTTAATATTTCTGTTGTATTAATTAAATAATAATAATGTTAATATTACTGTCATTAAGTAAAAAAAAGGGGATTTAATATTATTACTAAAAAAAAAACTATTAATTTAGTTATAATAAAGTAACAACAATATTTTTTTTTATTAAAACTATCCTATAAGGGGTGAATTTTATTCTTATAATGGGAAAATACTTTGTGCCAATGTATTTCTAGTTAAAAAAAAAAAAGTAAAACACTCACAAAATTATTCATAATAATTGATTATTATTTATTGTTCACAAATAATTATATCATTTTATATCAAAACATGTAATTTAATAATATCTATGTGGTTAACATGATAAAAACTGTTACTTAACATGTAATTTAAATAAAATCTATGAAATATTAAATAGTGGTAACAGTGGTGCTTCATCAACTGTTGTTACTTATTTTGTATGACCGTCGCTTAAATTTAAAACCAATTTAATTTATTGTTAGAATTTGTTTTTGCCAGAACTTTAATTCATAGTAAATACTGTTGACAAACACTGAATGAACTTAATAAATGAAATCAGCTGCACTTGATACACTGTAGTCAGTCCTTTATGTAATAAATAGATCGATTTACATGTATAATTATGAATTATGATTGTTGACAAAAACAATAACAGTAGACCATAAACAGTGTACATATAATTATTTATTTATTATGATTCATTAAATAACAAAATTATTATTTTTCCCCGATAATAATCGATCATTTAATATATTCATTAATTATTAATAAAGAAAGCGATATCATAATTAGATATATTTGTAATTTTTTACGCTGTTAGTTGGTTTAAACTGTTTATTATATGGATTAAATGATCTATCTTGGTGAGATATTTTTTCTTTCCTAGAATTCCATGTAACTGAAACGATTATACCACTTGGGTTCAAAGGTTTGATAACATCACCAATAAATCAAATCACGAATAACAAAATTAATAATAATAATAAAAACACAAATATGTAAATTAATTAATTAATTACCTATTTAAATCAATAACAAAAAAAAAAAAAATATTAAAATTATTTTTTATTTTGTCTTTGATTTGATTATATTAGAAAATAATTTTTTAAAAAATAGAAAAAAATACAAAGAGTCAATCAAAACGAATATAATTCATCGTAAATCACGTACACAGAATTTTTAACAATTAATAATTATTTAATATGAAAAAAAAAAAATACATAAATTTTGTATAAATTAAATAAATATATAATTAAATTATATTATACGATATTGTATTTTATTATTTAAATAATAATAATCGTTAAAAAAAAAATAATAATAAAATCAATAGAAAAATATTAAAATAAAAATTGTTAAAATAAAATGAAATTGTTAAAATAGAGAAATTAATTAAGATGTAAAGTGGGTGGCATATTCTCTTTGTTTTTATTAAATTTAATTTAATTTAATTGGTTAATTAGATGCAGAAATATGTAATGAGATCATTCGTTTATATAAATTAAACGATTTTTGTGTGAAATTTTAACTAGACCGGTTAAATGATTGCAAAAGAATGTACAGTGCTATACAAAATTTTATATTATTGTGGCAGAAACCATAGATTTAAAGAATTTAATTAAATTTGTTAACATTTTTTAAGCAATAATTTTTTTAAAGCAGTTTAAATTAGATTTAATCAAAAATAATGACAAAATTATTGATTTTGGTTTTACTATTAAATAGTATTATAATAAAATTGCCTAAAATCAAGTATTATAAACAAATTTAAAGATAAAGAATGTAAAAACTAATTCTAAAAACATCTGGGAATAAATTAAAATTAAGAAAACAAAAACCGAAACGTGACGATTTTATTAAAGAAACGTAATAAAGGAGACGCGATTTTTCGATATCAGATAACATTGTTACATACATAGAAAAGATTTTATAATTTTCTTTTAAACATAAATTAAAAATTAATCAAAAAGAAAAATTAAGTTCTAAAGTTTTAGCAGAAAGCGATTTGTTTTAACAAAATTGTACATATTTTGTTAGACAATTTGTCTGCAACTGTTTATAGCTAATATATGTTTTGGATAATTAATTAAATTTAACGATGTGTAACAAAACATCTTTCCACAAGTATTTAAAATAAAAATAAGGATTTTTTTTTTATTATTTTTACTTTGTTCGCCGCTTGCTTTTAAATAAAAGACAAAGCTATTTTGTTTACAAAAAAGGGTCGCGAATCACGACTTATAAAGTGAATAGAATTTTGCTAGTTGTGCTTCAAATAAAATAAATTTAGATAATGAATAAATATTTCTTCATTATTAAGCAAATTAAGAGGGTGATAATGTTAACTTTGTTATAGATGACATTTCTATGGTTTTTTTTTTTGCATAAATAAATTATAATAATAAGAGAAATATAATTACAATCACCCTGTAAACAAAAATAACTTAAAAATAAATTAATTTTCGTATATTTTTGTATTTTAAAACCACGCCTTAAACTGTTATAATTTCAACAAAAACACAACAATAATAATGAGTTTATATTTAATACAAAATTACACAATAAATAAATAAAATCTAATTAAATATAAATCTATTTAATAATGATGATGTTTTTAATTAGTTCTAGTTATATACATCATCACATGTTTATAATAATTAAATTAATTAATAAAAATTTTGTGAAAATTATATTATTATTATTATTATTAAGTGGTATAATTAGATAGAGATGATGGTTTGTAACATAGGTAATTATTTTTTACAAAAAAAAAAAAAATTCTCCTTTTTTCTTTCGCTAAATTTAATTACTTAGTTTTTGGCAACAAAGTTAAAAAATTTAAAAAAAAAAATATGACACATTTAACGCAACAAATAATTATTAAAAAACCGTGACATTATTTACAGCTCATTAACAATTTTATTGATATAAAAAAGAAAATTTAAATTAAATTAAGATTAGCAAAGACACATACACATTTTTAACAATGCATTTCTAGTAACAAAAGGGTATAAACCGGGCTCTTTGTAGAGTGTCAAACCAACCGTTAAGTGAGATATTTTTAATATGTTTTTTTTTTTCTGTATACTTTGTCATCTTTTTACATTATTACTAAATTTTACTCTTTTCCTTTTTCTTTTATTGTTGAATGATACTTTATTAAAATAAACATTCTATACGGAATATATGTAATCTATAATTAAATAAATATAATTCACACATGTGTGAAAAAACCAATAAAACATGTTCAAAACATATTTGTATACATTAAATGTCCTACAATTTGTAAATGTCGTATTTAGTGCAAAAATAAAATGAAATTATGTGTAAATAAGGCATCCTGTCTATGTAATTTGTTATAATTTTTTAACCAATTTATTACAATTATTTAAGTAAATAAATTAAAAATGAATATATTATTTGTAATAAGAAAGTTTCTTTTAACTCAAAACTAGCGACATCTATTAAATAATATTAAATTATAAATGTCGGTTCATGTACAAAATAGATGATGTATATTTTGTCAAGACTACCTGTTGTTTAACAAACATCGACTAGCGTCTGGTTGAGTAAGTATAATTAAATAATGAAACTTTTTGACAGCTTTTCCCTTTTACATTTATTTTCTTTTTTACTAAGTGCACAGCTGCTGCTGCTGCTTTGCTTCCTGAATCCCTTTTTACCTAGTTATAAATAAACTCAATTAAATAGTTTTAATAATAATAAATATTCCCTTTTAATATATAAATAGTTTTAAGTAATAAACAAAAATCTCTAAATTTATCGCATATCATAAACAAACAAAAGTGATAGTGTTTTTGTGTTATTTTTAAAGATAATATAAGATTTGAATAAGTTGTTTTTATTGTTTACACAGTAATAAAACAAATAATTTTATTATATTTGTTTTATAAGAATATTTAATAAAACAGTTAAAGTGCACGTTTTGTCATACTAATTAACTAATGTTAATGATTTTTTTAGTAAAAACTATGCAATTTGAAGGCCATAGTGTCTGAAATTAAAAGCGAAAATATTTATTTTTAAGTTTCTTTGACATTTAAAATACTCCACACAAGTACGTATGCCAGCTATTGGTAAAAAATGTAAATTTTATAATAAAAATGATAACGTATATATATAATATATGTGTTAAAAAGAGTTAAATCTATAATTGAAATTGTAATAAGGAAAAGAAAAGCCAACACGCAATCCTATACTTTAATATATTATTATAACAGTTGAGTGTCATGATCAGTATGTTATTTGTTGTCAACAAATAATGTTGTGCAGTTCTTTTGTTATACACATTTTTTTTTAATTAATTAACACAAAACATGGTATAAAATTTTACTAATGTTTCACGTGGTCGTTTAACAGTTTATTGTAATAAAATTAAA
Source organism: Ptychoptera contaminata (assembly GCA_963942525.1). Lineage (NCBI taxonomy): Eukaryota > Metazoa > Arthropoda > Insecta > Diptera > Ptychopteridae > Ptychoptera > Ptychoptera contaminata. The sequence goes on along the minus strand of OZ012638.1, from coordinate 33,077,436 downwards.
TACAAAAACTGTATTTTTTTTTTATTTTGGTTTGTAAATGTGTATAACCTAATTATTACGTAAAATAATTTTATTTAATTTGATTTTATAAAGTGCTTTAATGAAAATAATTTGTGATAAATAATAACAACAATCAACCATCGTACATTAGTAATTTAAATTTAATTTTAATTTTATTATGTTCTGTGATCTGTGAAGAAGGATTTTTTTTTTCGCTGCTTTTTGTTTCATAATTCGTTTGTTTATTGTTTTTGAAAAAGTTTTGACAAGAGATTAATTTTTTGAGTTTTTTCTATGTCATAAAATTTTTATTACAAGTAAAAGTTGTTTCTTTTTTGTTAAAAGTTATCTAGTGTAATAAAAGTGCATACTTTCGCCAAAAAAATCATAAAACAATAAATAAGCAAACTTAAATACATCAAATTTAAATGAAAAACATAAAATACAAACAGAGAGCACCTGTTTCCTGATCCGTTAGCTGTTACAACCGCTGTTCGTATCATCAACAGTAGCAGCATACCGTGTGTAAAATATATAAAATAATTATGTTTTCTGTTGCATAAAAATACCTTTAAATATTTACATAAAAAAACAAACAGAATATATTTCATTAATTAATTAGTTGTTGAAACAACAAAACATAACAAATGGCGGTTGTACGCGTTCGTCGTCTATCTTATCCAAAGTATATAATTGCTGGTTTAGTGTTTATCTGTTTTGTGTTTTATATAAAGCATAATGCTGGTGGTAAAAATAGTAATATGTTGATGCAGGAAGATGCCGATGCAAATATGGGAATTATGTATAAACCACAGCATTTATCGGAACCACATCAGATACAAGAAACGGTACAATTGCAAGCCTCTAGGCCAGGTTCGATGGCTGGTAAATATGAGAAAATGATACTTGCAGACTTGGCAAAACAAAAACCAGGTCTCGGTGATAATGGTGAATCGGTTACATTAACCGGAGAAGCTAAGGAAATCGGTGAAAAACATTATGCTGCTCTTGCAGTTAATGAGGAACTATCTGAGCATTTAAGTTACAATCGTACAACACCGGACGCTCGTAATCCATTGTGTCGCAAAGAAGTTTACGATTTAGATAATTTACCCACAGTATCGGTGATTATAATTTTCTTTAATGAACCATACTCAGTTATATTACGGACCGTCCACAGTGTATTAAACACCGTTGATTCACGTTTACTAAAGGAGATCATATTGGTAGATGATTGTAGTACAAATGAAGAACTAAAGGATAAATTAGATTATTATATGGCGACACGATTACCAAAACCAACCGTTAAAATTATCCGTTTGAGAAGTCGGTAAGTGTTGAGTCATTTATTTTATTTTATTTGAATCACTGTATTGTGTCGTCATTTAATCAATCATTATTAATTTCTGTATTGCTCTATTTAAAATTATTCAAATGTAAACAAAGATTAATTTAAATAATTTATTTATTTACCTTTTTATTTGTGTGTGTGTGTTTATTCAATTAATTCTCTCTTTGTTATCGCGTGGCACGTGTAAACAAAGTCAATGTATAATTTGTGCTAAGTAAATAATGTTATTAAAAGCAACATATGGTTTCTCTATGTCTATACACAAAAGGTAAATTAATTTTATTGCATTTGATAATCTTAATTTTTTCATATAATAAGTAAGAGTAACCGGTAAATCCATTGTAAACAAGGTCATAGAGATTTATTTTTCAAAAAGAATTGCAACAGTTGTTGGCACTTTGTTACACGTTTTGTTTATGTTTTATAATTTTAAAAAGTAAAATGTTTAAAATGTTGCTATTACACTATTACTAACGCCTCCACTTTCATTAGCAAAATTTATATTAATTATCATCTAGCAGGTTTTATTGGGAAATAGTAGCCAACAGGAAAAGTTAAACTAAACTAGTCGTAGTAACCCGTTGTTTTCTATGTAATACTTTCGGTGCATTTGCATTTACGTGGAAAAATATCCTTTTTAATACAAAATAACCGGATAATATATGTTTAAAAAAAAATGACACGTTGCACAGTGAAATGGATACTACACGTTCGTGCCCGCGTTCATTTAATTTAATTTAATTATTTTCTTTTTTAATAGTTCAAATATACGTAATCATTAAATTGGTATTTTATTTTTTTTTCTTCATTTTTATGTATATTTAAAACTGGTTTTAAAGTAATTATTTATTTTATTTTTTATTATTTAAAAAAAATACATAAATTTCGATGATATTTTTATATTTTTTATGTAAATTTAATTTGTATTTTTTGTTATTTAATTGTTCTTAAGAATCTGTTATTTAAGTGATGAGGGGATATCGGTTTAAGTGAAAAAAGTGCTATCGTTTTGGTATTTATGACTGTAGAAGTGTAGCATCTGCTTATCATTTAGTAGAACTGAGTGCCTTAGTTGACCTATAATGCTTTTTTTTTTTATCTAATTTCAATTTTATCTATTTATGCTGATTTTACCAAAAAAAATATTTTTTTAGAGATTAGAATTGTTTGTTGGCGTTTAGTTTAGTTTTTTTTTTATCAGATAGAAACAAACAGAAATTGTGTGACAAAACATTTTAGCATTAATTTAATTACACTGGACAAATATTTATCTTATCAATAAATAAATAAATTTTTTTTAAACATTAAATGATAATTAATAATCGACAGAAAATTTTATAATTATACATCGGGACGATAAATATATATTTAATTTTCTTGGTGTGTTTTGTTATCGTTGACTGAATTTGTTGCATTTCTTGTTGTGCTAAAGCTGTTGTGGTTTTTGAGACTTTCTTGTTTATTGTGTTGCTTTTAACTCTTTTCTTTGTTTAATCAACAAATTAACAGCAGAAAATTAAAGTAAATAAAAGTAAATGTGTTAACAAAGGTAAAGAATATTACTGGTTATTACGTGGCACAGTGCATGGTGCAATTTTCTGTTGTTATTTTTTTCCGCTGCATAATTTGCACATAATTTTGGTTGAGACCTTATCACTTTGCTTTAATATTTTAATTAAATTTTATTACTGTTTTTTGGCAGTTTGGTTAGCCGATTTCGCTTTCTCCATCAGACATTGTTGTGTTTTTTGTTAAAAAAGTTCGTTTAAATGAATTTAAAATTGTCGTAAAATTTTATTATTATTAATACAGAAATTCACTAAAGCGAATAAAACAAAGACGAATAAAAAATTTATTATTTTCCCTTCATTATTTAATCATAATTTCTTTTTCATTTTTATATATTATACAAAGATTTACCTTAAAACTTAATAACTGAAAGTTTAATTGAGTTATTTATTATCAATGTTTTGTCTTTTTAATTAAAAAAACCTTAAATCGCTCTATTTACTCAACTTGTACAACAATCAAATCAACAAGTAAATTAATTATTTATTAAACTGGTAATTAGTAAGAGCAGTAATATATGTTGTAATATGGATAAAGACCAGATTAAATCGCTTGAAAATTAACATGAAAAAATTACTTTGAAAAAAATGCACTTTTATGTATAATTTCGTCATGTCTTTGAATTTAGTAAAGACACACATTATTAATCGATATGCATATTTTATGTAAATTTTGTAAGCCGGTTAATAAATTACTTGACATGACTTTATAATTATTATTTATTATATTTTTGGCATAAACAACCAAATACTTTGTAATTTATATTTTTGCAAAAAAAAAAAAAAACTTAAAACGAAAATTATATAAATTATTATTCTCTTTTGACATTAAATAAATCTTTAAATGTGGACGCATATGACATTTAATTAGTGAAGACACATAAATATAACAGATTACTTAACTGGTATAAATAAGTTGCATTTCACTGATCATTTGGCATTTTAGTCACTTTTAATAATAAATTTAAATATTTGACTAGAGAAAAAAGTAATATAATGAATTAATTAATTAATTAAAAAAATTAATTTTGCTATTTTTTTTTTGCATCTTTAATTATGCAATATTCATAATTTTATTTATTATAATTATATTTATTATTATTTGTATTTATTATACAATTTTGTATTTAAATAAAAAAGAAAGGTTGAATGTTGTGTGATTACTATTATTGTTATTAATTTACTATATTACTACATAAAATATATTAATTAGATTGTGAAAATACAAAATTCTAATTACATAATATATTTTTTTTTATATTCAGGTAAAAGTGTTAAATAAATTGTGATAATTTATACAGAAATAATTTTTATAAACCGTGTAACAGGCGTATAAATTAACCGTGAAAAAAAAAACGATTTTATTGTATTTTTTTAATCAAAAAAAATATATATATATTTTTCTTTTCTTGCAACTAAGTATATGGCTTAAGATAAATAAATAAAAACAATAAGCCGCCTAGTAGAAATGCCGGCTATAAAGTAAAGTAAATAATAAACATACAGATGTTTACATAATTTAATCAGTATAGCAAAATCTTTTCATTGAATTTAGAAAACATAACAAACACATGTTACCAGTGCATAGTTATAGCCCCTAGTCTTAGATAATAATCAGTTTATTGGTTTTATTGCTGAAATGCAATCTCAAATCTGTAGACACTTATTGATTACATGATTTAATATTGATTTTGATATTTTATTTCAGTCTTTTTCCAAATCGATAATTAAAATTTCTTTTCTTTCGTTTTATTATAAAAAAAAAATAATTTTATTGTATTTTAATGCAATTTTAATTTAACAACTTTATTATGTATGTATGAAAGTGAATTAAGAAAGTAATTTTAATTTAAAAGAAAGAAAAAAACACAATGTCTTGGTAGTTTTTACCTTTCTTTTCGTTGATTTTATTATTATTTTTTTTTTTTTTTGGCTTAAATCAATTTTTATTATCCTTTCCATTTATTTTATTAAATTTTTATTATTATTTTGAAATTTTATTAATCAGTTTTTTAACAAAGGTCTTTGAACTGTTAACAGATTAATTTTTGTCTATAAAAATTTCTATTCTAAAATTTGTAAAGAAAAGTTAAGGTAATTTTACTAGTTTTAGGTAATTAATTAATGTTTTTTTTTTATTGTATAAGATGTGAGAAAAGAAATACTAACCAAACCTGATATATACGTATAAACGTAGCTTTTTATTTTTATATTTTTGATTTCAGTTCATTAGAATAGAATTATCGAATATAGAAACGATGTGTGTTTTGTTATCCATAAACCTACGGTTTTTAATATATATATATATATTTGAAGAAACGGGATTTTTAGATATAAATAAATAAATTTATTATAAACGTTTTGATATTTTATTTTATGCATAAATTAAAGTATATTCTATTTTTTTAAAGAATATTCTCTACTTCATTCTTCTACTTAATAATAATAATAATAAAAATGTCTTTGACATTATAACTAGTATATAGCTAGCTAGATGTAAGGTAAATCAACTTTGTATATATTTTTTTTATATCAAAATTATCAATAAATAGTTGAAAGTTATCACTTTTCCTATAAGCAATGCTGAAAGTTAAGGAAATCTTATAAAATGATAACGTTTCAAGTGATTATCCCAGTTTAACAGGTATATTTAGTAAGGATTACAACCAAATAAATGTTGCATTTATAGTTGAGTTTATTTAAAGGGGAAATTTTCTTAACCAAAAACTCTATCGACCTTGCACTTTTTAATTAATTTTTATTTTATTTAACCGAATTACCATAGTTGGTTTTCGTTCAGGTAAAACAAATAACCTTCATAAAATGATAATTATATTTAAAGAAAGTATTTTTATTCAATTTTTGTTGCGCTTTTTATATTTCTTTTTTACCAATTGTGTCAGCAATGGAATATTTAACCAATTCGGTTGGAAGGAAGTATAAATGTTAAATGTGAACAAGTTTTTGGTAGTTTATTCTTTGCTAGTATTTGATTATTTGGTAATTTGTATATACAAAATATTATTATTATTTGCTTAAGTTAAGTAAATATTATGTATAAAAATAATTTCGGTTTAAAAGTTATAAAAATAATTGTAGAAAAATTAACTGAGAAGGTTACAAATGTGTTGTTATGTTTTGTATGAAATTACCTCTAACATGTTATTTAATTAAAACTTTAATCTGCAGTGTTTATGCATTTAAGCTTTTACTTTTATTACCTTGTAAATTTCAATAGATAAATTTAAAGTTAATGAAATAAAGTCTAATACCTACCACCCTGTATTTTCATTAATTTGGGCAATTACTATAATAGACGTACGCCTATGCAATCTATATAATGGTAATGATTGATTATTATTATTATTTAATTATTTACCATTATCAATAAATACTTATTTTTCATGCTTATGTTATCAATTTTGTAAAAAATAAAATCAATAATAAGTTTTTATGTTTCTAGATGATTTAGTTGTCTCGTCGCTTAGAATTTATGAAATCATGATTCGCTTAATTATGCAAATGGTTATAGTTTTGTTTCTAACGTATTAGTTGCTTCGATTTAAAAATAAAATTATTATTTCTGGCTCTATGACTGTTAAAATTCTTTTACACCAAATAAGCGTATTAACGATTAAATATTAACGGTCAAGAACTGGTTAGACAGACACTACACAAACGGCTGAAATGTTTATTTTTTTTTTTCACAAAATACCCTTGATGAATTAAGTAGTTTCACCTTTTACGGTTTACTTTATCTAGTTAATAATTTATTTAATATTTTTTTCTGTTTTTTGCATTAAATTAAAGAAGACGGTCATAATTGCAGTTAAAAATCATTAAGTTAATATAATTGTGTGTAGTTTGCAAAGTAGTAAGCAGATACGTACGAATCAAGTGACTGAAATAATGGCAAACACCACGAACCTGGCGAATTTATGCTTGTTTTTTTTTTCTTTATAATTTGAAACACAAGACAAGAATTGAATAATATAAATTAAGTGGTTTTTTTTTTTTGATGGCTTAAGAGAATGGTCTGAATGTGCATACAGAAAACAACACAAAATGATTATGGCTTAAACCAATAAAGTTTTATTTCTTCTTTTTTTTTTCTATATTAAAGTTAAAAATAAAATACAGAGAAACCAAATACACAGAGAATTGAATAAAATTTGAATATTTAATTGGGGAGGTCAATGTGCGCTGACACTCACTGTATCAATAACAATCAAGAACTGAAATAAAATACAAAACTTTACAATAAAAATTAAGTTAAAACAAATAATCAATGACAATCATATGAAAAAAGCAGCAGATTATATGCGATTTTTATTCGTTTTATTCGGTCCTATCGACTAGGTTCCCTGTTGTTATAAAGCTATTCACTTTTCGGTAGATTTCTTTGCTAAATATTTTATGCACTTTCAATAAATATACCAGTAAAAAAGTCATATAATTTACATTAATCAGTCATTCAACTTTCACTTCACAATATTTTCGATGGCTTAACGATTAAATTTTTTATTTTTAATGAGAATTTATGTTTTAAATAAAATAATTCTTTCTGGTTTTTAATAGGCTGGGACTGATAAGAGCACGATTAGCTGGTGCACGTTTGGCACGCGGTGATGTTTTTGTATTTTTGGATGCACATTGTGAAGGTGTAGTCCAATGGATGGAACCATTGCTGGCAAGAATTAAAGAGTCCAGAACCAGTGTACTTGTGCCGATTATCGATGTTATCAATGCAAAAGATTTCCATTACAGTATTAATGGTTACACACATTTCCAAGTAGGTGGATTCTCGTGGGGTGGCCACTTTGATTGGATTGATATTTCAAAGCGGGAACGAGCACGTCAAAAAATTGCCTGTCCCAATAAAAGTTCAGATATTTGTCCAACGTATTCACCAACAATGGCTGGCGGACTGTTTGCTATTGACGGGAAATACTTTTGGGAAATTGGTAGCTACGATGAACAAATGGATGGCTGGGGTGGTGAAAATTTAGAAATGTCATTCAGAATATGGCAATGCGGTGGCACAATTGAAACTATTCCATGCTCACGTGTTGGTCATATCTTCAGAGATTTCCATCCATACGAGTAAATTTAATTAAATTAAATTTTTTAGAATATTTTTAAACTAATTTTATTTTCTAGTTTCCCAGATAATCGTGATACTCACGGTATAAACACTGTGCGAATGGCTAAAGTATGGATGGACGAATACATTGATTTATTCTACATGAATAGACCAGATTTAAAGGTAAATCAAAATTGTAAATAAATTAAAATATTTAACAATAAATTCCGTATGAATTTCAGAATCATCCTGATGTCGGTGATGTAACTCATCGGTTAGTTTTACGCGAAAAATTAAAATGCAAAAGTTTTGATTGGTTTTTAAAGAATATTTATCCGGAAAAGTTTATTCCAACGAAAAATGTAATTGGCTACGGACGCATTAAGTCAAAATCGTTTAATTTATGTTTTGATGATTTGCAACAGGACAATGATAATCCGTTTAATTTAGGCTTGTATTCGTGTCACAAACCACAAGTGACTCGTTCACAATTTTTCTCATTTACAAATTCAGGCTTATTGCGGAATGAGGGATCTTGTGCGACTGTACAGAATAGGTTTGTTTCCTTATTTTAAAGTTTAAAAATTAATTCATGATTACAAAATATTACCTATAATTTTACTAATTTAGTTCGGAAGAGAAAGAATATGTGGTAATGATACAATGTCGTGCCGAGGATAAGCAAAATGATAAATGGGAATTCACAAAATTAGGACAATTTCGACACATAAAAACGGATTTGTGCATTGATAGTAGCGATTTAACATCACAAGATTATCTTGTTGTTTCTGAATGTGATGAGGACAGCGACACACAATTATGGGAGATACAAACTGAAAAATAATAATTAAATTTTAACCATATTTTAAATTTTGTTTATTAAATAAATTTAAGTGCCACAAAATAAAATAATAATAATAATTATAAAGATAAGAATAGAATAGATTATAAAAGAAGTGTTGCGAGAAAAAAATCAATCGGTAATAAGTGATTGTTTTACATTTTTTGCGTAGATATCAGAGGATAAACATTTTAAATGTTAAAATAATTTATATCACTTTGCAGTGCAGCTAAACCAATCCTAAGTGATTTAGGAATATAATGGTTATTATCCTAACATCAGAAACATCACGAAAAACGTTAAGTCATATTAGATATAAGAAAATAATAATTAAAAAAAGGAAAAAACTTAATTCATAAAATTGTTGTTTACCATTAAATTTGGCAATATTTAAATCATATTAAATTAAAATCAATATTCTATGTGAATTCTAAGCCAGAGAAATAACAAATCAAAAACAGAAAAGACTAGACAAGACAGAAACAATAAATAAAAAATTATTTTTGCTAACCTGATCAAATGTTACTTAAAATAATTATACAATATGAAAATTTAATAAAGTTATATAATTTTTAAATATATTTATACATATGGATGAGATATTTATTTTATACTTTTTTTTATTGAGAATTTTTACGTTTTTTGATATAAACCATAAGAAAAATGAACAAAACTCACGGGTTTTTTTTGTTAAATAATATTTCAAATTTATATATATTTTTTAAAATGTGTTTTCACTATTATTAATAAGATTTATACATTATGATTCTCTCTTTTTTTTAATTGAATACATATTTAATAAAGAAATGTATAATTAAAAATTATTAATTCTTATTTATTATAATTCTAAATTATTTTAAATTCAAATTGTTTATTGAACTGTCAAATTCTAAAACGAAAATAGAGTGAAGTTAGCAACGGTTCTTAGAATATTTCATCAATGGCATTTTTAGTTCAATGGTTAAAAATAATTCCCGTGAACTAAACTGTCACATAAATGCTTACATTTTAATTTTTATTAATTAAATTTAAACATTTCGGGTTTCTTTAATATATTAATTAATTAATTAATAAAGTATGACATCAACAACGTGCCGCTTCTGTTTAAGCCATAGTAAATTCTTTATTTTCGCTGAGGATGAATCTAGTAAAAACTGTGATGATTATTATATCAAAAATATTATTTTAGAACATTTTCGATTTAATGTAAGAATTACTAACCGAATCTTTATGTCCTTCTTTTGGTTGTTTTATTTTTTTTATTTTAGATAAAACATTTGAATACTGTTTCGAAAAAAATCTGCTCCTCGTGTTGGGGTAAAATTGAATGTTTTCATGATTTTTATACGAGTATCAAGACAATACATGAAACAGTTGGCTTAGATGATAATATTATTAAACCATTCTCCGGTTTGTGTTGAACTCTTCATCAAATAATTTGCAAATCTAATGCAGAATTTAAATTCCAGATAATAAAAGTAAGAAGCGTAAAAAAACTACAAACGCAGAGCAACCATTGAAACAACCATATATATTCGAGAATGACTATGATGAAATCTTAAGTTTTAGTAATTATGACGTAGAAACATACGATGTGTATCCATCGCAATCGAATATCCTTGATTTTACAGATTCAGATCAGATTATTACCACTTCTAAAGCAGAAGTGATAGATTTTGATTTGTTTCAGAGTGCGTGTAGCGTTTCTTTACTTTATCAGGAAGCATTTAATCAGTTTCTAATTGTTACATTATCTTTTTAGAGCAAATATGGGCAGAATTAAAGAATTTAAATATTTTAAATCAAAAACTAAAGGCAGAGATACAAAATAATAAAGTATTTTTTAATACAAAAATAAGTGATATTCAAAAGTATATTGTTCCAAATGAGCCAACCAGTTCATATGACTTGCTACCCGTTTTCCCACTAAAACGAGAAACAGATATTAAAGCGTTCGAATTGCAATTGATAGACCAGGATATTGCCGCACAATTAAAGCAACGCTATACAAGATACGGCGATCGATTTGATTATAGTTTTATAAAGACAAATTTACGACTTTTATGGACTGAAAATTTGGGACGTTCTTATGGTTTTCACGATCAAAATAACACAAAGCTGCGATTGGATCTATACGTTTTAAAATTAATGATTGGTAAAATTAAGAATAAAATAAAAAAGGAAAATTAATTAAAATTTTTTGGAAACTGTTTTTAGAAGCTGCCATGGATTATTGTTATGACACAAATCAAGCACAATTAGAAAAAATAATGAAAGAAGAATTACGCAAACTACATCCGCATATTAGTAAAAAGAAGGAATAGATTAATTAGTTATGGTATGATTAAGTTTTTATAATAAAATATATATATTATTAAAGAAAAAACGAAGAAAGCCCATTCTAATTTCTCATTGCAATTATTGTCAGGAATGACGAGACAGGCAGTCAAATCGTAGCATAAATTTAATTAAAGGGGAAAAAACATAATTAAAAAGAGAATAACAAAATTTATTTAAAATAAATGTAAAGGAATAACATTGAATTACTACGATAGATGAGCATCGACGACAGTCTGTGTTGGTTGGTCCTTCTGTTGATGCTGGGAAAAACTTTTCATTTTGTAAAATGTTTCTTCCATGCATTTTTCCAGAGCAAACATATTATTTTCAATTTTTTCATTTTGTACATTGCCATTGCAAAGAAAATAATAATTGAGCGTTTTCAGTGCATTTAATGCGTTCTCAATTGTCGGCGGTTTAATCTCAATATCTTCGTCTGTTTCCGTGTCATTTTCATTATCTAAATCGGTATGTGCCTCAGCTTCTGATAGCACATCCATCACAATTTCATCGTCATTTACTTCGCCGGTGGTGCACAAATGTTCATCCACCTTAACGAAGCATTGCCATTCCTCCAAGGTAGCCACTTTTTTATAATCTAAAGGTTGTAACCATTCCATGAACGGTATATCACCGATTTCATCGGTGTTCTCAACGCAAATTTCCTCTTTTGGGAAACCAGCAAAACCGAAACCATCTCTTATGGTTTTAGCGCTGACACGATTCCAAGCCTTTGAAATCATCAAAATTGCATCTAGTAAAGTATTATATTTGTGTGTGCCAATTGTATCTAGTTCCTTGATAATTGTCAGAATTTGTAATTTCCTAAAATGTTCCTTTAATGATGTTACTATTCCCAATTCCATTGGTTGAAGGATACACGACGGCAAAAACACTAATTTAATTGAACTTAAATTGTTTATCGGCGGATGTGCCGGACAATTGTCGATAAGCAATAAAATCTTTTTGTTTTCTTTTTTTAGAACTAGGTCCCACAGTCTTAATTGTTTCTCAAACAGTATCGAGGTCATCCAGCATCTCGAATTACTATCATAGTTTACAGGCAACGACTTAATATTTCTCAAACAATTCGGACTTCTCGTTTTTCCAATAACCAATAATTTTCGTTTATCAGTTCCTGTCATGTTGGCAATCACCAGAATTGTTAATTTATCGGTTTTAAATTTAAGCATTCGATCCGGCCTTATTTTATAAAATAAACCCATTTCATCGGCATTATAAATTTGATTATCGGAATATCCTGCTCGTATTAAAGGCCACACGGAATAAAACCATTCACGCGGTGTACAATTAGCTGTAACTTTCGGTGGCGGTTCAATAGTTCTGCCCAATACTAAATTGTGTCGTTTCATAAATCGTTGTACCCAGCCAACTGAACATTTATAATCTACCATGCCGAATTTCCTAGAGAAGTCTTCAGCCTTTGCCTGTAGTAGGCCGGCACTTAATCGTACACTGTGCCCCCGTTGAACAGTTAGCCATTTTAACAGTGCTATATCAATATCTTTATAATTAGATAAACGTAACTTTTTAGCATATTGGGAATTATTCTCAAAGTGCTGCTCAATCTTTTCTCTATTTTTCCATATTGTCGATATTGTTGAATGTGACACCTGGAAATTGATTGAATTGACTGAACTCAAATGTACAGCCTGCGAATAATTTTATTTTTATAATTACTTGAAATTCAGCTGCAAGTTTTGAATTTGTATCACCATTTTCAATTCTTGATATAATTGCATATTTTTCCTTAACACTAAATGATTTTCTCTTGGACATATTGGCCTTAGACCATCGAATTCTTTAGAGGTTATGCCATTTGTCAAACAATTGAAACGTAAACAAAAAATATAATTGTTTGTTTCACTTAATTTTATTCAAAGGATATCCTTCATTATTGATAAAAATTATTTATTGAATTAAAAAGAAGGATAAATTATTGCTGAATTATAAAGAATATAAGTTTTTCTGATTAATTATAATAATAATAATAATAATAGATAGGTATGAAGTATTAAAGACGATTATGCCAACAGCATAAAGACATTTGACAGGATACCTGTTGATATGCTATTGGCAGCATATTATAGTTTTAACTGTCAAACAGTGTTTAAAGGAAAAAGTAAAGAAAAAATGTCTAAAAGAGTGAAAAAGTATCCAACAAGTCAAGTTTGTAGGATATGTATGAAAAATTGTAGATTAATAACAAAACATCCTGACAATGAGAAATTATCCATATTTATATTTAATGTTATAAAACACCATTTTTGGTTTCAGGTGTAATAAAATAAATATTGACATAACCAAGCAAATTTTTCAAATTTTCTCTTTACAGGTAGATCCAAAGAGTAAGAAATTACCGAGCGGTGTTTGTCAAGATTGTTGGACAAAAGTTAAAGCATTTCATGAATTTTATAATGAAATATACGACATACACGTTCTTAATGAGATGCCCGTACCAATGCCAGCCATTCTTGCATCGACTGATAAAAAACCGGAATTGTGTATGGTACGGAGACATGTTTCATCACAAACAGATTTTGGTAACTGTGTTACGGTTGCAGACTTTAAAAAAGAATCGGAAACTTCATTGGAGCTATTTCAAAGTAAAGCTTTTCTTATTATTTTATTTAATCAACTAAATGTTTAATAAATTATTATTTAAATAAATAAAACAGAACAAATATGGGCAGAAATAAAACATTTAAATGAGTCACAGGCAAAGGCTAATCGTGAGGTTATCGCAGATAGGGTAGCTTTAACCAATAAAATGTGCCAATTAGAAACGTATATCGATTTTAAACCGGAAAAATTAAAGGAATCGTTATTACTTGACTTACTGCCACCATTACCGTGTAACAGTGAAGATGAATTAGTTGCATTTGAGGCGTCACTAGAAAATCTGGAAGTCGTTGAACAATTAAAGAAAAGATTTTTATTATTTACAAATTCTGATTATAAAATATTTTTAGAAACGAATTTAACATTATTCTTCAGTTCTAATATGTGGCCAATTCATTATTCATTTCATGGTCATCTTTCACATAATAAATCAATAAAGGACTTAAAAATGTTTCAAATACTTTTAGGTAATCAAATGTGCTTTACACTTTATATATATATATATATGTTTTATAAAATTATAATAATTCAATTTAATTTGATTTCAATATTTTTAGATGTGACAAAGAAAATGTACAAATGTACAGAATTTGAAATTATATATTTCTCGAAAAGATTTTTCCGAAAATTTATAGTAAGATGCTATAACAATAATAAAAGAAAAATGGATAAAAAGAGACACATCATCTCCGCCACTAAATCAGTTGATGAGAAACTAGAATTAACGACTGTTAATAATATAGATGAAGAACAAAGAGAAGAAGCAGAAGAAGGAACAAGTGAAGAATATTATTTTATGGAAACAGCAACGACGTCATAGTGGAGAAAAATTAAATAAATTATTTATTAAAATTTTTATATAAATATTTTATTTCTTTTCATTCTTATTATTTCGTTTTTAATATTTAAGTAAATACATTTATTTTTTCTTTATAATAATAAAAATAATAATAATATTTCAACAACATTGTTAATTTATTTTTTGTTAAATTATAAAAAAATGATGAGGAATCAAGAGGATTAATTTTCTTTTTTTTTAATAAATAAATCAAACTTTAATAAATTTATATATGAATTATCGAATTTTTTTGTTTGTACTCTTATAAATGTTCCACACAATAATAATTTTCTTAATTATTGAAAACAGAAAATTTATTTTTTGTTTAATTAATAATAATTTATAAATTGGTGATGCTTATAATTTAGTTAATTATATATAAGAAAAGCGACGATAATGGGTGAATTTAATTAAGAGATTTGTGAACAGTAAAAGCGCAGCATAAATTAAGCGAAAGAAAAAGAAAAGGAAAACACCCATCGTTTTTATGTTGGGGTTTTAAATGTGAATAACAGATTTAATGTAATTAAATTTTATTTATTCTTTTCAATTATTATTATTATTATTGTCGCTACCGCTACCTAAATTAAATATATATATAAATGCTGTGTAAAAAACGTTTCATTTATCAATTAATTATTTTTAATTAATAAACACAACAGCAATTTATACAAATATTAAAAAAAAAAATTAAATATTTTAATATAATTTTTATGTGTATATTATTATATTTTTATATATATTAATATTAATAATAATAATAAAATGATTTATAAATTTAAATTATGACGTTTAAATTCCTCCCATTGATATTTATGCTCTTTATTTTTATGCGAATGCATATTTGCATTTGAACTAAATGTTTTTGGACAGAATGGACATGTGTATAACGCCTCACCAGTGTGTGTTGACATATGTTCCTTGAACAAAAAAAATTAATTAAATTATTATCTAGCAATAGCAAGCAAGTGGGAAAAACTAAATTTAAGAAAAATAAAAAAAAATTACCCGCAACTCTTTTGGTCTCTTAAATGCTTTATCACAAAATGTACATTGATGATTACGCTGTGTTATATGAACATATTTTACATGACTACGTAATGCCTGACGATTCGGTGCCTTTTTACCACACAATTCACATACATATTCGGTTTTACCATTTTGTGCGTCCTCATGCCGTTGACAATGTCTCTGCCAACATCGTTTATTCTTTAACCATGCACCACATATTTGACATTGTATCTTTTGCGGTTTTATACCTAAATGTATTTCAGCATGATGACGTTCAAAACTAATGCGTGTCTTAAATATACGGGCACATATATCGCATACAGTTGTCTCTGAGCCAAAATGTACACGACGTACATGTCCCGTTAATATTGCTTGCGATACAAAACTATATATTTAAATAAAAATTTTAAATCGAAGTTGGATTACATAAATAAACAGGAAACAATACTTACGCGCTCTCACAATGTGGACACTTGAATTTCTTATCATCCACAGTATATGTATGCCAAACTTTATGCTTATCTAATTTCTGTTGTTGAGTAAAACTTTTACCACATGTTTCACATTTAAATTGTGATGCGGTCGGTATATGATTCAGCATGTGAATTTTTAATGTATATTTATCACGATATAATTTATTGCATATTTTACAACTGAAAAGAACAAATAAAAATTGTAATTAAAAATCAAAAATAAAAAATTATTTGAAAAGAGAAAATTTACGTAAACTCTTCTGGATTCTTATGCCACGATATATGATCCATAATACGACCACGTCTGCTAAACTTTTTATTACAACACACCACATAGCCGGGTAATTGATGTTCAATACGGTAATGCTCTTTAACGTCAAGAAATTGTGAAAATATTTTATTATCTGTGCATAAATCACATGCCATGGTACAATACTGTCGTATTAGTTCATCTTCAATTTTAAATGGATTCGGAACATCACAGTCTACCTCATTATCCGATGAGTACAATTCATTTTCTTCGTCTTCAATTTCCTCATCATCGTCTTCATCATCCTCTTCCTCATTCTCATTAACATTCACAAACTTTGGTAACACATTACTACTCTGTTTCTGGTCTTTATCCGTTGTCTCATCTTTTAATTTATTCGCCTTTGGGCGATCCTCTAATGGATTCTCATCACGAGTTTTCCTAATTTTACTCACCACCGTCTCTTTTTTCTTTCGCTTCTTTATTACCAATTTACTTTTGAATTTATCTGAATTCTTATTACGTCGTTTTACAATTATTTTAGATAAAGGCTCTTCGTCATTAAATTCACTTTCATCGTCATCATCATCATTATTAACCTCATCATTATCAATATGCTCATCCGGTACATCAACATATGCATTTATAACATTATTTTCACAATTATTACTATTATTCGAATAATTATTCTCATTTACATTATTCATATTTAACCACTCCTGTTTATCCATTATTTGATTATTATTATCGGGCAGTTTCTCATCAGTGTCTTTCGGTATATCCAATTCATATTCTTTTTTTTCAATTTCAACTTGTAAAAAATTACCAATCGGTTCATAATGTTGTTGTTCATCCTCAATTTTGATTGCCTGCAATAATGGATTTGCATCGTTTAATGCACTAAAGGAATCTTGTTTGATTTTTACATTTAAATAAAATTCATGGAAATTATCTATTTTGAACCAACATGTTGTGCATATTTTTTTTGAAAATAAATCATTTTCCTTAATCTAGAAAGAAATTTCATGTTATTCATTTTAATCAAAAAATATTTTGACATTTCATAAATGGGTGTCCATTTTATTTATTTATTAATTTTTTTTTTTTCATTTCTCTTTACCTCAGTTATAAATGAAAAATGTTGTTTTATTATTTTACAAATATTTTTATCTGTACCAGCGTAACCAAATATATCGACATGTTCACCAGTATCAGTTAAACATAAACGACAATGATTAAATGTCATTTTATTTGTTTTTTATTAATTATTTAATTTAATAAATATGTTAATTTAAATAAAACAAAATTTTTGTTTGCACATATATAAAAATTATTTTTATTTTCACTTTTTCTTAAAATAAATTTTCTTTGACAGATTCCCTATTTTTTTATGTTTTGTTGGATCTTTTTATGAATATCAAATGTTTTTCTATTTTGGTCAACATATAAGTATATGTATTTAACAGTTGGTAGCAATGCTTCGTATTTATGGAAATTGACCTAAAACAACAACAACAAAGTGACATATTTCAAAACATTTTATTTTATTAATTTTTAATTGTTTATATATTTACATTTTTAAATATGTATTAATATTATATTAAAATTATAGAAATTACTAAAATTAAAAAATAAAATGATAAATAGTTGTCGATTATGCTTAAGTAATGCAAAAGAATATTTGGACATATTCAGTGAAAATGGTATTCAAAAAAATATTAAAGCAATAATTAAACAGCATTTTTATTTTATTGATGAGGTAAAAAGCATTTAATACTTTATTGCTAATTAATCTGCCTTAATGAATAAATTTTTTTCTCTTTATTCTTTACAAAGATTTGTAAAAATGATTCACTTTCACAAAAACTATGTACATCATGTTGGTCAAGTATTGAAAGTTTTCATGAGTTTTATTTGAGTGTTAAGTCTATCCAAGAAGCATTTACGCTAACAAAAAATGTACCCGATAAAAGTGCAGAGGTATTTTTACAAGCGATTAAAATTAAAGAAGAACCACAACAATATGTGTCTATTGGTAACTTTTTACAAATTGTAATAGAAAAAAAAGATATTTCATTTGATTCAGATCACAAAAGTAATATTAATATTGAAGAACCCGAATTAGCGCAATTAAATGAGAATGAGACAAACAATGATGTATTTAGTGAGATAAATAATGACGATTTAACAGATAGTGAATTAGAAGATGAATTGCCATTATCGAAGATAATAAGTAAGACAAGATTAGCAAAAAGTAATAATAAAACAAAAATAAAAAAAGTTGCTAAGGATAATAAAGTGAAAAAGAATGAACGAGTAAAGAAAATTACATTAAAAACGACAACTCAAAAAACAACTATTATAAATGAGAATGAGATAGATAATCTAATATTAAATTACGAAGATGAAAATCATTGTGATTTGGAACAAGATGTTAATAATATAAATGTTGTTAGTAATATAAATAATACAAAAGACGAAAATACAGATGATATACAAATCAGAGAGTATTGCAAAATGAATTGTCAAATGTGTATGGAAACATTTAAAACATTTTTAGATGCGAAACGTCATTATAGGAAAGTGCATCAAACAGCTGGCTATTTAATATGTTGTAAAAAGAAATTCTTTCGCCGTGGCACAGTCAAAGACCACATTTTATGGCATACAAATCCGGAATTATTTACGTAAACGAACATTTTATTATTAAACCAAAATTAACTTGAAATAATTTAAATTTTCATTGTTTACAGTTGTAAGGAATGTAATAAACTGTATGCGGATAAATACGGATTGGATACACACATGTACTATCATTTACCAAGTGAAAATAGACCACATAAATGTGAATCGTGTGGAAAAACCTTTGCAAAAACGTATCAATTGAAGCAACATATTGATTTAAGACACCATCAAGATAAATTTACAGCAAGTAAATTTAATTGTAATGAATGCGGTAAAGGGTGAGTGCTATTTTACAGTATTAAACATGTCATTTTTGATTAATTTTATTTCTATTGCATTTTAGTTTTTCATCAAAAGGTAAATGCAATACACACTTTCGTGTTGTCCATGATAAACAGAATTCTTATGTTTGTGATATTTGTGCCCGGGTTTTCAAAAGTAAAATTGTTTTTGATCGGCATCACAATGAAATACATTTAGGTATAAAGCCACAAAGGATACAATGCCAAGTTTGTGGTTCCTGGTTAAAACATGAACACGCCCTGCGTTCGCATATAAGGCGGCACCATGAGAATAACGATGTAGACCACATATGTAATATTTGTGGTAAAAAGTCACCTAATAAAGATGCATTAAAAAGTCACATAAAGTATGTACATATTTTGGAGAAAAAACATAAATGTACGTATTGTGATAAGGCGTTTAAAAAGCCAAAAGAGCTTCGTGAACATTCAGCCAAGCATACAGGCGAAGTACTTTATAAATGTTTATTTTGTCCACGCACTTTCAATTCAAATGCAAATATGCATTCACATAAATTAAAAAAACACAAACCAGAATGGGAACAATACAAAAATGAAAATAATTAATAAAATGTAATTAACTATAACAATAATATGTTTTTTAAATAAATTAAATTTTTTAAATCTGTTTTTATAAAAATGGAGTTTTTCTTATAAACAAAAAATTTCAATGCACTGAACTAAAATCAGATTTAACAAAGAAATAAATACTAGAATACACCTATCAATGTTAATGCAATTAAAGGCCTAAAGTTATTTACCTTAAATTGACACTTGCAAATGAAATAATAAATTAAATATATTTTTTTAATTTAATTGATAAAGAGTAATGTCTTTAGCAAAATGTTATTTATGTTTGGATAATTCTTATGAATATTTGGAAATATTTAGTGATGTTGGATTAGAGAAAAATATTTGCAATGTAATAAAACAACATTTCTGGTTTGTTGCTGAGGTGAAATGATAAATAATCCCTTAAACAGCACATATTTCTAAAACTATTGGTTTTTAGGTAAATGAAAATAATTTATTATCAAAGAAGATATGCAATTCTTGTTGGATTAAAACAGAAAATTTTCATAATTTCTATTTAAAAGTAAAATCAAAGCAAGATTTGTATCTGCAACAACAGAGTGCTGTTGTTTACATTAAGGAAGAAGAAAAATTAGAAGAACAAAATAAATATTTAACTTTTGATATTGAAAAGGAGGAAACTAATAAAACTACAAAAATAAAATGCGAAGTAGAACTTAGCACAGATAATGTAGAATATAGTGTACCCGATTATGATGCTCCTGATTACGATACTCGAGACTACGATCTAAATGATAGCATTAATGATCATAGTGGTGATTGTGAAGATGACGCTGATAATGATGTACCATTTTCAGAAAATATAGCAGATGCTAGTGATCCGATTAATAGTTCATATGAAGATGTTGCACTACCGCCAAAAGAAACGAAAGAAGAAAACAAAAAAAAATGTAGTAAGGTGTCCAAAGAAAATAAAAAGAAAGAGAAACTTCCCGAGATTGTTAATTTAGATGAACAAATAACGCATTATTTTAAAATGTCTTGTGATCTTTGTCCAACTGAATTTAAAACATTCATGGATGCAAAAACTCATTATGCGGATGCCCATCAAATATCAAAAGGATATTTAAGTTGTTGTAAACAAAAATTAAAAAATCTAACCGCAATAAAGGAGCATATCTACTGGCATACAAATCCAGAAAAGTTTACGTAATTTTTTGTTATTTCATTGAGTTTTAAAGACACGAGTGATTAATTAGTTTCTATTTTAGATGCAAAATTTGTAATATAATATTTGCTGTTGATCGCGGCTTAAAGCGTCATATGTGTAGTCATGAGCCAGAAGAAAATCGTCCATATAAATGTGATTCCTGTAGTAAATCGTTTGCAAAATTATATTTATTAAAAATTCATACAAAAACACATACGAATGCATTAATGGATAAAAAATTTAAATGTGATACATGTGGCAAAGGGTAAATTATAATATGATTTATTATTGAAGTTAGCTCTGTTAAAATATTTTTTCCAATTATAGATACCCAGTTGAATCTCAATTACGATCTCATAAACGTGTTGTGCATGAACATAATTATAATCACTTTTGTGATATTTGTGCTCGTTTCTTCCAAGGTAAAAAGGTATTAGATCGGCATATAAATGAGTTTCATTTAGGTATTAAAATGCAAAAAATACAATGTAAAATATGCGATGCGTGGATACAAACAAATTCTATGCGTGGACATATGGAACGACACAAAGACGACGATGAATCAAAAGAATATGCTTGTAAAATTTGTGGTAAGAAAATCGTTAGCAAGCACGGATTAAAATCACATGAGAGATATGTACATACAATGGAACCACGGTACAAGTGCAATGTTTGCAATAAAATGTTTAAAATAAAAAATCACTTAAAGGATCATATGGCATCGCATACTGGTGAAAGTCGTTACACTTGCCTATTTTGTCCGAAAACATTTCATTCAAATGGTAACAAATCTAAGCATGTAAACAAAATACATCCTGAGGAATGGAGAAACTATAAAATCCAAAATCTTAAAATGCAAAATATTCCGGAAAATATTTCATAAGCAAGGAGGAAAAATAAAATTTTATTTTTGCTGACTGTAGACTTGACTTTTGGAGAAATAAAAGTAAACACCCATATGGCAATACTTTAATCATTTTATATGTCAAAATATATATTTATTAAATGTTTGTAAAGTGAAATAAATATTTAATTAATTTTAAAATATAGAATAAAAATGTCTTTATTAAATTGTCGCTTATGTTTGGAATATGCTTCTGAATTCTTAGATATTTTTAGTGATGCTGGTTTATCGAAAAACGCTGCACATATTATTCAATTACATTTTTGTCTAGCGACAGAGGTTTAACATCAACACAAATTTTAACTTGCTATGCACAAAATAATGAAGGTTTTAATTGTTTTAGATAAAAGAGAACGATTATTTATCAAAGAAGATATGTAATTCTTGTTGGATTAAGGCAGAAACCTTTCACACTTTCTACTTGAAAATAAAAATGATACAGGATGAATTTTTGGTGCATGAAAGTAATTTTATTTATATCAAAGAAGAGAGAATAGAACAGGATCACTGCGAAAACAACGAAAATGATAATTTGAAACGTTTTAAAGACAACGTTGATTTAATAAAAGAAGATAATAAAGATGGATTATACTCTGATAATGTTAAAAATTATGATAGTGATTCCTATTTAGACAATACAAAAGATTTAACAACTAAGGAAGTAAACAATTTAAATTCAAAAGAAAATGTCGAGAGTACGGATGTAGAAGATAAATTACGTGATTGTAGTAATAAAAATGATACAGATAATTCATCAGATGAAAACGAAGAAGACACAATAGAAGAAGGACAAAGATTCAAAGAAGAAGAAGAAGAACAAATTTGCCAATTTTTTACTATGACATGTGATTTGTGTGCATCTCACAAATTCACATCATTTAATGATGCAGATAGTCATTATTCAGAGGTTCATCAAATACCACAAGGTTATTTAATTTGTTGTAAAAGAAAATTTAAATGTATGACAAGAATCAGAGAACATATTTTCTGGCATACAAATCCTGAAAAATTTACGTAATTATTATGAAGCATTTTTGGTGGTCACCAGCAATTATTTTAATAAATTTTAGATGCAAGCTGTGTAAGAAGATTTATGCTGATAGACGTGGTTTGGACCGTCATATTTTGAGTCACGAACCAGAAGAAAATCGTCCGTACAAATGTGATTCCTGTAGTAAATCGTTTGTCAAATTATATTTAATGAATCACCATAAAAGGTGTCACACATACTCTTTAATGGATAAAAAATTTAAATGTGATAAATGCGGAAATGGGTATTATTGAGAAAATATATTTAAAAAAGAAAAACATTTTAAAATTTCGTTTTTTCTCCATAGTTTTCCTACTCAAAGATTTCTGAACAATCATATAAGAGCTGTCCATGAGGGTGTCTATGCAAAAACATATGTTTGCGATATTTGTGCCAAAGTATTTAAATGTAAAGTAAAATTTAATCGTCATCGCAACGAAATTCATTTAGGCATTAAACCACAAAAGGTACAATGTAAATTATGTTTCACTTGGCTAAAGAACAAACATGATATTCGTCGACATATGGTTCGACATGAGGATGAGTCAAAGGAGTTTATTTGCAAATTTTGTGGTAAAAAAACGGCAAATAGGGATGCATTACGGAAGCATGAAAGATATGTACATATTATGGAACCAAAATTTAAATGTACCTACTGTGAGAAAGCATTTAAAAGAGCAGTTGGACTCAAAGAGCATTTAACAACGCACACTGGTGAAATCCTATACACATGTATGTTTTGTCCAAAAACATTTAATTCAAATTCATTAATGAATTTGCATAAATTAAAATTACATAAAGATGAATGGGAAAAATATAAAAAAGATAATCATTTACCAAATAAATAATAAAAAAATTATACTCTTAAAATAATATGTTTTTATTTCGAATATATTTGTTACTTTTACCATCGGGTAACACTAAACTAGGAAGCAAATGTCAAAAACATTTTTGTAGTGACAAGTGACAGTTTAAAAATTAATAAAATATGAATTCAGATAAATGTCGTTTATGTTTGACAAACACCGATAATTATTTAGATATATTTAGTAATGTGGGAGTAGAGAAAAATCTTTTGGAAATATTAAAATTGCATTTTAGTTCTGCAATCACTGAGGTAATAAAACAGATCATGTTAATTATAATCTTTAAAAGAAAAGCAATTTGTTATATACTTTTTATTGCAGATTAACAACGATGATTTTTATTCAAATAGATTATGTAGATCCTGTTGGACTACGATAGAAAGTTTTCACAATTTTTATTTAAAAATTAAAACAATACAAAATGATTTTTTATTGCAACACAATAATTCAATTTGCATTGAAGAAGAGAATATATTTGACAAAACCGATTCTAAAGCTTTGTCTGTTCAACCAGAGATTACAGACGTTTCAAATGACACGGATATCGATTATGAATTAGAAAATGAAGAAGACATTCCACTTGCTAAAATTATTGCGATAAATAGACGTAAATGTGTCCATAAAACGGATATTGGTAGAGTAAAAAATAAAAAGAAAATTGATAAAGAGAATAACATTAAAACAAATAAAAGAATAAGAGATAGTGAAATTCAGGATAATGAACAAATTTGTCAATTTTTTACAATGGAATGTAATTTATGTGCTTCAGAAAAGTTTTCAACATTTCGTGAAGTTAAATCTCATTATTTAAGACAACATAAAATCAAAAGAGGTTATATTATTTGCTGTAAAAGAAAATTTAAATTTCTTACATCGATCAGAGAGCATATAATGTGGCATAAAAATCCAGAAGATTTTACGTAAGTTTATTTTATTTTTTTAAAATAATATTAAGATAATCTTTGTTTCTTAATTTTATATAAATAAACTATTATAGATGTAAATTGTGTAATAAGCTTTATGTAAATAAATGTGCTCTTGATAATCATAAACTAAGTCATGAGCCAGAAATGAATCGTCTCCATAAATGTGACGTCTGTGAAAAAACTTTCACACGGTATTATCAAATGAAACAGCACAAACTTAATCACACGTTGTCGTCAATGGAAAAAACATTCAAATGTGAAACGTGTGGAAGCGGGTAGGTAAATAATAATTTTATTTATTAAATTAAATAAATTTATATTTTATTTTAGCTTCCCAAAGGAATACTTGTTAAGAAATCATAAACGGGTCGTACACGAGGGCGTATACTCTCAGACTTTTATCTGTGATATTTGCGCAAACGTATTTAAAAGTAAAATAACATTTAATCGGCATCGAAATGAGGAACACTTAGGCATCAAGTCACCAAAAATACAATGTCAATTGTGCGGTGCATGGATAAAAAATGAATATTACTTAAAAAGACATATGAAAATACATCAGGAGGAGACTAAAGATTTTTATTGTAAATATTGTAATAAAAAGTCAGCAAGTAGAGAAGCATTAAGGAAACATGAAAACTATGTACATGTTTTGAAAGCAACATTTAATTGTACATTTTGTGATAAAATTTTCAAAAGATCAATTCAGTTAAAGGAACATTTAACAACGCATACAGGTGAAATTCTATACACCTGTAAGTTCTGTACAAAAACTTCGAATTCAAAAGCAAACATGAACTCTCACAAATTAAAAGTACATAAAGATGAATGGGAAATCTATAAAATTGATAATAAATTATAATTCTGAAATAATTGTATTTCTTTATTTTATCTATTTTTAAAATAAAAATAGCAAATTATAATGACATGCCCAATGAACTTGGTGAATGATATGGATGCATAAAACAACAAAGATTCTATATTAGCATCGGGCAATCCCATGATATTAGTATTATAAGGCAAATGCTAATAAAAATTTTGACAGTTCGCATTTTGAATATTTCCAGATTTTTGTATTACAGCTGGAGTATTATTTTTTAATAATAATTTTAAATAAAGATCAAATGGTTTTAAATAAATGTTGTTTGTGTTTACACTGCTCAGAGGACTTGCTGGAAATACTTGGGGATAATGATGATGCCGAGACAAATATTTGTCAGATAATAAAAGAACATTTTTGGTTTATTGCCGAGGTGAAATGTCAAAATATATAAATATTTTATTATTGAATTAGTTTTAATAATTATTTATAGATGTATGAAAATGATTTTACCCTTAAACGAATATGTCTATCTTGTTGGGATAAGACCAAAAGCTTCCATGAATTTTACATAAATGTTAAACTTATCCAAGACAATTTTGTATGTGAACAGCAACCGATTAGAATTGTTACTGTAGATTCAGCAGATCAACTAGAGTCACAGAATATCGAAGATTTCTCAGAAGTTATAAAACTAGAACAACAAGAAATATCCATAGAAAATAATGTAGTAATTACCGATAATTTGCAAGTATCCGAAGATGAATTACCTTTAGTGAAAATAGTTAAAAAGCAAAAAAAAAACAAGAAACAGCCTACCCGACAAAGTAAAAGAAGGAAAACTATTCAAGAAAAATGTACGGAACAAAGTGAAGAAATTCCTGAAATAAATGTAAATAACTACGCCGATTATAATGAAACTTGTATTTCTGAGGAGGACAATAATGATCTTATTTTTGAGGAAAAGACTGAAGAAAATGAAAACGACAATGATGAGGAATATATTGCCAAATCAAAGGCATATGATGACGAACAAATTCGTCAATTTTTTAACATGTCCTGTGATTTATGCGAATCAGAACAATTTCAAACATTTCGTGATGTGAAAGCTCATTATCTGTCTCAACACGAAATCGCAAAGGGATATGTTATTTGTTGTAAAAGAAAGTTTAAAACTTTAGCAACAATTAAGGAGCACATGCTATGGCATGCAAATCCGGATTCATTTACGTAAGGATTTAACAATTTTTATTTTCCTTTAAAAAATTAAATTAAATTAATTGCAATAAATATTCGTTTTCAGTTGTAAATTATGTAAAAAAGTTTTTGTTAATAAAATTGGTCTCAGCTATCATATGTTAAATCATGAACCAGAATCAAATCGGCCACACAAGTGTGATATATGTGATAAAGCATTTGCGAAATTCTATCAAATGAATCAGCATAAAGTTAGCCATTCATATTCAGGAATGGATAAAAAATATAAATGTGAAACGTGTGGCAATGGGTAATTAAACTTTTTGTTTATCCATGATATTAATGTGAAAATATGAAATTTTAAAATATTTTTATTAAATAGGTATCCAACGCCATCCCATTTACGAACGCATACCCGTGTTGTTCATGATGCTATTTATGCTCACGTATGTGATATCTGTGCAAAAGTATTTAAAAGCAAATTAGTATTCGATCGTCATCACAATGAAATGCATTTAGGTATTAAACCGCTAAAAATTCAATGTCAATTGTGCGGTGCATGGCTTAAGAACGAAACTTATTTGCGAAGACACATGGTGCGACATGAAGAGGCCTCTAAAGAATTTATATGCAAATTTTGTGGTAAGAAATCACCAAGCAGAGAAGCATTACGCAGTCACGAACGTTATGTGCATATTAGTGAGCGTAAATTTAAATGTTCGTATTGTGAAAAAGCGTTTAGAAAACCAAAGGAATTACGAGAACATAGTACAATGCATACCGGTGAAGAGTTATATAAATGTTTGTTTTGCATAAGAACATTTAATTCAAATGCAAATATGTATTCACATCAATCGAAAGTTCATCGTCTCGAATGGATTGAGTACAAGACAAGGAAAAATATTTAAAAATAATATAAAATTAGGAATAAATTGAAAACAATTAAAAAAAGGATAGATTATATTTTATATTAAAATTTAATCTATTTTCATAATTTATTACATAAATACATACAATCCTAATTTTCTAAATAAATATAAATTAAATTATTTGTTGTACTTTTGTAAAAAATAAAAATAATAATAATGTGCCCGTTAAACAAAAATTATGCAAAAATGAACTTACTTTATAATGGTGGTCGATGAACTAACATAATTTTCTATTTCTAATCAATTAAATCATTGGTAATTGTATTTTTTAAAATAACAACACTATGACACAATGGACACGTTTGGCGTGATGTTATATCTAAATAATTAGCACAATGTTGACAAATATTACATTGCCAGGCATCCGTTGGATTCATTAATGATTTACCGGTTGCAATACATGCGGGAAAATTTGTACCACAATTTTGACACGATGTACACCTTTTAAAGAGAAAAAAAAACAAAATAATTTTATTAATATTTCGCGTTGTAAACAGAATATATAAGTATTGACTAACCACTCAGGTACTAATGATTCACAGGTAAAACAATCAATACGTTCTACCCGATTATCGGCAGGTTCATACTTTGAAAATATATTCACAGCCAATTCCCCATATTCGATACGTTTTAATTCATTTATTTCCTCTAATGATTCTAATTTTATAAATGCTTTTGAGCAGGTGCCAAAAGAACGATCTGCACAGCTGGTTAACGCCAGCAAACAATAAATATCCTCAATATTTAAAACGTCATCGTAATTACATAGACGGATTGTTGTTAGAACAGAATTATGTATTAATCCTGATAATAATTGACGTTGTGCAAGCAATAGAAAATGATATGCTTCTGCATTATGCCAAATTTGTTCAATCAAATTTATATCGTCTTGTTGTAATTGCGATAACACAATCGAACGTTTATTGCCGGTCAATTGAATTTGTATTTTAATATAATCTTCAATTAATAGTCCCGCCAATATATATAATTTCTTTATATTTAAAAAATTATTATTATTTTTTATTTCACATTCGGCTAATTTAATTAATAATCTAGATGAGTCTAGATATCTGCCCGCTTTCCGTTGTAATTCAATTGCCTCCGGTAAACGGCCCTCTTTCAATAAATACGTTGCATGTTTATTTAATAAAATATTTATTTGTGGCATTTTATACTTTTGAGCTAATTCAACTGCTTGGCCCCATTGCCGGAGATTCACACAGGTATTTACCGCTGATTTAACATCGCCGTATTTTAAATACGCTTTCACCGCTTGATTACACATTCCGATTGAGGACAGCATTTGACCTAATTTGATCAGCAATGGATTCTTCTCCGATAATTTATTGATACAATTCTCTAATTCATCATATTTTTCCAAATAATATAATGCTTCCATTAAACCCTCTATATAGTGCGCTTTTTCATAATATTCTTTTGCACTTTCCCATGAACGTAGATTTGCAAAATGATGACCGATTTCCATCCATGCTTGTTCCATTTGTTGATCTGATATTCCTGGTCCCATTCTATACAATTGCACCGTACGAAACCAATCACATAACGTTGTACGTAATTTAATAGCCAAATCTCTTCGATCAGCATCAATGTATAGTTTTTCCGCATTATCAAAGTCACCGAAAAATGCTGATATTTCCGCCTTTTTTAAATTATCATTTTGTATTGTTAGCAGCCGTTTAATTAATTGTATTCCTGGGTAGTTATTACAACGAACAAATGACGATTCTGCTGTCTCCAAGTCAAGCTTTTTCAACGATGCATCAGCTAACAAACGCCATAATCTTGGATGCGGATTATCTTCAATAAATTGTTTTGCCTCATTTATACCGACATGCTGTAATAGTTCCTCGGTGTCGCGTAATGATTTCACACGCAACTGTAGTATGTGCTCAATACTATTCGGTACAGTTTTCCCACTGACAATGTCATCAAGCAGCACACCCGTTATTTCCAAATCATCAAAATTACAAATGTAACCAGAACAAGAAATAGGCTCCTCAGGATCATTACCACGAATTACATACATTCTTGTTTTCTCCATTATTGCTAATAACTGAGGATTGTCACGAGCCCAACACATAGCCCACACATCCTTTCGTTCGATTTTATTCGTGTTGTTCGAGTTATTATTGTTATTCAGATTATTATTGCTGCTGATTATATTACTGCTGTACATTTTAGTATCGTTCAAGTCAATCGATGTTAAAATTCCATTAGAGTCAATAATAGCAGCGCGCGTAGAATTACAATTAATCGAAATCTTGTACGCGCGATTAACCATTGTAATGCGATTCAACAATGCAATATTCGGTATTGTATAGATTTGTAGAATACCACTTTCCCGTCCAATAATTAATAATTTCTCAGAAATGCTCAAACAACATATAGGATCCTTTGTAATGCCAGTGTTTGTCGGTAACTCATAATTACTATTTTTATCTAAATCATTTAGAACATCAGCAATACCATTTGGAGTATCATCAATGTGATAACGTTTATCCTGTTTCTTTTTAGCATTATGATGTAAAGTCGATGAACCCTTCGGTGTGTAATAATTCCAGAGCAGAAAATGATTCTTTGATGCAATAACAACATGTGTTGTATTCATTGCAACAAAATCAGGACGTAAATCTGTATACTTGGCTGTAAAAGAATAAAATAAAAATTAAATCAACGAAAGGACTAACAACGGAGAACATAGAAGTAAACAAACCATCAACAGTTGTACTAATTGAATTGCAAATCATCAATTGATACATTTGCTCATTGAATTGTGACTCAATTATGATATTTGGATCTTTTAATATAATTTTTACCGTTTCAATAACAATGCAGCAATGATCCGCTGTCGCCGTTATACCAATTATATTATCCACATATTTACTGAACGTTTGATTTGTATTTGTATCCCAGAAGACAATTATTTGATTATTATTTGTCGTTTGCATAGAATTATCTGTTAATTTAAAGACAACCGTTTTACTAAAGTAACACCATAAATAATCTGGACGTATATTTGCAAAGTAAATATATGAATCAACGGCTAATGCAATACGTAATGATTGTCCCTCCCATGATAATGATGTTATTTCTTTACCCGGTATTTTCAACGTACGTAAATGCTGTTAAAAAAAAATAAAAAAATTAGTTAATCATCAATTAGTTACCAGGACAAATCTTATCAAATACTTACAACACCAAACGGTGTAAAGAACATAATTTGATTCGTTTCTTTATCATTTCCAATGTTTTGATTCCGAATACCGCACACGCCCAATATTGTACCATCGTGATTCCATAAACATGAAATCGCTTGCATTTGCGTATCGATTATAATTGGTAAATCATCATTTTCATTTCGCATTATTTGCATTTTACCATTTTCATATAAAATAGCCAATACCGGACGATTATTTAATAAATTCAATGCAATTTGATTGAACCATGAAATACTGACAACGGAAATACTTCGCGATGGTCCTAAACTAACGCATTGAACATTTAATTTCATCTAAAATTAGAATTAATTTAAATAAAATAGAAAATAAAATTGTTTAAACAATTAAAATTACAACAAATGTTCCCTGATTATCATACAGATGTAATTCTCCACTTCGAATACTAAATAATAATAAACGTCCATCGGGACTCCACTGTACACCGGTTAATGGTGTGTTTTTTAATTCTTTTCCCCATATACGATTACCATCAACGGATCCTTTAAATGGAATTAATACGAATTAACATAAAAAGCAATGAGAATAATAAGGAAGAGATGTACCAACAATAACAGCGCCGTCCTCATAAACAATACAAATCTTTTGTCCATCTGGAGTCCATGCCATCCCTTTAACAGTTGATTTCTTACGATCGTTTGTCATTTCTTCATACCAAGAACCTTTGTATAGCATCCAAACCATAATTACACCATCCCTATCGGATGTAGTTAACTTTTGTTGTATCTCATTCCATGTAATTACTTGTACAGGTGCTTTGTGACCTTCTAACGTTTGATTCATTGATAAATTACTGGGAGCCGCTAAACCTCCACGATTTGGTTGCGATGCATTTGCTGCTGTTGTTCCCGTTGTCGCTTGTTCTAATTTTAATACTTTTAATAAACCATCATCACCACCGACAGCAATATATCCTTGATCTTTATTCCATGCGATACAATTTAAACGCGTATTATTCGGTATTGCGATCTAATTAGAATTATGATTATTTCAATAAACGACATTTAATAATAATACGAAATAAATTTTTATTACCTTTTTACTTAAATAAACAAACATTGTTGTTCACTTATGTTATTAAATTAATGAAGATAAAAAAAATTATAAATATTTTAATAAACTGTTATTGTGACAGGTACGTTCGGAAATAACAGAAAATAGAGGTACAACGACAGGTGAGAATCTTATAAACAAAAAATATTTTACTTTCAATGCGTTTGATTGGATTAAAATTGTTTGTTGTTAATATATGTTGCTATGGCAACGCCATTTTGTGCTGTTGCTCTTCAACAGAGAAGATAACTTACCTATTTAAATACCGTTACATAGCTTTAAAACCATACAAATGTCAAGAAAATTTGAGAGAAATTCATTTAAAGGTTTTGAAATGAAAAGAGCCAACATTTAAATGGTTATTCTTTTAAAAATATTTAATTATTTTTCATTCATTTTTTACTTTACAATTATTTAGTGAACAAAATACCTTTATTAATAATATTATTTGTTTTTTTTTTTTACATTTTTTAATTTATTAATTAAATTTAAATCAATTAGGCAGTTTACTGTTGCATAGATATGCTTTTTTTAAAAAATTTTTAAATGTGCTGGAAATATAAATTATTTAATTAAAATATAAATTATTTATCCAAATATATGAATAACTTTATCCACTTGTTTTTATTTTATAGTAAAAGTGGCATAAAACACTGTCCTTATTTAACTGGTATACAGAAACTGGCATAACGTTTACTGATTAGGACTTTTTATTTAAAAAATAAATAAAAATTTCACAAATTAGTGAATTATAATTTACTTTACATAAAATTAAAACAACTCTACACAATACAGTTCCATTATTCTATATATTTTGAATCATTTAACTCTTCGAGGGGGAAAAAAACTATTAATTTTACACAAAAAACACCAATTATTAGATTTACTTTTGTATCATTTTATAACCATGTTTATCTTTACTACAAAAATTATAATAATTAAAAAAAAAAACAACCAAAAACACATTCGTTGATTAAAAAATATATATATTGTTCTTTTTTCGTTCATAATAAAAGTTCCATGTCATCTTTGTTCTTCAATAATGAATTATATACAGTCAAACCAAAAAAATCAACAAAAACAATTAAATATTATTTACAATTTAGATTTTAGTAACTGTGATGAAAGCGTGCTTGTCTTTGTCGTAAAAAAATATTATCAATATTGGCAAAAACATCGGCTGCCTTGCGTGCGGCATCAATTTTATAATGTAAACCACGTTTACCATAATAATCGGTTAATGGTTTTGTTTGATTATGATACGTTTCTAGTCGTTTCTTTAATGCATCCGCATTATCATCACTACGACGAATCAGGGGTTCTCCAGTTATCTGTTAAAAAAATTTAATTTTTTTAAATGCAATTTATTATTTTCTAATAGATTGTTCTAAAATACTAACATCATCTAACATGGTCACTTTTGGTGGATGAAATTCTTCGTGATATGATCTACCACTGGGTAGATGTATTAATCGTCCACAAATACGTCTCACCAATAAACTATCATCGATGGCAAATTCAATAACAGCATCTAAGCCGGTTTGGCGTTTGTCAAGTAGTTTATCTAACTAAAAATAAACAAATCAGTTAAATAAGTAAAACAAAATCAAATTAAGACTATTTGTATTTACCATTTGTGCTTGTGGCACTGTGCGTGGAAAACCATCTAATAAGAAACCATTACGACATTCTGGTTTATCTAAATTACTATCAATCATATCAACAACTAAATCATCTGATACGAGGTTACCATCGTCCATCACTTTTTTTAATTGTGCTCCTAATTTTGAACCGGATGCAATTTCAGCGCGTAACATATCACCAGTTGATAAATGACATACACAGAATTTCTCCTTTAATAGAGGCGCCTTAAAAATAAAGAAAATAATTAATGAAACAAATTTATTTAATTAAAAACGTTTTTCCCCCCTTTTTCTTATCAAAGTTATCAACCTTATGACAGTTTTATTTCATTTTTTATATTTGCTTAAAAATTTAATACATAATGTAACGTGGTTTAAATAATATTTATAATAATAGTAAACTGATAATACTATTCTAATCTTCTAAGTAAATAATTAGAAAAATAAAACCTTTTTTATTTGTTAGAAAAAGAAATTATCAAAATTTCATTGTGGTGAGTATTTATGGGGATTATAACGCACCAAAGATACGAAGTACAAAAAAAAGTCACCTACGTATCTACACATATATATAAGAGAGGAGAAATATATTATTATTTTTAGCATTTATAAGTTTTATCCAAAAGGCGCATAAAAAAATATTTTTTGAGTTAAAATTAGATCAAGTTCGCTCTTCGCCTTTCATAATTTTATTTTTCCTTGAAAGAAAAATCTCATGCCTTATCACAAGGTCATCCATAGAATTTCTATTTATTTTTCCTTTACTATTATCAATAAATCGTTTTCTTCATATTTAATGAAAAATGTTTACATAATATTCACTTTTAATTTTTATTTTGTTCGTCTTTCTATTACATCATAAGCAGTGTGTAATTGTGATAAAGTTATTTAATTATTTTTTCCACCAGTATTTTTTATTGTTCTTGTAACAACAAAGGTCAAATCATTTGACACATATATTCTGATTATTTTATTGATTGTCCTTAATAAAGAAAAAAATATTAAATAAATTAACGAATTTTTATTTTTTCTTATGAAATTCATTAAAAAATTTCCAACCACACACTATAATTTTTTATTTTTCCAACATCATCATGCGGACGACACGTCACAATGCAAAATTTATTATTACTTAATACATTTAAACTATTTTTTAAAAATTAATTTATGAATTAATTAGTTAATTAAATATTACTTGTGTGCCTTTTCCGGAACCAGGTGGTCCTAAAAGTATTGCATTAACACCAATTGAAGCATTATTAGCGGGACTTTCTTTTGGTTGTGCTGCTGTCGGAGCCATCTTCTAACCTAAAAATATTATTAGTTTTTTTTTTTAATTTAATTTAATATATTTTTCAATCAATGCAAAAGAAAAAACAATAAAATAATTAAATAAAATTGTACGCTAATAAGAATACAAAATTAAAGTGATTTAATATTACAATAAAATGATAATCACAGAAAAAACGAAGCACAAATCACACTGAAGGTGGTTTTTATTTTAATTTCATGGAACTGTTATACAGTGAAACGATAATAATTTAATAAAACAACATTTATTAATGTTAATTATTTTTTTTTGTTTTTCCTTACTTTTATTATTCTTTAATTATAACACAAATCCAAAACGAGCCTGATTAATTAACTTCTAAATTAGCTTAGGTTTTCACTGACTGAACTATTTCTTCTAATAATAATCCATTTAACATGTACTGTTGTGTGCGTGACGTGTAATCTTTGATATATAACTTGATACATTCATTTAATTGATATTAGCGACGAGTAGTGTAAATTTTTTGTAACTACATTTATCAAATATAGCAACCGCAGTAAAACACTGAATAAATGAAAATGAAAGGAAAACAATTTTCATTTTGTATAATTAATTAATTAATATATATTATATAAACATATACATAATTTTTCGCAATTTTTTATTTTTATTAAATAAAAATAATTAAATTTTTTATTTATATAAAATAATAGTAAAATATTTGATTAAATCTAATTTTAATAATTAAAACCGATGAAACGGTAATTGTTTTTTCTTGTTTGTTTTATTTATATCCCTAATTCAGCCAAAATAATAATAAAATTGACAATTTAGCATTTGATTTATGTTGGTTATTCGAAATAAATAATAATTAGTTTCCTGTAATTTAATTAAAAAAATAACTGGAATGTACTTTATTGCAATTATCCCAATTAATAAATAAGCGATAATATTTTGATTTTTGATTATAAAATATAATTTAGAAGTGCGATTTAGTATTTTCTAATCTATTAATGAAAAAGTAATAATAATTTCCCAGTATTGTAAAAGAAAAAACAACACAACTTTCCCTACTTTAGATTGTTACTAGAAAAAAAAATAGTTTTTCTTTACACAATAAAAAAAAAACTATGTACAAGTAGATAATTATAATTAATTAAATAAAATTGAATAAAAAAAATATATATATGTATATATAACGGTGCAATTTTATAAAATATAATTTTTATTATATGTTTTAAGTGTTTAGGCATAAACTTTAATTGATTTATTTATTATGTTTTAATAAATTATATGATTATTTTTTTTTTAATTAATAAAGTCACATTTAAGCGTACTGTTTTTTTTTTCTTATTCATCTTTTATTTTAAATAAAATATTGTTTTTTATTTTTAATTAATTATGTATATTATAATTATTATTATAATAAAATTATTATGTTCACATGTGCAATAAGTTTACCTATCTGACATCTATTGTCATTTAGTTGTTACTATTACTGTATACGGGGTGGGATACTTACTAGATTCGAATTACTTATTAAATAGGATTTTTTTTTTGTGAAATAGCAAAACAAGTGCAATTTTACAAGTGAATTTATTAATTAATTTTTTTTACTGATAATTAATTGATTTATAGCTAGCGAATTAATTTTTCTGTTAATTAACTAATAGAAACAAGAAACCGTTAAATCACATGCGAACATTTTTGTATTTTCTTTTTTATAAATTTCTTGCTCTAAGTCGAAGTTCTAACTCGAATTGACAGTCAGAATCAGTACCATTCAATTCAATTCAATTAAATCATAAAAACCCGATTAAATTTTCAGCCTGATCGAGCATCTAATAATAATAAAAATAAATTATTGATAAATGACGTAAACATTTCGTAATTTTATAAATTCCTAATTAAACCTATAAAACGAATATAAAATAAAAATAAATTCTCCGATTGTATTTTTTTTTATTAATTTAATTTTTTTTCCCCCATCAAATATTAAATTTTTACGACAACAGGGTGATTGATTAATAAAAATAAAAACTTTCGACATATTTTTATATATAATTTTTATTTAATTATTAAAAAAAAAAAATAAAAACTAATTATATTTTAATAAAATTTAATGAACAAATAAAATAAAATAAAAATTCTTTTACAAATTTAAATAAATTAATGCACTTTTTGTTGTTGTTAAATTTTAATTAATATAATTACTTTTCTTTTTTAATTCTAAAAAAAAAAAGACAAATTTAATTTGTTTTATTATGAAAAAATTAAAAAAAAAATATAATTATAAATTTCTAATATGTCAAAAAACAAATAATAATAATTGTTTAATTAATTCGAATCACCCTTTACGCTAACATTATTTATTCATAAATCAATAAAAATAATGACAGTGTTATTTCTATTTAATTATAACAGATGTCACCGCTACTATTTATAATGATAAATCTTGTTAAAATTTTAAAATAAAAAATTATTTTCCCTACTATATTTCTATTGAAATTATAAATTATGAAAAAAATATATATTTAATTTTAATTAAAATTATTAATTATTATTTTCTTTAATAGGCAAGGCAATTATAATTATTAATTTTCTTTTTTTAATTGTTTTTTAAAATAATTAAAAAAAAAAAAAATGAAAAAAAAATACCTTTTTGTCTCTCACGTGTTTTTTTCGTCGTTCAAATTTGTCTTCATATAATTTTTATTTTTAAATTTATATTTAACATCTCTGATACTTTTAATTAATTATTATTATTATTATTAAATTATTAATTTTTTTAATACCTATATACGTATTATTAATATTAATTTATTTATAATATTTTGTATTTACTTGTTAATTTTAATTAATCGAATGTTTGTTTTTTAATTTTAAATTTTATATTTTTTCTACTTTACTTTATTCAGTTTTCTTTTTATTATTATTATTATTTAGTTAATTAATTATTATAATAATCATAATTATTATTATTAATAATTTGTAAAGCATATTCTTTAATTTTATTTATTATATTTACATTTTTTTAATTATATTAATATTTTATTTTTATTAATAAGAAACGAGTTGATTTTATTTTAATTTTTCTTTCTTTTTATTTTATTATTAATTTATTGAATAATTGATAGATTTTTTACGAATTTTTAACAAAAAAATAAGGGTTTTTTTTATATATACTCAGTGGACTTTTATTAAATATTTATTTACTTTTTTTATATGTATTTTAATGAATTTATTTATTGCTATAATTATTCTTTGTTTTATTAATTACAAATAAAATTACTTTAAGGCGAACAAGAAAAAAAGAAAATTAAAGTGATCAGCTGTTGTTGTGTAGTGCACTAGGTTTCCCTTGTACAAAATAAAAATAATTATTTTTTTTTTTAAATTAATTTAAAGCAAAATTAAAAATAATATTTCTTATTACAAAAAACAGTCTTTAATTAAGCATATTTATAATAAATAATGACCAAAAATTTAAAGAAATACGACGATTATGTTGCTTTAAATTAGAAAAGCAAAAAAAAAAAGTAAAAAAATTAACTTTAGCAAAGCTCACAACCGAATGATTTAAATCTTACATGTGAATTCAACTGCAAAGACATTTAAGTCACTCATTTTTATACGCTAGAGTGATTTTATGCATAAATTATAATTATTTTTATTAATTATTTTATTTTTTACAACAACATGTACTATCACTTTTAATTGTTCAATTAATTAACATTTTTATTTGTAATTAATATTTATTTTATTTTTTTTGCATGTCTCTGGACGTTTTATATAATTATTTTTCCTTTTTCTTTAATCACCCCAAAAATTAATTTGTTTGCAATTAATAAAACATGAAAAAATTTACAATTACATTTTAAATTTTGTAAATTTAAGTGAATACATACATACATCAAGCAGCAAAATTACTTTATAATAGTTTTATAATCGCACGGTTTAAAAAAAGTAAAAACATCAAAAATAAAAACGAAAAAAATATATCTGGCTATTTTTTTTCTTGTATTAAACAATATTATTATCAAATAAAACAAATAAATAATTACACAAATAGTAATTATTCAAAATAGTAAAAAATTTTAACAAATAAAATTTACAAAATTATAAATGAAAAAAAAAAAAATAATTTTCTAATTAAATGAAAAAAGAAAAAACGATAGAGCTTTGTAAATTTCTTGTCCTTTCTTTTTATTTTTGTTATTTTCTTTTCTTTTATTTACGACTTAACAACCTCGATACTATTTTCCTTTTGTGTCTTGTATTCTTTTTCTTATATAAATTTGTGTTTTACATTTGTTGTTAAAACATAAAATAAATTTCTAATAATAATAATAATAATTAATGATAATAAATTGTTCTCTCTCTCTCTCTATAATAATTAAATATTATATCATTTAAATTAAATATATGTTATAATTAATTAATAAAAATAAAAATAAAAAATAAATTTTTCTCTTGTTATACATAAATGTTCTTTTTTTATCAGCACTTGTTTGCGCTTCGCTGTTTTATCATCTTATTCTTGTTGTAATTAAATATTTAATTATAAAAAAAAAATTTTTGTTTTTTGTTTAAATAATATTAATTAATTAAATTAATCCTATTCTCATAATTTATGATTTGATGTTAACCATGTTAGGCCTTCATATAAACCATCACCAGATGTTGCACATGATGGCTGTACATACCAGTTACGATCTCTGATACGTGTTAAACCGAGTTTTTCTTGTATTTCGTGTGGTTTCATTGCTTTAATTTAAAAACAAAAAAAAATTTTTAATTATATAAATTTTAATTAACAATTTTAATAAAACATACCATCTGGTAAATCTTGTTTATTTGCAAATATTAATATAATTGCATCACGCATTTCCCTATCATTTATAATTCTATGTAATTCTTGTCTAGCCTCATCGATACGATCACGATCAGCACAATCAACAACAAATATTAAACCTTGTGTACCTGTATAATAATGTCGCCACAATGGACGTATTTTATCTTGTCCCCCAACATCCCATACATTAAATTTAACATTCTTATACGTAACTGTTTCAACATTAAAACCTACTGTTGGTATTGTTGTTACAGATTGTCCTAATTTTAATTTGTACAATATTGCTAAAAAGAAAAACATTTAATTAATTATTTATTTTTTAATTAAGTAAAACTAGATAAATTTTTTTTGTTACTACTAACTTGTTTTACCAGCGGCATCCAGGCCCAACATTAATATTCTCATCTCTTTATTGCCAAAAATTTTAGACAATAATTTACCCATATTTGACTAAACTTAATAACCCCAAATGGGGCAACTAGAAATAAATAGAACAAAAAAAGAAAAAAATAGAAATTAATTAAAAATAAAAGTGACAATAATAAACTACTTATGCAGCCACTCATTGTAATTATAATAAATTATTATTAATACCGAAAATAGAAACGCCAACACATATATTTATTTATTCTAAACACCCCATAAATAAACCAATTAAATAATTTCTATATTCACATTCTTATTTGCATAGAAATTCTAAATAATCAAAGAAGAAAAACACAAGAG
Source organism: Ptychoptera contaminata (assembly GCA_963942525.1). Taxonomy (NCBI): domain Eukaryota; kingdom Metazoa; phylum Arthropoda; class Insecta; order Diptera; family Ptychopteridae; genus Ptychoptera; species Ptychoptera contaminata. Next base: position 33,036,828 of record OZ012638.1, on the reverse strand, counting down.
CAAAAACCAAACAAGAAAATTTTGCCTTTTTACCAAAAAACCGAAAAAGAAAAACTTCTGTGGGTTTTAAAATAAATTTGTGACAAAATTTTCCGTAACATCAATAAAAAAAAAAAAAAGAAGAATTCTTTATGTTAATTAAATAATAATTTGTTTTAAATTTAAATTCTATTTCATGCGGAAAAAAAGGTTTTAAAAGAAGAAGAAGAGTTAAATGAAAAAAAGGTGTTCAAAGTTTTTTTTTACCTAATTAAAGACTTATAAACAGTTATTAGAAATGTCAAAAAACCTATGTCATTTTTGCTATGAATATTTAATCTTATAAAAAGTATTTTCGCATTTTTATTTGTTTTAATTTTAATAAGGAATAACATATTTTTAAATAATAAAACAACCGTGAAGACTGCTTCCAGCCTTTTAAATTGTATTAAAGTCACTGAAGGATGTAAGCTTTTCAAAACAAAATTTATACAAAATTTAAAGAATAGACAAATAATAGATAAATCATTAAATTCAAAAAATTCATTAATTAGTTAACAATTATCAATTGTTATTGTTAATTTTATGTAAACAAAAGGATTATTATTTAACAATAGAATAGGCAGCAACACACACCACATAGACATTACTACGGTATGTACTAGGAAATGAAAATTTAAAACAATGTATACAAGAGAAATAAACAAATTAATTTTTAATTATTTATTTTCTTTGATTTATTTATTACAATAATAATCAATTAATTATTTTATTTATTAAAAATTAATAATAATTTTTCCTCAATCATCATATAAATAAAATTCTTTCATTATTAACTCTTTCTCTCTGTGTGTTTCTCTGGTGCATGTATAAATTCCAGTATTAAAACAAAACAAAACGTCATTAAATCAAAGTCACTAAATCTGACATTAGCAACAGCACATGTCTCTAAACAGCCTAAACAACAACTCCATATTTGCAATTATTTATTGTTTTTATTTCTGTTTCTAAGTAAGCAAATATTTAATTAATTAATTTAATAAATTCTTCTTTTTTATTTTCGTTTACATTAAAAAAAAAATTAAAATAATATATATATAAATATATATATATATATAAATAAATTTATTATTAATTAAAAAAAAAATACATTTGTATTTAAAGTTGTTTATATGCAAAAAAAAACAAATAAACAAACAAAACACGTGATTGCACACAAATACAAATTGAAATTAATTTATTTTTTTTAATTATAATTAGAAAAACAAGTCATTACCATTTATATAAATTAGAAAAATAAGTAAATTATGCAAGTGAAACACAACAAACATAGAGACTATAAAAATTTTTTTGCTTAAAATTATAATTAAAATATTTTACGCAAATAAAATAATTTGAAAAAAAAAACGACGCTACTGATGCTTAAGAGAAAAAAATAAACAACAAGTAACACGCGAATTACATATATTTAAATATTTATTAATTTCTATTATTATAATAATATTTTAACTGAAGTGACTTAACTGATAAAAAAAAAAATTATTATTATTATAAAAATACTACAGTTTTAAAACAGCAAAGAAAAAAAATATATTTAATTTTATTATTTATATAGGCTAACCAGCAACAAGAAGAAAAAATAAACGCAGAACAAAATAAAAATTAAAATGAAAACACAGCAGAAGCAGCGAAAATATAAACAGAAGAAAATTAATTTAATAAACAAATTATCAACGAAACAATTTAATAAACTTCCTGTTTGAAGTGGTTAAAGTTAAAAAAAAAATATTTTATTTGCTTGTTATAATTAATAAAATTACAAAATTAATTACATTTTAAAAATTGGTTTAAAAAAAAACATTTAACAGATGATGATTGTGATATTAATTAGTTTTTGTGGTAATTAATTAAATTATTTAAATTAAATAGTAATAGTGTCGGTATTACAAAATAAATTTTCATCACTTAGCTAGTGTAGGTGAAAGAAAAAAACACTTTAATGCATTGTGCATAGGGTTAAACCCGAAAAACCTGTAATCTGATAAGGAATTTGACTAGCAATCTAAAAAATAGAGCATAAATCACATTGATTACTAAAGTTGTTATTAAACAAAGCTAAATTAATTAATAAACAAGCAACAATTACTTAAAATGAATAAAAACAAAATAATTAAAGAAATTTATCAATTAAAAATTCTATAAGAATAAGAGACAGAAACTACAATGACAATAAATAAAACAATTTATTAACTAGAAAAGAGAATTAACTTGACACAGTTTCATTTAGTTACTTTATATTATTATTATTATTACATATTTTTTCATGTTTATTATTATTAATAATAATCATCAGGGGTCATCAACAAACAAATAAACGAGTGCAGTCGAAATTTACTATTAAAAAAATATTTCACAAACAATTAAAAACGGAAAACGCGTCTTTTTTCATTCATAAATTATTTTCATTTTATATAAATTATACAGAAAAACCTTTGTAATTATAATTTTATGTATTTAAATTTATAAATAAATATATTAAAACGTTTTATTATTTTAATAACTTAATATACAAACTTAATAGTGTACATGATTGAGGTACATTTTAAAAGCTTATTAAAAGCTCTACACAATTAAGAACGGAATTTTCTTTACAATAATAAATAAATCCCATCGCATGTGATTTTACAATAAAATATTTATAAATTTTAAACAGTTTAATACTCCTGTTAATGTTATTTTAATAGCAATAAATTCCTATATTAAATGTTTTCGTTTTCCATCTGTTTTTCAAGTAAGTTTAGAGATAAATTATTTCTAAAAATATGTAAAAAAAATTGCAAATAAAATCATTTTATAGCAAAATTCTGCACTAAATTTAGAATGAATAATAATAAATATTATGTCAAGTTTAGTATTAATAATTAATCCTCTGCCTGTCTGTGTATAACAATAACTATTTTAGCCTATAAAATTGAGGTTATGCTGTTTTAATAATAATAAAAATAAACAATAAGATTGGTTGTAGTCAGCTACAGGTTGAATATACACCCCAAGAGAAAAAGAAAATAACAATATAAAAACATTAAGAATTTACTAAATAAAAAGAATTAATAAATATTTACATTACAAACAAAAAAAAAACATTACTAAAGGACAAGAGAAACGCAAAAAATAAACAATCTAATGGTCACCACTTCAAACACAAAAAAAACTTAATTAATAAAATGTAATTTCTTATTATTAATTAAATGTTTATCAATGATATAAACAAAAAAAGAAAGAAAGGAAATTAAACCGGAAGTTATAGAAGAAAATTTATTATTCATTAATAATTTATTTAAGAAACAAATCTGATAAAATTCCGTTTGTTAAAAGGAAGAGCTTAACAGTGACATTACTGATATTTCCAATAGTTACCAAAAAACATGTATGGAAATCTATATAAAACGTGCTAAAATCTATGACACACGACTTAAAACTATTAAACTCCCATAGAATGACACAATCTTCAATCGTCTGCTATTTAAACAATTTCTACAAAAATACAATAGAAAAACCATCAGAGTGTTCTTGTTTTTATCAATTTTTATTCAAATTTAATTAAGAAAACAAAGCAAAAGCAAAAAAAAAAAAAAACGTAGAAAAAACATTTTCTTAAATTAAAAACCATTAAATGGTGACCTCATTACATAAAATTCATTACATAAAGTCATTTAACTTAAAATTACACTTTTAACAGCAAAAAAATTAAATAAGAAAAAACAAATCTATAATTAGTTAAAGAAACATTATATTTAATTAAAAAAAAATAATAAGAATAATAATATTATTAACAAGACGACGGTATGTATTTTTTTTCAGCTATATTACCAAACATTTACAAATGTTGAGCACGGCTTGTGCCATTCATAACTATGCATCAGTTGCTACAAAAATAAGAAGTAAAAGGGCTCAACGAGAACAGAAAAAAAATGTATCATTTTACATAGAATTTCATTTATAATTTCTATTTATTAGATTTTAAATGGTTTTTTCTCCATTTTATTTATTTAATTAAAATAGAAAACCAACAATCAAAACATCAACAATACAATACAATACAATACAATATAGAAAAAAACCCATAAAATTAAATAGTAAACAGCAGGAGAAGCAGACAGGAGTAAATTTATTTCATCATAAATATAAATTTAGACAAACAGCAAAATACAAAATGTCAAATAAATTAATTAAAAATAATAATAATAAGAAAAACAGAGTGACTCAAATTAGATTCCGTTTAGTTTTACTTAATTTTTTTGTATACATTTTTGCAGGACATACAGGATTTATTTACAATAAAATTTGAAAAAAAATTTCTATTAAAAACAAAAGAAAAAGAAAAATGGAGTAACAAAAGATTCCAAAATTCAAAATTGCAACACAAACAAATATGGAAGAAGTCACAGAAATTATAATTTTCAAAAACACATTACTAGAATTAAATAAGTCATTTACAATTTTTATTCTGACGACGATGAAAAGTTTTCTCTTTTTTATTTATTTCACGTGAATTTTCTTTTCTTTAAAAAACAAAAATCTATTCTTAAGTGTCTCTTTTCTAATTTATTCTCTGTATTTATTTATGATTTTTGTGCTATATTTAACTTATTGTTGTGTTTAAAGAGAAATAATAAAATCAAATTAAATTGACAAAACAAAGACAGGTTTCAGTGTCATTTTGTATTATTTTATTTTATTTTTAAATGTTTTACGTTAGAATTTTCATTTATTTCATTCTTATGTCTTTAATTTAATTTAAAACGTGTGTGATCCTCCTCCAGTAATTCAATTAATAACATTTATTTATAAATTATTTAAAAGAGATAAAGTGATTCGAATATTCAAGGATTTTACCTTTAATTAAAAACAAAAATTAAATAACTAAGCATCCTAAAACATAATATTAATTATTTATAAATTGAATACATAAGAAGAAAACTTCTTCAGTATAAAAAACGCATGAATTACCATAAATAAAATTTGTCTTATTAAATTCCGTGTATTTACACAAACTTTTATAATAATTATATTTTTTTTTGTATCAAAAACTGAAAACTTAAAAAAGCAAACATAAAACAAAAAAAGTAAATAAATAAATAATTTTCTTACTTAAATTTATGATAACAAAAGAAACCCGCAGTAAAATTTATTGAACTAAAACCGAAAAAACTTAAGTCAGTCAATAAAGAAACAAAACGAAAAACAACTAATAAAAAAAAATTATTTTTTGAGGGGAAATAAATATATAAATAAATAAATAATTTATTAATTAATTAAATAAAACAGTGAAAAAGAGTATAAACTGCTGTGTGTTGATTGATTTTCTTTTGATTATTTTAGTTTAGTTTAATTTATTTATTTGTTTTTTTCTACAGACGCGTTACATATGACATGTCATGCATCACGTTTTTTATTTCGTTTATTTATAATAATAATAAAACAATTAATAAATACTGTATTTATTGAAAAAACATCGTTAAAATAAATTATTATTAATAAATAAATAAATAAATGTTACATCAATTAAAAAACGTTAAATAGTAGATTTACTATACAAATTTACTTGTTTAAACTTGTATAATCTTTTAGACAGTAGTCATCAATTCAGGAATTTAACATAAATAAATACAAACTAGTAAGTAAATAAGGATCAATTGAAAAATCTCTCGCATTATTATTATCTTCGCCTCGATGATAGTAAAAACACATGTGCTACTTAATTAGTATAAAGTATTTCATTTGTGGCCTCAAGAGATTAGACTTATTTCCACCAAAATGTATAACGCCTTTGAATTTGATTATTTAACAAACAATTAATTACTCGTATTTTTCTTACATTAAAAAATAAAGATAAATATAATAAAAATATTTTAAATGGCAGCAGAAACAAGCAAATAAAAACAAAAGAAAAATAAAACACCAACACACGTGTGTCAAAACAAAAGCTAAACACTATAGCCGTTAAAAATTATTCTTATCAAAGTTAATTTACATAATATTATGTGTACTTAAGTTAATTTTTAAAACTTTAATACACAAAAGCGGAATAGCATTTGATCTTTTTGAAAAAAAAAAAAAGAAAAGAAAATATTAAAGCGTACAATTAAATGAATTTAAGAAGAATTTAATAAAGTAATTTTCACAAAGGATAATGTATTTAAATAAAACAATGATAATGCAGTTTAAAGCTTATGGAATAAATACAGTAAGAGAAACTTTATAAATTTATATTCTTAGTTTATTTTTTGTCACAATCTGTATTGTAATTGTTAATTATTGAAAAAGAAGCAATTTTCATTTAAAATTCTTGTTCATTAATTAAATTTTTATCTAATAAACTACAAAGAGATTTTCCGTTGCTAGAAGTATTGAAAATTTCTACAAAATACTATAAAATCCTTATCAAAGCAATATTAATTAAAAAACAAGAAGAGACATTGATCAAGCTTAAAAATGCTAAAGAAAATCGTGCTATTTACTGTATAAAGTAATTTCGATTTATTTATTTATTTTTTTTGGGAAAATTGAATAATTCTGCTGCAAAGTATAGAATCAATATTACTGTATATTCTTTCAAGAATATTTTCTTGCATTCTACGTGACCAATAATTACATTTACAGGTCAATATTTATGTTAGAAATTACTGCTTACTAGAATTTATATTATTTTCGATAAGATTATTATTAGATTTTCATCCTAAACATTGCTGATAAAAAAAAACCATCACCGCCAACGTACAAAAAACCATTGAATCAGCATAATGATGATGATTTTTTTTCTTCTTTTGCAGATCATAAATCATAAAGTTATTTTTTAGAAAATTGCTTTCAAGGGCGTTTATACTGTCAACAGAAATAAAATCAATCAAGTAACAGGCGTGAAATAATTCGACAATTAATTACAATTTAATGGAAATAAAATTTTTTATAAATTTATGTTCGATAGAATAGAGAAGAACAGACTAAAAATCACCAAAATAAAAAAAAAAAATCCTATTAAAATATATACAGAGTGTAGGCCGATAAATTTTATGTGTTTTAATTTTCCTGGCTGTGCAAAATGGTAGAGGTAATACGACAGCCAAAATATATATAAATAACCCGAAATGGTGTTTAGATTGATTTATATAGAAAACTTTGTTAAAAGCTTATTGATAAAAAAAAAAACATAACATTAAAATTGATAAATAAATACAATTTATCAGCAATTATAGATCACAAAAAAGAAATTGGATCTTTCAAGCATAAGAAAGTAAAAAACCACAAAACCAAGGTAAAGAAATTTAAGTTTAATACATTACATGAAAAAATGTATTAATAAAAAGTTATTTTCAGAATTTAATAAAAGCTAAAGAAGTAATAGAAAAACAAATTCCACCCACACATAATCAGTCGTCGTCGACAACAGAATATGCAAAGCAAAAAAAAAAACTTTATCTTTCGTTTATTTGAAATTAAATTTTTTCATTATTCAAAATAAAACAATTTTACTTTCATTAATTGAAACATCTTTAAAGCTTATTGACTTTAATCCTTTAAAAGTCAATAAGAAAATAAGAAATAAAAATAAAATAAATCCTAAATCAACAAAAGTTGCCATTTCTTTGTCATCTTTAAATATTTAAATTTTGGAATTTTAAAGTAGCTTCTTGATTCGTCATAGCAATGTTAGCAGCATAGAGATTTTTACATTTATTTTGTTTTAAAGAATTTTCTTTTGTTTAGAAAATTAGTCAATTGTCACGGTAACAAATGACAACATTGGGCCAACAAAAAATAATGAAATAAAAATAAGAAAAGAAATTACTAAAAAAGACAGTCAATTAAAATCTAAAAGAAAAACCCTTTTTTATTATAATTTTGATTAAAATCAGCGAAGAAAGACAAAAACACACAACTTCCTTGTTGGCAGAAAACAGCAGTAAAAAATGAAAAATTTCCGCCTCTAAAATTACAGACAACAAATGAACAAAAAAAGAAAAGCTTTAGGGATTTATTTTTTAATAAAAAAAAGTCATTTATGGGAGTAATGAAAAGTATTAAAGTGTGTGAGTGATCGGTGATATTTCTGCCATTCTTACAATCCTTTTTCGCACAACCAAATTAATTTTTAATTTCAAAAAAAAACTCAACAGAAAAATTAATTTTTTCCAAACTATTTTCATAATAACCGAAAAATAAACCGCAAAATTCTTTCTTTCTTTTGTTTTGTTTTTAAGTTAACAAACAAAACACAAACGACCGCATTTAAACGTTAAACGGATATGAACACTGCGTTACGAAAAAATTTTCATCATAAATAACAAAATTTTGTTTAATAGTAAATTTTTGTCAGAAATCTATAGAATAGATAATTCAGGTATTAAACGATTAGACTATGGATTTAATTTGTCAAAAAGTCAAAGAAATAATAGTATTTAAGTCATTTAACCCCGATTTGTATATAGATATTACAAAAATCGAATATTATCTGTCATTTTTAACCGCATTTCGTTGAGAAATTCCTTTAATTTAGTAATTTTTGAAAAATTTTTACCACATTTATTGATCAAAATGTTGTAAAATACCAAAAAAAAAACCCCAAATTATGTTGACAATAATGAATATTTTATTTTTCAACTTTTTTGTGTAGTAAAAACCAGATGTTAACGGAGAAGAATTTTTATTATTTCGCTTGTAAAAATAATCTGTATTTTCTGTTTTCATTTTTTTTCTTAATAAAACAGCCAACAGGCAGACAAAAATATAGAAAAATAATAACTGAAAAAAAAAAATATAAAAAAATGAAGGAAATTTATGCAAATTTTTGATAAGAATATTATTATCATTTCATAAAAATATTAAATTGTTATTACAATACTAAAAACAGTGTGATAAACATGGAAGTACAGCTCTAATTAAGTTAAGCTTTGAAGGTCTTTTTGTTGAAGCACATAATGTGACTTAAGAACAACATAAACCGATATTTAGTCCTGTTATTTAAGGGTTTAACTAAGTACTTTATGATGCTGTTGAAATTTCACCAACAATAACAAACTTACTGTTGAATTACTCTGTTTAGATTCCCTGCTGGTTTTACTGATTCAAATCTCTAGTCCCTCCTTAAGCCTATAGATATATACATATTTTTTATGTAAATTACCGTAGTAAACTTAATTTTAACAACAAAACAACATAAATTTATAATCTATGTTTAATTTGATGTTGAAATTACAAACATTAATTACGATAAAAATGAGAACAAAGTTTAACTTGATTTTTAATTTTAATCGTAAATAAGAGAAAGCAAACAAGATTACGTAGAAAAAAATATAATTATAATAATAATTAACACAGAGATTTATTGTCTAAAAACTTGCACAACATATTGACCTTAAATTATATAATATTATTTATTAATTTCTTAAAGAGAAACATTAACAAGATAACAAAATTATTATCTAATCAAAATAGCATTAATTTGTCGCATAATCACAATGAATATTTAAATGTCGCCATGCCTTAAAAAATTAGTTTTTGATTCAAACAAATTTATTCCTTTCTTATTATCCTCGTAAGTTTGTAAAAAGTTTTATGATAATTATGATTTGCTGGAAAATTAAGAGATTAAATAAATAAATATTGCTTTTTAATTAATTAAACCTAAGGATAACGACTAGTCAACGAAAAGACAGAACAACATAATCGGGCTATTATCTAACGAGTTTCTTTAATTTTTATTAAATATTTCGCTAATTTACTATACTTTTCTCTCCTTAAATCCTTTTTACGAATAAAATAAAAATTCTACGTTAAAACCCTTGAAATAATTCCATTTCTACACATAAAGTCAGCATGTTTTTGTCTAAATAAAATTTAATAAAAATTATATTTTTTAAGTCAAGGTTTAAATGGTATTTTTTCTATTTTTTATGAAGATTAATTTATAGTTTCTAACTAAAATATCAAACCGATAAAAGATTCAAAGATAAGAGTGATAACATAAAAAGTAGACATTTTCTTTGATATGTTTTAGCATTGAAAAGTAAAAAAAATAAATACCGAAATAAAACAAAAAAAAAACATCGAAAAAATAGTTAAGTCGTCGCGTCAGTCAGTTGTTGATGTTTGTTTGTTTTTAATGTCGGTTAAGAGGACAGTAATCAAATACGCAATCAGTAAGCCATCCAATGTAAGAAATGTAAAATTCATTTATATAGAACTATGTTAATTAATTTATTTTTAAGACTTTTTCTTAAACTGCGTTAATTTTTATTACCATAATAAACTCATTAATTTTAACATAATTAATTAATTTACAATGGCTTAAGTGGTGATTATCCGATCAAAACTTAAAACAAAAATTTGACAATTTGATGTTTAGGTGAATTTTTTTTCCAAAGAAAAGAAAAAAAACTATAAGAATCAATTAGCAAAACAGCTAAAATTCTAATTGGGTACATACATTGATTAAATTGGCATGTATCTGCCAATTTTTTATTACTTAAATATTATTATTTTTCACAGGAAATCATTTTTTAAAAAAAAACTTACAATTCAAGAATTTCTTTAAGTATAATGAATTCTTTTTTATTTTAGAGAAACAACAGTTCATTTGACGTGATGTGTGTTTCAAATAATAAAAAGAAAAGAAATATAATCAAATTAAGTAAATAACAAAAGAAGAGAAAAGAATACAATAATAAGCGCGTTCCGACTTAACATGCGCTCTGCGCTTAAATACATTACGTAGACATTTTATAAAAGAAAAAAATACGTTATGTTTATTTCGTATGAAAACGTTTTCTTGTAACACAAATGTAATATTATTATTATTTAGAATATTAATTAACAAGTTTTTAGTAATAAATTATTCAACAAGCAATTTTAAAAACATAATTATTCTTCGATATTTAACGTTTAAAATACGGAAATCAGCAGTCTTCTAATCCCAAGTAATCGATGTGGTGGTTTAAAGTTGCTTCTATTCCATAAGGAACAATAGTGAGGTTAACAATTTAAATAACACAATTTAAGAGGTTTAAATTAAGCTAAAGACGTAATCAAAAATCTAAACGAGATAATAATAAAAGAAAAATAAAAATTAACAACAATTAAATCCTCATCTAATTGATACTTAAATAAAAGACAAAAAAAAAAATATTAACACAACTTAGAAGCGAAAAAGATTATTAAAAATCAAGAATTATGTCACATAAAATGTTGTACAGAATAAATAATAATAATAAAAAGAAGCATAAGCTGCGTTGGTGGTAGCGTGGTATGGGTATGACCCGGAATAATCTCAAACAAAAACCGATGACGTTTAAACAGTAAAAAAAAAACGTTATTTCTATAACGAAATGACAGCTCTCCTTCCTACCAAATAACAACTACAACTTCTAATGTTGCCAAGATTTGTTTATAATCTTTTTTTTTTAGATTATTATGCATTAATCATGTGTAGAAATATTAACATTCCTCTGTCCAGATGTGCAAAAAATAAAATAAACAACTTAATGACGTCACAGCCATGATGTCATTATTACAATAGACGGATTTTCCAAGAAAAAAGCATTCAACAACTTTTATTTTCTTAATACAAGAAAATACACAAAGATTTTTCCGTCTTCTTAATAAATTAAATTAATTTAAATAGCAAGAAATAATTAACAAACACATATGAGCCACTCACACACAACTAAAATAAAGGAAGCTAGATAAGATTTTTTAAAGATGACTCAACGACTGACGATTATACAATTTCAAGACTCAACTGTCATTTTAATCAATAAATAAATAAATAAAAAAATTAATTAAAATTTTTAATAAATCCACACATTTTACAAACACAAACACACACATTTTTTTTTTATTATTATTTATTTGACAGCTACAAGTTGTAGCAGCCCCATAAATATTTATCACACCACAAAGCTACATCACACACAACATTAATCCATCATAATAGACGCTTCCAGGGTCAATATTATTTATTTAATCATACTTTTTTTTTGTAAATAAAATATATTTTAATACGTGAACGTGTACGAATAATTTTAATTAAATTAAATAACGCACACAGTAACTAATAAATAAAATTAAAAATATTAAAATTCACAGTCAATGAAAATTTTTTAGGTTAGGAGGGGCTTTATGTTTTATTATCATTAAATTCACAAATAAAAAATTTATCACAAACTTTTATTAATTTTCTTTTTTTGTATTTAAACTAAAAATCATTAATAAAGAAAATTTAATTAATTAAAAACCAATCACTCTGGTACAAAAAAAAAAAATAAAACAACTATTTGCTAATAATTTATTTACAACAGCACAGAAATACCCATAAAACTTGTAATTTTGATTGCATAATTAAAAAAAAAATAGAGGAATTTTTACTTATGTGAATAATTTTCACCACATCATCACAGATTAAATTAAAATTTAATTAATATATTTGCACTGATTTATATATAAATTAATATAAATTTAAAAAAAAAACAAATTATTTGAGGCGTTGTTCCCGCCCTATGATAATATTATTTTATTTTAATTTTAAATAAATATATAAAGCAAAAACCGATAACAAAAATGAAAATAAAATCAAAGCAATGACAAATAAATGCCGGATGGACGGACAACATGAAAGAATTTTATTTTAATTCCTTCATAAATTCTCTTTTCTTATGCATTACATGTATTCCCACTTTATATGTGATTTCTCTAATGCATAAAAGACTATATAGTTGTTAGACATGTATTGTTGTTGTGTTATTAACAATGTTATTACAATAATAATTTAAATTACATATTTGTCACACAGAATAATTAATAATTAAATTATTTTCTTTTTTAAATTAAAAACACTAAAACTTACCACTAAACATTAACAAAAAATTAATATAATTAATTATGTTTTATAGAGTTTTAGATATTCTAACTTAATTTAATTTTATTTAATTATTTATAGATTAATTTTTATTGATTATATATTATTTTTTTATTTATTTAATAGAAAATATATATACTTTTTAATCTATTAACACAGATTTAACTTTTACATGGGTTGTCACATCAAACTAACGCCATGTTTCTTTTTTTTCTTTTTTTGTATATTTATATATCTAGCGACAATTTTATATTATGGGATTTTGTGGCAAATATGTAAACTAAAACTTTTCTATTTTTTGTTCCTTTTAATACACTGAACTTATTTTGTGTTTTTATAATTTAACTGATAATTTTTAAAACAAAATTAAAATAGCTTTAATTAATTAATTTAATTTAATTTATGTTAAACGAAATTAATTAATAAAAAATTAAAAATTTTATTTTCTAAAAATAATAAATAATAATAAATTAGTGCATATTTGTCATTAAACAGTCAGCGCTATCTATTAGAAAATAAATAACTAATTTTAAATAGAAAAATATTTTAATATAATTAATTTAATTTATAAATTATGTGTAGTAGTATATTAATTAATTTTTAATAATTAATTTTTCTTAAAAATAAAAATTAATAATTTATTACAATGGAAAGTAAAATGTTTTCTATTTGAAAATAAATAACTGCCGTCGTCATGCCAACGATATAGCAAGGCACAACAAAAATATGTATTACGAAAATGACAATTGGAAAACAAAAACATAAAATTATAAAATATCAGCAAAAAAATATATGAGGATAAATCTCGTAAAAAAAAACCCGGAATTTTTATAATTCAAAAATAATGTTTAAATATTTGATTAAATTAATTAGTTAATATTAAATTTATTGTAAATTATATAAAGAAAAGAAAAATTTGTCGTTTGAAAAAAATTGTAGACATAAAACAGCAAAAACAAGGGAAAAACTATTAAAAAATGATCAAATCAACGACAAGCCTGTCGCAACCAAATCTACAAAAACCAAACAGTGCACGAATGTAATTTTTATTACTTTGTAATTATAATTATAAATAAAAAAATAAATAATAAACATAATTTAATTTATTAATTTTAGATGTCGTAAAACATTAGAATCACCTTATTCAAAAAATTATAAATGCACTATTAAAAATGATGAAAAGTATTTAGTGAAACAACGACAAAGCGTTACGAAAATAAAACGCAGTGATTTAGAGGATAAATATTTATTATTATGTGATGAGAATCATATTATTAAACGCGATAATATTGTTAAAGATGAGAAAATAAAACAAATAACAACAAAACTGCAACGTTGTACTTCGGCAATTGAAGTAAAATCACAAAAATCAATTATATCGCATTTAGATGAGGAAAACTATCAGCTGAAGATAAACGAATTGGAGGAGGAAAATTTAAAACTAAGAGCACAGTTAAAGGAATCAGGTTCATCGTTTTTCGAGGAAAATTTTATTACAAATGACATTAATGATATGTAAAAAATTATTAAATTTTTTAATTTAAACAATTATTGAAAAAAAAACTTATCAATTTCAGTGATAATATACCAGGAATTGAAAATTTAGACAATGAGGTGCGTAATGGACGTGCTACAGCTGGCGGTATTGACAATAATTTACAAGCTGAATTAAATAAATTAAAAACGGAAATTAATAAATTAACCGAGGAATTAATTCAGGAACGAGCCCGTACAAATGACATGAAAGCACAAACAAATATTTTAGAAGAAAAACTATCTGTGGTCTCGATAAAAAAGAAAATTACCGAAAATGTTGAAATAATTATGTTGCGTAGAAAATTACAGGAGAAAGAAAAAGATTTAGCTGCATATAAGGAAAAATGGAAAAACGATAATGCGACTGGCAAAATAAACGCTTGTAACAATGAAATATGTAAATATTTATGTGATTTTATTCGAATTTGCTTGATTAAATAAAGAAAATCTTCTCCTCTATTGATTACAGATAAATTGGAACATCAGCTGGCTAGGGAAAAGGAAAAAAATGAAAGACTAGAGAAAACAGCCGATGACTATATGGAATGCAAAAAGAAAATTTGTGAATTAAAATCTGAATTGTCTGAGGCACTAGTAAGTTAATTATAATTTAATTCTATTCTTATTTATTCCGTTAATAATTATTTATTTCTTTTAAATAGGCTGCAAAAGAGATATTAGAACAGCAACAAAATAGTTATGAAGAATTACAAAATGAGTCACAATGCCTGAATACTCGTGTCCATGAATTAGAATCAAATTCATGTACATTATCAAAGAATTACGATAATTTATCATCAGTAAAATGTTCATTAGAGCATAAAAATGATGAATTATTATGTAAAATAAAATCTCTACAAACAGAGAATGATAATTTATGTAATAATATGGAAGGTTTAAAGACAAAATTTGATTTTATCCAATCTAAAAATTGTGAATTAGAAAAATATATATGCACGTTAGAGGAAGAGCGTATGGATTTTTGTGAAAAAATATTATCATTAGAGGAAAACGTGAAATGTGTGTAATCTTTATAAATAAAATATTAAATTAAATAAAGAAAATGTAAAAATATTTAAATTTCTTTTTAGGCTTAGATCAACAATTAAAATCTTGCTACAAACAAATTAAATGTACAAAAGAATGTGATGATTGTTGTCCCCAAACGTCGGTAAGATGAGTTTAATTAGTTTTAATTAATTTTATTTTTTTATAATAAATACAAAAAAAAAAAACAAAAAATAGATTCCATAATTTTACTTTTTTATGTTTTTAACTAATTGTTGTGTTTTTAATTACTTGCTTAGATTATTATTTATGTATATAATATTAATTTTAAATATAATTAATTGATTAAATGGAAAAATAATGTCTTTTTGTTAATTTATTTATTATTTTTGTTAAATCAAATTTATATTCTCTATCGGGTTTTTCTTAATTTCGATATCGAAATATGAAAACGGTTTGTGTCTTTGATTATTTATTTTTTTCGTTTCATTTGTAAATGGCTATTCGTTAGATTAAAGTTTTATTAATTCTTTATATTCATTTATTCAAAAATTTATATTTTCAGCCAAGAATCACAATTGAAATGGATAATGAAGATGAGGATAATCAAAATATAAATGTTATAATTGAAGATGATGGACATGATAATGATGAATATAAAAATTATTTATCAATTGGTATGCAAACTGATGAATATCTAGAGAATTTCTCTAGAATTTCTAGAGATACCGATGATTTACACAAACGTTTAGAATTATTAGAAAAGAATGTTTTAACCGAATATTTAAAAGTAAGTTTTCTTTATTAAATTAATTCAAATAGATATAAAAGAAATTTTAATTGTAGACAAAAAGTAATATAAAAAGAACATCATCATGTTCATTATTAAGAAGCAAAAAACATAGTAAAAATTTAAATAAATCAGAAACAAATTTAAAATATGAAGAATTAGTAAAAAATTTAACAATTGATGATAAATTAAAAATTGAAAAGAATATTAATTTAATATTACGTAATGAATTAGATACAGTTTATAAACGTGAACGTTTATATAGTAAGAATGGATTAAAAACTGATGATTATAATCTAATTAATAATTTATGTTGTGAGAATACAAATTCATATTGTATGAATAAAAATTCATGTTATAAGAATAATAGTAATACTGATAATAATAGTAGTTGTGATGAAAGTAATCAATTAGATTCAAGTGCATGTTCTTCGCCTAGCAGTGATAGTAAAAATAGTTACAAGAAAAGTATGATTATTAATAATTGTAATTGTTGTACAAATAAAAGTAGACAATTAATAAATGAAGCAGAAATAATAAAATATGATTATGATTGTGGTGTACTAGAAATTCATATAGATAATTTAAAATTATCAACAGAAGGTGTACATTTACTATCATGTAAACATGGTAATTTAATAAATGTAAATCTTAATTGGTTATTTTATAATAATAATGAATTATCATGTACAAATAATAAAATTGGACCAATATTTGATTTTAATACAGCATATTTATATAAAATAAATATAAATAATATATTTTTTGATTATTTATTATATAATACAATGGATATAAATTTAATGACATGCGAAAATAAATATTTAGGTAAATGTATTGTTAAATTTGATGATATATTTAAATATCCACAAAATAAAATACATTGTTTATTAAAAATAATGTCTGATGAAAATAATCATAATGATTGTTGTAATTTATGTAAAAGTACAAGTAATAATAATAAGAATAATAATAATGATAAAAATAAATATAATTTTTTAAATCGTTCAAAACAATTTGGTATATTATCATTGTGGCTTCGTTTAACATGTAATATTAAATTAATACAAAATTATTTAACTGTAAAAGGTATAAAAATAAATAAATTTTAAATAAATAAAATAATTAAAAAATAAATTTTCATTTTCTTAGGTCAATTTAGTAATTTTGAATATGATTCTATTGATTTACAAGATAGTACAAATTGCAATAGTGGTAAAAGTGAGACTATTGAAATTACTAGTTATATAAATGAGGATAATACTAGCAATACACCAAGTAATAATAATTCTAATTCAAAAAAGAATCAATCTTATACTGGTAAATATTTATAATTAATCTAAATTTTATGTTTTTTCTCTCTTAATTTGTGATTAAAATTGCTGCAACACCTGTACACTTTTGATGGTTAAACGAATGTCTATTGTGTCTTTAGTTAATCAGAATAGTCAAGTGTACAGTCAGTGTTTTATATTAATTTCTTATTCTATATAAAATATTATTCTCTATTAAAATTCTCTATATCAAAGTTAATTGATTAAATAATATTCAGGTAAATTAAGGACTTAAATCGTTTAATAAAAAACTAAAAGGGTTACATCAAGCAATAGATAAAATAAATAAAAACATTAACCAGTTTTAACCTTTACTATTTGAATCACAAATATTGAATCATTTTTTTATTAAATCTTTATTTTAAATAATTAAATAATAAAATTTTATATTTCTTTAGGTATGGCGAAAGAGGCAATTGAAAAAACAAATAAAAATTCAAAGAAAAATTACCATTTAAATGAAAATCTTGATCATATGGAGGAAATTGAGTTGTAAAATTATTATTTTCTAATTTTATTTTTATTAAAATAATACTTTTTCTTATCATATTTCTATTAATTGGAAATAATTTATAGTTGGAAACATTTAATACCAAATGATAAATCTAAGCGACCAGAATCTTATGTTATAAAAAATGAATTAAAAGTCGATAATGTTACAATTGGTTGGTGAATTTTAATTCTTAAAAAGATTGAAATTTATTTATTTATATTATTATAGATCCAAATTATGTACAATTATTGGATATAGATAGTTATAAAGTTGGTGATACAAATAAACAAAAAAATTATACAGTTGAAGGTAAGAAAATTATCTCTTATTGGATAAATTAATTAATTAAATTCAATGTTATTTTTTTAGAGAAAACAAGTAATGTTATTAATAATAAGAATATAGAAAATGCATCATTTATTAAACATTATGTATTAGTTAATGACATTAAGAATAAAGTAGAATTGAATAAAAATAAAAAAAATAAGAATCATCAAGAACAAGAGGAAGAAAAGGCAGAAAAAGATGAAACAAATTTCAATGATAAAAAATATGATTCTATTGTATGGATTGGCAATAATGTAAATTTATAATATTTTATATTATTTATTTTAAATTATTATTCTTTATTTATTTTAGGATATTTTAAAAATAACTATTGAAATTGCATCATTACAATTAGATCCACAATTTGATTTATTAACAAATACATTTATAAAACAATTATATATTGAATATAGTTTTTTAGGTTATTTTGGACATTTATTAGAAACACCAAAATCATTACCAACAACACAAAATTATGATTTATTAGTATATAATTTTCAAAAAAAATTTCATTTAAATATAAATCAACATAAAAAACAATTATTATTATTATTAAATTTATTAAATAAAGATGATTCAATTAGATTTATAATTGTTAGTGAACCATTAGAGGATGATATTAAAAAAAATCCAAATTTAGAATGTACAGAAATTGGGTAAGAAATTATTATCGCAGATATTTAGATTAATTTTTTAATTAATTTTTTATTTTTATTTGTTTTGTATATTAAATAGTTTTTCCCTATTAAAATTAAATCAAATAATTCAATCGTGTAAAAAAGATCGTGCAGTTATTGAATTACCAGTACTATCTGCTAGTTATCCGCATAAAAGTATTGGTATTATGATAGTCATAATTGATGGTATTTTTGGTATAAGAGATTTTTTTGAAGCAAATAAATGGTAGAAAACATGATCACCAACTGGACGTGTCTACAATATTATTTAATTTTCAATTCATTTTGTTTATTTGTTTAAAGTAAAATTTTTATTGATTATATTATTAAATATTGAATGTCTTTTTGAATGAAAGATTAATTAGTTTACTCACAAATTGTGTTACTTTATTATTTATTATTGATTTATTTATTTGCTTAAATAAATAAAAGAAGAGAAAGAGTTTCCGAAAAAAAAATGTAAATAAATAAACTAAGTAAAAATTAAAACAGAATTTTTCTATGTAAAAGTGTTAAATTTATGTGTTTTTCTGGCTTATATCGTTAGAAATACTGTGCTTAATCGTAAAAGAATGTCTTTAAGAAATGGAAAAATTTAAGAAAAATGAATGAAAACAAGTTTAATACATGCTTAAAACTTAATACATAATCAGCTGATGAATTAATATTTTTATTTTGTTCAAAAGATAAAGTGAAAAAACACAAAAATAAAATCAAAACAAAGACCAGATGGCTTAACATTAATTCTCTATTTATTAACAGACAGTAAAACTCTGACTTAGCTTAATACAGCTACAAAAACTACTAATCCGTCAACTATAATGCGGTTTTTAGCAGTGAAAAGAAAAAATTATAACCAATACTAAGCTAAACATTTAATTAAAATGCACGAATTCAACATATTTTAAAAATTAATTAAGAAAATTATATTATCTTGAAAACATAACGAATAAATTATTATGTTTATGGCTGTGTGATGTAATTTTTTGCCATCGAAAACAATTCAATTCAATTCACTTCAAAGACAGGGGCGATGTCTGTGTTAAAATAAGAAAATGTTTGGAATAAAAGACAAGAGAAAAAACGAGAAAAATTAAGTATTTTACACATGCGTAATGAAAACATTTATATCGTCATTATGTTGAATATTTCCGATGGAGACGCCTGGTATGATAATATTTTATTTTGCTTATAAATCGCCAATGTTTTCTGTCTGCAAAATAATAAAAAATTTTAAGTAATAAAAATAATAAATAAATAAATAAAGTGTAAGGTGTATTGTCTGTTTTCTTAGCGCAACTATAAAACTGCGATTAATCACGATTTGTGTGGTGTGTAAAAATTTTATAGATTTATATTGTTTTGTTTATAAATAATAAATTTTGCGATAAAAATTAATATTTTTACTGGTAATAAATAATCTTTACTCTTAATGAGTTGGCTTAGTGATTCAGGAAGAAAAATTTAGTTAAAAGCAGTCTGACGGCTTACTACAAACGAATAAGATTCTTTTACAAAACATTTTAAAATGTAAGTATTTACTGTTAAAATGTTACAAAAAAGCAAACTGACAGACAACATAAAGAATGTCTAATTGTAGTGACATCACTTCTGCTATCACATAACACTTTAATATAATTAAATAATTTAAAATAAAATGTTTAAACAAAAAAATCTATAACGAAGAAAAGTGTTTATAAGCGAATTTTTTGATTTAATTAAATTTTCGTCTATTTGATCTTGAAATGAAAATAATTACGTTTTTCTTTAACTTCTTTAAATAGACTAAAAATTGTTTATTTAATTATTACGTAAAGTCAATAACAAGTAGTTAAACTCAGGCAGCTAAAACATTATTTCAATTAAAAATTGGTTGTTTTTAGCAAATGTTTAATGAAATTCAGGTAAATCGAGGACTAAATGTATAAAAATAAATCCACCTTTCATCGATTACATAATTTTAAATTAATAATAATTAACATTTAAATGACGATGAGAGAAGAAAAACACAACGAAAATGACATTGAATTTGTGCAAAGGAAATATAAAAAATGTCAACGCTTGAGAAATAATTATAATAAAAAAAAAGCAAAAATGTGGAAAATTTTAATTAAATAAACATAAAATGATTAGCCGCCACCACCCACGAATTATTAGCGTATTATTGCCATTAGTGCGACCCTTGTTACACAGGAAGCTTACTTAAAAGCAGCACTTTGCATATATGATCAACAATATATTTAGTTTTTACAATTAAATTTACAAAAGAAACGGTTAAGCCACACATGTTCGCATTAAATGAGGCATAAATATTTTTTTTTTCTTTAATTTAACTGAATACAGAATATTCTATCGAAGAACAAACATTGTGAGAATAGATAGAACTTTTGTTGTATTTTTCTATAAATAGATCTTTTTGGCATCTTACAAAAAATTTATTAAATAATAAAAAAATTAAATAACCATAGATTAAATGAGATTCTTTAATAAAATTTCTCCTTTATAGTAAAAAGAAATAATGTGGAATCTTGCTTGTTATTTCTAGTCTATAGGCTGGATCTTTAGTCATTCTAGTGGCAATCTTTTAGCAAAATAAAAGTTTTATTAATTTCAGTAAAAGTTTAGAGTTTTTCCTGTTCAATAGAGGTCTAAAATTATATAAACAGTAGCTTAATGTTATTTCAAGCGCTGAAAATATAATAGAAAATGTTGAGAGTCACTAGCTAATAACATCGACACAATACAACACAAAAAAAGCATAATTGCATTAACGTAAATTTATTTTTTCTAATTAAATATATAAAAAATGAATTAATGAATACTAATAATACTACTACTAAGTGATCGTAGTAGAATCTTTAAACGATCTTTCACGATCGTAGTGTTTTTCTCTAAAACATTTTTATAAATTTTTTTCATTTTTCGTTCTTTTCATTCTTTTAATACATTTTCGCCTATTTGTATTTATTTAAGAATTTATTTAAATCTATTTGTATTTGTTGGTTTTTTTTTTACCATACATGTATGCTGGTTGATGACGATGATCTTAACTCGCATATTATTAGATTTATTTGATTAAAAGAAAAAGAAAAGTGAAAAACCAACAATATTTAAATCACAATCAAAATGAATTGATTTAAGTAGAGAAGATTTAGTTTTTTTTTTTATTATGCTAGCATTTTATTAGAATTTCATTTCAGTTACAAACAGTCTTTCGTCTAGTTCGGTTTAAAGTAAAGAAATAAAAAAATTAATTAAAAAGTTTCTGCAAAACGATCTTCTTGGATAAAAAAAGAAAATTTCCTTCTTTTGCTTTTTTTTCTGTCTTTTCTTTAATTTGTTTTAAGTGAACGATAAAATCTGGTAAAAACAAAGTGAATAAATATTGTGTTTAATGTATTATGTGTGTCTCATAATTAATAATTAATTAATTAATTATTTAATTAGCATAAAAGTTATTTAAATAAAAATTGTATTTGGATTAATTTGAATTAAAGTTAAATTACTAAACTGAGCTCACAACTAACTAGAGGACAAATTTTAAATAATTATACATACACACCTCATTGGATACATGAAGAAAAATAATTTAAATTAAATTACAGATGCAGCAAAAAAATCACAGCAAAAAAATTAATTAAAGGATTGAGAAATTAAAAGGAATTTAGAACATGACATTTTGATGGCGACACGTCTAAAATGCAAAAATTATCGTTTAGTTAACTGTTGTTGAATTCTATGTGTTACTTAGTGTTGTTAATTTTATAAAATTAAATTAAGGTTGATGATCATTTGATGCAAAAGCAATAATCTATCTTGTTGCAATTTTAACAATTTTTATTTTTTGAATTACAATTAAAATGAAAACAACAAGATTTTTAAGACAATAACAACCGATTAACTAAGTAAACTAAAGACAGTGAATTCTCAATTGTAAAAACTAAGTAACATTTCTTTAAGAAATCAAACTATTTTCACTACATTTTCACTATGATTTTATTGAGATTTTATGGTTTATATCAAATGTGCTCGTAGAATATTTACAATTAATATACCAGTATGAATATTTTTTGCTAATTAAACTTATTAATTACCATCTACCATCACCTATCACAATTGAATATTGACTGTAAACAAAATTCTTTATTTGTACAAATGTTGTTGATAAATTATTGTGTAATAAATACAGAACAATTTTCTAAATTGTTATTTAATGCTTTTACTGCTTTTAATGTTTTAAAAATATTCAATAATTGCAAAAAACAAATAAAATAAAAGAAAATAAAAGCAAAAGAAAAAAACGAAGAAAATTATTGGCAAGGAAGTAAATCGTGATTATTTTTGTGTTTTTTATTTATTTTATTCTTGTTTTTGATAGAAAATTAATTAAATTTCGTTTTTCTTTAATTCGATAACAGGGTGTAACTGTTATTTATGTTTTCATAAAATTTTCATTCTAAATTGAACCAACCGTTAAAACAATTGATAAACTCATAAACTGTCATTACACCATTTTAATGACAGTTATGTTATGCCATTTTCTATCAGTTTTAAGCCATTATAAATATGAATAAAAATTTAATTTATTAAAATAATTAATCTACTCACACTGTAATACATTAATGTTATTTTCCTTTTAAATTTCCTAAAGTTTTTAGATATTTCTTCTTTCTTTCTTTTTTATATATTTTTCTGCTTATCTCTTGATTTTCACTGGCTAATTGAATTTCGTTAAATATTTTAAATAGTTTTTCTCATTTAATTTATTTTCTTGCGTCACCACCAGCTACAATTTTCCTCATAATAAAATTTAATGTAATAAAATGAAAAGCAAACAAACAGGACACAAAATTTCTATAAAAAAAAAAATAAAGAAAAAAGAAAAATTAAAATTTATATCTAAATATATTTAAAAGATAAAAATAAATACCCCGATTTTTTATTCCAGTAAAGAAAAAAAAAACACTAAAAAATAATTACGCTAAAATGTAAATAACAATAAAGAATAAATAAATACAAGACGGAAAAATTTGTTTTTGTTTATAAAAGAAAACACCTGTCCATGTTTATCAATAAATAAATAATGAAAATCTGTGGAAAACTCAGTGCCACCACCACAAATACATTAAAAATCTGCTTATTTTCGTCATTATAAATTATATTTTATGTATTTTATGTGAATGTAGCTTAACCATCAGATTTAACACGGATAATTACTTTCTTTTTGCCTCATTTTTCACACTAAAAATAAAAATAAGTGTTAGCGCCGTATTGAAACACTTACCTGTAACCAAAATGATTTAAATTTTTCATCCACCCTTTAACAATAAAGTTATTAAAATCTCATCTGTCATCTGTAATTTTCCATTTTTATTTTTTATTTGTCTGAAAATAAAACAAAAACAACCAAATAAAATAAAAGAAAGGCGGAAATAAATGAAATCGTCAAGATGTTGCCAGTATGCGCGCATATAAAACATATCAATACAGAAATGTTACGTCTTTATTGTTCTAATTCACTGTTGTCTGTTGTTTCTTTGATTTTTTTTTGTTAATAAATTATTTATTTAGCGAATTTAAGTCACTTAAATCCGTTAACATTTTGGTTTTCTTTAATTATTTTCAATTAACAAATATAATTTTTCTGTTTTAAAACAATAATGTGACAAAGTGACTTAAGTGTTTATAATTAAAAAAAATTTTTGTGATTTCTAGCGAAAAAATAATAAATAAAATAAATCAAAATTATAGAAAAAAAAAATGCACTTAAAACAAAAAGTTACAAAGTTTACAGTTTAAGAGAGAAAAAAAGTGTTAAAAGTTGAAAAATTATTAAATTTTTTAAAAACGGGACGGTGCTGGAGTAAACGAATATGGCGAATAAGGAGGAAATATTTAAAATCACCTCGACGAAGCGTAGATCAGGTAATTTTTCTTTTTAGTTTATTTTTAATTTTTATTAAGTTAAGTAAATTATTTATTATAAATACTACTTTGCCAATAATTCGCTAAACTGTGTATCAGTTGTTTAGTGTGGAAATTCAACCGTAAAAACCCACAACATTATCATTCTTATGATAAATAACCGTTTTATAAAATAAACACAAAAATAATATATTTTATAAACGAATTCCAGCTTAAGATTTTAACCGAATAAACAAATAAATAATTTTACTTTGCTTAAAAAAATGTCACCGTTTTATACAAAAACAAATTTCAATTTATTTGGAACGC
Organism: Ptychoptera contaminata; assembly: GCA_963942525.1. Lineage (NCBI taxonomy): Eukaryota > Metazoa > Arthropoda > Insecta > Diptera > Ptychopteridae > Ptychoptera > Ptychoptera contaminata. Next base: position 33,011,537 of record OZ012638.1, on the reverse strand, counting down.
AAGATTACTTCTAAGCATCTCAATTTGGTTATAAGAAAAAAATTAGCTAAAAACAAAATGCTTTAAACAATTAAAAATCAGAAAAACAAAACGACTATGCGTCACGTGTTTACAACATAAATAAAATGGAGAAGAAACCAAACAACCAGCGAACATATGCCTTCTTTAAGTCTGTGCTTTTCCCAGCGTGTTGTAAGCAAATGTTAAAATCTTTTCTATTTTTTTTTTTAATTAATTAATTTTCATACGAAATTTCTTTTTAATTTTTTAAATATATATTTTTTTATTATTAGTAATAAAAAGGTTGATTATGACACAAAACATTAAAATTTTAGCGCAACATTCCGTCTATTTATAACGAAATAAATCTCTTCAAAAATATTAAATCATATGGAAAAAAAATGTTTTACAGGAAAAAAAAAATAAATAAAACGCTTTCATAATTCATAAATAAAAGAAAAATATCAGTAGAGAAATTTAATTAAAGTTTAAAAAAAACGAAATAATAAATAAAAATAAACTAGCAAATAGATAGAGATGCGGCGACAAATTTTCTTATTTTTCTTCTTTGAATGACATTGAAATGACATGTAGGAGGTTTTTTTCTTTTTTTTTATTGAAATTAAATTTTTATTATTTATTAATACAAATCGAGAATGTTGCAAATGTTGCATGAATAGAGAGAAAAACCAAAAGGAAAACTGAAAAGCGAATAATAATCTTGAATATTATAACCTAGTTTAACGGTTTGATGAGTGACATTTTTAATGGCGACCACACTTACAGTAATTTAACATATTTAACATTTAATTTAATTAAAAAAAAAAAAAACAAATACAACCTTGGCCTTTAGATAATATTACTTAAATGGATAATAAAAGATTAACTTAATCTGGAATTTAATTAGAATTTTTCTTATTTTTTGATTAAATTTATAAAAACTAAATAAAACTGACCTAAATATGTCTTAAATTGATTAAGGTAAAACAATACAAAAATTAATTGACATAAATATTTCTATTTAAATTTAATTAATTAAAATTTATTATTATTATTATTATTATTGTTTTCTTTTTATTTTCATAAATAAATAATCCTTCACCTTGATTACCGTTTGCCAACATTTAATATATAAATAAAAATTATTTACAAAACAAGGATTTGGTGAAGAGGAAATGTCACGTGTTGTCATCAATCAAACAAAGACAACGACAAATGCAACAAAATCATCATCATCATTATCATCAAATGAATTTATTACTGGTGGTAATTACATCGGTGTTAATATAGGCAGCAGTTATTCAAATAGTGTTGATATTAATTCAAAAAATAATTCATTTAATTCAATATCAATGATTAATCAAAATTATAATAATGGAATTGCGTTTGATGAACACCAACAGGTGAGTTTTTTTTAGAAAATTATTTATTGAGGTTATATTTGGTTTTTACACCATGTGGTAACGACATAATTTTTTAATTATTATCAGTAGATTCTGTATCTAAAATATAAAGAAACATTAAATTAAACATTATAAAAATATTAAACATAAATTTAGATAATATTTACTAAACAGAGAATCAACAAACCTGTGAATAGTGGGCGGTTTGTTTGTAAATGAAATTTTTCTTCTTCGTTTAAAAAAAAAACGGTATATATTTTTTTTTATTTAATTATGAATCATTATTTTGCTACTTTTATAATTGAATCAAAAGAAAAAAATAATTAACAAATTAATAATTGCAATAACAATAGTACAAAAGAACGAAAAAAAATGCCGAAAAATAACTTTGTTTGTCATAAATATTTGTTGGGTGATTCAGCGTTGTTGTTTTTCTTACTTTTTACTTAACAAAAATTAATTACTGTATAATAATCATCATAATTTGAATTCTCAAATGTATTTTTTACTCAAGTGAATTTAATACTTGAAATGATTTTATATTTTAATAATAATTTTCTTGTTTATAGAGAAATAATATATAAATTCAGTACTTGTAGGCGTGCAGAAAATAAAATAGATTATTTAAAATATATTAATGTTTTTTTTTTTTTGATGCGATCACGATTAAAGGTGTATTTTTGTTATTTCTATTTCTATTTATACGAAAATTGTTTTTAAAAATTTATTTCATTGCATACAAAAACATTATTTTATAAATAAATGCAAATAAAAATTATGCAAAAATCACCTGTTATTGTGTTACAGTAGCTACGTGATATACAGTTATTTGTTTATTATATTTATTCGTGTCTAATGTATTTATTTATTTTTTATTATTTTTATTTATTTCTTTTAATTAAAAATTATCAATTTTATTTAAAAAATTAAATAAATAGAAAAAGGAAAATTAATTCATATTTTATTATAAATTCGATGGAGACGCCTGATCATTTTTTAATCGGTATTACAGATATACTGTGAGCACATGCTGCCATCTGTTATATTTTTAAATAAATGTATTTTTGTGTCTTTGCTGAAATTATTTAAATTTATTATACACTTAATTAATTAAGCCCACACAAATGTGTGTCTTTCGTTTTAAGGAAAACATTAAAGAAAAAAAGAAAATTTAATAAAATTTATTATCGTTTTGTTTAAAATTCAATAAATTTTTTTTCTGTTCTTTAATTGTTGTAATTTCACTTTGATTCATTGACTAAGTTGTTGACATTGTTTTGCAAATAATTTTCATTTTTCTCTATTTCCCACTTTAAATTACTTAATTCTTAATAATTTATGCGTATTAATGTAATTTTAATTTTTTATTTTATCGTGAAATACTATAAGGATTAATAAATATTTATTTTTTTAAAATTAAATCAGTTTGTTGAATAAAATTTATTGTTTTTTTGTTAAGTCTGGTCAAGTTTTGTGGCTAATGACTTAAGTGATTTTAATTATTTTAATAATAAATTTTACTAAAACACCTTAACTTTGATTACTGTACGTTGGCCTAATGCCATTGTTTAATCACTTTTAATTATCGTTTATTCTTTTGCTGATTTTAAATTTTCTCGTAGCCACACCAAAAAGAAAAGAAAACAGATTACTTTATAATAATTTCAACAACAAAGTGTCTGCTTTCATTTGTAAATAATTTACATTTAGGCACAATAAACTATATTGAATGTAATAATAAAATGCAATAAAAACAAAGAAAAACTAATAATAATAAAATTATAATTTTTATTTCTACAAAGTGAATTAAATAATAAATAAATAATAATAGAAAAAAAAATATATATATAATTTATTATTAACGATAAAATTGTCTGTTGGTTAGTTAGCAGTAAAATGCAATAAATTTTGATTTAAAATGTATATTTTACTGTAATAATAATAAAAGAAAAAAAAAGAAAACATCTTAAAAATACGTCAACCGTTTGAAATGTCAACAAAGAAGTTATAAACAAAATATTTGTCATTAAAAATTGTTTAAAACAAGTAAAATAGACACACAGTAATGTCTTGTTGTTCTTTATGATACTCTGATTAAGGTTATAAATTACATTGATTGGTCACAAAATATGTATAAATTCTGATAAAAATTAATTTTTCTAAGAAAAAATTATCAGTACGAATAGGTATAGAGTGACTAATTCACTTAAATTAAATAAAAATTCTACTTAAAACTTAAACAAAATAAGCTGACACATTTTCAACTATAAGCATTATGCCTGCCCTAAGAAAGGTATAAAAATTAACAACAGACCAGGCGTCTCCACTATCGCACAGTGAAATCCACTGTAGCAAGTTAAAAAATTTTCTTCAAACACTTTTTAACGTGTTTTTCTCTTTTCGCAATTGTTTTTCAAATTTTATTTTACTAAATCAGGTGTTTTACGTTTTTTTCAAAATATAAAAATAATCTTTTTAAGTATTTTTTAACCATCAAACGTCATAATAATAACTCATAAAAACTTCTTTTTTTTTTCATAACAAACAAATAAAACTAACGAAAATGAAAATGTAATTAAAATAAAAATAGTTAAAGCTTCAGCAAATAAAATTCACAAAAAAGAAAAACAAATAAAATATTTGTATTTTCCTTTGATTAAACCAAACTTATGTGAATTAAATTGCTGACTTTGAAAAATTAATTAATATATAATTTTTTTTTTATTTAGAGGTTACAGTATTTGCTGGCGTATGCCACGAGCAATGTAAAAATATTTTTAATATTTTTTTTGTTTAAACACCGAGAAAATATACTTAAAAATGAATTAAAATTATTATTATTATTTTCACCTTGTTACTGTTTAATACTGCTGTTTTGTTGTTCCTCTTTTCCTACTTTTTCTTCTGCTGAATTAGAACAAACGTCTTAATTTTTACCTAAAAATAAAATTCAAATAAAAAATATTAAATAGAAAAAAAAAGAAAAAAACACTTTGCTGCTGGTTACCTTTCAGAAGGAAAACACCATGACGTCATTAATATTAGTTTGTTTTTTTTCTTTTTATTTCTGGTTCAAAAAAAAAAAGAAAAGAAAAATCTAAACCAAATTGAAAAACAGAAAGAAAAAAATATAAAAATATATATTTTTAACTTAGTTCGTTCTCAATAAAATAAATAAAGAATATAATATGTTGATTCTGTTTGATGAAAATAATGTTTAAAATTGAATTGGAAATAGAAACGAAAAGATAGAAAATGAAAATTGGTGAATAATCTCATTAATTCCATAGTGGCGGGGTCTGGTTACAGACGCACTTTCGGTGTGTGTTTACTGTAAAAACATTATTTGGTTTTTTTATTTATTTATTAATTAATTTATTGATTAAAAATAATTATAGACCTTGGAGAATAATGTTGATTTTTCAATGAGTATTTTTTCTTTCGATATCAATTGGCCAGATATCTGCCACCAGTTAACCATGCTATTTAAAGTATTCGCTATCTTAGTATCACAGTATTTGTAACTCTTTGGTAAACTTCTTGAATTAATTGAATTGTCGTCAGTTAGTTCAGCTAATTTATTTTTAATTTTTTGTTATTAATAGACGCATCAGTGTTCTAATTAGAAATAAATGTCAAAATAATGATTCAATTGATTGAAAATTAAATTAACCTGCAAGACAGATGGAAATTAAATAAGTTTCCTTTAGTTTCTATTACTATTTGGCTAATAAATTTAGTTTTCTCTTGACTAAACAAATTATTATAATTATTGTAGAATTTTCTCCACATTACCATGACCGTTGAATTCTGCAAATGTATCAGTTAAACATGTTTATTTAGTAATTTGTTATTTTTTACCTACCACAAAGCCATTTTTAATGATTTTTCTTAACAAATGTAATTAAATTAGCTATTTACAGTAGAAATACATTAATTCTCGTTGTTGTTACTTTTTTTGCTTTCTTGCTAATTTTGTATCTATTCAACAATTTTCATTATTATTTTTAATACTATTGTTGGTGTTCGTTTTTTTTTTTTGCCTTAAATAAACGTATAAAGAGCGTATAGAAAACGCAGACAAACGTCGAGAGTAATCCTGTAAAATAATGTTACAAAAGTTAATTCAGTTGAACTAATTAAAGTGAAAAGAAACAACGAAAAAGCAAAGCAAAAAAAGAAAAAAAAATTAACAGCACAAAACTGACTAAAAAAGAAGTAGGAAACATTACAAAGAAACGAAATGAAAATTTAAAACGTAGAAAAGTGTAAGACAGAAAAAGAAAAGCAAAGAAACGTTTTTCTTTTTTTTTTTTTTTCAAAAAAAAATTACTTTATATAAGTTGAAAATTTTATTCAAAGAGAATTTCAGTCTTAATTTGTATCTCGTCGCGTTTTGTGATCGTAAATGGTGGAATAAAATCTACAAATTTCACCTGTCCATTTTTTTTTTTTTTTTTGTTAATTAATTAATTAATTATTAATAAGAATATTTTGTTAATTATTTTTATATTCAATTTTGTTAATTATATAAGCAAAAAAAAAAAAAGAAACTTTCGGTTTTTTACAATAAAAATTGTGTTTAAATGTGATTAAATAATTTCATCGTTTGTACTTTTGCGAAATATATTCGCACCTGAAATGTGATTTAAATTTTTTTTTTGTTTTTGCTTTAAATTAATTAATTAATTAAAAATAAAAGAATTTTCTTCTTTTTTTTTTTTTTGATACTAATAAACAAAAAGGAATGGTTTGTTGAAAAGTTTTATTAATTAAGTTAATTTAAATTAGTTAATACGGACCAGTATTGCCAATTTTTCTTTTATTTTTTGCATAATAATTTTGGCAAAGAAAAAATTACAAACAAAAGATATTGAGAAAAAAAAATTAAGTGAATTTATCTTTTGTTTTTCAAAATTTAAGTGAATTCTGAGTTCTTTTGTTATTAGTCTTAAACTTAAGTGAATTAAGGATAATTTTTTCTTCTATTTTATTTAATTATTTTTAATTTTCTTAAGCAATAAAAAAAAAATATATATATTAATAAGCATATTTCTAAGAAATGTAATAATAAAAGTAAAAATTAAACAATTTATGCTGCGACTGCGGCTGCTGCTGCTGTCACTGGTTGCATTTGGTTTAATTAAGTCAAAATATTTTGGATTTTCAACCTAAAAAAAAAAATAAAGAAAAAAGGAAAATTATTTTAAAAACATCACAAACCAGTCAACATACCAACCTAACGCAATAAAAATTATATTTAAAAAAAAAAAAAAAACAAGAAAAACGAGATGCAGATGAAAAACAAAACAACAAAACTAGAAAAGAGAATAAAGTTTTCGTTTTGTTAATAAAATTAATTTAAAACAGAAACATAAACATAAATGAGAAATATAATCGTTGCATAACGAAATTAAACATGCAAAGAATATTAAAATAAATATAGCTTTAGCGTATGCATCAAATAAACTATGGCTAAGCAAATATAAAATGGATTAAATTCAAACAAAATTACGGATATGATTTTATGTGTATTGCAATAAAGAAAAAATATAAACATTTTGGTTATTTGCATTAATAATTAAAATAAAAAAAAATATTAATATTAATCGTTATTATAAGTACTGTTGGTTTGTTGTTCAAAATTTAACAGCGAAAATAATAATAATAATAATTTTATTATAATACAATGCAGTAACAGCAGTAGTAGCAGTAGCACTTTTAACGTAATAAAATCGCGTGACTTTGGATACGGCAGTTAAAAACAAAAGAATTTAATAAAAATTTGGTTTAAGTAGTGCGCGCATGACTGTTGTCGTTTTTCTTTTCATATTTTTGTTTTTATTATTTTTTTTTCTTGTTTTAAACATAAAAACTAAGCAAAAAATAATAGAAATTTTTTAATTTTTGTTATTTTTTGTTTTACAAAAATATCATTACAGAATTGGTTAAGGTTATTTATAGAAATAAATCAAATAACGTAGAGTGAAAAACCAGTGAAAAATAGAATTACAAATACATAAATTATAATAAAAATAATAAATTAAAATTAAATTAATTAGTTAAACGAGAAAAAGGAAGAAACAGATTTTCATGTTTTTTCTTTTTCTTCTAAATTTACATTTTTCCAGTTGATTTTAATAAACAAAAGTGCAAAATTTGTTACGAAATAAAATTAATTGGGTGTTGACACATGACCAGAAATAATATTTATTTACAAGAAAACGAGTATTTTGTAAATATTTTTTGATAATGATGATGATGATGATATTGATTAATTAAAGATTGTGCAAAAGAAATTAGGGAAAAACATATAAATATATTAAAGCAACATGTCGTATTGTCGTATAACTGGTAAATCACGTGCATTGCCAAAGCCAAATTATTTTCCATTATTAACACCAATATCACCGGCTGATGCGAAACGTTGTTGTCGCATTACTGGAAAAGCATACGGATTACCATCACATCATTACATTCCTGTTCTATTGACGACCGCTGGTAAATCTAGATCAAAATGTAAAATCACAAATGTATCAGATGAGTTGGGAAAACATAATTATCAGCCGGATATGATGTATGGTAGACGGAAACACATGGTACTGGCTGATTATCGTTATGTGTTTCCTGTTTTCGATCTGTCAAATGATGCTCAGCGTAATTTAATTAATTTATTAAATGAAAAATTCGTCTCAAATGGGTGCGAACAATTTGTCTATAAGGTGGAGGAGCGCAAATGTCATTTGGTGTTCCCCGCTAATTTAGAGGAAGCCGTTCGTAACGGTGATGTACGTGATGTAATGTTGGCCAAAGATTCAGACACAGTTTTATTGAAAATGCGACAAGGAAAAAATGTTTCTGTTGAGCTACATGACTATCAAGTGGAGATGAACGGTTTGTTCGATGGCGAGGGACCCCGTGACGATGTGCTGTTGAAACGTGAAAAAGAAGAAGCAGAGGAGCGAAGACGACGCAAGAAACGTACACAGAATTTAAAACAAATGACAAAAATATTCGAGGACAAGGAAAAAGTACAAGATGACAGTGAGCAAAAGGAAAATGAAATTAAGGAGATTAAACGGCAAAAAATGGAGAAAAGAATCTTAGCAAAGAGTTATGTGCAGGACGTACGGAATTTCGATATGTCCGCAACAGGACGATCAACGTCCAATTTTGATGTGTGTGGTGGTGATTGGCGTGATCTTGTTAAGCCATTAATTGAATCATGGGACTGGGAGACTTATGAAATCGAAGCCGCTGCAGCCACAGTAGACGCTCAATCATTACTAGTCACAACATTACCACAGCCACTGAAAATTGAACCTATATCAATTGAGGTCGAAAGAACAGTAATAGAATCAGCGCTTCTGGAAAATACAACTGGATTTGAAGTTATAGCATGCGTTGAGCCACTGGCAGCATTTACAGAAAAATTACCGCCTGATTTAATAACTGGAATCACAACGATGCCTAATGAAAAATTAAAAGAAGTATCTGGTGTTATTGGAAAATTAGAAAATGTAGAGAATATACAAAAGCTACCAACGACAGCAGAAATTTCCACTATTTTAGAACAATTACCAAATGGTGTACAAACACATTTAGCTAAAGTACCAGGATTATCATTGGATATCAGTGCAGCTAGAAAAGCTTTTGTGCCTGGTCAGATGATAGATACGCCAAATGGTAATATTTTCGTTCCTGGTCAAGCTATTGAAACGCCTCATGGCTTAGAATATGTGCCTGGATTTATCGTAAATACACCACAAGGCCCATCATTTATTCCTGGTTGTATTCATCAATCAGATTCCGATTCAGCACCTGTCTTTATGGCTGGTCAAATTGTTGGCGATCAGTTTATCGCTGGACAAACAATGCAAACGCCAGCCGGTCCGAAATTTATGGAAGGTCAAACTGTGATGAGCGAAGAAGGAATGAAATTTATTGTTGGCATAGTTGATGCAAAAAGCAATACATTTGTTCCTGGCCAGAAAATTAATTCTCCTAGTGATAACGTAATATTTATTCCTGGTCAAACACTATCTTCGCCTGATGGTAATAAATTTATTCCTGGACAAAGTGTATTCGATGACAATGAAATGGGCTGGAAATTTGTGGCAGGAGAACCAATCGAAAATGAAAACGGTATAAAAGAATTTATTCCCGGTCGAACAATTATTAACGAAGAAGGTTCTAAATTTATTCCCGGCCAACAAGTTGATGATCGTTTTGTACCAGGGATGACAACATCAACTCCAGATGGTAGAAAATTTATTCCTGGTATAAATATTGAAACGAAACAAGGACCGAAATTTGTCGAAGGGCAAGTGATTCAAACAAAACACGGTGAAGTCTTTATGCCAGGAAAAACTTCAATTGATCAGCACGGAATGGTGGAATTTGCTATTGCAAAGACTGTGGACGATATTGTATTCAAGGAGCCAATGATAAGTGGTTACGTTATTGATCCAATCAATATTGAAATAACAAAGCCAAGTCTATCTATATTCGGACACATGGTACAGACAGGAAAAGGAATCGAATTTTATCCAGACAAAATTAAAATGCAAGATCTGCCGAAAGGAAAAGTTGTACCCGGAAAATTAATAAAACAAGACGTTGATACGAAATTTGTGCCAGGAATTCAAGTGGATGATGGATTTATTCCTGGTCAAATTGTTTGGACTGAAAAAGGAGAACAATTTATTCCTGGACAAGTTATTGAAACTTCTGAAGGGCTAAAGTTCGTGCCCGGCCAGGTGGTAGAAACGAAATCTGGTAGCAAATTTGTTCCAGGACAAACAATTGATACTGCAGATGGGCCACGATTTGTTCCAGGTCAAATTGTGCACACTAAAGCCGGGCCAACATTTATACCCGGTCAAGTTATATACACCGAAGAGGAAGGTGAAAGGTTTGTGCCTGGGCAAGTTGTTGATACAGAAGATGGTCCAAGGTTTGTGCCTGGTCGCGTTATTGAAACCGATGATTGCGTAACCTTCATACCAGGACAAATTGTACAAACAGCAGATGGACCGCGATTTGTTGCAACTGATTTAACTAACAATGAAACGGGCGAACAAGAGTTTTCGGTGCAAAGTTTTCTCGTTACACCAGAGGAATTACGTTTGCTAAAAACTAATCAAACGTGGAGCACAGTCGCCAATTCCACAAAAGGAGAACTGAGTATTGACTCAAAAATGCTGCGTCAATTATCCGAAGCTGGCATGACAATTGGCAGACAAGTTGAAACCTCAGCGGTTGATATTGTATTGCAGAGTACAAAGGATAAACAAATTGTGAAGAAATATTTAGAGAGTAATGGGCTTGACGTAAAACTAGAGGATAAAGTGGGCGAAATATTTTCCGAAATAAAAAAATTAGTTTACTCAATACAAGAATCCGATATCAGTCAAATTGCGCCAACGAAAATATTAGCACAAAATGGATACTCAGAGGAAACGAAGCAGATCATCGATATAATCACAGACATTGTTAGTAATTTGTTGACAATAAAATCGTCAAATCCACTGAAAATGCAATCATCGTTCTATGAGAATATAGAGAAATCTTTGAACGAAATGTTCCACGAGAACTTCCAACAGGTGAATATTGAAAAGTTGTATGAATGCATAAGGGATGAGTACAATCACGAGTACATTTTGACAAACATTAAAATAGAACAAACGACCACGGACAACAATAACATTATCAAGAAATTACTGAAGGAGCAACAAAGTGACAAGTCAACGAGCAAGAGTGATGAGAAATTTATAAATAAATTAACAGCATATTTGGACGACGATAATATTGCGGAGGCTTTGAAACAAGTGACAGACATTGATCAATCACTGATTGAGAATATTTGTTTAAAATTACGTGAACAAATATTAATAGATTTGAAGTCGGCAAATGAGAACGGTGACGACGAACTGAGTATTGGCGAAATTATTCAAAATATTGTTATAACATCGATACGTGATTATTGCGACAATGAGGTGAAACAGATGTTGGCAGAAGGTCTAAATGAAACACAAGATGCACAAGGGAACTCGTTTTTGCGTCAGGCTATTGGCCTGGCCAAGGCTTTAGGTCAAACAGCAACAGCCGTCAAAATTACATCAGCAATAGCGTCAAATACAATCGAAACGATTTTAGTAGAAGATGATGTTGCGGATGTTATGCGTCGGTTACAGTTGATAAATAAACTTGTGATTGGTAATGAGGATGCTCAAATAGCGGTAAATAAATTGGCTACGGAGCCAAGTTCAGCTCTTAGCGATTCAAAGTTGCGAGAGATAATCAGAAAGAGTGGCGCCCTAACGATTACACCGGATAGTAAAGAACTACTGGAGAATTCAAATGATGTCCCGCTAATGTTCTTCAACATGGAAAACAGTTTAGCTATGGAGGATTTCCTTATGCGACGTCGTACAAAACAGTCAAAAGGTGCATTTTTAATTGTTAAGCGAGGCCTACAAGCGGTTGTACCACGAGAGCTAAGTCACGATGTATTAACTGGTCGATGTGCATACACAGTCCTGGACGAAGATGGCATCAGACACTTTGAACCGTTGCATGTATTCTCAGCACTGAAATTGAATACACCATCGGCACATCGATTCTCCATGTATCATTGCAATGTAGCAAATGTACAATCCCAGGAAATGGGCGATTCATTAACCAAGAGCACACTGACATCATCATCTAGCAGCACATTAAGTGGAAATGATTCATTACGAAGATCAACATTTACATTGCCTGCAGAGAAATTAAATGAAAAATTAAATTACCTTCAAAAACCAAAACTAATTGATAATACACCGATATTTAATAAACGTTTGACTAAGGTAAATTAATTAATTAATTAGATTTTTTTGCGATTTTCTTTTTTACCCTTTTTCCATTTTATTTTTATTTATTTTTTTTTTAACAGAGATATGCGTATAATTTGCCAAAACGATGTTACTATTAAATAATTAGTGACAGAAAATAATTATTTAATATAATTTGTTGTGTTATTGTTGTGTGTAATAAATATTTTAGTATTTTATGAATAAATTATAATTATAATTAAAAAAAGAATATGTATAAAACCCAATAATAAATGTCATTAAATGTAATTAAAATTAAATAAATAATAAATTAAAAAGAAAAGAAAATTTTAATAACAATAATTAAATTAGTTAGTAGGATAGAAACAAACAGTCGTTGCATTTTGTAATTTTTTGTTTTTTTTTTTTATATAAAAAATAATAAATAATAATAATAAACTAATTAATTAATTTAATATGCATTACGAATTTATTCTAATTTTAAGATTTTAATATAAATAAATAATTTGGTTTTGAATAATAACAAATAGGAGAAAAAGCATTTAAGTTTAATCCCCTTTTAACAAGAATAACGGATTGTTTATGACAATTAACTGTCACAAATTTGTACAATTTATAGCATTTAAGAATCAGAAAATAATTATTATTATTTAATTTAATTTATATTTAATAAACATTAATAAAAAAGTCGTTTTAATGGGAATAAGAAACAAGTCATCTGTTACCTTTTTATTTCCATTGTAAAGTGTATTGTGTTTTTCTTTTCAAATGGGCTGTGTGAGTAAACAGTTCTGGAATAGGTGGTCTAGTCTGTTTATCACTTTGACACGACAGCAGACAGGACACATTTAAGTGTATTCCATCAAAATTTACTGCTTCCATTTATAATTATCATTAATTTCAGCTGAAATTTACATACAGGCTGTTTTTGGTTTTTACTGCTCTTTCTGTATTTGGTTGTTGAAATGTTTGATTTAGCTACGCATCAACATTATTTGACAGCAAAGTAATTTTCTAAAAAGAATAGACGAAGAAAAAAAAAAGGATTAAGTAACAAAAATAGAAAATAAAGATTGACATTTTAAGAGAGTAAAATAATAAAATTGACATTCAATTTATAAAAATAAATTCAGTTTTGATTTACATTTTATTTATGGTTGTTTTGGTCGTGCGTCACTTTAACGTTGTGTATACTTTGCGGTTTTTTTGTTTCTTTAAATTTATGTATTGTATTGTATTTATTTTTGGACATACAAAAAACAGTTAGTTATTCTTTTAAAAAGTTAATTAAATTTATTACTTTATTAATTACTTTAATTATATTTTTATTATTTTTAATTTATTATACTTTTTAGTAATAATGCTAACCACTGTACAGTAAGCGTTACAATCGGTTAGAAGTAATTGTCTTTGCTAAGAACTATGGTTGTCATAATATTTTAAATTTAATTAATCATTTTCCATAAATAATAATTTTCCGATTTAGAAAATATTTATTTATAAATATTAAGAAAAAAAAAACATTCATCCGTTTTTTGAGAACAAAAAAAAAAAACACAAAATTATAATAATGACAGCAGTAGCATTAATTAAGGAAAATCATCGATACGGTTTTTCACATTACACGATGTGTACACACATGTGAATCAGTTTTTCCTTTTTCTTTTCTTTTTAGTGAAATATAAATACTATTTACAAGTAAAAAAAATCATTTTATTTTATATTTTCTTATTAATTTTAATTACATTTAACAATTATTACTTTTACTGTGGGCGGTCGGCTTTATTTTCCGTAATAAAACTGCCAACATATTATTAAATATTTATCAAATTATCACCTCTTTGTCTCTTTTATGTATAAAATTCTTATTAAAAGTGTCTCTGTTTTTTTTTTTTGTTCAACAGAATTTTACTTTAATCATTAATCAAGAAATAACAAACAAAAGCAAGTAAATTCACAAGAGAAAACAAGAAATGAAAAAACACTTGTTTAATGAATTAATAAAGAAAAAAAACAGAAATTAATTTGTTGCAATTAAACAACAGCGAGAATAAATTCAACAAATAACAAAAAGTTAAAAAAAAAAACCAGTTAAAACCACAACATGAATAATGGAAAATAATTTAATTAATTTTCTTTATTTATTTATTTATAAAAAACAAGAAAAAACAGGAAATGAACTTATTTTTATGCGTTTTTTGATGTTTTTTATATCAATTTAATGGAAAATAAAATTTTTTATAGAGGAGAGAAATTAAATTTTATTTTTATTAGTTAAATTATTGTAAATCAAAAGACTGATTAAGTGTGTAACATATGTTGACCAGGCGCCTCCACTTGACACAAACAAATTCACCTGTTCATTAAACAACTCTCATAGAAGAAAATATAAATTTTTTAATTAAATTTGTATTGAAAAGAAAGAAAAACGGAAAAACACTTGTTTATACCAGCAGATGATAAAATTTCTCTTATAAACACGACGCTAGAATTTTACATAAAAATTCTTTTCTTTTTCAGCTAAACTGTTGTTCTAATAATTTTTCTTCCTTCTAAAAATAATCAATTTAATTTTCCGTATGTGTTATTTAATTTATTGTTTTTCTTTTCTTCACATTGTCTGTTTAATTTAGATTTATTTGAAATATTCTGTGTTTGGGGGATAAGCACTGTTCTGTTTAGAATTTATTCAACAATTTTTATATGTTTATATATTATTTTTCATTCTCACTTGTCATTAGTGTTTTCTTATTTTTAATTTGTTAAGTGGTTTACAATTAATGATTAACGATGAATCATTTTTTATTTTTCGTTTTAAATAAGCGTAAAACACGGTTTACGTTAGTTTATTTAATAAAAATAATTAGAATGACTGACTAACCGTTTTTTTTATTTTGTTGATAAAATTTATTATGAAATCATAATCGTTGATTGATATAAACGATTTTTTATTATATTAGTTACTCTATGAAATGTGATCAAAAAAAAAACCGGAAAATTGTTTAAATTCTTCTTAATAAATGAAAATTAATTCAAAATAAAACTCTGCGCTTAGTAACGTAAAAAAAATATTAAGAAAATAACGACAAGATTTTATTCTAAGTGGTAAATTCGATGCTAATTTTATTTAGTGACATTGATTAGGTAAAACATTGATAAATAAAATACAAATACTTGGAAGTGAAGAATAAACAGTAAAAGGTGAATTTAAAATAAAAATAATTGCATATAGAAATCCAAAAAAGCTTAACTTTATATCATTTTCTGTGTCATTTCATTAAAATTCTACTTCTATCTTAACTCATGGCTTAAGCAAAACAATATTTACAAAAATGCAGTGACAACCCACATACAATGTACATTTCTCTGCAAAATACATAATTAATTCATTCAAACAGTAAACAAACAAGCAAGTAAAAAAAAGCATAAATAAATAAAACTGAAGCCAAAAAAGAAATTTTTAATAATTATTATTTTTTACTTAATTAACGTAATAAACAACAGAGAAAATCAACAAAATGATTAATTACCTCCGCTTAAGTAACAAACAATGTAATTCTTGTGATGTCGTCCAAACTCAATTGTTATTTTCTAATTTTATTTATTTATTTATTATTTAAATGCTTTTGTCAGGAAAGGCGTTCAACGAATTGTTGCAATTTTAAACTATGTCATGGTTATCATAGTTTATTATAACAAAAAATAGCTTACCTGCACCTAAAGAATACTTAATTCTTGTCTGCTTTTATTATTTTTCGCTTAATAAACAAATTTTATTTTATTCTTTTCTTTCTTCGCTTACTTAATCCACAATTTGGCAACGTTGATTAGTTTAACTCACTAAAAAAAAAAGAATTTTTTCATTATTATTATTATATTGTTTTTGTTAATTAAATTAATAAAAGTAAAAATATAATAATATATTTCCTATTACCTTAATTAACAATATTAAATGAATATTTTACTAAAAAATTTTGCCACACAAACGGTTAAACAGACGATAAAAAAGGTGTTATTTGCATAACAAAATGTCAATTAAAGCTTTTAAATATAATTTAATTATAGTAAATAAAAATATATATTTATAAATATAACTATAAAAAGAAAAACAAATAGAAATTCTGATTCATCGCATTAAAATTATTATAAATAGAAAAAAAGCAGAACATTTTCACGTTTTTATTATTTAATTAAACACAAAACAAAAAAAAAAAACACCTCAATATAAATAATTAATAATAAAAAAAATTAAAGTGTTTTCTTTTACTTTATTTATACTTTTTAAATAAATAAAATACGAAATAAACTAAACACGTCGAACATACATATTTCTTCTAAACTTTCTCACATTTGTCATATATTTCTTATAACATGTTTACGTTTCGCTTAAGTTAATATCGCATGCGCAATTTAATATTAAATAAATACGCAGAAAAAACGACAAATATAACCTCAATATTATTATTAATTTGAATTTTTCTTCACTATAAATCATAATAATTAATAAATAAATAAATATTATTCATATATTTTTTTCTAGATTTATGACATTGTCGTAGTTAATCAAAATTACAATGGTGAACCAGAGGGAACAATCTCATTAAAACGTGGTGATTTAGTTGAAGTTATTCGTGCTGGTGATGATGATCTAGATGATTTTGATACAAAGTAAGTTTTCTTTTATTATTAAAAATCAATAAAAAATTAATATTAATCCAGCTTATACGTAGTAGTATTATTCTAATTAATTATTCTTTTCTTTATATAATTTTCTATTTTTCTATATCTATTTCTATGCTGCTAATTATTTTGTGATTTGTCTTATGTTTAATTTAAAAAAATAATTATTTGTAAATATAAAGACGACAACGTTTAGATCCATCATTGAATATAAGTAATACAGAATTATTGGATAATTCAGCAGCAAAACATCGTCTTGCTGTTAAACCAAAGAAGAAACATTTAAGTAGCCGACAACGTAGTCCACAATTACAGCCTGTTAAACGGCCAGACCCAAAACCAGGCGAGAAGTGAGTGAATTCTATAATGTATAATGTAAATCCAAAATTTATCATCAAATCAACAAATATATTATCGTGAACAAGAATTAAAATAATAATAAATTTATGCTGCTTTATGCATTATTTTACTGTAGTTTGTTGTAACGTTTTTGTGTTCGCTTTAGTGTTTGAACATGGCTTTTGATTTTTTTTGAATTTTAAATATTTTTTCTACAGTTTTTTAAATGAAATAATTTAATTTTTAAGCCGTTTTGATTTTATTTAATCTAAATTAACTTTAAAATATCGCAAAATTACAATATAAAACTTGTATTAATCAATCTACCTGTTGTTTTTTGAAATTTAAAGAACTCAAGTCTCATAAATCTAGAATAAATATTTTCTTCCACTAAACACATTTCACTAAAAATCTCATAATTTCCTAAATATTTAAAAATGAATTAATAATTTCTCAATGAAGTAAATGGAAAAATAAAAATAAAAATAACTACTAACCCACGAAATAATTCAAATTCTTAACTTAAGAAAAATAAATAAATTCTTTTCATTTCATTTTTTAATAGTAATATTTCTGTTTTTATTTTATTTTTATTGATTAAGACAAAAATAAAATAGAATAAAATTCTATAAAAACACATGAGTTTTTGAGTAATACCGATTATTAGTTAATTCAATTTTTGATTTTTATAAACAAATTTTAATGATTTAACAGAAGTTTTCTTTTCTTTTATTAATCATCTGTTATTATAAACAAATACATAAAATCGGGTTACTCTTATTTAAAAATACAGAAATAAAATTGAAATTTTATAAACAGAAAGAATTAATAAAAAAAAGCTAAAAATGCAAAAGAAATGAAATAATAACTGTGACAGATGTGCATTATTATTGTTTTGGAATTAAATTTAAAAAAATGAAGAAATATTTGCTTTTAATGAAAATATTTTATTGAAAAAGAAAAATTCTTAAACAAAGAAACAAATATATGAAAAACTAGGTAAATGGTTGACGTGTGTCATGTTTAAATAAGAAAAATAATTTCACTTGAATGGAAAATAACAATAATTTGCATCTAGATATGTCACAATGTTTGGATAAAAATATTTTTTTCTTCTTTTATTAAGAATTTTTATTACTTTTTTAAGGTGGCTTGTACGTTTATTTGATGGAAGTGATAACCCTAAAGAGGGCTGGGTACCAGCAGAAATATTAGACAATTATGAAACTGATCGTGCTATTTATGGTGAAAAATCAGATGATGCTGCTTATCGAAGAGAGTGAGTAATCCTCCCCATGAATTGAAAATTATATTTTCTATTTAATTTTTACTTTTAGAGCTGTTATACGAGAATTAGTTGAAACTGAAGAGGAATTCGGACGTGATTTACAACAGGTTGTTGATCGTTATGTGAAAATAACTGAAAATCCGACAACACCACGTTGTATTAAAGATAACAAAGATTTAATCTTTGGTAATTTTAAACAAATTGCTGATTTTCATAATACGTAAATAGTTGAATTTTATTCGTTTAATATAAATACATTAATAAAGTGAATTTTTCTTCAATTTTAGTGTTTTAATTGAAGGTGTTAAGTATTATGCAAATGATCCAAATATGATTGGTAAAACAATATTACGTTTAGAACGTGATTTTGATAAGCATATGAATTATTGTCGTGATGAACCGCTTGCACAGGATTTTATTACTAATAATGAACAAGCACGTGAATTTTTCGAGGTAAGCTTTTCGAAATTATGTATCATTGGTTAAAAGTAAATTTTGCTAATTATGAAAAAGATATTTAAATAACCAGGCGTCTACACTTGGTAAAGAAAATTCGCCATAGACACAAAGTAACTTAGTAATTTATTACTATGCGTTTTAACTGCCATCTGTGATATAATAAAAACAATGTATATTCATTAATACAAAATTGACATTCAGCCAAACCGATAAAAAGGAATTTATCTTTAGACGTTAAAAACGGATATATTCAATGAAATTAACTTAAAAAAAAAAAATAATAAGATAAAATAGGATAAATTATTTAAACAAATTATTAAAAATGTCAAAATAATTATGAATAAATAAATGTAATGAAATAGGCACAGGGTAAAGAAAATATTTCATTTATTTTCTTTCGTGTGAGAATTTATTATTATTTGTTTGCTGTGTGCTTTTAACATATTTTGGCAACATTAAAAAAGTAAACAGAAAAAATTTTATACATAATTAATGATATTTCTATTAGATATTATTGTTTTTTACAATTATTTAAACATGATTGATTTGTACGTGGCTACACTGTGCGGTAACTTTTAAAAAATGATTAAACATTTCTAGCTATTTATATGCGAGAGATTTTTTTGCACTTTGTTGTTTTTCTAAACTATTAAAATTCTTTTTTAATTTCTGTATTTTTTTTTTTATTATATAATAACAATAATAAATACGATTATCATGAGTTTGTTGTCAGAGAAATATTTGAATAATTTTTCTTTTTCTTTACATTTTTATTATTATTTTTTCTGTTTTCTAACTAATCTAATTATAACTTTTTTGTTAATGAAACTAAAATGTTAAATATTCTGTCACACGATGCTTGCTAATTTTTTTTATTATATTATATTTTCGTCTCTTATTTAAATAGTAATTGCGTTGTTGCAATTTTACATACGTTAAAGATAAGAAAATATTATTTGTTACATTGAAATTTTGACATATGATTATGTAGTTGACGTGTTTCAGTGATTAAATATCGTGACAAGTACGGCTGGCTGTTGATAGGAACAATAAACATAAGTTAGGCGCCATAAAATTTAAGGTGAAAATTATTAACACTTGGTAGGTGGGTGGTCAATACAATATCATTGTTTAAATAACACAGTAAAATCGTGTTATTATTAAAAATACTTTTTTATTTAAAGAAATTCACTTACCAACAGCATTTCCTTACATCAAAAACGTAAACAGAAAGTTTACACTAACTTATCCAATTTCCCAGTAGACTGTTGTATTTTTCCAGTAAAAAAGAAAATCTATAACAAAAAAAAAAGCCATAATAAATGTCTAGCCACATAAAATTTATTACTTTATTAATTTTTAAAATTTAATTACCTGTTAAATGAGCCATTACTGTAACATTTATTCAACTTTCAATCGAAATATTTTACGTAGATGCTAAAATTTACCACAAAAAATAAATAATAATTTTTATTTCTTCATTCAAGATATTCTCAGTTCTCAAGTTTGATGAAATTTCTTCATTTTTAGTATTTATTTTCTTTTTTTTGTAATAATAAAGAAAAATAAAACCACAAGGACAAGATCAGTAGGCAAAAACCTTAAAATTTCTTTTGTAATTATCGGGTTGTTGTGATTTTTTCTCTTAATATAGATTCTTCTCTTTGACACATTTATTAAAGTTTTTTTTCAGATTTTCCAACAAAAATCAGTTTTTAAAAGATAAAAAATTTATAAATAAATTTTCTTTAGTTATTTTTTTTTTTATTTAATTTTAATAATAAATCTGTTGCGGAGATCAACAGACAATTTTTATCTTCTTTTGCTTTTTGTTTGTTTTAAAAAAATTTATTTTATTAAATATTTTCTTCGCTGGACATTTGCCCACAATTTTATTTGTTGGGGACACGCGTTGTCTTATTATTAGTTAATAATTTAATATTGAAAAAATTCAAAAAGTATAATTTTCGTATCATACAGTGGCGAAAATTACATAATAATTCTTTTATTAAATTTATCGCATTTTTTTTTGATTTTAACTAAAAATAAATTATAAAATAGTGTTATTCTATAGAGAGTACCATTTGGAAAATTAATTATTTATTTTTTCACATTGCCTTTTAGTATTAATGTCATCCGAATTTTATAGTTTTATGCAAGAAGAAAAAATTTATTAAAACATCTGCAAATAGGAGAGAAAGAATCTAAATAAAAATTTAATATAATTAATAATTACATAATTATTGCGTTTTCCTTTAACATAAACATAATTTATAAAATAATGACTTTACTTAATAATAATCAGAATGATTAAAAGAAGAATTTTTTTTTCAATAACTAATGGATTTACATTAATAAAAACTAAAAATAAATAATAAATGTAGGTCAAAATGTGAAAAAAAAATCAAAGAAGCGATTAACTAAATAATTTTAAACATAGAGAAAAGAAAAATAAATTAATATTAATGTCCTTTCGCTGAATATTATCTCCAGTTGCGTTATTAACGGTTGAGACATTAAAAATCAGCCATGACCTTGTCATCTTTAATACAAAAAACACCAAAAAAAAACTGTGTAATCTTAATGTTATTTAAATTAATTAATTAATTTAATCCTAAATATCATAATTATACAATAATAAATTTAATTCAAATTAAAATTGCAACAATGCAGACGACAGTACAGTAATTAACCTTGCAAGAAACAAGCAAACAAACATAACTATTTAATTAATTAATAAAATTTAATTAAAACAAGTATACAAGTAAAATAAATTAATAAATTAAAGAAACAGCAACCTGTCGCTACACTGGTTACGTTTATTTTCATATTTTTAATTCAAGAAAATCTCAACTGTTTTTCCTTTTTACTAAAACAAATCAAATCAAAATCAACATCTGTTTGGTTAATTATTTTATAGAAGAATCTCACTGATCAATTACTATTAACATAGTTATCATTATTTTTATTATTATTATATAATTATTTTCAAATAATAATTAGTAAACATTAAAGAATTTATTTATTTGAAATGAAATACAATAAAAATTACGTTAAATATATATTTATAAAGAAACTAACTGACTTATTACTAACTAATAATTATAATTATTTTATAAATAAATAATATATTTGTTTAGACGTTAACCTAATTAATTAATTAATTTTTAAATAAAATTTTTGATATTTATTTGAACATTTTTCAATTTCTTTAATCTATTTATTTATTTATTTTTACAAAATGCATTTTATAGTTTTAAACCACTTTTTAGTCGGTAGGATTCTCATAATTTTACTAAGCCATGTTTCGATTGTAATTTGTTTTTGATGTCTTAAATCGTTGCTAATAATTTTGGTTGATTAATTTTAAGTCTATTTAATTAATTTAACGTATTTAATAGCTTATTTTTATTAATCTGTAGACATTTTTTTCATCCAATCAACAATATGATAAACTCTTTCCGTTTCCACACTTCAAAACGATTAACTTTTATCAACACTCCTTAAAGCTAAATCAATAAATTATCTTTATTTACATAGATAAAGCATTTTTTATTTTAAATTAAGTAAATAAATTGAAAATATGAAGATTGTGTCATTAGTGATGTCGTCACAAGTAAAATAACAAAAATATTTGCTTATTATAGCGTGCGCTTGCGTTAAATACTTAAATAATTTTTTTTCTATTCAAAAGCGATTTTATTTTTGTATTTCTTAATTATAAAATGACCACGAAGGAGAATGTTTATTTTTAAATATGCGAAAAATAGAAAAATGTATTTAACAAAATTTGTAAAAAAAAACTACATAATTTTTAACCGATTTATATATATAATTTTCTCAATACAACAAAACAATGTAAAAATTGACCAGTCGCTGCTGACTTCTCTTGCTGACAAGATCGCGCGTTATTTAAAAATTAAACAAAAGATAAATTTTTGAAAAAAAAAGGAATAAATTGTTAAAAGTGTTAAGAAAACAAAAGGAAATTAATTAATTAATCAAATTAATTGAGTTGATTTTTCTTTGCAAATTGTTCTAACTTAAAAAAAAAAAAGTGCACCAAAAGTCAGTGTCATAAAAATTGAGGAGTTAACGAATTTATTTTTCTGCAATAAAAAAAACGGAATATAAAGGAAACTAAATTAAAGGAGGAATCAAAAAGTTCGTTAATATTTTACTTTTTTTTTTTTTAAATTAATTAATTAATTAAAAGTGCGCTGCGCCACCTGTGATCAAATTGATTGAAGTTTTAATTAAATTAAAATTTTTTTTTTATAATTAATTAAATTATTATAAAACGGATATAAGACAGTGTTTAAGACGTTAAAGTCACCACCAACGCTGTTAATTTTATTTTGCTTGCTATTCGTGTTACTACTACTGCTGCTGCTGCTACTGCTGGTGCTTCTATTGCGATTATATTACCCGTGCTCTAATAAGGAATTTTTTTGTGGATTATTATTATTATTTTATTATTATAAAAAAAAAACAAGAAAAAGATTTTCTTTTTATTTAAATACTTCTCAATTCGCTCTCTTATTTCTCTCCTTTTTAAATTTGTGTTTGTTTTGTTAAAATTCGTACCAAGTCTCTGATAGTCTAGTCATCAACCATAGTGTTGTTGTTGTTGTTTATTAATGTGTCTGTGCTTTGTGCAAAAAGAAAAATAATTTTCAAAAAAGAAAAACGAAAAATCCAAGTGAAAAGAAAATATAGAAAAGCGAAATAAATTTGTGCTCTTTATTTATTTGATTGTTTTTGTTATATTAACTGTTGTGTATACTGTTATGCCCAGTGAGCAATTTTTCTACACATTTTATTTAGTATCTTTGCTATTCTTGTACCAAGACGAATCAAAAGAAAATTCAAAGCAAAAAAAAAAAAATAAGATTCTTTTCTTTTAATCAAAGAAAACATAAAAAATAACGTAAATTATTCACAAAATTAAAAATAAAATTATATATTATTATTATTATTATAATTTTAAGACAACAACAGCATAATAAAAAAAAAAAAACGAAATCAAATTTATGTGCGTAGGCGGGATTTATTCATGTGGATTATAGAAAAGAAAATTAAAAAAGAATCAAAAAGTATTGTGTAATCACAAGGAATTAATTAATTATAAATATATATATATCTTTTTAAGCGTTATTTATCATAATAAAAAATTAATAAAAACTGATGATGCGTTTGCTGGTTTAGTGAAATTCTGTTGAAATTTACAGCCATATAGCCAAGACATACACCCAAAAAATTATTCTTTCTAGATTTTCATCAAACAATAATTTTCCTCTTCAATTTTGCAAATCAAATTAGCAGGCCCTCGACTGTTATTTCTATAAAATTTAAAATTACAAATAAATTTCTTTTACTTTCACAATAAAATTCATTAAAGATCTTCCATTTAGTTGTCGTTTTGCGTTATATAAATAATTAATAATAATAATTAGAAGCACAAATAATTGAATTAATTATTAAAGAATGTAGAAAAAATGTAATCTGATCTAGAATATAAATGAAAAACAACAGCAATAGTAGCAGCAAATAAAACGAAAAATATATTTTGATGAAATCAAAAGTTTTTCATTTACACAAAATCATAAAATAAAAACAGCTGTTCAAATTTAATCAAACTTGCTCAGGATTATTTATTTATTATTGTTTCTTCGAAAGAAAAGAAAAAAATATTATTAAACATAATAATTACAATATTTAAAATAAATAAATAAATACAGTTAATAAATACGACCAGCACACAAGCACCACAGTGAAAATCCGCAAAGTTTATTTATGTTTTATGCGGATAAATAAATAAAAATCATAAATTTTATCTTAATTTTAATAAGCAGTATGAATAGCGATATTAATAAGTTTTTGCTTATTTTATTCCTTTAAAAAACGTTTTGCGAATCATTAAAATAGAAAGATCTATTCGTAGGAGAGAAGCGTAGAAAAAAAATGTTTCTTGTAGCGAATGTCACGTTTATTATTGTTTAGAGGAGTACAAAGCGTTGGAAGTTACAGTAAAAATTATATATTTTATCTTTAAACAATGATTATAATACAGAGATTTGTGTTATAAAAGAAAAACTCCTACAAATCCTGCTAACAAAACAAAACATAGAAGAATAGCGATCACTTGACTTTAAACGCAACACTTGTTTGACGAATATTTAATTTATGCTACATAAAAACATTATTTTTAATCTAATTTACAGCATAATTTTCAAAACCAGAAAAAAATGTAGCCAAAGCACCAGAAAGAAATAAATAAATAAAAAAACCCCGAACAGTACAAAAATAATAAATAAACAAGCACAAAAAAAATCTCGCAACATCCGAAAATAAAAATCTTTTTCTCAATATTTTGCTTCTATATTTTTTTCATTTTAATTATTTAATTTATGTGTTATTTTTGTGTCTCCTACAGTATTTTTCTTTCGTTCATTTTTTCACTTTTTTGATAATAATAATAAAAATCATAACAACAGCGAAAATAATAATAAAATTAAATAAACTTTGTTGCTGCTGCTTGACGTTACATAATAAGAAAAACGTTAAATAAAAAAATATTATTTTTAATCGTAATAGAGAAAATGATAAGGAAAATTCTCGATCAACGTTTAATCACTAATCAATAAAAATTATTTTGATAATGTAAAGAAAGCAAAAAAAATCATGTAAAAATCATAAAAACGGTGTAACAAGAACAACAAACACCTGTCAGAGAATAATTTATTTATTTAATAAAATAAAAAAAGGTGTTGTTGGGGCCGCCTTTAAAATCCGTTGCTGCCAAAACCATCACAAAAAAAATATATAAAATTTTGAAAATTGAGTCCACCAACCAAGTGATTCGCAGTTTAAAACACAATTATGACGTAATAAAAATGAAATAAAATCGAAAAATGTCAACAAAAAGAATATTAATAAATTTATTTATAAACAAAAATAACATACAGTATCACGCTCTAATTATTTTTAATTATACGCAATTAAATTGCATAGCGAATTGGTAACATAGGCGCACAGGTTACCTGTGTTTATATTATATGTTTATTAGAGTTTTGTTGTTAATTCAAAGAAAAACCGAAGAGAAAAAGCGAAATTCTCAAAGACTAGACCAGATTTTTGCTAAATCTGTGATTCTATATAATTCTTTTCATCTGACAACAGAACAAAAATTAAATTATTCTAAGAATATTTTATCACTTTAGTACTCGATTACTAGATAAATTGTTTACAGAATAGAAAAATACAAATTTTATCGTTTAATGTTATAAAAATATATATCTGTGTATAGATTTTCATCCGTGCACAAAGTAACAAACCGTATTAAAAATAACTTTAAGACCCGAATTTAAACAAAAAATAAAATTTAAAGAATTGAATTTCTTGATCACAATATAGATTCTTTAATTATTTATTAAATTAATTTATTATTAATTCAAATATTTATATTATATTTTCTTTTAATAGGAATTATCAAATAAGCTTGGCGACGATAAAAGCTTATCCGAACATCTGCAGCTACCAATACAACGAATTAACGACTACCAACTACTATTAAAGGTAAATTATTTCCCAGTAAAAAATTTCCCAACAAACAAAATCTACTAAAATCAGCCAACATTTATAAATTTTCACTTTTTATATTTAATACAAAGTAAATTTTTGAATTTTAAACAAAAGAAGATAATTCACCCACTTATCAGCGTCACCCATTTTTATTTCAACATAATTTTAATTCGCTAATTTAAGAGATCTAATCAATCAAAGTCAAAGATTAGTAGAAAAAAACTCTTTGTAATTACAAATAAGAAAAGAAAACAAGGCGGCGCCAATCACAAAAACCCTTTTAGCAAAAAAAATATCAACCAACCAACCTTCATCATATATACACACATTTGGCAACTTGCGTAGAAATATGTTGCAATAAATTTTTAAATATTTTATGCTCAGCTCACTGTGCTTACTTGATTTATATCCTAAAAATTATATAAAACAAACTGACCTTCCTTTATCAATTGAGAAATAAATAGAAATAATTTTTTAACCTTAACCATGTCATCGTGGTTGTTTGTTTACAAAAAGAAAACAACAGAAAAACTCTTTTAATTTTTCTTAAATATATCTACAAACTGACGCAATAAAATGTATTTAAAAGAGAACCGAAATATATTAGGTGTTAAAAATTAAGACAGCTAAAAATAGCAACGAAAAAGGAATTGAGAAGAAAAATATATAAATATTTTCATTCTTATTTTGATAAAAAAGAAAAATAAACTAAATTTTCTGGGTTAATATTTCACCTAAATTTTTCTTCACTATTCCTTTAAATGTAATTAAAATAAATAACACACAGAACAAGACAACATACAAGTTCAATGTTAATGCAGACAAAACAAAACAAATTTTCAACATTCTACTGCTACTCTCTGCTGTTTATGTCTTTTAGTCACAGAAAAATCAGTAATTTTCTTGTGAGTGAATATTTTTTCTTTAAAGAATTTTTCTTATTTATAAATAATATTTATATTTATGGACTAAAATTAGATTTTTCCGTCAAATAAAAGAAAAAATCATTAACATATTGTAAATTTTTCTTATGCTTTTGTAAATCTATATTTATAACAAAATAAATAAAAATATGAATTTTTTTTTTTTTTTTCTATAAAATAATAAAGTTATTTATCTGTATTTTACTATAAAATTAATTAAATTTAATTTATTTTTAGTAAGAGAAGAAAGTTTTTATTCAAAAATAAATAAATTTTCTCTCACTAAAGTTCTTGGCTATTATTACCAGGCGCCTCCACTGCATATCTTTAAAGAAAAAGAAAATTAACGATACAATAACGAATATTCAACGATGATTTGTAAATAAAAATATAAATTTTGAATAGATAAATCTAGAAGAATTTTTCTTCACTTTTATTATTTAATTAATAAAATAAAAAAACAAAATTATTTAAATTACTGCAACTATTGTGGGTGTTAATTGCTTGTACCGTGGTTGTAACCTTAAACAAGGAAGGAAAAACAATTTTTTACAAAATTATGAATTAAAATTAAATGAAATTTTTCAACTAAACGATTTATTTATTCTTATTTATTTCACAAAATTACAATATACGAAGAAAACCGCAAAATACAACGGACAAAAAAAAAACTACAAATAACTCAGTTGACTGCTTTCGCGTCTGGGGTCAGTAAATAAAATTAAATTTTATTTTTCAATTGAAAAATAATGCTCATCTTGAGATGATTGTTAAGCAATTTTATTTTTAGAAAATAGACTTTTCAAATAAGAGATTTAATTAAAAATTATATATATATATAAAAAAAAACACTAACCCACCCACCATTGTTGAAATTTAACGATATTATCCGTTACTGTTTTTATGTTTATTTAATTAAATTAAATGTAAATCGAAACACCAAGAATATGTCTATGAATTTTGTTATTTAATTTATTTAAATAAATAACAAATTAGCAATAAAACAGTTTTTAATTTAATTTTATCAGCGTTTTATTAACATTTAATTTGTTTTTTTAATTTTATTCGTTAATAAATAAATAATTAATTAATTAATTAGTGAGTCAGTCAGTTAGAAGGGTTTAAGTAAACAATCAATAGATGACACTATAATCTGTAAAAATAAAATTCAAAACACAATCAAACGATAAAAATCTCACGAGGATTAAGAATAAACATTTGCAAAAAAAAAATCTGTTTAATAACTATTTATAATCTTACTACAATCTAAAGTAAATAATCTTAATTAAAGTAAAATTTAAATAAATAACATTAACCTTTCATCACAATAAACGATTTTCACCTTCGTTTAATTATTTACATTAACTGAAATAACTTTTGATAAACAAAGTGAAAACATGTTACTTCCGAAATAATATTTTGTTTAATTTTCAATTAAAAATAATAATTTTTCAGGAGCTGGTAAAGTACTCACTACGTTTAGGTGAAAACGCAACCAATCTACAAAAGGCTCTTGAGTTGATGCTCAGTGTTCCACACCGGGCTATTGATAATAAATTTATTACAAGCATCGAAGGATACAAAGGTAAAGAAAAAAAATTATCAAATTAATTAAAAAAATATAAAGGTAATTTTTTTTTTTTTTTAAATAGGTAATATACATAAACTTGGACGTTTGTTAACACATGAATGGTGGACAATAATTGACTCTGAAGAGAAACTACATGAACGTTACGTATTTCTATTTAAATCAAGAATATTAATTTGTAAAGTTCGTCGAATATCAGATGATCGTTCGGTTTTTGTATTAAAAGATATAATAAAATTACCAGAAGTTGAAATACGTGATCATACTGAGGAATATACATTTGATTTATTAGCATCAGCAACAGCATCGGCAACCGCATCAGCTGTTGGAAGTCTTCCATTAACGTTTCTTGCACATAAACAGGACGTTAAGCAACGTTGGTTACGGGAAATCAAACAATACGCAACAGATCCAGTTGCCCTACAAGAACATTTGAACGACGATTTACGTATAGACGCCAGTCAAATTAAGGAGGATAACGAGCCAATACTTAAGCTACCATCTCGTATTGATCCAATTGATCCAGATTCTGGAATCAGACCATCAGATTTTGCCAAGGATTATTTAGTAACAAAGAAAAAAGACGAAGTTACCGAGCAAGGAGGAAAAGTTGAAATAAAAGAGTCAACTTCGAAAACAAAACTTGAAGCTCAGGAACATAAAGAACAACCACCGACCAAAGTTCAGAAAACTGAGGAATCTATCCAAGCACAGACAAAAGAAATAGGAACGCAACCACCGAAACAAGTGCAAAAACGTGATATCGAGGAAAAAACATCACAGGAAGTACGCAACGTTGTAGAAACTAAAATAGTAGAGGAGAAAAAAGTTGAAACAAAAGTTGTTAAAGAAATTGTAGCTGCGCCTAAAAAAGTTGTAGAAGAACCTCCTAAAAAGCCAGAACCACCGAAAGTAGACGAAGTAAAGAAACAGCCAGAAAAACCAAAAGAAGAGATTAAAAAAGCACCTGAAGTTCAAAAAGTTGCTACAAAAGTAGACGAACCGCCTAAAAAACCAGACGACAACGATCCAAAGAAAAAGAAAAATAAAGATTCAAAGCCTGATCTAAAGGCTGAACCATTTAAAGCTGTAGGTGACGCTAAGCAACCTCCACAAAAGGACGCTGGTGATACTAAACAACAGCCGCAAGAGCAAAAACAACAACCGCAAAAGCAACAAGAAGACAATCCACAAGGTGGTAATAAATCAACAGAGAAACAAGAACAAGGAGCTAGTAACGAAAGTCAAGGTGATAAACCGGACAAAAATTTAAATCCTGATCCAAATCGTGACGGATCTAAATCCCCATCGATACATTTACCCTCGTTCTTTGATCCACCTCCAGTCGTAGAGTGTGAAACTTCATTTGAGATACATATTACAAAAAATCCGCCACCCCATTTCTCACGAAAGATCCGCGTACATACCGAGGATCTAGAGAGACGTACTGAAGAATTTCTTAAAACAAAGAATGAATTGGATCTTGCCATTGACAACTCATTGCATTCAGCACAACAAAAACTAAAGTCAATAAAGGCAACTGTTCACAAATCAAAAGATACCGTTCGTGAGGTAGAAGACACAGTAAGACGTGCAAAAGCAGGTGATTTTGATCATATACATAGACCGCCACGTATTGAGGAGCCGACTGTCGAGTACATTGACGTCATCGAAATACCACAATCTCGTTCTGCATCAAGAGAATGCTTAAATTTGACTCCTGAAGCAGCACAATTGGAAGTAGAATTAGATAGACAATCAATAAAAAATCTCGAAGATATAATAAAAATGGAGGAAGAGTATTCATCCTCACGCTATGCATCGCGTACATCGCGTAAAGTTGAGAGTGAGTACATATTAAAAAAAACTGAAGGATTATCCAGAATTAAATGTTGTAATAATTTGTTGCATGCCAATTATAATTGAATTAAATAATTAAGTTTGTATAAATTAGTTAAATATAAATGCATTTAGTATTTGGAGCTAGGTGCCGTAGTTATTGTCAATTAATTAACGTTTTTTTTTTTTATAATTTTTGAATTAACAAAATAATATTTTTTTTTTTTTTAAAAATATTTCTCTCTCTCTTTTCTCTACTGAAATCCTATTTTTAAACAAAACCAAATAAAATAAAAAAAAAAAAATCAAAATTTTTGTACATAACAAAAAAATACCCAAAAAAAAACAAAATAGTTACATCCGGTGGAAAAGGATCATCCCGTGAGGCATCAAGTCGCCAACAAATGTCATCATCATCAACAAAAAGTTCAACAACTACCTCAACTAAAATGACAAATGGTGGACCAAATATTAAGCCAGTTTTTGCAAAAACAATTAAAGGATGTAACGTTGAGCGTAAGTTAAATAAAAATTTTCTTTTAATAAATAATTCATCCAAAACAAGTATATAAATATAAAAAAATAAATAAAAAGAATCCTTAAATCATTATTATTATTTCTTTAACATTAACGAATGCTTTTATTCAGAAATGAAAGTTTTTAGTTTTTCAAAGTAAAAACGCTTTCAATGTTGTAATTATTGAATTTTGCTGAACCATTTTTTTTTTTAATTTAATTAATTAGAAAATAATTTTAATTTTAATCAAAGCACAAAATTAAAAAATATATTAATAATTTAGCTGGTGAAAATGCTACTTTTAATTTGCAATTAAATGAAAAAGCACAATCAATACAATGGCTTAAAGATAATAAGCCATTAGATGATCGTCTAGCTGATCGTTTTGCATCTAAAGAAATGGCCAATAATAATTATAAATTGGAAATATTACATTGCAGGTAATTTTTAATTATTTATAATATTTTAACGAAAAATAATTATTTTCTCGATGATTTTAGTGAAAGTGATTCAGGTTTTTATACAGCTTGTGCCACAAATGGTACAGAAACATCAACATGTACCGCCCAATTGGTTGTTCATGCTTGTAAGAGAATTTTTGTTAAATGAAATTTGTATAATTTATTAAAACTAATTTCTTAAAAAACTATTTAGTGTCCGCAAACGAACGTCAAGAATTAGCGGAAACAAATGCTCCACATTTCACAATCTTATTAAAAGATACCGAAATTATTGAGAACACTTTCCTCCGTTTTATGGTCAAAGTAAAAGGTGATCCCGCACCAAAAATCAAATTGTAAGTAAAAAACTAAATAAGATGAACAGGAATATTCAACTAATTTTTAACTTTTTCAGTTTCAAAAATGATCGTGAAATTTTAGATGGTGCCGCAATTGAAATAAATCGTGAGAATGCTGAACTTGGATTTTATGAAGTTGTTATACCAGAGGTGAAGAAAAGTGATGCTGGTAAGTACTCGTGCAGTGCCACAAATAAATTTGGCACAGCTAAATGTGACGCAAATGTAACTGTTTGCGAGGATAAGGATATCTTTGGTGAATTGAGTGGTGGAATTTTGGCACCTGGTGAACGTCCATCATTCTTGTGGAAACGCAACGGCACCCAATTTGATCCTGAAGAACGTTTTAAAGTTTTACTTGGTGACGATGAGGATTCTTTAGCTTTGGTCTTTCAACATGTTAAGCCAGAAGATGCTGGTATTTACACATGTGTTGCTCAAACGAGCACTGGTAATATTTCTTGCAGTGCCGAACTTACTGTCCAAGGCAATGTTCAACAATTAACCCGTGAACCAGAGAAACCATCGCTCATCATTGAATCCAAGACACCAGTTGCCTGCTTAGGCGGATCAGCTATTCTTGAAGTTCAATGCAAAGGCTATCCAAAACCAGAAGTTTTGTGGAAACACGAAGGAACAGTTATCGACGCTGGTGGCAGATATAAGTATGTTTCCTGCCCATTTTTATATATTTTAATGTTTGTTAAAATTATTTACGCTTTAAAATAGATTCCTTTATGAAGACGCCGAAACAATGTCACTTATTATTAAGGGAGTTACTGCCGAAGATGCTGGCGCCTACACAATTATAGCAACTAATGAACTTGGTGAAGCTACTAACACTATGGAACTTATTGTCAAACGTTAGTAGAAATATTTTTACTTGCCTTTCCTTTTGTATTTATTTTGGTTATTCCACCTTCCAGTTCCGCCAACAATTAAGAAACCAGCTGATTGCACTTGCATGGCTGATAAACCATTCAAGATGGGTGTAGAAGTAGATGGTAATCCAGTGCCAAAAGTACAATTCTTCAAAGATGGCAAAGAGATCCATGAAAGCCAACGTGTTCGTTTCACCAAAACGGAAAAAACACATTACATTGAATTTACTGAAACCGAAATGCATGACACTGGTTCATATTCCGTAAGACAACTAAAAAGAGATTATTATTAATGAATATAAATAAAAATATATTATTTTTTACTTACAGGTAATGGCTACAAATGAGGTAAGTCAACATACCGAATTCTGGAATTTAACCGTCTTGACAGCACCGAAATGCACTCGCAAAATGGGCGCAGAGCAAGTCTTTGCGTTAAAAGAAGAAATCTGTTTGGTAGTCAAATGCGACTCAAACCCACCGCCAACCGTTAAATGGTTTAAAGATGGCAAAGAGATCAACATTAAGGATCCACGTGTGAAGATTGTTGTCGATGGCAACACATATAAACTTTCGATCGCCAATGCAACACGTGACGATCAAGGTGTTTACAGTGCGGAATTCGTCAATGAACATGGTCAGTAGCCACGCATTAACTACATGCTAATTCTGGTTATTTATTTTTTCATACAATTATTTAGGTACAATGCGTGACGAGACCAAAGTACATGTTAAATGTCCACCACAATTTAAACAAACATTAAAGGATATTACAATGACCGAAGGACAAACAAATATAGAATTAGTTGTTACCTGTGATGGCTATCCAAGGTAATTATTGTTGTTTTTTGTCTGTTTTAGAAAAATTTTATTAAAGTTTCTTTTCTACATTTGTTTAGACCAACAATTCAATGGTATCACGAGTCAGTGGAAATATCTGAAAAAATCTATAGCCGTGTTGAAGAAGGTGATAATTATAAATTAATTTTCAAAGAGGTTAAAACTGATTTGCGTGGAAAATACTCATGTAAAATTGAGAATGATCATGGTCATGCAGAGTGTGTAGCAAATGTTACTGTTAATTGTAAGTTTCTCTTGATAATGATAAACAAAATAAGAAATTAATGATGACTTAAATCTACTTTAGGTGTACCAAAGGTAACAAAAACACTCAAGGACACCGAGGTACCAGAAGGTGAAACATTAACATTAGAAGTTGAAATTTTCGCTGTACCAGAACCGAAAATAACTTGGTTAGTTATTTCTTTAAATTTATTTCTGTAGCAAAAATTAAGAATTATATTTCTCCACAGGTTCAAGGATGGACAAGAGGTACGTGCTGATGCCCGTATTAAAATAACACGGGATAATCAACGTCTAGAATCGTATTACTTGACATTGAATTTAGTAAAACCAAGCGATGGTGGTGACTACGAAGTGAAAGCATCCAATTTCCTTGGTGAAGCAACATCGAAGAGTAAAGTTATTATACAAAGTAAGTACTATATTTCTAAAACATTCCCCTTGATAATAGTAAGTTCAAACGGTTATATATATATATATATAAAAATTATAAAAACGTATAATTGGGATTAAAAAATATATTTAATTATAAGACGACGCGATTTTTAAATAAGAAAAAATTCAATTTATCATCGATTTAGGAATTTTAATTATAAGCAAATCCACACCGAATCTGCAATAAAACAACAAAACCCATTTTATCTTAGCACACAGAACACATGATGATTAGAGAAATTCTTTATTAAAAGAAAAATAAATAAATAATTATCAGAATCCGTAAGTAAAAAATAAAAAAAAAAAAAAAACTTGAAATTGCTTACAAATTTTACCAATTCAATTGTTTTTCTTCTTTACCGAAAATCAAATCTTGAGGCTTTACATCGCCATTTTACTGTTTTTTTGAATTGTTTTGTTTTTAGTTTTTCGAAACGCAAAAAAAAAGAAAAAAAAAATAGACGACAAACTTATAAGCCAAATCGCCTAGTGTTTATTGATTTATTTTGGAATTTTACTTGATTTTTATTTTCTGAATTTTTTCTTCTCTATTTTTTTCTTTTTTTTTTTTATTGAAAATAATTTTTTTGTTTTTTGTTTCTTTCAATTTAAAATAATAAACGAAGTTTTCCTTCGCATATAATGCATATAAATTGAAAGGAAAATTTATCATTGATTGTGTGTAATGGGTGTACTGATGTGGAATAAGTAGATTAAATTTCTGCAAACACAAGACTAGATAGCATCAACATCAGTACATACAACTGAGCTATAAATTCTTGTTTTGTGAGAAATTTCGTGCACAATTAATGTCGTTTTTGCTGAATGCATTCATTTATATGCTTGATCCGGTCGATCCATTATCATTTAATTCTAGAGTAAATATGTAGTTATTTTATCGATAATCAAGACGCGTTCAAGTGCACAACAATTTATTATTGTTTTAACGAAAATTCCACCATCATATTTCTACACAATCAAAGATAAATGAAAATTTTATTGTTAAATTTTATTTTATTTTATTTTTTATGCTATATCATCTGAGAATTCAAATATTTTTTATTTTCTTTTTTTATCTAAATGTTTATTTTACTTGTAAATGTCTGCATTTATTATTATTATTTTTAATTTTTATCTTTTATATTATTTTTAATTATCCACTTTTTTTTTTATTTGTTTTCAATTATAATAAAAAACAAAATTTTATTAACCAATGAAAATCAATTTTTAAAATAAATAAACCAATCAAAAATCGGGATTAAAAAATTAAACAAAACAAAAAATTTAGCTAAAGAGATAATAACTGGAACAATAGAAAATCATAATGATGATAAGGTATTAATTGAAATGGATATAAAAGAGGTGAAACAACATGAAATAATAAATAATTTGGATGAAGATGTTTTTAAAACAATTCAAATAAATAGCGAACATAAAATATTAACCAAAGATATGGATGATAATCAGCAGTATTCAGCTGATTGTATTGGTGGTAATGTAACACAAGAATTTTTAATTTTAATCATAATTATTATCCAATTAATAATAAATAATTCTTACTTTTACTTCAACTTCCTTAATAATTTAGTTAATTTCTCTTTTATTAAATTTACTCACTTTAAATCACTGTTTTAAATCCTTTTTTACTTTTTTGATCGCACCGTCACGTGTAAAGTATTTTTGATTTTTTCTTTAGAGTTTTTTTTTTTTTTTTATTACAATCGCGGAAATAATTTATGTTTAAGTAAAGAATTTGTTCATTTTTCTTTTGTTCTGGCTACACACTTGCACGTTTTTTTAATTTTATTTTTATTTTTGAATATTAAAGTTGTCAGCCATTATTTTGTTTTATTTTTAAAAGTGACCGTTTTTTTTATTTATATTTATATCTGTATATTTGGCTAATCAATTAATTAATTAACAATTAAAAAGTATCCAAATGTTCCTATCATTAATTAATAAATTTAATAATATTATTAATAATAATTATTTTATAAAATAAATTGTTGTAAAAATGTGATGTTTAGAGTTTAGTAAAAATTATTATTATTTTTATTAGGCAAAAGAAAAAATTAAATTATTAGCTACACGACACCAGCAGACACACATTTCTACAACAATTCTATATTTATATATTATTCATTCATTTCATTTTTATTTATTTCATTTCATTTTTATTTATTTCTATTTAAAAAAAATAATAATATTATATATCTCTTACAACACTACATATTTTTTGTTGAAAACAAAACAAAACAAAATTAAATTAAATTAAAAATTTATTACGCAACACGCAATAATAAAATACAAATAATTTAAAATAAAAAACAAAAAAAAATAAATAAATAGAGGCACTGATGACAAGCCTTATCGTAACGAAAGAACAATCACAGTCACAGCCACAGCAACAACATCAAAAACATGAACAACAATTGATATCACATTGCACAAAAATTGGCGAGAATGGTGAACAAGTGATGGTTGCGGTTACAACAGAGGAAAGTCATGAGGCAACTGTCTCAGGTAAAAACACATAGTATTTTTTAATTAACAAATAACAAATATGACAACAAATCAAATCAAATCAAACACAATACCGAAAAATCTATCAAGAAAATTAAAATTCTAAAATAAAAAAAATCTAATAACAATAAAAACAATAAATAAATAATTACTCAGGTCCTGATGAGGCACACACAGTACATAAATTACGAGCGACTACTGTTATTTTTGAAGAAGACTGCGATCTTAATGAAACAGCTGATTATGGCAAAATTGTTTATCCGAATAAAATAAATAATTCGGCATTACAAGTAGAAGAAATCGGAAGTTATTCGTTTGCAACGCATGAAGAATCGGTTAAATATCATGTGCTCGGCGACGATAATTATAAAGACAGTAAAGCAATTGTAGACGAAATTGATTCAGATGCTGAAATACAACGTAGACAACAAGAGCAGCAACAACAGCAGCAACAACAGGAGCAACAACGTTTACGTGGAATATCAATAATGTCAGCATCTGATGATGAACAACCGAGCCAGAGTTTATTATCAAGGGAAATATCAAAGGAGGAATATCACAAAGAGTTTACTTTGGATGATGGGGCGACAACCGTTAAAATGAGAATTGTTGAGGAGACGGAAACAACAGCAACTGTCTATTCACCGGAGGATATGACCGATGAAGAGTTACTGGAGGCTGGCATCTCAAAGGCTCACATTGAAGACTTGAAGAAAGGAAATGACAAACAACGACAACAGGGTCAGGAAGCTGAAGTAGGAGTGATCAATGAAAGTGTTTTAAGTAAAACGCATGCTAAGATGCAAGATGTCGAACGAGGTAGAAGTGGTAAAGCCATTCCACTAGATGAATACAGAGTAGAGGACAAAGAGTGTATTTTAGAAGCTGTCCGCAATGTTGAAGAGACCGTAATCCAAGAGAAAGGTGATAACAAAGCTGTTAAATTAGAGATGAAATTACAGGAAAACATTGAATTGCAAGAGGAACGCAGTAAAATCATTGATATACGTGATGTTGAACAACTTGTTGAATCAAAACAAGGTTATTCATTTACAATTGAAGGAAATGATAATAATTTATGTGCCATACAACAGTCACAAGAACAGCAAATAATTGAATTAAATAATAATGAAACAATAAAATTACAGGCAAAATGTATTGAAAAATTTGATACAAAAATGGAATATTATGAGAAAATCGATAATAATCAAGATATTGATGCATTATTAGAGCGGGCAAACAAACAACGTGGTATACTTGATGAAATAATTGAAAAGGAACAGGAAAAAATCATTGAAGGTATATGTTATTCAAAATTAAATATTAAACAAAAAATTAATAAGGAATTTAAACAGTAAAAAATTATACACAAAACACCTGGAGAATAAACAAAATAAATAATTAAATAAACAACCATAAATCATTATACAGCACAAAAAACAAAAAAAATTGCATCAATTAATTAACATAATAATAATTTTTTAATCATATAAACTTTTCTTTGTTCTTTTTTTTTAATTTTAATTAATTGTCTTGTAGATATTGTATTTAATTATTAATATTTAAACACTCAGTAAAGATTTATTATTATTAAATAATTAAATTAATAAAAGAAAAACAAAAAAAAAAAAAAAAAATAAAGAAAAATAGAAAATTAATTAACAAAAAAAAAAACAAAAGAAAATGGATATTTATTGACAGTTAAACAAAAAAGCAAAAATGTTCCACCATCACCACCACGTTTTTCAATTTTCTCAAACGAACTTTTTCATTACATTTTTTCTTTTTTTTTATTTCTATATATATAAATATTTTCTAATTAAAATTTATTATCCTTTTCAGTTGTCATTTTATATATTTTTTATGTAATTTATATTTTCGTTTTCCTAATTTTCCTTTCTATTTTTTTGTTTTCGTTTGCGTTTTTCTTTTCTTTTCTTTTTTTTTTTATTATTGTCTTTTTTGTTATTTTTATATAATTTTTCAATTCGCAATAACAAAATGCGAAACAACTCAACGCAACAACCTTGTTGTTAAATTTAAATTCTTTTATTTTTCGAGTTTTTTTCATTTCTTTTTTAACATTTTTATTTAAATTTTTTTTTTTGTTTTTGTTTTAATTCTTGATATGATAAAATCATACAAACCGCCTACTACTTTTGTCGTTTTATAACGATTAAATGATAGAAAAACAAAATTAAAATAATAGTGAAAAACTTTTTCCTGAATTTTAATTATTGTGTGAATTTTCTTTTTTATATTTATTGCTGCCATCTATTTGTTAAAAATTTTATTACATATTTACATATAAAAAAAACCAACAACGACACATTTATGCCAGAGAGCATGATAACTGGGCTTGTTTCCGTTTTATTTTTAATTAGTTTTTTTTTTTTTTGTGCTTTTTTTTTTTTAAAAATAAATATTTTCTTGGCTTTAATTATTATTTTAATACGCTTTGATTCGCTTAAACATCATATTTATGTTATTTTATAGATTTTTTTCTATTCAATTTTACTTTTCTTGCCTGCTCTGCATGGTTAAAATTGTTTTTCTGTTTTAAATAAAAATATATTTTAAAAAATATATTAAAAAATAAAATAAAAACAAATAAAATTGTTAAAATGATAAAAAAAAAATTTTTTAAATAAATTAAAGATCAACAAATATAAGGTACAAACTATTATTGTGCTTCTAAATTAATAACAGAATAAAAATGAAATTATTTTTGTTTGAAAACAAAAGAGTTTTGAAAACAATTAACGATTTTTGATCTTGGCTTTTCCTAGCAACAAAACAAAAAACGGTTTTAACTCTCTGTGTGTATTCAAAAAAATAATTTTATTTTTATTACTTAAGCCGCTGCGAATTTAATTAATGTAAGTATTATGAATAAATTAAAAAAAAAATTTAGCTGCAATCAACAAGACAGATAAATGTATAAATTTAGTTCACATATGAATGGTTATAATTGGGTAGAAAAACATTGGATTTTATTGTAGAACAAAAGTAAAAAAAAAAAAAAACGCACAAAACGCTGTAAATACAAATATTTATAATTTTCGTTAATTTGTAAATAAATTTTGTAAATATATAAAAAGACATATTAAACAACTAAAAATAATTAAAAAGCACATTTAACGTAAAGTTATCTTCAGTATTCAAAAAAAAAAAAAAAAACTTAAATCAAAATAAACAAAAATTATAAGATTAATAAATAATAAATAAGTCAAGTGACTTAAGTTAACCAAAAAATAAATTCAAATCGAATAATTTAAAAATTTATTAAAGAAAAATAATGATGAGGACTGAAAATAACTTTAAAATAATAATATTATTAATAATAAATAATAATAATAATAAATAATCCCAAGAATAAAAATTGTACAGTAAAAAATTTTTAATTAAATTTAATTAAATTAAAATAAACCAAATGTATAATGAAATATTTATTTGTAGATGATATATATATATATATAGAATTTTTCTTTCTGATTTTCTGATCTATTTTAATGTAAAAAATGTAGTTAAATTGATTTTTCCTTAGATTTTTTTTGGTTTTATCTTTTTTTCTTTTAATTTATTTATTTAGCAGCTGCTGCTAATTGATTTTTATTATTTATATATATTTTATCGTTAAATTTTTTTTGTTGTATTAATATAAAGAAATGATTTAATTAATTTAGCAATACCGGAAATCAAATGTGGTGATATTAAAGATAAAGCAACATATGAATCGATACCGATTTCATTTGAGGTGGAGGCACATGGTACACCAAAACCAGAGGCAATCTGGTATCATAATGGGGTACCACTTAAAGCTGATAATCGTATAAAGATAATTGAGGAAGGTGATAAATATAAATTACTAATTACAGAAGTTAAATTAGGGGATGAGGGTGAATATTCAGTTGTTGTCAAAAATAAATTGGGTGAAAAGAAACAAACGGCCATTTTGAGTGTTTCACGTAAGTTTATTTGTTTCTCTTCTGTTAATTTATTTAATTAAATAAAAAATTTTCAAAATCCTTTAGCTGTTGCTGAGTACCGCAAACCTATAATCAAAGTACCATTAAGAGATACAAAATCACCGAAAAATGCTCCAGTCACAATGTTCTGTACATTGACAGCAGATCCACTTCCAGAAGTACAATGGATTCACGATGGCAAGGCAGTGATTGAAGATGCTGCGGTTCGCGTTAAAACTGATGTAAAAGAACTTGATTATGGACTGAAGGAGATAACATACAGTTTAGAATTCCCAGCTGGTCGTCATGTTGATACTGGTGAATTTGTTTTGAAAGCGAAAAATAAGTACGGTTTCGCTGAGTGCAGTGCTCGTTTGGATATTCTATTAAAACCAGAGATTACCGGAATGAAAGATCAAATTGCAAATCCAGAACAACAAATTGTATTCGAGGTGGTTATTAATGCAAATCCAAAACCACAAGTGTCCTGGGTTAAAGATGGCGAGAATTTATGCAATAATGATAATTGTGATGTTATCGCTGACGTAGAGAAAGAAATTTATCGTTTGGTTGTACATTCAGCTGGTATTAAGGATCACGGTACATACAAATTAACAGCCACAAATAATCAAGGAGAAACTGTTGCACAGGCAGAACTTTTGGTGCACGGTATGCATGCTTCCATAAATGTATTAAAATTATTTCCTTTAAATATATTTATATATTTTTGAATTCTTTACAGTTGAAAAACCAAAATTCGTTAAGGTGCCAGATAGTCAAAATATTCATGATTACCATGAAGTAGCAATTAAAGTGCGTGCTGATGGTGTACCAACACCAACCGTGAAATGGTTTAACGGAAAAACAGAATTAACCAATGAAATTCTCGATGAGAAAAAACAACAAAGATTCATAATATTGGAGACTAATGATTCACATCAATGTAGTAATGAAATTATAATTAAACACTTTGGACCATCTGACTGTGGTGACTACAGAGTCGTCGCAATAAACATTGCTGGTGAAACCGAAGCTAAATTTAATATGAGTTTGTTGCAATTAGCCCCAACATTTATAAAGAAACCAGAACGCGTTGCCAATATTGATGAAGGACAAAATTTAGAGATCAAAGCCTTATTGGATGGAAGTCCTATTCCCGTTGTTCAATGGTTTAAAAATGGAGAACCAATTAGCCCAGAAGATAAACGGTAAGCTAAGAAAATATAATACTTTAAAGAAGATCAAAATTATTATTTTTATCATTTCACAGTATTAAAACCACCGCATTGCCTGATGGTTCTGTTAAATTGGAAATTGAAAATGCCAATCCAACTGATTGTGGTGCTTATAAACTTATTGCAACAAATCCAAATGGTGAAAATGTTGCATTGTGTGCGGTCGCTGTTAATCGTAAGAATTTGTTGAAAATGAAAATATACAAATAGTCGTCAAATTTACGTCTTTTATTAATTTTAATTAGCTGAACCAAAGAAACCAGAATTCTTGAAAAACATCGAAGGTGGAAAGGTGGTTGTTGGGCAACCATTAAAATTGGAAGCCCAAGTTGTTGCCTTCCCAGCACCAGAAGTTAAATGGTTTAAAGATGGTTGCCCAATTCGCCCTGCCGAGCAAGTCGATTTTATTAATTTGCCTGGCGGTGTAATCGGTTTAACGTAAGTTAAAAAGTGAATAAAATGCAACGGAAATACATAATCAAATCAATTTTTTAATGTTTACAGAATTGAATCGGTACATCCAGAAGATGCTGGTGTGTATACAGTCACTGTAGAAAATCCATTGGGAGATATTACAGGTACAGCTAAAGTCGAAGTACAACCAGAAGAGCAGAAACCTGTATTTGCTGCTGAATTAAAGAATATGAATGCAGTTGAAGGTTTCCCAGTTAAAATGGAAGTTAAAGTTAATGGATATCCTGAACCACAA
The DNA here is from genome assembly GCA_963942525.1 of Ptychoptera contaminata. Classification (NCBI taxonomy): domain Eukaryota; kingdom Metazoa; phylum Arthropoda; class Insecta; order Diptera; family Ptychopteridae; genus Ptychoptera; species Ptychoptera contaminata. The sequence goes on along the minus strand of OZ012638.1, from coordinate 32,968,449 downwards.
ATCAAATGGAGTCATAACGGAGAAGAAATCAAACCGTCCGGTGATCATTTCAAAGTTACAGATTTGCCCGATGGCACATCATCTTTATTAATTGATAAAGTGTCCCCCAAAGACGCTGGTGAATATCAAGTAGCCGCAATTAATCCGGTTGGCACAACAGCTTCAAAGGCTGAACTTACTGTTGCGCCCAAAGTAGATCCAACAATGCCAGAAGAACCACCGAAATTCCAAAATCTATTACGTAATGTCAGTATTGACGAAGGCAAAGAAATCGTTTTAACGGCACCATTTAGCGGCAATCCTATTCCGGATGTTCAGTGGAAGAAGAACGATGTACCAATTATTCCCAACGAACGAATTATGATGACATGCGATGGTAAAAACGTTGGACTGGTTATCAGTCCAGCGGAAGTGAGCGATGCTGGCGTTTACACATGTCACTTGGTCAATCCACTCGGTGAAGACACATCACAAGCACGCAGCAACGTTAGAAAGATCTACCAGAAACCATTATTCACACAAAGGTAAATTTGTTTTAGTATAAATTATTTTCTATTTATTATTTTCTTATTCCTTTTAGACTTTACGATATCCAACAATTACCTGGTTTGGATATAAAATTACCCGTACGTGTAACCGGTTTACCACATCCAGAACTAAGCTGGTATCACAATGATAAGTTGATTCGCGAAGATGATCATGTTAAAATTAAACGTGACGGCGATATTGCATGGCTTTTGGTAAAGAATTGCAAACCAGAGGATACAGGCATGTACCGTTGTACAGCTAGAAATCGTGAAGGTGAAGATGCTTGTCAAGCGAAACTAGAAATTGTCGATAAGATGTAAATAAACTAACAACCAAATTTTAAACTAATTGCAAGATATTAATTTTCTTAATTTTTTATTTATAGAGAAAAACGTGAACGCGTCGAAGCCCCAGTATTCTTGAAAAAGATTGGTGACCTGGAGGTGTACCAAGGCATGAAGGCTAAATTTACAGCATGTGCTAGTGGCTTCCCAGAACCAACCGCTGAATGGTTCAAGGATGGCCAACTTATTAAGAGCGACGATCGCATTCATATCGAGGCTGAAGCAAACGGATTGTTACGCCTAACTATTGAAAATATTGATGAACCAGATGTAGGCAAATATGCTTGTCGCATCTTTAACCAGCACGGCGAGGATACATGCTTAGCTGATTTAATATTTGACTGTAAGCAACAATTCGAATTAAATAAAAATATTTTAATAAATAATAAAAACTTATCATTCATCAGCATTGGAGGAACGTACAAAACGCCCAATATCTGATTTGTACCAAGACGTTGATGAATATAAACGTTCGGGAGCACCAATGCCATTGTCTGATCGTCCAATAATATCTCGGATGACTGATAAACGATTAACACTCGGCTGGAAGCCATCTATTCCAACTGGACCACGTCATCCAGTAACATATCAAGTTGAGAAACTTAATTTGCCAGATGGTGATTGGCATCCGTATCGTACCGGCATTCGTAGCACCGCTTGCGAAATTCGTGATTTGGAACCATTCAGAGATTACAAATTCAGAATTCGTGTTGAAAATAAATATGGTGTCAGTGATCCAAGTCCATATGTACAAACATATCGTTCCCGCTTGGAACCAGATCCACCAACTTTCTGTCCATATTTGGCTCCTGGTTATGACTTCCGTCCTGATATTTCATCACACTTCCCTAAGGACTTTGATATTGAGCGTCCACCACAAGACGGATACTCTCAGGCACCACAGTAAATTATTTGATACAATTTAATACCATGAAACAATCAGCTAATTAATTTTATAATTTTTCTAGATTCTTACGACAAGAAGCAGACAGTCAATATGGTGTTAAAGGTCACAACGTTAATCTGTTTTGGTTCGTTTATGGTTATCCAAAACCCAAAATGTCATATTACTTTAATAATGAGTTAATAGAGAGTGGCGGTCGCTATTCGCATAGCTACACTCGTAATGGACAGGCAACATTATTTATTAACAAAATGCTAGATCGCGATGTGGGTTGGTATGAAGCTGTGGCATCAAATGAACATGGTGAGGCTAGACAGCGTGTGCGCTTAGAAATCGCTGAATATCCACGATTTATTAAGCGACCAGATGAGGTTCATATCATGGCGCGTCGTACTGGAAGAATTGAAACAAGAATTGTTGGTATTCCATATCCACAAATTAGATGGTTCAAGGATTGGCAACCACTTGCAGAATCTTCCCGATTTAAGGTATTTTTTTAAAAATTTATTTCAAAAATCCAATATGTGATTTTTTAATTATTTTATCTGCTTATTAGATGCAATTCTATGAGCCAGACACGTACGTCCTATATATTAGCGATTCACTTAAAAAGGATGAAGGATTATATTCAGTTAGTGCTCGAAACATCGCTGGTTCTATAAGTGCATCAGCCATGGTACACATTGAGGAGGATGAAGATGAGTATATATTTAATACTCACTCTCGTGCTCCGTATGTTCGCTCCAAACAAAAACCCTATGACGATTTATATGATATTGGAGATGAATTGGGACGTGGTACACAAGGTGTTACATACCATGCAGTTGAGAGATCATCAGGACGTAATTTCGCTGCAAAGATTATGCACGGCAAACACGAGTTACGCACATTTATGTTTAACGAGCTAGAAATGATGAACTCACTGTACCATAGGAAATTAATCCGATTACATGATGCATATGACACACATCGCTCAATGACAATTATTATGGAATTAGCTAGTGGCGGTGAATTAGTTAAGCACAATTTATTAAATCGAGATTATTACACAGAACGTGAAATTGCCTGTTATATTTACCAAATACTCCAAGGCTTAGAGCATATGCATGGCAATGGTATAGCTCATATGGGACTTAATGTAAGTTTATTGGATAAAAATAAAAATCTTTATTGTGGAACTAATAAATTTTTTTTGTAGATTAAAGATTTACTTATTTCGCATCCAGGCAGCGACAATTTAAAAATAACCGATTTCGGTTTGGCACGTCGCATTGGTACAAAATTATTACCACTTGAATTCGGCATGCCAGAATTTGTTGCACCAGAAGTTGTACTACGGGAAGGTGTCACCTATTGGCAAGATATGTGGTCGGTGGGCATAATCACTTATATTTTATTGGGTGGTGTTAGTCCATTCCGAGGTGCCAATGATCGAGAAACATTAACGAAAATTCGTGAAGGCAAATGGGAATTCTATGGTTCCATTTGGGATAACATTTCAACTGAGGGTAAAGACTTTATTTCAAAATTATTGGTATTTACTGCAGAACGCCGCATGGATGTTAAAGAGGCATTGCGCCATCCATGGTTTAATATATTGCATCGCCAACGTGACGACGAATACCAAATCGGTATTTCGCGTTTACGAAACTATCAAAACTTATTGACGTAAGTATTTTTCCGAGATTAACTGTGACTTCAACACAATTTTAATTATTTTATATCTTTAAAATAGCGATTGGTACAGCAACGCATCATGTCGTACATGGTACCGTCGTCGTCCTTTGCAATCAGCATTTGATCATCCATCGAAAATGGTTTACCCACCAGGTGGTTGCTACACACCAGAAGATACACCAGAACCAGAGGCTAGACAACCAAGAAAACGTGGAGATTGGGAGGATTATGTATCCAGAGAACAAGAAGAATATGATTTCGGTATTATTAAATCCGAGAGTCAATATCAATATGGACCCGATACATATTTACTACAATTGCGTGATGTTGGTTTCCCAACTCGTCTAAGGGAATACATGAAAGTTGCATGCGACCGTTCGCCTGTTTTTGTACAAGGATTATCTGAAGTTTATGATGCATCTGTAAGATCTATACATCTATTTAGTTTTAAAATAAATTAATTTTATTTATGTTTTCCATTTAGCTTCCGATAATTCGAGAACGTCGTCGTTTCATGGATATTATGGATGAAGAGATCGACGATGAACGCCGCACACGTATAAATCGTTATAACGTCAGTGACAGTTACACAATTCGTCGTTTGCGCACAGAAATCGGTACTCGTTTAGATTCGTATGCTGAGGCAGAAGCTATGCTCGAAGTGAAACGTGATGGTCATGCACCATTCTTCCGTGAAAAACCTCAGGTTACTGCAATAACAAACAATGAACCAGCACAACTCCAGTGTTACGCTGTTGGTGAACCTAAGCCAACAATTCAATGGTTTAAAAATGACATGGTCGTTGTGGAGAGCAAGCGTGTTAAAATTATTGTAGATGATGATGGACGTTCTACATTACGGCTGGAGCCAGCATTGCACTTTGATGTTGGCATTTACAAGGCAGTCGCAAGAAACAACATTGGCCAAACTGTTTCTCGTGCTCATGTTGTTCTTGCCACTTTGCCAGATCCACCAGATTCACCAGAAGCAGCCGAAATTAGTGACACAGAGGTATTGTTACGTTGGAAGCAGCCACGTGACGATGGCAACTCCTCAGTCGTTTGTTACAGTTTACAATACAAAAACGCACGCGACGACGAGTGGAAAACTGTCGCCAGTAACATTGATCATGAATTCTATGTTGTTCGTGGATTACAACCAAAAATAAATTATCACTTCCGTTTGTCATCGCGCAATCGCATCGGCTGGAGTGGAATGGGAATACCGAAAATAGTTACTACACGTGATGCTGGCGCTCCTAAAATCCAAGTGACCCGTGCTATGATGCATCTTCAACAAATGACAGAATCTGGTGAAGATATTGTTCTCGACGAACAAAAACCGCACATTGACTACCGCTACGAAACCGATCCAATTGAATGGTCCGATGAAGGTAATTTATTGGACAAATATAGTTTTATATCGGAAATATCTCGCGGACGTTTCTCTGTTGTTGTCAAAGGAGTGAACAGAGCCACTGATGCCGTTGTTGTTGCAAAAATTCTTGAACTAACGCCAGAAACGGAAGTTCAAGTACAACGTGAATTTGACATTTTCCGTACATTGCGTCACGAACGTATACCAATATTGTATGCCGCATACAAACCACCAGGCACATCAGTCGCATATTTAGTGCAAGAAAAATTACAAGGCGCCGACGTTTTAACATATTTAAGCAGTCGACATGAATACTCTGAACAAGTTGTCGCCACCGTGATTAGTCAAGTGTTGGATGCACTTCAATATTTACATTATCGAGGACTCTGTCATTTGGACTTACAACCGGATAATATTGTTATGTCATCTGTACGCTCCGTACAAGTTAAATTATGTGACTTTGGCTCTGCACACCGTGTATCAAAATTAGGAACACCTACCGGCATGGAGGGATGGTTTGAGTTTGCATCACCAGAAGTTTTAAATGAGGAACTCGTTTATCCGCAATCAGATGTCTGGTCATTGGGTGTATTAACATATTTATTATTATCTGGTACAAGTGCGTTCCGTGGTGCTGATGAAAACGAGACCAAACAAAATATTACATTCGTCCGTTATCGTTTTGAGAATTTATACAAGGAAGTCAGTCAAGAGGCAACCAGATTTATTATGTCATTATTTAAACGTGCACCAAATAAACGTCCAAATGTCGAAGAGTGTTTAGAACATCGTTGGTTAGTATCAACCGATTTTATGATTAAAAAACGTGAACGTGCCGTCTTTTTGGGTAATCGTTTGAAGGTAATTCAAATAAATAGTTTATTTTATACAGAAAAAGAATTAATTAAAATATTATAATTTCATTAAAATAGGAGTTCAGCAGTGAATATCATACAAATAAGGAACGTCAGGCAACACAATCCGATAAAATACCGATTGGCGGTAGTGGTAGCAACAGACAATTGCACAGATCAAACACAATACAAGAGGAATTATTCACAAATTCACTTTAAATAAAATTTTATATAATTTTAATCTTTTCTTTTCCTTTTAATTTAATTATTTTTTTTTTTCTATAATTAATTTGTAAGGAAAAATTATATATATATATATATGAATATGTTAAAACACGAAAAAACATAAAACAAGCCTTATTTAAACGTAAAATAAAACTAAAGCGGAGAGACAATGTATATTAATAAAGTGGATGATTGCCAAGAGATAATGGAGAAAAATGTAATTTAAACAAATAAAAACAAAACAAAAATTGTGATATTAAAACAAAACAAAACAAATAAGGAAAAAGATAAGAAACTAAACAAAAAATGCCAAGAAAAATAACAGGAGAAAACTAAAAAAAAAGAAAACTCTACGAACGAAATATTCATAATTAATTATTTAATATAAAAATACTCGCATATAATGTAAAAGCTTAAAAATAAAAAAAAAAAATTATTAAACAAGCGAAATAAATGTTAAATAAAAAAAAAAAAAGAAAAATTCTAAAACAGGTGTATATTGTGTAAAATGAAAATATTATTAAAAAGTTAAGTTTAATTTGTAAAAAAAAAAAAAAATGAAATTAAATTAAAATTAAATAAATATATTTAAAAAGAAAATTCTAAAATTTTATTTAACCGGATTTAATAATGCTGAGCTTAACACTAGAATTACCAACACTTTTTTTATAATCATTTTCTACTAACCCGGCTTAAAAAATGACCGATAAAATATCCCAAAATAATATTTACAGAGAAATGAACAACACAAATAACCAAATGAAGAAATTTTAATAATAAAAAAGCAATAATTTCATCAATTCATTACTTTTATTATCAAAATATATTATATAAAAAAAAAATTCATTTCTAACTCTAATATAAAAAAAAAAATAATAAACTTATTCAATATTAAGGAACATTTTGTGATGGATGAAATACAATTTTTAAATTGTAAAAATACTTAATTCAAAACATACATTTCAAGTACATTTAAATAGCCGACATTGAATTTACCTTACGTTTTGCAATCTCTAATTCTTCAATTAGCATATTAAATGCAATTCCATTCATATTACGACTTAATTGATATAAAAGAAACCAATCACCTAGTTGACCATCACTACATGCAGTTTTAACTTTTTCATACTTAATATTTCTTACTTGTGTTTGCAACAAATATATACGAAATTTAACGCATGTTATTGTTATTATCCGGTAAAGAATATTTAATGCTATAAATGTTATTTATGATATATATTACTAGAGAATAAAAATATTTAAAATGTACATACCAGACACAATAAACAAGAAAATAAACCACAACCAGAGAAATGCATAGATTTTCTCATTAACAACGTTTAATGGTAAAATGCATAAAGCGTCCCTGTACTCAATACTTCCAGATGCGCCATATTTGAAGAAATCACATTTCGTTACTTTTGGAAATACTCGTGAACTATGCGAATTCCATGATTTCCAATCCATTGATATAAATGTTTTTATTGCTGGTGTATAATTTGTCCAAAAGCCAGTAAACAAAAGATTAATAAAAGATATATTCAAAACCTGAAAAATAAAAATGTGAGGTTAGAAACATCATTAAACGGTTAACTGAGACGAAAAACTTACAACAATAACTAAATTTATGAATTCGCAGAAAAAGAAACGAATTGCATAAAGTGTATTCACAGTTGTCTTCTTAGTTAAATATTGTAATATTTTTTGCCATTTCTTTTCGTTTATATCCTCATTTAAAATCGGTTTGTTAAGACCATCGCAAAGCATTTCAATACGTCCACCTTCCCATATTTTCCATAAATACGCTGGCAAATAAAATGCTACCGCTTGCATAACTAATATAAAAGCAACCCATTGATAATATTTTTGGTAATTCTTCTTTGTTGAGTCACCCGTATAAATGCCGACACCAATATCAACAATATCAGTACCAATTTGGCCTAGAATTATTGCAAAAAATAAAAATTATAAATTTTATTTCTGTACACAAAAAAAAATTAATATATCAAACCATCATAGTTTTCTTCATTTATATAGGTTCCGGCAATCCAGCAAAATGTTTCTACAAGCTCTTTTATATCAGGATTTGATACTATACATGTTATTGGAGTACCGAAATACTGTTTTGTTGATATTAATAGCGAGAATAATAATAATAATAAAACTGTAAGTTTTGTATGAAGTTTAAATACATTATTGTATATTTGTATCTTTTTTATAATTAATAATTTTTTTAATGGGGCCAACAATGTATACATTTTTAATATAACTTTATATTTATTTAACTTGAAAATATTAAAGATTACTTTTATTGTACAACCAGAATAAGAAAATTCTTCTTTTTTTATTTCCTTATAATAATTCTTATAAAATCTACACGATTTTAAAATAAGAAAAACAGTTGCAAGTTTACTGAGAAAATTAACGAAACAACAAAGCACATTTTGTTGCCAGATGCAAAAACAAAAACTTAACGAAAAATATTGATATACGTCTAAAGGGCGCTAAATTTAAAAATAAAATACAATGATTATTATTGATTTTCTTTATTTTCAATAATTTTATTATGTTTTACTTTTTTTCAAATTTTCGTTTTCTATTTATAATAAAATTAATTTAAAATTTACATTTAATGAGAATTAACATAAACAATTATTATCTATTTGCGTACAATTTTATATATTCAAGAACTTTTGTTTGAAATTCATGTTTATCCCTGGAATATTGTTCAGCTGCTTCAATATTTAATGGATCTTCAAAATTTATTAAATCCTTAAAAAATAAAGAAAATATTATACAAAAATTAAATATTAATTAAAACACAAAAAAAACTTACTGTAAATAATGAATTAAGTCCCCATATAACATCTTTAAGACGTCTTGTAGGTGCCCAGCCTAATGCATCTATTGATTTCGATCGTAGCAGCGACAAGCAAATATCACCATCAACAGATATATTTGGATGCCATAACTTTGTTAAACATTTTACTTTTGGAGGCTAAAAATAGAAAAAAAAATAATTTAACACTCGCAATGCTTTCGTGCATTTATTAAATCAGGAAACAAACCGTAATATTATATTCTTCAGGAACAGAAATATTAAATTTAAAGTGACCACCAGCATAATCACCTTCATCTGGTTTTATTGTTAATGTGAATTCCGATAATATATTTATATCGCTAAAGTGAATGCTACAGGTTTTTAATAAATTTTGTTCCATTTCTTGTACTTCTTTAATTAATAAAATATCACGGATCGAAGCACGGCCTACAAAAATTATTTATTTAAGCATAAATTTGAGAATTTTTTTTAATAGAAATTAATAAAAAATATTTTACCACTAGAAGAATTACCACCATCGCCACTTGTATCACGTTGTTGTTGTCTGGATTTTGGTAATGTTATCATATTAAAGCGTATAATAAAAACAATTTAAAAACAAAATAAAATTAAGAGGCTCCAAATAAGCCCTCCAAAATACCAAGGAAAATAATTTTTTATATAAATTAAAACAAAACTTTATATATATAATTTAATTTTTTAATTAAATCACTTTTTATAAATTTTATTCTATTTTAATTTTATTTTTTATTAAATGATTTCAAAACATTTTTATTAATTTTAAATACATTATTTTTACGGCACACAACTAACTCGATAAATGTCACTTTTCATAATAACCACCGAATTAATGAGAAAACATGGAGAAATATGTACATTGTCATTATTTTTTTCCGCAAGGTGGCAATACGATCAGTCTGAAGGAAATTAAATTTTTATTTATTAAATAAATTAAAATGGAATTTTTTAATTGTTTTTTTTTTTTTATTATAAAAGTGAATCAACATCGTTTAGATATGGTAAGTATAAAATATGAAATAATTACTTAATTGACAGGTACATGTTTTAATAAAAGCCTTGTGCTTATTTTTTATTCCGTTGTCGAGCACTGCTCCTTGTGCCCACTTTCTTTTCGACAGATAAAGTGTCTTCAGCAACAGGACTTTTTTGTATTGTTCTTCTCTTAGCAATTTTTTCTCTTAATGTTTCCTCCTTCTGAATTATTGGTTGCTCTGCATCTTCTTCTTCTTCTGATAGAACTTTTTGTTGGGTCATTTTTCTTTTAGCAAGTTTTTCCTTTAATGTTTCCTCCTTCTGAATTATTGGTTGCTCTGCATCTTCTTCTTCTTCTGATAGAACTTTTTCTTGGGCCATTTTTCTTTTAGCAAGTTTTTCCTTTAATGTTTCCTTCTTTTCAATTATTGGTTGCTCTGCATCTTCTTCTTCTTCTTCTGATAGAACTTTTTCTTGGGCCATTTTTCTTTTAGCAAGTTTTTCCTTTAATGTTTCCTTCTTCTGAATTATTGGTTGCTCTGCATCTTCTTCTTCTTCTTCTGATAGAACTTTTTGTTGGGCCATCCTTCTTTTAGCAAGTTTTTCCTTTAATGTTTCTTTCTTCGCAACCGTTTCTTCTTGAATAATATCTGCTGCTGTTGCCTCCAATTTTTCTGATAATTTTTCACTATTTGCAATTTTTCTTTTAGCTAACTTTTGCTTTAATGTTTCCTTTTTCGCAATTGGTTCTCCAGCAATAAAATCGTCTTCTATTGGTGTTAATTTACCCGGAATAATGTCGGATTTTGCTGCTTTTCTTTTAGCTAATTTTTCCTTTAAAGTAGATTCTTTTTTATTTAGATTTTCCACTGCAAAATTTGCAAAGCTTGTTGAATCTGTTTTACTACTTGTTGAAGATTTTCGTTTGGCTTTAGCATCCGCTTTATCATTTTCCAATTTTAGTTTACGATTAAACAGCACCAATTGTAATTGCTTATCAATATCACGTAAAAATTCTCGATGTTCATAATCAGAATTTATATCTTTCTCATTATTAAAATTATATTTTTTGTTTAATCTTTCACGTATACGTAATCCTCTTATTAAGCGTTTCCAATTACCATACACTCGCTTTTCATATTTTTCTTGTTCTCGTTGCTCTTGTTCTTCCTGATCTTTAATCCATGCTTCGATCACTTTTTCAGCGTGTTCCTCACACACAACAAAACCATCGAATGTCGGATGTGAATAGCCAGAATGAAAATCAAAACCAACAACTGCCGGTGCACAATCAACTCTCATTTTTTTACAAACTCTATTCAATCCGGCCACTAAAATAGAAAAAAAGAAATACAAAACCCAGATATAAAGACTGCTAAAATTATCCCCAAAAATTCTAATTCAAACTCACATTGTAAATGTACAGTTTTCTTGGGCAACATGCACTCCTTGAATAACTCTACATTTCCGTATGCATTTCGTGGTACAATTCCATTCTCAGCTGTTGGCGGTTCATACTCTTTTGTTTGCCAAAAACCAAATATTTCCAAAGGAATGTTTTTGACAACTGAGTTCGAATACTGTAAAAAAAGAAAAGTGTCATTCCTACGGATTCAGAGAATTGACTATGGAATGCCTACCTTATCCCATTTCGGACGTGCGGTTACAATTTTATAAGGTTTTTCACCTGGTTTAACAACACGAGCTTGTTTAACCCATATCTCCCGGGAATGCAAAGTATAAACACATTCCCTAGCATAAATAGGCTCATTTCGTATATAACCTAATGTTACCGCTGTTGGTGGATAAATTGCTTGAAATTTTAATAAATGCCGTTCCAGGGCATACAATGGATGATCTTTAAACCTAAAATAAATTTAAAACAATTAATTTTGATTAAAACAAAAAATAAAAGAAAAATTCCTACTCTGAAATAACTGTTGGTAATGGTTTATCCAAATGAATTTTATTTAATTCTTTGTCTTCATTTTTATCACGGATTGTCTTTACTTTACTCAAATATGGTGCAAATGTTTCATCGAGCCAATCCTTAGCACAACGTAATTTCCGCGTTACGGTATTCCATTGTTGACAATAGCGTGCCGACACATCTTTTATGGAATTATCATTATTCCAGGCAATAACATATGTAAGCGGATGACTTGCATTACGCTTCGAAGTAAAATTATTTATTAGAAATAAAAATAATTTAAAATTAGATGAAAAACTTACTGCTAATTCTTCCGGTTTATGAACTTTTCCCTTGATTAGATCAATTGTTAACCAACATTCTTCCACCTCAGAGTATACTTCAATCCAAATATCAACAGAAATACTTTTTTTATTCGTTTTATCATCTTCATTATTAGTTGATTTGCTTTCATCGTCTGTAGATAATACACGGCGATCAATTTTCTGTACTCGAGCTATTTGTTTGGATTTCTTTGTCCCATTTGAAATAATTGGGGAAACTTTTTTCATTTTTTTCACTACAAAATCATCATCATCATCGTCAGATTTGTGTAATCGTTTTGTAGGCGTTATTGTCTTAGTCACGTTTGCCTTTATTAACTTACTTAGTTGCGGTTTTTTCACCGGTGTATTATTCTCAATTTTATTTGATGATTTCCTTTTAATCAGTGTAACACCGGATGAAGGTTTTACATCATCTCGAGATTGACTACGCGTTTTACGCGGAGACGATTTTATATTCTTATTTTTCTCTGAATTACTACTTTTGCTACTAACTTTTGTCGGTTTTGCATTTCGTTCTTTAGATGTAGAAGCATTTTTAGATAAATTACTTTTTTCATTACGTTCCCTTGATTTACTACGAGTCACCCTAGGCGATCCTTTTGGTAGTTTTTCTTTATTTCTTGTACGACTTATTGTCGATTTAATGACCTCCTCATCTCGTGATTTACTACGTGTTTTACGTGGTGACGGAACATATTCCTGTGTTTTTTTCTTCAATTTATCTGTTAATATTTCATTATCACCATCTAATTGTGGAATTTTAATTTTCTCTAGATTTTCCAATTTATTCATTATCTTCTTTATATCATCGTCTTTCTCTTTTCCATTAATTGTGCACAATTCAGATGTTGCCGGTCGTATTGGTATTGTTACAAAATTAATAACCATTCGTGCTTGTATACCCATACCACGTAATAATATTATAAATAATAAAACATAATCCCGGATACATATTGCCGCTTTTGTTTTAATCTGTAACGCCAATGATACTAATAGATTCGGTAATTTCTTTAATTGGCCGTACATTGTTTTATCTTTTAATGCAATACACGTTTTATACCAATCTGTAATTTGTTGAAAATAATTTTTATCTGTACGATCTTTAGGATAGCAATTTTTCGATGGTATTAATTTTATACATTGTGCCATTAGTTCTGGATGATTTATTATTTTATTTATTGAATTACCATAGGCTATCCAACATAATACATTCACTTTGTGTAAATAAATTTGATTCTCTTTTTTCTTACGATTTATTTGACGCTTAATACATGCCAATAAATCTAATTCTTTTGCACTTTTTTTTCTATTTGATGTTGATGGTGCATTCAGTGTTATTTGAACACCATCTTTTGGTATTGAATTGTTTAGATTTGCATCTACAAAGAATAAAAAAAAAAAAAAAATTAAAAATTATTTTTTTTTTCTTCTTTTTTACGTTTTGTAGAATTTTTTATGTGTGTGAAGGGAACTTGAGGAGATTTTAGTTTTTATGTTTAATTTTTTTATTTTTTATTTTACGTTTACCTTCAACTTCCTCCCAATCAGATTCTTCACTATCGTTATTCTCTACTTCTATTATTTTTCTTTTATTTTTCGATTTACTGCTACTTTGTGATGATTTTTTTATGGATTTTTCTGGTGTCTTCTTTTTCGGTGATAACGTTTTCTCACCCATTGCTAATAATTGACTAACATCAATCGTATTACTACTATCATTATTATCCGTTAATGTTGTTGTTGATTTAAAATTTTTTAAATGTTCTTTTGCATTTTCTAAATTTTCCGAAAATTCTTGTAACTTTTGATAACATATTGTTTCTGCTGATTTTTTATTGATATTTGCTAGAAGATCGGATGTTGATTTTTTATCATTATAATTTTCATTGTCTGTTGCTTTTGACATTTTTATGGCATCCTCATTATCAGCATCATCATCTGATTCGGAATTTTCCGAATCAGATAATCGCATACCAATGTTACAGTCAAAATTTGGTGGCGGTGTTTTCTCACGCTCTGTATTATTTTCATCGAAAAAACTTGCATTTAAATCGACTTTATTTGGATCCACCAAGTAGTCATCACCACTACTATCTGAATCATCGGAATTTGTATCAGTTTTTTTCGATTCTTCAATGTGTGATAAATTTTTCTTTGCTTGAAATTTTGCGTCTCCTAATATTTTAACCAGATCACGTTTTTGTTTGGGCGAACTGTATGTTTTTGGGGGCGGCCGGTACATATTATATAATTTTTCACGTAAATTTTGACCCGGCGGTTTCTTTTTAGCAACTTGCTGAGAACCACTTGCTGACACTTTCGGAACACTATTTTAGATAATTTTTTTATTTAATTTTACTTTGAATTTAATATATTTATTTTTTACCTTTTTCTTTTTTTGCCAATAACAGGTTCCGGTTTTACTGTTGTTTCAAAATCGGAATTATCTGATGATTCATCCGTTGTGTCCGAATTTTTTCCCTTTTTTTTAGGCGGTACCCAATCATCTTCACTGGCTGAAAAATCTCCATCATCTGAATTATTGGAAAAATCATCTTCTTCACTTTCTGACATTTCTTGATTTATGTTCAAAGCTAAAAAGGAACTTTTAGTTATTGCACCATATAACGTAAAACTAAACTGTCACTGTCAAGTTACCTTTCAATTATAATTATAGCATTAATTATTATGATTTTTAACACAAAAAAAATAAAAACAAGAAATAGTAAACAAACAACACGTTTCGTTCTGTATACAATATCAAATAGACATAAAATAAATGAGACAATACAAAATAATTAAACTATATGCAGATGCTTGGATTACAATATACTAAATGAATAATGAACGAGTTGTACACGATTTCGATAATAAAAATGAATGGAAAAAATGGGAAATTATAATGTCCATAAGAAAAGTTGTACTAGATTTAAGAAAATTGGCGCAAAGTGAAAACAATCTAAAAATTACTTTTTTTGACACAAGTAGCTTACTAACTTTCAATAAAGTTATCGCTACAGTCAATCAACAACATCTATCAATTCAAAATAACTGTCATTTTCTGCAATCAGTTGAAGCTTTTAATTCCATTATTATATTTAATTTCTTTTATTTTATTAATTATTATTTAAATAAAAATCATTTAAATATTATAAAATATCACAAAAAAATAAGTAATAATAATAATAATATCGTAATGGATAGGTAAGTTTAATAAAAATAAATTTATTCTTGCAGATGATTTTTCTTCCATTGTTTATAAATGAAAAAAATAAAACTTCACAATTTATTTCTTTTCATTAATATTATTAATTTTTAATTATTTATAATAAATTCAATAAAATTATAGAAAATAATAATGAAAATATCTACTCTTTTGGTTATGTTTATCAATGTGACGTCATTATATTAACAGTTTTTCCGCGCTCGCGCATAATCATTAAATCGATTTTTCACGAATTGTTTTTTATTTTTCATTAAATATACGATTGCGACACATAGAAAATTAACATCAAAATAGATAATAAAGAGATATTATTTTTAAATAAAAAGACGAAAATATAAAATAATAAGAAAAATTATTTCTATATTTAATATAAAAATTATGTTTTGTTAATTAAAGTGTTTATTTTCCGTGACAAAAAGAAAAAAAATTAATCAAGAATAAAAAAGAGAAAATAATTAATTCGTCATTATTTATTTATAAGAAAAAGTTTTTTTTTTTCATTTGTATTGTAGAATAATTTATAAATAATTAAAGTTTATTTATTAAAAAATAAATATATATTTTTACCCGCAGTTCAAGGTATAAAACTCCGCCAACAAAAACTTGGAGGAAATTTCCAGATAATAATAATAAATTAAAAAATACAACAAGTACCCCATTCTCAAAAGTATGTATTGGAATTTTTTATTCTTATTTAAGTGAAAATTCTTATATAGTTCTTATTTACAAATGTGTACTTTTTAGTGGAATCACATTGATAATATAAATAGAAAATTAAAAACACCAAATCCATTATCACCAATTGATCGTGTTAGGTAAATAAAAATAGAAAATATTATTGATTAATTATATAAAAAAAAAATAATTTATATTTTTAAGATTTGGTATAAATCGTCGTGCTAAGGATTTAGGATTAAATATTATAAATCGTAAATCATTTGAAGGTAATCAGAGTTTTCCACGTATAATTAAAAGAAAACTACCAAACTATGATATTGATTTAGATACATCAATAAGATCATTTAATACTTCTAATTATAAAATGGATAAAATACGTGTTGATGGTGCAAATGGTTTGCGTTTTTCTGCTAGACGTGCTAAAGGTTTTTTTACACCGGGCACTGGTTCACCATTTACTGGTTCAATTGCAAATTCAACATCAGAATCATTATTGCGTATACCAAAATCGGGAATAAATCCAAATAAAGCTGTATTTACAATTGATTCAAAAACATCACAAATATTAATTGTTAATAATAATGCATGTGAATTATTGAATTATACGCCAAAAGAATTATGTTCGTTACAGTTTTCAAATTTATTAACAAATAAAAATAAATCCCATGTATCGGCATTAGCCGAGGGGCAATTAAATAGTGAGGATGGCACAATGGTATTATTAAGTGGAAAAGTTGTTGAAATGAATACTAAAAATGGTACAACAGTTGCCGTTTCATTATGGATACGACAAATCGATGCGGATGGTCGTTGTTTAGCTGTTGCCGAGCCAGTAGAGAGACGTGTTGCACAATTAATTGTTGATTGTCATGGTTTTGTAATATCTGGAGATTATGAAGCATTAATGTTATTTCAAATTGAATCTATTGAACAATTTAATGGTATGGATGTAACGACCTTAATACCAGCAATACAATTACCCGATCCAGATAATAGTGTTATAACGAAAAATATTCGCAAACAAAAGGCAACAGGACGCACTCAAGATGGTATTGCATTTCCATTATGCTTATTAATTAGTCAACAGGATAGTGGAACTGATACAACAGATAGTGGCATGTCGAATCAAAGTAATAATCTCTATTTGATAACAATATGGGTGTTTACAAATTTAAGTGGTTTGCTTGTGATTGATGAACATGGTATTATTGAGTCATGCAATCATCATTTTTCAATGCTAATGTTTGGTTTTGCACAGAATAAAATCCAAGGCAATCATATAACAAAAATAATACCGAATTTCGGACAGGAATTTGAATTTTTGGGCTATAATCGTAGTCGAAATGCAACCGTTTCATCATTAGATAATGAGGAATCAGAAACTGAAACGGATCCCGTATACGTTGATCGTTTAACCGATGTTTATGATACCACCTCATTAAATTATCATAATTGTGATACACTTTCAAATGAAGGTCTAACTAGTCAAATGATTTCGAGTAATGAAAATGCAAAAATTTGTCTTGATTTTACAACAAATTCTAGATTATCAGAATCAACGTCAAATATTGATTGTAATGAAAAAAATTATTCTAATCAAATATTAACGAAATCAATATCGGATAATATTTTATTAACAGAAAATTATGAAAATAATAGAAATATAGCGAATTTAAATTATAAAGAAATTGATATAAATAAAAGTTTAGGAAAACCAAATGTGAGTGCATTATTTGTGGCAACATCGGCAACAACTATTGTTACCACTGTTACAATGACAACGACCACGACGACGACGACAGCAACAACTACCACAATATTAACACCAAATCAAATAACATCAGCACCAATACCACATAGTAATATACAGTCAACAACTGGTGATTTAATTAATTTAAATAAAGTTTTAAATAATTGTGGTGATAGTACAAGCAGCAATGGTAATGGTGGTGTTATAAATGGTTTTAATAAATTAACAAATGATGATCTGTTAACACCGGTTAATGAAGGTTTCATATTAAGTGATATGTCTAATTATTTATTAAAAACATCATCGGCTGGCCAACAGAATAGCATAACATCATTAAATAATTCAAGTCCAAGTATGCATTATAAAACGGCTGACATTAGTTTGGCATTAAGGCAACAAAATCAACAGCAACAAGCAACTAGTGATTTTAATTTATCAAAAGTATCAACAACTAGTAATGTGGGTAGTGCAGGTACACCAAAATATAATATACAAAATGATGTCGATTATAAAAATTTAATAACATCAACGCCTGATATAAGAAAAATGTCGACAAGTCTGAATGAGCCAATAATGAATACGGGAAATTTTCTAAATAGTAATAGTATATTAACAATTAAGAAACAATATATGGATGGTAAATATAAGGGTGAAGCGATACATTATGATAATAATATAATTGATATACTGTATACAATATCGAGTCAAACGTTACCATGTGGCCGTAAAGTGTTTTGTGTGTGGATATGCCGTGATCCGGATACCGATTTTGATATAGATGATGAGGGAAAAAATCAAAATTTAACATTAACATTTAATAGTATAAATAGTACCATAGATAATTCATTGGGTCAAGCGATAAAATTAACCGCAGCACAGAATAGTAGTCGGCCAAATTCTGTGTCATTGGTGTCCCAATGTGAGGAGGAACAGGTATGCGGTGAATTTAGTAAACATTATCAAACATTAAAGCAAATTGGTAAAGGTGCATATGGTTATGTGAAAATGGCCTATCGGAATACAGATCGTCTATTAGTTATTGCTAAATTTATATTAAAAGAGAAATTAGGACCCCAATTTATGGTTGCAAATGATGAGAAAAAAGAAATACCAAAGGAAATATATTTGCTGACAACAGTAAAACATCCAAATATTGTAACCGTGTATGATGTATTTGAGAATGAGAAATTTTTCCAACTTGTTATGGAGAAACATGGTTCTGGCATGGACTTATTTGAATTTATTGATAGACGTCCAATGATGGATGAGAAATTAGGCTGTTTTATATTTCGTCAAATTGCGAACGCTGTTGATTATTTGCACTCGTTGAAAATATTACATCGTGACATAAAAGATGAGAATATAATAATTGATCAAAATTTCCATGTGAAATTAATTGATTTTGGTTCAGCGACATTTATGGAGGATGGAAAATTATTCTCAACATTTTTTGGTACAACAGAATATTGTAGTCCTGAGGTATTAGCGGGTAATAAATATGCTGGTCCAGAATTAGAAATGTGGTCACTTGGTGTTACACTGTATGTCTTAGTATTCTTTGAAAATCCATTTTTAGACGTTGAGGAAACACTCCGACACGATTTAACAATGCCACACGCGGTTAGTAATGGATTAGAATTATTGTTATTATCGATGTTAGATAAAAATCCAAAAACACGTTGTACAATGCGTCAATTAATGCAAAATCAATGGTTGACACAGGAGATAAATCCAAATAGTTTTAATTTTACGTGGATTGTGCCGTGTGAACCGCACGAAGCAAATCCAGATAAATATTACACTGGTCAAATATATTCGAGTACAACGGCTTTGTCAACAACATCGCCACATGATAGTTTGTCACTGGCTGATGACGATTCAATGATTGATGCACAGGATGTATGCGAAGATGAGGAAATTGATGAGGACGGTGACAATGGTGACGACGATGATGATGAGGATAAAAGTTTACCATCCCAAAATGATCTTTGTTGTGATAAAGGTAATTTTCTAACTTTTTTTCTCTATTTTAATTTTTTAACTAATAATTTTTATCCTTTTTATCGTCCAGATTATCTACCGTCCATGCACATGCTGCAACAATCACAATATTATCAAACGGATATAAATCGTTTAACAGTATTACAACAGCAGCAGCAGCAGCAACAATTAAATTTAATATCATCAACATTGACAACACAAACATCAACAACAACAATAGCAGCATCAACATCAGGTAATCAATTATGTTTAACAAAATCAAATGATGGTAATAATGTATGTTGTTGCTGTTGTCCATCGTCATCATCATTATTTTTAAATAAAAAATTACCATCATTGAAAAATTTCAATGTATTAAATGAGTACTCATGTTGTTGCGGAAGTACCTGTAGTATTATAAATAATTGTGGTTGTGGCGGTTTTGGTAGTGGTGGTGGCGGTAGTGGTTCTATTATTAATAATTTAATTAGTAGTAATAATTTTAATGATGATTTTAATTTAATTAATTTAAATATAACAAGTAATACTGTACACGATACATTGGATATAAATGAACAACAACAGCCATCAACATCATATAAATTAATAAATAAAACGAATAATAGTAATAATGGTAAACAGCAGCAATCAAAGAAATTAATTAAAAATACAATAAATAAAAAGAATAATAATAAAACTGATGTCTATATTGATTTTACAAATGCTGATAATAAAATAATGATTTTTAATAATAATAAAACAAAATTACATAAAACTGATTTAATAAAAACGGAAGACATGCTATTAATCAGTAATAATGATGAGAATAATGATGATTCGGATAGTTTAAGTATAACACCAGAGGAGGAGAATAAATTTTTAACGTTAAAAAGAAAGAAGAAAATTTGTATTGATAAAGTTGATGGTGACCAAGGCGAGCCAAGTATAAATAAATGTAATGATAAAGATGTTGATACGGATATAACTGGTGAAACAACACTCAGTGATATAAATGTGACAAAGGAACAACAATTAACAGCATCACGATCATCATCAAATAGTTTATCAAATTTAGAGAATATTCTTTCGATTGAGATAACCGATGATAGTTGCTATTATGAAAATGATATAATCGATGATTATGATGATGAGGATGACGATGATGATGATATACGTTTTATGATACGTGATAATAATTCATCAACAGATACATTATTTCCTGTTAAATCAATAATACGTGATGATTTAATACTAACAACAACGACAATATCATCAGAATTTTCTACAACAATATCACCATCAACATCAACAATAAATAATAAATATTTAATAGATAATAATCAACAGATGACTACTACAACACAATCAAATTCATCATTATTAATTAATAATTGTTATACAATAAATAATAATAATAATTTAACATCATCAAAATCAGAAAATAATATTTTTGATAAAAAATTACAAAAAAATAATTTAAATAATTGTTTTGATAATAATAATATAAAAAATAATTTAAATAATATAACAACAAAATTAAATAATTTTACAATATATGATGTTGTTAGTAGTTTAAATGATTTAAATAATATTGAACAAACAGAGAATTTTCCAAATTATACAATAATGAATGATTTATCAAAGACACAAATATTAAATCGTATAACATCGGATGAGGAAATTTTATTTAAATAAATTAACGTTCATTATTGGTGGCGCTATTATTAGATAGTAGAATGTTTAATGAATTGTTCAATTTTGTTTTGTGTTTTTTTATTTTCTATTTGTTTGTTTAATTATGTATAAATTAACTAATTAACAAGATTAGATTATTAAGTTTAATTTTTCTTTATTTTTTTTTTACTATTAAAGGTTATAACAATACTTTATGATTTAATTAAAATTAATGATAATCAAAGCAAAAGCATTCATCAAATTGTCGATTAATAAAGAAAACTCGCCATCATCATTATCACCATTCACTGCATTCTAGTTATAAATGAATAAAAATTATGCACAAAAAAAAATACATTTATTATGTTAATTAATTTAATAAATATTTTTTTAAAAAATTAATAAAAGAAGAAATTAATTAACGAGAAACAGAGATACAAATAAACTGGTGATGGAAATGCCAGATAAAAATTACAAAAGAAAAACGAATAAATGTTGTTTTTTCCATTGGAAAATATTTTATTAATTAATTAATCTTATATTTTCAGTTTTAATAATAATTTTATGCTGAAAATTTTTCATATTTTCACACTGTTTTAACGTTTTTTAAAAGAAGAAAGTAGAAAATGTGCCAAAAATAAAAAAAAAAAACTAATTGTTATTTCCTTTAATTTGTTTTTTTAAATTTAAATTGCCTTCTTATTAAAATTAAATTTAATTAAATAAATGTTTTCTTTGATTCATTCATTTAATTATTTATTTATCTATTTGTGATGTTTTTTTTTTATTGAATAAAATTGTTACAATTTTTCTGTTTTTAATGAAATAAATTTAATAGAAATATACGCCTTGCTTTAAAGCAAATGGTACATTTGTGGCGGAATTGATTAATTACTGCATATAAATATATTTATTTACTATAATTGTACAGTTTATATATATACCAAAGAATTAATCTTGTCTTTTTCTCTTAACAAATATGCTCTGTAATATAAATTTATTGTGTATTTTATTAAATTGTTCCAAAAATATATAATAATTACAATTCATTAATGGTTAGTATCATTCACAAGGTGTTTACTGACTGATTAATTCAATAAAATAATGTTCATCACTCTTCATTCCAATAAAATAATATTTATAATTAAATTAATAAATATATAACAAAGCGGCGTCATTAATAAAATTAATAATTATTGCTGAAAATAGATTATTACAAGAAAATTTAATTTAATTGCAAAGAAACATTTTTTCCTTAAAAAATTGTAGAATTTATTTTTTATTAATTAGTAAAACTAAAAAAAGAAAAGAAAATTATGTGATAAAAAAAAAATATAAGTGAAAATTTTTTTTAATTTTAATAAAAAAAATAGAGAAAAGAAAATCTTTTATTTACCTTAGAAGAAGATGAGATCGATCCACTAGTCTAACAATTTTAATTATTAAAAAACGAAAATTAAAAATTTTATTTAAAAAAGAAAAAAAAAAATTAAACAATTCTGTCCCCCAGTATTAATCTCTTAAAAGAAAATTAAATAATTAATTTAAAGTAAAAAAAGAAAATTTATTTTTAATGCACAAATAATGTAAAAAAAAAAAAGAAAATTTTTTTTATTAGATGAAATTAATTTTATATAAAAATATATTTAGAAATAGTGAGTAAAAAAAAAAAGAGTTTATTGAAATAAAAAATTTAAAAAAATTAATTAATTTAATGCCTTGTCTATTAATAAATGTTAATTAATTTTTAAAATGCTAATTAGATAACTATTATAATGCATACGTGTGTTAAGGGGGATTAACTATAATAACGAAATTAAAATACAACACATATTTGCTATATTTAAAGGCAAAATTATTGCATAAAATATAATTCTAATAACCTGATATTATTAATTAATTAATAATTATTCAATTTACTATTCATAAAATTAAAAAATAAAGAAAAATATAAAACCTTTAACACATTACCTTTCTAATCAAATCTGAACATCATTTACCTATTTTTATTGCTTTCTAGAAACAAGCATAAAAGAAAAGAGTTAATTAATTGCTATAATTAACAATTCTGCAACAAAAAAAAAATATTATATAATAATTAAATTAATAAAATGTAGCTCAATTTCAATATTTTAGTATAAAATTGCACGTATTTAATTGAATACAAATTAGTAATTTTTTAATTAATTAAAAATTTATGTGTAATAAAATTAACGAATAAAAATTTAATGGATTTGAGAAGAAATGGATTAGAAATGAAAATAATATTTTTTAAGGCAAGGTATTTAAGTACGTTTATACGATAATTAATAAATTAATTAAACAAGACATGACATGACATTTCTTCTTTATTTTTAATTAAATTAAATTAAATAATTAAATCACACATAAAAAAAGAGGAAACCACAGTATTAAAAATGGAGTCAAATAATAATTTATTTCTCAATTTATATTTTCCTGTTCCTGTTAAAATTAATTAAAGAATTATTTGTGTCATATCATTTAAAATAAATTAATTGAAATTTAATACAAAAACCAATTAATTAAAAATTGAGATTGAAAATGAAACAAAAATATTTTAAATTTAAAAATCAAAAAGTGCCTTTTTCTGTTTGAACCGTAAACAAAGATGAAAAAATAAATAAAAAGAAAAAACCATAATTAAAATTTATAAATAATTTATTTATTTTTTAATTAAATAAACAACCATACACACACACACACAATGTTAATTTTAATAATAATAATTAATAAAAAACCTAATTGCTCTGACAACAATTAAATTTCAATTACAAATCAAGTGGAAAAAAAATAAATTTTTTAATAAACTTTGTAAAAATGCAATGTTATTTTTTTTCTCTTTAATTTACAATATTAAATTAATTGCAAGAATAAAATTAATTTAGCGCCTCAATAAATTATATAATTATTTGTCGTTTTTTATTTAATAATAAATAAATAAATTAATTACAAAATAAATCGTTTAATTTTTATTTTGGGATTAATTTTGAATTTCAAATATGGCGAGTTTTAGTTTTTATTACTTTCCTATAGGTGTCAGTAATGTCTGGTTAAAGATATAAAATGATTATGAATAGCCATTTTGTTATTGTACAAATGAATTTCCGTTTTCAAAATGCGTGATGGACTTGATGTGAAATGACAGAATTATTCGTTCATTTTACTTTTGTTCGTTGATCGTGATTGTTCTGTTCAAAAAGACAAATATAATTATTAATTTAAAGAAAGTAAAGACTCAATAAATAAAATTAAACAACATGCTGAACGCAACGATAATTAAAATACTTAACTTAAATTGCCCTAAGAAGCTAAAATGAGAAAATAAAATTCGTGCATCATTGGAAATGTAAGTAAATATTTATCCTATAATTGAATTTATTGGATAATTTTTCAATTATTTTAATGAAAGTAGTATTAAAGTCAATTAAATTTAAAGTTAAAACGATAATTGAAAACATAACCTAAAAATAAAATAAAACACGTGTGTTTGAATAGTAGTCAATGCAGCCGAGGTAGAGTCGCTGGTTAGAATGTCCAAAGTGTTCTATCAGTGCTTTTAATTCCCTCGGAGAAAAAAATTCTCTAGCACTAAAATACCCAAATCCATTGCCCGATTTGCGGACTGTTTTCCGTTGTGAGAGAGAGAAACATTTAATTAAATAAACTTCAAAATTATACAAAAGTTTTGAAATTATTGAATTAATTTTTATTTTATTTTTAATAGTTTAAGGTTAAAATGATGGCAATGCCGGTGATGATATTAGCTACCCAGATAAATAATTAGGTAAATAAATTATGTAATATTGAAATAAAGAAAAAAAACTAAGCATATAAGCACTTGGTTTTATTTGCAAATAAATAAAAACATTTTTGAAATAATGCGAGATTAATTTCGTTACAATTAAAATTATCTTCTATTTTTATGTTTTTATTAAAAGTAGATGCAAAATATTGTTACAAAAGAGATTTATTAAAATTTTATCGAATTTAAATCAAGAGCAACTTCTAATTTATTATTTTTGTTTTTATTTTAGACATGCGAAGTTTGAGATTCCAGGAATGAAGAACTGAAGCATCTATTTACCCAATTATAAACGGATGGTTAGTTTTATTTATTAATTACGCAAATATTAATAAATTAAAATGATGAGATTAAAAAATTTACCAAATCTTTTCTGACATCTCTAATGAAAAAATCACTTTGATTAAATAAATTTTTTACTAAATATCCTGATTATTCCTTATTCTTAAAATGTAATCTCATTTTACCTGGTAACAAATGATAATTGCATGTTTTCTTTTATTACAGGACAATTACCATCTCAGCTGAAGCTGCAAACGTTCATGACAGTAACTGGTTGTAAGAACACAGATGATGAACATGGGATAATGGTTAGTTTCTTTAATTTTCATGGATAACTTTCTGATATGGAAATACAATGATGAGATTAAAAAATTTACCAAATCTTTTCTGACATCTCTAATGAAAAATTACTTTGATTAAATAAATTTTTTAAAATAAAAACTGATTGAATTTTAATAATCTTATATATTTTCTAATTTTCTGCAAATTTGGATTTTTAAGTTTGTTTTATTAATTTTACAGATTGGAGGTATATCTATCGTTGCTGGGGTTTAACATGTTCATCTAGTACTTGCTGTCGTTTGAGGTGTATTATGAATATATTAAATTATGTAAAAACAATCGCAACAATTGTATAATAAAATAAATTTGTTAGAAAGTAATACTATTTTTGGTTTTCATTTTAAATGCATTCAACGTGATTCCATGCTTATTAATTTTTTTTGGAAGCTTAAAAAATTCCATTTTGTGTTATCTAATAAAATAAATACGCAAACTTAACCTCAAATACTTTTGTATTCAAAATTCGCCGACAAAGTGAACATATCCAAATCGATAAGTTTTTCAAACTGCTATAATTTTATTTTATGCAAAATAAAATGTTTTCACAAATTTGCGTAATATTATTTATGTATAATTATACCTAGTTTTTAATTTAATTAGTTTTTAATTGAATAACAATGTTTTATGCAAAATTATGCTTAAATATTTGCCATTATTTTTATATTACGAATAAATTTTATTGCAGTTTTGTATCTTGTCATTATTTTGACTAAAAAATTTTTAAGGTACTTCCGCAACGCCATTTTCTTTTTCTTTCTCTTCTACGTCCGAGGAAACAATAGCAACATGAGGTATGTCAGTGTTTTAATTTTGTGTAAAAATAATTAGTTTTTTAGTAAAATAATTATTGAAAATTGTTTTAATTGAGTTTAGATAATATTTGTGATTAATTTAATATAAAATATGAGGTAATTTCATTGTTTAATAACATTAAATATGATGTGAAAATATTGTGCAGTGCAGGAAAAAGCCACATGTCACATAAAATAATTTCCTATGTTATTGGTTATTATTTTTTTTATAGAGGAAATATTTTTTGGATAAACTTTTTGTTAAAACGATGAAATTGCTCATAAATATATTTATTATAAATTGTAGAAAAAGAATTATATGATTATAATTGAAATAAATGTTTTTTCTATTCTATTTGTAGTTCCCTCAAGTTACAAAAGAGGCTGGCTGCCTCGGTTATGCGATGCGGCAAGAAAAAAGTTTGGTTAGATCCAAATGAAATTAATGAAATTGCCAACACAAATTCACGTAATTAAACTAATTATATGTTATTTATGTTTATAATTATGAATAAATTTTATTTTTAGGTCAAAATATCCGTAAGTTAATTAAGGACGGTTTAATTATTAAGAAACCAGTCGTTGTACACTCCAGATATCGCGTACGTAAAAATACTGAAGCAAGACGAAAAGGTCGTCATTGCGGTTTTGGTAAAAGGAAGGGTACAGCAAATGCCCGTATGCCTGTTAAAGTGAGTATTACACAGTTTTGTTATCAGAATTATTTAATAATAATTTTTGTGTACCTGTTTTTTAGGCTTTATGGATGCAACGTATGAGAGTATTACGTCGTTTATTGAAAAAATATCGCGATGCAAAGAAAATTGATCGTCATTTGTACCGTGAATTATACATGAAATCAAAGGGTAATGTTTTCAAAAATAAACGTGTCCTTATGGAATACATTCACAAAAAGAAGGCAGAGAAACAACGTAGCAAAATGCTTAGTGATCAAGCAGAGGCCCGTCGTAATAAAGTGCGTGAAGCAAGAAAACGAAGGGAAGAACGTATTGCTCTTAAGAAACAAGAATTATTGCTTACACAGGCCAAGGAAGATGAGGCAGCAGCAGCCGCAGCAACAGCCCCATCCAAGAAATAAATATTATTTTCTTAATTATATTAAAAAAATTAAAAAGAAAAAAAAATGTTGTATGGAAAACATTTTCTCACAATTTATAAAGATTTATTCATTGTAATAAATGTATTTCTGTAAAGCATAAATCGGATTTGTTTTTTTTTTTTCATTTTCGCTGTCATTATTTTGCATATTGAGGTTATGTTGCTTATTGTCTCGGTATGTAAATTATTTGTTTATGGACAACCCTAACCAATTGTCATTTTGACGTTTCTCCACTATGTATATACAATACATAGATTTTTATGATTGATGCCAAAGTTATTTATAAAGATGAAAACTACTCAAAAGGCGTGTTATTTGTGATAAAATGTTTCTTGTGATAAATCCAAATAGAAATTTAGCTTTATATAGAAATTTATTTAGTTAAATTATTTTATTTTTTTATGTAAATTTTATTTGTGATGTTTTAAGATTTCCTATTTTATATATTTTAATCTTTTTTCTAACAAAATTGGAGAAAAAAAAACAAAAAACCTAATTAAGTGATTGTTGATTATTATTTAAGAAGTTAAAAAAACATAAAAATAAATTATTATGTTAAATTCCCAAGCAAGTGATTGTACCTTGTCTAGCACAAGTTTTTGCAGTATTAATTATAGCACATCGGCTGAGATTGAAGAAGCATTTTTACGTAGTTGTCGCAATGGTGATCTGAATGTGGTCCGGGAATTAATTGATAAGAAAACAAATGGTGAAATTGAATTGGATATAAGTTGTAAAGGAAAAACAAAAAGTAATAATGGATGGACACCGTTGCATTTGTCAACATATTTTGGTCATCAGCATGTTATGGAAGCATTGCTAAAGGCTGGCGTTGAAATAAATGCGGTTAATGACAATGGTGATACACCGCTCCATAAGGCAGCATTTATTGGACGCGAAGTAAATATATATTTCTTACATAAATGCTTTTTTGGTTTTATCGAATTTATTTTATTTTCTTAATTTTTATTCGTTATTTACTAAATGTCATCTAATTTATTTACAATAAAATTATTACTTTATCATTTATTTACATCTTTTTATTATTTTATTCTCATTTTAATTCATTTTGTTTACATAAAAATATTATTTTCGTTTCACATGAATCATTTTTAAAATTTTAAAGAAAAAAAGTATTGTTAAAAAATTTACCGCATTGATGTTAAAATTTTATTAATCCTTAATGTGATTAGCGACATCTATTATTTTGTAGTAAGTACTTGAATTAGTATTAAATTTTCGTTAAATTAAGGATTTGGTCATGCTGCTTCTGCAACACAATGCTGATGTCAATATTATTAATGGGGAAGGCAGACTGCCACGTGATATGACGCCAGGTAATGAAAATGGTCAAGAAATAAATAAATTACTACGTGCGGCTGAGGCCACAGAAATATTACGGAAGGAAGGAAAACTTTTGACCGCAGCCAGAGATGGAAACATTGAATTGCTACAAAATTTGGTAAATTGAAAAATAATTAATAAATTGAAGAATGAAAATGTATAACTAAATTCTTTAATTAGTTGAAAGATCAACATCCGCCAAATGTAAATTGTGTAGACGCACAGGGTAATTCCTGTTTGCATTGTGCATCGTATCGTGGCCACAAGGAGACAGCGGTGTTATTACTGCAGAACGGTATCGACACCAGTATTCGTAATAATCGCGGACAATTAGCTATTGATTTGGCACGTGATACGCAAACATTACAGGTGCTTAGTGTCAAACCTGTACGCAAAGTTCAGAAAACAGCAACACGTATTGAGGGGCCCCTATTGAAACGATCACGGTTCTTAGGCTGGAAACCAGTTTGGGTAAGAAAAGGAATTTTCATTCTTCTAACGGAAGTAGTAAATAATTTTTTACCCTTTAAGGCTGTACTGGAACGGGGTGTTTTAAATTATTATGCTTCGCGTGCTGATTCAACAGTAAGCTGTAATAAGCGACGGGATTACAAGTATTTGGATAATGCACGTGTGACTCCTTTAACAACAGATCTAGCATCGTTTGTTGTGCATTTTAATGACGGTTCGGTGCATCGATTATGTGTGCTGAATAACGGTGAGGCGGCTCAGGTGGACCGTCAAAAATGGATCAACGCATTCCAAGAGCATGCCGCCTACTCATCGCATTACTTATGGGGAATAGAAAAACGAAAATCGGATAGTGACGATGAATTAAGTTGGTCGAAAAACGATAAGAAATTGAATTAATTATTTAATAAAAACTTTCTTTTTCTTTTTTTGTTATCGATAAGAATCAATAACTAAGCCATTAGGTTGTATGACCGATGCATTAGCATCAGCAACAGCCAGTTTTGAGGTGTTACAACGTCAATTGGGCGAATGTGCAACAATTGTCGAAGCATTACAGAAGAGTGTGGGCGAAACATCATTACCAATGTCAGCAGTTATGGTAGGCCAACATGCTATTGGTTTTTTGGTAAATTATTATTTATTTTTTATTTTATTTTCGTTTTTGTTAAAATTTGCGTCAGATTTTTTTGTGTAAATAATTTGTTTTTATTTTTATCACCAAAAAATAATAAATTAAAATAAAAATAAAAATTTTCAGCGTTTCCAGTGTGTATCCGAAACAGCGGCAAATATGTTAGCATCATTACAGCATTGTCTGACATTATTCCATCAGCAGGAGGATGTACGAGTTCTGCAACTGAAACAGGAGCAGGTAAAATTTGTCATTTGAAATGCATTGGATTTTGTTTTTCTTTATAATTAGACCGGCTATGTTCATCGGTTTCCGTAGTGTAGTGGTTATCACGTGTGCTTCACACGCACAAGGTCCCCGGTTCGAACCCGGGCGGAAACATTGCTTCAGTTTTTTTTTAAGTTTTTAATTTTGAACTTTGTTTTCTCTCGATTAGGAAAAGTGTCGTGTTCTAGAGGAGGCATTAAATGTTTTAGCAAAGGAACACCATGAATTAGAACAATCGGTGGCATCACATTATTCTGAAACGGGAACGATTCCACATAGTTTAAGTCATAAATCACCTAGATTCTATGATACGGATGATGAGTTTTATGACGCTTTTGAGCCGGGTAAATGGGATTTTTTAATTTATACAAAAAAAAAGAATTTTGCTTTATACGAAATTCTTTACTTTACTACTTTATAGATTCGGACACAGACACATTGGTAACTGCAGACTCTTTATTTAATTCACCATCAGAATCGTTAAATGATATAAATTTAATTGATCGCACAAATGAACCAGTGATAAGTCATCCGTTAATAAATACCCAAACAACGTCCCATATATATTATACGAAGGCGAAAACGCGTAGAAAATCAAGTGACGATTCAAATTCACCATCATCATCATCGTCATCCTCATCATCGTCCTCTGCTAGCAGTGATACCTTAGTCGATGGTGTATCAATAGCATCATCGTGTGCCACCTATATATCACAGGGTGGTCACGGTTATAAATGTGCACGCAGTAATCTAGCACCGGTGTCATCATCCAGCTCAAAACAACAAAGTAAAAAACAAAAACATTCGCTGAGTAGTAAACAGAGAAAATCGGATAAGAAATCATCTGTAAATGTTCAGCAAGTGAATAGTGGTAGTGCATACGATAGTGTTTTAGAAGAAATTTCATTAAATGAGAATAATGGACAGCAACAGCAGCACATTAACAAATACGGAAAGCACAACTTTATTTTTCGCAATCGGTGAGTAGAAATATTTAAATGTTTTCTATTCCTGGAAGTTGAAACGTATAAAAATTCTAGAAAATAAAGGCACAGCTTCGGTAGTATTGGGTTTACCCAAAACAAAACAAGCGAAAAAAGTTTTCCAATAAAATTTCTACGCTTGCGTGTTTACCTATTCTGTGAATAATAAGGAGAAATTCCACCACCAGCATTGCTAACCAAAAATTACTCTACTTATAAACGCCTTTTGTGTCTTTCATTATTATTATTATTATTAAATTTATGGAAAATATTTGCTTAATAAGTTTATTAATTACTTTTTGATTATAGACACAGTTTTAAAGCATTATGTTTATTCCAGTGTTGGGTTTAATTAACGTAATCACTCAGCCTACATTTTTTCACCACACGAACAAGTACAATGACAATTTTTATTGACATAAACATTTCCCCATTGTGTGTTTATGCCTTTCCTCGACTTTTCTCCATATATTTTTATACACTTTTCCCATATATAATTTAGTTATGAATGCTTTCTTCTTTCTTTTACTTTCTCTTTTCACAATTCTGTTATATTTGCTTATGTTAGTGGAGCTATTGGTGCTTTTCCTAAAAAAAAAGAAAAATATAAAATAAACGCGAAAAACACAGAACAAAAGTATCTAAACTTTTATCCCCAGTAATAAGTATTCTGAGACGCTTGAAACTGTTCTGACATCATAATAATAATATTTATAAAAAGGACAAAACGAAACCATAGAAAATTAAAAAAAAAAAAAAAGTGTTTATTAATCTATATCCGGAATAAGGAAAAAGAAAAACAATTATTTTTCTATTTCCTTGCGTTTTAATAGTTTTTCGCATCTTTTTTTTTTGCACTCAAAGACTATTTACATTTTGTAATTTAATTAATAAAAGTGTGATTAAAAGTGTTTTATTGTGATTAAATTAATTAAATTAAATAAAAAGAGATTAAATGTGATTTAAATAATTTCTTTGTGTTATTAGAATTTTTTCTTTTCTATATTTTATTTGTTTTGTTACTTTTTTTTCCTTGTAATTAAATTTTACCTTAAAATAGGACTTTTAATACACAAAACACAAGGGTTTAGTTTATTTGATTTCTCATTGAAATTTTTGTTAAATAGGGGGAAATTATTAATCCCAGTTTTTTTATTTATTTATTTATTTATTATTTATGTTGAAAAATTAAACTCAGAAAAAAAAGAAGAAAAACAAATAGAAAAATTAACAATGAGAATCAATAAAAAACATTTTCTTTATTTAATTAAATTAACATAATATGAAGACAACATAGAGCAGAAACATAAAATACGGTAATAACATATCTGTATATAGATAAACTAACAAAATAATATATATATTTAGATAAGAACATTATGATGAGTGAAAACTCATTGAGAAAAACACACAATTTTACGGTGCCCATAAGTCTGTTACAATGTAGTTGTTTTTGTTCTTTATTCATTTCATTTTTTTTCGAAGTATTTTACAACCCACATTGTATAATTTTTGTGTTTTATTAACAAACAATCAATTATTTATTATTGAATTTATTTAAATTGGGAGAATTTTCTATGTTTTGACAAACAATTTATTACTGGTGGGTTTTTCTCTTTATAATAAATGAGTTTTGTTTGCTTTCAAAAAAGGGAAATATATTATTACTTTTAACACGATTATTTAATTTTAGTTTAATTAAAAGCATATTGGCAGGATAATATTAATATATCCTGACCGTTATGTCATGTACAAAAATGCTCTCACTCTTATAGTGAAAATTACGATTTTTTTTTCTGCTGGTTTAAAAATCACCCGAATAGGTTAATAAACTTTTATTGAAAAGGAGAAAAATAGGAGGAAGCACATCCAACATTAACAATGTCCTTCATTAATAAAAAAAAATAGATAAATCAAGCAGTCATTCCACCCAATATTCAATACTTTACATAAAATAAATAATAAATTTTATGGAGAAAAAACAAAGAAAACAAAGGAAAATCATTTTTCCCCTGTCAATATTTATATAATTTTTGTTTTTTTTTTGTTTTTGTATTATTCTACGGTTGCTAGGCGTTTTTTATTTTTGTCTTCATCTTTTGACACGTTTTTAAAGAAAACAAATTGCTACTGTTTTGATGTGCTTTTGTTTCTTTTTTTTCAATTTATTATTTATCTGACTTCTGTCGAAGATATCTACTGTGTGTCCTTGTGTTCATATAGGCACCTTTTTATGCCTTTTACATAACAAAAAACATTAATTATTAATTGGAAAATGATGAAAAAATGAAAAACATGCCATATACGTGAAGTAATCAAATAAATTACATTCGGGCGTGACCTGACCATTAAATTGTTGCTTCCTTATTAGTTTTTCTAATAATTTAATTATTTTTTTTTCTATTTCCCATTTGCCTGCAATATTGCAAAATTATCGGTAATTCCACAGTATTTGGAATTAACAATGCGTTTGATCTCGTTTCGTTTGTTGTTCCGGAATTTTAACAATTCCGGATAGTTTTTGCAATGTAAAAGAAAAAACCCCCGGTCAGGAATATTATTTTAACAAAAAATTTTTGTATAGATAAACTCCATTCCATTCGTACTTGTTGGATTCAATATTTTCTTGGTATTTATAAGCAATTGTTGCATTAATTTTTAATAGAAATATTCTGGTTCTGATTCAACAAGCGGTTTGTCTATTTTACATTTTTTATTTGTTGCTTAGAATAAATTAATTTTTTTATTTCTATTTTCTGTGTATAGGAATGGGTTGTTAAATATTTTATTACGAAAAATAAAAAAATAACGAAGACTCCATTGATGAGTTTTTCATTCAGACGAAAGAAAAAATCAATTAAAATCCTTATGGGCAGTTTTTATAAGCTTCTGATTTTTCTTTATAAACGAAGAGTTTTTTTGAAGAGGAACTTTTTTTTCTATAAAAATTAATCAAGAAAAAGCTTCAGTCATTGTTTTAATCAATTTTTATTCCATATTGTACATCCATCTGTCTGATTCAATCATTTCTTACCCTCATTGTTAAAAGTTTTAATTTTTTGTAAGATAAAAGTTATAGAGTAAGACAAGACATAAATAATTGTTTATAAAAAAAAGAAGAAGAAGATATTCTTTGGCTTCATTTTTATAAAATCCATAAAATTTAGGACAACATAAAGTTGGCAGAAAAGAGCTTAAAGCATTAATTTAGATTTTTAAATGGGTTAAAACGCAACAAAATAATTCTTTTTTAGCGAAAAAATATTTTATAATAAAAATCTGTGAGCCTCTTTATACCAGTTATTGATTTTGTAGCAAAAAAAAAAGAGAAAAATTTATCACTTAGCGAAATTAATTTCGTAGTCGTTGAATCGTTTACTGTGCGACAATAAGCCATTTAAGCTTTTTTCTTTTATATTTTATTCGATTTATAAATTGTCCTTAAAACGTGTGTACGATTTTCTATGCTGGCTTTTTGTCATTTTCAGCAGGTAAATTCTACTCATTCTTATATAAAGGTTGAAATTCTTTACTTGTTCTTTGTTTACTAAGAAAAGAAAATTAAAAACTACTGATGGTACTCCTTTGAATAGGTTGAAAAGAAAATTGCTTTGCTTGTAAAATATTTAATAGCTAAGAAAAAGAAGGTAATTTGATTAACCGTTGTTTGGCATTTCCGTGGTTGCATGCTGCTAGTTTATTTACAAAATTTTCATTTTTGTATTTAGATCTTTATTATTATGAACATTACTGGAGGGTTATTTGTTTTTTAGTATCAGCAGACATAACATGAATATTCTAGAATATTAAAATCAATTTATATTTTTTTTTTTAAAGAGAATTTTTCATTTCAGTGATTTTCATTCCTGATGGTGCGCAGCATATATCGTATGCAAGTGTATGCAGCACCCATCATTGTTATTTTATTTTTCATTATTCTTATCATCTGTCACTGTAATCCTTGTTAACATGAACGTATTTATTTATTTATTAGATAAAATTAGATTCTTTATGTTTTATATATAAAAAGAAAAAAAGTTCTTATAGTTGAATTTCTGCTTTCTTTTAAGAACCTCAGATTGCTTAACGAAGTTATTCGTAATTTAATTATTAATAAAAAAGAAAAGGTATTCAACAGACGCTTTTTGTAACAACGAAAAACTTTAATTAAATTTCAAAATAATGTTGAACGTGAATCTGATTAAATAATTTTCTGAATACAATTTGTTCCTTTCTTAATAAAATTTTCGTTTCTTTTCCTTTTTTTTTTTTTGGTAATAATAAAAACACTAAAAGCTCTAGAGTAGTAGTTTTATTAAAGAAAAGAAAATTCTATATGTTTACTCTCCTGTACTGCGCATTATGCATTTTATGCTGAAAATAAACATTAGGAATACCAACTAGCTGTATCCAGGCTTTTTCATTTCCATTTCTTTCCACAGAAAAGATTTTATCAATGTCATAAAGCTGCTTCCGCACAATTTCTATGTATCTAAAAAAAAAAACAAATTAAAATAAAGCTTTAAGGATTAAAAGCTTCAAGTTTTTACAAAAATATTCCAACATATGTTTTTGCTGTAAAAATAATTTAATAAAATAAACAAAAAAAAAAAATTCTTATTAAAAAAGCTCTGTCAGCAATAATCCTTTATTTTTCCCCTCTGAAAAAAAATAGAAATAAAATAAAAACTCATTAAAAGGTGTTGAAAAAAAATTTTTGTGCTGCCCTAAAGCACACAGAGCGTGTGATAAAATTAAAAGAAAATCCCCATTTACGCTTTTAGTATCGATATAAAGTCTTTTCTGACATATTTTTTTTTTGCCTCAACAATAAAATCCAATTTTTACTTACATTTTCCTAATTAACGATACAGATTAGTTTTTTTTTTTTTGTTATTCATGTCAGAAAAATGTAGAATTTTCCATTATTTTCTCGCCTTTTTCAAAAAAAAAAAAACGTATTTTTCACTGAAAAAACAGGACAAGAGTTTAAAAGGAAAAACGAACGAAAAAAGATCATAAAAATTGATTACAGCTGCTTTGTTGTCGTTTTTGTACATTGTACACACTTGGGAATTCAAGATTAGAATATTTTTGCTTCATTTATCCTTTATTTGTTCTATAGAAATAACTACAACTACTACTGCTACTACTACGAATACTATTTATGACCAAGAAATATGTAAATAGTGTTGTCAACACGAGTTGTACATTCATTTAGAAAACTTTAATGTTGATTCATACGGATTTTTCATTTTATTATTATTATATTAATTTATGCTCTTTAAAACTAAAATCCTTTGTTCAATGTTGTGTTAATTTCATTATATGTTTTTTTTCACATTATTATTAAAAGTTTTTTTTTTTTCTCTCTAAAAAAACAACAACGAATAAAAGCTTAATTATAACTGCCAACGTGTTTTCATATAAAGAAAAAAAAGCTTTTAACATATACAAACTATTAAATATCGATTTCTTTAACCTAAATTAACACGTTTTTGTTATTAAATTGTCGTATTTTCGGATAATTATGTCTGCATTATTACTCATTCATTGTTAGAAGGATCAGATATCAGATAAATAATAAATTTATATTAATCCCATTAATAATTATTATTTTTTTCTAATACATTATTTGATATTATTTTCTTTGTTTTTAAAATCATTTCTTTTAAAAATTATCTCATCTAGTAAAATGACACTTTTCATTGCAACTATTACCAGGCGCCTCCACACGCTTAGATAGATTTACTTTAACAAAATCACTGTATGTGCCGTGGGTAGAATAATGATATTATTATAAAATTTACGCCTACATAATATAATAAATTGTTTTTAAATAATTTATTAATAATTTATTTTTTTAATATTTAACTTGTTTTTGTCGTATTAAATCACGCAAAATTGTGTCAAAATTAAGGTAAATAAAATTAATTAAAGAGAGCTTTTTGCAGTGTTTATTTATTAAAGTTGAAGGAAATTAATGTATATATTTTTGCTCTGGTTAAATAATTTATCAGTAGAACGTCAACCTTCGTCGCTTACGTCTATGTGGCGTCATTTGAAGTTTTTTTTTTTTTTTGGCAAATAATTATTGATTTTTGTCCTTTTTATGCGTTTTTAGCATATATTTTATTATGATTGAAGTTTTTATAGAGCTTTTAAATGTCTCGCACATAATATTATTATTATCCAATCGAAAGTGATAAGGTTATTCGGGTGGCGATAGCACTTAGAATAATTTCCAATTAAAAATTATATTATTAATTTTATATCCTTAATAATAATCCATGCTCAATAGTTATTTGTTTTTTTTTTGCATAAATTTTGCTGACTTTGTGGTTGTTCTATCGTTTCTAATCCTTTAATTCATTAATTTTTTGTACACACATTGTCCTGAGCTTTTTTAATATTTAATTATTTCTCATAACATTTCGACTATTTATTTGGGGTTTTTTTACGGTCAGAAAAAAGATTATCATTATTGTTACTGATTATTTAAAATATATCCTGTTAAGAAGCCTTTTTTTACGCCATAGGTGTTAAAAGGATATATTACTGTAAATTTGTAATATGGTTTCAGAAAAATAATAATTTAATTATGTATTGGAGCTTTGTTACCTTTTAATTGTTATGTTTCAGGAAGGTTATTCAAGAGCTTTTAAAGTTTTATCATTTTAATGGTTATGTTTTGGATATTTTCATTCATTTAAATCCGTAACTATAATCCAATAAATTTTTGTACAAATTTTCTACATAAATATAATCAGCAAAAATTTGATTATATAATTTGATTGACATGAAAGAAATCTTTGGCTTATATGCTTTTCACTAAAGCTAAAGAAAAGAAAATTACCAACTGTGGTCTCATAAAAGCTAAATCTGTAATTCATCAGTAATGTTCATCAGTATGTTTGAAACCGAATATTTGTGGTTGGAATAACTTCAAAGCTTATTATTTATCTCAAGTCTATTTTCATATATTCTGTCACATATGAGGTTCTGCTTATTATTTTTCTTTATTTATTTCAATTTGAATTTGCATACTGGAAGAATTATTTTTCATGGAAGTTTACTCTGCTTTTTTTTGCTAGAAAAAGCTATTTATTTTTAAATAATTAAATAAATTATTTGTTAAAAACTGCATGCAGATCAACATTAGTAAAGTGCTTGAAGCTCTTCCTTAGTGAATTTCAACTAAAATATTCATTTTCATTTAAAATAATTGAATTTTATGGATGTATTTTGCTATTAATGGAATAGTTTCTAATTTCCTTATTATTTTCACTAGCCTTAGGCAGTTTTTTGTGGAAGTTTTACCATTTTTGCTCGAAATTTCTGGTTAAAAATTTCGTACAAACTTTATTTTTTCTTTTGCAAAGTAAAATTATTTATTTAATAATACTGACGTTTAGGTTTCAAACAAACAAAAAGAAATAAAACAAAAGAGCTACCCAGCATAGTAACAACTCATTTATTGGTTAAAACTTGTTGCTAAGGACTCAAAGTTATGTCAAAATAAATTTTGTTTTTTCACCACGTTTCTTACATCAAAAAAAAATCACTTTTTCGCATTTAAATGTTTTAAACAATAAAAGAAAAGAAAAGTATTTTTCTGGCTTTCATTCATTTTAATTAAATTATAATTATGTGTGATACCGCCCTTTATACACACAATAGATATTTTTTTTTTATTATGATGCAGGTATTATGTTGCAACAATTAGTCATTAACAATTATATGGGAGGTTACATGTTTTATCTTAAGATTTTTCAAAGAATTTTGCACACATCCGGTGGATGTAGTGGTGGATAAAATAATAGTATAAAAGTAACACGACTTGATTAATAATTAACTAATTTAAGTACAGACATTGGTCGGGAATGTAATATTCTCGACTGGACATAGTTTATACAAAAAAAAAAAACGAATTAAATAGAAGCGACAAGTGGAGAGTTTTTTTTTTTTTTTTTTTTTTTTTTTTTTTTTTTTTTTTTTTTTTTTTTTTAGTTTATAATTTTAATTTTCCCTTGTTTAAATTAATTAATTAATAAAGAACTTATAACATTAATGTTTTCGTGTTTTTAGTGTTGGACATATTGATAGAGACAAAAATCCCAAAATTAAAAACCGAGAAGATTAATTTAATAATTAATTAGATTATGTTTTATTAAATAATTGTTCATTGTATTGTGGTTTTTTCTTTTTAATTTCTACCATTTATATGTTCTGTGTTTGTGATTTTATGTGTATGTGTTAATTTAATTAAATTTAAATTAATTGTAATTAAAAGTAAAAGAAACGTAACGCAATTTTCCTTCAGTAAACTATTTTCACTATTTGCTGGTGAAAATAAAATGGCAGAAGTTGTCACGCATGAAAATTTGCAGCAACAACAAGATGAATATCAAATTAGGTAAAAAGAAACTAATTTATTAATTTATAATTAAATTTCTTTTATTAAATAAAATAATTATAGAAATTAGAAAAGTTTTACTGTAATTAATAATTAAAATAAAAATATCACTGCAATTAAGGTAAGTGTCGTCAATCTGTTGTTTATCCGATTAAAAAACACAATTTTCCAATTGAATTATTTAAAATATTTAATTAAAAACATTAAAAATAATTAAATAAAATTGTTACATTGTTGAAACAATAATAAAAAGCTTTAAGATTTTAATGAAAAATCAGTTTTTTTCGTAAACTTTAAAAATTATTTTCTATAAAAGAAATTTGCTGAGTAATTTTTTTCTCTTCTTGTTTTTGCAAATAAATAAATAAATAAAAAACTATAAAAATCTGTCATAAACAAACAAACAAAGATAATAAATCATCCCACTAAAAAACTCCCACATAATTTTCTTGCGCTTTACAATTTTTATATATATATATTTTTTTTATATTTTTCTTCTCATTTTCTGATTCTCATGAATTTAGTTGGTTGTTAGTTAAACAACGATTAACATTACGGTTTTATAAAATGATGGTTTTATTTTTATTAAAAGTTAATTAATTAATTAATTAAATCAGTGTTTGATTAATTTAATTTTTAATTAATGGGATTTAAAAATATAAACATTTGTACGGTTTTGTGTGTGTCTTTGCTAAGTTATTGTTTTAACCTAAAAATCACAAAAAATAGTTATAAAAGCTCTCAAGGTCGTCTTCTGTTGTTCTCAGTTTGTTACGTAATTGGCATTCAATAAATCGTTTAAATAGTTTTAAAATTAAAAATCAAAGGATGTACCCTTTCTAGGGGTGAAAATTGATAGTTAAAATTGTAAATAAATAAATGGTTTTTGTGATTCAATTAAAGAAAATTAAGAAAAAACAATAACCGAAAACAAAATGGCTAAAGGTAAACACAGATAAAATGTCAAAAAGTAAAATTAAATTTATTGCGTGATTACAGTGAAAAAATTAAATCAAAAATTATCAATAAATAAATAAATAAATATTTATATTTTCAATTTGATAGAAGTTATGAGGATCAGACGCAATTACGAAGCGTTATCGTTACTTTAAGCGATACAGTCGCGTTTCGATAGTTTTTCTTTTCTATTTTTCTGTTTTTCCTTTTGAAATTAAATTGCTGTTTTATGTTAGAATATTGTGTGAATAGAATATAAAATAATATTTCTGTTTTTGTGTTTAAAATTTTGATTAAATGATTGCAAAGGTATCCTTTAGTAGGAGGTAACAGCGAAAAAGTTTTCTGTGGTTTTTTTTTTCATTCATTTCAAGAACTGAATAATTAACTGCAAAGCTTTTTTTCTTTTGTTTTTTTAATTAATTTTCTTTTGTTATTTTATTTTATTTTTTTCTTTTAAATCAGAAAAAATTAAATTTTTTTTGTTATTGTTTAAGAAAGAAGTAGAAAATTGTTGAAAATAAATTCAGGAAAAGTATTTATTTGGTTTCTTTGGCGTTTTTGTTTTGTTTTTTGATTTAAAAGAAAATGTGCTCGCGCGGGTGTGTATGTGTGTGTTTATTTTTCTTTTAATATTGTTGATTATTTAATAAAAATAAAATAAATAAAGGAAAAATAATACATGAAATACACAACAAAGGATAAAATATCACAACATTAAAATAACAAAATAATGTTTAACAACTGAATTCCCAAAGGTTTTCATTATTTTGTTCTTCCGTCTTCGCATTTGTTTTGCTTCTTTGATTTTATTTCTATTCGCAATGAAAAAAGCTCACAAAAAAACATCACAATGCGATTTATTATTGCGTTTTCTTTCTGTTTGTTTCTTATTATTATTTTCATTAAAATTTCATGAATGAATTTTCCTTAAATAATATTTATTAAATTAACTTGAGTCATGGTATGGCATAAGTGAACGAATATACAAAGAAAAACTTGTTTTTAGCAATTTAACATCCTTCAGATATACGAATTTTTATTGTTCAAAATTTATGAAAAGTTTTTCTTTTATTTAAAAATGTTAAATAAATGAAAAACATTTTATTTAATAATATTATTGATTTGGGAATAAATTTTCTTTTGTATGATTAAATAATTTGAACAATAAAATGTAATAAAATTTATTCCAAGGGTATTACGTGTGTTTACTTGAATACACTGTGGTGTATGCCATCATCAGGCAGTAAATCTAAATATTTGAAAATTTTATAGAAAGTTTATATTTGTTTAAAGTTAATCTGAATACTCAGATGATTTACTTTTTAGTTTTTGATTAGATGGATGAAAGTTTTGTAATCAATCATCGCTTGAATAAACTATTTAATAGAATTATTGGACAAATTTAGCTGCGTTTTCTTTTCAAGACTGTTTCAAGTGACATTTTCCAACTCTTTTAATTGACTTGTTTTTCTAATGAAATAATATTTCATGCTCTTATTTTGTACAAGAAACTAACCTACTAGTTGCCAACATTAATCTTTCTTTAAAAAAATCCACGATTAAAACTCTCTAGAAAATAATTGATTATTTTCATTTAATCAAAAGATTTTCCAATTTAATTTTCTACTCAATAAAACAGATAAAACTTTATGTTATTAATTTAAATTAATAGTGGATAAAATGAATTATGTTGTAAATGGTAATTTAGCCATTACCTCTATCAGCTTTTTAAGCTTTAAAATATTTTCTTCTCTTTTCCATGAATTATTTAATGTAAAAAACACTTTTTTTTATTAATGATTTTATTTACGTTTTTCATTTAACAATTCTGTTTCTAGCAGCAACATTAAGAATGTAAAAATAAACACCTTGCAAAGCAAAAAACAAAGCTTTCTGTTGATTATTAATATTATTATTTAGATACAGATGGTAAGAGGCCACTTGAGGTGCTTAAGAAAATTCCACTGCTGTGATAATGATAATTTCTAATTTCTGTTTTTTTTGGGTTTTTTTCATTTTCAATTAAAGAAAGCTTTTCGATTACTTTTCGGTATGGTGTAGAATTATGGTTACGATTTTATCCATGAATTTATTTATCGAAATAATGTCAAGTGTCTGTCACCTTGTGCCTTCTTTCTATTATTTTTGTACAGAAATTATATATTAAATTTCAAGACGAAAAGAAAAACCATAAAGCTTTTGACTTTCTTTAATTAATTTAAAAAGAAAATAAAAAATATTTTTCTCTTTGTAGAACATCACTTCCAGTACCAATGTTCTCAAGAAATGATTTTAACATCTGGTCTGTGTTAAAAAATTGTATTGGTAAAGAATTAAGTAAAATCACAATGCCTGTTATATTCAATGAACCACTCAGTTTTCTACAACGTATGACCGAGTACATGGAGTACGGAAAATTATTACGTGTCGCTGCTGAAAAAGAGGATTCCCTTGAACGTATGAAATATATTGCTGGTACGTTTTTATTTGTTCGGAATTATATGAGAAAACGAGAAAAAATTAATTTATTTTTTTCTTTATTTAAGGTTTTGCTGTGT
The DNA here is from genome assembly GCA_963942525.1 of Ptychoptera contaminata. NCBI lineage: Eukaryota > Metazoa > Arthropoda > Insecta > Diptera > Ptychopteridae > Ptychoptera > Ptychoptera contaminata. Next base: position 32,925,149 of record OZ012638.1, on the reverse strand, counting down.
CAGCTTTAGCATCTAATTGGGAACGACTCGGAAAACCATTTAATCCATTATTGGGTGAAACGTATGAATTACAACGTCCTGAATTTCGGATAGTATGCGAGCAGGTATCTCATCATCCACCAATATCTGCATTTCATGCTGATTCACCAAATTTCATATTTCACGGATCGATACATCCAAAGCTTAAGTTTTGGGGTAAAAGTGTCGAAATACAACCAAAGGGTGTTGTCACTGTGGAATTACCAAAGTAGTTTTATTAGATTCTTTACAAAATACAAAAACGATAATTAATTTTTAATGGTTTTTACTTTACTGTGGCCGTTCAGATGGGGAGAGGCTTATACCTGGACAAATGTCAACTGTTGTGTGCATAACATAATCGTTGGTAAATTGTGGATGGAACAATATGGTACAATGGAGGTTCATAATCATAATACTGGACTACGAGCCGTTTTAACATTTAAGCCAGCTGGATGGGCTTCCAAGGATTTACATCGGGTTGAGGGTTTCATTATTGATAAAAAGTATTTTCACTTATCTTTGCTTTGCTCTGGAAATCTAAAATTTAATTCTCGATTTTTTTTTTGTCTTTCTTGTAGCAAAAAGAAATTATTCTTTTTATACGGTAAATGGACAGAGTTTATTAAATGCACCGATATGAATTCATATGAGGAGTATTGCAAGGAGAACGCACATAAATTCCGTCGCGGTGATGAGCGTAGTAGAAGTCCTGGTGACTCATCACCGGCACATACACCGCGTAAAGTTTTATCAAAATTGAACAGTTTAAAGATGAGTTCGTTGAAAAGTTTGTCAATTTCTGAGCCAGAGGAGATACCAGAACCACCAGATGGTGAATTACCAAAATCTGATTCAACATATTCAATTGATATACCAAACTCTGTGACATTGTGGGAGGCGGATGCACGTCCGCCAAACACTGCTGATTATTATCAATTCACTAATTTTGCAATGGGTTTGAATGAAATGGAACCAACAATGAAAAAACCAACAACATTGTGTCCGACGGATTCACGTTTACGACCAGACATCCGTAAACTAGAAATGGGTGATATTGATGGGGCTGCCATTGAGAAAACACGGCTAGAGGAGAAACAACGTGATGCACGGAAATTACGTAAAAATAAAAAAGGGGAAGATTGGAGTCCAAAGTAAGGAAGTTTTTCTTTTCTTAATTTAATTTAATTTTTATTTTATTTGAAGATGGTTCACCCAAGGTTCAAACCCGCATACAAAACAAGACGATTGGCTGTACAGTGGTGGCTACTGGGATCGCAATTATGATCATGCTGATATTGAAATTTTTTAAATTAAACAAAGAAATACTAATAATAATAATAATAATAATAATAATAATAATAATAATAATAATAATAATTGTCGTAAATATAAATTTAGTTAAATTAATTATTTGTCTTAGTAAATATATAAAGAATAACAAAAGGTAATGAATATATTAATCAACTATATATAGTATTCAATATTTAATTCTAAAATCTACGTTAGACACTTCCAGAAAATGCTTGTAAATTATAAAATATAGATATATACATAATGATTGCAAATTAATATAACAAAAAAATTTCCTACGTTTTAATTACCATTAACATCTGAGTTTCTTTCTTTTACCATCAGAAGAAGATTAAACTCATTAAACATTTGTATGGTTTTTTTACTCTTTAACTATTCTTATTCAAAAATTGATTATAATGCAAAAAAAGCTAAACAAAGACAAAATAGAATAGAAAATAGTAAAAAAATCATACAAAAAAGTTGGTAAACGTATTTGCTTATAACAAATTCAACAAATAATTAATTAATTTTTTTTTTTTACATATAAATATATATTATTGTTGTTCTTTTTAGCCATTTTAATGTTTAATAGAATTAATATTTTTTATGTTTTTTTATAAAATTCTTATTTTCTATAAATTAAATATGATTTTACCAGAATGGAAAATAGTTTTTTTTTTTCCATTCTGTTAAAATATTTATTTTGTAAAAAATAAGAATTATTATGGAATATTAAGACTCAACAGGATACTAATTTGTCATTAAAAATAAATATGTTATTTAGATAATTAAATACCAGTTTATTTGCCACTTATAGTGATTTATAATCAGCATGTAAAACTTTGTTTTGTTTTCTATGTTGCATTGTGAATAAACTATTGATGTACTTCAAACGAACTGGCTATATAGTATTTAGATAAGTAGCATCTTGTAGTTTATTAATTAGTAAAAACAAAATTACCAAAAAAATATTGTAAAATTTTGAAAATAGCAAAGAAAAAATGCGTTAATTAGCGTTACTATATACTAAGTAAAAAAAAAAAAATTAAAAAATCCTATAAAAAAATAGAAAAATTAATGAAAAAATAAAAAATTATTAAAAACAAAAAAAAAACGGAACTGAAATAAGAACAAAAATCAAGAGTTAAAAGAATATAGACAGTTAATATAGACAGAATATTTTACATTCCATCTAAACACTAACTTATAAATTATAATCTATAGCGAATATCATCTGCTATTATCACTTCTAAAATTTTTTTAATTTATTGTAAATAATGTCATAATAAAAACACAAAAGAGGGCAAGTACGATTTGGTGAAACAAAAAAAAAATTGTATAAATAAATAATTTAATTAATTTAATAGCAATTTGTTTTATTTATTCATATTAATTAATGAAAAATCCATTGATTGACAAATAATTTTTTATTAATTTAATTGGATTATTGTGTTTTCTTTAATCATAGTTGAAAGGATTTCCCGTTTATAACCTTTTTTACCGGTAATTTACCGGTATAATTTAGCAAGATTTTAACTATGCTTAGGCTAAATAAATAGCAAAGATTAAACCCATTATCTATAGCTAAATTTAATGAAATATTTTCTGTGTTTTATTACAGTTAAAAATAAATATTAAATTTTATAATAGAAATAATTTTTACATTTATTTACCCGTAAAACAATCATATCTTTTATAAAATAGGTAAAACTTCGATATCAATTTATAGATATATAATCAGGTAATACTAAATTATTTAAATGTCACTTTGTCAGCTAGTACTAAAAAGCTGCTTTTTGTTTAAATTATTGAGGGTTATGTTTGACGTTTCTTGTTTATTATTTAATAAAAAATAAAATGAAAAAAAAAATGGATTCTGTCATTAAAATAAATAAATAACAAATCCTTTTAAATAAATAATAATAATAGAAGTAATTTAAATTAAATTAAATATTTTTAATTAATAATTAGTGAATATTTTATTAAATATTAAAAGTATAAAAGAACATAAAAAGTTTTTATAAAAAAAAATTGTGTTCAAGATAAATATTATTTATTTAATTTTTTTTTTTTTTTAAATATAATTTAAATGAATTTTCTTTAATGAAGTTAAAAACATTAATAAAATTATATTATTTATAATAAATAAATTAAAAAATTTAATGAAAATATATTTAAAAATAAGTGAAAAATGGGTAAAAGAGGTTTGTCAAGAAAGGAGCAGGAGGAGCAAAGGAAAAAAGAAGAAGAGGAAGCCGCTGCTCATGTAAATAATTTTTTTTTTAACTTTAATTGTATTTTGTTCGTCAATAATTAAATTTTAATCATAATTTTTAGGCATTTAAAGAATTTGTAGAAACATTTCAAGATGTACCGACAACAATGTCAAAAGTATGGGTTAAGGCAGGCACATATGATGCAGGCTCAAGAAGTAACGTTTGTTGTCTAGATATATATTTAGCATAGTATTAAAAAACAATTTAAAAATCTTTTTAGAGGAAGATACAAGAGAAAAAGGCAAATTGTACAAACCAACGGCAAAGCTGGACGATAAGACGACAGCTGAAAAGGCGCAAGAATACGCTCGACTATTGGCAACCGATGTAAAAAAAGACAATTTCACATTGAAAAAGAAAAGTCAAGAGAAGAAAAAAAGCAATTTAGAATTATTTAAAGAGGAATTAAGACAGTAATGAGTTTTTATTGTGTATTCGCGTTATCGTAATTAACTAATTTTTTTCAAATTTTAAAGAATACAAGAGGAGCGTGAAGAACGTCATAAATTCAAGAGTATGGCTAGAATAATACCGCATGTACCGGAACCAGATCCGGTTTTGAAAGAAACAGAAATGGGTTCATTTGATAATGGAGATCCAAATACAACAAATTTATATTTAGGAAATTTAAGTCCAAAAATAACTGAACAACAATTAATGGAATTATTTGGTAAATATGGTCCATTGGCTAGTATTAAAATTATGTGGCCAAGATCCGAAGAAGAAAAGTCTCGTGGACGTAATTGTGGATTTGTTGCCTATATGAGTCGTAAAGATGCAGAACGTGCGTTACGTGCGCTAAATGGAAAAGATGTTATGAGCTACGAAATGAAATTGGGTTGGGGCAAATCTGTACCTATAATGACACATCCGATATACATTCCACCTGCTTTAATTGAATTTGCCATGCCACCACCACCATCTGGTTTACCATTTAACGCTCAGCCGCCTACAAATGAAGTTAATAATGTAAATTCCCTGACAATCATTGTTTCATTTAATTGATTAAATATTTATCCAAATTTTTTTAAGGTTCCAAAAATGAATTCAGGTGAATATATGACCGATTCTGTCAAAAAAGAGGAAATGGATAAGGTATATTGATTTTTAGTCTGGTTTTTAAATAGTTTTCAATAAAATTTTATTTTTTCCGCTTTTAGATTCTTTACAAATCTGTAATTAAAGTTGTGATACCAACAGAACGGCCCTTATTAGCGGTTATTCATCGAATGATTGAATTTGTTATACGTGAGGGACCAATGTTTGAAGCGATGATTATGAATCGTGAAATTGAAAATCCAATGTTTCGATTTTTATTTGAGAATGATAGTCCGGCACACATTTATTATCGTTGGAAATTATTTTCTCTACTACAAGGAGATACACCGAATGAGTGGCGTCCACAAGAATTTCGCATGTTTGATGGTGGATCAATATGGAAGCCGCCACCAGCTAATTTTTATACACAAGGAATGCCTGAAGAATTGTTGGGCGAAGATGAAACATCAGAACCTAATAAGGGTGCCCTGTCCTTAGCGTTAGTATTTTGCTTTCATAATAGTTATATTTTCTTCAAAATAATTATTTCTGTTATTTTTATTTGAACAGTCAACGGGACCGTTTGGAAGATTTAATACGGCATTTAACACCAGAACGTTCAAAGATTGGTGATGCGATGATATTTTGTATAGAACATGCTGAGGCAGCTGATGAAATTTGTGAATGTATTGCTGAGTCGTTGTCCAGTTGTGAAACTTCAATTCGTAAAAAGATTGCCCGTTTATATTTAGTGTCGGATGTTTTACACAACTGTAGTGTTAAAGTGCAAAATGCTAGTTTCTTTAGGAAGGCGTAAGTGACTGTTTTTCTTCGCGGTGTAGATTTAAATTTTTAAATAATTTATAATTTTGTTATAATCACAGAATGGAACATAATTTAATTGATATGTTTCGGGATATACGTACCTTTTACATGTCATTGGAGAGTCGATTACAAGCTGAAGGCTTTAAAGTGCGTGTACTGCACGTGTTCCGTGCATGGGAAGATTGGGCAGTGTATCCACGCGATTTTTTGTCAAGATTACAAAATACATTTTTAGGTTTACCTGTTGTAAGTATAAATTGTATTAATTTTCGATAAGGATTTTTATTAATTAAAAAAACTTTTTATTTTAAGACTGAAATTCATGATGATGATATTGATGGTGCACCGTTATCAGGTGATGAAAAGGAAGATGAAGATTTAGATGGCATACCTTTGGATGGTGCAGCATTGTTAAAGGGTGCTTTGTTAAGAGGTATTCCGGATGCAAAAGCACCGGCATCACGCGGCACACCCTGCATGAATGATCGCGACAGTAGTAGAGATGTGCATAGTGACTTGGACGATGACATAGACGGGATACCATGTAATGCGATAATTTTACGATTTTTCTTTAGCTCTTTTATTGACCTTTTTCATTTATTTTCTGAAAAATTTAGTTGAGGAAGATATTGACGGTATTCCAATAGAAAAATTAGGTAAAAATAGTAAATTAACCGGTGGTGCATTTATACCATCAAAATGGGAAACAGTCGATCCAGAACAAATTGAGGCCCAAGCAATAACAACAAGTAAATGGGATACATTAGATCCTGTGACACCAGAACCACCACACATATCTCATGATACAGACGATGATAGTCAAGATAGTTTTGATAATATGAATTATGATGTAAATAATCGTGATAATATTGATGAGGAACGTCGTACACGTTTAAGAGAAATTGAATTAAAAATAATGCAATATCAAGATGAATTAGAATCGGGTAAACGCAGTATAAAATCTGGTTGGAGTTTATCACAACAATTGGAACATTATCGTAGAAAATTAATGAAAAAGGTAGTTATTAGGCTTAGAAAAACTTTTTTCATTGAAAAATTAATAAAAATCTTTTCAGACGGATAAGGAATGGCGTCAAGATAATTCGGATTCAGCATCGGAAAAATATTCATCATCAACGTCACGTAAAGAAGTAATTCGTCGTAGTCAAAGTCCTGTAGATCAGAGAAAAGTGAAGAAAACCAAACAGCGATCACCATCACCATACAATCGAATGAGGTAAATAAAAAATTAAAATTTATTTTTCAATTTATTTATCAAATATTTTCTATAATGTTGATTTTTTAATATGTTTTGCTGAACAATATTTATCCTCATACGTAATTCGTTGATATCAAATAATAATCTTTGTTTTTTCTTTTCCTAATAATAAATTTTATAAAATTTACTTTAAAAATAAATCAAATCTTAGTACATCACGTTCTTCCTATAAATCATCTAATAGATCACGTTCGCCATACTCATCAACGACACGTCGTACAGGTCATGCAGACTCATTGTCACCAAGCAGGAATAGCGGAAAGTGAGTTTGTTTACGTTACTTTTTCTTATTATTATTATTTTTTTTAATTCAATTGAATTTTTTATTTAATATAAATATTTTCCTTTATTTTTTTTTAACTTAAATTAAATTTACCCTAATTTTTCTATAAAAATTAAAATTAATAAAAATACAAAAAAAAAAAAATAAGATCAAAACGTGTTAGATCGCGATCACCGAGCGATTCTGATTCACCAAAACGTTATGCTAAGGATTCGTTGACCGGATCACCAGCACGAGGCAAATATGATACGAGTCCAAGACGATACAAGTATAATAATTATTTTTTTTTAAATTATTTTTTAAATTTAATTATATTTTTGTGCTTTATTTTAAGATCACCAAATCGAACACCAGGTAATAGTCGATTAAATCGTACAGACTCAACATCACCAACACGGTATTCAACAGGTAAATCATCATCATCGCCGACTCGCCACCGATCTGACAAACACAAACATAAGCATAAATATTAATTTTCCAATTTTTTTTTTTTAAATTTAGTATTTTCCTCTTTTTATAAAAATTATTAATTATTTTTAAATAAATAGAAAGTTTGATTAAAGAGAATTTTTATTATAAATAGAAAAAAGATTTTTTTTTGTGTCCATTTAATCCATTTTGCTTTTAAAAAAAACGTGTAGTGTTGCCATAAAGGAGATAAGACAAATAACACTGCAGACATAAATGTATTGTAAAACTTTTAATAGGAAATAAATGAAAAACAAAAAACATTAATTTAAATAATTTTATTTTATTTAATTTTCTTTTCTTATTTTTTGCTATTTTTTTTTTACAAAAGAAAGTTTTTTAATTTTACAAGCTTTTCGTTACAATTTTCATTTTTAAAACTTAGCGAAACTTTAAAAAAATAACTTTTTCTTTCGTTTGACTATCTAAAAAAAACAAAACAGGACATTTCTCAACTCAACTACTATTGCGCAGAAGAATAACACTATTAAGACAACACTAATGTTCATAACGAAAATGCAGCATAACTGCAAGAAATAAAAATTTATAAAAAAAGAAATAAAAACGTAAGTAATTAAAATTAAAGCGTATAAAAAAGTTTAATTAGATTTTAAGTTATATAAATATAAAAAAAAAAATAATAGAATTATCAATTAGGAAGTTTTTTAATTAAAAAAGAAAATAGGAAATCAATTGAGACGCGTGTGACACCACTATCTATGTATATAGTCACGTCTTATAAATTGTTGGTGAAAAATATAACAATTGATTTAATTTTGTGCTTAATTAATATAGAAAAATATTATTAAATGGATAGAAATACATATTTAAAATGCAAAAAAAAGTTTTAGAATTTAATATAAAAATAATTTTGTTTGTTTTTTGTTTTATGTAAAACCGATTTACGCTTAATTACGTTAGTCTAATAAATTTTTATTTCTTGAGCGCTGACGTTGTTATCTTTTTAACTACTTTCTTCTCACGCGGAGGTGGAACAGGCAAATCACTACCAGCTGACGTGATATCAGCTACGACTGGTACTGCATCATTATTAGAGGATGGTGCAATTGGAAGTTTTTTTTTACGTATAATTTTGCCAGTTGATCCATCGTCATTTGATGCTGGTGGCGTGTCAGGTGAGTCCTGTTGAAATTTTAAACCAGTTACACTATGTTTATCATGTGATGTTGCTGCTGTTGTTGTTTTAGAATTGGATGCGGGAGATGTAGGAGGTGTTGCATCAGTGACTGTGGGAGTTTTTGGAGCGACTTTCTTTGTGATACCTGTTTTGGATGGAGAACTAGGAGCACCGAATTTATCAGGAATTGATACTTTAGGAGTTGCGGTCTTGCGATCGACTAATTTGCTAGGTAAGGTTTTTGTTGTTGTTTTTGAAGAAACGGTTTTTGGTGATTCTTCTTCTTCTTCCTCTTCTTCATATTCTTCAATTATTTCTTCCTCTTCAGAATCGTAACGTGTTTGCATTTGAACTTTATAGGTTCCATCTTTAAATACAGTCGTGATGATGGTTTGTTTGGCACCTTCAATTGTTCTCACTTCTGTATACTCGCCTGGACCTTTTTTCAATGTTTCTGCAGATGGAACAATTTTCAGTTGCTGCTCTGTTGGTTCAGAACCATCTGTCGATAAGACTTTTAGTTTTGTTGTCTTTGCACCGGGAATTGTGATTGTTGTTGTTTTCTTTCCCAACGCTGCCTTCTTATCATCAGTCGTGGATGTTGTGGTGGTCTTTGTTGATTTGTCCTTTATAGCTCCGGCCGTTTTTTTATCAGTTATTGTGCTTGATGTAATTGCTTTACCTTTTAATTCTGTTGACTTGGTTTCAATGGCTGTGGCTTCTGCAGTCATTGAAGATGTTGTAGTTGTTGTAGTAATAGACTGTTTTCTTGTTGATGATTTCTCTTCAGTAGTTTTTACAGCCATTGCAGACATCTTTTTTTCCTCAACAGCAACTGCAGATGTTTTTGTTGTTGTTTGCGTGGCAGTTAACTTGCTGGTTTGTTCTGCCAATGCCTTAGTGGTTGACTGATTAGTTTTTATACCGAAAGTTCTTGTCTGTTTACTCTCATCAGATTTTGCCAGTGCCGTTGTGGTTGTTGATGTCAGTGCTGTTGAATTTTGATCAACTGTATCAACACCTTTTGTTATTGACTTGTCGACAACACCCTTTGTTTTAATTGCTGCTAATTTATCAGTTCTTGTTATCTTTTTCACGCCCGGAGCACTTATTTCTGTTTCGGTAGTTTCTTCAGTTACTTCGGTTTCAACGGAATCGAAAATTGTTTTCGATGCAACTTTATAAGATCCATCCTTTAGGACAGTGGTTGTAATAATCATTTTACCACCCTTAATTTTACGAGTTTCGGTGTATACGCCTGGTCCTTTAGCTAAGGTCTCAGGTGATGGAACTAATGCTTCTTGTTCAGGTGTTAGTTTTGCCGGAGCATCAGCTTTTGGTACCAATGCCAACTTATCATCTTTTGTTGTTTTCTTTACCAATTTTCCAGTTTTATCGTCTGTGGTTGTTTTACTCAATTTTGATGTTAATTCTTTTGTATCCTTTGTATCGATTGTGGTTGAATCAGTTTTTGTGGTTTTGCTTAATAAGGCTGCTGTTTCTTTAGTATTTGTTGTGGTTTTCTTGATAGTTGGTTCAGTAATTTTAGTACGAGTCTCTTCGGTTATCTCTGTTATTTCAGAGTCGTAAATTGTTTTTGATGCTACCTTATAGGATCCGTCTTTCATTACTGTGGTTGTTATTATCATTTTTCCACCTTTGATTTTACGTGTTTCAGTGTATACACCGGGTCCTTTTGCTAATGTTTCAGCTGATGGAACGATTTCTTGTTGTTCAGGTGTAAGCTTTGTAGGATTCTCCAGTGGATTCTTCTTTACAGTTTTCGTTGTTTTATCTTCAATACCAGTTTTAGTGGTTATCTTAGTGTCCTTTGTATCTTTAGTTGTCACATCAGTTTTTGTAGTTATGGCAGATATTTCTTTTGTATCCTTTTTAGTTATATCTTCTTTCGTTTTAAGCACATCCTTTTTAGTATCGAGTTTTGTCGTTGTCTTTTTAACAGTTGGTTCTGTTACTTTCGTTGTTTCTGTAGTTTCTTCGGTAATTTCCGTTTCAACTGAATCGTACACTGTCTTTGATGCTACTTTGTATGAACCATCTTTGAACACAGTTGTTGTGATTATCATTTTGCCGCCTTTAATTTTTCTGGTTTCTGTATATTCACCGGGACCTTTCTTTAGTGTTTCCGGTGATGGGACAATTTCTTGTTGCTCAGGAGTTAGTTTAGTTGGATTATCGACTGGAGTTTTCTTAAGTAACGGTTTGGTTTTATCATCCGGTTTTGAAACAATTTTACTATCCTTTGTATCTTTGTCAGTCTTTTTAATCACTTTAGTATCTTTCGTATTAGTTTCAGTAACATCCGTTTTGGTTATGTCAGTTTTTGTTATCTTGGTCAACGAAGTAATTTCTTTTACATCCGTTTCATCCTTTGTAATTTTTGTCACACTCTCTTTCGGTTTTGGTGTATCTTTCTTTTTATCTGTTACAGTGCTTATAGGTTTTTTGGTAGTAGGTTCCGTAACATCGGTTTCAGTGGTTTCTTCTGTTACTTCTGTTTCCACAGAGTCATAAACTGTTTTTGAAGTTACTTTGTATGTTGTATCTTTAAAAACAGTAATCGTTATAATCATTTTACCTCCTTTAACCTTACGTGTTTCTGTGTATACGCCCGGTCCTTTAGCTAGTGTTTCAGGTGATGGAACTAAAAGCTCCTCTTCGGGTGTCAACTTTTTAGGCTTATCTTTAGGATTTTTCTTAGTATCTGCTGGTTTGTCGTCTGTTTTTGGAGCATCTTTTTTAGTAATTATATCTTCAGTTGATTTTGGAGTTTTCGTTTTGTCGACTGGATTTTCTGCTTTTGGTGCTTTTGATTTCTTTGGTTCATCAGCTGGATTTTTTGCTTCTAAAGGTTTTTCATTTTTGGGTGTATCTTTAGGATTAGATGATTTCGGATTTGTCTTCTCTAATTCATCAGTAATTGTCGTTGTCTTTTTTACTATCGGTTCTTTGTTTTCTGTTTGAGGAATTGAAACAGGTTTCTCTGGCTGTGGCGTATTTTTTTTCGGTTCATCAGTTTGATTTTTCTTCACTTTATCAACTGGTTGATCATCTGGCATAGGTACTGGCTTATTATTTTTTATGGGTAATGTTTTGGGCACTTTAGAATCTAATTCAGTTTCTTCTGTTACTGTTGTAATCTTTTTGCAAGTTGGCTCTGTGACTTCGGTAGTTTCAGTTGTTTCTGTTGTCTCTTCAGTAGTCTCTACTGTATCGTAGATTGTTTTGGAAGTTACTTTATATGTACGATCTTCAAAAACTGTGGTTGTGATAATAGTTTTTCCACCCTTGATAATAATTGTCTCTGTGTATTCACCAGGCCCCTTAGCCAATGTTTCAGGAGAGGGAACAAGCTGTTGTTGCTCTGGAGTTAACTTTTCAGGCTCATCCGTTGGAGCCTTCTTATCTGCTGGTTTATCTCCTGTAGAAGGCACTGGTTTATCACCTGTTGAAGGCACTCGTTTGGGTACCTTAGAATCTAATTCAGTTTCCTCTGTTACTGTTGTAATTTTTTTGCAAGTTGGCTCTGTGACTTCGGTAGTTTCAGTTGTTTCTGTTGTCTCTACTGTATCGTAGATTGTTTTGGAAGTTACTTTATATGTACGATCCTCAAAAACAGTGGTTGTGATAATAGTTTTTCCACCCTTGATAATTATTGTCTCTGTGTATTCACCAGGCCCCTTAGCCAATGTTTCAGGAGAGGGAACAAGCTGTTGTTGCTCTGGAGTTAACTTTTCAGGCTCATCGGTTGGAGCCTTCTTATCTGCTGGTTTGTCTCCTGTAGAAGGCACTGGTTTATCACCTGTTGAAGGCACTGGTTTGGGTACCTTAGAATCTAATTCAGTTTCCTCTGTTACTGTTGTAATTTTTTTGCAAGTTGGCTCTGTGACTTCGGTAGTTTCAGTTGTTTCTGTTGTCTCTTCAGTTGTCTCTACGGTATCGTAGATTGTTTTGGAAGTTACTTTATATGTACGATCCTCAAAAACTGTGGTTGTGATAATAGTTTTTCCACCCTTGATAATAATTGTCTCTGTGTATTCACCAGGCCCCTTAGCCAACGTTTCAGGAGAGGGAACAAGCTGTTGTTGCTCTGGAGTTAACTTTTCAGGCTCATCGGTTGGTGTCTTCTTATCTTCTGGTTTATCACCTGTTAAGGGTACTGGTTTATCATCTGTTGAGGGCACTGGTTTGGGTACCTTAGAATCTAATTCAGTTTCCTCTGTTACTGTTGTAATTTTTTTGCAAGTTGGCTCTGTGACTTCGGTAGTTTCAGTTGTTTCTGTTGTCTCTACTGTATCGTAGATTGTTTTGGAAGTTACTTTATATGTACGATCCTCAAAAACTGTGGTTGTGATAATAGTTTTTCCACCCTTGATAATAATTGTCTCTGTGTATTCACCAGGCCCCTTAGCCAACGTTTCAGGAGAGGGAACAAGCTGTTGTTGCTCTGGAGTTAACTTTTCAGGCTCATCGGTTGGTGTCTTCTTATCTTCTGGTTTATCACCTGTTAAGGGTACTGGTTTATCATCTGTTAAGGGCACTGGTTTGGGTACCTTAGAATCTAATTCAGTTTCCTCTGTTACTGTTGTAATTTTTTTGCAAGTTGGCTCTGTGACTTCGGTGGTTTCAGTTGTTTCTGTTTCCTCTTCAGTTGTCTCTACTGTATCGTAGATTGTTTTGGAAGTTACTTTATATGTACGATCCTCAAAAACTGTGGTTGTGATAATAGTTTTTCCACCCTTAATAATAATTGTCTCTGTGTATTCACCAGGTCCCTTAGCCAACGTTTCAGGAGAGGGAACAAGCTGTTGTTGCTCTGGAGTTAACTTTTCAGGCTCATCGGTTGGTGTCTTCTTATCTTCTGGTTTATCACCTGTTAAGGGTACTGGTTTATCATCTGTTGAGGGCACTGGTTTGGGTACCTTAGAATCTAATTCAGTTTCCTCTGTTACTGTTGTAATTTTTTTGCAAGTTGGCTCTGTGACTTCGGTAGTTTCAGTTGTTTCTGTTGTCTCTTCAGTTGTCTCTACTGTATCGTAGATTGTTTTGGAAGTTACTTTATATGTTCGATCCTCAAAAACAGTGGTTGTGATAATAGTTTTTCCACCCTTGATAATAATTGTCTCTGTGTATTCACCAGGCCCCTTAGCCAATGTTTCAGGAGAGGGAACAAGCTGTTGTTGCTCTGGAGTTAAATTTTCAGGCTCATCGGTTGGTGTCTTCTTATCTGCTGGTTTATCACCTGTTAAGGGTACTGGTTTATCATCTGTTGAGGACACTGGTTTGGGTACCTTAGAATCTAATTCAGTTTCCTCTGTTACTGTTGTAATTTTTTTGCAAGTTGGCTCTGTGACTTCCGTAGTTTCAGTTGTTTCTGTTGTCTCTTCAGTTGTCTCTACGGTATCGTAGATTGTTTTGGAAGTTACTTTATATGTACGATCCTCGAAAACAGTGGTTGTGATAATAGTTTTTCCACCCTTGATAATTATTGTCTCTGTGTATTCACCAGGCCCCTTAGCCAATGTTTCAGGAGAGGGAACAAGCTGTTGTTGCTCTGGAGTTAACTTTTCAGGCTCATCGGTTGGAGCCTTCTTATCTGCTGGTTTATCTCCTGTAGAAGGCACTGGTTTATCACCTGTGGAAGGCACTGGTTTGGGTACCTTAGAATCTAATTCAGTTTCCTCTGTTACTGTTGTAATTTTTTTGCAAGTTGGCTCTGTGACTTCCGTAGTTTCAGTTGTTTCTGTTGTCTCTTCAGTTGTCTCTACGGTATCGTAGATTGTTTTGGAAGTTACTTTATATGTACGATCCTCAAAAACAGTGGTTGTGATAATAGTTTTTCCACCCTTAATAATAATTGTCTCTGTGTATTCACCAGGCCCCTTAGCCAATGTTTCAGGAGAGGGAACAAGCTGTTGTTGCTCTGGAGTTAACTTTTCAGGCTCATCGGTTGGTGACTTCTTATCTGCTGGTTTATCACCTGGTGAAGGTACTGGTTTTGGTACCTTCGAATCTAATTCAGTTTCTTCTGTTACTGTTGTAATCTTTTTGCAGCTTGGTTCAGTGACTTCGGTGGTTTCAGTTGTTTCTGTAGTCTCTTCAGTAGTTTCTACTGTATCGTAGATTGTTTTGGAAGTTACTTTATATGTACGATCCTCAAAAACAGTGGTTGTGATAATAGTTTTTCCACCCTTGATAATAATTGTCTCTGTGTATTCACCAGGCCCCTTAGCCAATGTTTCAGGAGAAGGAACAAGCTGTTGTTGCTCTGGAGTTAACTTTTCAGGCTCATCGGTTGGTGACTTCTTATCTGCTGGTTTATTACCTGGTGAAGGTACTGGTTTTGGTACCTTCGAATCTAATTCAGTTTCTTCTGTTACTGTTGTAATCTTTTTGCAGCTTGGTTCAGTGACTTCGGTGGTTTCAGTTGTTTCTGTAGTCTCTTCAGTAGTTTCTACTGTATCGTAGATTGTTTTGGAAGTTACTTTATATGTACGATCCTCAAAAACAGTGGTTGTGATAATAGTTTTCCCTCCCTTGATAATAATTGTCTCTGTGTATTCACCAGGCCCCTTAGCCAATGTTTCAGGAGAGGGAACAAGCTGTTGTTGCTCTGGAGTTAACTTTTCAGGCTCATCGG
Organism: Ptychoptera contaminata; assembly: GCA_963942525.1. Taxonomy (NCBI): domain Eukaryota; kingdom Metazoa; phylum Arthropoda; class Insecta; order Diptera; family Ptychopteridae; genus Ptychoptera; species Ptychoptera contaminata. The sequence continues at coordinate 32,909,867 of OZ012638.1, read as the reverse complement.
TTGGTGCCTTTTTATCTGCTGGTTTATCACCTGTTGAAGGCACTGGTTTGTGTACCTTAGAATCTAATTCAGTTTCCTCTGTGACTGTTGTTATCTTTTTGCAAGTTGGTTCTGTAACTTCGGTTGTCTCTGTTTCTTCGGTTGTTTTGGTTTGTACAGAATCATAAAAAGTCTGAGACGATATTTTATAAGTTCCATCCTTATACACTGTTGTTTTTATAATAGTTCGGCCTCCTTTAATATTTATAGTTTCAATATAATCTCCTGGACCTTTCGCTAAGGTTTCCGGAGATGGAACTAATTTAGGTTTTTTTGACTTATCAACAGGTTTGTTTCCAAGATCAGTAACGTTTGAATCAATGTTTTCTGTTGTTTCATCAGTGGTTTCCTCTGTAGTTTCTACGGAATCATAAAAGGTTTGCGATGAAATCTTGTAGGTTCCATTTTTGAATACTGTAGTTTTTATAATCATTCTTCCACCTTTAATCTTTTTTGTTTCTGTATATTCACCAGGACCTTTTGCTAAAGTTTCCGGTGATGGTACAAGTTTTTGTTGTGCAGGAGTATGCTTAGATGGTACTTCTGAAGTTTCTGTTGTTTCATCAGTGATTTCTGTTTCAATTGAGTCATAGAATGTTTTTGATGCAACTTTGTAGGTCCCATCTTTAAAAACAGTAGTGGTTATAATAGTTCTTCCACCTTTAATTAAAATGGTTTCGGTGTATTCACCAGGGCCGCGTGCCAGTGTTTCAGGAGATGGAACTAGTTTCTTTTGTGCATCAGTTAATTTTTGTGGCTGATTATTGTTTGTTTTCGAAGTAAGCCTTTTTTTAGCGAAATCATCCGTGTTATACGACATTTCTTCATTATCTTCCTCGCTGACGTAACTTTGTGATGTTGCTTCTTTCGTTGATGTTCTTTGCTGAGTCACACACGAAGATTGTGTGACTGCTCGCTGAGACGTCTCCTGTGTGGCGACAACATTTTTAGAAAATTTATCAGATGTTTGTGTTGCACTGGTGGTACCAGGTATTTTAACCTCTTGTTTATAAATAAATGCACCTGGTTCCGTTGTTTCAATTGTTTCTTCAGTTATTTCAATTTCATCAACACCATCGCGAACGATACGTTTCGCAATGACATTTGGTTCGCCTTTCATGACAGCAGCAATTTGATTGTCTGGCGTATCATAAACATTTTCTGCTTGAACCTTATAGGTACCATTTTCAAATACCGTTGTTGTTATAATCATGGTGCCGAATTCTGTTTTACGTGTTTCTGTATATTCACCGGGTCCCCTAGCTAGAGTCTCCGGTGATGGCACAATATTTTTTTGTTCAGGTGTCATTGTTGATTTGGGATTGCCAGGATTTCTTGGTCCAGGATTACCTGGATTGCGTTGATTACCAGGATTGCCTGGATTTCGTGTTTGTGTTGTATTTGTGCTTTTGTATTGTTCATTTGTTTGTGTATTTGTTGATAGGGCAGCAGCAACAAGTTGTTGAATTTCACTATATTCATCATCATCTACCTGTTTGGATCCATTCTTGAAATCTGGTGAATCCTCAATTGCCAATTGATATTGATGCATCGATGGTGACATTCCTATGCTACTCAACATTGACTGTTGTGACTGCTGTTCAACAGATCGCATTTCAGATGATGTTGTTGTCGTTGTTGTTGTCGACGTAGCATTAAACGATTGCTGTTGCATTGTGGTGGATTTTTTCTCATGTTGCCCCCTTTTTTGTACACTTGACACAATACCATCAACACGATCACCGTCCTCCATATTTATTGCTGATAATTGATGATGATTAACTAAGATTACAGATTTTTGTAACTTTTTATTATTTTAATTATTTTATCAAAATAAATTCTTTTTCGCGCTTATAGTGTAATTCGTTAATAATTTCAAAAACTGTTTTTAAACAAAAATGGTAAATAAATAAAACAAAAATAAACGAAAAAACCAAAACAAAATAAAAATTATTTTACTAAATTTTAAACTTTTGTAACCAAATTAAGAACAAAATAACTGAATTATTAGTCACACACTGAATTTAAATTTAACACCAGAAAAATTACAAATTGCAAAAAAATTAATAATAATAATAATCGTAGGCGAGATTAAAATTGGATAATTTTTTTTTATTTTTTTTTTGCTACTGCTGCTGCTTCTGCTGTATATTTTCAGAGAGACTTTACTCGACAAAATTTCTTTTACTTTTGATTTAGTAAGCGAATAATTTTTTTAAGGTAGCTGCTGTTGCTGCTATTACTACTACTGTTGCTCAAATGTTTGTAATGAATTAATGAAGAAATTGCTAATTTTTTTCAATATATATATATATTTTATATATTTAAATCGAGAAAATTCTCAAAATTATTATTATTTTCATGTTCATCTTCTTATTCTTTTTCTTGGTTGTTAGTATAGTAAGTTTGTTAGTTATTATTATTATTATAATTATTACTCACAAGACGACACACAATATCACAAAAATATATATATTTACACACACCATACACAGATCACACAAATAATACATTTATATGATGTTTAAGATTTATTTTTTTGTTCATTGGAATTAGTTTTATTTATTTATAAATTTGTATTATTTTTGTGTCATCAGGCTTTTTTTAAAAAAAATATTTTCTTCTTAATTATTAATAATAATAAGAAAAAATAAAAATTATTCTTCGGTTAGTTTATTATAATCGTTTAGAGCTGAGTGGTTTCTTCTGCAACCGTCATCCTTAAGCAATTTTAATGTTTATTTATTTTCTGTTAATACACACCACACACAAGTGGATGACTACGTTTTTAGTATAATTTATTGTCATTTTAATGTTTTACTTATTTTACTTGTTTTAAATATAATTTTAATTAATTTTTTATACTTGAACGTGATTTATTTTTACGTTTTTGTTTCCTCTTTTTATCCTTTAACACCACTTTTATTTCTTCATTTTCATTTGCTGCTACTGATGTTGTTGCTGGTGTGTTTTGTATTATTTTTTATTATTATTATTATTATTGTTTTTATTATTTTATTTTATTTTATTTATTTAGTTGTTGTTAATTTAAGTGTTTTTATTTTTTATTTTATGTACAAATTGCGTGGGATGTTAAATATAAAGAAAAATAAAGAAAAACAATCTTTAACACATTTAATATTAAAAGGAACAAAAAAAAAAAATGTTATAATAATAATAATAAGAAAGCAAGAAAATTGTTATTTTATATGCTTGAAATGAAAAAAAAATAAAATAATTAATTCTTTTGCGAGAGAAATGTATTTTTAACATGCAGTTAAAATGAAGAAATTTATTTTGCAAACGAAATTTTCATTACTAAAATTTCGTTTTTATTTTTGTTTAAAGAAAAAAGACGTAAATAACAGTTTTTTGTTTGTCTGTTTATTGTGTCTTTTTGATTAAATATTATAAATATTCTTATGTTTATATAAATGCGATTAGGTAATCACATTTTATTAAGTATTATTTACAGCGGGCGATCGTTATTTTGAATTTTTTGCACTGAAAACAAAAAATTAAATAAAATTTAATTTTCACTGAAAATTTGGAATTTTGTAATGATAATCATCACAGACACCTTATTTTTTTTGTCATATCATTTAAATGACATAAACACCATCTATTGTAAATTAGGAAATATAATTAAATTAAAATTAAAGAAATTATGATTTAATGAAAAATTAATTAAACCAAAAAGAAATTTTTATTTTTTTAATTTTTGCATATGCAAAAAATAAATTTTACTAAATAAAACCAATCAATTAATTAATTTTAGAATTTTTTTTTTTTTTTATTTTTCTTCAATTTTTAACTAAATTTTTCTTTTATAAATAAATAAATAAATTTTTTTGTTTTTCTTTTCTTTTCTTTTTTTTGTAAATAAAAATTTCTTCTTAATTAATTTTTGTTTCTGTGCGCGTAATTTTAATTTTAGCATATTTCTTCCGTCTGTTTTTCTTAATAAATTTTCATTTTCAATAAAATTTTAATTTTTCTTACTTTATATTTAAAAAACTTGAATAAAACGAGGACAACGACAACTTGACACGACTATCTTATAGTCTTTTGCAACAAAAATAAAAAGATTTTTATTTGTTTCTTTTGGTAAATTTAAATATTTTTTTAAAATAATTATTATTATCGAGCCACCACAAAGAAAAATATATTATTTTAATAAAAATTTTGTGTATAACGCAAAAACATCAAAAAAATGTTCAGTTGTTGTGTATTCTTCAAGTTTAATCAACAAAATTATATTTGCCTCGTTTTTATCGTTTTTCACTGATTTTATTAATTTGATTCTAATAGCAGCTGCTGCAACGTTTATTATTATTATTTTTATTTTTATCTAATATTAATGCTGATTTTCATTTTAAACCAGCAGAAAATTTTCAATAACATTTTATTATCTAAATTTTATTTTATCTAAAAAATTATTTTATTTATAAATTTTTATTTAAAATTGTTAATTTTTTTGAAGCAACTTCCAATAAATTTTTTCATTTTTTTTTTTTTTTTATTTCTATAGGAAACAGAAGCGTTTTATTATTATTTTTAATTTTTTAATTTTTCTTTTAAATATATTATTTATCTAAATTTAAAATTAATTACTTATAGCTTTATAATAATAATAATTTGTTTGTCTCATAATATTGTTTATGTTTTTAAATAAACAACGAAAAATATTTCAAGGTTTGTGTATTGGCTAAACACTTTTCAATGTTAAATCGTTCTATTTGTTTCTTTGAAAATAAAATTTTAAACAGACTTTTGTCGTTGTCTTTTTATTATAATTATTATTTTTGTACAAATTTTAATTACTTTAAACGTTAATACGTTAATGAAATAAATTATAAAAATGTTAAAATAATTTTCCATTAAATAATTTTATTATTATTATTATTATTATTGTCAAAAATAGGAGGGAAATATATTTTATAATAAATTTTCTTTATTTGTGCTGTGTTGTTATGTGACTTAATCTTTTCTTAAATTATAAATTCTTACAAAATCACAATAGTAAAGTGTTTTCTTTTTTTATCTTTTTAGTTTTGATAAACAACAACATTTGATGTAAAAATAAACGACGAAGATTCATCTGTGCTTCAGCAGGAGCATTATTTTTTTTTTTTTTTGTAATACAATCGCAAGAGTGAGCGTGCTTATACACACACAATACACATTGTTTTAATTTATTAATCGTGAGTGATACTTTGTTTTTATTTTTTATTAATTTTCTTTCTATTTTTATTTTGATTATTATGAATTTTTTTTTTTTTTTTATTTGTACGTCACTTGTATAAGTAACTGCGCGTAATCTCTTCCAAGGTTGAAATGAATTTATTTTCTTTTTTTTTTTTTGAAATCCTATTAAAACAGTGAAAGAGTTTGATTCAGATCTTAAAAACAACTTTGAATAATTTTTGCTTTTTTGTCGTTTCTTTTTAGATAAGATTTAATCTGTTTTATCCAGTCTAATCGGATGTAATAATCCGCATAATGGAATAATTAAACTTTAATAATGTCTAACGCAAAGACAAAATCAAAAATTTTATCTACACTTCTGTAGTATCAGAGTTTGGTAAATACACAGAGAAAAAACTAATAAAAATCAAAACAATAAAATCTATGTACAAGGAGGAAAAAAATACTTGCAATCATCTAAAAATCATAAACAGGAACAGGATCAACAGGAATAATTCTTGGAAAACTAATAAAATTAAAAAGAAAAAACATTCAAGTGTAACACGAGGTGATTATTTTTTTCTCTTACTTTCTTTTATTATTAATTAATTTTAATTTTCTTCTTTTTTTAAAAATTAATTTAATTAAATTCAACAAAAAAATTATAATTAAAAAAAAAAAAATAATTAAATTAAAAAAAAATAAATAATTATTGAACACAACAACAAATAATAATTAAATTAAATTAAATCATTATTAATTACAACAACAAAAAAAAAAATTTCAATTATTTTACAAACAACAGAAATATAAAAATTAAAGGAAGAAAATTTTTTCGTAGGAGGAAAAAACTAAAAACTTATTTTAATTGAGAAAAATTTTCAAATGATAGTCGATGATGATGAATAATTTTGCACCTAATTTTGCACAAAAGTTTTGTTTTGTTTAATTTTTTGTGTGTAGAAGAAACATTTTATTATTTTTCCTAAATCATCCCTAAATTATCTTTGTCTTTAGGGTATTGTCTGATGCCAGCGTCTTTTAGGGTTTCTGTCTGTAAGTTTTATGTTTTTTTTTTACTTCTGCTTATAAAAATATTTCATTTTTGGCATCAACAAACGATGTCTGCTGTTGTTTGTATTTTTGTTGTATTAATTTAAATAAATTGAAAAAATTATTTTTATTTAATTTTTTCTCAACATTATTGTTAATTATTATTGTATTTTTTGCAATAATTAAATCATTATCCTTATTATTAAAATTTAAATTATTTTTATTATTTAATTTTGTTGTTATTAAATTTTGTTTCAAATGATTTTGATGATGATGATTCAAATGATTTTCTTTATTAAAATTATAATTATATTGATGATTATTATTCGGTTTATAATTAGAACGACAATTACAATTTAAATGACAAAATAATAATAATAAAATATTATTTAATTTTTCATGTAAATTCTTTATAAAAAAGAATTTTCTTGAACTATTTTCATCATCATCATCATCATCATCATCATCAACATCTTTTTTTAGTGACTGTTTTTGTTGTTTTTGATTATTTTTATCGTGATGATGATTATGATGATGAAGATGATAATGTGGATGTTGTTGATGATGCAATAAAGTTATTTGTTGTTTATTATTTTGTTGATGTGCGTCATCTATGTTATTTATATTATCTAATTTTTTATTTAAATTAATTATTTCATTATTATTATTATTATTGGTATTTGTATTTATATTGTATGAATAATTTTGTTTGCCGGACGACACGTCGTCATAAACCGCCTTAATAATATTTTCGTTTATATAATTATAATCATCATTTTTATTATTTGGTTGTGTCGGTGTTAATGGTGTATGATGGCGGGTTTGGCGTCGTGTCGTGGCGCTTCCCTAATCTCTTGTTTTACGTGATTTACCTCCATCCTTAACTGTTGTTTTTTTGGCGGCTGCGGTTGTTGCTGCGGCGGCAGGTGCTGGTGCTGTTGCAACGGGAGTTGTCGGTGTTGTCGGTGACTTTGGTGTAGTTGGTGAAGCAGGAACTGGTTTTGTTGGAGCTGCTGTAACTGGTGATGTGACTACTGTTGGTTTGGGTTGGGTTGGTTTTGGTGCTACAGTTTTAGCTGGGGCTGATGTTGGAGCTGGAGCCGGTGCAGCTGCTTTCGGTACTGCAGCTACTGGAGCTGGAGCTACTTTTGGTGCAGCTACGGGAGCAGCAGCAACTGGGGCAGGTTTAACTGGTGCAGTTACAGTCGGTTTAGGTGTTGCTACTGGGGCGGCTACTTGTTTTTGTACTGGTGTTGCTTCAACGGGAGCCGGTTTTGGAGCTGCTGCTACAGGTGCGGGAGCAGCGGGTTTCGGAGCTGCTGCCACAGGTGCAGGAGCAGCGGGTTTTGGTGTTGCTGCTACAGGTGCAGGAGCAGCGGGTTTTGGTGCTGCTGCTACAGGTGCAGGAGCAGCGGGTTTTGGAGCTGCTGCTACAGGTGCAGGAGCAGCGGGTTTTGGAGCTGCTGCTACAGGTGCAGGAGCAGCAGGTTTTGGAGCAACTACAACCGGTTCAGGTGCAGCAGGTTTTGGGGCAGCTGCAACTGGTGCAGCTACTATTGGGGCAGCGACTTCTGGTTCCGCAACAACAGTCTTAGGCGCTACAACAAGCGTCACTCTTGCTCTCTCTTCTGGTTGTGGTGTAGGTGTACGCGCTCTAGCTGGTGCACCCTGTGGCTCTGGTGGTGGTGTTTCAATTGTTTGTTGAATACGACGCCAAATATTATCGAAAGAATCACGTCCCATATAATCAATATTGCCAGATTCCCAATTCTGGCGACGCATATGACTTTCAAAGGTGTCTTGTTCAGATGAACGTTCCTCACCTAAACGTGTATATGCAAGTGCGCCAGCAATACCGCCCTGTAAATATTTCACACATTTTTGTTTAGGATAAATTATTATTTTTTTTTTATTTTATTTAATTTTTTTTTCATTTAAGTCTAAAAATCTAATTAAAAATTCCCAAAAAAAAAAATAATAAACAGTAAAATAGATATGAAAATACATAAAATTATGTTGGCTCAATGGTGTGGTGGTGGTGATATAATACAAAAAAATATATGATAATTAAATAAATACGAATGATTACTTTTCTTTAATTAAATACCAAAATGCACCCAAAAGAATGTATAAATAAATAAATAAATTTACACTAAAATTTCCCAACAAAAAAAAAAAAAGAAAAAAGAAAAATTATAATAATAATTAACATAAAATGTGTGGCCAGCAGCAGCAAAATAAGAGTTTTAATTACTTTCTAGCATTTCATAATACACAGTGCAATTTTATTTAAATTAAATTAATTATTTATAAACTTCAAAAGTGCTTTTGTTCCCCCTCATTTCTTTCTTTCATTCATGCGATATTTTTATAAATACTTTTATTTATATATTTTTTGTGCTTGAAAATAATAATTTTTCGTTCTCCATAATAAATAATCCATTAGATATTTTGTTTGTTAGTTTTTTCTGTTTTTCATTTAATTAACGCAAAATTTAATCTAAATAATAATTTATACAAAAATGACGAGAAATGTACACACATTTAGATTTATATCTATATAATTGGTTTTAAGAAAAAATATTTACCCAGAGACACGTTGCAAAAATTCGTGTAAACAAAGACGACGACGACAACGACAAACCAACTAAACTAAAACAGAAGTTTGTGTTATATCCGTTTAGATTTAAAATTAATTTTTAAGTAAGATAAAAAATAAGGCAATGAGATTAAATTTAATTTTTTACACGAATCACGAAATAAAATTAATCCTTTATGTGTGCCGTTTTTATGCAGTTTTGTTTAAGGATTTTTCTTAGTGTTTTAAGCAGCTTTTTTGATTTTACTTTTCACTCAAGCGTGTTTAAAAGCTTTGCTTCGAGATTGTTTATTAGTGGCAAAGTTAGTGTGTGTAGCTCTTAATCATATAGAAATTTTAAGCCAACTTTTAGCATAGCTGGATTTAGCAATATTTCATTCATAATAAAACAACAATTGCGTGTAGCGTAAATGCACAATTTTTGCCAATAAATTAGTTATATTAAGCTCTGCATCACAGTAGCAACAGCATTTAGTTAATTAATTAATTTAAGTTTTTAGTTGTTTGTTAGAAAGAAAAAAAATAATAAATTAGTAAAAGGGAAATTACGTTAATTAAATAGAATTTTTATATTAAAAAAAACACAAATTAATGCAGCCAGCATAAGCAGAGTTGTTCAACAAAGCACATTTAGATTAAATAAAAATAAATTTTAAAAAATACAAATAATAAATAAATAAATAATTTATGGATATTTAATAAGGAATTAGCGGAATTTTTGTTATTTAATTTGGTTTTTTTTCCTTTATTTATTTTTTTTGTTTATGGATTCTTTTTGGATTTTTGATCATAATAATAAAATTTTTCTAATTTTGAAAAAGTGAAATTTTCTTCTATATTTTTGTTTTTTTTTTGACTTTTGGCGGGCGGCGGGTAGCTTTAATATGAAAAGTTCTTTTTTTTTTTGTTTTTAGAGTAAAATTGATGATGCTTAAGAAGAAGAAGATAAAGAAGTATAGGAAGAAGATAAGAAAGAAATTTTTAATTAAAAAAAAACACAGAAGAGATAAGTGCAGACAGAAAGAAAGAAAGAAAGAAAATTGAGAGTTAAAGACATTTTTTTTTTGAGAGGATAAAGAAAACGAAAAAGACATTTAATAATATATTGATTTATATAAATATTGATTTTGATTATATTTTTTTTAATAAGAGATAAGATTAGATAGATTTTGAGATAGATAGATAGATTACCCACCTCAGTGTTTCCTACACCATCATCGATATATAAATTTTTATTATTAATAATTGTTTTTTTATTATTATTATAATTATTATTTGTTGTTGATGTTTTTTGTAAATTTTTTATATTAATTAACTGTTTCTCCTGTCTTTTTATTATTTTATTATTATTAATATCATCATCATTATTATTATGATTAACATTTTTAAAATTATGAATATGATTAAATTTTTTTGTTGAATATTTTAAATTTGTATTAATATTTGTTGTTGTTTTATTATAATTTGGTAAAGAATGCAATGAAATTGATGATGATTGTGTTAATGATATTGGATATTTATTTGAAGATGATTCTATATTTGGATTATTATTATTATTATTATTATTATAAAAATTATTAAATGTTGTATGATCATGTTTTGTTGTATGATTAATGAAAGGATTATTATTATTATTATTATTTGCATGATGATTTAGATTTATTGGTGATTTAGGAGGTGATAATGATGATAATGATAATGATACAGGATTATTATTTATATTTTCTTTATCATTTATATTTATTATATTTGTAATTTTATTGTCAGAATACAAACAATGACATTGTTGTTCATTTTGAACTTCTTCTGCTTTAAATTTATTATCATATTCCATGATATTATTATTATTATTATTATTATTATTCTCTATAAAATGATCCTCATGGTGTTCAATCAGTTGATTATTATTATTATTTTTATTAATTTCTTCATCTCGTTTTAAATCATTATAATATGTCTCCCATGGATCATCAAATATAAATTTATCATTATTATTATTATAATTATTATAATTATTATGATTGTTATTTTCCATTAATAATTTATAATTATTTTCATAGTATTTTATTTTTATTTTTAATAATAATGATGATGATGACAGTGACAGTAAAATTAAATTAATATTATTTGACCAATTATATATTGTACGTAATTTCATATAATTATTATTATAAAAATCTTCAATGAATTTTCTATCATTTCCATTATAATTTTCATAATAATATCCCTCAATATTATTATTATTATTATTATCATGATGGTATTGATGTTGATGCTGATATTGTTGTCGGTTGAATTCTTGGTGTTGATGCTGCATTTGTTGTCCATCAGTATTATTTCCATCACTTAGCTAATTTTAATGTAATTTTTGTTGGATATTTTTGATAATTTTTTTGAATTAATTTATTAGCAAAAAAAAATATAGAGATGTTGAAGATTTTTATTTTTCATTTTTTTTTTTGTAAAGAAGGAATAGTTTTTTGTGCGGTTTGTTTTTTATGAGGAAAATATAAGTGAAAAAGAAAAAAATAAAAAAACAACAGAGAAAAAAAAAATTGTCTGGTTAATATTTAATTATGTTAAACAAAAAGTTTTATGTATAAAAAATATTTTTATATAAAAAAAATTAAACTTAAAATTAATTTATAAAAAGGGGAGAAAAATTATTTATTAAAAAAAAAAACACACATTCATACTAATATTTTGTCACTGTGCAAATACATTTTTTTTTTTGTTTAATGCATTCCGTAGGCTTGGGGCTGTGTGTTTAGAGAGCAAAATATATCTTAAAATACTATATACCCTGAATTCCCTTTATAGGCCACCGGGCTTTATATAAAAAAAAAGTTTAATTTTTAGGCCTAGCAGCGGCTTAATATCGGGTAGAGGCTTAATAGTGGGAGAGGCTTATTAGAGTTAAAAAGAAATTTTATTGAATCTTATTTAATTATAGAAATTTAAAATTTACTCATCAAAATCTTCTTCATGGATCTTCAGCGGATTACGAAAGTTTCCTCTTCCCATTCGATTATATTTTAGTATAATTAAGAAGCCACCAGTGGCTTAGTAAAGGGTAGTGGCTAAATAGAAGAATCCTAATACATTTTGCAATATAAAAGCACTATTAAGCCTCGATGCTTAATAGAATGTAGTGGCCTATAAACGGAAATCAGGGTAGGATAATGCAAGCTATATATGTACAATATAATGTAAAATTATCGCGATTTTTTACTGCTTAGATTAAAGCCACCTTAATTTAATTATTAATTTTATTTTGTATTTATTTTTTTAAAGCTATGGCAGCATAAAAATATCAGTAAAAAAGGAAGGCATAGAAATCACTAGACTAGATGTGTGATCATTGCATTTTATAAACGTAAGCTTAACTGCTGCTTCCTGAATTGTATTTTAATAGATTCTTGCTCTTTTTTTGTCTTGTAATTAAATTTCTTTTATTTTTAGTAAAGACTATAACACCCATCCCCCAATTTACGCGGTACTTTTTTTAACGCAGTTTCACATTAACACGGTCTTTATAATTATAAAATTTAAGCTTATTTTATATTTTCTTTGTCATTGGATTATCTATCTAATTCAAACAGCACATTTATAGTTACTAGCCTTTATGCATGTTTAAATTTACGCGAGTTTCTGCGAAACATATCTTCCACGTTAGTAAGAGGATGATTGTATTGTGCAAAAGGTGTAAAATGTTTTAGTTTTTTTCATTATTTTTATTTATTTTAAGGGGAAAACATAAAAATTAGTTATTAATTTTCTATTATTTTTTTTTATTTGTTTTGCAAAACAAAATTAAATGTTTTCTTGGTAAACAAGATCAAAAATAGAGAGTTTTTTTGATAGGAATACACACTTGTGTACAGTGGACATATGTATTCTCAATGGATATTACTATAAGTGTTTTACTTTTTTCTCTCTGAATTTTAACTAATTAATTAGTTTGATCAATCTTACAAAGTTTACATTTAATTTATATAAAGAAATTAATAACTAATATTAAAGCAATGAATTTGTTTATTTTTTTTGGTGCTTTTTTGTGCGCTCTGTTTGTTTTACTTTGTGCTTGAAAAATTAAAAAATAGCTAATTACAACTGAAAATATTAATTAATACAACAATTAAGTATATATATATATATAAAAGAAAAGAAAAGAAAAATGATTTCATCTACATAATTTACATGATAAAAAAAAAAAAAAATTTAAATAGAAAATAGTAATTTGTGTTTGTTTTCTTTTTTTTTTTTTTTATTACAACACCCGTAACCAAAACTAAAAAACACTGAATAGATACAATAAAAAAATAAATAAATATTAATAATTAATTAATTGATTAATTTAGCAATGAATTATATATATAGAAATAATAATAGAAAAGAAAAATATGAGATTATTTACGTATAAATACAATACAAATAATTTGTACAGTGATTTTACTACTAAAAAAATTAAATTAAGAAAATAATTTACAGAAAAATTAATGCAATTTTTATGTTACTACAAGTGATTACTACATAATAGGCTAATAAATTTCTCCACAAAATAGTGTGAGAGAAGAGAAATTTATATATATATAAATTAAAACAATTCAAAAAGAAATCTTACCTCTGGTTTAGTAAATTGTTCAGACTTGAAAAAAAAATTTAACTTCTATCAAAAAAAATAAATAAAATTAAATTAAATTAAAAAAAAAAAAAACATAAAAAATTATTAATTAATTATTTGCGAGGAGCGTTATGTGTGTTATAAATTTTCTTCTTTAATTAGTAAAATACGCGGGTTGAAGTATTGACTAGACTATCATTATTACTATTGACTACGACGATTATGATTAGTAGATGATTGTAACTTTATTTTAATACAATTTGTAGCGACTTGTATAAGACGATTGGATAATTCAATTGTGTGTAAGGTCAGTTGTTATTAGATGTCTACCTTACAGCATAAAATTGTTATTAATATTAGATAGAGCAACTTTATAAAGCGACAGTGACTATATATTTCTATACGATGACCTCAGTTTCTAAAAGATAAATTAATAATAATAAAACAGCGATAATCTATTACAAGACGATCAAGAAACTTAAAAAACTTTTATTAAACAATAAATGGTCTTTAGGTTCTTGCAACGTTTCCAAAGAAAATAAAAAACCTAATAATTCGTCGCAATATAAAATAAAAATCAAAAGTACGACGACGATAGTGTATGTTTGCACCTAGAAAATTCAGTTTATTAAAATTTAAATATAAATAAGTATTTGGGTGGTGATTGTGATAGTTTTGTCGTTTTTCTTAATTATTATTATTTTATTAATTAATAATTATTTAAAAAAATTGGCCACTCACCATCTCTGTAGTTAACTTTGGATGAACATCGTCACAGAATATATTCCACCAAGTTTGTAAATAACTAGATATATGACCTAATTCATTACAAGGATGAACGGTTTTTGTATGTGTATCGAAATTTTGTAACCATGGCTTTGATGTACCAATAAAATGTAAGATTTTTACATTTTTACCAAATCTGTATAATTTTAGATATAGAAACAGGTATTAATAATTAATAATTTTCATTCTTTTTTAATTTTGTTTCTTTTTAGATAAATAATAAATTAATGAAAAGAAAAATAACTTACTGTTTAAACGCTGGCAAATAAGAATAAAGTGCTGACGAACATGTATTATAAATAAATGGTAAATGTCTAGCAATATTCTTGTATGCCCAATCGGAAAAGTATAAATTTAATAGACCTTGATCACCACCATCGTAGCTACCCTTTTCAATTGCTAATTGTATTAATTTTAAAAATGTTTGATTATTTGGTTGAAATACAAAAACACCAGAATTAAAACAATCTGGCCAGCCTACGTCCGGTGCCGCTGATAATTCTTCACGTTCAAATAATTCATCAGAATTTTGTAAAATCTAGAAGGTAATTTTTTTTTGTATTTTTGAATTTTAATTTATAATAATTACTACGTACAAGTGTATCAGCATCCAAGAATACACATTTTTCGTATTGTGTTAAATTCCAACAATGTAATTTTGTAAATGTTATACCTAGTTCGGGACGTTTTAATAATGTTAAATTAGTTTTATCTTGTGAATCAAGTAAATCGACCAATTTAACCAAATCAAAAACTAATGTTAATTTGTCTCTGTAAAGTAATTCAATTATTATTAGATCATCTCTGATCTTTGTCCTAGAATTTAAAGAAAATAATTACCTCATAGCCTCAGAGACACCAGGTGTTATAAGTATAGCTATATCATGTACTGTATGAACACGTTTCAATGAATAAGCTACTACTAATGCACCTAATGAATAGGAATCATTAGTGGCTAATGTTACCCATGCTGTTGTTTCTATAATAATAATAAGAAAAGAAAAATCAGTTTAAATTTATTAAACATTTATTTTTTCAGAAAGAATTTCGCTATTTATAACTCAAACAAAAATTTTCTTAGCTGGGGGCACGACGTTTATATTTAATCATTTGTTTATCAAATTGCAATTTTTTTTTTTTTGCAAAAAAACCTAATTAAAGAATTAAAAATAAATCAATCAAATTGGCAACATTGTTCTGTTTATTTTGCAAAAATAATAAAAAAAACTGATTCATATATAAATTTATATTCGGGTTTGTGATTTAAAATATTAAAAAAACGATGAAGAAAATAATAAAAAAAATTGTAGGAAAAATAATTTAAAATAATTCTCTCTGAAATTTTTATTCTTGTTAATAATTTTCTGTGAGCTTTAATGAAAAATTTAATATTTTATTTATTTAAAATGAAATGAAACGAAATAAGAAATGAAGAAATGAAAGAAATTTATATTTTCTATGTGGGTTGGTTGGATGAAATAATTTTTTTATTAGATTAAATGAAAAAAACAAATTTCTCGATTTTTCTTTAAAAAAAAAAATAAGAAAATTCTATTTTATTTTTCACATTTGCTTGACTTTGTGTGGAATTTCATAATGTTTATTGTCTTTTCTTCTTCTGGTAATATTATTATATTTTTTTATGCTTAATTTTCTTTATTATTGTTGGCGTATTTTTTTCTCGATTAGTAATATTTCCCCGTTTTTTTTAATAGTTTTATACAATTTTCAGTACATTTTTTATTAATAAGCAAATAATTTTATAATGAATAAAAATAATTAACAATTATGACAGTTTTTATCCAAATACTTATTAATCTAAATAGTCGGTAAACCTAGCAATTTTCTTTTCTGAACATTTTTTTATAAATGTCATAATAATCAATAAAAACTTCCAATTAATTAAAAAAATGAATAATAATTAAAAGTTAATGTTATCAATCTATCTTATTAAATACAAAAAAGTAGAAAAATACACAAAAAACTATTGTAAATATAATAAGAAAAAAAAACTGTTATAAAACTGGTATAATTATGTGATTATAATTAGTTAAACAATAGTGGAAGTATTTTTTTAGCGCCTAATAGCACGCTACTATCATTATTATGTTTACACATATATCCTGTCTTTTGTTTTTATATTAAACATAATTAAATTGTTATATACTACGCAGGGTTGCTGTATTAAAAATTAAGTAAATAATTTATTTAAATTTCTTTATATATTTAATGACGTAAATTTTAATTTAAAAATATTCTTTTTTTAAATCACCACACGCCGGACAGTTTTTATTTTCATTTCATAAATTTATAAACAAATCGAAATTTATTTTATCTTTTTATATTTTCTTTCCGTCTGTTATTAAATTTATAACAATGATGTAATTTTGCCAAGTTGATAATAGCTGTATTAAGAATTTATAGACGAATATATATTGTTTGGATATTTTATATTTAAATAAAAAGACGTGAC
This sequence comes from Ptychoptera contaminata, assembly GCA_963942525.1. Taxonomy (NCBI): domain Eukaryota; kingdom Metazoa; phylum Arthropoda; class Insecta; order Diptera; family Ptychopteridae; genus Ptychoptera; species Ptychoptera contaminata. Next base: position 32,893,106 of record OZ012638.1, on the reverse strand, counting down.
ACAAAAACGATAAAAGTCTAAATGATTTCCGAATTATGTATTTGAATGTTAACGTGAATTTTCTTTTTCCGTAATTAAGTGCTTACATTTTGTCAAGAAACTAGAATATCTTGTAAATTTGCTTCTTGTAATTTAATTACGAAAATTACAGACACAAAAACATTTAGAAAATTTCTTTAAATTATAAAATTTAGAGAAATTTGTTTTGTTTTTTATGGCATCTGCTTCGAGTTGTCAATTGTTTTTATTTTAAATTATTTTTTGTTTTATAGTGGCGACAAACGACATTTTTTTGTTTTTAGTTTTCAATAGAAGAGAACACGCCTTAGCAAAAACTTAAGCCACATTTTAAAACGTCCTGAATGTTAATTTACTGACGCAAACTACAAAATTTATTACAAGAATTAAAAATGAAAAAAAAAAAAAAAATTAAATTAAATTACGAAATTCTTATTTCTTAAGTGAGTGAGAATTTTTGAAGAAATTTTATTTTCATTAAATTTTTGTGTTTAGACAAAAAATATAAAACGACAAACAAGCAATTGGGATGTGGTTTTTACTGATTTTTCTATTACGCTTCTACGAGTTTATTTTTTTGTTCCTGTCGCGCGAGAGATCAAAATAGATCGTCACATTAGAAGAAATACTTCTTATTACAAAAATAGTGTTTATTTTATTTAATTTAATTTAATTTGATTAAATTTCTTTCTCTGTTGTATTTTCATATTCATTATCGTGTTATTTTTTGTGGGTTTTAGGCGGCGGTTTACTTATTTAATTTTTCTATAAAATTTGTTGAACTCTAAAGTGTATTATTCTCTGGAGAAATTTTATTTTCTTATTTCTGTAATGCCTATAATACAGATAAAAAAAAATTCAAAACACATCTGAACATGGATTAACGATTTAAATTATTAAACAGGAGTACTAGTACTTAAGGCGAATGACGCAAACAAATTGTTTTCATAGTTTTTTTTGCACAAATAGATTAAAATCTGCAAACAGGAAATCAACAAAAAAAAAATCTATGATAAATAATTAATAACCGAGTATAAAAAGGCAGTAAAAAGCGCGCACACTTTTAAAACAAAATTTATGATCAAAAGTAGTGACATAATGGATGGCACGAGGAGTAGTAGCAGTAGCAGTAGGAACAGCAGCAACAATTGTTATGACTGACTGTTAGGTGGGTGGCTCATATGTTGATTTGCTTTGATTTAATTATTAATTTTATTTAACAAAATGGATTGTTGATGAGACACATGCGATTTTATTTGCGTTTTAAAAATACTGATTATTACTGTTACCAGTTGTTGATTAAAGGCGCCAAAAAGTTAATAAATAAATAAATTCTTGTTGAAAAATTTTCATATTTTCTAATGAAAAAATTAATAAATTTTTACTAAATTATTATTAGCGCAAAGTGATGACATTTTCTTCGTATTTTATCTGGTTTTGCCCAGATAATAATGATTTAAAGTTCACAAATGCAAAATTAAAAAAATTGACTGAATTGACCGCAGTATTTGTTTATTTTATTTAAATAAAATTTCATTCATTAATAATTATTTAATCGATTTAATTTTGTTTAACAGAAATTGTGGCATCGAAAATAAGATAAATTATAATTTAATTGAATTTTTGTGGCTTTCGATAGGACAAACGCCAAGAAAAAATAAATTAGATTAACAAAATGTTTTTGGTTAAAATATGCGATTGACACGTGCAAAAAATCGTTTAGTAACGTTTTGTAGTAATATTTCCCGTTTTCCAATGTAAATCATAACTCTGTCAAGAAAATAAATAAATAAAATTATGACAAGATGATTGATAAAATTTAAATGAGCAAAAAATTACAGCTAATTAGTAATAATTTATTAAAAAATCAACATCATCATCATCATTTTACTCATTAGTCATTGGCTTACTAATTTTACCTTCTTTCATTTGTTTTTAACGAAGAAAATTAATTTTTTTAACGAAAATTATTCTTTCATTATGATTTTGGTTGACAGAGTTTTTTTTGTATTTAATTTTAGTGTTTTTTTGTTGATCTATTTGGCTCCATGACCATAGTTAACAATTTTCTTTAATAGTAATTTAAAATAATTATTTATTCGCTATTACTTTGAAAAAAAAAAAACAAACAAACATAATTATTTCTGATTATTATTTTTTATAAATAATTTTTTAGTCGTTTTTCTTCTCCAATTTTATTGCTGTGCGATGATTTGGTTGAAAGTAAATGCAGTTTAATTTTGTTTTATTTAATTTTTTTCCTAATTACATAATTAAATTTTTTTATTTAATCAAAAGAAAATAAATTCTTTGACACAGCAGTGCCAAAAGAGATTACAAAATAATCAAAAAAAAAAAAGTAAATTTAAATTCTTTGAATGAAAAATTAAATACAAAACACGTGTTTATTGTGATAAATTTAATTTGCGTCTTTTGTTTTTCTTCTTGATTTTTATTTAAAATTAAATTTAATTGTTTTTTTTGCGGTGTAATTTAGCCAAAAGAATTTATTCTAGTTCAATAGCAAAAGATTTATTTTATTTTCAAGATTTTTATTGGTTTTGAACTCTGTTTGCATACTAAATGCATTAGATCATCTTTATCGACTGCAGATTTAATTTTAATTGAATTTTTTTTTTGTTAAAGAACAGAAATAAAATCTGGGATCCTTGATAAACAAGCAAATAAATAAGAAATAGCCCAAGACACAGATAGCGAGACCTAGAAGTGCTTAAAATAGATTCAACCGCAAAAAACAAGCAAATATTTATCAATTGATTGATTGATTAAAATTAATGGAAAACAATAATAATTCGAATAAAAATTCAACAAACATGTTGATAAATTGGTGGAAAACAATTTACCATCAAAAACAGAACAACCCCCATAATAATTATGTAAGAAGCGTAAAATACACAATAGAAAAAACATGTAAATGGTTGTGTCATATTATTGTTTATCAATAACATTTGTGTTCTGGCACCATGAGTATGTTTATTCTTGTTTCGTAGATGTGTTTAAGGCGTAACCTCGAAGTGTATTACACGATATTAGATATTTTTCAAACTTCTACAGTTTGTCTTTTTTTTTTTGATAAATGGATTACAAAAGTGCGTTTAGGATTTAAGCAGACATAAAGCTTATTCAAATCTTTGATTTAACATCAGTTTAATGGTGAAATAGAGGCGTCTAATATTTGTTCCCCCATCAGCAAAGCAACTTAAATCAAAATATACAGAGACAATTAAATTACATCAAGACAATTAATCTACTTGTTGTTCTATGATTAAAATTTATTGAATTAAATTTATTAATAATAAAAATGTTAATAACCCCTAGTCCATAGACTATTTTAGATACAAAAACTCAAGAAAACTCTCATATAGCCAACCTAACCTAACTACTATTGCTACTCCCAACAAAACAATTATCGTCGTTTATATTGTACGAGTTAGTAGCAGCAGCAGCAGCAGCCACAAAATTCTTATTTAATGCGGGTAATTAGAGATAAAATAGAAAAAAAAATTATTTAAAAAAATATTTAGTAAATTTATTTCAACCAAAAAATTTTATTTATTTAATTTTATTTAATTTAATTTCTATTTTTAAAATTGTAGAAACAAGAGAGACGAAAAACTACAAAAATTAAAATACTTTATTTTCTTGATTTGTTGCCAGCAAACGACGTTGTCTAATTTAAATAAATAAATAAAACAGTTTAATAATAATAATAATATGTAATAAAAAGAAATGTATAAGAAAAGGCATATTACATAAGAAATATTTATTAACATTACGCTGATTCCAGAAGAAAAACGCCTGTTTTTTTTTTCTTTTCATTTCGAAATTAAGAAAAAAAGAAATTTAAAAATAATTATAAGTAATAAGATCTCATTGCACAGAATCAATTAAACATAATTAAAATTAATTAAAATAAAGCATGTGTAATGATTTCTTTTTTATTTTTATTAAATTAACTTAAAACAAGTGGATTTTTATTTATAAAAATTCTCTTGATAATGTATTTGATCTTCTGAAAGAAAAACAAATATCATTTATTTCGTAGATTTGTTTTTTTTTTTTTTTTGCAATATAAAATTATCAACGTTTTTTGTGTCGTTAAGTAGAAAAAAAATTAAGAAATTTATTTAATTAATCTGATGTCTATTTACGTAGAGACTAAACGTTTTTATTTTTAATAAAACAGAATTGAATAATTTTAGTTTCGTTTGTTGTCTGCGTATTTTCTGTTTTTATTTTTTGTTAATTTATTAAATAAATTATTTCAAGTGTATAGCTGGTACTGTCTTGTCTCGGTTATTAATTTCAGAACTTAAATATTATTTATTTGTTTCAATTAATTTATTGAAAATTAATTAGCATTCACAAAAAGAAAATCGCTTAAAGTAGAAACGATAAATGAAAAATTAATTTTTAATTATAGAATAAAATATCAATTGCTTTCAATAGATGGCGTTATGTTAATTATTTAAATTAATTAACATTTTTAACAATAATGAATAATTTTTTCCTTTTTTTTTAATATTTTGCAGATAACAACGATTATTGCTGAACAGTTGATGCTTTATTAATAATTGGAGCATAATATATTAGGTATGTTATATATTTAATTATTATTAGATTAACTTTACAAAGGATTTACATATATAAAATTGATAATCCCTGCTTATGTGAAAATGAATAAACATTTGCTAAGCTTAACTTCTAAAAGACTGTTGCTTAATAAATATATATAAAGAAGATAAAATAGAAAAAAATTATTGAATACAATTATGAAATTAAATATTTAAATAAAAATCGTTTTGTTTATTTTATTTATATTTTTAAAATAATATAAACAAGACTAAGTCACATCAACCAAATCGAAAATAAAATTAATAATAATAATAAAAGCATATAAAATTCCTTCGTAATTTGATACATCTTGAATTTCGATTAAAGAAAAATTAAACAAAGATAAGAAATTATATAAAAAATTATCAAGAAATAATTAACCAGCAATTGTTTGTCTCTGTGATAACTGATTCATGTATGTTTTATGTAAAAGAACTTAAATTTCTTTTTTAAAAGATAATTAACTGGGGATAGGGATTATAAATTTACTAAAGATATAGCGCATTATCTGTATAAGTAATAATCGTTATATTACTGATAAAAGATAATTTTATCATAAATAAATATTTAATAATTTACCAATCACCCTGCTTAAGATTGTTTATTTATTTTTTATAACTAAATTAAAATAACCTTCAAAATGCTTTATTTAATTAATAATTATTTGAATGTACTCAGTGGTTTAGGGGAATTTTTTTTTTTTGTTGCAAAAAATATTTACTGCAAATTTATTTTTAGTAAAGACACAAAGATAAGGTAATTTATATCGAAGACACTAAAATGTGCATTTGATTTGTATGCGGTTTACGTTTGGAGTGTGATTTGCATTTTGCCAAACTGCAAAATCTAAAATAAAAATTTATTTATTTAAAGAAAAAACACATTATAATTTAAGAAAATAAAGCAAATAAATATTGTTGGAAATGTGCTGTTAAAAGATGTTAAACTATTGTTATAATGCTAACGACACGATAAATACTGTACTGTATAAGGTATTAATGTATTTTCAATAATAAAAACATTTTTATATTTGCAGTTTCTTTTATAATTAAACATTTTATTATCAATCAAATTTTATTAAGTTATTAACATTATTTTTTTGACGACTAATCGTACACATTTTCTTTATAAATATTTTTAACCCCTAAAACCATTTTTTTTTTTATTATAATTTTGCGTGAAAATTATTAAAGAAATATCTAAAAAGAAAACTCGTTTGCTTTTATTACCTCAACCGGCAAAAGGACATCAAATTATATATATTTTTATCGTCAATAACAGACTTGTGGGTGGATATATTAATATTAAACGAAAAAAATGAATAAATAAAAAGACGCCTACCAGGCCAGCATCGTTTACATAACGTTAAACAAAAAAATTCTTATAAAATCTTTTTGCATGCTCGCTACAATAAAAAAAATGATCCACAGTAATAATATGTGCAAAAAAAATAATGAAAAAAGAAAACGATTTAATTAAATAAAAAATGAATTTATCACGAAATATAATTTTTAATTATTTAACAAAATAAAAAATAAAATTTAATCAACAGTCAAAGCTGCAAAAACCTTGAACTAATTTTTATATATGAAGTTTTTTGTCAATTTATTCCTATTTTTCATCAAAGTCATGATACTCTTTAACTTATATTATATTATTTATTTATTTATTTCTAATGAATTTATAATTGTTTATTTACGGTATTTTTTTATGACTGAATAAAGTTAATTTTTCTGTATGTTTGTTGACAAAAACAACATTTATAACGTGGTTTTAAAATAATATTTAAAAAGTTATCAATTTTAGCAACAAAAAAAAATAATACACACACTTTTCTGCGTTTAAATAAAATATTGCAAAAGTGTATTGAACAAGGTATTTTATACATATCTTTAGTCAAACGATAATGATTTTTTATTGTCTGATTGTAATAAGAAGTGATTTATCTACTTTGCTTTTACTATCTAAGATATTTTATCAAAAAAATGCAGCAGAAAAGCTAGAAAATTCATTATGAAAACACGTGCCTAATGAGTTTTTGTCGTTTTTCCTTCTTCTTTTGTTTGATCAATAAATATTATCTATTTTTAACTTTTATATAATTATTAAATTACTTAATTTTATTTTAGATTCTTAAAGATAACATTACTGGGATACTCTAGTAACAGCTAAAAGCTGTTAGGCAAACGCTGAAATTGTTATTAATAAAAAATGAAAGGAAAAGTCTCATCATCACATGAACTACAATACCCGGTATAAATAAATTGATTTTAATACAATATTATTTTTAGCTAATAAATTTGCATATGCTACGTGTGCATTTTACAGCAAAATAATAAATAAAATTACTACAAACACCTGCATAGATTTCTCACATATAATTAAAATTAATTAAATGTTTAATAATTTTAAAGACAATACAATAAAAAGGTAAACAAAAAAGTTTAAAAAAAAATAAATCAAGGTAAGATTAATAAAAATAAAATTTAATTAACACAGAAATTAAGCAAAAAACAATAATAAACCGATAATAAAGATTATTAATATAAACTGGTATACACAGAAACCGTATACCAATTATTTTGTATAGTAGAAAATTAACAATTGAAAAACAAATTTAATCGCAGCCGGCTTTAATTGACATTAATTCTACACAAACAGCGAGCAATTTTGCGCCATTTTCTTTATCAATTCGAATTAATTATTTATTATTATTATTATTTTTTTTTGCAATAAATATTATTTAATTATTTATTTATAAATAAAGATAAACCAAATGTTTGCGATTAAATAGCATTATTTATTATTTAATTTTGGTTTATGTAATATTGAAATGTTGTGTTTTTACATTTTTGTGCTTGAACGCGTTATTTATTACGTTTTTATGATTTTATATTAAAAAGTAGCTTTAATAGCTCGAATTTTGATTTAAAAACAAACAAATTTAATTAATTTTAATTTTCTACAATAACATTTAATCTGTTTTTGCAAATAAAGTTTTTATTAATTTTTTTTTAGCAAATTTGAATGCAAAACTGTACAATGGCATTAGAAAAAGGACATTTAAAGCATAAAAACTGATGTAAGGAAATACTAAAGTATAAAAGAAATTAATTTTCGACACATAAACGATCTACGCGAATAAAAACACAAATAAATTAGGTCAAATCCGAGTAAGGTGTAAAGTAATTTTTACTAATACACACATTATTATCAACGTGGTGAGTACACAGTACGCTCTTTTTATATTGATTAAACTTTTTTTTTTTATTAAAGTAATTACAACAACGAGCACCGCAAAAATAATAATAATAAATCAAGCGGCGTAGAGATATTTTTGTTATTCGACAATTTGACAGACATTTTGCTTTTCTTGCAACTATCAAAAACAAAAAAAGACGAAAATACGGCATCAATACCGCATAATTCACCATAAATGCACAAGAAACACTATTAAGTTCCGTTAATATATTTTATAAATAAAAACAAGCATAATTACTGCATAAAAATAACATTTAATTAAATTGGAAAAAATAAACAGCGACAACGACAACAACAAGAACATCAGCGACAATAAATAACAAATTGATGAAGGTCACACTAGGTCAAATTAGTGAAGAGAAAAAATCTATTTATTTTTTTCGTTTCTATTTTTTTCTATTCGTTTTAATAATTTAATTATTACATAATTTTTATTTATTTATTTATTAAAAATTTAATTTAATTTCAATAAAAAATGATAATAATAATTTAAAATTCAGTTGTTGCGTGGCAAAACACAAAAATTCTACTCGCGCACATTTTGAATAAAAACAGAAGCAAAAAAAAAAATACTAAATTGAATTTCAACTCTCGTAGTAAAGGGAGTTGTTATAGGAAGGTTTTTTTTAAATCCTTAAAAAATAATTATTAATTAATTAAAAACGTTTTAAAAAAAATATTCTACTTACTGCCCATTGTGAATTAATATTTTTGTTTTTTTAATAACTTAAATTTACTTCTAAACACCACAGCAGCAACAACAAATTTAATTTAAATTTTTCAAACAAAACAAATCTTTTAATTAAAAAACACAAGTGATGTTTCGTTAAAAAATAATTTTTTTTTTTTTTTAACTTTCGTTAGCTCCTTTTGTTTCGTTAAGATTTATTTATTTATTTGTTTTTTTTTTTTAAACACTGAAAAACTATTTTTAAAACACAGGAAATTTGTTTTTATTTTTTTAAGTCACATTTTTTTTTTGTTTATAATTTATGAAAAGAAATAAAAAAAAAAGAAATTAATTTAATTAACAAAAAAAAAAAAAGAAGAAAATAAAATAAAATTTATAAATTTTAATTTAATTTTTTATTTTTTGTTTAATTAAATTAATTTGTGATAGAGGAAATTTCCTAACCACTAAAAAGAAATTTATATAATTTTTTTTTTGATAGCAAAAAATCGCACAAAATTAATAAAAATTTAGCACAAAAAATTATCACAAATTTATAATTAAAAAAAAAAATAAATAAAATTAATTAAAACAAAAGGAAGTAAGGACAACAAAATAAATGAAAAAAAGGTTTTTCTCCTCTCCGTTTTGTTAATTTTTTTTTTTTTGTTTTTACTTTACAATGTCGAGTGTAGTAATCACACAGCGGCAACGAAGATGATATGACTGAGTTTTGCTAATTAAAAGAAAAAATTTAAATAAAAGAAAAACTTTTTTGTTTTGTTTTCTTTGATTCTGTGTTTCTTCTTCTTTATTTTTATATTTAATTTCGAAAATTAGGATATTTTTTTTATTCTTTCTTGAATCAAAAATATAAAAATTAAAATTTTTCTTTCAAAGAACACGCAGAGAAGATTTGACTTCCTACGGTTACAACAACAAAAGTCCTAATTATAATAAATTTTAATGAGATTGTACTGAATACAGTAAAAATGTTTTTTTTTTTTAGATTTAAACAGATTGAGCGTAATATATTTATTATAACTTTTTAATTATTAAAATTAATTATTTATTTGATTTATTAAATTAATTAGTTTTTAATTAAAAACACACAAATTATATTAATTATTTATTTTATTGTATTTCCTGATTCAGATTTTGACAGTATAGTTTTATTGATCTTCACTACGTATTCAATACGATTTTAATATTTCCAATTTTATTCTCCAAAATTAATGAAATGGAATTTAATACGACATTAAAGGAATTTTTATTTATTTAATTGAATAACAATCAAAGGAGAATATTTTATTATTAATTATTTTATTTATTTATTTAATTATTATTTTTATTTTTTTAGTCAGAAAAAACCTACACACAACAATCAACTTGCACAGAAGAACTAAAGTGTTTAATACCAAAAAAAAAAGAAAATAATAAATAAATAATCGACACACAAGAGAACTTGAATAAATTAAAGCAGAAAAAGAAAAAAGTCAAATAAAAAAAGATTTTTTTATTATAGGATGGCTCATGCGCTGGGTCGTACATTAAATACACTATAGAAAATCAGCGAATATAAGAACCTAAAATGTGTAGACTTTGGAGAGAAGTGTTTTGTCTCCGGTTTCTATCAGGGTATAGTAACATTTTTTTACTTTGATTACGTAACAATATCCTCTTTTTTTTCCAGAAAACAAAAATTACCCAAAATATATCGTATAAATTTTGTTTATTGAATTTCATAACATAAACGCATTAAAATTCTTGAATTTCATCAACAAAATCAACGCCCACATAATAATTCTTCAACAATAAAAATAATAATTAAACAAAGCAACGTAAACAAGAATCAACAATAAAAAAATAATTAAAATATTAAAGAAGATTACCCGCGCGTCAAACATTCTCAACGTAAGTTTTTTTTTCTATATTTTTCTTATATTACAACATCACAAGCCTGCATCTTAATTTATCTTAATTTTAAAAATAAAAATAGATGTGAAATATTTTTATTTTATTTTTTTTCTTCAACAAAACGAACACTGTTAAGAATTTTGTTTTTCTCTTTTATTAAAATTATTATCTAATTTGAATAATCACGTCATTCTACTTAAAATAATAATAATTTCGAGTATTGAGTGAAATTAAACGAATTAAATTCTTTTTTTTTTATTTATTGCGATGCAAAATATATTCTATTCGATTTTAATTATTTTTATCTGTCAACGTGACAGTTGCATATTTTTATTATTATTATTATTTGCTTTTTAAAGACATATGCGCTGTATAATATAACTCCTCTCTGTTATTTCTATTGTAAATTCTTTCGTTATGTGATAATGAGAAGGAGTTTTTACGTTCAACGAACTTATGCATATTTTCAAATAAGAAATAATACTTTGCTCTGTTAAAGGGGAAAATATGACATTATGGTTGAGCTGAGTGTTTTTATCATAGAAAATGCATAATCCGCATGCGTGTTTTTGTCTTCTTTTCACAATGCATTAGTATTTTTTAAAGAAGTATAATAAGTTGTCTCTCTTTTTCGTTAACGAATTCAATGAATAAACATAACAAAATAAAAGAGTAAAAACTATTGGAGCAGCAAAATAAAAATAAACAAACGAATAATAATAAAAAGAATAAAAAATTCTCAACACACTGTCATGAACGCCGTCTCGCGGTACATTTTATTAGTTGATTCGTGAAAATGTCCGCGCTTAGATCGAATAATGTTTTAACAAAATAAAGTAAATAAATAATTAATAAAAACATAATTAAAATTGTATTTAAACAAAATAATTAAATATTTGTTTATTTATATTTTATTCTTTGTATTTATTTATTTTTTTAAATTCATTTTATTCGCTGTTAATTGAGTTTATTGAATTTAATTCGTTTTCTGTAGATTTTTTTTTTGTTATTTTTTGCTCTACGGAAGTTAAAGTGTTTTTTTGTTTGATTAAAATAAATTCTTTTTTTTTATCAAAATATAAAACAAGTGGTGTTAATGATTGTAATAATTAAATTCAATTGAATTAAATATTCGTGGAAATTAAATAGAAAAATAAAATAAAGAAGCATTTTCTCGTGCGCATGTTTGTACCCAAAATATTAGGGAAGTTAAAGCTTCTATGAAATGGTAGTGTGGTGTCATCCAGTTAAATCCAAAAGATAAATAGGAAAATTTGTGTCAATTTCTCTGATTTTTTTTCGTTGTTTCGTTTTTTGTCTGTTTATTCAATTTAATCTGAAATATTTAAAAAAAAAAAAATATAATATTCATTTGAAATTTGTGTCAGTGGGCAACATAGTGTTGTGGATAAGAAAAATGCATCAATTTATCTTCATTAAATTATTAAAATAATCCAAGGAATATAAAATAATGGCTAATAATAATCAAAATACAAATACGAATATAACTGGGCAACAGCTAAATGGTGGCTGTGCCTCAACATCATCACCAAGTTCAATTGAAATGCAAATCGATAATTTTTTAGAACAGTTTAAACGGAGCGCCTCTAAAGCAATTGAGGGTGAATGGGCTGCGGTTGCTGCTGCTGCCGTTTCCTCAACAAATAATATACAACAAAGTACTACAACGACAGCAACAACACAACAAACTATGATTGCAGCAGCATCATCAACAGCATTGACAACAACAACGGCGGCGGCTACGACACAGGGCGGTGTTCCAATACAGCCGAAATTAATTAGATCACGAAGTCGTGCCAGCTGTTTTGATATATCTCACCTGTCAGGTACGCTTTTGTGTATTTTTATAAAATACGTTTAAACAGGCTACTTTTTACCAAAAAAAAAAAAAGAAGGCTTATCTAATCTTATATCGCGAATTTCTTTTTCTTTTTTAGATTATTGGTTTTATGCGAAATATCCGAAAACAATAAAATATATTAATTTTTTTTTTGTATTTCGTTCGTGTGGATAGGTCAGTGGTTTCCTATTAGAATCGTTACTCTATTTGCAGACTGTGTTATTATTGTATTACTTTATGTCGTTTCTATGTATTTTATTGAGTTATTACCAAGCATATGTCGAGAAGGATTTTTTCTTTTCGTGAAATATATGTAGAAACAATGACGCGATTTTAATCAGTGAAACGCCAAAAAAAAAAAAAATTCACTTAAACCGTTACTAATTTCTGAGAAAAATCGATTAATTTTACTATAATCGTCTTGAAAAATCAATTAAAAATAAATTTTTAATGGTTTAACCATTGATGGTAAAGAAAATAAAAACAATTTTATTAAGTATTTTTCCACACTGAAAAACCGAAATATTTTCAGACAAAAAATTTTCAGTAATCACTTGTCACATGAATAATTATCATTAAGATGATGATAGTAGTGATAATGATTTTTTTTATATTAATAATTAAACAGTGATAATGAATTATGTTGTCTGTTTTTTTATTGTTATTTTTTATTTCTTTATTATTATCACTGTTGAGTTTCTTATTTTATTTATGAATGCGACATTAGTTGTCATAGTTATCTCGTCGTTATTATTATTATTATTATTATTATTTATTAATTTTGTTCATACAAATAGAAAATTTAGTTATTTTTTGGACTAAAATATAAACACAATAAAAAACTAAATGAGAATAAAACATTTGGTGGAATTTTATCTATAAAAATAATAAATAAATAAATATAAATATAACTAACAAAAGCACACAACAAAAACTATTGAAACAATAAAAAATTATAATCATAAAAAATGAAAAACATTTCTCGTGCTCGATTTTTATTGATTTTTTTGTTTCTGATAAGAAAAATCAATAAAAAATTAAATTAATTTATTATTGTTTTAATTGTATCACCCTGTTTTCTTATAATAAAGTTATAAAAAACAAAAGAACAGAAGGGAATAATATTTAACCCTCAACATGTATTCGATTTTTCTACTTTGGAAAACTTATGAACTGGTATACAAGTGGTATAAACACAAAATTTTACTTATTTTGTTGACGTTTTTTTATGTTTTTTATGTCCTTCAGTGAGGAAAATTTTATTTTATTTATTTTTGTTTCAATGGAAAATTCATGCTTACTGTTTAATTTTTTTATTTCGTGTTTTATGTGTTGTTATTTAGTGAAAAGTATAGGGTGATATGTTCAGGATTATCTTGGATTTACTATAATCTAGATTAGTTTTTGTTTTTTTTACTAAGATGACATTTTAATTTACAGGATATCTATTGTATAATTAAAGTCCTTAGAGGTTTTATTTATAGTAAATACAATTTTTAATGTTAAATAAGTATTAGGGTACGTTAATACCGAAGGTATGTGCTACCTAGGAACACTACTCCATCATTTGTATTGTTGTACGGAATATTTTTTAAAAAAATTATTGATTTTTCTATTACTAAAAATACTTTACTAATAGATAATGCTATTGATTTTATTATTCAAGTTTATTTGCTTTTTGTTCAATTATCTTTATATATTTTTTTTTGTTACACAATTAAAACTGATTGTGTCATATCGTGTCTCATCAGTAAATCGGTAAAATTTTACTTGTTTCGCTGCTTTTTGTAGAATTTTATATATCATTTTGGCAGCACAGTAATTATTTTTATTATTTTCTTTTAATTTTATTTAATTTTATATTCTTTTTATTTTTTGTAGCTAATGATTTATGTATAATGTGACGTTATTGAATGTTATTAATTTGTCGTCGAAATTATTTAGCAAAAATTATTCCGAAAAAAAAAAAGAAAAGAAAATTCTTTGTTGATAATTATTCTTGGCAGATTGTCAATTTTTTGTTAATCATTCGTTTTCATTGGGTTAATCAAAGTGAGATTTCAAGTAAGTTTAAAGTATATTTTTATTTGATAAATTTACATTTTTTTTTTTCAAAATTATTTTCCATTTGTAGACAGAAAACAAATATTTGAACTTGGAAAACTCATAGAATAATGACGGAAAAGCTATTTAAGACAAAGAAATGTATCCGGCATTTCTTGATAGTTAAAACTTTTTCATTTTATTATCCCATGGAAAATTATTAAAAATAATGTGAAAAGAAAAAGATAAAAGCTTATAAAAATCCCTTTGAAACTAGAAAAAACAGTGAAACTTTCAAAAGAAAAACAATAAAATGAACAATTTTCTTTATGGCTGGAGTGAGTGATAAAAGGTGAATAATTTATTTATTCAGAAGGAAAAATAGGGGATTGTGTTTTCTATTTATTTATACTTTTTTTTATCAAAGTCAAAGTAGTTATTATTATCAACGATATCTGTTTAGTCCTTGTTTTATATATGTGTATTCAGGGGACAATAGAAAAATCCTTATTCGTTTACATTGTTTCATCCTGTTTTCCTGAGAGTTTTATTCTTTTATATCTTTTAATGAAACGTACAGTAGAGTCATTAATAGTTTTCAGTGTGGACATGATGATTGCCTTAATTCAGTCAACGTAAAGTGTTTTTTAATTTGTACAGAAGAAGTTTCAAGAAATTATTCTAATTCTCTATACTATTAAAGCGACAATCCACTGTATTCTGTTTAATGTTTCAAGCTGGGATAAGTATTTTTTATAGATAATAGTTGTTCTTCAGAATGTAACTGTTTTGTCCTTGTTTATATCGTCGATATTCTACGCAATTTTATTTAATGCGTCAAAGTTGCAAAACACCAGTGCCGCTCATAACATTACATCACTTTTGAATTTGTTATGAAAGCTTTGCCTATTTAATTTTCTCATTATACTAATAATACTTTTTTTTTGCTATCTTTCTTTATTTTTCTGTTATTATATCTTCCGGTATTTAATAAAAGAATTAAGGCAAAAAAAAAAGAAATGAAAACAGATTGAATTTCCTTTATTGTTTTTTTTTTGAAGAGAAATGAAGAGAAAATATTATTTTTAGTCATTTGGATTAGAATTACATTTATTACATTAACGTTACGTTGACTTATTTTCTTGATATGTTTTTAAAGAAATAATAAGAGGGAGGCCAGACAAATAAAAGGGTTATTTGTCTTCTCCTACTGTTCTTTCTTTTTATTTTATTTTTTACAACGTCTTATTTAATTAATTTATTAATATTTATTTAAATTTTCACGTTTCACATAATACTCACAACCACACATATTGTGGAAAATTGGATTAGAATTTTACATGCTTTGTTTTTTTCGTTGAGGAAAATAGAATTTTATTTTTAATCCAATTTAATGTGTTTGGTGAAGAGGATTGGTGTTGCGTTACGCCGTCTTCTTGTGCGGTTTTTTTCGTTTTACCTTTATTCTTTGAGCTTTTAATGATTGGGTTTTTAATTTTATTTTTGGGAAAAACTCCTTAAACCACTTTTCTTATGTTTAAATACCTTTAAATCTTTTTATTAATTTTTAAAGATTAACGGTTTACCGGTTTAAACCGTGATTTAAGGTGTTAAAATTGTTTCTTATTAAAGATTTTTGTTTTCAAATTAAAATGCAATTTTGTATTCATTTTTATATGAAAAAGGTAGACAATCAATTGATTTTTAAGTACCGAATATTGAATTAATGCTATTATTATATTATATTAATGCTATTAACATAGTTTCTAAGTTTTATCCAATTTTTCTTTAGTTA
The DNA here is from genome assembly GCA_963942525.1 of Ptychoptera contaminata. NCBI lineage: Eukaryota > Metazoa > Arthropoda > Insecta > Diptera > Ptychopteridae > Ptychoptera > Ptychoptera contaminata. The sequence continues at coordinate 32,876,906 of OZ012638.1, read as the reverse complement.
AATAAGACACTTTTGTTACAGAAAAACGAACAAATTAACAATCTTAAACAGGTGTCACCAGAATGCAAACATTAATTGTGAAAATAAATTTTTATAACGATAAAAACTTGTAGAAAAATTTTATATTACTTTTAAGACAATTAAATAATATTTATTCTTGTCTTTTTTTGTTTTGTTTTGTTTACCTGAGAAATAATTTTAAATTTGATGAATAAATATTTCTATGAAACAAGAAAAAAATACAATGCCGGCGTTACTATTATTATTATAATTTTTATTTTCTTTTCTTTTAATAATTTATTATATTTTCTTGCAATTTTAACGTAAAAAATAAAATTAATTCTCACGTTACGTTATTATTTTAATATTATTATCATTATTATTAATGGAATTAAAAATAAGAAATAATATGAAAATATAGTGGTGGTGGTCGTTGTTGTGCTGTTTTTTAGATTATTATAACGTTTTTGTGTGTTTGTTAAAATAATAAATTAATATAAATATGTAATTAAAATTGGATAATGTAATGACGGCGACAACAACGACAACAAACAAACACCTGATTGTGTTTGCATTGTATTAAATATTATTTATGTAAGAAAAATATATAATAAATATTTGTAAAAAGAAACGTTTCATATGCTAATTGATAGATAAAAATAAATTTTAACAAATTCACGTCTAAATTATATTGTTTTGTTAATAAAAATAAAATATTATTACGTTAAACTAGAGAAAGAATCGTTAATTTTGAAGAAACAAAGTATCGCGATTTTTTTTTTCGTCTTTAATTCTGTAATTCGTCTTTATTTTTCTATTGTCTGATTTGTCTTTATTTTCTGTGTTAAAATTAATTTTTCTACGGTTTAAGATTTTTGCTTTTATCGTTTGTATTTAAACTTTAAACTGAATTGCTAAGGATTTTCTTATAACAATCGTCGATTAGAGAGATTCTTTAAAGAAGATTAGCCCCCTTGTTTGCTATTAAAAAGAAATAATTTATTTTAAACATAATTCTGTTGAAATTATAAAAACGCATTTTTGTGCTGCGTTGTGTTTTCTTATTTGTTATGATTTTTATGACCGTTTTTTTTATAGAATTGAAAGTCAGTATCAGATGGTAGGTAATGAGGCAGCAAAAAGAAATAAATAGAAAAGATTTATCGCGTCAATCCTGTAATATTGTCTTTAAACGTCGAAAATGCCTTAATTTCTTTGTTGAAGAAAAAATAATAAAATAAAGAAAAATCAATTTTTCAATGGTTTTATGTCATGATTAATGTCAGGAACGTGTTAATAGCTATCGTGATAACAGCTTGGAAATAAGGTTGCTTAGTATAGTTGTTCCGAAAATTTTCTCTGTCACCGTATTGCTTTTATTACTTTTAGAACGTAGTTTAACGCCTCTTGAATCATCTCGTCTTTTTTAAAAAGACAATTTTATTGCATAAATAATATTAATAATAACTTTACGCTCTAGGAATTTTATAGCGAAATTCGGTTTTCAGTTTGAAAATTCCATTGAAGACGCAAAAAAACAGAATAAAATTTGTGGGTGAATTTTAAAACATCCATTATACATTACCCAGACAATTGACTATTATATTATGACCTTTAATAATGTATTTTTATTTATAATTAATTAACGATGATTAATTGATTTTAATTGGATTAAATATAAATTCTCAAATAAAAATTTCATTCGTTTTGGTTTTCAATATAGAATTTTTATTTTTTCATAAATAAAATTTATTTACTTTTCACCTTGAATGTTTTATTAATTTATTGGTATGTATTTCGAATATAAATAAATAAATAAATAATATTATTATTAATTTTTTCTCTTTAACACATTTTATCTGCTAATTAATTTTGTTATTTACTAGAATTTATGATTTATAACTCAGTTTATGTAGTTGAACATTTTTAGAGAGTTAAACACTGTTTAGCTCATCTCATAGTTAAAGATTCTGTCGTTTTAGAATCGGAGTGTTTTCTGGAGCCTAAGATCTTCTTGTTGATGTTGAAAATAATAAAAATCTTTTCATTAAATACAAATGTCGCAACTAAGATGATAAGACACCGGTGACAATGACATTAGCCTTTGTAATTGAGTACAACCGGTTACGTTTATTATTTCTTTTCGTTTGTTCTTTTCCAAATTTGTAACATTGACACACCAATAATGCTGATAGCCAATAAAGGTAAAGAAAGTTTTTACTTTTTTGTGTCTTCACAAAAACGTAAATATTAATCAAAACGTAAAAAAATAACAAAAATTTATTAGATGTCACCTTATGCGGCTTTTTTATATATTTTTTTCATTTAATTATTTTTTATTTAAATCAAAACTTCTCTCTCTATAAGCGATTCAATCAACTTGCTGTTGGCGTTAATTTTTTATTACAATTTTAAGACAAATGATGACGATTAGATCGTATATTTTAGATTTTTCGTTTTTTGGATATTTGTCGGTCAATAAACTGTGTCATTTTGGTTTTATTTAATTTTTACCTTTTCGCTTGATTTATTTCTAATGATTATTCGCTGGTTCATCTTCGCTGTTGCCTTTTATTTATTTTTCTACCTATATTAAGATGTAATATAAAGATTTGGCAAATATTTTCTGTAAGATTTTATCGCTAGGGAATAGGAAAGAGTTTATTTATAAGGTTTAACAAAATTACTAGAAAATATGTTGGGTTGTATATGGAAATAAACATTGTGAATGGGGTAACTTAACATATTACCAAAGATTTGCTTTTTTTTTTACCCTTTTATAGATTTGAAATCTGAAAAATTTTCGTGATAATAAAATGTTTAACATCTGCTTGTACCTCTGCATGAAAAATATAACCATCTACATGAAATACTCTTTATGATTTAGATAACAAAAGGAATTAGAATCTCATGTTGGTAAATTATTCACGTAGAACAAAAATCATGTCAATCATGATGTTGATTTCTGTCTTATTTTCTTTATTTTTTTTTATATGATTTTATTCTCTGATTATTTTGCTACTCAGTAAATGTCTGTCACGTATTTTCACGAAGTAAAATTTACAATCAAACGTCATGTCTTTAATAGATTAAAAAGAGTAATCGAGTTTAGTTAGAGACAAAAATCTGTCAAATTATAATTTTTGCACAAATAAAAAATAAAGAGAATTTACTATTTATGTGGTATTTTTAATTAATTAATTTTTTAATAAATAAAGAAAAGAATATTTTACTTATTATTATTATTGTTGCTATTAAGTCAATTAATTATTTAAGTGCATTTAAAGATAATAAAAATAAATACAAATAGTTATAAATCATAGAGAATGCAGAAGTGGAACTACTTGCGTGTTTGATAAGTTTTGAATTTAATTATAAAAATTCTACTTGAGATTGGCAATAAAATTGTTCGTTTTTGTTTGCTTAACTTAAGTGGCTTAACTCGAATTTTTTATATTAAGATTATTTTTCTGGCTTGCGCGTATCTTTCTCTAATTGCTGTCTTAAACTTCGTTTTGTTCTATTTGTGTTGAGATTTAATGTGTTTTCTCCATTTACGCAATTTAATTCACTAATATTTCTTCTTTGATTATCATTTCTTTGTTAATTTTTAAATATAAATTTATAATTTCATAATTGTAATTTAATTATATTATTATTATTTCCTTATTTGTCTCAGGGTTGAAATGTGTGTGGGGTTTCTTTATTTCTTTCTTATATTTAAATAAAGAAATGTAGAAATGTCCTTTGTGTAAATTAACTTTTATTATTTAAGCGGCGTTTTGATTTCTTTTTGTTTTAATTAAATCAAAGATTATGAAGAATTTATTATAAATTTACATTTTTCATAAGAAATTTAAGCAAAAATCATCAGATAATTTCATTATATAAACAAAAGAACTTTTTGAAGGCAAAAATCATTTTTGTTTTTATGACTTTTTCTTCATCGTTTGCATATTGTTTAAACGTAAATTTTCTGTTTTATATTTTAATTTATAAAAAGAGGCATAAATAATTGAATAATTGAATATATATGAAGAAAATTACTGTAGGAACGTTAAATATAATTATAAAATACACAAAAAATAAAATTTAATTGATATGTGAAAACTATACTCTGCGGATCGTACACTACTGAAATGCAACAATATTAAATGTGCTTAACGTGAATGTTAATAGTCGCTACTGTGTAGTTAAGTGATTTAATTTATTTTTATTTCACAAAATTTTCTCCTATCTGTTCGTTTTTTGTTTTTTAAAGTGTTTTATAAATAGAATTTTAATATATATTGTTATGAAAGTTAATACAAAATTATATAAAAATTAATAAATAAAAGAAAGAATTTTCATGACCCAAATGAAATTTTTCATTTAAAATAGATTTTCCAAATGCATCGCAATAAAATTTGTAGTGATTTTATACCACTTTATAATCAGCTGATACAGTAATTATAATTATCCGTGACACTAGTTTTGAGCGATAGATGGAGAAAAACCTAGCAATTTCTTAATAATTAGACTTTTGTTCTCAAATTGTTTTGCTTATTTTATTTTATAATAAATTAAATATTAATATAAAACATAATTGAAATAATAATTTAGAAAAAAAAATGCTACAATCAAAATGTAAACAAAACGAAAAATTAAAGTAATTTAAGTTAATTTAATTTAATTTAATGAAAACAAACATGCGAGAGCGAGAATTTATTGTTGTTGTTATTTGTTTTGTGTACTACTGTCACGTGGATTTTTTTTTCTGTTATGCTTAATCTACTTACCTCTTTCTGTTGTACTATTAGTGTTTATCTTGGACACAAACCAATATATTTTATATAACATATTCGCTTTGACTTACACATTTTGTATTAACAATTTACAATAACATGACACTTGCCATCTTGTTTTAACATTTGAATATAAAATGAATTTTTATTCGACAAAGCTGTCATGGCTGCCATTATAATGTTAAAATTAAACATATCAACGCCATAACGTGATTGTGATTTTGGTGAAGTAAAACAATAAAATTAAATTGCAGTATTATAGATAAAGTACTTTTTTTTATACAAAGTGAAACATTAAATTTTAAGAAATATTTTTATATAGTTTTTATTAAAATTGGTGATCATTTTCATTATTTAAAGGTAAGTTAAAGTTGTATATTTATATTTGCTATATGGTCGACATTTGTTTAACATAGAAATATTATTGTTATACAATAATCATCCTTATTGCATTTGGGTACGGTTGATTATTGCTTGACAGGATTTTTCTTGCCAAATTCAATAAATAGATGGCATTATTACTGGGTTTGATTATTTAATTTTAGAGTTATGGCCGAGGATGCAGAAAAGGAAGCAAGTGAAGTACTTCATTCATTATTATCCGTAGAGAGAATAGAATGCAAAAACCAAAATTTAAATCAAAATAATTCAGAAATAAATAGTATTCAATGGCATACACCGGTGTTATCTAATCAAAATATTTATTTAGACAATAATGTATAACAGAAATTATATCGAAAACAAACAGAAAAATTAAATTTAGATTTTTTTCTTGTAGACAATATCGTGGCAACAAAATGATACAAAAGAGAACTTTATTGATTTCGCTACTCAGCATATAGATACCACACAGATTATAAACGAGGTGACAACAGACAACGATACAAACGATGACACAAATATCGATGTTGTTACAAATTATTATATGAAGGACATAAAAACACCATTATCGTCGCCCGGCTTATCATCGGAAGTACTAGACACAAGAGTTAAACAATTAGGAAAAAGGAAAAAATGTAGAAAAAGAGTAATGAAGCAGGAGAAGAAGTGTATTAATGTGAATGTCGAAGATGTGAATGTAGACGCCGATGATGACGAGGATGAACAGTGTGATGTTACAACGGCTGTATCGCCTACACTGCTTATGTCAAATTTGACAGCATGTGGGCCAGACACAGCAATAACATCATCCGCACAATTAGAAGAGAATCCAAGACAAGTCGTTGAACGATTTCGTCAGGGCTGTGAATGTAAGGAGAGTTGTTTTAAAGGTTTAAGCCCTGAAAATGTGTACAAACATAGGTTAAATATTGCCGAACTGACAAAAACCGAACATGATATGTATTTAATGGGTGTTACCATGGCGTGTTTGGCTAATCGCACGGAAACTAGTAGACGGAAGGAACGTCAAAGACAGCGAGCCTCTTACGTCTATCAAGGAAAGCGTGTCTGTCTGGATGCTTTTTTATATTTAGAAAACGTAACGCAGTATCATTTGAAACGAATACGTAATCATGTGATGACGCACGGTGTGGCACCTCGAATCCATGGCAATATGGGTAAAAAACCGCATAATACATTCTCCCTTGACATTTACAAAAGTGTTGAAAATTTTCTAAAGAATTACCTCAAAAAATTCACAAGCGACTTAACAAAACCGTTTATTATTTACGGTGTGACACGCATCAATATTTATAATTTATACAAAACGAAAATCAATAATGATAAAATGTATATGAATGAGAAAATAATGGGCTACTCAACGTTTCGCCATTTCATGAAGAAGCAGTTTCCGAATGTTAAATTTCTACCAAAAATTGATACAAAAGTACAAAACGTGTGTAATAATAATAATAGTAATCAGCATCCGCAGCAACAGCATGTACAACGTTCACCGGTAAAGAAATTATTGGAAAAAAATACCAAAGTTATACCGGTGCAAATAATTACGGCAAATAATCTCCAAAATACTGATGATGATCAAATAGCATCAGATAATAATTGTCAAGAGTTTATTAATCAGGCAGATCAGGAGCAACAACGACAACCGGAACATATTGACTTTACAATTTGTAACGATAATAATATAACAATCGAAGGTATTTTGTTACTAAATGAACAAGAGCAACACGATAATGAGCAAAGTAATTTACATACAACAGCTATGAATTGGAATTAATTTAAGATTAATTAATTAATTATAATGAAACAATTATTTATATTATTTTGGAATAAATTTATTTTTTAAGAGATTTTCTATTTTTTCTATTTAAATTTAAAAGCCATCCCCGTATTTGCATACAATTGGGAAATGCTTTTGTTCATAATTTCGGAAGAGGAATTATAAGGTGTTTGCACGCAATTACTGTTTTATCAATTTTACACATAAATCATTTCAGCGCTATTAGCAACAAAAAGATAATGTTTATTGTGAAATTAATAAAGATTATTTATGTTAAAAATAATATTGCGTGTTAAAGTTAATTTAAGTAAAACATAATTAATTAAACTGATTATTTTTTTGTTTTTTTATATTGTAAATATATAAATAAAATATAAACGAGAGCATAATTCAAATGATAACAGGAATAAATATTTATATATTTCAATAAGAGATGTCACTAAAAATCAGTATAGAGAATTATGTTTTAAGTATAATTAAATATTTTTTTATTTTCTTTAAAACATAATTTATATATTTATTATTATTTAAGAAAAATATTATTAATAATAATAATACGAGAATAAATATTGTTTCTTTGTTGTCTCCGTATATTGCACACAAATAAAAAAAAGATTAAAACAATAAAAAAACACACCGGAAACATTAATTTTTGTATTTAACACTTTTAATATTTAATTAATTGTTTTTTAAATGAATTTAATCGATTTATTGATTAAGAAAATGTTTTCTTTTTTTTTTTTGTTTTTGCTACTGTAATTACTTGGTTAATAAATATTAAATTGATTATATTGTTTATAAAAATGACATTTTAATAGGTATTATTTTTAAAAGAGATGTTAACCGATAATTACACACAGTATTCATAGAACTAACTGGATTTATTTTGTAATAAAAATCATAATTATGGTACGGTAAAAAGTGTGCATAAAATAAATAAAAACGTCAGTCGGGAGGAACCCCGACGAAAAGAGTAATAAATCAAAAATATTAAAAAATACTCAATGAAAAACACGTACAACGTGATTTGTTTACTAACAAATAAATATATTAATAAATTTCCTAATTAATAATAATTTAAATTAAATATTCGTTAAAAGGTTGTCCACGATTTTAATTCATAATTAATTTATTATTTGTTTTAGTCACATTTTATTTAAATTTATAAACGCATCTGACAAATTTCTAATAAAGCAGAAAATAATGTAAATTATTTTACATAATTCGCATCGTAGTTTTTTATTTTTCGTTGTAACAAAAAATCTTTTATTTATTAAAATTACAAAAAAATATTCTAATTTGTAACAGGTTGATGGTAAAATTGGTTAATTATTTATTTGTTTTGGTTTTAAATTATTAATTTAATTCATTCATGAAGGCTTTTTTGGGCTTTTATATTGTTTGGAGGTAATTGTTTTGTTATTGCTTTTAGAATTAATAATTGCTTTACGGAAGCAAAGCTTTACACCAACTGGCATACTAATAGTTTATGCAACGACGACCATTCTGTTTTATATTTATTAAACATAAAGCAGTGTTATACGTTCATAAAGTTATTTATTTTTAATATAATTAAATCCCATTTACGTTAATTTAATGTTTTAAAGCATAAAAAATGATTAACCTTTTTTTTAAAACACAAAAATACTTACTGCTTCTACTAGAAAATTCAGTAAAATGCTTTAATTTATTCTTGTTATTATTTATGATTCATATGTTAACTGTTAATTCTTTACATCCTAATTTACTTTTTTAGTTTTTTTTTTTTTTATGCTTTCAAATCATTTTATTTTAATAAATTATTTATTAAAAAGAATTAATATTTTTTATTATATAAAACAATAAGGAAATTTTATTCAACTTTGTGTCCTTGTGCTGGCACATTAGTTCAGTTTAGTTCAGTTCAGTTACTTGATGTGGTGTAAAACTTTACTAAATTAAATTTTTTCTTGTCACTCAAATTATCAAAAAAATATTTTCTTTTGCAAAAAAAACAGTAAGTTTAACGCTTTTTTACCTGTAAAGTATTATAAATTTTTTTTATTATTATTTAATAAATATATTTAAAAATATTATTCTAAAGAAAAAACAAAAAAAATTAAAATAAAATATTCAACAACAAACACAAATTGAACTTGAGAAATATAAATACGAATAACAAAAATAATTCTGTGTCAGCAGAGTAGTATAAAAATAATAATAATAATAATTTCAATCAATTTTATTAAAATTAATTTTAAATTATAATTGAGAAACAAATTAATATTTAACAGTACCCGGCCGGGCTAATTAAACGATCAAATTGTGCTTATTTTGCTTCTTCAGTTTTCATATTAAGAAAAAGAAATAATTTTTCTTCTATTTTTACTTTATTTATTGGTTTTTACTGGTTGCTTACTGCTGTTATTGCTGATAAACTTGCGTTCGTGTTATGTGAAAAATTATATTATATTTACCTGACGTTTAAAATTGCGTTTGATTTGTGTACATTTTAGTTTAAAACTTAATCAGTTTGTGTTTAGTTAAGTGTTTATTTTGTTAAAAATTAAATAATAAATTGTGTTCCTGGTGCTTACCTAGGTGTTTTTTGTTAAATAAAAGAAAGAAAAAAGAAAAATGTTTTGCTCAAAGAAAAAACATAAAAATTCGCATAATTTTAAGCAAAGTAAAAATAAAATTTGGTTTAAAAATAATAAACGGAAAAAGTTAAAAAAGAAAACAATAAATAATAATAATAATAATAAATTACGTTATATTGATGATAATTGTTGTGACTGTTGTTGTGATCTAAGTTCTGAGAGAACATTATCCTTTGATAAAGTTATAATAAAAAATAAAAGAAAATATTATTATAGTTATAAAGGTAGCACATAATGTATTAATTAATTTTTCTAATCCTATTAAGGTTAATCTTGATTAAAAAAATTATCAACTATAATGCAAATTCACCTTTACAGTATTATTTGCAATCAAGAAATATATATTTTTTTTTATCGTGTTTTAATAATAAAAATATGTTTTTTTTTTTGTAAATATGTGTAAAAATAATAAATAAATATTATATTTATTTATTTTGTTGACTACGTGGATGTGATTTTTATATGCAAATTAATGTGAATTTTCCGCTGTAGTATTCAAAATTTTCTAAACCTAGTAAATTATTTTTAGTGTGTCCTCGCTCAATTATTATTGATTTTATTGATTCATAGTAATTAAATGAAAATTTGTGTCTCTGATAACTGTGCATCAAAACTAAACCTATGAAATGTTTTTTTAAAAAACGAAATAATTTTTAACGCTTTTTTATTTCATTTATTGTTAATTACGATTATTAATTTTCGATGATTTTAATTTCTTTTAACTTAATTAAAAAGCATAAAATTATAATAATTATCAGTAAAATTAACTAAAGCATTTATTTTCTTCTATTTTCTAATTTGTATGTATTTTTGTGTCAAATAACGGCAGAGAAATTTACTATAATTTTATTTTTATCTGAATTAAAATTATTAAATTATTAAATAAAATAATTATTATTATTATTATTAAATGCAAATAAAATGTTTTTTTTTTATAATATTAGAAACAATGTCATTTGTGTAATTATAATTTAATTATTTAAAATAAATAAATAAATATTGACATAAATATTCACTATTTGAAGTACTCTCTATGTTTGTTGATTTAAATACATTTTTACTCAATTAAATTCCAACAAAATACACATTTAATTATATAATAAATATATAAGTACATACAGTTGTTTATTACATGACACAAATTGCAGTAAATAATAGTTAAAAAGCACAGAAAACAACAATCAACATTAGAATGTCAATGTCGAGGCAACAAATATCAGATTTATTTTATTACAAATCCCATTTGCAAACAATTTTGCTATTAAAAAATAAAAAATAAAATAATTATAATTATTAATCACTTACCTTTGTCAATAGTACACAGAGTGTGTCAATTTATCTTGTTTATTATTTTTGTAATAAAAGTTAATTACACCTGAGGTAAAATTACAGAAAAAATATAAATGTTTTTCTAAGCATTTATTGTACTGTTTTGTGCTTAACACTCATATTAATTGTTTAAGTTTTACAGAGTTTATTAGAATTCTTTTTCTTGTCTATAACGTTTGCCATTTCAGCGATTTTTACCTGTTTAAACACACACAAACGATATTATTCACCCTGTATCAGTTTTTTGATTTTCTTAATAATTTTTCTATAGATTTGCATGATTTTTTTTTTATTTTTTCTCTCATTTTGCATTGTATATTAATTATTAATTATATATACGAGAAATGTTTCTCGGTAATTTAAATACTTTTTATTATAATTATTTTGTTATTCTGTTGTACATTCACTGTGAATCTCTCTGAAAATGTTTTCTTATTTTTTTGTTGTTCCAATTGGAAAAATATCTAGCTAGAAATGAAAATTATTATTATTATTTTTATTATTAAAAGTAAAAAACAGTAATTTAGTTTTTTTTTCGCTTTCTATAAGCGATTAAAAACATGTCAAATGCTTGTCACACCTTTAGTTATTTGATAATTAAGGTTTTTTATTGTTCAGTTGAATTTCTAATAAAAAGATATTGTTTGTGACTTTGTGAATTGCGTAAACAACATAAAGACCTTTAAATGTATTTTAATTATTATTTTTTAACACAAAACCAGAATTTTGTTACAGAAATTAAACATAACAAGTTAAACATGTTGTTTATTATTATTTTTTTGCTATATCTTCATTATTTTATTATCTAAATTGCACAATTTTGAAATAGTTTTAATTAAAAAAGTATGAAAAAATTTAAAACACATGTACTGAATTAATATTATGATGAAATAATAGATGGCAGTAAAATTTAGTTAGATGAAATTACTTTATAATTTAGATAAAAAAAATTAATATTGAAAATTCTAATTTAATCAATAATTGTAATTAAAATGCAAAGTAATTAATTTTAATTGATAAAAAAAAAATTAAAGAAATTTTTTATAAAAATATTTCGATATCATTTCTTTTTTATTAAATAGTTTAAAAATTATTTTTTATGTTAAACATATGCTAGACAAAAAAAATTAACAGAAAAATTTTGTTTTAATTAAATTATATAAATTAAAATCCAAAAAACCTAATGTTTATTATGCAACGATTTCCGATTAAATAACATTTACATATATATCTAATTCTATAAATAATATAATTTAATTATATTTATTTTATAATTTGTAAAAGATTTATCTGTATGGACAGATGACAACCAAACACAGTGCACTGTTGCCGGTGGTTTTTTTTATTTTTGTATTCTTTATCTACTTTTTATAATTTAAATTTAAATCAAATTTTAATAGAACAAATAAAATAAAATAAAAACTTTTGCTTTTATTAATTGTTTATTTTTTAATTAAATTCAGTTTTATTTTTAAATAGTTTTTGTTCCATTTGGAAAAGATAAAATTAAATTAAAAAAATAATAATAATAATAAGCACTCTTTAGTCACACCAGTGACATACAACGGTGAACATCGGAGCTGGTTTTCACATTGCAAAATTTTTATTTTATCCAAAATATTCGTTTATTTTATTTAATCCGTATGTTAAGTTAAAATTTGTTTAAAAAATATGTGACAGCGTTAAATTTACCTTTGTTTTTCTATTTAATTTAATTAAATTAAAAAATAAATAAAATTTGTTTAGTGTAGATAAATTGTTAAAAGTTTTTAATTATTATTTGGTTTGTTCAAATGGGATTACGTGCATCGCGTGGTAGATATTTTATTTCGTCAATACGTGTTGAAACAATTTTTCAAAATAATTTATTTGATATAATCACTAATTAATTAATCAACACATTTTTTTTTCTTGTTCAAAATTAGATGATCCAGATAGTGGTAGCGGCTCAGAAAGTCATACTGTTGGTGGTGTAGGTGGTTTGCATCAGTCACATCATCATATATTCCAACATCAATCGTCTGTTACGAGTTCCTCATCTGTGCAAACAGTTTTACATCAGAGTATACATGGAGGTTTAATTGGACCAAATTCAACGCCGGCTAGTCTAACTAATTCGTGTCAAAGTGCAGCCGGTATATTACAGTGCTCGTCCGGCAGTTATACCAGTTTGAATAATGGACAAAATGTAAACAAACAACTGCAGCAGCCACAACAAAATCACAGTAATTCATCGAATGTTAGTTCAGCTGAAGAACCACTTTGTGTTGGCGATGTTGCTGATTTATTACATCCACAGTATGCAATTATAACTGGTGGACGTTCGCGAGAGGGCTGCCCACTAATAACCTTTCCAGATCATAATAATTTTCAAACACTCTCTGATATTGACTATCAACGGTTAATTCTTTATCTGACCTCAGTGCCATCGTAGGTTTTTATTCAATTTTATTTATTTTGTTAAACTTATATTTATTTTTTTTTTACAGATTACAAGAAGCAGATTTAGGATTTCATTTGATTATCGATCGGCGTAAAGATCGTTGGGCGTCTGTTAAAGGTGTTTTATTAAAGATTTCCGTTTATTTTCCTAATGTTGTTCATGTTGTTTACGTACTACGACCAAGCGGTTTCTTTCAGAAAGCAATCTCTGAAGTAATTATCTTTTACTGTATTTCTCTGTTGCTAGTTACCTGATTTTATTTATTATTTTCTATTTTTTAGGTTAGTTCAAAATTATTTAAAGATGAATTTCGTTTTCGTTTAATTGTATGTTCCACATTAGATGATTTATATGAACATATTGAAAAATCACAATTAACATTGGATATGGGTGGTGAATTAACGTATTCACATCACGAGTGGATACAACAAAGAATTGTAAGTATTATTTATATATAATTGCGTGACAAATATTTTGAATAAAAATAAAAATAAAGGTAAATAAATCGCGTGCTTAAGAAACATGCAGACAAAATTTTGTAATATTATTTTCTGGCTCTTTTATTTCGATAACAAGATTAGTTTACTTTAATGATGACATGAAATTTTTATACACGGTTTTAATATTTTTTTTTTAGTGTTTTCAACGAATTATTTAATTAGCTGAAAAATATTTCTTTTCTTTATGATTGATTAATTTTTTTTTTGTTATTCAGTAAAAGAAAATATTTAGCGCATTTTTTGTGAATTATTTTTTTCATATGTGAGTACTTTACCGGCTTTTTTTTCACTTTAATACCTGTTTCGTGGTTCTGTGTCTTATGCAATACAAGTGCTTCCTGTAAATTAAAGTCATTAATCAAAATAATAAATACGCCTAAATGTAGACAACACCAGGTACAGTCAAGTAACTGAAAAAGAACACAAAAATAAATACGAAAATAATGTGCATAATTTTGGTAAATTTAATTAATTTAAATAAATGCAAAGAATAAGACTTAAGAAAATAAGATAATATTTAAAAAAAAAAAGTATTTACGTTTTTATTAAAAGAAAATAATAACAAACAATATACGCGACATACTAAAGTGCTACGAATGTGTTATCAAGTTTATATTTTGATTCTTTTTAATTTTATTATAATTATACAAAGTGATAGTGAAAAAATCATATAATTATTATTATTATTATTATTATTATTATTATTATTATAAACGGGAAATTTGATTAAAATAATATTATTTATAATAAAAAAAATAAATAAAATAAAACACAAAATGATTCATGATAAAAGTTAAAGAAACGCAAAAAATTATTAATTATTTGTTTTTAAATCAACTGCAGAGTGTTTTATACACAGCAGCATTTTCGTTTTAATTATTTATTTATTTATTGATTTTAATAATTTTTTAATAAAGAATTCTGTCTGTGTTTGTGTATTTTGTTTTCTTTAAATAGAGTTTAGAAAAGTTTTCAAGTTTAACGCATCAGGTGTCATGTAATTTAGATGAATTTATGCGTTTGATACATGACACAGAGTTTCCAAATTCAGTTGAATCAACACAAAAATTATTAGATGAACAGGGTGGTGATTATGAACGTTTAAAAGATGAAATATTATCAGCAGCAAAACATGGTGAAAGTTTATTAGATGATATTAATAAAAATCATAATAATAAGGATAATGAATTTGGTAAAGAGTTTGCTGAACGAACAGGAAATGTTAGCTCAATTGAACGGTGAGATAAATATATATATTTTTTAAAATATTAAAATTAAATTAATTAACTTAGCTTATTATAATTATTGAGTTTTGATTTTTTTTTTAATTAAATTAAATTAATTATAAATAATTAAAAAATAATTTTTTATTGCCTGCGGCTAACTAGAAAATTAACATCGATTGAAATTTTTTGTATTAAATTAATTTTTATTTATTTTTTGAATAATTAATTATTAATTCGGTTTTTTTTTTTTTGAAGAAATTAAATTATTTATTCATTTATCAATCAGTTTAATACATTTTTTTTTTTCATTTCTTTTTTATGGTTTTATTGCTGATTTATTATTAATCGCTGCTTTTGCGCTTATTACTTACTTTGCTTTTAGAAATAAACTCATTTAACGCTTGTTACTTAATTAATTAATTATTTGGGATTATTTTTTGAAGGATAATTACTAATTCTTCTTTATTATTTTTGATTAATATTGATTTTTATCTTTATTATCAGTTTTTTAACCAAGTAAAAAGGCTTGTTTCTTGTGAGCAACTATTATATTGCAATTATTGCAAATCTGTATATATTTCCTTTATAAATTATTTTAATAAGAAAACAATTAGATTCTATTGTAATGACAATATAATTCGTAATATTATTTCATGTCGTTTAAAGTAATTAAATAAAAATTCAATGTAAAATCATCAAAACATTGAGTCAGAATGAATTGAAAATACCACATGCATAGCGACTGATAGAGATACAGAAAAATAAAACAGATAAATTATGACGTCTGTTGATATTTAATACAAATAAAAATGATTTTATTTTACTTGATAATTTAGTTTTTTAATTAAATTTTCAATAAAAATTTGATTTTAGTTAATTAATCGGTTCTTAACGGTTATTACTGAGTGATTATCGATAATAGAAACTTTATGACCGCTTTAATCAATGGATTACATCTTAATTCAACAAGAAACAGTTTTAAAAACAATTAAAAATTAATTAAATAATATTAAAAGGAAATAAAAATCAAGAAATTAATTCTCCTTATGATAAATTTTAGTGGTTTTTTACTCTTTTTTTTTTTGCAAATATAAAAGTAAATATTTTTCATTGGAAAAGGCAGTAGAAACAAACCGATAATTTTCAATATAAATTTTTTTTTTTTTATTAATTTAAAGCACTTATTTACGTCATACAAATAATTATGAATTATTTTTTATGTTTTGTTATTAAAATAAAGAATTTAATAGAAAAAAAAAATGTTTTAAACAAATATATTTTGCTACTTATAGAGTAGAAGGACAACAGGTGCTTGTTTGCTTAATAGATTTTATATTATTACCTTGTTCAGTTTGTTTTTATTTTTATTTTTAATAAAGTAAATGAAATTAATTAATTAATTTTGCACTAAATAAGTATTTTTTGCGTTACGGGAATTTTTAATTTCTTTACTCGTGAACAAGTTTAGTTATCTCGTGAATCGGGGTTTATGTCATCGCTAATCACAAATTAAACTTAAATTCATTTTACGATCAGTTAAGTTTTGTTATTGAATGTGTTTTGTGCTAATTTTTTTTGTTAATAATTTTTTATTTATTTTAATAATAATATTGCAAATGTTTAGGGTAATGTCCCTTAATAAATATTATGTGAATTATATGATTGTAAATGTTAAGAAAAAAGACAAAAATAAGCATAGATAACACATTAGAAGGCAAAAAGTTAACGATTTGTGACAATGTTTAAGTAATTTTCCTTATTTATATTTTTTCATTTTTATTATTATGCTTGCACACTTTATTTATTTGCTTTGTTTTAAAATTTTGTTTAATAATTATTTTATTTAATTTTTATTTTTCGCTGTAAAAACATTAAACACTTTACATGATGTCTCATCACTGCACTCTCTCATATTAACACAACATAAAACACATTAATAATTAATGATAATAAACTGCACGTAAAATGCACATCAACACAACAACACCATTATTATTGCACAAATAAAATAAAATTTAATCACTTTCATCTCACAAGTACGTATTTTTTGCTATATTTATTATTATTTTTCATATAAATCATATACATTTTGTTTTTTAATTAAATAACGTGTAAATATCATATATAAATATATAAAAAATAAATTTTCAAAGTTAGTTTTTAATTGAATTTAATTATTATTTAATAAAAAAAAAAAAATCAAAAACCAAAAAAAAAAAATCAATCAAACAAACAAAACTTATAACAGTCGCGATTATCGCAGACTATTGGTCCAGCTAGAGGAGACTGAACGACGTTTTGATGAATTTTGGAATGCACATTTAACAAGACTTAAACAGTGTTTGGAGTTAAGACGTTTTGAACAGGATTTTCGTGAATTACAAGTAAAATTTTTATTGAATAGTCAGTGATTTGTCTTTGTTAATTCTTAAATTTTCTTTTCTAGACAAATTTTGATAGTCATGTTAAAACAGTAACTGAAATGACAGAGATTGGTGAAACGGTGGTGCGTGTCGATGCACTTATTAAAGAATTAAAATTATTTCATAAAATATGTCATACAGACATTGAACGTGCTGAAGAAGTTATATCGATTGGTCAACAATTGATTAGTGCACGTGGTGCATGTCCACGCGAGGTTGTCCAACCAAAATGTGATGAATTATTACGTGTATGTGAAATTGTTAATGAACGATTAACACGTCGTCATGATACATTAACTAAAAATCGTGAATTAATGGAACGAATAGAAAAGGTAAATAATACAATTTCACCAAAATGCATACTAAACATATGTGTCTTCACTAAGTAACTGGTATAATTTTTAACATTCTAGGCAAATAAATGGTGTGCAAAAGGTATAGAATTATTAGCATCACAACGTATTGAAAAATGTTCATCATCGGCAGAAATAGCTGAACAAAGTTTACAAGAAATACAACAATTTTTATCATCTGCATCTGAATTTAAATTATCTAGTCCAAGGGAATTTCGTAATGTGTTTCTCGAGAGTACAACACCAGAGACAAAAGCTTTAGTTACACAGGTAAGCTAAATGTTTTTTCTTTTTTTATAAATAATAATAAATTAAATATTTAATTTAATTAACATTAATTTGTAAATTTGGAATCGTTTAGCGTTTATAATATTTTTTTTTTAAATAGCTAATTTATTTCATAATAATTTTTGATTATTGGTTTATATTATTATATTACTAGCTGGTATTACCCGGCTTTGCACGGCGATAAAATAAAGTTTTGAATATAATGAAACCCCGTTTATGCTAATTTTTAAAGTCCCGACAATATTTAGTTTTTATATTTATTTAAAACCTCCGATTTGTCTTTTCCCATTAAAAATAAACATAAGTAATAAATTCCATAACCTTTGTACGTATTGTTAATGCAATTCAAAATTCTATTTCAGGGATGAAAATAAAGTTTTTATCAGAGAGCCTATATTTTGTTTTACGTATATGTTCACTTTCTAAAGAGCCTATTTTTAAAAAATCAAAGCATTTATATCACTTAATAAAAGAAAATAATAATTCTTTTTCGTTTATATGCGATTTTGAAGTTATGCCGGTTTTTCTATACGATTTTTTAATATGATATTTTGTGTGGGAATTCCCGTTGAATATTGCTTTATGCATTTTTTGTTGGGAATCTCTCTTTTATATGATTAGTATTGAAATAAAAACTAATTTTAACGTATTGATTGGATTCTTTTTAACTTCGATTCTATTTCACTTTACATATCTATTCTTTTGTTCTCACTATTAAAAGGGTTTTCAATATTTTTCACTAACACATACGTCGATCGCAATCGGATTTGGCATATTTTACGTATATTTTCTTTTAACCGAAAAAATTGTTACCTACCGATTTTTTACATATATAAATTTTTATGACCGTTTGTTATAAAAGATAAAATTTTTTTGTTTACCCATTTAAGGGGAAATATTTTTTTTAATTATGTGCTGAACTGCAGAATATAAGTGTGAGAGAAAAATTGAGAATTATTTCACTTTGAGTTTTTCTATTTGTTTTTAAAATTGGTTTTACCTAATTTATTTTAAAATAAAAGTAAAAGTATCGTTCATTAGTGCTTGTGAATTAATTAGTAAATAAAGTGAATTTATGAATCAATTTAAAAAAAGTTTAATGTTAAAATAATTAGAACATTAGTTGTATTATTTTTTTATTAAAATTGTTTTATTAAATAGAAATAGTAACTAATTTTATAAGTGTAATTATTAAATAATATTCATTCATATGAATCATTCAAACAAAGAGAATTTCTAGTGATAGGTATGTATGCATATGTGTTATTATATTTTTGTTAAAAAATGTAATAAATTTTTAATTTTAGGATCTGGTATAAAAAATGGCGTAAACGATATAAATAAAATAAAAACGATATAAATATAACGATAAACGGTATAAAGGTATTTTATTAGTACATTTTCAAAATAGAAAAGGGAGAGGAGAGTGAGTTGGAATTATTATAAAATAGTTTAGTTTCTTCCCCCTCTGCCTAAATAGTGTCAATTTTTACCACCTCTACCAAATGTTACAGAAACACACGAAAAAATCAGACTTTACTTTATATATTAGATTATTATTTAGTAAATATTTGAACCAGCAGTCATTAAATGCTTTTGGTTACAAGAAAAAACCTTACAATTGCGTTGTTTTTTTCGCAAATTGCATAATACAATAATTAATAAAAAAAATAAGCAAATTCACTTTAATAGGTTAAATGATTGATTTTAATTTAATTATTTACATCATAATCTTATTAATGTTTATAATTGAAGCACAATAATAATTGTGGTCTATGTGCTAATTACTGGTATACAGAAATTATGTTACATGAAAAAAAATTGCGAAAATGTTATTAAAAAATGTTATTATGAAAAAAAAATTTACTTTTAATTGAATTTTGCAGAATATTTATGCCAAATTATAAAATAGTTTTTTATATTATTGATGCTGTATGAATTTTTTGCTTGTAATTTAATTTCCTCTGCTGAACTTGAGTTTTAATTGTTTTATTTTTTTTATGTTTTTTCACAATTTAATTGAATTTTAAATTATAAAACAGATAATCAAGCGTATTCCATATGAATTTCCTTGTTTTATTATGAAGGAAAAATGTTCTTGCTTTTGCCGTTTTTAGAATAAAAAAATCAATTATTTGAATTGATTAGAAAACTGATGTAGAATTTACATTTGAATAGCATTTTTACAGTTTTACATTGAAATGATAATTTCATTACCTTTTTTGTCTACAAGAAATGTTTCTATTAAATATGGAAAATATTGCGAATTTATTTACTTTATTATTATGCATTTAGTATAACTACTGCATACTTTGATTTGTAAAATAATGTTTTAAACATTTTGATGACTTTATTAAATATTTTCCCATGTGATGTGGACACTCGTGGTTTATTTAAATAAATAAATAAATAATTGTAATAAGAAATGATTATAAAAAATCAATAAAGTAAGGAAGCGTCTCTTTTGCTGGTTTTTTTATTAATAAATATATTTTTTTCAAATCAAATCACGCACTAGTAATGAAAGCAAAATTAAAATTATACTAATTACATGGTTTTAAAGCAATAAAACCGCAAAATGTACACTGCAGAAAGAAACATAGTGAATTATTATTATTATAAATTCTTTGATTTAATTGTATTTGCGTTTTGTTTAATAAAATTAAATTATAGAAATAAAAAGGAAAAGTAAATTTAGTATAAACTTGAAGATTGTTGAACCGCATGAATGCATTAAACTTTTAATACCAATAAATGCTTAATATTAATAATAATAATAGTGTATAACCATGAACGTGACTTTATTATACAATGCAACAATTGTATTTACTTTGTTTATATACAAATTCCTAATATTGTTGCTTATTTGACATTTGTGGCTTCTTTAAAGCAATATAAAATTAAACTAATTAACTTCTGTAAAGTATTTTTATGACAAGAAAATTACATTTTCATTAAAAGCGGTAAAATGTTTGACCTTTTATATTATAAAAATAATTTTTATATTCCCATACCGATTAACTATAAGCTGATTAGTTATGTTTAAAGAAAAGTCTGTCTGTCTGTCTGTAGACAAGTGATTTAATTGATTTCTTTCGTCATTTAAATAATAATAATAAAAAAAAGGTTTGAAAGGGAAATTTTTTTGTTTTTGTGACATGAACCATTAATTAGCAAAAGTAAAATTAAAAGTTAATTATTTTTCTGTATAATTATAGGTTTAATACAAATAAAAACATTTTAATATGTATTTCGATTAGGAAGTCTCTCACAGTCAATGTTATTAATTTTTCGATGACTTTAGTTGATTGAGACTCTAGTAAATACATGAACCTTTACCATGTAGGGAAATTTATATTTAATTAACTTTGACATTCGGTTATTTTATTTAATCAATTGAAATTTCTATTCTGATGATGATCATCATGTCTTGTACGACATGTAAATTTTATTTTTAAACAATAAAAAGGTATGATCATTTCGATTGTTCAAACAATAACAATGTGTGTGTAGCGATCAACAAAACAAGTTAATAATAATTTTTTATTTTATTTTATGTATTTTCGTGGTTGTTTGTTGTTAATCTCGTGTGATTGTAAGCTATTCGCTAATGCTTTTCCTTTCTAAATAAACTTGTTTATTAATTTAATTACATTTTATTTTTTTGAAGTTTATATTTGAATGCATTGCCTTGCCGTGGCTACAATATCAACAACGTCAAATCGATTATATATAATCAAAAAAAAAAATAAAATGCAACCACTTTGGAATCTTCTTTTAATTTAAAAAATTGTTTTTAAGAAGTGAAAGTAAATTATTTTTTCTTTTTTTTTCTGTAATTTATGTATGTTTAGTATCTCCTTGTTTTTATTTTTTTTTTTTTAATATTTATAAATTATTTTTATTAGCAATAATATTGTGTTTTTTTTTTTTTGGTATTTAATCAATTTAATGACTAAATTTCTAAGGAAATTTGAATATCTTTACGAATGAAAGTAAACATTTATTGCTTTTTGTTTTATTTATTATCATTTTGATTAATTAAAGGAAATTTTGTGTGTTATTCGTCGTGTTATTTATTGATTAGATTAATTTCTTTAATTTTTGATTAAGGATTTATAAAAATAAATACGATTGGAGTGTTGAGAAAATTTATTCCTATATAATTTTTATTATTTTTAAAGTAATTAAACTATTTCTATATGTTTTTACAATTTATTTTTATTATAATAAATAATATTTAATTAAATTACATTAAAGCATAATTAACTTTAATTCAATAACATTTTGATGTTTTACAACGGAAAAGATTTATTATTGTTTTTTTGTTGCAGAAAAATAATAAACCAACGGAAGTGCTTTATTATTGTTTGTTAAAAAGTTTTTTGCTTTTTATTTTTTTTTTTAATTAAATCACGCAAAAAATAAATAAATATAATTAATAATTTTTAAAAAAATCAATCAATCAACCTTTTTTTTTTTGTAATAATTTCTTGGTATAAATAATTTAATTAATAAAAATTAAAATGTATTTTTGATGAATATTTCCTTGTTTTAATTTATTTTATTTTTTTTTGTAGGTTCTTCAACGTATTGACGATGTATCGTTGATGTGCGATAAACGTGTTGTTAGCTTAAAGAAATTAACATTAAAACCACCGAGACCCGTGCAGCAGGTGACACCAGAACCGGCTGTACCATTACAACCACCTGGTGGTGCACCACATCCATTTCGTGGCAGAAAAACGCCACAGCATAAGGTATGTTTTAGAATCCTTATTGTTTCTTTTTCCTATGCTTAGGGAATAGTTACCAGAATTAAGCTTTTATTAAGTTTTTTTTTTCTGGTTGCTAAATTTTAAAACATTTGTAAGGTTTTTACCATTATGTTCCCTAAACCGTAATAGAAGAAATTCTTTAACGCTAGGTACTGAACTTTATGAATTGATAATTACTTAATTCTTATTTAATTATTAAATAAAAATAAAAATAACGCTTAATAAATATTAATTAAATAATTGAAATAAAAATTTTTATTAATAAATTAACGTTATTATTATTTGTTGTTTATTCAAAATTACAAATATTTCTTCGTTGATTTTAGGGAAATAAATATTTTTTTTTTATTAATTTTGTTTAACAAATTTTGTTTATGTTTTTTATTTTATTATTTTCTGGTAATTATTTAACGGTTAATTTACTGAATAAATTATACGCGTTAAGTAACGTGGTTTTACTGAGTATTTAAAAATTATTGATGTACGATCAGCGTATATGTCGTCTTCGGTGTTCTCTTCATTAAAATTATAAAATGTTGACAGCAGTCTTTACCTTTTTGGTTTTTTTTCTTATTTAATTGAATAATTAAATAATATATCAGTTGTAATAATAATAATAATAATAATAATCGTTAAAATGTATAAAATTTTGCAACATAAACTTTACTTTCTTTATTTGTTTGGTCAAAAGTAATATCATTTATTGTTGTTTTGATTTTGTGTCTGGAAATTAATTAGTGAAAAACATTATTAAATATTTATTATTCAACAATGTAAAGTAGAAAATCAATTATAAATAGCAAAAAAAAAAAAAATAAAAATAAATAAACAGCAAAGGTGAATTGAACTTTAAACATCGAAATGAATGTCATCGAAGTGATCACCTATTGACATTATAAAAAAAAACTGAATAAACGAAAGAAAAATGAAAGTTAAAGTTGATTTTTTATTTTATTTCAATAAATAAAGTTTCCTTATTATCGTCATAAAGAAATAAAATAATTAAATAAACATGAAACATAAGAAGTTACAATCAAAATTAATAATTTTTTTGAAACAATTTAACTAAATGTCAAACTCCTCAAAAAAAAAAAAAAAATAGAAAGAAAATATATTTTTTATTAGTTATAATAAAAATTTTAAATAGATATAATTATGTTTTATTACCATTTTTTCTTTCTTTCTTTCTATTTATTGATTTTTATTTATTATTTATTGTTGATAAAAATTCACTTTTCAATGGTCATTAATGTCCGTATTAAATGTGAAATGAGTTTTTTGTGCTGAGTTTAATAATTATAACAACTTTTATTGCATTTATTTATTGTTTTGGATAAAATATTGTTGCAAATTAATTGTTGCTGTAATTAGCAGCATTGTTTTGATTGTGGTTTTTAGTTTTCATTTAAATAAGAAACAACAGAGATCAATTTAAACAACAATTTGAGTTATTTAAATCCCATTAAAATATCAAAAAATTTATTCCTTTCTGTTAAGCACAGTTTAATTAAATACCATAAATCATTTTTACTGATAATAAACTAATGAATATTTGGAGAAAAGCATAATTAACATCAGAATTTAATGTTAACAAGATTTTGATCAGCAAAGCACAATAATCTCTAATGCAGAAGGCAAATAAACTGTTTATGTGCCAAAAAGACACAAAAAACAAGATATTTTTCGGTTTTCTTCTTTAAGCTTTACTTTGTTTGTTAATATTCATCACATGCATGGTGTGTACAGTGTTGATGGATTTTTTATTTTCTTTTATTTATTTATTGCAAATTTTGCGGATTTTTTTTTTTTTTGTACGATAAATACATCTCACTTTTTAACGGTAATTTAATAAAAAAAAATGTAAAACATTCAAATTAATGCTAATAATTTAGTTAATTTTATTACTTATTTTTTTTTTTTGGTTTTAATAATATATTTTAAAATAGCAACAAATCGAATAACAATCAAGAGAGAATATAATAATAATAATATTATAGAAATTTAAGACTATAAATAAAATTCTGACACGATTTTGTACTACATTTAAACTTTAATTTTATTTTGATTTTTTTATTTCTTTCTTTATTTTATGCAAAAATAAAGTGAATTTTTATGTTTTTTGTATTGTTATTTACTTTATTTTAATGAGAAAAGGAAAATATGTACATGTTTTCTATTTAAAATTAAATAAACAATCCAAATTTAGTATTAAAATGTGAATTTAAGTGAAAAATATTGTTATTTTTTTGGTTATAATCAAAGCAGTAAAAATGTTTCGGTTATGTATATATTTATGTGTCCTTGCTAATGTATTTTCCTCAAGGAAATTTTTTTACCGGTTAGAATTTACACTAATAAATCTACACTAATGAATCTACACTAATAAACATTATAAATGTTTTTTAATTAATAAATAATAATTAAATTATTATAGAAAATAAATTCTCACCTACTTCCAGTTTAAAAACAATGATTTAAAATTAGGTTAAAACAAGTAACAATTGACTATAATAATTTTTAAACAAAAGTTAATTATATATTTTTACCATTAATAGCTTAATAATCAGTTTTATATGTTGTAAAAAAAAATTAAATTGTTAGACAGAAAAATAAAAAACATAAATTCATTGTTCTTTTCTTAGTTGTTAATATAATAATAATAATAATAAGTGAAATTCTTATAAATAAAATTAAATTACTCTTCACCCGCATAATAGTTTATGTTTTGTTTGTTGTCTTCTGTTTATTCAGTTTGAATAAGAAAATGGTTTTTCGTCAACTTAATAAGAAATTAAACGTAAAGCAAATGACAAAAGTTTAATTGAAAATAACAAACACATTTAATGTATTCACAAAATTGATATAATGTTTATATAAATTAATTTATTTAGCCTTTATTTTCCGTTGGTTTGTCTTTAGTTTTATTGTTGGCGGTTTTATTGTTGTGCTTCGATAATAGTTATTTTTTTTTTGTTAAGTGTTCTACTTGTTTTATTTTAACATAATCCGGTTTTCTTTTTTTGTTTTATTATTATAATTTTATTTTCTTGAATTGAAATTGCAAAATAAATTTATTTTAATTTATATTTTTAGTTAAAGAAATCCTTTTTGGAAAGATCCTTCATCTTCAAGAAGGAAATAATGTTTTTTATGTAATTAAGAAAAACGTGAATAATCTCTCGTTACGTATCAATGCGACATCTCTTGTGTGGTAAAATAATATGAAAATCATATCACCTTTGAAGAATCGACTAATACACATTTACGTTGAGCTGCAAAGTTGTCTTACTATTTTAATTATCTTTTCTAATATTAAACACGACTTAATATATTTTAATTTATTTTTAGATCTAAATGGACGGCTTAAAATAATATAATATTAATAAAAAGCAAAAGCGAAAGTGGAACAAAATCAATGAACGGTAGTGATAATGTTTTTAAAGTAAATCAATAAATATAACGGGGATGTAGCTCAGATGGTAGAGCGCTCGCTTAGCATGTGAGAGGTACGGGGATCGATGCCCCGCATCTCCAAGTGGTTTTTTTTAACTTTGATTTTTTTATTTTGAATGCTTCAATCCTTATGTCTTCAAGAATGATAAAAGCATCAAGGTTTTCCTTGTGATAAATTGTAGAAATAACTAGTTGTTGCGATCGTGTTTGATTTTACCTTGACTTAACTCTGGGTCATTGGTTTAAGACGTTAACTTAACTGCAAGTACAGGTTTAATTTAACTTTTTATTGTAAAGAATTTTCTAAAGAATTATTATGTTTTGTCTATGGCATCGGATTTATTGCTGAATATTTTACAATCGTTTTACGTTTGTCGCTATCATAATTTACGCGTCACGGAGATTATTAATAATAATAAATAATAATTATGATATAATTCACATAATTATATCCAAGTGTATTATTACTGTTGTTTTAATCTATAATAGAGTTTGCTGTTATCTGCGACGATAATGGAAAATAATTTTGAGTTTTCTTGATAGTTATTCACGAATATAAATAGAATAGACAAAGTAATTGTTTTCTTGTTATAATTATTGGCTCTATGGTTATTGATTGATGATTTATAGGTAAAATTATTTGATCTGTGTTTCACACTTTACTGTGGTTTAGCTGATTGCATGATTTTTTGTAGTTTTTTAAGCATTTACATTGCATAATTGATCGTAACTCAAATTTCACCTAAAGACAGTACGATTTCTTTGGAGTTTAGAACAGAATCTTAAACACTGTACAATCTAATACAAGTAAAATTTAATTTCGCTAATTATCTTTTCAGCAATTACAAATTAAAAACAACAAATATACCGTACTGTAGATGTAATGAATCTTAATTAACTTATTTCACATAAATATTATTTATCGCTTTTTTGTTCTTTTATTATTATTCTAATAAAAATTCTACTATTATCTGCTTTGTTTGTTGATGATTTTTACAATTCTAATAAAAATAAATATTAAATTAGTAGAAACAATTATATATTAATAACGGTGCTATTGTGCTTTTTTTTTAATAGAGCTTTTATTATAATATTATTAAATTTTGTATTTAATTTCATTGAGAAATATTATAAAAATTTATTAAAGTAATTTATTTATTGATATTTGGCTAATGCGATTAACTAACAGAAACTGGTATACTGGTGTAGATTGTAAACGTTTGCTGTTGACATTCCTAGCTTCCAACACATTTATTCGTTTTAATTATAGAATTTTATTTGATTATTATTCTTAAGAAATTTCTCGACCTACATAGTTGTTTTTAAAGTTTTGATTATTTAATGGGATTTGCATTTCTATCACCAAAAAAAATCTATTAACATTTTGAACGTAGAAACGAATTAAATATTCTAACCAATATACCAGTTGATAAATAATTTCACAAAATTTATAACTAATTTATGCCATTTAATAGAAAATATACAAAATACGCACAATTATTTTTATTGACAATAATTAATTAAATTTTACATTCATTTAGTTAATGATTGTTAAATGACCAAAATTTCATTTTTATTGCTATGATTTTAATTATTTTCTTTGCTTCTCTTTTCACAATATGCAAACTTGAACTTGAATGAAAATAAAAAAATGCTTCATTAGTATTATTATTATTATTATTTTGGCAACGAAAACACTATTTCAATCATTAATTAATTATAATAAATAAATAAATAAAAAAGAAATTATAATCAATCGAATAAAATGTAAAAAAAAAAACAGCAAAAAACGAACTGCATAATAATTAATTCAGATTGTTGATTGAAATCTTTTTCATTTGGTTTTTTGTTTAACGAAAATATTAAACTTGAATTCCAGATAAAAGGTAAAAATAAATCTTTTCGCTTTTGAGTTGCAAAAAACAAAAACGTAAAATGCAAAAAAAAAAAAACACGTAGTATGTGAAAGGATGATTTTTTTTTTTTAATATTTTTGTCATGATTTTTCTCTTTTACTGTATTGTATTTTTGGTTGAAGTTTTTTCTTTTGTATTTCATTGAAATAAATCAAAAAGAAATAAAATCGCGTTTTTATTTTTAAGGTCAATTAATTTACTTATTTATTCTCGGTTCACTTTCTTTCATTGCCAATTTCTGTTGTTCAGTTTATTACTTTATTTTAATGTTTAAGCAAATATACAGGGGTTTTATTAACAAAAAACGTATAAAATCACTAAAGCGTGTCGCACTGAGAATGCTTAATTCACGTGTGAGATTGAATTGTGTTAATTCTATAACCGTGTAGCTTATTGTTTTTGATACTGTTGATACTGTCTGCTGATGTATTTGTTGCTTCTGAACATAAATTATTGTTAATTTGTTTAAAAATATAAAAGAATCTCTTGTCGGTACATTTCTGATAATTAAATAATCGCCTTCGATTAAAATCAAATCATAATCGATCTAGATCTCAATATTGCCGAAGCTCGTAGCCCTTTAATTATAATTTATTAAAAAATTATTTATTAAAAGCAATAAATGAAAACAATTTAAACAAAATTAAATCATCAAAGTAATTTATTTAACGTTTAAATAACCGAATATTTTTCCATTTATTTATTTTTAATAACAAATTTATAAATAAACCGTTTTCAAATAAGGTAAATAATAGGTTTAATTTAATTACTTTTAAGTTAAATTATGTGAATTTACCTGAGCTAGCTAATTGAGATGTGTTTTTTATCAGTACTTGTGTACCACTCTGTAACATCGTTTTTCTTTCTTTTAGATTTAAATCTTTATTTTATTATTAAACTGATTTATCTTAATTTTATTTTTTATATTTTTAATTGTTTTGTCCCAAAATATACTATAGAATAAACGAAATTAAATATTGCGATAATTTAGTTAGATTTGTGTTAAAAATTAAAACGAAATGAAAGCATATTACGTGTTGTCGTCGTTATTTTTTTCTATTTATTTTCTTTAAAAAAAAATGTATTATATGCTTTTTGCCAGACTATTTTCTGTATTTAATGTATTTTGTATTTATTTATTTAATATATTCATTTGCATTGTAATTAGATTTGTTATAATATTTAGTCACGGTAAACAATACAACGAATGAAGCGCAAATAAAGTAAAATGTAAATAAATGAAGGAAATTTATATTATGAGCATTTTTTTTTTTATTAGTTATTTGCTTTGCTTGGATTTGCTTCATTTTTGAAAGTTAATTAGATAATTATTCACACATTTTTTTTTTAAACGATTTTGTTGTTTAATTTTGTTATGCGCCTACAAATTTTGCCCGCATTTTTAAAGCTGTTTTGTATTGTTTTTCTTTTTTGCGGATGCTGTGTGCTGTTGTTTCGGATTACATCATATCGTTTTGTTAATATTATGTCTTGATGTGAATTAATTTTCGTTACTTGATTAATAATTTTCATTTATAATTCACTAACAGTGGTGACTATCCGTTGTCTTTTATTACCGAAAAAGTTTAACAAAACAATTCTTGACACAAAGTGAATTGTGTGTCTAAGGTGCGGTTATTACATGAAATCTAACAATTGTGTCTGAGAGAAAGAAGGAAGTTAACCAAAATGAAAAAAAAAAAAGGAAATATTTAAATATATTAACAGTGCCGAATAATAAATTACACTCATTATAATATTTTATTTATTTTCTTAAATAATAAACAGAAAGTAATGAAATAATTAAAAACTTCTTCGTCAAACTTCTGGATCAAAACATTAACAAAAAAACAGTTTAAAACCGATTAAAGTCATAAAACAAATATATATTATTTGTGAACTGAAAAACTAGTTAAAACGACAAACATAATTATTATTATTATTGTTGGCTCTAGCATAATTTCATTGTTATTACAATAATAATAATAATAAATGTACACGAAAATGACTTTTAAACTTTCGAATTAAATAAATTTTTAACAATTAGTCAAACATCAGCAAGGTAACCAGTTTTCTATGTCAAAAAAAAAATGCCTCAACATACCAATGTATGGCTTAATTATTTTTTTATTTCTTTCGATTTCAATTTTAATTTAATTTAATTAATAAAAAAAATTAGAAATTATTTTAATTACAAATATGTATGTACTTACTGTGTGGCGTTTAGTGACGCTACTACACTTAATTCGCTCGTAATTGTGGCATAAGGCTTTAATTGTAAAAAAAAATCTAATTTAATTTAATTAATGACACCAATTTGTTTATTATTATTGTTTGTAATTCATTTAATAACTTGTGGTTTTAATTACAATTTTATTATTGTTTTATTATTCACGTAATTATGGTGAAAAATAATTTTACTTACTGAATTGTTTGTTTGGCGCGGTGTACTTAACCATCGATTTTTTTTTTTTTGTAACTCTGAGCTTATATTGAAATTTTATTAAATTTATGCATAAAAGTATGCGAAAAATGTGCAATTTTACTGTAACTTTATTAATTAAAGCGTACATTCTCAGTCAAATTAATTTTTTATATGATGAAACATCGACCCATCACACGATTGATGTTATTAACTAGGAAAAAGTAAAATAAAATAATTTATTATGAGATGATTTTTATAATTAAAAATACAAAATTATTATTTAACCAGTAACACAAGCAAAAATAAATAAATATAATTAACTGAGGTTACATAGCTCTTATTTTATTTCATTTTTTATTTAATTTGAGGTTAAAAATAGAGAAAAGCAAAGTAAAAGACTTTGTAATTATTCGGTTTATTATATTTTTAGCCTTAAAAAGTCTATTATTAATATAAATAATATTTATTATTATTATTAACTAATAAATTAGAACATATTAATTATAATTACCAAACTGTCTGTTTACGGTTTTTTACCTGTATTCGTTAGAAAAGAAATTATTAATTTTCTGCTAAAAATTACATAATATATTTCTCATCTACTTTTTTTTTATTACTTTGCAGAATTATTATTCAATTTTTTTTTTTTTTTGCTAAGCAATAAAAATTATATAAAAATAGAAAAAAAAAAAATATGTAATTAAATAAATATTTTTTTTGTTTTTTGTTTTTATAAATTAATTATGCGAAGAAATAAAATAAAAAAATATAGAGAAAAGAAATCAATAATTAAATTTATTTATGGAAAAATTGATTTATATTTTTTTATGTATAATTTTTACCGGTTTTATTCGTTTTGTAAAACTTTTTTGATGATATTTTTTATACATATGTTTGTGTGTTTTATTAGCCTTTAAATTTCTTTTTATTATTTTCTTATAGCATAATTATGCAAAAAAATTGTTGATCTTAATTTGATGCAAGGAAATTATTTTATTTATGTAATTAATTTGATGAGTAAAATGCTTAAATATTTAACGAAAAATTATTAATGATTAAATGATGTAACTTTTCTCCTCAATTTCCATAAAACAGAAATTTTTCTCATAGAGAAATAATCGGTAAATTAACAACCGAAAAAGTTATTTAATTTTTCAAACTATTCAAGTGTTTGCGTCTTGACTAATTATCAATTAAACAAATAATTGTTGAGAAAATTTCCACCAATTTTGTGCAAAATAAAATAAAATTATACAAAATCAAATCAATAAATCACTCGTCATCGATTACGTTTAATTACAAACAAATATATTACTTAAACGTTTCTATTCATTATTAATAACAATAATAATAATTTTACTAAAAGCAGTTAAACGTTTCCTCAATATTATTATTGTTTGATCAAAATATGAGAAAGAAAAATCTTTATAAAAATAAAATTTTAATTTAAAATTAAAAAACGTTTATAATTCGTTTAACTTAAAGAAAAAAACAAAACAAATTGGATTAATTAACAAAGATATAAACTCTATTTTTTTGCGTTGTGTTTTTTACTCTAATTACACAATTAGCTATGTTTTCGGTACTTTTTTTAATGTTTAATTCGTGATTTTAATTAGTAAAATAAAATTTTAATAATAATTTTAATTATTTTTTATTATTTTTTATGACTTGTTGACATTAAAAGAAATTAAATGTCAGAGCAACAACGAAAACTTTTAGTCAAGATAAAAACTAAATTTAAATTTAAAACGTAAACTTTACAGTTTTAATATGATTTTATTATATATTTTTATTTAATTATTTATTTTATTAACTTAATTTAGGCAGATGATAACCTTAATTTAGTTGTAGTGTTTTGTTAAAGAAGAAATTACAGATAAACTATTTTTTATTTCGTTTACTCTTTAACAAAGAATAAAATTATTATCATTTTGTTGTAGAAAATTTATAAGTTATGTTGCGTGGTTTATATGATTTAGTTTTATTATTATTTAATAAATAATTATTAATAAAATAAAAGAAATATTTCTGAGGAAGTAACAAACTAACCATCACATTTGTTTGTATTCATTTAAATTATTATAAAGTAATAGAGAAATAAACATAATAAACATAATATACATAATAAGCAATAGAAGAAACACATAATAAAGTTAATCAATTTCCGAATTTAATTTAAATATACAGAAGAAATAAATATTTTTATTAAAATATTTTGAGGAAGTAAAATTCCACACACAAAAATCAAAAAAAAAAACTCTTTTTAAATGATAAAGTTTACGTAATTTTATTTTATTTATAATATTATGGTTACAGCTGGGTCTTAATATTTACGTTTATTGTCTTAATATGTATTGATTTGCTCTTTCGAAGAAAATAATAAACGATAAACCGGAAAATATATTTATTAATTTCTTCTTTTATAATCAATTATTTGATACAGTTTTTTTTTCTCATTTGATGGATATATATTTTTTTAATAATTTAATTATTTATCAATATTTTATGTTGTTGTCAGATTAATTAAAAAATAGTTTTATGAAATGTTGTTGATGATGATTTAGGCAGCTAGATACTTCCTTATGAGTGAGATTGAATGGATAGTTGTTTCTCCTAATTTATGCTATGCGGTTCGTGGCTATGATATGTTCTTTTTTTATTTTATTAAAAACAATTTTATGTAGGAAGTACTTGATGATTGGGAACATATCTAATTGAATGAAATTTCAAAGAAGCAGAAATAAGCTGATTAAATTTCTATAAGCTTCAGTGGAAAAATAATTTTCATATTTTTTCTATCAATCAAAGACACATAAGCAAGGAAATAATATAAACCCTTATCAAAGACACATGATTAGCGCGTCCAGACAAAAATCTCACCTGTTGATTTTTCGCAAAGAGAAAAGCTTTTTCGTTTTTTTTTTCTAATTAAAAACACGTATTTAAATCAAAAATAAATTAAATTTTAACTTTAAAAAAGAAACACATACATGTATATGTGGCTTTTTGAAATTTATGTTTTTTTGGTGACTTAAACTTTCATTGATTTAATCGCTGGTTTTCTCTCCACTTGTTGGCATTTTTTTTTTTTTTTTTTTTCATTTCTGTTGTTTTTATTTATTCAATGTTGATAAAAATTTTAATTTTCGATTAATTAAGTTTGCTTATGCTGTTGTTGGTATTTTAATTATTATTCATTTTTTTTTTTGCTTGACTCTTCGCTTTAATGTTTCTTTTTTTTGCTGGTTGAGTAATTGAATGTTTTATGAAAGGGAAAGGGATTTTGATTTGTATTTTTTTTTTTTAATTACTTAAATATTTTTATTTATATTTTGAGTATTAATTAAGATAAATCTATGCGGTTGTTTGTTAAACAGCTTAAAACGTATTAATCTAACTTCCTGATTATGAGTGAGATAAGTGACGTTTTTTTTTTTTTTTTTTATTTTCTGGGAAAATTTAATGCAAGTAGAAAATTTTTGAAATTTTATCTTTAATTTGTTTTGTCCTGGGGCTAAAATTGTCAACAGAAAAGAAATGTATTGCTTAGCTGCAACTCCTGTCTAATATTTATCTGCATTTATCTACCAAAACACTAAAAATGCGGAAGTAATATTACAAAAAAAAAACTCATTATTTGAATAAAAACAATAAATTTATTTAATTATCAAACGAAAACAATGAAAAGCAAAATAAAATTCATTATAAATCAGAATTTTCTATTGCTATTCGTCGTACATGCGTTCTTAGTTTGATTGAAGATTAGAGTTTTTTTTTAACGGTTTTTGTAATTTATTTTTATCTAGAAAAATATAATAAATAAATTACATTTCTGCGTTTTTTATTCTTTAACTTTAATTATTCCTTTGGAATTATTTTTTTATTATTATTTGAACAACAATTACAGCCACTGTTATTGCGATTGATGATGTTTCTGCTTCTGCTTCTGCTATTGCTGCTGTTGCTACTTTTATTACCGCTTCCTATTAATACTGTTTTGGTTATTTAGAATTGAATATCAAAAGTACAATATGAATAATTATTTAATTAATTTTTTCTAAATAAAAGGTTAGCGACCGATCAACTAATATTGGTAATTTGTTAGTAAAATATTCCTTTTTATGTACTTTTTTGAAATAATTTTGTAATTTCATTTACAATAAATCATATCGTAAAGTAATTAAATAATTTTCAAGTATTTTTGACTCTTATTTCGTTAATTTATTATCTGATATACATATGATTTTTTTTTGGTGGTTTTTAATTAAATAACGAATATAAATTTGAAAACAGTAAAAATAAAAAATAACTAGAGACGACATGGTCAACGAAGCACACAGATTATAGTTTCTATATTGACGATTCCCCTATAAATTTCTTTTCTTTCTTAAATTACATTAATTAAAAAACTTATCTAAT
This sequence comes from Ptychoptera contaminata, assembly GCA_963942525.1. Lineage (NCBI taxonomy): Eukaryota > Metazoa > Arthropoda > Insecta > Diptera > Ptychopteridae > Ptychoptera > Ptychoptera contaminata. The sequence continues at coordinate 32,841,745 of OZ012638.1, read as the reverse complement.
ATTTCTTAAAATTAATTAAATTAATTTGCTTATTATTCTCATTTTGTTTTTCTTCAATTTTATGTTCTTGGCTTAAGTTTGTGCTCGCAAAATTATTCATTTAAATACAAAAGAAAAACCGAATTAACGATACACAAGTCAGATATAATATTTATTTTTTCTATTTTAAATAAAACCGCTATGAAATTTACCTAATTTAAAGCAGAAGATGAAGTTTTTTATTATTATTATTATGATTATTCACCGACGCATAGGAATTATTAAGTAAATAAAGAAAAATTATGTAAGAAACTTGAACTTGATTCTCATCAACAGATATTAGCTGAGATCGGAGATTAAGTGGATTTTTTATTTGTATTTATTTATTTTCTTTATAAACATTTATTTAACGGAGTTTCTTGTTATTATCATTATTATTCAATTAGCTATGATAAGATTGTTTTCGTTTCTTTTTAATTAAATAATATTAGTGTTTATTGATTGAGATAGCAGTAAGTCGTATTTTATTAGCAAAATATATAATGTTTATTCTGGTTAGGGATTACCTGAGAATTGGACAAGTATAGACAGTATAATAGTTGATGAGTAGTTTTGTACCTTTATTAGTTTTTTAGTTCATAAGAGTTTGTTTTTATCTACTAAGTCTTATTCCATAATAATTGTTATAAAATTGTATTAAAATTACTTGAATGAAACTCTCTGCAGCAGCAGTAAGTGTCATAGGTTTTGACTTAAAATATTTTTATTAAATGTTTTATTTAAGCCAATAAAAAGTATTAACAAATAATATAAAAAAAAACTATCTACTTTAGAAGGGAAATATTAATAAAAAATAAACTACCAACAAATTACGAAAATTTAATATTTCATTTTTTAACTACTAATTAACACGACTTAACTTTAAAAATAATAAAAAAAACAGTCAACTCACTAAACAGGATTTATTATGATTTCTTCATTTATTTATTTATTTAAAAATGTCGCCACACTTAAAAACGTAACAAACACAATAAATAATTTGATGTAAATTAAGTGAATTTGAGATTCTGATTGCACATATTGGTAGTGCATGTTGCGCATGTGTAATTCACTTACTTTTCATTTTTATTGCAATTTATTGTTGTTTTTTGGATTCGTTATTGTTTTTTTTTTCCAACTCTTTCCGCTTATTGCGTTTTTTGTGCTTTTTTTTTAAATAAGTTTTTATTTTTTTTCGGTTTGACACATATTCATTTGTGCTGCTGTTGTTGCTGCTGCTTTGTAGCTAGCTCGGTGTTGTTTTTTTTCCTTTAGTTTTGGCTTGTTATTAGCAAAACAAAAAAAAATGAATAAATTTTTGCAATCTCTTTTTATAGAACCAATTTTTCATTGCTATTTTTCTTTATTTGTTATTTAAATTATGAATTATAAACGCGAGGGGCACACACCAACCGTCATAGTTAAACTATAAAACCGTAAAAATTATGTCAGCCATATCTAATAAAATTATTATTTTATTAAAAAAAAATTATAATAATTCTGTTGTTATAAAAAAAAATTATTAATAATAATAATAAAAAACTATCATGAGGTCAATTTAAAATGTAAAAAAAACCCATAATATTAGATGGTAAATAAATAAATAAATGAGTCTAAAGTCAGGTTCTGCTTTGCTGAAAGAAAATACTTTGTATTTTTTTTTGCTGATGAAATTTCAATTAAAATAATTAGATTGTATGCGGCTTTTTTTGTGTATTATTTAAGAAATTATAAAAGAGATTTATTTTATTTTTTGTTCTTAGAAGCATGAATGTATGAAGTTCATCAGTAGTTATTAACCAAAACAGAGTTTAGTTTTACAGTGAATACTACTTTGGTATCTAACGACTTGTTTTTAAGAAAATAAAAATTTTTTATGCATGCTTTATTGGTTTATTGCAAAGTTTAATGTTCTGTTGATGTATTATTCTAGTAAACATTCTAATTCTAATATTATTTTATATAAATTAAATGCAACTTTAAGCAATTCAAGGATTTTTATTAAACTAGTATTTTCTTACTTTCTGGTATACTTAGACTATTTCCAATCAAAAATTACCCTTTATCCGGAGCACACACTCTTTGCTGAGTGTCTATTTTTATACCAGTTTGTATATAAAAGCAACATTTAGAGCAAATCAAATACCCTGAGATTCTGTTATACTAAATAAACATAAAAAAACATTTAAAAAAATAACATAAAACCATCATAGAGAAAAGAGAAAAACAGGTTAACAACTATTATTAACATTTTTGAAAATAATAAATTAAAAATTCCCAAACATAACGATTAAAACAACAGAATTAAAAAAAAAAAAATAGCACAACATACACCCGCCCGCGCCATATGAATATAATAAAAAAAATAATATTATTATCTTTAAGTTATCATTGCTGGTTCTCTTGTGCTGTTGTTAATCTTTTTCAATAAATTATACCGAAAATAAAATAAATTAAAATAATAAATAAATAAATAAAGAATTCTGAAGAAGAAGGAATTATTTTATAAATTTAAGCTCTACACTGTGTTATGCGTGTTTTGCTTGCTTTTTTATTCTGTTGGTTTTTTAAATTAATTGTAACGGTCTTAGATCAGTGACTCAATGACTGACTTAAGAAAGATATTTTTTTATTATTATACAACTATATGCTGAAGGTTGAATTTATGTTTCTCTTTTGTTTGTTTGTTCTTTATGCATTAAAAGTTTATTCTATTTGATTATTTTTATCTAAATTTTATTATTATTTGAGTTATTTTTTTTTTTTACCATTAATTTATTGCTTTTATATTTAAATTGTTTTGTGTAAAATGTTGTTTATTGTAATGTTGTTTAATTACTTTAATAAATAATTGTTAAAAACATATGCTTTTACCGGAATAACATTTGTAATTCTGTAAATTTGTTTTCAAGGGAAATGTGTTGCATTAATTTTACTGAACTAAAAAGAAAAATTCCTTTTTAAGGAAATCATAAAAATGGTTTATAACTTTGCTAGTGAAAAAAATGCTTTTAAAACCGTTTGACCTAATTTTTAATTATAAAACTGAGAACAAATCATTTATTTATAAATAAATTAAATAAAATATTTAAGTCAACGTTAGGATAGGTGTTTTTCTTTCTGTTAAAAAAATAATTCCATAAATTGTAAATAAAATTAATAAGGCGTAACACCTTGTTTTGTGTTATTAGAATTTTAACGTACAAAAAATAAACTTGTTTTGTGCCTCCTGTTATAATTAATTTGTACATAATTTCAGTAATTATAATTTATAATAAATTTATCAACAGTTGTTTATTCATTTAGTCAATAATATAGGCTACGTTTAGTTCAGTTATTCGTAGGCGAGATAAATTTTTAATTCTTTAAAATATATATATGTTAAACCTAGTGACTTAAAATGTCGTTTGCTGTTAGATTTTGCATTTTAAAGATATATTTTAATCAGCCTATAAACTGCATTTTTATTTCAATGCATTGACAACAATAGCAACAGCAACTTGTAACGTTACAAATTCTAATAGTTTTGACTTAATTAAATAAATTTTCTTATTTAATGAAGAGAAATTATGTAAATGAATGTACGATTGTCGCACATAAAGTCAGTAAATATAAAGAAGAGTTTTCAAAGGGAAAATTTAACCTAAAAAAAATAAAACATTTTTCTTTATTTATTTATGATTTTTAACGAATAAAATATTTTTGTCAGTGTGTCAAGTGAATTGAATTTTTAATTACTTTTTGTTTGTCTTTTCATTTTCTAAAAACTGGAATTTTTGTTTCTTTTTCTTTTTGTTTAAAAAAGCATTTTATTGGTGTTGCATGTATGTACCGATGCGTTACGTTTATCTTTGGCTATTCGTTAGCTTCTTGGATGTCACAGTTTTTAATTATTTTATAGCCAAGGTTAAGATTGTGTTATCTTTTTAATGTAGAATAGAACTTGTTTTCTGTTCAATATTTTAAGGTTAATGTTATTTCGGTTTTCTTGTTATTGCATAATTTTAATTTTAGTATTATTACATCAAATGGGCCTAAATATAGTGTGTTGACAAAAAAAACAACAAAATGCATGAATAAATTAAAATTGTAACGAAAGATGATTCAGAGATTATATAATATACAGTAAGATCTCTATTTATAAGTATAGAAATGACAAAGAATTAACAACAATCAAGTAATTCAGAGATAGATTCTCTTACACAGTGAGACCATACAGTATTTACCAAAGTAAAACTGGATAATAGAATCAAATTTAGTACTTTTTTCACCTAATTTTTAGTTTAATTTAATCTTGTTCTTTCTATTTGGGTTAAACAATAAAAACTTAAATTTTATGATATTTCGTTATTAGTAATAATTTAAGAAAAGAAAAAAAAAACATTTTATTAAATAATAATTTGGTCAAATGTTTCGGTATTAGATTTAGTTCATTTAGTTCATTCATCTAAAAATTAGTGCTTTTTTTTTTTTGGAAATACTTAATGTTCTTCTTCTTTATCTTAATCATGTGTATTAATTTTTTGGTGCTATTTGAATTATTGAATTAATTAATGTTGTAATTTATAAAACGGGAATAGTTATTAACTTTGTAGTTTTTTCTTTTGTAGTTTAATAAAACACTAAATTTTATTATTAAAGAATAATAAAAAGAAGAGATTAAATAAATACTAAAAGGTCAGCACAACAGTAGCAGAAAGAAATTATAATTTTTACTTTTTTAAGAATTTTAAAATAGAAAAGAAAAACGAAGGAAATAAATTAATAAATCATAAAATGTATTGACATTGGTTAAATATTGCTTCTACACCATTTGTGTTGAAAAGAATTTAAATTTAAAGTCAACTATCATTAGAATTTTAATTAATAAGAAGCTATAAATGTCAATGCACAGGAAAATTAATAAATAAATCAATATAATTAATAACAATAGAACTGTGGATAGAATTTAAGGTTAATGGCATGAACCAATGATGTGCTTCTTAAAAGCTTCTTAAATGTTTAAAGAGAAGATTAATTGAATTTAAAATATGTACTTTCGTTAATTAATTATATCCAATTAGTTTCTGTCAAAGATTTCAATTTAATTAAAATCATAAACGTTTGTGCGGTACCACCTAGTACAACATTTATGCAAAATTTTATTTCTCGTTTAGTGGAATTTTAACACTGAAAACACGATAAAACAGTTAGATAATAATTATTTATATAAATTTTTATGCGATTTAAAGTTATTTTAATTTGTTTTGTGCTTGCCGTATGCATTCTGAATGTAATTATATTGAAATTACATTTATTAATATTTTTGTAATATTATAAGTTTTTATGCAAATGTTAAAAAAATAATTAAAATTTTAATAATTTTTAAAAGATCTAATCGATATTTATGCAAGCAGCATGGAACTTTAAGAGAATTTATACGAAGCGCCATGAATATACAACGAAAAGATGATGATTTCTTACTGTTTTTACTGTTTCTTAATCTTTAATTTAATAATTTTTATTTTTATTTAATTCTATGTCTTCTTTTGTACCTGTTTTGTGTATTTTATTTATTTTGTTTAAATTTCTTTTAAGTAATTACATGAAATATTATCAACAGAACAGCATCATGCCAATAAAGAGTTTTATAAATAAAAAGAAATAAGAAATTTGATTATTTTTTCTTTTATTGAAATGAAAATATTCTGTTAGATACAAGTTTACAGTGAATTATATAATAATTTTTACTTTTTTTTAAATGCATTTTTGCATTACTTTACAATTATTATAACTTTGCTTTACTTTAGTTAGTTAATGATCTTGGTGTTTTTATTTTGCATTTAAATTATTATTTATACAAGTAATATGTAATATAAAAGGAATAAAACATGTTTTACTTGTTTCTAGTTTAGATTTTCGATGGATTATTGCATTATATTTGTAGTTACAGGTTTTTTATCTTTCTTTTTAAGTAATTTTCTTACATTTCTACAGGTATTATGTACTTACACTTAACAGCGAAATTTTAATGAAAATAAAAATGCAGTTGAAGTGCTTTTTTTTTGTATATAAATAATAATAATTCTAGATTTTTACTTGTTATTATTTAATATTATTTTTTATATTTTATTTGATAAGAATTTCTTACTTGTGCTTACAAAGTATACAAAGTTTAAGTAAATAAGCTTAAAATAATTATTTTATTAAATCAAAGTTCTTATGACAACGAAAAATTATTAAAACCCTTTAAATGTAACCGTGTACACCGGATAGATGTGCATTTGATTAGAAATGTCATTAGCGGAGACACATCATTGCATGTCACATAATCGCATTTTAAATATAACTTTTTATGTCTTTACCTTTGATTATTAATCTATGTTTGCATTTGAAAAGAATTTAATAATAGAAATTTACTGTTAGCCTATATAATTTACCTTTTATGTAATATTTAGATTTAGAAATACATATATATATTTATTTACATGAGAAAATGTCGAGCAAAGTAACGTTCGTATTGTGCAAATTTACTGTTTTTCCCTTTTTATTCATCTCGCTATATAGTTGTTTTGTCTAACTAAGTTTTCCGTCTATCAAAATTTATGTTTTTATTTTATAACTATAATTGTTGATGTACTTTTTATTTCTTTTGTGCACTTTCTGGTAAATTTATTGCCATGCCAATAATAACAGATAAACAAAATTGCATCTTTGGTTGTACAGATTTGACCAGTTTTACTTGTTTTAACTGAAATAAATTTCTTTTTCTGCTGCTTTTTTTTAAGCTTGAAGATGGTCGGTTATTTTTTTATTATTTATTTTAAAGAATTATAATCATAATAGTAATAAGGAAATCATTTTGTTTATTTATATTATTTTTTAACAAAATAAATATTATTTTTTATAAATAAAAAAAAGCTGTTGTTAGCTGGCTGGCTGGCTTTAACTTCTTCATCGTTCCAACTTACATAAGACGTTTTTGTTTGCTTCGTTATGTTTCTTTCAAATACAAGTATAGCGATAAAACCTCACAATCATCATCATTTTTGATTGAATAAAATTATTAAAATAATCTATGGAAAATTAGTTTCTTCTTTTATTATTTTAATTTATTTATTATTATTTTTGTGCTTTATCGAGGAAATAACTTTAAATATTTTTTATTTTTTTCCATATTTTGTTAAAGATTTATTTATCTCTTTTAATTATTGTTATTTAAATAAATTTTATTATGTAATTTAATTAATGTAATTCTTTTTTTTTTTTGTAAAATTCTTCATGGTTATTGAAGAAAATAGACATTTCTGTGGGTTTAATTTTGATAATATTCCACCACGACTATAATTTTGATAAATAAATGAATCTATAACTCAGTTTTCTGCTCTTAGACTAGCTAGAACTAAAACACATTAAATTACATAACTGGTACTGCTATTAGCACTTTAGTTTTGACAGAAAATGTTTACAAATAATTTATTTTAACAAAAACTATTAGACATTCTCTGATTATTTCGCATAATCAAGCGTATTTACTGTACAAAAAGTGTATTATTTTCAAACAAAAAAACATAATTATAGAAAAATATAATAATAATAATGATAAAACAATATTATTCTAGAAAACTAAAGAACAAAAACACGTTTTTAATATGAATACGTGAAGAAATAATGAAAAAATTATAACAGGGATTTGAACTGCAGTAAAAACTAAAAAAGAAAATAATTATTTTATGTTTTGTTATGATAATTCAGCGTAATTTCTTTTTGAAATAAAAAATATAAATAAAATTATTAATTCGCTGTTTTGTAATATTATTATTATTATTATTAGGAGAAAAAGCAGAAAAGAAAATTTTTATATTAATTGGTGTATTGTCTGTTATGTGATCTGATAGTTATTTTATTTTTTTGCTGTTGCTGCTATATAATTTAAGAAAAGAAATTAATTAATTAAATTTTTTTAATAATAATTTAATTGTTTTAAAAGTGTATCTGTGTGTTTATTTCAATAGAAAATGAATAACATTGTCGTCGTCATAATAATAACAATCATAATGTTTAACCAATAAAAATTTGCACGGTATGATGAAATTTAATTATAAATAATTAATTTATTTTTTTGTTAATAGTGATGATGAATGCTATTATTTTTTTTTTTCGCCTGTGCACAATTAGTTAGCAATATGTTTATTTTTGCTAAATGAGAGTTTAAATGCTGCGTTTCGTTTTTTCTTCGTTTCTTCTGTCTTTCGAAAATCAATTTGCAGATGCTCAAGTCATGTCTAATTAAAGAAAAAACCAAAGATATAATTGCATATTGAATGTTATTAATCATTAAAAAAATAATTATATTTAAAGAAAAAAAAAGGTGTGAAAATGCTAATCGCGTTGTTTTACCGCAGCTTCTGACAAATATAATATTATTTAATACTCGCTTTTGGTTAAGAATTAATTCTTTATTACCTTTTTAGTGATAAAAATTCATATTTTTTACTACCTACTAACAGTATTTACCGTTTATTCTTAAAAATTCTATGCTAAATTGTAAAAAATTAACATAAAAATAGTAGATAAAGCTGTTTAATAATTTATTCAAAAAAAAGTAAAAATCAAGAAATTTTTTGCGAATATTAATTAATTAATTAATAAAAAACATATTTATCCCGTTCAGCAGCGGCAACAGCAGCAGTGAATTTTTTATCAAAATTTAATTCTATATATTTGAGTAAAGAATCGTAAAGAATTTATTTATAACAGCGTAGAGATATAGCTTAAATTAAGTCACCAGGTATAAGTCACATATCATCTGATAGTTAAAACCGTTAAACGGTTTTTTGTTTCTTGAATTAAGAAATTATATTCTAATCGGAAAAATAAAATATTTGACAGTCAGAACGCGATTTTTTTGTATCTTTTGCGTAATTAAATAATTAAATAATATTGTATATACATATATCCAGTTTGATTGAGTCGTATTTAACTGTTTTTAAGCAACATAATTAGGTTAAAGTAATAAAAAAAAAATAATAATATTGTTTTATGCTTCTAGCGAGCGTACAAAGGATGAATTTGCTATTTTTGAATTTTAATTGTTGCTTTTAATTGTTTTTAATTCATTAATTAATAACTGCGTTTTTAATTTTTTCCAAAAGTCATGATTATTCGAGTGATGAATAAGTGATTTTCTATTACCTATAGTAAGTACAACAACCTTATCGGGAAAAAATTTGTCTTAACTAAGAGAGAAAATTTTTTCTTCCCTCTTCAAATATTTAACTGTTTGTAACCACAAGTAAATTCTGTTATATGTTTTTCAAATAAATAATTTGCCTGTCGTAGATTTATTAACATAAAATAAACAATTTAATAATTTATTTAATTATAATTACATAAAACAGAAAATTAAACGAAAACCGCATCAACGTAAAAATAAACAATAAAAAGTTTGATACAAGCAAAACAGCCAACCGTTAACTAAATTCTTCAAAAGTTAAAAAATTAAATAAAGAAATAATTAAATTTTTATTATATTAATTTTTCAATAAACACTTTGTTTGCTTATTTAATTAAATAAAATAAACCATAATCCAATAAATTTCTCTATTAAAATTTCATTTAAAATGAAAATAATCGCAAATTAACGATTAAAAATGTTTTTTTGCACAATAACAGCTTAATTGATTTGTATTTTCATTTTTCATTAAACTTTCAATCATTTTCAATTTTTAATTAAACACTTGGCATAATGGTACTGTGTGTACAGTAGTTAGTTTTAACACTTTTTCGATTAAATTGCAATAAAATTGCTTTTTGCAAGACAGAATTGTATTAGACAGAAAATTAAATAAATGATAAATAAATACATTTCTCGTTAATATTCTAATTAATTCTGTTTGCTAAAATAAATAAATAATAATTTCTTTAATTAAATATAATTTTTAAATAAAATTTATTGCAATAAAATTTATTAAAACCGTTTCCTTAGTTATTTTTAGATTCAAGTTTAATACAATTTTAATTAAACAACGCGAATATTTTTTACGCATTCACATACACATCAAAATTCATTTTAACTGAGTTTACCTGAGTTTACTTTCATTCAAATCTTTAACATTATAATTTGATCTTGAATAATTTTTACATTAATTTACTGTTAAATTTGCTATTAGTTGGTGGAATATCTTGGTGATTGCCATTGCACGCTTTTCCTTTGCGTACAAATATCAATAGTTTTTTTTTTTTTGGTAAATTTATGTCTTTAGCAAAATAATTATTTTCATTGTGGATAATTTAATTAAGTTAGCTTTTTTGTATTGATTAATTGCAGAAAGTGAAATTCATTTATTTTACCCTTTGGCTATTTTTTTTGTTTGCGATACAAGAGTTTATAAGAGTTTAGTCAGTGTTGTTGATAATTTTCATTAATTTACTAATGAAATAAATAAACTATGTATTAGTAATTAACACCTGTAATACGCACAATATTTGCATTATTTATGTAGAAAAGTCTGTGTTTTTATTTTTTAATAATATTAATCGCGTTTTCATTATAAATTTAATGGAAATTAATGGAAAAAAAACTGAAATTATTAACAGAATTAACACTATCGACGAAAAAATAAAAAAAAATCAGCAAACAAGCATAACTGTATATTGTAAATTCACCAGAAAGTACTCTAAATTCAATTAGTTTGTCGACAATAAATAAAAATTTCTTTACAAAAAAAAAAAGAAGAAAATAAATAGAAAAAGTAGAAATAAATCCGAACAAACTCATTAACCAAATACAAGTCATATATAAATTAGTGCAAAAATACTGATTAATCAATTTAATCATCTCAATTTTAGTTAATTTATTTTTGTAACATAATTTAGATTTATGTAAAATGAGGTAACGAAGGTAAACACCGAAAAAACTATTGACAAAAGAATTCTTTTAAACGAATTTTCTACGTAAAAAACCATTGCGAAAAAAATGAATTTTCTAAGCAGAAAAAATGCAAAATAAAAGAAATTTAGAAAAACGTTTAAAAACTGTTTATTAACAGTTTTATTTATTTATATTGTTTATAGCCCAGTGTTGGGTGGGCTAAGTAGTATTTTAGCTATAAATATACATATAGCCAGTATATATACACCCAATTCTGTTGCTACACAGTGGATACCGTTCCCGTGTAAAAGAAGACACGGAGGAAACATAAAGGAAACAGGAATACATGATCGCTTGCTTAAGACTGATTCAGAATAATTTCTTTCCAAGACCGTGTTAAGCCAAAACCTTGTAAATAAGATCATGCAAAATCAGTCAATTGGGTGTATTAACCAATAACTATTAATAATAGAAATTATTGTTTAATTTGATAGATATTATTGCTATTTTTTTCGCTATAATTCAATAAGTATGCAATTTAGTAATATTTATTTAAACCGTACAATTGTTTTTCCTTCAATAAAAATATTTATTTTTCTTGTCTGCAATAAATACTACACTCAAGATGATTATAATTTTTTAAGTGTTTATTATTTTTTTTAACTGCTATTAATATTATTCTTTGCATAATTTCTGTTGATTTTAAAGATAAAATAATAAAAGCACAGTGAAATGGTATTACTATAAACAGCAGATAAACAATGTATTTTGCAAACAAAAGTTATGCGAAATCAAAGCGTTTAGTTTAAACAAATGTTAAGTAAGATTAAATGAATTAATTCCTTAATTTTTATTATAATTTTTTTGTGATTGAGAAAATCTATAATTTTTAAAGAAATATTTTTTTTTTCTTCTTTTAATAAACAGAAACTTATCAAAGGAAAAAAGAAACAAAACTTGTTTAACTTATATGAAATTTTTATAAAATTATTTCTCTTCATCATCATTATTATTATTATTATTATCGTCGATTCGGTATTGTTTATGGTTTTTAACCTTTTGGCTGAATAAACACGCTTTTTTTCTGTTAAACTCTTAACCGTTATCAATATTTTTATTATTATTATTATTATTATTAATAATAATAAATAAATTATTTTAAAAGAATTTTTATTTATTTTACGGTAATTTTTCTTGTATTTTTTTTTTACCTTTAATTGAAACATTTATTTTGATTATCGGTGATTCGGAGATAACGTTGTTATTTAGTAACCTAGAGCTGGATGAACTTTTGGCAAACAGTTCATCGGTTATTTGTTTACAGAAAAACTGAGTGTTGTTTCCGCAGTTTTAAAAAATTGGCAAAAAATAATAATTTTCTTTTCACAATAATTAAATGCATTAATAATAAAAATTAAAATTGAGAAATTAATAAGCAAAGATTACATTTCTATTAATCAAATCAAGAAACTACATAAAAGAAATGAAAATAAAATACAATTTTCGTTGTTACTCATAGAATTAAAATGATGAGAATGAATTAAAAATGAATTACAATCATTAATCACTTGTTTTTGTTGGCTAATTTTACATATTTATGGTAATAAATCTTATTTTTTTTTTTTAAAAAATATATAAAATTACCAAAAATTACATTAAAATTGGTCACAAGACAGACACCGTAGTACTTAAATAAAATTTTTGTTTCCATTGAAATTTTTTCCATTTTCGTTGGAAAATTTTTATATAAGATTTTTATCAAGATTAATTGTCTTCTATTGTTTGTACCTGAGACAGTTAAAATTATTTATTTATCGTTGTTGGTTGTTGCATTACATGACAAAAAAGCAAGAGTAGAGATGATAATTTTGATTCGCTGTTTTTATGACCATTCTTATTGTTCTTCCAAAGACTGCCCAGTTTAACAGGTACTTTAATAATTAACACACAGCTTAATGACACTTAAATTGTGAAATTTTTTGTCTAAACCAAGAGGATTATTGTTGCTTGGATTTAACAGCAAAAATTTCACTGTTGAATTGTTTGAATTTAACGTGATTTTAGTCGTTTTTTAAGTATTTATTTGTTAAATTAGCTACCAAAAAAATAATAATAATTTTCACATAAAACATTTAAAAATATTCCTCCGCTAGAAAATTATTTTACAAATTTTTATTAATTCATTGATTTTACGTTGAAAATGATGAAGATGAAGACGATAGAAGTGAATAACAATATTAAACGGTTTTAATTAGAGGTAATTTTGTAATTGTAACTGATAATTATTGGGTTTTTTTGGGTATTTTTCTGCTATTTTTAGTCTTCTCTCATTATTAATTACTTTTGCTTGAGATGATTTTTTAGTGAGAAAACAACAATTAGCTACACTCAGTTATTTAATATTTCTCATCGCAAATTTATGTAGAGTTTAAGTGATGTTTATACCAAGAAACACACAGTTCTTTGTCAAGATATTCATAATTTTATCAATTAATTAAGAAAAACTTGTCATCTGTCATAAAATTACATCAGAAAAATGACCTTTTTTTTAAATATTTATCTGTTAAAGAAAGTTAACATACTATGATTTAATTCGCACACAAATTTCAAGTCTTAAATAGTAATTAAGTAGCTTTAACAAGTAGTTTATTCTTGTAAATACATTATACTAGTGTTTTTTTTAATTAAATATTTAATTAATTACTTTATTGTGTCTTTACAACTAGAAAATTGTTCCAGAAAAATTTAATCAATTCTTTTAAAAATTCAGGTTATCAAGTTGTTTTATACGCAGATTGTCTATGCAATTATCAATGACATTTTTATTTAAAAGTTTATCATGTGTTAAACAGACAAACAGAATAAGGTGAAAACGTTTAACAATTGAAAACTAATAATTGTATTATTAAGTTTTCTTGTCCAGAAAGTGTATAAATAGTCAACCACACCTCCAATATTAACAGACAAAAATCATATTTTTGTTGGTTTATTATCTATTTAAACTATAATTAAAATGAAAGTTTGCTTAATAATAATAATTAGTAGGTAGTATCTTTTTTGTTATACAATTTAATAATGTAAATAGAGAAAAATAGTTATTTATATGTCAAAAAAAAAATAAAAAACAGAAGTAATTAAGTCGTCTTACTTTTCTAAGCACAGTAAGTAAATGAATAAACGAATAAATGAATATTATTAGTTGCTGTTAATAATTATTACTTATTTAATAAATAATTATTTGTCAGTATTTGACAGTTGATTATAAAAGCATAAATAATATATGAAATAAACATAATTATCGATAATAATATCACTTTGTTATGTAGCTTTAAAACTACTTTATTTCATGTAAATTGAAATTTACTATTATTGTTAATTTTTTTGTTAACACTGGATGACCGAGTTTTCTTTTTTTTGTGTGTTTGTTTACTTCTTTTTATGTATTTTTAGTCTAAAAATTAATTATTAAATTTAATAAAGAATTGATTTTTAGTTAAAGTAAAGTTAACTGGCCACTTACACTTGTTGTTATATGAATAGAATTTTATTTTCTAATTATTTTTTTTACTTATTATCCATATGCTAAGTAATTAATTATTATTTTATGCTTGTTATATGAATATTTTAATGTAATTATGTTTTTGCCATATATATGTTGGGTTTTTTTTATACATTTAATTTAACTAAACCAAACTAGAAGTCATATATGTTGACCTTTTTTTTTATTTTGCTGTAGTTTTGTTAAAGTTTTTAAAGAAAATAAACATTTTATAGCAGACATAGCATAGTAAATACAGTCAATTCTCTTTTTATAAGGTAGATACGTTCCGCAGCGAAACGCATTAAAAAACACGACTTATGACTAATAAATAGGGTTACGTTTCACGCCTACGATACGATCGAAAACGCATACAATCAAAGCATTAGACAAAAAATCGCGTAAAAAGAAACATTATCTAACTAAAAACTTAATTTGATAGATTGGTAAACGTTTTTGAAGACAGAATGAGTTAAAAATTAAAAGAGCTTAAAATTTTAATCTCCGAATCATTAAAAGGCAAATATCTAAGCTACTAACTTTGCAAACTTCACGAATTTCGACTCAAAAGCGACAACAGACCAAACACACAATGAGCAGTGGTCGTATTTTTTTACAAGAATTAAAGAAAAACCATATAAATCGTATAGAAAAACCGCATAACTTTAAAATAGCATAAAAGCACCATTGAGACTGTACATAAAAAAATAAACATAAATTATTTAATTAATAAACTAGACAAATTTAGCTTTATTATGTTATTACATATATGGCTTTACATATTGCATATTTGTTACGATTTTAGATTGTCAAATTTATTTGAGACAAGGCTATTGTGAAATTTTATTTGAAACCAACTTATAAAGCGAAATTATTGTCACTGATTTAGTGAAATTTATTCTTCACCGTATTAGTCTAATTAGATTATTAGATTTTTGTAATTTTAAAAAAGAATTATAAGATAATTAGAGTGATAATTAGCAACTTGGAGTAGCCTTGACAGTTTTAAAAGTGAAAAAATACCTACAAATCACATTAATAACATTATTATTCAATAAATAAATAATTAATTTAATTAAATTATTTATTTTATTGTTTATTCAATTATCAATTATTTGTTTGTAATAATTTAATTAAGAAATTTTAATGAAAACAATGATGAAAATTCATCTAATTTTCATCATACATATATTTGTATATTTTTTACTTTCAACATTATTTATCATAGTTTTGTAATTATCATATTAGTTTGTTTTAACTGTTGTAATCAATTAAATTTATTGAAATTATGTAATTAACATAAGAATGATTATTATTTATTAATTAATTTTTGTATTATTATTATTATTATTGTATTCTCTCTGTGTGATGATAATTGTATGTTTATTTTTCTATAATTTTTAAGCAATCGTTTATTTTGTCTATAAATAAATAAATAAATAAAAAGCGAAATGTTTATACAAAAAAAATCGTATAAAATAAATCAATAAATCGTGTAGAAAGTAATAAAAAATAACATTTTGATTAAGGATTTAAAACAATCAAGCACAGAGAAGAAAATAAAAGTAAAATTGACTATCGCATCAGTGTGCTTATCAGCATTTATTAATTTTTATTGTGCAAAAAAAAATAATATTGTTTATCACCACCTTTCCCTTTTTTTTAAATAAAAACTAATTAATCAAATTAATGATTAAAAACGTTAATCATTAGTCTGCGACCACCTAATACGTGCTGGCAAAAAAAAAAAATTTTTTCTTTTTCTTTTAGAAAATTAATCAATTTGGCTATAAAAATGGAAAAATAAATAAACAAATAAACTTAAGTCAAGATTAAATATATTATTTATTTAATTACTTTTTAATTAATTTATTTAAAAGTAGAAAAATAAATCAACAATCATAATAAACTCTTGAGTTTTTTTTTTTTAGAGAAAAGGTTCGTCACTTTTCATTTGCTCAAGTCTTTTGTTTATGTTTTTTTTTTTGTTATAAATTGTGCTGCTACCGTGTTTTTGATTAGAATTCACTTTATTTTGTATGTTTATGTTTTTTATTTATGAAAAACAATAAAATTGAAGAAATTTAATTTAATGTAGCGATTCAACTGCATTTATTTGTTCGTTCCACTCACAGTGATAGTAAAAAAAACGTTTTTTAAATCAAAGCAAAGCAAAAACCAGTTAATTAAACGTACACAACACAACACTTATATGCGTTTTCATAACAATATATTAATGCTTTGTTATTCACCAGTTAAAACAGAAATTATAATTCAGTTATGTTTGAACACTGGACGCGAGTGGAAGTTAATTTTTTCTTATATTAAAGAGAAAAATAAAATAAAAATATAATTTCAACGAAGAAAAGAAAGCTTTTTTTCTTGTATTAATCGTGCACGCTTAACAGACAATCATTTATTGTTTTTAATAAATTAATAATTAATGCATTAAAGGGAAAAAAAATAAAAATGTGATTCTTTGTATGGATTATTCATCTGCTTTTGTGTTTAATTTTCATTTTTCTTTTTTTTTTAATCAATTTTTGTATGGAAAAATATGTGAATAAAGTGAAATTGGGACTATGGGATTTTATCAATATTTTTTTTTCGCTATTTACTTTGTTTGTTAATCAGTGAAAAGTTTACAGAAAATTTGTGTTTTATGTGTTTCAATGGTTAAAAGCGAAGAACCGAATAAACAAGTGAATTTTCTATAAATAAAATTGAATTTTTAAGTGAAGTTTTTCTTAGTCATAATTGTGATCAAAAGGATTTAAGGATATACCGTGCAATAAATAAGAAAATTTGTCATTTTATACCAAAAAAAAAAAAAAGTCACAACACTGCGTGCAATAAATTAATTAATTATCTTTCTTAGTCAATTTATTATTCTGTGTAAAAAAAGAAAAGAAAATAATCAAAAATTTATTTGACCGAAAAATAAAACCAAACAACAGTTGAATAAAAAAGATAATAAAATTTTCAACTTGTAATTATAACATTTCGTTTTATTAATCAGAAAACCGAAAAAAAAAAGTATGTTAAATAAATTCACAACGAGATATATCTTATAAATAAAGAAAAGAAATAAAAATCAGAAGAGAGTAGTTAATGGAATATTAAAAAAAAAAAAAATACTCAAAAAATACCAAACCAGATTGAAAAGAAAACAGCAGAATAAGTCGCGTGTCTTATGTATATGTGCTTTTCTCATTGATTTTTCTGTTTAATAACATTGTCTTGTGTTTTCTGTTTTTATTTATTTATTTATGAAAAAAAATTATTTAATTAATTAATTAATTACCCAAAAGAAAGCAGCGTCACAACTAAACTACACCAATAATAATAATAATAATAAACAGAATCTTCAGAAGGTATTTTTATTATTTAATGAAAAAACCATATCAACGAGTCATGTCAAGGAAGTGACAATTTTTATTATTATTATTATAATTACAAAGATTAGATCAAAATTACTCGTATTTTAATTAATAATAATTACGAAAAGTTTTCTATTATTTTCAAGCGAAGAAAACAGTATTGTAAAAACCGCATCAAACTTGTTTATTTATTTTTTTGCCACAACAATGTTACTTGCACGTCATGGTTGATTATTAATTTCTGTAAAAATAAAAACATTATTGATTTCGCAATAAAAAAAACGCATTTTTCAATCAATGAAAAGAAAAAAATTCACATTAATAAGTCGGTTTATGAAAATTGTTAATAAAAGTAATAAAAAGTTGAGAAATCTATATAGAACAAAGTTGTTTTGCGTTATTATTATTATTATTATTTAAAAAGAGAAGAAAATTATTATTATTATTAAAAACAATTGTAAGAATTATAATAATAATAAAATTATTATTATTACCTGTAATCTCGTGTTTTGTTTTGAACAAATAATATAATTATTAATTAAATATTCATTTGTTCAATTTTGTAATTGAATTAAAGACGAAGCAATAAATTTCCATGTATTTTCCCATAAATCTAATCATAATTACATGTGTGCAAAACATATTAAAAAGCAGAATAACACAAAAATCATAATAAAAGAAACAGATATTGTGAAATTAACAGAAAAATAAAAGTAAAAGCTTACAAAAGAAGCTTCCAATTGCAGCGTACAACGAAAAAATTACACTTGGGAAAATTATCCATTAATAGAAATCTTTATTATTATTATTATGCTAACGTGATAATTACTTGCAAAAATTAATTAATTACTAAGTGAATAAAGTGTTAGAAAAATGTTACAAACCACCCAACAAACCCCTAACTATCATTTAAAGCAGAAAAATTGTCGACATATCGGTACGACAAATACAAATCATAATGGTAATCAATATCAGCATAAAGTTCAACAACAGCAAACACAATTAAAAACCTCATCGATGGTTGTACCAATTGTTAAAAAATCTCAACCATCTACTGACGATTTCATTGAGGAGGATTTTTTAGATGTTGATGTTGATTTAAATAATGTAACCGTACCACAAATGGAATTGTTAAAAATAAATTACGTTAATATTGGTAAAAAGCCAATAAGAAGACGTGAGAAAATTTCATTAGAGGAAAATATTGTTAAATTAGCTGAACATGTTGATAGTTTAAGGAGTAAAAATAATTTAACAACAACTATAGCACCAGCAACAACAGATACAACAGTACATAGTAATAGTAATAATAATAGTAATACGAATTCTAGTAATAAATATTTAGTATATAAAAAACAAAGAAATAATAATAATAGCAATAGCAATGATAGTAATAATAATAATACAAATTTAGATAAATTAAAATATTTTAATAATAATACAACAAAAATAATCAATAATAATAATATAAATTTACGTAATAAACGTAAATATTTAATATTTGATGCAAAAAAACGTGATAAATTAGAGAATATACAATTTTATTTTGATAATAAAAGTTATGAACGTTATGTTGATAATAAATTGTATGGTGTTGTTGATAAACAACAGCAACAACAGCAGCAACAACATTTACAATATCAACAACCACAGCAGCAACATCAAATTAAACAAGAAATAATTAATATTTTACCAATAGATAATGATAAACATAAAGAGAAGAATACCGATGAGATAATAAGTAATAAAGATTTATTTAATAAATCAAATAGTTGGGATTATCGTCAAACTGGTATACCAGTATCAAAAGTAGTAACAAAACAATCAAAATTACTTATAACAAATAATAATGATAATGATTATGTATTAAGGAATAAATTTAATGATAATATTATTTATAAGGAACGTCGTGGTTCATATCCATTGATAACACCAAATGATACATTAATTAAAAATGAAATTGATTTTAATGAGAAATTACAATATGAGAAACCAGATAGATTTCCGATGAAACGTCGACAACAAGAGATTACAAATTGTATTATTAATCAAGCAATTAATTTACAAGTGAATGGCAATGGTATATCAAATAATCTTACCACCAATAATACTTCAAATCAAAATTGTCGACGATTACAACGGCCAAAGTCAATAAGTGATGTTAGTAAAATTGAACAAATGTTTGTCGATATGAATCATAAAACACATTTATCTATAAATACAACAAATAATTTAATTAATAATAATAATAATGAAATAATAATGAAAAAATGTTTAAATAATAATCGTTTAATGAGTTTAAATGATAATAATGAAAATAATAAATGTAATAATTGTAATAATAATACAACGGATGATATAATATCACAACAGCAACAGCAACTAAATACAAATATATTACGTTTAGATGAATCAAATGAAAATGTTAATCGACGTATTAAACAAATGTTTGGTTATCAAACAACAAATCAACAAAATGAATATAATAAATATGGTATAATGAATAACGGTGATATGATTAGTTCAATACAACAGACAGCAACAGTAACCACACCAACAGTAATCCATGAACAAAATAATAATAATAATAATAAAATAATATTATCAAACAACGGTTCATTAAATAATAATAATAATAATTTAGCAAATCATCATCATCATCACCATCATCATCATGTTTTACATCAATATCATAATAATAACAAAGTAAATCATGTGGAACGTTCCACAGTTGAAATGTTTATAAAATCGGATAAGGCACACGCAGAAAATACCAATAATAATAATAAATTACCAATCGTTGTTGCGATGCATAAAACTTGCGGTTATAAAAATTGTAAATTTTTAAACTGTCCAATGTCTGCCTCGTCCACTGGTTCAATCACATCCAATGATGATTACTGTGATGCTCATAAATTACCAATAAAACAATTAAAATCACGACAACAAGTGTCTACACCATCAATCACAAATGAATTAAATAATAATATTCGTCCGAAATTATTAAATCGTTCAAAAACACAAATTGATAATTTTATTTTACCAAAATATAATTCAAGTACAGGTAAATGTGGTACTGGTGGTGGTGGTGGCAGTTGTAAAAGTAAAAAAATAATCTCCGAAATTATTGTTAATAATAGTAGTTCTAGTGATGATAATAATAGTGGAATTATAACATCACCAGAAGATGAACAGTATGCATTACCAATGAAAAAGCATACATCAACGGAACAATTAAATAATTTACATAATTTAAATAAACATTCAACGTCATCATCAATTTATACAAGTGTGACGAAATTAAATTCGTCAGAATTACAAACATTAAAAACCGGTACAACGCCAGTTGCACTGACATCAGCTGTAACACCGTTAAAAACATTACAAAAAACAAAAATCTCAAAGTCTGTATGTAATTTAAATATAAATTATAATTTAAAGACAAATTACACAAATAAAGCGGAAAATAAGGAGAAATTGTTGAATAAAAAGTTAAAGGAGACTAAGAAACAGGAACAAAATTGTATTCGTATATTTATAAAAAATTGTGAAAAACCAAGTGATGAAACTGAATCGACAAAAACAACATCAGCGTCAACGGCAGCGACCACAACAACGGATACAACATCAGCATGTTTTTCATCGTCGTCGGAGGAATCAGATTATGGTTACTACGATCAGGTGACAACGGAATCGATAAGTTCGTCGATCTCACAAACGGATACTGTGCACACAGATGCCAGTAATTTCGATACTGATGATAAATCATCAATTCGCTCAATATCGACATCACCAATTATACCACCTGTTATTAAATTAGGATGTGATGGAGCTATCTTCTGGAATGATTGCTATTACTACGATGATAACGCATCAACTGGCGTCAATAATAATGATAATAATAGTCTTTCTAATATTAATTCGTTGAACAACAATAACAATACACTAAATAGTAATAAAAATACGATAAATAAAGCTAACACGGTAAAGAGTATCAAAGAAAAATGTAAAGATTGTCCGAGTAGTAAAAAGCTCGATAAACATGAGAAACGTAAATCATTAGTAATCGGTAATCCAATATTAAATACACAAACCACAACGAATGATTTTATTTGTGTTTGCCGGAGTGTATCAAAGGTAAATTTCTGTTTGTTGCTTTTAAAAATTTTATTTATATTTATTTATTTATTCAAATTTTCTCTTCTTTACTTTTATTTTATTAAATTATTTTATTTGTTCATTTTTTTTTGTATAATTAAATATTAAAATTAATGTTTATGATTTATTTGCTTACAACTGTGCAAAAACCGTTAAAGAAAAATTTTATCAGTCGTGGCACAAACCAAAAGGATTTTTTATTTTTATTACACTTCTGCTGTTATAAAGGGAAAATTAGTGTTAAAATAGTTTTATTTAAATTATTTTAATAATTTTTTAACTGATAATATATTTAATTAATATTTATTTTGCAAAGAAAAAAAAATAATAATAATAAAGAAATAGTTTAATTTCATTGTTTTTTTTTTTTTGTTTATTACAAAATAACTTTCGTTTTTTCATTTCTACCCAAAATATAACTGACTGCTGTTGTTGTTGATTTAAACCAAAAATAAATAATAATATTAAACTATTAACAAAATTTAAATTGACTATAAACCAAAAAAAAAAATAAAATATGATTGGTGAAATTTATTAATATATTTTTCGCTAATTTTTTCGCTTTTATTTGTTTTAGTTTTTAATTTTTTTTTACTTGTTGATGTTATTTTTTTTTTTAATTATTTATTTCTCTGTATTTAAGCGGTGATTTTGTTGTAAAATTTTATAACATGATACGTTAATTTTATAATAATAATAATTATTATTATTATTATTTTTATTTTATATTGGTCTCTCTGCAGCACTCAAACGATAAAACCACTTGTCTGAAATAAAGAAAAAAAACTTAAAAATCATTGCTTAAGTGAAATAGAAATTCAATTTCCAAGTTTAACGAATTTTTTTTTAAGTAATTCGATTTTATTATGATGTTTTTTAATGTTTTTACACGTTTATTTTTTTAATCAATCCTTTTTTATGGTTATTTGTTTAAATAAATTCATCAGACCAGTTTATTACATTGTTAATGTTGCGCTACGTTGCATGTAAATTGTCAAATATGGAAACTTGAATATTAGTTATTTAGCTAGCTGTTATTTTTTTAATTAAAAACTATTTTTTTAATGAATATTGTTTAAATTGCTTAAAGAATGTGGAACTAAACATTTCTATTGCGGAAATTTTTATACTTTTCTCATAAAATTAATATTTATCTAAACAAGGCATTTGTTTATACTAAACTAAATTGGTTTATTTCTTAACTTAAAACATTATATCTCTAAACACATTGTGTCTTTACTAGAAATCTATAATACTGGGATATTTTTTTTGTACTACAAATAATACATTTATAAGGTTTTAATTATATTATTTTTAAAATAATTATTTTACTTTCTTTTGTTGAAAAGAAAAATAAGAACAAAAAAAAAATAAATAAAATAACTTAAATATTTTATAGTATTATTAAATTAAATTAATTAATTAAATAAAACAAAAAACTAAATATTAATTAAAACAATTAAAAGTTAAAAACATTTTATCACCAATTTGGGTTATGTTGCTAATTAAAAAAATGAAATTTATCTCTTAATTAGTGTTTTTAACATGTTTTTCCAAAAATTATTTTAGTTATTAATAAATATTTTTATTTTTGGTTACAGATTGATGGCTTAGAATCGCCAAGACCACGTTCAATTGAAGGGCCACCTGATTCAGGTGTTTCAGTTAGCGGTGACACAACCGGTTCAAGCCCAGATAGTGATAATTCTGCACAACATTTGCAAAATCAAACAGTAAGTTTCTTCTTTTTTTTATTAAATTGCATAAATTTTATTAATTTAAACAAAAATCTAATTTTTTCTTTAGGACAACGAATCACGACGTTTGAAGCGTGGTCATGTTTTAGCAGAACTATTAGAAACTGAAAGGATTTATGTGGCTGAAATGGGTTCGATTTTAAAGGTTTGTCAATTCAAAGAAAATAAAAATGCGGTTTAAATACGCACACAATATAGTCATAATTATGATATCTTGTTTAATTGGAAAAATTATTAGTGCATAACGAACATTGAACATGAATTATTGTTAATATTATTGCTGTTTATTTATTTAACAGAGGAAATAGATATAGAAAAATATTATTTGTTATTAAAAATGCAATTTGCAATGAATACTTACTTAGATTACATAGTTGTTTTATATATTTCATTTACGCATTGCATTTACTTGTATGGAAAATAAAAATATAAAAATTTTCATCTTCTATCTGTGAGTAGGGTGTTACTGATTATTTATTTTTGATTTAAATTTAGTAACAAAAGTATTTACGATTAATTAAGGTGATTTCATTGTCAATTAACCCAAATTATAATTTATTTAGATCAACTACATGCTATTAAATTCGTAAAAATAAAATTTATTAAAATTAAATTAAATAATAATAAAAGAAAAGTACATTAAAGACACAAAGAAACACCTTGTTGTGTAATTATTGTTGCGGTTTTTTTTCTATTATTCTTACTAAAGAAAATTAGCCTGACCGATTATTATTATTGTTTTGTTTTAACAATAAATTTCTTTTATTTTTTCTTCTTTTAGTTATTAAATTTATTAATTAAATATTATTATTATTATTATTCTTGCTGTTGTTGCTAGTCTTGTTTCTGTTCTTTATTCATTTACTTTTTGATTAAATTTCTTTAGCAAATTGCAACATTTTTTTTTTTTAATGTTATTATTTACAGTTTAGTTATATGTTTTATTTATTTTTCACTTTATAATTAAAGAATTAAATTTTTTCTGCATAAAATAATATAATTTTATAATTAAATTTTAATAAAAAATTACTCAAAGTGAGTTGTGTTGTTTGTTTGTTCGTTGTGTACTGTGTACTGTGCGTTTATTTATTTTTTATATATTTTCGTATTATTAACGAAAAAATAAGAATAATTTGGGTTAAAAACAACCGAAATAATTACTATGGTTAAATTTGGTAATTATAATTTAGCTGAGGCAGCAGCAGCAGCAAATTTAACAAAAACGAAAAATAATGGAAAATACGATTTGAATGAAAAAACGATGAATAATGATGAGAATAAGAATAAGAAAAATTTGATTAATAATTCACGAATGGATAAAAATTGTTTAAAGAATTTTTTAACATTGATAAATAAACGAATAAAGTTTAGTGGACGTCGCAAAAAATTAGCATTGCAGAAAACATGTGCTGGTGAACAGCGATGCTTATCGCCAACACTATCCTACAAGGATGATTTATTTAATTTTAATTTATCAAATGATACGATTAAAGAGAAGATTCTGGATAATAATGAGAAATTCATACCGGATGACTTTCCACAGCAACGTTTTTTAAATAATGAAAATTTTTACGTATTTACGCAGAATAATCAGAAAGCGATCAGTTTAAATGATAAAATTTTAAAGAAACGAGAAGAGAATCTATACGCAAAGGATAATTTTGTATTAAAAGAATATTTTTGCAATGAGAATCCTATCGATGTGAATGAGAATATTTATGCTGACAGCAATGATAATGTTATTACCGATCAGCAGAGTGTTGATAATTTAGTGAATTTAAATAAATTAAATGAAAATAATAAAGTTACAAATGAATTATATGAATATATTATTTTGAATAATTATCTAAACACAAATACCTATTCGGATATAATAAAGGATAATGATTTTCATAAATATTTACTAATGAAATCATACAATGATATTATTGATTTGATTAAAGAGCAACAAAACGATACCGATGAAGGTATAAACACTGATAATGAATCCGAAATTATCTCAATATTAACAAGTAATTACGATAATGATAATGTCTCTGTGTTTGATGAACAACAAAAACTTGTAATCGATGAGATGAGACAAAATTATGATACAAATTGGACATTAAAACGTAATAAAAATTTAATTAAAAATAATATTACAAACTATAATAATATAAAAAAGATTTGTTTGAATATATTAAACGATATTACATATAATTACAATCATAAATCAGATGGTGGCATAAATGGTAGACTTAAACATGTACATTCATATAAAAAATATACAAAGAAAAATTATAAGAAAATTATTAAAAAATTCATACAAAATTCTGGCTATAATAATGTTAATAATTATATTAATTATAAATTTGGTTATTATTTTGATAATATGAAATTAAATGAATGGAATTCTAAGAAAAATACAAAGAAAATCAAAAGAAAAATTATAAATCGTAAGATTAAAGTGAAAAAGCATAAAATTTATAAGAAAAATATAATAAATACCAATAATTTATTAAAAAATAAAAGTAAAATAAATAAAAAATTAATTTATAATGATTATTTTAAGACATTTAATTATATAAATTATAATTTATTAACGAATAAATGTAATAAAAAGGATAAAAATGATTATGTAAGTTCAGATGAGGATAATAGCATTAGTGAGGATGATGATGCAGTCAGTGATACACCATCCAGTTTATTAAATATGACTTTGTATGAGAAGAAAAAACTATATAAAAATACAAATAAGCGATTAAATGAGAATTGCATTGCTAATTACTGTTTTAATAAACGTTACACAAACGATTTGAATGAATTTTATCGAAATAATAATAATAATAGCAAAGACACATTATTAACTGGTATACCCGTGCAAAATAAACTAAATGGTATAAATTTAATCCCACGTATCGAAATGAGCAAATGTAAAACAACAGCAACGATTCCAAATAACAGCGATAATAATGCCACTAAAATAAATTATAATTATGATTTTATTGATTTAGAATGCGATAATAATATTGTAATAATTAAATTAGTATATTTTTTATTTTTTTAATAAAATTTATCCATTTTTTTTTAATCAGGGTTATCGTGATCAAATGTTATCAGAAGACTTGGCGCCATTAGTACCACCGGGCTTACAAGGCAAAGAAGATATTTTATTTGGCAATTTAAATGAATTATATACATTTCATAGTGATATATTTTTAAAAGATTTGGAAAATTGTATCTCAACCACAGAATTGGTGGCTTTATGTTTTGTGCAGAGGGTAAGAAATAATATTTTTAATAATTGTTTTTCCTTTATGCTTTATTAATTTCATTTTTTCTTTTTGTTTTACCATACAGCGTGACACATTTTATCGTTTATATTCATACTATTGTCAAAATATACCACGTTCAGAACGTTTAAGGGAAACACTGGTCGATACACATTTATTTTTACAAGAATGCCAAAGACGTCTCGGACATAAATTACCATTAGCTGCATATTTATTAAAGCCAGTCCAAAGAATAACAAAATATCAATTATTATTAAAGGATTTATTAAGGTAATTATATTATATTTATTTATTAGTAAATATGAAGAAATATTTAATTGAATATTGAATTTGTTGAAGATTCAGCGATAACAGTACTTGCGGACGTGAATTACAAAAGGCACTCGATTGCATGTTGATTGTACTAAAGTGTGTTAATGATTCAATGCATCAAATAGCAATAACTGGTTTTCCCGCTGATTTATCACAACAAGGTGAATTATTATTGCAAGATTCATTTCAAGTGTGGACAGAGACAAAGAAGGATTTACGTTTACGCATAAAGCCGCAACATCGGCACATATTTTTGTACCAAAAGGCGATGTTGTTCTGTAAGCAGGCATCAAAAACGGGACACAATAAGAATACATATCAGTTTAAACATTACTTGAAAATGTCCCAGATTGGTTTAACGGAATCCGTGCGCGGTGATCCACGTCGCTTTGAAGTGTGGTTACAGGGACGACAAGAAGTCCATACCATTCAGGCGACCAATGTTGAAGGAAAAAATAAATGGGTGTCCGAAATCAAAAGGGTTTTATTGAATCAATTGGAGGAGTTGAAAGGGGAAAAAATTAAGCAGTACAGCTTAAGCCATAGGTAATTTAAATTATTGTTTTGTTTTGACTCGAAAGATTATTTATGTTTGTCGTTTTATCAACAGACAACTTCGCCCGACCGCATCTTGGGATACACCTATGACGGCAATAACTCCATCACACCGTTCAATGAGTTGTGATACTGGCGAAGTGAATCGTGGCTCAATAATCAGTGAGGACGGTTTAAGCGGAAGCAGTAGTGGTGGCGGTAGTATTGGCGGCAGCATTGGTGGTGATGTGCATATCACAAGTAATCCTGTGTCTAATGGTAATCACAAAGTAATAACAACGGCAGCTGGCACCAATGGAACAGCAACGGTAGCACCAAACATTGTTGGTGGTACAAACGGACAAACAGGTATCAGCTCATCATCGTCGGAGCACGATAATCAAGAGGCTGGTGCCTGGAGTTCAGATTATTCAAATAGTGAAGATGAATTTACCGCTATTGAGGATAGTGTCACGCCGGTAAGTGTCGCAAATTATTTTACTTTTACGCAATTTTTTATTTATTCAAAGTAGTTTTTTGGATTTTTTTTTTTTTTTTTTGCTTTTTCTTTAATTTTTTAATTTAATTTAATTTTATTAATTAATTTTGTTTTTCTTTTTTTTTTTTTTTCTTTTTATTTTTCATTCTTTCAAATTTACTTCTATTTTATAACAAAAAAAAAATTATCACACACAAATAATCAATCAACCAATTTTGTAAAATATCAAAAATTTTCAACAAAATATATTCTTCTATATTTGGGGTTGGGTTGTGCCTATTACCTACGCAACTTTATTTATTTATTTGGCTACTGTTACTACCTATTACTGCTACTACACAACACTACACCTTACTATAAACAATTCACCTGCCTATTCTTTTTATTCATCTGTAAACTACCTTTATTTTATTGTCAATTTTATATTATTTTATACACAAAACACGGATATATCAAAATTTAAATTTATATACAAACATGAATATACATTAAAATGCTTTTATCTAATTCTTTTGCTGAACTTTTAATTGAACGCCGCAAACAAAAAAAAAATATAATAATAAAAATGAAATGAAATTGAAATTACTATGGGGAAGTAGCTAGCGACAATGGTAGAAACAACAGAACCTGATACACCAACAAGTACGGATTTACCAAAAACTGATGATAGTTGGTTAATTGTCACAAATAATAATAATAATAATGATTTAATTGAATCATCACCATCATGCTATGATGTTAACGATGATGATGTAGTTGTTGTTCATGGCATGAATATGAAAAATGTTGCAAATGAAGATGATGATAATGAGGATGATGGTTGTGATGTTGAAAGTATTGATAATGATAGTATAGCTAGTGGTGGTGGTGGCGGTGCTAATGGTAATCAGTTGGGCACTGAACAAAGAACAACATTTTTTACATATGCAACATCATTTATGCGACAATCACGTCCATCACTTATAACAACCGTTGTTATTGAGCCAACAAATACAAAAACAACAGTTACTGCATCACCAACAACACAATCAACGACGACAACGACAACAACAGTAACAACACCACCCACAACAAACAATAATAATAATAATCGTTTTAGTACAAAATCAAATTCAACATTTTATGTATCTGTTGAATAATTAATTATTTATGATGTTTTTAATATAAAATTTTAATAATTAAAAAAAAAAAGCCAAAGAATAAAGAGTCATACAGTATAATAATTAATTAATGTATTTATGTATAAAAGCAGCAAAACAATAATAATAAGTAAAAAACAACATAATGATAAAGAAAATAATTAAAATGCAGAAACCTGAAAAAAACCTTCCCATCTACTACTACTACTATTGATTTTTAATTTACAAAAAAAAATTAATTTTATTTATTTTTTTTTTCTTTATCTTTAAAAAAAAAATTTATATATTTTTTTATTTAATGTAAGTTCCGTATTATTTATTTATTTATTTATAATTTAATTAATTATTTTTAAAAATAAAATTAACATTTTTTGTCCAATTAGTTGTGAAGATTTATATTTGGTTTTGGTCTTGAATAATTTGGTTGTTTTTTTTTTGGAAATAAAAATAATATAGGGAAATTTAGTTGGTTCTTGTCTCTAATTTCTTTAGTATGCATTTAATTGAATGAAGATTTTTTTTTAAATAAATAAATAATTAATTAAAGTAGTTTTAATTGGACAAAAATAATAATAATAAAGAATTAACAAAATTATTATAAATTATTTAAATTTATTAAATTAATTGTAAATTATTGTTTATACAACTTTTTTTTTATCTTTTTATCTCTTTTCACCATCACACAAAAATATAAATATTTTATTTAAACGAAAAATAAATATCTAATTTGCACACAACTCTTTAACGCTAAAAAAAAAAAAATATATATAAATAAATAAATAAAAATTCAACAAAAAATGTATAAAAAATATTTGTAAATTTGATTGTGTAAAATTGAATAAAAATAAATCAATACTACAGGGTAGTAGATTTATATCATTAGCTGATTATTGTGCAATGGGACATTCAGAAGTATCAATGAAAGAAGGCGATTATGTTGAATTGCTTAAAGTTGGTTGTGCTGGATGGTGGTTTGTTAAAGTTTTAGGTAAAAAAAATAAAAACATTCTATTGTATATATATATATAAATTATTTAACATTTAAACACAACGATCAATTGTCTTTAAGACATATTTATATAAAAATAAATTTTTTATCTTTTTTATATAGGAATTAATATGGAAGGATGGGCACCAGCCGCTTACCTGGAATCAATCAATAAAAAATCATCATCGCGCTGTACAAGCCGAAGTCAAGATAGATTAAATTTATTAGATAATTTACATCAACAACAACAGCAACAATTATTATTATAATTAATATAAATAATTAAATTATTTTTAGATAAGTAAATACAGAAAATAAAAGAAAAAAATATTTATTACCTTTAGCAAAGACACATATAATTGTTTGTTTTGTAATTATGCTTGTCGTGCTAAGCGCTAAGCTACATTTATTATACCAGTTTAGTATACAACAGTTATATTTTGTATATAAGAAAAAGCAATATTATCTAGCTTTAAATATATATATATTTTCTTTTTTAATTATTTATAATTAAGAAAAATTATTGTATTATTATAAAAAAAATAATCCTTAAGCATAAATGTAAATCCTAGAAAAAAAAACCGTAAGTTTAATATATTTATATATACCAGTTGAGAGTAAAACATAAATAATAAGAAAATTGGAGTCTTTTCTGTTGAAATTAAATTGTTAATTACAAAAAATTAAAGAAAACTGCCAATTAATGGATAATAATTAAAATACAATTAATTAGGTAAAATTACACTACCAAAAAAAAAAAAACAATAATAAAACATAAGTGCATTAGACTTATATTCTGCTCTAAAATACACTTCTAAATGGGTGGCACACTTCTAAACACCCTCAAAATCTATTTATATTAATTTCGCTAATTTGTTAAATAAAAATGCGATTATTAATTATTAAAATAAACTTAGATAATGATACCTAAACGACGCACATAAATAATTTCCTCGTTATAATAATAAAATAAATTAAAAATTAATTAACTTTAGGCTAAAATGTAAATAAAGTAAAAAAATCTATAATTATTTTAAATTTTTTTATTCATAATTTCTATAAAAACAAACAAATTTGTGATTTATTTAATTAATTTCATTATATTTTATTGATTTATATTGTAAATATTAATATTCTTCTATTTTTATTTATTTATTTGTAATTATTGAATTATTATTTTTATTTGTTAAATTAATTTTTTTTTTTATAATTATAATTTTCTTTGTAATAAAAATTAATTAATCTGAAAATAAAAGTTAATTAAATGTTAATAAAATAATGTTAATGTATTTAATATAAATAAATAAATTTTCTGTATTATAATTTTATAATAAAAAAATATGAAGAAGATAAAGAAAATAAAACATAAATTGTTAATTTAATTAAATAATTAAATAAAAGTAAACGAAATCAATTATATAATCTCTATTGTCTAAAAATATTACTATATTATTTTCGAGGTATTTGTATTCGATAAATAGAGAGTAAAAATTTTATTTTATTATTATTCTACCAGATAGCAGCAGTACATCGATGTAAGAATTTTTTATTTAGTAAAATTTAAACACAAATATCTATATATTTAATTTTATTTATAATATATTAATTTATTTTTAATATAATTATTTTAAATTATCAAATTTATTACAACTATTTGAATTAACATATAATATAGACATTGATGGATCATTTACCCGGCTACTTTTGAATACAACTTCAACATCTTTTGGACTCGATCTGTTTTCATCCGAATCGCAATTTATCATAAATAAAATTATTTTATTTTTGTTATAATTTTATAAAATAAAAGAGAAATTTATTTTATTTGTAATTAAAAAATAATTATTAATAATAATATTATTATGGAATTAGCCTTACAATACATTTTCATATGACAATATAGCATTTGTTAATGGTGATACAAGCACATGATCATTACTTTTCGGTGGTAAACGAGGATATTTTGGTTTGGCCTCAAGTACATAGCCACTAAATGTTTCACGAGATGATTCTTGATTTGATTTTTTGCTAGACTTCTCTTTGATTATTGTCTCATTATCCTGACTCTTTTTCATCTCTAAAACTTCCTCTGACGAATATACAGTTAATTTTGCACTATCTATACTACGATTTAACGCCTTATCACTTAGATTATTTTTGCTTTTTTTATGCGAATTATTACTTAAATTTGATTTGTCTTTTGGTATTGCACCCTTTGAGTTTGATGACATTTTTAATTAATTATTTATTGATTGACAAATTGCATTTATATTAAAACAAACATTTACTATTGACAAAATTAAACCACAACAATTGCAATAAAATTATAATAAACCGAAATCAATTAAATTATATTAAAAAGTATAAAAAAGAAAAATGCTTGACTATCGAAATTTATTTACTATTTTATTTTATTTTATTATTATTTTTTTTTTTTTAATTATTATTATTATTATTTTTCTGATATTATTAATTGAAATTTAAATAAACAAAAATAAATTATTATTTACGATGATATTTGTGATTTCTTTTCTGTCATTATTTTTTTCATTATACACAGTATTTTGTTTTATTTTAATATTTAGTGGATTACTGGATGTATTTTTTAATTTAAAATTTATAATTTTATTGTAATTAAGTGATTATTTATTAATTAATTTACATTTTTATTAATTATTTACGACGAAATACAATAAACTCTAGTCACTTTCTGAAGCCAAAACGCCTAAATTCCTACAACAATCATACATTAGAAGGCTTAACGATTCTTACTGGTATAACTGATATAACCAAAATAATCATGAAAACTCCACAGAAAAATAGTACAAAACAGCAAGTAATTAGATTAAATAATTACACTTTTTATTTATTTATAAATATTACTTTTACATTAATATGTGTTTAATAAGCTATTCTTTAAAACAAAAAATTAATCTTTGTGCTCTTTCTGTGATGATTTCTCTGGACTGCCGCCCATTGTACCCTTATGTATAAACTTTTCATTATCCAGAGAAATTTCATAATCCTCATTAAGTTTTTTAGCCAAAAAGTAAATTTCTGCTAGAGCAATAATTAGCGAGCACATAATGCCCAAAAGTAAACGAAAACCAAAATCTAAATTGCCAATAATTAACTCAACGCCAATAAAACCAAATAGAAAACCAGCAGCTACAGAGAATATAAATTGTAGTACAGCGATCAGTTGACGATTTATTTGTGTCACTAAAATAATAAATTAATTTATATATTTAAATGGAAAATAACAACGAAAATTATTATTTAATACTTTGATAGGCGATAGTGTCCTCTGGTAATTCTCGTCGTACCGAATCAACATCTTTTGTCATTTTTTTATACTCTCTAGCCTCTTGTTGTGAACGTAATTTTTTGCAACGTTCCTCAAGCTCTGGATTTCTTTCTAGAATTTCATTTTCCGGCAATACTAATTCACAATTTTCTAATAACTCATGCAAGTAAACTTTTTCATTCTCTTCATTCACTTTATTTACTTTTATAATTACTTCGTTTAACCATTTTATATCATTTAATGATAGTTGAATATTTATTTTTTTTTTATTCTTTTTATTCTCACTATCATTATGATTATTTTTTATATTTAAATTATTTAATAAATTATTATTTGTTAAATTTACCTTTTCATCTTCTTCTTTATTTAATTCATTCAAAATTGTTAGTTCTTCCTTTGTATAGTTTTTTAAATTAATTATATTATTGAAAATTGTTTTATCACAATTATTTGCTGTTTGGGAATAATTTTTATAAATTTTTAATACATTTTCTGGCATTGATGTTTCATTGTCCAGTGTTTTAATAAAATTACAAAGATTCTTTGTCGGTTTTATGTAAATATTTGTATCAATAATTGTACCCTTCGACATTTTACTTATTTATATGTAATTTTCTTTCTAAATCAATGTAAAAATCTCTTAATTCTTCCTCTTTTTCCTCAAATGTTATATCGATACGCGAACACTTGTGTTGCATATCATCAATAAACTGTTGCCAAACTTCTTTACGTTCAATACGATTTCTTTCTAATGTTTCCTCCTACAAAACATTTACTTATATACTGCGTATAACAATTATTTAAATTCTTAATTAACTTACCAATTTATTGTCAACGTTTTGATTTAAAATATTCTCACAAATGTTCAATGTTAAATTTAGTTGCTTTGTAAGATTGGGTAAATTTGATTCACCAAGTAAACAACACCGATCAATATCTGAATCCTTGACTTCAGTAATGTTCTTTAATGTTGTAAATAAATTATCAATTTCTCTATCCTGACGTCGTTCCTATAATTAGTTTTTTAGATTAATTAAAATAATCAATAAATTCATTACACAAAACATTACTTCAAACTCATTTAAAAAGTATTTTATTTCGCCGTTTGAAAAAGCCCTGTGATCAAATAATCTTGTATAAATACCACCAATATCTAAAAATTTAACATTTGATAAACATATTAAATAATTAATTATTTACAATATTATTAAATGCACAAAATATAAACCTTTAATAATTTCTGATGTCATTTTTATTTGACATTTTGTAATCACGGGAATGTCATGTGATTATCCTATCCAAAACATGACTGAAAATATTTATGGATTATCAAAAACTGCAATAATTTTTTTCCTTATGTTGGTCATAACGCTAAACATTACTAACTTCATAGTAGGTAATTTTTCAACAACACATTAAAATCCATCTAAAAAAAAATTTTACAGCGAAGAGCAACAAAAAAGAAATTAAAGTGGAATAAAGCAAAAAATATCTTTTCGCTAAATATATATTATTTTTTTTTATAAAATAAAAATAAAAAATATTATTTTTGTTAAAATATATTTATTTAATTTAATTTATAAATAATGTAATAATTACTTAAGATTATGTAAGTGAAGTTTATTTTATTAATAATTTAAATAAATAATTTGAAAAAAAAAAAAAATGTCCAAAAGGATTTTTTTCTATTTGATGTAAAAAAAATTAAAAAGAAAAATGTCGGTAAAAATGACAGTAGCGGTAGTACCAGCAGCAAACTAACTAAACAAAATATATAAAGCTACCAAAAATAAATCATTAAATGTATAAATATATACATATTTTTATTTTTGATTATATATTTTTTTTTAAATGTGAAATTTTAATTATTTAATAAAATAAATATTAGTACTTATATTAGGCATTTGAAAAAGTTATAAAAATATTTTTTTTTGTTTTCACTATTTTTGAGAAAAGATAAATAATAAAAAACAAAATGAAATTGAAAAACTATTGATTTTCTTTTATTTTACGTACTTTCGCTAATCTTTTTTTCTGTTTTTTTGTTTTATTTACTCTAAATGTAAATTAATTATTGTTTTATTTAAAGTGTTAAATACTATAATTAATAATCTAAAGTGCAAATAATTTGAAAGAAAAAATTTTATGTTTAATTAATTAAAGACGCAGAAACAATAGTAGATTATTCGAAAATACTACACAAGGCAGGAAGGAAAAAATCGTTTAGGAAATAAGTAGCAATGTCGGTACATTACAAATTTAAGACATCATTGGAATTTGATACGATAACATTTGATGGACTTCATATATCAGTGGCTGATTTAAAGAAAGCAATATTACATCAGAAACGTATTGGTAAAACGACTGATTTTGATTTGCAAATAACAAATGCCCAAACGAAAGAAGGTAAATGAAATAAACCATACAAGCGGAACAATAAAAACTAATAATAACCATGTTGTGTTAAAATAGAATTTTCAGATGATTCGTCATTGATACCAAAAAATACATCCTTGATAATAGCAAGAATACCTTTGGCTATACAGCCGAAAAAACCATGGGATCCTACAGCTGATAAACAGGCACTAAGGCCACAAGTCGAACAACAGGATCGTTCACATATTGATTTATCACGAATGAATGGTTCCGAAGAGGACAAAATTCATGCAATGATGATGCAAAGTACCATCGATTATGATCCGCACAAGTGAGTATTTATTTAAATAAACATTTTCACCCGCAAAATAAATTTATAAATAATTTATTTATTATTAATTTCATCTTTTATAAATTAAATTTATTTATTCTGCGTAATTTTCATGCTTTCACTTTTATTTTAAAAAAATGTTTTTTAATTACTTGAATACATTTTTTTTCAAAATAAAATTGGATAAAATGATATAGATTCAAGTACAGGTAAAAAATAATATACATATTACTTGTTTTTATAATTAAAAATGTAATCTATTGAATTAAATAAAAAATTCACTTATATTTTTCTTCTAATTTGTATTTAAGTTATCAAAAAATACGTGGTGCAAGTCAAACCGGTGAAGTACCACAAAATTACCGGTGTTTTAAATGTCACAAACCCGGACATTGGATAAAAAATTGTCCATTAGGTCCAAGTATTGTAAGTTTTATAAAAATTTTAATTTATTAATTCATAAACTAATTAAATTTATTTGTTTATAGAATAAAAAGAAGAGAATTTATCAAGATCCAATTGATATGAAGAGAAATACAGGAATACCAAGATCATTTATTGATCGTGACCAAGCTCAAGATGCGTAAGTTTTAGATACTTTTATTCAATTCAAATAAATTATTTACAAAATGTTTTAAATATCATTTTAGAACAAAACAACCCCAACCACCGCCACCACCAATTGAAAAGAAACAAGAAATACCAGATGATTTAATTTGTAGCATATGTAAAGATTTATTTACCGATGCTGTCATGATACCGTGTTGTGGTAGTTCATTTTGTGATGAATGTGTACGTACTGCGCTACTAGAATCTGAAGATAATGAATGTCCGGACTGTAAAGAGAAAGGATCGTCACCTGGTTCATTAATACCAAATCGTTTTCTACGAAATTCCGTAAATGCTTTTCGAAATGAAACTGGGTACAATAAACCACGACAACAAATGCGTAAATAATATTTTTACTAAAAAATAAAGTTATACAGATAATAATGTACTAAAATAAAATATTTTTATCTGTTTTGTAGAGCAAACAAAAGTGCAGGAAACAATAAAACCAGACAAGGATGATACAGCAAATGATGATGACACAAAACATGTGTTAGACGATAATTCTACACAATCAATTGCCGATTTAATTGAAACGGATGGTTATAAAGATGGTGAAGATGAGTATGAAGAAGATGGTGTTGATGAAGATAATGATGATGATGATGAAGAAGATGTTCCAAGACCGCAATCAACTGAAACACCCCCACCTAAAGCATTAGTTACGCTTGAAACTGAAAGTAACAATGATGAAATAAACAAGTCACCAGTTGTTGATGAAAACAGTAAAGATGTTGGTGGAGATGAAGACAATGAACAGCATGCTGAAGGAGAAAATCCTAGCGTTGCTGCTGTTATTGCAGGCAATCCAACAGAATCACCACAACTGTCAACCGGCGATCACAAAGGTACTTATTTACTTTATAACAAACGATATTTAAATATTTTATTTAATTTATTTTTTTATTGCAAATTAGGAACTGACAATGAGTCTGACTATGAGGATAATATTACAATTACAATGCCACCTGCACATTTACAAACTCGTGGTAGTTTTCGCGATAGGCAAGTAAATGGTAGACATGGCCGAATTCCTAAACCGCCAGGATTAGACACACCACCGAAGCATCATCAACAATATCATGGAATGAATCACGAAGAACGTTCGGGTACACCAACTGTTGATGAGCATGAAACAAACTATAATGCAATTCCAACATCGACTGCTCAACAGTCAACTAATACAGCAGATCATCTTCGTGGTATGCCCTATGCTGCTGGTGTGCAACAACCTCGGGGACACATGACAGGAGTAGCTGGTGGTCATCCACAAATGGTACAGCACTCACAACAATTACTGCGACCAGATTTAGGAGGTGGACAAATACAACATACTGGACATGAAGGATACGGTATTCCACATCCTTCGCAAATGGGATACCCACAACCTATGCCTGGAGGAAGACCCCAGCTACAAGGTGGATACGATGGTGAATATAGAATGCATCCAGCAGGTCCATATCCACCACAACATCGTCCATATGATCCTCGTGGAGTTATGGGGCCACATCATTTTAATCATGATAAAATTAGAGGTTCATATCCTGGTCCATTAAGAGGTGGTTACCACCCACAACCGCCGCATATGATGCGTGGAGGTCCACGACATATGGGCGGTATTACAAATCCAAGTTTACAAATGGTTTACCAAGGAGTCGCAGCAAAAGTTGGCACAGGGTAATTTATTTAAACAGTATTCAGTTGGGAAAAATATTTTTATTAAATTCAAAAATTTTATAGAATAATTGATGATCCTCTTGAAGCATTTAATCGTATAATGCAAGAACGTGAGCGCCGCAAAGAAGAAAGTCGACGTAATGCTTCACCACATGATGATCGACACGGTAGGCGTAGCCGTTCAAATGACATGGGTGATCGCCGTCGTTCACCTGGTGACAGGCGTCGGTCTCCACGTCAAAGATCTCCAGACGAAAGGCGTTTGCGTTCACCAGATGAACGTGGAGGTCGTGGCAGATCTCATGATAGGCGCTCAGAAGATAGAAGACGACGAAGATCAAGTTCTTATAGTCGAAGCTCAAGAAGTTCCAGAACATATTCAAGGTATATTATATTTTTATTTAGTATGAACGATTCGTGTATTTTTAAAATTGATTCTTATATGTTTAGGTCAAGATCGAGATCAAGAAAACGCTCGAGAACACCACGAAAACGATCCCGTTCACTAATGAGACGTTCTAGAAGTCGTTCACAATCATTTAACATGGGCCGATACGGAGGAGGTAACGGTGGTGGTAATATGAATCGTTACAAAGATGGAGGAGATAGAGATATGGGACGTGGTGGCAGAAGAGGTCATGATAGAGATCATAGACGAGACGATTTTCGTGATGACTATCAAAATACATCGCCAAATGGTGGCTATGGAAATGGTCAGCAACAACATTATGGCGGGTAATACATATAAACAATTTCGATAAAAGTAATTTTATTAAAAATATTTCTTTATTTAATTTTCTATTAAAGTATGCGTGGTCGCGGTGGTTACATGTCTGGTTATCGTGGTGGCCGCGGACGTGGCGGTCACATGTCACACTATAATCGTTCTGACAGACATCAACAAATGAATATGATGCATAACCAAGATCATGGTATGAATTATTATTCTGGCCAATCAAACTATGATAATCAACAGACACCATTACTATCTGGTGGTGGCAATCAAATAAATCCTATGGGTGGTAACAATGGTGGTAATATACCATCGAATCTTAGTGCCATTAATCCAACACAACAAAATGCCGTCACACTATCATCAAATAACAATTCCAGGTATGAAATTTTGATTTGTAGAGAGAAAAGTTGTTCTTTTTTTTATTATTTCTTTTATCAAACTTTATTTTAATTAAAAATTTTAATTAAACAAAAGAAGAAAATTAATTAAATAAAAGTAGATAATAATATAAAAAATAAACGATTGATATCTGTGATATTTTTTAAATAATTAAATAGAAATGTATCAAAAAATAAAAAAATCTGTGATTTAGTTTTAATTTAAATTTATTATTGACTAATTAAAAATAGCAAAAAAAAAAAAAAATTACTAAAGGAAAAATTAACAATAATTTTTATAAAAGAATATACCAAAAAATAATAAATTTTATTTAAATTTAATTTATTTATAAATAAAATATTGATGAGAAAAAAAAAAAACGTTGAAAAGATGAACAAAAAAAAAAATATTTTATTTAAATTACATTTTGCATGAGAATGGAGGGCCACAGACACCTTACGTTCTGTGCTATCCAATAATTATTGATTAAAATTTGATAATAAATTTATTAAATATTGAATTCGTACTCTCTCTTGTGTTGTTTTGTTAATGATTTATTAAATTCATGTAAAAATGAGAATAAAGTTTATTTGTTCTTTGATTAGAGATTATTGATTATATTTTTATTATTATTATTTTTTTTTTTTATAAATGTAATTTTTTTTTACATTGTATTGATTACAAAATTATTTATTTATTTAATTTTTTTTTTTTGATAATTTTTATTCTATTTTTTATTAAAATTTGTAATAAAATTTGTTATCTTGAGAGAAAGAACACTCGAGAAAAATAATAAACAATGTTTATACGACACTGACATAATATAGGGAAAAGAGAATCCTTAAATGTGTCTATATTTTGATTATTATTTATTTTATTATAATTTTTGTGCCTTTACACACTTTTTAGTTGTAGAGTGGTGCTATAGTTGTAATTAAACATATAATGAATATATAATAAACACGAAGCATCTTTATGCCTGTGATCCGTGATAATGTGTTTATTATTATTGCTGTTATTGTTGTTTTACATTAACGTTTGTTTTAATTTTAATTAAATGTGTTTATTAATTAGTTTCGCACATTTTTAAAAAAAAAAGAAGAAGGTGTATTAGTTTAGTTGAACATACAAAACGTATTTTATAATTTTAATTGCATTGGATTAAAGCGTTGTTGTTTATTAAGCACAAAATCATCATCTATATAATCAATCTCCTATACAAGGCTGTGTAATTAATGTATGAAAAAAATTAATAAAATTATATGTCACATTCTCTTATTTTCATATAAATATATTTATTTATTCTATCTACGATATGTATACACACACCTGTCTGTTATTACTTGTAGATTGATATGTTTTTTTTTGTATGACGGCATGTATTAAGTAATTAAAAACAATTAATTTGTTTATCAAAATCTAATGGATATATATTTGGGACGAGAATAAACTTTCTC
Source organism: Ptychoptera contaminata (assembly GCA_963942525.1). NCBI lineage: Eukaryota > Metazoa > Arthropoda > Insecta > Diptera > Ptychopteridae > Ptychoptera > Ptychoptera contaminata. The sequence goes on along the minus strand of OZ012638.1, from coordinate 32,800,427 downwards.
TGCCTTATTTTTTAGTACTAATATTAACTTTTAAAACATAATCTGATGAAGAACAAAAATTATTCGATAAAAGTAAAGTAATATTAAAAAATTGGAAATTACATAAAATTATTAATTGTTTTTTGCTCTTACCTTATCAATTTTGATTTTATATGTTTACTGTTTTCTGTGCACAAAAAAAAAATGTATCCCATATAATTGTAAAAATTTTTATTTCATAAATTCCTTAATTAATTATTTAATAATATAAAGAAAAAACAAAATTATAATAAAAATGAAAAGAATTGAAAAAAAAAAAGATTATTTTTTTTTTGTTATTTTCATTAATTAAACACCTGAGATTACGTCGTTACATAATATATGCAATAAGACCATGCATGGTTTTGGGAAATTAAAAAAACTATGGACGGTAGAAATTATACAGGTTTCTGGCTTTATCGTGCCATGAAGTCACCAAGTAATGAGGGGTTTTTTTTTATTTATATAGCATGTGCGATGTACAATTTTACTTTATGGTGGTGCTAATATTTTCTTTTATTCTATCTTTAAATATATAAATTCAATCATCATTTTTCTTATTAAATATCAATTATTTTATGTTTATTCTTTCTATTTCATTATTTTGTTAGATACCAAGGAAGACATCCTGCTGGAAACAAAGGTGTTGCTTTATCACCAAAGTACGATGAAGAGGGTAATGTTATATATAGAGGTGGATACGAGGATGTACAACCTGGTACTCTAGAACCACCACCACCTGGTTTTGAATCGGCAGCAACACCAACGTGTGGTTTTAATGATAATCCTGATGAATATAGTAATAGTAGTTATCCGACCTCGATGCGTGAAGATTTTCGTAGACATAGAGAAGATTATCGTGGCGACGATTATCATAATATGCCAGGCGGTCATCGTATATCACGTGAATCAGATAGGCCAATTGGTGCTGCTATCGATGGAAACGAACATAATAGAAGATCAAGATCGAAAACTTCACAACAACCCAATAACTATGGGGATCGACGTAGACGTAGTCGTTCGCGTTCGAATGGTGGTCGCAAAGACAGAGATTCTGGAAAAGATGTAAATAATGATAAAGAACAACGAAAAGATTCTTCATCACATCGTCGTGATCATGATTCTTCCAGGAAGACAAGTAGTCGCGATCATGGCAAAGACAATGATAGATCACACGACAAGACAAGATCAAGTAAAGATGATAAAGATAAAGACAAAGATAAGGACAAAGATAAAGATAGAGATCGAGATAAACAGAAAAGATTGGCAGCGATTGTGGCAGCAGCTGATTCATCTGAGGAGGAAAAACGTGATAAAAAATCATCAAAAGAGAAAAAGAAACGCAAAAAGGAAAAGGAGGCTGAAAAGAAACGCAGTAAAAAGGAACGTAAAGAGAAACGTGAAAAGGAACGTGAGAAAAAGAGTGATAAGGAAGCCGCAGCAGCTGTAGCGAAAGCCTTAGTGGAAAAAATTGTTAGTGAAAAATTAAGTACGCGTAAAATGGAGGAGACAGTTATCGATACAATAATAAATAGTGAACAAAAAATGATAGTACCACCAGACGAACTAATTGTGGCCGCAGCGCTTCTAAATGTTGCTTCAAGTGACCGAGAGGACGAGAATGACGACGAAGACGAACCAACTAATGGTATTCCCTTTGACTTGTACAGTGACGTATTAGTAGACGACAAGGATATAAAATTAAACGATGTTGTTACCGGGAGCAGTGATACTCATAAACTGTCTGTATCTCCAATACCGATGTTAACACCTTCACAAGAACAACTTCAACCAGCTACACAACCACAACCAGCCACAATTAAACGGTCGGATTCTATCTTAGATATTCACGCAAATATGGACTTTGAACAGGATTTAGACTTGGAAATGGATTCAGAAGCGACTGCAGCGGTCACTAAACGCGGTAATAGTGGTTTAGCAGGTAATGTTTTCGTTCCGTTGCCAGAACCATCAAAATGGGAACGTGAAGATGAAATTGTTTCATCATCGTCTCATGTTTCGTCGTCCGGTGTTGTTGGCAATACTAACGGCAATACTAATTTAGTAAGTGCAACATCGACATCAGATCGTCGAACCCCAAACTCTGAACTAAGTAGTAACTTGAATTTGAATTTAGCCGATGATAAATCAAATAAAGTAACAAATGAAGTATTAAAGAGGGCGGAGAATGCAATATTTGCTCGCGCGATCAATGCGATTCGTCCGATTGAAATTAAAAAAATAAGTGTTGAGCGACAGAAATTATATGCAAATGAAAAACCTCATGGAAGAGAGCATGGTTCACCACCGATTTCATCTCTTGTTGTTCGCCCAGATGACGCAGCGCTTTCAGTTAATCCATCTGTTGCGACAGCTACAACAACGATAGCGATGCCTGCCACAGTAACGCCAGGACTGTCATTAGGAGATGCGGTGGCTGCTGTTACAGCTACATCGCAAGGGCATAACTTTCAAATTACTGTGCCTACTAATGGTGATTCAGCAGAGCGTTCTGTTGAAATTAAGTCAGATGCAAAATCCGTATCAAAGCGTAGTACACGAAGCGGTGGCTCACCGCTACGCAGTTCTATTAAAGAACGTTTAGGTAGCAAAATAACATCCGATGCAGGCTCACAACAATTAGTAACTTCTTCTCGTAAATCAAGATCACGGTCTCGCTCACCCCCACCTATTGTGACAAATAATCCATCGCGCAAACGAACAGAAAGTGGCAGTCGAGGCGGTCGTAGTCGTTCACGCGGTGAAAATCGAAATCGTTCACCCGAAAATGGAAATATGAATATAAATCGCCGTCGTGAAAATAGCAGAGGTCCGCCAATGCAACGTGGAGGAGGAGGCTTTGATCGACGTGGCGGAGGTGGTGGTTTTGGTGGTAATCGCGGTGGTAATGATATGCGACGCCCTCTTGATAGACGTGATTTACGAGATCGTGAACGGCGTGATCAGCAAAATAATAAAAATCGTGATCGTTTAATAGATAGACGAAATCGTGATCAAAAAGATATGCCTAAGCATAATTACGATAATAAAGGAAGAATGAATATGAATGAAAGAGAACAATGGAGCAGTAATGATCGTAATCGACGTAGTCGTAGCAGACACAATCAACAAATGACTGGTTCGAGAAACAAAAGTAAAGAGCGTAGCCAAAAAGACGTCCCTAGCAAAGAAAATCGTGGAAAGAGTCGAGACAGGAAAAAGGAACGATCGCGCTCAAATAGTGTTAACGATAAACGTCGCGGTAAGGATAAAAAACATAAAAAAGAAAAGGAAAAAGATAAAGAAAAGGAGAAAGAGTTGCGCGATAAAGATGATAAAAAAAAGAAAACGAATGATGCCAGTGAAAAAAATAACCCAACAAGTAATAATAAAAGTTCCTCTACAGTATCAAATAAATCCGAACATAACTTGACGCGCGATTTAATGAATAAAAAATTAATTCCCTTAGGTAATGACAGCGAAACATCATTACTAGGGATCAGCAGTCATGAAATTGCAAAGAAGATACAACAAATTGAAAGAAAACGTTCGACAATCGATGAGGCGAACTTTATACCAGATTACGATGAACAAATGGATCTCGATGTCAGTGGTAATACGCATGGTTTAATGACAAATTTTATGATGAGTAATAGCACCGAACGACCCAATGTAGACAAGATGTTGCTTGAAACCGAAGAAGGGCCTAAATTACCGCCTGGTGGTCCTGGTAGCGTGACCGGCACAATCGACGCGATAAGTGGCAACAATTCATTAGTAAATGCTGCACAAATGAAACGCTTAATTCCATCAAGTAACGATAGTTCATCCGCGAATAAAAAGCGTTCACACAGTTCATCGTCCAGCAGCAGTTCCAGTAGTGATTCAAGTTCATCAGATTCGAGTAGTGATTCTGATGATAATCGTAACAGCAGTAAAAGACGTGGTACAAAACGTAAACACAAAAAACAACCGAAAAAAACAATAAAACACCATCATCATCGTCAGACGGGCAGTGGTATTACGTCGCAACAGCAGTCCAATCAACAGCAACCGTCATCATCAGAATCTGAGGCATCGTCACAAGCAATAAATAAACGTAAAAAGAATAAGAAAAAATCAAAAGCTGGTAAAAAGAAGAAGAAAAGTAAACACAAGTAATAGAATTTTAATAATAATAATAAATTAATATAATTTAAGAATAAATATTTTTTAATAATAATAATAATTACAAATAAACTAATGAAATAATTAATTGAGAAAAATAAAAATATATAAAAAATTAACCCTAAAGTTAGGCAAATTAAGAATTATTGAGTATAATTGAAGGAATGAAAGTGTTTTTATTTTTTTGTTAGACCATAAAATTACGCAAGACGAACGCAGGAGAACATATATATATATATAATTTCAATTTTCGCTTTATATTTTTATAATTTGATTTTTCTTATTAATAAAAAATAATTATTATCAATTTATGATCTGAATGGTAATTGTTTTGGTTGTGCGTGAGTGTGTGTATTCAATTAATTTTACTTTGATTTTATAATAATTTCTTCTTCATAATCGCTCCTTTTATAAGCATAAATTTAAAATTTAATTTCTCTTTCTTTATTTTTTTTTTCATTTATACAAAAAATAATTAATAAATTTTTGTTTTGTTGTTGTTTTTTAATTTTGTAAATAAATTTTATAGATCAGTAATCAAATAATTAATTTTTATTTTAATTAAAATCAATTGTTCATTTTTTGTCACCTCTTTGGTTCAATCAATTGGCAAGTTTATTATTTATACAGTTGATGCTATTGTATAATAGATGCCACTATAGAAAGAAATTTTTTTTATATTAATTTAAAAATGAAATTTAATTTTAAATACTTTAATAACAAAATATTATTTAAAAAAAGGAGTTTTTATTAAAATATATTTAATAAATGAGAAAGGAAAAAAAATCCCGATTTATTATAATAAACAATTTTATTAAATTAATATTATAATCATTTTTAGATTTTAACAAGTATAATAAAAAAAAAAAATTACAAATTTATTAATTCTAATAATTATAAGATGAAAAAAAGAACTATGTATAAATTAATAGATAAGAAAATATAATAAATTAAATACAAATAATAAATTATTGTATTTATTTAATTAATTAATATATATAATTTATTTAAAGATTAATCACTTATTTGTGTTTATAATTATTATTATTCATTAAGAGATGTCGCTATCATAGATTGGTGTTTCATTTAAGATAATTCAGTATGTTGGCTACATTGTTCTATACGTCAGATTAAAACTTTGTCTAACTTCACTTAAATAAATTTTTACTGCTTGGCCATTTTTCCCTTCTTTCACATGAAGTAAAAATTGTGAAAAATCATATTTAAATAATATAAAAATTATATTTTTGGAAAGGAAGAACACTAATTAGACAATGGCATGTACAGCAAGTAAAACACCATTGCTACGTAGAGTTGCTGTAAGTTATTTTAAAGCATAATTGTGTTAAATTTTTTATGGCTGAAGTTTAGTGGTTACGTAAATTTTTCGTTGTTATCGAAATGGAATAAAAAAAAAATTTTCCTTTAAATTCAATTACATTAATTTGTATATATTTAAAGAACAATGATTATTATTTTTTAATGGAAAAAAATAAAATTAATTTTAGGCCCGTGGCTATGCTGCCAGTGCTCAGGCTAGTCCAAAAGTTACAAGCAAAACAACCGAAGTTGAAACAACAACTTTACCAAATAAATTGATTGTTGCTTCGTCTGATGTTACTTCACCACTTGCTCGTGTCTCTATTTTGTTCAGGTGAATTTTATTTTTGGTCCATTTTACGAATTAGCATTTAATCAGTTTTATTGATTTTATAGAGCTGGCTCACGAAATGAAAATTATGATAATTTAGGTGCAACACATTTACTTCGTGCTGCAGCGGGCCTTACGACAAAGAATGCAACACAATTTGGTATTATGAGAAATTTGCAACAAATTGGCAGTTCTTTGGACATTACAACTGACCGGGAAATTGTTACTTACACTGTTGAATCCACTTTAAATCATATTGAAGAAGCAATGAAATTCTTGCAAGATGCAGCCACTTTGCAATTATTTAAACCATGGGAATTAACTGACATATTACCACGCTTAAAATATGATTTAGCTCGTGTCCCAGATCAAGTGCGTGCTATCGAATTATTACATCAAGCAGCATACCGCACCGGTTTGGGTAATTCTATTTATTGTCCCAAACATAAAGTTGGTAAACACTCCAGTGAAACGTTGCAACACTATTATGCATCAAATTTCGTCACAAATCGTGGTGCTGTTGTCGGTGTCGGCATTGATCATAAAATGTTAACTTCTTTTGCTAAAGGTTTACCATTAGAATCTAACAATAGTAATGACTCCGCATCAAAATATAATGGTGCAAGTGAAATTCGTTACGATAAATCTGGTAGCATGGCTCATGTAGCGATTGCCACTGAAGGTGGTTCATTAAAGAACAATAAGGAAGCCTTGGCTTTTGCTGTCTTACAACAAAGTGCCAGCTCTGGCTCAACAATTAAGCGCGGAAACAATAATGGAGCTCTCGGTAAAGTAATTAGTAGAGCTTTGGACGGTAAATCGTTCTGTTTCCGTTCATTAAATGCTTCCTACAGTGACAGCGGCTTATTTGGATTTGTTTTATCTGCAAATGGTAGTGATATTGGAAAGGTATGTATTATAAATTTAATGATTATTTCTTTTATTTACCATATTACATTTAATTTTAGGCAATTGATGCTGGTGTTAAGGGTTTAAAATCTGGAAATATTACGAACGAAGATGTTGCCCGTGGCAAAGCCAATTTAAAAGCATCAGTACTATACAATTATGAAAGTTTATCAAATTTCAATGAAGATATGGGTAGCCAAGCTTTGTTAACTGGCAATATTCAATCAGCTAAAGCAATTGTTGCAGCTATTGATGGCATCTCCCATTCCGATGTCAATGCTGTGAGTTCTTTTAATGAAAACATTTGCAAGGATTTTGTTTTAAATATTTTCTTTTCGTTTTTAGGCTGCAAGGAAGGTAGCATCAGGTAAATTATCCATTGCTGCAGTTGGCAATTTAGTAAATGTACCATACGTTAATCAAATTAATTAATTATAAAAAAAAATTATATAGTAAATTGTTGAAGAAAGAAAATAAACGAAATTAATTAATAACAACATATAATTAATTTATTTAATATAACATAAAAGTAGTATTGTCTTACAATTTATCTTAAATATAATGATAATAATAATAAAAACAACAAAAGTTTAGTAGAAAACTATTTTTAATGTTTTGGGGTTAAATAATATATGTATATATATATATATTTATAGAAAAACACAAATAAGTTTAATTAATTTGCTTATATTATTCCAACAATAATTATTGCAATAAGTAGACTTATTATAATTACCCAATAACCTGTAATAAACACGAAAACAAAAAATTATTAATAAAATTTGATTATTCGTATAAATTTAATTTTAAAAAATCATACCACAAGTTTTATCTTTACGATCAACAATAGCTACATGTCTCGTTTCACTATTCACCCGAGAATCGGTGTTCTCCATTTGATCAGCCAATTCGTCAATTATATCTTAAAATAAAGAATAAATTTTATTAATAAAGCAAAATTGATTAAAAATGGAAAATAATTAAAAACAAACCATTTTGTAAGTCAACTTCTTCGCCAATTTGTACGGCTAAATGTTTTTGCCTTGATATCACTTTTGATAATGCTTCTAGGCCAACATTTTGATCATCTAAAATTTTTGTTTGTTGTTTCCTTAAATCACTCACGGAATAATTATCGTTTGCATTATTATTTAAAACTGGCACATCGTCATTATTATCATCATCGTTGTCGTCACCCCATAAATTTGACGATTTTAATAATTGTGTACGACTTGATTGTGAATTATTATTGCCAGCATTTGTAAATTGTTGCTGTAATTGTATTAATTTTGACTGTAAATATTCAATCTGTCTTTGGCGTCGTTCTGCTTCGTCTTCAGTTCTTAAAGAAAAGAAAAATTAATTTATTAATAAGAAAAAGACAAGATTGAATTAAATTTATTTTACAAAATTCTTCTCTTTCTTTCAAAGTCTAATTTTTTATTTAATTGTTCTAGTTCGGTTGTAAATTGTTTTAAATGCACTCGAACATGTCCTGATATTTTAGAATAATTATCCGATAAACGATGTTCACGATTTCTGGAAACAATTTGTGATTGAATGTCACGGCTTAGTCTTTCACATGCTTCATATTCCGTTAACCTTAAATGTAATTTAAATTATTATTTTTAAAACTATATATTTAATTACAGAAAATTAATAAAAAAAAAAAACTGATAAAATTTGCAAGGTCAGTAATTAACAAATTGTTAATATTTTTAACAAATAAAAATTAAATGAATCATAATTATGATAAGCAAAAATAGAAACCAATAGATTTACCATGAATCAACATCAACCAAAGACATGATTAGTAATAACTCTTTTATCAACTTTAACAAATTTTAACTTTTTCTATTACTTTCATTTAAAAACATTAATTAATTAAAAAATAATATAATTAATTAATAAATAAAAAAAAAAACTTTGCGATCTATCTGTCAAATCAAAAAAATACACAAAACGATAAACGTCAAAATAGTAATTTCCCTGTATTATTAAAAAATTAAATTTCCCATTATTTTCTTTTCTTATTCCCGGATATTATAAAAATTATATTTATTTAATTATTTAATTATGATTGATTCTATTGTTAAATTATTTATATTAAATTAAATATAATATAATTTTAAAAATTATGTTAAATATATAATTATTTTTGATCTATAATTATTTGTAAAGCCCTCTTTTGATAAAAGCGAGGAGATATTAAAGTAAAATTAAACATATTCATCTGGTAAGGCACATACATCAAAACTGCCACTGCGAATTCAATATTGAAAATTATGTTCAGATTCAGAAAGAGTGAAGGTTTTTTCATTAAATGGTGGTTTTTCATTGATGTTTAATATTTAAAAGAGAAAAAAAAAAATTTCTATGTGGTTTTTTGTCATCAATTTTTAGATTTAAAATACAATAAAAAGTAAATAATTTGGAGAAAAAGAACACAATTGGATTAATGTGAATGAAAACAATGTTTTTCAATAAATTAATTACATATAAAGTGATTAAGTGATTTGTTTTCATTATTATTTATTTTTTTTATTATTATTTTTAATTTTTATTTTTGATTTTTTTATTATAATTTCCTTGTGAATTCGTTGCTTACAAAACTATATATATATTTTTTGGGGATTTATTATAATTTTTAAACTACATTTTTTTTTTTTGTTATTGGATTTTACTAAGTGAAAGTGTTAATTTTTGGCTTTTCAACATAAAAATATATATTTTAATCAACAAAAAATTATAACAAAGAAAAATAACTCTCAGGTGAGGAAATCACATATTATTTCGTGTGTTAATTATAATGATATTTAAACTTTTAATTTAATTTTATATTTAAAGTGATGACAAGTATGTAATATTAATAATAATTACCTTGAGAACAAATAAAAAAAAAATAAATTTGTTAAATTTTGCTACGCTTAATAAAATTGCACAATTTAATATAATTTTAAAACAACATTATAAGTAGAAAAATATTGTAAATAAAAAATTTCTTTCCTTTAACACCAAATTATATGACTAATCGATAATTTTTTATATTATTTTCTCTCATTTTATATTTTCTTGTATTGTTATATTTGTTTTTAATAACTTAAGTGGTAAAATAAATAAAAAAAATATTGATAATAAAAACGTATTATCGATAGGAAAATAAAGTAATTATGATAATTTAATAATAAAAAAACACAGTTTTGTTGTTCTTGTTTTTGCTTTGTAAATTTCAATAGAAATGGTACGTAAAATGTAAAAATACCAGCACAGTGACGACAATTTTGGACACATATTGTAAAATAAAAAATCACGCAATATTTTGCAGAGAAAAATATATAAAAAAAAGAATAATATTAAACCTAAATAAACTAACATATGTGCGTTTATTTATTTGATTAAAAAATTGAAATAAAACTACTATTCTGGTTATTATGTATCTTCCATATGTTTGATCACCATTTTGTTGATTTTTCTTTTGCTTTTAAATCTTTTGTTTTTCTTGCATTTAATGCCCAAATTATACCAGTTTTTGTAGATTTTTAATATTTTTTAATTAATTAAATACAAATAAAGTAATTAAACCACAATATGTATGTATTCATTTGACCTTGCGGTTTTATTTATTTTTTATTGCATTTTGTTGCATTTTTTAACTGTTTTATTATTTTATTTAATTCAATAAAAAAATATATAATAATTAACTGTTATACACACAAATATATATATCAGTTTCAGAGATGTTGTTTAAGCTTTTAACAACATACCTACGTAATTTTGATTTGAAAATGTGTAAAAATAAAAGATTATAAATAGTAATAAAAATTCAATTATGTATAATTATTATTTATGTTTATTTTTTTTTTTTCGTTCACTAAATACATTTTGTTCTACTTAAAATATTGACAAATTTAAAATTTTTAATTAATTTTAATAGTTGAAAATATATATATATAAAGTTTAATGTAATCAAATTTAATCAAAAATCGTACCGCTTATACTACTACTAGTGTGTATACTTTGTGCTTTTTTCGTTTATTTTTTACTTTTAATTTTTTTTTGGTTTTATTGTTGTTTTGCTCTGCTTCGTTTAGCTATATACGGTTTTGACATATTTTTATTTTCTACATGTTTTTCACTAGCTTTGAAAGCTTTGTTGTTTAATAAAAAATAAAATTTAAATTTAAAATCAAGACAAAAGATTGTTGTGTATTTCAAAAACAATACACAATCATATACTATTCTGCTGGTGTTTAGCTTGAATGAAATTTATAACGAATTTCAACCATGAATAATAACTGTTTAAAGCATATTTATTTATTTATTATTAATTATTTATTATTTAATCAATTTTTGCTATTGTCATTGATAATTCACTTATAAAACGAAGAAGAAATTGAAGCTTTATCGTAACTAAAATATTCTTTTGACAGAAAGGAAAACACATTTATCAAGTGTCGTTTGTTTTTTTTTAAATAGTTACTACTGTCAAACACACACAATACACCAGCCAGCACTGGTTTTACCATAATGAATATGCAAATTTACTTTAAAATAAAAATTAATTTTATGCTTTAGTAAAGCAAAAATAAAAATAAAAGAATCAATGACAAAATTTAAACAAAATTAATTAAAATTCACAATTTATTTGATACGTTTATATGATGAGAAAAATTTTAAACACAAATTTATACCAATGTGTATGCTTCAGAAGTGTTTAAATAACGTTTTTCTCTGTAAATAAACGAAATTTTGATACAATAAAAGTTAACTGCTTTATAGTTTATAATTTTTAATTTAATTTTAAATTTAATTTAAATTTAATTTATTCTTCCTTCTTTAGTTTATTTATACTTTTTTATTTTAATTTTTATTCAGTTCTTTATGCTTTTTTTAAAGTTGCTGTTAACTTGGTCGTATGCTGTTTGTTGATTACTACTTTGTGCCGAACCATTACGTCAGATGAAACTTTCGATAACAACAAAAAAAAAATGCTTTAAATTCTGCCTTTTTTCTTTGCAAATTTTATCGCATTTTTTGGTTTAGTTTTAAAAAAAAACTTTTAAATGTTATCTTATGGAAATTTTTATTTTTATTTAATTTTTTATTATAATTTAATTAAATAAAGCAGTTTTGTAATTTTCTCTCTTTTGCTGATAAAATTATGTATATTTTGCAAGTAAATTAATAAAAAATAAATAATAATAATAAATAATTAATAAAAAATAAATTAATTTTTGTATCAAAAATTGCAAAATGCAATTAAAAGCCTCTGGATGAATAAGTAAAAATATTTGCTATGTTTAATTCCTAAAATTTCTTCTATTTACTAAAACTTTATTTTTCTTTTCTGCTTAATCAACATTCTAGTCCCAAGACAACCGAATCGACCTTAATTTTATTTATGTTTTTCTTGTGTTATAATAAAAAAAAAGAAAAAAACAATAATAAATACACAATTTCTGTGAATTTTAGTTTTTGCTGTTTATTTACGTCTTCTTTGTGCTTAATAATTTGTAGCTTTTTCTGAGCAAAAATATGCTTGTATTAAGTAAGCATATGTTGAATAGAGAAATAAATAAATAAAAGTTTAGCTTTCAGGTTTTTTTTAATAATGTTATTTATCGATATGTGTAGCTGGATTATTTTATTTTTTAGGTTATTTTATGTCGGAAAGATATACATAATCGTGCTTGAAATAAAGTGATTAAAATCCATGATCTTTTTTCTAAGGTTACACTTGATGGCCTTTGGTATTTCACACTATTTCTTTGTATAAAAATTACTTAACTAGGTAAAGTCTATTACGATCCTAAGAGCATGCATTATTTTCCAGCTTGTTAATACTACCTTCAGGTCATCATAAATTCAATTGACAAACCTTTCACGATCTGCTTAAATTATATTTATTCTATTGTGTTAAAAAAAAAACACAAATCACTGAATTTTTGTAATTAAATCTTCGTTTCACTTTTTAAATTCAATTTGTTTACATAATTTTTTCTATATAAACACATGTGTTGTTTGTATTTCAACAAAATAAAATTTATTAATAGAGGATACAATATATGCCATGGTTGGTGGCTATCCATCTGCTCGCACATAAATTATGAAAAATAAAACAATTTTACATTGGATGTGTGTGAAATAAATGCAACAAAAATGTATTTATATTAATTGCTATAAAAACCTTCAAATAGAACTCATTGATGGAGTTTTTAATTAAAAAATAGAAAGAATAAAATAATAATTAAATAAATATGTATGTTAATCTGTTTGCAGTCTGGGTATTTAATAGTTTATATGATGTGCACTTTTGGTCCCATTCTACCAATATTGGCACAGATCTCTAATTTGCTTTAATCGAACAAAATTGCTTTAAAAATTTTCATGTTTGAAATTCCAGTGTACCTATCTGATCTCTAAAATACAAATAAAAATAATTATGTTTTTAATATTTGTGGCTTTTAGTTTTTTCAGCCTCTAAACATTATTATTTTCATAAAAATTTTAACTTTTTTCGGTTTTCCGTGGTTAAAGTAAAAGAGCTTTTTTTTGATTTTCATTTAAAATAATTAAAAGAAATAATATAAACGTTTGTACAATGTTTATTAATAAATAAAATTAATATCCACTTCCTGATTAATTTTATTACACAACATTTGAAATTAATTACTCATTAAGATAATAATCATAATAATAATAATAAAAATAAAATATGATTTTTTATTAGTGTCAAAAATCGGAATGTAAAAAATAGTTTTGTATAATCATCCATTCTTCCACTGGCTGGCTGACTGTTTGGCCATAGTTTACATACATTATTCGCTTTAATTAATTTATTTATTTAATTAAATGAATTAAATTTTAATTGTTTTAATAAGTTTATAAAAATCTAATTAAATTTAACAAATAATAATAATAAATATTATTTTAAAAACAGTCTCTAGGTCTTAAGCTAACAACTGCTTTAGGTAACAATAATAATAATAATAAAAAAAATACATTAAAAATGAGGTCGTTTAATATAAATGCGTTAAAATAAATAAATATTATAAAATATAAAAGAATTAAATGCGCAATAAAATATCTAAATTGAAAAGAAAATAAATAATATAATTGTTATTATTATTACAAAAATAAATAAGAATAATTTTCTCCTCTTACTTTGTCTGTCTATAGCTATACCAATACCAATTATGTTCTCTCATCCGATCTGGTATTATTAAAAAGAAGAAAAAAATATGTAATAATATTTCTTTCATAATTGTTATTACGTATAATTAATGCTATTATTATTATTATTATTATGTTTTTTTTTTTATGTTGCATTTTGTATTTAAAAACATTAAAATAAAAAAAACTGTTTAATAAATTTATTCATTAAACCATAGCCGCCCACTGTTCACACGCATACATAATATATATTGCTGTACTACTACTGTACTGTACTGTACTTACAGCTTGTACTTTGTATAGTGATCGGTTTTGATTCTAAACATTTACTATGTTTTAATCAAATAAAATACATTTAAAGGGTAAAGTGGTTTCTGTATTTTGGAGAAAATAATTGAATACAGCTATTGAGCTACAATTATTATTATTATTATTATTATTATTATTATTATGTGAACTAAATTATAATTATCTTTATGAAAATATAAAAGTTCTTTGTTGATTTTTAATTGTTCAACCAAAGAAATGAAAAAAAATAGAATCAAAAGAAAAAGAGTTTATTCTTTATTTATTTTTTTTTTTGTTATATTCATTCGCTGTAATTACGCTTAAGTACCGTAATTTTATTTTGTTTATTTATATTGTTAATTCTTTATTTTTTTTGTTACATTTTAACATCGCTTAAAATTTATACCTTTAGCTTTTGAGTAATGAAAATTTAGTGAATTTACAGTTTATCCATAAATTTAACTTAAAAATATGAAATAAATTTGTATTGAAACGAAAACTCTGACTATCCTGAAACGTACCAGTATACAGTGTACTGTTGATGGAATTTTCAAAACGAAAAAATTTATAATAAATTTTAATTTAATAAAAAAAAAAAAACCGCGCCACGCAATCAAAATTTTATTTAATATTTTTATTTATGATATAAGTTGCTTTAATTTAATTAATTGTACTTGGCAATTAAGCAATTTTATTCAACTTTATTTTTTATATTTTTTATTTACTCGAAAAATAAATCTCAATTGAAATGAATTGATGTTAGTTAATTGATTTAAATATGTGTGTTCTCAGCAATTTATAAACTAACCACTTGTTATTCATTTTAAATAAATTAAAATTTTTTAATTAATAAAGAAAATATTTTCTCACATAATAATGAATATTAATTTAAATTGTATTTTCTTCTTTCTTTTTAGTTTATATTTCTGTCGAAAATAATTATGAGTATAATTGATAATCCAATTGGAACAACAATTAGTAGCCTATTAGGAAATAGTAGTGAATTATTAGGAGAGTCATCAACAGCAGCAGTAACAACACCATCAATAGACGGTGCAACAGTAATTGTAACACATAAACCAAATATTCTTGTACGTGTAACAACAGAATCAGGAATAATAATGGATCCATTAAGTCACGTTGGTGATGGTATATTTTTACAAACAAAAACAGCACAAGGTATTGCCGGTGCATTTGTTTGGGTTGCACTATTCATAACATGTCAACAGGTGAGATATATATTTTTTATAATTAATATTTATTAATTATTATTTTACACATTTTTTTCTCTGTTGTAAGTAATAAAATTTAATTATTTATTGTAATTAGTTTAACGATAAGATTTGATTTGTATTTTTTTTACTAAATTTATTTTCTGCAATTATTGTTTATTTATTATTTTTGCGATAAAAGTACATTGTTTTGTTATATATTATACGAAATTGTTTATAATAATAGAATCATTTAAACTTGTTTATGGGCAATTTAAAGCAAAATAACAAAATAAATTAATTAATAATTTAATAAATAATTTATTAAACATTTAATTCAGTTTATACATTGTTTTTACTATAAATTTATGATAATTTCTTTACAATTTTAATTGATAATTTTTATACACTTGTTAAGTGTATTTTTATTTTTTTACCGTTTGAACTACTCTTGTTATTCAGTATTCAGTAATTATTTACAAGTGTTTTGTAGACTAGATTTATATAATAATATTTAAATTTATTGTTGAAGAATTGATTAATATCTAGAATATCGTGACCTGAGAAAAACAACTAGACTTAATTATTGTCCGGTAAAATAACAACAATCAATTTTGTATTGAGAAAATTAAAAAATAATAAAAGATTCTTTTATAATTTGTGCAAAGTATCTGGTTGTTTTGGACAGAGTTTAAACAAATCTACATTAATCACAATCTGATGAAAATTTTTATTCTGATTTTACATGAGTAACATGATGTTTATATTATAAGAAGAAAAAACACGACGTACATTACTACACACGAATATAATATTTTACGTTAATTAATTTAGAGTTTTACAATCAATAAGCAACAAAGTTATTCATTATTGTTTGTTTGTAATACAAAAAGTATAAGCAAATAATTTTTTCGCATGGCTGCTGATTAAAAATGTTTCGCAACAGAGACCTAGTATAAAACTATTAAATAATATTTTATTAATTTATAATAAACATTTATTTGTCTCATTATTAAAATTATTATTAATTACATGATTATTATTACCTCGATTATGGCATATATGTTGTATACAAATCACTGCAAATGATGATGAATAATATTTATTTAAAAGAAAAGAAAAACACGCGCATAATGAAAAACTTTCATATTTTTTTCTTTTTTTACTGCTGTGTCTTGTTTTTATTTTTTTTTTTATTAATAATAATTTAAACTTGTTTTTCTCTCATTTATTTATTTAATTAAATTTATAATTTTTTTGAAATAATAATATATTGGTTTCATAAGTTTATCTGCTGGCTGTCCAGTCGTCTTGTCATGTTCTAAAAAGTAAAAGTATTTAAGTAATAAAAAAACATAAATATAATTGGATATCGATTAAATAATAAAAAAACAAATAAATAAAGTATCTATAGTAATCCCAATAGATTGTAAAATTATATACAATGTGGTAGTGATGGTATATGTTGGTGATTTAATGGTTATACCGTAGTCATAAACACTTTACCTTTTATAGTACAGTAGTTGGTTATAAAGAAGCGAAGTCTAGGTTTGTAACTAGAAAATCTTTACTATCCTCAGTTAAAGTCTATGATTAATTTAATAGATTATATTATTATTAAAAGTAATTCAACATTACTTTACTTGTTTAATAAATAAATCTTTTGGAATATTAACTAGTGTTTGTTCTCTTACCATATTTGATTTGATAATAAACTATCGTTCAATATTCATCGTTGTTGTTCGTTTATCCCTCATAAATAAATAAATCATTTTTATTTTTCGTTTTCTATTTAAGGAGTGGTAATTTCATTAGGTTGTTACACTCTCTTTGCTTCCATATTTAACAACCAAAAAAAAAATTGATAATCTGTGTGTCCATCCATTCACCCTATTTTTAATGATTAGAAGTAATTTCTATCTACTTTTTTTTCGTTTCTAATATAAAATTCATTTTATAATATTTAGATCATCATTAGCTATAGGAAGTAATTTCTTTTGAATATATATATTTTTTTTTCTCTCTAGTTTAGATAACAAGCACACAACTTCCGGATAGAAAAATAATAATAATAAAAAAAAGAAAATCCATTTAATGGTGGCGGTTTGTTGTTATAAAAATAATAATAAAATTGCGTATACCGTGTATAAAGTAGTATGCCTAATAGATAAAATTATAATACGTATAAAATACAAAAAAAAAAGAAGAGAATTTTCGCGAAATAACTGAATAAAATGATGTCACACAATAATTATGTTTTAATTTTTACTCTTTTTCCTGTTGTTGTACCGTGACAGAAAGCTAAAAAAAATTAAAAGTTTTATTTTTTTAAAATGTTTCATAAACCAAACTACTGCACCTTTTTTAAGGTTATTAATAATAATATTAATATTATCATTATTAATGATAATAAGGAAAAAATAATAATAATTTATTTATACAGTTGTACCTCGACATACGAGTTTACTTTCGTTCCGTAACCTTGCTCGTATCTCCAAACTCGTATGCTGCTGAATGTAGATCGCGTAACTCGTGGAAACTATAGCTATACGATTCCTTGTATCTCAAATCTTGCTCTCATCTCAAAATACTCGTATATTATAGCACTCGTATATCGAGGTACCACTGTATATACGTATATATTTCCGTTATAACCTTGAAAATAATATTGCTAAAATCAATTTGTTTTGACTCAATATTGTTGCTGCTCATCCGTGTTAAACATTAATTTTATAGCCTAATTGGTAACAGTTTTCTTTATTTCAGATTTTTCTAGTCTTGTTTCGTTTTATGATTTTAATTTTATATTTAATTAATTATTTTTCTATTTCTGTAATATTATTTTCTAGGTAATTTAATATAATTTTTGTATTTATTTTATTTTTTTAGTTAAAAATTGGTTTCTATATCATTAAAAAGTCATCAAGACATGTATTTTGGTTATCATATGACACGAAAAATTTTTGTATTTAACAAGGTATTTTCGGTTGTGAGTGTGGGGATTGTGGGAACATCACAAAGGAACGTTATCAAGTTCAATAATGTGATTTGATTTATTTTATTATAAAAAAATATTTTTGTTATAGGTTTTTGCCTTCGTTTTTATAAATCCTTTAGATGTTTTTTCTTTTCGTTTCTTGTAAGTTATTATTTACCTGAAGCCATAAATGTTTCTACCATGTAAATACCTGTTTTCCTTTGGTAACAAAATAATACCAGAACAAGAATCAACAAAGTATTGCTATAATTGTTTTCTTTTTATTTATTAATTTAATTACTAAACTTTTCTTTGAATAGAATTAATGATAAAATTTTATAAAATAATAGTCCTTATGGCAATTTATAAAGGTAGAAAGAAAACAAGAACATTCAAGAAAAAAGTGCGAAAACAAATGGAAATGAAAAGAAAAAGAAAAGCAATGTGAGCCTTGACCTTTTGAAATTAAAAATAATAAGAAAAATATTTATTTTATGCCAAATGGGAAACACTTTTGCAATACAACCTGTTGTCCATGTACAATATTAGTGTTTAATATACTTGCGAAATATATATATATTTTTCAAAATGTCATAGTAAAATAATAAAATTAAATCAAAATTAGCAAAAATGGTAGATTAGTGAATATAAGAAGGTTAATCTTATCTATAGACTAAAAATTTTCTTATCATTAATATATGTATTTAAATTTTAATTTTAATTTTATTTCTCTTTTTTGTATATACGTCTCTGTATTTTTATTTTTATGGTAAATTATTATTAAGCATATATGCAGGCACAGATTTGTTTATTAAATATATTAAAACGAAGGATTTATTTGACTGCAGTAGAATTGATAAAGAAAGTCGTGTCTATACATAGTAAATGAGTAATAATATTATTATTATTATTATTATTTAAATGCAAAAGGATATAAAAATGTTGGACACATCTGTTGTATATGTGTAGCAATAGAAAAGCGTTTTTCTTTTCTTTTCTTTTAAGGAAACTTTTATTCATGACATTTTGTTTGTCGTTGCTTTAACAGACACACAAGGGAAGAATTTATATGATGTTATTGAAGAATACGTTGTATAAAAATTGATGAAATCATTTTATTTTTTTTTTTTTTTTGTTTCATTTGATTGCTGTATTTACTGAAGCTGCTACTGTTTTTGTCTTTGGTTCGTATTATAAATGAAGAATGGTGCATACAGTGTATTATTATTATTATTATTATTATTTAACTTTTGTTATCTTTTTATTGTTTTAGTTTTTTCTTGGATAAAATTCTTTATTTTATTAGTAATTATTCAGTTTCTTTTTTAATTTTTTATATATATTTTTCTTCGTAATTATATATGAGACATTAATTGAAAGAAATATAAAAGTTTTTCTTGCTTGTTCTCTATAGAAAAATATTACACTAGTAGTAAATTGGATTGTTTCTTTGACAGATTTATTAAAATATAATTCCGGTATTAAATAATTAATTTATGTATAGTTTCTAATTTAAAATAAAATAAATAAATATATATTTAGTTTCTTGTGTTGTTTATCATTGTTGTTCAAAGTTTAAAAGTAACATAACACGTTTTGGTGTTGTTTTTTTTGCTGCTTTATGTATATATTTTACCTGTTTAATTTTTAGAGAAAGTATGATGAATATTGATTTAATTTTATGTGTTGACGTTGATTAGCTAACCTAGCTCACATACAGTTTATTTTATTGGCCACAGTTGAATTAGCGATATTTATATGTAAATTTTTATGTCAATATCGTTAATTAAATAACATTTACTTGTCTTATCATATGATTGATTTTCTTTAACATTATTTAACTTGATTATTATTGTTTATAAATTTTCACTCTTATAAAACAGTACACTTTTGGCAACAATTTATTTATTTAATTTTGATCTTTTCCTGTCTTGTTTTTCCGGATTCATTTAAACAGTTTATTTATTATACGTTTTATTTATTTTTGTGATTATTGATTTAAATACTTTAATTTTTAAACAAAATTGATTTAACCGTTTCGGACCTGACGTACTGAGTATACTGTACATGGATTTCTAGGCTTTATATGTTTCTATTGAATTTAGACGGAATAGGGACACTTATCAGCTTATTACTCATAAACGGCTGCTCGGAATTACTTGAAATTTGGGGCAAAGTGCATATTAAGGGTAGTATTCAGGTATTCACATGTAAAAGGAATTTTTTTTTTCTGACTGACAATTAATTCAGGCCTGAAGGGGTTAATATAATTTTATTTATTTATTTTCCCTTTGAATCGGAAGCAATCTCTACATACTTTTCTTGTTATTATTCAAAAATTGTCCATTTTCTTATTTTTGTTTAAGAAATGTTAAAAATCCCATAAATAATTAAACATAATTATGAATATTGCGCAAAAAAGAAAAAAACGTTTAAATAAATAAAGATTTTGAAATTCACCGACAAGAAATAATTAAAGTAAAAAAAAAAAAACGGAAATTGAAAGAAAAACAAATAAAAATGATGATTCAATCGCAGTGTTTTGTTCTTCGTTTTCTTCTTTGTCATTTATTTTAGTTAAGAAATTAATTAAATTTCTTATAAGAAATAAATAAAAATATTTTATAAAATTTTTTGTCACATATTTATAATTAATTATGTTAAATAATTTATTTAATTAATTGTTTTTGATGTATTTTGTTTTCTTTTTTTTTTTGTTAATTAATTTGTGTATTTCTTGCTTATTTCATTTTTTTGTTTTGTTTTGTTTGTAATTTTTCTAAAGTTATTTATTTATTTATTTAACTTGTCTATTTTAGATAAGATAAGGAAAATTATTATTATTTTTATTTTTATCAATAAATATTATTACAAATTATTATTATACTGCTGTTGTCGTCGTCGTCGTCGCTGTATTGTATGGCTGGCAGCAGTTTATACCTGTTATATATTTGTTGATTTCAATAATTTATTATTTTTTTAATTATTTATTGAAAAATATACCTATTTTTATGCTATTATTAATTTTAAATTGTTTTTTTTTCATTTTATTACTATTATTAATATTTAATAGAATTATTATTATTTTTGTTAATAATTTTGCTGTTTTGGAATTTTGTTTTTAATCAATTTGGTTGATTTGTGTCTTTGGAATTGTTTATTGCTTTTTTGGTTTAATTTTTATCTATATTTGTATGACTATACAAAACATGGACGACGTATATTAGTTTATTTTTTAATTAAATTAAGCACAGAAAAAGGTTTTCTTCTCTAATTGCGTTAATTTGAACTTTGAAAATAATATTTTTAACTACAAAAGAGAATATTATGTAAAATGTTAAATTATATATTTTAATTACGGTTTAATCCCAAATGTATTATGTTCTTTTGCAGATGAATGAATAGAAAAATAACACGTAAAATTTGTTTAATCATAGTTTGCTTTCTAAAGAAACAGCACATTTATCCATAAAATTATAAATTAAAATGTAAAATTATTACAGAAAATATTTGAGGAAAAGTCGTGTAATATTTTTTTTTTATTATTATTATTATTTAAATTACTTTATCACGGTTTATTGGTAAAAAATTATATTATTTATATATTTTTGTTGTTAAACTAAGTAATGGTGAGAAATTGTTCCTTCTAAATCAGCAGCTGTACCTTGTTAGCAAAATATTTCTTTTAAGAATTAAACCATTTTCTTAAACATTATTCTGATCTTAATTAAAAATATATAAAAGTATTAACAATAAATTACAAATAAATGAAAAAAGGTACGATAATAAAGGTAAAAAGTTTCAAAAGATGACTTAGAGAAATCTATAGAAAAAAACAAAAAAGGTCTACAAAAACCTTTTTCCATTATTTCATAATTCTATCAGCACATTTAATATGTGTTTGCTGCACAGTTTTTGTATATTTAATTAAAAATTAAAATTGTGGTTGTTTAGTGGTTTCTGTTGAAAGATTTTTAAATATTTTTGTATTTTAATTACGCTGCTCACAATTACATCATGTGTTGTTTGCTGACTTTAAGTATTTGGAAAGAAATTAAATAATTATAACCAGAGATGATCTCAGGCATTTTATTTTTTTGAAATCAATTTATGAAAGTTTTTTTTTTTATATTTTTCTTTAGTTAATTAATTTATTTAATTGTGTTGTCACCACCTACGCAGTTTTTTCTTTGTTAAAAGAAAAAGTTTTTAAGTAAAACGTCGCTAAAGAAATAATTTTTTATTAATTAAATTAATTACAAATCTTCACTGTTGATACAAAGCACTGGATATCAATATTTTTCAAGAATTTAATTTAATATTCTCTGCTAACTGAGAAAATGGTATTCCCTTTTGATACTAAGGAATACTTTTAATTTATATTTGCTGTATTTTTATATATATTAAAAGCAGTTAATATTCTGTTTATCCTTTTTTCCTTTAGAACATTTATTGCTTTTTACTTTTATGTTTTGTTTTGTTTTTTTGGCATTGGAAGAGTTTTTTTTTTGCTAATCTTTAACATTATTCTGCGTAGGTTTTTGCTATATATGTATTTATAATTGAAATATATAGGATGTTTAAGTGTAAACACAGAATAATAAAACATAATCCATTATGATGATGTTGTTTTATCCTTTGTGCACTCTCCTTTGGTCAAACGTTCTGGTAAATGCGTTGGTTAGCAAAAAATTTTTATTTCAACACTGATGGTTCTCTACTGTACTAAGTAGTATATTCTGCTGACTATTATACTTAAGTGTAAAGCCTGAAGTTGTAATGTGATATGTACTTTAGGTGAATCTAGTTAATAGTCTGTTGAGATTTCGTGATTTTTCTTTTTAAAAATCGATCAATAAACCGATTTTTTCTATCACCTTTTTGATTATAAGTTGATTATTGCTTTTCGTACAAAATAACGTGTTTGCAGTATTTTGAAAATAAAATAATGCTGAAATATTGCCATTTTTTTATGTTCTCATCACGATTATTATTATTTTGTCTGTTTTTTTTTTTTTATTTATTTCTTTACTTTATTTGTAACATAAAATTATGATGGAAAATTATAGAACAAGGATAATAATGTGCCTTGTAATTCGTTAACTTGAATTTTATATTGTTCAAAATAAATATATATATTTTCGTATTTATTCTTTTCTGTTTTTGTTTGTTAATGCTATATTCCAGTGATGGCGAACATATGATCCGTGGGTTTTACACTGACCTGCGCAGGCTTTTTAAACGATCCAAACTTGATTTCAGAAGTAGAAGCAAAAATGTCTGCAATCAGTGCAGATAATAAATGTTCTCACACTGAAAATTAAAAATATTATATTAAACGTATGGGATTCTTTAGCGAATAATTTTGTATCAATGAAGAAACTTGCAAATGCATGCTGTTACCGATATTCGGGACTACATATTCGTCTGAAAAAATTGTTTTCTTCAACGAATTATGTGTAAATATTTCAACAGAAATAAATTAGGTAATGAATTGACTGAGAAATGCGTTAAATGCATAAATATCTCTTTCTTCATAGAGACGACTGATTTTGTCATCCACGTGCTAGTGCTAAAAAGAAATAATTGATTAAATTTGATTCACTTCACTTGAAAAGGTTCAGTATCACTGCTATATTCTCTGTGTTTTATAATGTAAAGAGAAATGAAAAGAAGTCTTTAACCATCACCATCATCATCATCATCATCAGCAGTATTGTGTACAACAAGTTTCTTTTTACTATTTCTGTTCTTACTGTTTAATAACAATAATAATAATGATAATGATTATTAAAAAATTAAATAAACATAACATTTGTAGCGAAAATTTTATGATGAGAAAACTGATCGCTACAGAAAACACGATGCAAATGTTTTCTTTTTTTACCTCATTAAATAATTAACATTTTTATGGGACTTCCTTAATTTTTATTAAATATAATATTTAATTAAGTCGCTTATTTTCTTTAAGAATGTTATTTTATATATTATTATTACATTTATTATTGGTATTTCTGTGTCTTTGGTATTTCTTAAGACATGTAATCCTCGATTTGTACTGTCTATTGTGTTATAATTTTATTTCTGTACAAAGTGGCATAATTCTCGGCATAATCTTTTGCGAATTTTATTCAACAAAGGATTTTCTTTTATATTTTAATAATAATAATATTATTTCTTAACAAAAAATACAGATTATTTGATGGAAAAAGGTTGCTGCAACAGTAGCTTAAGGAAAAACGCATAAAAAATGTAAATATAATTCGCGAAATAAAATAAACTTTTTTTCATAATAATCGTTAATCGATTTTAGGTTGGTTGGTTTGTTGGTCTTGCTGACCATCTCTGATTTTGTTGTTTTATTAGTTATGGAAGATCAATTTTCCATGTAAATCGAGGGTTAACCAAATATACATATAATTAAATAATGTTTAAAAAAAATAAACTAAAAATAATTTTAATATCAGTTTAACATGAGATCTTCTTTTATATTATTATTTTGGATGTAATTTTGGTGGGTGTTGTTGCGTCATTGATTGTTTGTTAAAAAAGAAAGAAAATTTAATTTAATTTAATTTATTTTTGCGTAACAAAAGAAACAAATCGAAAATAGCGCGCATTGAAGAAAGTAAAAAAATAAAAATGATGAAAAGAAAACAGAAGGTTGCCTAATGGTCGGTTGGCTGGTTGGCTAGTTGGTTCTAGCTGATGATTTGGGTGGTTTTGGGGTTGTAGAGGGTATTTTTTCTTTTCTTCTTTTGGTAATAATAAAAGGTTAATGCCATTTAATGCTCTATAATTTATTTATTTGTTTTTCTTACTTTCATTATTATTTGTAAAATATAATTTTTGCATATGTAAACAAGTTGTTAATTATAATTAAGAATATTATTTATTGATGGGGTTTGGCTTTGTTTGTTGATTCTAAGGAGTTTGTAAGAGATTGTTGAAAAAAAAATGATTGCTTTGGGTGGTGGTTACTTTAATGATGTAGACATTGGTTGTGCCTTTGTAGCTTTAATAGAATCCTGTAACCAGTAATTTTAATATTTCCTTATTAAGAGTAACAATTTTTAGATAGAAAAATTATAATCAATACCTACTGGTAGCTGGTAATATCAGTCGGTTTAGTCGCAACTAAAAATAAAATTAGTTTAAACAGGTGTGTTAAATTAGAGCTTTTTTGTTATTTATTTATTACTTTTAAGATGAAATGTTACTAAATAATTTATTTAAAGATTTTTGTTGCTTTGTTTCGTGGAAACACATACACTTTGGCGTTTGATAAAATTATTACTGCGTAAAAACTTTAATCGGATAAAATTGCCTTTAAGTTTATTAATCCTTTTGTTTGTTATTAATTTTAGTTGGTTTATTGTTTTTTAAAAGAAGAAGAATAAGCGATGGATAAATAACTAAGTAGATATGGTATACTATGTATAGTGTTTCTGTTGTTGGTGGTACTCTATCTATGCTTGTTTACTTATTTCTTTTGTATGTTTATACTTTGTCGTCGTACAGATGCTGCATTATCCTTATAATCGATAAGGCGTGAATTTTTATTTTCTTTTATTTGTATTTTTGCTGTCTGGTGGTTTTTTCGTTACTATCGAATCCAAAGAGGTAGCTGCCGCAGCAGCAGCAGAATAGCAACCGCAGCAATAACTACAGACAATTTAACATGAGATTATTCTTGTTGGTTTTGATTTACCATTTTTATTTTATTTTTATATAAAAGCTTCTTTTATTTGTCATCTTTATGAATTAGTAAAAACAATAACATAAGTAAAATTAACTAAAATACAACCAAAGACTTGTGTCTCTAATAACAAAGGATAATTAAATCAACATTCTTGCAGCAGTAGAATTTACTTAATTTTCTGTTTTTTTGCTTTCACATCTTTATCTCTTATTTTATATTTTTCGTTTTTCACAAATTGATCTTGTTGTTTGTTACAGGATGATCAATCCTACGTTTTTCTTTGGTTTGCGTTAATATTTTCTCGTTGTTTTATTAGCAACAAAAAAGAAAAACATATTTATCATGTTTTATTGTTGTTGAATAAAATTTTTACATTATGCAAAATCAACAATCTGATTAATGCTGTTAAAATTAATGCCACGATTTATTGAAATAATGTGAGGTGAATTTTTGTCTGCAGCAAGAAAAAACAACAATGACTCTGTGCACGATAAATACTACGATGAATGGTAGCTTCTAGCTTGTCTGACACCAACATCGTGTTGTTGTATCTAAAGGATAAAACAAAATAAAATTAAATTATTCATATTTATGTTTGTTTATTTTTTCTGCAAGAAAAATGATTGATTGATGTGGTTTGAATTGCATTAGATACTGAAAAGAGGTAAAGCGAAAATTATAATAAAATAGCAGTAGAAGCAAGAACAGCAACAGTGTAGGAGCAGCAGATATTAAATTATAATAATGTAAACACATGTTTTTCAATAATGTTATTCTTTTAAGTCGCTAACAACATTTTATTATTATTATTACGACGATGGTTTTGATGATGATGATGACGATGACAACGATGATGATAAGAATAAGTGGAAAATTATGTTGTTTCGTGTTTGAAGTTTATTGATTTTCATTTTTCTACTCATTCTTCTTGTTGTTTTATATTTATTATTATTTATTATTATAAAAATATGATTATTGAAACATATGTTTTTTGTATTTATTTATTTATTTATTTATAATGTGATATTATATGTGTGTTGATTTTTCATTACTTTTCTTGACGTTTACTTATTTTAAGCGATAAAAATAATATCATTTTTGATTTTCGTTTCTATTATTTTGTAATCGAATCTATATATTGATTGAAATTAAATGAAATTTCTATATAAATATCGTGTGTAGGTGGATTATAGATGTATAGATTTATATGCGCCCTAAATTATTTTTAAATATGTATAAATATATTAAGGCAGAAAATGTCTAGATTAGTGAAAGAGAAAATAAACGGAGAAAGTATTTACGCAACGAACTACTACTGTGTTGAATCAAAAAGTAAATTTTATTTAATTTATTTCTTATTTTTAATTAATTAAAAGTTTTTAATCAAATTTATCTATTTATCAGGTACCTTTTTCTATATTTTGAGGTGCTTTTATTTATTAAATTTTATATTTTAAATATTGTATTGATTTTGAGTATAATTGAGTGGAAAACGTTAATGATTGTTCTGGACTCCTCAAGCACAAACAGAGTGTATATTAATTTTAACTGAATTTATTTTAATTATTTTTAAATCTGGTTTTATTATTTTAAATCAAAACAATCAAAATTCTGCTTTAATAATTTAATTGATTTTTTTTATTTATATAAATATATAAGAATTGTTAAGAAAAAAATTATTGTGACGACGATATAGACGACGACGCACCGTTGGACATCCATTATATTGATTAAATTTATTATTATGATTTTCTATGGTGGATGGATTAAGGTTTGTCGATTGAGGTTGTTTTCTGTGTTTTTTTGATTTTTCTTTAGATTTATTATATTTTCACATGACAATATTAAATAATGTCATAATAATTGACTTGTTTTTTTTTACTTTCATTAGAATATTATGCACTGTTGTTGTCGCTATTACTGCCATAGTATGTAAATAATTATTTAAAATTGTATTTCCTATTAAAAACTTACATTACATAACGACGATTTAAACTTGAATTGATTTTATTTTTATTTAATATTATTTAATAAATAAAAATAATTTTTATTGTGTCTTTTTTTATTAGTTTAATCGTTTTATTTTTTATAATTTATTTGCGAAACTCTTTTCTTTGATTCACCTTTTTGTTGAATTTTTCTCTACATAAAGTACTTTAGCTTTAGAATAATTAGGTTAATGTTGTTTACATATACATGTTGTTGTTTTTTTACATTTTGCCTCTATAATTCTGTGCTTTATTACATACTTTGGTTGTATAAAAGTAGATTTACTTAGAATTTTTATTAGAGAAAATTTTGTTGCTGCATTCTAGTTGCGCTGGTATATATTTATTGCAGATACCCAGATAATACTACTAATTAACTGAACAGGTAGCAAGTGTTTTATTAATTGATTGATTGATTTTCTATAAATTTGATACATGTAAATATACTGTTGGTATATCATTTGGCAGGCAGGCAGGCAATAATTTTCAACATTCGAACATTCAATTGCATTTTTTATTGCTTTTTTTGGTGTTTTTTATTTTTATATAAATGTATTTTTCGTTATTCACTTACATGCTTGAAATAATAATTAAAGTAAAATTTTTGATTGGTTTTTTGATACATAAATTGTGTATAAATAAAACAGGTCGCGGTAGAATGTGAGTGATCAACAGTTATGTAATGTATTTAAACGAAATTTTTAATATTTTATTTCAAATGAAAATAATAAATATCTATTGAAATGAAAATGTATTTGGGAAGATATTTCGCTGATCCATTCCAGTCTATCTGCTACTTTTTTATTATAAATAATTGAATTTTTGTCACACTTTTCAAGGATTTAAATTTAGCTTGGCTTTTTTTTTTTGTTATTTTTAATTAAAAATTGAAAAGTTTTATTTTGTTTTCGCTGTTTCTACTTGCTTTTAGGTTCATTTATTGAGCTGATTAACAATATAAAGGGGAGTAAAATGGTTTTTCGGTTTATTGGTAGTCGTTGCCTCGTCATTATTGTCGTTAAATGCTAAACAAGACAAGACTTAATTAAATTGATTGAAAAATAAAGCCGAAAAACATTTCTTTTATTAATATTTTATATAATTTTCTAACATTTTTATTAATTTGAAAAATTGATTGATTTAAAATTGTAAAAGACATATTGCCCTCTGCTCTATCGCTCTGTTTTGTAATATTCTTTTTTCTTAATAATTTTATTATTTCTTATAATTTATTATTATTTTTAGTTATTTTTCTATTCTTTGTCTTTTTATTCTTTCATTTATCTATAAAAAGAATTAATAAATGACTACCATGTGTACGCTTTTTAAATTTATTACTTAGAAAAGATACTTTAATATTTTTAGAATTTAATCAATTTGTTACTACAGGTAGTCCTCGACTTACGACCGAGAAAGGTTCCTGGTCATCGGTTGTAAGTCGACTAAGTCGTAAGTCGAATCTCATATAAGACTCATATAAAAAAAATTTAAGAAAAAAATTATATACTGTACTACTAACTTTTAGGGTCATTTTCTATGGAAAAAATTGGAAAAAAATTGGTCGTAAGTGCGAACCGTCGTAAGTCGACTCGTCGTAAGTCGGGGACTACCTGTATTTATTTGTCCTTAATTAAATAATTATTATTTATATTCTTGGAAAATTTAAATAGTGTTTTAGTTTTTATAATTAAATAATTATTTTTCTAATTGAAAATTTTTACTAATTAATTGTTTATTTGTTTTATTCTTTTGTAGATTTATCAACACTTACGATGGTATACAAATCCACAAGAACAACGATGGATTGTTAGAATATTATTTATTGTACCAATATATGCAACATATTCCTGGATAAGTTTATTATTTTTTAATTCAGAAAGTGTTTATGTATATTTCTTTACCGTACGTGATTGTTATGAAGGTAAAAAAAAATCTAATAAATTATTATTTTATTTTGTTTAATTAATTAATTCAATTTTTCTTTTAATAAATAACAACAGCATTTGTAATATATAATTTCTTATCATTATGTTATGAGTATTTGGGCGGTGAAGGTAATATAATGTCTGAAATACGTGGTAAACCAATACGTTCATCATGTTTATATGGTACTTGTTGTCTAACTGGTAATTATATTTAGTTAATTTAATACATTTTTATAATATTTTTATTAATTATTTTTATTTTTAATTTAAGGTAAAACATATACAATCGGATTTTTACGTTTTTGTAAACAAGCAACATTACAATTTTGTTTGGTAAAACCTTTAGTTGCCTTTATTATTATATTTTTACAAGCATTTGGACATTATCATGATGGTGATTGGAGGTAAATAATAAAAGTTTTAATTGGTTTTTTTAAATTTTATAAAATGATTATAATTATTTGTTTATTGTGTAAATTGACCTTAAAGAAAGTAAAAATAATCATCATCGGCACAATGTGAAAGCATTACTTTAGGGTTATGAAATGCAATAGCTCCTAATTGTTATTTAACGACAATACCAATCACAATATTCCTTACATATAATTTAAAAAAACCTTCAAAAAGTGTTGAAAACAACACTAATTTTTAATTAATTAATTAATTAATTTATGTTTTATTTTTCTTGTTTTTTAGTGCCAATGGTGGTTACTTATATATAACAATAATTTATAATATATCTGTGTCATTAGCATTATATGGTTTATATTTATTTTATTTTGCGACAAAAGATTTATTAACACCATTTGATCCCGTATTAAAGTTTTGTACAATTAAATCAGTGATTTTCTTATCATTTTGGCAAGGTAAATATCAATAAATTTATTTATTGCAAAGAAAAATTGATTAATTATAATTATTTTTTAATTTTTCTTTTATTATTAGGTGTTGGTTTAGCTATTCTTGAAAAAGCTGAAGTTATATCGCCAATTGTTGATAGTGATGGTGCAACAACATCGGCTGGTACTGTATCAGCCGGTTATCAAAATTTCTTTATATGCATTGAAATGTTATTTGCTGCAATTGCTTTACGCTATGCATTCCCATATCAGGTAGATGATTTTTGCTTTCTCGTTTTTTTTTTTTTTTTTGGAAATTTATTATTTAATTAATTATTTTCTTTAATTTAAATAATTTAAATTTTAAAGGTTTATGCACAAAGTTGTATGACAGACTCACATGGACGTTCAGTTACAATGCAATCAATTTCAAGTAGTTTAAAGGTAATTTTTGTAATTTATTTAATTTTATTTTTTGTGTGTGATTAATTAACTCTTTTTTTATTTTATTTTAACAGGAAACAATGAATCCAAAAGATATAATGACAGATGCTATACATAATTTCCATCCACAATATCAACAATACACACAATATAGCTCTGGTAATTAATTATTTATTATTATTATTATTAATTATTGATGTAGTGAGTTTACCCGGACACATACTGTGTCTGTGTACGATTACTAACTGAAAAATAATCATTTTTAATTTTTTAAATCAGAAATATTATTACAAACAATAAGCATGTTTTTTTGGTTTTTTATTCTTTCTGTTTATGCTTTTTTTGTGCTTGTTGTTTTTTTTTTTCTTTCTTTTCTTCAGTCTTTATCGTTTAATTGTTGTAAAAAATATATATATTTATTATTTTTGTTGTTGAATAACTTTGTAAAATTTTGCATGCTGAATGCAATGATGAATGCTTATTTATTTAATAAAAATTAAGTACAGTGAAATCTACTTGCTAAAAACCTGAATACAAGACATTTAAAATGTGTTTGTAATTGGATTTCTGTTTAACGTTTAACTGTACATTAGTTGTTTAACTTTTTAAAAAAATAACAATAATGTAAATTAAAGCTTAATAATTAATTAATACAAGCAAAAGCTTTACTAATTTAATTAACAAAAATTACTAAAAATAATTTTTTACTTTATGTGCAAAAATGTCTACAGACTTTTATTTTAGTTTTATTTGTTTTAATTATGATGGTGGTTCTAGGGATAAATGGAATTTATTTTTATATAAGGGATGCTTTGGAGTTTATTTTATTTTTGGTGAATTTATGTTTATTTAATTTTATCTTTTCGCTAACACAAGTTTTGTTTTAGTTACACCGTTAAGCGCGAGTTTTTTCGCTTTATATTTTTTATTAATTTTCAATACATTTTTCATTATCTTTTCCTCTTTTTTTTTTTTTGTTTATCATTGTTGTTTATTTATTATTTTTACAGACGTAACCACATCGCAGCCGTACGAGAAACTATAAATTTATTTTAAAATAAAACGAAAAGTATAATAAAATTATTGGTTTTTATTTTTTGTATTATTAATACATAAGAAAAACAAATAGCTGAGAAAGAAAAAATCTATTCTATTTTCTAAATTATTATTATTAATTATTATTATTAATTATTACTATTTTTATTTTATATTATTGATTAATTAATTATTATTTTATATGTTTAGTAGGAAGAAGATAAAAAACTAAAAGAGAAATTTAATTTAATAAAAGGGAAAAAAATGTTAAATTATTATTAGAATAGTTGATAATTAGCCTTCTTTTTCCCTAATTAAAACAAAACATTAGATTTAATTAATGAAACTTAATTTCTACAAAATAATTAATTTGATTATTTATTTTAGTTTATAACATGAAAACAATTAAACTACCTTGTAAATAAGGGTGTTTTTTCTCGTTTTTTCGTCTTTACCTTATTTTTGAATATTAATTTTAGTTTTATTGGAGAAAATTATCTACCTTCTCAAGCACCACTTGTGGTACTCTGTTATACGCAATTATTCTTGTTAAAATAAATAGACAGCGTAGTTCTATTGAAGAAAATTGCGTATTTTATTGTATCACGTGTAACTTGAATAAAGTATAATTTTACTCAATGAAATACAGAATTAATATTTGTTTAAACTCTGCAAAGTTAATAAATTATCATCAGTTGTGCAAAGAAGACGAGTTAATCTAAATATTTTCTTTTGTACATTGTTTTTTGTTTTTTCAACCCTTTAATTATTATTTAATTTATTTAAATCATTTTTACAATAAAAAATATTATTGTTTTATTTTTTAAATAATAATAATAATAAGCTTTGTTATTAATTTAATTTAATTTAATTTTTTTTCCCTTGTATATTTGTATAAGAAAACTCCAATCAATAATAAAATGTAAAATGTAGGAAATTTTTTACTTTTATAAACATTTAAAGGGTTTACAGGAAGTTGACAGGAACTAAGTTTAGAGACTTTTATAATTGAAAAATGTGAAAAACCTTTTAAATGTTTCAAAAAAAAGAAAAATAACATTTTTTTTCTGTAAATTTATATGGAAAATGCACGCCAAAATTAATTTAATTAAAAATAATTTTATTTTCATTTTCATTGCTTTAAAACTTAAAAGAAGCTTTATTAATAATTTTTTATTTTTTGTTTTTGCATTTTTAATTTAAATTTTAATTTTTGGCTTGCATTTTACATCATTATTATTATTATTTATTTTGAATTTTCTTTTATTATTCTAATTTTAAATTTAATTTTTAATTTCTATTGTAAAAATTAAATAAATAAAAATGCACATGAATATTTTATAAACAGAACAGACAGACACAGAAAAACGATAAAGAAATAATAAAATTTTAAAAATAACAAAAATGTCATGAATAATATTTAAATAAGTTAAATGCATGAATTGTTTTATAAATATTTATATATTTTATTTTTTTACTTATTTGTGATATTTTCTTTTATCTTTATTACTATTTTTTTAATTCTTCTGTTAATTAATATAATTAAAAAACTATTATTGGAGAAAAATAAATGATAATTAACAAAATTTGAAAAAAATGAGAAATTTTTGTTTAAACGCTGATAAATGCATACTAACAATGCGATTGCCACGACACCATTGAGAAAAACATACTAAGCATTAGCAAAGACAATTTTTGCATATTGTTCAAATTAAATTTTGTTAATTAATTAAATAAAATATGAAAATATAATCAAAATTAAAATTAATATTTTTGTTTAAAAGAACTAAATTTATACAATAAGATATGTTTTTGTTAAAATAAAATATAAATAAATAAACGACAAACGTATGAAACGACATAAAACTAATAATAATGCATTTTATTTAATAAATTAATTTAAGTTTATATAAAATAAAAATGACATAGCAATAAATACAAAAATAAAATATAAATATATATATACATAGAATTAATTGATTTGTAATTTTTTTTTTTTTTTAATATATAAATACTTCTCAATGTAAATATAGATGTAAAAAAAAAAAAACCGAAAACTTTTCTATATTTTTATTTATTTATATTATTATAATTTTTTTTCTTTATAATTAATTAGGTAAGTTTATTTGCTTTTTTAATTAAATATATATATTTTAAAATTTTCCTTCTTTAAATGTTTAATTTTGTAAAATTTTTGCTACTATTTTCATGTAAACTATATATTTATGCTAGCATGTCGTGTTTTAAATGATTATTTTTATTTTCTTAATATTAAAATGCATCAGAGAAATGTTTTTTAATTTAATATTATAATAAATTTTGTTTGCTAATTGTTATCTAATGGCTCAATTATTAAAATTTCATTTTATTAACGAATGAAAAGCAGCTGGCGAATATTTAAATTAAATTATTTACTGCTACTGTTACGCGATTGATATATTGAAAAAATTCCCTGTATTAGTCGAGACAATTACCTTTCTTTTTTTTTTGTTTACATGAAAAATTTATCCTTTTTCTCCTTAATTACATTTTGTTTTGTTTTGTTTTTAATTTAATAAAAAATAAATTTATTCCATTTTTTAAGGTGGTAAAAATTCACGTGGTATTCGTGTTTCATCATATGATCCAGATGATCCAGCAAATCAAACTGGTGGTCAACAACAGCAACAACAATATAATCAACAACACGGCGGCTATGTTGCACCGAAAACATTAGGTAATCAACGTAAATTTATGCCGGGCAGTCAACGTGTTGCAACAATTAGTCAAAATTATAATGAGAAAACAATGTTACTAAGTAGTGACGATGAATATCAATAAATTAATTAAAAATTGAGTAAAAGCAAAAGCTTTTTTTGCTTTAAAGGTAAAAAAAGAAAGTAAAATTCAAAATATAATCTTAAAAAAAAAGAAAGAAAGAAAACTACTACTCTCTATATTGTGTATAGAAAATTATTTATTTAAAACATTAATTATTATTATTCAAGAAATAATTTAATCAAATAAATGTATAAAAACAAAAAATTAATAATGAAGAAAACATAAAACTAATTTTTTAGCATTTTAATAAGCAAAAAATAATTATTTTAGTTAATTAATATTTTTATTTCAATTTTTCTGTTTTAAAAAATAATTAATAAATTGAGAAAAAATATAAAATTGAAATCCTTCCATATTTTTCAAAAAATATAATGAAAAAAAAATATATAAATAAAAATTTAATTAATTAATTAAGAAAACAATTAAATAAAAAGAAAAAAAAAAACACTGCGAAAACTGCTTTTATATATTAAATTAAATTAAAATATAATTATTATTCTTTCAACAGAAAAAATGTACTTAAATTTATTTCTATTTATTTATTTAAATTAATATTTATATATTTAAAAAATAATGAAAAATTGATTAATAATATAATAAAAGAAAAATTAGAGTAAATAATTAAAGAGAAAATAATTAAAGAGAAAATTTAGTTAAATTAAACGTGAATTTCTAATTTCCTCGCCTCAGTTTATAAATATAATTTTTACTATTTATTTAATTGTTTTATCTATGGTGGTGCAAATACTACGTCCAAATGTAGTTTTTATAAAAATTTCATGCTAATTTTCAGCATTTTTAATATAAAATAAATTAAATTAATTTAAATACCCAAAAGAAAACTTTTTTTCTGACAATTGCACCGTCGACCATGATTTTATAAAACACTATCTCTTAGTCTATTATCTAAAAGTGGTATAATAATTTCCTTTTTTATTATTTATTTATTTAAATATAATGTAATTAAAATTTTTTATCGTATTATAACCGAATTATAAAGTAAATTAATTATATTAATTATTTTTTTATTGTATTAATTTTTTACACATCGAGATATATATGATTTAAAAAAGAGAAGAGAAATTAATTTAATTAATTTCCTGATTTAGTAATGTTTCAAACCATATTTATTAATTTACTTAAAACCTAGCAAATTTCTTTTTTCACTTCGCCAGAATTTAAATAAATTTCTTATGCCCCTTAAATACAGTAGTATGTTCTGTACTCTCAGCTAATAATAATATATAAATATACACTGCATAGGACAGAATATTAATTTTCAAATGTAAGAATATAGTACAATCGATGATATAACAATAATTAATTATTATTTTAATATATATATTAATTATATTATTTTTTTAGTATAATTTTTATTCAATATAACAAAAAAATAAAACTAATTTTAGATGTGGTGTAAAAATAAAAATAAATAAAATTATATTATATTAATTAATCAAAAGTAAAAAACAAATAAATTAATAAATAAATATATTTATTCTAAATTCATAAATGAAAAACAATTAATTAATAAACACAGATAATTAAATAAATCAATTGAAAAAGTGAAGTAAAATCAACACTGAATAAAACATAAAATTACAAATCATTCCCGAGTGAAATAAAAGTTGAGCAAAATGAAACACACATAAATTTAGCTTAAAAATTATAATTAATTATGTAATTTATTTAATAAAAAAAAAAGAAAAGAAAAACAAAAAATGATGAGAAAATTGAATAACAAGAAAAATTTACTTTTAATTAAATTAAATATAAAATAAAAAACCCAATTATATTCGGCGACGTTTTCTTCCTAACCGAGGTTGGGTACCTCTGCTGCGTTGTTCTAGCTTTCTACGAAATTCACTCAAGTTCCTTGACCTGATATTCGAATAGAAATTAGATATTTTCATTGATTGACGTCTACTTCCTATCGATGACAAACTACTAGATGTCGATGATCGACGTCTGATCGGACGATTAATACTAGTTGATGCAGATATATTTGAGGAAATATCTGATAACTCGGATAATTGATTGGGGACAGATTTTTCACCCAAAACATGTCCATACATTTTTAAAGCGTTATGCCAATCAAAATCTGGTGGCATTGCAAATATTCTTGTGCGTATTGCATCATCTGTTAATTGAATCTTTTCTTGTTTCTCAGCTTCAGTCGTTGTCACTAAATAGAAATATTGATAAACCTTTGGAGGCAGCTTGTACGAATAGACGTGATTTGTTTTTTTTGCTAATTTTTTTTCTACCAACAACGGTGGCAAAAAAGCAGCATTTTGTTCATCGTCATCAATATTATGCTAATAAATTTATAATTTGTTAATTTAATTATTTAATAAATTTAAAGAGTAATTAATTACCGGGACATCACTGTTCCAATAAACGAAATCTTTACCAATTGTTAAATCGTTTGATTTCAGTAACTCTACTTTGCTGTCTGATGAAAAATTCCATAAACTAAAGTATTCAAATTCAAAGCTATTTAACAATTTGTACTTGTGTACATTTTTTAATATTTTACTAAAAAATTCCATTTTTAATTCAAACGGTGACTCGTTTACTTCTGCACCGTATTCACTTAATTTAAATTTAAACCAAAATATGATTGATAATGATTCCTTTAATGCTTGCCTCTCATAAACATAATTGAGCATATTGTAATGTCGTTGAATTGTGTTTTCATCTAATGGCTCCTCACCAACATCCAATTCATAAGAGCAAAATGATTGTGTAGTAGCAGAATCACTCAATACTTCCACTATAAAAATTTATTAAGATTTTATTATTTATTAAAATTAATTAATTATATACCTTCATCCATTGTATATTTTATTTATACAAAAAAACGTTAATTAAAGTAAGAGATAATAAATTTGTTGCAATTCGCCGCAATATTTGTTATATTTATGAAACAGGAAATGTACATCGAGTATAGAAGAATGCAACGGAAGAATATTTGAACTGTTCGAAAGATAATTATGATCGATTGCATTTTTTTAACGTATTTTATTTAAAATTATTTTGTTATTAATAAATAAATCACATTTCATTTGTAATTTTATTATTTATTATAATTTTTTTATTATTTATTTTATATTTAAAACTTATTAATTGTCATTTTAACAATAAAATATGTGTGGAATCTATTAGTGTCAAACTGTCGTTAAAAATAATCTCTAAACATAAAATCATAGTTTCAATAGAACTGAAGTTATAACTAATTTACACTAAGAGATATGCCTATTCAGCACATGTGCGCGCATGCTATGATAAAAATAATATGAAAAAAAAATATTTTTTGACATTTCGTATAATTTGTTTCAAAATTCGCACACCACATTTGAATTTTTTGGTGTATCTTGAAACATATAAATTATAATTACTGTTTTTTTTAATATAATTAATATATATAATATTAATCCATATATTTAATAAAGTTATTTTTCAATTAATTTAAAATAAAATAAAAATAATAAAAAAAAAAATAACAAAATAAATGTTTTTTTTTTATTTCTTGGTTAGTATGTTTTATTAATTAATTAAGTATTATAAAAAAGAAAACAAAACAAAACTTAATAACATGCTTTAATAATTAGGTTATGTTGGCATTGCATAGTTTTCGCTAAAAAATTTTTGTTTTTATAAAAGAATAAATTGTTTTTTTTTTTTTTTAAATTAATTTTTATTTTTAGATATTTATATAATTGCAATAGATCATCAGCATTTAAAATTAGTTGGTTAATGAAGACGAAAAATAAAGAAAAGGGGGCTAAGAAGCAAACAAAAATACAAATAAAATATACATAAAAAAGAAAAAAACAAACGGCATCAGGATTAATAAGTTATGAAAACAATAACAGCTAAACAGGAAGCACGTCAAGAAAAGAAAAAGAAAAAAATGGCAGCACTTGTTGAAATAATTAAATTAAATGATAAGGACCGTAAAAATAATAAATACCGTCAAAAGAGTAGTAATAGTGATATTGGTTCATCAAGTTCATCAAATAGTTCTGACACAAATTCAGATTGTGTAACAGAACCTAGTAGTAAACGTTTAAAAATTGAACATAAAAATGGTGACGCACAGCATGAGTGTAGTGCCAACACAATTAAGCACAAGGGAAATAAAATTAGTAAAAGTAATGTGGAAAATTTTGATAATGAAATAAAAAAGAAAAATAAAAAAAAAGATATAGCAATAAAAGAGGATACAAGCACGGATAGTAAAATAACACTTGATAATACATTAAGTACACAGGCGCCGGTGCCATTATCTGAAACACAATATTTACAATTAAAGAAGGAATTAAATGATAGAAAAAAAGTTCTGAAAAATGTACCAAAACTTCGATTGAAATTATTAGGTGAATGCGCATCATTAGACGTTGATGGCAAAGACAGAACACCGATATTTTTAACAGACATTCAACATTTATTAATGGTATCACTGTTGGGTAGTAGTTCACCGTATACACCGTGGCGATGGTGTCACTTAGAAAAAGGAAGCAAATTGTCCCATACAGTGGTTTTATTTATTGAAGGCTTATCATTATTCCATTTTTCATCATACGAAAGTATATTTCAAGAGTGTAAAAAATTATTTGATGTTAAATTAGAATTAGTAATGCCACCAAATGACGATGGCTTAATAATTGAAGAATTAATATCGGTGCCATTAACGAATTCACAAAAAGAAGATTTAATTAAAAGCTATGGTAGCTTAGAAGCGGCAATGGAAGCTACACAAGATCCCACGTTAATGATGAAAACGGTTTTTCCTGTTGAGGCAAGCAGTAGCAAAACCAATGGTAAATATAGTGAAAAATTACCAGAAAGTGATACATTTCCTAGAACACAATTATTATTATCCGCATTACAAATGGTTGACCAAGGATATCCATTGCCATTAAAGGGCGAGTTATCAAATCGTTATAAAGATTTTGTAATGACCAAAGACACTTATACTGAGGTGACACCACACAGTCCAATGTTTGGCCTTGACTGTGAAATGGTGAAGACACATTATGGCAACAGTGAGTTAGTACGAATATCAATTGTAAATGAAAAATTAGAATCAATTTATGAAGAACTAGTTAAACCTGAACATAAAATCATAGATTATATGACAGTTTTTTCGGGTGTCACACCGGAATTAATGTCAAAAGTAAAGAAAACATTAAAAGAGGTGCAAGTCGATGTTAGAAATTTGTTACCATCGGATGCAATATTAGTTGGTCAATCATTGAACAGTGATTTTACAGCGATGAAAATGATGCATCCTTATGTTATAGACACGAGTGTGATATTCAATATAACTGGTCAGCGCGGCCGTAAATCAAAATTGCAAACATTGGCATTAAGATTTTTAAATGAAGAAATACAAATGAATCCCGAGGGCCATGACTCAACGGAGGACAGCGCAGCTAGTTTGAAACTGGCTCAGTTAAAATTAAGTAAAAGTATCGATTTTGGTGATGCAGTCCTAACCGGACATAAACGTTCGAACGAAAATTATCGTAACTTAACTGGCATAATACCAACTGAAAAGGAATTAATAAAGGAATGTACCGGTAATCTGATCGGACAAATTAATAAAAAGGATCGCAGTACAGCGATTATAAATTCAAGTGAGACAAATGTTGATTACAAGAAATACATAAATCGTATAAAAAATTACAATGAGTGTGGCGATGTTAAACAAAATTACGAAAATATAAATGCGAAAATAAATTGTTATCAACAGGATAATAATAAAATGGCAATAATGAAAACCTGTGAGGTCGTCTGTGAGCACGCATTGACGTTAACCCATTTGAAAATATTACCACAACGTTTAGAATTGTCACGTATCGAGAAAACCTTATCGAATGTTGATAAATGGATATCAAAAGTATGGGATAATGTGTCGCACAATGGTATGTTTATTGTGGTCTTGGGCGGTACACCTGGCGGTACGAGTGGCGTTGCATTGATTAAAATTAAAAAAGCTGATGCCTCTGATGTTTTATCAACGACATAATTAAAATGAAGAAAAAAATATTATTTTTAACAAAATGAAGATAAAAAATTAACAAAAAAAAACATTTATGTATCTACATCTATTTATATATATTATATATAATACATAATGTACATATGACTAATATACACAATTTTTATTTTTCTATGTTGTGTACCCAATATATATATATTTTTTTTATAATTTATTATATAAAATATGTTTATTATTTTGATTATTAATAAAAATATTAATTAATTAATTAATTAAATTAAGAAAAAGAATTACGTTTTTTTATTAAGAAAATTTTTCATTACATTTTTTTGATGAAAGAGTGAAGCACTTTGTTATACTGCTACGCCAACTATCGCTAACTAAATACACTTGACTTATATTTATTTATATACTTGCGCTATTTAAAGCACGCGTCGTGCACGTTACGTATATACGTTAAAAATAAATTTGCCAAATAGAAAAGACAAATCGGACAACGTTACGTTTTCTTTTATATTTATTTTCATTTAATATAAGAATAATTTTTAAATATAGATTCTGATTTATACAAATAAAAAAAAAAGAAAATAATAATTTTCAACATATATTCTGCCTATATAGTTGCGATTTTATTTGTTTTTTTTTTCTTGCGTGCGGTTGGTAGCTTCGCTGTTTCTGTATTTATTTAAAACTTTTCTAAAATGTTTTTTTTTTTTATAATTATTTAGTTTATAAATTTTGGCCGAAGTAGGCAGTGGCGGAATTTTAACGTGTCAATAGTTTAATAAAAATAAATATAAATAATTAAATAAATATATATATATTAGTTTTTTTATCATTTGTATTTGTATTTTATTTCTTTTTTGATAAAAAATTCGTTTTTTGCTAAACTTCTAAATAATTTGAATAATTTATTTTTATACAAAATGATTTAAAAGGAAAAATAAGAAAAAAAAAAGTATTTTATTTAAAGAAAACAAATAAATAAATAAATAAAAAAAAAAATTAATTGTAAAATTTTTTTGAAAACTGGTATAATTTGTAGAGAAATTAGGAAAAGTATAAAAGACTAAAGGAAGTGTATTGTGTTTGTTCGTAATTTTTCCCAATTTATTTTTTTCGGTTTTGTTTTGTTTTTTTTTTTTATTAAAAATTTATTTTTCATAATAAAATTGTCAGTCAAGTGCGCATGGTTAGGAACATAAACATTCAACATCTGTCAAGACAACATAAATACAGTGTTTTGTCAACAAGGAAAATTATCACCAAAGACAAATTCTGAGTGTCATCGGTTAATGTAAGTTAATTAAATTTAATACAGAATAATAATTATTATTTTATTTATAATTAGAAAAGTGGTTAAACAGTTTATCTATGTTTTAAAATTGATTTTATGATAAAACATGTTAAAATAGTGCAAAAAAAATAAATCGTCCTAATTTTTAATGTTTTTTTGTTCTCCTTCTTCTTTTGCTTAATCGATTTTATTTTTACCTTTACTCCTATATTGTTTATTTCGTTTATTTTTTCTGTGTCATCGTGTCTAGGAAGTTTTTGTTGTGCAAGTGCTGTTAATGGTTTTATGATTCTGCAGTTCTCTTTTCAATTCTTAATTAAAATCGTAATTCTTTTTTTTTGTGTATTATTTTCTTCTGTATTTATTTTACTCAAGGATGTGTCATGTGTAAGATTTGTTTGTTTTAAATATTTTAAAATAAAATAAAAATAAAAATAATAACGTTTTTTATGTAAATTTTTTTGTAAACAAAGATTCTTGTTGCAATGAAATTAAGTCAAAGAAGAAAATAAAATAACATTAACATCAATAAACTCTTCTCAAATGCAAAATTACGATAAAATGTTTATAATTTTTAAGAGTTAAAGATAAAAACAGTTTTCTGTTGTGTGGTTATTTTTGCTTTGATATAATTATAATTATTATTATTTTTTATTATTATTATTATGATTTTGTTGTTTTACAGATGACTAATGCTATGAAAATAAAGGAAATAATAAATATTATGTATATAATACATTAAAGTAACAAAAAAAAGAATAATTTATAAGACGCATGTAATAAGGTAATTCAAGTAACGTAATAATAAAGAAAGGAATCAAAAAACACTAAACGAAAAGGATTATTTTTATTATTTACTTGATTTACGTAATATAAAGGAATTAATTTATTCATATTTTCGAACTAAAAAATAAATGATTATTCATTGAAATTAAATTAGGAAAAACAATGAAAGAGGAAAATTTTATTCATTTAATAAATTTAACTAAATTTTCTTATAATTTTAGGTATATAGTTAAGTTTTGAGAAATAATATTGTGAAATTCTGATGATTAATTTATTTAATTCATTACTGTTTGCTATAAATACTTGTAATTATCACTTTAAGGGTTTTCTGTTATAATTTAAAGGGTTGAATTACTATTGTGGCTTAATTTAAACAGAAATACTAATATGTTATTAACCCTAAATTCATATATAAAGTGCATTAGCCGGGATTATAAACAGCTTGACAATTAAAACGAAAAAATAATAATAATAACTTAAATAATTCTTTATATTTATTGATACAGTTGTATCAGCTCGTAATTTGTAGTATTTTTTGTCATAATAATAATAATATTTCTTATTTAGTTGTTTAATTATTTATATTTCTCTAGGAATTGTTTAAATAAAAATATTATTAAATTATATCTAAAAACAACATTTTAATATTATGCTCGTTTGCTCAATCTTCTATTTGTATATTTATATATTTATTTATTTATTTTCTTATTTCTTCTTAAATATGTTTATATTACTATGATTATTATGTATATGCACTGGCTATAATGCAGTTTATTTATTATATTTATATATCTATTTTTATTGTTATTTAAATGTTAATTTTCTATCTCTTAATTTATCTTATTTTAATTAAAAATTTAAAGAATTTATATAAATGTAACCGGTAGTAAAAGTTAAAATTAATTTTATAATAATTTTATTTATAGAATTTTAATAGC
The DNA here is from genome assembly GCA_963942525.1 of Ptychoptera contaminata. Taxonomy (NCBI): domain Eukaryota; kingdom Metazoa; phylum Arthropoda; class Insecta; order Diptera; family Ptychopteridae; genus Ptychoptera; species Ptychoptera contaminata. The sequence continues at coordinate 32,756,249 of OZ012638.1, read as the reverse complement.
AGTAGAGTGTCCTTAGTATTATTATTATTATTATTTGTTTCTTTGTTGCCGAAGATATAAAAATATAATTTAAAAATGTTTCATTTATTAGAAATTGTTAAGTATTAATGGGAATTTACACATTAAGGGAATTACCTTATCAATAATTATTTCTTTTAAATAATTTATTAAATGATGTAATGATACTTTTGTGATAAGACACATAGTTTAAGGTATGATTAATGCTCACATATTACTCGTGTAATTTGAGATCTTACTGTGTTTTTATTATGCAAAAAATAAATAAATAGAAATACTTAGTGTATAATTGTTATTGTTTAATTAATTTATTTATATTTAGCTAAAAGTCATCCTTCTGCTCTACACCAAATAAATGCATATTTTAAATAGAAATGACAGAATAAATAGCCACTTGAAAGTTTTCCACTGTAATTTTCACTGTATGACTGTTGGTGACTATAATCTTTTTGATATTAAAAGAAGAAAAATTATTGAATTAATAAGTTTTTTTGTCTTTTTATAAATAATTATTGTATATTTATTGACGCTTATTAGACTAGTTTTAATAAATATATACAAAAAAACACTAAACGATATATATATAATAAAACCTTGAAATATTTGGAAGTTGTTAAGAGAAATTAATGAATAAAATAACAGAAGTGTTAATATAGCACGAGAAAATTAATATAATTTTATTATTGCTGTATATTCTTTCTTTTTATTCTTAATTTAGTAAATATAATTGGGTCTGGGGTTTTTAGTGTTGCGTTACGTTGCAATAAATGTAAATAAACAATTAACATATATATATAGTTAAAGAGTGTTTAAAATTGTCTATTATGTTTAAAAAAAAAAAAATAAATAATGTTTTTTATAGTATTTTCTTTACATTTTGTGTATTTATATTTTTATCATATTTTTGTTAATAATTTATTGATTTGTTGACCTTTAAAATAGATATTTGCAGATATTTATAAGTTATTTTAATTGGAGTTATTCTACAGAAAAAGGAAAATAGTGGAAAATATGTTCTAGCAACACAAGGACAAATGATATATAAAGAGTAATAAATTAATTTGAATTAATTCTTTGGAAAAAAATATTTAAAGATGAACAACGAGTTAAGCAACAAAATTAAAATACACTTTGCATTGCGCAAAATTTCAAAGGCCAGCAAATAATAAAGTAAAGTAAATTAAAATAAAGTAGAAAAAATAAATATAAATTCATGACAGGAGAGAGATTTTCCATCTATTAATAAATTATCCATGTAATATATTATTTTCTTTTTTAATTAAGAAATTATTATTATTATGTTAATATTAGTAGCAAAGTGTATACAGTGAACTCATCTATATTTTATATAATTCTATTCAGCTAATACAAACACAATTTATTTCACAAGAAAAATTGAAAAATTTTACGTTTATTTATAGGCTAAGGAAAATAATTACTTGAAAATTTTATTTTGCAATTAATCCACATACTAAATAAATAAAAAATCAGTAGAAGATGAAACTGTATAAAGGAATAAAGAAAACATAAATTCTATATAATTGATATTCAGCCTTATGGCAGGCAGAATACACATTAAATCTAGAAAATTGTAATTATTAAGGTGATTTTGTTGATGTGATTTAAGAAAATCAGAGAATTTTATCATTTCTAAAGGCTTTGCAAGAATAATGAAGGCAACAACTGCCAGACAAGGCTTAGATTTATATTTTTTCTTTTCTGTTTTTACACAATTTTATTTTATTTTAATTGTTTTCTTTTTATTTGTGTCCTACATTTTCATTTTTCCATATTCTCTGTTCGCTGTTTATTCTTGGCTGCTATTGCCAATTAAAATACTTTCCACACACGTTTAAACTCTGGAATTAATTTTTATGTTTTATTCGGTAAAATCATCCTCATGACACATTTTCTCGTGTTTTATTTCGTTTAAATTTATTTGATTTTTTGCTTATTTTTGTTTTCTGTTTTTCTTTAAATGAAAATTTATTCATGGATTTTTATTTAATCTTTTTTTTATAAATGAATTTTCTTGTTTAGTGTTTTTGTGATATGATGATGGTGTGGTATGCTGTTGCTGCCTGGTATTTAATGAATTTTCGTGATAGAAAAGATTTTTTTTGTATTTTTATTGTCATTAGTTATTTTTATGAAAATTTATAGAAGATAATTAAACGTTATTTTTGGTAGATTAAGAGAAGAAAAAGTCTTTATTTGGTGGTGAGCAATGTATGATATCGTATCACACACTATCTATGCATGTTTATTGTTGATTTTATGTGAAATTAATGCATTTTTCTATGGATAATAAATGATAATCCCTTTATCATTATTATATAAGGTAATTTGTTTGTAGTTTGATGTAGAAAAATTAAAGGATTTAAAGCTTGACCCTCGTATACTGATTAATTATTAAAATCTTTACTTGTAAGGTGAAAAAACATCACAATGACAAGTGATATGAATACACGTAAAAGACTCGATAATAGAGAAGAAAGAGTTTAAAGAGAAAAATGCACACATTTGAAAAATTCACTCAATTAATCTGATGATTAATTATTTTTTTAAAAATAAATGTTTTTATTATTTTTTAGTAAATAACCGATTTATATATATATAATGAATTTTTATTTCTTTAACACAACACGTTGAGTCAATTTTTATACATGATATGTGAAGTTCAATGTTAATAAAAATTTATATATCTGTTTGTTAACGTTAAGGTAGTCGCTTGTAGTAACAACAATATAATAACTTTTTTACATTATTATTTAATTATTTTATTTATGATTTAATTTTTATTTTATGTAATTTATTTTAATTTTTTTTTTTAACATACAAAAATCCATCGTCATCGGTTTTCTATGTGAAAATTAATAAACAATAATGAATTTGATTGTGTATTGCGTGCTTTATTATTATTATTGATTTGGTGTTTAAATGAATGAATTATGGAAAATGTGTTAATTATTATTGTTAAATCAAATAATTTAATAAATTTTATTTTATTGTAAAAAATTATTTAGAATAGAAAATATATATTTATATACAAAAGTAAATTCAATGTCATCATTGTATATTATACGTTTAAACTAAAACGTTTTTGATTAAATTGCTTTTAGTGTTTAAATACAAAATTTATGTTAATTATTGTTATTAATTATTTTATTGATTTGATTTTCTTTTAAGTAGTTTTATTTATTTATTTATTTATTATTGGGAAGATAACGATAATCAATTGTTGTTTCGGTTAGCTAAGATGATTGTTAGTCACAGTCAACGTTTAACTTAATTGCTGGATGTTAAAACGTTATTAAAGGTCTTATTTTCTTCTTGATTTTGCAAAGGTTATTTAGAATATTTCTTTGGGTTTTAATGATTCGTTTTTTTGACTTTAATTTAGTTAAATTTTTAATATTTATTAATAAAGCCGCTTATAGTGTGTTTACCTTACGTACGTAGTGGATTATAAGGTTTCTAATTTTATAGTTTTCCGTTTGATTGTATGAAAATTTCTGTTTTTCTGTTAAACTAGTTGAAGGTGAATTGTGTTAAAGAGTTGTTAGTTCTTGTTATAAATCGATTGTCTTGTGAATCGTTAGAAATTTCTTTCTTTCGATAAAGAAACAATAATTCATTCACTTGTTGTGCATAAAAGAAAAACGACAATTTAATTCTCTGTTGATTTTAATTAATAAATTAATTACTTGGTAAAATGTTTTTGTTATTTCTTTTGTCTCCCTATTATCCCTTTTTTTTTAAATATTTATTTCTATTAATTTAATTTAATTGGTGACTGAAGCAGACATTTGATGATAAATGTTCTGTTGATGCCCGCATTTTCTTTATTATTATTATTATTATTATTTTTCTGCACTTATTTAATTGCTTTACAAAACCTTTTTCCTCGTATTTGCCAATAAATTGATTTTAATTAATTAAATAATTGTGCTAAATAGTATCCCTTCTTGTTGACCTTTATTTTAGAGGTTTTTATTTATTTTTCTCTGTTTTGTTCTGTAAATTATTATTAATTTATTTTAGTTAATAATTTACTCAAGCATTAAATTTATATTTTTAGTAAAAAACATAATAATTTAATTAATTATTGGGTCGTATTTTCCTATTGTTGGTTGGTGTTGTTTTTATTATTAATAATTGCAAACATATTTCTACTTCCTTTATGTGTGTTTAGCAGTAAGACTTTAGCAGACATGCCTCTATGCTATAGTTTTCTTTATTTTAATTGTTATATAATTCTGTAAATGCAAATAATTTAATGAACTTGTGTGCTTAAAGATTGACAATTTTGATAAATTTAATTACAAAAATTAAAAAGTGAAAATTAATGTTCATTCGTTTTATAGTTATTTGATTATTTGGCTATTTTTGTGGTGTATGATTAATAAGTATTTCTCGCAATTAAAAAATGTATTTATTTAAATTATTTATAATGTTTATGCATAATATATGTGATTTGCATGTAGTGGAAATTTACTGTAAATATACTAAAAACGATTGTGGTGGGTGTACTTTTCTAATAAATAATAATAATAATAATTAATAAATATATATAAGTCATTAGATTTGCTTATTCTTGGTAAATTTTATTATTACGATTTATAAATACGATTTATAGATAATGAAAATATTAATTTAAATAACATAAAAATTACTTTAATGAGTAATTACTATTTTGATTACGTATTAATTACAAATTAGCTGATATATTTTGATTGTTTTTATCTAATTTGTGTAATTTCTATTTGAAAATTCAAATGACTCTTAATACTTTATTAATTGCTTACTTTCGCATGAATTTTCTTGTTTAAATAATACAGAATATGGTAATATACTGCAATCTTTGTTGAATGAATGTATTAATAAATTTATTGTCAATAATCTATTACGTTAAAGAAATTAAAAACGTTACGCTATAATTACGTTAGAATCAAACGTTACAGGTATATTATTTAATAATTTTACATTGATTTTTAATCAATATTGATATAAACACACAATAATAATGAAAAAATTCATGGAAAATTTAATAATAAAAAATTGACATTAAAATACCACAGAATATTCATGCTAAATTGATACTCATGATACGTTTAATTACTTTAATTAAAACAAAAAATAAAAATAAAATCATCTAATTAAATTAAAAAATTACAAAAATAATTATTATTGCTATTATTATTATTATTATTATTAACAAAAATTTATTTAAACCACAAAATTGTTATTATCAATAAATTAGCACTTTGTGCAAAATATGTTTTTTTCGTTATATATTAATTAAAAATAATTATTATTTTATTTAATTATTAAACAGATTTGCTTTATTTTTGTTGGTTTCTTTCATGGTTTTCATGGTTTTTTACGTGCTTTTTTATATTTGGGGGGTTTATTTTTGACGAGACGTGATTTAATGACTAATCAATGGTTATCGTATGCGTATCTAAGAGTGCTTTTATTGTACTTATTACTGTATTGTAGTAAAGAAATCCATAGTTTAAATGTTTTGTTCTCTTGGTTATACGATTTGACGATCTTGTGAAATATAAATTTTATCAAAGCATAAACAAAAATTTTCGATTTGTATCGATTTTGTGGTATTTCTTGTGGTTTTGTTTTTAATTAATATAATTTATTAACTAAGGCACTCATTGTGTCGTTTATAATAACGTTCGAAATGTATGTATTTTACTAAAATTGATGGTTCTAATAAGAATAACTCTTTTGTTGTGTATTTTCGAAGATAATAATATTTCTTAATTAATTTAATTATTAATTTTTATCATTTTTATGTTGCTTGTTTTGTTTGTTTTAACATAGCTTGGCTCTAAACGATTTATTTTCTTTTTATATATTTTTATCATTAAATTTGTTTTACTTTTATTTTGTTTAATTATTATTCTTCTTTCTGTTGCAATATTTTTGCGGCGTTTTGTTCAAGATGACAAAGCTTTAGAAGTAAATAATTCCTTTTTAATTTTTATTATTATTATTAGTGATAATAATCTTATTTAAATTATTATTTGTTGACTTTTTTTGGGTAATTGCTTTTTGCATTTTATTACACAAAAATTATTATTATATTTGTGTAAATAATTGTTTTTTTTTTTTTAATTAATTAATTATTTCTAAATAAATAAAATTAATTAATTAAGTGAATCCCATTTGTTGTTGTTAAGTAAATTCAGTAATAATTCTGAAATAAATATATTTTATATTATGAAATTATTTTATAATAATTAATTTTATTGCATAGGGAAGATTCAATATATTTAGTCTTATCTTAGGTAAATACAGAAAATAAATAAAAACTTATTCGATAAAATTAAGCAAATTTAATGTTTGTTTATCAGTAGCTTTGCATATAGGATAATTATTTAAAAATTTTTGATTTTAATTTTATTTATTTTTTAAATCTTTATTTAGTAAAGGATACCAGGATTTTATAAATTAATTGTTTGAATTAAACGTAAATTAATATTTGATATAAAAATTCTGCAAAATAGAGAGATTATTAAGCTTTTTAGTTAAATTTATTAATGCTTTATTGTGTGAATGTGAATGCTGTTAAAGGGGTTATTATCTACCATATGCTTTACTTGTTATCAGCTATTTATTTATTTATAAATATAAATATATGTATAGTGAACTGTAATGAACGCATTTTATTGTATTCTTAGTAAAAACATTTATTTTTGATTTTATTATTTATTTATTTATTTTCATTTCACATAAATAAATGTTAAATATGTTGTGTGTGTACTACAGTACTGTTTGTGGTGAATAAATATTTGCAAAATGATAAAAGAGTAGAAAGAAATATAGAATAAATAAATTTATAATTTTTGTCTTATATATATATTGAATAATATAATTTATTTATATTTATTTCGCTTTATCAAAAGTAAATATTTAATTTTATTTTCGGTTTTTGCATTTAAATATTTCTTCATTGTAGAATGTGATTAATGTAAATTCGTGATTATTTTCATATAAGAATTGTTATTGCATACATTTCGGCGATTTATTAAAATAATACAATGCCTTGTCGTCTCCACTTGCTCATTTAATTGATAATAATATTTTAATAAATTTATTTTTCTTTTTATTTACAGAACATTATCAAAACTTCCATAGAAAATATAAATTGTGTATAATAGTTTAATTTTTATTCATAAATAAATAAGTAAAAATGGTTTTACCATTTAATATAAATGTTGATCCAGGAACAAATATAATACCGACAGCACCACCATTAGAATCGAGTAGTGGTGATAATCTTCATAATAATAATAATAATCAAATTGAAGATAATTTATATGTGAATTTTATGGTGAATAATAAAAATCCAACAAAAGATATAATTCGCATTGAAAAACGTGCTATATTAGAGTCGAGCGTTGAATTGACAAAAATTATAAATAGTAAACGAGGCGATAATAATATTATTATAAATGATGTTGACTATGAAGATTTTGATATTGTTGCAAAGTGAGTATAAATACTTAATTTTTATTTACAGAATAAATAATATTATTAATTTTTTTTTTATATAGATTTATGGAGACAAAAATAATCAATTTTCACGGTCATTTACATACATTACAAATTATTGATATTGGTGTACGATATATAATACCAGATCTAACAATAAAATGTGTTAAATATTTAGATTTAAATTTAACAGAACAAAATGTATTGGATATATTTCATTCATTATGGTTTTATAATACAATAAAATTACCTAAATATGATATTGAAATAAGTAATAACAATAACAATAACAATAATAATTTATCGTGTAGTAAAAATAGTAAGCAAAAATTAAATAATAAATTAAAACAGATGCAGCCAATAACATCTGATGAATATATATCAGCATTATTAAATAATTGTTTACAATATATTGATATGCATGCAAATGATGTATTAAATAAGGATGAATTTTTAGAATTACGTTTTGAAGAGTTAGAAATGATTGTTAAACGTGATACATTGCAAATTGACAATGAAGTTATATTATTTAATTTATTGGCACGATGGAGCCGTAATGAATGTTTAAAAAAGAAAATTGAATTGACATCAGACAATCGTAGACGTGTATTGGGCGCTTTATGTTATTCACCAAGGTATAAATTATTAATTCTTTTTTTGTATATTATTAATAATTTATTAATTAATTGTTATTTTATTCTTTTAGATACTTAATAATGCCAGCAAATGATTTTAAATTAGCATGTGTACGTGTTGATCTATTAGATCCAATTGAAACAAAATTAGTAAATGATTGTTTTGAGAATATAAATTTTATAAATAATAGAAAATTAACACCAGAACAAATATGTATGTTGAATAATTTTAAAAAAATACGACCAGAATACGCACTACTTCCAATATATTTAAGTGAACGAAGTAATCCATTAAATTATTCAAAGAAAATGCGAAAATTTACCGAAAAATATTTAAATGCAAATTATAATCGTAATAATAATAATAAAGATGATGATAATAATGACAGTGATGATAATTGTTGTAATAAAATGTTATTAAATTGTTTATCGGTGTTTGCATGTATTTTTGATTAAAAAAAAGACACAGAAAAGCATGTTTTATATAATCATTAAAATAAAAAGTAAATAATTATTCCAACATCTTGAAGAAATTGATAAACAATTATTGCAAATTTAATAAACAAAAACTGTAACAAATCGATTTTATTGAAAATATATCTCCATATATACAAATTTTATATTATAAAATGGCATAAGAAATGCTTTTTCCTATTGGAAGCTTTTAAAAATATATAACTAAAGAAGATTACTAAGAAGCTTAATAATAAATACACAATAATTAAACTTATATAAAGATTGTGATAATAAATAATCAGAATGATTACATCTTTGTGTTTTTTGCATAAATAAAAATATTTACTAACGCCAATTATAAACAAAATGAAACATAAATCACAACATTATTTAAATAATGCCATAAAAATAACTAGCATTGTATTGTCACTGATAAACTGGACAGAGACTGATGATTATTATTATTATTATTATATTTAATTGTTAAAAAAAAGAAACAATTTTAATATTATTTACTAATTTATAAAAATTTAATTTTATTGCTTATCAATAAAAAATAAGCGAAAACTCAAGAAAATAACTGAAAAAAAATTGTAAAGAAAACATTTTTTATAAACGCTTTTTGTATTAATATTTATAAGAAGCAAAGCGAAACTCTTCTACGTCTAAGATTATTTAATGTTTAAATATATAAGAAAAAAATTATTTATTTACTTTCTTGAAAGCATAATGATGATAATATAATTAAAAAAAAAGGGAAAAACCAAATAGAAAGATAAAAACATAACAAAAATTCATATCAACGAATAAGAAATAATTTTTAAATTTATTTAATTTTTATTTATTTAAACTAATTATATGTTTTATGTTTTTTATTATGTCTCTTTGTTATAATTATTGAAAAATCATTAATTTGTGTTTTGTGTATATGAAAAAATTCTAGTCTTAATTTTATTAGAAAACAAAATGGTTTTTCTTTTTCGTTTTTTGATTATTAAATTAAATTTAATTTTTGTTATTTGATTTTTAATTAAATAGAATTTTAGTTAATTTTTTTGTCTTTTTTATGTTTGTTTGTTAATCAAAAGAAAAAATATATGTGTTTAAGATAAATTAGAATTAATTAATTATTATATGATTAAATTAATTTTTTTTTTGGTTAAACAATTATTATTATTATTAATAATATCTCTTGACTGTATATTATGAAATCTTAAAGTATTACTTAGAAAACATGCTTATACAGTCAGAGTGGAAAAATATGAGAGAAATTATCGAAGATAAATGAATATTATTTATGTTGTTAATCATAACTCTCAGCTTTATTTCTGTTTTAATTGTAATTATTATAAATATAATACTTTATTGTTCTATATACTCTTTTGTGACGTTTAAATGGGTCAAAAAAACCATTATTATATAAAAAAAATTATTTATTTTTATTGATAATTCTCAGAGTCTCATTAAATTTTATTTAAAAAAAATATTAATTTTGTAAATTCCTAAGCTGGTGTAAAACACGACGAAAGTTAACTGGAATAAAAGAAATTATTGTAACGAGATAAAATGGAAAAGAAACAAGAAATTCTATAAATTATGTTAAATTAATTTACTGTTATATTTTTAAAAGAAAAATGAAATTTCTGAAAACAATACAAATGAAAGAAAAGATTAATTTATTTATTTTTCATTCAAAAGATATATTATGTATCTATAAATATTTAATTAAATTAAATGAAAAGATGAAAAGTTTTCAGTTAGCTACTTGTTATATCAATTTGCATTAATATATTTGGTTTGAATACATGACAAACTAGTATAATAAAAAATTCAAACTGGTATACTAGTGCTATTGATAAACATATTAACTACCTGTTCATTAGAAAAATTTATTAATTGGTAAAAATTCGGTGTGATGTTTATTTAATTAAAAAAAAATATATAAAAATTGATTAGAAAAATTTATTTTAAAGAAATTAATTAGAGAAAAAATTCTACATAAATTATTTAAAAATTAATATATATATTTAAAACGATAATTAATCGTTATAAAAAAATAAATAGAAAATGAAATTATTTTAATTAAAATTTGATATTTTGCTGTTTCCATAGGAAATAGATTTCTTCGGAATAAGTTTTCTGTTTTTTATTTCTTGATATATTTAATTAAAATTTGTTTTAATTATAATATTATGTTTAACAAGTAAAAGTAATTAATAAATGTATTGGACAAAGCTAAAATAATAATAAAAAACATTTTTATTATACTGAAATTGTATTTTTTCTAGTTTTTTTTTTTGCATTAAACCGATGCGAAAGGGTAAGCTATCTGGATTAATTTTGTTGTAGAAGCAAGGTGTTTCTTACATAGAGGTAATTCTGTTAATAAAACATTTTATTTAAGATAAAATTTAAAAACTTTTTATTTTCTGTTATCTTTAAACACAATAGATATATTTATAAATAAAACTAATTTAATAAAATGTGTATTTATTCTTATTAAAATTGTGTGTAAATTGATTTTATAATTAACTATAATAAAAATAACAACAAAACTATTTAATATAAATCTATACAAATTACAACTATTAAAATATAGATGGCATTAACAATAATATTTTTCATTATTTTTTAATTATAAAATTAAACAAATTAAAGAATTAATTATTGTATTTGTGGTGATTTTAACCAACCTTGCGTTTGTTCAATTGTTTTTTCAACAATAATAAATAATTCCTTGTCATTATTTTGTAATTGTGAACGAATGTAGGTAAGTAAACTGTCCTCCTAAAATTAATACAAAATTATATATTTAGAAAAATACAGTCACAAGTAAAAAAGCAAAGGATAAATACATCTCCTATTGACTGCGGTGCATCTAATTTTGAATCTAAATTCCAGTAAATATTGTTTATTTTACGTACGGCAATCCAGTGTCGTCTTTTTAATGGTAATACAACAAAACCTAGTTTATATTCCGTTGGAACATTAAATATAAAACCAATAATATTATTTGTATCAATACACGATGGATCTCTTTAAAGACAAATAAAATTTTATAATAATTATTATTGAGGATGGATTTACTGATATTTTCATGTAATAAACTAACTTTCTTTTATCAAACCATACAGCTTCACAGTCTTTGGCTTGTAACGCTTTCATAATTACATTCACATCGTAATTACCAAGTCCAAAAATTGATCTAAAATAAAGAAATAATAATAAAAAGTAAAAAAACAACCATAATAACGTTTACCTGTGCGGATTAATCCATTCATCCGGTGATAACTGCTTACAAATTTCATCTAAATGTGTTTTTGAATAAAAACATTTTACTAAAAGGAATAATTTTTTTTTAAATTAATAAATATTATTTAGATAATTCTAAATCATTTCCTATTTACCTTGAAATAAATTATTAAGAGCATGCAATGCACATAGTTCCCTTATCTGTCTCTCATGATAAATATTTGACATTTTATATTAATTTTTTTCTTTTAATATGGGATTTTTTTTTTTCTTAATTATATGTTAAGCACATTCAAATTTATTTACAAATAAATTAAGATTAGAAACAAAATGAAAATAAAAAGTAAACAATTTTTTTTAACTAACTATATTCCATGTTAATTAAATTTTTATTTAATTTTGGCAAAAACATTGTTTTCATTGAATTAAAAAAAATTTTATATAAATATTTTGTTGTTGCGATTTTGCGTGTGTTTATAAAACGAATGACAGTTCTGTCATGTTGTATATTTGACTATAGATTATATGGACTTTCAAGTAATATATGAGTTGTATAAAATTGATTTGACATACTGCATAATTTGTTATTATTATGAATAAAAATTTTAATCAAATTATAATTAGTTTAATATAAAATACATTAATCAGCATTTATATAATATATTAAAGTTTTTATTTACCTTGAGTGAAGTTAACTAAGAAAACAATAGTTATATTCACCACAATAACAATTGATTGCAATTGATTACGAGAATCGTGAATACTTTATTATTGTGAACTAATCTTTTCAACTGTTTTCTAGTAAATTTCGCTGTAATAAAATCTTAAATTTTTTTATTAACTAAATAAATAAAAACAACATATTTAATTACTTAAAATAAATATTTTCTTAAAATTTATTATTGATTAATCTAACTAATTATAAAATGTCTTTTTTATTAAATTTATTTTTACAATTCTTTATTTTATTTGTGATGAAAAATAGTGCGTTTTAGTTAAATTTTGTTTGTTATTGCCGGTAGCAAAACATTTTTTTTACAATTGATTAGAAAAGAAATTTTATAAATTAAATATATTTATAATTTAATTTTTAAAAAAGGACTTATTTGTAAACTACCTAGCTAAAGACAAATAAAATAAATAAAATCGTTTTCCAAAATAATTAATTATGCTATTTAAATTTTTTAATAAGAATAAAGTTTTTTTTTTTTACAATTTTCCTGTTTTTCTCTTTTATTAAATAAATAAATATTTTACTCTCACGTTTATTACGGCCTAATAATAAAATAATAATATTAAATTGTCTATATATTTTACATAAACTATTAGAATTAATCAAAAGTTGTCCAATTTTTTCTCTCCGTAGATGATCTATCAGCTTTTAACGATGAGATTGATGAGTCCATCGAACTTTTACTGGTTCTTGATTGATTAAGACTGCTCGACTGTTGTAAACCGTTTGTAAATGGTTCCAATAAACTAAACTGATCTAAGCCATACTTTTTCAATAATTCTAATTCTTCTTCATTTTTCTCAACAGTTTCCTGGTGCAAATGTTGCATAGACTGCTGATTAGTTGGTACAAAGTAAGGATATAATGGATTATTAAACCCAACTACTGCGGCTCCGATTTTTGCTGTTGAACTGGATGTAGATAAAGGTAAAGGTTTTGCATTTTTATTAAGCGGATCAAAATCTTCAAGCTCAAAGCTAGAGTTATTATCAAGGGTTATTAGATCCGGGGTTGGATCAGCATCAATCTGGAAAAAAGCAATTTTTTTTTGTGTGTGTTTCACTTAAAAAGGATCAAAATAGCATATGCCATAATCAAAAAAATAAATAAATAAACACATCAAGTCCACCATAAGTGATTATAGCAGCAAGGAAATAAATATTTTTTTAATGAATTTTCAATGACAAAAATATAAACAAACTGATAATAAAAATGGAAAAAAAAATACAAATTTGTACAGGAAAAAAAAAAATTTCATATAAAAACAAATTGAGAAGCAAAAAAGAAAAAAAATATAAATAAAAAATCAACTATTCAGTATGAAGCAAAAGGATGAAAAATGTATTTGTTTACCTCTTTACATGTTGTTGTTCTTGGTGCAACAATTGGTGGATTTCCACCTGTCGTTGCTTTGACCGGAGGCGGTATTATATTTGTTTTAATCTTTTTACTATCAACATCATCACCATTCGGTACAAAATTATTCTCAAAGCTCATTCTAGCTAATGCATCTAGTTTCTGTTGTTTATGTTGTAAAAATTCTAATTTTTTAATTTTCGATGCTGTTACCGGTGGAGGCGGTGGTGGTGGCACACCGTCAATTATTGAAATAGTTTTATTTGTGTTATTAACCCTTGGTGGTACCGGCGGTGAAGGCATTTCAGGTGGTGAATCAAATAAACTATTTGTACTACGTGATGATGATGTATTTAATGATATCGAAGTATTATCCTTATCCTCTGTCATTATTGTATCAAACAAACATAATTGTCCGATTGGTATATCATCAAATTTTGCCTCTGTTACATCTAAGTGTATTTGATTATTTGTATTTGCATGTGTTTTATGTTGCGGCAGTGATTGTGGCTGTTGTTGGTGATTTGTACGTACAGTTTGTTGTTGATTCATTGGCATTTTAATAATTGACCCATTTCTTGTCGGCCGTATTGGCATATATTCATTACTATTTTTTGGCTTCAACTATTTTATTATGTTTAATTAATTAATTATAATGAAAAACGAGTAAATAAATAAAAAATAAATAAAACACAAAATAAGTAAAAGAAAAAACAAGAACAGATAAAAAACAGTAAAAATAAAAATGTAATGACAATAATAATAAAGCAAAATATAATTTTAAATTAAATTCTTCTTTATTTTCAATCTGTGCTAAAAGAAATTGCTATTAATTAAATGTAAAAAATACTGTGGCAAAGTAGTAGAATTCTTAATTATTGTGCTTAAAAAGAATAAATAAAAATTCTAACAAGAATTATTTTGTCTACAATTAGATGTAAACAATCAGAGATGATTCATATAAGAATTATATGCAGTAAAACGTCGTGATCGTTTATTTATTAAACAATTTTTGATCCTTTTATAACCAAACAAATATAAAAACTCAATAAAAATTAGTAACAAGTGTTATCATGGGTGTACAAGGAAATAAATATAATAACAACCGTATGAAAAAATCAGTTTTTGATGAGTTTATGGTATTTTTATAATGACAAATTAAAACAAAACCAATGCCAAAGTAATTAAATGATACAAAAAAAAAAATAAAATAAAATAAAAAAGACACAAGACAAGACAAAAATGAATGAATAAAGATAGGGGAGCGGCACAGATAGATAAACTAAAAAGAAATTAAATAACCGATAAGTAATAGAGAATTTTCTTTAAAAAACTTACACTTCGATCGACTGCTGGTGATTTAAAGAGGGCATGCTGCTGTTGTAACTCTTGTAGTATATTCATTTCTGATGATGAATTAGAACTAGGTGGACTTATTGGTGGACTTTTATTTGTTATTGTATTACTTTTATTATTATTGTTATAATTTTTAAAATTAATATTTGTCATTAATGTTGTACTCGGTGAATTTGTTAACATTTGTGGCCGTCGATACGATGAGACTTCTGATTGGGGACGTTTTGTAAAGACTGGACTATTTGGTGCCGAACGATGATGATTATTATGTCCAACACTTGATAAATGTTCATGACCCCTAGACGGTGGTGTTACATCACGAAATTTTGATTTTAAATCTTTATACGCTGTTTTCACACCTTTACCACCTTCACGCACCTTAAATAACATTTATTTTAAAAAGAATTAATTAGATAATTATAAAGTTTAATAAACTCACAAAAAAATATTTATTACAATAATACAAAAAACTAAATGAATTAATATGAAATTTGTGTTGTTTACTTAACCGAAAGCATAAAAAAAACCAACTCACCGATTTAACAGCGGACTTGACAGCCGGATTAGTCTGCAAAATAAGCATGAAATAGAAGAGAAAAAAAAAATAACACAAACACATAAAACGTAAGCAAAAAAACAGAAAAAAACAGAAAAAAATAAATTATTTAAATAATAAATATGTGGGAGAATGTTAAAAAAAAAATTTCTTATGGAAATAAAATCCTACATCTTCTAAACACCTAGACTAAATTAATTTCTTGTATTTTTCCTATTAGAAATTTCATTAAACAATATTAATTTTTAATTACAAAAAAATTTTTTTATCAACATAAACACAAGTTAAAAATGTATGTAGATGATAAAATTAAAAAATTGTTTTGTTTGCTGATAGAAATTCACTAAAATATTAATTGAAAATAAAAAAAATTCAGATTAATATTAAGACAGTTGCATTGATTTTACAACAGTTTCTTTCTCTAATCTAAATTTGCTCTGATTAATTACAAATAGAAATTATGAATACAATATTACCTTATCTTTAACATTTTTTAAAAAGTCTTTATATTTAACACGTTTTCCTGATTTCTCTGCATACCGTAATGTTTCCAATTCAAATTCATCAGAAAAACCAAGACCAGTATTTAGCATTTCTAGTCTTTCTTCAATAAACTAATAATTTTATGATAATTTTATTAATAAATTATTTATTTATAATACTTTTAAGCAACATACCTGTTGGAATATTTGTAATTCTAACATATTTTTTAAAAATAAACGTAAATGTGGTGGACGTGATTCAATAAATGTATCACGATCCCATGTTATACGATGCCCTTGATTAAATTTAACAGCATCACGATAGCCACCAATTAATTGTACTAATATTCCTAAAAATATTTTCGATACACGATCACCACCATGCTCCTGTGAATTACTTAATTGTTTCTTCAATTGTGCAATTAATTCTTGTGGCATCGTTCGGACATCATCAAATGGTGTTTCTAATATTCTTTTATCACAGTTTAATATAACAACATCACCGATTTCGTCACGTCTTATCTAAAAATTAAGTAAAAGTAAAAATAAAGAAACAGAATTTATTTAAAACAATATTTATTACAACATACCGTTTCTAGAACAGCATCTGGTACACCAATTAAAAATGGCATTGGTGCACTTAAAAAATCTTTCATTTTCATTGGTAATATTGGTATAAAAATATGTTGCCAAACCATTGGATATAAAAATGAATTTGCTGCTTGTATACATGATGATAATACATCTAAACGTGACGATGTAAATATAATACGACGTTCGGCTAACATTGCGGCAAATATTGCGATCATAAATTTTGGTTCAACAAAATTATAATATAAATTAAGATTATTCTAAAATAAAAATAAACAATAAAAAAAAACGAGGATATTAATTGCTGATTACTGCAAAATAATGGATGAATTACCATATACACAACAGAAAAATAAAAAATGATCAGTCTATTTATATTTTTTTATAACAGAAAAGATAGAAACAAAGAAGATAAATGAAATATATACAGAATAATACAGGAAATAAACAACATATTTGTGCAAAAAAAAAAACACACACAAAATAATATTATTAAATAAACAAATCTTTTGTTATACAAAAGAACACAAATAATGATAATAAAAAATGGATTGAAAAGCTTTACAAAATTGTAAATAATATACTTACATTCTCTGGTATACTAGGTAATTGAAATTGTGAAGGTCTTTGGAATGAGAAAATCTATAAAGTAAAAATAATCAAATATATGATATAAATTTTTGTTTTTTAATTAAAATAAACTTACATTGACTCCTTTATCATATGATAATTTTATGCTTGCGCCGGGTATTGGCACCCCTTTATTATATGCATCTAATAAGAACGTTTGAAATTCATTGTTTGGTGATTTTTTAAGATCAGCTAATACATTTAAAAACTTTATAAATATATCGTGCCATGGAAGATATGTAATTAGAATCATTGCTGTTGATGTCTTTGGCTCGTGTCGACAAAAACCAAATCTCCATTTTGAGTCTGTACTTGTTAATACAAATGAATATGTTTGTATATTTTTACTACAAAAAAAAAAAAAAATAATAATAATAATTAACCGGATATGCTTAATTAATATTTAACGATGAAAATTTATAAAATATTATTAATGTTATCTGATAAAGTATGTGATTGATTAACAAGTGAAAAATTTCAATATAATCATATATTCAATTAAAATGTAAATTAATATTGTTGCTGTAACTTTATGTAATGAATGACACATTTTTTTAACTAGTTTAAAGCACTAAATAGATTTTAATTTTATCTTTTTTAACTAATAAATTTATTAAAAAAATTACTTTTCAAATTCACATGGAAATGCAAATTCTGGAATATCATTTAATATTTGTTGATCTTTAAATGTTTCGGGAAAACTTTCAACAATTTGCCCAGATAATCTATCACCTTTTTTTATTGGTGTTATTTCACACCAATATTCAAATAATCTTTGTACATCCTCCCTAAAAATAATTATTTAAATTTAATTAAAAAATTTAATTAATAAGAGAAAGTATAATTATTATTATAATTGATAATTTTTTTTTTTTATATTTTTACTTTATTCTTGAATTCATCACAGCTTTTTACTTTTATTTCATTTAATTATTTATTATTATTATTTTAGAATTATTTTATTATTGCAACATTATTTTATTAATTAATTATTTAACTAAATTATATTATATATTTGACACATACAATATACAAAATTTTTAAAGAAACTTTTTTAATTTTATTTTTATTTTATGAAAACAGCCCACAAATGTCAAAAATATATTAATTTCTGTGAGTTGTGAATATTTTTTTACAACTAAGTATTACTATTGTGAATAAATATGATTGAACGTCATTGTTCTTGGAAAATGTATGTGAATTTAAATTTTTTATTAATGGATGACGTCATGCTAACAATGAAAACACTAAACAATCACAATAGTTAATTATTATGCAAAAATTTAGCTGAATTTCTTTGTGAATATGCTGAATAATATTGTGTAGGTGAATTATGAATAATTTTAATTTTTTAAGTAGATTTTTTAATTACGATAAAGGTAGGTTGGTGTGTCCACTTCAAATTATGTAAATTAATTAAAAAAGAGTTGTATTATGTTATTTTATTCCTTTACGGTTTGTTAATTTTTATATGAATTCTTTATTTTTTCTGTATTTATTTTTATAAACAATACATTTGTTATGTTTTGTAAAGTATTTCGTAAACCTAACCTCAATTTGTTAATTTTTGTGTTTTGTACATTGATAAATTTTCTCTTTTTATTTATAGGCGAAGAATTATGTGATGTAAAATATTAGCAATAATGAGAATCCGTTCCTATTTCTTACCTCGATCATTACAAGATTGGGGTGCAACAGTTTTTTTTTTCTTAGCTATACCAATTACATATTGGTTTGAATTATGGATTGTTTTTCCTGAAATTCATTCCGATGGATCATTTTTTATAATTATTTATTTTATTTTGGGAACATTAGTTTTACTAAATATTGTTGCCAGTATATTGGCAGTTATGTTATGTGATACCAGCATTAAAGGAGAAGTGTTAGTGTCAACGAATGGACAAAATTCAGACTTAAAAACATGGCACTTTTGTGCTGTTTGTGAAACAATTGTACCTCCCAGATCATGGCACTGTAGCATGTGTAAGACTTGTATTTTAAAAAGAGATCATCATTGTATATTCACCGGATGCTGTATTGGACACAAAAATCATCGCTATTTTATAACATTAATAATATTCCTATTCATAGCCACCACATACGCAAGTGTTTATAATAATTATTTTATTTGGGTAATACATGGAGAACAATTTAACACACTAACATCATATATTAAATTAATATTTCCACTAGCAATGCTTTTGGTTGATATAACAACACAGCAGTATTATCTAGCAATTTATTTAGTTAATATGGTCGGATCTGTATTTAGCTTTGCATTATTATTATATCATGGTAGAATAATATTAAATGGTTCCGTGGTACATGAGAAAGATTCAAAACAGTATAACTTGGGTAAAAGAGAAAATTTAGAAATGGTTTTTGGTAAACGTTGGAAAATTGCTTGGTTAACACCATTTATAAAAAGTGAACTACCTCATAATGGTATTAATTGGGAAACAGTTAGTAAAATAACACAAAAGGGAAGATAATTAAGATCTTCTCTCTAGTCAAAAAATTACCATTTTAAAACTTAATTTTTTAATTATATATATATATTTCATTAATAGTTTTTTTTTTAAATTAATTTAAACAAAGCTTAATTAATATACGGCACCAAAATGTATATATCATCATTTTTTAAATGAAAATTTACAAATTTATACAAAAATTAAATTAAAATTACTTTTAATAAAGATAATTAACTGTCATGTCACAATACCAATTCGCATGTATTTTTAATATTAAAAAACAACCTCATCTGAACCAATAATTTGTGTATTTGCATTTCTGGTTCGTTGATTTTGCACAATTTCCCTTATTAATCCTGATTTTTCCCTTTCCAATGCTGTTATTCTTTCACTTTTTTGACTTACTTCTTCTGTAAGCTGACGATTTTGCTGTTTTAAACGATTAACCATGTCATTTGAAACAGGATATTGCCCTGACGGATGACGAACAGCCAAATTCATATGTAATGGAAATCCTCCGCGTTCCCAACTTTCAGCAAGAGCTGCTAAATGACGGTTTACTTCTAAAACACGTGCCCTCTGCAAATCTAATCTTTCCTGTTGAGCCTCAGACCATTGTTCCTAAAATTAAAAATCAATTAGATTCATATTGGAAAAGTTTAAATTCAATACCACTTACTACATGCGAACCCATTCGTCCCAAGTATTTAATTTTATCCTGTACAAGTCCAATTTGTTTGAGATACCATTCTCTTGTCTTCTCTACAGAACTCAATCCTTGCAGTAAGACATCCTTCTCCTGTTCAAACTGCTTTAAACGCTTCAGCATATTGTAATCAATTCCATTTTGCAACGTGTGTCGTCGAGGTTCTCGTTTTCTAACATTTGGCTTTTTTTGAAATAACCCATTCGGTTGATTATCCGTTTGGCCGTCAGCAGTTCCTCGATTAATCCGCACAACACCATTTTGTTGATATGATGCCTGTCGTTTCTCTTTGGAATCTAAATCGTTCATAATAACACCCATTTGCCAATTTTGTAAGGCGTTTCGTATTTCTGCTTTATCCAAGCGATCTGTCGGCACTGTGTTTAACTGATTTATTCGTTCCAGTCCAACTGCTGTTCTAGGTGGCTTTGGAGGAGCATAAAGGCTGGGTATAATTGGTGGAGACTCATTCATGTCGAAATCACTATCGGGACTTAATTGAGGCAAGCTTAATGCCCTTTGTGCTGGCATTGCATTATTTGGACGGACGGCAGCTGTATTGTTATTATTCCATTGTGGCTTGGCTACTTCTAAATCTAATAAAGGAGCAGATGGTGGTCTCTGTCCATTTTTATCCTTTAAATCAATAATACCATTTGTGTCTGAAATTCGTCCCCTTGAGCCATCAGTTTGATTCCTTAATAAACAGATTTTAAGACCAGCACAAAATCGTTCAAATGATAAAAGACCACTGGATGGTGTTACTTTTCGCAAACTATCAATAACACCTCGTGGCAGTCCTTTAGAACCATCATCTTGCCAACGATTCTCAATGTCTGCCAAATTAACGAAACCTGTTCTTTTATCATCCATTATATCAAATAATGTTCGCATTGCGAGAACGAATTGTTTTGGAAGACTTTC
The DNA here is from genome assembly GCA_963942525.1 of Ptychoptera contaminata. Taxonomy (NCBI): domain Eukaryota; kingdom Metazoa; phylum Arthropoda; class Insecta; order Diptera; family Ptychopteridae; genus Ptychoptera; species Ptychoptera contaminata. The sequence continues at coordinate 32,734,568 of OZ012638.1, read as the reverse complement.
TACAGTTGCACCGCCAGACACACCGATACTATTACCAGTGATTTGTTGTTGTTGCTGCTGCTGTTGCTGATTAACTAATTCAATGCCAGAATTAAGAGATACACTATTCTGAATAGATCTGTGGCTGTTGTGCATCTTGTGAAGACCACCAGCAATATTATAATTATTTAAAACAATTTTCTCGTTTTAAATTTACTTGTTTTTTTTTTTATTTTTTGTAAGTTTAACGTTATTTTTGTATTTTGCAGTTTTTAAACCACGCAAGCAGTCATTAAACTCTGGTAGTCTCGTTTCGAGACCAAAACAACAACAAACCAAACGAACAAAATAAACAACAGCGAAAACCACGAACGCGACACACACAACACAATAAAACTTTAAAAAATTTGTTGTTTTTTATGATTCTTTTCTTTTCTTTTTTTTAATAAATTTAAAATAGCATTTAATTAGATATTTGACATGTTTTTTTTATTATGATAAACAGTTATTTATCTTGACATACTGTCCTTTGTTATGCTGAAGTAACACTAAATTTAAAGACACAGCACACATTTGATATCCAGTCGAAACATGATAATTGAAGAACAGACAAAAAAAAAAAAGAACAGGAATTTTTCAAAAGAAAACGGAAAAAAAAGATTGTAATCCAGTTTTTTTTGGGGAAGCAAATAATATTTTAATTTTTTTATACTTTAATCAGCCTCCCCATCAGGTATCAATAATAAAAAACAATATATAGCACTGAACAAGTCACATCCACAATGTTAACTGTTTTTATATTTTAAAAATTATGTTAGCCTGGAGATTTATGTTGCGCTCCGCTTGTTGTATGTTGTGTCATTTATTACCTTTTAATTTTTTTTTTTATTTATTTCAAATTTTTAGTTTAACACACAATACAACAACACCGTTGACTTGTTTTCATCTAACCACGCTACCACCTCCAATCAGCAATAAAAAAGTTGAAAAAAAAAATAAAAGAAGCACAAACATTACCATAAAGCCAAATCAGATAATTACCTTTTTAGTCGTTTGATTGTATGCTCATTGGACTGTAACTGATTTTTACCTTTGTTTATTTAAACATTTCACTGTATAATGTTAAAATATATATTGTTGATTTAAATTCATATACATATCCACAGGTAAAATCAGATATAATAAAGCAACAAGAAATCTCTCACACTGAAGTGTATTGGTTTTACACTTACCTTAATTTAGATACATTTTATTTACCTGTTTGATTTTTATAATTTTATTAAATTACTCTTTACTATTTTCGTTAAAACTTTTTATTCATTAAATTATACTTTGTTTCTCTTATTTATTAGATTTGTTTTATAAAATTTATACAATTTATTGATAAACGTGTTTTAGTTGATAATACTAATAAATAAAAATGCAATAAATCAATACCATCAATAAAGCATTAAATCTGCAACAGAAATATTATTAACTATAGGAAATAATAATAAACTATTTTAATAAATTTTATTTAAATTCTTTTACAGAAATAATAGTTTATTGCACGTGCACTGAAACGTTAAATTTATTTTGATTATTATGATTGTGTAATGAAATGGCAAAATATTCTTGATTTATTTATTCTTAATTAGTTTATGCTTAAAATAAATATGTTTCTTTTTTTTGCAACTTATGCCTTTGTTATAAGGAAGCCACACCACATACCACAGCTACAGGCAGCAACTTTAAACATATGAAAGTTAATAAATTAAGTTGTTTGCTTGTGATACGGCGTCATTATAATCAAGGAATTATGCTAATTTATAAACGATAATAAAAAGAGTTAAACATCTCTAAGGTTCACAATCGCTGTAAACAATGACTAGAATTGTTTATGTAATTTAAGTAATGCTTTTTTAAAAGAATAAGAAAAATAATTAATGTTTTAGCTTTAAGTATGTGTAGTTAATAAAATAATTAATATAAACATGTCATACAAGGCTAATAAAATATGTTGAGTAATTGAAGATAATTTTAAAATACAATTAGAAATATTTTATTTTTGTGTTGCTTATCATTGTATTAGACAGAAAAAAATATTAATTTTATATAAATATAAAATTATTATTAAAAATTAAAATAGTTTTTATCTATCAGTTGACTTGTGAATTGTTTTTTTTTTTTGGAATAAAATTATTTTTAAGGATTTTTAGTAAAATGGGCAAACCAATTTTATATCATTTAGATTTAAGTCCTCCGGTTAGAGCTGTACTTTTAACAGCAGCTGCTATTGATTTAGAATTGGAATTAAAGTAAATTTTATTTTCCTTTTTTTATTATTTTATGATTTTAATTAATTATTTATTTAATTAGAAATGTTAATTTATTGGGTGGTGAACTATTAAGTGAGGAATTTCGCAAAGTTAGTGTTTATTAGAAATAAAATTGCTTTAAAAAAGTTTTAAAATAATTTTCATAATCAATTTCAGCTAAATCCACAACATACAATACCAACCTTAGATGATAATGGAGCTGTGATATGGGACAGTCATGCTATTTGTACTTATTTAGTGTCAAAATATGGTAAAGATGACTCTCTTTATCCAAAAGATTTATTAGTACGAGCCAAGGTTGATCAACGACTACATTTTGACACGGGAATTTTATTTCCAAGTCTAAGGGCAATCACTGTAATTTTTTGTTTTTCGTGTTTATTAATTATATTTGTTTAATTTTCGTTTTTAATTTCAATAAGGAATTAATATTATTTCGTGGACAATCTTCGATTCCCGAAGAAAATATAAAAAAAGTTGAATCTGGTTATAATTTTCTTGAATCATTTCTACAAAACGGTGATCAATATTTAGTTGGTAATCAACTTACTGTTGCTGATTTTTGTTGTATTGCAACAATAACATCATTACCAGGAATAGTACCACATGATAAAGCAAAGTAATATTATTTTAATTTAATTATTTTCATGATTAGAATAAAACAAAAACTATTATTTATTTAAAAGGTATCCAAAAATGGTCGAATGGATTAATAGTATGAAAACACTTGCTTATTATGAAAAAAATGGTTGTGGTGCTGATAAATTGGTAAAAGTAATTGCTGATAAAATTGCAAAGCAATAAATTTTTAATTAAAATTACCTATCAATAATATTTTTTAAATTAAAATCTGTTTTTCTTTTTATCATGTCTAGCAGTGATAACTAAATAAATATTTACAATTTCTATATACATATTTATTAAATATTGTAATAATTTTTAATATTAAAATAATTTTCACGTTTACGAATGAAAATATTAATAAAATCATTTTGATTATAAATAAATTTCTCTTTTTTGTATCATTTGATCTATAAATTTGCATTAAAGTTCTGGAAATTATAATTTGTATTATCTTTTATTTATATAAAAATGTTTCTTTTTGTTTTACGTTTTATAAAAATAATTTATGTATAGCTTTTATTTTTTATTATTTGAATTGTTTAAATAAATTAAAAGCGAATTTTATCGTTAAATAAATTTCTGTAAACAGTGGGTACTACCATACTAGCAACAAACACATTCAAATTAGGTTCCACTGATGTTTAAAAACAGATTTATTTAGTTTTTTTTTCTTTTCAATTAAATAACAAGTTTATATCAGTGGGGGTAATTTAATGAAGACTCTTTAGTCTCTTCTTTTTAATATTAAAAGTTTTATAAATTTATTAGCTTCACGTATTCTGACTGATATAGTTAGAAGCAACAAGTGGTCAAACACAATAGATAGTTTTTCTCTGTTAACATTATTTAATTATCCATTGAAATGGTGAAGCCAATTTTGTACTATTTAAATTTTAGTCCTCCGGTTAGAGCTGTTATGCTTACTGCAGATTGGATTAGAATTAGAATTAAAGTAAACAGTTTTTAGATTCATTTTTTTTTTAAACTTATTATAATTGTATAAAATTGCTTTCAGAGAAGTAAATCTTACGACCGGTGACCATTTGACTGAAGAATTTCTTAAGGTATCTAAATAAACAGTTGTTTTATGAATAATATTGGTTTATGAATATTTAACTTAATATGTTAGCTAAATCCACAACATACAATACCAACCTTGGATGATAATGGTGCTGTGATATGGGACAGTCATGCTATTTGTGCATATTTAGTGTCAAAGTACGGTAAAGATGACTCTCTTTATCCAAAAGACTTATTAGTACGAGCCAAGGTTGATCAACGACTACATTTTGACACGGGAATTTTATTTGCACGTCTACGCAATCTTTATGTAAGTAAATCGAAAAATCAATAAATTGAAATAAGTTAAATTTGTATTCAAATATAGGAACCGATACTATTTTTTAATTCACCTGAACTTCCTAATGAGAAAGTTGAAGCAATTAAAAAAGCATACGAATTCGTCGAAGTGTTTCTTAAAGACGATGATTATTTAGTGGGAAATCATCTTACTGTTGCTGATTTTTGCTGCGTTGCCACAATAACATCTTTGTCAGGTGTAGCTCCGCATGATAAGCAAAAGTATAAATTATCTTAATTAATATTTCGAGTTTTACTTGATAAGTTTTTTTGTTTTCTTTATCTAGGTATCCAAAAATGATTGAATGGATAAATCGTTTAAAAAAGCTTCCGTATTATGCTGATAAAAATGAAAAAGGTGCTGAGGATTTAGTTAAATTTGTCAACGATAAACTTGTTGCCAATCGTGCAGCCGTTAAGTAATTAACAAATTTCTCTGCTAGTAAACACATTACCTAATCAATATTAACGTGTCAAAGCAGATTAATTTATCTACAGTTCATACATTTTCTTTCTTTTATATTTTTTAATGGGTAATGTTATTAAATAATATTTTTATGTAATTTCTTAATGATAATAATTGTTTACCGAAAATAAATTTAAGTAAATAATAAAAGAATGAATTTTTTTTGTTTTATCATTTTTATTGAATCAACAAACACATTCAAATTAGATTCCACTAAAGTGCAAAAGTGATTTTTAAATTTATTTATAAACTTATTATTATTTATATAAATCTCACGTACGCGGTCTAGTACAGTTGAGCGCAACAAGTGGGCGAGATAATAATAAAAATTTTCGTTTAAATTCAAGTGTTTAATTATTTTTATTAAATTAAAATGGTTAAGAAGCCGATTTTATATTATTTGGATTTAAGTCCACCAGCTAGAGCGGTTATGCTTACTGCAGCTGCAATTGGATTAGAACTAGAACTAAAGTAATACATATTTTATAATACTTAATTTATTTATTTTAATTGTTTAAATCTTTAGAGAAGTCAGTCTTGTAAATGGTGATCATTTAACAGAAAAATTTCGTATGGTAATTAATAAAAAAAAAACAAATAATTTTATAAAACATTTCATGGGTAATATTTTTTCTTGAATAGATAAATCCTCAACATACAATACCAACATTAGACGATAATGGTTTTATTATTTGGGACAGCCATGCTATATGCACATATATAGTCTCAAAATATGGAAAAGATGACTCTTTATACCCAAAAGATTTATGCGTACGAGCTAAAATTGATCAACGACTACATTTTGATACGGGTGTTTTATTTGCACGTTTGCGTAATCTTTTTGTAAGTAGATTTTCCACAAAATAATAGGAACTTTATACTAAATTCATTAATATGTATGTAAAAAAAAAAAACAGGAACCGATATTATATTTTAAATCGCCTGATGTTCCTGAGGAGAAAATTGCAGCAATACAACAAGGATACGAGTTTATTGAAGCTTTCCTAAAAGATGGTGATTATTTAGTTGGAAATAATATAACTGTTGCTGATTTTTGCTGTGTTGCATCGGTTTCATCCGCATCTGGAGTCGCACCACATGATAAAGAGAAGTCTGTGTTTTTATTTTATTAAATATATACTTTTTAAGCTAAATAATTTATAATATTTGTTAAAGGTATCCAAGAATGATTGAATGGATAAATCGTTTAAAGAAACTACCTTATTATAATGACTTAAATGAAAAGGGTACCAAGATATTAATTAAGTCGTTTGATGAAACACTTGCTGCTAACCGCGCAGCCGTTAAATAATTAATTATTGTTTTTAAATAATAAATGCAATATATCTAATCATTAACGTGTCAAAATACATACTTTATCTCGCAATAAATATTAAAATATTATTTTACTTATGTGGGCTACCAGTGAAATTAAATATTTAACCACTTTATCTGCTTTTTTCTTTTTCTAATATTTTTTTTTATCATATTGATGTATTGAAAATCAATGATTATAATCTGTATAACCAACAAATATATATAAAATGTTTATTTTACTAAAATAAATTCAGTTTATAAATATATTTCGTTTGTAGTTATTGTGTTTATAGATAAAAATATGGACAAACCAATATTATATTATGATGATGTTAGTCCTCCTGTACGTAGTGTTTTAATGTTAATTAATGTTTTAAATATTGACGTGGAGTTAAAACTCATTGATTTATTCCAAAGAGGAAATTTTAATAAAAACTTTTTGCTGGTTTGATTGCTATTTTATGGTTTTAATTTTTGTAATTTTAATAATATTTATTTGTAGATTAATCCAACGCATACGGTGCCGGTATTAAAGCATAATGATTTGCTTTTGACTGATAGTCATGCAATATTAATGTATTTATGTGATAAATATGCACCGAATAATGATTTATTTCCACAAGAAATCATTTTACGATCGAAAATCATTAATCGTTTAATGTTTAATGCAACAATTTTGTTCCGTCGTGATTCTGATTATATGGTTAGTTATTATGTCTTGAATTTAATTATAGAATTGATACGAAAACAGTTTTTCTTTATAGAAAACAGTATTTACTGTTCAAATAACCGACCAAACTGCACTCATTAAAAATATTAAGGAGGCTTATGATTTTATGGAAGAATACTTATCACAAAGCAAATATTTAGCCTGTGATCATGTAAGTTTATAAATTTATGTACCTTATTATATATATTTCTAACAAAATATTGCACTATTTTCCAGATGACTATTGCAGATATATCAAATTTTGCTACATTAAGTACGTTACACTTTTTTGTGTTAGTCTCTAAAGATACTTGGCCACTTTTAAGTAACTGGTTAGAGATGATGAAACAGCACAATATGCATCAAGCTGCAAATCAGCCGGGTATTATAAAATTGATAGAAATGCGAAAGTATTTTGTAAAAAAATAAAATTTATATTTAAAAAAAATTAATAATAATTGGCTAATAAATATTATCCATGGAAAAATAAAGATAAAAAAATTGGACTTTGAAATTTAATAAGTTTAGTACAGATTTTGAGTGTTTTCAGTACTAAACTGACAATAACAATTTTGACAGCTGACTTTACTGTCAACGCAACGAGCTGTCACTGTCAAAAATATTATTTTATTCAGCAATAAGCCAATAACATAACCTGTTTAACAAAGCACCGCAAGATCATTTTAGAAATAGTAAATAATTAAATTAAATAAAAAAGTTATTTTTAAACTATAGACAAACAATTATTTTAAATTAAAAGTTTTATTTGAATAAATTTATGTAATATCAAATATATAAAGATGTAAAGTTTCAATTTTATATATAGTTTTTATTATTTTTTTTTTGTTTATTGTTTTTCGTCTGTTTTTCTTTTGTTTCTTCATTCTTTTATTTTTCTTTTAAAGTTGAAAATAAACAATGTCACGATATTTGAAAAAAAATATATTGTATATTATTTTTTTATTATAATTTAAACTAAAAACATTGTGTGTACGGTTGCCTTAATAATATAGTTATTGTCTTTTTAATGAATAATTTTTCCTTTGATTATTATTATTTTTATTATAATTTTGTTTTATTATTTAATTGAATAAGTGTTTTCATTGATAATAACTTTAGTAAAAGAAAATGCAACCACAATCTAATAATGAATCGTTTAAATTATTACGTTTATCTGATGATGAATCAAAAAGTTTATCAGATTTAGAACTTCCAGCTGAATTAAATCAACGGAAAAGGAAAATAAGAAGGTTTGTTTGTGTATATTGTGTGAGAAAATTGTCTGTTAAAAATAGCAAAAAAATAAAGTGAAAAATCTAAATAATAAATAATAATAATAATAAATTTTTGTAGAAAAACAAGGTCAAGAACCCCTTTGGCACGTCAACAGGCAGCTAATAATCAGGATATTGTACCATGTAAAAACTTAAGTCTATGGATAGCAATACTAATGACTTGTGGATGGTTATTTATCTTATCATATATGACAGCTGTTGTTCATACAGAGAATCGACGTCTTGAAATTCAAGTACAAAAATGTAAGTAATTTTATTTCTTTTTTATTTATTATTATTTTACATTAATTTATTTATTAAAATAAGAACAAAAAAACATGGAAAAGTGGCTTATCGTAATATAAATTATTATTTTTAAGATAACATTTTTATTATAATTTTTATTTTATTTTTTAATAATTATTAAAAACAGTGAAGAAAAAAATACAACATAACGAAGGTAATGTAAAAAAAAAACGGAAAAATAATGAAAAATAAAATGATTACATGATATTGTCGTCTTATCAATTAAATTAGATGATAAGGGTTTAAGTTGTTGAAAAAATGTTTGTTAAAGAAAGATAATTAAATAAAAAATGTGTTTCCCGAAAATCAAATAAAAACGTTTTTATTTATTTTATTATTTTTAAGATGAATAAACTGCTTTTTCTTTTAATGATAATGATATTATTTTTTTTTTGTAAATAATAATCTTCAATGTGACTTAAGATTTGTTTTTTTTTCTATTTAATTATAAATTTTATTATTATTTTTTATTTATAGTTTATTATTATTATTATTATAATTGTGTTTTCGTTCGTTACGTTCTTTATTTTTTAATTATTATTATTATTTTTTAAAAATATTAGTAAACATTTTTCTTTTTTTTTTACATACATTTATAAATTAAGTTACATTTTAATAATGATAATATATGTAAAAATTATAATAATCATGCTTCATTATTAATAAATATATATATTATTTTTGCCTTGTCCGTTGTTAACAATATTATCTACAGTATGTAACGAAAGTATATTTTTAATTTTCCTTCTTTTAAATAACAATAAAACGTTTTTGTTTACAAATATTTTCCTTGTTAAATATATATATTTCTTAGATATAATTGATTTATTAATAGATTTTCTTACATGTGTATACAGAAATAATATATTCCGAATAAAAACAGACATTGATAAATAATTATATATATATATATATTTTTATTATTATTATTTTACATTTATATATACTAATTTTATTAATAATATACTTGTGCCAATCTGCTTTTTTTTTTTATACATTTAAAGCAAAAAAACTGTCAGTATTTGTATTGTTAAACAGAAACACAGAGCATATCAGTGGTAATTAAATAATTTATCTAATTAAAATAAAAAATACCTTTAGAAAAAGAATTTATTATAATTATTAAATTATATTATTAAATTAATTAAAATAACACCCTGTAATATTAATGTATTTACTACCACACAAATCAATTAAAAATGAAAAAATAAAAATTTTTTATTTAAAATGTAAATAAATTTAGTAGTAAAACTATATAGACTCTCTTTAGTCTTTTTATAATAAATAATTTAAATAAAACATATAGTGATAAAAATAAACGTTTAATTAATTAATTAAATTATTCGTTACTTATTTATTCAATTGATTGTTGATTGTTAAATTAATCATGATAATAATATAGCTGCGTCTTTTTTTTCTTCTTGTGTTTAAATTAATAAAATGATCTTTTAAATGACCACTTGTTCTATTTTCATATACATATTTATTTATTTTTGTGCAATAAGAATTTTTTTTTTTTTTAACATTTTCAATTAATATTATTTTGGCGTAGAAACGTAGAAAATTATTCAATCAAATATTTAATGCAAATTATAAACTAAAGTAATTATTATTATTATACATTTGATTTGTTAATTTTTGATATTTTTACTGTGCGCATTTTGAGAGAATAAATTGTTACAATTATTTGTTGAACGGATAATTTTTTTTGTTTTCGGTTTTGTGTGGTGGAAATATTATGGATAATACTATGTGAGTGATTTTTGAAATGACCATGCTCGAAGCCTTTTATTTTTTTTTGTGCCTGTACTACAAACAAAGTAAAAAAAAACGGGGAAAATTTTCCCAACATTATTTGCTGTTTTTTTTTGTGTTTGTTTGTTCTCTATTCTTGCTGAGGGTGATGAAAGAATATTATCGATGAAACATAACATGCGCATATATATATATATAAATTAATAAATTTTATCTTTAGCTTCTGTTTTGTTAGCTACTAATGTGTGGCCTTAGTTTATTTACAAAGGGTGGCAAATGTGTTTAAAACATTTTTATATGTGTATACTTACTTGGCTTGTGTGGTAACTACTGACTAACTAAATGATAATCATAAAGAGAAACGAAACGAAACGTATTTCTCTGCAATAGGACAACTAAGGACATCGACTTTATAGTAGTTAATGGATGGTTATACCCCATACATATTTCTTTTTTTAATTTTCGATTGTTTTTTTCATTTTTTCATATGCATTATTATTATTTTCTTTTGGATAAATTTTGATAATAAGAGAAAAATAATCATACACAGATACAATTTAGTATTGTTTTGCTACAGTTTAGTTAAATTTCTGGCAACTCATAAAAAAAAAAGAAGTTTTTCGTGCAAAATAACAAAAAAACTAAATACATTTTCCATGTCCTTGGAAATTACTCCCTTTTCTTCATTTCTAAAATAAAAATTTTCCCATTTTATTATTATTATTTTTCTTTTTGGTTTTTATTTATTTTTTTATTGTAAATTTTTATTTGTTTATCACACAATATACTTACTTATGTTTTCAATTAAATTGAATTAATTGTATACTTGGTTATTATTTTTATTATTATTATGTGTTTTTTCTTTTAAAATATATACATTTATGTTGTGCTAATTTATTGTTAAAAGGAAAAGAAAAACACATTTTTCATTATGTTAAATTCAATACTTGTTAGTTCAATTTTAATTGGAAAAATTATAATATTATTATCAAAAAATATAGTTAATTGTTTAGTTTATTTTATGTCGTAAATATTCTTTTTATTTATATTTATTTACAAAAAAAAAAAAAAGTGTTAAACTTTGTGGTAGGCATAAGCAAAAAAATTAAAATCTTTAAGCAGTAAATAGTTAAAGAAAGAAAACGAAATAATCGATTTTTATTTTTCCACTGTGTGTTTGTGTGTGACTTATTTTTTCTATTTTCATAAATTTTATTTTGTGTTTTATAGAGAAAAAATAAATAAATAAATATATAATTATATAAAGGATAAATTATAATATAAATAATTATAATAAAAGGTGTTTTTATTTGTTATTATTGTTATCCATGAATTTTGATTTTTTTTTTGTGTAATTTTTGATGTTTAGTGTTGTTTGGTGATATTATTATTATTATTCTTTATTTCAATGTCAGTTGAATTAAATTTAAATATATATAAATTTATATTTATATATCTCGGATACAATTAAAAAGTAAATTATTAAAATAATTACTATTATAAAGGAAAACGAAGAAGCAGAATAATTATAATAATAAGAAGAAAAACACTGTGCTTTATAATTAATAAATAAATCTAATTAACGAAATAATAAAATTTTAATTATAAATCGTGTTGTGCATTATTAATTATTTTGAATTAACCAAAAAAAAAAAAGGTTTAATGTGATAAAAATTAATGTTTATACATTTTAAAAAGAAAAGAAAAGTATTCCAATAGTTTAATTAAGAAAAAGAAGGATAAGAAATAATAATAATAAAGTGTTATTTGTGCTTCATTGTCTAATACATTGTCGTTAATTTAATTTAATTAAAAACTCATCAATTTAACAAAAAAAAAAAGTAATTATTATAAAATTTTATAAAAATAGAATGGAATCAGCTGGACATGTAACAGTACCACTAAGAACTGGTGGTAAAAAAATGCGAAAAAGGCGGGAGTTAGATGCTCTTGTAGCACATTCACTTGCTAAAAGGTTTTTTTTTCCATAATATTATTTTTTTTTATTGTTAAATAAATCAATATCTATATTTATTTTATTTTTATTATTTAAAAAAAGAAAAACACATACACACATTGTCTTGTTTATAAAGAATATTGTGTTTTTGATAACAATGTGTAATTTGATTTTGTAGAGCATGTAATTCTGGAAAACGGCACATAACTGGTAATGGTGTTACATCCCAAGATCAATTATTATCACAGTCAACAGATGAACAAGAAGATTATACATGGGTAAAAGATATTATTCATCTATGAAAAAAAATAATTCAATTATTATTTAATTTAGTTAGTAAATTATAATAAGTATAATGGCAAAAATGACTACTAAAGTACCTTAATCATCACTCGTCACTTGTTATATATATACAACAAACATGCATGTGATTTCTATTGATTATTATTATTTATTTTTAAGTAAAAAAGAATTATTAAACATTATGACGAGTTAGTATAAATACATAGAATTAATTTAGTGAGCTTTAATGTCTGTAAAATAATTATTGCTTTTACTTAAAATACTTTTAATTTGATTAATTGAATTATTTCTGTATGTTTTGCTTACGTTTTTTTTATTTTCAAATTTTTATTAATTGTTTTCAATATAATAAATTGTCTCATAGAAATTAATTAACGTTTTTTTTTTTTTTTTATATATATATATTTATAGCCAAAAGTACGTGGTCCATCACGTTGTCGTACAAAACGTCTATCATGTTTACGTACCTGTGGTCCTTTATTATTAATAACAAGTGTTTTTATATCACTTGGCTTTATGTATTGGTTATATTTTGATTTACGACAACAAATATCTGAATATCGTATGAGAATTGAACAAGGTTTGATATTTAATTTATAAAACAGAATAATAATAATAATAAATAATAATAAAAGAAAAAATATTTTTATTCAATATAACTTAGCCACTTTTTCATGTTTCTGTTTACTTTCGCTTATTTTTTTTATTTTTATTTTTATTGCACTATATATATATATACATAAATATTTATTAGCTCTTATTTAATTAATAATTATTTATTATTTATTTTTTACATATAATAAAAGTATCAGCCACAAGTCAAAATATGCCAGAAGCACTTCAGAAATGGCATGAAACGTCAAAAAATTTAGAACAAAATCAGACAATATTATATGCGAAAATAAGTGATTTTCAACAAATGTTAAATAATTATAGCATAGAGGTAAAATGATAAAAAAAATGAAAATTTTATTTTAAAATTATTAAAAATCTCTTTTTAGCTTACAAAAATCAAAGATACAATAAATAAACAAATTGAAACATCCAAGGATAATCAATTTAAAATATTAGAAGATAATATTGCTGGTTTTGGTGCAAAAATAAAATCAACATTTGATGATATTGAATCGTTAAAGGAACGTTTTGCTCAATTACAACATGATAAAGATGTAATGAAGGATAATATTGTTGTATTAGAGGTCAGTTTATTTAATTTATTTTATTAATTATTATCGTCGTAAGTCGTCATTATCACATTTAAATGATGTTGATTGAGTTAAATATCACATTACAGTAATTTTTCTTTCATATATATACTAATTTCTTTGTTAATAAATAATAAATAAAATTAATTATTTTGCACAAATAAAAATCGTAATAAAATTATAATTAAATTGACTATTAAACTTTAATCGACTAGAAATAAATAAATAATTTTCTTTATTCCTCCTGAATGATTATTAACCTTGCATCATATGAAATGATTATCGTTTTATGTTGCAAACATCTCTATAACAGTATATACTTGTGTTGTTATAGATTGATGATAAAAATAGGTCAGATGGTGGTATATAATGGAAAAAATATAATATTCTTGTTATTCTAACCTATTTTGTAGAGAATTTTCTATTAATTACTTATACACATTGCTTATACATTTTTGCTTTTATTTTTGCAATTCAGTTTTTAAAAATAAAATGTTTAAAGAATTAATTATTTATAGGGCAACAAAAAAAAAACCTATAAAACCTGTAATTTTGCTTTTTCTTTTTTAATATTTTAAAACGTGATTTTTTTTTTTTTTTAAATGAGCTTTTCATTAGTTTTACACATTAAATATTTAAATAATTTATCTTGTTAGTTAGCTACTTGTCTTTAGAGTTAAAAATTAAGAGTGCTTTATAAATAAAGAAATTACTTTTTGATTAAATTGTTTAACTATTTATTTATTTATTTATTTTGCTTTTTTCTTGTATTTTTTATTATTATAGAAATCATTAAATAGTTATATAAATAATGTGACAACAAATAATAATATAAATAATACAATAACACCAGATATAATTGATAAATTAAAATTAACATTAAATAATGATATAAAAATAATATCAACAAATTTAAGTATAATAAATGATACATTAAGTCAACGGACGAAAAATTTAGAAGATGATTTTCTAGTACATGAGGTAATTGAAAATTTATTTTATTTATTTATTATTTAATTAATTTATTTAATTTTAAATTTAATTTTAAATTTAATTTTTTAGAAAAAGATATCAACGTTAAATGAAAATGCAACAAATACATTATCACATGTAACATCAATTGAAGATGATTTTACAAAATATAAACAACAATTAAATAAATATGAAAATTATACAAAACAAATAACAAATAATGTAATTATAATTAATAATAATAATAATTAATAAAAAAAATTAATTTAATAATTATTTATATGTACATATATAGGTTGAAACATTACAAAATAGTTCTGCAAAAGCAATAAATATATTACAAGATAATTATGATAAAACATCACAGAATTATAATAGACAAACAAATAATATAATGTATGAATTGGATAAATTAAAAAAATGTTGTGAAAAGAGTTTAATCGTTGATGATCAACGTATAATACCTGATGTAATATAAAAATATAATTTTTTAATAATTTTTCGTTAGTAAAATTTCAATAAATAACATGAAATCTTTTACTTTTTAGAATCATAATGTTGTAACAAATTCTAGTAATAATCAAAATATAAATAATAATAATAGTGAAAATTTAATTGGTTTCCTGACAACTGTATCAACTGCCCAGCCATTGGTAAATCAACAACAAGAAAAATTAAATATAACAAATAATTTAGCAGCTAAAGTAATTAATGTTGATAAAAATGGACAACAGCAGCAGACCACCTCACCACCAATTACAAGTAAGAATTAATTTTCTTAATTAATTAAAAGAAAAAAATTGTAAAGAAAAATTCAAGAAAACAGAAATGAAAAATTGAAAAAATTTCACAAAAATAGACAAACAATTAATTAATTAAATTTGTAATTATCTTTTTTTAACTTTAATTATTTTTTTATTTTTTATTTATTTATTGCTGCTCTATTGTATTATTTTTATTGTTGTGAATAATTAATAAAAAATAAATTAATTAATTCATTTTATTTAGCTACAAACGTTATTAATTTAGAAGGTAAACCAAAATTATTAAGTGTACAAAAAATATAATTACTTAATTATTAATTAAGAAAAAAAATATTATTATTATTAATTCTTTAAGTTTTTAGTTTAAACTTTTTAGATTAATAATTAAAAATCAATTAATTTTTAACATCGAATTATTATTATAATTATAAAATTTATAATTAATTATTAATTATTGGCTAATTAGATTAATAAAATAAAATATTTAAATTTTAAACAAAATTGTCCGTAATATTCTTTCCTTTATATATTTAATTTACACAAAATAATTATTTAGAGAAAAATTAATAAATATAGATATATATATGTGTGCCAAAGAAATATTATTATTATTAATAAAAAACATAATTTTTTGGCATTATAATTATTAATTTTTAAATAGAAAAATCAAAAAAACAATTAGAATTTATTAATTAATTAAATTTAAATAATTATTCTTTATTAAAATATATATTGTTTTATTTGTACATTTATTAATAAATATAAATTACGATTTATTTACTGAATACGTTTATATTGTCAAGCAAAAATTATGCATAATGTACTTAACAATTGTATGTGATATATGCAGACCGTTAATCACTATTTATACGTGTTTTCAGTGAATTATATTAACAAGAAAACTACAAAAAACCTTTTATTTATCATTGCAAAAGAATAATATAAAAAAAAACAATTTTAAATGAATTATAGAAAGTTAGTTTAATAATTATAATAATAATAATAGAATTAAATTTTTAAATCAGAAATAAAGAGGATATAAATAATTTTTTAAAAATGAATAAAAGACACAACTACACGCTATATTATTGCAATACTACATACTTGTTGTTTATGGTGTGTTTGCTGAATTATTATTTTCTTTAATTAATTACAATTAAAACACAAATTATCGGATTAAATTATGAACAAGAAGACAAGATGAGCTTTAATTGTCTCGATTTTTAATTACTTATTATTATTTTTGTATAAATTAAATTGGCTACTGTTGTTTAACTAAATTTATCTAATACAATCTGTAAGATTAAACACAGCTTATTATGTTAATAAATCTATTAAACAATATTAAATTGTTTACTAACTAATTATTTAAAATTTATAGAAATAAATTTAAAAAAAAAACACTTTTAAAAAATTCTTTTTAAAATAAAATTCTTAAAAACTTATTTATCAAACAAAAAAAAAATAAATAAAATTATCAAATTCATTTATAAAGAAAAATTAATAATAATAATAAAAATTTTATTTAAAAATCTATTTTATATAGTAATAATAATAGTGTTAATTAAAATTAAAATAAAAACTATTATAATTTTCATCGTTTTAAGTCTAATTATAATTACTAAAAAATAAATATGATAAATCAAAATTGTAAGATACAAAAAAAATTATAACAAAGAAATAAATTATTTTAAATTAATTAAATAATTAGAAAAGTCCAATAATATTAAATTAAAATTTAAGTAATAAAATATTTTTATTTGTTTTATCAGAGAAAATTCATTCATTCATAAATTGATTTCCACGTAATGACATATTTGTAGAGAAATTTCCATTTAGCAATAGCAGTAGCAGCTAGCTACTACCTACATCAACTGGGAATAGTTATGAAAAAATTATTTTAAATAAATGCAAAAAGAAAAAAAATAAAGAACTTTACAAAATTACATCTGTTTTTCCTCTCCACTGTTTTACTTAAAATTCCCAATAGGATTTATTTTTCTTTTCACATTTACAAGTGAAAAAAAATTTTTCTTTCAATTTTCTACAAACATTTCCGTATAAGAAACTAAAGTTTTTCGTTATTTTTTTTAAGCTACAATTTTTATTATTAAATAATTTTATTAAAATTAAAACGATTTGTTAAATTATATTATTATTATTAAAAATAAAATTAAATTAGTTCATTAATTAATTAATTAATACAGACGAAAATATAAACAAGACAATTATGTATGAATATGGATGGATGAATGGAATATACTGGAAATACATATTTCTATTTTAAAAAATTAAATAAACTTTACTCTTAATATCAATTGTGTTTTTCTAGCCAAAATAATAATAATAATAATTCAATAAAAATAACAAATTTCTATTGTTATTCTATAATTAATTAAATAAATAAATAAATATAATTTTAAACAAATAAAATGCAAATAAAAATAATTAATAAATTATTATAATAACATCTGTGATGATTTTTGTCAGTTGGGAATATTCAAAAATTTTTAAAATAGAAATTAAAATTAAATACATAAAATATTAATAAATTATAATTAATTAATATAATGGAAATTAAGAGCGCAATGATATATATATATATATAAAAGTAAATAAATAAATAAATTTATAAAATATATAAACACAAAACGTCCTATAATTTTTTTTTATTATTATTATAAATTAATAAATGGTTTTTTTGGTTTTGTCTTTTTTTTGGTTAATTAATTTAAAAAAAAAATAATCCCAACTAATGAATTTTAATTTTATCAAATAAAAATAAAATAAAATATAAATTACAAAACTATATATATATTGTAGTTGAAAAAAGGAAGGATAATTTAAAGAAAAAAAATTAAGAATTATATTAATAAAAAAAAACCGAAAAAATAATGAAAATTAAATGATTTAAGAAAAAGAAATAAATTATTTTTTATTATTGATTTGTTTGTGGATTATGATGGAGGAGGCGCCTGGTTTTTAAACTTATAATACAAAGTTGAGTTAATCCTTTGTAATTATTGGTCAGTATTCATTGTAATGTTATATTCAGTTTACTTGCTAGTCTCCAACTGGTATACAAATGTTTTATGTGTTCAAGAAAAACGTTATAAATGTTTAACGGTTTAAGTATTTCAAATGTTACATTAAGTCGTCGGATGTATTTTCTGCTGTGCAGAAATTCTCAGTGATTTTCTCTTACTTTCGGGTTTCCAATGACAAAGAAAATAAACACTCATAATTAAAAATATTTCCTTTTTTTCTGTGTTTATTCGGTTCTAATTTTATTTTCCTATTTAATTGAAAACTTTTTAATTATAATCATTTTTATGTACACTTTATTATTTTTATTTTGGTTTTATTATCCTAAATGTTGTTAATATGTAAGTAGCATGTCGAATTAAAAGGTCACCAAAGATATTATCTTTGTTATAATTTTATTTATTATTATTTCGAATACACGTATTAACGCGTAGGTTTTTAAATTCCCTAAAGGGACTGTTGCTTTTGATATATAGAAAAAGAATAAAAATAATAAAAAAAAGCATGAAGAAGAGAAGAAATATAATATAATCAAATATATTAAATCGTTGACATTTTAAAGGAAAAAATAAATAAGCATAGGTATAGTTTCTCATCAGTAAATAATTATAAATTATTTAATTTTTATCCATCTGTGCGTTAACATTTATAATGTATTCTTAAATAGATTATAAACACTAATTTTTAGTGGCCGAAAAAATAATAACAGAAATACAATTAAAAATTATAAATTTTATTTAAATAAATAATATATATAATAAATTTAATTAATAACATTTAATTTTTTACCAACTTCAATAAATGCATTAATACAATGATCAATCTCTTGGTCAGTGTGTGCCGCTGATATTTGTACACGAATTCTAGCTTTACCTTTTGGTACAACTGGATAACTAAATCCAATTACATAAATACCACGAGCTTAAAAGAATAAAAATAATGAAAATGCATAAGTATTAATGATGGATAAATTAATAATCCTATTTACTTACATAACATTTCATCGGCAAAATTACTAGCAAGACGTGCATCGCCTAACATTACTGGACATATTGGATGATCCATGCCGGCAATTGTAAAGCCAGCCTTTGTCATTGCATCACGAAAACGTTTTGTATTATTATGTACACGTTCTGTTAGGGAGTTTTGTCGCATCAGTATATCCATCACCTAAAATTATTTATATTTATAAAAAAAATTAATGAGATGAGGAGACATTTACTGTTTAAATAAATAATGAAATATACTTTAATAGCTGTTGCGACAACTGGTGGTGGTAACGTATTTGAAAATAGATATGGTCGTGATTTTTGACGTAAAAATTCAATCAATTCCTTTGGTCCTGTAGTATAGCCGCCGGCTGCACCGCCCAAAGCTTTACCCAATGTTGAATTAATTATATCCAATCTACCGTTCATATTATAAAATTCTTCTGTTCCTCTGTAAATACAATGTGGTAAATCAACCGTACTCTCACACATTATTAAAAATTCAAAAGAGGCTCTTTACAAAACGAAAAAAAATAAAATAAATCATTGTTACCTGCCAGTTGGACCAAAAAAACCGGTAGCATGACATTCATCCGCAAAAATTAACGCATTATATTTATCAGCTAATTTTGCTATATCTGGTAATGGTGCAACATTACCATCCATCGAAAATACACCATCAGTTACAATTAATTTCATACGTGCATCAGTGGTTTTTAATTTTTCTTCTAAATCATTCATGTCACGATGTTTATAACGTAATTTATTTGCTTTACATAAACGTATACCGTCAATAATAGACGCATGATTTAATTCATCCGAAAAAACAGCATCTTCTGGTGTTAAAATTGCTTCAAAGAGTCCAGCATTTGCATCAAAACATGATGCATACAGTATTGTATCTTCACGTCCATGAAATTTGCTAATTTTACGTTCAAGTTCCTTTAGAACAAAAAAGAGAAGAAATTTATTCAGTGAAATTCTTTTAAATGCAAAAATTCTCTCACTTTATGTATATCCTGGGTACCGCATATAAAACGTACAGAACTCAATCCAGCACCATATTTATCTAGAATCTCTTTACTATACTTGATTACTTCATCGTTTGCCTGAAAAGAAAAGAAGGAAAAATTCTCTATAATCCAATTAAAAATTACCAAAAAGAAAAATTGAGTTCTTACCGATAAACCTAAATAATTATTCGCACAAAAATTCAATATTTTTCCATTTGAATTTTTCACACTAATATTTGTTTTTTGCGAGGACGTTATAATTCTTTCATTTTTATATGTTCCAGCACTATTAATATCATTTATTTGATTTTGTATTATTGAACGGAAATTCTTTAACGCTGCTAATTGTGTTGCGGTCGCCGATGTACGAAAACAACGGATTGTCGTCGTTGCCATAACTGATGCTGGTGTACCAACTATTTATGTAATAAATATATTAAAATTATTTTAAATTGATTTTAATTTAAACAACCTTGATGATTGTTTATTTTAAAGCCAAAAAAAATACAAAAAAGAAACAAAAATGTATGTGCGTACATTATTATGTAATTAAATTGTTTTATTTTTTAATAGAAAAATTATTAAAATTCTTTTAACATCGACAATTTTATGTGTAATTTTTGAATATATAATTTTTGCTTTTATCTTAATTTTAATACGTGATTTATGTGGGGGATTGACTATGAAATGAGATTGTAACACGAATATGGTAAATATTGTATAAAATTATTTAATAAAAGGTCATAGGGGGTTGATGTGATGTTATTTGGGTGAAATAAATTTTTTAAATTTAGAATAATTATTGTATTTAAGAGGACTAAATGATTAAGAAATTGTGTAGGTGGAACATGTTTTAAAGGGTTTTTTGATTAGGTAAAATTATTTATTTATTTAATTTCTTATTTAGTGTAAATTTTTTTTTGCAAATTAAGTGATTTTTATGCTAATTTTAATCGAAATGAATGATAAATATAAGAAAATTCTGTATCTGAGTAAGTATTTTTGTACTGTACAGTTTCGCAGTCGAACTATTCATCACAGTACAGTTCAATTTACTTTTTAATAATATTTTAATTACAGATTTAACACAATTATAATTGTTTTTAAGCCGGTAATTGAATTTTTAAATGATTAAACAATAAAATTCAGACAAAAAGAATAATTTTTCAATAACAAATATTTAAGAAAAAAAAAAATACTTTAAATTACTTTACCATTAAAGAAAATATTTAAAAGTTTCATAATTAAAGTCACTTAACACTTTGTTTAAAAGAAAAACACTTTTAAGTAATATTATCATGCGCACAGTGAATTTATATTTATATTTTCAACTAAACACACCGCAACTAACTAAATTTCAGATGAGTTAAATTAAAAACATTGACTTTATTTTTAAGTTATTTATTCTCTTTAGTTTCTTACGTTCTGTTTTTTTTAGTATTTTAGTTTAAATTAATTAAATTAATACATCCCGTCTCAGTTGCCAACAATACATCTGAATAGTATAAGAGATTCTTTAGAAGAGAATTTAAGTTATCTAAAATATATATAATTATGAAAATGAAAGTAGAATAAGAACTTTTGAACCTTTTTCTAATTATTACAATATTTTAAATTAATTAAATTTAGCGTTTTTTTATGCAAAAAGAAAAATGTATCTTCTTAATACAATACAATACAAATAAAATATTTTCTAAAAATAAAACTGTGATGACCGTGAATTTGAATTAATTTATGTTTTGCAATGCGGTGCTTAGTTTATTTTTCCTGTTTTAAGAAATTTTGCAAAAAAAAAAAACCACGTCTCTATATAAAAGATGCAACATTTAAAAACTAAACGAAAAAAATGCAAAAGTATACAAATATAGCAACAGAGAAGAAGATGAACCAGTTTGGACTTTTTCTTTATGTTTTTTACTGTTAAAAAAATTGATTAATTTCTGGTTTATTTATTACTTAAGTCACGATCAAGAAGAATTAAATGTCTTTAATGATTGCGTCAGCAATATCTAAAAAAGAGAAATAATTTATATTTTTTAACAGATTTTCTCTGATTTTTTAAAATTATTTTTCATGTAAATTCTCAACACATGAAAATTGCTTTTTTATTTTTTGGCAATTACTATTCGCATTTGCTTAGCTTTATTAATATATAATAAAACATTTGTAACGTTTCATTATTCGGCAATGATTTTTCTTTGCAAAAAAATTTCGTATTACTAATTAATAATAAAAACACTTTTAAAATTCAAGAAAAGATTACATTTTTAATTAATTTAAATTATATTGTTTTGTGAATAAGTTTTATTTTGGTACAGAGAAATCGTTTACTAATTGTTTATTGTTGTTAAAATTACAAAAAGTGATTTTAGTTTATTGGACGTTAATTAAATTAAATTAATAAAAATGATTTTACATATATAGTTTTATTGTATTAATTTTAGTGTATATCATTGACTGAATTTTATTTAAATGTTTTATATAAATTATATTTACAATTTATTTAATATTACCGTAAATTATTTAATAACCACAAAGTAAAGTAGTAACACCAAATTAAAACAATAATAATTCTATTTAAAATTAAAATTGCAATATCACTAATTTGCACTATTTTAATATTCTGCAACAATAGGTTTTTTATTTCTCATATTGCTATTTTAATTAATAAATTATTAAGGAAGCACTAATGTTATTCTATTTATTATTATTTTTCTTTCATATGAGCGGATATATATTTTTTAATTAGAAAAATATATACACATAATTAATTGAATTTCTTTTTTTAATCCCTTTTTATTTATTATTAAAATTGAGTTTACGCAAATATTAAATTAATTAAAAATGATGAAAAATTATAATTAAAAAATTCCAAAGAAACGTGTATATCACCCCCAATATATGTATAAATATAAATTGTTTTTTTTTTCTTTCTGTTTTTTATTTTAAAATTATTATTTTGGTTTATAGGGATTAATTAGATTTTCCGAAAATTCTTTAACACGTTCAACACCTCTAACTTCTGTCTCCAATAATGGTAATTTTACAATATGAAAATCTTCATATAAATCATTTATCTGGTCTAAATACTTTTCTTGCACCTAAAACAAGATTTATTTAAGAATTAATTAAATTAATTATATATTAATTATTTATTTAAAAATTCACACCTTATATCTAGCTGCACACATGTTGCACGGCTGTTGGCTAGCAGTTCTAAATAATAATTGATTGACAATTATATTATGTGTATCAATGCCACATTTTGTTAATTCCTGTACAAGACGTTCAGTCTCATATAATGATAAGAATTCTGCTATACAAACGCACACAAATGTTGTTTGATCCTTTTTTAAAATAGAATAAAATAAGAATAATTTTGGTTGCTATAAATAAATACAACTACTAACCGGATTTCTAAATTGTTCATTAACTTGTCGTATTATCGATAACATTTCCTCTAATTTTGTTGTTAAGGTATCCGCATTGAAATCTTGCATGCCAAATACAGCGCCCATTTGTGATATAAAGGGTGCAACTTTCATTTTTAATCGTAACAATTTACCCATACCCTTTTCTACAACTTGTGGAAATGATAATAAACGTAATGTATGACCAGTTGGTGCCGTATCAAAAACAACAACAGAAAAATTCATTGATTTAACTAATCTGTAAATAAAGAAAACAATAAATATTGCTAATAAATTATGTAATAATAAATGAAATTACTTCATGACTTCAGCATAGCTCATTGCTTCATCAATGCCAGGAAGTGCTGCAATTATTTCTTGCATTACTCCTTTACCTAATTTCAAAGCATCATTTTCACCTTCAAAATATTCATCCGGCAATTCATTAACGCCTACATTTGGATCAATTTCCATTGCATATAAATTATTAAAACCTGTTACCTATAAATAAATAATTTTTATTATTTATTTTAATAATTAAATCAATTTCACGGGTAATTTTTTTTTACTTTTGTTGGAACTTTTGTAAATTTTTGATCAAACGCATCGGATATATTGTGAGCTGGATCTGTTGATAGAATTAATACCGATTCTCTTACTTTTGCCAATTGGACTGCTAAGCTACAGCTATAAATTTCGCAAAAGAATAAAAAATAATTTACTTTTAATAATAATTAATAAAAACAAAAAATACTAAAATGAAATTATGGTTATGATCATACCTGCAAGTAGTTTTTCCAACACCACCTTTGCCCCCAACGAATATCCATTTTAATGATTCCTGTTCACTTATATTCTTTAAACTAGGCTCTAATGGTTCACTGAATGAATCCATATTGTATTGCTTTTATTTACTAAATGATTTTGTACTGTTTCAAAAAAAACTATAAATTTTAAAGTCTTTTCTTTTAATAAACACGTAAGGAAAATCACAAAATAAAACAATTTTAATGACGTACCGTGTATAGTTTATTTTGACTTCTATGCTTCTCAAATAATTGTCAATATAATGCATGAATTACACCTAAATATAACATAACCTATACTACTCGAACTATTGAAAATGACCTAAATTTATATCTTGTATAATATGCTAATTCTTTATTAATCCAATATATGATTTACTTAAATAATTATATTTAAAATTTAAAAAACTTATTTTTATTTATAAATATTTATTTTATTATATGTTTACTTAGTTTATCTTTTTTTTAAATAATCTGTAAAATTTAATATAATCGGTTCACCATTTTGCGAAGTAGATACAGAGAGCGTTATTAATTCTGAATTTGGTATTAATTGTTGTTCATTTAATGTTATTACGGGTAATGGAAAGCCGGTTTCCGTTTTATTTTTATTTTCTTCGTTAAATTCGAAAATTTGTTCTTGATTTTCCAACACTGGATTATTTGTTTCATTATTTTGCTGATCCGAATAGAAAACTTCACAAGAAATAACAGATGCCTTATCGGATAAATTATGTGTTTTCATATGAGTATTTAAAGCGTCGGATCTTCTGAAGGCTCTTTTGCATACTTTGCAACTATATGGTTTTTCTCCTGTGTGAATCCTCAAATGTTCACGATAATGCCCTGGCTGGGAAAAGCGCTTATTACACGTAACACATTTGTGAGGTTTTTCACCAGTATGCGTTTTTTTATGTTTCTGATAACTGCTTTGGTGCAGGAACATTTTTTCACATATGAGACATTGATAGCTTTTAACACCGGTATGGATTTTCATATGATCTGCATAATGACCTGAAGCATAGAATGCTTTGTTACATACATTGCATTTAAAAGGTCGCTCCCCAGTATGCGTTCTAGTATGGACGACCAAGTTACTATTGTGATGAAATGATTTTCCACAAATTGTACATTGGAAAGGACGTTCGCCAGTATGTACAAATTGGTGTTTCTTTATACTTGTTAAATGGGCAAAAGTTTTTCCACAATCTTTACATTGATACGGTCGCTCTCCAGTGTGTATACGCATATGTTTTACTTTATCACAAGATTGTGCAAAGCTTTTATCACAAAATAAACATTTATGAGGTTTTCCACCAGCATGAGTACGCTTGTGCCGTTGCAAATCCTTTTCATCACCGTATGGAATTGAACATATATCACATTTAAATAAATTTGTTCCTTGGTGTCGTTTTTCATGTTTTAATAACGAATAATGTTGTAAAAATTTTAATCCACAATATTTACATTTATGTTTAATTTCTGTATGCTGTTTTACATGTTCTGCTAATGTGTTCGACCGAGAAAAGGTCATTTCGCATTCAGAACATTTGTAAGGTTTCTCCACATCATGCTGCATTTTTAAATGCTCAATTAAAACTGATTTTGAATCAAAAAATTCACTACAACAGGAACACTTATGATTTTTTGGAAGAATTGTACCCGTGTTCTTCAATTCGACGTCATTTGATTGTTCATTATTTAATTGCACGCTCAATTCGATTTCCTTAAGTTGTTCCTCATTATAATTACCAAGATGATTTCGTTTGCAATGAATTTCCAAACTTTTCATTTTTACAAATGCTAATGTACAGAGGGGACATTTATATTTTCTTATCAAATTTAATTTATTAATATCAGCACTAGAGTTTGTTACTTTGCCATCTAACGCTTTGCTAGTAGAAATTGTTTTAAAATGCAATAAAGGCGGTACTTCTGATATTACATTTATATTATTACTTTCTGGATTAATTTTATTTTCTTCATCAGAAATTATTGTAAAATTCAATTCCTTACGATGAACTCGTTTTAAATGATTTGCTAAATTTTGTTGCTGTGCAAACATGCGATCACAAAAATTACATTCATAAACCTTTAATCCCTTATGTATTCTAGTGTGTGTATTCAAATCTTCTGAGCGTCTAAATCGTCGATCACAATCATTGCATCCATAAGGCTTATCACTAATATGGATCCTTTTATGTGTTAATAAATTTGATTGTGTAGAGAAGACTTGACCACAATCTGCACAATCAAATGGATTTTGATTAATATGTTTTATTCCATGTGTTTCCATATGTTGCTCTAAATTTTCAATCATTTTAAATGTCGTTTGACATAAATTACATTGAAATATTTTATTTTTATCATGATTATCAGTTTTTAAATGAATACAATACTCATCTTCATCATAATATGTTTTTTTGCATTGATTACATCTTTGAACTTGCCTAGAATTATGTTTCTCTAGCAGATGATCTGCGTATTCGCTTTTGTCTTTAAAATTAATGCTACATTTTTTACAATTTGGGGACATGTGTTTTTTATTTTGTTTTATTACTTTAAGTGGACAGTCATCTGTTTCACTTTCCGTATCTGTTTCATATTTATTTCTTTTAATTATAGTCCTCCCCCTTTTTCTATTTATTTTGTTATTAGCAGAATGTTCGGATGTTGTTTGATTTATTTTTATAGGCTTAAGTGAATTTGTATTTGATCTTGTTTGTCGATTTTGATTCGTATTTTCAGTAATACATTGATTAATATTTATTATTGACACACTAATTGGATCACTGTCAATTATATTTGTATTAACTATAGACGTTTCAAGTAAAAGATCTTTTTCGGTGCAGTCAACTTTAACAAATTCGAGTTCCATCTAAAATAATTATTAAATACGTGTAGACAAACAATTTAAATAAAATATTATTTATTTATCTACCTTAAATATTTTATCGGATATTTAAAATAATATATTTATTTTGATTTTAACGAATTAATTTCTACTAAATAACTAATCTGTCAAAAATTTGACATTTGTTAAAAATTGTACTAAATATATCGTGCTTTTGAATATTTTAGAACATTAAAGTACATTTTAAAATAACCTTCTAGTACTGTTTAAAATATTCAAATTTAAATTTTTATTGAGTACATTGAAGGTTGTCGAACTGTCAGTTTTAAAACATACAGTTTACTGTTTAGTTGTTCTCTTATAATATTCAGTGTAGTTTTATTGGCTTTAGTAATTTAATTTAATTTAATTACATTTGCTGTCCGTTAAACCAAAAAAATAAATTATTTACATAAACTATAATCGATAATTTTTTAAACAAATAAAGTCTTTAGTTGTACAAACAATATTTGTTCTTAGTTTATAAATGCTTTTAATTTGTATCTAATGGAGAGAAAAGAACCTGAGAATAATTGCAAAACAAAAACGGTAAGTTTAAGGTTATGAATAAACGTTTAATATTACTTAAACCGGTTGGCATAAAAAAGGAATATCGAAATAAATTCAAGATTTGCACAATATATATAATTATTTTAGTATCATTAATTTTTATTTTATTTGTTGAATATAAATTGCATAAGAAATGTGAGAAGAGAAAAACACACACAATTATTACTTTTGTTTGCATATGCATGCTTTGCGCGGATATTCTTTTGTAAATAAATTTTACACAAACACCACTTTGCTTGTTTACTTATATCTCCCACTTTCTACAAATTTGCAGTTATATTTTTTACGCAGTATTTTCTTTTTATTTTCGTTTATTAATTCAACATTATCAAATGTAAATTAATTTTTTTTAGGCTATTAAAAACGATGTCGAAAAAACCCGTCCACGTAGTCCATCAATTTTAACAGCTTTAGATTCAGTACATCGATCTTTATTAATAAAGAATTGTGAATACGAAGGTAAGTTTATATTTAAAAGAATTTAAATATTAAAATGAAATTTTCTAAAACTTGTTTTCCTTATTGTTAATGTAGACGAGGAAGAAGTCAAGCCAAAGCTTCCACCGAGAAGAGAAAAGGATGCCGTATACTTGCCAATTACTTGGATTAAATGTAATAATTATAAACGTGATGATTTTATACCAGAGGTAGGAACAACCACATCGAATACATCTAGTGAAAAATGCACCACAATTATTTTAAATAATAATAACAATAACATTAAAACGAAAACATTACCACAACAAAAACAATACAACAGTAATAATTATAACAGTAGCAGTGATTGTAGTTCTGTAATGCAGAATATAAAAAATAGTGAATGTGAAAGATTGAGTCGTAAATGTGAGAAGGGTATGTGTTACTGTTTTAGTAGCGATAGTGATGCTAGTTCCGCCTTACAATATCCGCAAATTCGTAAATATGTACCAAAAACAACACATTTGTCTAAAAAAAATTCACCACAAAAAACTTGTGATAATTTTACTGTTCATCCAAATGAAATAAATTGTAGTAGTCAGAATAATTTAGATATGAATATTGTTAATATGTCAAAGCGAGATTTAAGTGTTCAATGTGGTGTTGCTGAATCGAATGTTGTAGCGAACGGAAGTAATGGCACATTAAAACATATAAAAATAAAAATTACTACAAGAAAAAAACAGCCTGAGTGTGAAGTTAATAGAGAATTCAATCAACAAGTTCAATCGGTACCAGAAATATTATCAACTTCTGAAATGTCATCTGTTGAACATAATTCGAATCGTATTTCGCTGCAGGATAATGGTATAAGTAATACAACGGATACAGATTGTTATTTGTACGATTTACAAAACGATGATTTTATAAATCAACAAATTGTCACAGATGATGATGAGTTTTTCGATTGTAATGACAAGAAAACTACAGACACAAGTAGTTCATCAGTTTATGAAGATTCTACTGAATATTCGCAAGAATTTAATACAAATGGTGTAACTTGTGATAATAAACAAGAGAAATCTGTTGTTGTTGAGACAAAAGTTGATAAACCGTTAATTCATATTGTACAAGAAATATCACAGCAAATGGTTGTGAAATCAACCGTTACTGTTAATCGTGATAAAATGAAGAAAAAAGTTACAGAGAAAACGACGACTAAAACTAAAAAACCAAAGAAATGCAAAAAAATTATTGATGAGAATTTTTGTAATGAAATTTTAGATCAAACATTAAATTGGGAAAGTTTAGTGCAAGAAACAAATAATAATGATTATGATGATGATCTGAATGTGTCTACAAATACTAGTTTGGACACGGATGATTTTATATCATTGGGAAGACTAGAAGCTTCGCCAAAATATTCGGGAAAAACTATAGGATATTTAATGGCAAAACGCCTACGAAAAGCTGAAAAAATCAAGAAAAAGAAAGAAATTGTGGATGATGTAGTTTATGGTTGGAGGCGGGATATTCAACTAAAAACTTCATCCGATTTTCCCTCTTCTGATAGTAGCAGTAGTTTACAAGGACCAAAAAAACCACCACGTACCTTTGCCTCTAGTCCTAGTCGTTTAGGTTATGATATGCAATCGTCCGATACTTGCCAGGAAGCAAATAATGCTAAATATGATTCTGTAGCCAGAGATTATGACTATACAACACGAGAAGTAGGCTGGACCTTTAAAGATAATTCAAAGCGTGAACCGCATCGAAAGAAAACTTCGCCAAAACCTTCATGTCCTACTATGGACGATTTAACACGGTCATTAGAATGGATGCATCCAGTTAAACCAAATGTCCACAATGTTTATTATATGACTGTTGAAGATAATTCAAAAGATATTTTGAGAATGCTGAATTATGAAAATGGTGATGTGGAGAAACGAAAAAATAAGCAACGAGCCGTTCCTCAAGTTCCTAAAAATTATGTACAAGAAAATGTTATACCTCCTTTAGAGAATATTGATACTGTTGACGGGCCAATTAAAACAATCAACAACGTGGATAACAGTGTCACTCCAACGCCTACTGTACAAAGTTCTCCATCAAATTTTGGTGCTGGTTTATCACCAAAAAAATTTAATCCTAATAAAAATTGGATAGATAGAAGTTACTCTTCTTATGGAGCAAATGCGCGTTTTTGTAGAGACTTTATTAAGGCGGAGAAACAATACTATTATGATTTCCAAGGGAACGTAATAAGAAGAAAAATCATTTGTCGACATTGCACACGTAAACTGAATAAAAAACATAAATATAAAGCAGCACTGAGAAGAACAAAATCGTTATTTGTTACTTCGAAAAAAACTTTAAATAAAAAATTATTCAAACGTAATAGTAATGTCCAATTTGAGAAGAAATTAAATGCGAGCGATTCAGAACTATACATGACACCACAGAAATTGGACACAACTGCACTGATGAATCAGGAATTCTATATCAATGGTCGAAAGTCGGCTAATAAAAGCTTAAACTTGTCAAATAAGAAAGTCCAATGCTATACTTGCGTTGATAATAATTCAAGAATATCAAACACATATTATAATGAGGATCCAGTAGACAATTCATGTGAACTGCCAATGCTACAAAATACATCATCGCCAATTCCAAGAGCCACAAGCCCTTCAAGTCCAACAAAGAATGCTAATTTAATGCGTAAGAAAAGAGATTTAAATGACTTTCCCGATGAAATTGTTCCACTAGAGTCAAGCTCTTCAGAAAATTTCAATTTTCAACGTACAGTCAATTCGCCAAAAAATAATCAAAAGTCTCCATCAAAATCGCGTATAAATAATCAAAAACTAACGCCGAAAAAACTATTTAAAATAAAGGGAAATAATCATAATAATTTGCCTACTGCAGATGATAGAGATCATAGCTATAAATCATATAATCAAGATGATCAAATTGATTTACTTGTGATAATGAGTGATTACTTAGAGAATATAGGTAGAAAAATTGATCAGAATATTGATATCAATGATAATTCTGAATTTGCCAGAAAATATGAACGGGAGAATTTTCAACGATCACGTAGAATATCCACGAGTAGTGAATGTGTCGATAAATTAGCAGAAAAAATTGTTAAAATTGATTTGCATGATGAACCAGAACCATTATATGCAGAAATTGGCACAAAATATATAAAAACTCCTATAAATAGTCCTAAGAAATTAAATGTAAATGAAATATATATAAATAGAAATAGTAATAGTGATAATAATAGTCCAAATAAGTATATAATTGTTAATAATGATCCAAAGGCAATTTACGCAACTGTTAATAAAAAACGTAATTTAGCTAAGTGTGAAAGTTTAAGTAGTGGAAGCGATGACATAGGTGATTGTAATGATTTGTTAAAAAAGGCACATAAATCAAGATGTTCCACACCTTCTAGTTCCAATACCACAACAACAGCTACACACGATGAAATTGAGGTAATTCATGATTATGATGATGAAAGTTTATATTCATTATTACAGGATTTAAAAAATGTTGAAGTTTTAAAGATGCAACCGGTCACCAACAATAATAGAGCGGCTGAGATGACAATCAAAGAAAAAGTAAAAGAAATGCAAAATGTTAATTATATAAAAAGTTCTTATGACAGATTTCGCAATGATATACCAAATAAAAATAATGGAACATTATATAATTCAATAAATGGACAAGGACAAGGACAGGCATCACCAAATCAAAATGATGTATCTAGTTATGATGCAAGTAAATTCTTAAGGGTTGCTATTGGCGATGAAAATTCTTCATTATATTTTACTGAAAATGATATTATTGAAATGCATAGGGTAAGAGTTTTCTTGTTTTTTAAATTATTTTAAGTAATTTTCACTAATCTTCTTTATGTATTTCTAGGTACCATCAAATGTATCGTTAACAAATTCTGAAATTATGGCGTATAGAGAACGTGAAGTGAAAATTTTAACTCCTATAACAGAAGCTTCTGATGATTTTAGCATAAATAGAACATTTAAAAGTGGCAGTAATAAATCAAAAGTAAGTTTTCCAGAGGAAAATAATGAAATTGGTTATGATACAGTGGATTGTGATGTTGCAACTGCGTCACCTTTTGATCATGGCGAAGATATTATTATAAATTATGATGAAATTGATAAAGATCTTGAGACAACCGCTATAAATCCGAGTATTTTATGTACGCCAACAAAAACCAGTTTCGGTTCTGATAATAATATTTCCGATTTGATAACATCACCTGAAGAAAGTCCAGCTGTAGGAATTTATTCACCAGCAAGCACGAATAATAAAGAATTGTATCGTTCCTTGAAGAAAAAATTACGCAGTTCATTTCGCAAGAGTAAACAATATATAAAGCATGAGGGAAAAAAATTAACGGATTTATTTGATGATAAATTAGGTTCGAATAAATCTGATTCACCAAAGAAATCGGCCAATGATTGCAAAACTAACGAATATAAGCCAAATTATAGCGATCGTAAAGCTGAAGTTTTATACCAGAAAATGTATTCAAAAGTACATGATAAGTCAACGGATATAAATGATGAAGATGTCCTAAAATTAATCAATCAAATAACTAATCAACGATCAATTCGTAAACAATTAAAAAATGCTGTAAATATTTGTCGGAATACACGTGAATTTGAATATTCAACAGAGTTAATAGAAGCAGAACGTCTTCTCTTGATTTCTAATCTAAAGGAAAATTGTGCCAAACATGAATTAGTTCGTATAGATTACATGAATGAGAGTTCAGTAGTAGCAAAACCAATTGATAATTGCATTGGCACAATAACATTATCAAAATTTGAATTTCCATTAAAAGAGATGGCCATATACGATGCATTATTTAATTATTTTTATATTTGTGTTTGTTCATATAAGGAGCAAGTAAATGCAACACAACCAGTAGAACGTGTCGGCAATAAAGTATTTTTTGATAATAATTCCATTCAATTTCATAATATTGAATCAGATTATAAAATTCGTCTTGAAGTGTATGTTTTGCGTTTAAGGAAAAATATTCGTGAATATAGTCACGAGAGTAAATATCATTTAAATAAAACAGAAACAATTAAAAAACCATTTTTAGTAACTTGTCCCAGTCCGTCAAAATTAAGTTCAGTAAAATTATTTAAGTCATCACCGTCTGCCGATAATACAACAAAGAATAATGGTTCATCACCAACACTGCCAATTAGAGATTATGATTCAGAATATTCCCGATTCAAGACACAAGGTTATATCGAAATAAGTGCTTTAACTTTAAAATCTAATGATGGTTATACTGCTGCCGAATTATCAAAAACAGAAGAAATGGTGAAGTGCATTGGCGGCTCATCACAATTTATGTATACAATTGAAGATATAAAATATTTTAATCTAAATTCGGTTGCGTATAATGCAAATTTAATTGGCGATATAAAATTTAATGTAAATTGTAAAGTCTCATTGAAAGGATCTGATTTAAATGGCTTTCTAACGATCGGCGAACAAATACGTGGTACACTTAGTTGGAATCGACGTTGGTGTAAAATCGATGGTTTTACATTATTATTTTGGAATTATCCACAGGAATGTTTTGATAAGGTTTGCTCTTGTGCGTTTTTTTGGCTTTTAATGTTTGTTTTTATAATAAATTTTCTTGCAGGAACCACTCTTAATCGTTGACCTAACACAATGCAAGAACGATATTATTAAAATGGCTGATCGTGCTATATGTCCCAGATCACGTACATTTATGATTGAATTATCCAATAATACAGAGATGATACAAAATAAAAGTAAAAATAAAAATAATTTAAGACAATGCCTTATATCGACTGATAATCAAATGGATTTGAAAATATGGTTAAATGAATTAAATCATTTATTAAGTATACTAAAAGCTTGGAAAATATAATATTTTGTGCAATAAATAAATAAACCTGACGAAGAAATATCTGTGCCTTACAAAAGAATTTAATAAATTAATAATTAATAAGAAAAAAAAGAAAAAGAAATTACACCAATGATATTTGTATTAGGAATTTTATATTTTTTAATATGTTTTTTGAATTTGTCTTCTGAGAATGTATCTGAGAACTTGCTGTATAAACATTTAATTTTAAGAATTGTCATCTCATTAATAACGCATAAGACTTGCTTTTTGCTTTTATTTTATTAAATATATTTAAATGATTTCTTTTCTTTTTTTAATTCTATTTTGTAATTTAGATTTATTTGTTATATAAAAGAAAATTAATATTTAATTGTTATATAATCTGTTATTTATAATATTTATAAATATATATTTTTGTGGGAAAACGTCCCGCGCTTCTGGGGAAGTTATTTTTTGTAATTGTGCCTTTTTCTTAAATATATTTAATAAGTAGAAAATGATTTTTATAACTTTTATATTAAAATAAATGTAATTTTATGTTTAAAATTTAATTAAATTAATTATAAATAATTGTTCTTAAATGATTTTTTTTTTGTAATAAAGAGTAATATATGTTGGAAAATTATTTTCTGGTAGTTTTAGTTGTTTTACTGGAGTTAAATTATTAAGAAAGAAAGAACTAAACAGGGTAGATCAGTGCTTTGACTGGATAATAAAGTGTTTGATGTCTTAGGTAAGTATTTGTAGTAGGACTATATTGCTCATAGGATGGTTGCTCGTGAACCTAGTAATATGTCCACTCGTATAAAAATTAACATAATATCCAACTGTTTTCCATTAGTCCCATTAAAAGCTGTAAGTTTAATATAAAAAGTTTCCAGATAAAAAATAATAATACAAAACATTGCCCTAATATTTCTTTTTGTTTAAGATAATTATATTTATTTAGTAATCTCATTGGTTTTTCTTTTATTTAATTAATTTAATAAATATATAATAATTTTTTTTAAATTTTCCTCTATGGAAAATCAGATTATATAAATAATAATAAATATTTCTAATATTTTTTTCACTGAATTTCTAAACAAATTATTATTAAATTGTTTTGCTTTCTTTTCTTCTAAAATTTTCCACCAAATGTTTGGTTTTTCTTTTATTATATTTATTTATTTATATATATTTTTTTAACAATAAAGTTTTCAACAAATATTAAGGGTGATTAGGGTGTTTAAGATAAATAATTTTTTACTTTTCTTTTGATTATATAAATATATATATTATGGGATTGAAATGAAAATATATTTGTACTAAATTTTGTTGTTCTTGTTGTTTGGTGTTATCAGATTTCTTGGCTTTTATTTATATTTATACCACAAAGAATAAATAATAATAAGAGAAAAATTATATATTACAACTAGACACAATTTATCAAGGACTTATGGTACACCTTGTTCTCTAAATTTTAATTAATTTTCTTTACAAATATATCTCTTTTCTTCTAATGGATGAAATTTTTTTTTAATGACTTTTCTAAATACTATTATTTTATTATTTTTATTTTTAATAAATTTATTGTAATTCAAATTTCCATAATTTATTTGGTCCAATTTCGGTGACATACATTGCTGAGCCATTTGGACAAAATGCAATTGAATGGGGATTCTCAAAGTTACCCCAGTGATCGATAATTGTTTCTGAACGTGGATCAATAGTGAAACCACGTATCGGTAGCATCGGTGATGTTGGTCCATTTACGGCGTAAACTAAATCACCATAGGCTGCTACAGCATAAACACGGCCTAAATCTGGTTCTTGTATTGTTGCCGCTGGTGAACCCTCACCGTGTGAACTCTTTAAACCAGCCCTAAGAAAATAATTTTTATTTTTATTAGAAAAATTCTTTCCTAATTAATAAATGGCTTACTTTGGACAAACAACTCTCATATTTTCCCGATCGGCAATACAAATCAGATCTAAATGCTCTAATAATGTTAGAGCGTGTGGAATTTGTAGTGATAAAAATTCTAAATGGAAAAAAGAATATTGATTAAAAAATGACTAAATAATCAGCAGATAATCAAGAACAAACCTGGTGGCTGTGGTATAACACGTAACAATCTTGCAGCAGCATTAAATTTCAAAATACGATTATTACAGTAGCCATCCGCTATGAAAATCTCACCAGTTGTTGCAATAGCAACGGCTGTTGGTTTACATAAATGATTTTGTGTGACGCCCGGTTGAAAACGTCTACCAATTGTAATCAAGGGACGTTCAAAGTTCGGTCTAAATTTAAATACCTGATGTAATGCAACATCGGTCACCCACGTATTACCATGACGATCAATTGTCATACCGTGTGGCATATAGAATAAATTATCACCACGTTCATCAATTATTTCGCCAGTTTTTGCATCTAATGTCAATACGGTGTTATCTTTAATTGGACCTTCATGGCTAAATTGATAATAATCGCTTTCATTAAATGACCTTTATGTTGATTAAACAAAGGAAAAAAATCAAATCAATAATCTCAATATGGTTAGATAGATAAGATATTTACTCCTCAGTCCAAATACGTTCGGCACGATGAAAGATAACCGGATTACCATCTGGATTAATTGCCACAGCTGTTATTTGTCCCGCATTAATATCCACCTTTGGCCAATTTTTAACCTCTTTTGGTTTTGGCGGACTATCCAAATGTGATGTATCCACATTACCACCATTACCACTGCTCACATCATTATTCATTTGCTAAACGCACAACAAAGAACAATATTAAAATAATAATTTATTAAGAAAAAAAAAAATACAAAATTATTTTCACCTCATTCAATCCTCCATTTGATTCCATTAATTTTGTATTAAGCAATTGACGTACCTCATCATAGAATTGTTCACTTAATGTTTCTGTATTTGATAATTCTTGCTGCTGCTGCTGCTGTTGCTGATGCATCGATGCTTCCGGACGTGCAAAACCATAATTAAAATTTATCACAAAGAAAATAAATGTAAATAATTGAAAAATTCCTTTTTCTTGCATTTTTTTTATCGTGTTGGAAAATGTTTTCCGTTTTGGTTAATGAATGGCCAAAAAAAAAACGAAAAATTAGAAGCAAACTTTAAATCAACAAAAAAAACTATTTCGCCTGTAATCAGAGAATTTCAATTAAGTAATAATAAAAATCAATAAACATCTGTCCATCTGTTTCTATAAATTTTATTCTCACCTTTACTAATCTCACTGCTGGGTTTTTCTTTTTTGCTTTCGTTTTATTTAATTTAATTTTTTTTTCAATTAAATAACAAAACGCAAAAAAAAAAAAAAATGAAACTTAAAAAAATAAAAATAAATAAAACGTAAATTATTAATTAATTAATTAAAGTCCACCACATCACCAGACTAATATATAAGAAAGTAAATAAAAAAAAAGTAAAACAAAGCTTTTCTTTTTGTTTAAGCTCTCAGTGACACAACTTGAACTACTTTACTCGAATACACTGTGTACAGTGGCTTTGATTGGTTTTTTGGTTTTTCTTTCCAACTAAAAAAATATTTATATATTCGTTGTTTTGCTTCTTCTTGGTCGTCGTGTCTTCTACTTTTTCGATTAATCCGTATACAAATGAAAGAAAAATTTTATTAATAAAATTATAATCTAAAGTTCTAATTTAATTTTTATTATTCAGAATTAATAAAGTAAAAGCAGTAAAGTTGGAGAGATTTTTTTCAACACGTTTTTTCACACGAATTATTTGGGTAATTTTTTTGGTCTCAGTATATCTAATTTTATATTCGTTGTTATTCGTACTTTAAACACAATTTTGTATATTATTTATATAGTTATAATAATTATTTTCACTGTTATCTTTAATAATAAATATAATTTTCTGCTTTTTTCGTATTCATTCTATCATCTTTATCAAGGTATTTATATATTTCTATCGCGTTTTTATTCGCGCAAACGCAACCAACCGTTATTGATTTTTCTTTTCTTTTCAATGAAAAATAATATTTATTTATATAATTATAACTAAAAAACTAAAAAAAGTCAGCATTAAATAATAATAAAGCAAAATATAAATGTGAATAAATTTTAAGCTTTATTTTACGAGCAATTTTTGTTATTTTTATTTTGGATTATTGTTATGCGTAGACCGTTGATTGTTATCAGATTAGAATATATTTTTTGGTTTTTTACTCAGCTATTTTCTTTACTTTTATATATTTAAATTAATTAATAATCTGTAAAATTACTGTTTTTATAAATTATTGTAAATTACATAAATAAATAGAAAAAAAAAATAACACCTTAAATTCACAAGGTTATACAGCTGTTTTGGCTGAAAGAAAATTAAATCAAATTTTATCGCGCAGTCACGTATACAATTTTTAAAATAAATAAAAATAATAAGAAAAGAAAAAACATTCTTACACAATTCGTGTATTTATTTTGTTGTTGATAACAAAAATTTAAAGTAATTAAGAAAAGTAAAATTCATCTAGAATTTAATTAGATGAGTTTTTTTGTGTCTTTTTAAATGACATAATCTGATTTTTTCTTGTTTTTCTTTACTACAGGAATGGATTAAGGCTTTTTTATATCTTGTAACCGTTTTTGTGGACGGTATACCTTCAGTAGTAGATAAAGTAAAATTATTTCTGTGCTTTTACTGTCAAAAACTACTTTTCAAAACAAAATGATAACTTTCCCTTCTGATAAACGTGAATACGTAGCTAAATCATTACTTCTCTCGTGCAAAATGTCTACACAATATTCCTTTTTATAATTAAATTACAATTTCCTTTTAACATAAAACATAATTAAAAATAATAATAAAAACATTAAGAGTATCCAATTAATATTAATTATTTAGTTTTTTTTAATTCTATTAAATCTCTAAATGTTGCATAAGATTTTAATAATTTCTCGTCTCTATAAAGTTTTTGCCTATAATTTAATAAAAATTTTATGTGCTCGAGTTGTGTGGGCGTTGTAAAGCTCAATACAAAATCTAATTAATAATAAATCTATAAACTGAATATATCTGTATATTTTTGGTCTGTACAATGGTATCGTTTTGCAGTAAAATAAAACAGAAAAATATCACTAAACAGGAAAGCTTTTTACTTTAGATTTTAAGTACTTAGTTCAGCAATAGATATATATAAATCCCTTAAGAGTTATCTCTGATTACATTTTATTACTCATCTTTCAACGTAATGATTTTTATGAAAAATAATAATTATTTTATATGTCCTTTTATAAAGTAAAAAAATATCCTTTATCTTTATGTTATGGGATTATATCAAATAACTATATTAGTGATATTAATTTAGTGTTTTTTACAGCAGAAACAGCCTCTATAGTTATATTTTTCTTATCTAAGTATAATTATAAAAGTTCTTATGTTCTTTACTCTGTTTATCAGCATAATTCTACATTGTTTAGAAATAATCTTTTGAATCCTTATTTTTTAATGGAAATTTGCATATAAAAGCTTTGAAAAAAAAGTTTAATTACTTAAAAATAAGCGAACAAATCACATTACTAAGTAAAAACAATCATTAGCAAAGTAATTAAACGTTTATTTACTCGTCAATAAAATTTTCTTTAGTTAAAGAAGCCACAGTAAGTGTTTTTAATACAAATTTTATTGCAATTAATAACAATAATGTGATTTTATTTTATAAATTAATAATCAATTAATCATTTAATTAGCTAATAATAATAATAAAAATGAAATCAATTCAAATCAATCAACATAAAAGGCAAATAAAAATAAAATAAAAATTCAATTTTAGCAATAAAATTACAATAATATAAATGCAATGGAAATTTCCATTAAAAAATCATAATGCGGGGGAGTAAACTATAAATTTATGTTAATAAATATGCTTAGCAATAACAAACATAAATTTTATAACAATTTTATAATTATTGTGGGATTTATTCTACTTATTGTTAGTGACATAGTGACACCCACATCATATTCATTTATAAAAATTATAAAATACTAACATATGGTTCGATTAAACAATTCTCGGTCATTTATCATTATTAAAAATGACAAATAATATTGTTAAATTTATGTATTAATATCACCATCATGTTACGAATTAATAATAGAAGTTAATTTTCAATGTGGAGAGACCCTATGCTACACGATACAAAAGTGAACAAAGAGTCTCCTGTTGTGATTTCTTGTTTTAAATAAATTCTGTGTTGTTATAATAATAGAAACAGGCTGGGTGGTTGTTAATTCATTTTTTTTTGGAACAATGTAGAGTCCCAGATTATAATAGAAATCTTTAATAAAAAATAGCAAAAAACTATTTCAAAACGGACATGTTATGTATTGTTATAGAGGTCATGTAGCTACTGTGCGTCTTTTTTTTTCTAAAAAATTAATAAATCTTTTCTTCTGGTTTGTTTTCTTCTGCTTTGTTATTTTTATTTAATTAATTATTATAATTAAGTCTACAGTTTATAAGTCTAATTAATTAATAAGTGATTGTAATTTTTAGTTAGTTTTCTTGTTTTACTTAAAAAATATTGTCGTGAATTTTCTCTTTGATTAATTAATTCTATTCGTTTAAAAAGAAAAATTTCCATTCAAATTTCATAGACTCGTGAATTCATTTGATCCTGATTGGTAGGAGTTACAGTAGTTTAATTACTGTGCAAATAAATGCACAGCTGTCTATGTTTGATTAATCGAAAATTTGTATTATTTTCCTTAAGCTTTTCTTTTCTTTTGAGAGTTTTCTCTCGTTATTCTAATTTAATTAAAATGGAAGAATAATTATTATTTTTTTTTTTGTTATTTTTAGTTATTTTTGATTAATTTTCTTAACTTAAAATACATTTTCTTTGATTTTTCTTCTTTTTTTTTTTTAATAATTGAACACAAGATATTTAATTAAAAGAAAAGAAATAATAATAGTTTGTCCTGTTTAATGAATTCAGCAGTAGAATTATGTTTATGGAGCACCCCAATCCCATGTCGGTTGTGTCCATATATAACCAGTATTTGTAATTGAACAATAGGCATTATAATAACGTCCTGGTGATCGACAAAATGACCATTGTGGACATCTACAACGGAATAATTGTTGAAATTCTTCTTTGCAGACTTCATTCCACCAGCAGGTTCTCTAAAATGCATGAAAAATAAATAATTTAATGAAATTAGAATAAGAAAACAACAAAAAATGCGTCGGCCGGGAATCGAACCCGGATCAACTGCTTGGAAGGCAACTATGCTAACCATTACACCACCGACGCATTGTT
Organism: Ptychoptera contaminata; assembly: GCA_963942525.1. Lineage (NCBI taxonomy): Eukaryota > Metazoa > Arthropoda > Insecta > Diptera > Ptychopteridae > Ptychoptera > Ptychoptera contaminata. The sequence continues at coordinate 32,692,884 of OZ012638.1, read as the reverse complement.
TCTTTAAGTTTTTTCTATTAAAACTTTTTTTTTATTATCGAAAATAATTAATTAATTAGACTAACCTCTGTTAAATAACCATGAACACTTTGATCTGAATAACTACGTTTAACAATTCTGCCATTGCATGTTACAGGTAACAATGTGAATAAACCAATAACAAGAAGTACGGAAACTATTGACAGATTCACCTTTATTGCAAAAGTCAATTAAAATTAGCAAATAAATAATGGAAAACAGGATCGATCGATTGATTTACTTACTTTTAACATCTTAACAAATTTATTATAAATTTTGATAATAAAATGAGTCACAAATTTTCTTTTCCTTTGCGTTTTTAAACCAAAACAATAATAATAATAGAAATAATAAAAATTGAACACTTGTTACGCATCAGAGTGCTATTTTATAAATGTTTATTCGTTTTATATATATCTCCTTGTTCAGTTGAATAACAAAAATTTGATAATCCTTTTGCTGGTTTTTTAAACTTTTTACTTTGTTGTCTTAAAGATCATAAATTCTTGTTCACTACGTTTACCACTTTGTTTGTTATATTTAATGCCGCAAAAGTATTTTGTAGTGATATCGGTTAATAACACTCACATTTGCACAAGTAGTGAAAAATACGAGTAATAAAAGGATTTGAGAGATTGTGCAATGTTGGTGTGGCAAAAAAAAAAATAACAAAACCAACGAAAAACAGATAAAAACGAAATTTAGAAGCAGGAGATGATGTCTGATAACTAAATTCACGAGTGAACAGGGTGTTGATAGTCTGTATACATCTAGAAGTATGTAGAGTAGAGTAGAATAAAAACAGAAAAATTATATAGGAAGTACGACGCAGTCTGCCAAAATCATTGTAGAGAGGACGAGAATGATGAAATTGTTTATGTTTTGCTCTTCTTGTTATTGTTTATCTATTTGTTACTTGTTGATAATGATAACAGAGGAAAAACCGCACAATAAGAACGATGACGTCAAGCACATTAAATACACTAAAGTTATACAGTTACTCGCGAATATCAGCCGTCACTCGGAAAAATTCAATAATAAATACTGTACTTATAAGCAAGAAAGAGTCAAAAAATCTACTGTCAATTGTTGTATATATTTTCACTCGTTGAAAAACAGTTCGAAACGTTAAACTGTACGAAAGTATTCATATTGATGTTAGTGGAGACGCCAGGTATTTCGAATAAAAATCACTCAAAAATTTCACTCAACTAAATTCATTCATTGATTCATCGTTTTTCTTTTAATTTTTATTAATAAATAATTTTTTTTTTTTGGGTTTTGTATACAAAATAAATAAATAATTATGTTATATAAAAAAAAAATATTAAAAATAAAAAAAACATTATTATTATTAATGTTAAAAAAATAAATTCCAATCCATTGCAGTCGAATAATTTCTTGAGTGAAATTTTTTAATTGTTAAAATAAAACAAAAATATAAACGTTAGATTTGAGTCATTTTTCCATGATTTTGGTTTTCCATTTATGGTGATTTAACTTGACCCTCTTCTTGTTTATTTGGTCCTGTTTGTGTTATTGGTACAACACGTTCTGAGTTCAATGGTAATTGTTGTTTACGTGGTGCTGATACTGTTAATACACCATCAGAGGATAGTGTTGATGAGATATCATTTGCATCGATACCAGCTAACAAGAATACGTAGATTAATTAGGCGATCAGAAAATTACACAACACATTTTAGAATAAAAATAAAATCTATGCTGTTACCTGGTATCATATAACGTCTGGTAAATTGTCGCGATACATAACCGTGTTCATCTTGTTTCTCCTCATGTTTACCTTCGACAACAATATATTTATCGGTTGTCTTCACAGTTATTTCGTTTGGTGTAAATTGTGCTACATCCAAAATAACCTAATGCAAGAATTACAAACGAAAAAAAAAGAAATTGTTGAAGAAAAAAAGGAAAAAAAAAACGAAAAAAAAAATGAAAACCAAATGATTGTGAAATCTTTTTGAATACCTGAAATTTATCCGAATTATCAACAATACTATCACCGTGCCTTACCTGGAATTTATTATTGTCAACACTAATTGTGGAGCCAGAGTCTTGCCGTTGCAATGTCTGGTTACGCCATGGACGTATATAGCCTGTGCGTAGCAATGATGGTGAACTACACAGAGACGATAATATATCATCGCGGCTACAATATTAACGTAATTATTATTATTATTTTTATTTAAATGTAAATAAATAATTAAATTACCGAAGACCAGTGCCAAAGTGTTGATCTAATAATCTGGACGAACGGAATGGTGTTGTATCCCAATCATCCCACCAATCACGAAACATTAATGGCACCATAGACATATTTCTATTAATTTATTTATTTCACCAACAAAAATTATTTCACTAAAACTTTAAATTCACTAATTAATTAACTTTTTTAGTTTCACGGTAACAAAACACGACTGAGACAATTATTTACTTTGCCGTCTTTTTATATAAAAAGAAAACTTTTTTTATTTTTTTTATTCGTTGTTTTAACGAAAAGAAAGAAAAAGAAAAAGAAAAATATCAAAGTAGAAAAGTTATGATGAATTTTTTTTTACAAAACAAATACAAAAAGTATACAGAACTTCTCGAACATTATATATTTTTCCTACACAGAAAAATACATATAAAAATGTGTGGAAAAATTAAGCAAAAAAAATGAATAATAAAAATAGACATAAATAAATAAAATGTAAATAACTTTTCTATATATATTTTTTTTTTGTCTAAAATAAAATGAAAATATTTCAATTTTTATGCAACCGTATGCTGTTCTGTATTATTAAAAATAAATCTTGTTAATGCCTATAATTAGAATAAGAATAAAAATTTCATTAATTATAAAAAATATTGCATATTTTAAATAATTAAAAAAATTTAAATTAATTTAATTGAAATAATGCAGTAAAAGTGGAAAAGAAAGTAAAAAAATTTTCATATAAAACACCATTACCAGGCGCCTCCACTTGACTTTGGAGAGCAAATAGACAAGAACTAAAGTTATTTGTCGAGTTACATGGTTTGTTACTTTGCTTAGAGAAAATAATATTTTTGCATAAATTTTAATTAAAATAAATTAAAAATACGTAAAAATTGTGTTATTTAAATAGAAAATAATTTAAAAAATTACAATTAATGACGACACACATATGATGATGATATTAAAATAATTAATTTGTTTATACAAAAGTTATAAATAGATGAATGAATCGTTTGAAACTATTTATAAAAAATGTATATTTGTGTTGTTATTATTGTTGGCTTTTATAAATTATTTATTTTCTCTTCTATTATTATTATTTTTGTTGATTTTTCCTACATTTTCTTGTTTTCTATTTGTTTTTTTTTTATTTGGGACGTGTTTTTGTCACATTCAATATGATTCATTCAGGTGTTTCAGTATTTACTTTATTTATTTTTACATAAATTTAAAGTCATATTTTATTTTTATACAGTGAGTACTTTATTTTATAATAAATAGAAAATAAAATATACTAAATAAAAATATTTCTATTTACAATACGGATAGTAGTAACCTGTTGCTAATAATTTTATTCATTTTCGTTATATTTTCCATGTGTTAAACGTACACGTACGATTTTTATATATTATTATTCTGTTTGTTTAGATTATCTTGGCGGATGTGACATAGATTGAATGATTGATATTTATACTACGTTTATATTATAATAATAAAAATATTTTCTTATATTCTTACACTTAGTATTTTATTTATTAACAAATTAATTTCTATTTATGTTGTAGCTGATGCCTGATGCTATTACCTAATGCCTTTTTTCCTTGTGTTTTTATTTTACTGGATATTAAATGCCAAATTGTGATTTAACTATAATTGAAATATATATATATATATTTTGTGGTTTCTGTTATAAATATACTAATTAACTATGCGTGTGTTTTATACTTTACTCACCTAGGATAGATTTTTTCTTTTATTCATTCTAATGAAAATTTATTACCTGTAAATTATTATCTTTTGTCTATGTGATGTTATTATAATAATGTGTTAAAGTAGTAATAATACGTCTCTTTTGGAAATAAATTTCTTTTATCTTTAATTTCTTAATAAATTTATTAAATATTTCTTATTTAATCGTTAAAAAAATATTTGTCTAGCCAAAGTATGTAAGAAATTCACAGTTTTCTATGCTTTTTATTTATTTCTATGTTTTATTACTTATGTAAAAATATTTATTTATTCATAAATAATTAATTATTTTTCATTTTGTGTAGTTTAAGTATTTTTTTAACGTAAAGAAACAAGAAAAATATTCTCATAGCAGATTTATATGAAATAAATTTCAAATTGAATAAAAAAATGTACAGTATAACTTTAGGTGAATATTTATTTAACTTTGATTAGTCGCTTTGTAAGACATTCGATCTACAGTGATTTTTAGTGGAAAAATTATTGAAAATAAATACACAATCAGAGAATTTAAATTAAGATTAATTAATTAAAGGTAAAGATTAAAGGTAAAAACGCATTATTTTTTTTTTTTAAACAATAAAACATTTATTTTTGCTTTTATTTTTTTTTTAAATATGATTTTCTTCACAAAAGAAACAGGAGAAAAATATGCAAAAGAAATTTAAATTGAATTTCTTCATTTTTCACTTTGTTTTTTCCATCCTTTTTGTATATTTATATATTTTTATTACATTTACATATTTTATTATTATTATTATTATAATTATTATAATTTAAAATTTAATGTTTTTCTCTCAATAAATACATTTACATAATTTTTTTTTCTTTGTTTGTTTATTATTTTTGCACATAATTAAATAATTTTAAAATAATTGTTTTAATGATAAATTAATGACACAATTTTTCCATAGTTTTTTTTATTAATTTTCTTTATATATATAGTTTTTTTTTCAAGATATGACCAGCACATCAATCGTATTATTAATTTAAATAATTAATTATAGAAATAATTTTTTTTTTTGATAGTTTTTTCTGTTTTTTTTTTATACACATTTATGATAAATATAATTTAATTAATTAATTTATTATTATTATTTAATGAAAATTTATTACTTAGATTTATAGTTAATTTCTTTGTAGTGTTTTTGTTTAGTATGATAGCAATAAGTTACTTTAGTTAGTTCGATCGATCGTCAGCTGTATTAGAACATATAAATGGTGTTGTGTAGAGCACTTTCAGTGTTAAATATATACATTACAAACAGTACAGTGTTAAATAAAGTCCATATATATATTTATTGTGCAATACATATGTCTAATATGCTTTTACATTTATTTCAAAGTTAAGCTGAGTGTTTTATGCTTTTCATTTTTATATTTTTTTTACTTTACCTAACTTTACATAATTTTATTAAATTTAATTTAAGTTAATTACCTACTAACAACAGACAATTATTTATTATTTATATATATAATTTGTATTATTTAAAAATAATACATTTTTTCTAGTTAATTATTTTAGTGTTTTTTTTTTTTTCTTTACTTTATTAAATTAAATTAATAAAGAGACAATTAGAAAGTTTTTTTTTTTTTTAAACATTTAATTTTTTCTTTTACCCTGAAAAGCAGGTGTTTATAGGTTTTAGAAAAAAAATAATTATATTTTTAAGTACAATTTTGTTGTGCTTTCATTACTTGTTAAAACTGGCTTTACCGAGCTTTATACTTTTATGTATTTTATTCCTTGAATGCTTCTTTAATCATTTACTATGATATGCGTTATGCAAATAACATTACTGTTACTGATTTATCATTAAATAAAAATGATTGTCAAACATTATAATGATTTAATTACAGTCGATTGTAGTCGATGCACAACAAAATGTAATTTTTTCTTTTATAATAATAATAAATTGTATAAATAATTATTTATTTATATAGATTAGTTAAAGAAAAACTTGTTTTTAGATTGAAAAAATATTACACAAGACACTCAATTATTACAATTTTATTATTATTAATTATTTATAGATTTATTTATATATATTTAATTACTTTTTCATTAATTTTAATTATTATTTGTTAACATTTAAATAAGTTTTGTTCATTATTTTTTTGTATTTAAATTATTGCAAATAAAAATAATTAAATAGGAAATTATAATGTTTTAATTCAATTAAATACATTTATAATTTCATTTTATTTTTTAATTAATTATTATATAAATATATATATATATTTAAATTAAATAAATTAGAAAATAATAATGATTATTTTTTAAACAAAAAAGAGGTGTTTTGTGACTACTTTAATCCCATTTTATAGGTCTAAATCTTCAATCAATGACATTACAATTGATTACATTAAGCAAGTGATAGTTAGCAACACATTTAAAATATTATTTTAAACGCAGAATTATTATAAATAAATTAATTTAATTAAAAATCAATGAAAATAATAATAATAATAACAACTTTGATTTCCGAATAAAAAATAAAAAAACTGTAGCTACATTAACGTAGTCAGTCAAAACAATAATTATTAATCATATTAACTACTTTAAATAGAATAAATTAATCATTTTATAATTTTATAAAAAAAACAATTAATTAATGTCACTTTATATAACTAAATTAATTATCAATTGTTGTTCACTGTGTTGTTGTTCACAATTGACAATCCACCATAAAGAAAACAAATCTGTCTGCTTCTATTTTAATACAAAAAAAAATAAACCACCAAAAATAGATTAAACTAATCAATAGATATAAACCTATATTGTGTTAAAAATTTATAAATAATAATTAAGTGACAAAGGAAACATGTAAATTGTAATGTCAGACAAATCTATTAAATAAATTAAATTTTCTTCTTTAAAAAATAATAATAATAATTACTAGACGCGATACTATTTGATTTCTTTTAATTTATTAAATTATTATTATTATTATTATAAAATTAACTTTTTATTAATTAATTAAATTGGGTTTGTTTTTTTTTCTTTAATTATTTCAATTAAAACTAATTCATTGATTTCTCTAGCATTGTTTTTATATTATATAATGGTTGTTTCTTTAATGCTGTCTGTTTTAAACGTATATCATTTAATGTATGTATACTTTGCTCCTCAAATAATTTCCATTGTTGATAATTATATTGTGTATATTGTATTAATTCTGGCATATCAATAAAACCATCCCATGCATTTAACATATCTTGTATTATATATTCAATAAAACCAATTTGACTTTTTGATATACTACATGTTGCACGATCAAACATTGGCATTACAATTGGTAAATTTAAACGTTTCTCCTCATCCGTTTGCATAAAGTATTCTTCTGCTATTCTGTTTTTATTTAAATATAATTAATTAATTATTAAGAATTATTTATTAAATAGAAAAATGAAAAACGACAAACCTTCGTGCCCATTCAACACAATATTGTAATGGACGTGCTGGATTACTAACATCAGCGCATTTTATTAACATTCGTCGCATTAATATTTGATTGTCATCATTATCAGTTTGTTGTAAAGCCTTAATTAAAAAATATAAAAATAATATAAAATCGTAAAAATAAACGTAACAAAAGCAATAACAAACCTCTCTAATTTCCGATTCAGCACCAAAAACACTAACAAATTTCGCCAAATGTTCAAAATGTCGTGTCATCTCGGTTGCCAATATCATATCAATAATAATTGAACGTATCAATTTATAACTTTCACGATCTAAATTCTTAAATATATTTATTTTATCATCACGTAATGTTAAACGAAATGTTGTCGATGCATGGTGTGACTCTAATACACATAAATCATTATATAATAATGATAATTGATTATCACTATTGCATAAAAATGCTGATGAACGACCAGGATGATCGATATCGTGTGTTGCTGCCGCTATTAATGCGGTCGCCTCATCTAAATGATCAGTTATTTTTGGATCTTTTTGTGATAATTGTTCAAGGAAGCATGCAGTCGCCTGCATAACATCTGCCGCATGTGTACTATTATGATATGTATTTACTGAATGATAATGTGCTTCGACAACAATTAACCAAGAACGGAATGTATTCTCATCTGTGTTAAATGTACCAAATGTATCAAAATGACGAAATAGTTCCATACCTAAGCAAAATAAGCATAAAATTGAATAAATGAAATTGAGAAGAAGACAATCAACAAGAAAATTCAATTTACCTAAATATACCAACGGTCTTCGTTCTGTTAATTCTTCTAATTTAAATATATCAAATTCCCATAGTAATGATTGTTCTAATAATTCCATAACTTGTGGTGTTCCCTACAAATAAAGAATAAATCTTATCCAAATTCAGACTTTGTCATATGCGAGAAGAAACAAACCATTTTCAATTTGCATGGTGTTAAACCAGCTGATGATTGTCGACCAGTACGCACTGTTGAATCATTTGAACTACGTCTAGATGATATTATATTTGTTGGTCCTTGCTGTTAACAAAAATATAATTCTATTAGATTATTAATATTAAAATAAGATTACCAAGAACTTACCGTTAATAATGCTCCAATTAAATCAGTTGCCGTGGGATCCTCAGTACGTATTTCTTTCATTTGCGGACTATAAAGACTTTCTTTCTTTAAAAAGTCCATTACTCTATCCAATAGTCTTGCTTCATCCGGTGAACAATTCTCCTGTACTTGTGCCAATAAGGCAACCACTTTCGTAATTGGTGCCTCCAATGGTAATGCTGATAATTTTGCTAAACTAGTACGACGAAAACTATCCGATACAATTGAACGTACATCGAAACTTTGTCGTCTAATTGAATGTACCGAACCGCGTGGTCCCTCCTTTATTGACGATGGTATTGCATTATTAACAGCTGATACAGCCGTTATTGCATCAATATTATTTGGATATTCAAATGTAATAACAAGATGTGTCGGTTGTTTTCCAGAGCATATAATTGGTATTGCATGAACATGCAATGATTGTCCATCGATCATATTTTTCCTTTTTATCGTTATCAAACCATCGAATTCACGTAAACGACTCGTTTGATTTGTTATTAATTGTGTATCACTTAATATTATATCATATAAACGACGTCCAACTATTTCATCCTAAATTATAGAAAAATTATTAATTAATTAATTTATTTATTTATAAAATAATTAAAAATGCAAAAAAACCTACAAATTTCATATTAAATAAACGTTCAATTGATTTATTAGCATATTGTATCCGTAATGAATCATCTGTAATTAGAATAGCATCTTTGGCACGATGTAATGCAACATATAAAGCCTAAATAGAATAGAAATTTTTAATTATTTCAATTCATTTAATATTCATAAATAAATAAACCAACCTGTTGCGTTGAAATAACATTTTGTGGTCTGACTAATGAATGTTGTATTTGTCGTAATTCTGAGCTGCACACTGAAACATGTGGTGATTCCATAAAACACTAAACAGCAAATAGATAAAAATCAATTTATTGTAATTCAGAGAAAATTTAATTAAAAGAGAAAAAAATATTATAGGGTGATGTGATAAAAGGAAGAAAGAAAAATTTACTCTGCTACGACTACTTACACGATTATAACCAGCATCAAGTAATGATAATAATCCTACGTCATCCTTCTCATATAAACTGTAATTAGAAATTATATTTATTAATTATTTTTAATTACTTTTTATTTATTAATTTAATGGAAAATTAAACACATTTTGTGTATTGTGGACAGCAAAAACTGTACTGTTCAGCCACAAAGAGATTATAAACAATTGCTTAACAGGAACATCCTGAAAGCTTGTGCATTATAAGTACATAAAAAATATATTAATAATAATATTAATAAATACCACGAAAACCTATAATTTATTTTACTGGAATTTTTATATTAAATTAACAAGTAAAATTCAAAATTTACTTTTGTTTTAAAAATCTAGATTTTTACTGAGAATTTTATATTTTAAATGCAGCTAGAATCAACGATTATTAATCATTTAAACGGAATTAACTATTTTAAATATTATTATTAGACTTTCTACTAATGTAAAATTATTAAAATTTACTTTAGATTTTCCTAAACAATCATAACAATGTAAAGAAATGTTTTCTTATAAGAAAATCGTAGAAAACTCTCCAAAAAAATTGTAACTCTCCAAATTTTTATAGAAAATTTAATTTTTTTACTAAAAATCCTGCGTATTCTTCACTTCTTTATTGTTTTTCAATAATAATTTCATAATAAACGAAAAGAAAATACATTTTTCAGAAGAAAATTAAAAATATTGACTTAAGTTATTTCTTTTAACATAAAAAGTGGCAAACAGAATATCATATCAGCAGCAATATCACATGCATGGTATCTTTTGCTGTTTTTCTTATGATTTTTTCTTTCTTAAATTTTTAATGAATAATTTTGATTTTTTATTACCTTTAAAATATTTATTTAACTTTTTACTTATTTTTTTTTTTAATTATAATTTATTAAAAGTAAACAACGATCAAAAATAAACAATAAAAAAAATAAATTCTGTTTTTGAATGTAAATATTTATAAAAAAAAAACGTTTAATTATTTTCAACAAAAAATATTTCAAAACAAAAAAATATCAAAGGTAAACGAACAGATAGAGTCTCTTCTAATAATCAATAAAATTAAATTTATTATTATGTTTTCTTATTTTTAAATTAATTTTATTGATTGTTTTATGCTTTTTTACGTTGCCTTGTTTAATAAGAAATTTTTATATGCCATCAATTGCTACTACTTGTTATTGCTGATATTAAGAATATTGTTGATGTTCTTCCCTATAACGTTCAGCGTATAAAATTCAATCAATAATTTAAAGGAAGTAACAAGGAGATGCCTTTATTTTCTTTTTCATCAAATTGGTTTTTATTATATTTATTAAGAATTTTCACGTATTTTTAACAATGAACACAATTCGTTAAATCATAACAGTCTACCTACTACTTGAATAATAACAATAAGATATTGTTTTTGTCTTCTTGTTGATTTCATCTAGAATTTTATCAATACTTTACAGCAATAAATTTAACATATTTACAAAGTTTTAAAGTTTAAAACTGTTCACCGCAGTATAATTAAATTTTAACGATATAGTATGTACTACAATGTCTAGTCTAGTCGTTTTTATTTAATTAAATGTCATGTTTCTTATAGAAAAGCATATAAAAACTAATGCATTTTAATTAATTTAAATAAAAAATACATTTTTAAAAGACGCTTATTACCACAATATTATAGTTTTTATAATCTTATTCTTGTATTTACTTAATTAAAAGAAAACTAAGCTTAAGATTAATAAAATATTAAAAAGAATTCAAGTGTTTAAACTACAGTGCTTTTCGCAGCAACTACCTGTTCTTATAACAACCATAGTAGTCACTGCATAATTGCATAAATGTTTTGTTTAACCAAAGAAAACATAAATTTATTAACATTTTATTCTATTCTCCACAATTTTTGCATAATAATAATAGTATTAAAAGCACCTTGACTGTTCCATAATTCTAACTAAAAATAATCATATTTAAAGTGAATTTTTTTTTTGTGAATTTGTAATTACTAATCTTATTGCAATTATACAGATAATAATAATAAAAATAATAATAACTCTTGTGTCTATTTTTAAATAATATTAATTAATATTAATCAGATAATATTTTACATATAAAGACATGTTAATTACTTAAAATATATACATGAGTAGAAACAACAAATTAAATAATATAAAACACAAAGAAAGAAAGAAAAATAGATTTAATGGCGCTAGCATAACCATCATTATATCTCTCCAATGATTATTATTTCAAAGCCATAAATAAATATAAATTGTGTGACTTCAAAAAAATTTAATCTTTATAAAATTTATTATAATAAATAATAATTATTTAAATAAATGCAATAATCATAATAATAATAATAATAATTTTCTAAATTTAGTTAACATTTTATTTATAATTTTTTTTATGTCTGCAAATTTTATGTTTTCGTTGCAATAACAGCAGCAACAGCAGCAATAGAACATTAACTGCAATAATAACTATTGTATAATATTTATTATTATTATTATTAAAATTATTATCAATCACAATTATAATTATAATAATAATAATAATAACAAAACAAAACAAACAAAACATTATAATTAATTATTATAAATTTATAAATACAAAACATGTATTTGCATAACAGCATTTAATAGTTTATTGAATTTTAAAATTTTATTTTTTATTAATTTGACAATTTTAAATTGATCATTGTATAAAAAAAATAAAATAAAATTAAATTTAATTTAATTTAATTTAATTGATTGATGCTTAATAATAATAATAATATTATTATTATTTTTAATAATTATTTTATGTGAAAAACGCATTGTTCTAATGATTAATCCATCAATAAATAAAAAATTATAAATTTTTTCAATCGCATTTTATTTATTATTATTATTAATAAATTTATTATTTTTTTGTATTCAAAAAATAATTATTTCATTATTAAAAAAATACGCGTTAAACATATAAATGATAAAAATCTACAATATTATGAATAAATTTTGAATAGAAAATTGAATTGAATTATCAGTACGTTTAAGACTTATAAATTTTTTAACTTTATATTCTTTATACCGGGAAAAGGTAGATCGGTGGTTTTAAATATTAAAAATTAACGTAAACTGTTTTTCATTATATTCAAAGCTTTATTTTATCTCCTTACGAAGCCGAGTAACACTACTAGTTACTGATAAAATCCACTAACTTTAGATTATCTGCAGTAAAAATTCTTTTATACAGAAATCTGTGCAAAGTAAATCAATCATCGTATAATACCCATATAGAGCTTTATCCATAACGAAATTCATAACTAAAGCATTAAGAAGCCAACAAAAAAAAAAAAAAACTATAAATTTTGCCATTAAAATTCAACAGAATCAAAAAGCTTTCAAAAATAAATTCATAATAGCGATTATAAATCCTCATAATCAAATCCATTATAACACTTCAGTTAAAATTAATTACAAGAGCGCAAAAATATATATTTATAAAAATTTTACCAAACAGCAGCAACAAGCATCAACTTTTATAATAAATTATCAGAAATAAAAACACGTTAAAAGGATTTTATTAAAAAAAATGTTTATTCAATTATATAAACTATAAAAAATAATTTTCTCTTTAAACTAAAAAATATAGAATTTTTTTATCTAATTAATAATTATTAACAAATCGATAATTAGTTATAATAATAAATGATAATGAATGATAATTAAACACAATATAAATTTATAATAAAAATTAAAAAGCATAATAAATAATTATAATTGAATTGAGGGTGGATGATAATCAGTAAAAGCTTTACTTCATTAAATATATAAAAACAACAGAGGAAAAAAAAATTAAAATTAAAATTTAATTATAATTAAAATTGTTTATTAGTAAAATAATTATTAATTATTTTTGCTATTTTTTAATTGAAAATTAAGCAGAGCTTTTGTCTATTTAATTAGTTTTGTTAATATTAATTAGCTAAAAATTGATTATTATTATTTTTATTATAAATGTTTACTCGAATAGAAGTGTTTAGAGATATATTTAAAGCATTAAAACCGATGCAAGTGCTTTTACTACTGTGCTTTTTGAAGCAATAACTACCTGTTCGCAGCAGCATAGCAATGGTCTTGCATTGGAGCTATTGCCAAAAGCGTGATACAATTGAAGTGCTACGATTCAACCTTATAAATTCTAAATAAACTATGCATCAACTAAAGTATAAAACAGGGCGCTATTTTTTGGTACTTTATCAAGGGCGGAAAAACTGTTTCTACGCTCCTATCTGTTCTTATAACAACCTTATCCACTGTATAACTTTTAATACAAATTCACCATCAAATAATAGCAAAGTAAAAACAGAAAAGTGTTGATAAACAAAGCAATAATGGTTAACAATAAAAAACCACAACCAAAAAAAAAACCATTTTATATTTTTCAATCAAATAGCCTCAGGTAGTGCTTTTTCAATTCTCTTCAATCTCTTTTATTTTATTGCAAATTTCAATACGGGTTTTTTTATGATTAAAATTTTATAAAAATTAAATTATAAATGTAAAAATTTATTGACTTTAAAGAAATGAAACAATTTTTCACGGTACTATGTTTACATTTTTATTATTATTATTATTATAATTGATTAAAATTAGGTAAACCATTCCGAAAATATCAGTAGACAATGAAAAACCCTTTTAATAAAATAATAAAATGTTTTCCAATATTTTTATACCATAAAAAAAAAGAAGAAAAAATTTATTACTTTAATTAATAATAAAAATACAAAATGATTTATCAATGCAAAACGAATAAAAGAATGCAGAATATAGAAAAATTATTTTGTATTAGACACACGACAACTGCGACGACTAAAACATTTATTAACATTTGATAAAGCAAGCATTTATTTAATCATTATTTTATTATTTAAGATAAAAATAAATTAATTATTTATATTTATATATATATTATTGATAGATAGCGAAGAAAATTTATTTATTTGATGTTTTCCGCGTATCTGTATAATAAAAATAAAAACCTCGATGATCCATGTATTAAGCTTAAAAAATGACCGAATTTATTGCCTACCACGTAGCCAACCTGTATTATCAGCTAGATAAAGTAAATAAAATATTTATTATTTTATTATAAAAGAAATTATTTTATTAAAAACATTTTTCTTAGTAAAAATATAAATTTAATAATGTAGAAAATTTAATTCATAATACACTTGCTGATAATAATCAAAAAAAAAATCAATTAAATATTTAATTTTATTTTTTTGTTAATTTTTAACACAATTCGTCAATATTCTACGAAATATATAATAATTTTTTTTGCTAATGGTAATAAAAGGTAAATATTCTTATAAATAATTAAACTAAAATTAATAATAAATTATTTATGCAAAATTACTTTATAAATAATTAATTTTTGTGTAAAATATATATTTTATTTAAAGAATTTTTTATTCAATACAAAAGATGAAATGATTTTTCATTTAAATAATTAATTTTTTTGTTAATGAAAATATTATCATTTTGCAAATAAATCAAAGTAAAAAGCTCAAAAGTTGTATAAAGGGCAATTCGCTGACTATATATTCCATATAAAAATTGAATTTCAAATTATTTTTATACGATAAACTTAAAGCACAAAAAGCACATTTTCTCTTACAAAACTGAATATTAAATACCGTATTTTACGGGGACTAAAAGACACGACTTTTCACTTTGAAAAATGGACTCACATTTTGCGTGTATTTCGTTTGTGCAGTCCAAAGATAACATTATATATTTTTTTCTAAAAATCATCTTATAAATTTGAGGTGTATCTTATCGTTCGGTGCATCTTAAAATCCGTAAAATATCATAAATAAATTTCACCGAATAACAAAACACAAAAAGAATCCTGAAAATAATTCTTAAGTCACAACAAACAGTCGGAAAACGTTTTATTACAAAAAAATAATTTATTTATTATTCTAAAATTCCTCAATTAACTTTAAACAAGAAATAAAAACAATCAAATAAAAGCACAGAGAAACAAAGAAGAGGCAGCAAGTGGATATAACAATAAAAAAAAATAAAAAATAAAGTTTAAATTTGCCTATGCTACGCTCACTTTAATAAAGTTTATTTAAATGTTGAGGATCCGACAATAACGATGACACAAAAATAACAATCATATAAGAAGATAGAAAAATTTCTTCAAAAATAAATGGATAAAATTTGAATATAAAGCAAAAAAAAAAAAAGCACAGTGAGATGAAAATAAAAAGCACAAAAAGCATATAATTTGCTATTGTTTTTTTTTCCCTTAATTCATCATCACCAGCCAGCCAGCCAGCCAGCCAACAAACCAACCAACACAGAATTCCTCTGTTCTCTTCACTTCTTCTTTTGTTTTAATGCTAATTTATGCTTTTAAAGATATAAATTAATATAGCAAGATGATGATAAAAGGGGCTAAAAACACACACAAAAAATTTATAAATAAATAAACAAAGGCAAATAAATAATGGTTACAGCAGATGGGCGTGTAACAATTTTTAAGTTATTTAACCCACTTTAAGTTATTAGAAAAACAGAAAAACCAAGCAAATATTAGTTTATAATTTTTTTTTTGGAAATTGTAAATGACAAGAAATTTAATTAATTAAACCTTTTTGTTGTTTTATTGTCATCATTATAGCATTATGTCAGTAATTTTTGTTATTAGTTTTCGTTAATAAAAAAAAGCTCAAAACGTTCTTATAGAAAATATTTAAGCGTTTTTCGCTGAGATGAAGTTTTTCAATAAAAATCGTTGAGTTAACAAAGTATTCGGCCGTTCGATTGATAAACAATCCCGAAATCACTGATAAATTAGACTCGCTTAAGCATCGTCAGGACCTCACAATTTTTTACAAATATGTGTGCGAAAAACAAGGACTGGAACTACCACCCACGATCGAGCAATAACTTGAAGTACAGTATGAACATCGAAGTTCCAAAACGATTTCTTTACTCGTACAGCAAAGTAAATGGAAAGCTTTACCAGCGTGTGCGTTCCTAAATCAATTCAATATCCAATCCTTTAAAACTAATGTTCACAAACATCTTATATCCCATCCTATAAACTGACATGGTAGCTCAAAGCTATTCACAGGTCGACTTCACGCCGTAATTCCCAAACATGTCAATTTCATTTGAAAAAAAAGAAGTAATATTTGCAATTATTCGCATTAATAAAATATCTTTTAAAACTTCTCTATAAAATTGTTGACTATCTCTTTACCATTCAAGAATAATCCACTTGTTTATTTGCTGAAACTTTGTAGAAAACTACGAAGGTAATATAATTCTTTATTAAAAACTTCTTTAATTAAAAAAAAGAAAGAAAAACAACTTAATCCACAAGTAAAATCATTAAGATAGAAATTTCAATATTTTCCAATTAAATCTCTTAATAATTAACAATAAAAGTAAACAATACAAAGCAATCAATTCTGATTTCTTAAAAATCAACAGATTTATTTTCTGTGTTTTGTGTTCTTAAGAACAAAGATTTATTGTAAATTTTAAAAGTAACCATCATCATCAACAACAGGTACTGGTAGCAACAATAATATTACTTGAGAAAATTGTAAATAATGCAGAAAAACATAAAGTTAATATTAATAAAAAAGAAAAATAATAAGCATAAAGTAAGTAAAACAACATAAAATTTATATTAAAAGCTTAACAAACGAAAATATACATAAGAAAAGTTCGTTTTTAACACTGACAAGCAGTTAATTTTCGCAAAAGAAAAAAGTTATTACTGCTAAAAAATAAAACATTATAATAAATAAAAAGAAAAAAAATAAGAAACCAGCAGAAAAATTCACGTAAATAATTTTTTACGTTAAATAAAAAATTGTAAATTTGTCTTTGAATAATAATAAAAATAATTTTTTTCTCTCTCTTGTTTATTATTTCGTTGAAAAATCATTGCAGTAACAAAACTTTTTCCATCTTTTAAAATAAGAAAATACAGCTACAAACAAATGGAAAAAATAAAATAAAGAAAAGTTGATTAACATCATGTAGCGCAAAGAAAAACTAAAAACAAAGAATTTCACTTAACGCTAACGGAAAAACTAGAAGAATAAGAAAAAGAAAACAGAAATAACAAGTAAATATCTAAATTAAATAAGCAAATTAAAAAAACACTTTTTAATGCTTAAAAACAAAAAGAAAAACACACACACACTTAACAATTGTTTACAGAAAAAAAGATGAAACAGATTCAAACAAAACAAGAAAAAAAAAATGAAAATTGGAAAATAGATTTTCATTAAAAAACAACAGCAAAAAAAAAAACTATAAACACAACGCAATTAGCAAACAATCAGTTTAAATCTCGCGATTACTAACTTAATTCTACTACGGCTACAGCGATTTTAATATAAGAAAAAGCAAAAAAAGGAAAATTTTTCTTTGTTTACATCGAAAAACATAAGATTAAAAAGAAAATTCTTTTTAAATATTCAAGAAAAAAGGAAAATTTCTTTATTAGTTAAAAGAAAGAAAAATAAAAACGCAAAATTTTGCAAAAAAAAAAAAAAAATACTCACACAACAAGTGTCTAATCGTAATAACCGTATAGATACTAAGAAATTACCATAATTATGTATGTTATCCACAAATATTCACAGAAAATAACTATGTTAAATTTTCATTAGAAAAATAATTAAATAAAATTTCAAGAAAAATGCCGATGCAAGTGGAGACGCCACGTTTTTTACTTTCTTTTACTTTATTTCTTCGTCAAATTAATGAGAAATAAAACTAATTAAACATTAAAAAAATAATATTTGATGAAATTTTCTTTTCTATATAATTTAAATAAATTATTTTTAATTTTTTTATTATTATTATTATTTTATTAATGCTACCAGTTCTTTGGCCAGTTCTGTATAAGAACTTCTTACCATTTATCCTTCGTACATCAATAGACATTATTCTAGCTCGCTGTTTTAATAAAAATAATAGACTTTTAGCCATAAATAAATAAAAATTATAATAGAAAATTATATAATATTTATTAAAAATAAAAAAATCCTAAGGTACACGGACGAGACACGATAATCATTTTATTATTTTTCTATCTATGTTTTTATTAATATATTTCTACACATTATTAATCTAAGGTAAAAATTATACACAGAGAATATTAATAAATAGAAAATATTTTAGGGAAGATAATAATTTAATGAAATTTACATAAAATTTAATAAAAATAATAAAAAAAAAACAATTAATGTAAATAAATAGAAAAAAAAATTTTCATTCGAAAAGTAATATAATAAGCAAGTAAGTAGCTATTTCCTAGGTAAACAAGGTAATGTAAATAATAATTATGTTAAAAAGTAAATGAGTTACAAAAAAACAATCTCATAAGGACCTATTACATTGTCGTAGCAACAATATTATGTTTAAATTTATGAATAATTTTGTAATATATAAAAGGGAATGCATAGTATATATTTTTATTTATCTATAAAGCACTAATATGCCTTGTCCACCTTGTTGATTAACTATTTAATTATTTATTTATTAAAGCAAAAAAGAAAAAAATTACTTAAAAACCTAATCTCTGTGATTATCTGAACAATAATAAAATTTCTATTTGATTTTTGATTAAAATATTAATTAATTAAAAGAATAATCTACTTTATTCATAAGAAAAACAAGTAAGAGGTCAAAAAAACGAAATAAGGAAAAGTTAGAAAAATATGTCTGCATTCACCTTAATAACAAGTAAACAAAATAAATAAATAAATAAATTCATTTCAATTAATTAAATAATAAATATATATTTATATATAAAAGACAAAAGTTAATTAATAATATTAAATAATAAATAAAATAAAAGATATAATTAATTAAAATTTTCTTTGTTATTATTATTATTTCTACTCTCTTTTTTGTAATTAAAAATAAAAAAAACAGTTTGTGTCACGCATTTAATAATTTATTTATTTAATTAATTAATTCCTGTTAAAACTTTTTTCTTATTTAATATAATTTATTCAATAATAATAATAATAATAATAATAATAATAATAATAATAATAATAATAATAATAACTTATTGTTACTGCTGTTATCATCAACAGAATCATGTAAATTAATAAATTCATTATTTTAACAGGTGAAAATGTTAAAGGTCAGATAGTATTAAGAAGCAAGAAGTAGAAAAAAAAAATACAACAACTCACATAAAAGCTGTATAATATTTGCTTTACAAAAATATAAAACGGAAAAACATACAAATTTGATTATATAAACATTAAATAAAAAAATAATAAAACAGGTAAGCAGATATGTGAAGAATTAATATAGAAATTTTACTCATACTATTCGTACATCAAAAGTACATAAATTATATATTTTAATCATAAAGAAAATGTTAAAAAATAAATTATTACATCCATCAACATCCATCTGTGTAAATGATAAAGGTTTTTCATCATAAATACAAATTTTCCCAGTCATTTTTTTTTTTGTGTCTAAACTGAATATAAAAATTAATTTTAATCAACGAAAAAAAATCTCAGTGTATATTTTTTTTGCACACAAATAAATACAAAATACACTTTGCTGGTGGTTAGTATGTAGCAAAATACACATTATACAGTAAATATATATTTTAATAAATTTATATTCAACTGGTACTTGGTACTTGATACTTGGTACCGGTAATAACATCAATTAAATAAATATTAAAATCACCATTCAACATTATTTACATAATTAACTATGACAAATATATAAATACATAAAAAAAAATAATAATTAAATGGAAAATTCAAAGGAAAATGCCAATGTAAATAAAAACAAAAAAAAATATGTTTTTCATTATTAATATTAAGGATGAGAAAAAAATTATTACATAATAAAGTCAACAACATAAATCATTATTAGAGATTAAAGTGAATAAACTTTGTATGAGTAAATTTTCTATATAAAATTGTAATTACAAGTATGACGGTCAATTAGATAAATTTAAAATTCAATTTTCAAGTAAAAGAAAAACTACACAAACATACAAAAAATAGAAATTTCTTTAAAAAAAAAGCACTTATAATTGTACTAAAGCTTAATAATGAACAAAATAAAACCACAACAAAGTACAGAATACAAAGTGTATTCTATTGAGTGAAATTTTACATAAAATCACTCAATTGAAAATAAAAATGTTTTTACAATCAGAATACAATGTTCAATGTTAAATTTTCAATAGAGCAGTTTATGCAGCAGAAATGAAAGAAAAACGAAGAAAAATTCAACAATTTTCTGCAACAAAATACAAAAAAAAAACGATAAAAAATACAATAGAAAAAGCTCACAATGTTAAACTTTAACAAAGTGAAAAATATTTCAAATTTTTATTCTTTTATTTATTTAGTTAAAAAACAGAAAATATTTGAAAACTTTTTTCTCTTTACACAAAAGCTATGTTCGGAAAATTACTTTTTCTATTATTATTGTAATAAACTATAAATCAGCAATAAGCAACAAGTTATTCTCTTTTATAGAAAGTTTAGTTAAGTTTAGATAAGAAAAACAATATATACAATTTTTGATTTAAATCTGATTAAACATAATTTATTTATCATATTTATACTTTGAATAGAAACTTTTGTATAGTAAAATTAGAAGAAGAAAAAGTATTAGTATTAGAACAATAG
The DNA here is from genome assembly GCA_963942525.1 of Ptychoptera contaminata. Taxonomy (NCBI): domain Eukaryota; kingdom Metazoa; phylum Arthropoda; class Insecta; order Diptera; family Ptychopteridae; genus Ptychoptera; species Ptychoptera contaminata. The sequence goes on along the minus strand of OZ012638.1, from coordinate 32,671,596 downwards.
TAATGTAATTAGTAAAAGATTAATTTATAATTTTATTATTATCAATACAAGTGTTTATTTACGTCTTATATAAATGAAGAAAAGGGAAATGATTATGTTATTCCTTGATTTAAGGTACAAAAGAAATAAGTAACATAATATGAGCTTTTGTTCGACACGGATAACAATTCTTATTTAATAAAAAAAAACGCAATTGTCACAATTGTCGTAGTGAAATAAAGCTTTTGAAAGACTTTTTAATAGAAATAATAAATCGTATTCTGAGCTTCGTGTATTCTAGATTGTTTTTTTAAAAATAGAATTTACAAAAATTATTAAAACTAATAGCGAGCGTGGAGAAGCTAGTCTATCATGTTTTTCATTTTAAAAATAAAAGCTAATATAGCTTAAAAATAAAGTTATTTATCCTGTTTCTTGTATGTCCTTTAGCTATTGCACATACCAACCAACTTACCAAGCATAAAAAGTTAGAAAAACATGTTTAAACAATCTTTATATAACCAAAATAAAGAAAATAAAGGATTTTTTTAAAGAAAAATTATTCTAAGCTTATCTCTGATAGAAAATAGTAGAAAACATATAAAAAGCGTGATAAAGAAATTATTTTTTTTTACTTATATCGTATCATTGCTACATATATAAGCCTAGATACATAAGTAAAATAAATAAATAAAAGGGTAATACATAAGAATAAAATATATATATATATAAAGAAACTAAAGCGAAAAATATTAGTTTAACCAAAATCAAGTGTATTTTCGGTGTCGTCATACATTTATCATATATATATATATATACGAAATAAAAGTAAAAAAATTCTACTTAAGCTGAAGATTTCATTGTTATTCCCTATTTCAATAAAATTCTATTATTATCTATTATTTGTATTGTAAGTAATATTGTTAGATGACGGCATAGCAAGTAAGTAGCAAGTAGTAGTACTTAAATAGAGAAATTTATGTTTAATTTCCACACAAAAAATAAAAATACATCCTACATAAATTCGATTTTTTCACATGATTATTATTACTATACATCATGCAATAATAACTAAGTTTAGTATAGTTACAGTGAATAGATGAATAGAAGAAAAAACCGAAATAAATTATAGTAGATTCCGCTTAATCGAGACACCGGTTAATTGCTTAATTGAGACAAATCGTAAAGAATAAGACTAAAACCAAGGAAATAACACAAATTTACGTCACTTAATCGGGACAGTTTCGATGACGAAAATAATTTTGTTCAGCTACAATCCAGCAATAACAAAAGGTAAAACACTTTAAACCAATATTTACAAGAACTTTAATTAAAGTTTAGACATTTTTTATCATTTTAAAATTATTTAAGCAATATCTAATAGAATTTATTAGTATATACATAGTACATACGTATATACTTTTTCAATATGTATGTACATAACGTATGATCACGTATAGCTTTGTGAATTTTTCTTTAAAACACTAATCCTGTAAAGTTAGTACTTAGGAACTTCGAATAATTTGGCCAACCGCTTTATCGGGTACAAACTGAACTACTTTAAATGTGTCCCGATTAATCGGAATCTACTGTATTAAAATTTTATTTAAATAAGGAAAAAACTAATAATAAATAAGGCCAAGTATTATTTCATTTTAAATGAATTTATTTTCTCATTACCTTTATCAATGAATAAATAGAAATAAAATAAAAATATTTATTGATTAAAATAATAATAATTAACAACATTTTTTCATTGATATAGCATCGTTAAGAATTCTTTATTATTATTATTTATTTGCTTTCTAAGCTTCATTTCTTTTAGTAACGGCAAAGTAATTATAGATATTATTTTCTTCTTCTCATTATCATTATTATTATTATTATTATTATTATTATTATTAGAAATAAATATAATTTCTGCTTTAAGTAATGAAATAATTATATAAAAATAACTGGCCTATCTTCTGGTTGCTTAATACAAACTTAATTACTACTACTAACTACCACTACTTTATATAACAAAAAATTCTTTTATTACTAAAAGTTAATAAGATTCCCAGTTAAATACCATTAATATTATATATATATATAGAAAATTAAATAAAATAAAAATACTATAAAGGTACTTATATATAAGGCTAAAAATAAAATGGTTAATGCACACCAAACAAGTAAACATAAAATTTATTTATAAAATTCTATAAGAAAATAACATTTACTTAAGGGTAAATTAATATAAAAAATATTTATAATAATAAGGAAATAAAATATTTATTGAAAATAACAAATTTTAATAATAAAATAATATTTAATCATATTTCAATTACTTGTTGCCTTTTTTTTGGCTGATATTTTCCTAATAGTTAAAGTGCTTTTTCTACCTTATAAATACAAGAAAACCATTATTATTTTATAAAAATTATTTTTGCTTACAAAAATTTAATAAAATTATTATTAAATTTTCTCATTAGTGAAAACTAATTATTTGAATATAAAGAAAAATTAAAAGTTGTTAAAAAGAATGCAAAGAAAATTAGTAATACTAAAGTTAGATTAATAAGAATAACTAAAGAAGTAAAAGTTAAACATTTTACTTTTATTTTCATTTTATTATTATAATTTTATTTATTTAATTTTAATAAAACATAAAAAATAACCAAATAACTCATCATTAACCCTTGTATATGAATAAAAGATTAAATATATATGTACGTTTTATCTACCAAAGAAAAAGGTATCCCTTATTATATCCACAACTGTTACTGTTTTACCGCTAATGTTTTATCTACTTTAATAACATCTATTTAGAAAGTTCTTTAATGCATTAATATTGTAAAAGAAAATAGAATGTTAATGGTAGGTAGGTAGTAGTATGTTGTAATATAATGAAAGGTAGTTTATTGTTATTAATATAATTTTTCTTATTTATTTATTTTGATTCGCTTAACCATATTCATGTATTTTCTGTGTGCAAAAAAGTATAAAGACACAAATAAAAAAAGTAATTTAATAATTTTTCTTTCTCTATTTTGATTCTAAAAATGTGTAAAATTATTTTCTAAAGAGTAAATCTAGTAAAAGGAATACACTCGTTTCTTTGTCACAATTTATTTGAGTATAAATAAATAAGATTTAGAATTTTGATGGTACATTTGATTTAATTTTGCATTTATTACTTTATTATTATTATTCTTGTTACTATTGTGTTACATCGTATGTGACATTTATATTATAGAAAATAAATAACACAGTAAAAACATCTCTACGTAAAAGGAGAGCAAAAACCAGGCAAACAAACAAACATTATAACCAACTCGTATTAAAAATGAATAAAAAATAAAAGCATATAATAATAATAATAAAAATAATAATAAATAAAATTAAAGAAGCAAAAGCAAAACACAACAAGACAAATCAAAGTAATGAATTTTATTTTTTCTTCTTATATATATATTGTTTGGTTCTGGTTCAGTAAACGACGCTCGAGTGTGTACTTTTTTAATATATATATTTCACTTCTGTTGACTCCAATGTACACAGAAATAATAATATTATAAAATTTGAAAATACAAGCAGCAAATACAAAACAACAAAATATATAAATTGTTGATGTAATAATAATAATAAAATAAATAGAAAACAACAGACATTTAAATCTAAAACAATCTGATTGTAAAATTAATTTCGTTTTATTTTTCTTAATTAAATAAAGTAATTTTTGGGTTAGAAAACAATATCGTTGTGTTAAAAGAAAAAAAAAAAGAAAGAAAGTTTTTCCTCATAATATTTTCATTAAATAGGAAAATAGAAAATTATCGAACCAATGAATTACCAGGTAATCTAATCTTATTTTGTCACATCAGTAAAAAGGAAAATTTCGCACCCAAAAACAAACTAACAAGACGACGACGTCTGTTGCTATTTGTTGCTGCCACGAAAATTTTTCAATAAAAAATTTATCTAGTCTACAAAATATATATCTAAAAAAAAGATAAAAGAAATTATTTTCTTGTCAGAGAAAGAAAAGAAAAAAAATGTGCAAAATTTGGATACACACGAAAAATTAAAGAAAAAAAAGGATAAAAGTGTCATGTCATGTCATGTCACTACGTTGAACATTCATTTTCATATAAAAAACATACATAAATCGATGAATTTTTACTACACAAATGATGTGTATTAAGGATATTAATATTTAAAAGTATAATCTCAATTTGTTTCCATTAATATTATCTGTTTGTTTTTAGTTACTAGATCAGCAGCTGATAGCATATGGAAAAATATAAATACATGAAATTTCATGGAATAACAGAATGAATAAATTTTCAATAAATTATTTTCCATAAAACATAAACATAACATAACAATACACATGATTTTTTCCATAACAAATAAAACTTCAAAATACCAGATATACATTTTTGAAAATAAAGGTAAATACATGTATAAGCAAACAAATAAAATAATATAAAAATGAAAAATTATTTAATTTAGATGTAAGTAAGTGGGTGGTTTATACCCAGAAATAATAATAAAAATAAATTATTCTTTTAATATATATTCACAGCATGTCTTTTATTATAAAATCATGGTTAATATCATATAAAGTATTAAATAAATTCATTTAAATAAGAAGAAAAATTAAAATACTCATAGAAATGTCTAAATCAGCAAGAAAAATTAAAAATTCTAATGCACAACATGTTGTGGTACCAAAAAAAAAACGATTTATTTAATAAGCAAAAAATATAATTATTAAGTAAACACACATGTATACTAATTAAAAAATAAGAAAAGAAAAGAAAAACTAATTATTTAAATAATGTGCGTGTACTGTGTGGCTAAGAAACATCATTTTAAACGAGTGGCACAAGCCAATATTTACATAAAAATAAAACCAAGACAACAGCCAACAACCACAAATAAATAATAATTTAACAATAAAACTGTTTAATAATAATAATAATAATAAAAATTCTTTAAACACTTTTCATTTTTAAAAAGCATTTTCATTTTTAATTAAAAACAACATAAACAATGAAATAATTTTCATTTAAAGAGTAAAAATAGAAAAATTGAAAAATCTTAAGAAATTAATTACCTTTTCGTCATAATAAAAACGCAGGAAAAATGAAGATACAAAGTGTTTAAAATAAGCCAATAAATCATATAAAGTACCACTTTTTGAAAACACTTGAAAAGAAAAAGAAAAAAACTCTACAATTAGTACTTGTACTTGTGGAAAAGGTTTATAACAATAATGTGAAGTGATCTTTTAATATTCCTACAATTTCAATTTAAAGTAGAAATGTCTGCTCACCGTTTACCACCACGTCTTATCATTTTCCTTATTATTATTATCTTTAATACAATAAAGAAAAATTTAAGAAAATAAAATCGTTATTAAATACCATTAAACGACAAAATTATAATTAGTTTAGCCTTTTATTATAACTATTATTGTCTCTATAATGATAATAAAGCGAATACCACTAAAAATCAATATAAAGTTCCTTAAATATTAATAATTAACGAATTTAGATACCTGGATAACGATTTATACCTGAAATTATTACTACATCAGTAGTATGTTCTTTAATAACCTTTTATCAACATCATCTGTCTTTATTTGTGTCTTTAGTCGACAACAAGACAAACAGAAGAAACATAAGAGAAAAACAACATCAACTATTATCTGAATGAAAATTAATTAAATGAATGATGAAACACACATAAATACTCAACTAAATGACAAAGTTAAAGTTAATCTGTCTTTTATTAAATGAATAAGATTTTCTTTTAGTGTTTTTATTAAAAAATAAATCAATGTTAAATTTCAAATAACCAATGACTTGGGCGTTGTTATAAAATATAAGCTACTGTTACCATTAAACTACTCTAACTGACTGTAATGTTTACATAAACATGTATTATGTCAATTTTATTATTCATTTACTTATTTATAAATTTCAATAATAAAGAAAACTTAAATATAGATAATATTATTCAGTCATTTATTTGATAAGAAAATAACACAAGATGAGAGTAAAAAGGCAGAAAAATAATTCTTTTAATTATGATAAATGATATTTCTATTTTATTGTTTACTTATTATTGCTTTAAGCTGAATAAATAATAATAATAATAATAATAATAATAATAATAATAATAATAATAATAATAATAATAAAAAACAAGTAAAAGGAAAAGGGACATCTTTAATAATAAACAATTTAATAATAAAATTCTATATAAATGCAAAAAACGAAAGGCAAAACATTTCTTTAAAGATTATAATAAAAAAAAATATTCCTCAACTAAAGAAATATATTTTAAATAAGTAAAAAAGTAAAGAAACGAATTGAAACACTTATCAACTTTTCAAATTTTAACTTTCTTTGAACAATATTTTTGTTATTTTTGTGTAGAAAAATGTTTAGAAATGAAAGAAACTTTCAATAAAAAAATTACAGGTAGTGTCTCAAGTACGATTTACAGATTAGTACGATAGATAAACAATTCAATGTCTGTAATCATTTTATAAAAAAAACAATGTTAAAAGTAGTTAAATATTGTTACAAATGATACAGATCTTTTAGCTTTTAAGGATGCCATGGTACCAAATACCCTGGGAAAATAATAAAACACAAATGAAGCAAATTTTCATCGCTATAAAATTATATTTTGCTGATGTTGATAGCAAAGAATAAATAAATTCATTTTATATTGATCATATAATGATGATTAAATAAGAGAAGTTTTGTCTATATATTTTTTTTACTTTCTATAAATTACTAATAATATTCTTCTGAATCATCCTATAATAATAAATCGATATAATAAATATATAAATAAAATTCTAACTAGCAGCTATTCAATCTTTGTCATCAAAAACCATCATTGTAAAACCTTCAAACCACCATCATCATCATCAGAATCATTCGTCGTTTATTCTTCTTAAATGATAATAATTTTTTCCTTTTTTTTTTCTTTACTTTTCTCTGTTTATTTATATAAAAATATATATTTATATTTTCCTTGGAAAAACATCCTTTTTATTCAATATTTCGTTACAAAAAAATACGCAGGTTTTTTTGTCACGATGGACGACGGACAGTAAATTATTATTTTTTTTTTTTTGTTAAATAAAAATGAGAGAATAAGTATATTTATATATACGTAATACCTGGGTGTTTTATATATATATAAATAAAATAAATATTTAGTGATATAAAAATCACCTTAAATATTTATTTATTCTTTTAAAAAAATAAAAATAAATACAAAAAAAATCTGCTTACCTTCTCTTGACTACCGCTGCCATTGTTGTAAATTGGCTTCCTTTAGAGTTTCTAATCTGTCTGTAAATTATAAAATAAAAATTAAATATTTATTAGAATCAATTTTATTTAATAAAAAACAATTATTTTTAATAAAAATAAATAATAAAAATAGAAAAATGTATAGCATAGCGAGGAAAAGTGTTTTAATTTTTCACATTTCAGTTACCATATGTCTGGCTACAATCATCATAGCACATTGGAACGTAAAAAAAACGATACAAATGGAATGTCGTCGACAACAAAAAGAAATAATAATAAAAAAAAACGATATAATAAATTGTTTCAAATAAAGAAATAAAGTGAATTAAGTCACATATTATTATTATTATTTTTAATAAAAATATTTCATGTCACTGAGATGCATGAAATTTCGTTTAATTTTATATTTTTTTTAAATTTATATAATCTGTCAAAATAAACCCGCAAAAACCTTTAAATAATAAAAATAAACATATTACTGATGAAAGAGCATAAAGTAATAATAAATTAAAATTAAACAATAAAATGTGGTCACAGTTTGTTGCATCAGGAGATACAATTTATCGTATCGTAAAAAACACTAGATTAAGACATTAAAAAAAATACTAAAGAAATTTCTACGATATTCTTCTTCACATTATTAATCTAATCATAAATATATAATACTTTAAGCTTGATTAAATATGTTTAAGCGAATATAATGTTATAATTTTGCTGTCTTTTAAACACAATATAACCTTTTTTTTGGTTATTGTTGATTATTTGTTACAAAACTCTATTCATTGAATGTAGAAAATGTTTTTAACTTAAAAGTAATATCTTTATATATATTCTTGATCAAATTTCCTTCATATTCTTATTATTTTTTTATTTACAATTCATTGCATTGTAATGTTACATAGCGTATATAAAAAAATTCTATATAAACATGTTCAAGAAAGTAATACACATCGTCTCCTCTAAGCTAAAATAAAATAAACCATACGTATCAGATAAAAGAAAGCAAAAAAACACTGTGTTTATTGTAAGGAAAAATAAAACCGAAAATAAATCTACAAAAAGAAAAGTAAAATATACCATTGAATTTTCATTATAACGATGTAAATATTACATAAAGTATATAAATGCGTGTATTTACTTTTATGTAATATACATTCGTATTTCTATATAATATTTATCTATCATTTCTCTACGAAACCAATATTTTAACAAATGTATAAAGATAATTTTATTTACTTAATGTTAAACCTCGAAAAAGAAATAAATAAAGAAAAAATATCACAGAGAAAATAATATAAAAAAAAACAGCAACTCTGTAGCAAATCTGAAACTAATATGAAAAATGTTAAAAAAAAAAAGAGAAAAACATCTCTAAAGCTTTAAAGGAAAAGAAAAGAAATAAAACCAAGTTACCATGAACCATTATCATAATAACAACACGTTTTAACAATCATTTAAAAAAAATATTATTCTCAATGGTAAGAAAGTACTAGACAATTTAAAGGTTGATAGTAGAGCTACCAACAGGTGATAATCGATGATAGTTTTATTGAAAATTATTTACTGTTGACAGTTTTCCCATCAATTTAAATTACCTTTTTTTTTGTTACATAGAAAAAAACTATTTTATTATTGATCTATAAAAGAATTTATATATATAGAAGCAAAATAACAATCACCAGCAACTTGTTGACGACATTAAAGAAAATAATAACACATTGTTGCATCACAAGTCGTTAAAACATAATGTAATTTTCAACAATGTATTATATAGAAATAGTTTCTATAAAATAGCTAAAAGCATTACATAATTTCATTATTTGTAAAAAAAAAAATAATCGTAATAATCAATAAATAAACGTTTGAAAAAAAAATATAAAAAATTTATTTTAAAAATACCAGGCGTCTCCACTGGGTTTAAATTTTCTTAAAACTGTTTTGCTAAACAAAAACAAAGTAAATAAAAGAAGAAGAAATATTTTACAAAGAAAAATAAATAAGTAAATACTTTTCTAGTAAAAAAAAAACAGAAAAAATTTCATTAAATAATAGCTGTGTGGGCAGGTAAAAATAAACATATCGAAAGGAAAATCAAAAATATGTGACTAACCGATATCAACAAAAAAAATAATAAAGGAAAATTATTTAAATAAATATTAATAATAATAATAATAAAATTAGAAAAGAAACCAAAAGTATCTATTATTGGTACTTTATACATATATTTTTAAGGTTGCCAAAAAAATACACTTGTTCTTTTGTAGATTTTTAAAGATCAAACAGAGAAGAAAAAAAAAAAGGAAAAATAATAAGAATAGCTAAAAGAACACATTTTCCCATTAAAATGATAAAAAAAATATTATTAAAATTCCTTTTATATATAAGCATGTGTCGTTGTTATCGTTTTATTATTTATTTAGATTGAAAACTTTATTTATTTTTTCTTCCACCAAAAATATTCCACCATAATCTTTTATTATAAACGGAATGTCACACACCGTGAACGTTTTGTTTTCCCTCTGTAACATCATCGTCTATCACATTAAAAAAACAAAACATAAAGAAAAATAAAGAAATTTGTAATAATAATCTTTAAAAACAGGCGCAAAAAATAAAAATAAAGGTAAATTGTTTTATTTTTAAAGCGCGACAAAAGGTAATAAGAAAGCACAAGTCAAAGCCAACAAATAACGTCAACAACAAAATAACAACAAGAGAATGTAAAATGTTTATTTTCTGATGGATGAATGTTTTTTCTTTAGCATTAAATCTGCTGTTGTTATTCCATTTTGTAATTGAAATATATTTTTGCCTATATTTTTCTACTCTTGTGATTTTACATTAAAAACGACAAAATGTGTTACGTTTATTCATCTTGAAAGATTGATTTGTTTTTCCTTATTATTCTGCTGTATATTTTTTGTTTAAAATAAAAACAATCATTTGACGATTATTTAAAAAAAAAAGATTAATAATAAAATAAAATTGAATACTTTTGGCTATGATAGACAGAAAAATTCACAAGAGATTGCTATAAATAAATCAAAATAAAATCATTTATCAACTCACCTTCCAATTATTTCCGCATCTAAATATTTCGGACAACGTCCATCCACTAATATTATATGATGATTTTGAAATAATTCTAATGCATTTTCTGCTGTTTTAACAATTGTTGTCTCAAAATGTAAACGATAACAGGCACTGACAAGTGCATCACATACATTATCAGTTTTATAAAAAACTAAAAGAACCTGCAATGAAAATTTAATAAAAATGAATAAAATATTATTTATTTTTTTAATTAAATGAAAAGAAAAGAAAAGAAAATACCTTTATCGGTGGATTTGGTGGTAATAATGTTGGAAATTTTATATCTGGTAATGGTTTCTGAAATTATTTAAAAAAAAAAAAGTGATTTATGAGTTAAGTAATTTAGTTTTTATTTAATAAAATATTTATATTATGATAAAAATAATTATAATTATAATAATAATAATAATAATAATAATAATAATAATAATAATAATAATAATAATAATAATAATAATAATAAAATGTTTAAATTAATCACTTTAATTTTACCCCACTAGTTAATTGATTTCTCAAACTATGGTCAATTAATTCTTCATCTACTATAATTTAAGAAGAGAAAATAAATAAATAATAATAAAAAAAACTAGAACACTCGTATTAATGAAAAATTCATAGAAAAAGTCTAGAGTTTTAAATGCAAAAAAAAAAAAAAAATATAAATGAATGAATGGAAAAAAATCACACATCACCTTTATATTGTCTTCGTACATTTAAATCATATTCATTATTAAGAACACTATAATCATCTAACGGTATACATGTATTCTCATTTGCATGATCATAATCATAATGTTTTATATTTTTATATTCATTTAAATCAATATTTATCTTTACATTTGTTTTATTTGTTTTTATTGGTAAAATATTATATTGTTTATAACGTCTTAACTCTCTTGGATCTAATTGATTAATAAAACTTTCTGACATTTCATTATTATTTATTTTATTTATGCATCAATAATTACTGTAAAATATATATATATATATATATTCGCTAAAAATGAAAAGAAAGAAATAAACGTTTAAATAAAAATAAAAACTAAGTGATTTTATTTTATCAATGAAAAGATAGAAAAATTCTAGTTAAATGCAGTTAAAATTAATTAATTAATTAATCAACTGTTGCTGCTACTACTGTTACAATCAAGTAATGTTATTTAATTAAATACTTCGACGTAAAATGTATTTAATTCAGTTTTAATAATTATTTAAACTAACTAATAATGACTAATAATAATAATAATCAGAAAGGTAAAAAAAATAAAGAAAAAACATTGATTTATCATCGATAAAACAATTAAATACAATTAAGTGGCTAATTGAATTAAAAAAAAAAATAGCAATAATAATTGTCTTTTCCTCATTTATCTATAAATAAACTAATGATAAAGTTTTTTTTTTTTTGTTTTTATTCTAAGAAAAGATAAATAAGGTAATTTTACAACGAAGACAATAATTAATAAAATTATAATTTAATAGAAGAATACAAAAATTAATATAAATAAATATATTGTGATTAGAATTTTGCAAATAAATAAAATTATTATTTCACAAGAAAAATAACGAAAAACATATGTAATAATTAATTAATTGTAATAAATTTTCGTTATCATTTGAATAAATTTTAACAATTAAAATATAATAATGTTTTTCTATTATATTCATTGTTGATAATAAATATAAAAATAAAATATTGATTTTGTAATTATTGATTATTAAAAATAATAATAATAATTAAAATTATGTTTATTTAAATCTATTTTGTAACAAAAATAATAATGCCCTTCGCGCGAAAAAAAACGTGTACGAGAAACAAGGGCTGAAATTAACACCTACGGTCGAGTAGTAACTTTAAGTACGGTGTGAACATCGATGTTCCAAAACGATTTCTTTACTCGTACAGCAAAGTAAATGGAAAGCTTTACCAGCGTGTGCGTTCCCAAATGAATTCAATATCCAATCCTTTAAAACTAATGTCCACTAATATCTTATATCAAATCCCATAAATTGACTAAGCGTTTTACAGGTCGACTTCACTTTGTAATTCCTAAACATGTAAATTTCTTTGTAAAAAAAAAGCATCACCTGTGCGTTATACAGGTGGATTATTAAACCGTTAAAAGAAGCATCACCTGTACGTTATTCAGGTAGATTATTAAACTGGTAATAAACACAACCGTTAGAGTATAATTGTAAAACATGATATAGAAAGATATATACAAAGAAAAACCACTGTACTAGCTAAATACGTTAAGATAACCATAAGCTTTCAACAGAAACATTAAAACAAAAAAGCTTCTCATTGATTATTATTATTATTTTTAATTAAATAAAACATTAAAGTAAAACAAATAATTAAACTAATTAAATCACAAAATTCACACAATTTCTTTATGATAATTTTCACAAACACAATTAATAATGATTAAAGAAAAACGAAAAAAAAATTTTTTTTTGGTTTTTCTTTTACAAAACACATAAATACCATTTTTACCTGTCCTTAAAAAATTAATATTTAAATATTTATTTAAAACATATTAGATATTATTTTGCAGATAATTGTATTTTATTAATTATACGTAATTGACATTAATAAATAAAAAAAAATTAATTCAATCAGATGATTAATTATATATTTTTTATTTATTTTTTTTTTGACAATCAACTATTGCCTATGACTACTTAGATGGAAAAAATATTTTTTTTTTTATTTTTAAGTATATAAATCACCTTTCTTAAAGTAACGGTCATATCATCATCGTGATCATCATTGTTTTTCTCCTCATTTTTCGATGTTTTACTTGTATCCTCTGTAATACTACCCTCTTCACGTATTTGCTCTAAAACATTGCAGCTAGTTGGACGTGAATTACCGGATCCACCATGTATTATTACAAAACCGGTCGTACGACGTTTCTCATATGACCGTGGCTTATAAACTTTCTGATGTGTTGGCATTGTATTCCTTGTATAAATTGAGGTGCCACCGTTTTCATCTGATTAAGATTTAATATTTATTTATTTGAATATATATATATTTATTTTCATTTAATTTGTTGTAATAAAATTACCGTTTGCAATAAATAAATGATTTAATTTAAGTGTTTTTTCATCTAGATTCCGTATTAATTCATCTAAATCAGGTTCTATTGGATTTATTGGTAATGGTACAATTGTTTCTGTTTCAATATCATCATCTTCCTCACCATATTCATCGTCCTCATCATCATAATTGGCTTCATCGTCATCATCATCGTTATTATTATTATTGGTTTCTTGTTCATCGTCATCATCATCCAAATTAAATGCTTTCTTATGTATTCGTTGTTTTGATTTAACATGATTATTTTTCGCTTCTTCTAATACAGAGCCTTCTGAGTAACCAGAATCATTAGTCAATGATTTTGCTTCTTTTTTACGTAATTCGTATTCCTCCTCACTTTCATTCGGTTTGCGTATTAACTTATGTATAGATAAACGTTTAGCATTTGGAAAATTTTGATTAATATCATTAATGTCAGAATCAATTTCTTGTATAAATTCAAATCGATTTTTACTTATACGCATTTGGTCGACGTTTATTGTGGACATTTTTTTCTCATTTTTATCATCTGTTGTACGTTGAAACAGTGATACGATTCTACCTAAGCAGCCCTGTGACGCAAATGGTCGACCACATTCAGCACATGAATCATTAACATTTAATACATTTTTATTATGTTTGTCTCTCATTATATTATTATTATTATTTTCATAAACACCATAATCATTCTCAGATGCTTTTTTCATTTTCATTGTTGCCACTTTTGATGTTATCTCATTGGTGGTTGGTAAACTTGTGTACATTTGTGGTTTTACTTGTTCGCTTTTTTTTATTTTCTCTCGTTACTTTTATCTATCGATCGTCTGATTTAATTTCTTTACTGTCTATTCAGTTAACTTGTGTTCACGTTTCTTTATTTTTTAACGGATAACGCAATACACCAAAAACAAACAAACAACAAACATTAAAAAATAATATCAATTTTATGTTGAAAACGTGTTTTATTTATAATGAAAGCACTAAGCACTTATACTGTCATCACTGTACGTTTTTAACTTTTCGATAATTTATTTATAAAAATAAATAATAATTAAAATTCATCAGGTGTTTAAAGATCACAAAATAACAATTATTATTATTATTATTATTATTATTATTATTATTATTATTATTATTATTATTATTATTATTATTATTTTTGATTATAATTATTATTATCACATCCGTTACGTCACTTTTAATCAAAGTTTTTTAATTTTTCGCTTCTTTCTTTCTTTAATTCATTTAGAAAATAATAAAAAAGTTTCTTTATCAAAAATTATTAAAATTTTCTGTCCTGTGACAAATCAATCAATTTATTATTATTAATTTTAATCTTAAATATTGTTTTTATTTATTTTTTTTTATAACCCGCTAAGATTATAATTTTATTTTTGTTAATCTAATTTGACGTTGCTGTTTTTGCTGGTGTTTTTTAGTATTTAAAGATTATTCACTGGAAATTATTAATTATTTATTTATTTCCTATATTTAATTAATAAAGTAAAATCGTAGTGTTTTTATGCAGTTTATTAATGTTTTGTTTTAGATTAATTGTTATTGTTTAAAGGATTTCAGTGAGCTTTTATTACTTAGTTTGTTTGCTTTTACTGTCAACAATATATGACTTATTTACTGTCTTAGAATATTCATTTGCGTTTATCATAAACAAACAATTGATAAAAAAATTGAAGAAATACTAAAGAATTTTCTTTATTTTAATATAACCACGAAAAAAAGGGAAAAACTCTTGATTCTGTTATTGAAATTTTATTTCATTAAACTCAAGTATACAATGTAATGAAATGAAATAATAAAAGCACAAAACAGCTGCTTTTTAAAGTTAAAAATAATAAAAATAATATAATAATCAAAATGATTATTATTATTATTATGATTATTATTCAACAACATAGAATCTATTTTAATATTAAAAAACATAAATTTGCATAACATTTGCTTTAAATTATTTATTAATTCTATAATTGGAGGAACAAATAGATGAAGAACAACGAACGAACGAATAAAAAATAAAAATTATTATAGCGACAAAAAATATTTAAATTAATAAAATAAAAAAAAAATTGTTTCTAATTAAATTATTAAATAAATTTTAATAAAATAAAAATTTAAATAAATATTTCTACGTGATGATCATAAAAACAAAAACAATTTCCTTGCATTCTCCACATGTGTGGGGGAATTTTTTTCATTCGCTATTTCAAATAAAAATAAATAAATAATAATCAAACAGCAATAAATTTTAATATAAAAGAAATGAAATTTTATCAAAAATAATAATAATAATAATAATATGAAGAACAAATTTCCTGTATGTAAAGAGTAATATTTATTTATTTTAATTAATTAATCTTGATTTGATTTTGTCTTTACATTTTTATGACGGTTTTTTTATTGATGATAAATTGTCTAATGGGAAATTTATTATGACAGAAAAAAACAAATGAAATTAAATTTTGTATAAACTATACAACACTGTCACCAAGTGAATATAATTAATATTTTAAAAATAAATTTTATAAATAAATAAATGTTAATTATTAAATTAATAAAAATCTATATAACATGATATTTTAACATAAATTATTTAAATAAATATATAATTAAAAAAAAAAACTAACTAACTAACTAACTAACAAACATAATTTTTAATCGTTATGTTACAATCATTTATTACAAATTTAATTTAATTTACAAAACATCTAATCAAATAACAAATAAATAATAATAATATAAATAAATAAATAAATAATAAAATTGATAACGGTGATTAAATGTTATTTTGATTATCATTAAAAAGTAATAATGTTATAATAACGACGAAATTATTATATTTAATAATAAAAATTTCTTTCTTTTTTTATTTATTTACAGAAGAATACAAGAAAACCAGATGTAATTAAATAATTATTTTTTATATGATAAATTAATTAAGATGTTAATTTTATTTGAAACTTTTAAAATACTAATTAAAAGCACATTTTTATTTAAAAAACATAAAATATACACATTGGTTTATATTATTGAAGATTTTTGCTTTATTTATTCGTAATATATCCATTTTGTTTGGTCACCAAGCAATAAAACAACCATTTTTATTCTTTACAAAAAAAAAATAGAAAAGAAAACATGAAAATTCCGACAATAAAATAAAATTATATCAACAACAGGCAATAAATATCGAAATTGAGTCATAAAATTTTGTAAATTTGTCACAAGATTTGCTTCTTTTTTTTTTAATTTTTATATATTTATAAATTTATTTATTTATTTATCTATTTTATTTCGTATAAGGTAATACTGTTGAAAACAAAAGAAACTACATAAAAATCAAACATTGAACTTTTATTTAAAACAAAAACGTATAGAATGTATAAAGAAAAACAAAAAACGAATTTTCTCACATTTTATTTTATTATCACAAAAAAATAAACGTCAATAATTCAATAAATTTATAAATAAATAATTAATTTGTTATTAATTCCACTAATTACTAATAAAGATAATAGTTTTTAATTGCACATTTTATTTATATAAAGTATAATTAATAAAAAAGCACTAAAAATGCATTCAACACGTTTTATGTCACTCAACTCAACGAATTTTTATTTGCAACTAAGAAAATGTTTTATTTTCTATATTAAAAAAAAAAAAACGGCAATTTATTAAATAAATCTATTTCTACCAATTTTTAATTAATAAAAAAGAAATAAAAAAGTAAAAATTATCGAAATTAAATTATAAATAACAAATACAATAACATAAATTTACTATCTTAAGTATGTCAATAAGATAAAAGAAATAAAACAAAAAGCAAACAAATTCTTATCAGAAATTTATTTTTTGTTCATTTATAATCAATAAAATTTAGTTATTTTTTTTTTATAAAAATATCAGGTAATTATATATTGACCAATAAAGTAAATTTTGATAAGACAACTGTAAGGTCTAAGTCGTACCTGTAATTGGTTATTTTGAATTTACTGTCGTTCCTTTAATTAACTGATTTATTACTTAAATTCTTATTTTAATTTTTGTCTTTTATTATTATTAATATTTAATTCTTTATTGTAAATTTTTCTTTTTAGATAAAAGCGCTGGAAAATGATTATAACATAAAGATTTGGATTGAAAAACGCAAACTTAAAGTTATCTAAACTGAGATTCCTGAATAAAGCTGCATAAATACGTAAAAAGTTAAGTAAAATTATCTAATAAATAATATTATATTTATTTTAGTTAGTTTTGTTAAAGAAATTTAATTACAAAACCTGAAGCTTTACCACTTATTCTGTAACAAACAATTAATTACTACCGGACTAAAGTTGTAATTTAATACTTAAGGAATATAAAAGGTTTTCTTCTATTTTTACAATTAAAAAAAAGTTTAAGGTGCTTCGTTAGCTACTAATTACTTAAAATAAATTATTTATAAACATTAAAAACTTTATCTGTGGGAGTAAAAATAAGCAAAAAATCTTTCGTTTAAATAATTTTAAATCAAAGTTAATGTATTTTATGAATTATTTTATAATTGGTGACACCTTTCTGTAGAAAAATTTGAAAATTCTTTGCATTAAAAATATTTTCTAATAAATTTACCTACACAAAAAAAAGAGCAAAAAAATGCTTAAATTAACCTTAATGCTAAGACAACGAAAAAGCTATTTTAACTATTTTAATACACTGAAATACACAATCTTATGGTAATAAAGTTTGTTTCTTGGAAAATGTTTTCTTCATATTTATATAGAAATATAAACATTTTCCTTTTTTTTTAAAGAAAGTCATCTAAATTGACTATAATTTCACATCAAAAAAATAAGAAAATGTAAAAAAGCAAACATTATAAACTGTCACTGTCTGTTACACATTCCATTAAAGTTTTAACAAACAGAAAAATAACTGGCAACACAAAAATGTGCTTTCAGTTGATAAATTTTTCATAAAAGTATTTAAAAGAATATTTTTTCTTTTACTTTCTTGGAAGTTTATTTTCACGTGAGAATTTAACGTAATGATGATAATTAAGAAGGATATCTAAATGTACGGTTTAGTATAACTTTTTTCTACCTTAGCTAAGCTTTTGATGATTTTTAATGCACTTAAAGGTAGCAAGCTTCGATTTTAATTCGTTTTAAAAAAATGTTAAACTCAGTTTTCACTGTGTTATATCGAGATTAATTAAAATTACGTAAACTAACAAGGAGAATTTCTGTTGCCACAATGTAGAGAGTTTTTATTTCCTTTTCACAAATGATAATGCTTTCAAAAAAACACACAACAAACATCATTTATGAACTTTAAAGTATGTCAGTGTTGTTAAGGAAACAATATTATTAGGAATATACGAATGAAAAGAAAATTATTTTCATTTCCAATGCAGATAAATACCAAAACAAAAAAAAATAAGAAGAAAGATAAAGAAGGAAAAAGGGTTTTTTGAAAAGGAAATCGACATGTCTAATATCTAATAGAACATACATGTCAGTCATATCGATCTTCTTTAAAATGAAAGCATAAAAAAAAAATTAGGAAAATATTATGAAAAGGAAAATCATTCTTATAATTTAACAAAAAAAATAAAATAAAATAAATAAAACAAAAAACCATTATCCACAATTGACAATTGACTGGCATAATATTTATTCGTTTTTTAAAGCTTTTTCTGAAATTCTGTGGAGACTTTTACTTTTTGTCTCTTTTAATAATAATAATAATTTATTTATGCAAAAATTAATTAAAAATAAAAATCAATACTTGTATTAGAGTTGAAATTTTTTATAATAAATTTTTACAATTTCACATAAATTAGGTCAATTTAGTTATAAACGTGTTACTTTACTAAACTATGTAATTAATTGTCTCTTGTTATTGAACATTTATGGTTATTCAGTTATAAAGTTGTAAGCAACACGTGATAATTTTGTTAAAAAATAGAAAAAGTAGTAAACTTAATAAAAAACTTTATTAACAATTATAGTTAAAAGTAATTAAAGTGTTTATTTATTTTTTAATTAAATAATGTTGTCCAATAGTCCAATCATAGTCAATCAATAGTCAGGTAATACTTTTTATGCAGTATTAAATACTTAATTGCTTCGGTACTGGCGTACAGTATACTGTAGATGTGTTTCGAGGTGCTTACACATTGTAAAATGCGTAAAAAATCGTTATTATCGGGACCCAATATCTTACATTTTATTACTGATAAACGGATGATCGGAATTACTTGAAATTAGGCACAGAACATATTTGAGGGCAGTCTATAGTTCACAGGAACAAGAGTTCACAATTTTATTCTGGTAACTACAATTAATTCAGGACTGAAGGGGTTAAATTATAGTCTTTTACACAGTATTAATTTTCTCTGCAATTATAAATACGACTGTACACGTTTTTAAACTAAATTACCTAATGGTTGCGCACAGTGTTTAAATTAAAATTAAATTAAGTAACGTTTAACGTTTAAAACCCTGTTGAATTTTAATGCGTTAAAGGTTTTTCAATAAAATATAAATTAAAAAACAAATTACAACATTATTGTGTCTAAATAGAGAAGATAAAAAACTTTAACAACAAATAATAGAAGTAAAATGATTAATCTCAAGTGTTTACTGTATTTACGTAGTAATTTAATTCATTTAATATTTTGATTAAAATTTTCTAATAAATAAAAAGGATAATAAACGATCTAAAATGTTTATTAAATTTATAATAGAAAAATATATATAATTTAATAACATTTATATTAAATTATTAATTAAAAATCATGATTAATATGATTTTTGTTAATTTTTGAAAAAAAAAAATAATCGATACCAGTTTTATCAAGTTTTTGTGATAATAAATCTTTGTTGCCGTAAGCGTTGTTACTACTATTTAATCACTTAAAAAAAAAATTATATTTATTTATTTATCTGATTATAATACAATATTAATTAACTTATTAATTAATAATCAAAATAAAAATAAAATAAATTTTATTGAAAAGAAACTATCAAACTGTTTTTGATAAGTTTATCATTTATATTTCTAAGAATTTATATTATAATTATGATTTTTATTTAAATTTATTTCTCTTTATGCCACTTAATAATCAATAATCTATTTTAATGGCAAAAGATATTTATATTTTTTATTGTTAAAAGAAGAGTTTTTAGTGTTTCTAACAAGATTAAACTCGTTAAAGGTGGTTTCTTTTAAAGACGATCACGATATTTATATCTTTTAATAATTTCTCCTATTATCACCCACACTATTAATAAATAAAATTTACTTATTTAATTTTAAAAGTCCTTAATTCACCATGATGCCATTTAAATATCAAATATCTCAAACGAAATTATTACAAATAGAAGAAGCAAAAGAGAAAAATATTTACTGGGTATAGACAGACAATCAGACAGGCAGGCAGGCAGGCAGACAAAAAGCATAGAGAATTCACATAAAAGCCTATAAATTACTGTCAGTAAATATGATATTTAACTTTGAGAATACTTTTTCTAAATGTAAATTAACCGCAAAATACTACTCATACCAGTTAGAAAGTATTTCTTTTTTTGAAAAAATTTACTCAAAGGAAATTTATTTTTTAATTAGAATTTCTATTTTGCTTTTATTATTACTGACTATATGTGTTGAGTGTTTTATTTTTATTATTATAAATGTTTATCAATGTTTTTTGGTTTGTTTTTCGTTGTTACTTTATACCAAATATGTTTTTTTCATTTTAGTTATTACTAAAACGTCACAAAAAAAATAAAATTAATATTTATTGAGCTAAAACGAAACTACAAACAAATTTCTATTAATTTTGTAAATATATAGATGTTTTATTTTTATTTTTTGTCAATAAGAGTATCTATATAATACTGATAGAAAAAATATAATAAAAATAATATTATCGTCACTAAAATCAATCTGTTCAAACAGTTTTTTTTTTGATTAAATTTAGTTTGGCCTAGAAAATAAAACAAAACGAAAAAAAAAATAAATGATGAAGAGTTTATTGCGTACCAAAAACTAACGAATTGATTTCTCTATAATTAAATGTTTTTTAGCTAGAGAATACAAATAATAATAATAAACATAGTAAAATCAATTGAATATATTTTTTTTTAATCAATTTTCAATTTTGTACTCATTCTCTTTCGTTGTGTAATAACAAAGTAAATAATTAAATCACATCTGTTGAATTGTTTGTTATATTTTTAACGTTGTTGTGTTTTTCATTTATTCGTTAATGTTACAAAAAATTACTAAAAACGTTTGAATACATTAGACAGCTAATTCGATACAGTAACGAACATATATAGGAAAAGTAATTAATTTATCGTTATATATACAATTTTGTATGATTAGAATAAAAATAAATAAATATAAATTGCAATATTGACAACACACCTGTGTGTGTTGTCGTCTATACGATGCGATAGAAAAATATCGAACAAAATATGATTTTTTATTGTTATGCAACTACGTGATTTTTGCAATTTATTGCAATTCTATCAGGTTAATTGCTTTAGAAATATAAAAAAAAAAAACTATGTTATCTTGTCTAGATTTTTAAGCTTTTTTTTAATATTTTAAATAAATGCGTTTTTATTAGAAGCAAACATAAAAAACATATGTTTACACCTGTAGCACCGTTGTATTATAATTTTAATAAAAAACAAGAACAATAAATATATTTTTAATTGTTTTTAATTATAATACCTTAAGGATTAAGTACACGAATATAGGCAGAGCTTAAAAATTTTATTAAGAAAGAACAGAATTGAGAATATTGAGCCACACAGATAATATTTCAACAGGAGAAGAAGATATAAAGAAAAATAAAAGTAAAATTAAATTAAACAATAATAAAACAAAGAAAGTGTTTAAAATATTATAGCGAATAAAGAATACAAAAAAAAACAAAAAACGATTTTACGATTAATAATACAAAATATCTTTATACCTGTATACCCTCTGTATGCTAATAAATATGAAAATTTGAGATGAGAAAAAATAAAAATAATTTTTGATGATGGCCGGATAGCCTTTTTAATATTTATTTTCATATTTTATTATCAAATAACGAGAAATATGGAATAAAAAAGAAGAATTAAAACCATAAAGTAAACGGACTCCGCCGCCCAATAATATTTAAATTGCTTGGTTTGAGTAAATCAATCGGGTATTATCCGGTTCATTTCAGACGTAATACAATTTTTTTTTTTTGTTTGGTTCGTTAAAAAAATCCAGAGACAATACGCGTAACTCAAAAACGGATATAATTATTTTAAAAAGAAAAGCTCAATAACCAATAATATTTTCTGAATAAAATAGTTAAACTTACCGGCGTTGTTGATGTTGTATCTAGCGGTTCTTCTTCAGGTGTCAACGCCAGCGATGATTTCCTGTGTCCTAGACGGCCGGACGCACTTGATGTACCGCCTAGCATATGAAAAAAACGAAAAACTATAGAAAATTATGTTTGTTTTTGTTTAAAATAATTAAATAATAATAATAATAAAAATTTATTTAATAATTTTTAATGGTAAAAACAGTAGAGAAAAAAAGCTTTGTGCCTGTTTTGTCTAAATCTAACATCGCATGCGATAAAGAATTGATTTTTTTATGAATACCATCAATTCCTTTTAACATTTTTAAATTTTTCACGCTGTTTGCACAATATTTTTGCCCATCACCATCATCCATTCCCAACCGTTAAAATAATCATAATAATTTTTGATTATTTATGTTTTTTTCGTAATAAAAATCATTTTTCTACTTTTAATTACAAAACATTTTTCTTTGTATTTACATTTCGGTTAATTTATATTGTTTGTTTTGTGTATTTTTTGTAACAACGTTTTTTTTCTGTGAATTGTTTTTCGCTTCTTTATTTACATTCATTTTTTTTTGTTTAACGCTCCTAAATCCCCAATTGTATCGTTCCGCTAAAGACAAAGGTAGCATCGTAAAAGTTTTTCTTCGTCTCTATTCTTCATTTAACCATATAGAAAAATTTAACCGCAAAAAATGTATTAAAAATAATAAACAACGAACGAATAAATAAATAAATAAACAATTCAACCCATTTTTAAGCTTTTGTTTGCATAAAAAGCTTGTCACAAGATGACTTTAGGGAATGAAAATGGCAAAAAAAAGGTTTCTTTTTTGTTTTGGCACTCAACAATAAAATTATTAAATTAATTTTATTTATATTAACATGAAAACGTCTTTTTGGCACACAAAAAAAAAACACTTTAACCAAATAACTGTTTATGCGAATATTTATCTCGTACTTTTAACATAATAATATTAAAGTATCTCTGCACTTGTGTAATTAGTACTTAATTAAAATGTTATTAACTTTTATCTACTCGTCTTTAAAGTGAAAAAAAAAATAACTTTAACAAAGTGTTTAATTTTTATGTCACCAAGGATAATAACCTTGTAGTGAGCGTTACTGATTAACCAGGCGTCTCCACTTGTTGCTTTGTTCAACAAACAAACGGAAAAAAAATAATAAAAGGATAAAAAATAAAACGATTTTATTTTCTTGTTTATTTGGACACCAATGTAGTAACATTACAATTATTTAAGCTACCCACTTATAAGTAAATGAAATCATTTTTTTTCTTTTTTTGATCACAAATTGCAAAAAAAAAAATTTCCCTGCTGAATATAATGATTTTTCAAATTTAATTTCATTTTCTTTGTACAGAAAGTTATCAGACTATCTCCCTAAGGTATTATCGATTCATTTTACAAATGCTTCGTAAATTCCAATTAATTATAATAATAATAATAATAAGAAAATTGCTTTTTTTTGTGCCTTTCATTGCCTTAAATATCTTTAATCATGATAAACGTGACATAATAGTAAGCTATGAAAAGCTCTATATTTCTAGTAAATATTAAGCGCAATCTCTACACTGCACACAGACGTACTTATAATAGAAAATTATAAAAATAAAAAGAAATAAATTGCAAAAATAAAACCGCCAATTGTTTATCGCAAAATAAAATAATAATAAAATAATAAAAAGCACACAAAGCGGAGAAAATATGCCGCATTTGTTCGTTTTTATTATTAATAATAAGCTTTTATTATGCTCAACAAAGTAAATAACAAAACAAAAAAAAATATGCAGCTGACCAGACGTTGAACAATTTTGTTGCATATGTGGTTGTTGCTGCGGAAGTATTTGTTGTTGTTGTTGTTGTTGATTTTCCAAAACACTAGACACTGTTGGTTGTGTTGTTTGTGTGGTTACCGATACCACCTGTTGCGTTTGAAATGATTCACCACTAGCTGGTTGAAGTGTATCCCCGGCCAACACAATCATTTTTTTGTTTTCTTCTTTTTTATTTACTTAAAAAATTTATTTTCGGAATTTTTAAAGTTTATTTGAAAAAAGCACAATCACTGTGTAAATAACGCAAAACACTAAACTTTATAACGCATTCAGTAGTCAGTTGAGTAACGCATACGTTAATGTGTTTTTCTGTTTTTAATTGACTTTTTTTGAACTTTTATCGAAAAATTAATTAATTTTTGCATAAAAACAGTTACACCACAGATTTTTTTAAGGTAAACACTAACAAATATAACATTTTAACTAAATAAAGTGCTACGTTGTTGATTATTTAATTTATTTTTATTAATTAATTAACTAAATATCTTAGAAACGTCGAGTTAATATACTTTTATATAAGAATTATCGAATTAAATCGTATAAAATTTGTTGCTATGTCAGTTAGTAATGTCTTTTATTTTGTCCTTCTTAACACTTCTAAACGCAACAAATATAATTCGTTGATTATTCTTTATTATTATTAAAATAGATTACAAAAGTAATAATAATAATTAATTAAATAATAAAACTATATTTTTCACATCTATTCAAACGTTTAAATAGACAACAATAAAAATGTACAAAACTGTTGTAATATAGAGTGATGTAGAGTAAAGTAAAATACTTAATGAATACATGAATAGATTGGCAAAAAAAAAATAGACACAACAATAGTGACGATATTTTAATAATAAAAAATAATATAAACGAGCAAGAAAAAAATTAGAGCAAAAATTAATATGAGTGAATGAATGAATGATAAAATAAAAGAGTCAAATAGCAAAAAAAAACAAGTTAAACTACAAGAAAAGTAAGAAAACAGAATATAATTGAAACCGCGAACTCTGTAGTAATAACGTATTGCTTTCGTTTTGATAATAAAATAAATAAATAAAATACCAACATCAGCAGAAATATATTATTTTTAATATGATTGCGTTTTGTGGCTCAGACTTTCAGTTTTACGTGTTGGATACGAATTTTTTGCGTTCAATTGTTTTTAAGTGAGCTTAATTTTGTCTCTTCAGTACATATTCATCAAGTTTTATTGCTTTTATTTAGTCTTTTTACAGTTTATTCAATTAAAAAACAACGAAAATTATAACAAGTGGATGGCAACATTCATTGTAGTTTATTTTGGTTGGGAATTTATTTAATTTTTATTTTATAAATGATAGAATTTTAGTCAAAAGGAGGGTAATTATTATGTCTTAATAGACACAGTCAATCGTGAACATTTATATTTGAAAAAATTCCAATAAATAAAAAAATCTATAAGCAGACAGAAAGCATACAGAGAATTTTATGTAGTCACTATAGCAACGTGTACGGCATCGCACAAATAAGATAAGATAAGGTTCATAAAAATAAATAAATTGGATAACAGAAAATACATAGTTAGATATTACGACAACCAAAAGGTAAATTTATTTTTATTTTCTTTTTTTAAATAAAAAAAAAAATTCTATAAGTATTCTTAGTGCGATAAACAGCAGGCAAAAGATGACCTTAATTTTTGTAGTACCTAAGCTAACTGCTTCTACCTATATACATATATTTAGATCTTATAAGGTGATTTTCGATTTAATAAAAATCGTATTTATTGATTTAAATTATTTTATCGAGAAAATTTAGCACTGTATTAGCATAATTTCTGCTGTTATATTAAAAATTTAAATAATTAACAAAGCACCTGTGGTTACAAAATGGTTACAGATCGGATTAAAGCATTATATGCAACGCATCTAGCGTAAGACAACATAATTTGAGTAATAAATTAAAAAAAAAACGATTAAAACATTGTAAAACCATTAAAAATACTTAAAAAAATAAGCTTTATTCCTGTAATGCTTAAAGTTTGTATCATTGTAGCTTTATTTCTGTGATGATAAATGCCACATAAATGTGTTTATTACTCAAAGGATTTTTATTATTAAAATTAAGGAGACTTTATAATTAAATTTTAAATTTTATTTTGTAAAAATATAAACTTTTAATGCCGTTGTTTCTGTTAATTAATAGCAAAGTAATGTTGAGCTTTTTTCATTTATAATTATTTTGCGTTACTCGTCGCAGCGTTATCTAACGCATACAAATATTATTATTTATAAAAAAAAATCATCAAAAATTATAATAGATATTGTCACTCTTATCTATTATGATAAAAATAATTATAATAATAAATACAACACAATCAAAGTGTCTACAATACATTAATGTTAAATTATTATTATTATTTTGTTTAATGAAAGAAAAAACGAGCAAAAAGAAAAAACATTAAACGTATGACACGAGCACATACCAGTTGTAATTGATGTTATTTTCGTTTGGATTTTTATTTTTTGCCCCTTTTTTATATATTCGCTAACGAATTTATTTTTTTATTAATTGTAATCGATTTTTGTCTAGGTTTTTTATTTATTTATTTCTCCTATATATTTACTATTTTGTATTTTTTTTTTGTTAATCAATTTGTTTATCATGAGTATTATGGGAAATTTTTGAAAATTACCCTAAATTATGTTTGTTTTTTCGCATCGTATGCTGACTTTTATCTTAATAAACATTTATTTATTTTTTTTGTTGAATAGTAATAATATTAATAATTATTTTTATTAATAATATTTCTAATAATAATTTTATTTCTAATTAAAAAATATTAATCAAAATCATTTGATTGATGACGTTAAATTTGTTAAAATAAATTAACTATTAAGCTTTTTAAGCTCTTTTATATTGTAGAGGAATTTTTCTTCTTTATTTGTGATTTGATTTATTTTTAATATAATTTTATCATTAAAAATATTTATTAATAGCTAATGTGATACAAATTTAAAGGATTGTTTTTTTTTGTGATTTAATTATTTAAATAGGAAAAATTAATTAACGTTTATTGAGTATTTACAGAGAGATAGTAGATTGAATTTATTTTAGGGGAAAATATTTCTAAAGTTACTGTTTTCAGTAATTTATTTCTATTTATACAAAATACTATTGTTTTGTCCTTAACCTTTTTAAACCCTTATTTTTCACAATTGAAAATCTAGCTACTTTGATTATTAAAATTGTATTGAAAATGACTATTTAATGATAGAATCTATTATTAAATAAATTCAGTTATTTAAATTCATCGAATAATCAACATTTGCATTAAAAGAAAATTCTACAAAAAATAAAAAATCATTTCTTTTCTTCATTTACAGTAGCTACGAGGTCACATCACCGTATAATGATTATTTTATTTATTTATTTTCATCTTAACATACAAAATCCCACATAACAGAGTTCAATTGAATATGTTAAATTACAATTATTTATTTAAATAAATATTTAGTTAAAAAATTAAATTATTCTTCTGATTTGAATCACGTATCGTATTATATTATACTCTGTTAAAGACACAAACAGTACATTTATAGCAAATAAGAGTAAAAATACAATGAAATTAAATTACAAATGCATACACTTTTAGATAGACATTACTTATGATAGCAAAAATATTTTAATTATATTAATTAGAAATTTTTATTACATATTTAAACAAATTTATTTGTGTCGTCACAATTATATGATTGGTTTTTCTTTTTTTTTTTGTGCTATTGATTATAGACATTTTGATTAACAATTTTATATATATTTTTGGTTAAATAATCAACAGAAATAATTTTTAATAATATATTTATGTCACTAAAAATTTAATCATGTGATTTATTGTGACGTTTAATCAGCATTTTTTTTTTATTCATTATTATTAATAAGTTTGTCTAAAGAAATAATATTATAAAAATAAACAAGCAAAAGTAACAACTACATGAGCGCAGTACTCAACAGTAAGAAATAATATCATTATGAGCTTTTAATACAATTTTAATTTATATAAAAAAATACAATTTAAATTATATATAAATATATAATTAAAATATTTATTAATAAATAATAATAATAATAATAAAAATGAAGAAGAAAGAAAGCGAAAATCAAATACAGTGTAAGGTGAAATTAATTTACACCGTCTATACCGCATTAAAAAAGCCATACAATCAAAGCAGTAGTAGTAGTAGTATTTGTAGTAAAAAAAAATTGTGTAATCAAATTAAATAAATATTTCAAAATAATTATTTCTAAGCATAATTTTTATTATTATTATTTGTTACTAATTAATTAAATTTAAATTTAAATGTTTTTCTTTCTTTTAATAAAAAAATAATTGGACCATTCGGTTTTGGGTTTGCGTCATTGATAACCACAATACAGAAAGTACAACATAACGCAACACATTAATTCTGTTTATATAAGGCACAACGACAAAAATAAACCACTAATACCATATATAAAATGTTTTTTATATTAATTTACATTAATATTACACTTTACTTAAGTCAACTTTACTCTATATTATTATTATTATTATTATTATTATTATTATTAAATTTAAACTAAACTTTAATTAATAAAAGTATTTTTATTCGCATAGCATAAAACAAAACCATTTTTACTACGCGTTATTGACGCAATAAGTCACGTAAATTTTAATACAAATAAATTAGAAAAAAAAATAAAAACGTAATTTATGGTAAAATATTTATATATTAATTAATTTATTATTAATAAATAATTATTTTGTTTTATTTTATTTTTTTTAAATAGATATTTCCGTTGGTTGTGCGGTTTTTTTTTTGGTTTTTCTTTTATTAAATTTGCGAAAGTTGTTGTGATTTTTTGCCTGCTTTTTTTGGTATTATGAAAACTGTTAAAGACGATTATTGTGATTTATTTATTGTAATTAAAAGCAGTTAGTCAGGTATTTTTGATTGTAAATCATTATTTTTTTTTATGCTGAATTAAACGAATTTTATGCTTTTTAACTGAGAATGAAATAATAATTTTTTGTAATTATAAAAGTTAAAAATATTACTGAATACACTGTTTTTAGGTAATTTTTTTAGATTAAAATCACTCTGCTTGATGTTTATATAATTTCTTAACTAAATCGACGATGTTTTATATTTAAAAACTGCAATCGAAGTAATCAAATCACTTTGGAATTGAAGAAAAATAATCAAATTTTGCAGTATTTTTCATTTGATAATCAACAAAAACATTAAATTCAAGGGGTTTGCAATTTTGTTTATTTTTTAAATCAATAAAACTCTTTACTTAAGTAACGTATACTTGTTATAATTGAATTTCTATAAAGACCAAACGCAAAACCACTTTGCAAATAACAAGCAACAAAAAAAAAAAATAATTATTTCATCAAAAGTAGAGAAAAAAAAAAAGCAACAAATCGAGTCATTGAATAAAATAATAAAAAAATAAAATAAAAAACTAAAAAAAAACGTAAAACAAACAAAAAACAAAAAAATTTTATTCTTTTTGCTTTTTTTAATCTTTCGTTTCTTATCTTGACTACACAATTTTACTTTTTTATCTGATTAAGTAAATCGCACATCTTCTTTAACCTAAAAAAATAATAATAATATTTTAATTCAAATACGCGCATTCAATATAATATTATTAACAAAAAAAAATAAATAATTTAATTATAGAAAATTATAAAATTTCTCTACAAATTTTTAAAATTAATAAAAATCAAAAAAAAAAAATTCCTAAAATCAAAAGATTTTTAATACAATTAAGCATAACCAACAATCAGATTGACGTTATTTGCGTTACAAAAAACTACTCAACTCAAGTGAATCAAAACATACAAGCACAGAGAAAAAAACAACCATACAAATTGATTTTCCATTAAATTTGTTTTCTATTAATTTATTTATTTAATTAAAGAAAAAAAAATTCAATTTAATTTAATCAAAAAAAAAAAAAAAAACGAAAGAAATAATAATATAAGAAAAACACAAAAAAAATTCCAATATCACGAGACTGCCTTCGTCTTAACTTATTTACATTTTGTCTTTAGTAGGCTTTGCCAGTGAAAAAGATTCTCTTTTATTTTATTTCGATTAAAGCACGAAAATTTTTTATAAACTTATATAATTGGTGTTTATTTAATAAGAAAATTCCCTTTTAATTATAAATTAATTAACAAAATTTACACAGCACATTATTAATTAATTAATTTATTTATTTAATACAAAAAAACAAAACTTACTTTCAGGCATATTTTTCTCTAATAAATACTTTTTCTTCTTTATTTAATTAATTAATTATTTTTCTTCTTCTTATGTTTCTTTTAATGATTTTTTAATGTTGATTAGTTAATCCAATATATAAAAAAAAAAAAAACAATAATAACAAAAGAAGAAAACGAAAAAAAAAAGACGACGTAAAGTGAAAAAAAAAACCCACTTAACATTTAATTAGCTTTTAATTATTATTATTATTTTTAATTACACGAAAAGCACTTTTTTCTTTTCTTTTCTTTCATTAAAATAATTAAATTTTTTTTTTTTTTCAATGAAAACCAACAACAAAAAATCACCAAACAAACAAACAAACAAATAGAAAACAATTTTAAAAAACAAAAAACTATCACATTGTTAAAATAAGTGAATATCGCATGCGCACAAAGTAAGAAATATTTTTTTTTTCTGTTTTATTAATTTTTAATCAACAACAACAACAACGACGAAAATTAATAAAAAAAAAATAAAATAAAAATAAAATTAACAAATTCGTTTATCACCGCTCAACACTTAATCGCGTACTGTGCGCGCTGCGTTTCATTTAATAAGTTGATGTTTTTTTTTTTTTAATTTTTATTTCGTTTTTCTTTACTTTTTTTTTGTTATTTAATTATTTAATTTTTATGTAATGTAAGTTTAAAATTAAAAATAAAAACTTAACTATTATTATGTTTGTAGTAAAGTATAATACGACTTTACAATAACGTTACGTTTGGATTTAAGTTATTAAAGATTTTTGTTTTTTTTTGGGGAATCGCGAGTCGTTTGTTGTATTCACATTTATTACCATGTTTATTATTATTTTACACAATATGATAATGTATCGTTTGTTTGTAATATACAGCTTAGAATATGATTTTAAAATTTTTATTTATTAAATATTGTTTTGGTTTGTATTGGTTACTTAACTAAACACAATTGTATGTATTGTTATGTTTTGGTTATAATGACGTCGCGAAACACGGTGAAAATTTGAAAATTTTTAAAATCTGGTATGTAGCTCACAGTCGCACCATTATAACTCCAAACCATGAACTATATACTGCCCTGAAATATGCTCTATGCCATAATTTCAAGTAAATTCGATTAGCCATTTGTAAGTAATAAAATGTACAGTATACTGTGCATTTGGGTCTCGATAATAACGATTTTTTTCGGATTTAATAATGTGCAAGCACCTAGAAATGCATATACGCCATTTAAAAACAAAACAAAACAGAAAACAGCATTCTAATTTGCATAGCACTGTATCAATCGTAACCGTAAGTGCATTTGCTAATTATTTCTACAAATAAACATTGTTAAGGCCAACATATATACAATAATTTTTATTTTGTCATTAATTTCCATCATTTTTCATTTCAATTTTAATTTCTATTCGCATTAGACATGCACGTAAATTATGAATAAATATATTTTTTTTTTGTATTACAAAATAACTTGAAATATAAACAAAATCCATTTTGTAATTTAATTTTTTATTTAATAAACTTGTCTTGTCTTGTCTTGTTTCATTTTATTTCGTTTTTCCAAATCAAATTAATATTTATTTTAAATTATGTTTGTGTGGTAAACACTTTAATAACAATATAAACTACTTTTTATTAATAATAAGTGAGCGGCATAATTATTGTTTAAGTAATAAAAAAATTTAAAATTTTTTATACACCTTGCTCGCTGTTTCATGTATTTCATACTGTCACGTTGTAAATGTTTAATTATTTTTCTTAAAAATAAGTATTTTTTAATTAGAAATATTAATGAATTAGAATTAATTGCACTTTTTTGCATTGTTTTTATTAAAAATTATTTAGATTATCTGAGAAAGATTAATGACATAAATAATCATTAAAAACATTTATATGCAAAGTTTACGATTTAAAATTAATAAATTCAATGTTAATTAAATTATTGTGAAAAATATGTATTAATCAAATGATTTATATATTTTAAAACGATTATTTAAATAGTTTTGAATAAAAAAACAGCCGAAATGCACGCCACAGTTTTACTACGTTAATCTTATTGCCGATTAAACGATATAAATCAGGTAAAAAAACATTGCAATTACTTGCGTTTTAATCGAAAATTAAAAAAAAAAAAAGATTAATTTTAATAGAAAAAATGTTAATAAATTTATTTTGTAAATTTATTACCTTAATTAACAATACAATAATCTATTTAATAATCTCATATATAAGGTAAAAAATTTATAATTTATTAAAAAATAATTATTATTAAATTTAGATAATCAATCAATCAGTTTTGTTTTTTTGTTTTTTTTTAATGAAAGTAGATAGAAATAAGGTTATTTATGATATTAAAATTTATTTATTATTATTATTTTTAAGATAAAATAAAAACTGTTTTCTTCTTATATATTCTGGGAACTCCCAATTAATGAAAATAAAAGCTGCGTTATTTTTTTGGAGACTTTTTTCTTACTAATCGCACACATTTTAATCATCATGAAAATCATTTAATTTAATAAATAAAATTACTAATCTTAATATTTGAATACCATAAAGTGTTTTTAACTAAAAAACAATTTGCCAAAAATTGTGTTTAATTATTGTTGATAAGTAATTAAATTTATTTAGAGCAAAAATAATTATAAAATCGAATCAATAACATGACCATTTACAATTAATTTTCTATTTGTGTTAATAAAATCACTGATTCAAATCACATTAGTGAGGTTTTGATTCATTTTTTGTTTTCTTTAATTAATTAATGACAAGACAACCGTGCGTGTCATTAATCGGTTTACAACCTTGATATTAGATTCTCACTTATTAATTAATTAAAACACGTCATTATGATAATTATTTATTAATTAAAATACAAAAATTTTATTATTATAATGTGTTGTTTCTCTGTGTATGCTTATGGTTTTACCATCTTTATTCAATTTATTTTTTAATTTAAATTAATTTACAGTGATTACACCTTGCTATAAAAATTTTTTCTGGTAACTTTTTTATAGATAATATAAATAAAAATCTATTTAAATTGGTATAAAAATATGCGAGTGATGGTAAAACTTGTTTTGTTATATCAATTTGTTGTTTATAATGAAAAGGGTCAATGATTGTTGTGTAAAATTAAAGATATATAGATGATTTTCTGTATTATTTTCTTTAAGATTATTCAGGGAAAAGCACAAAAAAAAAAATTACTTTTACCACCTGTTATTTCACTTTCGACGTATTTTCTTCGTTTATACTTTCGACAATATAGTTAATTTATTTATTTGTTATTCTTTGTCCTGTTCGTTGTTCTATTTTTCGATTGATTTTTCTTTAAGAGTTTATTTCTCTCTGGTGAAAAAATGTTTTTTGCACAAAGAAAATAAAAAACTGTAACTTTATTATGGTGAATTTCTCTATGCCATCTGGGACTTTCTATTTTCATTTTTAGCATAAAATTCTTTTTTATAAGCAAATGTGGTTTGTTTGTTGTTTTTCTTTCTTTTCTTTTTTTCGTGTAGAATTTGTTTGATAAAAGACAAAATAAGAAGAAAAAGGATTAATAATGGATCGTGGATTATTCTACGAGACAGCGAAGATTTTCTTCTTTTCTTAATCTTTACGATTTCGATATGGAATTTTATACAAATCTGTTTTAGTTTTTGACTTAAATTAAATTGTTTTGATAATTAAAAATCAGATTAAAAGCGTTTAAACTACGCTTTACCCAGTTCTAAATAATGCGCCGAATAATTTGACTTAGTAAATAAAAACATTAAAGAAAACTTAAATAAATAAATAATCAATAAACCCATAAATATTGACTTAATTTTTAATGTTTTGTAAATTAGTTTAAGTATTAAGTATAAATCTAAAAACAAATAAATAAATTAATTAAAAAACAATACACAATGGATAATAATAATTAATTGAGAAAATTA
The DNA here is from genome assembly GCA_963942525.1 of Ptychoptera contaminata. Lineage (NCBI taxonomy): Eukaryota > Metazoa > Arthropoda > Insecta > Diptera > Ptychopteridae > Ptychoptera > Ptychoptera contaminata. The sequence continues at coordinate 32,636,683 of OZ012638.1, read as the reverse complement.
TTGATCATATTAGATAGGTCTGACTGTATATAAACGAACAAAAAAATATTTAATGCACACCTGTAATTGTGTATGTAGTTAATCTGCTTGTCAATAAATTGCGTCAAATTATATTTATATTAATTGTTTTTATTTATTTAATTAAATAAAACTAAACGACCGTGCAATTTATCCCATATATTATTATTATTATTTTAATATAGAAAATGACATTGAGTTAACTCATTTATTGGTTGGATGTTGTTTTGTCGTTGTCTTGTTCTTGACAATATTCTACATTGTTGATTTTATTCATTTTTAGTAATCAAATAATAAATTAATTAATTTAAAAGAAAAAATAAAAGCTCAATCAATCAGTATTAAATTAATTATAATTTAAATAAATAAATAAAAAACTACTTACTGCCACTCGTTGCACGGCGTACAACTGTTTGTACAGCTGAGAAACCAGTTAGATGACCTAAACCGGTGACAGAAACAATCGAATCTTTTTTTGTGTAACTCTGTGAAATACAACAAAAATAAAAATTATTTATTAATTAAATTAATGTATAAAAAAAATATAATTTTTGCATTAATTGCAAATTTTATTAAAATTAAAATTTTATTAAAATTTCCATGAAAAAATCATTTTATTCATGTTGATAGGGGCTTAGTGGAAATATTTTTATTTTATATTGAAAAATTATTTAACTAATTATTTTGTTTTAGAATTTTAATTATTACTTATTATTCGCGGTAATTAATTAATTTAAAAAAATAATAAATTAAAATATTAATTTTCATTTTTTGTTACTTTTTAATAACGCCAATAAATATGCAACCAGCGTTCAATGTCACATTAATGCGTTTGAATGAAAATCAACAAAAATTCGCATATGTATGCCTGTATTAGCTATTGCGAAAATGTCCACAAATATTAAAAATATTAAAATTAATATTTCAAATAATAATAAAAGATTTAATTAAAAATTTTATTACAATTTTTGATTGATGTATGGAATGTGCAAGTGAAAAAAAATACAAAAAAATAACTTTAAAGGACATTTATGGACCACGCTGTAAATTCACTAGAAGGATACCTTTTATGTTCAATTTTGTGGTATTTTAATTATAAATATGACTATAAAGAATTTATTTTTATGCTTTTTTTTTAAAAACATAAAATATAAAATTTATTATTTACAGAAGAATTTTAATTAAATTTTTGGCAAAATATAATGAAAGGTTTATATTTCTAGGAAAAAATCCATTCTTTTATAGGCGAAAGTCAACTAAAATTATAAATTATAAAATAAATTTTTATAAAATATTTAAAGTGTTAATTAATTATTAAAAATAATTCACACTTTAATTAAGTTAATTTATTTAATTAATTTTATTACATTTTTATCTATGCAAAAATTCACTGTACAAATCAGTTATTGTAACTGAATAAAATTGATTAAAATGTGAATAAAAATTAATGAATAAATAGTTTCTTAATTTTAAATAGAAATATTACTTTAAATACTCTAAAAGCAGAGTAAATGAAATGAATAAATACAGCGAAACAGTGGGTAGAAATCAAAATAAAAGAAAACAGAAAAGAAAACTATTTAAATATTTTTATATTATTTGCAAATGTAAGAAATAATTAATGAATTAAGAGATGAAGAGAAGATTTATTTAATAATTAATTTAAATTTCTTTAAATGTATTTTTTTTTCCATTAAGTTTTTCTTTTCCTTTATATATTATTTATGTTGTGTAAATTTGATATAGATTTGTGAGTCACTGTACTTTAGTTTGTCTTTCTTTAGTGACTTTTCTTGGCTTAATTAAAGAAATTAAAAATAAACGAAATAATATACATACCGGTTGATTAAATTGTTGTGCTTGATTTTGATGATAATTTTGTAATGAGCCAAATGTTTGATCATTATTACTACCATTAGCTGTTGCTGATGGTGTTGCAGCCGTTGTTGTTGTCGTTATTAACTGTTGCTGTTGCTGCAACTGTTGTTGTCCAGATGAATTTAATATTGGTAGACCTTGACATGTTGTATTACTATTATTACGACTACTTATATTCGCACAAAATATATTACTATCTTTACGATTATTATGATTATTTGTTTGATTGTTATTATCCGATAATATACTCGGCGTACAGCCCATACCGAATTCTTTTTTTTTTTGCTCTTTGATTTATCTACACTTATTTTTGGCACAAAACTTTCTTGAGGATTTATATATATATATATAAATAAAATGAAAATCACATAAAATTGCACTTAATTTATTGATAATCGACTAGATATACTTGATTAATTAATTAAAATTTTAGCTGCCAGTTTAATTAGTATTCTTTAAGGTATAAATTTATATAAGCTCTTTAGACTTTTATTTTATTAATTAGAAATTAATTAATTAATTTAGTAAAACGTCATCGTTTACCATTTATTTACGTTCCTTTATTTTTTCTCTAAATTTATAAATTTTCTTTATGTTTTATTAATGTTTTTCTCACTTTTATCCTGACTGGCTTTAATTTTGGTATTTTAATAATATTGTGATCTCTTGCAGGCATTATATTTATCCGTTAAACTTATTTCACAAAGTTCTTTCTTTTATTATATTTTACTTAAGCGCACACAACAAAAGTAAATTTATTTATTAAAATTATGAAATAAGATAAATTTTAAAAATCTGTTTAATTGGAGACAAGTAACCAAAGTTGTTTTTCAATTTGTTGTAACTGAAATGAAAAAAGAAACATTTTTTTGTGTTTTTTAATTATTATTAACATTAAAAAGTTACAAAAAAAAAAAGCTTTGATATTAAATAACAAGAAAAGAAATTACCATGTTATACCGAGAGAAAGAAAAATTTAAGAAAATTAATAAGGCAACAAAAAAGGCAAAGAATCTACTTAAAAGTAATCAACAAATGTTATTTATCTTAGCAATTTCTGTTTTTATTTATTTATTATAAGAACAGTGAAATTTTTCTAAACAAAAGTCCAAAGAGAAGACAAAATAGATACCCTGAAGCGTGTAAATTTTGTTATAATATATTTTTTGCCATTAGACAATTAAAATGTCAAGTGAAAAACCAGAGTCATTTTCATGTGAAAAACAAAAACTCAAATATCGTTTCTTCTATCTTCTGTTAAACTAACTCAGTTGTCGGTATTTATGTATAAACAAAAACCATTATTATCGCATTAATTATGATCAAGATGTTATTCTGCGAAAACAATTAAAAGTGTCATCAAAGCATTAAACAGAAAATAGAGAAAAAAACAAAAACCCGACGAAATGTTAAATGTTATCCGGGGCGAAACAAATTCAAAAACCTATTACCCATTCTTATTTATAAAATTTTTGTGTGATTTTTTACCATTATAATGGTTGAGGACTTTTTTATTAATTTATATATTTTTGTGCTGTTTTTTGATGTACAGTCAAATCTGTTTTTTTGCGATTTTGAAATTATGCGGTTTTTCTATATGATTTTTATTCGAGTTTCTTTATATGATATTTTTTGGGGAATTCCCAGATTTATGTATTTATTTCCCACAAAAATACAAGCAATGCTCATTGAGTTTTGATCTGTTGTCGTTTTTGAGTCGAAATTCGTGAAGTTTGCAAGGTTAGTAGTGTAGATGTTTACTTTATAATGATTTTAATATTTCAATTTTTCACTGGAAATTAGTGCGCAGACAATGTTAAAAATTCCATTTTTCTATCCTTAGATAAAACTTTTCTATTTCTTTATTTTTATCCAAGTTTTTGCCTTTCATTGATGGAATTTATCTAGACATTTTCTTAGTTGAAGAAAAAAATAAACTTTTTTTTACATAATAAGTATATATTTGGGTCATGATTTCCGTGTTTTTTACTTTTTCTTCTATATTTTTCCGATGCAGTTTAAAAGCTGCTTTTTATTTTAATTTAATAAAACTTTATCGAATGAACAGTTTAATCATGCTTTAAAGTTTATTATTATTATTATTCTTAACCACTGCATTAAGTGTTTTAAACATTTAGATCTGGGTCATCGATAATTTAGAATATTGCTCTCTGGAAAACATATAGAAAAAAGGGGTTTTTTGGTTCTTTTAGATAAAATAAAGAAATAAGTTTGCAGGGAATTGCTGCTATTATTTTCTGTAATAGTGTAAAGTTTATTGTGAATTTATTAAAATGATTATTATCAGCGTAAAAACCTCATAACTAGAAACTAAAGTTATCAAGAGTTTCATTAGCAGCTTTTATAATAATCCTAGTTTGAAACAAGTCAAATGCTCAAGATCCCACAGTTCATTATAATATTATTATTATTATTATTATCTTATAGAAAATGTAAATATAAATAAACCATCAAGTGTAATTCATATGCCAAATACACTAATTAACATACAATTAATGTTAATCGGATTATTTCTACAATAAAAAAAAAGAAGTAAATCTCTGGTAATAAATATCCTGAATATTAAAATTTGTTTTCTTTACACAAAAAAAGAAAAAAACTTTAAACAACAAGAATACATTTACGAGACTATTTAATTAATTAAAACATTAAACAATAATAAACTCCAAGGAATCAGTTAAGTTTTAATAAATAACAAAATAAAAAATTTAATTTAATTTAATTACTAAGAAGAAAAATACATAAAAGAATTTTCTTTCATCTAATAATAATTAATTATAAAAGAAATATTACAATAAACGGGACATTAAGTCGTTAAAATTTACTATTTTAAAAGTTAATTTTTACTTGTGCTAAAAATCAAGTAAATAAATATATTTTTATTTAATGGAAAAATACAGTAAAAAATGAGAATAAGTTTAAATAATATTAAATAAAAATTTATTTAAGTAAAACGGAGTAAAATGAGTAAAAGAAAAAAAAATATTTTTTATTATTTTTGTAGGAAGAAATAAATCTTAATAAAAGCTTCTACACACTGTGCAAAGAAATAATAATATTATTAAGAAAAATAATTCAAATAAACAAGTGTTTTGAAGCGAAATAATAAGAAAAAAAACGGAAATTTTGATTTGTGATAATGCACAGTGATTTCTGTGGCTCATTCTATGCTTTTTAAAGGTGTTTTTCTGTCGGTAATTTCTGTAATAAATAATTAATTCATTTAAATAGTTAAAAATATGTACCTTAGAACAACAATTACTTTAAATTACAATAGAAATACTATCTAATTCTAATAATATCTGTTGAATTTATTTCACTGTCAATGGATTACCATAAAAGTTCATGAACTTTACTCAAAGTTCTTATATACCATTAATAAATGATTATTTGAAACTATTTAACCATAATAAACATTAGTTTTAACTAAGGTTTTGTCTGACATTTACCTTGCTTATAAATTTTCTAGTGAAAAAAAAAGCTTTAAAGCTTTTGTTAGAACTGATGACATTTTCAATTATTTATTTATAAAAAAAAATGTGCTTTATTGATGTAACTTTTTTCATATGTTAAATAAATTATTTTTAATGATTAAAGTTTATTTATTTCATTTGTATTTCGGATGAACAAAATTAACTAATTATTGCACTGTAGCTTGTACTTAGCAGAATAAAGCATGTAAATAACGTTTTCTGTGTCAATTCTGCCATCTCTTGGGCATACCATAAATCATAAATAAATCATTTATTGTTTCTATCTGTTTTTCCCCAGATTTAAATAATAATAATAATTATTATTATTTTTTATATTATATATTTGATTAAATAACATCACGTCTGACATCGATAATCATCGATTTTAGCCAATAATTATATATATAGATAGATAGATAGCTATTTAGTTTAGTTAGTATTTTATTTTATTTTATTTTTTTTTTTACATTATCTTTTATAAACTCGTTAATGGAAATAAAATTCATGTGTCTATGCTAATAACATTAATAAATAAATAAAATCAACAACAGGTAAATCAATAATAACAACAACAACAGTAACAGTAACGACAAGCGAAAAAACATTTAAATAATAATAATAATAAATAATTATTAAAATAATTCTCATATAGATTTTTTTTTTGTGTCTGTATAATGTCGCCATTGCTATGTGTCGTGTCGCCAAGTTTCTTCTTTTCTTTTTTTTTTTGCTTTTCTTATGTATTAAAAACGTAAACGCTTTATACTCTATTTAAGTAAAATTATTTATTTATTTTCTATGAATAATACGCATGCGTTAACAGATTAAATGACAAAATATTATAAATAAATAAAAATTTCTTGGCATAAAAACAATAATAATCAGAGGAAAAAATAATTCACAGTGAAACGACGTCATAATAATAAAACAAAAATTATAATAATAAAAAAATTTCTACGATAATAAATTGATCAAATTTGACACTTTTTTTTTTGCTCTATTATTTATTTTACACTTTATTATGAATCATATTTTATTATTTAGCCTACAATTATTTAAGTTATTTAATGAACGCGATTTAATGTTCGAAGTCACGAACATCAGTTTTTTTCTTTTTCTTTTGATTAAATAATTGTTTGTGCAAAAAAATTAAATAATTTTGATTGAAATAAATCAATTTATTTAACAAAATAAATGTTAGGAATTTTTTGACGTATAAAAGTCTACCTAAGCACTTGTTAGATAACAGTGGAATGTTACAAAGTTTGAAATAATATTCAAACAATTACTTAAAAGCTTTTTTTAAAAGTAGGTAAAATATTTTCCTCAGCTTATCCTTAAATTAAGCTGGTACAGAATTTTTTTATTAATAAATCATTTTTTTCTTTTAGCATCAGAAACATCAGAAATAGAATAAAAATTAAAAAAAAAACAAGGAATTAGATTTAATGTCAGATTAAGTAAATGTTTAACAAAACTACAGAATAAATAACTAAACGGTTACTAAACAGACGTTAAAATTATCTGTATTAACGTGGAAAATAGCATTCTTACCTTGCTTTTAACATAAACAATTCAAAAGTTCTAACAACGGGGCTTAAACACTGTAATAAAAACTTCTGAAAGCACCTTACTAACGACACTTTAAGCTATGATTAATTAAAAAAAAAATCAATTTTTCCGCTCTTTTTTCACAAGGAAAACTTTCTTTGTAATAATAATTCAAAAAAACGAAAACTTTAATTAAAAACTACCCATAAATAGTTAATAAAACTTTTTATAATATTTTTAATTCTTTATGTACTTTCTCTTCCTACCTGGGTTTAAGTAAATGGCGTGAAAAAAACAAAAAAAACTTTTAACACCACTTAACAAAATTCTGACGTTTACAACGTGGTCGTAAAAATTGAAAAAACAAATGACAAATCGTGTTTAACAAATTCTTAAATATTTGTTTTGTGCTCTCTGTTATCAAATTTTGTATCGTTTTGGCCACACATTGTGTCTTAAAAACAAATTATTATTCGTTAGCAGGTGTGTGGTTACCTACACCAGATATTTATGAAGAATTAAATAAATTATTTAAATACAGAGAGAGAGAGAGAAAAACGAAATTAAATAAACAAAATATTCAATGACAAGAGAAAAAATATCAATCAAAATAAATCTAGATTAAACACGTTTTACTTGATTAGATGGTCATCAGGTTGTAGTGTACAGTTTTTCGTTGTTATAATTTTGCAATAAATCTAGAATTAAACTAACTTTTATTACTAATTAATTATTTTATTATAAAATAATTACACAAATTAATAAATTGTTAGAGCATAAAACGTTTTAATGCTTTAAAATTTTAACGATGTTTTTCCCCGTTTTTATGCTGCAATTTTTAACATAATTTTAATTAAACTTTTTAAAAATGTATTTTTAATTAGATAATTAAGTACAAATTGGTAATATTTTAATGAAAAATAATAAAGCAAACAAAGCATTTTACCAATGATAATTTCGATAAAATAAAATCTGTAATCGATGCGGTTAATTTTAACTAATAATTGATTTGTCTTTCAGTAGAAGAAGAATGAGAAGCACTAGAGAAAAAAACATCATCTCAATTCCTGTCAAAATGTCACTATACTTTTTACATACGACATAATCAGTTGCACAATCAACAACAATAAAAAAATGTTAATAAACTCGACAAGAAAACAAACAAACTCATATTGTCAATTTAAAGCCACTTAGTGCGCAATTTATTATTATTATTAAGCTCGGCTAATATTTATTCAACGAGAAATAAAAGAAAGAAAATTCATATTTAGCTATTGAGCCAAATTCATAAAAATAAAAAAACAAATACAAACGACGTAAATGTGCGCCTCCAATGTGACTTAAATCACGAAAAAATTTGTTTATACTTTGTTTACTTAACTAAAACACTGTGGTTACGACACAGTCATGTCACTAATAATAAAAGAACCAAAAACACAACTACGTAGACAGTAAAAGTGCAATTATTTTTAGAATTTAAGAAACGTAAAAACAGTTTATGTTTGTCCGAAACGTGCGTAAAATCCAGGTAAATCTAATTAATATTAATTAACTATAATTTTTTTTAGATTAATTTTTGATTACAAAACAACAAACTTTAAGCTTTGAAAATGTGCTTTTAGTATTTTCTTTAAGTCAAAGCGTTAGTAACTCGAGTAATATTTTACTTTCTAAACATGTTTCGTTTTTATTTAATTAAAATACCACTGAATTGTGATTAAAAAGCTCCGTAAAAGCACAAATGGTGTTCTGCCAGCTGGTTTTAAAGAGATTTCTTTGTAATACAAGATTATTACGGATTTAATTATGTATTTTTGATAAATTTTGTTCAGATTCTTTGAATATTTTTGTGTGTTTTCGCTTTTTATTCTGTCAAGTAACTAACCTCCAGGTAAAAGCATAAATCAGTTAATTATTTAACTAGTTGTGAGTAAATTTTTTCATTCTTCTATATTTATAAATAAATAATAAACTATTTTAAAGCATTAATAAAACCAGATTATATTCGTTAATAACCTTAACCTAGAGTAGAAGAAAAATAAAAAATAATAATAATTAGAATAATTTATTTATTAATATTATTATTATTATATGTTTTGAAGGTTAATTGTTTTTATTTTATTTTTATTAAATATAGTAGAGTGTTACGTTATTATAAATATTTAATATAATGAATTTCTATCGTTTAATTATTTATTTATTAAATTTTTTTGTACAAACAAACTCAAGGATTCTGTAATCAAAAGAAAATCAAAAAAATTGAATTCAATTTACATTAGGGAAAATTAACAAATAAACAACATTCATAGAATTATGATTAAAAATATCCCAAGTAGTGAATAAAACATTAAATGTTTTGCAATAAAAGGTAAAAAAAAAATAACCAGAGCATTGCTTTTCCCATAGGTATAGAAATTATACGCATATGACACATGTGTGTTTCGTTATACAAAAAGAAATTCTCATTAATCTTTCCCTATGTAAAAGTTTATTTTATTTTAATTTAATAATAAAATTTTTCTTCTTTTAACATAATTTTCTTATTAACCTTGTTGGTAAACTATTCAAGTAAACAGTAGACTGTCCACTTTTGAAAAAAGGTAAATAATGGTTAATGAAATTTGGGTGTAAAGCAGCGAAGAAAAAAACTTTGTCACGCAATCAGTTTTTGTTTTTTTTTCACTCAACGAAAATTATTTATTATTTTTTCCTATAATTACATAATCTATTGACCTATTTTTAATCACGTAAATATAGTATATTTTTGCTTATTATTACATTTATTTTTTTTTTTTCTTAAATAACAAATTTACACAATTTATTACTAAAAATAGAAAAATACTCATAGTGAGTGGAAAAAAGAACAAAATTGCTCTTTTGAGTGGTTTTTTTGTTTTTGTTTGAGTGAAATATGTCATTTCTTTCAGATTTACGCGGTAAATTTATGTAAAAATATAAATAAATATTAATATATTCTTCTTATGTCATTTTAGCATATTTTGCGTAATTTTTTTTTCGACTTTTCTTATAGTAAAATATAAAAAAAAAAAGCCAAAATAACATTTTAAAAAGATATTTTCCTTGTGATATTTTCTATGATTTCATCTTTTTTTTTTACTTGCGTTTTGATGGGATAATCCATAATCTTACACAACAAACGGTGATGTAAAAGGCAAAAGATAATAATAATAATAATAATAATAAAAATATGAAAAGAAAATCTGAAGTGAAAAATCTATAAATAATAGAAAAATATGACGATGATATTTTCGTTTTGCAATTGTCATTGTAATTTTCTATTAGATTTTCTTTCTACTTTTTATTCTTCTATTCGTGCAGAGATATACCTGCCGTACGAAACAATTTATTTCACAAAATAAAAGATGAGTTAATGTCTAGATCGATTTATGTTCAAGATTATTACTATATTTAAATTATGTATAGGGATTAGATCATTCATTATTCTTGTTTTATTTATAATCTAGAGGATGTTTTTCCAGCTGAATTTTTTTACTTATTTTAAAGAAACCAACGTAAGTCATCAGAAGGCGATATTATTATTATTATTTAAAAATTTTCATTATTTTTATATAAAAATGATAACAAAAGCATAAAGATTATAAATTTTATTTTTTCTAATTAAATATTATTTAATTAGATTATTAATAGATAATCAGATTTAAATAGGAAGAAAAAAATAATCATTTACAAAGGAAATGACAATAATGAAATGTTGTTTTGTTGTATTGTATTAGCCATAAAGCTTTATTTAATTAAATATTAAACAATAGATAGAGTATTTATGCATTTTTTTTCCATAAATAATCTCACAGCATAAATAGCTTTAAACATATGAATAAAATTAAATTAAAAACTTTATACGAGTAAATGAAAATAAATACGAATTATAAACGATGATGAGCAGACATAAAGAGAGCAAAAATCAATAAAATATTAATAAATTATAAAGAAAATAAGATACAAAAAAAAAATAAGGGAAAGTGAAAATAAGAAAGAAAAAGGTAAATATGAGTAACCTGTGTGCGTATAATAAAGCCTCTTCTTGTATTCAAAGTATTAAAAGAAGAATTATTTTTATAAAAAATATATACTGTAGCATCGTTATAATCTTTTTATAAAACGTAAAATATTCAAAATGATTTTATGTTTGATTAATAAACGAAGTATTTAGCTTTAGTTGTTCATCCCTGTTACAGATTAAATACAGTAAAGATACAGATGATTATTTTTAATCAAAGAATAAACGAAGAAAAATCTTAAAAATTCATTTGAAAATTCAATGATAGATTCAATGACGCAAAATCAATAATAAATAATTTTAATTATATATTTTTAAGGTCTAGTAATTCGGTTTTACCATTAATTACACTGCTTAAAGCGTTTTTATATTAATTCTTAACGAATTACTAATGGTTAAAGATGATGAAAATTGATTTTTTTTTGCTTCTCTCTACGTTGATTAATTAACGAATGCATGAAGAAATAATAAATTATTTTTTCACGACCTTTTAATGACATTGATTTTTTATTATCGATAAGTGTAATCAGAATTACAAGTACTTAGCGTTATTAAATACTGTATAGATGTAGGTGGGCATACGTAGAAATAAATAATTTTGTTTAAGAGTAAAAATTTCCTTTTTTTTTGCATTAACAATATTAAAGAATTAACCAAAAATGACAACCAATTTGTTGGAAAAAAAACCCGGAAAAAGGTACACAGGAATATTACTTGAAGGCAAGTTAAAAAGTGAATGAAAACGAAGATAAATCGACTATTCTGTGGGTTGATAAAAAAAAAAAACACGTCAAAAGTTATATCAAATTGATTTTGTTAAAAACTTTGACAATATGACAGCGAAAGCAGTAATTTTTCTTAATTTTTATTTATTTTTTTCGACAGGAATCTCTAAGGTGTTTTCTTTTTTCGCTATTGTTTTGTGGAAAATTATTATTCATTGGTTTTTTTTTTTTAATCAAGAGTTTATCACCCCGATTATGAATTTAAATTATTTTTCAAAATTTCAAGTGATTTACTCTAGTTTCGGAGATATTAACGAAAACATTAACGAATTGAGGAAAATTATTAATAAAATTTCCTTCAGTCAACAAAACCAGAATTTAATTACAAAATAAGAAAAAGAAAAACCTTTTCTATACTTTTATTAATATTATTACAACGATTTCTATCATTTATCATATTGAATTCAATCAATAATAAATGTCCTTTAAAAATCCATATATATACAAGGAGAAAAAATTTTATTCGATTATCTTCGATCCGTATATGAAAATGCGAAAAAGAAGAAAAAAATAACAAGAAAAATGTAATAAAATCAGAAAAATTGAATGCAAAAAAAAAGAAAGGAAAAGCATAGTAAAGCTTAACGGAAGAATTATAGAAAAGATGAATTGACCGAGAAATAATAATTTAATTTATTTATGTAAAAAAAATTACTCAGTATTTCTATGAGTATAAAGCGAACGTGAATGCATATGATTTTGAAGTAAATGGAACGATGGCACTTGTTGTGTAGTTTGAGTAACATTCTATCAGCCAGATTAACATTGGAAATTCTCTTATAAAATTTTCCTATATTAAAAAAACCATCCGATTTTTAGCAATAATAAAAGAAAAACATTTCCAGAATGACATTTCACGTAAATTATTTAAATAAAAGAAAATTTGAGTGATTTTACAGCAGTAATTTTTGCTGTTTGCTTTACTAAAAACAACAACTTTGGACTACATTTTAGAACTAAAAATATGATTTGCACTAGGCAGTGGTCATTTGGTTTTTTCGCCAAAAACGTCACGTAAAAACATACATTCACTGGGCGGCCTTTAGACTGACAAAGTTTATCAAATCCATTAAAAAACTACTCAGCTACATTTAACGAATTTAAATTGAAAATTCCTGCAAAAGCTACATTATTATTCTCAGTGATTTCTTCTTAATTAATATTTTGTTTTAATTAAATAATTTTTATAGAATTATAAAAATGATTTATTCATTTATTAACTCTTTTCGAGTGATTTTACTGGCAAAATGCATTGTCAGAGTCATATTTTCGATTCTGTTAGTAAAAATGTATCGAAATAACTAGTGGGTGGTAAAAGAAAATGCCAAACAAAATCTATATATATAAAAGGAAAATCTAAAGAAAAAACAAATACAACACATGATACGTATTTTAATTAAATTTCTTTTATGATTTTGATTGAAATGTAAATTTTTATTATAATAAACAAAGTAGAAAATCGAGTTATTTTCACTGTAATGTATTTATGTGTTAATAGAATGATGGTTATGTTAACATACATAGATTTACCTTAAGTTAAGGTTTTACTGTAAGATATTTAATAGAAAGGATTTAGTAAGATTTCTATTTAGGTATAATGTCTTACTTAACGTTGCCTTAAGGTAATCACAAATAATATTGTCTTAGATAAATTTAATTATAAGAATTATACTAAAAGCTTATGTTGTTTACATAAAAGCTTATAGCTAGTTTTTGTTGAATTTTCTTACTTTATTATGTCTGTTTTTTTTCTTTTTTTTATTAAAATCATAATTAGCTTCATTAGCATTTATTATATTTGCGTCAGAATATGGTAAAATTATATTAACGATTAATTAATGAAATAAATGATGGAATTTTTTTTAACCTGTCAGTTACTTTGTCTTCTTTTCTTTGCTTTTCTCCATCAACTGTCTAACAATTTCCTTTTTAACAAATATTAGTGGAAATAAATTGAATTCCTTTATATATATATATCTAATGGTTGTAATGTGTAAACGTCGCGTTTAACATGATTACGTTAAAAATCCCTTTTTTCCTTGTTAAAAAGTATTTACATTTGTTTGTTTTTTTTTTTTTTGTGTAGTAAAAAAATTTGTGCAAAATTCTTTAACACTTAGGCAGGCGAAAAATTAAAAATAAAAATACTTTTTTTATTAACATTTTATGTAGGAAAATAATGATTTTTCTTTTTTAAAATAGTAAAATTACTAGGCTAAAATGTCATTTAATTTTTCTCATGGTTTTTTCATTTTTAATAGGATTTTTTATTAATATTTAATTTTCTGGCAACGAGATACGATGGAAAATTCTTTCGTTAAAATTGGCGACGTTGCATTTTATCTTATTTTTAAATAAATTTTTTATTATTTATAAACATCAGAGCTCTAAGGGTAGCGTAACAGCAGCAGTAGCAACAAGCAAGACACCACACCTTATTTTTTTTTTCTGTATAACGAAAAGCATCATGTAAATACGGAAAAAGCTTAATCATCCACCTGTTGTTTACAGTAAAAATAAATAATAAAAAATAGTAAAAGGATAAAAGCAACAGGAATCAAATTGAAGTATTTTATACACTCGTTCACATGGGTTTTTTTTACAGCAACAGACAGGAGACTAAAGCTTTACTTTAGTTTCCTTTTATGTTTCCGTCTTAAAGTTCTGTTTTTTTTTTACCTATATTATATTTTTTTATTTAAACTTTTGATAGCAAATAAGGATAATAAAAGTTTGATTTATGTTTATTCTTTAGAAAAAAAAACAGAAAAAAAGAAAAACTTTTCAAGTTTAATAATAATGACAGAAAATGTCTTTTGTTTTAGTCCTTTTTTCATGTCGCGTTATTGTTATTTCTTCTTCTATTTGTTGGCAGTTTTACTGCCTGCTCGCTACTTATTTAAAACATATAAATAGCTTTAAAGCATCATAGAAAAGTTTTAAAGGGAACAAAAAAAATTACTTAACTTTGATTATATAGAGGGAAAAAAAGCTTTTCTGTTTATTTTTTATTGTTATTTTTAAAGCTTTTGTTGTTATCAAATCAATGATTAAAATTCTGTTCATTGTTTTCTGTGTAATAAATCTACTTAAAAAGCTTTCGAATATATTTTAAATCCACTTTGGAATGTGTAATAAAAGTGGAAAAGGAAATCAATGGCTTGTTCAGACTTTAAACTTTAAGCTTTTCATTAGTATAAATAATTGGCTTAAGCGGTTTGTCGGGGATTTTTTTTTTTGTCTTAACAATCGCTACGCTCCTTGTAAGGAGGACCATAATTCTCAAGTGTTTGAATGAATATTTATATCAGAAATTTATTAATAATTCGCTGGAAAATTATTTTTTAAAAAGAAAAACCCAGCGAATTATTTTTTTGATTAATTTAATCATTCAGCGGTGATTTTTTCCCCTAATTTTTATCATAAATAATTGCTATTTCGTTGTTTGATTTTTATTTTTTTGTGTATGTTAAGCAGGGATATTTTGTTTAAATGTCATTCAGGTAACAAGACCAAGGTGATGGCTTGTTAGCTTCAGAAATATTTTTTTAATCAACTGTGACATCATCACCCTCAAACATAATTTTATTATTGAATTTTTTCTCTGACGAATTTATAATTAATTAAAATTATTTAAATTATTTTTTGTTGATATTTTCATCATTTATGTGATGAATAATTTGGGAAAATATGATTTTCTTGCTGTTTTTCTTTATTTATTTTAAAAAAATATTGAATAAAACCTTATGGACTAACTAATTGTTGTGCAATTTATTTGTTTATTATTATTATTATTTTTGCAAATGAGATAAGTGTGTTTTTTGTGTGTTTTTTTTATGCCTCGTTTTTCGACTGACTAACAACAGCGGAAAAATTAATCAGAAAAAAAAAAAACTGGCAACAATATGCGTCAATCAATAAAATAATTTCCTTAACAACCCTAGCAACACTGTTTTCATTTTATTTGCAAAAATTATTATTAAATGTTTTTTATTTTTTTAATTCAGAGGCAAAATATATATAAAAAAAAAAAGCTCCATTTAATTTTTTTTTGATTATAAGAAGAAACACAAAAAATTGGCGATTGCGCTGCTTTTAAATCGTTTTTAACTTTTTTTTTTTAATTAATTCCAAAAAATTTCTCCTACTTTCATTTTTCGTCTATTTTTCTCGCATTTTAATCGCAAAAATTCTTGAATTTTTTGTTTTTAAATGAAATTTATTTTCACAATTAAATGATTTTTTAAAGCTCTGATGCTGTTTTTCTTTGTTTTTAGGGAAAAAAAAAACTTTATTACTGCGTCAAAAATATAAGAAATATTTTTCATTTATCTTTAGTTTTTCCTTCAGTGGAAAATCTTTAATTATTTTCAGTTAATTTTTTTGTGGTTAGTTTGGTTGCTTAGAGAGATGAAATTTTGTTTAGAAGAAAATTTTTGATTTTTCTTTACTGAAATCACTTTATTGGCGAATTTTCTTCTCATTTTATTGCAAAACAAATCTTTATTATTAATTTTCTAACCACTAGTTTAACCCTTTTATATATATATTTGATTGTTTTATTTAAACTTTTGTTACTTAAAAAGGTCATCATTTCGTTGGTTTAACTACAGTTTGTTTATCCCGAAAAAAATGCTTCATTTTTCATTATTTTTAAAGCAAACAACCAACAATAAAAGGGTTTTTTTACTTAAATAAATAAATAAAAAGATAATAATTTCATTACAGAAAAATCACATAAATAATGTGATTTTAGTTAAGAAGAAATGAATAAACTTAAAATAATGATTAAATAGAATTAATAAAGCTTACGTGCTCGCTACATCATACATAAGATAGAATTTTAACGTGTGGTACATTTGACAATGATAAACAACAAAATAAAAAAAGGGTTTTTCCCTGTAAAAAGGAAGAAATATTTATATATTTGTAACGAATAAATAAATAAACAAACATTGTGACAAAAGTAAATTAAATATTCAAAAGCTTCACAATATTTAAACAACAAAATTTGAGTTAGGTATAAGTTATTTTCTGTTTTATTTCTTTCATCCAAAAACAGTATTTACTGATTTTTAAAGCATTGAAAATAAAGTCAATCGATAAAAATTTTCATTCGACAAACACTTTATTGTTCTTCCAATAATAATAATAAAATTAAACTATAAAAAATAATTATTATTATCCACATATGTCAAAACCTACTTGTTGCTTGTCAACAAAATAAATAAACATAATTTATTATTTTTAATTGTGTAAAAAAATTAAATAAAATTCCACCCACACACACACCGTGTACAATTTTGAATAAAAATAATTTTTCAACATAATTTTTAATGAATGTTGTTTATGGTTTGAAAAATTCGTTTTTCTTTTTAATTTAAATAAGAATAAAAGAAAATTTTCCTAAAGAATGTTAACGTCTTGAAGTGAGTCGCTGCTTAAATAACCTTTTTTTTACTGCAAATAAATGTTAACAATTGGTTTAATGGTAAATACCTTTTGAATAAATTTATTTTTAACGTATTTTTAGTATTATAACAAATATAAATAATTAAATATAGTAAAGAAGAATTTATAAAATGACTAGGCTAATTGCAATGGTTTACCTTTGTGACAAGATACAATAACAGTTAATACACCCACTATTATACCATTGTTCAAGTTAATTCGTTGATAGCAGATACCGTAATCAAGTAAACAGTAGTTACTGATAATTATATTTACAGATACAACGAATAAAGACAAAGAAAAATGCAGAAATTAATAGAATTAATTCGCATAATTAGTGTAATTTTGCAACCGGTAGCGAAAATTAACATTGCTTGAGTGAATTTTAGAAAAATCATGTCAATGTTTCTACTGTTGAGTCAACCACTGGCTATTAACGTATTCTTTAACCACTTTGTCATTGATTTTTGTAGCATAATCTCCACATTTGATACCCAAAACTTATAAATTTTTCTCTAATTCTTCATTTTCTTTAGTCTGTGGTTTCTCAGATGCTACTATCTTGTCACATTTTCAACATTTAACCGTAATAAATATAAATAAAGACTAAATACACATTTAACATACTTATGATTTAGACGAAAAAAGGGTTTCATTTATTTCCTTTAGTTTATTTTATTCGGTTTTTCAGTCAAATTTAATACAATGGAAAATGTCTTAAAGTTTTTCATGCTCTATAACTCAATAAATAATTAAAAAGTTAATAAATAAATATTAGAGGAATGTTTATAGATGAGACAATAAATGCAAAGGAAATTATTTCTATAACATTAGATCGTTAATAATAATTAAAATCCTTTCGCATTTTATTGATCTCAGTTTAAACTCCATAGGCTAGTACAGGGTTTTCCAATAAGAGGTGTTATTTTGAATAGCCCGCTATTTCGGTAGATGTCACTTTTGAAGCTATCATTTGTTGACATTTGACAAGTAGAAACTACGCCATTAATAAAAATGGAACGATACACGCTTCAACAACGCATTGAAATTATTAAAATTCACTATAAAAATGGTGAAAATTTGGCAGAGACGGTTCGTAAAACTCGAAAATTTTTGGGTCGTCGTGAAGCACCTTGTCGGACCGCAATACAGAAATTGGTGGAAAAATTCGAGCTGTTGGGACAACTTAGTGATGTGAAGAATAAAATCCGTGCACGTCGTTCAAGAACAGCCGAGAATATTGCTGCTGTAGCCAAAAGTGTTGAAGAAAACCCAGGTTTGTCCATTCCTCGTCGTTCTTTGGAATTAGGCATTCCACAAACGTCATTACACCGTATTTTGCATAAAGATTTGGGTCTTAATGCTTATAAGGTTCAGTTAACACAAGAACTCAAGCCGGCCGATCATCAACAACGTCGTGTCTTTGCTGATTGGGTCCTTGAAATGCATGAAAATGATCCGGAATTTCATCGAAAAATCATCTTGAGTGATGAGGCCCATTTCCACCTCGGTGGCTTCGTCAACAAGCAAAATTGTCGCATCTGGGGCTCGGAAAACCCAAGAGTTATTGTTGAAAAGCCTCTCTATCCTCAACGTGTGACTGTTTGGTGCGGTTTATGGTCCGGCGGAGTCATTGGACCTTACTTTTTCGAAAATGAGGCTGGAGCAACAGTTACGGTGAATGGATTGCGCTATCGAGAGATGATTAATGATTTTTTATGGCCGGAATTGGATGGTATTGATCTGGACAACGTTTACTTTCAACAAGACGGCGCTACGTGCCACACAAGCAACGAAACCATTGATCTTTTACGGGAAAAGTTTTCGGACCGTGTTATCTCTCGAAGAGGTGATCACAATTGGCCACCGAGATCTTGTGATTTAACACCTTGCGACTTCTTCCTTTGGGGCCACGTGAAAGAGAAGGTCTACGCCAACAGCCCAGCGTCGATTCAAGACCTCAAAGATGGAATTCGTGAGGCTATCGAGGACATAGGGCAGCCACTTTGCGATTTGGTTATGGAAAATTTCATGAAAAGGATATGGTCCTGTAAGCGTGGTCGTGGTGGTCATTTGCCTGACGTTATTTTCCACTATTAATGGCATACCTTTCTCTTTATAATGAAATAAACATCCGATCATTTATATTAAAAAATGGCATTTTTTTTTGAATATCAAAATAACACCTCTTATTGGAAAACCCTGTAGTTTGATCAATAACAAGTCCATACCTCGATAGTTTAGTTTAATTTTTTTGAACTTAGATAAATCAAATTAAAATTTAATTCATGGAAAAATTATTTATTTTTTTTTTTGCAATAAAATAGTTAAAAGAGATGAAAATTATTATCTATATTTGTATTTATGATATAAATTCATTTAATTAACAAGTTTTATATGGAAAAGTTACAAAATATTTTTTCAATAATTTTTTTGGTTATATTTGGTTTAAGCTGAATATTTTTTTTGTTTTGTATCAAATTTTTATTTATTTTTGCAACAATTATTACATGTTAATTAGCAAGATCTAACATATTGATGATGATTATAAATTATTTCTGTTACAAAGAAGAAGAAAAAAATACAAAAAAAAAAGTTTATTTATTACTTGATTGTGCGCCAATAATATTATTTTTTCTTTTATTATTCTTCGCTTATTTGTAAACAAAATTATTTAATTTCTATTTTAAATTGAATAAACGGTGAAATTGTGTTGATAGAATAATTACGTAAAAAAAAAAAAAGAAATCATTTATTTATTAATTGATTTAATTAAAATGTTATTTAAAATGAGTTAAAATCAGTTAAACATGTTACGCGCTTTAGTTGTGTGATTTTTCGCTTTTTGATTTTTTCAATGTAAACAAATCATTTGATTTGTTTCTTTTATACTGAAATTTATTTATTAATTTAATAAATATTATATTCTATGAATGATATAAAAGGCTTAATGTCTGTTTTTTTAATGACTTTCCTTATTACTTTGTTGCAGACAGCAAGCAAACTAAATTCAAACACCGTGACACAGTGTTTTTACTAGGCAAAAGAAAGTTATTTCAAGTACAAAACGCATCATTTAATTTGCAACAAATGTGTTAAAAAAATCAAAAAACACTTTTTTTAAATAAATAAAGAATTATTTTCTGTTTTTTTTTCTTTAATAAAAATGTATTTAAGCAATAAAATGCTAGACACAGTATAATTCAGAGTGAAAAAAATTCCGTAACGCATTTTCACTGACTAAAATCAATTAATCTTAACAAAAAAAAATAAGAATTTATCTCGCTAATTATATATTTTAATGATTAAAATTACAAAATATAATTTTAGTTTATGAATTGGAAGCAAATAGCAACAGTAAAGAGTATACAGTTCGCCCACACACATAAAACACTGTACTTTAGCTGACTAAAGTAAAATAGAAAAAACTCTGTCATCAATTGAATTAATTAAATTAAAATTTGAAAGACAAAAATAAATAATTAATTTAATTAATTAATTTTTCGATTCTTTGCTTAATAAAAATAAGCAAAAATATTGTTTAAAAATAATTCGCTTAAATGATTAACGTTATTGTTGTTCCAGTTTAGGTATTTTGATTGAAATTCAATTAAATTTCTTCTCTAAATTTATTAATCATTTTTATTATTATTTTTGTGTTTAATCAATGATAGTTTTTGTAGTCTAATGCCGATAACGCAATAACTTTGGTTTTAAAGTACAAAATTTAATTTTAAAAGTGAAAAATTCAGGAAAAATCACTTTAAAAAACGCCAAACTGCAATAAAAGCTTTATTAATTGTGTAAATTAAATAAAACTTAACTCTCTTCAAGTGAAATTACTGTAGAAATTTCATATTTTACATAAATATTTCGTCTGTTAATAATGAAAAACACTGTAATCGTTCTTATTATCATTATTTTCTTATAGCTAGAAAAGACAGTCAGTCAGTCTTTAGTTATTAACTCATCTGCATACAAATTTCTTACTAAATAATTATGTAGAATTATTATTATAATAAAAGCAAAAACCCTTATTTTCTTGTTTTACATATAAGGAAAAAACAAAATTATCCGATTATAATTCAAAAAAGAAAAATTCAATTTCCTTTAACACATATTTATAACTGAAAAATAAATAAATAAATTTTATATTTCCGTACACAATTTCCTTCTAACCGAAATAAAATTATAAATTTACCATTTACTTTGCTATATACTTTTCACTACATTATTTTTTTTTTATTTGTAATCGTTTGTATATTTGTTTACTTATCAAAGTTAAATCAAATTTCACTTAAAAATGTCTCGCTAAAATTGAATTAAACGAAAATACAATGAAAAAAAAACCTACTCGCGCGATTATTAATTATATTTCTTTATATAAGCATATCGACAGTGTTTTCTATGTTGTGTGTGCAAAAAAAACTTCAAAAATCAAAAAAAAACTATGCATAAATACATACACACAGAAAATAATAAAAATATTTCTCATATTTGTTGCTGTTTTATTATTATTATTATTATTATTATTATTATTATTATTTTTAAAGAAAATTAAATTAAATTTGTATTATATAGCGAGAAGCGAAACAACAAAAATAAACGCAAAATAAATAAATAAATAAATATAAAAAAAAAAGACGAAACGTCTAAATGCGTCACATGTTGATTTTATAAATTATTTTTAATATATATTTATTTATTTTTCTTATATGTATTTCTTATTATTATTATTATTTTTTTCAAATTCAAAAGTGACCATGTGTCTTGTTAAAAGTAAATAAATTTGGTGAAAAAATTATCGAAATGCAAGAAGGTAGAAAATAAAAAGCACTTAGATGCGATTATGTCGTGATTAAATGTATCAACGACGTCACTTATCTTACAGAATAACTTAAAAAAACAGTCAAAAATTATGAGTTTACATAGTTTAAATGAAAAAATAACCGAAATGTCAGCCTAAATGGTAAAAAGAATACAAAATAGTACTTTACAACCATTTTCTATCATTTAAATGAGTGTTCGAAACAAAACAAAATCAAATTTAACAAATGAAAAAAAGAAAACGCACAACAAGACATTTTAAATTAGTTTAAGCGCCACAACCATATTGAATAATAAAATTATTTAACACTGTCTAATCAAGTCTAAAACATATTTGGAAAAAATAAGCTCCATAAATATATTTAAAAATAAATTTTTAACTATAGTTTTTCGCTTAACGTACAGGCAAAGGTACATAAATTAATTAAATTAAAATTTGTACTAATTTTAAGTAACGAATAACATTGAAATTGTGCCCAAATAATATTAATCAATATATATGTATATAGTTGTAAGCGTTAATGACATAACTTATGTGACTTAAGTCAATTTAAAAATAGAACATTTAACAAAAAAACAATCGCCAAATGAACACTTAAAAAAATGACTTTAGCAAATTTAAATGTATTACAACGTTTTGACATAAATTATTTTTAATAAAAATTTTCAGTCTTTTTTTTTTTCTGTTAATACATTTGACAACTAATTACTAATTAACGAAATTAATTAACATGTTTTATGACTTAAAAATTTATTTATTTATTTTCTTAGATTATAGAAAAATTCACAAATACATAGATAGAAAATTATTTATATA
Source organism: Ptychoptera contaminata (assembly GCA_963942525.1). NCBI lineage: Eukaryota > Metazoa > Arthropoda > Insecta > Diptera > Ptychopteridae > Ptychoptera > Ptychoptera contaminata. The sequence continues at coordinate 32,613,823 of OZ012638.1, read as the reverse complement.
AAAAAAAAAATAAAATTATCGAACAAAATTTTTTCTGACTAATTTTAAAGGCTTAAAACGATACAAAAACGTAACAAATGAATAAAATATTAAGTCAAAATTCTTTTTAGTATAAATAAACGATTAAGAAACACTGTTTTATTTTTTTATTTTACTTTGGTTGAGTGATAAAACAAAAAAAAATAAATTAGATAAGAAGATGGAAGGTGGAAAAAAAAATTATTCATGTGTTTTATTATTATTATTTTTTTTGTTAAATAAATATTTATGATACCTGACTTAGATTTAAGTAGAGTGTATTTTTGTTTTAAATATTTCTTGGTTTTTTTTTTTTTTATAATAAAAAATAATAAACGAATTTTCTTGTGTAATTTTTGTCAAAATGTCGCTACCTTGACCTAACGCGAATAGCGGTCATAATACTTGCTATAGATTATAGTGTTGTGATTCCTATCGTATTCACTAAGCCAATTGTATTAAAATGCATCAACAATCGTCATTTATCACACAAAGGTAATTTGACGATTGAACTAAGTAACTTTATAAAAACGAGCTACCAGACATAAGTAACTAGCTAAAGGCAGTCAGAAACGTCATTATTTCTTCCATCTTCCAGAAAACAGTTTAACCCATCGTAGCAAATTCAACAATAGCGTTAAAGTTTTTGTTTTATTATTTAAGTAAGAAAAAAAAACACTGCCACTGTCACGCTTAATGAATTTCTTTTTATTTTTATTTTATTTTTTTGGTTAATCTACCAAAGACTCATTATTTATTAACTTAAGTATGATAAAAAAAAACAAAAGAAGACAAATGTGAAGACAAATCGCTAATCTATCTATTAAAGAAAAACAAACAAAACAATAAAAAACGTATACCGTAGTTTAAGTCACATAAATTTACTCAATTTTTTTATTTTTTGTTGTTTTTTCACACAAAATATGTTTTTTAGAATAATTTTACAAGTTTTTGTTAGAAAAAAGCAAAGAAGAAGAAGAAGAAGAAGAAGAAGAAGAAGAAGAAAACTTTCGCAATAAAAACCACAAAATAATTTTGAATAAAATAAGTCAACAGATGTCTAAATAAAATAATAAAATACATAAAGAATTAAGTCAATAAATAAGTAAGTAAAATAAAAGAAAAATCTTGATTTCAAGTCAATCAAGAGAGAAAATAGAAAATCGAAAAAATGAATAAAAACGATGAGAAAAACACCTAAATAAATAATCGAATAAAAATTGAAACAATCAAGTGAAACACATGGAGAAAATATAATTATTTGCTTTAAAAATTTGCTAATTAATTAATTTAAACTATTTGTATTATTTTTTAAGGCATTTGTTACGCCTTAAAAATCATATTAAATTACAATTTAAATACCCAAAAAAATAAAATCGTTTTTTCGGTTTTTCCTATCGGTTTTTTGAAAGGAAATTTTTCCTATAAGAAAAATAAAAATTGATAAATTTTTTTTTGAACGAGAGAAAATGGCATAAAAAGTTTTCGCAAAAACAAGAAAAATAAAGATTCTTAAAATGTAAATAGTTTTGTAATAAGAAAAGCTAAATAAAATTTACCATTAAAAGCTTATTATTAATTTTTTGTAAAGAAACTTTCTCCAAATAAATACCACCTACAGTTGTTTTGTGTTTATTTTTTTTTTCGTTTGCTGTTTTATTAACTTAGAAAACTTTAAACTTTTTTTTTTACGGATTAAGCTTTAGGCTAGTTTATTTCCTTTTTGAACAAGCTTTTAATTACACTTTTTTTGTTACCTCTCTCTAAGGTGAAAATTATCACATAAAATGTAAAACGAAATAAAAATTATTTATTAAAATAAAAAAAAAAACTTAAACAACTGTAAATTCCTTTTAAGCTTTTAACACTTTTTTTCTTTTGTTTGTTTTTGAGTAAAAGAAAAAACAAAAAACTAACAAAAACAAATGATTTAAACAAAAGCACGTGATGTTATAATAAATAAATTATTTTTTTTCTTGTTTTACTTTTTAAGTTAAAAAACACATAATTTAAGCACAATTTTGCAATTTTTGTTTTAATAAAATTAATTAATTAATTAAATACGCGATAATTTTGGTTTTTTTTCTTTCTGTTATTTGATTAAAAATCGCTGCAAACACTTGCAAAAAACTGTTTTATTTTATTTTTTTTTTGCAATCACAAATGTCTATGATGTCAAGAATTTTTTCAAAAAATAAAATAAAAAAACCCCGAAAAAACAAACAAACAACAAGAATCTAAAAAAAATTTATTCACGTGAGCACGTCTACATCGTATCGCTTTACAGAAAATACTAACGAGACAAAAAAACGCAACAGTAACAGCACCAGCAAAATAATTTTAATAAAAATTACTTCTAGTTTTTATTTATTTATTTTTTTAGTCGATGAAAAACGCAAAAAATAAAGTAAAATTAAAAATAAATCCAACAATAACTACAAGCAGAGCAAAAATTTCGATTTTTTGCAGAGGCAAAAATTTTTTGTTACATTTTCCTACTTAAATTGTGTGTTTGAGTACCAATGCGCGTCAAATATAGATAGAAAGAATTTTATTAAAGGTTTTTCTCCTCTTATTTTCAATTTTCTTTTCTTTTTTCTGTGTTCAACTTTGCGTAATTTTTTTCTTTTCTTTTTTTAACGCTGATATTAACCTTAGGACCATCGCACACCCACAATATTATTTCGCTTTTGAAACAGTTTGAATCGTTACTCAATTCATATTTATAAATTTTATTACTGAAATTCAGTACGATAGACGTTTAAAATTGTATGCGATTGCAGTGATAACGGCGTAAATGGTTAAACTTTGATTTTTTACTTTTTGGTTAAATAAGCTTTGGCAAGCTTTTATGCAAGTATTATTCAATGTTTTATTGCGAAAAAAGTAACTTTGCTTACGCCACCTTGTAAAAATTTCTACACTTTAGTGCTTTTCCATATCGGTTTGAATCATTGATAAAAAAACTTTTATTTGGCTAAGCTTTTTTTACTTTGTAGAGTTTTCTTAAGCACAAAAATATGTTTAATCAAAAATAATTTATTTAATTAAATAATTATGTTTTGTAATTAAATAAAAGAAAATTTATTTTTTAGCAGAAATTTTCATCAACTTGGTTAAAGCATGGTAATGTCGATATACTGTCTGTGGGCACTTCAAAGCTTATTTGTAATGCATTTTGATCGACACAATAACAATAATCGGCTCGACAGTAAATCTACGGATAATCATGTAAATTTATTAGGAAAAATTGTTTTTGCATGATATTATTGGTGAATTTACCTGTTTAAAATTGCCGTTCGGACAGCACTCAGGTATGTTTGGATTATTGTTATCATCTTCTCTTAACAAGTGCCTTGTGCGAGCGCAATCTACAAATTATATTTTTTTTGTGAATAAAATAAATCAAATTTATGACTAAAAATTAATCTTACTGCAATTCATAGTCAGTGCATCTGGGGATGTCTTAAGCACACTGAAATTCTCAATTAATTTTCCATATTTATCTGCACAGTATATTCTGAAAATATTTTTTTGTAACAAAATTAAATTCACTGAATTCCTCTAATGATAACAAACCTACATTGTATTATTCTCCCTAATCTTTTCATACCAGCCATCCGGTTGGCAATTTTCCATTTGAAAATCAACAACTCTAGTACCATGTAAATTCTCCGCCTCGTATATCCAATTTAACATTGTATTCTTTTGATTTTCACATTCATTTAGGTATGTATGATTTTTATTGTAATGTTGATTATCTAGTAGAAAAATTAAAGTAATTAAAATTTCTATGTTCAAACAAATCCCGAAAGAAAAACTTACAACAAGGTAACTTAGCGATACCAGTTTCGGTTATATTAACAATAGCATCGGACAATGGATCACCAGATCGTGCATCAATACAAAAACATAATTCACCAATGCATTGTAAACTATCAAAAGATCCCATTTCATCACAGCGTGCTGATAAAGCTGGATAACGTTGAGGAATTATATTATTTACTTCGTTCGCTAATCGAGAACATGCTGGAAAATTTTGTGTAAAAAATGTTATTAATTTAAGCAAATTATTTAAACAAACCGCAACGCATTAAAAATTCTAAATGTGTGGAGTATATGGCCTCGCCAAATATACGAGTTCCATCCTTATCTAAGCAATGACACCTTTTAAATTTTCCAGAAAACAGAAAAACATTGAATCGCTGTCACTATAGAATCTACAAAAGAATTACTTACGTTTGATCGGGAACACAATTAACTGGCATATAATAACCATCCTGATCACATTCAGGTCTCTTCATTAGATGACCAATATTACCAGCAATTTTATCCTCATCATATTTTTTCTGTGCCAACGTACATTTTGTATTTTCCACTAGATTGTTGATAAAAAAAAAATGGATAAAAATGATTAGAAAATCAATAAATTAATTAAAAATCTTTAAAATTACTAATTTGACAGGTAGCATGAGGATCATTATTATTAAATTTACAATACAATCCAGGACCACAAATTGCTGATGGTACTGGTGCACCAGGTAATGTACCACTAGGACAATCATCACCTAAATCTAAAGAGTTTTTTATTAAAAAATTAATTTTTAAAGAATTATTTATAGAAAAAAAAATCGAACCTAAATGCACAAAGCAAATATCACAGCAACTACATGGTGTATCTGATGGAAATAATCGTCCATTATGTGTTGAATTTTGCACAGTGCATTCATAGCTGATTGTCGGACAACTAAACTGATCTTTATAACTCTTTTTTGTAACAGAAAATATAAAAATACAAAACAATATTTAATGTTTTAATACATAAACAAAGAAATTTCTTAACAATTGTTCTCAGAAAACGAGTAATAAACCAATTGATAAGGATTTTATCGATAAAACGAGTACCAAGAACTGAAGAACTATTATTCATTCGTGTCCCCAAAACTACTTACATTACAGTAATCCTCTGTGCATAATAAACTTTTGGCGGCCAATGTAATAACAATTAATACGTTTAACACCAGATAACAACAATAAAATAACTTTTTAAACATAATTTAATGATTTCTTTTCTTTTCTTTACATTAATTCACTTAAATAATGTAAATTTATTTTCACATTTCTTATTAACAAACAAATAAAGACATAAATCGATGACTGATTTTTAATTATAATTATAATTTGTTATCAATTTTTTAATTGCTTGTTTTATTTTCTTATTGATAACAATATTCTTGTAGTTGTAATATTTACTAATTCAATTAAATATATAATTATTATTATTATTATTGATAACAATTAAAAAATAATTATTCCTATGGTTTTTTATTGCAGTAATACCTTGTCTACAACAGTGCTGTAATTAGGAATTAATTAATGTAGGTATTGCTATGTTGTTTAAGTACAAAAACAGTTCTAATTGGTTTAAAAATAACCAATCACAACTGTTTCTCTAATTAACATTGACATTTATTAGGTAAACACTGACAGGCAGGTGTAGACATCATAGCCACGTGCAGCCGGTAGTTTATTTTCAATGTAATCGGGGTTGTTGAAGAACTCATCAACAAAAACTTCTCAGTCGTCGAGCGTCAAACAAAAAATACCAGAAAATACCTGAAATTATAAATTTCACTCACAATTTACAGATTATCTCATTGTTTTAAAACTTTCTTAGAATACAAAAACAAACAATATTTTCAATTCACCTTGCCTTGCAAAAAACACCTGTAATTATATTAAAAATAAATAATAATCAACGACTAATTAATATTGACAAATAATATAAAAAGGAAAAAAAAGTCCATTAAAATTTTCTATTATTTTTGTTAAGAAAATCAACAAATTATGATAATTTTCGACCCCTGTAATTTAATTTTCTTTAATTGTAATGAATTTTCTTTGGTTTTTTTTTTATACTTAAAAATGAGCTATACGCCTACGCACATACACTGTGGCTTTTAAAGCTGCTTTTTTACATTAAAAAATTAAATTTAAACAAAAAAAAAAAAAAGCACACAGGTGAGATTTTAAGATAAATTTTTAAAAGCTAAATCTTACCAAACATCCGAGTTTTACTTTTCGTTTGTGATTAAAGAAATAAATAAAAAAAAGAAGAAAATTGCCGGAAGCTTTTAGGGAACAATGGTATGGGAGAACGAGCGGGAGACCAACGACAACATCAACAAATGTGAATTTTAATCAATTATTATTATTATTTTGTTTAAACTTGTTGATGCTTTAGCGGTAATAATACGGGTGCAGATATCATAGCCACGTGTAGCCGGTAGTTTATTTTGAATGTAATTGAGGTTGTTGGAGAGTTAACGGAATCGGGGTTGTTGGAGAGTTAACTGAAAGAAAGAAAAAACAAATCATAAACAATGATAAATTAATGTAATATGATCTTGTCATCTTGATTCGATAATATTAAATTTTTATTTAAATGAAATAATATGAAAATAATTGTTTATTAATAATTATGTTGAATTTTATGGTTTTATTTAATGTACAGTGGTTGGCACAGCATATGATTTTAATAAGCTGTAGGTGGCTAAAGGTAGCTGCATTAAATTTATGTTTAAATTTTTTGTACTGACTGGATAAATAACAAGAAAAGTTTTCGCAGAATTATTGTCTCCCAAAAAATATGACACTGAGTTGTGGAATCAAGAAAATGTTGCTGCCAGAACAGGGAGCAAAGTCTTTATCAAATAAAACAGCTTTAATAAGCTTTTAAATTATTTCTTATCACCTATAATTACTTAAAATTTATTTTCATTTTTTTTCGTGGTATTTAGAACAATAGCACTTTCAACTGCCACTGTAGGGAAATACTTTATTAATTGTATTGAGAATTGTATTTAGAAAAATGATAAATAATTATATTAATTTCTAATCAAAAAATAATAATAATAATAGATTGATTTCTGTATTGTTTGGTGGACAAAAGCCCAAATCATATTATTATAGGACAACAATTGTATTATTTTTTTAGAGAAGAAAAATAATTGCAAAGTAATGAACACCAACGGTATTTACTGGCGGTTTTTTTTTTCTTTCTATCGTTGTTGCGCCCATAATTTTTAATCAGCTTTGCCAAGAAATTGAATCATTTATTGTTTATTCTCATCCCATTAACATTTTTTTTTTATTGTTACGCAGATTCAAATGCGCATTTTTACCACCGAAGAATATCAACGAATATAAATACGATGGATTTTAACAGAAGAATCATCACAATTTCAGTAATCATCTACTGAGTAACAAGTAACAAAGAAGTTTCATTTAATTCAAACAAGAAAATAATTTTAAAACAAAAATGTTCGGTGTACGTGGTATTGCATTAATTGTTACAATCATTGTTTTGATTTCGGTACTCTCAAGTCCAGCTGAGTGTACCTACAGAAAACCACCATTTAATGGTAGTATTTTTGGTAAACGGACACCTGGTAATTCAGTTGGTAAGTGTTTTTTCCTCTTATAAAATATTTAAATTTATTAATTTTACAACGTTTCGTTTTTTTTTTGGTTACAGATTATGATACTAATGGTGGTAAGGCATTTACAGCAATGTGTGAAATTGCAGCCGAAGCATGTCAGGCATGGTTTACACAGGATAAAAAATAATCCGTTATTGATCAATGCAAATAAATTCTTTTAATTTTTATTCATTTTTTCATAATCATTTAGAACAGAAAATAAAATGATTTTAAATGTTTAAAAGTTAAAAAATTATGTATACCAAAATAATAAATAAATAATTATTACACAAAATAATAAAAAAATAATATTTCTACAGTAAAAAACAACTTTTTTTTAAATTAATTTCTGTGAAAATTTTACAAGTTTTTAATTTGAGTAGTTTTTTGAGTGGTTTTTGAGTAGTTTTTTGAGTGGTTTTAAGTGAAATTTATTCTGTGGATTAGAATCAGGAGATTTCTGCTTATATAATTTATTTGTTAAATATTTTCTGCAAGGATTATAATTAATTTTTTAATAAACATAAGAAGGATTTAATTTAATTTAAGAAATTCAAGAAATCTGCGTTAAAACAGAGAGAAAAGAATATTTTAAACACAAAAATTTTATTTCTTTTTTTATTCTAAGAAGAGATTTTGAACTTAATTAAGTCTTTTTCACATAAATAATAATTAATTCACCTAAAAGTAATTAATAAATACAACCTACACGTTTAATTTTACATTTTAATTGCCAACAACCTTTCATCGAATAAAACAATCAATAATATTTATATTTTTCTAAATTTTATTTATCAAAAAAAAAATTAAAATATATAATTGAAGCAATATGGAATTATTTATTTCAATACAAAAAAACAAGAATTAAATTAAATAAAATAAGAAAATTATTACAGAATTTAATGACTTTGTATAATTAATAATAAATTTCTTCATATAATATTTTAACACATTTATCATCACACAAATATAAATTCATAATGAAAATAATTAATAAAAAATTGAAAGAACAAAAAACCTATTCGTTTAGTTAAGTTCTTTTAATCGAAAATATAATTAATTAAATATAAATATATATATATAAAAAATTACAATAATAATAATAATAATAATAAATAAACTTTATTTTTATTTTCTCAAATTAGCAATAATTATTTATTTATTTAATTAAATTAAAATTTTATTTAGGAAGTTGTATTAGCCCCGATTGTGTATGCGCACAGTGACTATTTATAAATATGTTTTGCTATGTTTTATTTATTTATACTTTTATTCATTGTTGTGTTAATTAATTTGCTTAATTTTTTTTATGTTTTTTTCTTTGATTTTTATGACAGACAATTTCAGGCACTTGGCACTCATTTATTATTCTGCTTAATAATTATTTTTTATCATGCATATCAGCACAATATTTTCGTAAATGTGTCATGTACTCTTGCATTAATGTTGTATAAACCTGAAAATTATAAAAATTAAATTAATATAATTAAATACAAATAAAAAAGAAAATATATAATTACAGTCTCCAAGAAATAACGTGGAATATTCCCTTTTAAATCGATGCACAAAAGCCACTCAAATATACATCTATCGTGAACATTATTTATTTCACGCATTGCCCAACACGATACAACATTTTCACCACTAAAATAATAACAAATATTTATTTAATTTGATATTAATTAATTAATTAAATAACTAATTTTACCGAATATATTTATTATTTGGTGGTAGACCTGGATAATCAATACTAATTGCAGCACTTATATAAACATTATTATTATTACTATCACAAGCGTCTGAATATTCATCCTTTTCATCATCATCATCATCATCCTCATCTTCATTATTATTTTCGTTAATTATATCATCTTTATTTAAATTATTAACAGTTTCTTTGTAACTATTTTGTATACTATTACTATTACGATTTTCTGTATTAAATATTATTGAAGCAGATGATGCACCACCACCACCACCACCAACATCATCCACTGATGACGATGAACGAAAATCTTTAGCACCTAAACTTTTACTTAATGTCATAAATGTATTTGTATTTAATTCTTTAACACTATTTGTATTTGATTTTGAATATATATTATCACTGGTTGATTTTTTTATTTGATTATCGATAATCTCATTGCTATCATCTGTTAAATCAATTAATGAATTTTTTGTTAATGAATTCGGTGGTGTTTTTATCCTTGTTGAATCTACTTTTGATAAATTTTCATTTTGATTTTCGGTGTTAAAGGGATCTTTAATAATTTCACCATTTTTTAAATATTGCCAACAGCGTAAATTAACAAAATCACGACATTTTACAATACCACCACCACCGCCAGTTGTTGCTTGATACGTAATATCAGTTTGTTTATCAATATTCTAAAGATTTAAGCAAAAAATATTATTAAAAACAATAAAGAATTAACACAAATAATATAATTAAACAAACATGAATAATTCTCGATTCTAATAGTGTTGGATTCCATTTTGGTACATCTTCAATTTTATAAAATAAATTTTCAAGTAATTCCCTTGGATTACAATTTATTTCTCCCTAAAGAAAAATAATTAATTTTAAACAATTAATGATTTAATTTTTATTAATTCATTTACATACAGTTAAACGATAAATTTTTCCCAATTTATTACGATTTGAACTACGAATTGTATCACCGATCGGTGTTACTTTTTCAATTTTCCATTCTGTTGATTCAAGTAATTCATATGCACGTTTAACACTATCAACAGCCATTTGTTTGTATTCCTCATCCTAAAAAATAAATAAAGAAAATAATTAAATTTCTGTTAAACATTAAAAAAAACACTTTATTATAGATTTAACTTTTGTCATTTAGAAAGTAAAAGAAAAACGACTTAAACAAGCAGAATTGTAACTAGAGACTAGGTAAAAACTTATATTGCGACATTCTTTACAAAAATATTTATTTAAATAAAAATTTAACTAAAAAAATTATTTATTAAAAATATACAGACAAAAAAAATAGTATTTCTTATGTCAAGAATAAATAAATAAAAAACCTTGGAGCACAGATTACAATTTATCAAAACTATATAACAATGAATTAATTAATTAATTATTTATTTATTTTAAAACAGAATAGTTTAATCCATGTGTTTAGTTTTTTTTTACCTCTAATATCATTGAGAATCCATTAAAAGAATTTCTTTTTAAGAAAAAATAACGAATAAATTGCATCTTGTTATTCTGATTGATTGATTTGTTTGACTGATTTGATTGACTTTAAATAAATTCAACGTAAGCAAATTATAATAATTTTACTTTATTTTTCGTTTTGTAATGAATTTATTAAAATAATTAATCAACAGCCAACAACAAGACAACAAAACAAACAAGTAAATAGAGCGAAAGACAATCTGATATTTAAGCTTGCAAAATAAAAATAAAAAAATCACACACAGAAAACTTTATTACAACATAAATTGTAATAATTAAAAAAAAAAAACTTTTTAATTTATTTACAATCGAGCGACCAAGTAGAGACTGAAAAATTATATTTAACAAAATAATGAATAATAAAACTCTAAATATATATGTTTTGCTACTCATCAAATAGCCTTAACGTAGATCCCATACATACACTAATGATTCATAGCATAAATAAAAATGCAAAAAAAAAATAGTGGGGCATTTATAGGCAATAAAACTACATTTTAATAGCATAATAGTAAGACTTAATTGTTGTTTTATATAAAAATAACAACAACCGTCGCCAATAAGTATGTTTATTTAATTAAATTCAATGAAAGAAATAATAATAATAATAATAATAAAAAAACGTAACAAACCTTATCATCTTCTTCATCACTATTATGTACCGATTCATATGGTGAATAAAAATTACCATAACTTTCACTTGTACCGCCCGGTACAGAACGTAAAAATGGTTCTAATAGTGGTGAACGTTCATCTAATGGTCCCGATGTTGTAAAATAATTTTGTGCATGTTGTTCCTGTGGTATAACACGACAATCTAAAAACCATGCTTCACCCCATGCAATTACAAATGATGTAATAACAAGTAAAACTTCAAAAACCGGTTGTGGGGTACCAGTCCACTGTAATTAGAAAAAATTAATTAATAATTATTATAAGAAATAAATAATAATAATAATAAACTTACATTATAAACAAATACTTTTGATATAAGAAAAGCACATGAGCCGGATGTTGATAACTGAAATTTGATTTTAAATTCAATGATTTAGAATAAATATTATTAAGAAATAGAAGAAAAATATTTATTTAATTAATTAATTAATCTTAATTAGTATTAATTGATTGGAAAAAAATAATTATTTTTGTAGAGACAAATAAACTATTAAAATTCAATTTATTAATAGAAATAAACATAAGAATTTTGCATTTAATTAATTAAATAAATATTATTTTCACATACTGCAATTATAATCCAATGATTTATATATAATAATGCATAAAATAATATTAATACAGTAAAACGACAAACTGCTGCCATTACAATATCAAATAATGATGTATAAATTGAATAATGTAAAACTTGTTTTGTTAATGCATCATAAATATCTTCACCAGTTATCTAAAAAACCGATAAATATTTAATAAATAATTAATAAAAAAAATAGATAAATTATATATTTATTACCATAACACATATAAGCCATAATAATGATATAAAAAATAAATCAAATGTAACGAATAAGCAAAAAAATCGTCTGACCACAGACATACGTCCATCTTGCATATAGCCGGCTATAAAATCTTCTGTTATTAAATTAATCGAATGTGATTGTGAATTTCGTGCTAAAACATGATTTAAAATTTAAATTAATAATACTTAATTATCTTAAAAAGATTAAAAAAAAAAACACAAAATTAATGCTTTCTTATCTTTCTCATATAGATTAAACAGAAAGATTATTAAAAGATTAGAGAAAGTAGACAATATTGTCTAGGAATTTTCTATATTTTCTTACGATGAATCAACTTACATATTTCAATATTTGGACGATAATTTATGTGACCATAATTTGGATATAATTGTTCAGCAGCTAATCTTATATCGCGTGTCATTGGTGCCATTCTAACACCAAAATTATTTTTATATTTTTAACTAAAAAATAAATTTAAAAAGAAAAACTTCTTATTCCTTAGTATTCCTTTGTCACACATGTAATTAACTAAAAATAAAGCTACAGAATAAGAAAAACAAATAAATAATTCGATTAATTAATTAGAATTTGATTAAAATTCACGAAAAATTGATGTAAAACATTTACCAATTTTTAATTAATTATTCATGCATCTGATTAGTAATTTTATTAGCATTAAATAAATAATTTTATTTAGTTTTTTTATTTTAAATACTTGTAAACCACAATTAATTTTGTTAATTTAATTTAAAAAAAAAATAAAGAAAACTAAAACACCACCCAATGTAATTTTGAGTACCCAGAAGTAAATTCTTTTAAATTAATTTCTTTGTAATTTTTTCGATTAAAACAAAAATAATAATAATAATAATAAAATTTTTATTAAAAAACCATCACCAATAATTTTAATTAATTAAACAAATAATATTCTAGCTAAAAAACTAAATGTAACAAATGTAATTAAGGATAAAAGATAAATAAAAACTTTAAGAACTGTCATTACAGAGCGTAACTTCATGTTTTCTGTTGTTTTATTTTTTAGCTTTTTTTTGTCTGGATTTTTAATTGATTTTTTCTTTGTTAATTTGTTAATTAATTTACACAAAATGTTTATTTATTTTTTTAAAGGGAATTTTCTATAACTTTTTGGTTTTTATCACTTAATTTCGAGATAAACGTTTGGCGAAAAAAAAAAAATAAAATAATAATTTAGCAATAAAACAGGGCGACAAACAAATAAAAACACTTGAAACAAATTATTATTTTTTTAATTTTTGATTATTATTTACAACAATGGACTGGGTGACAAATCTACTCCCAACCAAATGAAATGAAAAAAAAAAATATATTTTTTGTTTACTTCTCTAATCATAAAATGAACACAGATAAGTTGATTTAAGTTTGTTTTATTTTAAACAAATTTTACTATGAACACATTTTTTAATTTAAATAAAAAAAACAATAAATGAAATTATCTTTTTTTTAATTTTATTATTATTTACTAGAAATAAATTTTTATTCTAATATGAAAATCTTTTTAGATTTTTATTTTTAAACAAAAAAGAATTTAATTTTATTTTTAATAAAACAATAACAATGGAATAAGAAATGTCATTATAGTTGTGTATGACAGATTAAATGTCATTGTACACTGGTGAATATAACAACATGAAGTTATTTGTACAATTTCCCAAAATGGCGATCTTAACTAGTGACATCTAGCTTATTATAAAATAGTTAAGATATTATTATTTTTCTTTTTAATTTATTCACGTTTTTTTTTTTTTCGTAAATAATTGTTTTAATTTTTTATATTACCTTAATTGATTAATTAATTATATAAATAATTAAATAAACATAACTGTTTATAGTTATAATTAAAAAAAATTATTAATTTGATATCACAAGTATGCAACAAGTATACAAAATAACTCAATCATTTGTCACAATCTAATGTCGCGATAATCAGTTTATTTTTTATTCAGCAACTCAGCAAGGAAAAGCCAAAAAAACAAAAATCATTATTCATAAATTAAAACAGATAAATTGGTGAACATAAATGTAAAGTAAAGTGAAGCGAAAAATAAAATGCAGATAAAATAAAATATGATTATAATTTTAAATTAATAATTGCTGGCTCTTACCGAGGAGAAATACCACAGGTATATTATTAAAATTTGCTACCGTTTATTAAGCCACATATTAAAAAAAAGACAACAAAACGCATGCAAAGTACAATTGAAAATTTGCGTTATATGCATCCGAAAAAAACAGTAAAAATATTTCAACTTAAGCATTAATAAATGAAAACAAAAAAGTAGGTGGATTAAAATTAAAACAACGTAAACCGATAATTCAAGGAACACAAGCTGACCAAACATATAAGCCTAAAACAAAAGCAAAAAATCTTTATCTTAACTCAACGAAAAATTGTATTTCTTAAGGCGTTTTTCTGTTAAAATACTGTCGAACCACCAGTAAAATTTTATTTAAATTGTTTTTACTGTTTTAATTTATCATTTTAGCGGTATTTAATGCAGTTTATTGATCTGAATTAAAAGCTGCACAGAATAATAAATGACAAAATAAAATTCATATTGTCCGGAAATATTAATTTTTTTAATCAATGAAAGTAAGGCGAAATTATAATTTGTGTTATTTTGATTGTGGACGATCCAGTTTTATGTGTTTTTTATATGTAAATCGAAATTATGCCTTTTTTGAGTACTTGCCATTAACTTCTTGAGAGGTTCTAGCATTATATGACTAGTTTCTTAAATGCTAACAAATTAAATGAATCAAAGGATTCCAATTGGACTAAATAACCAACTAAATTAACAACGAACCTGATCTGTAATCCATTTTCATTCTAACCTAAATTAAGCTTTTAAATTTATTCAAATTAATAAAGAAAAGACGCAACGGTTTTCATCACTGTTTAATTATAAAAAACAAAAAATAAAACCGAAAGTCATTTATAAATAAATGCGAGTAAAAATTGTATAAAAATAAATAATAATAAAAACGTAAAACGATGTATATATGTTGGCTGAACGGGTTAAATCAAAATCAACAAAGCACACCTATACTAATTATTATAAAAATAAAATAAAATCACTACTGTAATGTACATTAAATTAAATACGGTTATTAAAATTATTATTATTATTATCATTATAAATTATTATTTAATAAAATAATTATCAAGTGAATTTTGTAGAAGGAGAAGAAAAAAGCATCGATAAAACAATACACCTGTGATACACCTTTTTTTTTGGGATATATTTTTCAATTAAACATATGGCCGAGGATATTATTTATTATAATTAGTTTAATTATTTTAACAATTAAATACGCGAAAAATTTAATTACTAAAAAACGGTTTTTAAGTGGGGATATGTTATGATTTTTTAATTATTTTTTCTTTTTTTTTGTATATTACACATTAATGGTGTAATAATATTATTATTTTAGTAAATAACTTATATATATATAGATTTATTTTGTTGTTAATTAAACGTTTATTATTTAAAAAAAAAAAGAAGTTAAATAATTTAATATGTACTATACACACTTTGTATTTTATTTATTTATTTATAATTTAATTATTATTTTTTGTTTGGTAAATTTTTTATTGAAAACATTTTGCACTCTGTACACTAGTTATTTTGCAAAAAAAAAATAATAAAAAAACGAAACAATTTTATTAAGAAGCAAATTTTTAATCGTATTTAAAAATATTTCAAAAGGTTAAATTTTTTATTAATAAACATATTTGTAGGGCATTATTTTACAGAAGAAATACAAGAGGAAAAATTGCTAATAATTAATTGAATAAAAATATCGTAATTATCGTAGGGAATTGTTTTCTGTTTTGTTGTGGGATAAATATGCGATGGTTTTTTTTTTTTTTGTATTTAGAAAATTATTTATTTAGCGAGGGAAATGAGATGCGTTATTGAACACTAATTAGTTTTCTTTTTCTTTCTTTACTTACAGGTATTTCCGGATTTGTTTTTTTGTGTAAATTAAAACCTATAAGAAAAATCATACACATGACTAATGGAAAAACTGAATGTTCGTAAAGATGCTCCTGTTATTCATAGAAGTTTTACCGGATTTAAGGTAAGTGATAAAATATTTTTAGAAAGGTAAAACGTATCGTATCACTAATGCCAGCATTATCAAATGTAACTAATATTAGATTTAGTTTTTAGATTAAAACAACAAGTTTATAAAAATGTTATAAAAGGAATTTACTATTGGAAAAGAATCCTGTATAATTGTATCCTGAAAATATAAAAATGTATCCAGTTAATTTATAATAGTATCCTGTAATAATATTGAAAACTCACCGGATATAAATTCAGGTTAGTGTAGATTAAGAAGGAAAATAAGTTTTAATGAATGATTTTGGGGTTTGTCATTGTTTTTAAATGTTGGTATTTGGCGTAAAATTTGTTGTTAAAAAGTGTAAAATCTACTAAAGAAAAGTATTCAATAGAAAACTGTTTACTTATTTAAGTCAAACGATTAATTCTATTAAGATTTGTAAACGAATTAAGCAACTATTGAGTAACAATAATATAGAAGTATTATGAATGAAAATAGCGATAATTTCTAATCAATAAAATTGTGTAAATGAATGAAATTATCTTTCAAATTAAATTACAGTACAATAAGGTCTGTAACAAACTATTACCGGTAAATATATATATATACCGCTAAGTAACTTAAAAGCACAAAAACGTATTGTTCAAAAGAAAAATAATGATTTTATCTAATTAAAAAAAAAATTATATATTATTTTTCTACGCATAAAGTTTTATAAATTTGTTACAAACTTAAGTTAAGCGTCTTGCTTAAGTAAAATGCTTAGAAGAAAAAAAAAAACAAACGAGAAACATTTGTTTTTATTAAATTTTAAAAGAAAAAATAATAAAATTGTGTAGAAAAAAGACTTTATGTCTTGTCTTGAATAAAATTTTTGCTTTTTTTTCTTTTTGTTTAAAGCATAATACAAAGTACAACATGATGGAAATAACGAAAAACAACTAAGGAGACATGACAAGTATTTTATGCTTTTTTTCTATAAGTTTTGTTGATTCTGTTTTACTTTTTTTTGTATGTTCATTTTCTTATTTAAAAAAGTTTTTATTCAGCTTTTTTGTTGTCGCGTCCACACGCCATGTTCTAAAAATGGCCGATGGCGATTTTCTCGTTTGTTTTTTGTTTTTAAACTTAATTCATGCATTTTTTTTTACTTTTCGCGTTTGTTGTTTAGTGTGCTGTTTGTAGCTGATTTTTATCATTTTATACAATTCTACAGCTAATTTATAATATTTATTCAGATTTTATTATGTTAAACAAATATACGGGTTTAAATTATTTATTTATATGTAAGAAAAAGTAGCTTGTATTGACTTAAGTCAGTCAACTAAAGTAGGTAAAGGTAAAAATAGTTATTTTTTGTTTTGTTAATGTTTTTTTCATTATTAATTTATTCAACAAAATAATTTTACTAGAAAAAAAATATTCTTTTTGAATACAAATTAGGTGTAAAAGTTTATTGCATTTCTTAAGAAAAATGTTAAACTTTCGTAACGTTTAGACACAACAAAAACTAAACGTTCTATAGAAACTATAAATTAATAAATACCGTAGCAACCGATGAAAATAGATTTATCCTTAAAGAAAAAAAAAATTAATTACCATCAAAATTATGATTATTTAAATAAATTTTATTTAACTATTTTTCTAACTAAAAACGTTTATCTTCTGGTATTTTAATTCAATGGTATAATTTTCTCTAATCAAAAAAGGATTTTTAAATGCAAAATGCATAAACATAAATAGGATATACAAGAAACTAAAAAAGCAGAAACATCGAAAAAGCTTATAAATATTTAATATAAAATTATAATATAATTATTATAATTAAATGAAAACTGAAAAGAACAACACAAGGACGAATTAAAATATCACATCTCGATTGCATAATAATTTTATTTTATTGTAAAATATTTAAAAATTTCCTTCGCTCAACAATATAATTAAATTTATTTAATAATTTAAAATGAAAATATATATATATATATATATTTAAAAACGCGAATAAAATGATAATAAAAATTATCTTTAATTTTTTTTTATAAAAAATATTAAATTATTGATCACGTATTGATCGTCTTGTATTTAATTTAAGGAAAACGTTTTGTTTGTTTAGTGAAATGAAAACAATATTGCAATATTTTACAGGGTGGATACAGATGTAGAGTTTTAATTGAATTATAAAGTATTTAAATCACTTTATGGCGGTGTACTTGTTAGAATATTTGTTGGGCAGTCACTGTAACCGAACTCTATCTAATTGTTTTTTTTTAACTTAAATCGTGTGCTTAAATATATAAAATAAAATTAAACAAATTAATTAATTGTTGTAGTTGCGTGTTTTAGGTGTTTTTTTAAATTAAATTTTAATAAACACAGCAGCATAAATTGCCCAATCACCCTGTTGGTTATTATTATTATCTAAGTCATAACTCTGAAATACACTTTCTGTCTATAAACATATAAAACATTATAGATTTTTTCTTGAATTTTATTATGATTATGAAAATTGCAATCTATTTAACGCTAAAAATAATATTATTCTTCACTGTCCTTATGCTAACTATTAAAAGAACTTGGTCAAACCGTCGATTAGACATGTTTTGATTGTAGGAAGGAAAGGAAGAAAAATGATTAAACGTTTTTCATAACAAACGGTTAATAAATACGTTTTTATTTATATTTTCTTCCCTCGGAAACATAATAATAACAAATAATGAGATGATGATCTAGAAAATTAACTTAAATGTTTTTGTTAAACATTTGTTGTGTATTTATATTGTTTTGTATATTAAACCACAATTTTCACTGCAAACACACAAAATAATAATAGTAATAAACGAAAAATATTTATCAATTAGTGGTATTGTGGTAAAATGAGGACAGAAAAAGACAGAAGAAAACGTTAAATTATAATTTTTTTTCTGCATTTTTTTAAATATTAATATTATACCGGCTGGACATCAGCGGTTTTATTTTTTTATTTATTTATATTTTTGTCCTTTTAGTCATATTTTGTTTGGTTGTCGATCCTTGTGCGTATTATTATTATTTAAATAATATTTTTCATTTATTTTCATTTGTTTTCATTATAATAAGTAAATTAACATGGCCGCCGGTGTGTTACAGTGGTTTTAAGTCGGTTAATATTATTTAATTAATCATTAAAAATAGAAAAAATTATTGAATGATTTTTACTTTATTTGATTGTGTGACTTTGTGCGCTTTGTTAATTAAAAAAATATTATTTTTCTATATAAAAAAAAAAAAACGTTTCAAAATTCGTATTTAAGTCATTTGCGCATCATTTATATATGATATTGTTAATAATTAATAAATAAAAATTATGTCAATTATTTTTTGCTGATTGATTATCAATAAAAATCATGTTTTTATTTTTGAAAGTGCATTTAAACCAACCCTTTTCTTGTTTTCGCTTTTTAGTTTTGTAAATTATTTATGTAATAATTAAAAACTTACTACAAGCAGATGTATTTTCATTTATTAACGGTTCTTAAGTAGTAACATTTGCACTTATTTAACTTGTGTTGATTGTTAAGTTATTTAACTTATGTAAATTGTCATTTTTAACAATATTTATTTCTTTACCTAGTTAATAAACATATCAAAATAGCGTCATAATAGTACTTTATATAATTCATTTTTACGTTTTTTTTAATTAAAAATGTTATACAAATGATTACAAGTTCAAAAAAATTTATTAAACATCATTAATAATATTTATTATTATTATTTAAGTTTATTACATACAGAAGTATCTACATTTAATTATTATAATAAATAATAAAATCATTTGATCAATAGTAATTAATGTGTCTTTTTGTTTGATTATAATAATTTGTGTGGCAAAAATTATAAAGTAAATAAACGATTAAAAATTTGATTTATTTTTTAATATATCTTTTAAATTATTTTTATTATTATTACATCTTTGATTTGTTATTTATTAACATTATTTTCTGTGTTTATTTTGTGTTTTTAAATGTGGTATGAAGCGACAGTGTTACGTTGTTTATTAGTTTGTTAATTATTTTAATCAAGGAAGGACTTAGTTTTGTATTTATGTGATGTTGAAGCAGTTAAAGGGTTTTATTTTTGGTATTAATAATAATAATGTTTGTTTTCTTAAAGAACAAAAATAATAATTCAGGATAAAGAACAATCATTACCTGTTTTAAATAGGAGATTATTTATCAAAGCAATAAAATAGTTTGATTGATCAAAGCGTTAAATTTTTGTGTAATTCCTTTGTCTGTTTGTTTAAAAAGTTTTCTTAGAAATTGCGAATAAAATGCATTAAATGTTTAGCTTTTAATCAAATGCATTACAATACGCAAAGCTATTGCTTAGTAAATATTTATTCATTTAGAAATGACCTTTATATTGTTGAATAATAAATAAATGTTGAAAAAGTCCTTCAAAAACAATTCTTACGAAAAATAAAATAATTTTTTGCAACGTGATAAACTGCAGCAAAAACTGAATCTTCTTCATCATAAAAACAACTTGTGCTTTTATTTTTAATTTGTCATGATACTACTGGTATTACGCATACATATATTTCTCAGTTCTTTTGTGTTCAATAATATAAAAATAATAATAAAATGTTTATTGTTATTATTATTATTATTTTTATTATTTAAATTAATATACATATATATATAAGGAATGATTATTGTTTTATTATCTTGTGTTGCATGTGAGGCGCGAGGCAATATAAGATACAGGCACAGTGGCGTTTATTGCTCAAAATAAAACACGAGTAACAAGAAAAAAAAAATCTCATCAATTGTAAATTTGTGCCGCATTTTATAAGCTTTATATTGATATTCCTACAAAAGGAATACAAAAGCTTAGCAAATTGTGTTGCGGGCTACGCAAGAAAAGAAAACAGAATACCTCCGACGGCTTTATATTCTCTGTGATGCTGTTAGACGGTTTATTCACTTTTTTTTTTTTTTGTATTTTAATTTGCTTACAAAACAACACGAGATATTTTTTTTTTTATTTTTTTCATATTATTAAATAATAAATAAAAAATCTAAACGCCGAAGCACTTGTTCATCCTTTTTGTCTAGTTTTTTTTTTTTGTGTTGTTCTTCTTTTATTTATATAGCTTCCAGCTTTTATTATTTTTTTTTCTGTTTGTGGTTAGACTCGGTTTAATATGCATAAAGGAATAAATAATAATAAAAAAAAACGTAATAACCGACGGTTATTTTAAATTCTAGCTACTTTTTGTTGCTTAAATATTGCTTCGCGTTTTAGTTTTTATTAAAGAAGAAAACTTCTAACTCTCTGAAACACCCTAAAAATGTATTTTTTTGTTTTAACAAACCATCGCCATATGATTAAAATCTTAAAACAAAAAAACTAAATAATAATGAAGAAGCGGAAATGAGATGATTTTTGATCAATAAAGATGCGTTTTTCGTTACGTTATATATTCGTGTCACTGTGTGATGCCGTTAGTTAGTTTAAAACAAAAAAATCAACGGGGGTGCCACAAAATTATAGAGTTTTTTTTCACTTAATATTATTTCTTTTTTTTTCATCTACTCTTTTTACTTCTAATGATTATAGAAGAACCAAAAAGAAAAGGTTTCGTACCACAAAAAAAAAAAAAGATAACCAAAAATAAGAAAAACAGAAAAACGTCTAATTATACACATTGAACTGGCCGCCAATTTGAACTTTTTCTTTCCAGGTTTTTTGCTGGTGCGTTTTTAACTTCATTCATAGTTTTATTCTCTAAATTTTTTTGTCTTAATTTCTTTACCTTTTTAATTTATTATTTCTGTATAATTGTGGAGTTTTTAAAAAAAAAAACACGGAATCAATGAATGAAACGTAATTTAATTGATTGTATTTTAATAATTGTAAAAAACGACTTTTAGCTGATCTTAGATAAAACTGAAAGGTAATAAAAAAAAATAAAACTTAATAATGGAGATAAAATAGATTTTAAAGTGCCTTCCCGACATCAAAACAAAAATAATAATAATAATGGAAAGTGGTTCCGCGTTTTAATGAAAAAACTTAAAGGCTTGATTCAGGATGTTAGATAAGATTTGGTTTTGCACAGTGGTAGATGTTAACGAGGTGATTTTTAATGGAAAATCTTATTACAATTAATTAATTACGTTTGCCCGGTGGCATTCATACCTTTAATTTACTCTAAATATAAATTTTTTATAGAAATTCCTTCTTTACAATCCTGTAATGAATGCAAAACTTTTATTTCATTGTTTTTTTTGTCTTTATTGTTTGATAAATAAGTTTCTATGAGTAATTCTATGTACTGTTAATATCATTAAATATTTTTTTTGCATTTTCTGTCAATTTTAATGCCCTAAGCATGTAATTTATAATACTTTAACCTAATGGTAATGATGTGACTGTGATTATTATAGACTCTTTAGCGGTGTGACATTAAAAATAAAAGTTCGAAGTCACATAACTAGCCTTTTAGCGATTTTGAGTGTAATTACAAAAGAAGAAAGAAATAATTATTTATCCGTACAATTTATCATATTAAAAATAGTAAAAACAATTCTCCTGATGTTATTCTTTCGTTTTCCTTTGGTTGCCTAAAACAATACAATCCGATATTTTTCATTTAATAAAAAGGATTATTCTCTGTTGATTTATTTATACTAAAAATCTATCAACGTCTAAAGGTAATTAAGATTTCTTTTCTTCTTTTCATTTATTATTTTATAATAAACGTCAATTCCAATAAAATATTTTTTCTTTTTTTTTGCATAAAACATCGATTTCTAAGTAAAACCTATTTTGTGTATTTTTTTTTTATTTATATTTTTTATTATAATCAAAAATAAAATAAAAACAAGGAATTAGTTTATGTTCGTCGTATAAATAATAAATAAAAACTAAAATAAAATATATTTATATATATAAAAACAATAATGGCCTCTGGGGCAAACCCTAATTGGGGGCTAGAGGGCTAATTGTATACTAGCAAACACTCTACATCTGATGTGTACGCGTCGTATTTTTATTTTCTATATATTCTGATGAATGATTATTATAAAAATGTTACTAGAAAACAGAATAAAAATTAAACATTTTTATTGATATATATATATATATTTACGTGTGTTTTGTGTTTTCAACTATCAAATCAGCAAAAAAAATTCAGCAAACAGGCAAATTTAAGCCGTTTTTATATAGAAAATTTAACAGAAAATCGTTTTTGCAATGAAAAAACCACACAAAAAAACCATAATTTTGTAGAAAAAAAGAAGAAAAAACTAAATACTGTATCGCTTGATGTTTATTTATTTTTATTTTTGTTTTAAGCTTAGAAATATGACTTAAGTAGAAATATCTAAAATAAAACAACAGAAAAACCGTTTAAATGCAACAACAGCAGAGATCTGCAATACATGAACAGACATACATATCTGCATGCAACATTTAACTCTAAAGGTAATCATTATCATGTCACATATAATATGTCGATTATTTACCTTTTATGCTAAGCAAAGTAAAATAAAAAAATATCATTTTCTGACATTTTAAGGTAAAATTTAGTCCATGTGTTGTCCTATAAAAATTTACTAACTTTTCTGCATGTCTATCTTATCTAAGATATTTCAGTTTTTGCTGTTTTTTCTTAAACAATATTCTCTGCACACCATTAAGTGCTTCTTAAGTTTTATCAACATGCAATGGTATTTTAACATAAATTATTATCGCATGCAGATTACAACTTACTGTAATATTTATGCTTTAGTTTTGCTTAGATTAGGATGCGAATTTTTTACTTGCCAAATGTAATCAATCTCAGGTGTAATAAAAAATTATTTATAAAATTCCACAATTAGTACAATATTAGATAATTAAATTAATACTTTCGTCTAACATCCTGTTAAAAACTAATTAGTGTAAATTTATTAATATCTTCAGGTAATTTAATTGATGGCCGAATAGAACAATAATAAAAAAAAACCGCCCGAAATTTATTTTATTGTCATTGTCGCGGTTTTTTATTATTATTTTGCTTTGTCTTCAGCAACACATTTGTGTCTCTTAATGTTGATTTCGTTTGTTGTGACCAAAAAAATAAAAATAATATTAAGAAAACACAAAAATTATAGTTGAACCAAACCGCCCTCAGGACATTTATGTTGTCTTTTGCTGCTTTTATTTTTAAAGAAGTTTTGTCTGCTAAAGTTTTCATTTTCGTGTCTTAATGTACGTAGTGGCGCGCTGAATTTAATATTATTTTTATTTTTTTTTTCTTGTTTAAGACACAAAACTAAGAAAAACCAAAGTTATATAAATGCTGTGCGGCCTGTAATTAACTCAGGTATAAATGTAGTACAAACATTTGTTATTATTATTTATTTATTTTTTAACTTTGTGTTTTCCATTTTAATTCGTTTTTATTGATGATGCTTCTTATTTTTTATTCTTTTTTTTGTTATTCTAGTCTAATTACTAGATAGCTTATTTTTTTTTCTTAAGTTTTTATTGTTTATTATTATTATTGTTGCTGCTGATGGTGGTGGTGGTGTTGGAAAAGGTACTGCTGTTGAGGTTATAAACATTACATTACGTGATTATGAATAAATAACAGAAGAAACATAAAATTTATATATATATTCTATTTATGAATGAAATATTTTCTTAATCAAAGTTTATTATTGGAATATTAATGAAGATTTTTGTGCTTTTAAAGAAATGAAAACAATAAAATGTAAAATTTTACAACTAGAAGTTTGCAATATGAATCGACCTAACCTATAAGGTTATTAATGGTGAATTTTAATTAATCAAGAATAAAACTTTAATATATTAGGTAGTATTTTCGTTGTAGATATTTGTTCCCCTGATTTATTTCCAACAAAAATTAAAAGATGATACCAGCGAGAAACACAAAAAGAATATCATTGTGTCTTCTATTTAGATGGAAAAAGTAAAACTTTACATACTTTGCGTGAAAAATTGTTAAGCATCCGGAATTGTATACGGTTCTTCTGTTATATTTATTATTTTTCTGTTTCTATTTCTGTAATAAGAAAATAGATACGAGAAGTAGGAAAAAAAATATATATATATGAACCATCACACACTGTGGCCTTTTTAATTGGTAAAGATAAATTATATTCTCTGGTTTTTTTACATTAAATTTTTTATAATTACATAATAGAGTTAAGAAAACACAAAAAAAAAAAATAAAAATATAATAATAAAATAAAATTATAAGGAAAACAACTAAGAAACAACACTACCAGCAGCAGTAACAGCAACAACAGCAATCAGCATCTTAATCTGATTTAACTTTTGATTCTTCTTCTTCGTGTTGTTGGTTGGATTTTACCTCTTCTTCTTCTTCAACTTCACTGTTAATTATGATCAATATTGGAGCGAGAATATAAGAAGAAAATTTAATTTAATTTTATTTCATTCATAAAATATTTCTACTTCTTCTTCATTATCTTCTATGATTTGTTTTTTTGGTTCATTATTTTTATGATTTGAGGAAAAGAAAAAATTACCAAAAAAAAAACAACCAACAAATCTGAAAATAACATAAAATTAAATTTAAAAATAAAAACAATCGATCATTATTGATGTTAATTTCTACAATTATTTACTTGTTTTTAAGGTAAATTATGGTTTCTAATTTTGCGTTTTTTTCTTCTTTAGTTTCTTATTTTAATTGAACTTTTTTTTTTTTTTGTTGGTTGTTTTGGTTGTTTATTCTCATTGTGCTTTTTTATTTGCTTTGTAATAAATTTAATTAATAATAATAAAAAAAAATAATCCTGTTAATCGTAAAAGTGTTAAAGAATAAACAATATTGATTATAATATGATAAATGGTGTAATCATCTGTCTATATACGCTGATATTAATTATGATTTTTTTATTATTATTATTTTTTCAATGCAGTTTTAATGGCTGTTCACTGATTTAACAATATATATTTCAAAATCTTTACAAATTCATAATATTATAAAGATGTGTACGCTGGATTAATGATTTTTTTTTAGCGTATATTCGCTAATAATTTTGATTTAAACTTAGAAAAAACATTTCACGCCTTATTTTATTATATTTTCTATTTAAATATTAACAATAACCGCAAAACCACAATATTTATATGCAAATAAATTAAATAGTAATAAAACCCTCCTACATAAAACAATAAAAAATCAAAACAATCGCAAATATAAATATATAAAATTGCAAAGAATAATAAAAGGGTTGATAGTATATCAATAAAATGGAATAAAATTGTAAAATAAATGTATTTGAGACTAGGCAAGGTTTCCGGTGTTAAATTTACAATAATTGTGGATTTTCGTATAGATAAAAAATGTTTTGTAAAAGTTTTAAATCAGAATTTTCTTTTAATTAAATAAAATTTCTTAGAATTTTCTATAGAAATGTATGTAGTAGTAGACATTAGACACGATAAATTTATTAACCAAGCATTCATCACCTTTATAATCTTTATTATTTTAAATTTTCTATTTTATTTTTTTATAATAAAATTTAATTACTTTTTTTTTTTGCTATTTTAAATAAATTTATTTACTCATTTTTTGCAACTTGAGTAAAAACAAAAAACCTCAAGAAAATGATTTTAAAAAGTAAACAGAAAAAAACATTTTTTTAATTTATTTACATTGACATTGGGTTTTCCTTTTTGTTTGCATTTTGCATATTTTTTTTAGTTAATAAATTAAAAATAATTACAGCCAGAGAAAAATCTGCAATAACGATGAGATGATTGAATTTATCATGCATAATCAGTGTGTGGACGTTGGTTGCTTTTTAATATTTATCAACATTGGTAAATCTACAGATTTTATGTTAGTTTTAAAAGCGTTTTTTGTAGATTTTATCGTTTATAAACAGAATAAAATAGGTTTAATCGATTAAGAAGGTTTGTTTTAAAGTAGTTTTTGTAGCGTTTATAGTAAATTTTATTGAATAAATACAAATAAAGAGTCTTTTAATGTTTATTTTTGTTATTAATTGTACTAATTACAATGTGAGAAATCTGAAAATTAGCATAGCAGACTGATTATTATAAGAATGAAGAAATTTCGGTGAGAAATTAAGAATTTTATAAGCATTTAACCCTTTCGATCCGACTAATGTCGTTTCGTTTAGGTTTATAAAATGATTTTAATGATATTTGGGGTTTAAAAATTAATTTAAAAATATATGAATTCCGGACCTAGTCTATTTTGCTTTAAGAAAATTTCACTTTTAGTACTGTTTAGTATCAATTTTATCTAAATGTTGCACAAAATAAGGACACACCACTTGAAAAATTATATAAAAATAGCATTTATAGTGAATAATATCAGGAATTTTATAGAATTAACTAAAATTAACGGAATGGAACTAATTTGTCTCATATATATTATTGAAATTACAAAAGATAGGGACTTATGAACATTCTCTGAGACAATACTGTTCCGAATGGGTCGAAATGGTTAAAGCTTAACAAAAGTCTCCAAAATAAAATTACTCTTGAGTGGAGAGTTGAAAAATTAAGTAAAAATATTACTTAAACTACACGAACCAGAATCCAGGTGTAAGGACGTTAATTTTTCATTTATTTTTTTTTATTTTAACTTATCAGCGAAAAATGTCACAATCGCAAAATTAAAAAAAAAAAAAAAAACTAATTAAATTTTTTGTATTATGAATAAAAAATAAAATTAAAATAATCTCAAGGTTTTCACATTTTACTATTAAATTTTTTAATTAATTCTATAAATTATTATTATTATTATTATAAACTTGCTCTTTAGTCTTTAATAAGAAAAAATTGTTACAGAAATTTTAATGCTATGCATATTTGTTGTGTTTTTTTTATTTTTATTTTATTTATTTTATTCCTAATTTGCATATACATTTATAATTAAATTTTTCTTGTTGCTGTTGCGCTATTATTGTTGTTATTCTTTTATAAATACATTTTTTTTTTCTTCTATATATCATGTTTAATAAATAAATTTTAAGAAAATAAAATTATAAAAAAGGCGTACATGATGCCAGGTCTAAGCGTACAAGAATAACACAAAAAAAAAACCGCAAAACATTATTACGGTGACGTGTGATGGATTTTCAATCAACCTACTGTACAATAATAATAATGAAAAATAAAAATATGATTAATTAATTTATTTTGCTTAAGTTTTTACTTTTTAATTTTCTTGGTAAAAAAAAAACTTCACCCTTATTACTGTGTGGGGTAATGCAGGAAAAAAAATGCATCCGAAGCGAACAATAAAAAAAAAGACTCAATTTGAGTTGTTTTTTGTTCTTTCGCCTGTCCGTTTATTCACTGTAATTTGAGTGAAAACACTGAAATGTGTTGACAATTTTGTAATAATTTTTTAGCAGAATATTATTTACAAGTAAAAAAATAAAAAAACAGAAACATTTAAAAAAGGGTGGGTCTTATAATGATGACTGCATAAAATATATAAAAAAAAAACAGCAACATAAGGTAAATAAAAGACCGCACCCTATCAATCCTCGTCGTTGTTTTATTATTATTATTTTTTTTTTATACGTTTTGAATTATATATTTGCTTCTTTTTTTTATTATTTGACTTTTGTATTATTGCTAATAGTCCCTCGCTCTTGGTTTTATTGTGTTTTTACATTTAGCATAGCGTATTTAACCACAAATAAACCCGCAAATAAAAAAAAAATACATATTGT
The DNA here is from genome assembly GCA_963942525.1 of Ptychoptera contaminata. Taxonomy (NCBI): domain Eukaryota; kingdom Metazoa; phylum Arthropoda; class Insecta; order Diptera; family Ptychopteridae; genus Ptychoptera; species Ptychoptera contaminata. The sequence goes on along the minus strand of OZ012638.1, from coordinate 32,584,791 downwards.
ATCTACATAAGGAGTAAAGGAAAAATAAATAACAAAAAAACACTGTACAATGGGAAACAAACAGCCACAATATGTATATATAGGCAACAGCAAAAACCCTACAGTGAAATAAATAAAAAGGAAAAAAATGTTAAAAAATATATAAAACATGCAACGAACATGCAATCGTTTTTTTTTTCCTGTTCTCTTGTTGTGTTTTGCTGGTTTCTGGGTTTTCTATACAGTTTTTTTTTTATGTTTAAACCTCTTTCTTTCTTTTTTTATTCATTTATTTTACCTTACCTGATTTTATATGCAACGCAATGTTACAAACAACCACGAATAAAATCAGCAAGTTTTTATTTATTCTTTTTTTTTGGTTTTGTTTTAAATAAAAATTTGCAAGCAAAAATATATATAAAAAAAAAAAACTTAAACTGCTGCATGCAACAATAAACAATAAAAGATTTGCACTTTTGATATTTTCTCCTCTATAACTTTTGTATTTTATTTAACTGTTTCACAATAATAAAGGTAAACTGGATGGAATAAAAAAAACACTTTAAAGTCCATCTTGGTTTCTGGTGTTCTTTCGTTGCTTGTTTGCTTGCTTTTTTCTTTCATTATTATTTTTATTGTTATTTATTCCTTTCAATTACAAGAATAGAGCTTTTATTTTTGTGTTTCTTATTTGATTGAAATAATATTTATGATTGTTTTATGTTGATTTTGGATTATTTTATTTTTTTTATTAATAATAAATTCTGCAGAGTAGTTACAATGGTAAAAGTAATCGTATTGCAATATTAATAGTAATTAAATAGCATAGACAAGTGTTTAGCGTTTGTAATGAACTTTATATATCTAAACAACAATATTTCATTATTTAAAAATACTATTTTGGAATTGAAAATATTATTAAAATTCATGTTAAAGTGTTACCAATGCTGTTAAAACCAGCATCAATAGAAAAAAACCTTTATAATCCAGCAGCAAACTTTGTATTGTTATCAGTGCTTGTTTGCTTCTTTTTTTTTTTAACTAAGCTTTTCAATTTAATAAACAAACAACGCAACTGAATTAGAATTATAATAATAATAATTATAAAAATAAAAACATTGTGTAGCGACAGACAGTATATAATTTTATTAATAATTATAGCTTTTACCACCCGCACTCTGATTGATAAGCAATTTTCGTTTTTTTTTGCAGTTTTATTGTTATTAACAAGATGTTTATTCATTAAATGTTTTTATTCGTATGTAATTTTAATTATATACTTTAGTGTTTTGGTTAATTTACATTTTAATTATGACATTGCTTGATTTTTAAAATGTTTTCCAATTGGTAGAAGATTTTCTGATTGATTGAATAAAATGAAATATTTTTGCATCAGGTTACAATTGTCAAAATTAGCGATTTAAATTTTTTTAATTAAAAATTATACCAAACTGATAATTTAATTAACAATGCTAATAACAAAAAAACACAAAATTTTCATCACATTTTTAATCAATGTTTAAAAATCTAAGAAAGAAAAAATGCACGCGCGCCCAGCATCCAATTAATTACGAAAAAAAAAAACTTTTTTGCATTTTAAACATTAACACTGCGTGTTTGTCTTAATAATTTTAATTAAACAAATAAATTATAAAGAAATACATTTAAAGGCTAAAATGAATAAGATTAAAAATCAATTAATAAATAATAATAATAAAAAATTCAAAATAGATCGCATGATGGAATAATTTATGAATAATAACTTTATAAAAGTTTATTTATTTTTATTTATTTAATTAATTAAATAATTAATTATGACATCAAAAAAAAAAAAAATAGTGTACAAGCAGCTTAACTTAATTTAAGTTAAATTTAGGTAATATTAATATTAAATTTTTTAATAATAATAAAATGCAATACAACTTACTGTGCGTAAAATTATGAACAAAAATTTATTAGATTCGCCGTATGACTTTCTTGATTGTAAAAAATAAACAAAACACCCGTCAAATGTGAGTAAAGTTATGTACTTTCTTGCTGGTTGTTTGTTTTAAATTCCTTTTCTTTTTTGATTACTTTATCTTGTCAAAATACCAAAAACACAGAACTTAATTTATTTTAATTAATACAGATAATGGTTTATGCCGACCACAAAAAACTATTTGAAATAAATTAAAAAGTATAAAATTTGTTTGCAAAGAGCATAGTATTCTCAGGAACAACAAATGTTGGGCTATATAAGAATGGTAATAATTCATTTTAAACATTATTTTGTCGTTGTTGTTTTATATGTATACCGTCGTTACATAAATATTATTTATTTATTTTTTGAAGAAATTTACATTTACAAATTATAAGAAAGAACGAAATATTTTTTAACTTTTATTGTTTTAACGTAGTACAACCCACTTCCTTCCTTATCACTCGATCGTACTACAATCGGGTGTTGTTTTCTTTTTTATATGTTTAGAATTTATTTATATATAGAAATTTCTCTTTTCTTACCTTAAATACGTGAAATAAAATAATAAATTTTAAATACAAAAATACAGTATCACTCACTCAGGGTTTTTTTTTTTGTTTGAATAAAATACAAAGGAAACGACAAGCAGAGTGATTTTACTTATCTAAAAAACATAAGAAATATATATTTTTATAGTGGATTTTAGCATATTTTTAAAATAAAATTTTTTATTTCTACAATGATGTATGTAACTAGTCAGGGTTTTATGCATTTTTCTTTTCTTTTGTATATCTTTAATAGTCACGCTAGCCTAAAAAAAAAAAAAAACGCTACATAATTTTGTAATAATAAAAAAAAATTAAAACAATGTTTATTATGGAAATTTTTTTTGTGTATTTTCCCTGACAAAACTAAGCATATTTTATTTATTTCGTAAATCAAAGTGTTAATATTAAATACAGTGACTCTCCACAGAAACAAAAACATTTATTGTAAACGCTTGCTATGTTTAAGTAATGTACGCTTGCGCTTTATAGTGCTTTTTTTTTTTTTTGGAGACTTTTATCTCATAATTCATTTGTTACAAAGCAAGTGGATTTATTATTGAGAAAAAAGTTCACTTGGACAATCTACACTATTATCTATTAGAAAACTAAAGTAATTGTTTTTATAATTTATTTATTTTCATCGTATTACATGTATATTTCTTGTAAATATTCTATGCCAGTTTCCTGCCTATACGATTTACACGATGTTTCCTAACAGAAATACATTTTTCCTTATTTTGTTTTCTTTATTTTAATAGGAGTTTTTTTTCCTGCAGAAAGACAAAAAACTAATTTAAAACGATAAAATTGATCATTAATTTTTGTAAAGAAAATATGACTTATTTTCTGTGAATACCATTGAATTACTTCTTTTTTTTTTAATTATAAAAGAATTTTCATTAAAAAATCTGTCAGCTTTTTGATATAAAATTACTGTTCTGCATTTCTGCAAAATAAAAATAATTTATTTATTATTTTTATATAGCAGCATAAAGGGAGAGAAACAGAATTTTATGATTTACAACTTTTAATCTGCATTTGTTATGTCTGCTAGTGATCTTTTCCCTTTAAATAACAATTTATTAATCTTGAATAGGTTTTTTTGATTTAGTGATTTGTATTTGGTTGTTTTTTTTAAATATTTTCATCATCATCAAAATAACGAGAATTTTTTCGTTTCTTTTTAATAATAATAAAATTTATAAGAAGGGACGATACGGTGTCCCATTTTATTTATTTATTTATTTTTTTTTGCATTAAAGTTTGTGGCGTGCGGTCTCCGTTTAACTAATAAATTTTTTTTTTCCTGTGCTTTTATTATTATTAAAACGATCGCACTCTACTGATATCGCATCGCACAATATCAATCAATCAATGCAAAAAATATATTTATACTTTATGCGTAAAGTTCTTTTTAAAATAACTTTGATCGAGCTGGATGGATGGATGGATTTTTGCCTTTTAATAAAAGTTTAATGATTTATTGCTTAAAAAAAATATTACTTTTCGTTTTTATAATCGAAAATGTGTTTCGATTTGATAAATTAATTGAAAATTTTTGTAGCGAAAAAACCCCCATTTTAAATTCTCAAAATATGTGTTAACTGCATGCATTCCAGTTTGATGATTATTATTATTTTTTATTTTTGGGTTGATTGTATGTTTGATATGTTGCGGCACGGTGTGATCGAATATATATGATTTTGATTATCTTGAGCAAAAATAAATAACATATCTGCGACAACGAATGCACAGTGGACGGATATTGACTGCATCACGTTTTGTTTGTTTTTTTTTTTAAAGGAAAAATACGTAAAATTATTATATTTAATATTAATAATGTTAATAATAATAATAATAATAAAAATTATTTTATTATAAAATTATAGTCATTTTGGTGGATCTTGTTGTTGTTGTTAAATAATTCTCATAAATTGGATAAAAGGTAAAAAAAAAAAAAAATATCTGGATAATTATTTAATCGTTTATTGATTTTTCTGATGTATTTAGGGTGTTTTTAAATTATTTTTCTCACATTTTATACAATATAATGAAGATACACATACATTTTTTTGGTTTTAGTTTTGGTTTTCTGCAGAAAATTATGTGATGACGCGTGGCTATCATATAAATTGGTGGAAATTTTAATTTTATATTTTTTTTCCATATTTATTTATTATATTTACGTTTATTGTGATGATGAGTGGTTGTTGTTCGTTATTATTACATTCATTATTATATATATTTATATATCTTGTTGATTTATTTTTTAATATTTATTTAATAACTTAATTTATGCTTATTTAAATGACATTAAATACACTCTTAACTTGTTACTATAATAAGATTTGGTGTGAGCTGCTTTTTTATTATTATTATTATTGTAAATTATTTTAATGATAATCATTTAGTTGTTGAATGTTTATTAATAATTAATTATTAACTATATATATATATATATTATTGTAATTGATATTATTTATAACTATAGTAATCATCATATTGCAACAATTGTCAGTAATAAGTGGATAAAATGTATAGTTTTTCTATCATTAAATAAAAATAAATAAATTAAGTCATGGTAAAGCATCAATTATTTAAAAGATTTTGATTTTGTTATAAATTTATTGATAATTAACCTATAGAGAAAGTGTTTTTTGGCACTTTAACGATACCTACTTAGCTTATTTATATAAATTTTATCTATTTAACTTTTAAATCATTTAATTGTGACTTATTTGATACATTTAAATGCATAATTTATTATTAAAAGTATAGAAAAGACGGTTTATTTCTCAACTGCAATAATGAAATTATATTTTTTTTATATGGATAAATGCATTATCAAGCATTATTTTAACAATAAACATCTTGAATCAAAAGAATAAATAACAAAAAAAAAAACGAAATTTAACGGCGCGACTTATATAATAATACGTTTATGATGTTTAAGCAAAAGATCTGAATGATGGATGTATTTTTATTTGTTTCTCTTTCAACATGGATAAAGGAATATTATTATTATTATTATTATTATTATTATTATTTTTTATCAAATTTTATTTATTTATTTTATTAACGTTGGATTTTATGTGATTTTTTTTTTAGTTTAATAATAATAACGACAAAAGCTTTATCGATTCATTTTTATACGGCATTAAGCGATTGTGATTCGTTGTGTATTTTTAATTTGCAATTAGATATTAAATAAATGAAAATAGTTTTGTATTAATATGATTTTTCTATCAATTGGTAATTAATTAATTATTTTTAATTGCAAATTTTTCAACTTTTATAACGAAGTCAAATCATTTATTTTATTTCATAAAAAAAAAGCAAAAATAAAAAGCACATTTAACCTTATAACGTCTTCATATAATTTATTAACAATTTATTATCCTTTTATGCCTTTTTTTTTGTCTTTATTATACAGAAAATAATAATAATAATAAAATAGCAGACTGAATCATTTAATTGCAATTCGTAAATTCGCAAAAGTAAAGTTAAGTAAAAAAAAGGTAGAGGAGAGTAAAGTCGAGAATTAATCCAAAAAGCTTATAAAAATGACGTTCTGTTAGGCTGTGCGCTATATCTGTCAAGAATAAATGTTTATACAGAAAATATATAAATTTTTATTTTGATAAATAAAACAATAAAAAAAAAATGAATGATTTATGTACGAGAAAAAATATTTATTATTTATTTTTTTGCTTAGAAAATTTATCTATAAAAATTATTTGATCGCTTGCGGCCATTTTATTAACTTAAAGTTTGTAAAACAAAAAAAGAACGCCACATAGAAGGGCTTTTATATTTCTCTGGTTTTTTTATTGAAATAAAATTGTTATTTTAAAGCAAAGTTGAATAAAAGAAAAAAAATATTATTTTTCTTATTATAAGCATAGGCAGAAATATTCGCACGACACACAGCCGCTTTTTAAAGTTATTCTTTAGGTTTTTGTATTCTTCGTTTTTACAATTGAAGTAAGGAAACCATAAAACACTGCTTAAACTAACCGAAAAACAAAAATTTATAAATAAATTCCCTTTCATTTCCCATCGGTTGAATATATAAAATTCCGTGTTATTATTGCTAAAAAAAAAAAAACACATTTCACATGCGAAATTAAATAATTTTTTTATTTATTTCCAACCAGCAACAACGAAAAGCTCTTTTTTTATTAAAAAAAAAAAAAACCACAGCGCACAATGATATTTATTTATTTATTCTGTTTGCACGATTTTCGCGCCCGATTTTTCAATTTTTTTTTTTTACAGACAAATGCAGCAAAAAAGAAAATTTTAAAATCATTCGACATCCCCACATACATTTTGATATTAAACAGAATTTATATAGTGAATTATTTCGTGGAAAATTTCACAAAAAATTATCGTGCAAATAACAAACAGAAATATAATTCGTTTTATTTATTTTCTCTGTTTTATTGTATTATATAGGGCGTTCTTGCCAATAAAATAACGCGACTGATGTTTATAATTTTTTTTTTTGTAATTTTCCCAAAATGAATGCCAAATTGTCTTAAGTCTTATATTTGTGCAAAAAAAGAAAGAAACGTGATGAAAAATTCTTATCGTGCTATTTCTGGCCTTGTTTAAATTTAACTCATTGATTTGTTAATTTTATTTGATAAACATAATATTAATGTTAAAGATGCTGTCTTAAGTAACAATTATAATTTCTCATATTGTTATGTAATAATAACAATAATAATAATAAAAGAAATAAAACTATTGAAAAGGTTGAACACGTAACTGCACATCACATTTATGCAATATTTTTGTTAATTCTTTATATATGCACGTCATTGTATTGCTTAATTGACGCCAATCTAATACAATTAAATAATTATTTTATTTTAATTTAATTTAAACTTGAAATAATATTATTTTCTTCAAAAATTATTGATTATTATGAATTAATAATATTAGATGTGTGTTAGACACTCGTCGCATTTAATATTTTTGAAATAATTGTGGTAATTTCTGTTTGTTTATTGATTTTTTTTTTAAATTGTTTATCGAATTTTGTAATTATTTAACAAAAATAAATAAATTTTTAATGGATAGTTTTAGTTTTTAAGTAAAAATTATTAAATATTGTCTGCGGCTTGATCATTACAGCGTTCCGATTGTTTTTATTTTTTTTTTTGCAATTTTATATTTTTAGATATAATTAAAACAGCCGCTCACTGGAAATAGTAGTTTTATCTAAGCTACAAGAAAGTGACTTAAATCAATAAATAGAAAATCAATGAAATGGCATATCGATTAATATAAAATCAGGTTTAAAATTTTCTCTTTTCTAAATAATTAATAGAAAAATTGCCAAAAAATAATAGCAAATCAAAGCGCTGCTTAAATATCAATGCCACCATTTTTATTAAAACACAAAAACTTTATTATTATTTCGCCATTAGATAAATTTCAAAAATCCATATAATACTGTTTAAGCATCCCACCTATATCATAAAAACAATAAACAACAGACTGACTTAGCATATAAAAACCAACCCGTGATCGTCTATCTGTGCATATTGTACATGCGCAGTTTGCTTAAATTGTTTTATTTTATTAAAAAAAAAAAATCTTGTCTTGCGGCTTCGCGCATTCATTTTATGCATGTTTTTTCGTATGTTCTGCATTGTCTTTGTTATTTAAGCTTATTTCTTTACGTTTGCAAAACAATAAACCAGAAGAAGATAAGGTGAGGCGTGGGAGCATTTTTAAATGAATAAAAAAAAACACTTAATCTCGCCATTTTGTTGGGTTTTTTTTTTTTGTTATTCGGTATGCTGTTTAAATCATAAAGTGACTTAAGGTTTATAGGTTTTTTAGCTATAAAAACAATATATAAATGTGCGTATAATGTCTACAGTTTCATTTTATCGAGATGAAGGAATTGTATTTTTTTTTTCTTTTGCTGCTTGTAACGAAATGAACAAAACAAGACACACAGATGATAAAGTATTAAAATTCAAGAATATTATTAATTCTTATAAATGTTTAAAAATATTAATGCAACTAAGAAATAACACAGAAAAAACAATATTTGTCGATATGCATTTTTATTTTCGGCGAGTCGTGATTTACAATTTAATTTTTTTTTTTTGTTCTTTAAAAGAAAAAGAATAATATTTTCTGCGTGTAATGTTTTGCCCGTTTTAAACATATATTTTTTGTGTTTGCGGTTTTTTTTTATTGTTTATAAATAAATAATAATAAATTTAAAACAGCGAAACGAAATAAATTCAGCAAAAGGATTTACAGCAAAAAAAAATAAATAAATAATACATTTGGAAAGTGCACGATAGCCATGTTGCATGTTGCATCTCTACGAAATAAATAAAGAAATAAAATTAATACGCGCCAAATGGTTTTTCCATAATGGACGCACAGTGTATTTTTTCTTTTGTTTTTTTATTTATTTATTTATTTTAAGCTTATGGCACATGCGTGTAATGATTTAAAAATTCACAGTCGTCCTCATCATTGCTGCATTTTACAATTGATGAAACATTTATTTATTTATTTAATAAAATTAGATAAATTACATAATAAAAATGATATATTATCATTAAAAATAAATAAAATTTCTTAGAATTATTATATATTATTTGTATTTAATTATAATTGAACACTGTTTATAGTAAATAAGCAAATAAATAAAACATGCAACAATGTTACTCTTTTACAATGAAACATTGTATAGTTACAATTCTAATCCAATAGATAAATAAATGTTTTCATTCTTCTATATCAAAATTTATTCATAATTTAAATACAAAAATGGGTGTGAATTAGTTGACATTTTTATATTAAAATAATAATAAAAATTATTATTATTATTATAAATGTGTAAAAAAGCTCTCAAACAATGAATTTATGCTTACTTTTTTTTTTTATCTACCTCGACAAAACCTAGTATTATTGTTGCTTTGTTTGTTACATGTTTAGTCTCGGCTTTATGTTTTGTTTGACTTTGCAGTATTATCGCTTTTTTTTCTTCTTCTTTCAATAATATAAAATCTCTGTTTTGTGCAAAAATAAATAAATAAATATAAAAAACTTTAACCTAAAAAGAGTAATAATAATAATAAAAGATACAGAAAAAATAAAAATAAATAATAATAATAATTATAATCACTCGTTTCGGCATCAAAAGCCTGTAATCTTATGCAGTTTCTACATTATTTTTTTATTTTATTTCAAATGTTTCTATATGATTTCTGAATTTATTTGCGTTTTTTTTGTATTAATAATATTTTTGTTTAAGTTTCAGTTACTTTTTCCGTTCAATATTTATATTTCTTTGTGTCTTTTTAGAGGTTTTATTACGTGCAAATAAGTTTATTACGTTAGAGACGAAAATAGTATATTAAATTTGTTTTTATTTTTTTCGTTAAATTCTATAAAATGCCGAATTTAATTACTTATTTTAAGAATTATTTAAGCTGAAAATGACTGAGAAATTATAGCTAAAGAATAATTATTTAAAATAATAATTTAACACAAATCATTTCCGGTTTAAAGTTAAGCGTTAACTTAAGTAAATATCAGACTTGTATTAGCTAAAATTATTTTTTAAATTAAATTTATAATAAATTAATCAAATTATAATAAAGTTTTATTTAATTAAATAATAATTTAAATTAATTGAATAAAATTAAATAGTTTTTACTTACTTAAGCTAGGTTTAGTTAAGATAAATTAAGCTAAGTTATATTGAATTTTGGTGAGAAAAACAAAAAAATTAATAGTTTCGTTAAAAAATTACTAAAATTAAGCTTTTGTAGCACAAATAGAGTAAAAACCAACTTATAAATCCTTAAATAAAGTACCAAAATAGTAATATTTCTAATTTGAATGTTTAATATTGAATTTCTAATAAAAAATTTAACCGAAATTTGCTTAAATATAAATAAAAAATAGTCACGTAAAATGAATTAAAATAAAAAAACGATCAAATAATTACGAGTAAATTTTTAATTAAATTAATTCTTAAAAAACGCTTCACGATTTTTCTTATTTTTGAACAAAGAATATTTTCTATTTCTCACAGTTTTGGCATTTTAATTGATGTTTCAAGTTAGGCAAAAAAATAAATAGATTTCTTCGGGTTTTTCTTATTGTTAATTTCTCATCGGATGTACAAAGTATGATGACAATGACATACATTTTTTTGGTTATTTTGTAATAAAATAATATTTATGCTGTAAATTTTGTTGAAATATCTCTAAAGAGTATTCCAATGTATCAGTGAAACATTTGTAAAGAGTTTTCAATGGTATTTATTGTCAGTTTTAACGATTTTTATATGCAATAAAATAAATAAAAACAAGTTTTGATCGATTAATTAAAATTTCCTGCTTGAATGTGTTTTAAAATTTATCATTAAAAACGTTACATAACAAAAGCACAGATAATTATCTCTTAAATTCATTATAATTAATAAAAAACAAAATTACTCTCCTTTAAAGCTCTCCGTAATAAATAAAAATTTCCTTCTGAAGCACAGTACACATACAGTAATGCAAAGAATGCTTACTTACGAAGACAAAACATAAATAAACAAATTAAACATGCAATTATGTAATAAAAATTAATCATTATCACAAATTAATTAATTATTTTAATGTTTTGCAAGTAGTGATTATTTCTCTCTTTATTAATTTTATTTAGTATATTGTTTTTTATGTTGATTACTTAATTAGATGAAATGAATTAAATGACAAATTAATTAACAAATTATCACATTGTTAAATTGTATTTTAATTATTAATAATTAGATAATTAATACAAATGTTAAATAGGTAATCAGTATATAGTTTGGTTTATTTAAATAAACATCCTAATTGCGTACCTGAATTTTGAAACATAAAATTAATAATAAAACTTTGACAATATGATTAGTGGTTTTGCCATAATCAAAGTACATTTTATTTTTCCTTATTTTTTATGCATCAAAATTATGTTGGTTTTTTTTTTGCTTCTATTTCTTTGCCCTACCCTTATGCATGCGTGTTTTATTATTTATTTTGTGGCCATATATGTATGTACACACAAAACATTTCATTTTATAAAAAACGTAAACGCATATATTGTTTAAAAATAAATAAACGCAGAATAATATTCCATTTTTACTATAAAGTACAGAAAAAATTATAATAATAATTCGTATGTTGGATAAATATGACTAGGTGGGTTGCTTACATATTTATTACTTTATAAGATTACCTTAGTGAAAATTTATTATTATTATTAATATTTACGTTAAATTTTTTACTTGTTTGTTTACGTTTTGTGTAAATAAACCCACTGAAGAGAATAATTTGTGACAAATCAAATTTTTTACTGAAATAATTTTATTTATTTTATCCTGCATTATTAGGTTTAGGCTTTTCTTTTGGGTTGGTAAATTATGAGGGGTTTTCCTTCATTAAAAATATCTAAATAAAAATGTTTTCGTTAAAATGGACACAACAGGCAACTAATTTTTAATATTTGCTTCTAAGTATTTTAGCGTTTTTTATAATCAAAAAATTGATTGATTAGCTGATTCTTTTCTATTAATCTAATTTGCTATACATTCCACGGAACATAATGGACATTACATGCCACGGAAAAACTGAAAAAACTTTAAATTTTTATGAAAATAATGATGTTTAGAGGCTGAAAAAAATAAAAACCACAAAAATTAGATACAGAATTATTTTTTTTTGTGCTTTAGGGACCTGATAAGTACACTGGAATTTCAAATATGAAAATTTTTAAAGCAACTTTGTTTGATTAAAGCAAATTTCTGTACTAATATTGGTTCAGTGGGAGAAAATGGATTAAATTCTCTATAAATAATGCTTTAGAATATTTGAATTATAAAAAACTATCCAAAAACAGTATAACTATTCTAAAAATCAACTGTTTTAGTGGATTAAACGTCTTAAATCTAAACAAATTCATAATTAACTTAAAAAAAATCGACAACAAACATCTTAATAAGTTAACAAAGTAATAGATAATCATTTACTTACAGACATTGATAATTGATTAGATTAAAATTCCATTTTAAGTACGTTATGATTATAATTTTTATTAGCTTTGCGTACACATAAATATATATATATAAATGCAGAATAAAAGGTTAAATAAATAATAATTATTTGACACGATTAAAGAATTGAACGTAAGGCGCCAAATCGACAACAATATATCTCTAAACACTTTATTTATAATTTAATTTGATTGTAAAACTACTCCATTGGTCTATTTAATAATTTCACTTCTATTCGGTTTTTCTAAATCTGGTAGCTTAACCTTTTTTTTTTATTATTATTCTTCGTTGTATGTGCTTAAGTCACTTTAATTAATTTGTTTTGTCTGGTTGTTGTTGAGAGTTTTAACGTTTTTTTCTTTCTTTCTTTCCTTCATATAAATCTTATAAATTAGTTTGCGGTTTTTTAACTATTTTTTTATCTGTTAGCTTTTAGTTAAAGCTTACGGAAAACATTCTTTATTTTTTTTGTTTACAATTAAATTTAAGTATATTTAGTTAGAATTTTAATATTTTTTTTTTTTTTCGAAATAAATTGTAATGACACGACGCGACTTATTTGGACGCCCAAAAATATATTTTATTTATTTACCTCACGTTTTTATTATTCATTTATGTTCTTGTTGTTTAAATTAACATCATCATCATCATCATCCATCGTCTTGCTGAGTAGCTTCGTTTTATTTGTTTATTTCAATGACCTTCGCAATTACATTTATTTTTTTTATTTATTTATAAATTTAATTTCAACAAAAATGATTATATTTTTTCAATTCTGCTGTCTTCTTAAGTAACTTTTTCTTTTTTTAATCATTAAAATTTTTATTCCTTCTTAATACAAAAATATAGATGGATTAATAGGAAGATGAAATACAATTAAATTGGTTTTTTTTAACTTAAAAGCTTCTATTTTGGCTGGAGTGGGTCTATATGTATTTATCAAACGCAATAATTTTCTGAATTTTTATTGGCGTGAGAATTTATTCAGTTTTTTTTTTTTCTTATAAAACTAACTGGCTCCAGATGTATAAATAAATAAATAAATATAGGAAAAAAATAACAATGATAAAGCTTATTTAAGTAAGAAAAAATCATAATAATCAAATCGAATTTAAATTAATTAATGTTTAGCTAGTACTGGCTAGCTAGCTATTCTAAATAAATAAATAAATAATTTTCTATAATAATAATAATAATGTTATTATTTTTTTTATTACAATAAATCATTGATTTTAATTTAATTAATTAAAATTTCACTTTTTATGTGAGAAATACGTTCTTTTGTTGCGAAAAATCATTGTTTGATTAGCAAGGACGCAATAATTTAGTGCAAAAAAAACAAAAAGAAGAAAAACTGTATTACCAGCGAATTATACACAGAGAATTGCAATGTCTATTGTATTCAATGCTTTTTAAATTTAGATGGCGTCATAAGTTTGTATTTTTTAACAAAACTTGAGCTTAAAGTAGCTTTTGTGTGTGCTTTTTATATGTAAAACTTAATCAAACCACAAAAAAATAACAGCACACCCTGCTTTAGTTAATAATTGTAGCGTTTTATATTGAATTTTAATTGGTTTTTAATTAAATTTAATTTCTATTTTGTTTTATTTATTTATTAAATATTTCTCTAACTCCAATCTAAACGATTGAGCATAATGTTTGTGCCTATATATAAAAAAAACCAGAAAATAATCGTTTACATTTCAAGTAAATAATGTCATCTTTTTCTTGTATTATTACATTATTTATATGTTTTATTATTTAATTAATAAATATGTAATTTCACTTTTTTATTTATTTATTTATACCTTTATTTCTACGTTATTATTTTGATTGTGTGTTTAAATACATACAACCAACATACATATATATATATATATATTAATTAATTCATTAATTAAAATAATTAAATTTAATTTTATGTTATTTACATCAACATTTGTTGTCGCATCGTTAGCGGTAATATTATTATTATTATTATTATTTTTACTAATTACATTTATTATGTATATATTTTGTTTATTTTAAATGATTTAATTATTTTAATTGACCAAATTATTGAGCATAGGGTGTTTTGTTTTGTTTTGTTTTGTTAGTAGAAATTATTTATTTTTCTATAATAATAGTTATAATAATCACTTGCTATTATGATAAATTAATTAAATAAATATTAGAATAATAATGTCTACACCCGGTATAAGTAAATTTCAAATATTGATGCTGTATTTAGCTAATTTATTAATTGTTTAAAACCACTAAAAAATACAGGTCAAACGGATATGTATTTATTGTCGATTAATACCGTTTTGATTATTGTTTAAAATTAAATATAAATACTAATAATGGATTATTGTATTGTTAATCCACAGTACCAAGTTAATAGTAATTATCTATTTGATTTACTTGCGGTTTATTGTACGAAATATTGTATTTGTTCATTAAAAAATCGATCCTTAAAAGTAAGCAAATAAATTGTGTAAAGTCAACAACGTGATTTCTAAATAAATAAAATTCTAAAAAAATGTTTCTCAATCAATCAAAAGACATTTATTTTGGTGTCAAAAATGTTCACAAAAATGTAAAGCTCAAATGAATTATCAAAAGTTGTTTTCATTAACATTAATGCCATTAGAAAAATACTAAAAGAAATTTTAATAAAACTAAAAACTTATAACACATTGATGCTTTTTCATTATTATTATTATTATTATTACTTTATTATATAATTTCTCTTTTTTATATAAATATATATATGTATTTCCCATTAATATTTTGTGTCAAAATTGTCGCCCTTTTGTCACATTATAGTTAAAATATTATTAATAATTATTATTAGTATAAAAACAACTAAACAAGCATCGAGTCAAATGATTAATTGAAAATAAAATTTAACAAAAAAAATATGAAAATCAAAAAAATAGGCAGTAAAAGCCAAGCAAACTGTGAACACGAATATTTATTTCTGTTTTGTGACACCAACCACAGTTTTGACGGTCATTGATGTGATTTTTTTCATTTTTATTTTCTTTATTATTTATGTAATTAGGAAAATTGTTTTTTTTTTTTTTAATATATATATTTGGGTGCCTTTTATTCAGTTAAATATTAATAGCTTTTATGTTTCTACTTTAGAGCTTATAAATCACCTCATTCTCATTACATACATTAACAATGGCTAAGTAAATCTACTTTACTTGTCACAAATTTTTATTACTTTTACCTTTATGTAATTTCAATTTAATTAAATTTATTATTATTATTATTATTTTTATTATTTCTTTTTAACTTTATTAAATGTATAAAAATGTTGATTGATTGATGCGCCGTCGCTACGATGCAAAATGATCAGCGGTTTGGTTTTATAACAAAAAGAAAATCACTTCAAAGCTGAAAAATTATTTATAAAAAACTGAAAACAATTACAAAAACGTGAAATAATCTTGATTTTCTTTTGATGTTTTCATTTGCAGAATTTTATTATCAATTATTGAACGTGTTTTCCGTGTGTGTGTGGACCGCGTAACAAATGTCGGCGTTATATTGTGAGAATAAAAAAATATATATTTTTATAAATAAAAATGTCAATTAAATGCGATTTTTGTACAAGCAAAAAAAATTAAATAATAAACGTAAAAATAAAATAAAAAAGGATAATAGATGAAGTTGTTTGCATTCAGCGCAAATGTAAGGGAAATAATTTAGCGGAAAAAAGTACATCAGTGCCGGCTAATAAGGATAGTAATGTTTATTTTTGCATTAATTGTATCTGATGAAAGCTTGTCAGTGCTTAGAAATTCAGTAGAATCAATAATTAGGCGTAGATTTACCCTCTGAAACATAGACAAACGTAATCAATGAAAATTATCAACAT
Organism: Ptychoptera contaminata; assembly: GCA_963942525.1. Classification (NCBI taxonomy): domain Eukaryota; kingdom Metazoa; phylum Arthropoda; class Insecta; order Diptera; family Ptychopteridae; genus Ptychoptera; species Ptychoptera contaminata. The sequence continues at coordinate 32,568,358 of OZ012638.1, read as the reverse complement.
TTAGTTACAGCACTGTATCAACAAATAACACTAATAATAATATTTTACTTCTGATTTTATTAAATAAATTTATTTTTATTTCATTTTATTTAAAGCAAGTAGTGAAAATATTTTTAAAAATTAAAGAAAAAATTAAAAATAGTTTTCATTTTACTATACACAACGCTCTTTTGTAAAAACATTTTATAATAAAACGTTAAGTACGCGTGAACGGCGACAGTAGTTATTTTGTAAGAGCTTTTTATTTTTTTTGACTTTTTATTATAACAAAAATAAAGAAAGAAAAGGCGCGGTTATATACGACATTATTGTAGTTTAAAGCACACACCGATGTAAAAAGATCAAAAAGATTTTCACCGCGATTTTTATATTAATTCTTCTGTTGTGTTTATTTTCTTTTTGTTTTTTCTTTACGCCACAAATGATAAGAATGTTTTCGTTGTTGGTATTTTTCTTTAACAAAAGGAATAAATGTTTTTGTGTGCTTTTTTTTTTTTAATATATTAAAGCTGTGCTTTGGTGCAATGCACTTTAAATAAATATTTATTATTATTATTAAATATGTTGATTGCAACAGTATTTACGTAATGTACTGTTCAATTGCGATATTTTTTATTTAATTTTTATTTTAGCAATGTTTTTTGTTTCTTTATTGATGTTTTGACGTCTTGTTGCAATTTACAAAGATCGTTTTCTAAGAGTTCATGGGTTTTGATTGAATTAAAGAAAAATTATAATCGTGGAAAAGCTGTTTGTTGTTACTTTACCGAAAAGACATGAAAGTAATATTAAACGAATTAACGTTTAACCCTACTGATAGCCCTACCGAAAAGACATAAAAGTAGTGTTGGAATATGGTTTAAGAATTAAACGGATACACCTTTAAATCTACTGATAAGACTCCACTGAAAAACATGAAAGTAGTGTTAAAATGCAGAACGAAAATTAAACGAATACACCTTTAATCCTTCTGATAAGACAGACAATCCACAGAATAAAAATTAAATTATTCAACGAAATAAGAACGAAAAAGTCTGATTAAGCTGTTTATCAATATTAAACATTGCTGATTATTTTTTTTATATGCTTTATAGCGAATAAATCGAATAAATTCGTTATCCTGACTAATTAAGAGAACAAAATGTTTTGTTAACCCAGAATAACTGTGGAAAAAATAAATAAATAAATAAATAATGTAACATGTTATTGTTGCGAATGGAGGGAAAAACACCTGCAAAAAAAAAATAACTCAAAAATGACCAAAATGTCAATTTTGACATAATTAAAAAAAATACTTCAAAAACCACAACATATTTCAGAATTTTTTACTTAATTTTTTTGCTGTTTTGTTCGTGTATTTTAGGCGAAAGAAAAAAAAAAGAAGAAAAACTAGTGAAAAACAGATGTTTAAGATGTTTTATTTTTTCCTGAAAAAATATTTCAGTTCCGTTTTTTTTCTTTTTAAATAATATTTCTTTTTTTTTTTACCATTGTTTTGCCCATTGTTTCTGTAAATAAATTTATTTATTATTATTTTTTGCTATATTTGCAAACAAAAGTCATCGTCTCTGTGTGTTGTTTGTTAGGTTGGCTTAGAGAAAAATATTATTACTTTTGTTGAGTGGTTTTTTTTTGTAACATGTTGAATTGAAAAGAGTTGAGCTATGCTATGAACTACTATGTTATATTTATTTCGCATTCAATCAACTGTAGAATTTTTGTAAATAATAAAAATAAAAAAATCCGAAAACAAAGCAAGCCAGCCAGCCACCCTCTTTTTAACAGTGCAAAAATTATAAATTTTTATGTTTTATTTCTACTTATGTTATTGTTCTCTTATTATCTGTATAAGTTTTTTACTCTATTGTCGTTTTTTATTCGATTTTACTTTGATTTTGTTCCTATAATGTAGGGTTTTATATGTTTTACATTTCTTGAATAGTAGCGAAATAATAAAATCAATTATTTGGGGTTGGTGACACAATTTAAAATTACTTACTTAGTAGCATACAGTAAAATATGTAAAAATTTTATCTACTGAGTGAGTTAAATTCTTAATAGAAATTCCAATTCGTTTATTCTTTTCTCTAATAAACTTCTAATTTGCATTGGAGAATTTTTTTTTTGTTGTTGCAATAATCAAAAATGTTAAACCGAAAGAATTTTCTTTTCTTTTCTTTTACACGACATCAAGCATATGATTTTCCTCATGGTTGTGTACTAAGGACAATCTTTGAATTAAGGGAAAATAAATGTAAAAATATAAATAAACACAATTGTCGTCCTTATAATATTTTGACCTCAAAGATTAAAGATTTTTCACATGGTTGACCACCAATAGGATGTAATTACCACCACCGTACAAGAATAAAAAAATGTTTTTGTGTTCTGTTGTGGTGCGTTGAAGCGAAATGTGCGTGTTTTGTAAATAAATAAATAAAAAAACTACCCTTATTGTAACAAAAAAAAGGAAAAAAAAAAACGAAGAAGAAACGTCAACGGTAATAACATCACCCTCTACCAACCAATTGTATTACTCCAACGCCCTGTACCCCAAACACAAGCTATTTATTCTTTATTTTAAAAATAAAAAGAAATTTTCATTTTAATTTTGCATGAAGAATTTTTTTTTCATAATTCTTTTATGCTTTTTACTGTCCACATTTACACAATGATAGGGTGGTTGGGTTGGTTGCTTTGTATTAAAAAATCTATTTCTATATGAACATTTACTACATCAAATGTTAAAATGTAAAGAAATATTAAATACAACGAACGGAAACAATACTACACTGAGCACAACATGTAAGTGGTTTATTGTTATCGATGAAAAAGTCTATAAAATCTAATATTTCAATTTTATTAAATAAAAAATATTTATTGACTTCAGTGAATTGAGAAGAAATTTTAAATGTGGCCAATTTTTAGTTGATTTACTTTAATCCTGGTTGCCTGTAATTGATAATTATCGTAAAAATTATTGTAAAAATGAAAGCTTGGATCACGCTTAAATTATCAATTTTTAAAGATTATTCTCACGCGATATACCTGACGTACGTAAAATTTATAAGAAATGATATTTTTTAAATCTAAATCATTATGTTGCCGTTTGCATAGGATAGAATAACAGAGAATAATATCACCACTGTGTTATCACATAATAATTAACGTTATAAGAAACAATAATTCAAATATTAGTTGCATCTTTCAAAATAGAGAAATAGATAAAACTAGATAAATATCTAAATCAACTTGTTACAAATAATACACAAAGTGAAAAAGAATTATTCTATCTTATCATCGTGTGAATTTCAATTTAATAAAAATAAAATCAACTGTGTTGTTTCTTTAATTCAGAAAAAATACTAAAGAAAAAAACACGTTGTAATCCGATTAACTCAGTTGAATTTACTTAAATATTATATAACATTACTCTACATATACACATACAATGCATTATAATTAACCTTTCAATTTAAAATCATTTGAGTGTAACAATTTATCCAATTCATGCTGTGCATAAAAATATATATTAAACTCCAGGAAAACAACGTGAAAAATATAAAAAAAAACGATGATTGCCTTCTTTTTTGCATTATTTAAAGCAGAATTTTGAATGCGAAGAAAAAAACTGTATCAACAACAACGTTTAATGATTTAACATACATACTTCACAAACAATAAGTTTATTTATTTACAAATTAAATAAATAATGAAGATAATGATAATAATATTATTATTATTAAGGATCAAAAGTCACGTGCCCTTTTATAATAATTTTTTAATACACAGCAGACAATTGAAACTAATTTAAATAATATAATTATGTGCCTATTTGAAGTTTCCTTTTATTATAACATTTTTTTGGCACTTGTTTTGTCTTTGAACAATTACTGATTAATTACTAAAGCGTGAGACCTTGGATTCTGAACGTACTGTATAGCCGTAATGTCTGTATTGTTAAGGATTAACGGCCTTGAACAAAGTATTGTGTCACCAAGTTAATACCTTTGATGTCTGTTTTAATCAGATTATCAACACTTGACTGATAATATTTATTAATTTGGTTTAATTTTATCGATTAAAGTTCCACGATATATCCTGAATTTTGTTTAATAAAATTAATTTAAATATGTATCTATCTGTGTGCACTAACTGATTTTCTTTTATAAAATGAATAAATTAATTAAGAAACAAAAGAAGAAGCAAAGAAAAACGCAATAAAAATAAAAGTTTAATTTATTTACTTAATTAGTTTTGCGTTACTAGTTAATTACATCATAATTTACACAATGATTATAACTAATTGGAAGTGAATTGAATAAATAAAAAATGTTTATTTAAAATAATATTAATTCGTTGTGTTGAATTGTTGGAAAAATCATTAATGCAAACACGTGTCATAAGAAATAATTTAAAATACTGTGAAAATCATACGATTCAATGAATATTAAATTAAATAAAATCAACAGGAGTACAAAAAAAGAATTTGCAATAGCAAATTAAGCTCAATGGAAATTAAGGATTTTATTATAATTTTATTTATGGCATTATAAATTAATAGAAAAAGCAAAAAATTGAAAACGCAAAGGAGTAAACATGTGGAAATAGAATAGAAAAAAAAACAGCAGGATACGTTGCACGCGATTGATGAAGATCAATAGAGATTTTATGCGACCTTTTTATTTATTTTTCGTTATCTTCTTCTCATCATTAGTAGATTAGTTAGCAACTATTGTTTCTTTTATTTTATTAATTTTTTAATGTGAAGAAAAGGAGGAAAATTCTTGTTTAAATTTGTAATCAAAAGAAAAAATCCACTTGTTCTCTTGTTGGTTATGTTTTTCTGTTTTTCTTAATTCACAAAACAAAGAGCAAATAAATTACACAAAAATAATGTTTATTTATAAATAGTTGTTGAATTATTTTAAAATAAATTCAATACAAAAATATATGTATATTCTACTTACACAACAGCGAGTGAAAATTCCTTTTGATTTTTATATATTTTTAAACGTAAAACGACAATAAAAATTGTTTTCTCTTTTGTATTAAATGTAAAGAAAATTTACGCTTGAGTGAATGAATTATTTTAGTACTTTTAACGTTGCTACAAAAATAAAATTTAAGTTTTAAAATAATTTATTTAAAAAAAAAATTTCATTGATTTCATGTGAAAAATCTTTTTATTTTAAGTAGAAATTTGTGTATGTCGGTAAAAATTGGAATTCAGATACACAGAATGTTTGGGGGAGTTTAATGTATTAAAGAAATAAACATTTCTCAGAATTTTTTTTTGCTTTTTAAGTAAGACAATAGTAGAGACAATAAATGATGACAATGACAATGTCGATGATGACAAAATTATAGAAAATATTTTATTTTCGATTGGATTAGCTTAAATTTTTATTTTTTATATGGAAAAGAAATGATTTTACTTCTTAGATGGTTCTATGGACAGTTAAAATTTGAGCTTTTAAACAGGCAAATTTATTTTTTGGAATATATTTAAAGTATTCGAGGTATTCTAGGAAAGTTAAGTTTCTGATAAAAATAACGATAAACAGTCAAAAATTCAAGCATTAAAGTCATTTCCTACTGAATAACAGAAATTAACAGAAACATATAAACAGGTAAACGTTAAAGAATTTTTAAGTAAAAACGCTCTAAACACAAATTTTAAATAAATTTTTTTCCACAAATAATTAATAATAAAGATGACATTGAAGTCTGAAAGAATAAAAAACACAACAACTTAGAACAATAGGCAAAATAAAATAATAATAATAATAAAAGAATATTACATTTAAATAATATATCCACACCCATCCGTTTACCTTGTAGGAATTAAAATTCATTTTTCTTCTACATTTACTTCGTTATATGCCATTCAGTTAATAATTTTTTTTATTCAATTTCAAGTTTAAAATTAATTTTTTTTTATTATTATTATTTAATATTTCATTTAATTTGACAACTTGTTTTATTTTTTATTAGAGAATAATACGAAAAAATATTAATAAAAGAATTTTTATTAAATTGATGATTTAGTTGGCAACTTTCTAGGTCAATGTAATCGGGGATGAACATGATTTCGTTAAGTAATAATTTCGTTTATTGTTCATTTTTATTTCTGTTTATTTGATCGTGCTCATTAGAACACTATTCATTAGTTGTTGAACGAATGTAACAGGTCATTACGTTATTAACGTTACATACTTGCTTATGATATTTGACGTATTCTTGTGGCAAAGAATTTATTTCCTTAAATTTAGTAAAATTAAATGAGTAAATTGAGTCAAAATTAACATAATACTGTAACTATTAGAGTATAAGATACTTGCTTATGATATTTTTAAGTTTTTTACTTCCGTATGTCGTGGCAAAGGATTTTTTTGCATTAAATTTGCCAAAATTAATAAAACACTGTATCCGCGTACGTTAGATATTTAACCTGTCGCATAAATCTCTATAAAATAACACTGAAAATTTCGACAGAAAAAAATGCATGACAAAGCACAGCTTTCTTTCTACCAAAAATAAACCAAATTACCAGCGAACAAAACATGCAAAACAATGTTTGCAACAATGTCAAGCAATAAACCATGTTACTTCTCATAAGAAAAATTAAATAAGTAAAGCAATTAACCATGAAATATTAAAACATTAATTAAATTTAATTAAATAATTTAATGACGAAAAATAATTTTAATCCAATCGAAGAGAAAAACACCAAAAAAGTGAAATTTTTAAACAGCAGCAGCAAAATAAGCAACCAAAAAAAAAAAGGATCGCATGCAACAGCGAAGAAAACATAAAATCCTGAAACATCGCATAATGATTATTATTATTAAAAAAAATTAATTTTAAATAAATATAAATTAGGGTATTTTATATGACTTAACATGATTGCGAAGTGATTTAAACTTTCATCATTATCATCATCATTCATCCAGCCATCCATCTATCTAAAATTTAATTTATTTTTTTGATGTTTATATCCTGGATGCACTGTAGATACGATTTTAGTGTCTTTCTGTCTGCTGCTTTATTTTCATTATTATTCTTATTTATTATTATTATTATTATTATTATTATTATTACATTTTATATTATGTCTGATGGTACGACATAATAATAATAATTATATTAATTTTCTCATCTTTTATAAAAACGCAAAAGTGCTGTTTAGTTTTGCTGTTTTTATTTTTTCTTACCTTATACTACTCGCTGCTGTTACGTTTATATTATTCTCTCGTTAATTTTTATACGTTTTTATTATAATTATTATCGTAAAACCTAAAATAAAAATAATTTCTAAACATCAAAAAATTATTATTATTAATTTTGCAAAGTGTTTTCACTAAAAAAAAAAGACAGACAAAACATCGCAGAAAATAACAACCAGAATAAGCAAAATTATAATTAAAAATTACATAAACGTGTCCCCAGTAATTTTATGCTAAAAAAGGAAATTTATAAGTACATAAAAACATAATTATTTTTGTACCCAATCAAACAGTTTGTTTGTTTGTTTGTTTTTTTTTAAACAAAGAAAAATACACAGCTCGCATCGTAAAACTAAATTATTTAAGAGACAATTTTCGCGTCATTTTATTGTTGCATTTTGCATTGTCATAGCCATTTAACAATTGGCACAGACCGCATCAAGTTGTTATTATTTATTATTATTGTTTTAAAAGAAAAATTGTGTTTATTTTTTGTGTTATTTGTATCTGTTTTTTGCGTTTTGAAGTAGTCTAGAGTAGCCAACAGTTTATGGTGTTACAAATCGTCACCAAGGAATTGTATATAAATCTTTCACTGTGCTTATTTCTAACGAGTGATGAGTTATTTTAATTAAACAAACATAATATTTACTTAAATATTATAAATATCGATAATATAATTTTCATCTGTTCTTCTCACTGCTGCTGATTGTGGTGTAGTAGTCAATCTAGTTAATTATAAGAATCAGTAAAAACACAAGACACAAATTGTGTGACAATTTAATAAGAAAATAATCTTTTAAATAAAATATTACCACGTAATACCATTAAAATACTTTATTTTTTGTTTCTCTCTGTGTTTCACGCAGATGAAAAAGGTGATTTTTAATGTAAATAAAGAAAATAATAACAATAATTGTTGAATTTAATTGAAAAATAAAAACAAGAAATGTGATAAAACGTGTATTTTTAATGAGATTATTTTTCTTCTTCTTGTTGTTGTTGTTGTTCAAACTTTAAGTTTAAGAAAATAAAAATCATTCAGAAAAAAAGCTTCTTTATCGGTTAATTTTTCAAGAAACCCGACAAATGTACGTTTTTGGTAGCAGAAAAATAAAAAGCGAAAGTTATTGCATAAAATTTCACTTGTTGGATCCATATTATTCCTTCGTTATTTTATTTTTCTAATTAAGTAATTATTATTATTATAATTTTTAATATAATTAAAAATTTTTAAATCATTAAAACAAACTCACGTGCAGTAAAAATACATTATTTTTTGTGCTATGAAAATAGTATCAGATTTAGTAGTAAATTAACGCTCAAATTTTAAAATTAATTAATTAGTATATTAATACTCAAATAATAATAATATTTATAAAGTTTTAATAAATTTGAATATAAATCTAATATAAAGTTTACTAATTAATACAGCGAAATTTAATTATATAAAATATTATATTAGAAACACAGAAAATAATATTTATTTATTTTATATTAAATATAATCAAAATGAACTTTTAATAAGTTTTTATTAAGAAATAATATTTAATTAGTTTGACAGAGCATTTTTTATTCGCTAAAAATACACCAATAATGAACGTTAAAGTACGCTGCGTTAAAGTTTCCCTAAATAAAGGATATTAAAAGAAAAAAGAACATAAAAATATTAATAATAAATCTATTTAAATTTAAATTTATTATATATTCGCATATAAAAATTAATTAATATAAAAATAAGAAAAGAAAATACTTAATGAAAATATAAAGAAACAACGAAAAAACCCCTTAAGCGACGACATTGCTACCTAAAAATTGTATAATAATCAAAGGAGAATAATTATTTAAATAATATAAAAATAAATAAATATTCAGTCAATATTATAATAAAGCTGAGCATAAAATTTAATAAAATGTATGTACAACGAATGTAACCAGCTTAATTGCTTGTTTATAAAATTAATTTAAAACAGTTTATTGTATTTTATCATGTTTAATACGTTATTAATTAATTTTATTTAATTTTAACAGAATTTAGATTATCTTTTCTATTTATTTCTTTTTAGTAAGATACAAATATGTCTCCACAAAAATGTCTCCACACACATAGGGTGTTTTTTAATGCTCAATTAAAATTTATTTTCTTTTTTATTATTATAATTTCGATTTATTTTATTTTATTTTTTATTTATCAACACAATATTATGTTTTTCAATTTTAATTTTATATTGGAAAAAGTTTTTCTGTTTTCATTTTCGTAGTTTTATTTTTTTTATTATTATTATTATTATTATTATTTCTTGATAACGTCGCTGTTGTTATTTTTTTTTTTTTATTTCATTGTCGTCATATAATAATAATAATAATAATAATAATAATAATAATAAAAAAACACTAAAACATGTAGGTAGACATTGGCTCAGGTATATAGTAAAGTTAAGCAACATAAAATAAAAAATAATATACAGAATAATAATAATATTAATAAAAAGAATGTAAAGTTAAGCTAAGTATATAATATATTATTAAAAATGGCGATCATGACCGCGTGCATGCATGTTTATTCCATTCGTGTACACAATTCAGTTTTATATATATATATATATATATATATATATATATATATATTTCTGTTTTTATGATTATTTAATATTTTTTGACGTGTATTTTATATTATAATGTGTTTGTAGTGTGGTCAACATATATTTTTCGTATATATCGTAACAAAATAACGCATGGTAAACGTCGTTACCAATAGTTTAAGAACAAAACCATGCAATCAAGAATAATGATTTTTATTTTATAAGGTTAAAAAGGTATTTTATTATTAGTGTAATAAAAATGATTATTTCTTTAATAAAATTTGAAAAATTTTTTGTTTGATAGAGATAAGAAACTTATAAATATGTTTACCGTGACAATGGTTTTATTTAAAGCATAAATAGTTGTATAAAATTATTTAAGGGTTAGGTTATGTTCTTTTTTATATTCAAGTAAAAATGGTTGTTTATATAGAAAATTTATTTCTTGAATGTCTGACCCTTATGCTTTTATATAAATATATATAATAAAAAATTTGTACGTTGTTAAGAAACCACAACCCATTCTCTTAACTTGTTTGAATAAAAACATAAAATTTTTACATAATGGTTGGACAACTGTAGATGCTGTAAGTTGTTGAGTTGCTAAAATAGTTTTAAGGCATGCAAACAGTAGGATTACAGAATTATAACAAGAATAAGTAAAATTAGCGTATATTATGTAGTATTTTTAATATACTTTCATTTTATTTAAACACAAAATAATGATTTCTATGGAAATTAAATAAAAAATCCTTATGGAAAATGGCTTATTGTCGCATAACTCAATAAAGTATAACACACATAATAATATTATATTATTTAAAGCACAAGAAATTACATCAATAGAATAAGCTTTTATCGCGCACATTCAACTCAATAATAAAAATCAAATAAATAGAGTTCACAAATGTCTATAATTTTGTTTAAAAAATAAATAGAAAATTATATAAAAGCCAAGTCATTGTATATATACACATGTTTTGACGACATAACAGAGTAGTATACAAGTGATGATGACTAATAATAATCATTTATAATAATAATAATAATAATTTTGGTTTAGTTTGTTTGGCGTTTTTTTCTATGTTGTTGTTTGCATTCGTAAAATTATTAAAAACCCTCACGCGGTGTGGGATTTTAATATGTCACTTAATTGTTGTTTATTTTTCTTACTTCAAACAAAAAATAATAATTAAAATTACTACTATTGTTTAGCTTATATTTTGCTACTTAAATTCTATACACTAGATTATGCTTTTTCGTTATGTTGTAATACATAATCTACATACTTTAATGTTGAAAGCTTAAAAATTAATCAATATAAATAGGCTGAGATAGTGGCGCAAATAAATTCGATACTCCTAAAAATTTAAAATATAAAATCACGTTTTCTTACGAAACATAACTATGAAAATAAATTTAATTAATATTTGTTTTTTTGCACTCTTGTATTTCTCTAACACGAAATGTTGAATTTTTTATTTTATTTATTTTATTTCTTTTAAATAATTTGTTGCATTTTTTTATGCTTGTTGTTTCTTACTTGCAACAGCGAATTTTTCATAATAATAATAAAAGTGCAAAAATAAAAGTAATAAAACTAGTTTTTCATAGCATAAAATAAACATGATCTTAGATATATTACTAGAGTATTAAAGTAGATTCACGTATTTCAGTTTTTTTATGTATATTCAAGGATCATAGGTGAATGTAATTGGCCTCTCTCTCACTCTATAATTTTTTATTAATTTTCTTAGCTTGTTTTTTTTCTTATTGCTTTAGATTTAACGTCACACCTTTATGTCTCTTAAAGACAGACAATACAATGTTTTCTTAGTTCTTTATGTAAATTCTTTTCTTTTTGTTTCAGAATTTAATTTAATTGCGATAATCGTGATGTTTAATCGATTTATATGTGTGAATATCCTTGGTAAAACTTTCACTTGGTTTGTGGCTTCAACATAAATGATTATTGTTTAATTTAACACTAAAAAATCAAGTAACAAACTCATTAAGCTTCACAATACACATCTTTTCTATTTTAATAAACAAGGTGAATAAATTTTTTATTTTCAATTTTATAGAAAACGCAATCAGCAGATTCATTTCGATTTCATAATAATATTTTTTGTTTTTCTGTTTATTATTTACTTGGAATTTAATGATTAGATGCGAAATGTGTTTTTTTATTATTATTATGTAAATTATTTATTTATTTTGCGCAAGAAATGTATACGTTTTCGTTTGATTGAAATTTTTAATTCAAAATTTATCTACTTTGTATTGAAATCATGTAGTAAAATGGTTTGAAAGTCAATGATTAAACTGGAAATATTAATTGTAATTAATAAAAGTGATTTGTTAATGAATTTTTACACAATTTTAATAAAAAAAGAGAGAATAATTTGCAGTAAAAAGGATACGAATTTCTTCTTTTAAAAACATTTTTCGGTTTTTACTTACTATGACCGCCATATTAGTCTCACCGTATCCACAGTGTTTTTTTGCTGCTTTTTGTAACAATTTTTTTCTCAGTTGTTATTTTATTTATTATAAAATGAAAACCATTTACCTGTAGGTAAATAATTTATTGCCCCCCAAAAAAAAAATAAAACTCTAACGTATATTAAATTATTTAATAAAATGTGCACGGGCGAGAACTGTACTGCCCACCAAACAACAACAATAACAATAACTGCATAAAATTTATATCTTTTTAAAGGATTATATTCTTCAGGCAAAATGTAACCAATCTCCTTTTACTTGAATATAAAAAAGATAAAGATCATTTTGGCGAATTTTATTTATAAGCTTGGTTGCTGCATGCCTTTTACCTTTTAATCAAAGGAGAAGAAAAAAAATCCAATTTATCAAACGTGGAATACAAAAATATTAAAACGCTGCAAATTTAATAACAACGAATAAAACAAGTTAAATTTGCCAATACCATTTATGGATACTTTTAGAGATGGTTACGAAATAAAGTTAAAAAAAAAAAAAAAACTGCAAATAAATGCATCAAGGTAAAAGGTAAAGCCAACTAACAGCGAAATAATATTCATTTTTGTGATAATTTAACAGCAGGACATTAAGCTGTTGTAAGAAGGGGTAGAAACATTTTAATAACTTTTTATAACGTCTACCATTTTCAGTATTTTTTATTTATTTGTTGCCCTGTAATACAAACGGCATCGGTGAAAAACATACATAAAAAATAAAAAAAACAATAAAGCTTCAAGAATCATAATCGACAAACTGTTTGCTGCTGCACAGTCCATATACCGTATATATGTTGCACATGTTTTTTTTATATACATAAAAATGAAAATATTTATTGTTTTTTAAATTATATGCCCTCTGAATTTTTTTACAATATAAAAACGGATGATACGACGATATTGTTTCAAAACAATAATAAAGCTTTTTGAAATAATGCTGGTTTGGAAAATATAAAAACAAAACGTATTTTATCTAGAAAAATTAATCAAAATTCGCGTTTATTATTATTATTATTATTATTATTATTATTTTGTCGATATTTTATTAACTACACAATGTTGTTGTTGATGTTTTCGTTTTTTTTTAATTTTTTATGATTTAAAAAATAATATAAAAAAATTGATTACACAGAAATGTTGTAAAAATGATTAAAACGATAAAATGGCTAAAGATCAATATATTAACCTTAAATAGGGTTTTTTCTTTGTAATTATTTTGGTTAACTATGAGACGTATCATCGTAGTAATGATTCAGAATATATTTTCTTAAAATTAAGTACAGGATGAAGACGTTTTATAGACAAAACAGTGATTAATACTTCCTGAATAAGAGAACAAAACAGTGATGAATGCTTCCTCCTGATTAATAAACACAAAAGGAATTCAATTATTTTATTGATTTCTAGTAATCAAAAAATATAAATAATTATTTTTATGTGTTGTCTTGTCTGTGCTGAGGAATAATAAATCCTTTGCAGTACAATTTACGCTTCAAACAAGGAGCCAAAAAAAAAAGAAAACTTCTGTAAAACTTCTTTATATTCAGCAATCATGTTATAAATAAATTTTAATAATAAAAATCAACAAAACAATCATAAAAAAAAACGATAACAACAATAAACTGAAGAAAACTTTTCAAATTTGCATTAAATGTTCCTAATATAAGCCAATAATGTTGTTTATTAATTTATTTATTTATTTATATTCACATTTGAAATTGAAAGAATAATTTAACAAATTTATATTTATTATCAAAATAATTATATTTTGCATGTTTGTTAACAATAAAAACAATTTTTATTGTTTTGTAAATATATATAGACAGCACTGATAGCTAGAAATACATAAATTTAGGCCTCTAATGTATTAAGAAGTAAATATATTTCTGTTTTCTGCCTTGAAGAATTATTTTTTCTGTTTTTAAATATATAAAAAAATCGCAAAAATTTATGGAAATTCAAATAATTGTATTCAAAAATATGCAGCAGCTGCATAAAGTGAGATAAGAGAAGAAAAATAATTTTCTTGTCTTACAAAATCAGTGAAAACAAAAAACAACCAAACAGAATAATGAAATGCACCAGCAGCAGCACAGTGTTTCTACCTTACAAAATGAATAATAAAAAAAAAACATCAACGTGCGACACATTTAATTACAAATCAATCGTAAAAATTAACATAAAAAATTATAGGTTTTTGTTGCTCAGAAATGCAAAGAAAAAAAACGCACAACCAGCAGCAGCAGCAAAACAGTAAAAACATCATCAGATTCAGCTCATTTCAATACGTTTTTAAGTAAAGGAAAATTTATTATTATTGTTTTTCTGAAAATAATAATAATTACCTTGTTTGTGTGTGTATGATATAAGAATTAATAAACAAGAAAATTAATTTTATGATTGGATTTTTTATTCTTTGTTCCGCCATTCTGAAAATTGTTTAAGAAAAAGCACGTGAGCTTTATTAAGCTTTAATTTTAACTTTTCTTTCTTTTTTTTTTGAGTATTAAAAATTTAATTATTATTATTATTAAGGAAACGTAAAAGATTGAATGAAACTTTTTTATTAATAAATTAATTCGAAAATTATGTCTTCTTCTTATTTGTTTGGTGGTTGAATGGTTTTTTTCCTTTTTGTTTTATATTAAATGCGTGGTCAATGTTTTTAACCCGACACGAAATAGGTTAATGATGTCAAAATCATGATATTTTATAATAAAGAAAAAATTTTATTTTAGTTTAACTAATATTATGTTTTGTTATTTAAAGGAATTAATAAAAGACGCGTGTTATATCAAGGGAGCAAAAGCTATTTTGAATCAAAACAAAAAATAAATCGTTTAATATTGGTTATAGGCGGAGCTATGATGATTTAATAAAAAAAAAGAAAAACTTTAAACGACATTACTACGGTGTTTTTGTTTTTATTTTCAAAGCTTTATATAAGCTTAAAAAGCTTTTAATAAGTTTTAATGTTAAACTAAGATAACTACTATATACTTAGAACAATAACCACTAATTATATAGAATAAATTTCCGTAATCTAAACAACACATTTAGAATAAATAATTAAACCAGAAATATTACCAATAGATACATAATAAATAAAATTAATTAAAAAAAAAACATAATATAATTATCAATATCCGTGTTTAAAAATGTAAATAATTGAAAAATAAGTTTCTAGGATTGTAATTTTAAAATAAAACATTGTTTTTCCCATTAATGCGCATGCGAAAATGGATTAATCACTAAATAATATATTTATTAGTTTTATGTTTCCTGTTTCAATGTAGTTTCCATATTCTAAATCCATTACTAATGCTTAATTTACTTTAATTAAGATTTTTATGTCTATTAAGCATGTAGTTTTATATATTTTAAGTATGCTTACGTTAACGTTATCACTTAACCAATCAATTAAAAGTTTATAAATTTAAGAAGATTATAATGCCTAGTGTTTTGTTGTGTGGTTTTCTATTATTAATTTTATATATATATAATTAATTTATATTTTTTTTATTCATATTTACAAGAATTGTGTGATTTTTCTATATAATTTGCATACAAAACAAATAAATATCTGCTTAAGTGCATGTTAGATGTTTGATTTTTTTAAAACAAGCTTTTATATGCGTGCTTATAGTAACTTTTTTTTTCTTTTGCTTAATTATTCAATAAAAAAAATGTTGTAATATCGGTTCTAATATATATTTTATTGTAGAAAAACCTGTTCGCCTTGTTTTAAACGAGTGCAGTAGAAATATTGCGAATTATTTTGATTTGAAAAAAAAATAGAAAAGGATCAGAGGGCATTTTTTATGCAAATTATGTTGTTGATTTTTATTTTTTTTTTAATAATATTTAAATACGAAAAATACATTATTTTAGAATTTAAGAAATTATATTTTAAAAGTAAAAGCGTAAAGGTTTGATTAGGGACAAAAAAGCTCTCTTCCGTAACTCTTTTCAATTGACTTTATGAATTATTTTTAATTTTCTTTAGAATTTTATTTAAGTTTCCGGAGTTTAAAGTGTTTTTTTTTTTTTGCAATTTATTTACAAAGCCCTTAATTTTTGTTTTATTTAATTCCTGTCCCTTTATATTGAAAATGTGAATTTTTATTTTGAAAAAAACGCGACCTGAAGTTGATTGGAACCACCATTTTGTTTGGAGAATTTTTCTTTGTTTCTTCCAAAAACCTGCTTCTAGTGCAAATCGCCGCATTTAAGTGTTTAGACAAAATTTCGTTTAATAAAAATTAAGAAAATATTTTTAATAAAACAAAGGACTCACTCAACCTGAATTTAGAATAAATTTTATTTTTTGCTTGAAAATTATAAGGATTATCATTAAAAAATTCTTCGAAAAACAGATTTTAAAATTTTTGTTTTTTAATTTAATGCTGAAAATTATAATAATTTGTTGAAAAAAATTAAATCAAAACAAAACAGAAAAACTTTTTCTTTTTTTTTGTGTTTTTAATAAGGCTTGAAAATTATATATTTAGAAATAATAAAGTAGAAATACACGACGTATATATAAGTTTCCAAAGTATAAAGAATCGATCGAAATCACTGAATGAATATTAAATTACTGAACCACTTTACCATTTCCCTTATGCTGTTCGTTTTCTTATCATAAAAATTGTTGTAATAATAATAATAAAAAATAGATTATCCAATCGATTAGAAGACCTTTATAAAACAAAAAAAATTATTATTCAAAAGGAAGAAAAGAAAAATAAAATAATCGAAGCGTACGTAAAAGTTAATTCAAAAGTTTCAATAAAATTAGAAAATGAATTAAATACATTTGAAATGTAATAAAAGTTAAACTATTGTGTGACAAAACATATAAAGCATATAATAAAGTACATAATACACCCACATTTATAAGCCCAGCACACATAATTTTAGTAAAGTTTTTTTCCATTTAATATAAAGAAATAAAGTTTCTTATGTTAAACTTTTTCAAATGTGACATTTTCATTGATGCATTAATCCATAAATATATTAAAAGCATAAAGCAACAGTATTGACTCATTTTTGATTGTTTAAAAAAAAAAAATTAATCATAAAACACTTTGGTTACTCTTTAAAATTCTCTTCAACCACCAGCCACCACCCACCACACTCATTATCGCTTTTTCTTACCAAATATGTAAAAAAATAAAAACAGAAAGGAAAAAATATTTTTCTACTTTTCTTCCGTTTTCAAGACATTAAAATTGTAACAAGACCACAAAATAAATAACAAAAAATAAAGAAAAGAAAAATATATTTACTGAAACATAAGTTTGGTGCAAAATGTTTTCCACATAAATTCACTTGATAAAATTTTCCGTTCCCGCAAAATGTTAAGGTTTTTGTTTTTGTCATAAAACAAGAACACAAGAAGTAAAAAAAAGTTATAAAAACGCTTGAATAAATTGACGACAAGTTTTTTGCTTGGTCGCATACATCATCATCATCTTTATCAACAGCATCGTCAATTTTATAGTGCTTTCTTTGGCTGGTTTTTTTCTTTTTTTAGATAATATAAAAACTTTTCTTTCATTTAAATTTTTCATTTATGCTGGTTACATAATGGTGTTGTGGAACATAAAAGTTACCAGCATAATAGTCATCTCTTTCATTAAAATTATAACTTTTGTTGTTTGTTTAGATTATGCGCTGTAATATTATTAAGCAGAAAATAGTAAAAAATTGTTTTTAGTTTATATTCCACAGTCGTCGGCATATATAGCATAGAAATATCGCTTTATTACACTCTACCTCTACTGTGTTCCCTGTGTACGTCAGATTAGTCAAGCAATATACTTGTGTATAATACCGATCTCACTCATAAAATCAACTGAATAAAGCTTTGTCGAGTATATAATATAAATAAATAAAAGAAAGAAAAACCATAAAATATGCCACGCCCGCCATGTAGAACGCCATTTTGATTATTAAAGCTGAAAAGTCCATAGTACAGTGTTTTTTAAGCAGCAAAGAAGAAAAAATAAAATACTTTTGTTCGGCTTTAAAGTAAGCTAAAAATATTATTTTATTCATATTATTAATACAAAATAAAAACGTTTGGAATTACAGATAGAAAACAGGTGATAAAGCAGATACAAAAAAAAATATAAATAAGGTAAACAACAAGCAAAAAAAAAAAAAGCATATGTATTGTGTCCAGGGAATTATTATAATTATCTAATGATTAAGGATCCTTATAATCCTTAAAACAATATAATATTGAATACCTGAGAAATATAATTATATAAAAGTCACGTAGCTAAAGCTAAAAAAAAAATAAATAACTTTAAAATTATATAAAAATCGGAAATGCGGATACACAGAAGAATAAGAAAAAAAACAATAATACCGAACGACAACAACCTTATTATTAAATTTCCTTAATAATTATCATTAAAATTTGGTTAATTTAAGTTTTATTTTTAAAATAACCCAAAAATCCATCATAATTCCTCTGACATGGTCGCCGACGCCAACAAACGTTACAATTATTTTATCTGTTTATTCACCGACACGTTACATAGCATCACGAAACGGCAGCAGCAACAGTAACAACAACCGCAAACGAACCGATATTTAAGGAAGGGAAAAATAGAAAAAAGTAAACCCCTAGACTGACATAGAAACAGAAAAAGGTCTCTCGTCTAATGATTCCTAATGACACACTAGACATCACTACTAGAAATGTTAAATTATGAAAATAAAAAAAAGGGATTCGTTGTTTTGTTGCGAACAGAAAATAAAAAACCGCATCGTACAAATCAAATAGAATTAGATTAGAAAAATCTATCATTCACAACGTCAAGGACGGTATTATTTGGTTTTCTTTTTCCTATTTCAATTCTTAAAATTATTATTGCTTTTAAATTTATCTAAACAAGAGTTTTTAAAAAATAAATGAATCTATGAATGAATTTAATAGAAAAGTAAAAAAAAAAAAGAACTAAACCATTAATCATCTGCTGAACAATGTATTTATTTATTATTTAAGTATCAATGTTTGCCGTTTTATGTTTCTAGTTCTTTTTTTTTTTATTGACAATTAATGTTGCGTAATTAGTTTAAAGTTTTTTATTTACTTGTAATTGCTGTTGTACCAAAGTGATAACAAGTCAAAAAATGACAAAGCATTTTGCCAAAACAAATTATTGGAATAAGAAGTAAAATAAAAGAATAATTACCTTTAATTACTTTTATTTATTTCTTTCTTCGATAAATACTTTTGATTTTTCTGTTTTTTTAAATACTTTTTTAAAGTTTAATAGAAATTTAATAACAAAAAAATTGTAAATAAAAAGCCACCGAGTGGGTGGTTGTAAAATGTATTTACAAAATTAATCGCACTTAACGAATAATTGATATAAAATAGTTTTTTTTTTTCTTAATCAACAATAAAATGAAAGTAAATTAAAGAGATGAAATCAAAAAGAAATATATTTTAAGTGTTTTGTTGTTTATAACCTCTTCTCAATCTGGTTACATTGTTTATGAATAAAAACTGTTTTTGGTACGGGTTTCTGTATACATATACTTTCAATGGAATAACTTTTTAATAATAATAATAGCAGCAACAGCAGCAGCAAAATAATAACAATGAAAACAAAAAATGATTTTTAATGAAGAGTTAAGAGTATTTGATTGAATTAAAATTATTGGATAAATAAAAAAAAAAAAATTATTTATAACCGGATGTTATATTGAAACAGGTACTTGAAAGTCTCAGGTACCACTTGAATATGTTTTTTTTTTGTAACAAATTTTGTTGTTTCTATTACTTTAGGATTAATTTTTCTATGCG
Organism: Ptychoptera contaminata; assembly: GCA_963942525.1. Classification (NCBI taxonomy): domain Eukaryota; kingdom Metazoa; phylum Arthropoda; class Insecta; order Diptera; family Ptychopteridae; genus Ptychoptera; species Ptychoptera contaminata. The sequence continues at coordinate 32,548,224 of OZ012638.1, read as the reverse complement.
GGTTTAAATCGAAAGTTGAGTTTTTATTTACCTGGTGGATATTTGCTTATTAAACAAAATTATCTGCGTATTTATTATCATAATAAGGTAGCTTAAGCTGTATAAAAGCACAGAAATTGAAGCATACTTCAGTCTATTGGTTTTTAAATATTTAAATGATAGAACATAGAATAGAATATATTTAAATGGCAGAAGTAGAACATGAACTTTGTCACCTTAGATTAATTGAAAAACCTACCTAAAAACAAATACAATTATTTTAAATCGGTAAAAACATTTAAGTAGAATCTCATTCAAAGACAAAATTTACACCCGCACAATTCCAGCCACAAAAACATAAACCATTTAAGTACTTTTAATTGCTGCTTAAAGCAAAACTATGGATATTAATTATCATCATCGTCACTATAACTAGCTTTCCCTGTATCTGTTATTTTTATTTAAATTAAACAAAACACAAACTGAGTATATGCGATGATCTTGTTTTAAGTAACATTTATGTTTTTTTTTTTTGTTTAATTTATTTACAAAGGAAGAGTAAATTAAGTCCAATTTGTGGCAATCACTGCGAGCTATATGTATACGACGTACGTCAGCCAGGCCACGATACATAATTTTTGTTTTTTTTTTTTTTATGACTATTTGTCATCATCAACATCATATGTTTTATTATTATTAAGTAAATCGCGCAATCGCAGTAGTATCGTTTGTTTTTTTCTTTTTTGCATTTAGACAAATAGAAAATTGTTTTATTTTTGTCATATGAATGGAAATTTCAATCAATTAGAAGCTTTTTAAGAATCAATTTTTTGTTTTGTATTTTAAAAAAAAAATCTTTGAAAGAAATAACAATAAGATAAAGATTAATTAAAATCAATTAAATTTAATTAAATTAAATTAAATCAAAGCGACATATTAATTTAGTTCATTTAAGAAAGATCGCTGTGTGCGTTTTCTATTTTTTTATGTTAATTTAATTTTTTTTTTAAATATTTTTTTTTTCGAAGTCAGGAAATTGTTGTTTCATTTTATTGCAATAATTTATTTAAGCTGCTATGTATACTATATAAGTATATATATATTTTTTCTTTTCCTTTCTTAAATTAATCGTAATACAACATAAAGTATGTTAATGTTTTATATGACGACGCAATGTCTCTCTTTTTTTCTATTCAAAGACATAATAATCATAATAACGATTAATATTAATTTAGTTTTATTTATTTATCTTTTTTTGCTTTCATTATACGTTCTTATATATTGTTATGCACATAGACACAATATTCTTATAAGAAAAATATAAAAATTCTATTAATGAATTAAAGAAATTAAACTAAAAGTTTTTTTGGTTGATTTTTATTATTTTAATTAAATATTGTTTAGGATGTAAAATATGTAAAACCACAGTGATGATGCTGATGAAGTAGCGTGAAATTATAATTTATATTTGTTTTATAATAATTATTATTACAGAGTGTTCCTTAAGATTATTTTGTGTAATAATTCTTGTAGGAAAATATTGAAAGAGTTTGTGGTTTAATTCTCAGCTCTGGATCCTATAGTTTTCTCTAGATTTTCTGAAATATTAATATACCATTCGATTATCACACTACAACCCAACCTATACTCGTTCAAAAAATAACAATTAAAATTTTCCTCGCATCAGTTAATAAATAATTAAATTAATTTCATTAAAAAAAATAATAATAATTCAACAAAAGAGAACGAAAAAAAAAAAAAAAATCAATACAAAAATAATTAAAAAGCCACCGACACATAATAAAGGATTATATAAAAACAATTGTAATCAGTGTTTGCCACCACCATCACCACCACCACCCTATCTACGCAACATAAATAAGTTTTTTTGTTTAATAAAAACGCAAAACATAACAAATCGTGTGAATTAAATCTTGTAGCGTTTCTTGATCTATGAACGATAAACACAGCTAGATCGATTGAAAAGTAATGAAATTTCTTTAACTTTATGAATAGAAATTATATTAAAAAAAAAAAGGAAAAAATATGATTAATTATTGCTGAAAATAAATAGAAGAAGTCAGAATAAATTCAAGTGAGAAAAACAATTGGACACACCGTTAATTTGATTTGTTTTGATTTAAAAAAAAATAAATAAAATAAAATCCGACAGCAATGAAAATTAATCTATGAATTTCTCGTTGTTTTTTATATAGACGAAAAAAAAATCATCAATTATGATTTTATTATTATGTTTGTTGTCGATAATATTTAATCTATATGTATGTACCATTAGAGCATCGATAAATCCGAAACGAAAATTAAATTAAAGTTTTTTTTAAACATATGTATCTAAGAAAATAAAACAGCAGCATTCAGCTTCTGAATAAATTTTTTATTTCTTTGTTAATTTTTAAAACAACGAAGAAACGTTAACTCTTGGGTGCGGCGGTAGCGTTGGAGGCAAACCAATTTTAATGAATAGAAAAAATTAAATAAACGAAAACGATTTTTGTTTTCTTTTCACTACACAATAAACCATGGAGAAAAAAAAAACCACATAACCCGAGTCTAATTTAATATTAAATTTTTATTTTTGTCGATGTGTGGAAATTATTAAAAGTAATAATCGTGAATAATAATAATAATAATAATAATACAAAAATTAAAGCAAGGCGAGTAATCACAATTGAAAATATTAATTTTAATAATTTTTCAACATTTTTACTTGCCTTGTTGTTTTGGTTTTAATATTTTATTCTTTTTTCTGTTCACTAATTAAAAATAATATTATTTATTGATCGATTTGATGACAGGTGACAAGGTGTAAAAAAAAGGCATTAATTATTTAAATATTTTATTCATTTGTATTTTTTTTTTTGGTTAGTTTTTGTTAATGAATAATAAAACGTGTGAGTAAATTAACAATAATTTTATTTTATTAATAAATTTGATAAATATTTGTTGTGAAAATTGCCGAATATCCTTTCTTTTACTGTGGTTTGTTCGCTAAAATTACTTAAAAGATATTAAACAGAAGCTTAAAAATTGTTTAGAGTATCAATCACATTTATTACATTTTAAAATGGATTATTTATTTAATAATAAAAGCAAAAACAGTTAAAAGGATCATTTTTACAATTAAAATCTCTTAGTTCTCATCATAGCATCATTGAATATAGATAATTTCTATGTATTTAACTCACTCAAATGGATAATACTTTTCCATTAATTTTAATCCATTTCAATGGTTATAAAGAACATAAAAATGCTTTCAAAACAAAGAATTATTATTTTATTGGAACAAAAATTGGCTCTCACCTATAGAATAAAAAAAAAAATCCTTAAAAATGATTCCCACAAACATCACAATCTAATTTATTTCGACAAGTGAGCAAATTATTAATTCTCTTTTCTTGTATAAACAAAATTATCATTATTATTATTTACTTGTTGTGACAACTCGAACATACATAATACATAAATATACATAAAGCAAATAATAAATAAGCGGATTAAGTTTTTTTTACTAAACAATTGTTGAATATTTTGTTAATAATTATCCTCAGCTACTCAAAAAAAAAAAAAAAAAATAGTTAAATAAACTTCCTATTGTCATATTGTTGCTTTTAGGGAAATATTTTAATCCTCACAACAGGGATACCTAATGGGTATTTTATTTTTAATTTATTTAATAAAAATTATCTTTACTTAGCGCTAATATCGTCCATTTTTAAATTAATTCATTTTTTTTTGCTTGAAAACAATTCATTTGAATAAGATTTTACTGCGTAAAAGTTTTTAAATAAATTTTGCTAACACCGCCCCATATAAAAAATTAGGATAATGTTATACTAAAAGGGTGTAAAGGTGATGCTTGTTACGTTTCCGGTTTATTTGAAACATCGTCACCCTTATAATTGTTGTTGTTTTCTTACCTTATCGATCAAGAAATTAATAAAAAATTTATTTCCATTATAATTGATTAAAAATATAAATTATTCTTAATCCCAAAGCGTTGGTTAGAAACTTTTAAAAAAGTAAAATTAAAATTTTAAAGTAAATCTTTTGTTTTTAGTTTGGAAATAAACAAAAAATTAAACAATTCCGTGAGCTGCTCATATTACATACAAAGCGCGCAAAAAAATAATAAATAATATAAAAGACGAGAAATAAATATAAAAAAAAGAAAAGAAATTAGAAAACATATTTTTTTTATTTTTAAGAAAGTAGGTGTGTCACATGAATAAGTTTTCTTTACAATAATAATATCCGGAGACGACTTATATTACACGCACATTTCGTAAAAAAAAAACAAAAAAAACAAAAAATTTATGTCGCGTTTTGTTTTTTTTTTTTTTTTTTCAATCTAATTTTGAACAATAGAAAAGAATTTTTTTTTTTGTTTTTTCCATAATAAAAAAATCGTTAAAAAACCGTTCGAAAATTTTAAGCCAAAAAAAAAAATGCAAGAAGAAACACCAACCCAATCCGCCCAATTTACCAAGATTAAATATTACAACAAGAGAATCAAACAGCAATAATAAAGAATTTAAATTAACGGTTTCAAATTTCATATTTATTTGAAGGCAAAAAAAAATAACAAACAAACATTATGCGCGTGTTTCATGATTTTCATAAAACACATTGAGCATAAAAAAAAATATTTATGATTAAAAATAATAATAACAGAATTGCAGATTTAATAAAGCACGAGAAAGAAAAAAAAAACTAAAACTAAAAAATCAGATTGTGCGCAAAAAAATAAATAAATGAAAACAAAAATTAAGTCAGCTGAGTTGATTGAATTGTTCTATAAACGTGTGCGCACACGACTTACATATTGCATTTTATCGAATAAAAACCTTCTTTTTTTTATGTTTCTTGCTAGTAATTTTTATTTTCATTTCTATTTCATAAAAACCTGGGGGATGAAAAACAAAAATTGTTATGAATTATAGTGAATAATGCTGAAAATTACTATAATTAATTTAAATGCATAAATAAATGTTAAAATTAGATTGATTATTTGACAAATGACACGAGCCGCGTCTATGTATGTTGTGTATTATATTTTGTTTTGTAGTTTTATGACACTACTTGAATTACATAAAATTATAGTCTTTTATTATTTGTCAATTAATTTAATAATATATTATTTAAACATGAAATACCTTTAGAGTGAAACTACATTACTGAATTGTGAATAATACAAATTTTTATTCGTGTTTGCAATTGTGTCTAGAAGTCAAATCAACTACAACTGTACTTACTAAATTAGCTTAAATGTTTTTTTTTTTTATCTTTTTAAATATTTTATTAAGTTAAGTAAGATGCGCTTGCGCATTGTTTAGAGGTCAAAAATAGGCCTAAGGGTCAAACAAATTGTTGGGGAATTGTCGCATATAATCAAATCAAGTAATATATATATTTTAAAGAGAAGACATAAGAATGAACAAGATGCTACAAAGTGTAATTTATAAAAGAAAAGGAAAAATAAAACTCCCGCACACAATTAAATTAAATTAAATTGTTACATTAGCTACAGGGTAATTCAACAACTAAAAAAATAAAAACCATTATTTTCTCTGGTTTAACATTAAATATAAGAAAATTTGTCACTAGAACCAATCTGTGTGGATATGACACACTAAAAATGAAACAAACAAAACAAAATATTATTATTTTTTTTAAGCTAACAAAACATGCGCACTAATTTAAATCAATTGAATGCAACTTAAACATTATATTTATTTTAATCTAGTTAATTTAAAGTGTTTGTTTGTTGTTTGTCTTTTTAGTTTTAAGTAATATTTAAAAGAAGAGTTTTGCGTTAATAAGTCGTTTCTTTGTAAAATAATATAAGAAAACAAAAAATTAAGCACAATTGATGTGCGAAAAAATAAGTTAATTTTCATTTAAAACAAAACAAAACAAAAAAAAAATGTGCGTAATAAAGGAGGAAAAATTAAATAAAAATTATTTTTTTAAAAACAGAAAAACAAACTGGTAAAACTTCTAGTTTTATATTTATGGTGAAAAATTACTTAAATGGATATCAAAAATCGATCAATGGCTTTAAAACAATTGAAATTCATGAGATCGCGAGAAATTACCAATTTTATCATCAAAAGAAAATGTTCTTTTTAACCGTATTTGGTGGGATTTTTTTTTTCTTCTTTCATTTACGATAGATTTTATTTTTTTTTGCACGCAAAAATATTGACGTAGAAATTGTTGCACTCAAAAATATGCTACTAAACCCATTGTACAGTACTAAGAGCTATGTTGCGTTGAAAACTAGTTGCAAAACAGACAGAGAATGACAGATGTATAACGATATAAAATAAATAAACGGGCGACAAAGGAGAACCGCCAATGTCGCCTTATAAAATTGTTTTGCTTTATTTTATTTATTTTTTTACTTTGCGTAAATATTGCGAGTATTAGAAATTTTACCACAGCCGTCCATTGTACTCAAGTATTTGTTGCAGCAAAATTAATCTATTTCTTATTCCTGTACTTACCCAGATTGCAAATTGATTTTCAATTACAAAAAATTTGCATTATCTGTTGTCAAACGAAATAAAATAAAAATTCGTTAAAATTTGAAAGAAAAATCAATTTTTTACATATTTTTAAACGACCAGAAGGCGTTTACATCCGTTTACAAAAAAGGGTTGATAATAACAAATGGGTGCTAACAAAGAATTAAATATATAAAAATAAAACATCTTTGCAGCTGTACACAAGCTCCTTGTCATCACATTTTACTGCACAAATCACTTTGAAATATTATCAACATAGTTTTACAACGTGTACTACGCGCAAAGGTAAAAATATCTCGAAAAAACGGAAATAATATAAAATAAAATAACAACACAGTGATGATGGAACAAATAAAGATCATAAACAATAAATCAACATGTGTATCAAGAGGAGATCTGTATTAAAAAGAAAATAGAAAAATTGTAACAATAAAAGAATAGAAACAAACCTAAACACCACAATAAAAGATCAACACACTGGATACCCCATGGTGTTTTATAGTGTTTAAAGACGTCCCGCTGTGATTCGCACTTATATAGATTTGTTGCCGCTACTCTTGCACTCTGATTTTGATTACCTGGTGGGCAATTCTATTTTTATAAAAGGTATAAAATAAATAAATTGAATGGCAGTCAAACGGCCCAACGTATTTGTTGAATGGCCATTTCGATATTATTATTTTTTATTAAAAGATTAATGGATTCGGATTTATTATTATTAATACTCTTTTGTCATTGTAATAACTAAGAGATTAAATATTTTTGGTAATAATTATGCAATGGATTTATGTATTTTGAAATAATTTACTTACTGAAATGCATTAGCAAAGTAGAAAGAATATTTTTGTCCTGAGAACAAAATTACTGCATTTTGATGAAAAAATCTAGGTTTTTTGGAACTTTATTCGCTGTTTAGTAGTCTATAGTTAATAAATATTAATTAATTAATCCGTATACTTACTTAATTCACTTGTTTTACTTACTTAGTTCCATTTTAGTGGCCAATTTACAAACAAAAGAAAAATTATTTATTTTTACTTATTTCATTGATTTCTTTTATTTTTGAGATTTTTGGGTACAAAAATGGTTTTTATGTTTTTATTAAACTATTTTCGATGCATTTGGTTGCTTTATTTAATTCTTTTTTAAATTAATTGTTTATTTTCTTATTTATTTATTCATAAAGCCATTTAACTTATTTAATTTTTATTTAATTCTATGTAATTTAGTTACATTTTTTTCTCTCTCTCTCTGTGTTTAATTTAATTAATTTCTTTATTTTTTCTTCTTTTATTAATATTTATACAATGTACAGAAGTTATTTATGTATATCTATATATATTACTTAAAACATATTTATCTGGCGTTTATAATTTTTATTAACAAATACATAATTACATGAAAATGAAATGACAAAAATAATTAATTTTTTACTTTATAAGCAACTAGCTGGTATTGCCCGGCTTTGCACGGCGGTAAAATAAAGTTGTGAATATAATGAAACCCCGTTTATGCTAATTTTTAAAGTCCCGACAATATTTAGTTTTTATATTTATTTAAAACCTCCGATTTGCCTTTTCCCATTAAAAATAAACATAAAGTAATAAATTCCATAGCCTGTTGATGTATTGTTAATGCAATTCAAAATTCTATTTCAGGGATGAAAATAAAGTTTTTATCAGAGAGCCTATATTTTGTTTTACGTATATGTTCACTTTCTAAAGAGCCTATTTTTAAAAAATCAAAGCATTTATAACAATTAATAGAAGATTATTTTTCTCTAGTTTTTACGTGCATGCGTACCTGAACCAAACAAAAACTACCTATTGTAAAATTCAGCTGCATTTCTCTTTACAGTTTAAAAAACAATTAAAAATAATTAGCAACAAAACAAATTTTGTTTTTGTTTTGTAGTTTCTGCAGGTATATCGGTAGCCCGCAATAAAATTTTGTTAAACATCTCAAATCGGAAAAAACGCCGTCGTTTTGTTGTCTAAAATCAAAATTAATTTACCAGTATAACGATTTCTTTTAAATATCTAGAGTAATTAAAAAAGGTATAAAAAAATTAATAATTTAATTTTTACGGTTTCATTGTTTAAGCAAATTGAACTTGCCGTAATAATTTTTAAATAACCTTTTAAAACATAACATAAATATTTTCAGGACAATAACATTTTCTTGTATTTATAATTTGACAAATATTTCAAATAATTTGAATGATTGATCCTCCTTTTTTTAAATTATTTATTTAATTTGCAAAATACAATTAAGGATTTATATGATTCAAAAGCATATTTAACATTTTTAACAGTTGTATTTTAAATTTTTAACAGTTGTATTTTAAATTAAGCGCTTTTATTTTTCTAGTAAACAAATCTTTGCTAAACAATTCATATACTCAATCCATTTTAATTTTTTAATAGTACTTTTTCAAAAAAGAAAAAAGAGGGAGTGAGTTGTCATTATTATTTACATATAATCTAGTTTAGTTTCTTCCCACTCTACCTAAAAAGTATCAATTTTTTCCCTTATGCAAATAGTGCCAACATAATAATACACATATAGTTTTTTTCGCAGTTCAATTCATTTTAAAAAATTGTTACTTAGTTAAAACGTTAGTATTTATTTAATAATTTAGTTTTGTTAGTGGTGAAAAGAATAGTGTTGTTAGTTTCAAAAAATTATTTTTATTATTTTTTTGTTAAAATTGTTTTATTAAATAGAAATTGTAACTAATTTTAAAAGTGTAATTATTAAATAATATTCATTCATATGAATCATTGAAACAAAGAGAATTTCTAGTGATAGGTATGTATGTATATGTGTTATTGTATTTTTGTTAAAAAACGTAATAAATTTTTAATTTTAGGATCTGCTATAATAAAATGGCGTTACATAAAAGGTATTTCAATAGTACATTTTCAAAATAGAAAAGGAGAATAGAGAATAGAGAGTGAGTTGGAATTATTATAATATAGTTTAGTTTCTTCTCCCTCTACCTAAATAGTGTCAATTTTTTCCGCTTCTACAAAAATTTTTCCACCTCTACAAAATGTTACAGAAACACACGAAAAAATCGGACTTTACTTTATATATTAGATATACACGACTTCTACATACACTTTCACACTTTGTATTGTTAATTCTTTAATAACTAATTAAATTCTTTAATAACTAATTAAATTATTTAATTAATTTATTTATTTTATTTATAATAATTAAATTAAAAGTAAAATTATTCAAGATTAAAACACAAATAAGTCATTAATTAAAGATTTTTTGTTATAGTTTTTGTTTAAAGGAAAATTCGATTTTAGTACACGACAACACCGAGTTTAAATTAAGTTTATCGAGTTACACGTTTCAGTACAGTATAAATTGCATTCTGATTTTATTTTCCTTTACTTAAATAAATTTATTTAATCAATTTTTTAAATAATTAACAAAATACTAACCGTTTACAGCATTATCTTAGTAAATTGACTTAATTTTTCGCTAAAAATCACTTGAAATTTCATCGCTTTTAGTACAACGAAGTTGATTTTTAATGGTAAACGTTTGGTTACTTTTTCCTTGCAATAGTTTAGTGGTGTAATCAGTAGTAGGATTATTTTATTCAATCAAAGATTCAATTAAGATTTAACCAAACATTAGAATAATTTTAACAAATAAATGAGTTAAATAAGGGTTTAGATAAAAATTTTGTTAGTGATACGATTTTTAAAAGATTTTGCCACTGATAAAAGTGCAAAAACGTGGTAGAGTTTTGTCTGAAATTAAAGATTTTCTATTAAAATAAAAACTACTCACTCAGCAAACAGTCAGTGTGGATTTCTACTCTGAACATCACCACCAATAGCACTATTAATGTTTACACACAAAAAATAAATAATCACACTAATTACACCTCTGTTAGTTTATTTACTGATTAAACATTTAATTTCCTTTGTATGTCAATTAGTAAAAAAGTTGTACTTAATTAAGTCAAAAAAGAAAAATCCCCAACTAATAATTTCTCCAAAAACGAAAATTGGACTCTACTGACAAAAAAAATACAAAAATTAATTATATACAAATTGGCGAGTTAATAAATTCATTTATTTAAACAAAAAAAATTAATAATTAATTAAATTATTTCCAATATTGGGTTGTTTTTTTTATTTATTTATTTATTTATTGCACAATTTTTTTTTCTCTTTTATTTTTTTGCTGTGAATTTTAATATTTTTGTAATAAAACATAAATGTGTGTTTCTGTGTGGTTTTTTAATTAATTAATTTAATTTAAAAAATAATAAAATTATAATTATTTTCAATTTGTTTTATTATTTTTAATTATAATTTTAATTATGCTGAATTGTCATTTTCTAAAAACAAAACATAAAAATTTGAAAAAATAATATGGCGGGCCCCCAACCAATCCATGCAACCACAGACACAGTGTCTCTGTTTTGGGCTTAAAAATAGCAAAACAAATTTAACTAATCAAAAAGCAAAAGAGAGATTAGTGTAGAGTTTTTTTTATTTAATTAATTTTTTACTTTATCCACTTACAGGGTGTCATTTATATCACACAAATAATATATTCACTTTAGGTAAAAAAAATGATTAAAAATTAAAATTAAAAATGAAAACAAAATAATTAATTTTCTTCTTTTCTTTTTGTCTTTTATTCAATTGTTTTTTTTTTTCATTCTTATTTCATTTCTTTTCTTTAATTATTTATTTTTATTATTCGCACTGGTTTATTTATATAACTAATTAATTTTCTTTAATTATACAAAAAAAAATATATATATAATTTAATATTAGTGGGTAGGACAGAAACATAAAAACATAAAAACTTACTTAAATAATTAGCAGCAAAAAAAAAAAATAAAATAAAATAAAAACAAAAAAACTAAAAACAACAAAAAACCCAAAAACTACATTTTAATTAATTAAAATTACAAAAATTTGCATCTTTTTCTCCTCACATTTTTTTGCATTGAAAAAAAATTTTTTTTTCTTCTTTAATATTAAATTTCCTTAAATTAATTAATTAAATTTTTTTCTTTCTTTACTTTACTAAATTTTTTTTTATTATATAATTAATTATAATATTTATTTATTTTTTGTTTGCTTTTTTTTATGCAGTTTTATGCATTTTTTTGCTTTTTCTTTTTTTTTTTGCCTTAATTAAAATTATTTATTCTCAATTTAATTATATTAATTAACATTACTTCTCATTACATTTAATTTAATTTATATTAATATTATTTTTACTTGTCTTTTCTGTTTAGTTTATATATATATATATATATATATGTACACTCATCCATCGATTAACGCGGTAGTTTTTATACGCGGTTTCACTTTAGTGCGATCAAGAAAAATTTACAAAAATTGAGCATATTTTGTAATTTTCTTTATCAGTTGGGGTTTTATCCATTACATTCATACAAATGTAAATAATGATCGCGGTTTTAATGTACGCGAGTTTCTGCGAAACATACACATCTACCGAGTAAAGCGAAGGATCAGTGTATATATGTATATATTTAATAATAATAATTTTAATTGTTATTCATTTACGTTTAATTAAATTTAATTAGTTTTAATAATATTATTTATTATTATTATTATTATTATGCTTTATGTTTAATCATAATTATTTTTATTTATTTTTTTCATTTAATTAATTAATTTTACTTTTATTTATATAAATTACAATTAAAAATATATATATATATTTATAGATATTTATCCTTAAGAGTCACAGTGTTAAACCGCCGGCCAAACCCTATTTTGTTAAAAACAAAAGAAAGAAATTTCAATAGTTTTTTTTTGTTTTGTTTTTTCAAATTTAAATTTATCGAAAAGAAAATTTAATTTAATTTAATTAGGAAAAAAAAATAAACTTACGTTAATAGCGACGGATTCGTTTCTGGTTGATACCAGTATTGAGGTACATAGCCGCCCATTTGTGGTGCATGTGTCGGCTGTGGAGGTGGATGAGGTGCTTGTGTCATTTGTGGTGGTTTATGATCACCCCAATGTATTGGTGGTTTTTGTTCCCATGGTATCTGTGCTGGCGGACTCAAACCTAATATAAAAAAAAATAAAAAATAAATAAAATTTTTTATAAAAAATTCGAAATAAATAAAAATCGAGACTCACCTGGTGATAGTTCAGATACGGGTGTACTTGATGGTGTCGGACTATGTCCTGGTGGTAAAAAGTGTGACGGTGAACCACTACTTGATCCGCCGTTACCATTACCGCCACCGCCTCCTCCGCCAACACCTCCGCCACCTATTCACAAAGAAAATAAGAAAATTTTTAATAAAGAAAAGAATGCAAAAAACGTGCAAAAATTAATAATTAATTAACTAATTTCCAGCAAAAAATTTATTAATCGATGTTAATTTGTTATTTAAATAAAAGAATAAATGGAAAAAACGTATTTATCTAGCTTCTGAGCTTCTTTTTCACCTTTGGCCAACCGACATTAATCCATTGACAGACATAATTACCGTCAACTTTTTTTTACAATCAACTAATTACTTTATCAAAAAAAAAAGGCCAAAGAATTTCTAACCTCTTTAATAAATTATTTTTTGCATTTCTTGTTGCTGTCATAAGTAATTAATTTCTTAAAATTATTTCTATAAACATTGCTTACCGCCATGCATAGTTTGATGTTGTGGACTGTGTGATCCTTGATTTGGAGCACCTAATGGCATACCACCGGGAACACCTGGTGCTTGTGCGGCTTTCATCATTTTCTTGTATTTTGAACGACGATTTTGGAACCAAATTTTCACCTATAAAATTACATAAAAAATAAAATTAAAAATTTATACAATTGCCGCTGTCAACAAATTACGATAATATTACATCATGCATTTCCACTCAATAATTTTATTAAATTTCTTATGTTTTATTTTTGTATTAGAGTAACTGTACAGAGAGCTTTAATTGTTACAAGGTCTTTTATATATATTAAAAAGAAAAAATGACTTAAGCTGTATCTCTCTGTCTGTTTAAAAAATAATATTAATACAAAGTCATAGCTATAAACTATGTAAGATTAAGTGTTTTAGATTTTATTTAAGAAAATAATTATATTTCTTGTAGCTCTAAATGCAGTTGCTTATTAGAAAGAATGATGGAAAAATCACTCAAATTTTACTTTGTTTAATTATTTCTATTTTTTTTTTTTCTTGTCCATTTACAATAAATAAAAATATTTTCTATAGATTTTCTTATAATAAAAAATCTTGATCAGTTAAATAGTTTCTTTTTAACCTAAATAAATTTATTTTTCGTATTGATAGAAATCCAGTGAAAGGAAATAAAACACTCAAAAAGTACACTCAAATGAAATTATTGAGTAAAAATTAAACTTTTGTATTTTATTGTTTAGGTAACACCCTGTGTGTTATATATACAACAGAAATGTCGATAATTAATTAATTTAAAAAGAAAGATAATCAATAAAATTGCCATATATATATACATATGAGCTTTTTTTTTTGCAAACTATTTTCATAATTTTTTTTCTCTGCTTTTAAATTAAAAAAAATTAATTATTTTCCAAATAATAATTAATCATTACATGTTCCAATATTATTTAGTATTAGTGTACTGTCATATCTGTTACATTATTAATATTAAATTAATGAGTAGAAAAAAATATAATTATTATTTTCTTTCTAGTTTTAATTAGAGTTAAGAAAACAACTTATCACCTGTATTTATGTCATTTTTCTGTCTACGATTTTTACCTGTTTTATTAGTTATTTATAAATTACTTCTTTTTTTTTTGCTTTAATAAAATTGTCATCATGTAACAACACAACATAGAAATGTGAATTAAATTATTAGAGAAAAAAGTTAAACAAGTCTATAGATTAAAATGTCTAACATAAATCTGTATCTTTTTGCTTTTGCTTTACAATAATTATTTTTCACCATTTCAATGCTAATTAAAATAATTTTTTTTCGCTATGCAAAAAAAATATAATTTTTTCATTTAAAGATAAAAAAAAAAACAATATCTATTTATCTCAAACCCACAATATATTTCTACAAAAGTAAATTTCAATTAAATCCTTAAGTAATAAATCATATAAAACTAATTATTGTGCAACAAAGCTAAGAAATAATAATAAAATCAATGTAAAGTGATTGTGGTGCGATTACCGTCTTAAAAACACTGCCTTTAACAAAAGTTATAAAAAAATAAAAGTACCTAATAAAAAGGGGTTAAACCCATCGACATAACACAAAAAAAAAAACTCTTTAATTCAATTTAATTTAATAAAAAAATTAAAACAAACCAATTATCATAATTGATTGATCTGCTGTTGCCCACACATTAATAACATTAAAAATAAAACTAAATGATGCGACTTAACAATCTATAGAAAAACAAAGTAAAAATTGTAGAAACGTAGGAAAAAAAACAAAACAACGGGTAATAAAACATACTAAAGACAAATGACAAACGTTTTATTGTTAAACGATGCATTATAAATAACAAACGAACGAACGAACTAAACAAGCGATTCTCTGATGCATTAAGTTACTCAATTTTATTGATATGTCAATAAAAAATCGAAAAAGAATATAAATAATAAAATAAATAAATATTTTTTGTGATATTTTTTGTTATTTTTTCAAAAAAATACATTTAAATGGGGTTAAAATTTAACGTTTTTTTTTTTAAAAAATGTGCGCGCGCAACTTAAACTTTAAAAAACAAAATACTGTTTAGTTTTTTCTTTTATTTTTTGTTAGTTTTCTCAAGTCCATTGTCTAGTAAAGTTTATGACTTAGAAAATTATGTCATCGTGACACTAGTTCACTAGAAATATGCATGTCCGTTCGTTTAAAGCGTCCACAAATATCTTTTTTTTTATCGTCCGTAACGAATTCTTTTCTTTTTTAATCAAAAAATTTATTGTCATTGTTTTTGTTCGACAAACATCCTGTTCTTCCTGGGTTTAGTAAAGTTAAGTTGAAGAAATAAAGGGCAAGAAAAATGTATAGAAATTATTGCTCATCGCGCAGTGACTTAATTTAAGTGACGTCACTCAGTGAGACAAGTACTGGGAATTACTTAAATTGTGTTTATATGTCATATACGTTGTATTTTTTTTATTTATTTGTAATAATAAGTCTCTTTGATGCTTCTTCTCATCCACCATGTATGTACAAATAATAATAATAATAATAATAATTCGTTTTTATTTTTTATTATGTATGCGCGCGCGCTTCGTTGATTGTTGTGTTATGCAAGAGCTGTCAAGCGCAAAATATGCACTCATGTAAATAGTGTTGTAAAAAAAATAATATTAAAAAAATAATAATAATAATAAAAAAGAAGAAAACGAAAAATATTTATTTCATTTTTAATAAATAATAATAATAATATTTATGCATTGCACGAAGTAATAAAAAAAAATCTTTAAACAGAGAAAATCCAAAAGGGAAAAAACAAAAGCAACAGCAGCAGCAACAGTAACAACACACAGTAAAAACACTTAGTTTTTGACTTAGTTTAAGTAAATTAAGTAAAAAATCATGCAAATATACAAAATTGAGTTATAAACTACAAGACAATTATGTTGCATGGTAAATTGTTATAATTTATTTCTGCTGTTTTTTTACTGTTGTTATGCTGCTACTTCACATGTATTTAACGTCATCATAGTTATGTTATGTTAGCGAATGGTAATCATATTATTTATGTTTTAATTAATGTTAATGTTAATAAGTTTTTAAACAGCTGATATTTCTGATTATTTCTTTAGTGAAATGTTTTATTTCTGTTTTTTTAATGCTGTTAAAGAATTTTTAGGTTGCTTAGACAAACTTTTATGTTAAATACAGAACGACAACAGGTAGAATAAAATAACCGAAAAATAGTAAAGAGAATTAAAAGAATAAATTATTTCATGCGTGAATAAATACAAATAAATTGATTTTTATAAATGATTTTCATTGCAAAAAAAGCAAAATTAATTACTCAGTTCAAATTATGAAATTAGACAATAATGAAAAACCTATGAACTATACAAGAGAAATTAAATTTTTGTATAAAATAACCAAAACCACACAAAGAAACAAGCATATGTTCAAATGGAGGGTAAACCAAATAGTTTTTAATTAAATAATAAATCAATCAATTTATAAACATTTAAATTTATTTAACTAGACTTTGATAAATTAGTAAAACTAAAATTATTTATTTTATCCCACATTGTGCCAAGTGTTGCCATTTTTTTAAGTCACTTATTTTTATATGTCTTTTGTTTATCGTTTTTTGTATTTGTTTTAATTTCTCAACAGAATTAAATATGAAAATTTTAAACCTGTTGAAAGGGTAACGTTCTTTTGTTATTTTACTATTAAAGACTTTATCAGGTTTGTCGTCTCTTCTATTCATTTTATTTTTAATCGAAGTTTTTTGCTTTACTTAACCCCAGTACTCTTTAAATGATTAATTTTTTAGTGACTGCAATAATTAATTATTTATTTATTGTAATTTAAAGGAAATTTTATTCGTTTTTCTTTTATATCGAAGAGAATAAGTAAAAAAATAAACATTTTTTACTTAATTATTCAAACACTTTACGTTAAAAATGTGTGTTTTATATCGATATCAGGTTTCACTTAAATTTATTTAATGAAAACGAAAGACATTATTAATGTATTTTTAATTGTTTATGTTTATTTTTTTTGCTTATATAGAACTAAAATTATTATTATTTTATAAATTTTCCACTAATTTAATACAATGTTTGTCTGTTCTTAAATAGTTTACACTTAATAAATTAATGTGTAATAAAATTACAATAATAATTTAAAACGAGATCATAATTTATTATGTAATTTATTATTATGTTGTGCTATTTATACAGCAATAATAATAATAATTTCTTTCTTTTATTTTTACCCCATTTAACTGCAATAAAATTAAAATTTTTTGATAAAAGATAAAAAAAATCTTTATACTGGTTTGTCGTTGAGTGTTTATTTTTAAATAAATTATTTATCACTATATATTCGATAAGACGTTAATAAGTATATAATTATACGAATAAATATTATCAATCAGTTAAATCAATGTTTTATTATTAGTTTTTAAATGAAATTAATTATTCCAAAATACCTTGGATTGATATATAGACACATAATACACCAAATAAAAAAATAATAAACAAGAAATTCTTTAAATAAAAATGGTGTTAAGAATTTATGTTATTTATAATTAATAAAAAATAAAAAAAAAAATATTTATCTAATTGAAAATTCATCGATAGCCAAATGTTGACATCGTTAAATCCAAATAAAGTAATAAATAAATACCATTAAATAGCCGGTAGGCAACACGGTAAAAATACTCTCTAAGTAACAAGGTAATAAATTTGAAAATTAATTTATTTCATGTTTTAATAATTTTATTACAGCGGAGAAGAAGTAACAAATATAATAAACCAGCGATTTATCTGTAGAGAATAATATATCCATTATTTATTTTTATTTTTATTTATAAATTCAAGAACAATTAATTATAAATATTTATTAAAAATAAAAGCACACACTTAGCTTCCGCAATTGTTATGTTGTCTTTTAAGGTCTCACCAAATGTACATTATTAATCATAAACGCATCACAATGTACAAAAAATTTACTATAAATATGTTTGCAAAAAGTTATGCTTTTTAAGCTAAGTTTAAGTTAAGTTAAGAAAGCTTTTATTGCGTTAAGCAAACAAGAAGGAAGTCATTGTTATTCGTTTTTTATTTTGAATAAATCTTTCTTATCAATTCACCTTATTTTCAGCGTTTTTTGTTTTGCTTATTTTCTCTGCGAAAACATGAAAAAATAAGCGCAACAAAATAACAGTAACAAGACCGTTTGATGATTTTCTTTTATTTATTTATTTACGTTTTATTTATTTTTTTTCGCTGTCTTTCGTTCTTCTTGTTTTTTTTGCTTGTGGTTTTTAAGATTTTTTTACGTTTCCTTCGCTTAAATATAGTTTTACTGATTAAATTCATCACGGATTGGTAATTTTAATAAATTTATTTAATATACAGTTTATCTCGTTGGAATACACTTTGCTGTACTGGGTTTTTATTCTCTGTAATTCCTCATATGTTGTTTCGCGCGCGTTTTTTCTTATTTTTTTTATTCAACATACAGATGATGTATTTCAGATAAAAAGATTTATCATGTGAGAAGAGATATAAACATGTTTTTTTTCTTTTTTTTGATGATTATTATTATTTTTTTTTTATTAAGCAATAATTTTTCTTTTTTTAGTATTAAAAACATAAATAAATAATATTTGCACTCACTTAAGTACATGAATCAATTTCAATCATCACAAATAACTTTCATATAACTTTGTTTAAGATGTGTGTGCTTATGCTGCTGCTGCTGTTGTTATTGTTATTGATGCTTGTTGATGCGTTTTTTTTTTGTGTATTGTTTAAAGAAAAATATTATTTATTAAATATAATAAGAAAAAATACATTATGACTTAAGAAGAATTGGAAAAATAATAATAATAATAATACAAACCAATAACCTACTATTGGAATTTTATTGATTTTTTATTATAATCGTGATATGAATTAAATTTAACAAAAATAAAATAAAAATTTATTATTTTATTTTTATTTTATTGCATTGCGGCTTATTTATTATCAAACACAAAATTGCAGCAGCATTATTACTTTTCTTATTATTATTGAATTCATATTTTATTATTATTATTATTGTTTTAATAAAGAATCAAAGAACACAATGTCTTTGATATTATAACACGTCAATAATGTACCATGTTTTCTGTTGTCACTTTAACTCAATTGTGCAAATATAGAAAAGATTAATCATAATTTATGATTTCGAATGTGTTTTTTGCTGTCATGTAAGTTATGTAATTTCCTTTACTTATTTTTCTTCATTTTTAAAATCACATTAATAAGCAAATAAAACTTGTATTTTGTGTGTCTTAAAAATAAGACAAATAAATTTAATTTATTTAAATAAAATTAACATTCTTTTGCTGCTGCTGTTATTTTGGATGAGTAAATAAATTAAGGAATTAATGAAAAGGTATTAAACGAACAGTTTAATTCTCTAAGGGCTTGTAAATGATCAAAATCACTCAGACTTTATTCACAAAAATAAATATACTGTAGGTGTTCCAGCTCTAAGGAGTTGTAACAAAAATCCAGTTTTCACTTTTACAAAAATTAATTAATATTCTAAACGACTATTTAATGATTTTTTTATTGATTAATTAAGAATTTATCAACAAGAAACTGTTTAACCGTTTAATTCATTATCAAGAAAATAATGTATTAACGGAATTCCGTTCCTTTAATTAATTACTTTTATGATTTTTTTATGAAATAACCTTTAAACAAGTACATAGTACAACACTATATAGTAAACGGATATTTATGTATATATTTTTTATTAACAAATTATGATTTTTATGTTCATCGTTCCATATTATAATAATTTTTTCATTTTTATTCGTTTCGTTTGATGTTCATATTTTGTGTATTTAAATTGAATGAAAAATTATAACAATCATTGGAAAATACATGTGTGTCTCTCCTATGCGTTTTATGTTATTTTTTCTACTTATGTACTGAGAATACAATACATAAAGCTATGTATAATCCATGGACCATGAATTTGGTAAACAATTTTTTTTTCAATCATTATTATTATTATTATTATTTAAAAATTATTAACAATTGTTTTTGATGTGACAATTTTTATATTATTTTTAATTTTTTATTAACCAAAGTGAGGTTAAAAAATAATCGTCCAAGTGTATCCTTTTATTGTTTTTTCGTCGCTATGTTTTTTTTACAAAAGAAAATTCGAAAAACATTACGATATGTCAATCACGCATGTCTTTAAGATAGATAGACATGCGTCATTCACATTCTGACTTTGTCGTTTTAACAGCGACATTTACGTTTTTGTTTTTTGTTTTTTATTCGAAGAAAATGACACGACGCGAAAGTCTTTTTATTTACGTAAATGCAAAAATAAACTATATTTTATTCGCGTTATTTATTTCTCCCTACAAAACCACAGAGTGTTTTTAAGTAAATAATTAAACACGTAAAAATTTTTATTTTTAATCCCTTTATATCCGCAGAATTGCATCATTTATACAGAAATAAAAAATACTGTTTTTGTGTTTCTTCTTTATAAATTATTCATTTTCTTTTTATTATTATTATTATTATTTATCTTGATTAAAAGTAATAATAATAATAAAAATAATATAATAAAATGCATTTTTTATTATTTAAAAATTCTTCAATTGTCTTTTTATTATTATTATTTATATTTTTATTAGTAATTTTAATTTTTTTAAAAAAATCGCATAGAGGAGAACTGTTATCCTTGAACTAATGTAAAATAATAAAAATTTTAATAAATTAAAATTATTTAATTTATTTTTTTTTAACTTAATTATATATTTTTAATGCATAGAAAAGAAATAATTAATTAGTTAAATCAACAAATGGAAATTTAACTATTTATTTATTAATAATTAATTTATAATGAAATATTATTTATATTTTCTAATTTTCTTTTGTTGGATCAAAATGTAGAAAATTACTAGAAAAAAGTGTTATAAGAAAGAAAGATAGTTAAGATAGTTAGTTTAAGATAGTTACGTTTGTTATCGGGGGTTTTTTTGCTTGTTAAGCAGTGATGTTTATTCATTGATTTAAGTAGAATTTTTAATTTTTCTTTTTTACAACAATTGAATACAAATAATCAAATTATTCGTTAATATATAAATTTTTCCCAAGGTATTTCCAATGTTCTTATCATTTACATTGACGTATATTTACTTAAGATTTATTAGTTTCAATTTTCTAAAAGTCATTGTAGATCACGTTTGTTTTATAGCTTCAATAAAGCTTAGTTAAATTCGTTGTTAATAAACTAAAAACAACCTTTTTTTTGTGTAGAGATGATAAATCTCGTGTATAATTTAATATGCAAATATTTTTATTTAATTCTTTTAATTAACATATTACTTTGTATTGATTACATCCACGATTTCGATTCATTGTCAATGAGACGACATTGTAATTAAAACATAATAAATCTAAGTAATATAACTTAATTAAAAATATAATTAATTAATAATATAAATCATATTGAACATAATTAAATAATTAATTTAATAATTAAAATATTTGGAACTATAAAGGCCTCTTTAAACGTAACAAATATTATTTTTTTCTTTTAAATTTATGTGAAAATTTGTAATTATTTTCCCATAAAATGTGTTCATACCGTGTTACGCAATAATTTTTATGTTTTTATTTATTTATTTATTTATTATTAAAATGCAACACATGTTTACTTAATTCACTTTTTATTTACCGGATTAATTAGTAATTTAATTTTTCATAATTAATTACATCAAATTGTTATTTTCTTTAACTAGATGAATATTTTTTTCATACAATTTTATTGCTTTCTTATTATGATTTCAATTTTAAATACTTAATTTCTGTTTTTGCTAATAAAAACGAAATGGAAAAATTATTAACGAAAAATGGTTTTTAATTTTACCTTGAAAAGTAAATTTTTCTTTTTTTTATTTGATTTAATTCAATAAATATAAATTATTTAATTAATTAATTTATATAGAATTTTTATATAAAAATTATTTATAAGATAAAAAAACGCGTTCAAATGTGATTAATTAATAATTTAATAAAAATTATTAACACATAAGTGTGAGTATTCTGTGTGCTTTTTTCATTTCTGCATTTGACTTGTTTTATTTTTTCTGCTTTATTTAATTTATTAAATGTTAAACGATACCAATGTTTATGATGAATTATTCATTATTAATTGTAAAATTGATGTATGCGAAATTTTTAAAATACCACAAACAAGATTAAACGAATAAAATTCCTATGTATGTACATAGAAATAAATTTATTGTTGAATCTAAATACTTATGAATCAATTTTAGTGAAATTTTACAATAATTATGCAATAAAATGATGAACAATTTAACAAAGTAAATAAATTATAATTTTAATTAATTTTTTGTACTAAGCCATAGATGTTATTTTTGTTTTCAATGCAAGGTATTGATCAGAGAGATATATAAGTGGCAAATTGTTAAAGACAGTTAAAAAACTACATCGATTAATGTTACCGAAGAGGTGACTAGAGAAATATAAACATTATGACCTAGCATCGTATAAAAAATGCATATTTCCGGATTTTTAAATATTTAAAGGCAAAACACCATTAATAATGTGATGAAATGAGTAAATTTTTCTTAATATAATCATAATAAATCATTACAATATTTATCTTTATGTCAGATATTGCGGTGTTTTTTTTTTGTATTTTATTATATTTTTCCTGCAAAAAAAAAACCTTCATTCATTTTATATGCTTTTATTTACGTGTATTCTTATGAATTTTATTGTTTAATGTTTTAAAAATGAATTTTATGTCATAAACACTGTTGGAATCTCATGTGATTCGCGTCCTATGGTGAACAGTCTGTTTTGTTCAATCGTTCTATGATCAACCGTCCAGTGATGAATACGATTTTTTTGGTTTAATATTTGTCCTGTTTAATGCTTTAAAAATGCATTTATTGTCATAAACACTGTACCAGTGTACACTGTACAACAATCGCCCTATAATCAACCGTTCTATGATCAACCGTCCAGTGATCAATACGATTTTTTGGTTTAATATTTTCACTGTTGAATGCTTTAAAAATGCAATTATGATCATAAGCACTGTACAGTTGGAATCTTAAGCAATAAAATAATAATAATAATAATAAACGGAATTTTTATTAGCATTAGGTATAAAAATCAAACAAACATAAATCATTACGTAAAATAATTTAAATGCGTCAAATGCAATTTTATTATTATTTTCACTTTCAATTATTCTAGTTTTTTTTTTTTTGATTGATATTTAATAACACTTGCCACTTACGTATGCACATATAATTTATTTTTTATTTTCTACCATCTAATTTGACGTCAATTTGTACACATTTGCGAATAAATATAAGCATAAAGTAATTAAAATGTTAAATAAATTTTTTTTTAAAGTCAAGGATGACAAGTGTTTTATTCATTTAGTTTTTCGCGGTTTTTTTTTCTTTCTTTATTATTATTATTATTAATAAATTTGTTTATTAGAAGTGCTTGAAACAAGATTAAAAGCCAAAAAAAAAATTTATTAAAGAATAAAAAAAAATAAAATCATCAGATGCTTTATATAAGCTTTTTGTGTCAATAAACTTTTAAACGAAATACGTACTTGAGATGTATAAACAGTTGTACATTGATGGTGACAGCAAAACATAAAAATAAAAACTTTTAACAAAAAAAAATCTTAAGGAGCTTAAGGAATTCTTCTTTAATAAAATAAAAGTTGGAATCAAGTAGCGCAAATAAAATTGCAATAAGAAAAACGAAATTAAATAAAAACAAGAAACGGAAAATAAATACCAAGTTCAGCTATGCACAGTGTATAGAATAAAAATAATAATAATAAAAACGTAAAAATTCCAATAGGACGCATAGTTCGGTACAGATAAAACAGAATAAAAGACATTTTTGTGATTTTTCTTTGCAACAATACAATTGTGTACTGTGCGGAGCATCAGCAAAACAACAGAATTATAAAATTCGCACAGCAGCAGCAGTAGCAGCAAAAAAAAAACTTGATGATGAGGACGGGAGGTGAAAATAATAATAATAATAATAATAATAATAATAATAATAATAATAATAACAACAACAACAGGTACATCGAATTAAAAAATAATATAATTTTTTTTTCTTCTGTGTATATTTTGTAAGAAAAAATGACAGCAGTTTGTCGGCCAAAGATCAAACGTGCTTAAAGCAATATATACAGGATTTCATTCCGATTTTTTTCACGCTGTTGTTGGTTGACTTGTCTTCCTTCTTAACAATAAATGTTTTTTATTTATTTTGTTATAATTTCGCTTTTTAACTTTTGTTTTATTTTGTTATTTTCGGAATAATTTAATTTCCGCGCAAATATTTTCACTATTGTTAATCACTAGCTAAAGCTTTTACACTTTTCCTAGAGATCATTTTACTATTTGTGTTGACAAATCTGATGCTATACAGTGGTGTTATGTAAAATTTGGATAAACAAAAACAAGAAAATAAAATTTATTTTATTTAAATAAAATTGAACGACAATGAGATTAAACTAAATACAAACAATAACAGCGATATAAAGCGATTTATTGTTGTTCTTTTGTTTTTTTGTTTTTATTAAACTTAAACCACTTGTTTGACTTTATGTATTTATCGTGTTTAACAGAAATTAAATTGTTTATAAAATGAAAACAACAGAAGAATTGGTTTATTAACAAAGAATAAAATAAATATTATGTTAATTTACTTTACTCTTTGCAATTTTGTTTACGAAAGATTTATTAGTTTTGTTCGTATAGTTAAATATTTGATAAATTATTGTCTGAATTTTATGGTAAATACGATCCGCGCGCGTATATTTCCTTTGTTAGTTTTGTTTTGTTTTTTTTTTTGCATACAGATTATTTTCTAGTAAAAACAAAAATCTTAATTAACCAATCAAAGTGTTTTAATTAAGTCATATTAGTTTAAGACACGCTAATTGGTTAATCTTGTTTATGATTTATTTATTTATTTTTTGCGCTACTAATCTGCTATTAATTATGTTTAGAGTTTTGTGTTTTTAAATAAATTTTGATGATATATGAGATGACGGTTTAAAAGTAAATATTTTTGGCATTTATAATTGTTGCTTCTGGTTGTTGAAAATGGAAAAAGCAGAAGCGCTTAGTAAATCACATCAATAATTAATGTGTTGACATTTTTTTAAGCATCAATGCTTCACAATTAATCTGCAATTAATTTAATTTATTACACACAAAAAATTACTGACTCAAATGGGTCACATATATGTTGCTTAATAAATTTAATAACCTGTAAAACCCAATAATTTTCACACAAAAAAAAAAATGTATGTTTTTATTTAATTTATGGATAGTTAGGTTTTCGACACTTCTTTTTTTGTTATTATTTCTCAAAAAAAAAGCTTAATTTTCCAACCAACAAGTGATGTTACAAAAAAAAAATAATGTCATGACATTGTCATTTCGAATCATCCAGCAACATCAAAGTCATCATAATCATTTTAAATTTTTTCAACTAAAATCACCAAAAAAAAATTATTATTATTATGTTTTCACGACAAACAATAGAAAATATGAGTTTTTCACGTTGATTTATAATTTTTTTTTTCTTCTTAATAAACCACGAAAAACATAACAATAACAGCATACAACAATAACAAAATACCCGTGTTTACATTGTTACATGTGACTGCGTTTAGTTTAGTTTAGTTTTTTTGTTTCTAAAGGAAGAATAAAAATGACAAACGGTGAATAATTATTATTATTATTATTATGAAAACATATTTTTAATTCTTTTATTTGTTATTAATATAAACCGCGTGTTTTTTTTTTCTTTTATCTGTATTTATATTTTTCCATCCAAATGGAAAAATACCTCAAACGGCGTCCAAAAATACTTTTGACAAATATAGAGAGATGTTTTTTTGTTTTTTTAGTTTTTTCAAACAAAAAACTAAACGTAATTAGATTTTTGTTTTGTGATTTTCATTTATTTTTAGATAAAATTTTAGATACTAAATAAATTTTTTCATTTATAATTTGAATCATCAAACTGTGACATCATTTTCGTTTTTTTAATCATTTATATTTTGAATTTTATTTTAATTTTTTTTTTTGCTTTATTCAAATGAGTGAAAACGTTAAAAGTTATTAATTATTTGATCAAAATTTAATATTTTTTTTTGTTTTTTTTTATCTAGTTTCCGTGGTTTTGTTGTTGGTAATTTTTTTGGTGTTTTTGGAAAGTAAAGAAGAAAAAAAAACGGTTTATCGTGATTACAATTATTTTGTTTTGGTTTAACCATAACCTCAATTAAGCTTTTGTGCTTTTGTTGTTATCTCTTGTTATTTACAAAAAAAGCACAAATTGTGCTATTTTTTAGATCAAATGATTGTATTTACAAATTTTCTGAAAGTTTTTTTCTGCGTTTTTATTAAAATAATTAAAATATTTTAGCGGATGCTGAGAGAGCCTACAAGGCGACAAAGCATTAAAGTGAAAATCGTTAAGAATAATTGAAAGGAAAAAATATGTGACATTACTTAGGGTAGCCAGTAACAAACGGTTTTTTTTATTGTATTTCTCTTTTACATTAGTTCTGTCGATGCCATAAATTATTTATTAAAAGAAATTTTTATTGTAACATGATGCTAAAAACAACGCCTTATAGTAATATTTTATAATTTTATGACATTGTCCACCCTATTTTGGTTGGCCATCCCAAGTACAAACTGAACAAAAAATAAAAAAATTAAAACCATTGCGTGTGTTTTATAATTTTCTTTAACCCATTCGCTGTTTTTATTTAATTTTCTGTTTCCCAGCAATTTTCTTGTTTACTTTCTGTTTGTTTCTACTTTTTTTTTATGTATGTTATTCATAGAAAGAATATAACTGCTACTGACTTGACCACTGAGTAAACTAACATCCCTTATAAGTAAATAAAAATAATAATAATAATAATAAAGAGAAAATTTTATTTAGATTTCTGACGGCGACAATAAATCGCTAATCAATGAAACAAGAAGTAAACCGATGGTAGCGTTTTTATTATTTAGATAAAATAAAAAACCAAACTGAAGAACCGATTTAATATTTTATTTTTTTTTTTATATTATTTATATGCTTCTTCTCCAACCCTTTGAACACAAAAAACATAACGTCAAAGCTGCTTCACTTATTCCTTTAAAAAAAAAAGAAAACTATTCCGGCTTGTAACATGTGGCTATTTTCCCGTCGCCAATCATTTCCAATCCAGCGTTTTATTCATTTTAATTTATTTTTTCTGGGCTTTTTTTCAAGCTTTTTTTTCACTTTATTAAAATATTAAAGAACTCAACAAATACATATCCGGATCATAGGATCATTTCCTTAATTATTTAGATTTTTATTATTATTAATTTTTTTGTTTTAGATAAAAAATCAATAAATCCAGCTGATAATGATTTGTTTTATTTTTTTTTCCAATAATTTTTTTCAAAACAAGGGGTTAATATAACTCGTTATAAGGGCTCACTGTGACCCCCTTAATTTCTTATTCATTCTTTAAAAGAAAAAACAATATTTAATAATAATTCTTGATGGCTGAAGAGAAACCACCGTCTGGTCGTATTCACGTCAAATAATAATTACATAACGAAGAAAATATAAATAAATAAAGTATAAGACGTTTGATATATAGATATATTTCTGTGTAAATAAATACCACTATTGTTTAAATAATAATTATTATTATTTTATAATTTTCTTATTTAATATCAAAAATTATCTTTCAATTGAATTGAAATTTTGTCTAAATAGTAATAACCCCCCGGTGTGCCACATTACATATGGTGACATTAAAAATTGAAATTTTTATTTTTATTTTAAATAAATTATTATTATTAATAATTAGATATAATATGATTATTACAATGAATATTATGGTAATAATACTAATAATAAATTTTCTTGATTTGATTTTTATTGTTTTTTGTATATTTTTAGTTAATGCTGCAGGTGACATTTGTCAGCAGAAAAATTTCGAGAATTATTGATGCTTTTTAATAGATAATTTCCTTATGTTTAAATCTAGCCATTGCTGATGTAATCATTTTCAATAGAAATACTTTTCTTTTACTTAAATTAATATCAGTTAAGTAGTGTTAATTGTTTAAAAAAAAAATTCTTACCAAACAGAAAACGAAAAAAACCATTTTTATAAAAGCTTCTAGCATACACTTAGTACATATAAACTTAATTTTAAGACATAAATCAAAAGGATGTTTAAGTAACATAAAAATAAAAAATAACAGACCATTCGTGACTTAACTCAATTTAAGTGTTTAATTACACTATAAAGAAAAACAAAAGATAAACGCATAAAACAAAAAACAGAAGAAAAAAAAAATGTCAATGCAGTCAACATAAATATGCAAATAAAAACGAAACGAAACGAAACAAACGAGCTTTAAACTTGAATAAAAATAATTTCAATAAAATTATTTTTAATAATAATAATAATAGTAACAATTATTATTATAATTATAATAATAAAGAAATAACATAATTTATTAAATAAATAAATAATAACCGACTTAAACTAACTGTAGGCTGTAAATGGTGTTGCCACTGGAAATTCACAATAATATTACAAGTAGCAAAGTAGCTTTTCTTTTTTATACGTTTTTTGTATTTAATTTTTTTCTTAAGCTTACCAGCAACAACCAGCAACAATTTATAAAAGCAACAAAAAGAGAAATATCTTCTTATTATTTTTTTTTTTGTTTTTTACAACAAAAAGGTGATAATAATGTTTTTACTACTACCGATAATGATTATTATTTTTTATGAAACATTAAAAGCAAAAACAATTGTAGTAGAAACAGCAGCAAAAAGAAAAAAAGTGCTCAAGTCATAAAAAAAATAAAAAAACAGGGTAGCCAGCCAGGTACACATAAAAAACTTTACAAGCCAGAAACAACATTAAGGCCAATAATAAAAGGTACTACACACACAACAGATGAATAAAGTAAAAAACAGATCTTTTTGCTGCTCTCTCCGCTCATATAAAATTTATTCACATTTTTTTTTTTTTTGTTTTTATTTAAGTTTTCCTCGTTTTGTTTCTTCCTTTTTTTTTTTTTTTGTTATTATTTTTATTGTGTTAACGTCGAAGACAACACAAATTAAAAAAAAATAAATAAATAAATAAAAATCAAAACATCAGATCGTGTACCCACCTAACAGTACACCAAAAATGCAAAAGAGAAATAATGTAAATTCGCAATAAAATCGCAAACGAAATGATTTTCCCTTTAAACAGT
Source organism: Ptychoptera contaminata (assembly GCA_963942525.1). NCBI lineage: Eukaryota > Metazoa > Arthropoda > Insecta > Diptera > Ptychopteridae > Ptychoptera > Ptychoptera contaminata. The sequence goes on along the minus strand of OZ012638.1, from coordinate 32,518,633 downwards.
TGCATAATTCGAGCACAGCCGGAGGGCGTGGATCGTTTCGTTTATTTTTCTTTTAGATAAAACACGAAATAAAAAAAAAAATTATTAAATAAACGCTAAAACAACACAGAAACTTTGCCAAAGGTTTGCAAGAGGAGTTTGCAAAAAAGAAAACAACCTAAACACGTTGAAATAATATTAATAAAATTAAAACAAAAAGGGCATTTTTGGCGTTTTTTATTTTATTATGCAAGGATTGTACACTGTTAAATATTTTTTTATAAATGGCTTTAGGAATTAGTGTTGAATTTATGTCGAAAACAGTGACAAAGGCTAATTAGTATTAGAAATAACGCAATTGTTACCCATATTTTAAGTAAATAACAAATTTATATGCAATATGCGTGTGCAATTATTTTATTCTTATCACAATAATAGCGTGTCGTCATTTCTATTGTTAAAAAAAAAGGAAAATTACATTTACCTAGCATGAAGCATGCACAGCACACATTTTTCTACTTTTTATCCATAGGTAGATTTTCTGTTTATTTATTTTCACTTCGCGTTTTTCTTTTTTTCTATATTCAATGTTATGTCAAACCGCAAAATATAAATAATAATAATAAATTTATTCATTAGAATTTTTTCTATTTGTAAGAAATTAATTCATTTTCGTGTTAATAAAATTATTTCACCTTTTTTATTAGTAATTTAATTGTATTTATTCGTGTCTAACGTCGTGACTTTGCCAAAATGTTTATTTTTTTTGATTAAAACGCTGAAAAAATTTATTGAAATTTAATTATTTGTTTTATTTAATATATAAAAGACAAACAAAAAAGATATTGATTTAATGAAGCGCGTGCTATCTGGTCAAGATTAAAGCTTAAGTTAAGTCAATCAGTTGATGGAAAATACATTGATTCATTATTATAAAGAGAGAAAAAATACGCCTTATTTAGCCCACCCAGCTGTCATTAGTTTGATCACGATTCATAAATTACTAAAAATTCAATAAAGCGAGAAGTATTTATGCTTAAGGAAAGTTCTAACATTGAAGAGAAAGTCAATTAAATTCGTAACAGTGTAATAAAAATGTTTTTTTGTTTTTTGGTGGCTGACGCATATTCAGTCGTTTTTTTGTTAACTTTAAAAATTTACCTCCTCATCCGTCTAGTCCATTTAAAAAAAAAAAGAACAGAAGAAACAGATTTGTTTTTGTTTTTTTTTGCATGTATGTTTTTACTGTAGACGGCTTAACTCATAAGCGCATGATCAGATCAAACAGATTTTATACTTTTTCTTTGCAAATAATATTATAAATAATAATAAAAAAATAATAATTATAATATTTTTGTGCTAAATAATATGATAAGAAGGCAAACGCGTGGTCGCCCCATCGTGTTTTGTTTTTCGTACTCGCGTAAATTTAAATTTAAAATTTTGTCTGTTTTAAAGATGTTTTGTGTCTTAAGAAAATTATTATATAATTTTTTTCGTTTTATCAAAACTGTTAGATATCGTTAAGACATTGCGGTGGCGGCGACTTAACAATGCTGCCAGACTTAACTAGTATTTGTAAACGAAGAAATTAATATTAATATTAAAAGAAAATACGAATCTCTTATAGCATAATGAATCGCGAACTTAAGAAATTCATCAACAGCAAACAATAAAAACGTGAAACGGAAAACGAAAAAACCAAAAAAAAAAGATATCTAAGAATTTTGTCTAAGGTGCCAACCCCCTTTTTATTCAGTTCTTGTGCTCATTTCATAATTTTTATTTATGATTATTAAACGTTGTTGCCAGTCACATTAACTAAACGCAGGCTTATTGTTGCATGAGAAAATGCTTTTGTTGTTTAATTGAAATTCTAAGTTCGCTTTTCAAAGTAAATAAATACATAAATGAATAGAGAATTAGACGAAAAATTACATAAAAATAAATAAATAAAATATGCAAAATAATAAACAAATAAAAACGACATTGGTATTTTTCCATCATTGCGAAACAATAAAGCCGCATTTACATAAATCCGCCATGCAAAACAGTACAGAAAAAAAAAAACAACAATAATAATAATAAAAACTGTATGGCCTTCAATTGCGCGCGATTTAAACAATTCTTTTTTTTTTTTTTTTCATGAAGCTGAGAATAATATAATTTATTTATTTATTTATTTATTTTTGCAAAATAATAAAAAATTCCTCGAAATAATAAATAAATAAAATAATTATTTATAATTATTGCAATAGAAAAAAAAAAACATAATAATAATAATAAAAATATTATTTTTCATTTAAAACAGATAGATATGCACTTTTGTTTTTCATTACGTAATTGCATTTACGCATGTTATGCAATTTTTTTTTTTAATAAATAAATATGGAAATTTTTCACGCTTATGTTGTATGTTTATATTTTAGACAAGATCATTATGATGACAGTTTTGTTAATTATTTAACTGAAAATGACTTAATCAAGAAATAAGAAAAATTTATAATGCAAGTAAGGCAAACACACAGTATGATTATCAGGATAAATCATTTCAATATTAGCCTTTTTTTCTTAGCAATAACATGACTTAGCTTAACTTAAACTTTACCTTTAATTAATATTTTTCATATTATTTTTTCTGTTTTTAATTTAATTTTTATTGCATTTTTAATTCGTTTTATTGTTTATTAAAATTCTTTTTATTATTTTATCTACTTATTGTTCTTTAATGTTGTTTTAGTTGCTGTTAAAACAACGCGCAATACATGAAGGTGGCAAAGAGATCACTTTAAACAAACAATAATCACGTGCTGTATTGTATTTATTAAATTTTATTAAGTAAATGTAGTATTCTGTTGTGCATTTATGTACTTTTATTATTAAAAATGAATAATAATAATAATACTTAAATATTAATAATAATGAAAACTAGCGCCGCTAATATGTCAAGAACAATGCCTAAAAGTACCATGATTCATTGTTGTTTCAAAAAATCATTTTATTTATTTATTTATTAATAAGTTTTTGTTTTTGAATTATTTATTTTCATTTCTTATATTTCTTGTAAAGCTTGATGGTGGTACGCCTTTAAAGTTTTTGTTTCTTTGCATAAAATGATCGCGAGGCGCCTTCTTGACTTGATCATCGTTTATGCATTTGTTTACATTTCTTTTATTTTTTTTTTTGCTGCTTTTAAATTTAATTTATTGCATTTCTTTTTTTTTTTTTTGTACTTGTTGCATCCACGCATCTTTCGTCAACGTTAAAATAATTAACAAAGGATCAGTGAAAACAGTATAAACGGCGAAGATCACTTAAAGATCATAAAAATACGTATAGTTTCCTGTTTTTTAAAAAAATGATAAAGCACACTGTTGTTGCTATACTACAGATATCATTTAGAAACAACTGTCATGCGTTTTTATTGTTTCAATTATTTTTATTACTCTCGGAAAAAAATACTTAATTTTTGCGCTAATACACAGTTTTAATAATGTAACCGCACTGTGTATCGATTTTTCTTTATTTCTTTTAATATTTAAACGCCTAAGCGAAAACAGTAGTTAATTTACAATATCCAATTATATTTTATTGCATTATTTTTTATTATTTTTAACTTCTTACTCTTTCTAAGGTTTCTTGTATTTTATTTAATTTAATTTACAAATCAATTGATAAAATTTAATGACACTTGTTCGACCACATTTAAAATCGTAAAGTAATACAGACGATGATCATCAAAACTACAAAGAAAAAACAATAAATTTACCAACACCAAAACTAATTTTATCCAATTAGTTTAATTTTTTGTATTTGATATCTTAATAAAAATTATATTTTTATTTATTTTCAAAATATATATATATATATTGCATTATAGATGCACAATGGATGCGAATTTTATTAACATTTTATTCTTTGGAAAAAAAATTACTCAATCTACGCTTAAATATAATAAAAATAAAATGAATCTGCTTTGTCGTGAAATCGTATTTAATGTAATAAAAAAAATAAATAAATAAAACAGATAATATTCTATACAAACAACAGGTTTTTAACGCTTTTGCCAATTTTTTAATTTAATTTTATTTTTTCTTGCTTTTATATCAAAAATTGTTTTATCTCTCTATACTTACTATTGTTTACCAAAAATAACAATAAATATAAAAATAACTTTAAACACAGAAGTTTTAATAAAAAACAAAAAGTTGTAATCACTATTTTTGGTTATCTTCATTGCAAAAAAAAAATAAAAAACCTTTCGCTATGCGAATAAAGAAAACAAATTGTTCTTGTAAATAAAAATGATACAGTAAAAAACGTAGAGCACATTATTGTGATTTTTCAATGGAATCGATATGATCGATAACGAAAAAAATTGAAATTTAAATGTACATAATAAGTTGTATGCGCACGCGTAACAAATAACATGCGCATTAATTTGCATTTTTACTTAAAATAGTAGACATGTCATTGTCATGCACATCATATATAATTTTGTTTTTTTTTTATAAGTATTATAAACGATAAACGTTATTTCCTTATTAAATGATTACCAAAAAAACTATAATTCCTTTATTAAAATGATTAACAATTAACTTAAATAATAGAAAAATGCTCAGTTAAACTATGCAAACAGAAATACATATCTATGGTAAGGTATTTATTGTAAAAAATAAAATACCAATCATTAAACTTTGCTAAAAAATATATTTTTTATGTGACTTAAATAGTTTTAATATTGTTACTTGTTGCTATAATAATTGCAATCCTTGTACTTGACTTAACGCGTTAAATAAATAAATAATTATGGCAACAGCGAAAAAAAAAAATGATTAAATAAACGTGAAATTGTGTTCTTAATATCCAATTAATAAATTGTTAAAACATATAGGAAAAAAAAATGTATATTAATTTAATTTAATTGAATTAAAAATAGCAACAGAAAACAGTAGCTACTTTTATAACCACAAAAGCACTAACAAATTATAGTCTGTAATAATAGCAACAACAGCAGCAGCATGTCTCAACTTAATAATAATAATTAAATTAATAATAGCAACAAATAAATAATAAAACAACAACCACATGATTGAAAATCAATTCTCTCAAAATGTTTTTTCAACTAACAAAATTATAGTGAAACAAAATTAGAAAATCTTGACACAACTTTTATACATATGTATATCTATCTATCCATCCAAAGTTTCACCTTTAAATAGATAATTTTATTTATTTTTTTATTTTTCAAATCATAATAATAATAATAATAATAATAATAAAATGCCTAGATAATAATAATTTTACACTTTGTTTTACAGAAAACCATCAACAACGACCATAGATAATTTCACATAATTTTATTTTTATTATTATATTTTTTTCTTCTTTAGTTTAAAAACAACGCGCGAGTTTATATAAAAAATAAATAAAATAAACAACAGAAGAAGAAACAAAACAATCAACGAATAAATAAAAAAAAAAAAAAAAAAAGCACAAAAGAAAACTAATGACCATGACAAATGAACGTTACCACGGCTACTGTTTAACGTGAACAACGTTAACGTATGAAGAACATATAAAGAAAAATAAAAATGTTATTAAAGAAGTAATAAAAATTACATAGAAAAACGTCATCATAGGAGGTGAGATTAAGATTGAAAAAAAAAAAATAATAATAAAATTATCTCTAAAATAGACGCAAATAAAAAAAAATTTATTAAATTATTGACGGTTGTTGAATTATAGAAATAATTTGCTTAAGATTAATTTTAAAGAAATAAAAAAATAGCAAAACCAGCAGGCATCACTGATATAAACAACATTGGGCGAGGTAGTGTTTTGTTTTTTCTTGTCCTTAGCATACTTAAGTAATGTTATTCCATGACTTACACCCACTTTTATAGACTTTCTTTTGTTTTTTTTATCTAATTGCGCAATTAATTCATTTGTTTTCTATTTAAATATTATCTGATTAATGTTGGCAACACTAATAATCTGTTGTTAATTGGGTTTTTGTAGATTTTTATTGATTTTGTTACATTTATATTGAATTTTGATTGATTCGCGACTATTGGTAAATATTTGGTGTGACTTTATAAGCTTTAAAGCTTTTATAAAACGTATAAGTTCTTTATTTCTCTGATTATTTCATTAATTAAATTGTAGTCAATGCAAATCTTAACAAAAAAGCCAAGCAAAAATTTATTAGAAAAACTATAATTATCATAAATATTTTAAAAGTAAACTGTGTGTTTTTCTTAAAGCTTAAGCAAAGTTGGTTTAACACTTTAAAAAACTGTCATAAATTATTATTAAAACAAAAAACAATAAATTTATTGCATTTGTGCCAACAAGTAAACAACGCATTACGTTATATACGTTTTTTATTTTCGCTTTATTTACTTAGATTAATGTTTTCTTTTCTATTTTATTTTCAATTCTAATATTTTTTACTTTGTTAAATTATTTAAATTATGTAGAAAAAATTAAAACTAAGCAACAATATTATTATGTAATAATCAAACAACAATCAAACAATAATATAATCATGTTTTTAAGTCAAACAATAAAATATATAATGAAATGAAATAAATTCTCTCGTGTCGATAAAGCTTGAGGGATTTTGCCTTTTTTTTTTTTTTTGTGTTGATTCCATTATTAACAATAGACAACAGCAGCAACAGCAATATACGTGGTAAATAAAATAATAAATATTTATTGAAATAAAAATAGAAGAATAAAGCTTTTTTTTTTCTACATAAACTTTGACACCTTTATGTCGATTTTTTTGTGAATAGAAATTTAAACGAAAAATATATTTATAGTAGACAAGAAGTGTACGTACAGAATTCAGGTGTTTTTTTTGGTAGCTGTTGAAAATAATAAGGTTTAAAGTCGTCTTGTCAATAAAATTATTACCTCAGTAAAACTTAAACTGCTTATTGTTTGATTTTAAGGCATAAAAAAATACAAGAAAGCTTTTTTACCGCAAATGTAAATTTTATTAAACGGGGATACTTTGAAAAATCAGTAATAATAAGCAAATTTATGTATACACAATGTAAAGGTGTGTAAACAATAAATAAATAAATAAAAAAATCAATCAAAATAATATCGACACAGGATACATCGATCTGTCTTTTAAAAAAATAAAAATTCTTCTTCAAAACACTGACACATAACGTCACAGTTTGATGAAATCTTTATTCGTTAATGATTTACCTTTGAAAAAATAAATAAAAGACAAAGGCTGGAATAAGGAAAAAGTTCTTTTCCAGAAACAAAGAACAAAAAACAACAGCCATGATGTCTGGAAAAAATGGTGTCGAAAAAAATAAGAAATAATCCATTGCACGTTAGTTTATATATACACGACGGTCAAAAGAAATTAATATTATTTGTCTTCAAGAAATTATAATAAGAAAAATTATTAATGATGTTTTCTATTCTCTTTTTTTTTGGTGTAATTTCTATGGAAAGAATAGAAAACAATTTACACTACCGCACGGCATTCACTTTTGCTAGTTATTTTTTGTTTATACAAACTCCTAGAAGAGTTGTTTTTTCTTGTCTTGTCTTTAATTTATCAGTTAAATTTCTTTCTTAATAAAATATAAAAAGAAATATAGATAATTTAGTTGTTTTTTTTTTATTAATAAATAACAAATCTAACGTGAGAATTGTAATTTCCATACGTGGTAAATTTTTTCATAATTTTTGCTTTGTTAGGTAAATTCCATTAGGAAGTTTTGTTGATAATTATTATAATCTGGAAAGTATTTACACAAATGACATGTGTATGTTTTGTTTGTATTTTGTTTTTCAGGATTAAATAGGAAATTTAACCCTACATTAATTAGTTTATTATGTTTTCCTTGGTTTATTGCAACATTTGTTATTAATGAGCGACTATTTTTGATGTCATCGGATGACTAATTTTAGTAGATGTTTAATGTTATTATTAGAATCCTTTTGTTAAGGACATTTTTATGCTTTGAATAACATTTTTTCATTTCTAAGCAAACTCTTGAAAATCGGTTTAACCCTTAAAATATTGTCTTAAATCATGAAATACACTATAAACCATAAAAATAATGAATAAAAATTTCAATCTCTTTTAATATAAAATCTTTATTTAACCCTAATTAATACAATTTAATGCTGTGTTGCTAATAAAATTGCAAAATTAACTATCCACCCACAATAAAATTTATAATAAATAATTATAAAAGATACGAATATTATGATTTAATGATGATTCAAAGGTCACATTACAGACAATAGAAAATCAAATACATAGACCCAATTAGATGTAGACAGTGTTTTTATGCACCCTTTTACAATGTATATGGTAACTAGTGTTCGATTACTCTGCACTATGTATTGTTTTCTTTCATTTTTAACTAGATTTTGTTTATTTTTAATCAAATAAGGGTGTAGTGCAGAGACAATAGACGAGATAATTGTAATATGATTATAGAAACACCAGAATAACAACAGTATTCCAGTACGTCAGTTTCTTTACACGATAAACACTTGTTAGATTCATAAGAATAACATAAAAAGTTTAACCAAAACTAATCAGAAAAATTATTTATTTGTTTTCGTTATTTTATTAATGAAGAACCAAAAAAAAACACTCAGTTTTGGTGAAATTAACAAGTAGGAACCGTGACAGATTAAATTGATGAATTTAAAAGTTCTTTCTAATCATTAATTATTTATTTGTTGAATTGTTTTTCATTAAGTAGAAAACTATATAAATATTCTTCTTGTAGTTTAATAATATAATAAAAAACACCTGTATATTCGATTTTAATGATGCTTATTAACTAATTTTTAATTATCTTTCATCGTATAATTTATGTTTTTTTTTACTAAACCGTTTTGTTACAGATCTTTCTGAGTTTATTAAGATTTTTTCTTTTATCAATTAATTCGTTTTTCTTTATTGTTTTTATTTAATTAATAATTATTTTAAATTTTATCCACCAAAAACTGTATATAACGATATTATGCAATGTTTAATTATAAACAATTATAACTTGTTGACCATATTTAATATGATAAAAGTAATAAATTTTTATTACTGTCATTTTAAATGACATTTTATTGGCGTTTTATGTATGTCAATTCGATTATTCATGTTTTTTGTATTTAATAATTCTTCTCCGGGTTTTTATTCTTGCTGTTTAAATAAAAAAAACCGTACGAATGTTGATTATTATTTGAAGAAAGGAAAATAAATAAATAAATAAAATTTTTTCTTTATTATTTTATTAATAAAACAAAGGAAAGATGCAGAAACTAATAAAAAAAAAATATATATATTTTTTTCATAAAGAATAATTGAATTAACTTCCACGCCCACTATCAATAAATTAAAAACAGAAAAAATTATATTTTATTTATTTATTTTTTTTTTTTTTTATTGTTTTAAGATGAAATCAACCACGGAAATATGTTGGAAATAAGCTTATTTTAAACTAAAAAAATAATTAAACTAAGAAAATGTCATTTTTCTAAATAAATATTAATAAGTTTACTTGTCAAAATTGAGTAAATTGTCCTTGTCGCGGAATTTATATGGTTCGATTTTTTGTTGCCTATTTTTTTATTTAATTTAATTTAATTTAATTTTTTTTTTGTTAAATAAAACTAATAAATGTCAAGAATAAAAATTATTTATTAAATAATAAATTAGGGATTTTATGTTGGGAATTTAATAGACAAGTAAATTGAGTAGTTTTTTTTATTTTTATCATGGAATATTGAGTGAAATTTATTTTTTATTTAATTCAATTTTTATTCCAATAGGAAGTTAAAGAAAAGGAACTAGTTTGCGCTTTAATTTTCTACGTACTCAGTAGTAGGATAGTTTCTTTGTTTGAAATAGATTATCTGCTTAGATTAGGTGTTAACCGTTTTACGTACAATGTTGTATAGTAAAGCAATTGTTTTCACAAGGATATTGAGTAAAACAATTGAATAATAACCACGCTTAAGTCACAGTCAACAATTATTTTAAATAAAATCTACTTGTTATAACTCTAACTCAATTGTTTTGCGCTTAGCATAACAATTTTTCTTTTATTAACAAAAATACGTTAAAAAATCTATTAACTTATGAAAAACTATACTAAAAATAAATAATAAAACAGAACCCCTCATAGAAATATTAATAAATAGGTGCACGAATATTATGAAAATTAAATAAAAGTAGAAGAAACAATAAATGTCATGTTGAATGTTGCAAAAGTCAATCATTTGCACCTTCAACAACAAGAACTACATAGCCACAACAAAACAATAAGTAACAATAAGTCAAGTAACAAATAATAAATAAGGAAAAACATAAACACCGGGAATATTACAATAAAATTATTGAATTTTAATGCCTTTAGTGTATGACGGCTGCATTTTTTTTAACTATTTTCTCTACTGACGTTTTGTTTTTTATTCAAGTGTATTTTTTATTATTTAATTTAACCACCGATACCGCATATTATGTCGATAATGATTTTATGTTTTATTTATTATTATTATTTTCTATTTAATCAGTGTTATATTTATAGAAAATAAACCCTCAAAACAATATTACTTTAGACTTTATTTAAGTAGATTTTGCATGACATATTTTAAATTTGTTTTAAGTTAAATTTTGACATCTGTCATTTCTGTTAATAATTTTAATAATTTAAAAAACTAACCTGTGTTTGTGTTAGTCCAAGACTAGCTGCTAATTCTGCACGTTCTGGTAATGCTAAATATTGTGTCCTTTGAAATCTTCTATTTAATTGTTGTAATTGTAATGAACTGTATATTGTACGTGGTTTTCGCATTTTTTTCCCTTTACCATTCACCCGTAATCCTGTGTCTTCACATTTTTCTGTTTAAAGAAAAAACAAATTAATTAATTTATTTATTTATTCTAAAGTAAATGTTATATTTAACCCCTTTATTTTATTATTATTATTATTAACAACATAATTTGAATAAAGTTAAAGATTAAATGACAGTAAAAATATTTTAATTATTAATGAAAATGACAATAATATTATTAGTAATAATAATGAGAAAACAGTACAATAAGGGTTAATAAATAAAAAATAATTAAAAGAAATCAGCAGACAACAATAATATCAATAATAATAATACGAAAAAAAAAAATAATCAATTATTATCATAAAAATAATTAATAATTTATATATTTTATTTGTTGCTAACAATCTAATGATTGTTTATTAATGATAAGAATATACCTTTATTAGGTAAATGTATTGATGGTAACAACAATGTAGGAGTAATATAAATTTTAATATATTTATATTCACCCTGATGTATTCTATTCTATGTGTCTAATTACTTGTTCACTTTTATTGTGATAATAAAATCGAAATATTTTCCCTTATTAACTCATTATTAAGCTTTATTATCCATATTTTATCGTTGTATAAGCATATTAATTTATTATTTCTAATAATAATAAAATTAAAAATACTTTTTTAGCATATGATAATTGTTTATAAATATGTATTAATTTCAATTAACAAATAATAAAATATTTATTGATAATTATGATTATTATCAATTTTGCTTTATTATTTATTTACTTAAATTTATTAATAATTGTTATAAACAATGGTCTGCTTTAAGCATTATGTTTTTACTGTGAATTAATACTTTTTTTTACTTGTTTTAAGTGATAGAGATATAAAAACTATTTAAGCACAGATAATGTATTAAAAAAGTAACACAAAAGTAGTATTATGTGTAAAAATCTACTGTGTTTTACTCAGTTTTAATCAGTTTGCAACAAAACAATTAGCACAGATTAAATGTCTGAAGAAAACAAAAATTTAGAAAATTATATTTAAGCCACTTAATGACTACAAATTACTAATTAGATTATTTTTAATAACACCTAACTAATTCATAAAATTCGTGTTACACCTTAGTGTGTCCTGATGAATGATAATATTCCACATTTTAAATAGTTAACAAAAATCACTTAAAATTTAATTAAAATAATCATTTTTTTAGTTTTTTAAATTAATTATGTTTCACAAAACACCTTTAACCATATTTTATTATCACAAAAAATTATGTTTTTTTTTAATAAATTTGCACAAAACATGCGAATATTTATATTTTGGTTTTTCTATAAGAAATTTAAGGTTAGAGAAAAATTATTAATTAAAGTAAAGGAGAAACACACAATGTTCTGCGGTTAAATAATAAAAAAAATATACTTTTTGACTGTTGAAAATCAATTATTAATGAAAATTAATTTATTAGAAATACACACATGTGTGGTTTATAATATTTATTCTATTTTGTTAGTTTAGTTGAATTTAGTTAGTTAACTAATAAATTTTTATATATTATTTAACGTAATAAGCTGTTGGCCTTCTTACAAAATAAACAAAATATTTATCAGAAAAGAAAGGTAAAAAGAAATTAATAAACTAAACAAAATAACGAAGGTAAATGCAGGATAACGAAATAAAAGGGTGGCGTCATATTACATACATACACAGCGCCGACGAAAATATCCTTATAAATTGTTGTTTTTTTATTATTAACAAATTTAAACCGGATGAAAAGACATTTATTGAATAAAAAAAAACAGCAAAAAGGAGAAGCAAAGGTAGAAAAAGTAATAAAAATAAATAAAATTTCTTGCAGAAAAGAATTATTATTTTTTTGTTAAACCGTATTGATCGCATGTTTATTGCCTTGGTAATTAAGACGCTTTTTTTTGCACCGAAATTAATTTCACATTTATTTTTTATTAAATTAATTTTTTTTATTTACTGCGAAAATTAATTTTTTATCGTTAATTAATTAATTAATTAATTAAATAAAATTTTTCATTAAATTAATTATTAAATAATTGGTTTATTGATTAATATCGCGAGATACATAAACATTAATTATTTAATAAAATTAAAATAGAAGAAAAACAATTTTAAATGACAAAAAAAGCAAAATTAATTAAATTATTTTTTGTTTTTAGTTTTTTAGCGGCTTATAAATGAAAGAAAAATAAAGAAATTTATATAAATTAATTAAAAAATACATTAATTTCCGTTTTAACAAGGTGAATGATTGTTTTAATGGAAAAAAATTAATTTAACTAAATGGATTAACTTCTAATTGTCTTCTTCGTGAATCTGTGCTGTTTATTTGTGTATAAAAATTGTAATAAAATTTAAAAAAAAATTAATAAAACAAAAATTTCTTACCATCTTTCGGTGGACTGGAACATGGTGGTGCATAACTGCCTAAATGATAACCAGAATATGAATTTTGATGCATTGGCGGAAATGGATAACCTAATGCACTACGTGGACTCGGAAAACCAGAATCTTGACCACCTTGTCCACTAAAATGTTGATAACCACCGCGTATTGCACCATATCTAAAAAAAAAAAAAATGGTTTTAACAAAATTATATAGAAGAAATTTATTTTAACACTTTTGTTTTGATTATTTTTAATTAAGAAAAACTTTAAACAACAGTAATTAACCTTCATAATTAATTTAATTAATTTTTTTGCGAATTATTTTTTTATTATTTTTCATTCGCGCCCACTTAAGCTTAACTACTAAACGTTAGACTAAACTAAAATAAAATAAAATTCTAATAACAGAAAACAGTATAAGCCGTCGCTGTTGGGGCTTTTTTTTCATAATAAAATAATATTTTTTTTTATTAAAAAATAAAAACTTTATTTAGTTGATTTTGTTGATTAAATGTTTCCGGTTTAATAGTTAACCGCGTAAATTGTATTATATCTTGTTTCTGTTTTTATTTTTTTTAATAGATTTAAATATGAATTAAGACGACAATCTGCATAAATGTCTTTTATATACAAAATAAAATTTAATAAACCGAAAGAAAGTTTTCTGTAATTCTTTTCAATATTTATCCACCCACAAGTTTTTTTTTTTTTTGTGTGATTTTATAAAGAAAATCCTTACGTTAAATTACGCGTTATTTGTGTAAATTAATTCAATAATTTCGTACGTTTTAAATGGTATAAAGATAATCAATAGTAAAAACTTAAAAAATTAATAAATAAAAAGCCGCGACACCATCACCGGTTAAAGGCCTATTTTCGTTACAATCGGTAATCACAAATTATTTAAATTAATTCATAAATTTAATTAATATTTTTAAATCAAAATAAAAAAACCGCGTAATTTTATAATTTTAATTTTTTAATATGCAAATTATGATAATTTTTCTATTTTACCCGTGTTGTTGTAATTCAACGAAAGCTGATTTTCCAGGTGCTGTCGTTGTTTGTGTTTGTGTTGAACCACCATCAATATATTTTGGGGTATGTGGTGCATCGGGTGCGTCCATACCCGATTGTGGTGTACTAGGGGGGCCCTCGTAAGGGCTCCCCAAATCTGTAAAATTAAGCGTGTTTGCGCCTATCGAGGCCACTTTTCCAAAATAATTTTGCTCGTTTATTATTTTTTGTTTAATTTTGAATTATTTTTTTTTTTTTTTTTTGCTCTTTCCTCTGGCTGTCACTCTGGCTAATATTATTTATTTATTTTTTTTTTAAATATTAAACCGTGGGCTAATTTTTCTTTTTCTTTTAAGTAAAAAACAAATCTCTCAGATAACACTTGAGAATTCTTGTTAATCAAACACAAGGTGTATCCTTTTCTATAATAAAATAATAATCACAAATTGTACACTAAAAAAACAGCACAGTGAGCACACAAGTTTTATTAAAATTTAAAGAAAAGAAGAAAATTATTAATTAATTATAGCGTATCAGTGTAGTATCCATTAAGCACTAATTTAATTTTGTTGGTGGTTTTTTTGCGTTATTTCTTTAACACACTTGCTAACGCACATAAGTTGTTATACCGTCACTAATTAAACATTCACAAAATACACAATAAAAATTTTTCCTTACTTTACGCGATTAATAAAATCGCGAATTAAAAACAAAACAAATAATAATAACCACACCGTCGGTTGTTTGTAATGAAAAATTTTCTTTGAAAAACTTTTGTTTGTTTTAAATTTTTTGCGTTTTCCGCTGTAATTACTGTAGGAACAATTAACCGAATTATAAACAAAAATAATAATAATAATTTTCTTAAACAAAATTTAATTAAATAAATAGGATGGATTAATTGCCGCCGCGTTATTTCAATGACAGGTAGAAAAAAAATCAAATCCTGCACTTTTAAAATCCACAAACAGCACACTCCCCTTAGTAATGTTTTGTTGTTTTTAAACACTTTTTTTTAATAATCCTCTATGATGTGGTTTAAGGATTTATTTTATAAGTGTTCCAAAGTTTTCCGGTTAAACATTTATTCACAGATAAATATTATAGAAAAACATCTCACGTGTCACTAATAAAAGAATTTTTTCTTAATTAACTTTTAATTAATACACTTAAACACCGCGAATCAGACAAAATCAATTTTTTTTGTATTAAACACAAAAACACCGCTTATGGTAAAAAAACAAAAAATAAATAATCCGTAAAGTGTTTGTAGAATTTTCTTGTAAACAAAACACTTTTTTTATTTTTGCACAAATTTGCATAAACAAAAAAAAAAAAACCACAAATAAACAAATCTTTAAATGACAAGAAGATTTATAACAATAATAACAATAATAATAGTAATTGATAAAATAGTCATACACTTTGTTGATAATGATAATGATGATAATGATAATCGTGTAATAATATCAATGATCGTCGTAATAGTGGAGTCGTCGTACCTGCTGCTATTATTATTATTATTTGTTTGTCGCAATTTAATATTTCTAAATATATTTATATTATTATTATTATTATTATAATAATAATAAATACTAATTATTTGTAATTTTTGTTATTACAAAACACATAATGAACAAAAATAAAAACCAAAAAAACAACGAAATAATAATAATAATATTTAGGCAAAAAAAAAAAAAATATATTTAAATGTTGCGCGCGACCAACCACGAACAAAGTGCGTGAAAGACTAGCACGACAGTGTTTTTGAAATAATGATTTTAGTCTTTTTAGTTTTATTTTTTTAGTACAAATATTGTTGTTGTTGTTGTTGTTAGTTTTTTGTGCTTTCTGTCTGCTGTTTATATGTGCTTTTGTGCTGTTAGTAGGTACTATGTAGTGTTGTTGAAAAATCGTCCGACCAAAACACAACTATACTACACGTTTTTGAGTAATTTATAATAAACAACAACACAGTAACAGCCAACAGCACACAATAAAACCTTTTTTCAGATTAAACAATGAGAAAAATATAAAAAATATTATTATTATTATTTATTATTATTCTCTACAATGAAAAAAGAGGCGGAAAAATATTTACTTGTGCAGCAACAGCAGCAGCAGCAGCAGCAAGAGAGTTCTTTATTATTCCTGTTTTCTTTTGTTTAAGGTAACTTCAGTGTTTTGTATGTGAGTTTTATTATTATTTTAGGTAGGAAGGTAAACACAATAGGTTATACAAAGTGATGTTATAAAGGTAAAATTATATTTACCTAGATAGTAAAGTAATGAAAAGTGGGAGATTTATACAAGTGTTGCTTAGTACAAGCTTTGCATAGAAAATTGTATTTTTATTATTATTTTTTTCACAAATAAAATATCACTGTGACGCTGTTGTATAAGCTCAACCAATAATCCACCCAATAATTAAGATGATTGGTTGAAAATATCTGGGTAAATAGGCGGAGCTTACAAGTCACGATTAATGATTTTTTTTTTATATATATATAAATTTAATAAATAATTTTATAAAAATTTATTATAAATAAATAAATAAATAAACAGTGGCGTCACGGTGTGGTATTTATATTTTTTTTTTAACTTTTTAATAAATTTAATTAATTTCTGTTAAATTTTAGTCTTTAATGTTGCTGATTTTTTAAGGGATTTTTAATGTAAATGCGAAGGAGGGATTATTGATTAGTATACGAAATTCACTGTGATAACAACTTTTTGAATGTAATAAAGTACATTGATAAGCTACAGACTAAAGAATATTGGTTAAATTTTAATAAATACTAAGCAGGTGAAAAAATTCTACAAATTTCACTCTTTTTTTGATTCATTATTATTATTATTATTATTTCTGTATCAAACATATTATTGCATGATTAATCACAAAAATCACAGACATTAACTTCTCTACAGTGTTCATTTATATTTTTTTTTCCATTAATAATAATAATAATTATGATTAAATTAGATTACGAATTACGTAAAATTGTTTACCTTGTTTACATTGGGTAAAGGTAGTAAAACGTCAAGACAGCACACAAATGTGTTAAGATAATAATAGACGATTAACGAAAAAAAAAATTGTATGTAATTTAGAAAATAAACAATAATAAGACGCGTTTTTTTTTATTTTTGTGTGTGCAAGACATACTTAAGCCACGTAAAAATAATAATAATAATAAAAATAACATCAGTAGCAACAGCAAGTTGTGTTTGCATTAGAGTATGAGACATATAGCAGAGAAAAGACAATTGAATTATTCATTAAACATAATTTTACAAATTTATTTTGTCAAATAATTATAATTATATTTATTATTAATCATAATATTATTACCACAAAAAATGATTATATAAAATTTTTATTTATGTCACTGTCACACAGTTTTTTAACATAAATTTTTTTCATAAAAAAATGTAATTGGAGATCATTGTGCTCTGCTAGCTTTAAAGTTGAATATATAGAGAAAAATTGATTTATTTACTTTTAACAAACTAGGCCAGTAAAGTCACAAAAATTTAAAATAAATTATACTATTTTAGCATTACGTTAATTGATTGATTTTTTTCTATATTATTAACAACAAAAATAATATAGATGATTTTATAAGCTCGAATTAAATTGTTAATTGATGAAAAGAAAAACAAAACCACTTAGGTGGTGTTTGGGCGCCATTTAATTGTCTTTATTAAAGCATGAAAAATGCTTTTTTTTTTAATTAAATTTAATTTTTATTAACATTTCGTATGGAATTTTTGATTATTATATTGCCTAAGGTATTGTGTTTAATATTTTATAATTAATTAATTTATAGAAAAAAAACTGGATTATTATTGTTATTTAATTAATTTTATTTATTTATTTTTAGATTAGAATAAAAGCTTATTGAAACACCAGAAACGAAAGAATAAAACTGTTTAGATTAGAGAAAACTTTTCAAAAAGATGCAGAAAATAACCAAATTCGAGAATATTTAGCATGGAAATTTTTTGGAGACTTTCTAAATACAAGGATTATAATGAAATTAAAGGAAAAAACAGAAAAATAACACGTAAGAGTGTAATGTCTTTTGTTTATAAAGACATAAAAGCACAGTCTAGTTAAAACTATTGAAAAAATAATTAATTGTGACTGAAGATTTTTACGAAAAAAAAAAACTCTCCAAACTCGTTAATTATTTATATAATTAATTTTTATGGCTTAGTAGGAAATTTTTTTCACTATTTTCTCATAAATTAACTTATTAAGTACCGTGCGGCTTTGTTATAATGCAAAATGATTGTTTATTTAAGGATTTACTAATGAAATTCGATTGTAGTTTAGGAAAAAAATCCTCCACTCAGTATTTATCTTATTTTTAAAGAATTCTTCACATACATTTTATTCGAGAAAAAATAATCAGAGAATCTTACTAGCAACAAATAACCGTCTTACAGGAGTCACTTAATTCAGCTAATAAAACGGTTTAAATAAATTAAAATTAATTGAATATAATTTTAGTGTTTAGAAAAAAAAAATGCTTAAAGTTAAATGAAGAAAAAAGTTCAATAACATTTAGCTACAACGATTATAGGCCCTAAAATTTATATATATAAATGTATTTATTTTTTTCTCTAAAACGAACCTAATTATCCTTCTAATATTTTTATTATATATATTTATATTCGTTGTTATTGTTAAACAATAAATACGAACAACAACAGTAGCATAATCTTTATTCTTTCTCCCAATTTATGCTATTAAAATATTTTTCTATATATTTTTCGTTGATTTTTTTTCGTTTTCTTGCTTTTATGTTTATTTATTTACTTATATTTTGTTACTATGCTCAATACAAACGATTACAATAATTTGTAAATCTACTCAATTATCTTATTTGATTTTTAATAATAATCAAAAATTATGATTATTATTATTATTAGTAATATTACTATGATTTTGTTGTTTATTCCATATTATTATCTTGTACGTCTTAACATATCTTAACATAGGCTTAGCTACATTTTTACTGTTTACTTATAAGAAAATTAAACAAATAGAAAAATCAATAAACAGTAAAGATGAGTAGAAATAAATACAGAAAAAAAAAATTGTCTATCTATTAATTTACCATTAAGAAAATTAATTTAACTTTATTCTGAATAAAAATAAAAAAATATATTTCTTCTATGTTTATTTACCTTATTTTATTCTTTATGAAAATAATTTTCAATTACTTTCTTGTCTTCTATTGTTACAGTAGGTTTTGGTGTTATTAAATTAAATTAAATTAAATTTTAATACTTATTTATTTTGATTATTATTATTATTAATAAAAAAAATAAAAACTACTTTTCAATAAAGAAAAAAAAAATGGCATAAAACGTTTAACATAAATGTTTCATGCTTTTTTTTTGTGTACGTTAAAACATAATTATTTAAACACAATGAAACATATTGAGCATCCAATACACAACATCTTAATAAATTATATTTTTTTTATTATTTTGCAACGAAAAAACGTAAGAAAACGATAAAATTATTCATATTTGATTGCAAAGTAAATGACCGAAACATACAAATTCAGCACAATAACCTTAATTGTTTTTTTTTTGCATTAATATTTATTCATTGATAAAATTAGCAGGAAAATTATTGATTAATTTTATGTGTTTGTAAATAGCGGAAAAAAAAAAACGAATAATATAAAATTTGCCTGCCCACACACGGTGTGACATAATTAAAATTTTGACTGAAGAAAAACCACAAAGTAAAATAGACAACAAAAAAAAAAACAGAAAAAATTTAATTTAATTTAAATATATTCTGAATGAAAAGAGTTTTAGTAAAAAAAAATATAAATAATTCGTTTTAATTAAGAAAACCGACAAAGCTATGTCCGATAAACAAAAAATAACCGACGCTACGATATCCGTAAAAATTTATATTTCTAATTGAAAACCACCACCCGCCGTGTTTTATATTTTTCTTTATGAATTAACGGGTGTGTATGCTTTGTTTTGCTGGTGAATCTTTTCTTTTTTCAGTGTAAATCGATAACCTTTTAGGGCCTTAGTTTAAAAATATCATAGATTTTTTAACGCCCCTTGTGTTAAAAAAATCGTCGTTGATTCTTTTTCTGTTTCAATTTTTATCTATTATTTCTCTACACACAAATTGTGACAAACCGTTAAATCGTGAAAAAATCACATAAATTCAGATAACAAAAACATTAATAAATATTTAAAAAATCAGGAAGAACAACATTAAATTTATTAAATTAATAAATAAAGAAGGAAATCGCATAATAAATTTTTTATCCTGATATTCAATAAGGTTAGAAGAATGCGTCCTGCTGGGTTTGTCTTTTTTTTTGTATACTTTGTTTTCTCTGGCGGCGCTTTATTATTAATTTTATTATACTTTTCTGACCGCACTTTCAATAAGCAACCTGTTTATCGGTTGTTTTTATGTGCTTTAAAAAAAAAAAAACAGCAATCTTTTGGTCACCTTTTTTTGTTCGCTAATATCTCGCTGAAATTAATTACTTTATTTCTTAATAAAAAATTAAAATTAAATTAAAAGAAATAGATTATCAAAAGGAGATGTAATTCTTAATGAATATTATTTCTACACTAAAATTAAAGAAAAACTATGATGTGTTTATTAAAAGCATAAACATTTGTAACTTAAATGCGCTTCTATTCACTAGAAAATTGATCACCTTTTCAATTCATTTATTTTAATTCTTCAGAAATAAAATAAAATCATTAGCGAAAGCATAATAACTACTATTTTTGCTCTTCTATTTCGTTTATATGTTCTTCTTTATTAAAGAAAATCAAATAATAATTTAAAAAATATATAAAGCAAAAACAAAGAGAAAACAAGAACAAGAACAGGTATCGGTATCTATTTAACAAGTGATTAATTATTTTCGGTGTTTTATTCTTTTATCTTTTTATTAGTTTAGATTTAGTTTTTTTTTTTTGGTCTTTATTTTGTTATACAAATCGCTATACAAGAGTAATATTTTTTATTTTTAATTTTCATAAGAAATACTAATTGAGATCATATTGTTACAAAATTAGAATATTTTCTTTGGTTTTATTTGTATTGTTTTTTTGCGTTTTTCATTGCAATTAATTCTTTTTCTTTCGCTAAAATAAAATTCGTTATATATTGAAATAATTAATAAATCAAACAAAGTTAATTTAACACATAATTGAATGTTTAATTAATTTAAATTAATCAAAAGAAATAATAGTTTTTTTATTAATAGTTTTTTCGACAAGATTATAGTAGAATTATTATTATACAAAGCGTATGATTAGCTTATTACTTATTTTTAAAGTAATCATCAGTTAAATATTCTACAAATTGCCCTTATAAACATAATAAAGTAATAATTTAATCAATAAATAAATCATTTCATCAGTTAATCATCGCTAATATCTGTTATCATTTTAAATAAAGATATCAATAACATACTCATTAAGCAAATAACAGCGATTATATAAGCTTGTCACTCACATTACAAAAAATAAAACTGTATTTCTCTATATCTTCAGCAATGTGATTTACCTTATCAACAAGTTATACGCTTTGCACATTATAATGAAAAATATATTTACCATAATTTAAGTAAAACATTTAAACGATGACACAACATAAATCTTAAGCCAGTAAAAGGTGGTGAGAAAAATTATGAATTTGTTTTAATGCAATAGAACGATAAAGGAGAAGCAAAAAAAAAATTGATTTATCATCGCATCGTTAAAGCAACATTGTCTTATTTATTTTCTTTCTTTCTTTCTTTTTTTATTTTATCATGGTCTTAACCAGGGATGACCTATGCAATTTTCATAACGTGCGAAAGAGGCGTTTAGTTTTGTAATTTTTTAATAATTTTTTTTTGTTTTTGGCTTGTTTAATTTCTAAAGACAACAAATGTATTGAATGCACTTGGCTTAAGCGATTAGTTTGTGACCTGTGTGACATTAAAAAGCAACAAAAAAACAGTTTAACTGATGTTTTTAATAAGAAAGAAAACTTGTTAGTTAATAATTATTTAATTCGAATAATTTTAAATCACTTGCGCATAATACGTATACTGGAAAAACATGCGCATATGAATTAAATCAATAAAATTCAACAAAAACAGCAAAAATTATAATAATAATAAAAACCACCAATAAAAAGCAGAAGAAAAAAAAAACACAATTAATTAAGGAATAATAAAAACTAATTACTTATGGTGTACCACACGCAATGATACTTTTGTGTATTTTTTAATGCATTCAAAGAAAATAAATGAATAATAAACAGAATATTTCGCACTAAAGTCGAATTGGTTTTTTAAAATTTTTTATTAGCCTGAAATAAATAAATAAAATTAAAAAATTATTTTTAAATAAATAAGAAAAAGGCAGGCAGGACACCAAAATTTAATACAAGAAGCCATTCTTATGTTAGTTGAGTGATTTTGAGGGGTTTTTTTTTCTTCGCTTCTTTTGCTTAGAATTTTATTACATTTTTAAAATAACATTAATGTTTTTTTCGATGCTGCTGCTAGTTCGCTTAGTTTAATAAAAAAAAAAAATTTTTGAATTAAAATTTAAAACTAATAAAAGAAAACAAAAAATTTAAATAATAGCTAAGGGCTAAAAAGTTTGCGTTATTTTTTTTCTTGTATTTTATAAATCTT
This sequence comes from Ptychoptera contaminata, assembly GCA_963942525.1. NCBI lineage: Eukaryota > Metazoa > Arthropoda > Insecta > Diptera > Ptychopteridae > Ptychoptera > Ptychoptera contaminata. The sequence goes on along the minus strand of OZ012638.1, from coordinate 32,495,685 downwards.
TATACACATGCTAGCTACTTTGAAACATTTTTCTACAGTCTGTATGTGTTTAAAACTTCAAAACATATTTTTCACTCTCTTCATGATTAATTTTAACATAAATTAAGTAGTGAAAAATTTTCTGTAACATTTTTTTTATTATGTCAAAATAGTGAATAAAAATATTAATTTTTACGTTAATTGACTTTACTTTGTTTTAAAACAAAAATTATTTTTGTACAATTCGTGCTGCGTTTGTTTTTTTTTTTAGTTTGACTTAAAATTTCAAACACGATCGTCCTTCGTTTTGTTTTATTTTACTTTGTTACATTTCTGCCGTTTTTTTTTTTGGCTATATTCATCTATTTCGTTCAACAAATCAACATCACGTTAGTTAGACACGATTATTTTGTATCTTTTTTCGTTCACAAATTTTAAGAATAATATTAATAAACTTCTACACAGAGAAAAACCTTTCCTTTTTCCGCTTTTATTAATGCTTTTTTTTTTTTTCAACACAAAAACTTAGTACTTTGTTATTTCAGTGAAATAAAAAAACCAAATGTAAAATAATTTTCCTATTTGTATTGCGTGAATTGATCGCGTGCGTTAAGATATTTATGCGTTTTGTTTTCAAACATCACAGAGAAACAACGAATAATAATAACAAAATACCTTTAAAAAAAATATAACAATTTGGCTTAAAAATATAAAATAAAAAGGAAAAGAAAAAAAAGAATTATATATTTTTTGGTTGTCTAGCCACCGAACAACAGCAGCCGCCCCAAAGGTGGTTTTTTTTTTTTGTATTTATTTATCTGTTTTATTTTTTATATACAGAAATAAATAAATAAATAAAATTATTATTATAAATAAATGTACAATAATCATCACACGAGATGTTTTGGATAATAATAAAAAACCGAACACAAAGGTGTACTCTACACACAATGAAAATTAACAAATAAATTTAAGATTAAAATGAATTTTCGGGTTTTTTCTTCTTATTGTTTCTTCTGTGTTGTTGTATTCTTATTGAAAGTTTTAGCAACAAAAGATTTTCTGTTTTTATTGTTGTTGAATTTTCTTTTTCTTTTTTTTTGTGTTCCTTTTCACTACACCTGAGTAATAAGACTTAATTTGCTTAATTTATTTGTTTATATTTGCATTGAAAGACAGAAATAATGTCACTTTAAATATTAAGATAATTTATTGATTCCTTTTTGATTAGCATAAATTAATATTTTGTTGATTTTTAATGTAAAATTCTGCGAATTTAGTAATTAAATATTCTTTGGATGTGACGTTTATAAATTTATTTTTTGTCAATTTTTTACTTTACTTAATTACTGTTAAGTGGATTTAGTGATTTTAAGCAGATTTTCTACACAATTTGTATCAGGAAGTGAATTTTTATTGTGATAATAAGTATAGCTTTGACTTTATTAAAACATAAATGCATTAAATATCCGCGTAAACTTAAACAAAAGAGCTCAATTGTGTTTACTTCTCTTAAATTTAAGTAAATTTTCTCTTTACCAAAAAAAAAAAGAAGAAAAACTCAACCGAAATCCCACTCAAAATGCAAAGAATAGAAAATTATTAAAAATAATAAATGTAATTAAAATTAATTAATTGAGTTCAATCGAATAACAGATAAAAAAAAAAAACTATTGATTAAAAATTAAGAAAAAAAGAAATACAATTAAAAATATTTAAGACAAAATAAAATTTCACTCAAAAATTTATGTTTTTAGGTTAGAAAATAGTAGAATTTGGTTTGCCCATAATCACACTTATACAAAGCTCTTGTTGTTCTTCTTTTGTTTTTCAATTTATATAAAAATTTCCACAGAATTATGTGTCTATAAAAAGTCCCATAAAACTTCGGACATATGAATTATAATTATTTAATAATTTTATTAGATTATGTTTGTTAGGTTTTTTTTACTATGTTTTACAATATTTATTTATTACATCACATTGTATGTTGTCCTTTCTTTTATTATTATTATTATTATTATTATTATTATTATTTTTTTATTAATTAATTACAATTAAATTATCCAGTTAAGTAGAAAACAAACAATATATATATAAATATAAAAAAATAAACGAAGAGTGGTTTCATGTGTAGCTTTTTTGACGCGCGATATTAGTTTGTTTAGCTGCATGTTCGTTGTTATGTCTTATGACGAGAATGGAAAAAGAATTAACAAATTTATATTATTCTTTTTGACTGTTTGGTTTTTTTTTTTGTTTTAAACCAACAACGCCCATGTTTTGCTTTGTTTTTAACTCTTTTTTTTTTTTGGTTTTTGCAGCTGATTTCTGTTCATAATTTTGTTTTTATTATTATTAAAGTTCTTTTCGGTTTAGTTTTATTAGGGATTTTTATGCTCTTCTTCTGTTTGTTCTGCCGCGGCTTATTTTTTTTGTTTTGTTTTTTTTTTTTTTGCTCATTTATTATTATTAGGAAAATTATTATTATTATAAGTTTTTTTTTTTTGCCTTTCGTTTTTTAATTTTGTTATTTGCAGAGTGATATAGATATTTTTTTTTTCTTTTTACAATTATTGCCCAGTTGTTAATATTTTATGCTGTTGACTTTTGGATAACTAATAAAATACGAACCCTACCTAATACAGTGATAATGTTAATCTAGAATTTCGATTTTAGCCGTATACATAATGTGACTTAAATAATGACTTTTTCGTTAAAGTTTATTACGAAAAAAATAAACGTAAATAAATAAGGCGCGAACAATCCTTTTACGACAAAAGAATAGTATTTAACCGTGTTTTTTCTGTTAAGACTAATTGGCGAATGGCGCCAGGTGCCAGAGTTATACGACCTTTTACATTGCTTCGTGCGTGTTCTTTCATCATTTTTTAAATATATTTTTATAGTTTTTTTACAAATGAATGTAGAACCAGTCTATTACCACCGGTGTACATCAATCAACTACAAAACGGACAGTTTACTGTTGTTGCTATTATTGTTTTTCTGCGTTTTTCTAAATAAGATAATTTAAAATTCTCAATAAAAATCAGTTGACGAAGTCTGATTTAATACAAAGTCAGTCTTAAAAGAGCACAGTTAAGCGGTTATTTTAATCGAAAAAAATAATAATTATTATTATTATATGATAATAACAATTAAAAAAAAAAGTTTGTCTTTGTCGTGACTTTAAGCCACATTCCATAAACACCTCTTACACTAAAAGTTATTTAAGAAAAGAAAAAATAAATATTAAAATCATCAATAAACGATCACTTAAATATTTTATTGATTTTAATTATCACGTTTTTATTATCTATAGATAAACAGAAAAGTTAAGCTTTTATTGTTAATTAAGTTAAGTTAAGTCATGATGATTTTAGTAAAAAAAATTAATAATAATATTATTACGATTATGTTTTGTCACCTTATACTTGATTAGTTTATGTCTTGAATTCAGGGCTGCTCTGTTATATTGAATGTCTCAACGTCTTACTTAGTTTTTTAATAATAAAAAAAAATTAGAAAAGAGATTAAACCTGTACTAACAAATGCCCAAAAAAAAAACAAAGAGAATAAAATTAACCGACTAACCCTGTAACAATTATAAAAAATTTAAAAAACAATTAACAGAATATTTTCAGGCAACAAACACTTGTCACTTTTGACGTACTTTTGTTAGTTTTTTTTTTTGTTTTATTGATTTTAAGACCGCGATACAAAATAGAATAAAAATATTTATTTTATTAATATTCTTGTAAATTAAATTAAAAACAACAATAATAGAGAATAAAAATTTTTAAGTTAAACTAACGTACGATCGACGGTAAAAGAAATAAAAATCAAAGTGATTTTTCAATATTTTATGAATGAATTTTCTGTTTTGTTTTAGTGGTGGGACGTTATTTTCTGTCTATCAATTCTGTCATTAGACAGATTTGTATGTTTTTTCTGTTTTATTAACACAGAAATAATAATATTTATAATTTTTAATAAATTTAGTAAAAATTTTGATTGTCGTATTACTTTCGGTTTTTGATCTTTTTTGTGATGTCTCGAAGTGATCATGCTTACACAGGGTATTGCATCAAATTTTAATGATTATTTTCGAATCATTTTATTGTTAATTTGCAGTTGAAATATATTTTTAAATTATTTCTCATATTAAGAATAATGATCACTGATTATTAGAAAGTGATCGTTAGGCATCTAAACAATCATCTTCTCTCAATAATTTATTACACATTCGCTTAGGTAGATTTTATCAAATAATTATTTATGTTGACGAGAAATTATAAAAATTATGCAACAAACTTTGTATAGGATTTTAATACATTAATGATATTTTAATTAAAATTAATGTATGTATTTGGAATATAGAAAAGTATCTGTTCTGGTTTTCTAGTGATCGTTTAAGTCAATGTCATTTTGTTTTTCTATTTTATTCGTCCTTTTGTGACACTGTAATATGTATTGATCAGTAAATTTCGTTATTCACAAGACAAAAACATCTATTTAAATTGAGTGAATTATTTTAAATGGATCCACACTCAATAAGGATCAATTAAGTTCTGTCTGCTACTATGCATCATCACAATAATATTCAGTACAAACGTTTTTCTCCCTTAAAGACATTTAAAGCCAGAAAATTAACTAAAACAAATCAATGTTACACGTTTAAACATAATAATCCTACAATAATTTACTAAGTGGCCTAATTTCGGTTACCTCTGCTATTGTCGTTTTTCATTTTTTTTGTTTAATTTGTTATAAATTTCTAAAATCGTGATTTAAATCACACAATTTTTCTTAAGTGCTCACCGTTTTGCCAATAAAATATATAATTATAAACTTTTAAAAGTGCAACAAACCACTTTATGTTAGTTACTTAAGATGATTTTTATTTTATGGTATTATATGATGGTACCTATGATCAGCAGGTTTAAGTCAATTAAAAATGATTAAGCCTATAAAGTAGTAATACCTTTGAAATGACACTATAGTTTGTATTGTGGCGACAAGGATATTAGACAGGAAAATCACTGTCATTGTAGATTCTTTTCTTTACTCTTCTGTTACTTTTTTTCCCATTTTATTAGTGTTTGTAATTGTTGCTTCTGCAGCTACCATTACAGTTCGGTTTTTTCTTCGTCTTATTATAAGTAAAAAAAAAATATAATAATAAAATTAATAAAAATAAAATAACATAAAGCCAATCCCACTTTTACAAGTTTATTCTTCGTTTTTATTAAAATTAAATTTTTTTTCAATAAAATTTTTTTTTTTTTTACCAGCGCCATAACAGTGTTCATTTGTTTTTTTTTTTTTTAACACAAGAATATTGAAGAAGAAAAACGAACAAACGAAACTAAGTACAAAGTCATTGTTACTAATGACACCTGATGATCGTGTTGGAAAGAATAATAATACAAAAAAAAAAACTGTTCAGAAATAACAAGCAAGAAAAACTTCTTTATAAATAAAAATGAGAAGAATAAAAATGTTAAGAATTAATCAGAATAAAAAAGAAATGTTAATAAAAAAAGATGGTGAATGAAAAAACGATAAAAGAAAACCATCTTCAGGTTGCTGCAATCGAGAAAAGAACAAGAAATATATTATAAATCCACGAGTAGTGGGTGCATTTTAATATAAAAAAGATTTAACTATGCAAAAAAATGTAGTAAATTAAATAAGATTAAGTAAAATATCGGTAATTTAATTCACAATTAAGTCACCACAAAATGATTCATCAAACATTTTCTAACACTGAGATAAACCGCAATAAAGCATTCTCGTTTTATCCTGAATAAATTTTTACACACCTTTAGCCACATCAAAAAATAAAAACTGCAGAATAAAATTTTATTTATCTTCTAACAAACGAAAAATATGACTAAGCAAATATTTTATTAAGTCAAGTCAAGTGGCATTGTGTTGATGTCAAAACGGCGACGACGATGATGATGATGATAAAGATGTTAAGCCATGTTAAGTTTTTTATATTTTTTCTTGTAAGACGGGAAACAAAGCTTTTGAGAATTATTTATGTAAAAGTCATTTGTGTTGCTTCATCTAGGGACCAATAGTCATGGGTTTTTTATTTTTCAGTAAAAACTGAAATTCTCATTCAATTTTATTTACGTTATTTTTGTTTTTACAAAGATCAAGACGATGTTAGATAGATTTGTTGCTTGTATTTTGGGCAGGTGGATGTGGGAAGGACAATTTAAAGTAGCCACGCACTTTATTTTTATCTATATATCTAATTTTTTTTGTTATTAACGATAAAATCTCTCTTATTGTTTTTTCGTTTCATTTATGACGACAATTCTGTTATAAACAATTTCTACAGTGTTGACTTTGTTGAATAAGTTAAGTCAACTGACTTATTTATAATAAAAACAAAAGTAATTACATTATTTTTAAGATTTTGATCTAATTTCATTAACGGAACGAACAGAATACTGTATGTCAAATATGAATTTTAATTAATTTTTATTCGTTATTATTAAAGTTTGAATATCTTAGCGAAAAAAGAAAAAAAATTCATAGAAGCTTTTAAGTTGAATGAAACTTAAATTTTTTAGAAAATAAAAAATAAGAAAGACGAAAAAAAAAAACAGGATGTAAAACAATTTTATTCTAATTATTTTCTGTAAAGTTATTTCCTGATGAATTCTTTTTATTTTTTCTGTTTTATTATTAAAAACGTGAAGCACCTGAAAAACAATAAACAATAAAAATCAATCAAATTCAATTAATTCTGTAAATAAGAAAAAAAAGAAAACAGAAAAAAAAAAAATTAAACCAACAAAAGCACTTAATTAATTTCGATGAAATAAGAAAAAATAAAAATCTCTCAAAAATTGTGTTAAAGATGATGAAAAGCTAAAAAAATAAAAATAATAATAATAAGTAATAACGAATAATTTGAATCAATCAGGTGATTTATTGGGGTTTTTTCTTTTACATTTTCTATAAAGCAGGTCTTTATCTTCTTATTTGTTTTATTCACTGGTTTTATCCGTTTTTATTTTTTTTATGTGAAATCAATTGCGGTTTTTTAATAATGAAAAGAGATTATCGATACAATGTAAAAGTCTATCGCGTGGTCTATGGTTAATCAAATTAAAATTATATTCATTTTGGTGGCAATAGTCAATCGCATAGGATTGTCTTGATTGATAAAAATTTTGTATTTGTTTATAGACAGTCAAGGGGCTGATTACTGGTGACTTAAATGCCTTTTTTGCAATTTTTTCTTACTTTATCTTTAAGAATTAAATGCTAATTCCTACTGCAGATCAATAGTAGCACAAAATAACGTAAAATAATAACAAAACAGATTAGATGAATGAATTTTACAAATAAATTTTTATTTAATTTCGTCTAGCGAGACAAAAAGCTTCAGTAAAAAATATATTTTCTTTTAATGGACATAATTACGCAACTTGGATTAAATAGAAGAAAAAAAAAATAGTAGAGTAAAGAAACACACCGGAATTTACTTAACTTAAAAAAAAAAATAATAATAATAATAAGAAAATTCATTGCGTTATTAATTTGTCTGTTGTTGGCTTTTTTTGTGTATTTTTTTTGGTCCATCAACAATTGCTGTGACCGGATGAGAATGATGTTGTATTTTCTACTCGGTTTAATATTTTTTTTTTTATCGTCTTTTATGAATTAAAAAAGTTAAAATTTTTGATATTTATCGAATTGATATATAAAGAAAAGAAAATATTTATTGTCATAGAGAGATGAGTAAAGTATTGTGATGACGTCGATGATAATGCTGATGGCGACAGACGAAACGTTTGTGTTTTTTTATATCTCGATGCTTTTAAAGTATTTTATTTTTTTCTTTCTTAGAGATAAAAAGACACAACAAGAGGATAAAAGGCGTGTGAATTTTATTTTTTAATATCACTTTAATATGTTTATAAGTGATTTCGAATATAAAAAAAAAAAATTATTCATCTGCGACTTTACTTTAAAGTGAATTATGCTTTTAGTGAACTTTTAACATTTGAATTTTAATGCTTAAAATAGCGTTTAGTGTGTGTATGTGAGTGGTTATTATCGTTGCTGTTAAATACAATTTATATAGATTGATTAGCTTTAATGAAAACTACTTAAAAATGCAGTAATTCGCTTAAAAAAAAATTATAAAAAAATTTGTGTGAATTATTTGGAAATTTTCGGTTCATTTATTTAAGTGCATTATGATGGTTAATTTTGTTTTGCTAAATATTTTACTTAATATATGTTAAAATATTAGATTAATAATTTATTAATTAAATTTCTTTGAATAATATTTATCCTTCTAAATGCGTTTAAAAATGATATTTCTTAGTAATAAAAATCTTAATCATGTTAAAAACTGCTGCAAATGTCAAAGCTTTTAGTAATTTTAATTTAAATAAAAGCTTTTTAAAGAAAATGACGCGCTGTTTTCTATTAAAAACATAAATTTAATTAAATTAAATGATAAAAATCAATTAACCAATTTCAATCACATCACGTCACTTTAAATTAAAACGAAAAAGCACCCAGATGGTTGTTGCTGATCGAAAATAAGAAAAATTATTCCAATTTTGTGTTTCCTTTTTTTTTTGTTATTCTCCTTAATCGCGTTAAAAATCAATACTAACGATCACATTTTATTTCGGTTATTTTATTGGAAAATAATTATATTTCTATTAGGAAACATTAAAACATCAGACACGTTCCATAAGTAGATAAATTTTAAAAGGTAAAACAATTTGAATTGCTGTTTCTTGTCTTACTTCTTGCTTATGCTTCTTGCTACTGGTTTGTTGACAGAGGATGACAAATGACTATTCAATGACTAAGTTATTTTTATCGGTTTTTAAAGTCTGTTTGTTTATTACATTAAATAACTTAATAAATAATTCATCATCATTATAAATAAATAAATAAATAAATGTAAATTGATTATTATTCTTCTTTTAAACACAGATTTTCTGTCAATATTTTGATAGTTTTTTTCTCTTTATTGTCTTCCTTTCTTCAGTAAAACATAATAATTCGCAAAAACAGATAATAAAATGACATTTGATCAAGTGATCTTTAATAATAAAAAATTTAATTTATTATTTCTTTTGTTTATAATATACTAAAAAAACAAAACAACTCATTATGTATTTCGATGTAATTTATTTGTGTTTACAATGTATCCTCGGCGGATCGTTAAATAACTGTAGAACAAAAACAAAAAATAAACATTTAAGCCGCGCTTTTGGTTAAAATTAGTGTTGTTGTTAATTCATTTAAAATAAAAATTAATAAGTGTTGATTTTTGAAACGTTTAAAAATTTGTTGCGGTTCATAAAGTTAAAAATGAACAAAAAAGAAAGAAAAAATCTTTAGTGTTGTTCTGATGACGCGAGTTGATCATCTTCGATATAAGAAAATACGAAAAAAATAAATAATAATAAAAACAAAAACCAAGGGGGTTCCGCATCCAAACACATCCTATTTCATCTAAATTTTAATTTTTTATGATGCGGCAATCAACAAACAAAAATTTTTATGTTTTATTATTATTTTACTCGCAACTCTTTTGTTATAAGATTATTTATTTTTACGGCGATTATTTATCCTTTTTTTTATTATTATTATTGTTTAACTTAAAGTCAACTCAAGAGGCGAACAAATGTGTTAAATAAAATCATTTTGAATTCACCTGATTATTAAATAATTACTCTTTTATATAGGTTATGTAAATATTGATCATGTTGTGCAGGTAGTATGGTTAGAGTGTAAAGTAACAGTAGCTATACACCTGATATTGACTTAATTAACATATAAAATAATTATTATTTATTTTACTTTGTTCAGTTGTTGTGTATCTAAAAATGTTTATCTTAAACTAATATCTTAAGTCACTAATTTCATTATTATTATTATTATTTCTGTTAATTTTATGAAAATATTTTCACTTTTGAAGCACTGTACGAAATAAGGGTTAGATGTATTTTAGCATTTTTTAATTTTCACATAGACAATTCGACGTCGTCCAGTTCTTTTGTGTTACTTTTTAAGGGATTAAAAATTTTTTTTTTTTTTTACCTACAGCAAACTGAATACTAAAATATATAATAGAAGATTTAGTTTTTCTTTTGGATAAAGGATACTTATCGAGTCATAAGTAAATAAATTTCCTTAATCCATAATGCAGATAATATTTTATTTTTGTTTTTAGCAAAAGGAAGCAAACAATTGTAGCGCCAGCGAGCAATATTTAATCCAAAGAGAACTGTTTAATTATTGAACCATGAATAGGCTTTTTTTCAATTAAACAGTCCTATCTCTTCCGTTAATTTTTGCTAAGACAATTGAAGAAAGATAATTTTCAACTGAAAACACTTAGTTATTTCATTCTCTTAGAATTGTGTCGCTTCGCGTAAATAAACGTGAGACTTTTCTTATGCTTTTCACATAAAAAAAACTTAAGTTCTTTAAAAGACAAAAGCATATATAAATGTCATTTACATATGTAGATCTTGGTAGTGATGTCTTCGCACCACTTGTTCACTTTTTCAATCATACAAAATTATTTTTTATTTTCTGTAATTTCTTTTGCGCTTTTTAAGTAGTTTCATTAAAATTATATTAAAGTTTTTTTTTTTGTTAAACAACAGCAAGTAATAGAGACAGAAAAATTAAAAAAGAAAACATTTATATGAATAATTTTTTTTTTTTGTGTAACGTTAAAAGACGCGCGTCACGCCCAGTGGCGCCAGATATAAGAAAATGTTTCAAAAAAAAAAATTATAACATTAAAACTAGTAACGCCCGCGGGCTTAACATCGGAACTAGGACTACTCTTCTTCATTATTTTTATTTTGTATTTAATTTTAATTTCTTAAGAAAATAACGTTGTTTTGAACTATTCGAATAATAATAATTACCAAAACACTCCTCGACACCACAGCACAAATATCCCATCATAGTCATTATTTTGTTCTTTATGAATTAAATTAATAAAACGACAAATTCATCTCTTAGATTTATTTCTCTTATCTGTGTAGTCGTATAATGCGTTTTATTTTTTTTTCCCCCTCACAAGGTTAATTCCTGGTAATGTTAATTAAATAAAGAAAAAGAAAAATCGCACTGTAATACGATGCGAAAAATTTAATTTCATTAAAAACGCACCCATCGCCTTGTTTACGCTATTGCGTTATTATTTGTCGTTGTACAAACAACAAGGACGAATTATTTTTTTATTGATGAATAAATTTATAAGGAATTTAGGTGTGATAAGCACAAGTACAGGGTTACTAATTTACTTTGCTTTATTTATTTTTTTGTCGTATAAATATACAAAAATGGGGCAAAAAAAAACTATGAAATTCTTATCACCTTATATAGTTTGAAATGTAAATTGTCTCGTCTCGTCCATCATGTTGTAAAATTAATTAATTAATTAATTAAATAAAATAATGAATGACAAATTCCTATTCTTATTATAAAAATAATTATTTCGCACGCATTAAAAACTAAAAATTTACTCTTGTTTTTTTTTTTATCATTTAATTAAATTAAATTATTATTGCGTTTTGTTGTCATTGTTCTTCTTGTTATTTATTTTTTATGCTTTAATTAGTTTATTTTGTATTAAAAACAATGAGAATGTGTCCCATTCTCTGAATATTTTTTCTTTTATTAATTTAGTTTAATCCAATGTTCATGGGTTTTTGTAACTACTTTGCGTACATGGTCAGTATTGTTTTGGTTTATTTTTTTATAATTTTATTCTATGGAAAGAAGTAACAAATCGAAGAGAAACAGCAGAATTAACAAAAAGAATAAAAAAATATGATTTATCCTTTTGGCGCCATCAGCGGCTTCTTTTATGTTTTTTTGGCTAGATTTGTGTTTTTTTCTTTCTTTCATTTTATCCAAACCAACAAAAATAGACAACAAAAGTTTTCGTTACTTTTTTAAGCGCATTCATCTCTCACGAATCTTAGAAAAGTTTCTATATACAAAAAAAAAATTAAATAAAATCAACCCTATAGGACTAGATATTGATTTGAAAAAAACCCCTGAACCAGCACAAATAAATTAAAGAAAAACTTTTAATCATTTGTGTGAAAGGAGAAAGAGAAAATTTCCTTTTAATTTATGATTTATGGAAAATAAATAATTTTTTATTAACAAAAACTAACTAAATAAATATGAAAAATATATTAAAATGATTTAATGCGCAGGTCAAAGTTACTTAAAGTAATAAAAGTTTTGTTTTTGCTTTTTTTTTCCGGTTTTATTATTATTTATTTTACGATATTATGGGAATTTAGGAACATTTAATTTATAAGGGTTGGCATTTGATAGTTAGGTGACCTTTAATAAATTATTTTTATTTATTATTATTATTCGAAGTGGACAAGTGAATGACTAATGAAAAATCTCCATACATTGTTAATTCGTTTCTCAGATAATAAACTTAACCACCAAGAAAACGTTTAACCTCTTTATGTTAATTTCAGTATTTCAAATTTATCTAATTTAGTCACATCAGCAATGGTTAAATCAGACAAAAATCAATAATAAAGATCAACAAAAGCAGTAATGCTTAAACGAAACAAAACTAGATCATTTACAAACAGGTAAAAAAAAAAAAAAATAGATCCCGTCAATAGAAAATTAACCCACAAGCAGCAAGTTAATAATAAATAAATAAATAAAATTAATTTAAACTACAAAAAAAAAAAGCTGAAGAGAGAAGATTAAAAGATTGACATCTTTTCGACATTGATACATTTTTTCTTTTTGCCAAAACAAGGGTTTAGTTTTTATTGTTTAGCCGCACTTGTAAGTTGTTTTCTTTTTACTTTTTAAATTGTAACAATACAGCCTAATAGCCTAATAATGGACAAATGTAATAATCATTTGTTAAAAATAATAATTATATAAATTGGATATACATTTGGTATATAATATTGTTGGTTTTACTTAGGGTTTTTTTTTCTTTTCTTTTTGATAATAAATGATTGTTTTTCTTGGCTTTTTTTTTTGTGCAATAATTTCAACCATATAATACGATTTGAATATTGTAAATAAAAGAATAAATATTATTAAAAGAGAAAAGCTGTATGCAATTTGCAGACAAGTCTCCACCTTTTCTTCTTTAAATTGCAAAACCTGTCAAAATGCCTTTTGTCGTTGTACCATTTAAGTTTCAAACAAAAATGGAAAAATTCTTTAAACTCTACTTAAAACGCTTAAAATAATTATCGTTAATTTGCGTTAAATTTATCTTAGCTTAGTGTTTCTTACAGAATTACAGAATTATTAATCGATCTATTGATACAGTTTAGACTACATTTGAATCAATTTTAATAATAATTTCTTTTCATCTTACGTATTAAGTTTCCTTAAGTCACATAAAAGTTAATGTTGATGAAATCCTGTCAAAAAGGACTCCTTTTAGCGCCACCGACACTATTATTATTGACGCCACACACACCGCATGTAGATACAAATTTAGTGTCAAACCTCGATCAATCTATTTCTGTATTTAATAAATTAAAAAAAAAACGCCAAAATCGGTAAAAAACCGATAAATTTAATTAATAAAAGAAACAAAATTTTGTTACTGGTGATAATGATTTAAATTTTCTACTTAAACACAGGTAAAAAAGTAGATTTTTATTATAAAAGTAAAGCCGCTATTGACTGAATAACAAAACAATAATATAAATTGAATTAAGTTAAATTAACTAAGCAGTGTATATATGTCTATAAAAGTTATCTTAAGCTACTGTTTAATTTGTGTTTACCTTCTTTTATACACTTATTCGTTTAAGTGTTTAACACTTTTTTTTTAACAAAAGTGTACCCAGACCAACCGAGTGCAATAAACAAAAATCAAAATATATATAGAAATATTTTTGGTAATAAATTTTAATTTTATCGTTATTTCTTTGTTAATTTTAATTGTTAATTGTTTTTATGGTGGTTTTTTTTTCTTTTTTACAACATTTCTGTGTTTGTTTTTTGTGTTTTTATACAATTTTTTTCTAATTTTTAGTTAGTTCTTACATAGAAAGGTGTTTAGGTTAGACATCAGTTTCTTAGGTAATTTTTATGTCGTTTTAGATATTTCGTTTCGGTTTTTAAAGGATAAAAAATATATATATATCGACACGTAAATGTGACACAGGATAAGTTAAAGAACTGATAAATTATTTTAGTGTGTAAAAACAACAAAAGCAAAAAACCACCCAAATCGTTATAATCTTCTTGAGTTTTTAATTTCTTCGTTTTTTTTTTTTTTTGCTCTTACAAACTTGTCCACCTACTTTATACGAACAACCAAAAGAAAAAACACATTTTTAACTCACGTCACACTATTATGTTTTCTTCTATCTGTTGCAAAATTAATAAATGAGATTTTTCTGTTCTGTGTGTTATTAACACGACACAGGGTAGTAGAATATTGCAAAAGTTCAGGTAAATAATAAAAATCCTTCACTCACTTTCGTTGCTTATAAAAAGACTTTTTGTTTATTATTTTTTGCTTTCTGCATATTATTGTAAAATATAAAGAATAATAATAGAAATTACAAAGGGTACAAGACACTTGAATACTTAACGACAAAGAATAATAACCGCAAAATAAATGGAATCCACTTGACACGCTTTTTTTTTTTTAAGAGAAAATATTTTATTGTAATCGGATTAAAAGATTTTCTTTGAAAAAGTCTCTCCTCAGCAAAATAGTTTTGTTTGTTTCGAATTTTTTCAAGATGAAAATTATTTTTATCGTTTTATGCGCGACTTTTTTTAAGTATTTAAGTGTTAAAGGATGCAAAACCGGTGATTTCGTATTTTTGTACTGAAAATTAATGCTACAGATCATGTTTTAGTATTAAAACTATGTTTTTGATTAGTCTGTTTAGTTCTACATTTATTTTATTTAAAGATTTCTATTGTATTATCCTTTTAAATAAATTTTTTAAGACAAATCCGCGTTAATTTCATTTAGTTTTCGCTCTAAAACTCAATTAATTTTTCAATCTCAGAAAGAACTACATATGTAAGTCGCCAGAATGTATTCAATTTTCATCAAAAAAAATAATCACAAATATAAAAAATACAGTAAATAAAAATAGAATTAATTTCTTCTAATCAAAAAAAACCCCACATTCGTTATAATTATAAATACAAAATTATATCTAGCTAATCAATTTTCACGTTAAATCAAAAAATTATTTAAAAAATATATATATAAAAAAAAAAGCTTAAATAAAGCTTTATCTTGTTTGTTATTTTTTTATCCAATTAAATGTTTGTTTATAGATTTTTTTTCATATTATTATTATTCAAGTGGTTTTTCTGCGTCTATTAAATTGAAAATTACACACAAAAAAAAATAACAAATCAAACAAATTATCTTCAAAAAAGAAAAACATAAAAATTTACGTAATTATTATTTATATAAATAAATTTTATTTTTATTAAATTTTTACCAAAAGTAGGAAAAAATAATATTATTGTTGCAGTTCTTCTTCTATTTTTCTTTTTCTTTTTATTTTTGGTAAATAAAAAGTAATTAAAACAAATTTAGTGGTAATTGCACAGTTAACTGTTAACTACGCAGTATATTTATATTTAAGATATATCTGTGTATAGTTACTTAAATAATAACATAAACAGGAATCATTTGTCCAGTTACGTTACGGATATTATTATTATTATTATTTTAAATATATTTATGTGTTATATTAGCTCTGCTGCAATACATAAATAAAAAAATAAAATGAATATTAACGGTAGCATAGCAGTATTGATGGGCAAACATAAGAAACCACAAGTAACACAATTTTATATAAATTTACAAAATAAATAACACGCAATTCTGTTGTAATTACCAGCGATTACAATTCCACCCTAACCATATTACTTAACTACAACACAGAAAATAAAATACAACGCATAGAAAAATTTTAATTTAAATTTAAATAAAAAAAATAATAAAGCCAGAAGTACCTCAGGTTAATAATAATAATAAAAATGATTAAAAACCGTACAATTGAAACTGTTTTTTAGTTGTTTTTTCTTCTTATTTATTTATTCACATTTCTAGCGGCAAATAATTGATTGTTTTGTTTATTCGTTGTTTATTTGTTTTTGTTTAGTGAATTAATATTTTTATTTTTTTTATATTTAATATTATGAATATATAATTCTATTATTTAATTTAATTAAGAACAATTTTAATTTAACATAATAATAATAATATTATGATTATTAGTAATTTTAAAATCGCATGAAGCTTTTTTATATATTTATTTATTTAATTAATTTTAGTTTTATTTTTAATAATAATAATAAGAAGTAAAAGAAAAATCATCAACGTTTTTCTGCTCTTATTTTATTTTATTTTTCTTCTACCTACAAATAATAAGTTAATTTAGAGAAAACATGCAATAAATAAATAATTTTTGTTATCAAACGACGATTAAACTCTTGATGATGATGAGAATTCAAATATATTAATTTTTTTTTTATTATTAATGAAAAAATGTTAAAAATGTCGTTTCGTGCATTTAGTCATTTTTTTTTTGCTTTTGCTTTTGTAAATTAATTTAATTTAATTCGTCACTGTTGAGGTATTTCATTTTTTAACAAATTTTAATTGAATTAAAATTCATTGGCGCATAGTCCTATGCGCATGGTTTAAGCTTATTTAATAGAATTGTCTTTTATTTTTGTGTTTTTAGTAGTATGTTGTGTACAGTGCCATCTCTTTTTTAATAGGCTTAATAATAAAATAGCAAAGTATTTTTGATGGTAATACAGAGCTACTCCTTTTTTGGTGAGGAATTTTCATTTTAAATTTAATTTTATTTAGATATGCGATTGGTTTTATCCTTTTTAGCGTAGATATATAGAAATTATTGAGTATTAGGACTAGAGTAGCAGTGTAGTACAGAAAATTTTGTATAAAACACTTGTTGAACTTAATGAATCTAATATACTTAACTAATTTAACTAGTTTGTTAAATAACCCTCAACAGACTAATCATAACAAAGTTTATAATACTAAAAAATCTATTCTCTATCGTCAAATGCCAATTTAATAAATATATTCTTTGCATTCAAATAGAAAATTAATTCATAAATATTGTAAATTCATATCAGGTGCAAAACTACATCAGCAAAAAAAGAAAATAAACAAATTCCAGCATTATAAAATTAAACAAAAAAAAGGCAGCAGCATACACATGACTGCAGATTAATAAACATAAAAACATATAATTTAAAAAGAAAAAAAAAATGTATCTTTTCTCGCTACTTATTTTGCAACTTTAACGCTCATTTTATTAATAATTTAGTGTTTGTTTGTTTGTTTTTTTTTTTTGTGTTATTTAAATTGAAAGAAGAAAAAAAATAATAAAAAACAAACAAGTTCGTTAATTCATAACAGCAGAAAAAATAATAAGTTTCTCTCATACTCAATAAGAATAATAAGTAATGAAATAAAAAAAAAAACATGTTTAGACTTAAATTGGTTGGTTGTACTGTTTTGCATTATTTAACTTTCATTGAAAGAATTAAATGCAAAAAAAAAAAAATAACAAATTATGTTTTATTATGCAAATTTTACCATTTTGTATTTATCTGTTTGTTCTTTGATAACAGCAGGAGAAAAAAAAAACCAATTATATTTACACAGACACGAGATAACGGATGGAAAATAAACAGATAAAATTCTAATTGAAATAAAACTAGCGGGTGAAACATTATTTATCTATTTTTTTTTAATAATTTCTTATCAACTAAGAACAAGCTGTGTGTAGTATTGAGACTTATTATCATTAAATAAACGAAACAAGTAATTTGAATAAGAGAAAGTTTAACGTAATTCTGTTGAAAATATGAATAAAAGTCCTTGGTAAATGTGTTAACACCTTTCTGCTAATAAATTATTTAAAATTTTAACGAATTTTTAAATATGTTATTATTTCTGTAATGTATTCTTAATGGATCATCTCTGTTCCTGATCACAATTAATAAATAATTAAAGAGAATAAACCATTTTATTAAAACAATTAATTATCATAAATAAACAAAATTTTAAATAAGGATTTTTTAACACTTCTTCTAAGGTTTACTACCCATTCATCAGCTAAATATAAAAACATTAAATAAATAAAATAACACCCTGTCTTACATAAAACAAGAAATTAAATTAAATTATTTAATAAAAAAATAAAAACACCTAAGAAATTATATTTATTTATAATAATACAAAAAAAAAAAAAAATTTACATACTAATTATAGAAAATAATTAAAATATATAATTTAATGAAATGAAAACAAAATTAAATAAAAATAAACAACTATATACAGGTATTATTTAATTATAGATTTGAGGTATTAAAAGTAATAATAATAATAATATTACAAGAGAAAAAAAATAGTTACATTAGGGGTTATTTCATGGATAAATAAGATAAAAATAAAGAATTTTTTTATTAATATTATTAACTATTATTGGCAAAGGTCATACGGTGTGTGTGTGTGTATGTTATTTTTATTTAAAATTATTTATTCATTTATAATTAATTATAAAGAATTATTATTTTTCTTAAAGAAAACGCGAAAACCTGTTACAAAATTAAATGGAAATTATCTTTTATAAATTTATTTTTATTTTATATTGGAAATATTATTAATAATAATAAATAATAAATAAAAAAGTAACGCCTTTAATAAACACAATAAAAAAGATTAAAAACATAGAATAAGTCGATAAATAATATTAAAACAAATAAAAACTTCACTTAAGCCTAAATTTATACATAACTTTTTAATATCTTTTTATCTAAATTACCAATGTCAGCCAATAATATGCTTGAATTTTCTGTTACCATAGCAACGTACAAATGATTGGTCGTTTACTAAATGGTTGACTGACTTTTGTTATTTTATAAATTTTTTGTTTTTTTTAAATAAATAACCATGAAAAATGGTGGCTATCATCATAAACTGTCAATTTGATGAAAAGATTGTTTTCTTTTTGTATTTTTTAACTTAATTTTAAATACTATATAATTTAAGAATATTTAGAAAGGTGAAAAATGTAATACATCTGTGACAAAATATACTTTATTATCATATAATTGCCATTTTACCATCTCACTTAAATTATATGTTTACACAGTTTTCCTTTATTATTATTTAAAAATTTTTCTGTTTATTTTTTGTTTTTGTTGATTAATTTAATTATAATAACAAAACCAAACAACTAATTACTATAATTTTATATATTTTGTTTTCATATTGCATAGTTATTAATTCTGTGGCCAGATGAATTATATATTTAGGTTAATAATCCTATTGGTTTCACTTTTAGTGAATAAATTTCTTTCTGTTTAAGTTGTGACACAATTCTGTGTTTTTTAAGATGCAGTAATATAGCAAGGTGTTGGTTTTAAAAGTTGCAAGTTTAATAATTAGTCTAAGATGACACATATTTTAAATTAAGTAACTTAAGTAGCCACTTGCTATCTAGAGATAGTTATCAGTTGGTTCTGAATAAAGCTTGTTCGTGCTATGTGCATACTGTTACTGATGTGTTCAATGAATTTTTTTCTTTAATACGTTGGAAAGCAACGTATTCTTAAATTGTATGGTTCATATCGTGCTTGTAAACGCTCTTCTGAAACATCCAGTCACAGAAAACACTATACAATCAAAACAGCACAAATAAATATCTATTTTTTAACTTTTAACCACTATAAAGTATTTTTAAATCACAGAATATTTATTTTACTTAATAATCATCGAAGGCAAAAATAATTTGCCTATATTTTGTCCAATTATTTATTAAATTATTAATTTCTTTTCATTTTTTCTTCTATAAATTTAAAATACAAAAAAAAAAAAAATATCTACCTCCTATATTACCAATTCGCATAAATATTTAATAGAAAATGGTTAAAATGAAAATAGAAAATTGTCAACATAAAAACATAATAATTGTTTGCATTAAAAATTTAAAAGAATAAATAAAAAAAAAAAGAAAACTATTAAATCTGACCACAAGTAACATGGAAATAAATAGTTTTCTGTAATTTTAAAATAAAAATATATTTTTTATTATTATTAGATCAAAGGTTGAGCACAGTTAATAAAAAGGTATATAGAGAGAGAAATAAATAAATGTTTTAAATTCTGTGCACGTGCTTTTCTTTGCAAATTTTTTTTTCATTTTTATATTTTATTTAATTATTTATTAAAGCTCAAAACAAATGTATATTAAAAACACAAAAACAAAAAATGCAACGTAATTAAACTGGAAAAACAAAACACGCACGCAAATACACTTCGTTTTATTGTTGCAAAAAAAAAGTTAATTAATTTGCGCATGTTTAATCATATCAATCAATGATGACATAATTAAATTATTAGAATGAATTATTTTATTTTTTACTTTAAATGCATTTTATTATATAAATAAATATTTTGTAGTTATTTTTTTTTTTAATTAATTAATTAATAGATATATGTTTAATTATGCAAAATTATACAAGCCAAGGTAATGCTTTTTTAATAATAATAATAATAATTTGTTTTTAGCATAAAAGCATTAATAAAAAAAATAACAATAATGATTAAAAATTTCAATAAAATTAATAACAATTTAGTAGCAGGTGTCCGTCCACATATCTTAATTATGATATTCCGAAATTTCCTTATTTAAATCAGCTTTTGTCGTCATTGTTAATATTTCTAAATTAATTAATATTTTCTATCAGTACGATTATAGTAAAATAAATTTATAAACATAAAAAATTTTATTTAATTTGGAATAGCAAGTGTTTTATAGGTAGATGCTGGTGTAATATTATTTATTGATCGATTGGTACGTGTTAATAATGCTTTAAGTCTATCATAGTTAACTGGTGATCGGTCTGTTCGATTAAGTAATTCTTTTAATCTATCATCAGATGATGCAAAATAACTGATAATTGAACGATCATTCTCATCTAATAAGTTATTACCTTCTGCTTTATTTGTGATTAAGGGAGTTTCAAGTGATTTTTCATTACCACTTTGTCTGCTTGTACGATAATAGTAGCTGTCATCAGTATCATAATTATTCACATTATTCACATCATTACTTTCCAATGGTACAAAATTATCAATATGCATTAAATTTTTATTTCCATTTAATAATTTCTCTAAATCCTTATCATGTGATAATTCGATTAATTTTTTATACAAAACATTGTCCTGTTCTAATGCAATATCAAAATCTTTCCACGATACAAATTTTAAACTATTCAAATTATTTCCATTACCCTTATCGTTATTTATCATCTCATAAAGATTAAATGAATCAAATGGTTGAATATTATTGTACGATTTAATAACAGTACCAGATGGATTACGTTTTGATGCCAATATTAATTGTGTAAACCATTTTGGTATGTCATTATCATAGTCATTATCATCAAATTGATCATCCTGTTTTAATTTAAAAATATTTATTTTATTTAAATTAATGAATTTTCAAAACTAAAAAGCAATGAAAATACTTACATCACTACTACGTCTGCCAATCCTTGGTACATTTTTTGATGATTTAAGGAAAAAATCACCTGATCGTCTACCAATACGTGGTACATTTTTCGCTACTTTTACAAAGAAGCCAGGACTTTCATTACCTGTTGATATATTCATTTGATTAAAAATTGCCAAAAGAATAATAAATGATGAAAGCTTGGCACAGGACATTTTGTCGTAAATTTATTTTAAAGCAAAAACTTTTTATTAATAATTGTTTGATTTGTGTGTTATCAGCTAACTGATTAAAGTCACTATGATAAAGAAATTTCTTTTAACATGGTTTTTTATATTAAATTTAACAATTAAAGGCCCGCATTTTCTGTGCAGCATTTTGCATTTTAACATTTTAATCATGATTTTTAATAAATAATATCCATTACCTCGATAGCCAGCCACCACTACATGATTAGCGAATAATTTTAATAAAACCGCACATAATTATTATTAATTAGTATACCAAAAGAGCAAAAAAAAAATTATTAACTTTAATTATGATTAATATAAACAACGCTGAATAAAATTATTATTATTATTTTTTTGTTACCACTTTTGAGGTAGACAAATTCTTTCGTTAATATAATTATTCCAGGCACGTTTTCACTTAACTTTTACTACATCAAACGTGACTTGATTAAATAAATTTATATGTAAAAAAAAAAAATAAGAATTAAATTATTATGGAAATGTGGGGTGATAATATAAAAATTATTTTATTTAATTAAATGATTTTTTTTAAAGGTAATTTCCATAAAGGTGAATGCATTTTAATTTATATATTTTTGTTGGAAAATTTTTCAATACATTTAGATGGTTGTTTTCTAAAGGAATTATTAGGTTTTTGTATATAAAAAATAGTTTTTCTTCACATTTCTGTTTAAATAATTTAATTTATTAGCAAAAAGTATATTACAAAAAAAATAATTAAAATTAATTTAATGAACTTTGTGCCCATTGTGCAACTTCTGTCGGTAAGGATGTATATTTACTAACAGCTTGATTAATTTGTCCAAATGTTAATGCTAATTTATACATTTGATATTCTTTTTGTATACGTGAAACATTTGCAGTGATTGGTAATATTAATTCTAAATTTTTTATATGTTCAAATGACTTTAGTATAACATTTTTATCAATATTTTGCATAATTGTACTTGAATTAGCAAATTTTTTAAATCTAGATAATATTATTTCATAATTAAATGGATCACGATCATAAATTTCACTATGATGTCTGATTGTAATGACTAAACACAGTTCTAATACTGATAAACTGAGTAATAAAAATATTTTATCATCATTTTCATATTTTAATATAACTTTTTTAATATCATCTGCGGTGAGATAAATTTTCTCTGCATTTAAATTGTTTACCAATTGGAATAACATCTTTTTAAAGCCAGATTCCATAACATCGTAATCATTTAATCTTTCTAATGATTTAATAACATTTTTATCATCAATTAGATTATCTATATGCTGATTCCAATTGGTTATATAATTTTTATTAAAAGAATAATTGCATGGATCGAAATTACTGTAGAAATTATATAATTCTGAATTTTTGATTGATTTTAAATCGGGACGTTGATTATGTAATAATTTTGCTTCCTGTAAATATTAAAGAAAAAAATAAAATTGATTATTCATTGTAATTAAACGTTTCTGTTTTATAATTTATGTGAGAAAATTGTTTTATTATTGTTTGGTGAAGTATTTTTCGTTTCTTTTCTTTCAGTAATATATATTTTTATATTATTAATTAATTTACATACCTGAGCGGTTGGTAATTTTAATAGTTCTTTAAATAAATTAATTCTCCCCTTAATATCATCGCTTTCTTGTAATAAAAATATTTGTCTATGTGAAAATCTTGATTTTACACGTTTCTCTAGTAATTCAACAACATCTAAACGGCAGGTAATACCAATAACACATATTGGTGATTGAGATGATTGTGAAATATCAAATAAATTATATAATAACGTTTGATTATGATGTAAACAGAATAAATCGAATTCATCTAAGATAAAGATTGTGCTTTTACTAGAATTTCGATTGCCAGACTTTAATGATAATAAAAGAAAGGATAAATTCTCAGCAAATGATCCAAATATTTTTCCATTGCAAACATTATCTAAATTTAATTGTTTTGTTATCGATTTTAATGCACGACGATCATCTGTTTGCACCAAACCGTTTAATTTCACAATTAATGTGTTATTAGAGAACTCCTTATTATTTAATAATTCATATAAAACTGAATTTATTAGCTAGAAAAAATATATATAAATTAGAAACTAAAAGAAAATTTTTATATTAAAAGGTATTTAATTAATTTACTGTAGTTTTTCCGCATCCTCTTGGACCGATTAATAGCACTGAATTTGATTCACCTAATACGGCTGTTCTTGTTAATAAATCAAAGATATGCTTCCGATCTGTTTCATGTCCACGAAATGTTGTGTAATCACGTAATAAACGATCTTTTAGAAATTTTCTTGTTAAATCAATATCACTTAATTCATGCATTTTAATAATTAAAAAATAATACAATTATTTACGTTTAGTTAAAGCGATAAAAAAAGGTGATTTTAAATTATTGACGTTTTGAGATTTGGCGCGAACATAATTTAGTGCTGCCACTGATTTTATTTTTCCTTATTATTATAAATATAAAATTTATACGATTGATTAAAGTTATGCATTAAATAATAAGAATAAAATAAATTCTAATATTAATTATTTAAAAATAATTAAATTATTTCAATTTATTAATTTAAAAAAATAAAAAAAACTTTTGACAGAATAATAAAATTTAACGTTCAGTGGACTAAAATATTGACGACTTAGAGAGAATGTCATGTTATTTTTGTAGAGTTTTCTTTTTATTATTTATTTTTGTTTACGTTATAAATTATAATTTACATGATGTAAATAATTCTCAAAATTCTCTGTTATATTCTCCTTTATCACAGTTTCTTATACATGCTGTTAAAACATAAATTTGTTATAAAAATATATATAAAACCAAAAACAAAAAATTCCTCCAACGTCATCACAGATGTACCCGCTGTTTGTTAAGAACAACAAAAACATTCCACATATATAAATGAAGTGTCGTGTTGTACATTAATATTAGCGTATCAATAAATATATTAAAGACAACTTGGAATACTAAATTTCAAAGAATAATTATCTTATCAGTGTGTTTATCATTTAACAACAAAAAAACATTATAAATTTTAATTAAATTTTAAAACAAGCAAATATATATTTAATAATTTTGTTGACGTGGTCGTGAAACAAGAAGAAATTAAGAAAAAGCATAAAAATGGTTGAACTTAGTGGAAGCTCAGATCTATTTCGACACAGCTTTGATAATTCAGTATTTATACTGCCAACAATTATTATTTTGGGATTAGCAGGTAAGATTTAATTAACTGATAAGATATATAAAATTTTTATTTTTTTTTGGTTTATTGATAAGAAAATTATCTGCCATATGTGATGGAATTTGTGTGTGTTTGTTTGATTTTTTTCTGTATAAGATGCTGAAAGGGTGACATTTAAAGGGTTTTATTGTTCCTATCTCAAGTAATGATTTGGAATCTGTATAATCTGAATTTTTATCAATGTTCTTATCCTGAAAAGAATCTATGCATCGATTCTATGGAATATAATTTACATTGTCCTGACAATCGCTATTTAATTAACAAAAAATGTAATTAAAACAAACAAATCGTCACAATGACAGCATGGCGTTTTTTCTTCTTCTACTTTTACAAATTTAAATTTTTTAGATAACTGTTTTAATATTATTTATTTAACAGTTTTCGCGTATAAAATAAAATTAAATACATTTAAAGTATAATTATTATTGCTGGTGAAATTAAATAATAGAAAATTGCTTACAAAGTGGAGAAGATAAATTATGCAAACCGTACAATTGTTTAAGTATCCAAAAAAAAAAGAAAGCCTTTTAAATGTTAAATTTCTGTTGCACAGTAATTTGCTTTGAATTTATTATCTATGCAAAATAAGCTTAACTTAAGCCTACAAAGATTAATAAGAAATATTAAATTTAAGAAAAAATACAAATTTATAATATATTTATTTTTTTTACTTGATAAATATTTTTTATACCTTGTTATGCTCACCTCTAAGGTTGTTATTTTCGCCAAATTTAACAATCAACTGATTTCAGTAATTATTTTTAGCAATTAAAATTACTTAAATAAATACTTTTTATTTAATTAAATCAGCATTATTATGTTCTATATATATTTGCTGTCTTTTAATCGGTAAATTATAAAATAAAAAAATATTTCTTTAATTAAATTGATTACTTAATTTTCGACTTGTATTTATTTATAATTTTTGTTATCAAAATAAGCGAGTGCAACATTTATATTTTTGTTATTCTATTTTGTAATAGATAGATATATATAAATATAGGTATGTATATACGTTTCTATTTCAATTTTGCTGATAATTAAATTTAATTTTAAAACTTAAAAAAAAAAATAAATATATTTCATCAATCATTTTATTGCCACTTGGCATAAAAGTACCAAAGTAAAGTTGATTTTATTTTATTAAATACGAAAAATTAGTGACGTGAAAAGTTTAATTTAAAAAAATGGACGATTTAGCTGAGGAATTAT
Source organism: Ptychoptera contaminata (assembly GCA_963942525.1). NCBI lineage: Eukaryota > Metazoa > Arthropoda > Insecta > Diptera > Ptychopteridae > Ptychoptera > Ptychoptera contaminata. The sequence continues at coordinate 32,469,420 of OZ012638.1, read as the reverse complement.
ATCAAGAAAATCAGGCAAAAATGGCCAATGAAATACCACAATTTGATCCGGAGAAAATGCCCGAATTTAAAATGCCAACAATGGAGGAATTTGTTAAAATGTTAGACAAAATGGATATGAGCGATGATGATAAGGAACAATTAAAACAAGATCTGGCTAATCGTAATGCAGGCGGTGGTGGTATTTTTGGTGATCGTGCAAGTAGCAATATGAGTAATCGTTTTCATATGCAATCAACAGATTATTTTATTTTTATATCAATGATTGCTATTATTGTACTGATTTTTGGTAAGAATTTAGTTTTTTTTTATTATTTTGTTTTCTTAATCAGTGCAATTTTGTTTGTTTTATTATTTACCTTTGGGTTTTACTAAATAATCAATGAATGCGGTCAAGACTGTACACTTGTTGATTCCAATGGCAAACATTTCTGTTTGTATAAACAGAATAGAGTAGAGTAAATAGAGGAAATACAGTTGAATATCTAAGTGCTTATAAGAGAGATTTATTAATGTTTAAATGGATTTATTTAATTTAATTGTTTGAAACAAGAATGAAGAACTTTTAATCGTTTTATTTTCAAAAGTAATTTAAGCTACCCTGAGAGTATTTATTAAATTTCGATAGAAATTAGCAGCAAAAAATTTCACCAATATCCTACGATTTGATTATCCAGTTTAAAGCAAGTGAAAATAAAAATAGTTTTTACTTTTTAATTTTGTTAAACGTAATTTAGGCACGTTGTCTAATTTATAATTTATTTAAATTTTTATTAATATTTACATACTTTTGGTGTATTAAAATATTAATTTTTAAAGATTATTCAGTGTTTATTTATTTAAATAAAAAACATTATTTATTGCTTTTATTGCATAAAATATGTCAATCATTTTAATTATTTAATAAGAAATAATAATAATAGTAATACCATGATGTGTAGAGATGATTTTATGTGGGGAAAAAACAGTCGTATCGACACAGACAACAGGTGTTTTGTTGACTGAAATGTGAATTTACCTTGTATAGCTAAAGACTGAATTTATATCAAAATTCTAAATTTTCTAATGACAAATTTATTTATTTTATGACTTATTATAAATATTATTAATAAGTTTGTAATTGTTATTGTTGTTTATTAAATATTAATAATAATTTCTAATGTTTTCTAAATGAAATTGTTAAAAATTGGTATATACAGTGATTCTCAATAATTTTTCTTTCTTTTATTTTTATTTTAAGGCTTAAACAATTATTGAAGAAATTTTTTCGATTAAATAAAGTAAGAAAATGCACTTCTGGAATAGAAATACTGTAGATTTGAATATGAAAGTAATTATTCACACTGATAAAAGCTCCTGTATGCTGTTGAAATCTTAAATATTAAAACCTTTCAAATGCAAATGAAGCAAAAAAGGCTAGACTAGTAGGCTTTTTGTTTTACGATTTTTAAATGTTATTACGTGCGCTAAGTCAACTCGCTTAAGTAAACAATAAAAAACAAACAAATAAGTCTAGAAAAACCGCAAAACAGTTAAGCTTAAATAGATTTTCTATTTGCTTTAAATTTTTGTTTCAAATTTTCAAAAAAACAAAAGTTTTATCCATTTCGGTAAGCGGAAAATACGCTTAAGTTTCTTAACTTGTTACTTACGTTTGGTACTGACGTTACCAGTTGTTTGTTTTATTTATAAATTAATTAATTAATTAATTTTGACGAATAAAATTTATTTAATTAAATTTAGAATAAACAAAAATGCTAATAAACTGAGTAATATAATATTTATTAAGTAAATAATAGGTAAAAAAAAAATTCATTTATTTATTAAATAAAATTTACCTCAAGTATCTGATTTTGCGATTAGTTTTATTAATGATTAGATCGTTCAGTGTGTTACGTAAAAAAATAATTATTAATTTAAATTAATCTGTGTATAGAGTTTTAGTGTTTATTAATTATTACTTTTATCGTCGATAATTATTACAATTTTAATAATATCTTTAGTCTCGTTTTTAATTGTTATTATTTAAATCAGAGTTGTAAGCCTATCAACTGTATTTGTGAATGCAATTTATTTATTATTAAGTGTTTAATTATTATTCTGTGTTTTAAGTAAAAATAATTATTTAGTTTTTATTTATATAATGTAAACGGAATGAATTATGAATATATTTTACTGATTTGTATTATTTATTATTAATTATATGCTGTTTATGATGAAGTTTGTTTGTTGAAACGCTTAAGAAACTATAATATTATTTATAGATTTAATGACAGTGAGATTAGTGAGACTTTTATTAGTTTATTGCTGTAGCAAAAGCTAACAGTTTCATTTGTGCTTAATTAATATTGCCAAACACGTTTTATTGGTTTATTTTTTTTTTGTAAGAAAGTAGTAATTTGTTGGTTTATCTTTTTCTGCTGAATTTCTTTGATTAAATGGATTACTTTAACGTTCAGCCAGAGTATTCTTATCAATTAAATAATAATAATAATTTAATTTCATATTGATAACAGCAAGTATTATCAGTTTTATTGAGTAAAATTGATAAAAATAATTAACTTCTTATTAAATATTTAATTTGTTTTCATCTCTGGTTGTTATCGGTTATTATTAATTTTCTATTAATGAAGTGACACGTTGTTGCTGCTCTGTTAATTAGTGTTTTTTTTTTTTTTATTAATTTAAATAGTGTTTGTCTGTTAAATGTATGAATTTGATTGTTAAAATTCAATAAAGTGTATGTCATTCGTTTGGAAATTAAGAAAAATAATGGCTGAGAAATTAATGAATCCGTTAAAAAATCTACGTACATCAAAATTATTAAAAGAGATAATAAAAACAGAAGAGGGACGTGAAATAATCGATAGTATTAAGGATAAATTTGAATTTATGAATTCACAATATAATCGTTTAGATGATAATGAGAAGGCAATTTATGGAAAAGAAATTAAATCAACGTTTGCCGATACATTTGGTAAATTACGTAATGTGTTAAAAAAACGTGAAGCAATACTAAACGAGAATAAAGTAATTGAAGAAGAAATTCATAAGAATATTGAGAGTGTGGAGACGGCAAAAAATTTCTTTAATGATAATTTCCATGTGTTTTTCCTAATCTTACTTGTTATTTGTGTTATTGGTTAGAGATTCTCTTTGTTTTATCTTTAATTTAATTTGTATAATTAATTTTAATTTTAATAATTTTTCTTCTTTTTCATAATTATAGCTTTCTTTGGGTATAAATTGATGAAATCATTAGTTGATAAGCAGAAAAAGCGTGAGGAGAAGCAAAAGGCAAAACAAGCAAAAAAGAAAACAAAAGCGAATTAAATAATAACGCCAAATGTTATACTATCATCACTACAATAATAATAATAATTTATTTGAGATTTTATTTTTCGTTTTCAATAATAACACCTAATTTTATACTATTATTATTTTTTTTTTTATTAAGTTTACTCTGATTAAAAGTGACTCCGACTCGGTGAACAAGGTGTCTTTTCTGTTCATTTTTTTTAATTTTTAATTTTGTTAAAGGATTATTTATGAATTAATAAAAAAAAAAGAAGAAATTTATTAATCTATAATTAAATAAAAGAAAAAAATGTTTGTTTAATTGATTAAATTAGTTATTTTTATAATTTAGTTGAACTGATAAGACTGATTATTAAACGCTGCAGTCTGTCAATTGATAATATTTATTATTCAAACAGGTAAATAGTAAATGCGATGACTAACTTAAAGTAAATAAGATAATAAAATGTTTACTGAGTTTATTAATAAATAATAGGGATTTTCCCTATTTATATCCAAAAATTATTAACATAAAATATGTTGAGTACATAACGAAGGATGATTAAAGGTGATAATGATGATTAAAACAACTATTTTCTTTTTTAAAGGTAATTTATATAATTATTTTTATTTATATTCAACAAGTGCGTATAATAAATCTAATAGTGAATATTATATATGTTTTTAATAATATTTCTCCTTTTTAATAATATTTATCTATAACAGAGAAATGTGGGGTTTGCTCCTTTTCTTTTATAAATTTTGGAGCATATATGTTGCTATCATCGTTCCTTAGTCAGAGGTTAAAATTGTGGAAACTGTACAGAAACGTAAATAAAACTGACAAATTAAGGGTAATTTCTTATCGTGTCCAAAGGGATCGTTCATAAAGGGGTAGTTTTCCACCTAAAAACGAAAGTTTTCACAATTTTAACCGCTGACTAAGGCATGATGATCGCAATACGTTTATGCCCTTAATTTCTATTGATTATCAACAATCGATTTAACTCTGATTAAGATATATGTTTTTGTATTTAATTAATTAATTTTTTTTGAATATTTAGCAACAAAAAAAAAAACAATTATTGCACTTAATTTGCATTAAATTTACACATTTTTATTATATTTAATTCTCAATACAATTTTACTGATGTTGAACTTTATTTATTTAATTAAATTTTTAGAATCTCTACAATATATTTATTAATTTTTATTTTAAAAACATTTTTTTTGTACATTTTATGTTTTTTTCGTTATGTTTTTTTGAACTTCCGGTTATAATTATGGCAACATTTTAATTAAAACCATTGAGGTTTAAAAATATATTTTTATTAAATTATTTTATTTAGCGAACATGAAGAAAGTCCACTGTTTTAACACATTAAAGACACAAAAATTTTCCCTCAGGCACTTTTTGTAATAAAATAATTTTGCTTTTCTTTAATTAAATAAAAATAATTAATTTTTTGTTAATTAATTAATTTAAAAAAAAAGAAAGGGCGACATCTATCAAATAATTAATGTTTTATTTTATGCAAATGGCTAAAAATCTACTATTGCGAACCAGCGCATTTTTCTAATTATTTAGTTTATTAATATATTTCTATAATTATTTAAAATTAATAAAAAACAACAACAAAAATAATTAATTAACAAAATTTATATAAAAAAAAAAATTTAATTAAACTATATTTAAAAAAAAAAAGAAATAATAATAAGAAATTGTATAGTGTAGCGATAAAAACCTTATAAATGCATTTGTTTATTATATATAGAAAAAAACATTTAATTGGATTTATTTGCTTTTTACTGTATTGCTTCAGCTACAACCAAAAAAAAAAAAAAAACAATTTAATCATTAAACTCTTATTATATGTAATTTTTGTTAATTATTTAATTATATTAAATTTGAGTAATTCGTATAATTTGTTTTTGTTTTTTTTTTTGTGTTTTTATAGTTTAACTAAATCATCACACATATAAAAACAGAAAAATAATACTAAATCCTACCATTATCAGTTATTATTTGAAAAATATAAAATTTTTTGCTTAATTTTTTATGGTTTTTTTAATTTTAAATTTAATTTTCCATCACCAATTTTTTTTTGTCTATTTATATTTAACAATGTACATTTATTAATTAAAACTTATATCTCTTGCTACAACAGTGTGCTAATTAGACGTACTTATCATCACTGAAGAAAAAATCAACAAATAAAAAAAAAAGCGCATACTACTAACCTTAGCAATAAACATTAATAATATTAATTAATTAATTAATTATATTTCATTTTTATATATTGATTTTAAAAAGATTTTCTCATTTTTTATATCAATTGTATATAATGATTCATCTTTAATATTAATTAAAACTTCATCGGTCATTAGTACATGAACACCGGATGGTCCACTTATATAAATATTATATTTTGTTAAATCAATTAAATTTAATTGATTATGCTGTTGTTGTTGTTTAATTATTGTTGGTGTTGTACTGTGCGGTGAATACTTAATACCTTCGCCTACGAAAAAAATAAAATAAAATTAATTAACTTTTTCTCTGAAAAATGGCTTTAAACGACCAGTGTTAATATCCTTAATTTACACGATTCATAGTACAAAAAAAAAAACATTTAAATGTTTAATTTAAAAAAAAAAACCTACAAATGTTTTATTATTTCATTAATTTCGATTAAAGCCATGGACATCAACACTAGTTAAACCATTAAAAAATCAACAAACAAACCATTACCTGTTGTCCAATTAGAGAATAAATTTCCTGTTTCATTATTACCAGAAATAACTGTTGTACCACCAGCACTACCACCATTATTTTTATTATTTTGTCCAGAATTTTGTCCATTAATAATTATTGGTGGCGATGATATTGGCGATGGTGTTGTATTCGGACTTAATAAATTTCTAGTCTGTTGTAATAATTTTTGTTCCTCATTCATCATTATATCCGGTAAATGTAAAATTTTCTTTATTAATTCTTTTGTTGTTATCGAATGTAAATAAATTGCATGATAACAGTTTGTATCATTTGTTACATAAATTGTTAAACGTGGTGTTATTGCCCTAAAATTTATACACAAATAAGAATAAATAAATAAATAATCCGAATTAAATTAAATTTCTTATTTATTTCTTATAATTACTTTGCATGTAACGTATTAAACATACGTATACCATCAGCTAAGCCACAAATTTGTATTAAATCGTCTTTACTTAATCTAGAATTATAGAAAAATTAAAAAATCCATTAATAATACTTTAAACAAGCAAAATATTATTTAATTAAATTATTAATTAAGTTTTTTTCTTAGATTATGTTTCTTTTTATGCGATTTTTTGGCTAATGCTTTGATTTTATGCTCTTTCGATAAACGTCAAAACGTATTCATTAGTCCGTAAGTCGTGCTTTTTTTAATGCGTTTTGCTGCGGAACATTCTACCGCATAAAATGAGAATTGACTGTAAATAATTAATTTTCATCTTTTTTACTATCAACAGTATTGTTAAAAGTATTTTCTCTATAAATTTCTTATCATTTAAAGAATGTATTAGAAGATTCATATCAGCAAAAACATTGAAATTATACAAAACCAAGAATATTTTGCTGTTTTATCAAACAAAATAACAAATTTTTCTACCGGATAAACCGTATAAATTATATTTTTAATTAAAATCACGCAAAAACCAATAACAAAAAAATTACTTTTAATTAACATTGAATAGTGACGACAACAGATCACCTTGTTGTTTTCAATTTTCTACAAATATTTACTGTAAAAAAAAAAACACAACAATTCAGACAGGTCATTCTAGACAAACATTCTGAACAGGTAAAACAACAATTAATTAATTAATTAAATAAATAAATAATTTACCGTCGTAAATCTGAACCAGAAAAATTAATAAATGTTGGTGTGTACGCTTGTAAACGATAATAAATCATCCACTGTGCAATATTAGTTGAATTTGATTCAACAGTTATTATTGGTGGTGGCTGTTTAATTAAATAAATAAATAAATTAATTAATAAAATAATTAATTAAATATTAAATTAAAATAAATTACAAATTCTTCAATATCCATTTGTTGCGGTGATAATATATTTGTATCAATAATACGACAATTATTTGTATTATTATTTGTTGATGAGACATAATTCTGTCCAATTGGATTTTTTAAACATAAAACACCATTACCATTGACTGATGATGGATTTGTATTTAAATTATTATTATTTGTTACTTGTTGATTGCTATTATTAATTATATTTTGTGTAATTATAGGTGGTGTCGACGGTGTATTAATATTTGTTGATCCATCAAAGCAACGTCCACCAATTTGTAACGCTGTGGGTGATTTAGGCGATATCGGTGATACAATTTGCCTTTATTTAAAAAATCAAAAAATTAATTAAAAAGGTAAAACCGTGATAAACTGTGCAGCACTCACTGTTCCGGACTATAACATGTCGTTTGTATTAATTGTTGCTGTTGTTGCATCAACAGATCACACGGTATATCATTTAAAATTGTACAATCATAACTCGGTTGATATTTTTGCTGTTCGATCGTTGGACGTTTACAGATTTTCTCACGATCCTGTTTATGTTTACGATCCGCGCCCTTTAATTTAAAGACTTTTATTTGACATGCGGCCGCATGAATAGGTTTCACCGGTTGTCCAGCTAATATATCATATGCTGTTGTGATTGCCTTTGGTGAACCAGTAATACATGCTGATGACGGTGGTGATGTTACACCTGTACCCATTGTTTCAAAATATGTTTCCACTTGTATACGAAACGGTACACCTTTTTCACCGCCGTGTTTTTTCGCTGTAAATTCAGTCGATATACAATTTACCTGTAATTATTTTAATAAAAATAAATATTTATTTAATCAATAAATGTATATGAAAAATGTTGACAAAACCTTTATATAAACACCGACTTCCTTCATTGGATCCCATATTACCTCAACCGTATTCAATAAATGCGGTTGTACCGGTTGATATCTATTTAATAAACCATAGGATAATGGCACATCAATCTAAATACAATGCAAAATTACGATGTTGATTGTTTATGGCGAGGTAAAAATAAAAGACTAACATAGGTTAATAATTTTATTGTAAATAATTATTTTTTTTTTTTAAAAAAAAATTTAATTAATAGTATAAGTTTTGTATAATTAAGACAAACCTCAACAATACGTTCGCCCGGCCGTGAATTTTGCCATTGGTACATTTGTTCACGTTCCATAAATTGTAGACGACGTTCATGAAAACATATCTTGATGATGCTCTGCAGCATTAAATACAATTTAATTAATTTTAATTTTAATTAAAAAAAAAAACTAGAAAAATATATTACCTTTAATGTTCTACCACGATATGGTGATAAATCACCTAATTTTTTTAATTTAATCTCATAACTTTGTCCTTGATTTAAATATGTTAATGTTTCTTCATTATTTTTTGTTGCAATACTTGTTGCCGCTGCCAATACATATTGAAATCTATTGATTATTTAATGCAAAAATTAGTTTTATCTGTTTTTTTTTTTCTTTAGAAAAATATTAATTAATAATTATTATTAATATATATATTATATTTGTATATTTATGTTAATTATTTATAATTTGTTAATTCCTTTCTTAGTGTTTCTTTTTTCTTTACGTATTAATTGATTAATAGCTAATAACACAAATACTAAATACAAAATAATAATAATAATTAACAAGAATTAATAGTATATATACTATAATTATTTAATAAAATAATAAATGAAAATTAGTTGTCAACCAACCTGCAATCATTTGTTAAATTTGTTTCTTTTTTCGGTTGATATTTGCCTTCATCTTGCGATGGACTATCACCAGCAGCTACAAATAAAAGTAAATAATTAATGTTAATTAATAGGAAAAAATTAACATTAATTAGTATATATTGTGACGAAATAAAAAATAAAAACAATTAAATGTTAATTTTTAAAAAAGACAAAAATTACTTACAGCTACTTCCATAACTATTTGTATTTATTAAATTTGGATGAATTGTATTGTTACCACTATTTACTGTATCATTACCAGCATTACCACCATTTGATGTTGTTGAATTTTGTGCTGGTTGTTGCTGTTGTGTTTGTTGAGATTGTGAATGCTGTTTTTGTTCTAATAATGTAGTATTACTCTCTGTATTTACATCAATTGGTGAATGCTGCTGTTGTTGATGCTGTACTATCTGATGGACACCATTTGTTGATGTTGGTACATTTGTATTATTATTATTATTAAGGACAACATTATTAGCAATATTATTTTCATTTGTTGAACTTATATTATTAACATTTTTTATAATAGATGATGATGATGATTGTTGCTGCTGTTGCTGTTGTACCTGATGACGATTACCTGCTGTTGTCTAAAATAATTAATATTAATTAACATTTATATGTTATTAATTTAAATAATAATATAAATTTAATTATATATAATTACTTGTCGTCCAGTATTTATATTACGATTTTTATTATCAATATTTATTGTTAATATATTTGTAGAAATATTATTATTTGTACGTAATAATTTTTCATGATGTTGTGGTGACTGTTGCTGTTGTTGCTGATGATGTTGTTGCTGCTGCTGTTGTAACGTTTGCTGTTGATGATTATGCGATTCATTTGTTGGCGATGGTAATTCTTGTTTAAATGATGTTGTCGAAAATGTTTGAAATGATAAAAGTGTATCACTGATTAAAGATAAAAATAAATAAATTAATAAATTATTTAATTATTAATAAGAAAAACAAAAAATACTAGAGAAAATTTCTATTTACTTTATATAACTAGTATTAGTTAAGTCATTACTTAAATCCAAGTCAATATCATTTGACCAACCAAAACGTCCTTTAAAAAGAAATAATAAAGAATTATTATTTAATTATTTTTTTAATAAAAATTGATAAGAAATAAATCAAAAAAATAATAATAATAATTAAAATAAATAAATAAACAAACCATTTTGATTTTGATAACGACATTGTCGTTTAGAAAAATCTTTATCCACTTGATTAAATAAATTTATATAATTTTGCATTATTATTATATAATTAAATTATTTTATTATTTCCTATTATAACAAAAATAATTACTTTAATTTAAACAAAAAAAAATAATAATAATAATAATAATTACTCTTCAGTAGTATAATCTTTAGTACAAACAAAACAAATTAGATAAAAAAAAGAAAAAACGAAGAAATTAATTAATAATCTTATCAAAATCATGATTAAAAAGTGTTTGTACAAATATTTAATAGAGAAAACATATATAACTATATATACATAAATAAAACGGCAAAATAAATAGCAAATAGTACATAGAAGCATCAATAGCAAAGTAATAACAGCAGCAACAGCAACAGCAAACAGAAAAAACACTTAAGAGAAAAACCAAATAATTAAAAACGTCACAAATGTTAATAATTAAAATAAGAAGAAAAATTTCGATAAATATTTTTTTTTTAATATCGATGTATATTTGTGATAAAATCAATTAACATAGAAATTAATATTAATAAAAGAGAAATAAAAATATATAAGAGCGCGACTATGTCAGTCATGCTGTATTTATTTTTCACATTTAATCTAATGACGAAATCTAAATGACTAATTAACTAATATATATATTTATTTATTTTTATAGTTATTTTAAAATTTAATCAATTTATTTATTTGTTTGTCGTTGATATTTTTTTGTGTGAAAATTTATGACCGGGCTCATATAGATTTAAATAAAAATATTATCTAGCAAGGTGGTTGAAAGTACAGTTTAGAGAATTTATCAATAAATCATTTTAATTAATCCGCATTTTTATACATAAATACATAGAGACACAGTCTATATGATTATTATTATTATGTCCAAGTATGTAAAAATTATTCCTTAAGTACAATTTTTCTGATGATTAAGCTACGAACCTGTTTTTAAATTATAAAATCCATTTTTACTTTAAGCACAGGTTTTTTTTTTTTTTATCTAATTTTTCCGGGAATTATAAGCAACTTTTTTTTTTTAATTTTATTAAGAAAATAAATTATTTTTTTATATTATTTCGTCACTAAATTATAGAATAGAACAGTGATGGCGAACCTATGACCCGTGGGTCATATACTGGTACGCGCAGGCTTTTTAAATGACCCAAGTAGTGCAGATAATACGCAGATCCCACACAGAAAATTAAAAATATTGTATTAAACGTATGGGATTTCTTATCAAATAATTTTGAATCAATGAAAAAACTCGCAAATACTCTGTTTACGATATTCGGGTCTATATATTCCTGTGAAATATTGTTTTCTTCAATGAATTTTGTGTAAATCTTTGACTGAGAAATGCGTTAAATGCATGAATACGGAATATCTCGCTCTTCATAGAGACGATTGGTTTTGTGTACCCACTAGCTAGTGCAAAAAACAAATAATTAACAAAATTTGACTAACTTCTCAAAAAGGTGCGAAATCACTGTATAGTATAGAAGCATTAGATCTCCTTTAAGCATCTAAAAGCCTTTAACAGTACACACAAACCGTATAAGAAAGACATTCAAAATACATTCACCACACTTTCAAGAACAAACTTTTAGGAAATAATTATATTTAATTAATTAGAAAAAATATATACAATTAATTAAAATCAATAAAATGTTAAGAAAACCATAACTAAACCATATTTTAATTAATAAATTATGGAATTTATTTTAAAGAAATTTTCATGAATTGTTTTTCATTTCTTTCAAGTTTTCTGGCCGTAATTATCGACACAACAAAAATTATTTATATAGTTCTTCTTGTTTTATTAATATTATTATTTTTATTTTATATTTTTTCGTATAATTAATCTGGTTTTTGTAGGACATAACTAGCAAAAACAAGCGAAAACAAGCAAAATCTAGACAAAAAACCAATTTTATTATAAATTGATGTATTTTTTTTTTCTTTTCATTCAATTTTAAAATATTAAATAATTAAGCATAAATTGAAACGTAAAAAAAAACAATTTTTATATATATAAATAAAGTAAACAAAATAGAAATAATTATTTATAAGAAAAAATAATAATAATATCACATATTTTAGATCGCCAGACGATGATAGAAAAGAAGAAAATTGAAATAATAAAAAAATAGTAGAAGCATTAAGGTAAGTGAGACATATTAAATAAATTAATGAAAATAAATAAATAAATTAATTCATTTTACTATCGGAATATTATGATTTATTACCGTGAAATTTATATGAGTAATTGTAATTTACAATTATTAGATGAAAAAGTTTAGACGAAAACATAAACACTCAGTTTTTCTTATTTGTCTTGCGACATAGTTACGACATTTTTACGACAAATTTGCGACATATTTTCGACAAAGTGGTTTTCTTCTGATTTAAACGTTAATACGACAGGTTACAGAATAATTTAAATTAATTAAGCAGGAAAATGATTTATATAAAGTAATTTTTTTTGAAAATAATTATTATAGAGTAATTTAATCAACAAAATTAAACTAATATCGATTATTCTTTTCCACAAAGAGAAACATTTACGCTGTAAGGTTTAGATCGATTAGAAAAATGTAATTAATAAGGAAAAATAAAGAATAAAATTGACTAACTAAGGATATAAATTATTCCATAATACTCCAGGATAAATACAATTTGTAATAAAAACTAAACGAAATGCTGTTAAATGTTCTAAATGACTGTCTAACCAAATCATGAGCGTCTAGCAAACATTAATCAAATAAATAAACAAGAATAAAAGGTAATTTTTACAGTAATAAAATTATTTAACAGTAAATTACTTAACAAATACAATTTAATTATTTAAAAAATAAATAATTAATTAGTAATAATAATAATAATAATAAAAATAATAACAATAAAGTAATAAAAACAATTTTTTTGCACGATTAATGCTGATGATGACGGTATAATGTTTTTATTTATTTTCTGTTAGAAAATTTTCCTACACAAAAATAAAAAAAAAAAGAAGAAATTAAGATAAATTATCACATTAATTAAATATAATTAATAAATTTTCCTAAATGACAATGAATTATGCAATTATTTCTTCATCTGTCATGTAGTGTTTTTGAAAAAATCATTAACAATCCATTAAATTTAATAAATTAATTTTAAATATATATGTTATATCGTTTATGTAATTAATCTATTGTTGCTGAAAATTACTTCTAATTAGAAAAAATAATAATTTATTATTCTTATGACAACAACAGCCAGAAAGATAGAATTAATAAACATTTATTAGGTTTTTTTTTTGGTCAGTCAAATCACTCATGATTTTCTCATTGGTATCATTAGATTTTCTTAATTAATTACTAAAAATAATTACATCGAAACATTTTTACATCGAAAATAGATAGATAAATGTGTGTAAATACTTTAAAATAGAAAATTAAAAATTTATAATCAATAAATTATGGTTTATTTTTCATTATAATTAATTTCTTTATAATTTTAATCAAAGAATTTATCATTTCCGTTTTTATTTAACCCATAAAGATAGAAAGTTCAAATATTATTATTAAGAAAAAAAAAACTGTTTATAAATAAATGATTTTAAACAATAACTGAAATCTCACTAATTTAATAACACTTTTTCAAACTGCATAATCGGAATAAGTATTCAAGTATTTATTTAGTTCTATTTCGGTAACAGATTATGATAAAGCCATTTAACATAACGTAATTAACCATAAACACAAATTTTATCTTAAATTTACATAGTTTTCAGGTGTAAACACCTTAAAAAATATGTATCCGCAGTAAGTTAAAACAAATCAAGTCACTAATCACTTTAAACAACGAAAAAAGTACTCTTTACATTAAAAACATTTATTTGCATCTATCTAACGAATTTATTGACTTAAGTCACAGAAATAAATGTGATAAGTATTAACAGCTAATTAAAAATATCAATAAAATTAATTTTCAATTAAAATTAATCACAATTTTCCTATTTTAAACAAAAAGCACACTCTGTATGTGTATATATAATGTCTAATTAAATAAAACTAATAAAACTGATTTTTCTTTTAAAGAAAATAATAATAATAATTAAGCAAATAAAAATTTACTTTATGTAAATAAAATTTATAATTTAAAATAGAAAAAATAAAAACCAACAAAAAATTAATAGAAATATTGATTAAACATATTATAAACACCAGAATGTGTAAACATATCTTATCATATAAAGAAAAATACCCAAGTGACCTTTTCTCATTTAAATTTTTATTAAAATGAAATAAACAAACAAATAAAAACGACTTATATTGAGATAATACAGAAGAATTATTGATAATCTAAATCTGAGAGAGAAAAATCATTAGTAGAAATAATTATTAAATGTTTAAATACACGGAGATTTCAGGATAGCACCGTAAAAATCAAAGATTCAAGAGATTGTGAATAAATTCTACAAAATTGAACAGAAGAACTTAAACAAACAAGAAGTGTATAGCAGCTTTTCGTAATACCGAAGCTTAAGGATAAAGTTACACTTTTGGAATAAAATTCCAGTGAGAGCATTCCGGAGTAAAAACTAAATTAACATTACAGTAAATTCTATGAGTATCATCTTAAAATCAATAAAATATCTATAAAGACAAATACAAGCTAATAATAATAATTTTATTCTTTACAGATATGCCTGATTAAATCCTGAACACAAGCAAATAAAAACTTCATTTAAAGAGTAATCCTGAAAGCAAATATTTATTAAAAATTCTGTATCATTCTTATTTGCAAAACCCCACTTACATAGTATAAAAAACTTTTCATAGAAAAAAATATTTTTTGAATACAAAAAGCTTATTAGCTGTAGTCAAAGACTAGCTTAGCGCTACGTAATACACAAAAATAACTTACAACAAAGTAGCTATTCAAGTAGAATTAAGTAGCTTTTTTCTTAATTTTTTTATTGCTTAACGTGACAAGTGTGTAGCAAACTATATCTATATTGACTTAAATAATAATAATAATTAATATTTTTCTTCGTAAATCTCTGTCGTCTAGCGAGATAACAATTTTATTTTTATTTTTTTTATTTGTTATTTTTTATAATTAAATTTTAATTTTTTTTTGTATTTGTTTATTTTATCTAAAGTGTGATTTGTTTGTGTTGTCTATCTATCTATCTACGTATATATATATATATATATATATATGTGTTTACCATTAATCTACTAACAGTCTAATAAATTTATTACACTAATATTAATTTAATTAACACGCTTTTATTGTGGCTGCAACCACATATGTAATAAATAAATAAATAACTTAAAAAATATAATTAACTTATGTAAATATGATGTAAAAAAAAAATAATTTAATTTATAAACCGGAAGTATTTTGATGATTTTCATAATTTTTTATGTATTTTCTTTAAAGACAACTTGAAAGCACTGTTTAAACGTGCTTTCCAAACATATTTACTTGCTTTAACCGTTCATTTGTTTCGCTACAACGGAAAAATTAAGCATTCATGATTAAATTTACTGAATAATAAAGCTCAATCAAAGAAAACCCTTTGCGGAAATTACACTTTTTTAATCAAAACTATAGAAAATAAAAGTCAAACAAAGTAGAGAGAATATTTCTGAAAAAACAAACGAATTGAATTCGAAATTTTTTAAAATCTTTTAAACAAAATGGATTCTTTTGTGACACTTTTTACGTATTTTGTTTTCTTATTTATTTAAGTCGCATTAAGTCACGTTTTCAGAAAAATGAGGGCGTGTAAATAAAATGTGTTATTTGTTTTTACTTGTCCTAGCCAAAAATTATATAATTAGATTAAATACAGAAATAAAAAAAAAACACTCGCAAATAATTTAACAAGAAAATAAAGTACATAATTACAATAAGAAGAAAAATATAATATTTATCAAAATCAATCTTAATCAATAATAATATATAGAAGTAAAGAAATTAATCAAATTGTTATAAATAAAAAAAAAAAAATAGATATAAAAATAGAAACAAAACAACAACAGCACATTTGTTATAAAAATAAAAAATAAATAATCGATTGTATAATAAATAAATATAAAGTAAAGAATAATTAATTGTCATCCGATATACATATATATTTATTTACATTTTTTTTTTTCTATAGATAAAATTGTTTTTAATTTCAATAATATATTTTAATTATATTTAAGTAATAATAATAATAATAGTAATTACTTAGATACATCAAATTTGTAAAATGTCAATGAATGATAAACATACAGGAACTAATGTCTAAACAAGCTTACTTAAAGAAACGCTGTCTATAGCTTAAGTACCTTTAAGCTTGTAATTTTTCAATACAAACAAAAACAATAAGCTTTTTAAATAAACCTATGAAATTCCTGATTTGATTTAATGGAATTCAAGTGCTCTAAACACGTGTAAAGTATTTAACGGACACACTTAATCGTAATATTATGATTCAAGTGAATAAATTCAGAGAAAATTCAAAGATGATGCAATTTCCCAGCATAATAATCATCAATTAAAATTTTTTTTAAACAAAAATTAATTAATTAATAATAATAATAATTCATTAGATTTAATTAATTAACGATAATTTTCGTCACACAATAAACACCTGTGACAGTGTTAAATTACTTAAATCTACCGCCAACAAGTAATTAATTAATGCATTAATAAATTAACGAAACTAACTGACAATTGCATCATTTAATTACGTTTAATTAATTAATTAATTGAGTTTTTTTTCTTATAATAAAAGAAAAACATAACAAATGACGATGCTGGGGATTTTTGTTTTTTTTTTTAGAAAATAAAATATTACTCAGATTTAATTTTTTTGTAGATAATTAAGAATACAAGGACGCAGCAGGAAGATTTAACAATTAAGAAGTGAAAATAAGTGAACACACTTTAAGTACAAAAAGTAAAAGCTTTCTAGCTACATTCATTTGTTACATGTTCGAAAAACCAGCTTAAAAAAAAATAAATAACTTAAGTCAATAATACGATGACTAAGAAACAAGAATATTAACGACACACCTTAAGTCAAGTTAATTTGTTTTTTACTAAAAAAAAAAAAAAAACAAAACAATCTTATCCTGATTCAGCAGCAGCTTAAATTCTTTACAAAGTTTTTTTTTTATATATATTAATTTTACTGCATAATTAATAAAAATAATAATTTTAATTTAATTATGCTAATAAATGTAATAAAGTTGCTTTTTAAAATTAAAATAATAAAATTAAATTATTAAAATAGAGTAGAGAGAAGAAAGACAGAGAAAAAATAACAAATATTCTTTTTGTAATAATAATAATAATAAAAGCTTAATTATTAAAAATAAATAATCAAAGACAAATCAATCAATTAATTACAATTGATTTGTATTTGATAAAAAAACTTAAATTTATTTATATTCTATCATCTGTTTGTGTATTTTAAGAGAAGCAAACATTAATAATATTATTAATAAATTGGACATAAATGTATGATGTATTTCATTGAGATGGAAAGAAGGATTTGAAAAAAAAAAAACAAAAGAAGAATATAAAGAAAAAAACAAAAATTTATAACGTAAAAAATAAAAATGGAGGACAATTTATTTAAGTTAATTTTTTCATATCATTTCATTTCATTTCACTTCTTTTTAATATTGATTTATATCAATAATTTTAATTGATGCTAATAAATAAATAAATAAAATATATATCTATATATTTCTAATATAGGGTTATAATAAAAAAATTATTATTAATATTATTATTATTATTATTAATATTTTCATGTTAATTAAATAGTTTTTTATTCGCTTCGTTTTCTTTTTGCTGTGCTTTTAATAAATTTTTACAAATACGTAGACAATACATTGGCTAACTTATATATAAATAAATAAAATATAATAATTTAATTTGTTAATTAAGACAACCTCGATATTAATATTAATAATAATAATAATAAGAAAATTATTAAAATTAAATTATTCTTAATGAAAAATCAAAATAACCAAAAAAAAAAAAAGAATATTTTCGATAAGAGAAAAATTTTTGTTTCTTATATGGAAATTTAATATTAAAAATGAAAGCTTAGAGAAAAGCTTTTAAAAAATATATAAATAAATAAATTTCCAGTGAAAAAGAATGGAAAATTTGTATTAAACGTCCCTAAACTGTGTGATTTAAGCGAATAAACGTTTAAAGTGATTTACTTCCATATAAGCAACACACAGTCTAATGGTTGCTTTTATTACATCACTAGCGAAGCATTAATCATCAAAATAAGCTTTTATTTACTATCTAATTAAAGCATAATCTATAATTATTATTTTATACAAAAAAAAAATATATACCAAAATCTACATATTCAGTGATTAAAAAATTAATTTACATTTTTCTATTCTACTTTTCTTACAAATACTGTAATAACTAACGAAACTAAACAATTTTATAAACATTCTCTATTTATTATTAATAATTTTATAACCATAAAAGTAAATATTTAATAAACGAATAAAATTATTAATAATAATAAATAATAATTTTCAACGTCATCAACATATATATGTCGATACAAAGAATCAACAACAGAAATTTCACTCAAATAATTAATAATAATAATAATATTTTTGTTATTTAAATAAATTAAATTAAATTAAATTACCTTTACGACGATGTTCCTTATCTTTAATATTATTACCAATATTATTTAAAAGATTTGGTATTTTTGCATCACCAGTACCACCATTATTACTGCTTATTGATGAACCAGTACTTGTATTTGAGGAAATTTCTAATGCATCCCAATCCATACGACGTTTACGTGATGATGCTGGTGTTGTAGTTGTTTGATGATGACCATGCTGTTGTTGATGATGATGGTGTTGTTGCTGTTGCTGCTGCTGAGTCTGCTGTTGTTGATGATGACTGGCTAATGCTTGTATTTCTACTAACGCTGATCCATGCATTGTAGCTATAAAAAACAAACGAAATAAATTGAAAAAGTTTTTAAAAGGATTTTTTTATTATAATTTGCTTACAATTTTTTATATAATCGTTGGGCCAGGCTTCTTTTGAATCAGGTGGTGAATCAACAAAGTCAACAACTTGATCAAAATTTGGATGATTATTATGTAACATTTGATGATGATGATGATGCTGTTGATGTTGATTTAATTGCTGCTGCTGTTGAATATGATGATGATGTTGTTGCTGCTGATGCTGTTGTTGCTGATGATGGTGTAGTTGCTGCTGCTGCTGATGATGATGATGATGTTGTTGTTGCTGCTGCTGCAACGATTGTTGTTGCTGATGATGTTGTGATACTAATGAATAATTTTGTTCAATATATGTTGGTGATGAAACACCAACGTTTGTTGTGCCAGTTGCACTTCCAGTTGTATAGCCACGTAAATTATTCTTTAAAGGTAAAAAAATTAATGGAATTTAGAGAGAAAAGAACGAAACAGTGTTAATTATAAACATTTCATTACATCACTTATTAATAATGATCCGTTGATAACACTATGTGCTGGTGGTGTTATTGTTGTTGATATTGTTGTAACTGCTCCAATTGGTGCCGTTGCACTTGATGGCAAACAATATTCCATTTGTTCTTCGTCTTGTACAAGATGCTGTTGCTCTTGATTATTATATTGTTGAAAAATTTGTTGTTGATGCTGTTGCTGCTGCTGCTGTTGTTGTTGTTGATGCTGATGTTGCGATTGTTGTATTGATAAAGGATAATCAATATTTTGTAAAATCCTTAATGGATCTGTTAAACTATTAAAATCGAAATAATACGGTTGGGCTAACGATATAGCCATTAGTTTGATTTTTTACGGTAAGAAATTTATTTATTTATACACACAAAACACACACACACACACGTACGTAGTCACAGGCAAAAATTAATTATTATTTATTCACTTGGTGATTATTTCCTTTTGATTTCAACTATTCGCTGTTAATTTTAATCGTGATAAACCGTAATACACCGCACAAATAACACTTTTTTCTTAACAAATTATATTAATATTAGTATTTATAACTTATTTATAAGATGCACAACGATTAATATTATTTAATTAATAGAAAAATAAAATAAAAAAAAAAAACACAAAAAAAAAGAAGAAAATTAGGAGAGAGATGAAAAAAAAAAGGAAATAACCCAATAATGGTGGGCGAGTAATTTACATTTTAATAAATAAACTAATATTTAAAAATAATATAAACAAATAAAGAAAAATCTGTTTTTCTTTTCTAAAAAAAATAATAATAATAATAATACTCGAGAAAATTTTTAATTAATTAATTATTTAATTAATTATTTTAATTTAAATTAAATTTTGATTCTCTCTCTTTAATTTTTTAAACGTGAACAAAATAAATGATAAACACTTTTCAATTGAGTCATAAATTTGTTTAAATTTTTCTTAATTATCCTAGTTGTTGTAAAATTTTTATATAAATTATAATTTCTCATAACCTTTTTATCCAAATAATTATAATAATAATAATTATTATTTATGTTTAAAAATTGTCTATTTAGGCTCTACGTTTTTTTAAAATTTTCGTTGAATTTTTTCTTCATGAAAATAGAAACAAATTAATAATTATTTTCTTTCAATAACTTTACACCAACCGTGTAGAAAAATTAATTTAATTAATAATTGCACTTATTTTAATTATTATGTTCTAGTGTCCAAAATAAATAAAAAAATATATAAAATAATTAATTAAACCGAAGCACAAAAGCGATGAAAACAGTTAAACACACGGAAAAATTAATATTTTCTCTAGCAAATTCTTAAAGAATAAAAAACCACTAATAGGTGTCTAAAGATAATACCAAACAGAGAACACTATCACGATTAATTATTATTAATTAATTAATTTATTTATTTATATATAACGTAAAAAAAATTAAGAAATTATTAATTATAATTAAAATTAATTAAATTTAAAAACGTAACTTTTATCCACAGGAGAAGAAATCAAAATAATTGATTTTATTTCTTATTTATATATCCTTTTATTTTCGCTTTTATTTTTCCTTTATTAATAATTATTATTTATTTATTTATTTATATATATAGATAGATAGATATACTTAATTATTATTATTTTTAAGAGACTTAACTTCTTCACTATAACAAAGCTTATCTATGTTTAATAAATGTTTTTTTTTTTTTCTTTATTATATTTTTAATTTTTAATATTTTTTTTTTTGGTGATGATAAAACGAAAAAAACGAAATAAAATAATAAATTCAGCATATATGTGCGAATTATTATTATGTTTTTCTTTTTTTTTTTCTGTATTTAAATCACGATTTTGTTATTTGAATTAAAATAAATAAATAAGAAAAAAAACTTCACTTTAGTAGTACTTTTGTTGCCAATAAATATCAAAAAAATAACTTTATCAATTTCGTTTTATTAATATTAATATTTGTTTTTTAGCTTAGATTAAATGTTTAATTATTAATTGTTTTTTGATTTATATATATATATAAATAATTAAAGTAAAGAAAAAACCAAACAGAATATATCCAGAAAAATGTAATTTAATTAATTTTATACACAAATATTATTCCAAAAGATCTATCTTTCTTTCTTTCTTTAATCAAAAATAATAATAATCAATTCTTTATAAATAATAATTTTAATCAGTTTAAATAAATTATTTTAATAATAATTAAATTAAAATAATACAAAAAATGAATTATATAATTTTTTAATGCCAGTTGTTTCACGTTGCCTGTGACTACGTAATAATGTATTTTCAATTTTTAACAACATTTTGTTTATAATTAAATTTATAGATTTAGATCGTTTATGATCTAATATTTTTCTATCCATCAAATATTTCTATTAATATATATATATTTAAATAATTAAACACAATACACAAATTATTTATTGTTCGTTTTAATTAATTAATTAATTAATAAAACCACTCGCAAGGTAAACAAAATACACAAAAATTCACTCGAGTTTTTCTCACTTTTTTCGCAACACAAGAATTTGTCTTTAAACGTTTTTTATTTTTAAACCACTTATTACTTTCAAATGATTAATAATTGTCCATTTATTGATTATGATTGATTTGATTATTATTTTTCTCGTATTTATTTGCAAAAAAAAAAACACACTTAATTAACTTAGATTAATCTTTATCGTTGCTTTGTGATTTGTCACCAAACAGAAAAAACAGCATATTTTTGTCTACATAACGCATACACACACTTACTTTATATTAACAAATAAATAATTATTTTTTATCATTAATATTTCTTTTAATATATTCATTGTTGTATTCACACTTTATTGAATAAAAATCAACAACAGGTGTAAATTAAACACTACAAAGTAGATTTTCGGTATAAATACTAATCCTTTAACAACACAAGGCACATAAATACACGTAAATAGAATTTCTTGTCTCAATTTTTGACTGTCAACTAAACTAAAACGAATAAAAGAGAAATAGAAATTAATTATTTTTATTATTTTTTGTTTGTGATAAAATAAAGTAAAGTAAAGTAAAGTAAAGGTAAAAAAAAATGATTAATAATAATTAAATTAAAGTACCACCACCACCACCACAAACCACTACTGCCCACTTATTTTAGAGTTTTTTTTGTTGCTCTACAAAAAATAATTCAAAGAATTTTAATTCTTCAACTATAAAAATAATAATCAAGTAATGTAGCTACCAATAGTAGCTGTTTTGTCATGTTGATCCGAGTAAATTAAAAGGAAAAACATTCAGAAAAGTCTTCTTTTTGTGTATTATTTCTTTTAAAACTAGAGCTTTTTACACAGCTTTTTCGCTTATTTTTCAATTGTCTATAAAATAGTTTAGTTTAGTTTAGTTTTTTTTTTTTGCACATACACTCTCTATCTATCGCGTTGCATACACACACTTTATTTCATAATAAACATTTCTGATTTTATTTTTTTCATTTATAATTTTATTAAATTTTTGTTCTTTCTTTTTTCTTTTCATTAAATTAAACTAATTGACACAAAAAAACTGAACCGTTTACTAACTTCTACTAAACACAACTAACTAATAATAAAAATTTTATTTTTTATTTTGTTAATTATTTATTTATTTATTTATTATTATTTTCGGTTGGCTTTTTAACGCAGCTTTTCGTTCGCTTTTATTTCATTAAATTTAGTTTTGAAAATTTTGTAAAAAGTTTTTTTTTTTTTCGGCTTTTCACTAACAAGAAGAGTGTTCGCTGGTTTGCTTTATAGACAAACAAAGTTGTTAATTTTCGGTGTCACTTTAGTGGTTTTATTTAATTAACAGTTTTAAATTTAATTAAACAAAGCAAATGCCTAAAAAACACTTGTTTTTTTCTTCCTTCATGAACATTGATTTTTACAATAAAGTTTCTTCGTTTTCATTAAAACGCGATGATGAATTTCAATGCAAAAAAAAAAAAACCAACAGAACAACACTTATTTTTTAATCCTTGTGTGTATAACACTTAACTATAAAGTTTGCTTAAGCTTTTTTTTACTTAATTAAAGCACAATTAACAATCACAAAACAGTTTTTAAATCTAAGGTAGCAACAACAGTATATATTCAGTTGAAACAATAACTACAACTCCATGTGTTTAAGGTTGTTAATTTTTTGCTAATTTTAATTAAACAAAAAAAAACTTAAATCTGAAAACGAAGAAAAAGACAAATATTATTTATTAATTAATAAACAAACAATCAAAATTAATTAAAAATGTAAAGAATAATAAGAAAAATTTGCTTCGACACAATCAATGTGAAAAAAATACAAAAATTAATTAACAAATACAAGTGAAGAGATTTTTATTTTTTTGCACAGTTTGTCAAATTTTTATCAAATTTTTAAGCGTTTCTGTGTGTGTGTATCGTCTACCCACGATAAGATACGATAATTGAAATATAAATAATTTACTTCAAGTTTCTGATTATTTATTTTTATGAAAAAAGTATAGAGATTAGAGAAAAACCAAAAGAAATATTAATAAAATTTATCTATTTGCTTAGATTAGAAGCAAAATAATGACAACAAGAACAGCAATAGCAAAAAATATGCCAAAAAAAAATTCATAAAAATAATTTGAATAAAACATTTTGAATAGAATTTAATGTAAATTAATTAAGAAAAATTATTTAAATACATTAAACAGTGCAAAAATGGATGTTTTAATTAGCAAGCAGCAAGTAAATAGCAGCAAGTAAATACAACCCGAAAAAAATTCCACAACAAAAAAACTTAATTTAATTAAAATTACCACAAAAAGAAAAAACAATTTTCACGCTTAGAAAATTTTACTAAATTTCTAAAAGAAAAAATTAAGTTAATTAATTAAATTAAAATCACAACAGCGTGTAAAATTTATACAAAGAAAATAACAATAAACGAAGTACTAAACGCTGATTATTAATAATTATTAATAAGAAGAAGACATAATTTGTTTATTAAAAATTGCTTACAAAGCAGAAAATTAATTAATTAATTAACAAAAAAAAAATTTTAGCGAATAATCAAAAAAAAAACCGTATTATTTCCCATTTTTTTGTAATAAAATTAATTTAAGAAAAAACCCCAAACAATATTTATAAGAAAAATTAAGCAAAAAAAGAAATTAAATTAATAATTTTATTAATGCATGCATCATCAGAAAAAATAAATAAATAATTTGCACAAAAAAAATAAATTAATTAATTAATTATTAATATTAATAAAATTACCATTATTAAGCGCAAAAATAAAATCAAATTAAAAAAATCGCGTAGAAAAGTTCCGCAGAGAATAATAATTCCCTTAAATTACTTGTAAATAAAACCCTTCAAATGTTTAATTATTTATTTAATCAATTTTCAATCAATATTAATTTATGACAGATAATTATCGATAAAAAAAAAATAAAAAACATTTGATCAAAAAAATAATTAAAAATGAATAATTTTTCTTTTCTTTTCTTTTCTTTTATAAACAACACATCCGTTAAGTTATAAAACAGAAAAACGACTGTTTTTCTATCGTTTGTTACTGTTTGCGTCTGATTTTTATTTATTTATTTATTTTTATTTATTTTTTTACTTAATAAATAAAAATATTTATTTATTAAGTAAAAAAAACTTACAGAGAGAGAATTAATAAAGAAAAAATCAACTAAAGCACAACACATAACAACACAAGAAAAACATTTATATAAAAAAAAAATTAATTAAAATAAAATAAATTAAAAATTATAACAAAATATAAATAAATAAATAAATAAATAAATAATTAATTAAAAGCGACAAATAATAGCAACAACAATAGCAGCATCAGTAACGCGATCAAGACCAGTAGATATAGCCGCATCTATCCAATAACACTACATCACACATCAATAAAAAAATCTTTGTTAAGAAGAAGAAATAAACTTATAAACACTTTAAAAGCTCAACCGAACGAAACATATATATATTTTATTTATTTATTATAATATTTCTCTTTATTTAACTTAAATTGATAATAAAATAATAATAATAATAATATTATTCAAATTGATATTTTATTTATTTATTAAAACAAAAAATAACGAATAAATATTTATTTTTTTTTTTTTCAAGAATTCATATTCTAGAAGAATTATACGATGAAAACCATATGGATTTATTTTATCCAAGTAATTAAATGGAAAATAATAATACAGATTACAGTGTTTCGAAGTGAAGTCAACCTGTGAATAGCTTTGAGCTACAATGTCAATTTATAGGATAGGATATAAGATATTTGTGGGCATTAGTTTAAAAGGATTGGATAGTGAATTAATTTGGGAATGCACACGCTGGTAAAGCGTTCCATTTCTTTGCTGTACGAGTAAGGAAATCGTTTTAAAACTTCGATGTTCGCACCGTACTTAAAGTCACTGTTCGACCGTCGGTGGTAGTTCCAGCCGTTGTTTCTCGTACACATTTTTCGCGCAAAGGCATTATTTCGGAGACCTCTTTAGAACACTGTCCGCCGTTATATTTATAAAAAATCGTGAAATCCACTAATAAATTATTGTTTTTAAACATAAAAAAAATCTACTCAATTCACTATAATTTACTATCAAAATCTAAAAAGTTTTTAAGCATTATAAACATTTAATATATAATCATTCAATAAATAAACTATCTAATTATATACTTAAGTACATTATTATTAATTATTTATTGATTTAATTAAAGAAAAAAAGAATGAAAACTCCTATGATTATCCAGTAATCACATAATCAAAATCATAAATCAGAGAATAAATTAATAAATAATGAACGTACAAATGTATTAAATAAATACTGGTTTGCATCACTGTTTATTAATTAGATAAATAACTTGTATAACACGAATTTAAACAGCACGGTTACAATATATAATAATCTGAATAATATATATATACATTAATTAATAGCAATACATATCACTGTCATACAAAATAAATCGTGTTATTCAAGGTTCTACTGTGTGTACATATGTTTTATCATATGTATACACTTGTTTACATATGTAAATGTTATTTTCTTGTCTTAATTATAACAATTTATTCTAACTTCTTACAATAATAATAAAAATTCTTTATTAACAAAATAACAATAATAATAATAATAATAATACACAAACACACAAAAAATATAGTCATAAATTTATTGTCGTTAGTTGTTACTACAGTAGTTAATTTTTGCTACATTATTCACTACAATATCACTTTGTTATTTCTTCTTCTACAAAAAAAAAATAAATAAATAAAAAATATATTATTTGTAATTAATATTCATAAAAAAAAAATAAAATATTTTTTTTAAAATATTTATATAATAATAAAAGAAAAATATTAAATTAGTGAGGCGACGATAAATAAATAAAATCGATGATACATGATTACATTGATGACACGATAATCATCATCATCATCAGTAAACATCATCAACAAAATTAAATTAATAATAATTAAATAATTAAACAATATACAGTAAGAAATATTTTTTTAAAGAAAATTATACAAAATTTTTAAACAAATAATATTGTTTACTGGTTCTAAGGTGCCAAAAAACCGTCTTAAAAAAATGATAATCAGTAAAATACTTAAATACTGAATAGAAGGTAATAATTATCAAATAAAATTAATCGCTTTGAACCTGGAGTACAGTACATATATTTCAAGGTGCTTACACATTGTAAAATCCGAAAAAAATCATTATTATAGAGACCCAATGTACAGTATACTGTACTAATATCTGTACACCTGTAATACGGCTGATCAAAATTACTTACAGAAATTTGGCACAGAGCATATTAAGGGCAGTATATAGTTCGCATGTGAAAGGACGTGCTTTTTTTCCTGACAACTACAATTAATTCAAGTCTGAAGGGGTTAAATACTTATTATCAGATAGACTACGTAGCTACATACATAGCAATGTATACTTCCCTATAGCCGTGTTGTGTTTCTACTAAGCACATATAATAAAGGAATCTATTACATTATTAGAGAGCTTTATGATTGCTTGTAAAATAAAATAACCCAAAAAAAAGCAACAAAAAAGGCACTAATTTTAAAAATAAAATCCACTTTTAGCTCGCACACTTTTATTTAAATAAATTATGTAACAAAAACAGCGAATATAAAAGCTCGGTTTAATGACGAGTAGAAGCTTTTTTTTCTACAAGCAGCGACGAAGAAAAAGAGATTTTATTTGTATAATCGCGTGCTACCTGTTTATTACTTTTATATTTTTATTTTTTTTTTTATTTATTCTTCTTTATCATTTTCGCACATCTTAAATCAATTGAATAAATTAAATACAGATAAAATGTGTAAAAAATCACGTAGAGTAATATTAATTTCTTAACAAAAATATCAAAACTTTGTATTTTGTATGTTCATTAGTCACTCATTTTAAGGACAATTACTAAAAAAAAGCTTCTAAATACAAAATAATTGTCTTAAAAAGGGTGTAATATACATATAATTTAATCTTATTTATCAGTTAATTATATCTCTACAACACGCGTTTACAATTTTTATTATTTTGCCCACACGACACAATTTTATTATAAATAATTATCAGCAAACACATATGTATATTAATCGATTGCATTTTTAATAATAAATTATCATTAAAATTTTGATTTTAATCATAAAAAACATTAAAAATACGTCAAAATAAATAAATATTTAATTAATTACACAAATTTATAAAAAGTTTAATAACTTGACGCTATTAATTGTCGTTTGCTTATAATTTTTTCTTATTCATAAAGTATATAAGCAAAACAATATTGATTGACAATATCTAAAGTAATTTTTATTTTTAAACTTATCAAATGTGAAGTTTTCTTCTTCTTTGTTTTTTTTTTTAATCATAATTTTCTAAAATAAATATTTTCAATTAGCGTATTTTTCGGACTATAGACGATATATCAGACGAGCTTTTTTTACATAGAAAAATTAATTCAAATTTTTAGGTGCGGTAACTACCTTCGGACCATGAGTATCTGATATTTTTCTAAAAATCATCATATAAATTTGAGATACGTCTGCCTTATCGTTCGGTTCGTTAATAGCAAAAATCAATAGTACAGCGAGACAATATAAAAGCAAAAAACCGTATAAATGAATTAAATCTAATTAATAATTATGATAATACCAGCAACAGTCTAATAATAATTATTTATTTAAATAAATTAAATTGAAAATTTTTCTTTATCATTAAATATTATGCGAATACGGATAAGATAAATTTATTTTACTGGTGTTTTACTGAATTAAAACAATTAAAAAACAAAAGACAAGACAAAGAGTAATGTACGCCATTTTAATGATGAGATTTTAATTTAAATTTTTAAGTGAAAATGGTGGATTGTTTTTTTATTATTATTTAAGGTTTAATTGTAGAGCTTTTTAAAGGATATTTCTCTGATTAAACCCTTTACGATTCTTGTTCATAATAATTTGTTTAAACTTTAAGCTTTAAAACGTTAACATTCTGTGTTATTCTAATGTAGCTTAACTTTCTTAACGTAATTATACCGTCTTCTTGTATAATTTTTACTTGCAATTACCTATATCCATGCTGTAACTGTCCCATATTAATTAAAAGTCTTCCTTATGATATTCCAGCACGCCTGTAGTAGGCCATTACTAGTCCTTACATATCTACATATACGTATATCCACATGGTATCTATCGTTTTTTGTTTAATTAAACTAAAAATAAAAATTAAAATAAAATTCATATATTAGAATAGCGAAAAAAAAAATAAAAAAAAGAAAAAATTACATTTAAATTGAGATCAATTGACTAAGGGCAATTGAATTTTATTTATTTATTATTTTGTTACATTCAAAAAAACGCAAATAATATTTGTATATTTGTTTCACTTCATCATCTCAACAAATGAGATTATAACAACGATAACAGATTGATTCATAATTCAGATATATTTTTATAACATTGAAAAAAAATAATTAACTGTCTTAGCTGAACGCCTTAATTAATGTTAAATATATAAATATTTTGTTTTTATTAAGAAGGCACAAGAAACCAAAAAAAAAAAAAAAATTCCATCGGTAACATCGAAAATTAAGTGTAATTAAAAATAAATTAGGTTTTATTGGAAAGTTTAAATTGTTTTCTGTAATATAACTGCATAAATAATTAATATAATTTGTTTTAAAATTTTTGTATTTCCGTGTGGTAAATTGTTTTATGATATTTATAGGTAAAAACCACAAACATTACTTTAAATACGTGAACAGCACAAGCTGAAGCAAGTACTGTTCACTGCTAAACTAATAAATAAATAATTAAATAAACAAATAATTACAAAAGGTTTTGAATTAAAAGACAAAATTTTAAAAAATTAACCGACAACCAAAAATGGCAACCGAAAATATTAAAAACATAATTTTCGTTATTATTATTATTATTTTTATTTTCTATTAATTATAAGTGAAGGATTTGCTGACAATTAATTACGCTTTTAAACAATTTAAACATAAAACTAAAGATTAAAAGATAATAAAGCAATAACGTGTAGCTGTAGCAGCAGCGGTCGTTAAAAACAAAACAAAAAAAAAAGGGAATTAAAAAAAAAAAAAAAGAATGTCAAAAAGGTTAATATTTAAATACAAAAACAAAACAAAACAAATTAATTAATATTATTTATTTATTATTTATTATACAGAGAGAAAACTTTATATATATATATATTTTTAGTAGCAATAACAATAATACATATTAATCAATTTAACATTGTGTCGCTTCATTTAATTATTATTATTATTCATAATTTTAGAAGCAATGAAAAAACATAAAAAAATAAATCGTTAACGTGGTCACAAACTTTTGTTAAAACAAAAAGAAAAAACAAAAGAAAAACCAACGAGCATGGCAACGACAATACATTTATTTTTCAATTGTTTTTTTTATTATAAATCTAAACGAAATACTTCATAATGATGATTTAATTCTTTAATTGTATGTAATTTAATATTTGTATTTAAACAACCATAATTTGTATTTTGATTATAAAATACCCGTTTAATACGACTATGTACTAATGCCATTGAACACATTAAACATGGTTCATGTGTTAAATATAGATAATAACCGGTACATAAATATGGACCATATTTTATTAAATTATCATTTAATTCATTATTATTATTATTATTATTATTATTATTTAAATTATTAATATTTTTCATTTTATAATATTCAGCACCATAGTTTATATTATTAAAATATTTATTTATTAAATTAAAATCATTTTTACAAATACCCCGCATACAATATTCATTTAGATCGTCCATTATTTCATCATTATTAAGCCATACACCACCATTTTGTGTTTTAGCAATATTATCAATTAATAACATTGTACAATGTTGTAATAAATTATTATTTATATTATCAATACCAATTGTAATTATATTATTATTTCTAGGATCAACAATTAAACCACATGTTTTCTCATTATTATAATAATTTTTTAAAAATAAACATATATTCATAAATATTGTATGTATTCGTATATTATCAATAGTAAATAAATTATTATTATATAATTTCTCAATATAATTATTTGGATGAAATTTACATGGCCATATTTTATTTAATTTAATATATTGTTCACGTATTAATGGTTGTTTATTATATAAATTAATTATATTTAAATTTTCAATTATTAATTTACATAAAGATTCATCAAATTTCTTCTCTAATAAATAATAGAAAAATATGTTTGATAATTTTTTAATTAATTTCTCTTTAATTATATTATTTAAATAATTTTTTATTAATATTTTATTATATTTATTTGTTATTAAAAATTTTATTAATTCATCATCAGGATCGTTATATTCATTTTCTAATTTTACTAAAAAATTTGTCTCAATTAAATTCTCAATTAGATCATCTATCGTACATAATAATAATAAATTTTTATTCATTATACGTTTTAAATATTGATATTTATTTGATAATGGTAATAATTTATTTATTATTATTATTATATTTGATATATTTTTTGTTTCTTCATCATTAATTTTTGTTATTAAATATAATACACAATTATTATCATTATTTATATTAATTAAATCATAATCATTTGATAATATTGTTTTTATATTAAATAAATTTTCATTTTCATTATTATTTATAACAGAGAAAGAATTAACACATTTTATACGTTTTATTTGATTTGTTACATCAATATCATTGTTTACCAATTTTTTATTCATTTTCTTGTTAATTTATTTATTTATTATCAATTTAATAAAATAATAATCAAAGAAGCAAAACAAGAATATGTATAACGTTGACAGTCTTCTGTGCTATTTTCTGTTTAAGCATTCACACCTGTAAGCAAAAGAGAAAAGAAACAATAATTAGTTTTAATAACAAATCACCATTTTATATTATACAAATTTTATTAAATAAATTAAATTAATTAATTACTTAAAAAAAAATTTACTAACTTAGACTTCTATTTTACCTTTAATTCAATCATTTCTTCAGAAAAACACTTTGTTTTTTCTTTCTTAACTAATCCGGTCACACTTTTATTCACAATAAATTTTATTATTTTTATTATGAAAATGTGAAATTATATGGAATTTTTCGTTAATTTTTACTTGATTATTGTTGTTTAAAATAATGAATATTAATTATATTTTAATAGTAAAGTATTTTTCCAGCCGGTAGGGACATTTACTCGTTTTTCACTGATTAAGCCACTTTCAGTGTTAGTTTTCTGCAGTAATAGACTCTATTTAACGATACAAACGCTACAAATACACTTATCTCCCGATTTAAGCGGTAGATATGTTCCGCAGAAACTTGGGTAAAAAAGGCTCATCATTATTTTTATATGTATGAACCATCCTATGGACAACCGTCCTGTGGTCAATAGTCCACAAATCGTATGAATGAGATGACCACGAAGAAAATTGCAAAATAAGCTCAACATTTTACCAGACAAGCTCATGCTTAGTATGAATATTTTTCTTAAAAGTATACAAATTGTATAAAACTCTTTGAAAAAATAAAACTATTATCCAGCAATCAATCAATAAAACAAGACTTAAGTATTAAATGTTTTCATGAACTTGAAATTTATTCTATGCTTAGTAAAAATTTCAATACGAAAAGGTCATTACCAACAGCCAACAATCCACGCAATACCATAAATACTCACAGAAAAAAGCAAAAAGCAAACACTTTCTTACCAAATTTATTAATAAAATGCAAATGAATAGTAGTTACCACCCTGGTGTAGTAGAGTTTAATCAATAAAACTATTGCCAAAACCAAAGAAAAAAAAAACCAGCGAAAAAGTAATGAAAATTTGAATACAAAATTAATAAAAGGTCATGATAAAAATTGTATATAAATAAATTCAAATAAGGAAATACAAAATAGGGTAAGCAACACTTTTCAAACGGTTAAATATTAACTCTCACACCTAATCTGATTAAACTAAATAAACAAATTAAATCCACGCGTATTATTATTACTTTAATAAATATTATTTTAATTAAATATATATATAATAAAATACATAACTTAGGTGGTAAGTAAAGAGGAATTACGAGTAATAAACACGCATTTTGTATATATTTTTTTATTTTGATTTTGATCGATGAAAAATTCTAAAGAAAATTCGTTATATATTAATTTTAAATCAAATCTATCGAAATTTATACGTTTATCCTTAATTATTAATCATCTTACTTCGAAAAACAAGTCAAAATACTTGTAAGCTAAATTAAAATCTTCTAAATACAAGAAATTAACAAACAACAAGTAAATTCTTCAGTGTTTTTATCTCGATTATAATATAATAAACTTATTAAATTTTTTGTAATTCAACAAAGCTTAGTCTCTGCCACTTATTTTTTCACATTTGATAATAATCAAAGAAATAAAAATAATAATAATAAACGAAAATAAAAATAAAAAACAATCTTTAGCATTTAAATTAAGATTGAAGGGATAAAGATATTTATTTATTCTTATTTAATTGATGAAATAAAATATTATCAATCATAAATAACATTGGTAATAACATTGAGCAGATTATTATTATTATTTTTGTCTAACTTTGACTAACATACGATGATAGAAGAATGAAAAACAATAAAATCACACACGTCTGACCGATACGTAACCGAAAAATAATGCTTAAATCCGGTAGAACTGGATTAAATATCGCATAAAGTTTTCGGGGCACGTCATTGGAAAATGT
Organism: Ptychoptera contaminata; assembly: GCA_963942525.1. NCBI lineage: Eukaryota > Metazoa > Arthropoda > Insecta > Diptera > Ptychopteridae > Ptychoptera > Ptychoptera contaminata. The sequence goes on along the minus strand of OZ012638.1, from coordinate 32,435,268 downwards.
AAATAAATAAAAAAAATAAACATAACATCAACCAGTGATAACATTTTAAGTAATTATTTTTAATTTTTTTATCGAATCAAATTATTTTGTTTTTCTATTTTTGTGTTTTCAATGAAATTCAAAATTTTTTTTTATTAATAAATATTATTTAAAATAAATCCTTTATGTCCAATAGACAGGTAGACAGACAGACAGACCTGTTAGTTTGATTGAAAAAATGTTACTAAAAAAAATATTACGTAATATCCTCTGGTAAAGTAATTTTTATATTTTTCTTGTTGCTAAATTGTATTTTAAGACATAAAAATACAAAAATAAATAAATAAAATAGATATCAGAAAGGATTGTTATTCTTGGCGGTATTTAAATGTAATTTTATTTTTCCGGAATCTGTTTAACTGTGTTAAAAAAACCTCTACAATGCAAAAACCATTAGAATTTGCTTGAGAATCTAGAATAAAAACGTTTGCAAAGCAAAAAGTTACCACAAACATCAAATTCAAGTAGTCTTAGCTGCAAAAAAGAAGAAAATTTATCAACATATTTACAAAAATAGTTACGGACAGTGTTCCAAAGAGGTTTCCGAAATAATGCCTTTGCGCAAAAAAAGGTTTCCGAGAAACAAGGGCTGGAACTACCACCCACGGTCGAGCAGTAACTTTAAGTACGGTGCGAACATCGAAGTTCCAAAACGATTTCTTTACTCGTACAGCAAAGAAATGGAGCGTGTGCGTTCTATTTCAATATTAAATCCTTGGAAACTAATGTCCACAAATATATTATATCCTATCTTATAAATTGACATTTTAGCTTAAAGCTCTTCTCAGGTCGACTTCACTTTGTAATTCCTTAACATGTCAATTTCTTTATTATAAAAAAGGCATTATTCACAATATTCAACAGTCCAATATCACCATAAAATTCCATTTATTTCCTTAAACAAACCTTTAATTTCTTTTTCTATTTCAAATCGCAATTAATTATTAATTATAAAACGTAAATTAAAACTTAAGTGACGTCAATAAGCGATGTAATAAATTTTATTCACAGTAAAGAAACATTTTTACAAATTTATTTACTTTAAAAAAATATATATAAACCGTTTAATTTAATAACGCAAAAAAAAAAAGAAGAGAAACATAATTAAAATGACAAAAATTACAAAGTAAATAAAAATTAATAAATTTTGTAGCTAAAAAATGTACAAAAAAAAATTATTCAAGCAAACAAACCAAAAAATGTGGATTATTCTTACTATGATTTGATAAACAAATTTCTTTATCTTACCGAATCTGACATCTTTTAATGTCGTGTTATGCCATTAGTGTTAAGAAGTAAGCATCCTTTTCAAAGTAGAAAGACTTAACGATACAATATGAAGCAAATAGGAATGAATAATGGAATCACAGAGTGTAAACTGCTGGCAAATATTTTAAATTCTTTTATCTTAAAAGTTTTCAAGTAGAAACAACACTCTTGCAAGTTAATCTCAGTAATCAAACGTTAAAAACAGCTTAAAACAACTGGATTACAGTAATAAATAAAATAAAATAACGATTATTTATTAATCTTTTGATTATTTATTATGGTTAATCCCCGATTAACTAATAAATATAGAGAAGAGTATATGCAACCATTTAAACTAAATCAAATATTTTATTTAATTCATTTTCGAAAAAAGTTTTCCAGTCTAAATAAAGCTCGTCAAAATTCTATTAATAAATTTTTTAATCAAATTAGCACTAGCCAAATTATCATAATAATAACGATGATGATCTTCAGTAAAGCCAGAAAATAATGCCCAAAAACACACACACAGTTTTCAATGAAAAGAAACAAAAATAATTATTGATAATCAAGTAAAAATTAATATTAAAAAACCAATAAAAGTGTTAATTTAATTGATTATTTCTGTTATTTGCAAATAAATAAAGTATTATTGCAATAAAAATCCTATAATTATACTGTAGCTGTAGCTGTAGCTGTAGCAGAGCAAAAACACACTGTGCTTTTTACTTTTGCATAAACATAGGGTGTACCATCAACCACAGTATATATTTTCTGTGTCTTTAATTAGAACAAGACAGATCACATTTTAATTAATATTTAAAAAAAAAAAATTTCTTCTTGTCTTGTCGTTGATTATAATGAAAATATTTGTACAAAAAAGTGAAATAAATGCGATTGTGTAGTTTTATAAATAAATTTTTTTGTCATTTTATCTTTTAAAAAAAAATACCTTTTTTTTGCTAAATAAAAATCAACCAACAAATATAAAAACAAAATGATAATAAATTAAAAAGTGGATAATCTTTGATTTATTATTTGAAAAATAAAAAAACACAAAAGATATAACAAAAAAAAATGATTATTTACATAAATGAGACTACGTAATGGTGTAAATATACATATTTAATGAAATGATAAAAATATCATAGATCTGAGAGAGATCTATTTAATAATTATTATTGTATTTTTGATTGTTTGCATAAAATACAAATTAAACAACACAGATAAATAAATATGTAACAAATGGTATTATTTTTCTTAATATTATTAAAAATTATTTAATTCTTAATCTGCATTTGACTATGAAATAAAATTTCTAAATAAACAAATTTATTCACGAAATTAGATATAATTTTTCATTATACATCCGTACCCTGCTATACGGTAGCTCTTTTTACAGTATTTTTGCTATAACTACCTACTTTAATAAGGCATTTTTCCGATTTACGGCCAAAAATCTTTTGTTACACGACCAAAAATCAACGTCTTATTAATGTACATCATTTCGCTTTACGGCCAAGTTTCCCGGAACATATACACGCCGTTAAGCAAGGTATTAACACATCTTAATGTGATGAAAAATTAATCAAACCTTTCAATTGTGAAAACTGATTTCTGACTGTGCCTAGCAACTTAGAAAATTCTTTTCTTCATTTACCAGGCCATAATTAATTAAATTTAACAGCAATAATAAACTATATTAAACTTATTAAAGTATAAAAACAAAGAAAATGCAAATAAACAACGTGAAAAACAAGTTTCGTTGTTATTATAGTTTTTTTTTTCTTCTTGTTATTAAATTTTGTAATTTTTACATCAAAAAAATAATTTTCTACAATCGAAAACCACTTAATTATTATTTAAAAACAACAACACCTTGACGTCATTAGAAATATTTAAATTTAATTTTTTTTATTTTTTGTTTATAAAATTGTTTACGAAATTAAAGAAAAAAATTTAATTAAATTAAATAAAAACAAACAAAAAATAGATAAACATAAAATTGTGACAATTAGAAAGTTTTATTTTTTTCTTTGGAAATTTTCGACAGATAAAAATAAATGTATTTCAAATGTCATTATTTGAATAAGAAAATTGCTAGGTTTTACTGAATAAAACATTTGAAAAAATACATTTACATGGTTTTAACAATTAAATTTTAAAGAAAACACTAATTTTTTTCTGTTTAATTAATTAATTTTCTTCTTTTTTTATATATAAATAAATATTATATTTTATTATCATATTTCTTTACAATAAATTAATATAAGAAAAGACTTATTAAAGTTAACTTAAAGCAATAAAAACGTTACAAAAACATACAGACAACGATTTAATATACAAAAAAAATTAATTTATTTGGTAATAATTTTCACAATAAAAATTTCAGAAATATGTTATTATTAAAATTTTATTTATTTTTCTGTAATAATTACATAATTACAGAAAAATAAACACGACAAACAACAAATACAGCCGGAAAACTTATGTAAAATGCAATTTATAAGGAAAAACCCAGTATAAAATAATTTTAAAAAGATTAAATATTAAAGAAAATTTATTAATAAACAAAAACTTAAAATTCAAAGCATAATATTAAACTTAAGACTAATAATAAACTTAAATAAACACTTGTGACCGGTGTTTAGAGTATAGTACTTTTGGTCACCCTGTATGTAAACAAAAAGACAATAACAAGAAACAAAAATTAAAATAACAAATTAGTCATTAAAAATATAATTAAAATAAATTAAAATTTCAACAGAATAACTGATAAGTGTTTTTTTGTATTTATTTAATTAATAATTAAAGAAAAGTTTTTTCTTTTTAATTCAAAATTCATTAACACTTTTATTTATTTAGAAAGATTTGGGATTTCCATTTTAACACAACTCTTTATGGTTAATGATTATTATGTGAAAATTCATATATATTCGTTATTTCTGGTTGAAAATTTTCACATATTTTCATTAATTAAATAAATTCATAATCATTTCTTCAAAATATTAACTGAAATTATCAATCCATCATCATCACACTACGAAAAAGTATTTAAAATATTTAATCATCATAACAAACTCAGTAAAGAGAATATAAATATAAAAATTAAAAGAAATAATTAATTACTTAAAACAAACTATAAACATTATTTTTTATATTTAATTTAATCAATAATTATAAAATTTATTTACAAAAATATAAACATATTTTTAGGTTATAAACATTTTCATACCTTTTTTCTTCAGACAAGTGATTAATAATTGTACATTTTTTTTTTAGAAAAATAATAACTAATCTATTTTTATTGAACTTTATATAAATTTATTACTCTAAAATTAGAATAAATAGTTTTATTATAAATTTAATAAATTACGCACAACACTAAGAAACCATTTTTTTTTTCATATTTTTCTTTTTATAAAAATATTCTGTTGACAGTATTAAAGTACAGCAGCGCCGTGTTATCTAATGGTATTAATAAAGTGTTGCCTGATATGAACTTATATTATTTTTAAATAACATTTTAACTAATCACTTTCAGATTCGGAACTATTACACATTCCATGCTCATTCAATTTTAATTTTGCAATTAATTCTTTAGCGGGATTAAATACACCATTTGTTTGTACACCGCAAACAAAACACCGTGTCGTTGTTTTATAATGGCCAAGTGCACATTTTTCACAAAAATAATGTTTACATCTGAAAAAATATTAAATATGTTAGTATAATGATCAGAAAATTCTTTTAAAATTTAAACAACTTACTTTGTAACAACGGGATCAGTAAAACTGTTTCTACATTTTATACATTTAAACGGTAATGCCTCTTCATCAGAATTTATTTCATATTTTCCATCATCATCTGAATCTCCACGTTTAAAACCGCTGCCACTTGGATTATCTGATTCTAATTGCCATCCAGCTTTATAATCACTACGATCATGCAAAAATTTGCAACTATCTGAAATAGAATAAAAACACTTTTAAAAAATTTTGTATTAAGAAAAAAAATATACTAAACAAACCTCCAAAGCCACAAAACCCAGTCTCTTTGTAATCTTTACATATATCTGGTTGATAATCCCATCGGACAGTAGCTCTTAAATGGGCAGGTGCACGTATTGGACCTTTTCGTACCATCCCAGAGCTAGCATTTCCTGCTGCAGTGTCTTTTTTCTTAAAAAACTGTGTATAATTGTTTAAACCGCGGTAAATTTTATCATCTGCTTTTCCCTCCAATTCTTTATTTATTTCCTGACTTTTTTCAAACAGTGCTTGTGCATCCCGATCACGTTCTGTATCAATTTCAATTATGGCAGTGGCACCCTGATCACTTGGTCCCGACAGCATTGCAGTCTTTTTCGATTTATAGCTGACCAGCACTTTTCCATCTTCATCATTTTCACTTTCATGACTCGATGATTCATTATCCTTTGTCTTATTTTGTCTCTTTTTCAATTTATGTGCAGCTGATGTCTGTATATTTGGATTAGATTTTCGTGTCTTGTTTTTCACTACAACAATTGACGATTCTACATCTTTATCACTATCTAAAACAGAATATAAACTAAAGATTAATAAACAAACATAACCACAAATTATATTTCAAGTAAATAATACATTTCAAAAATAAGTAGTAGAAGTATATAATATAACAAAATATTGTTTAAATATTTAATATATATTTACCTGATTCAGATGATGATTGTTTTCTTTTTCTGGCAAATTTATTTTTTGCACTAAATTTTTTAAACGATGCATCTGCCATTTCACTGTTTTGATTTTATGTTTATAAAACAATTTGACAGCTCAAATGAAGATGCTCTTATCTGGCCGCAGCACCAGTAGAATATTGTCTAAACAAAAATATGGGGAATTTATTTTCCTCTGGTAACTTATACGCGACAGCAATAATTTTTCTTTTTTTTTCTTTTTTTAGTTGTCAATTGTCATTAATACGGGATAGAAAAACAAAATAAATATTTAATTTAAATTTAATTATAAATTAATTAGAAAATAATATATTATTTTCTTATTATTATTTTCCTTTAAAAGTGCAATTAAACTAATGAAATAAGTTTTTAATGTTTAAGTTAAATAGTTTTTAGTGATTTTAGTGTAGTAAGGTAGAACAAAAAATTAATAAGAGAAAATAAAAAAAAAAAAAAACGTAAAAGAAAAAATTCTTTATACAATGTCAGCCGATTCAGACATGGAATATGATTCAGATAATGAAGTAGATATTGAAGATTATTATAATATAGGTAAATAAATAAAAAATCTATAAAGATTTAGTGTAATGAATATGATAAAAATTGATTAGTATAAGATGGAAAAATTTTTATCGAATTATCTCAATGAAGCTGTCAAAGCTGTTTAGTTTTCTCTTCTCTTTAAACTTTTACAACAGAAATCAACACATAAAATTTCAATAATTTATCCAAAAAAAAATTATAATAATAATGCAATAATATTGTAATTAATTTTCTTTTTCGTTTCTTATAATAAAATAATTTGTTTATTTCAATCATCATCAAAATATATTAATGACAATGAACTGTTCAAATGGCTCTTTAATTTATTTTTTATTTAAATTTAAATCAAATGTTTATAATTTCAATGATGAAAGTGATTGTGCCATGAAAATCGATTTTAATTATTTATTAAGAAATTTTATATTGTATTTTATGTTTTGTATTTTTATTATTATTTATAGGTATAGAAGATTGCGATATTGAACAAATTGATCCTAAAAAAAATGATCCTGAATATTTTATATGTGATTGTTTAAATGTTGAAGAGGTAGAAAAATGTTTAAATGAATATGTTGAAAAATTAAGTACAATTTTACAAATAACACCATCACTGGCGAAAATATTATTGCATGAACATAAATGGGATACACAAGAAATTATTGATAAATATCGTGATAATGCTGCTAGTTTATTGGTTTGTTGTTTTTTTTTCACATTAATTTTCATTATTCTTTATTTAATTTAATAAATATATTTTTCTGTTTTTAGGTGAGTGCACGGGTTAAGCCTGCTGGTGGTAAACAATTAAATTATAGATCACTTTTATGTCCTGTATGTATAACAAATCAGGCAGCAGAAAAATTTTATAATTTAACGTGTGGCCATTCATTTTGTCGTGATTGCTGGTCAATGCATTTTGAAATACAAATAAGTCAGGGTATATCAACGTCAATTGGTTGTATGTCCCCAAAATGTGATGTACGTGTACCAGAAGATTTAGTATTAACATTATTAAATCGTCCACTATTAAGAGATAAATATCAACAATTTGCATTTGCTGATTATGTTAAATCACATCCTGAGTTGAGGTTTTGTCCGGGACCAAATTGTCAAGTTTGTTGATTTTTGTTTTTTTACTTTAACAATTTCTCTTATTTATTAATTAATTTATTCTACAGATAATACTTAGAAGTAAAGATTTAAGTCCGAAAAAGGCAACATGTAAATCGTGCAAATCAACATTTTGTTTTAAATGCGGTACAGATTATCATGCACCGACCGACTGTCAAATAATTAAAAAATGGTTAACCAAATGTGCGGACGATAGTGAAACGGCGAATTATATAAGTGCACATACAAAAGATTGTCCAAAATGTCATATATGTATAGAGAAGAATGGTGGCTGTAATCATATGCAATGTTATAATTGTAAACATGATTTCTGTTGGATGTGTTTACTTGATTGGAAGTCACACGGTTCAGAATATTATGAATGTTCACGTTATAAAGAGAATCCAAATATAGCACATGAATCTGTACATGCACAGGCACGCGAAGCATTAAAAAAGTATTTACATTATTATGAACGTTGGGAGAATCACTCAAAGTCATTACAATTAGAAGAACAAACATTAGACCGTTTAAAGTCACGTATTAATGATAAAGTAATGAAAAGTAGTGGCACCTGGATCGATTGGCAATATTTATTTAATGCGGCATTACTATTAGCAAAGTGTCGTTACACATTACAATATACTTATCCATATGCATATTATATGGAGTCTGGTTCTAGAAAAGATTTATTTGAATATCAACAAGTAATTTAATAAATGCATTTTTTTGAATTAAAATAATTTATTAAAAAATTATTATTATTTAAATTATTTTAGGCCCAATTAGAAGCTGAAATAGAGAATTTATCATGGAAAGTTGAACGTGCCGAGACAACGGGACGTGGTGATTTAGAAAATCAAATGGATATTGCTGAGAAACGACGTACAACATTATTAAAAGATTTCTTTTCTATCTGATGATGTAGGACAAAAATTTATTAATTATAATTATTTATTTATTATTATTATTATTGTTTGATAATTTATCATTAATGAGAAAGAAAAAGTAAAACAGAAAATAGAAAAATAAAAATATTATTTAATTAAAAAAGAAGTTTTTAAATAATAATTTATTAATTAAATTTAATAACAAGATAAATGTGTAAAAAGCAAATAAAAAATAAAATTAATTTTAAAAGAAAAAAATAAACAAATTCTGATCTCGTAATTATGTTAATTAATAGCTAAAAATTTAAATAAAAATTAATATAACTGACCTCCTCTTAGGAAAATTAACGTTTAATAGTAACAAAAAAGAAAAGATCCTTAATGCCTTGCAAATAAAATAAAAACCAAAATTTTTGTTTTTAATTAACTAATTTATTTATTTTTTTTAACAATCCTTAATTACGCCTACACGATTAAGTAGTTTTTTATTTTATTAGAATTTATCACGTTATGGTGAGAAATTTTATTTACTTTAATTGTCTTCACTTTAGGCCTATCCTTAATTTATTATTTAGTATTCCCCAGTGCGCGTTAGTACTCTAGTTAATTAATTATCTATAGGTATCTGTTTTTTATGATACTTTCCGATGAGAATTATTCTTTAGTGTAATTTCTGCAAGATTAATGCCTTGGTTATAACGACAAAGCGCTGCTACAGACAGCAACTTTGAATATGTATATGAAAGTTAAGACATTGACTTATAATGGTGTGACTGTGGCTCACGGCTTATTTTGAAAATGTCGAATTTGTGGCGTGTATCGCGTCGTCAATATAACCAAGGCCTTATAGAGTAAGAAATTTGTAAAGCGAACCTTTATTCCTTATTAAAGACAAGAATTGCTCGTCATTCACTGATATAATGGATAATTGCAGACATTAATAGTAGACGAAATAAAGCAAAATTAAGTCAGTAGAAGAACACTCCTCAATACATCATCTGTAAACAATAATTCGCACTTAAATCTGAATTAATTAAATTAAAAAATGTTAAATAACAACAAATTAAAAACAATAAAAATACAAAATAATTAAAATAATTTTAATTTTCTTTTACTCTCAAATATATATATTTATATTTATTTATTTTTTTTTTATTCTCTCTCAATCTCTCATGTGATTTTCTTTAATATTTTTATTTTATTTAATTTTTCATCATTAAATTTTTATTTTATTTACAAAGTTTTCATTAATTTTAATTAATTAATTAATTATAATAATAGATTTATTTATTTTTTTTATTTTTAATTAATTATAATATAAAAATTTAATTTTCTTTAACAAAAAAACAACTAATAATAATAATAAATCTTTAAAATATATTTATATATAAATTTATTATTTTTCTTTACTTTTCTCTCAACTAAATTAATTAATTTTATTAATTAAAGAAAAGTGAAAAATTTTTTATTTATTTAATAACAAAAATTATCATGTATTAGCACACCAACCGTAATAATACCCCAAATTTAAAATAAATTTTTTAGTTCTTCATCATCGAAATCATGTGACAAAATGAATATTTTGAATTTTTATCTACTGCGCAACGCTTATAGCTTAAAATTGCAGCAAAGAATAAAAAACTATTTTTCTTTTATTATACAAATAAAACAGTTGAAAAACATTAAATGGTTGCCAGCCCATGTGGTAGAAGAGACACAAACACACTACATCCAACAACAAGCAGCCAGCATTCAATCAATAATTTACACAAAAAAAAATATTATTTTTTTTGCATGTATAATTACACCGGATATATCAATTTTATTATCACTATTTCGGCTTTAACAAACAAAAAAAATTTCGCGCATGTGGTTCTCATGTGACGCGGCGACTACTATTTGTTTTTTTTTTATTTTTATTCTCTTGTATTAAACTCAGTGCAATTATGAAGCGTGCTTTTACCTCTAACTACTCAAATACATAATTATAATGATAATAAATTATGACAACGAAATTTCACTGATAAATAGCGCACCCACACTCTACATAAATTACTGACGTGTTGGCAAGGTAATGTTGCTCATTAAAAAACCGCAAATAATTCGTTTAAACCTCATTAATAATAAAAAAAAAAATAACTATATCGTCACAAAACGCACATGTGCATATAGATTTTATTACGGTGGGTGGGTGTTTATGCATTAATGCTTCCAAACTATTTTCTCTTTCCGTGACAATGATTAATGATTTTTATTTAATAAATTTATTGGTTTTCTATGCTATAATGTTGGTGATTCAGTGTTTTTGTTATTTTTCTATTAAATTAAATTAAACAAATTTATGAATAGAAGAAAAAATAAATGAATGAATGAATAAAACAAAGTAGAAATACTAAAACAGAAAAGAAAATTTATGCCAACAAAACGAGTACAAAAATATATAATTAAAGAAATTAAATAATACAAAACACAAAACACAAAAAAAATGTTACCGTATTTGACCTAATTTCTATAATTATGCTTTTTAAACTAACAAAACAAAACTATTATTTAAAATAAGAATTTAATTAATTAATTAATTAACTAACGTTGACAAAAATTAGTTTATTTGTTCATAAATCTACTATTCTTAAGGATTAAGGACTTCTCTCTCCTTGATTATAGTGATTATTTTTATTACTTAAAAATTCATTTATGCACTAAAATTCAGTGCAATCAAAGAATTTTTTAGTTAATTAATTAATTAAAAATCTCGCGAAAAAACTCAAAAATAATTCTATTTCTTGGCTTCATTACAAAAAATTGCCTATGCAGCAATACAATGTATTTTAATCTGTTTGCTTAAAAATAAATGTTAAAGTATTAAACAGATGATTGACATGATTATCAGGTGGAAATATTTTCTTTTCTCTTTTATTTGCATAAATATAACACGTTATTTGGATGGGTGTGCGATGTTAAGGTGATTAAATAAACATTTTTTTTCACCATTTTCATCTCATTATCAAATTCATTACATTTCTCTCTAGTTCTCTTTGAAAATTCATTCAGTTCACTACCCTTTACTGCCTACCGAATTAGCAGCAACAAAACAACGCAAAAAATAAATTGATTGCCCGCAAAAATAGCAAAAATAATTAAATAAATTTAGTTCTTTCTATCATTGTTTGTATAATAAAAAAAAATGACATGCACAGCAGCATTGATAATTTTCTTTCTAATTTTCTCTTTTCTTTAATTAATTTTTCAACAAAAGAAAAATATTAATAACTAAACTAATTTTATAAACATACAAAATAATTAACAGAATATTAATAATAATAATAATAAAAAAAGAAATAATAAACGCGACAATCGCGTATTGTTGATCACGATGTGATCCATATATCCCTTTTTTCTATGTTTTTAACTCAATTTTTATTCATCTCTTCTACTTCATTCTTCCTTTATAACGTTCCATATATAAAATTTTACACAAAAATTAATAATTAATAATAAATTTCTCATCATTTTAATCAATAATAAAATAAATTTCTCAGCCCTAAATATTTTAATTTAATACAAACAAAAGGATAAAAATTAATCTGCGAAAAATCTATCTAAAATAAAATAAAAAAAATTTTCTCTATTTTACACAAAATCGAAAGATTAAAAAGTATATTTTCTTTAATATTTTATATTTTACCTATAACTTTATTAATTAATTAATATAAAATAATTAATAAAGAAGAAATTAATTAATTAATCTTTTTAATAATTTTTTACACAAAAAACAAAGACATTTTTGTACTCGAAAAATTGCAATTTTTCTTTCTACTTCTTCTTAAATGATTAAGAATAAAATTAGAAAAATATAAGAAAAACAATTTATTCTGATCACTATTATACTCTGTAGTAATTAATTTATTTTCTTCTTTATCTATTTTATATGCTTTTTTCTTTTAATAAAATTATCTTTTAAAAATTAAACCAAAAGAATTGTTTTTTCTTTTTAATAAAATTTCACTTGTTCTTCGTTTTTCTTTAATAAAAATTTTTTCCTAACTCTTTTAGAAAAAACTCAATTCACAAAGGCCAATAAAATCGAAAAGTTTTAATTAATTGAAATATAAATAATTTAATAATTGGACCAAACTGATTACAATAATTAACTATTGCTGCTGTTGCTGCTGCTGCCTGATTACCATACTATATCCACAGGCAATTGTTAAAAAAATCAATTTTCAACGAATTTTTAATGTCAATTTCGACGATTTACTTTTGTAACAATTTTTTTTCAGTAAGATCCAATTAATTTGCAAAAAAATTTTTTTTTTCTAATTACTTTTAATAAAAAAATTTGATTTAAATTTAAAAAAAACTAAACCCATTGGCAGTAAAAACTGTCCACCAAAGTGAATAGTATAGAGTGATCAAATTAGTACTATATATTTTTTAAGCTTATTTATATTTAATAATATATAGTTCTTATTTGATCACTCTGTACATTAACAAGGACAATTAAACTGATATTATGCTTTCGCATAGAAATTACTGTGTGTGACCATAACTATCCTTTTTATTGCTTAACCCTTTGAGTGCGAAGAAGCACATTCGTACTCCTAAATACACTGCCCGCCCGTAAATAATATTTAAAATCACTCAAAAGGGTTAAAAATCTAACAAAATAATCTTTTTTTTTACCACCATTTCCATGGTATACATATTTTCTATAAAATTAATTAAAAATTTTCAATAAAAATAAGTAATTGCATTCATTTTCACTGTTATTATACATAACCCTAAATAATATATATAAATTTATATAATTTCTATACATATATAAAAGAAAAAAAAACCTAATTAATTATTTATCTTTTTTTCACATTATTAAATTAATTGAATATTTTTTTTTTGCTTCAATAATAACAACGTGTTTAAAATTAAAATAATAATTTCCTTAAAATAATTAACAAAAAAAAATATGAATATAACCTCAAAAATATATATATATGCTATAATAATGATTAAAAATATATATATATATAAACTAATTAATTAATTAATTATGGCTTCATATTAAAATGTGTCTAAGAGTTTTCCTCAATTAGATCTTTTTTTTTAAAAAAAAAAATCTATTTTCTCTTTATTTTTTCAATTTAATTAAAAATTAAATTCATTATCCTTTTTCTGTCTTGTCGAGAAGTGTTTTTTTCTTTATTTAAATATATATATATATATTTATCTTGTCTTTTAATTAATTAAAAAGTATTTTTTTTTTGTGTGTGTTTTATCTGCTTATCATTACACCAAGAAAAACATAAAAAAAAAATTTTTGCAATGATTAGGGAATAAAAAAACATCAACAGCGCGACATATGATAATAAAAAATTTTCTCTAAAAAATATTAAAAATAAAAATCTATATAATTAAATAAAAATAAAAAAAAAACGAAAAATAATAATTATTGCATGTGTGTTTTTTAAGTTGTGGGTGTGTGTATGCTTGGGGGACAGGTGATTTTAATGGAGAAGTAGAGTTTTTTTTTCATTTTCTTTCTTTCTTTCTTTCTTTCTGTTTTCCTAAGTACACATAGATTTTTCTTTATCATTTTTTTTGATTATGTTTCTTTTTTTTTTAATCTAATTTTTGTAAAAAATAAAAATCCATTTAATTACGTCCAAATGTATTTATAATAACATCTCTTGTTAATTTATGTTCACTAACATTATTACCACTAACTACACTTAAATCAGATGTTGTTCCAGATGAACTATTATTAACACCATTATTATTATTATTATGTATACTAAAGTCTAAACCATCACTATTACCATCCTCTGTTTTAATATCAATATTTTCACGTTTTATTTGTATTAAAGCACCAATACCGTTTAATGGATTATGAACATTATTTAATAATAAACCACTTGTTGTACTTGCACCAATTATATGATGTAAATGATGATGATCCGATATAATGCTATTTGTTGTTATTGTTGGTACATGTGAACCAGATGATAAACCACCAGATGATGTTGATGCTGCAACTGCTGCTGCTGCAGCGGCAGCAGCAGCTGCCGATTGTAAATTACCAATTAAATTAAGACCACTTAATGGTAAACCATTTATTAAACTGTTGTTACCACCGCTGGTTAATGGATTATTTATACCGATACCACCACCATTACATTGTTTTATATGATCATCATAATCTTTAATATTATGAAAACTATTTTTACAACGACCTCGTTGACAAGTGCTACAAAGAAATTAAAATTAAATTTATGTAAAACGAAACATCAAATAGTAATCATTCATGAAATAACAACTTACTAAATTAATGCTGTGCCATGCTTTTGATGATGCTTCTGATGTACTAATATATGCTTTTTCATATTTGCATATTGTGAATAAGTTTTACTACACACTGGACAGCCATGCGGACGTATACCTAAATGTAACATTTCATGTTTTTTTAAATTAGCACGTTGGGCAAATGCTTTATTACAGTTTTTACATTTAAAAGGTTTTTCACCTACAACCAAATTAATAATAAATAAATAAATTTTAACAAATTAACATATTTAAAAAAAAAAAAATATTATTAATTATTATAAAAATAAGAAAGAAAAATAATAAATATTAAGGATGTTAATTAAAATCAAAATAAAACAAACCACCTGTATGAAGTAGCTGATGTTTCAACATATTTGCGTGCTGTGAAAAGCATTTTTCGCATATTGGGCATTTATATGGTTTTAAACCTGTTTCACAAAAGTGATTAAAATAAAATAAAATAAAAAAAAATAATAATTTATGTTAATCAAATTTTTGAAAGTTATTTTTTTTTTGGTATTTTTTAAATATTCGTATTTAATAAATAAATATATAAATAAAAATTTTATTTTCTTACCATTATGTACTAGGTAGTGACGTTGTAAATTAGCTAATTGTGTAAATCCCTTTTGACAGATTTCACATATAAATGGACGCTCACCGGTATGCGATTTAATATGTTTCCATAAACTACTCTGTGTTGAAAATGATTTTGCACATAAACTACACGGATATTGGGTTTCAGTAGAGTGACTCTCTCTGTGCACAAACATTTCTTCGGCTGTATCAAAACGCTGTAATAAAACAATAAATAAAAATATTATTTATAATGATGATTATATTAATTTAATTAATTTTATTTACCTTTCGACATTGAGTACATTTAATTTTCATTAAATTTGTATTTAATGCAATTGTTGCGGCCAAACTCTTTTGATCGCTTATTGATAAAATATTTGTATCCTTGGTAGAAACTTGTCTTGAATTTTGTGTTTGTTGCTGTTGTTGCTGCTGCTGCTGTTGTTGTTGATTTTGTTGCTGTTGATTGTGCTGATTAGAATGGTGATGATGTTGTTGCTGTTGTTGATGATTATGTGGGGTGGTTGAGGTGGTTGGTGTTGTAGATATTGGTGGAGTTGGTGTACTACTATGATTATTATTGTTATTAATTTGTTGTTGATGCTGTTGTTGCTGCTGTTGTTGTTGCTGCTGCTGTTGCTGCTGTTGTAATTGCTGTTGTTGAAGTTGTTGCTGTTGTGATACTGCTGCTGCGACTGCTGCAACAGCCGCCGAAGGATGTAATAAATGATGATGATGAAATGGATAATGATGATGCGGTTGATGATGATTATTATGATGATTTGTACTTGAATTATTTGTTGTTGTAATTGTAGCCGCCGTTGTACTATGATTATTATGATGTTGTTGATGATGCTGTTCATCACGATGATGATGATTATGTTGCGAATGATTATGTCCATGTAAATTTCCATGTCCAAGTGCTGCAATTGCATCAACAACCGGTGTACGTAAATCTGTTGTTAATGTTCCTGTTAAACCACTAATTGTTGTTTGTCCAACACCAACACCAGTTGTTGTAGACGCTGTTGATGCTGCCGCCGTATGATGATGTAAATGTGGTTGTGCAAGATGATGATGGATTTCACCATCTTCATACTGAAAATAATTTGTATATTGATTGCCTATTTTTACAAATTTTTATTTTATCGTTTATTTAATTAAAATATGTTTTGTTTGCTTTTTATTTCTTTTGCTTTGTGTTTTAATAATTTCAATTTAATTTTTATTGTTTTTTTTTTTTGGTGGATAATTTCAATTAAAACATTCGTAATATAGATAAAAAACACTTTGGTTAATTTAATTTATACTTTAATTATTTATTTATCCTTAGTAATATATTAGTTTTTTTTTCTTTTTTGCTTTTTTTTCATGTTTAATCATAATTCAAGTGTTATTTTGTCAATTGTCATAAATAATTTCTATTAAATTAATTTTATTTTATTACAAAAAAAAACTAAAACTTAAACTAAAACTACAAACAAAATAAATGAGAAGAAGCTTTTTTTTTATTTTAAATTATTCTTTCTTTTCTTATTTTTATTTAATTTAACAAAACAATATAAAAAAAAAAAATTGCACTTGAGAAATTGATAATCAAAAAAAAAAAAATTATAATTATTTGACAGATTAGAGTTAAGAAAAAACCGAAATAATAAATTTATTTAGCACGATTTGAACAAGAGACAAAAAAAAACCAAAAAAAAAATCTTTTATGCAAGAAAATGAAAATGGAATTCTTTAACTTTTGTTTAAGGAACAAACACGACACATAAGAAAATCTTAAACACACAGAAGAAGATTATTTTCGTTGCTTCTTCTTATCGCGTACAATACACTTTTATATTAAATTCTTAACAAACGAAAGAAAAGCAAAAAAAAAGTAAAAAAAAAAAAAAAAAGAAACAAATGTGCAAAAAAACAAAATATGTATAAGAAAAAAAAAAAAAAAAAACGTTTTCGCATCTTTTTTATTAAAATCAATACGAATCAGCTTAAAAAATATCTACCAGTGGAAAAAACATATTCCTCTTCTGGAAAAAGTCTCCAATGTAACAAGAAGAAAACCAAAAAATCAAGAAGAACTATCAAAAAATCCGTCGTCGTACGTAATATGAAATTTTTTTTTTTTTTTTTCTTAAAAAAATTTTTTTTTCTTTTTTTTTTTTTTTTTTTTTTTCTATATGTTGGTATGCGATGGTGGTGTGGTGTTGTTGTGCTTTGGTATGCTGTATGCTATGAACGTGTAGAATATGGAAGAGGAAGAAGAAAGACAGAAAATATTTTTTTTCGTTAAATATGGCGGATTTTTAAATATGCGGCAATATACAGGGTTCAACATTTGATTAGTTAATTGTGGAGATTTATATAAAGAAAAATATTGCCATGAATTATTCATTTATGATTAATGCATTTTTATGAAATGCACAATCGATCATACTTTCTAAAAATAATAAATAATGTTTAAAAAACTATACAATTATACCACTTCTGTCAAACAGCCGGTTTCGTTCAGTTTTTTTTTTTTTGCATCTTTCAATTTTTTAATAGTTTTTGTAGAGTTTTATGAAAACTGGAGAAGTGGAGAAAAAAGTAAACTTTTTGTTTTAACATAAAATATAATATATTCGCTTAAAGTTAATTTTGTGTAAATAAATTCAAGTAAATAATAATAATAAAAAATGATTGAACAACAGAAACAACGTGTAGAACATGAAATCACAAAAATGGTAGATGATATGGATAAATCATTTTTACGTAAAATGCAGGTTTGTATTTTTAGGTTATATTTGTATCGTGTAAATTATGTAATTATTGAAATAAATTTATTATTTAAGGTTGACATGCATAATTGTGCTGCTAAATGTTGTCAGGATACATCATCGAGTATGGATACAGTACAACGTTGTGTTGAAAGATGTTCTATGCCACTGAATAATGCACAAAAGTATGTGCATACAGAGTTAGAAAATTATCAGGGCAGATTACAACGTTGTGTTATGGTAAACATTCTATGAAACTCATATAATTGCATAAATTTCTAAAAAAAATACTCTATTTATACAGCAATGTAACGATGAAATAAAGGAAAAAATGCCCGCTGATCCATCAGAATCGGATATAACAAAATTTACAGCACAATTTGAACGTTGTGCAGTAAAATGTGTTGATAAACACATTGATCTAATACCACAAATGATGAAAACAATAAAAACAGTGTTAAGTAAACCCCAAAGCATGTAAATAAATTTATAATTAATCAATAAATATATTAATTTAGTATTTTAATATATAAAAAAGTTTATTTAGATAAATCATTAAAAAAATTACCGAACAAAAATTGCATTTATTTACAAAATGCCATTGAATAACCGATATATTATGTTGACTATATATATATATAAATTTAATTTTCTAAATTGTTTCTATTATTCTTTATTAACTATATTAAGAATATAACTAATTTTGTGTTTAAAATTGTCTCATTATGTATTAAACCAAAAAAATAACATTTTAATTATCGAATATTAATCAATTGTAAATAAATAATTAAATAAAACAATCGAAACAACGAAAAGAAATGAAAACACAAACATAATTTGTATAATTTGTTTTTAATTAAATCAAAATTAATTATAATTAAGAATATTTATTATTAAAAGAAATTAAGAATGAATAATTAAATTAAAAAAAAAAAATTAATGTTATTAATATAACGCCTAAATGTAGATAATAGTTTATACATAGTAGTAAAATAAAATTCCATCTATTGGAATAAAATGTATTTTTTTCCCATTTTCACTGATTTATTTATTTATTTGTATTTTCTCGCATTTTTTAATTGTCTTCCGGTATTGCTTTTTCCAGTATTTGCTGAAAAATAATAGATAAGAATATTATTTATTTAGTTTATATAAATGTTAATAATCTAATAGAGGAAGTAAAATAAAAGATAATAAAAATAATAACGAATAAAAATTTACCTTATCACGATGTTCACCAAATTTACTCCAAAATGTCACCTGGCATTTACTCCTTTGTCCTGTCTTTTTATTAAATACTGAACATGTATTAAATGGTGGACAATAGAGATGCAATGAAACGGCAACATTTGTATTACTTGGATTTTCTACCCGATGCAAGCCCAGGTGGTCTAAACATATACAATAGAAAATTATAATGAATAATAACAGAGTATAATAGTTATTTACCATTAATGTAACAAACGCCATTTAATTCTAATTTATGACGTCCAATTTCTTTTAATTCCGTATTTATATAATTCTCCTCATTGTCATCATTACCATTGTTTATTGGTATACCAATATCAACATTATTTGATATATTTTCATTTGTACAATCATTTGGCCAGGCATACCTAGAATCATAATAATAAATAAATAATTCAATAAAGAACAAAAACAAACCATTTGTATAGACACATACCTAACTTCAGCTAATTCACCTTTAAGAATTTTCATAAAACAATGTGAATCTGAATGATCATGTATTGCAGAACCGTGTCCTTCACCCCAACATAAAATCATTAAATTAAATTTTCCATTACCAGCATCAACTAAATTTCTTGTGTATCTTAAATAAAATTAATAATAATAATCAAGTAATTAAACAATTTATTTAATTAGCAATCATAATGAGTATTAAGTAATTAAATAAAAACAAGGTAGTTTCCTTATCATAAGCACTATAGTAAGTAAATACTTAAGTAGCTATTAAGTATAATTATTTGTGTTATCTTAAGTTTATTTAATTATATAATTATAATACGTATTGCCAATAATTCTATTTAATTAAAAAAAAGCAAAAAAAATAATTAATTAGCAGAAGAAGTTATCAAATAAAAATGATAAAAAAATAATATTGAACTGTTGACCCTAAATCAGTTTAAATAAGTACGATAATTGATAAATATTTACTTAAATAATAAATTTTAAGTAATTTATTGATATTTTTTTTTTGTTATTTTAGCAACTATTGGCATCTTTTTAAATAAATTTCTGTGATTTCCCGGAATTTTTTTCTGCTGAAGTACCTGAGCTAAGTGAAAATAAAACATAAAAACTGTTTATCGTACAATGAAATTCAAACAGAAAATAATATTAAATTGTGAAAATAAATAAATCAATAAAAATTATATTTATTTGACATTATTAATAAATAGGGGGCAATTGAGGTTGTTTGTACTCTTATAAATCAAATTAAAGTCATATAAAATGAATAAATAAAAGAAAAAACGGATTAAAATAAATGATAACATATGACGAATGTATGAAAATAATTATCTGCACAGGTAAGCAAATACTTACAGCCAATAATTACCAGAAATAAATACAATAAACCGTTGAGAAAATTAATTACTGCATTTATGTAAAAATGATGATAAAACAACACAAGTTGGTAACAGAAATTTGCATAAAATTGGTGAAAATTAATCAACAAATATGGCGTAACGGTTGCTAACGAATTAAAATAAAACAAATGAATGACAAAAGTTTAAAATGTCACCAGAAAAACAAATGACACACAGCGAGATTATATAGTTGTTTTTTAATTTTTTCTTTATTTATAATGTAATTGAATAATTAATTAAGTATTATTGATTAAATTTCGAGAAATAAATAAATAAAATAATACGCATATATGCCAAGCCTCTATAAATTTTCGGATAAATATTATTTAATTTTATGTTTCGTTTCTATGTTCGTTAAATACTTTTTGTGTATTCAATCAAAGGCTAATAATGTTATTATTATTCTCACATATTATTTTTCTATATTTATTATATTTATGAAATGATAAACTATTGACCGTACATGAATTAAAAAATTTTAAAACAAGAAAACAAATTTACACATTTTTTTTTTTTTTAACCAAATAATAAAAATCTAACGACGTCATAGTATATGTTGTCTTTTGTAATTAATAAATTATTTTTTAACTAAAAACATGGCAAAAATATTAATAACAACATGTAAAAAATATATAATAAAACATATTTTCTGATAAGTATAAATATTATTATTATTATTCAGTTTATTCTTCTTCTTCTTAAATACGAAAAATTACGACTTAAGTTATTGAAAAACAAAAAATTATTAATGTTTTTCGTGAATGAAGCGAATTTTTCATTTAAATAAAAATTCCGCAACATACTTGTTAATGAATTAATTGAACTATGAACATATGACATTGTTTCTATTTATTGATAATAAATTTAAGTACATTTACATTACGATTATAATTTAAATTAGTTAATAATTTCTTTCATTTAAGCAAATACAATCAAGAAACTCCCGAAAATACTGTGGTAAAATCATTGCAAAAAAAAACAAATTATGTAATAAATTATGCACGTTGCTAATTATGCACGTAAAGCAAATAAATAATGAATCATCTATCTAGGATAATATAATTAAATTTAAAATTAATTTAACTAATCAACGATAATCATGTGCAAAATAAAATTATTAGCAATACGTTGATTTCTGTTTAGCACCTGCAAAAGAATTTCTTCACCGCAAAGAAAACAGTTAAATAATAATACGAGCAAAAGAAAAAGTCAGCATAATGATAGTAACAAAAATATTTTTTTTTTATCATTTAAATAATAAACTTTATAATCAAATTAGCTAATTTTAATTTGTAAATAAGTTTAATCAGAAAAATTAATGTTAATAAAAATGTTTTGACCAATTTGACATAGAAAATAGTGACAAAAAAAAAAAAAAAACGATGGAAATTTTTCCTGTAATAAGCAGAATAATAAACAACAACATATTATTGATGAAAATACTAACTTTTGTAGTAAATAAGTTGCGAATTATTTAATTTTTTTTTTGCTATTAATTATCAGATGATAAGGTCTTAACCCATTACATGCCACGGAAAACCGAAAAAATCGTATGAAAATAATAATGTTTAGAGGCTGAAAAAATTAAAAATCACAAAAATTAGATACAGAATTATTTTTATTTGTGTTTTAGGGACCAGATAGGTTCACTGGAATTTTAAAAATGATAATTTTTAAAGTAACTTTGATCGATTAAAGCAAATTAGAGCTCTGTGCCAATATTGATAAAGTGGGAAAAAATGAGTTAAGGAACAAACAACGTTAAACCAAGATTACTTGGCTTTGTTAAGCTTAAAACGCAGTTAAATTAAGAGAAAGAAGGTTATTAATTATTGTAGAAAAAAATACAGCTTTTTAAGCTTAAGTAAAAGTTAAGTTCTTAGCTTAATTATCATAATTTTGTACTGATTTAACACAGATAAATCATATTACTCAAGGTTATAAAGATTAAGTACTTTAGTACTAAAGTAACGTTAAAAGATGGCACTTAAATACAATATTAATCAAAATTAAATTAAATTAATTAGAAAAAAGCAAAACAACATTCTTACCTATAACGATCAAATTTAGCAAATTTTTTCCATTCATTTGGATTTGTTTTATAATTTAATAATAAATGATTAACATGCTCAATATTAATTATATCTTTTGAAAATATATTATGTAATTCATCAATTAAATCATTTAATGTATTTGAATTTAATGATAAATTTTTAATTGGTTTTTCAATACCAAAAAATGTTTTTGTTAATTCACGTAAATCACGTTCATATTTTTTATCAATATCATTATTATTATTAATTGTTGTCTCCTCATTATCATTATTATTTGTATCCAAAATTATTTTTAATGTTGACGATGACATTATATCTCTTGTAAGCACCTTTATAGAAAAATTTTTTTAATCAATATTAAATTAATAAAAAATTAATTACAAATCACTATCAATAATAATCATAGAAAAAATAAATTAATTTAATTAAAACAAAACTTCACTTTTACTTTTTCTTTATAAAATTAAATTTACATAAATAAAACGGTTATTTTTTTTTAAATAATTCTATTTAAACTTAATCACTCTACTGTCTGAGTACAAGTAATACTTATGTTTATATATAATAATTTTTTTCTTATAATTATATATATAAATAAATAAATATTCTGTTATGTATTTGTCCTGTTTATTTTCCTTCTTTTATATACAATTAATGATTGAATTTAATTGTAAGATTATGTACATATGTATGAAAAACACTTGATTTAATTTATAATTAGCAAAAACTAGATTATATGTATTATAGAATTTAAGAAAAAATAAATAAATAAGTAAATAAATGATAATAAATAATTATGTTTATGTATTAGAGGGGTAGTAATAACAGATTTTCATTTATTTATTTATTATTTAATTGTATATAAGTAGAAGGGGAACGCCAAAAGTAAAGATTTATAATGAAAGAAATAACATTTTTATGTATTTATAGCTCGCAATTTGCTTTTGAATTATTAATTATATTAATCATAATATTATTAACCTTCTATGTATATACTCTTCTTATCATTATTTATTGATAATAAAAATACTGTACATATATTTTTGATTAAAATAATAATTAACATAGCAAAGTATTAAGAAAAATGTTATAAAAGTGGGGAAAAACCTTAAACTTTAAAATGATGATCTGTTCTGATCTGATTGTTAATTTTCTTGTAAATTTAATTTTTAAAAAATAAGAGTTTTCTGGAATTTTTCTTTGTTTTCTAATTGTTTTTTCTGTTAAGTGAAATCAATGTTATCTTTGTTTTTTTTTGTTGTTGAGAATTTATAAATAATGATAGAGTAGAAATTGAATAAAAATACCATAACTGTGCAAAATGTCATTAAATTTTATTCTTTGTTAACATAATTATGTACAATTATTGCACAAATATTATGTTAAAAATAGAATGTTTATTGTCTTTTACTCTCTGAGTATATTTAACATTGATTAAAATTGTTTTAATAATTATTATTACTTGTAATCAGAGGCTGGGGAAATACTGTTGTGATTTTTATTTTCATTTTTTTACTCTAGTTTATTAAGAAAAGAAATTTTTAATTTCTTTTTTATTTAAATAAATAATTATAAAGCATGAAATTTTATTTTTTTTTTTTTGGTTTTATTAAAGTAAAAATTAATTTTTCTGTGATTTAATTGATTATTATTTTGTGTATTAAATACTAATTATTGGAAATTAATTAATTTTTTAAATAAAATAAATTTTAACTGTGGGAATTTTTCTTTTTTACTTTGTTTGTCAGGTTTCTCGCTTTATTTTAAAAACTCGTTAAAGTCTAATTGCAGTTTTTGAACGTATTTATAATTTTCTTTGTTAATTTTTAATATAATTATTGTTTTTAATTATTATTTTTATTTAATTTAATAATTGGTTTGGTTGTTGATTGGTTTTTGTTAATGAAGACATAGCACATCTGCTCGATTGTGTTGTTCTTTAATTTATTTAAATACATTATAACCGATTTTTATCTAAAGTTAATCAATTTAAAGTAATTATTTAATTAATTTTCAATTTAAAAATAATTTTCAAAAAATATTTAACATGCTTAATGTCACTTAGTTAAAATTTAACATACAAATTTCTCTTTTAATCAGAAAATAAATGATAATAACTCTTAATTAAAGCGAAAATAATGATTTTTTAATCACTAATTTAATGATTACTAAATTAATTATCACATAGAATATTACTTAATTAATAAAATTAATGCAAAATTAAAGTGTTTATACTTTTACACTAAATTAAAGAAATAATATTTTTCATAAACGCCAAAATCTTTGCTACATGCATTACAATGCAATGAAAAATAAATCATAATTTGATTTTCGTTTATTTTCTTTTTTACCATTTTTTCGTCACTTTATTTTTTTTGCACAAACTTTTCTTCTTTTTATTTTTTTTTGAACACTTAAATTTTAATTTATTTATTTATTATCACCAATTATTATTTTATTTATAAAAATTATATTAAATATGTTTTCTGTTGTAAATACAAAGCTATAGTGAAGTAAAGACTTTATCGCTTGGTGGGCTTTTTCAATAATATGTTCGTTTTGCGCACATGACTTGTAAACTAAAACTAAAAAAATTCTGTTTATTTTTTTCTCTTTTCTTTTTGCTATTCGTAAGTACATACATATGCTCAGAAATACTTATTACATTATTAAACACCCTGTCACAAATAACTGTGAATTATAAATGAAAACATAATTAAAATAATATAAATTTTGGTTATTCATAAATTTCTTTTTAATAAAATCAAACAATAAGATAATAAAATAAAAAATGACTTTCTGAATAAAGAAAATTCTTTACTATTTTTTCAATTAAATTGATTATTTCTAATGGCTGATTTATACGTTAATAAGGGAAAATGTTTTTCTTCAATCAATTTCTATACAGAGAGCCGCACAGCGAGTAAGAGTTTATATATAAAAAGCACGTGGGTTTTTTATTTGTATTGAATAAACCGGCTAATAATAGGTAAACATTGGCCAATTTAATACAGAATTATGTATGATAATGCCGCACCCAAAATATTTCTTAAAAATATTGCAAAATTCAATTACGTGCGAATTAACAAAGCTTTAGGATTAAAAATTAAAAGTAAATAATAATTATTTTACTTGTTTATTAGACATTTTTTTACCAAAAATTTATATAATTAAAATAATTTTATTTTTCTTCTAGTTAATTACTTTATTGAATTTTAAAATCAATTTAAATCTGTTTATAATTCGTTAAATTCTGGAAGTAAGATCATTTTCTTCGCTAACTTTAAATCCGTTAAAATTAAACTGTATGTTAAACTTTTGAAAACACAAAACGACATTACCATCAGGAAGCAGCTGCAACAATTCTTACCAATTAAATGTGCACAAATTAAAAAGTAAAAGTTTATTTACGTAATTTCATTGTTTGAAGGTTTTTTTATTCTTCTATATAGAGTTTTAATTAAAATTAATTAAACAATACATTTGTAAATTATTATTTCTAATAATTACATAAGATTACAATCTTACTCTGTGTTGTCTGTTTTATGTCTTTGTTGTTAATCATTTCAATTTAATTCTCAAAGCAAAATGTCACAACCATACTTATTAATTTTCTATAATAAAAACTCGAAAGAATTTTTCAATTAAAAACATTTGTTATTGTTTATTATAGACGGAAATTACTTTATAAATAAAATAAAAAAATTTAAATAATTATTTCTTAGAGCTTTATTGAAAATAATATGATTAATTTTCTTAATTGTTTAATCTATCTATTGCTGCGTTTTGTTTGTCGTAAACTTTTCTCTTGGGCGAATTGTCTTAAATCAGTTCGTTCGAGGAAGTCTTGTCGTTCCAAGTAACTAGAGAAGAAAAACACGATATTAGTAAAAAATAATAATAATCTTTATGCCGTAAAATTACCCTGATTTTCCCTTGTTATGCGTTTGTATTTCATCGTCAATGCCTTCCTTCTGTTTGAAGCCTTCCCAATCTAACTTTGACTTTTCCAACGTTGATATTTTATTCTTTTTACCTAATTGACCTAATATAGAGCCTATGCCACCGCTTGGACGTTTATTCGCAATCGGTGCCGCTTTTAACGTTGAAACATTACCATTTGTAGGCGGTTTTGCCTCTGTAACAATTTCAACTTTTTCACCGGCAAAATCAAATATTTTTGTTATTGTTTCTGGCTGCTTTTTCGTTTCGCTATTATTTTTCTGCACACTAATTGGTTTTAGTTCACTTGCTACCTGGCTTTTTTTGGTCGTGACAGTGGTATTTGTTGATGTTTTAGGTGCCGGTTTTGGTGCTGGTGTATCGGCATCATCTAAAAAATTTGCCCATAATGCGTCAGCACGTTTTTTCTCCTCATCCTCATTTAAAATTGGATTTTCTAATGTTGCACAATCTTTATTTTCATCATCACTGAGCTCATTAACAATTTCCACTGTTTTTTTCGTCCTTTTATTTCTGCTATTATTTTGCTTTTTACTTCTCTTACGCAACGATTTACCATTTTTTTTACTATTAATATTCTCTTCACCATCATCTTCTGCATCATCATCGTCGTCTGTATCAATTTCACTTAATTGTTCATTTTTTTCTAAATCTGGATTATAATCATCGTCACTAGATTCAGATTCTGTTGAATAATCTTCTTCCATTTTTTATATATTTTTTTGCTAAATTAAATAAAAAACAAAATTATAATTCTATTCACATAAAACACGTTTTTAGGATTATTTAAGTAAAGAAAATAAATACAAAAAGAAAAACACAGCAGAATTTTCCGTGTCCTTCATTTTATTATTATTGAAAAAAAATCAATAATATTTTTGTTTACATGTTTTTCGCTTTATTTTGATCGCATTTTATTAGAAAAAAATAATAATAAAAACGTTTATTAATTAATATAAACACAAACCTTATTATTAACTAATTATTATTTATTTATAATTCTTTTATTTAATTTATGTAAAATAAAAATCGCCGATAAATAAAATAACTTTATTTTTCGCTAAAATTTGCAAGCTTTTATTAAAGTCCCTATTGTATATGCCAATAATAAAAAAAAAAATATTGCTTTCTCTTATTAACTTATTAAAAATGTATTCTCTATTGCATATAGATTTGTGATAATCTAGTACTTCATTTTACTAAAACAAAAAATATCGATCATCGAATTTAGAAAAAAACGTCAAATTTCTAAATGTCAAAAATCAGTACTACCAACATTTAAATAATAAATTCCCTATAAATAAAAACCAATCACAGCAATTGAACATTTTCTGTTTTTTTTTTTTTTTAATCGCCATAAGTAATATAATTTTTGACAGCTAGTAAGTAAGGAATAAAAACGTAAAAATAAAAGAAAAGAAAAAAAAGTATCAGGCCAAGGCCTGCATTGTGTGTGTATAAAGTATTTTTTGTTTGCCTTTCGTTTCTTTTAAATAAAATTAATTAAAAGAAAACTACAATGTTTTCATTAACAATATAGTATTTACTAGCAATAAAATTGTGTATTTAAGTGTTGTAGAAATCAAGAAAAAAACAATAATAAAAATGAATGCAAAAAAGTGAATGAAAAGAAAATTATTTTTTTCGTTTTTGATTTTAATTTTGTCTTTATTTTTATTAAGAAACGAAAAGGTAATTTAAGTAAGTGCAAAAAATGTGTAGAAAATTTATATATAATGTTAGGTGCGTTTAATAAAGAAATAAATTATTAAATAAATATGTCACTGAAACGAGGAGAAAAAACTGTATAATAATCAAAGTAAAGAAAAATTTCATCGATAAATCTGTATTCTGCCTACATTACAGTTTTATTCTCTTTATTTAGAATATTTGCACTCATTTATCCACTGATAATAACAAATTATAATAGCATATTATCAAAATTAAGTGTTATTTCATTATTATTAATTATATTTGTTTATTTAAAAAACATAATAATTTATACAAAATTATGCGTATAGATAAATCACCTCACTAGCACTGTAATTACTTTTAAACATACAAAATAAAATTATCTTGTTTTCTCATTTAATTATTTAATTTAATATTAATGCTGATTAATTTTTTTTTTCATATTTATGAATCATAAATTAAATAATTAGAATAATAACAATGGAATGTTTTTTTTTATTATTTTACCTAATTGAACTTTGAATTTTGTTTTGATTAGTTTATAAATTAATCAAATGTTTGATAAATAAATATAATTTTATAGAGAAAAATTGAATGAAACACTCTGTTTGCTTGGATTTGATAAGAAAGTGCCTATAATAGTTACAATTTTATACAATTTTATTTACATTAACTGAATATATAAATAAGTAAACAAGCGAATAAAATTGCCATTATTGTATTGATTTAATATTTATACTTTTTGTTTGTTCAGTTTTGATTGTAGATTTGCACAAAAAAGAGGAAAAATTTAAAGATTTATTCACTAGGAAATAAGACAAAACGATTTAAAGATTGTTTGACTTAAATTTTAACTAATAAAGTGCTTTATTTTGAATAATTTCACTTAGTCATCTGCAGATGAGATTGTTGCTTGTAGTTTCGTTTATTCTTTATTGAGTTTCGGTTTTTATTTATTAAAGTATTTCTTATATAGAAAATTATTATAAAACCAAAGATAATAAGCTTATAATTATAGTTTTATGTTCTGCTTTATTAACTTAAGTTATTTTTTTATTCTTAATTATCTTTTTATAATAATATTCGTTTATTGTTTTTTCGTTTAAAATATTCAATTGACTTTTTGATTTATAAGTTTTATTTATAAAAATTATTTATTTATAATTGCTGTTCGACATTATTTAATAAAATAAAATAATTAATTATCTGTTTAAACTTAAGAAACTCGTCAAAGTAGACGTTTTTCTGATGTGATTCTGTTGGTTAAATCATTAAAAATTATTCCAGTGTTAAACTTAATTGATAAAAATTTCTTACATTTAATATCCCGAGCAGTATTTTTCAGACTAAAAGACGATTAGACGCAACAGACGATAAGATTTAACTCAACTCAAATTTAGGTCGATTTTTCTATGTAAAAAAGTCGGAAAAATACGAAATTTGAAAATATTTCCAAATAAAATTTTCTTTCAAACAAAAATAAATGCTTTAAAATCACTGGAAAAATGTTTCTTCTTTCGTTTGGCAAAAAACATAACTCAATGATCTTTTAAAGAAAGGATTTATATTGTATTTGGCATTCATATTGGACTAAAAAACTCTTAACTTTAATCCGAAGGAAGATTATAAGATTTATTATTAATGAAAATGTCACAGTGGTTAGGGTTTTAACGTTGATATTTTTTGATTTTAGAATAGATGAATTCCTCTTGATTCTTTTAAAGCAGAATAATTTGTGAATATTCTTTTGCTGGAATTTTCAATTAAATACATCTTGGTGAATGTATTTTCCTTAATAAATCTTATTTATATACGTTTTTTCATACAATTATTGTGTTTTTAGAAAATATTTCAAAACAATTGTAACAATTATTGTCTAAGATAGTAATAGAAATAATTTTCTTATCAAATAATTTTCTAGATTACATATAAATTTAATTGTAAATTTATTTACACAAAAAAGTTTTATTTCATCATAAATTTTTTGGGTAATTTAATAAATTCTGATTTGTTTAATTTTTTGCATTAAATTTACTATCAAATCCTTGTCTATGTTATTGTTTTTCCTTCTTGACTTTACCAATAATCTGTTGTTAAATCTGGAAAAACTATAAGGATATTACTGAAGCGCGGCTAGAGGAGTGTTTATGACAATAAAAACTCTTTTAAATAAATATTTATTAATCTTAGGCCGCGATTACACTATAGAGTATTTTTTTTTGCGTAAAGACGCGTAAAGTAGTCGTAGTCGTACTCCCTTTATAACTCTACAGACTACAGACAGATTGGTCTTAAGCTTAAATACGTTTAAATTGAATTTATTTATTTAATAATTTTGTCCTTTTTGGATGTATTTCATTAAGCTTTTAAATGATAAAAAATAAACACCATTTTGGTGGTTGTGGATTCATGGAGATTGTTTTATGCTTTTCACGTTGTTTGTCCTTTTTTTTTTTTGATAAGAATTACACTTTGGGCAGAATTTTTTTTTACTCGAGAAGAGCTTTTTATTAGCTTATAATGCTTATAGATGAGTGAAATAAAGTTTTTTTTTTTATTATTATAATGATTTGAGGAATTATTTAACATTTAGGTTTGGATTTTTTTTTTTTTTGCTTATAAGGTGTGAGACGTTATTTATGGATTAGTGTTTTGTACAGCTGTGGCATTTCATAAGTTTTATAAAATTTATTATAAATGTAGTTTTAAATGTTTTATTAAAAAATTTTCTTTAAACTTTATTAAATACAGTTGATTCGGTTTTTATGCGATTTTAAGATTATGCGGTTTTTCGGTTTACGATTTTTATATGATATTTTTTGTGGGAATTCCCGGATTTATATGGTTTTTCTTTATTTCTTGTAAAGAAATACGAGCAATGCTCATGCAATGCTTCAGTCTGTTATCGCATTAAGTCGAAATTCGCGAAGTTTGCAAAGTTAGTGGCTTAGATGTTTGCTTTTTAATGATTCCACGATTAAAATTTTAATCTTTTTATAATTTTTAACTCATTCTGTCTTCAAAAACGTTTAGCAATCTAACAAATTAAGTGTTTTCTTAGATTATGTTTCTTTTTATGCGATTTTTTGGGTATTTCTTTGATTTTATGCTCTTTCAATAGACGTTAAACTTATTCATTAGTCGTAAGTCGTGCTTTTTTTAATGCGTTTTACAGCGGAACGTTCTACCGCATAAAATAAGAATTGACTGTACTAACTAAAAGCTTTACAAAGCTCCAGCACTTTAAATTTAATAAAACTATAAGAAATTTATCCTAAGATTAATAATAATTATTATTTTTTATTTAATTACAGATAAAACAAGTGTATTAATTAATTAATCGAAGAACTGTAACAGTCGTCATCAGCAGTAGCAAAGTAAATAAATCAAACATAATGACAATAAGCACAGCATTATATCCGTGGTGCTGGCGGCACCCAATTACAACAATTAATCAAAATACATAAAATAAAATAAAAAGAGCAAAAAATTAATGTGATAATGTTGTTATTGTTGTGTATTTAAATGTAAATGTAAAGTGATGTAATATGTAAACGAATCAAAAAGGAAAGTAATTAAAATGAACAACCAGGTATAGATAAAATACAAAAAAATAAAGAAAAGAATAATAATAAGACGTGGATATTATAATTAATTAAATTAATCAAGTGTTTTGTATATTGTGCAATGTTGTCCGAAATAAATAATACAGAATTAGACAAAATAACAGATGTTATTGGTTTAACAAAAAATCATAAATTAAATACATTTTATGAAATGTGGTATAATATATTTTTATGGAGTTTATTCTCATCAATATTTATACATACAATTGCCGCAATAATTGCATTTATAACATTACGTAAACATAAATTTGGACGTTTCTTTTCAATATTAATATTAATAATGGGTGTTATTAGTCCGACAACAAGTGGTATTATAAGTAGTGCTGCAATTGGTTTTGTACATCGTGCTAGTAGTTTATATATGACACCAATTTATGCAATGATATGGGGTGTTGGACAAACATTAGTAACAGCATGTATTGGTTTTACAAGAATATTAGCAACATTATAAATTTAATTTAATTTAATTTAATTAAATTGATTAATTTATTTACAAAAAACAAAATAAAAACTAGAAGCATAATTAATTAATTAAAAACTAAATAATGTTTAAAATAAAAAAGAGAAAACGTAAAAAGAAAATGCAGAAAATTAATGTTAATTTAAGAAATTAAGAATTAAAAATTAAAGAAAAACAACAACAACAATTAGATAAAATAATTAATATAATTAAGAAAGAAAGAAGAATTACCTTTTTCTTTTCTTCTTATGTGCATATCTTAAAGATTGAATGAATAATTAATTAATTAAATAATTAAGAATATATATTAAGTAAATAAATAAAATTAAAAAATTTTTGTTCAATATTATTATTATTTTTTTATACAATTAATTAATTAATTATATTAATTAAATTAAAGAAATTATGGAATAAAAGACTTTTTTTTTTTTGATAATTTTGATAATTTTATTTTTATATAATTTTTTTTTTTTATTTATAGTTTTTTAAGGGGATTTTAGAGGCAAACGGAAAGTAAAATTCAGTTTATGCTATGTATGCTGCTCGAGTAAAATGAAATTTTAATGTGATCGCCAACGCTCTTCAATCTATCCGGTGAAATAGTCGTGAAAAAGTTGCGATAAGAAATTGTGAAGAGAAATTTCACATATTTGTAATTTTGACACGTTAATGATACATTTGTTTCCAGAAAAACAAAACAAAATATCAAAATTGAATTTCATACGGAACATTAGTTCCGAACATTATTTCGCTGTGAAAAATAATTGTAGATTATTTTTGCGCGTGTTTTTCCACACAAAAATCACAAATTTTAAACGCGAACTGCGTACAACCAGAGGTAAATCAAAACGTAAAATTTTCATTTCTGATTTCACGATGTTAAATTTGTATGAACATTTCATTTCACTCGAGCTGCATACGAGCTACTGCATACTTTAAACGGAGTTTAGTTGATAAATAAAAGTATTTCGGAATTTATTTGTTATTATTTTAAAAAAAAAAATATATATTTTTATTTTTTTGCTTGTGTATAACGGAAATATCTGTATATTTTTTGGGAATGTTGGGCATGTAAATAAATGAGTAATTAAATTGCGTTATTAATTATATTTAAGAAAAAGAAGAAGAAAAAGATAAAGAAAAGTAATTTGCCTTAAAAAAAAAATGTTTAAAATAATGTTTTCTTTTATTAATTAATTAATTTTTTTAATTTATTTATTGATTTGTCCTGTCACGTTACTTTGTGATTGTAGATAGATTTCTCATTTGGAAAAATTTGATTTTTCGCTGTAAAAGAAATTTTAAACCCTTTATTTGCGTGATTGATTAGTTTTTTGCCAATAGAAGCATAATGTTGTATCACTGTACACGTTTATTGCTTCGTTAAACACAGTGTTTTATATCGTTAATTTGAATTAAACTTGAGTTCCAACAGTGAACAAATCATAAATCTTTGCAAATATGATCCGTTAAACGTTGGTAAATACATTTTATGTTCTTTTTTTACATTTTTAATAAAATTAACAACACGCAAATGACCATTTTATTATTAATTAATTAAAAAAATAAATAAATTAAACAAGCACAACGATTTTTAGTCTGTCTAATAGAAAAATATTAATAAATAAATAAAAAATAAATTCTAAAGCTGTGATTGTGCGATAAAACAGACGTCCCGATAAGAATTCCAATTATCCTTTGATTTATTGATTTTAATGTCTTCTTTGTAGTTCTAATCCATCGATCATATTATTGAATTTAGCTATCTCACTAACTATTCTTTTCAGTTTAAAGTAAAAAATGTTTCTTCATAAAAGATTCAACAGATTTAACTCGTGCGTACAAGACTGTAGATGTTGAATTTCATTAATAAAATACATTTTTTTTATTATCCTACAATATTCTGGTTTTATTTAATAATGAGAAAATCAATAATTAAATCAGAAAAATCAGTAATTAAATGTGCTATATACTGAAATGTTTCTGGTTGATAAGTCGTTGCTAAAAAATTATACTAAATAAATGTTTATTACATTGAACATGTACACGAACTGTAGACAAATTATGAACAGCAAAACTATGGAATTAATCTCTTAATTCCATGTAATGTATTCTGTTTTTATTAATTAAATCATTTTTAAATCCTTAAATAAGTTATGTGACAGTCATTTCATGTTGAAAAACTACTTTAAAAATCAATATAATGAAAATTATTAATCAATTCTACTGCTTCACTCATAATAAACTTGTGTCTTAACACTTTACCTACGGAATAGTAGCTTCTAGTTGATTTATCGAGTGATGATAAACAGGACAACTAGAAACTAGATCTTTCGTTTTCCAATGTTTAAAATCGTGTTTCGTACTTTCTGCCGGTAATCTACCGGAAAATCGTAATCAAATTTTGTTTATTGATAATTATTTTGAATTGTTTTGAAATTGTAGCGAGAAATCCAGTTGAATTTGAGCAAAATTTCAATTCATTATTCAAAGTAAAAAAATCGCGTCTTTTAGTCTGCAAAACCGTTAAATAACTATTAGACACCACAAATACAATGATCAACAGTATAGTTTTTAATTTATTAACAAAAACCGCTTAAAAATTACTCAAATATTTTAATAATATGAAATTTATGACAATTTTTCCATTTTTAATACTCGAAACAGTTAATTTTCTTTATAATTACCTGTCGCTGTCAGATTTAATGTTTTTTTTTTAACATTTTATCAGCTCATTAAAAAGCAAATAATAAAAATAAATAAATAAACTGATAATGATGTAACCGCATAAATAAATAATGTGCTCGTCGGAAGCAAAGCAAAAAAAAGAAATGTTTTATTCAAAATTCATGTAAAACGATTTCCGCATTGATTGTGCGCGAGACATTTTTAATATTTACGGTCATTAAAAACTTTTGTTTAATTTTATTAACCTCATGTGTGTTTAATTTTCAAAGAAACATCAAACCAAACACCAAGAATAAATTATTTTTAAAATATTGAAAATATTTATTTACATTTTATTTATGTAAATAATTGAGATTGTTTATTTACTTTGCCATTATTATGCGGATAATCGCATTACTTTTTTTATTTTCTTATTACTAAGTCTTCATTTAATTCCAAATAACCTTCAACTTGAATTCAATTTAGTTTCTTTATTTTTTACATTTTCCATGGAGAAAAAATCATTGATTTTCTGGTTTTATTTTTATTTTATTCGTTTAACTGGTCATATCACTGGCTAATCCTGGATTATCGCAAAACTTTTTATATAGTTTCATAAATTGAAAAACTAAGTTAAAGACGAATATCGGTTAGTATCGTTCTTTTAGGCAATGCATTGGTTATCTGGAAATAAATATTAATATATCAGTGATTTTACTTTAATTATATTATTTACCTGAGACATTCTGTTGCAATTATACTTTAATTCTCATTTAAACACTGATTTACGGCAGAATTTAAATGTCTAAAGGAAGTAATCTTCTAGAACTTTGGTACATCAGTAAAAACCACTCGCTTTTATCGGTTATTTTTATCGGTCATTCGAGGCTGTTGGTGATAACTTAAGATTTTTATATGTCAACCGGCGGGTATAACAATTTTATGATATAAATCCTATCCTTTAGAAAATAAAATGATTTTTTTTGGGTTTATATCTGCCATTTCGCACACACGTTTTTCCTTGATTTTTCCATTTTAATTAACGTTGACTGACCGCTTAACAGATATTTAATAATAAAAACCCAAGAAAATTAAATTGCTGAGTCTACACATAATCAAATTTTATTTAAATGAAAATAGAATGAAAAATTCTCTTAAAGGTAGTAATTAATCTTTATCCACCCACACATATATTGTAAATTAATAACGTTTTTAGTTACAAAACTTAATAAATAAATAATTTAATAGAAAATAAATAGTAAATTGCTTAGGAAATTAATAAATAAATAACGAAATATTCGATGGGTTATTCCGTAAGGCTTCTTAAGGTAAATGCATAAATTAGATAAATTTTCATGTAAAAATTTATGTATTCCTAAGGAATTAACATAATTATAATGTTGTTATGTTTTTGCATTTCTAATCAAACAAAAAATTTCTTCAAACAATGATCTTATTCTTCTTATTAATTGAAGTAAATAAAAATATTGTTATTCTTGAAGACTTCTTCTAATCACTTTCGACCGTTAAATTGTTGAATGTTTAAGCATAAACGACGAACCGTTTAAAGAAAGAACATAAATGAGAAATTTTGTAAATAAAATTATTCGCGCATAAAATAAAATAAGAAAATTTGTAAATATTAATAATAATTTAAAATAAAATATGTAAATTTTACTTTTTTTGCTTGTTGTAAAGTAATTAATATGAATAAAATAATTATAAAAAGATAAATAAATATCGAAAGAAAATTAAAGTGCGAATTAAATTAATCAAATAAATGAAAATTATGATTTGTTTTTGGACCACAAATTTAATTATAATTAAGCAACTCTCTCTCTCTTATCTTTTTCGTACTCATTTTTAAGTAGAATAAAATTTTTTAATTAATTAATTAAACATAATTAAATGTACATAGAGAGATGTGATTAAATTAAATAATAATTAATAAAAAAAAAACCTAAACTTATTTTAAAATGGTGGAAAAATGAACGAAGAAAGAAAAAAGGCATTAGCAAAGGGATTAAACAATTGTATAAGAAAATTATACAAATAATTATAATCAAAAAAGAAAACTGTAGTAATTTGTAAATAAATTATTGTAATAAAAAAAAGAATAAAAAATAATGTAAAAATGAATTAAAATAATATTAAAAAAAAACATTTTTTCTGTTTTCTACTTATTCATTTCGAAAAATTATAACGAAATTCGAAAATAAAAAAATTCATTTTTATTTTACAATGTTGGCACCATTGGTCTCGATAATTTCGATTCTCGATATTTATTATTATTATAAACAAAGTAACCAGCTTGTCAAACCGCACGTGTATTTTAGCATTTTAATTATTTAGCAATTTTTTTACAAACAAAAATGTATCTTAAATATTATTTAAATGAAAAAAATGAACGAGTTTATACATTACGGGTAATATAAATAAATATATTTATTTTTATTTATATATTTTATAATTATATTTGTTTTTCTAGAACATTTCAAAAGATGGTAAACCAACATTGACAGCCCATCCAGGTATTTACTGTTTTTCAAAATTTATTTTATTGTTTATTGAATACTAATGATTAATTGTAATTTTAGCTCGTTTTTCACCTGAAGATAAATATTCACGTCAAAGATTGACAACTAAAAAACGATTTGGATTACTATTGACACAACAACCATCGCCGATTTTTTAAACGAAACATTACAAAGGTTTTACTATTTTATTTTTAAGGAAATTTTAATGAATTATAATTTTAAATAATGTGAAATACATAAAGAAAAAATCAAAATTAATTCTAGTGTTTACCTTATTTATTTACAAATAATCTATATACATTACTAAAATGATCTTTTTAACGCGACACTATAATCAAATAGTCGTGTATTTGTGAATTCGCCTTTCATGTCCAAAATGTAGTAAAAAGCTTTATTCTTCACTTTGATGGGTAACTGAACACCGGCAGTTTCTCGTGATTCCTGTGCTGATAAAAATTTTAATGGTACTGTCATCATCCGGTTTTTACCAAATGGAGCATATGTGACTAATGTAACATCTTTGCCACCTTTTCTTAGGATTAAAAATCTTACAGAACGTAATGTAAACGTCCATGCACCAGCTAATATTCCAAATCCTGAAAAAAATATTTTATTCTTGTATCTTCTGTATATAAAATGGGCTTATTTCTCTTCTTACCAATTATAAAACAAAAAGCTGTTATTCCATTTCGATATTTATTATCGCCTAAATTTATTTTACGCCACCAAGCAAGATCTGGATCTTTATTTCTGTCAACGGGCGCATCTCTTAAAGTCGTAAATGAAAAATAGGACAACCAAGACCAAAAGACATATTGGCATATACCAAATATGTTTATTAATTTATAAAATCTAGGATTTTCATATTTAAATAACATAACATCTTTTGCTAAATTAGTATTGATGTCAAATAATCTTTTGTTCTGTTGAAAATTACTGGAATTACTATGAAAATATTTACAGGAACCCGGTGTCACATAATTTTGAAAAATTTTACTATTATTCCTAATTACATCGGTTTTATTAAATATTTTAATATTTTCAAATGTTCTTTTAACACTATTATGCAATAAACGTAACATTATTTTTATTATAATTAATTTTTATTTACATTTTTCTTCAAAAAAATTAATTTTAAAATAAAAACTCAACTCTAACCTTAAATAAAAAACAATAATAAAGTTCAATATGTTCTAACATTGAAAGTATGTGCGAATAGTTTTTATCATAATTAAAAAATTTTTGAATGATTTTTATAAAAAAAAAATGATTTAATTAAAAAATAATTATTTTGTTAATTTATAAAAAATAAAAATTATCAAAAAACCCGTTAAAAATAAATAAATAATTATTGATGACGTAATAGCAAGATAAAGATTAAAGAAAACAACTGTTAAATGTTGTTGCGTATTTAATTTTTAGTAAAGTTTAATACGTAAAAGCTCTATGAAATTATTTTCTAATTAGTCACTAATTAATTAATTATGGAAATTCTTAATTTTTATTTTTGTAGTAGTACTTTAAAAATAAAAATCTTTACTAATATTAGTAGAAAAAAATAAAAGTAAGGTTATATTTCAAAATGGATCCTTAGTCTCGTAGTCAATACTCAATTTGAGGATTATTGAAATCAAATTATAAAATTTTATATCTAGTAAACTACGAATTGTAATTTTTTCCTCATTTTGCACATTATAATTCGATCATAATCCTGAAAACTATATTCTTATTAGAATGTCCAATAGAAAATTAAAAAGTTCCTAGGATTTTATAATAAAAAATATCAATTGGAGTTTTCTATTATTAAAAATTACCAAAAACCCGAAAATTTCCTTATAAGAAAGGAAATGAAGAGAAGAGAAGAGAAAAAAGAGAATTATAAAAATTTACCGCCATTTTGATTACACTAAAATGTCAAATTTCTAAATATTTTATGTTTGAAAATGAGTATTTAGCCAATCACCATCCATTCCGTGATAGTCGAAGAGTGAACACGTTAAACAAGTGACACACGAAAAGAAAATTCTTTAAAGACCCTAGAATTTTTAAAGAATCCAAAATAACAAATTAATATTTTTTAATATAAAAATTTCGATTAAATCTCAAAAGAGAAAACCGAAAAAACTAGTATTCATTAGTCAATAAATTATTTGTTTATTTTGGTATATTGAGACGATAAAAAAAAAAAGAAATAAATAAAACATCGGCCTTGACAATTTTCGGGACATAGGAATGTTTTCAAGTTTCTTAACTTAACAAATAAGGTAAGTGATTTTCATCTATTTTCAAATCTTTACTTTATTATATTTTTATCTTTTAATTAACAATTTACCGCATAATTATTTAATCAAGCGATTACATACATTTATGCTTTATTTTGCTTCATTTATTTTTAATTAACTAAAATTATATTGATAATACATAAAATTATGAAAGAACTTTAAATTAGTAAATTTCCGAAGGTCTTGAGTATTATAAGCATAAGAACGAAAAGTATTAGAGTAGAATTTGAGTACATAACCTTAAAAAAAAAATTGGTAGCAATTTGTAAAATCTTCTAAAACTTCTAAAATGGCAAGTCTTTTAACTTTCTTTTTAAATAATCATTGAAATTCCTTTATAACATAAATATTAATAATAATTGTAATAAAAATAATAAAGAAATGTCATCTAAAGTCATAAAAAAAGAAGAAAAAAACCAACCTAAGCGACATCTATTCCATTTCATAGAAACACAGAAAGTGCATTTAATAGAAAGATGTACAAACACATGTATTATGTTCTTTCGTATTAAAAAGATACAAAAAAATCCTACCAATAGCGAACGAGCAAAAGAATTATTTTTGCGCTAATTTTTTTTTGGATTTATATTTTCTTAATTTAATTAATTTTTTTCTGGCTTAACAAATCCCGTTTTTTAATTAGATAAATTTCGATAATTATTCCATTTGTCAAATACAAAATCACAATGTTATGAATGATTTTTTACCTTTCAAAAATGAAAAGAAAAAGCTAAGTGTGCACTGTGCTCCTTCTGCAATTGTATAGGTGACGAGATATTTTTCTATTAATTTTCTAAACTAATGGCGGACGTATATGTATTACTGTTAATTAAGAAAATTAAGAACGAAATTGGTGCTGTGTTAATTTTTCTTTTGGTTTGTATCGCCGTTATTTTCTAGGATATAATAGGTCCGTTATTGAAGTAACGGTACGCCTAAATCCATTAAAAATTAGAATTTTTAAAGAATTTTTTCGTAAACATAAATATATAAAATCGTTAAAATAGTTTCTCTTCGTTTTTTATTCGCTCTCTTGCTCTCTTAAATTAATCTCAATACTAGAAATTCGACACAGCAAATATTACGTATCTTGACCTCATAAAACCCATGTTCATATGAGCGACACGCTTAATATCTTATGTTTTGCATACGAATTAATGGCATTTTAACGAATAGAGGACTTTCGTTATTTACATCAACGTATAAAAACGTGAAAATTTACTATAATTTTTTATTAACGGTAAATATTTAACAAAAAATTTCAAATTTATTTTGCTATAATAACCGAACGTATGAACAAAGTTTAGTTATGAATGTTGTTTATATTGTAATATGGAACGAACTAATAATCGCATCGTTTTCATTGGTCGCGCGCTAAATACCATATGCAACTATAGCATATCGTCACATATTTTATACGCGTTTTCAAGGGTATTGCTAATTTTATTTAT
Source organism: Ptychoptera contaminata (assembly GCA_963942525.1). Taxonomy (NCBI): domain Eukaryota; kingdom Metazoa; phylum Arthropoda; class Insecta; order Diptera; family Ptychopteridae; genus Ptychoptera; species Ptychoptera contaminata. The sequence continues at coordinate 32,393,721 of OZ012638.1, read as the reverse complement.
TTATTTTCTTATTTCTAATTTTGCAAATAAGATTTTTATAAACAAATATAAAATGAAAAACCTTTTTTTTTAAACTTAAAGTATTATCATTATTTAGATAAACGTATTGATTTGAACGGAAATTTAGATTTATTGATTTTCTTTTTTTTGCTTTTATAGAAGCAAAACAGTGCAAGATGGCGGAATTATGTTTGAATTTTTGGAATTACTGCTATACTCTGAATATTCATTCATTTTTACTTTTACTGAAGTCGTATTTTCAGAAAAAATCTATAATTTTTATTGTTTCCGACAATCTCAGTTTATTCTCTTACAAAAGAATTTATTCTATTAAGGTATAAAGGTAGTCAAGTCTGTTTTTTCTTGTAAATTTTTCTAATTAAATTAAATTTAATTGTTTTAATTACACAGAAAGTGTATATCCTTTCTAAAATGTAGGCGTTATAGGGAAGAAAAAAACTTTTTATTTTAACCGCATACATAACAGCGCCACTTGACATAACCTTATTTTGTTTTTTTTTTTTTTTTTTGAAAAAAACAAAAACATTTTTAAGAAGCAAACCGAAAAGGTTCATAAAATATTTTTGCCATTTTATAGTGTTTAGTGCGCAGTGAACAGACGTGAATTTTCAAGCTCTGCAACTCTCTTAGAATAAAATTTGCTATATTATTATTATTTATAATTTGTAGTTTAGTGTACTGTCGTTAATATTATCAATTGAAATTATTTAAAGGAGGAAACGTAAGTAAAAAATCTAATTAAAATTTATTAATTAATTAAAGATCATATTTTCTTTTTTGCTTAATTTTAATTTAATTAATAAAATTGCTGATAATGCTTATACATACATATTAATTTGGCGATGATTATTACTTATAACGATAACTATAATTTGTTATTTAATAGTTTTTGAATCCTCTTTGCTATTTTGAAGGAATGTAGGTCCTCAATTTTTGTCTACGAAATTTTACTCATAAATTTAGCTACCTAGACAATTTTGTCCCTCTAATTTTTTAGTTTGTAGAGAAATTTAGAATTTAATTAATATTTTTTTGTTAATTAATTAAATTAAAATTTTATTTTGTCTTTGAAATATAATGTTTAAAATAATTAAATGTAATTTCTTTTTATTTTGCTAATCTGCTGCGCTTGGTCCTGGCAATCGCTTTGTTCATGCATATATTAACATTCTCTCATTGTTTTTCTACTGTATTCTCTCTAATGTCACATGATCGTATATCAATATGTCTGAAAATTAATTATATATACATATTTTCCTATGCTTCTATTAAAAATATAACTAGGAATTTAGCTACTGCCTTCTAAAATACTCTTTGGCAACGAGAATTTAGAGGGAAGATTCTTAATTGAATAACAACAACAGAAAAAAAATCAATATTTTGATGAATTTCTTTGTGCTTAGCGTTTATTTTTTTCCCCATCTAAATGGACAAAGTAATTTCGGAGCGAAATTTTGTTTTCTTTTTTTACAAAACTTCTAAATTTTTTCTATATTTATTTATTAAACAAATATAAAATAAATAAATAATTTATGGCGACATGTAATTTGCACTTTTTTCTCTTAAATGTTTTAATTTACACTCAGTTGGAGGATTGTTATCCGTAGGAACTAGTACTTTCCTGAACTTGTTAGCTCAGTTAAAGAAAAAATTACTCACCCATAAAGTTTGGTGATCAAGAATTGAGTTCTTCTTGGTGATGAGACTTTTCGATTTTATAGTTTTGAGGTTAGGTTTTGAGTTTTGAAGGTCATTTAAGATATTTTTCAAATTTTATTAATTTTAGTAGTTTTATTATATAAGTGAGTAAAAATAGTTAATATAATCGAAAATTTAATATTGTGGAACAGCGAGTGGAGTAAAAATTCCTAATTACTTACCGAGTAGTATACGATTCGTTTTTCTAATGAGATTTAATACATGTAATTTATGAGAATGGAAAATACGCCTACTAGATTGTAATAGAAAAATTTTGATATTTGAAATCTTTAAATTTCATTATTTCATAACTTAATAAAAATGAACCAATCGCGTTACATAAATGCCGTGAGTAATGGATTTAGTTGCTGGAATGGATCCTTGAAGATCAGAGTAGAATATTTTTCGGAGAATTATCGCATTTTTCTATCCCATTTTCGAAATCTTAATATTAATCTAATATACCTACTTTCATAGATAGTACTTCTACAATTTACTTTCTAACCTTAAAAAAATCATTATTTTTAGGTTAGAAATTTAGATATTTTGTTTTTTTATAAATTCTTAACTAAATATTCTTCTTTTTTTTATTATTTTGTTACAGAAATTATTATTAATTAATTAGGAAAATTGAAATATATAATAAGATCAATAAAATGTTAGATTCAAAGGATAAAAAAATGCAAGAAGTTAATAATAACATGAAAGTAATGTTAGGTACAGATGATGTCAGTGATGATGAAATGGAACTTTTGATTTATGTTGATAGTGATAATGAAGAGGAAAAAATAAATAAAGATAATTCGGATGCAAAAACAATAGACGTTACAAATATAGACAAATTATCATCTAAAAAAGAAGATACAACAATACAAAAATCCGTAACACCTATACCGTCAACTTCAAAATTAAACGTTGAAACTTCAGATGATTTAAATAAAACGGTTAATGAAAATGTAGCAACACCACCTGACGAAGTGTCGCTAATAAAAGTTAAATTAGTAGAAGCAGAGACGGCACCGTGTGAAACAACATTAAGCGATGTTAATAATGAAAAAATTATAATCACAAAAGGTAAATTTCTTTTTTCAATTAAAATTGTATTAATAACGTAATTGCTTAAATTTTAAGAAACGGAAACGAGTAACAAATGTGAGAAAAGTAGCGAAATAATTAAAAAGATAGAGGAATGTTGTGATAAGCAAAGCGATAATATCACAGAAAAAGATGAAAATAGTAATAAACAATGCGTGGAAGAGTGTGTGGAAACTCCAGAGGTTCGTGAAACGCTTGATGCTACAGATAACGATAAATTTGTTGAGGGTAGTGATAAAAACATTGAGGAGAATACATTAAAGACTCCAATAGACGAAAGTAAATCAGAACCAATTGATGATAAAAGTCCTACGGATATCACAGAATCTTCAGAAGTCGAAGCAAGCTGTAATGTAGAAAACGGAAGCATACAAGGTAATACTATTTCTAATAAGGAAGAAATTGACGATGTCATAATTATTGAAGATGACAAAGTTTCAAAAAATAAAGCTAAAAAAGCGGATCAAATAGCCGATGTGAAAGAAGTAGAATCTGTTTCTTCGGAACCATTAGTTAATCACAGTGAAGAAATTAAAGAGACGATTTCTGAAAGTAACAATAATTCAGTCTCAGATGCTAAAAGTATCCAACAGTGTGAAGAAAATGATCCTACAACAGAGACAAAAGCAGACAAAAACAGATGTATAGATCTTGCTGAAAAGGATAAAGAGATTATTGTTGAAGAAATTCCGAATAATTTAAATACAACTGATAAACTTATTGAAGTTTGTAAGAACAATGATAATGATAAGAAAAGTGATGTTTGCACAATGGACATTGATCAAGATCTCGAAGAAAGTAGTAAAAATAATAATAACGACTGCGATCAAGCAGATGCAAGTACTAATTCAATTATTAATGATAAAATTGATGAAATTTTAATCAGCAATGAGGATGCTAAAGAAAAGCCAGATGAATTGAATATTATTATTAAAGAAAGCGATGATAGCAGATCAAGTGTTGTTAAAAATACAGAAACAAGTGAAAAAATTAACGAAATCTGTAATCAAGGTGACACAGATAAAGATACAGAAAAAACTGAAAATAAAGATGAATTACAGAATGATGATGTTGATCATTCAAAATTATCTAAAAATAATTCTAATGTAAATAAAATATTGGATGATGATGATATTATTGATATAGATGAAATTCTAGATAGTGTAAATGAAATTGATAAAAATATTCTAATGCAACATGAAAATATAGATTCAAATAAATCTAAGGAATTCGATTCTAATCTTGAAATTAACACTGAAACGCCTTTAATCGATCAAAAGCAAACAGATGTGCCAATCATTAGTAAAAAGATCATACCTGAAACTAGTGCGAATGAAAACAATAAAAAAATCGATGATACAGAAGATGACGTAGTAATTATTGATATAACAGAATGTGGCGATATAAATTCAGAAAAAACTTCTGAAGACAATAGTAAAAAAGAACTTCTTGAACAACCAAAAAGTAAACGTTCTTGTAATATTGATCTGCGTGAAACTAATAATAAAAATGATAGTACGACTTTAGTGTCTGAAACTAATACGAGTGATGCTATAACAGCTGATACAGATGTACATCTAGATAATATTGGTACTTTGAAAACAAATCACTATTCTAATCTATTTTTTATCAAGCTTTTTTTCTTCTTTGTTTTATATTAAAATGAATTTTACTAATTATAGTTTTTTGTTTTGTCCAATTTCAGTTAAGAAAAACGTGAATAATAAACGTAGACTGTCCTGTATTGAAAATTGTGAGAATAATTTAAGTAATATTGAAAATTTAAAGAAAACAAAGATTGACGATAATAGAATCGATGATGAGAATAGTTTAAAATCAAAAAAATTTAAAAATATAATAAAAAAATTAACGACAGTATTAAAGGATGAAATAACAATAACTGAGGAACCATTAAAATTAGATCCTGGACCAAATACGATAAAGGAACCGTCAAAATTTTCTGCTGATTTTCTACGGGCATTCAATAAACCATTAAAAAATATGACACGAAAAGATTTAGAGCAATTAGTACAGCAAAAAATCATTGAAATATTATTATGTAATTCTGAATTAGCGGAGGTACGACGAAAAGTAATTGAACAGGAACAATTATTACATATATTTCGTATGCGTTGTAATGAATTACAAAAGCAATTTTGTGATTTAGAATTGATACATACAAGAATTGTTAAAGATTTAGAAACGAAAAATAAAAATTATGTTGCACCTATTATGATAACACGTACAGTTAGTGTTCAAGTAAATCCATTAGCATTTGAAGAATCACATACTGAGGAAAATATTGCATTACCAATTAAAGATGATAATAAATCTTCTGTATATCGTTCACAAATGCAACCACAAACAAAATTAGCGCCTACATTTGTAGTCCAACAAAAATCACATCGCCTTCCTGTTGATAATAAAGTAACACCAACTACCACCACTACAGCACAAACAACAAATAATAATAAAAAATCCGAACCAAAAACAATAACAAATCAGAGATACTCATTACCAGCAGGAATTGTAACTAGAAGTAGTTCAGAAAATTTAAGAAATAATAAAGCAAAACAAGTATCGCCGCCCGCATCAAATGTGACGACAATATCATTGCCACCACTGTAAGTTATTTTAATTTGTTTTTTGTAAATTTTTTTAATACTAAAAATAATTATTTTTTATTTTCCCATAAAAAGTTCAAAAATTTCCGATGAAGTATCTGTTGCAACACGCCCACGTGTACCACCGATAATTATAAAAAAGACAAAGTGTACCACCGTTAGTGAGAATAAATCTACGAAAGCAACGACTTCTTGTACTTCTTCTTCTTCTTCTTCAACTAAACAATCGGGCAACGATATGAAACGTTCCTTTATTGATTTAACTGATGAAGAAGAGGTGACACCGATAAATAGACCTACCTTTTCAATTGTACAACATCCCCAACAAATGCAAAAAGTATGCGCCCTTATAAATGGTCAACAACAGACTTTAGTTACATTTTCTAATAATAATAACAAGGGTAAAATTGCTTATTTAATAAATAACACGACAACATCAACAGGGACTATAAATGGTATAACGACAACATCAGCAGGATCTAATAATTTAGCAACATTACAAAATTTAAACGGAAAGAAATTTGGTAAAGAAAATAAAAATTAAACATTAATTTCGATTGATTTTAATAAAATTATTTTATTGTTTAAATAGTTAATATTGCTCCAAAGCCAGCATTGAAGGGGATCACGTACACAAATGGAAATGCATTTGTAACAAATGCCGGTGAAAATGAACTGCAACGTATTGCTGTAAAACCGATGAACACGCTTTGTAATACACATCCGGCACCGCTACCGAATACGCATGTAACTACTGGACTCTCTACATGGAAGAAAATACCACCAAAACCGGAAATAAATATTACGCTTGAGAATCAAGGTGTCGTTATAAAATGGACAATGGATGAGTGGTCAGAAAGTGAACATGCGGCAATAGCCCGTTATCAATTGTATGCTTATCAAGAAAAGGGACCACCATCTTCTGATCTATGGCGACGTGTTGGTGAAGTTAAATCAATGAAATTACCAATGGCTGTAACGCTGACACAATTTGAGGACGGTCAAATGTATTACTTTGCCATACGTGCTATTGACATTTATGAGCGTTCCGGATTATTTAGTGCGCCCCGTCCGTACTTATGACGCGGCAAGAAATAAAATTTCTCTGAATTATAATGACCACAATCCTGATCACATCATATTAATTTTATCTAATTTAATTATTTTTATTTAATTCGAATAAAGTACCTAGAAATTAGACGCCATTTATGTCACATGCCAAACAAGAGCAACAAGTGAATAATGATAGTAGTTTGTTTTTTTTTTTTTTTATAAATTTCAAAGAAGAAAAATGAATATTTTTAATTATTTAATTGAATTTTACAAGAATAACAAATTAAAAACAAATAATGAATTTTTAAAATAAGGATAACTATATATATATGCAAGTAAGTAAAACAAAAAGTAAAAGGAATGTTTTTAATTATAAATAAATAAATATTTTTAAGTCTCTTTACAACGGATGTTCATTAATTTTTTAATATTTAAATTTAATTATAAAATTTGTATGTATATATATAAAAAAAAAGATAAAAAACAATATTAATATTTTAGAATTTAAATTGTTCTTTTGCTTGTTAATCCTTAAATATTATTATTATCCTTATGTGTGCCGGAAATTGTGAAAATTTTATAAAATATACCTAATTCTTTTAATTGTGCGAATTTGATATAACGCGCGATACTGTTTTTTTTCGCATTACACGATTTAATTTGATATAACGCGATTCAAATAAATTTTACTAAAATAATTTTATTAACCCTTTGAATCCTGGCCAGCCAAATTATATATTTCTATAATCCTAGACACCCTTTTGTCATGTATGGGGCGCTGCGGCAAAGACCACTTTAGATTTATTAGATAGGGTACAAAACCGGGCCATACGATTAATAAATAATCCCGAAATCACGGATAAATTAGACTCGCTTAAGCATCGTCGGGACGTAGCGGACCTCACTATTTTTTATAAATATAGTTACGGACATTGTTCAAAAAAGGTCTCCAAAAAAATGCCTTCGCCCGAAAAACGTGTACGGGAAACAAGGGCTGGTGCTACCACCCACTGTCGAGCGGTAACCTTAAGTATGGTAAGAACATCGAAGTTCCAAAACGATTTCTTTACTGGTACAGCAAATAAATGGAACGCCTTACCAGCGTGTGCGTTCCCAAACCAATTTAATATCCAATCCTTTAAAACCATGGTAGCTCAATGCTATTCACAGGTTGACTTCACGTCGTAATTCCTAAACATGTCAATTTCTTTATAAAAAGACACATCTAATCGCTTGTACTTTACCGGTCTTACCTTGACCGGTCTTTCGGGTTTTTGTCATCATGTTTGTTGGGCCAATATACCGTCATTTCGGGTTCCAAGGGTTAAGAAATAACACCCTAAAGCTGGCTACTAAAGATATTTGTACAGTATGAAAAATTTTATTAGTTCTGTGAAACGATGGTAAATGATGATATTTTAGTTGAATTTTCCAACGGAGCGCCAATCTCATACTTTTCTATGAATACTGTGTCTTTTTTTAACACGGATTTGCTAGACACGGATTTGCTAGACACGTATCTGCCGTACAAGAACAGTCTAAGGTGTATTAGAAAAATAAATTTCCTTTTAAATTTTCAGCATAGAATTGTCGTAGAACTGCATTTACCATACTTGATTCTTCTATAATTTCGGTACATAAATTATCATAAAAAGTAAGCATAGAATTTATAAATAATAATAATTGGCATTATTTTATCTCAGGATATTCACCTATTTTACAGTTTATTCATCACCGGACACATATATTGTTTCGTTGAATTATTTAGCATGTATGGATCAATTGCACAATGAGATGATAAAAAATGCAAGCAAAGAAAACCGGATCAAGGAATATAACTACAGAGAAACACTTAGGTAAATTATTTATTAATATAAAATTATAACAAAATAGAAAATTTATTGATTAATTTGCGCTAGAACAAACATATCTACAAAAGTATGAATTTTTTATAGAAAGTAAGGCAGTAAACTGTATGTTGTTTTTTTTCGGGTTTCATCACTTATTATTGACTCGATTCTTATTAAATAATTAATTAAAAAAAAAATATTATTTCTTTACTTTGATAAAAACAAATAAAAAGAATAACGGAAAAATATTAATAATAATTTTTGTGACATTCTAGCATGTCCACTTAGTGATTTTTTTTGTTTTTAACTGTCGGTTTTTCATGACATTATCTTTTATTTTGTTGATGGTAAATTCTGAAAATATTTATTAAAACAGCTTTAGTGGGATTTTTTAACATTTTAAATGAAATTTTCTAGGTATGATATTATGCGGTTTGTCATGTTTTTAAATAATTTGTGGCTTATTGTAGTTTGGAATTTTTTTTTTTGCTTATTTGCATTAAGAAACTTTTTTTTTTAACTAATAGAGCTTTGAGAATTATAATTTTAGATTATTTAATTAAACTTTATCGATGGTATTTGCTGTAAAATTCTTGTGCTTTAGTTGGTATCATATTTTGCACTTTAGAAAGCTCTTTAAACCGAAAGAAAAGTCAAGGTTTTAAGGACATTTTCAAAAGGTAGATTGTAGCCAGAGGTTTTTATAATCTTTCATAGATACCTAACACCGTTTTATAATTATTACCTTTATTTCGCTTAGTTGAATCTTTTCTTATCCTATTTTTTGTTGTCTGCAAAAAGAAAATGTTCTAAGAAAGAATGCTTATTAAGTCCAAGGCCATCGAATACATAATAAATAAGATCTATTTGTACGCCTTTCCCTATTATTTATGTTTTTTTATTATTATTATTTTATCTTTTCTTAGTTGTCATGACCTAAGTTGTAACATTTTCGATTATTTATACATTTCCCAACTTCAGGTTGACTCATATTTCACGTTGCAAAATGAAGAAAAGTGTCACAAAGTGTGTTTGTGCTTTTTTTTTTTTTTGCTTATATGTTGTCTCAGCAATATGTAGTGACAATATATCGAATAATAATAATATAATAAAGAAGGAACCTATTATAAACCTCACACACCGTACTGGCACAAGTTAAGATTCAACAGAAGAATCATTTATTACAGCGAAATACAGAATTTCTAAATCAATACCAAATAAAAGAGCAAAACAAATAAAAGAAAATGTCAATTTCCAATTCATTTATTTATTTATTTTATTTTTGCTGTTTCTTTAACATTTCATCAATATTACGGCCCCTTTTCTGTAACAATAACAATAGACAAAAAAAAAATTATTCCCAAATTGGTGATAATTGTACCAACAACAATAGCAGAAAAGCTTTAAAAAGGTACAAAAAACCCACTTAAAAGCTCTTTTTGTTGTTTCGATTAAAAAAAATAATAATTTTTTAGCACACGTTAAATTCTGTTGTTACAGATTTAATTTATTATTTTACCCTTTTTTTATTATTATTATTATTAATTTAAAAAATAAAATATCACCATCAAAATGCTTTAAAGTAAAATGTCTTCGTTTTTTCGCCACGTGACACTTTAAAAGGTATTTTTTTTTGTTTGTTATACAATAAAAACAGAAATAATAAATGATAAGAGCGAAAAAATACCTCCATATAATTGACAGTATAAAGTAACATCATCAAAAGTCTATAAAAAAAATATCTATGATAGATATTTGCGAACGTAGGAAAAGGTGTATCGGCGAATTTTCTTTTACGAAGAAGAAATAAAAAAAACAAAAGAAAAACAACGAATCAAATGACAAGAAACGTTTCTATATTTGTACATAAATTGCATACCTTCTGGTGAATATTATTTTTCTGTCTAAATGTGACTTTTATTGATATAATATTGACAAAAAACAATAGAAAACAAGAAATTGTCAATGCTGAGATGAAGTAAAGGAAAAGAATAATAATAATAAGATCGTTTACATTGGTTTTTAGGGTTAGATTCTTGTGATTTAATACAAATTCATTGGGGGTACTTATTGTTATTTTACTCAAATTTCATTTTCTTTATCCGAAATTAATGATTTAACTTTAAATTCCCATTTTTTATTCTTTTTGTTTTCTTCTGGTATTATTGAAATTCTTTTTGTTAAACGTTTTGCTATTCAGGTCATTGAAGATAATATTATGGAAGGTAAAATTACTATGGTAATAAAGTGACAATTAAGAGACGTTGATGATGATGATTATTTAAGGGTTTTTTCTTTTCGCTGTTATTTGTATTCGGTTTTATTTTCTAAAGCAAATAAGAATGCGGAAATAATAATGATTGTGTTCGTGTAAAAAAAAAAGAAAAAAACGAATAACATCTGTGTCAGGAAATTGTCTGGTAATGAATACACAAAATGGGTAATTATCCGATAGAATGAGTTTCTTTATTTATTGGAATAACAAACGGTGTACTTTTTTCTTTTATTTGTTGGTAATTTGTGGGAGTTTTTTTTTGGTGTAATTTAACGAATTTTTGTTATTCTTTTTTGGTTAGAAAATGTAGGTATTTTTTTTCATTTTTGGCACTTATCTAAGCGAAATCATCAATCGTCTTATCGCAAATTTATTTTCAATTATTATATTTAAACGGTTACAAGATTTTTTCGATTAAAAGAAGCAAAAACCGTTTGTATGCTGTGTAAAATGATGATAAAATAATATTTCTTTATCTTTTCGCAATTAAAATTCGTTAAACATGTGCTTTTCATAAAAAAACTAAGCTTTATTTTACTTAAAGAGCTAACGATTTAAAGCACCGAGAACATAATTATTATTTAATAAATATGTACGTTGAAATATTTTTTTTTTAATTTCAACATTTAAGGATATTTATTTTACGTTATTTCTCCTTGAATAAGAGCATTCATATGGGAGGTTCAGGGTGATCAAATAAGAACTATATACATTTCAATAGAAATAAACGCCTATTCTGTTTAAAAAATATATAGTACTTATTTGATCACCCTATAAAAATATGAAAAAGTCTCTAGTAAAATTATATTTTCATTTAAGTCTTGCGCATTTATATCGAAATCACATACGGTATATCAGCTCTAGATGATAAGAAAAAAAAGGGAAAAACTTTAAACAGCGTATAAACAGTATTAGTAGTAGACAATTCACTATTAACTGTGTCGGTTGTGTTTTCTGTTAATATTTTTTCACTTATTTTCGCTAGTTTTTAGTGATTAAAAAACAAAAATTATCAACGATAATAAATTAATTTAATTTAATTTTTCTTTAATAAAATAATAAATTAAAAATATTACATAATTTATTGATTTATTTAATTTATCCGGATGTCTTGTCCTTTATTACATATGTAAATAATGAAAAATGAAATGTAAAAATTTATTATATCGTGTTAATATGCTATTTTGATAAGAAATTATAAAATTTTTATTACTTTAATTATATTTATTATGTTATTATAACCGCATTGTTGTGACTTAATTAAGCTTAGGCGTTATTTTTTTTACTTTCCATGTAGAAGTAATCTGGAAAAATAGTCATTTGTTTAATTAAGTTTAAATTTTGTTTAAGAAAAACTATACTTTTGTTAATTATTATGCTTTGTTACGTTTATTTTTTACGAAATAATTTATTACCGATTTTTATTTCTTATTATCACGGAAGAACACGTAGTCGGATTATTGTTCTTAGCGGATCGGAAGGACTATATATAGCCCACACATTATTATAACAAGAAAAGGTCTTATTTATCATCTAAGTAGCTTAATAAAAAATCTGTTTTAACTTTTAAGTAGCTTTACACTGTTCAGTGCTTGAAGTCTTTCTTAAACTTTTTAATTCCTATAATCAACCATTGACTCCTGAAGAAAGATTATTTAAGGTAAAATTTTTAATTAAAGTCAAAAGCTTTTTTAACATTGAAAATAAATTCTTCTTGTTGATTGGTGAACGAAAAACAACAAAATAACAACGATTTGTATGTATATTTGCCAAAAATTATCGTATTTGCGGCATAAGAAATAACAATAAAACTCTGCATAGTCCTTGAATAATAATAATAATAACAAGTAAAACGTTTATAAAGCCAAATAATAGAAAACTTTTAACCACTCTGTATTTAATATGCAAATTCTATAATTGTATTTATTATGCCGTCGGTTTTTTTTTCTATTATCACTTGAATAGATTTTTTCATTATTTTTGCTATAGAAAAACTTGTGAAAATTAATTGCAAAAACAATAAGTAATTTTCTTGTTGCTTTAAGACTCAGTGAAGAGTATACACACCAAAAAAATTGTTAATAAAATTTAAACATAATGTGACAGAGTGTAACCACGGATAATTATTTTTGATTAAGAAGTGAATTTAGCGTTAAAGAAGTGTTTATGCAAAATTTATAAAAATATTTTAACACAGTGCGTATATTAAGTGATTATTCTTCTGGATAAAAAAATAATATTTCATAGTAATACCACAAGTGTTAAGATGAAAATGTTTCTTTCTAAATATATTGTCATGGGATTTTCACTAGGATTTAACGATAATAAGGTTAGTTTTCTTTTACTTTTCTTTCTACATTTTCTTTAATATAATAATAACTAATATTTATTTTTTTATTCTATTAGATAAAATTGTCTGTTATGTGTTTATGACTCAAGAAAAAAAAAAAAAACGACCAAAAAAGTACTTAAGTAGTAGATGAACCATCAAAAATTACATCATAAGTGATTATCTTGTTAATATTTTTAGTACGAATTTACTGAATAATTTTAATATTTATTCTACCTTTGATTTTATAAAGTAAAATATAAGAATAATTTTGGATATTTTCCAATAATTTATACAACACTGTTATGGGTTTTTTACCCCATTTGAATAAAGATTTCCTTCAAGGATATTCAGAAATAAAATTTACAAAATAAGTATTATCAAGGTCGTGAGTTCAAGACTAGATATATAAAAATAAATAAAACACAAATATATCTCCCAAATGGCACCAATGTTACAAACTCCCTAATAACATTGGTGACATAAATAATTCAGTAAATAAAATTAATTTCTCGATTTTTCACCAGTTATGTTATATTTTTTTTTTGTATTTATCTAATTTTGTTACATCTAGAGACAATCAATTTTTATTTTATCTAAAAATCAGCTTATCATGAACTTGAGGAGAAATTTAAACGAAATAAATTTACATAAATAATATTGCTAACAATGTTTAACAGGTTTTTCTTTTCTTTTTCTTTTTCTTTATTAACAATCCCTCAATGGAAAGTTTTTCCTTATTTTAATTAATTAATTTTCATTTTGTTTTGAAAATTTAATTAACAAATTTATTATGATAAAATTAGTAAATTTTTATTGATAAAATTTGATTGATTTTCACACTGTTTTCGTTAAACAAAACAATGACAAAATGTGCTTTTAAAAAGCTTACTTCGCTAGAATAATAATAAAAAATAATACAAAACCGTCATTAATGAATATTCATAAATAATTTTTAGTCATTGAATGACTTTATAGTTTGTTTGATAGTTTATTTGATAAGAAGAAAATAGTTTTTACTCGTAATTTTTTTTTTTGCTTAGTCAGTTTTTGATTAACAAAATAGATATTCTATTGTATAACGGAACGACACGATTGCATGAATTATGGTTATAAATCTAAAAATAAATGTAGAGTCACTTAATAATGTTTCTAAAATATTTTTATTATGTTAAAAAATCATTATCCTTGCCTTAATAATCATCAAAGTGTGAAGTACATTATATATTGCGCATTGTATGCAACATGAAGTATGATTTGATAGAAGAAAAATTTAAACTGTCCTTGCTTGTATAAATTATTAATTTATTTAAACTTAAAATTCATTTGTTTTAACGAGTATTATTTGTAATTATAATCAGGAAGTTTACTATTTTCTAAAATTTAATTTTCAAAATTTGCTGTGAGCCACAGTCGTGCCATTATAACTCAATGTATTAACTTTCATATGTTTAAAGTTGCTGCCTTTAGCAGCGTTTTGTGGTGCGGCTTTATTATAACGAAGACATTTGTGATCTGTTGCGTTTCTAACTACACATTCTTCACCAAAACACAATAAATATCCTTTTGCGTCATCAGTTATTTAAAGCTGATATTTGTGTAACTTCTTGATTGACAATAAAAATGATTAAATAATAAAAAAGAAAAACAACTTAAGTTGCCTGAAACAATAGAATACATAGATTGTGTGTCATAAGCTAACACTGACTCGTTTGATTGAGGCGTTTTTTTTTAATATTTACACATTTTTTTTTTCTGTTTCTGGGTTAAAATTACCCAAATAAAACTGACAACAAAGATAATTTTATTATTAACTCTTGAAGAAAATATTTATCCATCTATATGGTTCTTATCTCTCTGTGTGCGTTTCTTACTTGGATTTCAAGTGAATTTTCTTTTCTTTTCTTTTCTTTTCGGTTTTATTTTTTTATTATTAACTTATTGATAATATCGATAAATAAATTCGATATTAAATTTTATTTATATTTCCTATCGTCCCTACAGATATTCCCATAAAAATATTTTCGTGTTTTGTTTTTTATTTGCGTGATTTCATTTGTTTTTTTTTTTCTCTCCTTCAAAATTTTTAAATGAAAATTCTTTTTCAGAAATCTTTTGCAAGAATAATAAAAAAAAAAATATTTTTCTTCTGACTTTTTGATTAATTTTAATCATTATTAAATTTCAATTTTTCACTGATTATTTACTTAAAGTTTGACTCCTTATTTCAGTGTGTTTCTTACTTGTTTTTTTGTTTAGAACGGGGATTTCCCCTGTAATCCTAACCGGAATTAATATTTTTAAAGTAAAAAATTTTTATCAGCTTATAATCATATCAGCTCTTCCACGGTATTATTATCAGTTGGATGGTTTATAAAATATTCAAAATTTATTCATTGTATCTTGTCTTGTCTTGTCTAAGAACTTTAAGCTCAATTTAACAAAAGAAAATAAAAGAAAAAATGTTTTATTCAACATTCGACGTTTGATTTTTATTATTATTGAAATTATTTATCATTTTCTCTTGTTTATTCATTCGAATTCCAATTATTTAATTAAATTTAAAATTCAAATGACAAAAATTTTTTGTTTTTGCGCCACATTTTTATGGTTTTTAAGTGAAAAATTTCAATTTCTTTTCACATTGGAAACGGAATTTGCGTTGTAAAAGTTTTTTGAAGAATTATTTTTATAAATAAATATTTATTCTTCTGATTCCTAGAATTAATATAAATGCTTTTTTCGTCGTCGTTTCGTGTTTAAACAGCGAAATTTATGGACGTTAAGTTAGCTTTTTGAATAGAGAAAAATATGCTTTAGTTACTTAATGATGAGTAAATGTAATTTTTTCGCTAGAATTCGTAAGTCTGGAAAAACATTACTAAATAGTGAATACTGTGAACACTTTCTTACTAACAAATTAATTGATTTTAACTAATAACGCAGTAGTAATCCCTCACAAAACTTCAAGAACTAATAAAATTGTCAGTAAATTTGTTTAAAAGAAAATTATTTAATTATAACCCTGTGCTCGCATTTTAAATAAATTTAATCATTAATTTCACGGATGTTGAAATTTCCACCATAAATAAATTAAAAACACTACCACCAACATTATATAACGGAAATAACTATTGCAAATAATTGCTAACAACAATCACTTATACACAAATGCAAAACTCTGTAATAATGATAATTTGAATACATTTAAGCTGTTTTTACTTGCATTATGTACCTTTTTTTTGTATAAAAACCGCAAATAAAATAAAAATTATTTAAATCACCTGTTAAATTCTGTATATTTTCGTTTAAAGAAATAAAAACAATTTCCATAAAAAGCAAAAAAAAAAGAAAATTTATATGGTAAAGTAATTAAATTTGATGTAATTTCCATTGAATTTTCTCATAAAAATTAAATTTTTTAACACAATTTCTATATTAGAAATATTTTCACTGTTTTATTTGCGATAAAAACACTTAAACGTTTTTGTGTTTAGCTGGGGGGTGTGAAAATAATAAAGAAAATTTAAAATATAATAACTCTTTTATGATTTATTTAAGCGTTAAGAAATATCGTCAAAATGATGTTGATGATGATGATGATGTTGATGATGATGACTTATTTGATATTGAAGACATTTTTAAACATGATTACATAAACGTGTGTGTTAAAGTAAAGTTATGAATTTTAATGCCTCCTTCCTTCTGCATTTGTGTATTTTTTCTTTCCTTCAATATTACTTAAAGTATGTTCTTCTAATTTATATAAGAAAAAATATAAAAGAATCGATTTAATCTAGATTTATTTCTATATAATGGTTTGACAGGACATAAATACATATAAAAAACAAAAAAAAAACAAATCAAATCAGCAAAGTAAATTGTGGTCTTATTTTTGGGTATTTAAAATAAAAAAGAAATGACAGAAAAACAATCTTCAAACTGAATAAATCTTTAACAGAAGAAATAAAACAAAACACAACCATGAAAGTCACATTTTTTCATCAAGGATATTTCTCTTGTTTTTCGGTTATTTGTTTTTTCGGTTTTTTTATTCAAAAATTCTTAAAAATGATGAAAAAATAATAAATAAAAATATTTACTTCTTGATCCTAGGATTATATAGGATTTTTAATATTAAAAAAAAAATGTAATCTAAATGATATTCGTGATGTGGAAAAATTGATATAAAAATGATAAAAATTTTTACGAATGAAATGAATGATTTTAATGAGAAAAAAACGTTGAATAATAAATGATGTTGAAAAATTATTATTATTATTATTGCTTATAATTAATTAAATAAAGTAAAGTGGTTTTAAGTGTTCAGAAACTTCAGAAAACCACGTTGTAACTTACTTAAATCACTAAAAATGGCCGAAGTTAATTTTCTCATCAGAAAAACTAAACTTTTAATTACCTTTTCATTATTATTGTAAGTTTTAAAGTTATTTTATTACTTAAATATTGTTTTAAATAAATAAAAAAGCACGTACTATACACAAAAGCACAGCTTAAAAGCACCAAAAAAAAATGGAAAAACAAGCCACAAAATATATAAATTATTCGAAATATTTTTTTTTAATGTGACAATCATGATTTTCATTTCTTTTTTTCTATCTTCTAAACTTAGTTATGCGTTTAAATGTGCTTTTAAGCTGTCGAAAAATATATATATATAAAACTTTTTATTATTTTGATTAAGGAGTCTGTCATTTTGTAGGATTTTTCTGGAAATTTATTTTCTTTATTTATTTATCGGCATCACAATGTTACTATGGACAACGTCAAAATGATTGTCACTTTTGTTTACTTGATTTTGTTTTGTTTTTTTTTTTATTTATTATCGCCTGACTTTAGGCAATTTAATGGAAATTTTCTCTTTTTTTCTTTACAAGACAATGATTTTTGCGAATAAAAAATTAATAGAAAATATTTATTTATTTTTCGCATTAAACACCATAAAGTAGGTTTAATTAATAAATTAAAACTTTTTTTTTTTTTTGGTGTTGTTTATTGTTTTCAATGTAATATTTTTATCAGTTATTTGATTGTTTGTTATTAAGAACTTTCAGAGTGTAAAAAAGAAAAGAAAAAAACAAATTTAAATATATAAATTTGTAGAAATAAATTTTGTTAAAATAATACGCGATTTTTAGTAATTAATCTTTTAATTTAAAAAATAAACTAAACTAAAATAAACTTAAAAGAAATAATAATTTGACAGTTAGAGATTGGATAACTTTTTTTATTAACTTTAAAGCAATTTTTATTACAATTTAATGATTTACCTTAATTATGATTATATTGATGACGTGTACACACAGAGTATTTATATAAATATTTATATTAAATATTATTTGTGAATTTAAAAATATATTTTCGTCAGTTAACACCTTTAAATCGATGCAGAAACATCAAATTCTTTATCATTTCTGTTTTCTTTGAGTGATTTTTTAATTTTTTTTGTTAAACAGGTGAAATAACTTACTAGAAAAATTAATTTTTAATTGTTTTTATTAATTAAATGTAAAATGATTAAACAAATTTATCGCGATTATTATTAAATTCAGATTAGTGTAGTGCGAACATGTAGAATTAATGTAAGAAAAATAAAATAAAATATTAATAAACTAGATTCTTACTGGATTATGTAAAGTTGCCGATTGGAAAGACAGAGTAAACTCTATTTTTGAAATTTTATAAATACAAAACACAAACATATATAACATGAGTACACTATAGTATATACTTTCGTAACATAGAAATTTCAGTTAGTAAGAGCATATCATATATAGATGTTTAAATTGCCCAAAAAAAAGCACTAAATTGCGAAAAACGATTTCAGATTTCAGTCGAGTTTTACTATTCAGAGTGTAAAGAGTTTGTTATTTTTTTTTTTGATGAACTAAGAAAAGCAAAAGGAAATTTTTGTTATAAAGAAAAAAGTGACATTTTCATTTAATTTAATTAAGAAAACAATTTGGATTAAAAGAAAATTAAATTAAAAGAAAAAAGAAAACAACAAACTGTATGTGAAATGTGTTTAAGAAATTTATACTTATTGTATGTCTGTCTGTCTGTTTGTCTGTTTGTCTGTTCTGGTTGCCAATGTAAACAACAATTGTTTTGTTTTAATAAAATTGAATAACAAAAGCCAAAAAATAATTACATTTTGTAATTAAATTTAATTAGCGTAATAAAAACAGAAAAACTGTTTTATTTGTGGTTTATTTTTGCTATTATTTTGCATTAAAAAAAAAAATGTGAAAAAAAAAAAATCTTCATTTGTTGCTGCGTTTTCATTGCACGGTGAAATGTCGCTTAAATTGTTTTTTTTTTGTCTTTTTAATACGCGATGTATTACATTTAATAACTTTTACTTGCATTTTAATTAATTTTTTTCTTCTTTTTATTAAATTTTAATTAATAAAAACGAATAAAAGTGAAACGAATTTATTTTTTCTCTTTTGAAAAGTAAAAAAAAGCAGAACATTTAACAGTGTACCTGTGTTATTATTTTTTTTTTTGTCTTTTGTTTTTTTTTTTTCATTAAATTTTTGTTTTTTTTTTTTAATCATTTTATTGAATTATTGTGCCTGTATGCGTGCCTTGGTGGTAGTAAAATTTAATTACAAAATTTCTTGTGCAAATAATTGAAAAACAACAAAAAAAAAAAAAAAATAATCACTCATACCACTGCAGATTGTGTGGTTTGTTTATTTACTATTTTTTCGATAAATATTTAATTATTTTTTTTTATTTTCAATTGCACTTATAAATGTATGTGTGTGCTTGGTTAGTTTTGTGGCTGCGCTAATGCAGCAAAAAAAAAATAATTATAATTTTTTACTATAGAAAAAAATAAATAAACAAAACTGATTACGTTTAATCAGCAGGTAAAGGTAAACTAAGAAAGTTAATAAAAGATATAAAAAGTTTTAAGTATTTATTTTAATTACTAAACATAGTAATCTGAATAAACAAATTTTTTCTTATTGTATTGTACTGTCAAAAGTGTTAGTGTTAGTAGATTGTGCAATTATTAATAATAATAAAAATAATTATATTGTTATCTCTTTCCTTCACATTAAATTTATTGGTAAATTAAAAAGATAAAATTAATTGAAAATTATATATAAAAAAAAAAAAAATAATTAAAAAAAATTAACAGTGTATAGTGTGTTTTTATTATATTTTAATATCTGTTTGTTACATTTCATATCATTTATTTTGACATTTGATAAAACGAGATAACTATATAATCAACGTAAAGTGAAAGGTATGTTTTTGTTTTTGTTTTTTAATTTATAAATTTATGGAATAGTTGTGTATGTGTGTGTGTGTATGCGAGTGGAGAATATAATTATTATTATTTTTTAATTAATTAAAAAAAACTAAATTTCTAATTAATTTTTTTTTTCTTTTATAATAATAATAATTAAATTTATGCAAAGAATTATGTGCTTACTTGTGGTATATGTTGGCAGCATAATTTTACCCTTTTTCGTCAATAATAAATTTACGTTAAAAAAAAATTAGTGTGCTATATTCACCATATGAAAAATATTTTCACCACATGAATTTATCGAATAATTAATTAATTTATTTTTCCTTTATCCAATTTGGAATGGCAGGTTGTTGCGTTTTATAAATATTAAAATTAAATAAAATTAATGTGGCGTAATTTATTTTTAGCCCATATTAAAATATAAAATGACGATTTTTCTTCTTTTTTTTTCGCACACCTCGTGATACATTTATTATTTTTTTTTTTTGCTGTTGTGGTGAATTCATTCATTCCTGTTTTTTTTTTTTATTTCGCGTTTCTTTTGCTGATTTTAAATCAAAAAAAATAAAATTTTAAATTTTTGCTATATAAATTTTTTATTTGTTATATAAAATGTAAATTTAATTTTTTTTTCTGCTTCTCATTTCTGTTTTGTATTTAAGAAAATTTATATAAAAAAAAATAAATTCAAGGTCTTAAAATAATTTTATTTTATTGGTGTTGCGGTTGGTGCTGTTGATGTGCTGTTGTTGTTGTTGTTGTTGTTGTTGGTTTATTCCTCTCACTTTATAAAAATTTTATTAATTTTTTAAATTGTGAAAAAAAATGCACTGCACTGCACTGCATTTTCACTGGTACCGTAGATTTTTCTTTATTCTTAATCGCGCTAATCATTTTTTAAATTCTCACTTATATTGATTATACTTTGACCGCAGGTGTAATTAATTTTTATCGTGAATAACTTTATTGTTGTTTATAATTTTGATTGCTAAAAAAAAATCTCTATCGTTTTATTGGAATTATATCGGTTTTTCGTTACTTTTAATTTTACTGTTAATTTTTTAAACATTTATTACCTGATTTACCTTGAATTGATTTTATTGTTTTTCTATTTTTCTGTTTATAACATAATTGAATAATTTAATTTCAATGACAATATTAGGATAAACAAAATCTTTAATAAATTTTATTTGCGTAATTTTCGTTTATTTTTTTGTTTTTTTTTTGAGAGATAACACGAAATTTTTTATGATATTTTTGTTTTTCTGTTTTTAGAAAATTATTAAATACTGTTATACACACAAACACCCACCCACCCGGGAGAAGATAGTGGTGAAAGTGTGACACATGCTTGTGTTTTGTTGCTGTCAGTAATGCGTCTTTAATATTTAATAATTAAATATAATTACCGAAAGTGATTTATTTTTTGTATTTAGACATTTTTTTGCAGCGTTTTTTTTTGCGGTATTATGTGTCTGGCTGATTGTATTTAAAAGGATATTATGGTTTAAAGTGGGATAATCACACTAATATGTCTCATTATGATTAAAGATCTGCATTACACGTGTCTAAGCTTGCCAATTTAACATAATTTAAATAATTACATCATTAAGGAAACGTTTTATAGATTTTTTGTGAAAATTTTTATTGTAGAAATACAACATGTGTCTCAAGGATTTTAATATAAAATTCATTGGCTATCTTACAAGCATATTTAATTAATTTAAATAAATTTTCTACAAAGTTGATTAAAGAGTGCAAAAACCTATTAAATTCTATTTTTATTTAATTTTTATTTATTTATAATTTTAAGCAAAAGATATAATTTTTATTTTTCTTATTTAATAATTATTTACTTTGTAATTTTATGAAATAATTTATAGCAAAGAAAAAAAAAATTTCCACCTACAAATTTATTATTTATAATTTTTTTATTTTAATTAAAATTTTATTATAAATGTTGTTGCCAATAGTAGAAGTATTATGATGTTTATTCAGTTGACTGTGACAAATGATTACCTTTGACGGTTTCTCTCGATTGTTCTTGTTTTGTCGTCGTTTGAACATGTCAATTGTTATCATCATTTTGATAAAATTTAAATTTTTATAAAAATTTATCGCTGTTTTTGTGTACAAAAAATTTTCCATAAACTCTGCAGATTTTACTACGTTTAATTTTTTAGTTTAATTTTATGCAGATTTTACCGGTAATTTAATTGTATTTTATACATCTTACTTTAAACGCCAGAGCAGCACAATATTTTCATTTTATCGGATTTTTCTTTAAATTTTTTCACTGAATTTCTAATCATAAATTTTTACAAAATTGCAAAAAAATTAAAACAAATTTATGTTGTTTGTTTTCTTGTAGAAAAAATTTGTCCTTGAAAATGCGTTTTGTTTTGTTTTGTTTTTTTTTTTTTTTGTAAATTTTGAGTAAATTTTTCTTTTTGCATTTTTTTCAATATTGATGAAATATTTTTATTTTTCTTTCTTTAAAAAATAATTCAATTTAATCAAATAAAAATTTTTTATTTATTGTTTTTTTGTGTTCGTGAGATTACAGTTTTATCAGTGAAATATAAACAAAAAAGAAGCAAAAAAAAAAGAAATCATAAATTATGTGAAATTATATGTGACGTAAATTGATTAAAATTTAATTTAGAGCAAAATAAATTAATTTTATTTTATTTTTTCTTCTCTGTATGTTTTTTTTCGGTGGTTTGACATAATTTTTTTTAGCATTTTTGTTACAAATTCTTGTGATTTTGATAAATGAAATAGTTTTTTTTTTGTTTTTCTTATCAAAGAAAACATAAATAAAATTTATTCTTCTGTTTTTTTTTTTGATGTTTTTTTAATTCTCGCGATTTTTTTTGTACAAAATATATTTTTTATTTTTTAAATACTAAAAATTGCATAGTTTTATGAATAATGTTTATTAATCGTTTGGCAGTTTATTGTGGGATCTTTTCACTGTTCTTTAGCGAATTTATTTCAACGCTTTGAATACTTAAACATGGAATTTAAGACATGAAAATGCAATAAACAAAGATGTTAATGTAATTAAAAAGGAAATTTATGTTGAAAGAACTTTTAAAAAGCACTTTTATTCTGAAAAGCTGTGTGAAGACACGTTGACTGTCAACTAAGAGATAATTTGTAGATTGTGTTCTTTTCTAGAACGCCAACTATCTCGTCCTGTGTTTACTTGCCATTTTTGTGCAGCAACGATTTAATTTGAAGTATATCAGTGATAATGTCAATAGATGGCTTCTGCGAAAAGAACAAAAAATCAATGCAAGCCAGCATAAACAGAGGAATATGATTAAAAAACGAAAATATAATTATTCTCCTGAATTAGAGTTTTAAATAATTTAATGTGATTAAATAAAAATTGTCATTTTAAGCCAGATTTGCAGAAATTACCGTGGCACTCAAGGTGTTAACTACTGAATTGTATGTTGAATGTAAATTAAGAAAAAATGATTCATTTTAGTGCTGAATTCTGGTTCTGTTTACGCTTTTCAAGCACAATTTCACTGTTCAAGATATTTTCCATAATTTTTCATCGTATGTTTCTGATTAATAATTTTTTTATAAATAATTAAAATAAATTGATTTTTATTCAATAATCATAAAAAAAAAAAATTTTCAACGTTTTTCCATCAGAAAAACTCCCTCAAAATATTTAATTTAATTTAATAAAAAAAATATATATTTTTTTTTATCGATATTGATTGGATGGATGTGGATTGATTAAAAATTTGAATGAAAAAACATGAAAAATATCGTTGAATGAATAAATTATACGTTAGTTGTGTGTACGCTACATGTTTTTCTATATATGTATATATTTTTTTATGATTATTACATATTAC
Organism: Ptychoptera contaminata; assembly: GCA_963942525.1. Classification (NCBI taxonomy): domain Eukaryota; kingdom Metazoa; phylum Arthropoda; class Insecta; order Diptera; family Ptychopteridae; genus Ptychoptera; species Ptychoptera contaminata. The sequence goes on along the minus strand of OZ012638.1, from coordinate 32,369,604 downwards.
ATATTTATAATTAACCTACCAACAACCATCCACCATACAGTGTAAATTGATTGCAAATTGATATTTACATAAAAAAAATTTTATATTGCAAATATTGAAGTGAATTAAATCAATTTTTTTTTTTTGGCGTTATAATTCAAATATAAACTCACTCTCTTGGTAAAGTGTTGATTATGTTTTTAGTTGATGGTGATTTTGAGGTTTGACACCTTTAGTGTGTTGTGTTAAATCATGCAATACGGTTTTATCATTAATATATTTAGCTTTAATCAATTTGTTGTATAATGATGGGTTGCACGATATATGGATACATGTGCTTGCTGATAGTGTTTCATGATTAATTAAGCACTAAGTACTACGTTTAGGTAACACAAAAAAAACATAAAATCGCCATTGAAAATGAATTAAAATCATTAAAAAACATTGCAAATGGTAAATGAATGTAAAGCGAAATTGTTTATTTCAAGGATAATTAACCCTTTTACCGGATGTCTAGAGAATTCTCGTCGTGGAAAATCTTCTCTGTGTGCATCACGTGTTAACGTCGTCATAAGATGTAAAAATCTTCAGTGTGAAGTACGTTTCATTCTTATGATACGAAAAAAGCATAGGAAATCAATAGAAATGTATCTTTTGTTTATAATTTCCTCAGAATTTCTAAATTTCAAATCATTTTCACTCGGATTAATACTTTATTTTGTCAGGACAACATAGCAATTGTTTTTGGTTTTTTCTTTAAGTCAAATTATATTTCGTTTTTGTTTTGTTTTTTACCTAATTCATTCATTTGTTTAATCATATTTTTTGTGAATGTTGTCTGCCTATGTGTAATTGGTATTATTTGCTATCAATTTGTTTTTATTTATTTTTTTAACGCGATATTTCTCTGCTTATTTTTTCTTCTCTATTCGTTATTAATTTTTAATTTATGATTTTCATTTATTAATAAATATATATTTATTTTTTTGTAACACTTGCTGAAGGATAACCTTATGTCATTAATAATTTATTAATTTTTATTATTATCGGTTTTATATATATAAATTTTTGTATAATTTATGAATTTAATTTTATTTTGTTTGTTTGTTAAATAATTTATATTTTATTTGTTTTTGCATTAGAATTTAGTTGCAGAAATATTAATTAAATGCAAATAAATGGCAAATAGTTAAAAAAATAAGTAAATAAATTATTAATCAATTAATTAATTAACAACGTATGCTAATTAATGAGTTTTTTTATTATTCAAAACAATCAATTAGATTTTAAATTTAAAATTAAATTGCGCGAGTTGATTTTCTTTTATTTATTTTCAATGCGCAATCTATATGCGTGTAGAATTAATTTTTATTTAATTCTTCCGCATGCATTATAGCGTTTAAATGATTTTGTATGTTTTGTATTTTATTGTTTTTAGATTTATTTATGTCATTTATGCTTTTTTTATTATAATTAGAATTTAATTCAATTAATTAATTAATTAATTATTTATTTATTGGTAATAAAGGAAAAATAAAAACAGTTTTATAAGTTGTTCTTTGTTCTTTTGTTCTCTGTTGATCCATTTTTAAGTAAATCATTGATAAAACAAGATTAATACAAATAATATTAGTATTATTGATGGTATTTTCTATTGTTATGTGTGAAATAAGTCAGTAAGTTTACTTGTAATGTTTGTGCTTTATGGTAATTTTATTAATTCATGTCGTTAAGAAATTATTTTATTGGCAATTAAATTGCAGACTTAAGGATTTTTTGAAAGATATTTTTTAATTTTTAATTGAGCTTAAGTAGGATAAATAATTTACTTTACTAATATTTTAATGATGATTTGTTGGAGGGAGTTAGTTTTATGATTTTAAAGTCTTTAAATAAACCTAAATAAGTAGATGAATAATGATCCGATACTGTATAGAAATGATCATAGTTTTTACTCATAAAATGTGATTAATCATACAATTTTATGTGCAAAAAAAAAAAATAATAAATTTAAATACTTAAGCTAAAGTTCAAATGATTATAATAATTAAGAAAAAAAAAATCATAAAATTTAAATAGAAATTATCAAAAAAAAAAGAAAAAGAAAATTATTTTATATTTATTTCGACTTAAAACATGAATCATTCTAAAAGCACCTTTATAATGCTGTGTTTCTTTTGTTTAATTTTGTTAAGTTAAGTTAAAGTTAAAGCTTCACCTAATTGTATTGTATTCTCTGTGTATATATTTTGTATTTTTTTCTTTATTTTTATTAATTATTATTAATAAATTATGGTAGAAAGTTTCTCTAAATTTCTCTGAATCACTTAATTTCTCTGTGTTTGTGTTTTGTTTTTCTTTTTTTCTTCTTTTCATTTAATTAATTAATCAAGTGAAAAAAATTATATTTTATTTAAAAATTATTCTATTTGGCGTTGTGTCTTCGTTGTCGTTTTCTTATTGTTAAGCGTTGTGTGTTTGATTTTTTAACGATAAAAAAGGTAAAAAAAAAAGAAGGAAAAAATCAGCAAAATATTGATAAATTTTTTGTTTTGTATCGCATCGCGCTCACATCATTTGATGACTTTCACCAAGAAATTTTTAATATTTATTTGATGAACAAAATCTGTATGCACAGTAAAAATTTATACACAAAAAAAAAATAATTATGAGAGAACAAATATTAATTTCACTCTTTAAATATTTAATTAAATAATTTCACAATCAATAAATAATGATTTTTTTTTTGTTTTTGTGGAGACTTAGTGTGGAGATCTATTGTTGATTTTTCTATTGTTTTGGGGGAAAAAACCTGGCAAAGTAAATCAACTAAACGCCATTTAATAATCATCGATAAAATTTCTGCAAAATGTGTTTGTGATAAAATAAATTACTTTCTGATGCAGAAATCATTAAATTGTTGATGCTGCTGATGATGCTGATTTTTTATTCGCGCAAGCAAAAAAAATAAAATAACCAAAATTATGGAAAAAGTATTTTTTGCTTGATTAAAAGTTGATGACACATAATTGATGTTGGCTCTTGATTTCACCTTTTTTTTCAACTTGTTTTAATAATTTGAACCCAAACCATGAACCGGTTCCGTTTTTTTACAGTTTTGATAAAGGAAAATTTAATGAAATTTTATTTCTTTTTATTTTTTAGCGAAATTAATATTGGTGGCCGCAAACGTAACTGGTTTTCAATTAATTACAATACCAGGATGGGGAGGGAAAGACCGTGAAATGTTTGATTTTTGTTCCTACCCTGTTTAATTTAAAATCTCTAATCGTTTTGATTATGTTTTTTATTTTATTTTTAATTTTTTATTAAATCGTTTTGGGTGTGCGATTAATTGTTTAGATGACGTACGACAGGTGTTTGAATTACCTTTTAACATTATTAATCCTTTTTTAAGTTATTAAAACAGCATTAATATACAAATATTTACTTTGAAAGAAATAGTTTTTTTTTTATTATTTTTACCTTGGACTTGATTGTAGATTTTTCTTGTTTGATTTTGGTTGTCTTGTTTGCTTAACGTTTAGCCGTTTTTTTTTTGTGTTTTACTTTAGCATCTTTTATTTCATTAAAAGTTTTTTTCTTTTTCATAACAAATTACCGTGTTTGGTAGTTTCTGCAGTTGATTTTTAATAATTAAAACCTCTTGATCTTTGTAGTTTTTTTTTTGTTTCGTACAAAACACGGATATTCACTTTAATTCTTGTTTAATCTGTTTTGGTCATAATTTGTCGTTTATTTTATTTTTTTTAACTAAGTTGTTATTGGTTTTTGCCATTTACTTTTTTCTACGTCATTTTTGATTGACTTTTATAAGGTAAAACAGAAATAGAAAGAAATGTCACAATCTACGCAAATAATATGATTTTTAGTAGATTGAAATTATTGTCAGTTTAAATTTGTGTGTTTGATTAGAATTATTGATTGATTTGATAATACTGTGGGAGTTTTATAATTTATCTTACACAAATGGGTGTAGATTAACTATTTATGTTATTTTTTTTTTTTTTTTTGAAAATAAAAGGAGATTTAATGCGATTTTATTTGTGATTTTAAATAATATCTATCTACTACGTAAAGATATATTTTCAACACTAAGTACGTATAACGCATGAATGGATAACAATGCTCAATTTATCGTACGTATTTATAAGTAAATATTAAGATTAAATACTTTTTTAATTTAAAATTGTATTTCTATTACCTCTTGAATATTTTTTATTCTGTATTTAGAAGCGTATTTCAAGAATAGAAGCGGATTTCGTAGAAGTGTATTCTGTATTTCAGCGAAAATAGTGAAAATTGATTAATCGTGGATTTTAGCTGTAAAAATCACTGGAATAAAATTTCTAAATTGTTTTAACACTTAACCGGCGGGTGGAGTTGTTTCTACTTGCAATATCGGTTGTTGGTAATCGACGATGGCAGTTAGGGACTATCTTTTTCTGTTTCAAACGTTTAATGTCAGGTTTTTTTAGTATCTACCGGCAATTTACTGGAGGACCGAAATAAAAATTTTATATTTGTGCGAAATTCTCCCAAAACAGCCTGTCGTTACTGTGCAAGCGTCGAAAAAAAGACTCGTCTTTTAAGTGTTAAAAATGTTCCATAAGTCACAGAGCTTTAGTTTTCAGTATTTTTAAAGCAAAAACTAATTATCTATATAAATTTATTTAGAAATTAAAGAAAAAATCAAATTTGTGTTATTTAAACACGGGAAGAACATTGTTCTGAAAAGAAATTTTTCTTGTTTTTATAATATTTGTGACTTTCAGGATATTACTTGAAAACCTTCGCTTCAAAGAGTGAAAAATATTATTGATTTAAAATGTTAAACGTAATATTCTTAATAAGAATCCTTAATTAAGATTTAAAAAATATATTTATTTGCAATTAAATTGTATTTTCTATTAAATTTTTGTTTTGTAATTTGCAGAAATTTTAAAACTTTTGAATATCAAAAATCAAAAGTATATTTGTTGTTGTTACAAACATAAATCCAATAAAAAAAATTTAATCGGTTAAAAAAATAAATAAAATTAATTATCATTTCAAGACAGGACTTAAATTCTATATAAAAATAATATTAAATGACATCATTTGATGTCGTCGTTTTTATTAAAATAATTAATGATTGTATAGTAGAAAATCGTGTCTTGATTTAATTTATTTATATTTCTCCTGTTAATAGTAATGCTAATTTGTGGAATTGTATTTTTTCTTTTTAATGGATAAATTTCGCTGTTTAAAGTAAATAATTTAATTTTTTTATATATATAATAATAATAATAATAATAAGATTTGATCAAAAATCTTTTCCGTATTTATTATCCTGTTTAGCAATAAATACAATAGGATTAGTAAAGGTTAATTTATTTTTTATAGAGAATATGTGTCAAAACGCGCATGCTTAGTATCGTTGATGCGCATCACACTTAATTTTATTTGCTGTTGCGCATCACACTTTAATATTTAAATGAAAAAAATTTATTTATTTATTTAATTATTGTTTAATAAATTAGTTATAATAATGCCGCACCACAAAGCGCTGCTACAGGCAGCAACTTTTAACATATGAAAGTTAATACTTTGAGTAATAATGACACGACTGTGGTTCACGACAGGTTTTGGTGTGTGGCGCGGCATTATTATCACAAAGTAATAAGATGAGATTTTTGTGCCTTAAATAAGTTTTTAAATAAAATTATCCACTTAACCTGAACACCCGTGAGCACACTAAACAGTTTACAATTAAATTATAAACAAAACTAGAAAAAAATCATTAAATAAATATTCTTAGAGCATAATAATTATAGTTTAAAAATAAATTATTTGGTTTTATTTTTTTTTTTGTGATGATTTTAAAGTATTTGGATGTTTATTGAGGTCAATCAATTACAATGAAGGTTATTTATGAGCATAGATTTGTTGGTTCTTTTTTTGGCAAAAAAATTAGCTTTTTTGCCTTTTTTCTTTCTGTAAATTAATTGAATTTTAAGAATTTTTTTTTGTGTATTTTACAGGATTAATTAATTCAGTGAAATATTTTATTATCTTCTATTCAAATTAATTGTCTTTTAAGGTTTTTCTTCGTAGAGGATAATTTTTGTTTGTATTTTGTCTTAATACATGAACTACGGGTCTTTTTTTGTCACTTGCGCCGGATGACGGGCTGTTTTGATAGGAACTCGCACAATTTGAAAGTTTAAATAAAATGTTTGATATCTTTTGTAATAAAGATAATTAAAAAACGATAAAAACTAGTTCTAATCGCTCCATCGTTTATCATTAGTCGACAAACCGACTAAGAGCTAGAAGCCCATAGTTTGTGTGTTAAAAAAGTAAATAAAATATATTATAGAGATTATAAGGAATTATGGAATTTTTATCCTTTTTAAATACATTTAATTAATTATTTTATATATTTTATTGCAAAAAAAAAAGAAAAAACAGGTTAATTACTTTGTATAATTCACCTGTTTTTACTCGTGTTTTACCGGTTTTTTCTTCTGTTTTTGCTGATTATTCTAGTAAAAACTACTTTCGAGAACTTTAAAGTAAATTTTTTTTTCCTATTAATCACTAAGTTTAAGAATAAGTTTTGTTTCCTTTTACCCTGTTGTTGTTTTTATTAATCAATAATTATCTGTCTTTAGTGCAGATGAACTAATGTTTATAAATATATTTTAATTACGTTTTGATAAATTAATATTATGACACACGAAAAACGTGTTCTTACGATTTATTTAATACAAATTAATAGTCTGTTTATTACTCTAGAAAAAATTAACGTTTATTTCTGCGTTTTCCTTTTAATTTATCCATTATTTTACTTCAATCGATTTAAAAGTAAAAAAATAAACATTTATTTACATTAAAACGTTTACTAAGAAATCATCATTAGTTAAATTCTTAATAAACAATATTTATTACTTAAAATTGGTAAAAAAATGTTATCGGAAATTGTATATACTTATCGACACATTGATTATACGAAATAAATGATTATTCTAGTAAAATAAATAATTAAATATATATATTTTTTTTTCTCAGATAAACAAGAATATATTTATATTTATCTGTTTATGTTAAGAAGAAATAATAATAATAATAAAAATCAGCGAAAAATAAATAATGTAATAAGTCACGTAGTCACTACTCAATTAATATTAATTATTTTTTATTATTATTAGTAATATCTATATGTTTGTGTTGTATATGTACCTGTTGTGCTATTTTTATTATTATTATTATTATTTCGTATATGTTGTTCCGGTTGTTTTGCTGTTTACCGATGTTGCATGATTTTATCTTGCAAATAAATTAATTTATTTATTTCTATCTATGCCATTATACAGGATTTGAGTTATTTCATAATTAACAATAATTATTTTGTTTTTATCTTTTTTTCACCTTTTCCGTTTATTTGTTTTGTTTTTTTAGGGGATGACCGCAATTTTTGTTCAGTTAATTAGTTTTTAAACATCGTAAAATTATGTCAATAGTCAAACAGAGTCGTTGTAGATTTGGTATTTAACACTTAATCAACGGATAGAGTAGAATTGTCTACCGGTATTGTCGGCTGATGGTAAACGATGGCTCAGGTAGAAACTATCGATTTCAGATTTTCAATGTCGGGTATTGTAGTTTCTGGCGGTAATCTTCCGGAAGATTGTAATAACAAATTTTTTAACATATGTTCAGAATATTTGATAAATTTTCGTTTTTTAATTCGATTTAAAAAATAGAACTTTTTAGTTTAAATTCTTATGTTATCCGAGATTCTCATAAAACAGCTCGTTGTCACGGTGCAAGTGGCAAAAAAAAAAACAAGAACCGTCGGTTAAGTGTTTATTCAATAATTTGACGTAATTGTGAATAAAAGTTTGTTTACCTGAGACGTAAATCTATATCAAGATCAAGATCGTAAAGTTTTTAAATTTTCAGGACGTGCTTTCCAAAATGTATTACAGCTTTTAGGGTGATTTAAAAAGCTGTAAAAAATGTTTCTTAAATGTTTTTGATAAAAATTTCCTTTTTCAATAATATGCTTTTTGCTAGAAAAAGCATTAAAATGTTTTACAATCAAGTATTATACCGGAAATTTATTAAACTAAAGTAATTGGTTATGTTTTTAATTATTTGTCTAGACAATTTTATATTAATTTTATATTTTGTTTAGTTGCTGAGTGGTTTTACACTATTTTTACAACATGTTTTTACCTTTACACAATTTCCTTTTTATAATTACACTTAATATATGCTTTTACATATTTACATACTTAACTCCTCTAATCACCCTTTTTTGAATAAATATTTCAATTAAAAGTTTCTGCGTTTTTTTTTAAATTCGCAATGTGAAGTGTTTATTTTGCGGATAATTGAATTTCCATTTAATTGGATGTTTCTTTTATTTGCATTATTATTATTTTATATCAGATTATTATTAAACGTTAAAAGGATTATGTTTGTTTAATTTTTTTACGCTGTTACTTTTTGCTTAAAAAAAATATTAATAAATTTCTAGAAAGTAAAAGATTTAATGCAAAAAATAACAAAAAATAATTTTCTGCTGAATAAAAACTTATCCGGATATTAGTTTTAATGAGGGTTATTTTCAAAAAATTATTTTTCTACCTTTTTGAATTATTTTTATTATTAAAAGTTTAATATTTTTGCAATGAATAATATTTCATAAAATCAATAAATTGTTGGTTAAGAAGAAATAATCGTATTTTTTGGACTATAAGATGCGTTTTTTGAGTGCGTCTTATAATGAAGCCGCGCCTCACGCCCTATATTCAAAATTTTCAAAATCTGCTTGAGCCACAGTCGCGCCATTATAACTCAATACATTAACTTCTATATGCTTAAAGATGCTATAAAGAGATGCTTTAAATACGGTATTTATTTTTAAAGAGATTTACTCTTTCAGGTAATTTTGTTTATGAAATATATTTATGACCAAAATTTCAGTTTTTGGAAAAAATTTTCATGTATAATTTTTACTCTAATTCACATGCTCTGTTTTAATTAAATAATTAATTAATTAAATAATAATAATAACAGGTAAACAATGTTAAAAAAATAGTTTATTTATAGTAATTAGGTCATCTGATGTTAATTAAATTTTTATATTTATTGTTAATATTTTTCTATTCTATTGTTTACTCGTATTGTTGACAAAATTTTACGTAAAAGATTTTATCACGTAAAGAAGGTGTTTATTGTTGTGTTTTCTTTTGTTTTTGTTCTATTATTGTTAAAATAAAGGAAAACACAAGAAAACTATCATTACCAAGATGATTAATTAATTTAAATAATGAAAGAAATAATGCTGCAATAGTTGATAAATTTTGAATATTGAGGACAAAATACAAAAAGAAAATTTACAAAAATTTTACTCAAAAATTTTACTCAAAAATTTTACTCAAAAATTTTATAACAAGTGTCATAAGTCCTGTGTTGATAATTTTTTCCCCGTTTTTTTCTTATTCTTTGTACTGTTTGGTTGTAGAGATGTAAGTTTATTTATTCTTTTATCATATAGATGATAATTAATTATTTTTTTTTCGCGTATTTATGTTTTATTTTTTTTTTTATTAAAAATCGCAGAAAAAACAATTAAATTCGATTAAAATTGCACTTGGAAAGTTAATGAGAAATTAACGATTTTTTTTTTGTGAGTATTTCTTTCTGAGTTTTTTTTTGATAAAAAAAGCTCTTTAAAGGTTTCTGGATTATTAAAGTTTGTTTAATTATCCATTTTTTGTTCATCTTTGTCATTATGTCTGTCGTAACAACTACTGCTGTAGCTGTTGTTGTTCCTGTATTGCCGCTACTTCTGCTGTTGTTGCTGCTGCTGCTGCTGCTTCTGTTGTTATTAAATTCATTTTGTTGGATGGAAAACCTGTGCTTTAAGAATAAATAAAATTGAAAAAATAATTATAAAGATAATATTGACATTACTTAATTGTTTTATGGAGACAAAGGACCACTAGTGCTACTACTACTACGGACCCTTTTTTCTATATTATTTATTTTTCTTTTCTTTAATTCATTTCGTTTTTCTTTTTGTTTTATTTACTTTTGCTTGAGTTCATTTTTCTAATTAAACTTTTTATTTGTTGTTAGAAGTACACTAGTGCACTACACTTGTCTATTATTATATATATTTTTCTACTGCAAAATTGATAATTTTATCTTTTTATTTATTATCTTTTAATTTTTTAAAGCAAATTATAATCAAAAAATCACACTAAAACAGTTAAAATTCAGGTAGAATACGAAAGATTTAATGAAAGAGAAAAATTTTTACTTTCTTTTGCAAGTTTTTACATAATTTCTCTTTAATTAAAAATTTACCTGTATGTCTGTTTGTCCATTTTATTGCAGAAATGTTTTCTTTTTATCTATTATTAATAAAAATGAAGCAAAAAGAAGAAGATAATAATTATTTTAATGATGTACAAACAGCAAGTGTACTACACAGCCAGTACATTGTTAGTTTTATTGTAATTTTTCTTTAGTTTACCTGGACAAGCATAATACTTAATGAAAGTAAATATTTTTTTTTTTTTAATTGAAATATTATTTACGTAAATTTATTTATTATCTTGATGGATTTTTCTCTATAATTATTTAATTTTGTTTTGCATTAAGTGAATTAAACGGTTTTTTGGTATGGCTTCTTAATTGATTTGATGATTTTTTGTGGGTTTTTTTTCTTTCTAAATCCTTTAATCTCTCTTAGCTGGACGTAAGGATTTAAGCATTTTCGCTGAAATTTAACTTTATTTAACACGATAAGGCAAAAAAGGGTTAAACATTAAAGTTTTTTGAAGTATTAAAAAAATTAATTTGAATATCAAAAACAGATAAAAATCGAGATTAAACGGTTTTTACTAGTAAATTGATTTAATAAAATTTTTATTCTAGAATTTTATTTCTTTTATTGAATTAATTGAACAAATAAATGAAAAAAAAAATGCTATTCATCAGGATAAGAGATGAAGATGATGATTTAAATTTTTAGCAACAAAGAAAAATAATAAAACAGCAACCAAAGTTTGCTGCTAAGAGCAAAACAATTAACTAAAAGCAGCAGCAAAAGATAATTTTAAAATGAAAAAATATAAAAGAAAAACGATAAAAAAAAATATATGAAATTTAAAAAGAAAAATTAAAAGTTAAATTAAACAAGAAACAAACACAACAGTGCCGAATTTCGAAATTGCCATACTTTCTATTTTTTTTTTTGTTACTTCTTGATTTGAGTGAGTGGAGATGGAGTGAATGAATGAATTTTCCTTGGTATTTGTTTACCTTTGGTTACCTTTTTAACATGTTTTTTTTTCATTCATTTATACGATTTATCCATACCATTATGCGATTATTATAGATTTTTGTTATATTAAAAAAAAATTATTAAAAAAAACGAAATATTTTTGTTTTAATGCAATAAAATGCGCGAGTATTTTTTTCTGTTATAATCCGACGTCATACTATGAATTATTAATAAAAAGAAAATGATTGTTTACCGGTTCTCGATATGTATTTGTGCAATTTTATTGAATATTTTTTTTCAAATAAAGTCTTCCCCAACCTTAATGCTTTTTTTTAAAAATTTAATTCAATTATTTTATTTTTACATTAATCCGTGACTTTTTTTTAATGAAAAAAAAAAAAAAACTAACCAGGTGTGTCTTAAGCTATATTACATTTACTGTTTTGAGGTTTTATTGAATAAAACAAAAATAATATATTATTTTTATTTCTCTGCTATGAATGTTGGGAGTACTTGTGAGTCATAAAATATTTATATTTTAAATTCAATTTTTTATTTATAATGAGAAAAAATACAGAAAAAAAGTAACACATTTTATTGTTTTTGCAAAATAATAGCAACAATAATCATTTTACAGAATTAATAATAAAAAATTAATAAAGTTGCCATATTGGAGGTTTTCTTTTTTGTTGAACAATTTTATTGTTTTTTTTTTTTTTCAATTGTTTGTGATAAGAAATGTTTTATTTATTTATATATACATATGTGTTAATGTCCTATTGATTGTGCTTTTAATTGGTGCACTGGTGGGTGAATTTTTGTTAATTCAAATGCTAAGTTTCTATCTTAACAAGTATATGCATTTTTGTTTTGGTTTTATTCGATTTTTTGTGCGCGCGCAGCTTTAATCTAAATTAAAATTTTTGTGCGTTGCCTTTAAACCTCTTCAGTCCTGAATTTAATTTTGGTTGTTATAAAATTGAATTAAGATTTTTTAAGAATAGCAATGTTAATACGACAGGATAGTTACAGGACAGTAACTAGGTATTTACAGGGCTGTTACAAGACAGTTTAATCATTTTAAACGATTTTTAGCTATATTTTTTGCATTTAAATATTAATTTTAACCCCTTCAGTCCTGAATTAAATTGTAGTAGTCAGAAAAAAATTCCTTTTACACGTGAACTTATACTGCCGGCAATATGCTCTGTGCCAAATTTCAAGTAATTCCGATCAGCCGTTAATGAGTAATAAAATGTACGACATTTGGTCTCGATAATAACGAATTTTTTCGGATTTTACAATGTGTAAGCACCTAGAAATGCATGAATACTGTAGCCCAGTTCTGAAGAGGTTAAAACAGAATTTTAAATTACAAACAAAATAAGGTATATTTTGAGTATTATTTAAAACTCCTAAAAGATACTTTAAAACTCTTAAATAAATGTTTAGATTTCTTGAATGCCCTTTAAACATTAATTTTGAGGTTTTTCTTGTATTTTGTTTCTATTAATTATGTAATTAAAATTCATTATTAAAAAACAACAATACCAAGTAAATAATTATGTGCCATATGTAGGTGTTTATTTTGTACTTTTTAAAAAGATTAATTATTTAGTCAAATTGTTATGGCAATTTTAGTTAATGATGTTGTTTTCATTTGTTATTTTTGCTTTGAAAAAAACAAAAAACATATTGAATGTCGAAAATTGATGATTGAAGCGTTTCATAATTTATCATAAATAAATTTAATTTTTCTTTATAATATTAATGATTGATTAAATATTTTTATTATTATACTGGCAGTGTTAAAGATAGAAATAAAGTTTTAAATATAAATGAAATCTCGTTTAATATTTTAAACCTTGTGATTTACCTTTTACCTGTTTTAAAACAAAAATTAAGTAATAAAATGAATACGTTTTTGACGTACGCACTGTTAATTTGATTCAATATTCTATTCTATAGGCCAGAATTATAAATATGTCAAATTTGTCTCAACAATTTCTTTTCACAACTTTTTCACGACTGTTTCACGACTGTTTCACGACTGTTTCACGACTGTTTCACGACTGTTTCACGACTGTTTCACGACTGTTTCACGACTGTTTCACGACTGTTTCACGAGTGTTTCACGACTGTTTCACGAGTGTTTCACGACTGCGGCATTAAAAGCTTTAATAAAATAGTAAATAATTTAGTTTATTAAATTTCAGGCTAATCAAATTTAAAGGCCTCGCAGACAATTTTCGCACCTGGGCCTCGCAAACTCAAACGCCGACACTGAATACAACTTACCAAACATACACGAAATGACCTCGGTTCATTGGTTTATATATATATATATATATATAAGAAGAAGAAGACTTAATTTAAAGAAAAATCACTTTTTTGGTTGAATAATTATAAATTTTTATTTTTCTATTGATTATATATTTATATGCTTTTCTGTATTGTTTCTGTATTTCTTTTTAAATATATATTTTCTTATTTAGTTTATTGTATTTACTTGTTTGGTTAGTTTTGACCTAGAAAATTTCTATTATTATTATTATTATTGTTATTGTTATAAGTATTTAATATTATTATTGACTATTTTTTTTATTTTTTCAGTTTGTTTAAATATTGATTATTATTATTATTTCGGTTTTTGTTAAATTATTATTATTATTATTATTATTGTATTCGTTGTTTAAGGTTACATTAAGATTTACGACTTGAATAATTTTTGTTATTTTTGCTACAGTGAAAAAAACAGCTGAATAATTTATTTATTTTTGTTTTGAATTTATAAACACTGACCGATTTTTGTTGCTTTTTAAATAAATTAATGTTTATCACTCAGAAAAGTCTTTTTAATTTTGATTTCTTGAATATTCTATTAACTGTTGATTCTAGTTTATTTATTTTTTTTTGTTGTTGTATTTATCGGTGTTTACTTAAGTCTGATTCATAATTAAATCGCGAATTATTATTATTTGGAATTATTTCTGTGATAAATTTGTTAATTTTACTTTATTTAGTTTAAATGTAAACACAGGAAGTATTTTTATATTTTTTTTTTTGGCGACAATAACAAATACACCAATTTGGATTTTACGTTTTTATAAAGTTATTATTGTTGACACGCAAATTTTATGCATAAATCATTTAAATTCTAGAAGTTAATATTCCGGTAAATCTTTGGTTGCATAAAGATTTATTTCTTGGCTTTAGCAGTTGTCTGCAATTTGTATGGCTTTTTTTAAGTGTTTTAATCGGCGATTTGAATCTAAATTGCGCTTTGCTCTTGGCAGCGGCAATATTATTATGGAATTTTTATGTTTATTTGTGATTTACGTTGAATTATTTCTCTCTCTAATCAATCACACGACGGTTTCGGTGTCATTAAAAAATTTTTCTTTATTTTATTTTAAAATTTAATTACCTGCGTGATATGTATGACGTGATAATTAGACAATCAATCTCTAAACACAATAAATTTATGTTTTAAATAATTATAATTTCTACGAAGGTTATTATTAGATTTAGGTGTAAAAGGTAGTGTTCATTATGGTTATGTGGTTGTTCTGTTCTACGTTATATTATTTTGTTAATAATTATCCATGTCTACCTATCTGCCTACCTACCTGTAGTGTTATTATTCAGTTTAAATATTCGTAATACTGTAAATTAAAGAAAAAATAATTAAAACAATAAATTTGAATAAAGTTTCTTGTTTTTTTTTTTTGGTTTTAATTTTCTTTATTTACTTTGTTTCGTTATTTATTCTTAATTATGTAATTTTATTACTAATGATAATAATTATAAATTATAAATACAGTGTGGAGTCAAACTGATAAATTAACTAAGAAAAAAAAAAAATTTCTTAAATAAAATTTTTAATTTTTTCTCTTATCAAAAATTTTTTTTTGACATTGAACTTGATTAATAATTATTTTTTATATTTCTTGGTGGTTATCCTATTACGCAGTAATTTTTTGTAACTCACCTACCTCTCGGCACTCTAGCAGCTAATATAAATTTGTTCTTTAATGACAATTTTATTTATTTATTTATACTGCGAATCATATCGCTATGACAAAATTTAATCATAATTAACATTAAACGATTTATGGGTAATAGAAATTTTTATTTATTTCGTTTGGTAATGATGATCATGTTGATTGGGGGTTTACTCTGTGGTTAACAAAAAAAATATGTTTCTTAACGTTTTTGTTTTCTTGTTTTTAAATAAATTATTTATGATTGTTTTTATGCTGTAAACGTGTGATGAAATGTCATCATCAGATGCTTTTTATCATTTTCACTTGGTTTTCTTTTCATTTTTCATTGATTTTTAATTAATAATTTTTGTATTTTTTGGGAAAAAAAAAACAACAACAGCTTGTGGTATTTTTTTGTATTTAAATTTTAATTAAGCAAAGAATTATTTCTGTAGAACACACTCGTGTCACATTATAAGCATTAATTAATTGATTAATTGTGGGATTTTGTATAGGAGACGGCAGGTAGGCAAAAGAGAAGACATTTAGGCATAGAAGGCGGCATATAGGCATATGATAGGAGAAGACACATAGGCTAGGCACATCATACAATTGTGTTACTTTTTATTTTCATAAATTTATCAATATGTTATTATATAATATTTAATAAAAAAATTTTATGTTATTATTTTTTGTATTTTTTTTTCGGATTTTATTTAGAAATATCTGTGTGTGTGTCTGTTGTGTTTTGTTTACTCTTATTTATTTTTTTTGTGTTATTTATAGAAATTAATCATGTCCAGTGATGTAAACCTTGGTAATTTATGGATTTTACTTGTATAATGGTGGTTATAGCTTTTCATTTGCATTTTTATTGATTGATTTTTCAAAATTTTATTGAAGGAAAGCAAAAATTATGATATTTTTTTTGGGTATTTTCTTACAATTTTAATCAATTATGTATACCTAATGCTGCCTAGGTTATAATGACAACACAACAGTAGCATTTGCAATGAATTGTTTTATATAGAAAAATAAACGTAATTTAATATTAAATTAATTAATCTCTTTGATTTTACTATACGGTTTCGGTTTACAACGCTAAGAAAGCAAAACAAAAAATAAAAAGCATAAAAATAAAATCTGAGTGTAAACAAACTTGACATAAATAATATAAGAGATTTTTTTTTTTCTTTTCTTAATTTTAAATTTTATAAAATTATTTTATTTTCTTGTAATTTAACTAATTGAAAATTAAATAAATAGAAAAAAATGCTTTTTGATTGTATTTTGGTTGGTTTGGTGTGGTGCGGTGTTTTTGTCTGTCTGTTTGCTTGCTTACTTACTTACTTACTGTTATTACTCGCTTGCAACATAAATAATCGTGTAATTGACAGTGAATTAAATATTATTTTTATTTACATTCATTTTATTGCTTATTTTTCTTCTTTTTTTTTATGGTCAGAAATAAAAAATTAAATTTGTCTACGCGCACTTACATACACAAATAACAGATGTTTTTCGCTTAAATTCAGTTAGAATACAGTTAAAATTTTATTTAAAGAGAGAAAATTTTCTATAAACAATGTTTTTATATTTTTCTTTAGATCTTTAAACACTTAACTTGTGACCTGTACAGATTTAAGCAGTTTTCTTTTTCTAGCTTTTTGTTTAATTTTTTTGCTTTATAATTTTTGCATAAATAATAACTTTTTTGGTTAAAATATTTAAATTTATGCAAATATCTGGGAATTTTTTATTATTATTTTTTTTTTTTTTGATTAATAATTCACCTTTTTTTTTGGGATTTATAAAGCATAATAATCTGCATGAATTAATTTTTAATTGAAATTAAGGTTTTTTCTTTTTTAATTTGGATTTAAAATTTTTACTTTTTTTATGGTAGAAAATTGCGATTTATTTTTGGTTTATTAACAAGATTGTTGATTACCGTATTTTACGGACTATAAGACTCATCGAATGATAAGACGCACTGAACGATAAGACGCACCGAATGATAAGACACACCGAACGATAAGACGCACCTCAAATTTCGAAGAAGATTTTTAGAAAAACATCACGGATAAATGTTCGTTATTCGGATCATAAGTCGCACTCAAAATTTGAGTTAATTTTTCATTGTAAAGACTCGCGTCTTATAGGTCGTGAAACACGATAAATTTATTTTTTGTTTAAAAAGTTATTTCTATTATAATTTTGTTGGTTACTTAGGTAACAAAAGTTACCTTTACTGTACTTAAAACGCTAATAAATCTCTGAGTGTGTGATTTTATTTAAAAATGATCGCGGTCTGCTAATAAGTCATCAAATAACACAAACACTGATAATGATAGAAATCATAATTGTTTTAATCTTTTTCTTGGCTGCTTCCTTGAAGGTTACTTTTATTATTTATTGTTATTTTCGTTTTTAAATTTTGATTTTTTTAATATTTCTTGGCGGTTTCTCTGCAAAATTCAATTTTAATTTTGTCAACCAGAAAGAAGATTTTACATTTTTTATAGATGATGATGTGGGTTTTATTTATTCATTTTTTTTTTTTCTTCTATTTTAGTAAGAAACGAATAATAAATAGATTTTTTGCTTTTATTTCTGCGCTTTCGTTTAAATTTTAAGCTTAATGAGAAATTATAAAAATAGCAATTTATTATGATTGTGATGATGATGGGTGGTTGTTGGTTTTTGTGTTTTTTGTTGTTGAATAACCTTTTGGTTTTAATAATTAATTAATAAATTAAAAAACAGAGGAATAATGTTGAGAAAAAATAGTAATCATCCGTTGATTGGATGGTTGGTTGTTGCTTTAACGATTTTTAATAATAAAGGCAAAGAATAATGATAATAATCATCCGGTTTTAAGGAGATTCTTGGCTTGGTTATTGTGTTTTTGCGTTGCAAAAACAATTAAATTTTCTTGTTGTAGATATGAGACTTGTTTTTCCAATTTTAATTGCAAAAAAATAATGAAAAAAGTAAAGAAGCGAATTTTGCTTGACTTATTTCGTACAAAAGGTGGCAACGGCAACCGAAAATACTGTGTATTTTGTTGTGAAATTTTTTGCTTGTTGTCTGTCTCTTCTTGGAACAACAAAAATAGAATTTAATTTATGTGGGACGTGGTCGGTCGCGGTGTAAATTAATAATTTTTTACATTTAAATAATTTTTCGCAATTTAATTTAGTTTTTTCTTTTTTGTTTTATTTACAGAATTGTAATGAATTTTTTCTCCATACAAATGCAAATAAGGATGCCGATAATGGTGATGATTTAGTTACAAAATTCTTATACATCAAAGAAAAATGGTAAGTTTTTGGAGTGGTTTTTCTTTTCTTTTCATTTAAGTAAAAATTTTTGATTGATTTTTTAAGATTTTATTGAATTTTTCTATAATTTTTATGATTTTATTCAATTTTTTTATTATTTTTTCTGACTTATATTGAGTGATCAAATAAGTACTATATATTTTTAGAACAGAATAGTGTTTATTTATATTTAATAGTATATAGTTCTTATTTGATCATGCAATAGTAACTGATATTTTTGTTTTTGTTGTTAATTTCGCTGTTTTACTGTTAATTTCAATAAATTTTGCAAAATTTTACATAATTTTATTAAATTTTACACAATTTTAAATAATTTTTCGACAAAAATAAATGATAGAAATAGTATTTTTTTTTAATATTTATTTATAGAAAGTTTCCATAGAATTTTGTGTGCAAAATTTATTTCTTAATTCAGCGAAAGAATGAATATTTCTTTTCTTTTATTCTTTTTGCTTATAAAATCACTTAATAAATTTAATACAATTTGATTAGAAAAATTATTATTTTTTATTGAAATGTATATACGTAATGTTATTTAAAAACATTTAAATATATATACTTAAATAAATTGTATTATTTAGTTATAATAATGCAAATTAATAATAATAATAAATTAATGAAAATAATGCGAATAAATAAAAATAAATGTGTAAATATATAGAAAATTCAATTAAAATTCTATTTAATTTAATTAAAATTGATGATGACATAAATTTTGTTGCTATTGTGTTTATATTTTTATTATTATTATTTTTATTTTCGCTGTTAATTAATTAATTTTGTTGCGTTCTTTTTTTGTGTGAATTGTAGATTGAAGTTTAATTTATTGTTTTTATTTTTTATTATTTTTCGCTATTTGTTGTTACTTTTGTGTGTTGAGTACATTTTTTCTACTTGTTTAAATTTCTTTAATTATTTAATTCAATTAAAAAATATATATGTATAGAAAATATTCGTGTTTTTATGCTATTAGAGATGAATTTTATTCTCTATTCTATTCAATTGAATTAAATGTTGTGATTTTATATTTTAATATAAATGAAAGAAATAAATTTAATAATAGAATAAATAAATAAATAAATAGCTAGCTAACTAGTTGAGTTATTTCGTTTATTATGTTATTAATTCTATCACAATGAGTTATGTTGCCTTTTATTTTTATTTTTTGGTGGTATTTAGTAGTGAAAAATTAGTAACATAAAGTGTTTGTATGAAATTTTATTAAAACTAATTGAGTTTCAATGTTGCTGCGATCGATATGTACTCTATTGTGCATCGGTTTTTCCACCGTCTAAACAAAATTTCTGTTAAAATGAAAATTGTTTTGTATTTTAATTGTATTTTCTGAAGTAAAATTTAGTTTATCCTGAATACGTAGTGACGCGGTGGTTAAGTAAGAAAATTTTCTTTTCTAACTAACTTAACAAGAATATTTCTTATAATTATTAATTTGATTAAAATTTTACTTTCTTATCGTGATTGTTAATTAAATGGTAAAATTGCAGCAAATTTCATTTAATTTGATTAATTTTAACAAAGTTATACCATTCTTCTTAGTTTATTAATAATTTTCGTGGTAAAAATTATAATCCGTCATGAAAGAACAACTAAATTATTCGTGTTTATCAAATGCCTTGTATCGCGTGAAATGAATTTTTCATATAAATTTAACATCGTGAAATCAGAAATGAAAAATTTCACTTATGTTTTCACTCTGGTGGTACTCAGGTCGAGTGTTTGCACGCAAAAATTCTGCAATTATTTTTCATCGTGAAATAATGTTCTGAACATTTTTAATTAAATGAATAAATAAAGAAAAATTTCATAAAAGAAAATTAATAAATGAGAAAAGGTCAAGAAATTATTTTATATAAATTTTCATTTTAATTGTAAATAACCTACGTTATCCATCCGAGAGATTAGATATTTTGTCACAGAAACTAAACGAAAAAATCGTTTAATTATTTATGAAATTTAAAATTTGAATATTTTGCAAAATAAAGGTGTATTTGGTGTTACTAGGTGGTAGGTGGTTTTTTAGATTATGAATTTGTTTAATCAAAAATTATTTTCTTAATTTCCTTTTTAAATCTCTTAAGTGCGTTATTATTTGTTTGCTTTTTTATTTTTTGCGATATTATTTTTCGTTTAAAAATTTTCCGTTTTTTTTTTTTAATTATTTATAAATAATTTTTGCTGTACTTTGACCTAAATTTTTGTTTTTAATTAAAAATATTGCAATACATTAATGTTTTGTATTGTTTTTGCGTTAATAATAAGAATAATAATAATAATTATAGAAATGTCTTGAATGGAAATCATAAATAAAAATGTAAATGCGCTGCTTGCATAATATTTTTCACCAACACTAAAATCGTTTACTTGCTGTTTTGTCAAGTGTTAACACTATTTTTCTATTTATTTTACAATTTTTTTTTTTAATAAATAAATTGCATGCCATTATTGTTTGCAAATTTTTTATTTATTTAAATCAAAAGTATTTTGTGTGTGTGTGTTTTTTTTTTGCTATGTTAGAGTTTTTTTTTTTTGTATATTTTTGCATATTGTGTCGTTTTTCACTGAATGAAGAAGTTGTGCGCCTGTTGTGCCAAGTATTTTTCAACTTTAATGGATTTTTTTTTTCATTTTTGCAGCAGTGTTGTTTTTCTGTGACTTTTGTGTCTTCAGTTTACCTTCTTTTTTTTTTTTGCAATGAATAAATTTGTTTGAATGAAAAAAAAAAAAACATATTGCGCGCTGGTGTGTTAGACAAGTTAGACCTTTAGCGCGCAATTATTTTACATAAAAAACTGAGTAAAACTTTATAAATCACTAGCAAAAAAAAAAAAACTTTTTTACTTTTTGTTACTCAACAGAAGTTTTTGCATAAATTTTTTTTCGCTAAAAATTTCTTGTTTTAGTTGAAAATGTTTTTTTTTTTGTTACTTTAAAAATTTAACTTTTGTAGCTTATGTGTACGCTGTGTGCCTACAATTACAAGTTGGCAAAGGTTAAGGGTTAATTTATTTTAATGTTAATTACATGTTCTGATGAGGAGTTTTCTTTTCTTTTTTTCTTTTTGTTTTATTTCTTATTAAAGAAGAAAAACTTTTATCTCTGTTGCTTGTTTTTTCTGTTTTTTTTTTTTAGTTGCATAAATTTTATATAAAGCATAATGCTAATGGTGTTATTATTTTTATTTAAAATAAAATTTTTTTAATGATTCTGTGCGTAGAAAAAGTTTTTCTTTGCATCATTACCTAGATTACAAGGCATTTTTCAAAAAGAAAAGGAAAATGCTAAAGAAAAACATGTACTGCCTGATGGGCTTTAAAAAATCTTTAAAAATTGAATTTTTCAGTCTATTTTCAGCAGAATCAGACGTTTGTTGTAATGCGCATGCGAGCTTTACTTAAATATTATTAAAAAACAATTGAATTTGGTAACATTTTATCATATATTTGAATTTTGTTTATTAAGTTTATTAATTTTGTTGCAATAAATTTAATGAATATTAGTAAGATTTTTTCAACGG
Organism: Ptychoptera contaminata; assembly: GCA_963942525.1. Taxonomy (NCBI): domain Eukaryota; kingdom Metazoa; phylum Arthropoda; class Insecta; order Diptera; family Ptychopteridae; genus Ptychoptera; species Ptychoptera contaminata. The sequence continues at coordinate 32,347,452 of OZ012638.1, read as the reverse complement.
AAATTATTAACCATGGTATTTCCTTAGTGACTTATTATATAATAATAATAATAGTACATGGGATAATTACTTATAAATATGGCCAACACCTCGTGACGATTTTAATTAATTATATTTTAATTAATAAGGTGACGACCGGTTGTACACCACACTGATGTGTACAAATAAATAAATGATGAAATAAATTAAAATTTATTTTGTCTTTTCTTCTTCTTCTTATTATTATTATTTATTTTTCTTCATTTTACCTATTGCTTGCTCGATAATTGTTTTTATTTTTATTTTTTTTCTTTTTATTTAATAAATGCACATTTTTTTTTTTTGCTTGCTTATATATCGTGTCATTTATATAATTTTAATGACATTGAAAAATTAATTAATTATCAGTTGTGTATATTTATAAAAGGAAAATTTATATCGCATATATATAAATGTGTGTATATTTCCATTAAGTTAAGAATTTAATTATTTAATTATTGATATTTATTCAATGCAAAGACACAGCAAAGGCAACAAAAAGAAAAAATAAATAATTAATAGCAAAATGTATTTTATTTCAAGTGTTTGTTGACTTTTTATAAATCTATTGTTTTATTATTATTATTATTATAAAAATTAATTTATAATCAATCAATAAATCAATATATTGAAGAAAAAAATGACGCGCTTATGTATGTTTTGTTACTTTTTATGTTAATTTTAATTAATTATAATAATAATTATAATTAATAATAATAATAATAATATTGCAATGAGTTTTAAATTTATGTAATATTTGTGCCAATTTTGTGTTGTTGGCTTGTTTAATGTTTTAACAATGCAAAAAAAATATATTAAAATTGAAAAAGATAATAAATTAAGTGATTTTAGTGTGGGATTTCTTATTTAAATTAATTGATTTATTCCTTTAGAATTATTAATTTAAATTTTGATTAAAATTTTCGTTTATTATTTTTTTTTCTAGGCTAAACAACAATATCAACAATTTTTCAATATAAAAATTAATAAAGAATATTATAAATATATTATTGAATTATTATTTTTAATAAATAATTTATTAAAAAATGCGTCCACCTGTTACAACAACGATTTTATCACAACAACAGCAGCAGCAACAGCAATTACAACATCAAAATTTACAACAATTGTCAACAATAGAGAATACAATAATGTCAACACAATCAACAATATTAGTACCAACAGTGACAACATTACAATCAACAACAACACCATCAACAATATGTACATCAGTGATACCTGCATCAATAATAACACCATCATCAACAGCAACTGTACCAACAGCACCAATATTATTATCGAATGATAATAATAATCGTCAAAATTTATTAAAAGTTATAACAAATGGTGGACGAACATTATTAACAACAAATAATGATTGTAATATTTTACCAACAGTAAATACAACAACGACAATAATTAATAATTCACCACAAAATCAATTATCATCAACAAGTAATTGTACAATAATAAGAAAAACACAACAAATTAATGATAATTTATTGTCTACACCTGTAATTATTACTACTTCTGGTGATAATAATGATAAACAACAAATAAAATTAAATAAAAATAATAATATAAATAGTGATGATAATAATAGTAATAGTGTTGTTTTATTAAAATATAATAATAATAATAATAATAATAATAAAGATAATTTATTACTTAAGAAACAACAACAATTAGATTTACAATTAACATTAAATAATGATAATAATTGTTGTAATAATAATAATAAATTAAATGAAAATTTAAGTGATATATTTAGTGAAAATATAAGTGATATTAATAATAAAAAACATATTGATTGTAATGTATTTACAATATGTAATAATAATAATAATAATAATATAAAAAAATATAATTGTAAAAGAAATAATGAGAAATTATTATTAAAAAATATAAATAATAATAATAATAATAATTATCATTTAAATAGTAATAATAATAATAATAGTAATACAACTATAGTTAAAAAATTAAAACGTCAATCGGCTGATGGTGTATGTTTAATAAAACCGTCAACAACAAATAATGTTAAGAAAATAACAAGTGAATATACATTAGCTGCATTAACAGTAAATAATAAACAACAACAGCAACAACAGCAAACAAGTGTTCCTAAAATAAAATCAATAATAAATCATAATAATCGTATAAATTATAATAATATAATTGATGAGGATAATTTAGAGAAAATACCATTATTATTAACAACAACAGAAACATCAACAACATGTTCGCCATTAATATCACCAATAACATCGCAACCACCAATATCAATGAAAATCGAACCAGAATTACATAAAAATATTGAAACTCTAACGTCGTCAAATGATAATTTAATTAATTTAAAAAAATCAAATAATACCTCATTAATATTTACAAAGAAAAAACAATTACCAATAAATGATTATAATTGTGATTTTTTATTAAAAAGTGGTAAACGTTATCGTATAAATAAGGTTAAAGATAAACAACAGCAACAGCAGCAACAACAATCACAAAAACGACATAGCTATCATCATTCATTTAGTGTACCGACAACTAAAACGGATACAGCAGTATTTACTGATTTATTATTAACATCATCATCATCATCATCAGTAGTCGAAACAGCAAAAGAATCATTAACAACGAAAACACCGAAATTATTTAAACACGACGAAGACAACAACGTGAAGATAACAAACGAAACGGATACAGCACGTACTACACGGCAAATTTGTCATAGTTGGTACGGTGGTAACGGTACCGCTTATGATATACTTTTTGAAGACTTAGACCAACATTTACCGGTAAAATTTTTTTTTATACTTTTTAATTAATTAATTAATAGATATGCCGATATCATCAAAATCATGTTTAATTAGCGTTTTTTTTTTCGGTTAAACATCTTTAAGTCGCTTACCTTAATTACTTTATTATCACACATAAAAACAGCTGAAGTTTTATCGGTTATTTTTCTAGGTCATACCTAGTACTAGTCAATCGACTCTGTTACCCTTTATTATTATTATTATTATTATTATTATTATTATTATTATTATTATTATTATTATTATTATTATTATTATTATTTTTGAAATAGTTGTTATTGTTATTAGTTTAAAATAATACAAAACGTGATATTTTGCAACACTAAAAAAACATAACAATATTACCAAATGCTTTTAAAAGTCTCTATACTTGTTTTGAATGTTGAAAGTTTTGTTGATGTTGTTGTTTTTTTTTAATTATATAAAAATCAACAACAACTAATAACAGCAGCAAGCAGCAAATGAATAACATAAACCAATATTGCACTATTTTGTTTTTATTATGATTACGCGCTTAATATTATTCCTCTTTTTATTTATTTATTTATTTTTTTATAATAATTTAGTGTTAAAACGTGCACGCAGTAACACGTTTGTCTGTTGTGTGTGTCGCGCGAATAAAATCGTTAAGTGTTTATTTTTTATTATTTCGCGAAAATTTTAATTAAAATTAACGTTTTTTTGTTTGTGGTTTAATTAATTAAATAAAATAAGAATTGAAAAAGAATTTTTTCGTTTTATAATTTTAGGCAGATTTATTGGATCGCAACCTGGCTGGATCAAGGCAAAATGTATCAATTGGGATGCGGGAATCTGCATCCCTCTTAGATGCTGATAAACAAACGACTGTACAATTGTCTCGGATAAAATTGGGCAATGGACAGCAACAACGTCAACAACAGCAGCAGCAACAACAACATTTGATTGTTTCTAGTGGCAATGGTAATGGTGGCAGTACAAATGAAATAAGTGCCCATCCACCGTCACTTGTAACACAAACGCCACGTCTTCGACGTTTTGAGCAATTACTGAAGACACTGATCGGTGGTAAGAAAGCATCAAAAGATGCAACAACTTCACCACCATTATTACCAGCGAAACAATCAAATGTTACCACAAACCCACCATTAGTTAGTGATAATAGTAAAAAAATAACAAAAACAACATCGGAGCATAGTTTGAGCGCACATGGATGCACACAAAAAAGCAACAATCATCATGCACATCATCGGCTAAATGTGTCGACGTCGTCATTGAATTCAGTGCATCAGAAACTGTGGACAGTTGTTCCATTATTAAAACGTGAGGGTAGTTGTGCTAGTCTGTCTCATCCCAAGGCGAGTCCTGTAGCTGAGTATTCGGGGATGCGCAAGTGCGAAACTGTGCTCGCCCTGACCCACTCAACAACATCGAACAGTCTTAACCTACCGACCCAACGACACTTGGAACATCAACACAGTCTCCAGCATAACCCATATCATTATCATAGTCAGCAACAACAAACACCGGCGACAACACCCACCTCATCGGAACCAATAAAACCTCTAAATCGTCTACGAAATTGTGCATCAATAGCAACATGTTCCCGATGCTCTAGTCTATTGTCCTTGGCCGCAACGGCTGGCTCAAGATATTCATTAAATGTATCAAGTGGTGGTTTTGTGGTAGTGAATGGTTCTAGTAGCAGTAATATTAGTAATAATGGTGATGTGATAGATGGTGGTAACGTTAGAAATAGTAATAGAAGTTGTAGAAGTAGCAGTAGCAGTAGTAGTAGTAGCAGCAGCAGTGGTAGTAATAGCAGCAGTGGTAGCAGTGGCATTAGTGGTTGTGGTGTAGACGATGATGATAATTTTCTATTAAGTAAAATTTCATCAAAAACAAGAAAAACATTATCAACGGAACAATTACCGCAAAAATTAATTAAAACACCTGTATTATTAACACAACAATCATCACCAACAACCCCTATAATTATATTATCTGAAGAATATGAACAACCAATTACATTAATACAACAATTCGCCTGTAAACTGTGCCTTGCCGAAGTGAAAATTGAACAATTAACGAAAATAGCACAGTGCGGATGCACATTTTGTACAGAGGTTAGTGGCATCTTTTTAAATTTAATTAACTAAATAACTGTGACATTGAAAGTAATCATTTTGTATTTGTTTTCATTTTGTTTTATATAATTCGTATAATAAAATCGCCTACCGCGACATGGCATAATAACAAAATTACAGTATTTTTTTTTTTTTTGCAATTGACTGAATTCGCGCACATAAAGTGAAAGTCTTGAAAAAGTATTTTTTGTTTATTAAATATAATTATTTGTTTTGTTTTTATCTTATGAATATATTAAATTAAATACATATATTTACCTTCAAAATAGTATTTATTATTGCACTTATTTCGTTATTATTATTATTATTATTATTATTATTATTATTATTATTATTATTATTATTATTCTTATTAATTTTTTATTGCAAATTCATATAATTATTTCCGCTTCAAAATAACGATGCAAGAATTATTTTTATGATTTGCACTGACTGACCAGTTATGGTAATTTAATTGTTTAATCAAATAAAATAATTATTGTTTTTAGTTTTTTTAAATAATTTAATAAAATTAATTAAAAGGTTTTTTACCTTTTACGTACCTGGATTTTATTAACACGTTCGGTGTTAACATGATTTATACAAGGTTGTTGATTATTTTTGCATATTTATTTATTAAGAAATTATTACTAAAGAAGATTTTTAATCTTTAAACTGTTTTTAGGATTTGATTTAATTAAGAATGGATAATTGTCCTGATTCTGGAATAAATATTTGTATTATTATGTACAATTAAAGACGATACTGTTGAATAGAGCTTTAAATAGAATTCTCTTCCTGGATTCTAAAACTAATTTGACATTTCTATAAGAAACAAAAGAAGAGTTCTATTTACACAGATTTTTCCATACACAAATATGACATTTATTAATGCCAGATAATCAATAATATACTTGGCTGACATTTTCAAATTAATAAATTGACATTTTCATCAGATGCAATTTTTTATTTGATTAAAAAAATAACTGTTTGTTTTAATAAAATTCTTCTAAGATATTAATTTTTCTTTTCTTTTCTTCTGTTTGTGTAAATATTAATATTTATTTATTCTGATATATATATATTTACCTAATATATGTTTCTATTTTTTCTGTACTTGTCATAAATAATAATTTATATTTTATTTATGGATTTTTTATTATGTTTAAAACTAAAGGTTATAGTCGGTCGCCCGCAACACATAATATTCTTTTGTTTGTTCTAACCGCAGCCAACAACGCAATATAATACACTATATTAGAATTTATTTTTATTTTCTGCTTTTATTAATATTTTATTATTAATATCTGGTCTTGACATATTAATATTATTATTATTATTATTTTATTTATTTATTTAATTTTGTTCTTTTTTTTTTAATGTGAAATAATGTAAAGTAATTAATTATTAGATTGATTTATTTCTACTTATAGTTGTTTGTTTGCTTTTGTTTTGTATTCTGTTATCAATCAATTACGGTTTTTTTTTCTTTAAGATTTATATTGTTTTACTTTAAAAAAATTTATATCAAGTCATACGTGACCTTAAAAGCTAGTTTTACTTCCTTTTTGCCTTAATTTGTTTATTATCTTTGTACAGCTTTCACTTTTTTGTTTAAAAAAATGGTTAATCAATAAGAAATAAATTAAGACAATAATCCTTAGAATTATTTCTTAAAATCACGAAAATTGCAGATCTAAACGATTTTAAATGTTGAGGAAAAATAGAAATCTTATTTAAAATGTTTGAAATTAAATTCTTATTGATTACTACTTATATGCGAAAAATTGCATTAAACTCTATATATCGATATTGATTATTAATTGTAAATATTTGCAACAATTAATTATATTTCAAGGATATTATTTGTTTATTTTAAATGCGAAATTCCTTGAATAGATATTTATTTAATTTAATTATCGGTGTTTTGTTTTGTTTTTTTTTTTTTCGCTTATTAATAAATTATGTTTGTCATCGTTTACTGTGTGTATGTTCATCTGTTTTTTCTTTGTTCTAGATTCACGTTAAACGTGCGATTCTTGTTTAATTATTATCTTTTTTGACTTCTTTGACGCTACCTAATACCTACAAAACTACTACTTGCGTTGTTTTAATTTTTTCACTTTTTTTTTTGCGGTAATTATATTGTTATTTATTTACATCAACAGTAAATTTAATGTTTTAATGGTAGCTTCTGGTGTTTTTTAATTACTATTTTTTATTTAATTAATTTATTGAAAAAGTAATTAAAATTTATTTACTTTTATTATTAAAATTGATTGGAGAGAAAAGTGCATGTGGTGAAGTGTTTTATTATTTTCTTGGTATTTCTTTAATAATTTTGCAAAATTACCGTATTTTACGAACTATAAGATGCGAAGTTTTACTTTAAAATTTAGGTGCGTCTTTTGGTCCGAAGGTAACATTATATACTTTGTACAATATTTCTGTATTTTTCTAAAAATCATCTTATAAATTTGAGGTGTGTCTTATCGTTCGGTGTGTCTTATTGTTCGGTGTGTCTTATAGTCCGTAAAATACGATATTTACTTAGCAGAGAAATAAATTAAAATTCATTACTATTGGCAGTAATTTCGCAACACAAACCAGTGCTTAATCCTTTAAGACGTATTTTTACTCGTTAAATCTGTTAATCTTCTAAACAAAACTTATCCACAGATTCGCGATTTTCGATTAAAACAATTATAAGAAAGCCAACAATGTGCATTATTACCTGAAAAAACTACGCATTTATTAAATATTTGCATTGCATAAAAATTACATAAAAAATTCACAATTTCTAAAATGCGACGTAAAAGGCAAAAAATAAAAGGATCGAAAACGAAAAATTTTTTAATTACCGTCATACAGGTAAAAAATAAAATAATAAAATAAATGTATATAAATTTTTTTTTTTAACGCTTTGTTTATAATTTCATTTCGGTTTTTATTTATTTATTTATTAACTTGTCACAAATCGTTAAAAAATATAAAAAAAACATTGTTTGACTCTTTTGCTTTCGCGTGGAAGGTCGATCAAACAAACAAGTAATAAAAATGTTTTTGTAAAAATTTTAAAGAATCATCAACACTTGCAAAAAATAAAAATATTTTGCGTAAAATTTTAGCAAACAAAAATACTAAAGATTTCTGTTTATTCTTTCTCCGTTTTCTCTGCTTTTTATTTTTATTCGCGTTTATTTTTGCATTTTTGATTAGCGCAAAAAATATATCGTGTTGCGATTCGATGTTGATTTAGTTGGTTAATTCGTTTTCGCTATTATTTAAATAATTTTATTTATAATTTTTATGTCTTTAAAGTGTTTCTTGTTGATTTGTTGCTTCATTAGAAATACAAAAGAAGAAATAAAACGTAAATATTTTTTTGTGATTTTCATTGTTTTCATTGATTTTGTCGTTAATTTCGCAGTTGAATGATTTTTATTAAATTTGTTTTTTGTTCTTTGATGATTTTGATTTGTATTTCTCTGTACCATTTGTATTTGTGAAAATTTCTTTATTATTATTTTTCTAATTAAAATTAAAATTTAAAATAAACAGCAGAGAGAGAGACACCATTTTAAACAGATTCTCGCACACCCGTAATCAAAGTACATTCAACTGTTGATTTATTTTTCGGTTTTTATTTAATTTTTGCGCTAATTGATTGATTTGTTTTTTTTTTTTGTTTTTTATTTGCGGTTTTTCATTTTTAATTATATTTTTCTTGTAAAGAAAAAAAAAACTGTCAATATTTTTATTAAAATAAATTTAATGATGTGTCGTGTCGTCGTGATTTTTATTTTTTGTTAAATTTAATTGCTTTTCCGTTTTTATTATTATTTTTTTTTTGTTTTTCTGTGTTTTTAATTTTTGCTATGTTTGTTTTCTCTCTTTTTAATTTTTGTACCTTTTTGTGTTGTGTCCGGAATATTATTTTTGTTAAAAGAATTTCTTATTACTTAGTTACTTTGGGGTGTGGTAATGAAATTGAACAAAAAACAAATCAATAATAATAATAATGCTTTTTGTTATTGTTTTAGTTATTTGTTTAAGTTTAATTAGTTTAAAATGTTGTTAGAAATAATATTGAAGGTACAAAACAACCCTACCTGTAGTATACAATCGAAATTAACCGCGATATACGTTGATTTTGTTGGAGTAAATATATAAATTCTCAGATACTTCATATAAAGCACCTCAACTGTGTGCCTCAGATATTAATATTGGTGAAAACTATGTTTTATGGGGCCTGAAAAAAGCTAGTTGCTCTGGGACTTGAAATTACTCTAATAGACCCAGTAAATTCTAATGAAAAACCAAGTCGCAAAAGCAACCAAAAGATGAAAATCTATTGTAAAGTATACCGGATAGCCTGTAAACCTTAATTCTTTTCAATGTTAATGGTTAAATGCGATTAATCGCGAAAAAAATCAGCAAATCCTTAGCTAATTAAAACACTAAAATTTCTAGATTGTTTTGCAAAATTTGTTTATCGTAAATAAAGCTTAGCTAAGCAAAGCAAAGCGTATAGTAATCGCCTAAAAGTACAAAACTGTGGAAAAAAACGAAGCAAATCGTGAAAATACTATTAAAAAAAAATAATATTTTTATTTATTTATTAAAATGTCGAATTAATAATAAAAAAAATAATAATAAAATCGCGAAAAAATACAGGTAAAAAAAAATATCAAAAGAATAAAAATGTTTTTATTTTTTTCTCTTCTAATTTGATTAGCTTTTAGCTTAGCTTAACCTTGACTAGTTAGAGTTTATTTTTCTTTCTAATACTACGATTTGCTTGCTGTGTTTGTAATTTATTTACCTATGCGATTGTCTGCGTGTTATCGGTTTTTTTATTTCTTATTAATAATATTTATTGACACTCTGTAAATTAGAGAGTTTACGGTGAAGACACGTCACTTAAATATTTGCTTAAACATTTTTACAACAGAAATTATGTTAAAAATTTTTTAATTGCAAAATAAAAACGGAATTAAATTTTCACAATTTATTGATTTTAATTAATTTTTGCCTCGTTTTTCATCATTTTTACTGCGTTTTTAATTTTATTGCCCCGTAATGTAAGTAGTAGTAGCACAGGTGTTAATATTAACACAGCAGTTGTATTACGTTTTTTTTTATTTTTGCTAAAATAACTACCCTAAACCTGTGCTGTTTTTTTTATTCTATTTATGCAAAATAATTAAAAAAACAGAATAAATTTGTTGAATTTACATTGATGTCGTCGTGGTCGTGCTGGCTTCTGTTGCTGCTATTGTTATTGTTGTTTTCTTAAGCTCACGTTGTGCTTAACTTATGCTTGACGATTTTTGGCCAAAGTATTTTTATTTTTTTTTGTGCAAAACAAAAGACAAAACACATTTAAATATTTTTTGTTTTTTTCTTTTTTGAATATTCATTGAACTTTGTCAAAACGGTTTTATACAAAAAAAAATTTTTATTTTCTGTTGGTTTTTATTTTTGTTATTTATGCTAATTATGTTTTTTAACTGAATTAATTTTTTCCTTCTTTTGTTATTTATTTTTTTTTTTTTGAAGAAATTTTTATTGTATTGTCTTTGTGATGCTTGCTGTTGTTGTTTCGTTAAGTTAAATAACTTTTTGTGGAAATAAAATGTTCGCTGTTATTGGCGAACTATGTGTTCAGCTGTTATTGTGAACATTTTGTCGGTGATCTCTCTGTGGCTAAACAATTAAAAACCCAAATAAAAAACATAAATATTAATGAAGAAAAGAGTATTTATAGCACCCAGAGTAAGTCGAAACAAAAAAAAAAAATCACAGCGAAAATGTCAAGGTCATCATTTAAATACGAAAAAAAGTTTTAAAATTCTTATAAAACAATTTTAATAAATTTCTTTAAACTTATTAATTATTTAAATGCAATTTATTTCTCCATTATTATTACTAAATTTCATTATTTAAATTAGTTGTTGTAGGTGTTGACGTTTTTTTTGTTTTCGTTTATTTTTTCTCTTCATTTTTAGCGTTTATTTTTGTTTCATTTTTATATTGAAATTAACATGTTTAGGAATTACGACGTGAAGTCGACCTGTGAAAAGCTTTAAGCTACCATGTCAATTTATGAGATAGAATATAAGATATTTGTTGGAATTTTGTTTTAAAAGATTGGATATTGAATTGGTCAGGGAACGCACACGCTGTACGAACTTAGTCACAATTAAAAATGAAATTTTTACTTTGTTGATTTGGTAATCACTTGATAATCAAGCTTTTTTCTGTAAAATTACATAAAATTTTTCATTACAACAAGACGGTTTTTCTTTTATTTCATCACCTGAACTAATTAATTAATACAATTTTTTTCATAGCTCGTATGACAAAATGATAATTATGTAATGAATATTTTTTAATTTATGATTTTCTTTTATTTTAATCAAGTATATCCGGTTTTATGGTTTTTTTTTTGTTTTATGCTTGCTTGTTTGCTCGCTAGTACTCTTACTCTGCGATGTTTGTACATATGAGCATTGCTATTGCTGCGATTAGTCGTGTTTATCTGTGCTAATTATGTGAAAAACTCTTAAATATTACTTTCGCGTACTGTTTTATACTTACCTGTGTTTATCTCGTGTATAAAAGTACACACATCCTCCGATTTACACGGTACTTTTTATATACGAATCCACTTTAGCGCGATCAAGAAATTACTTATTGCTTATTTTGTAATTTTCTTCGTCAGTGGCTTATCCATCTCATTCATACACATATAAATAATGATGGCACTTGTTTACGCGGTTTCAGTTTACGCGAGTTTTTGCGAAATATATCTGCCGCTTAAATCGGTAATCATTTTTTTTTCGCAATAATTTTACTAGAATTTTTCTTTAACCTTCTTTGTACGTTGTAAAAAAATTTTTTTTGCAATATATTTCGTTTTTTTTTGGTTTCTATTTCTGTAAAAAAAATCATCAATTGATTTTTTTGCTTTGCAATAATGACTTGCAGTAATTTCTTTATATCTCTTATTATGCAATCATAATTTTGTTTGTATTCAGAGATCGGTCAATTGCCTTTTTTTTTTTTGGTAAATTTAATCACATTAATCTGATGATGAAATATGGCATTAAATTTAATTCATGTGGAAATTAATGTTAAATTGTAATGAATATCCGCATATAAGTGGTAATTGTTTAACTAATGTTTTATGCGAGGGGGAGTATATAATAAGCTTTATAAAATGCAATTCTCCTAACAGTTTTACTCTTTGCCTTCTTATATTATAATTTTATTATTTTTTTGCCAAAATTTATGCTTACCTTCTGTGACTTTTATTTCCGTTTTGATAAAATGCCAACAAATTCAGAATTTTAATCGTTTTTGTACCAGAAAAAAAAAAAATAAACAGCTGACAGCTGACTTTAAGTGGTTTTTTTTTCTTTTGTTTTATTTGAATAAAATTTTAATTTGTTTTTACTTAAGCCAGTCAGCCAGCAGCAGTAATCGTTCTTAATAATAATTATTATAATATAAAAGACAGAAAAAAAACGAAGAACTCCTCCTTGACATAATTTTTCTACCTTTTTCATACCTTTGCTCACCTTTTTTCTTCTGTTTTGTTTCGTATGGAAATTTACTTTTTATACAAGAGATTTGTTGTTAATCTTTGATTCGTTTTTAATTTAATGAATTAATGATTTTATTTATTCGATAAAAGCAATTAAATAATTTAAAAAATAAAAAGTTTTAATGATATTTTGACATTCAGAAAACAATTCACCAAAATATTCATTGTCAGTCATATTGTATCGGCTAGTAGTTGTAGTATCGCCTAGTAGCTTAAGTGCCTTATTGTCTGACGTTAAATGATTTCGTTAATGCTGGCCTAAATATAAGAAAAGTTTTGTTTATTTTTATTATGGATGTTTCTCTAGCACAGTGATGGTGAACCTTTTTGGGAAGTGGATCAAATTTTGTTAATTATTTGTATTTAGCACTAGCTAGTAGGTCACAAAACCAGTTGCCTCTATAAAGAGAGAGATGTTCCGTATTTATGTATTTAACGCATTTCTCAGTCAATTCATTAGCTAATTTATTTCTGTTGGAAAATTTTTGCAAAATTTGTTGACGAAAACAATTTTTAATAAGGAATCCCATACGTTTAATATAATATTTTTAATTTTCAGTGTAGGATAATTATTATCTGCACTACTTTCAGACATTTTTGCCTCTACTTTCGAAATCAAGTTTGGATCATTGTATGACCCACAGATCATAGGTTCGCCATCACTGCTCTAGCAAATGACATTTATATAATTTTTTGGCGAATTGTAGGAACGAAAAACTATTAAAACTTTTGTAATTTATCGATATTTACTGATCTCCTGAGAATTTTCAACATAATAATAGTTCCATCACATATGCTGAATATTTTTTTATTATGCTTTTATCGATGTTTATTGTGTTTTTATTAGAGAAAATCACCAAAAATACTATTTATTTGTAACACCTGATACTTGTGGTTACATAAAGTAGAAAAAAAGAAGAAGCAATTTCTCACGTCTTCTCTGGATTTTCTTGTGGATTTATTTAAACAAGTGTGTTGAACGTGTAACATAAATGACGATACAATTTTATCGAAGATTTGTAGTAAATACTGTATAGAGATAATGTTTTGATAAATCTATTTGGATTGATTATAGTTTTTTTTTTTTTGCACCTTAAATAACCGTTATTTGCATGTGTGGCGTGTTTAGATAGATTTTTTCCTCCTTATAACCGTAAATGATGGAATTTTTCTTTCGTTCTTTCATAATGTTAAATAAATTTTAGGATTTGTTTGTTCTTTTCTCAAGAATTTCTTATTTTCGTTGTTTTAATTTCTATGTAAACTTTTGAGAACACGCTATTGTCTTATTTTATAAATTTTGTTTCTCATCGTGAATTGTATTTGCTTTTCTGAATAGTAACGATGAATCGGCAATAGCTGTTCGCTTTTTATTTGCTGTGTTTAAGACAAATGATTTAATGATTGTTAATAAATAATTACAATAAAATTTGTTTATTTTTATTTGCGTTATATGCTGAAATAATTTTCAACCTGTTGTCGTTTAACAGTTTGTTTTTTGTTTTCTATTTATAAAACAATAAAATTATTTTAATTCAAGGAATTTTCGTTGAGGCTTTGAGTTATCTAAGCTTTTGCAGTGATTATCAGCAATATTTTTCTTTATCTTTAGTAGTTTTGATGAAAAATTACATTTAAGGGTGATTTGCCTAGTAATACTGAACACAATTGGCTGTTAATTTTGACTGTTGAAGAATATTTAGTACTACCCTGGATTCTCTTTATAGGTTACTGGCTTAATAGAGAAAAGAAGTTAAATTTGTAGGCTTAGCAGCGACTATAATCGGGTAGAGGCTAAAAAGTGACAGAGGCTTAATAGAGTTAAAAATACATTTTGAAAAGAAATTTTATTTAATCTTATTTAATTATAGAAATTTAAAATTTACTCAAAATCTTATTCGTCAGAAGCAAAATTATCTTCATCTAAACAAATATTTCATCAATTTTGCACGGTTTGCAAGTTTCCTCTTCCCATTCGTTCATTTTTTAGTACAATTAAGTAACCAATTAATAAAGTGTTGTGGCTAAATAGAAGAATCCTAAAACATTTTGCAATTCAAAAAAGCCTCGATGCTTAATAGAATGTAGTGGCTTATAAAGGGAATTCAGGGTAATTTGATCATCCTCTATTTATTTAAGCTTTTACAATATTTTTTAGTGCAAAATATGCTTTAATTTTAAAAGAAACTTGTCGTGCTTGCATAAACGTATACTAAACATTCATAAAAACAATGAATTTATTTAATAAAATAAATTATTTTACACAATAAAAATTATATTAAATTTGCATGTTTGGCGCGCAATAAACATAATTAGTTAATTATTCTAAACATTTATTAACAATATAAAGCTGCATATTGTTTTCGTTTAGAAATTGTAGTGAAAACATTTTTGATTTAAAATTCTTAGGGTGTCGTGTTATTGTGTCGTATTGTTGATGAAATAAAATTATATTTTTTGATAATTTATGCATTATTATTATTTTGTTTATCTCAGACAGGTGAATTTTTTGTTTTTAGTTTAAATAATGATGGTTAGGGTTGCAGACAGTGCTGTGATTTTTTAAAACAATAATAATAATAAAAATAATAACTCTAGTTCTTAAAATTAAGTGATTTTTCTATTGAAAAATGAGCCTTTTTTGATGTATTTTTCTGTAATGGAAATACAATCTATATCAGATACTGTGGTTTGTTGTTATTTTTTTTTTGAAAAAAGTATATATTTAGCAATGTTATCATTATAAATGTGCAGTAAAGCAAAGGCAATAGCAATTTTGTTGTAGTAACTAAGGCTATTTTCGTATCACTATTTGATTTTAATATAAAATTCACGTTCAAGGTTTGTTGTGTTATTTCTCTTTCGTTTATTTATTTATTATTTCTGCTAAATATACATTATATATATATATGTACTGTGAAAAAAAAATAGCACATTTAAATAATAAAATAATAATAATAATAATAAAAATACATTAATCAAGAAATAGTGAATAAAAAATGAAAAAATAAAAGAAAAAGAACTTTATTTACATTATTCGCGTTAATCATCGCGTTTTACTCCCACTAATTTATTATTATTATTTATTATTTTTTCTTCTATTTTTTAATTTATTGATTAATTAAATATTTTATTACATTGATTTTTATTATTTATTTATACATTTTATTTGATGACATTGTTTGTTTGTTTTTTTCATTAAATACATTAATTATTTATTGTTTTATTAAAATTTTTCTTATATTTTTATTCTGATTGAATTTGTAATTTCCTTATTGGCCGGTTTAAGTGTGTTTTGTTTGGTTTTTTTTTTTTTTATTTAGACAAAAAGTCTTTTAAGTATATATTTTCTTTAAGGAGTGCTTTTTTAAATTATAGAAAATAAATGTTAAAACATAAAAATGTTTGTTGGTTCACTTGTTAAGACATTTTAATGGTTTTTTGCAAAAAGAAATCAAAAATAATAATTTAGAGGTGAATTTTTATAGAAAAATTGATGATTTTATCACTGTGAGGTATTGTTGGGGAGTTTGTTGTTTAGCTGAATTTATTTCGCGATTTTATTTTATCTTATCGTCTCTTTTGTATTCTTATTCTTATTCAAGAGAAATAAAATTGAATTAAATTAAACAAACAGATTAAAGAATAGATTTTAATGTAAATTTGAATCAAGTTGTCTAGCCAAGATTATTATACCCATTTACGCGGTAGATATGTTTCGCAGAAAATCGCGTAAACAAGGGCTAGTTACTATATTTACTGTACAATGAATTGTTTCCATAAACCAATGAAGATGAAAATTATAAAATAAGCTGCTTAAATTTTGTTATTTTCCTTGACATGAAAACGCGTAAAAAAGTACCGCATAAATCGATGGATAACTGTATTTTAGTTATTTTCTTAAAGAAAAACTATTTTATTAATTAATTTTCTTTACATTTATTTATTTATTTATTTATAGAAGGCAATAATTATAAGAATTGAAGATCAAATGCATGCTATTTTTGCAAATATAACGACGTTTTAATATTACGTATCTATTTAATTAAATTAATTATAAATTATCATTTTAATGCAATCAAATTTCTATTAATCATGCAATAGAATTTATTTCTATATTTATATAATTATTTATCATAATTAAAAGCTTTTCTTAGATTATTTATTTATTTATTTATTTATTTATTTTTTCTTCTCTATTTCTTTTCTTTAAGTGCAAAAATATTTATAATAGTAATTTAGCAACAATTGCCGGCCCATCAATAATAATAAATTGACGTTTATACTACTGACTAGAAATAGAAATAAAATAATTAAATATTATTTAATTTGCGTGATTAAGAAATTTTGATTATTTTTTATTTTATTATTTATGGTGATGATTTGTGCTTTTTCTATGTTGTTTCTACTATTAATCAATATAAATAACAATATTTTTGTTTAATATATATAAGAAAAGAAACATTTATGTTTATGTGTGCATCACGTGTAAACTTCATCATCAGATGTAAAAGTCTTTAGTGTGAAGTACGATTCGTATTATTCTAATGATACGAAAAAAGCATAGGAAATCAATACCAATGTAGCTTATTTTCACTCAGAATAACATTTTACAGGTGGAACCCTGATAATCCCTCTTATTGATAATTGGAATTCCACCTTTGATTCAACATTTTTCATAGTCTGTTGAAAATGTCATTCAAACCTTTTGATTTCGTATAATTCGACTTAATTTTTGGGGTCAGTTTAAGAATTATCGGAACCCGTATTTTGTCCGGACAAAATAACATTTTATTTTCTCAGGACTACATAACATACCAAATGAATAAATAATTAAATTCTTCAATGGTTTACAGTTTTGCTTGCAATTTTACATTGTGTTTCTTAATATTGCACTTAAGAAAAATAAGAACAATACTACGAACTAAAGCAAAAAACCTCTTTAAAGATAAAATAAAATAAATCAATCGATTTTTTATACATTATTTTTGTGTCTAGAGTTGAAATGTTTAAAAATAAAATTGAGTAGTAAAAAATACTGTAATAACTATAAAAGCTAGTTGCTTGCTGATGGTGATTTATTCATTTTCTAATGTAATGTCTAACCTAACGTCTTATATGGCAGTGATGTTAGTCAATGGTTATGTACTTTGTATTTTGGATTTGTTAGACTAGAAACTTTTTATTATTATTATTTTTAGAAGAATAAATTTTTATTTACATTAAATATTTGTTAAGTTTGTTTTTTTCTTGTTGTTATTCATGAATTTTATTTGAATTTTTCAGTTTAGTTGATGTTTGTGGTTTAGTTTATTTTACTTTTAGGAAAAATTTTGCAACGAAATTAATCGATTTGTTTGTTTGATGAATAAATAGACATATGGGGCGGCGTTATTTTCTCTTTAACTGCTTTGGTAAAGTTAAATATTTACTGTAAATGTTTTATTTTCTAATGTTGTAGAGTAGAGTGTTGCTATGTATTTGATAGGTACTATATACTTGTACTATGTAATGTGGTTACTATTTTTTCAAAAGCGTTTATGAGAATTCAATACGTGGTTGCCACCAGTAGTGATAAATTTGTATGAATTATGTAGGTAAATTTTGTACTATTTTTGTACACTTTAGCAGCATTTTTTAGCATACATTTTGCACTAAAAGAAGTAACAAAAAAATAAACAAATCAATAAAACACCTCTTCAAGTATTATTGAAAATCATTACTCAGAAAAAACAGACTGTTTTTTAAGTATTCTTCTGTGTTAAAAACTTCTGTGCTGTTTTTTTTCGCAATTTATTTATGCTTGTCTTAAAGAAGCGTTAATTAACAGAAAAAAATAGTGATAAAGAAAAGGAAAAACTGTTTTTGTACGTGACGAAATTAAATAACCGATAAGACACGTAACGACATATCTATCTATATATATTCAGTTCTTAATAACTAATTACTGATTTTATTAGAAAATTAAGAAGATAAGTGGATCAAGATGTCATTAAGTAAGGAAAGAAACTTCGAAACGTTGTTTTTTGTGTTTGTTTGTAATTAATAACTGAGGATTTAGGTGTACTGATTGGATTTTTCTTACCTTTTTGTTTGTGTGTTTTTCTTTCGGGTGTTATTATCGCTATTCAGGATATTTCTTTTATTTTAAGGGTATTTTGTTAAAAACTTTTGGTAAATAAAATTATTGTTTTGAGAAAGAAATACGTAGGAGTGACACCTTTCGATTTATTCAGAAATAATTTCAGGAGTTACCTTTTTAATTTGTGAATAAAATTTTTCTCAAAATATATTCCGTGGCAAATGTAATGTCTTGTTTTTAAGATAAAAACAAGAATTTATCTATAAATTCCTGCTCTGATGTAATATGTTCTTTAGTTTTTCTAGTATTACTTTGACCTGATTATTGTATCATTTGTCATTGGTGTGTAATTTACTGAGGTAAATATTACCTTTATATTCTTGTTAAAAATTTAAAATAAATTTATACTTTTCCTCCTACTATTTTCTTTATTTCTTTCACATTTTCTCGTTTTTTATTTTTTTTTTGAACTAAATTTAAATTTTCCATTTGATTAAATATCAATAGTTGGGTGGTTTTATTTTTTGATAACTTGGTGTGCTATCTCTCTGTTGATGTTGCTGCTTTTTTGATGGTTTTCTTAACTTTGTCTTATCCTTTTTCCCACCACCTACACACGTTATATTTGTTTTAGTTTAAGTTTTATTAACTAAAATACGACCTGGATCAATATCGAAAGATCATTATTTTATTTATATTATCGATATATACATATACATATTCTTAAGAAAAGTAGAGAAAACCTCCTTGGAAATTTTATAGTTTTTTCTTATTTTCTAAAGTAGTTGTTGTTTCCATTGCAGATGCTCGGCACAGTATTCTCTGTTATGACTTGGTCTTGTTGTTCTAACAACATCTATTTGGGGTTTTTTATTTCTATTTTTGATGTAGTTTTTCGTACAGAATCAAAAGTTTAGTTTTATTTTTCTCATCAATTTTCCTTAAACTTTTCCAACTTTTCTAACATTTTTGATTGTTTTCGTTTAAATCTTTGTTATTGCTGCTTTTATTTTATTTTTGTTTTGATTGTTGCTGCCTGCAGGTTACAAAGGTTTAGTTTTTCTTAGTATTTCCGTTTTTTATTTTGTTTTCTTTTGAAAATTTTTAACGATGATTTTTATTTGTCTTTGCGAACTTTTTTTTTTTTAACGTTTTGAGCTTTGTGCTATTCTTGGCAGTGTTTTTCTTGTATCTATTAGGAAAACAAGAATATAGATTGGTGTATCTTGGTATCTTGGTGCCAGATTTTTCTAAAAAAAAGAAAAACACTTGTTTAGCTTAGTTATATGATTAAATGTAAAGTGGTTTTGTATCACCTGTCTGTCATCGTGATGTTGGATATGTTTTTTACGCTATTACGTCGCTCTTTTCCATCTAATTTTCTCTTCATATTTTAACGTTAATGAAATTCTTAATTCACTAAAAACACCGCAACGTAAAAGCTCGTTGTTTGTTTCTTTATTTCTTGTTTTTTTTTTTTACATTTCTTTTCACTTTTACCTACCCTCCCCGCCGGTATTTTATATAATTTTATTCTTAATTTTTTTTTATTATTTTTACATTTGTAATTAGTTTTATTCGTTTTTTTTTTTTTTTGTGTTTTTCGTGTGTTAATAAAAAAATTTTCATTCATAAAATATATAAAAAAAAAACATGAATAAAAAGCTAAAATAATAATAATAATAATTAAAATGAAATGAAATAAATAATTTTATAAGAAACAACAAATAAAAATAATTTAAATATTTACGCGTTTTTATTTTATTTTACGAACACGTGCTAAACGGTAATCAAAAAAAACTTAGAACGTTTTGTGATGTCTGTACAGGTAGCTAACATGTTGTATGTACTACTTACTACCCTACTCGTTCGTTACGGTTTTGTTTTTTTCTTCTTTTTTCAGTGCTTTACATGGGCTTTTTGTGTATTTTCTTTCTTCATATGTTATAGAACGTGGCAACGTGCTTTTTATGTAATAATTTTCTTGTAAGTTTTCGTTTAATTAATAATAAAATTCTTTATGTTTTGGAGGGTTTTTCGCGTCTTTTTGGCGTTTCAAGAGTGATAACAAGTCTTTGAATATTTTTTCTTTCTTTTTAATTAAATATTAAAGTTGTTTCTGAGTTTTAATACGGATAATCGTCTAATCGTAGTGTTATTTGTTGTTGATGTTTCACCACTTAACGAATTTAACTTAACTGTTTAATCAATTAAATAAAAATTCTATTGAATTTATTTATTTAGCGGCTTAATATTCAAGGTGTTGTCTCTTTACTTAAAAATCCTCTTTATAACAAGAACTTGTTGATACTTAATAATAATATTATTATTATTATTAAATTGTATTTATGCAAAAATGTCTTTGACTACTATATTGTTGACAAAAACATATTTTTGTGTTATTTTTGCGAAATTCTTTTCGCGTTTTTTGTTATTATTTTTTTTTTGCTAAAAACTATTTAACAATTGCTGAATTGTTTTTTATTTTAATTATTATTATTATTTTTTTGTTGAATAATAATAATAATAATAAACGTTGTTTTGTTATATTTTGCTTTGTTATTTGCAATAGCGAAAATTGAGGTTATAATTTATTTACTCGCGCCTAGCATAAAAAAGTTTTGTTATTAAAAATTATTATTATTAATATTTAAATTTTTATTTGTTTTTGTTTCTGTTGCTATTTATTTTAATTATAATTTTTTTTTTTTCACACACAATTAACTTTTTTCTTTTTTTTAATTACTTTATTTACGTTTTTCATTCCTGTGATTTTGTCTTGACTTTGTCTGGTGTCTTTTCCGTCATTTATTTACCTTTTTTTTCTCGAGTTAATAATATGCAATTGCAATTTGCTTGTTGATGCTTGTCGATGATTCTACTACTGTGGAGGTTGACTGACTTGTTGGTTGGTTGGTTACCTGTGCGTTTTTCTTTTTCTTATTTTGATTGCGAATTTCTTTTGTTTTTTGTTGCATAATTAATAGAAATTATTATTATTATTATTGTTGCTTTTTCTTTAACGTTTTTCTTCTATTCAATTTAATATTATTTAATTTGTTTTGTTTTTACTGCTCTAGTAAATTTCTTTTCTTTTTAACATTTTTCTATAAATAAAATTAATTAAATAACTAATTAAAATAATTAGCGATTGTATTTTTGCATTATAAAAATATTTATACAATTTTCTAATACTCCTGTTAATTTTTCCGATTAAAACTAGTCAAAACTTAAGTCTGATTGTTTGTGAAAGTACAAGCGAAAACGGTAATAAAATTATTTAGAAGCAAAAAAATAATAACATTTCGGGTTTCTTAAGTATTTCACGGTTTTTTTTTTATAATGAAATTGACATGTTTAGGAATTATGACGTAAAGTCGACCTGTGAAAAGCTTTTAGCTACCATTTGTGGACATTAGATTTAAAGGATTGGACGTTGAATTGTTTTGGGAAGGTACACGCTGGTAAAGTTTTCCATTTCTTTGCTGTACGAATAAAGAAATCGACGGTTTTTAGATGATAGAACTATCCTTGTATTTGTATAATATTTTCAGGTATTTACCTCAGAATCAAGATGCAAGTAAATATCGTTGAAATGATGTACGCTATTAAAGACAAAGTAACAAAAAACAATTGTTGAATAAATTTAAGTAATTTAATCGCCAAAAAAATATAATAGAAAAATAAAAATGCAAATTCTTTTATCCACAATCAGTATATCGGTCCGGAAAATTATTTAATTTAATTTTATACTTAATGTAAATTCATAATACAAAAAAAGTAAAGAAAAGAAAACTTTATTTCCTTTTTTTTACCTAGCATAAATTGTTTTTTCAAGAATAAATAAAGAAATAATTGTATGCAAATAGGCGCCGTGTATTTGCATAAAAATTTGCTGATGACGACGTTGATGATGATGTTGTTGCTTTAGTTTTTCCGCTGTTTCTTTTTGTTTAATAGTTTTTCCTTTTTCTCTATGTTAATTACTGCTAATTACATTTATACGTTTTTAAGGAAATATTTTTAATTAAAAGGAAAAACTAGATACGGTAATTTGTTGCTCTTTCTCTACTGTTGCTTCTTTAGTAACCCCCGTAGAGTGTCTTTTATATGATTTTTTTTGCTTTCTTTCGTTTATTCTTTAATGATTCATAGTTTGTTGTCTGTTTTTCTGCAAAAAAAAAACAAGATAATTTTTTTGATGATGATTCACCATTACCAGATATAAAAATGTTTAATTCAGTTGTATGATGTTGTCTGTTACAATATTCTCAGTGATTCATTTATTATCGATTATCTAGTTAAGACATTTGATTTGATTGTTTTTGTTTAACAGAAACAATTGTATTCTGTTTTTACATTTTTTTATTTTTAGCATATAAATGTTCTTAAATTACATAGAAAATAAATAAATTAATTAATTATTTTAATCACTTGTCGTTAAAAATGTTTTGAATTAATTAAAAATCAATTCTATGACGCGCATTCTATATTTGTTTTAATTTTTATTTGTAAATATTTTAAAGGAAATAAAATACGCAACAAATCAACATTGTATGTTAATTTTATTTATTATTTTAACTATTGTCTTATATACTACATATGTATTATACATAAAAATTTTTATTATTTATGTAAATATATTGATATTTATGTCATTTATATAGTTAATATTACTTTATCACTTTCCTGTGTTTAGTTTATTTTTTCTTCTCTTGATTACTGTTGCTGTTATGTTTTTGCTATTATTATTCTATTTTTATTTATTAGTTTTTTGGATTATTAATATATTTATTTATATAAATACATAATGATGTTATAATTTGTATTTACGGTTTTATAAATTATATAGAAAAAAATAGTTTATTGTGTTTAGAAAATAATAATAATAATCGTTGATGTGCTGCAACAGTTTGGCAGGCTTATATTTCTAATATTGACGACAATATCTATTTAAATTATAAACGTCATTGTTTTATATGTTTATTGTTATAATATTTGTTATAATAATTTAATCCATTTAATATATTTATTTATTTATTGTAACTATAAAGAGAAAGAGAATTAAAAATTGAATAAACAGTGACGGATTATACCTGTTGTGGTTGATTAGCTCACTTGCTGGTAAATGTTGTAGATGGTTTTTTGTTGATTTAGCTTTATTTGCTATCGTTTTCTTGTAGTTTATACTGTTTTTAAGATTTTTAGGTAATGTTTTTAAATATTTTTTGAAGAAATTTCATTATTCAATAGCAGAGGCGTGTCAAACGACAGGCAAACTGTGCACTTGTCTAGTGCCTTTAATTTTTGGAAGCTTTGAAATTGTTAAATAGTTTAAAATTGTCTAAAAAGTGGAATTTAAAATGGATATTTATCGTAATGCATTTATAATATACATTGGGTTACAAAAAATGTGCTGTCTAGAGGACTCCAAGAGAGTTTAATACATCGCTGCTCCTGAATTTTGTTGCCACAAGTATTGTTGTTCTATGGCATTAGATATCCTCGTGGCAAATATTTTTAAACAAGTAGGAATAATACTAATCATATGACAATCCATCATTGCACACTATGCAATCCTTTGTGATACAATAGGGGAATCCCTCATAACATATTTTCTCTGCAAAATATCAACAGACATTTTTTAATGCTTTTAATTCTACTCTGCTGGATTACTTACGTTTAACCATGATTTTTCTCTTCCAATTAATTTTTATTCTACGTTCATTCATCTTTTAAAAATAATTATTATTTGTAATGCCATAGAAATTTTATTGAAAATTTACATAAAACCTATAAATAGTAGAATTACAAAATTTATTTAATATTTTTTTTACTCTGTTTAATGAACATCATCATTGTCGTCATATATAATCATAAATATTTATGCTTTAATTGTTTAATTAATAATTAGTTTTAGCTTTGTTTTATTAATTATTAAAATAGTTACTGTGTTATGCTGTAAATACACTTTTCTTGTTTTTAAATTTAATTTTAAATTAATAAATTCAATTATAGTTGAAGTGAAGAATAGAAAAACATGTTTAAATAACGTCATTAGTTTATTATCTAATCTTAATTCATATGCAAATTTTATTATTGCTAAAGTGTGTGGTGCTAAAATGAATAGAAAACAATTTATAAATAAATAATTTAATTTATTTATAAATTTATTTATACAAAAATAATAAAGCACATTATTCTTAGCTTTTCTAAGCACTATTCTTGACATTATGATGATGATTTACTTCTTTTTCTCTTGGGTTTTTCCTCTTTTTTTTTATATTTTTTAACTTGTGTTTTTACAGCCAAACGTTTTTAATTGTTGTTTCTGGTATTTGTTTTGTGTGTTTATAGCGTTTGCCAAAATATTTGTTTAAAAATATTTCCTTGCTTCAATTCATTTGTTAATTTAATTCAATTACAATGTTTATGGCGATAATGATCATGTTTATTCATTTAATTTTGTGATTTTTTAATTGATTTTTAATTAAATATTTCTGAATTTCCAATATCTGGACTTTAATGAAATTTTCTTAATGAAATGTTTATAATGAATGTTTTTTTTGATGTGTTTTCATTCACATTGCATATGTGCATTAGCATTGAAAATTATTTATTTTACTATTAAATTTCTTGGTACAGATCCAAATTTATATATATTTTTTGTTTATAAAGAATAATGAATAAAAAAAAACTAATTAATTTATGCAAAAAAGAAAGAAAATAAAAAAGAAAAACGTAAACTCTGATGCCACAGATGCTACTGTTTGCTGGTAAAATTATTAATTTTTCCACAGAGATTTATTGAAATTAATAATTTTACAAAAAATAATTACAATTTCGAGTGGATTTATTTCAATTGGTTGGCTTTTGTACAGCAAAAGAATAATAATATGAAAAAGAGTTATTTCTCAGTTGTTGTGTATAATTCTTGGAATTTATTTACATTTTTTTTTTTTGTACGATTTTTGAATGTTAAATGAATGAATTAGACGATTTTTATAGAGTGTTTTTTTCTTTATTCTCGTTTGTTCTTGTACTTGTCTGCCTGCCTGCCTGCTTGCCTGCCTGCCTGCTTGCCTGCTGTTGTTATTGTTGCCGTGATTTTTCTTTTTTATAACTAATCAAGCACGCAAACAGTTTTTGTTTTGTTCAATTTTTATTTTTTAATACAATTATTTTACAGCGAAAAAGAAAAATTGTTTGTAGTTTTGGTTGCCTGGTTGGAAGGTGGTTCCTTTTCTTGTGAATTTATAGCATGATTAGGATGCTATTTCATTTGTTTAAAGTGTTTATATCCTAATTTGATTTAAATTAAACGATAAATTCAATTTATTAATCTCTTATCTTATCTCTTATAAGTTTAACTTACTTATTAATCTTCTTTTTAATTGGATTTATTTTGTTTTATTGAGAAAATTGACTTATTTTCATCAATAATTATGAATTTATAAAGTTACATCTAACCTGTCTGCGAATTTATAAATAAATATTTCTTCCTGAAAATTAATTATTTTAACTATTTAATAATCATTTTTCTGTCAAATTTTTGTTTTATACTGAAGTTGCTTCCTTTAAAGGTGTAATTAGCTTATTCACACCGCACCGTAATCCGTAAAACACTCGCCTTCATTGAGCATCGGTCTTAAATACAATTATGAACACCAGGAACGCAATTGTGTTGTAAGATTTTTCCATAGGACTTATTAGAGTTCTTTTTTATTTCTATTTCTTATAAAATAATTATTCTTGTATAATTTAATTAATTAATTATTATTAATAATTTAATAAAAAAACAGAAAATTTTCGCTATAATAAAATTCCATTTAAACAGTATAAATACTTAAATAGTTGACTTTTAGACATTATGTTTTATTTTTTTTACAATTAATAAACAGGATTAAATCTTTTTCTTATTCTTCTTCTTCTTCTTTATTTTCTCTCTTATATAATTTAGTATATTCTTTGTTATTATTTTTTTTTTAATTAATAATAATTTATTATAATTACATCTTTAAATTATGAATAATAATGTAAATTATTTATCTTATTTTTTTTTTCATTTCTTTACAATAAGATAGGCAATAATTATATTATATTATTGTTATAATAATAAAAAGAAATATCAAGTTTTTCCGGTTTTGTTTTGTTTTGTTTATGAAAAAAAAAAAGAAGAAAATTACTACACTTTGCGAAAAACAATTGGTTTTTTTAAATAATTTTATTTTAATTTTTTTACTTAACTTAAGTTTTATTATATAAATGAGAAATAAAAATACTTATTTGTGTTTCTTTTATTTTTATTTTTAGTGTATGAAAGCATATGTTGAATTTGAAATATTAGAAGGTGCCTATGAAATTTCATGTCCAGACGCTATGTGTCCGGCACAAGGTATATTAACATTAAATGAAATACAAAAATTATCATCAATTAATTTAATGGAGAAACATCAACGTTATCGTTTAAATCGAGGTAAGTTAATTATTTATTATTTATTATTATTATTACAGCAATTTCTCCTATACTATGCTACTCTTATAATTTCATGTCCCTTTTATAACTCGTGTTTTCACCCATATAACGCGGTAATTTCCATCTTTATATTTCTGTATTTTGAAATTTATAATAATCAGACACAGTAATCGGACAGTAATAATACCTTCAGAGAGTCATAGTTAGTTCACGCCGTTTATCCGCGCTTCGTTGAATTTCTTCACGTTTTTTACACTCAAAGTACTGGAAGAAATTACATTGCATCAACTCTCGCCAGGGCCATCACAATACTTTGTGATTCGGATTAATCTACGGTACTAAAGTTAATTTACATTGAATTATCACCATTTTTCTTGTACTTTTAAACGTCTTTTTTAATTAATTAATAATTTCTATAAAATTTTTACCTTTGGATATGTATATTATTTATTTAAAATTTAATAAAAATAATTATTGTTTTCTCTTTATTTAAATTAATCTATTAAATCAGCAGCAAAAAACACATACACACATGCATATGAAATTTAATTAATTTAAATTTATTTTATACTTAATTTATGCTAATTTTTTTTTTTTTTTTTTCATAATTTAATGTTTTATTTTTGATTTCCTGATTGCAAAAAAGAAAAATTAATAATTTAATAATTTTATCTGATTTAATTTTTTGAGTTTAAAATGAACCGGCTTTTGAGTAGAGTTTTGATAGAGTTTGAACTACTAATAAGCGTATAAGAATTAATTTTTTCTTTTGCAAAAATGTCAGAGACTTAAGTCTGTTAAGATTATTAAATATTTTTTTAATGGTTTTATCACTAAATATTTATTTATATAACGTAAAAAGCGCGTGTAAATCGCGATATTATATTAATTAATTAAATTAAATTAAAATACACGTGCAAAATGCACGTGTATAACAAAACAAATGCGATAAATTCAAATGTTTTGAATATTCAAGGCTGCTGTTGCTGCTGTATTTATCTAGAATTAAAATAAATAATTAATAAATGTGATTTATGATTGCAAAAAATATCATCTTCAGTGTAAAAGTAAACACACAAAATTGAGACATTACTGTAAATAATCAAGAAAAACACTGGTTGGTTGGGTGGTGACATATTTCATACCTAAAACCAGATGGATTTTTACTCAATTTTATTTGCAAACTTTTGTGGAAAAAATAATAACAAGAATAATAATATCGTGTAATGTAATAAACTGGAAAACGAAATATACATTATGGTGTTTGTGATCCCCTACATCTGTGCACATTTCACTATGTACTATGGTTTGTTATGTAAAACAAAAAATGTTGCTTTTTGTTGAAATTTCCATTGAATATTATGAGAATATCAGAAAAGTAGATTTTTCTTGTGATTTTCATCTTCTATAAGTAGTAAAGTGTTGTTGTTTTACTTTATTGTTTTGCCACAGATTTATGTACAGATTCATCTGTAAAAAAAAAAACCTGAAATATCTAGAATTGTTTAAACAACACAAACAGTTGGAAGAGAAATAAAATAAAATAAAAACTCAATCTTGAAATTAAACAGTGTCGTGGTACGATAAATAAATAAAGAAAAAAAACCGCTTAACCCAGAGAAAACCTTCAATAAAAGCTTAGACACGATGATATAAATTCATTAAAAAAAAAAAGCTTTAAAGCTTTTCGATTATAAACCATAAATAACCAAGTTTCGAACCGCCTGTTGTTGTTTGGTTTTTACCACCCAAAGTATAAATCAAATAGTACAAGGAGGCAGCGCAACAAAAATAGGGTGGCACTGGTGGGTGGCTCTCTAACAATAGATTTTTTTTTGACTAAAAAGAGATTAAAAGACTTAAATAAGACATTAGACATTAGCCCATAAAAGTTGGTTGGTTGGTTGATTTATCCACTGGTATGAGAGGTTAATAGAATAAACAAAATACTTTTTACGTTTATTGTTGTTTACTTTGCAATGTTCGGTTATGAATATGTACAGTACTGTGTAAACCATACAGGGTGAATACAAAACGATGTAATAAATTTCTTATTATTATTATTATCGTGATTTTGTTGTTAAAATTTTTTTTACTCTCTGGTCTGTGTGCTGATGATGAATTTTGTATAAACGATGATTGTGTGTACACTCTTGTTGTGTTTTCCATTTAAAAGCTAAACAATAAAAGCTTAAAAGGAATGTACCACTTTTGTTCTTTTGTTTCTTTATTACAGTGGATGGTTTGCTTCCTTTTTTTGTGAGTTTTTAATACTTTTAATGAAGTAAATTGAAGAATT
Organism: Ptychoptera contaminata; assembly: GCA_963942525.1. Taxonomy (NCBI): domain Eukaryota; kingdom Metazoa; phylum Arthropoda; class Insecta; order Diptera; family Ptychopteridae; genus Ptychoptera; species Ptychoptera contaminata. The sequence goes on along the minus strand of OZ012638.1, from coordinate 32,318,038 downwards.
TTTTCTTTTTCTTTTTTGACATAATAAAATGTACTGTCGCCTAGCGATAACACCGTTAGTCCTATAAAAAATTTTTATAAGGAAAAACCTTTACTGACAATAATACAAAATCACTCACTGATATACTAAACTCTGTCTAATATCGTACTTCCATTTATTGCGTTAATTAAAGCTTTTCGTCATTAAACATTTTGCCGACATTTTGTATAGATAACGTCAACGTGTGTCAAACAAAAGAATTGAAATATTTTTTTGTTTTATTCTTTTGTTAAATTTTTTTACAGAAAACGAAAGCAGTATAGTAACACCGGAAAAAGGAAGTGACATTGCTTTACATCAGTTATAACAATTGTTAAAATTCTAATGTTTGTTTAAAGTGTACGTCCTCAAGTTACAATAGTTTTCCTAGTTTTATTTTGGGTAATTTTGTATGCCTCTTGAACTCCCTACAAACCCCAAAAGCCTACAAACCACTGAAGAATCATAGTAGAATCGACAAAACAATCAAACATTATTTATAGGAAATAAAATATAAATTTATGAAAGTCACTACTTGTCGTCCATCGTATGAACATTTCAGTATTTAATGAGTGAGTGTGACTGAGTTACTACCCACCGGACCAGAGGGTAGTCAACACTAGCTGAAATGACATTTTATTCTTAATGTTTTATTATGCGTTATGTTGTGTGGGGGTTAATTTATAACATTTAATAAAATAATTCTGAATTTTACTTCTTTTTTTTTTAATACACACATAAATTCTTCTCAGTTTATATATGACCTAATTTTGTATTTCCTTTCTTTTGCGATGGGTATTTTGTGATAAATATTTTGTCTGGGCAAAAACAACAGTATGAGTACATAATCACCATGAGGTACAGTAAATGTTTTTTCCACCATATAATACGATGAACTGTTGTAAAGTACAAAAAAAAAATTTATTACAAGTGGCTTCTTGTTGTTTATTTTTTCATTTTCATTCCTAGGATATTGTATTACGTAATTAAATGATTGTTGTAATTTTTTGTATGTTGGGTTTGTTTTGAAGGCGCGACACAACAATATCAGCCATGATTGGCATTATTAGTAGTGTGGGCTGGAGAAATTATTTATCTACGTGTTACGTTATGGTTTTTGTTTTTCCTTTCGCTTTGGTTTCCTTTTTCATTTCTTTCTTCCTGTTTTATTCGTTTATTTATAATAAAAAATGTTTTTTTTTTTTTTTTTATTTATTTATTTATAGAAGTTGAATTGGATAAAAATCGTACATGGTGTCCAAAAGCTGGCTGTGAAACCATTTGTACATTACAACCGAATAAAATGATAATGTCTACAATAGTTGGCGGTGGCAGTGGTGGTGGTGGTGCTAATGGTGGGCCATCACCATCCTCATCATCATCTGTGACAGCATTAAATATAGAAAAATCTTTACCAATGAAATTATCGGCATCATCAAATGATATGACAATGGCCGCTGGTACATCATTAATAATGTCGCAAGGAGCCTGTGCTGTGCACTGTCCAACGTGTTTTGAAGATTTTTGTTCGGGCTGTAAAAAAACGGTAAATCTTGATAAATTGGAACATCCACACGACGATATAACATAAATTTTTCTTCACCTGTTTTTAGTGGCATCCGACAATGACATGTGAGGAGAATACACGACGTTTAGCTGCTGATGGAAACGATGATAGCTTTGGAATACCATTTGATAGTGATCTGATCAAATGCTGTCCCATGTGTGCAGTGCCAATTGAAAAGGACGAAGGATGTGCCCAGATGATGTGCAAACGTTGCAAACACGTATTCTGTTGGTATTGTTTGGCCAGTCTTGATGTAAGTCTCGAAGTAATTATCTCTTTGAATCTTTACAAATAATTTGTATCTTCTTCCTCTTTTAGGATGACTTTTTACTACGACACTACGACAAGGGTCCGTGTAAGAATAAATTAGGACATTCCCGTGCATCAGTAGTATGGCATCGAGCACAAGTTATTGGTATATTTGCCGGTTTTGGTATATTACTACTTGTTGCGTCACCGTTACTACTGTTAGCAGCACCGTGTATTGTATGCTGTAAATGCCGCATATGCAACGGTGCAGCCCGTCTAGAGGAGAACGACGGTGAATTTGATGACGGTGTTGCATTGCACAGATAAGAAAATCTAAACAAAATATGTACGCGTGTGTGTATTGCATTTAATGCCTCCGCCTACACCTGCTAAATAATAAAAATATTAATTCATTTTATTAAGAAGAAGAAGAAGAAACAACAAGCATATTTGTGTTTTTGGAAGTAAAGACTGACTGATTTTTTTTTTTTTGTTTAATTCTATCAAGTTGAATTAAAAAAAATAATTAAACAATGGCAAAAAGCGTAAAATAATTAATTAAATAAGTGCTGAGTGTGTTTATTGATATTTTTTATCTTAATTAGGATGTAAAATTAATTAATTGAATAAAGAAAGAACAAAACGTCGATTTAGCTAGCCTTTAGAAAACGTTTGTTGAATGGTTGGCTAGTTGCATAGTTTAAGGATTACGATTGTCTAAAGACAATCACCGGAGCTATATTGCATAAGCAAAATTATGTGTACTTTGCGAAATTAATCGATATAATGCTTTAAAATTATAGTTAAAATGCACACAGTGACAAAACTGTCCTAACTCTGTAACTTTAGCTAAATCCATTCAACATTTTTACGATAGATTTATGAAAATTTTTACTTAATTATCTTTATTATTATTATTATTATTAAAATCTATATTAAATAAACTCTATTGTGTCTATAATTTAAGTAATAATATTAATTATAATAATAAAATATCCGTAGCTAGACAAATTTATTATTATTATTATTTTTGGAATAAAATAAGAAAAAACGCCAATAACACACCATTAAGAAATAAAATAAAACACCACAAATGATATACAACTGATGCTGTTGTATATTGGTTGCTTAACAATCACTGCTCGATCGATTTATCAACGCAATAAAATACAAACAAATATATATATTAATTAATTAATTAAATTAATTATAAAAAATATATTACTTAAAATAAAAACCGTTTAATAAATATTTTAATTAATAAAATAAGAAATTTAAAAGAAAAAATATATATAATTTTGCCATATAAAAAAACACAACAAAAAAAATACATTAAATATACTATCAATATATAGATGGTGTTGATTTATTTAATAAATATATAAATATGTCTTTGCTTTTTTTAAAATAAATTATAATATTATAATAGATGGCGCTAATTAATATTTTGTTTTAAATATTTAATTAAAATTTATTAATTTCATCCAACCCATTAAAATAAAAATTAATGAAATAAAATGTAATTAAATAGTGAAGAAATTATTTAAATTAACAAAAAAATATTGTGATATTTACAGTGTGCGTGTGTGATTCGGCTTAAATAATAATCACATTAAACACTTTAAACAAACAAAAATAGATGGAAAAATCTATAAATAATAAAATTATTTAATTTTTTCCCATATCCATCCATCCCATATATATACATAGACCTACACCATCCATTATCCCATTTATTAATTTCCTCCCTATCAATTTAAATCACAATTTGTTTATTTAATTTTATTATTATTATTAATTATTAAATTTAGTAATAATTTATGCAATTATTAATTAATTATACGATATTATCGATAATTATTATTTAATTATTATAGCAAAATAAAAATAATTATCTTTGATAATAAAAGATATAAAAATAAAGAAAGAAACTGTTTTGTTTTTATAATTTAAATGAAATAAATTTATTCACCTATTTCCTTTACTTTAATGGAAAATCCATAGCAGATTCTGATGATAATAATTTGTGTCACTGTGTAGTAACTACAAGATAATGATTACTGGAGAATTTTAACCCATTTTATATACACCTATTTCCCCTATTTATGTGGTAGATATGTTCCGCAGAAACTCACTTAAATTGAAAACGCGTAAAAAATTGCTATTATGGGTAAACCACTAACAAAGAAAATTACAAAATATAAGCTCAAATTTTGTAATTTTTCTTGAAGTAAAACCGTTGATAAAGTACCACGGTAATGAGGTGATGACAGTATATATTTTTCTTTAATTATGTTATGATATTACAGAGATCATCATCACTGAAAGAGAATTTAATAGTTAATTTAATCTTGTAAATAATTTCGCTATTAATTTAACTACCACGCAGGTGTCACCACCGTAATTATATTTACCATTTTGGTGTCACCGAAACGAAGTCATCTGAATTCCCTTTATAATCCACTACATTCTATTCGAATTGCAGAATGTTTTATGATTCTTCTATTTAGCCAATACCCTTTGTTTAGCCACCGGCTTCTTAATTCTACTAAATGAGAATGGGGAAAGCGATAAAGAGACTGATATTTCAATTGCTGAACTTTTTCTATTAATTTTTCTGTGTTGCACTTGTCGCTTACTATTCTAAAATATTGCACGAACTGAGCGGGTAAATGGGGCCGTTAATTAACATGCACAACGAATGGGCATCGCCACCGATATCTGCAACGGAAAATCAGAAACTAATTAAATTAAAATTAAATCAATTATCAACCATTGTGACTTAATTAATGAATGAAAGTAATAATAACACACGACCACATCATAATTCTTACACCAAATAAAATAAAATTAACTTCATCAGTTATAAATTATGCATGAATCACGATTACAGGGACAACGATCATGATAAACGAGAATCATGCTAGCCCAGACAACAAACACGATCCCCGTACCCTATATAAACCATAGTTAAATCGCTATACAAATGCATTCGAGAACGAATTATTTAATAAATTTTATTCCGGAAGCAAAAAAAAAACACAAAAAAAAATGTTTTCATTACAAAAATCAAAAAATTTTATAAATTTTTTATTTTTTCTAATTATATCAAATCAAATGGTATTATCATCAGCTACTAGTTTTAAAGGTAAGTTTTATGTGAATTTTATTCTTTTATTTCTTATTAATTCTTTCATTTTATTTCGTATTTACAGAATTTTTTACATATTGGTTTACACGTAATATAGAAATTGAAACATAAAAATTCCTGAACACATTAGGAAAACTGTAACAAACTATCTGGTCTATTGTAAAATTTATATAATGTTAAACGAAAATAATTATTCAAATAAAATTATTTAATTTGGTAAAAAAAAAATGAAAAGAGAAAACATTTTAAATTATTTTTTATTCCAGAAAACGTAATTAATTATTTATTATTGTTAAATAAATATTTACAAAATGTTTTTTTTTTGATTTTTTTTTTAATAAAATTCATCAAATTGTGTATCATCCGGATGGATACCCATATAATGATTACGATGACGTGGTCTAGCATTACGATTATTACGTGAATATGAATTTGATTTTGTGTTTTCCGTATCACAATCACAATTACATTGACAATAATCGGATTTACATTCATTATTACATGAATTATCTGTATCATCTTTGTTAAATTGTGGTTTTTTCCTGCAAAATTCAGTACTATCGGTTTGTTCGCTGTGTGTGCTGTATTCATATCTACTGTATGGATGTTCATTTGGTGAAAATCTATCAAAATTATGAAGAATACTTCCACAGCATTCACATATTGCAAAATTTAATTTCTCTTTATTAGGATTATTTCCTTTATGGCAATTATCCTCTTGAGAATATTTTCTAGAATATTTTTTCTCATTAATTGGTTCACTATGGCACATTTTTTCACATTTTTCATCACATTTACCTTAAAAGAAAATTAATTGAATTTTTTTTTTTTAAATAAAAATACAAATAGTAGAAATTCTCTTACCAATCTCAAGTATTGTTAATAGACAAACAAATCCAAGGAGTACTTTTAATTTCATGTTTAGCTTTACCGTCATTATCGTGTCGCAATAGTTTTATGAATAAAAATTTAATACCATTGGATTATCTTTGTTGCTTTTCAATCTTTTATACATTTTTTTGCACGATTTTTTGGGTTTCACGATTTTGTTTTTTAATCGTAAATATTTATCATAAACGTATTTTAAACGCACACACGATTTTCTTATCAATATTTATTATTTTGTTATATTTTGAATATTATTATTTTAGTTTTAAAAAAATGTGTTAAAAATTTATTAAAATGAAAAAAAACTCACCGATTCGTACTTACACAATGGCTGACCTTTGAATAACAATTGTGAAAAAATTATATCTCATTTAATATATAAATAACTTTATTTTAATTAGAAATTATTAATTATAAAAATATGCATAATTTTATTTTATCGCTTATTTTCATAATATAACTATTTTTTAAATTAATTAAATAATAAACATGACACCATTTTACCAGTAAATACGAATATCAAACGGAAGTACACTTTCTCTTTACGTATCACAGCACCGCCTAGCGGAAAAATAGACATTTTCATAAATAAACAAAAAAAAAAATGGGAAAAAATAATTCATGGAAAAGTAAATAATTTTTCTTTATTAAATATATTTATTATGCAGAAATTAATTCTTGTTCATTTATTTAGCAAAAAGAGTTATATAAACAAATTATCTTCTATCGTGTTTACCAATACCACGCTTGCCACAGAACAAATGTTTTGGCATTTTATTACCAATAAAACGATCCGCTTCACCCTTAAGTCCGTATTTTGTGACTTTCTTGGCGATATCATTTCTAGCAAGTCCTTTCAATTTTTTCTTCATAATAACATCTTTAACACCTTGGTGATCTCTTGGCAGTGCACGTTTTAATGCTTTACCTGTTGATCTAACAACAGCCGACTGTTCTTTGTCAAGAAGTGGTGTCTTTTTGCCTCCCACTTGTATTAATGCACGACGTGTATCAATCACGTTCTTAGTGAAGTTAGCATTTTCTGTTCCAGCCATGTCAACACCAAGATTCTCCATAGTTTCCTTAAGTTTTGTTACACTACGATCTCTTACACGGGCTTGTTTATGGCGTGGCATTACACCCTTATTCTTGGTATTTGCCAAACGACTATCGTCACGTAATAAGAAACGTTTGGTGCGGATTTGTTTGGCCATTTCACGAATTTCATTCAATGTTTCATCTATCGTTAACACTGGCAGATCATAGAATCCAGATTCTTGTTTTAAGCCTTCTTCTCTTTCTAGCTCTTCCAATTTCTTAAAGACAAATAACAGAAAATTATAAATCGGTTATAATAAAAAAAAAATAGAAAAGTGAAATTTACCTCGAAAATGTCTGGATCAATATAATCGGCAATATTACGTCCATCCCAGAATTCAGGGATACTATCGTAACGCTCTTCCTCTGGAATCGTAACATAATTCTTTTTCAAATCAAGAACATATTCATCATCCATTTCTTCCTCCAGATCCTTTTCTAATTTTCGTGAAATTTCCATCTTTTCTGCTACAGCTAATTTCTTTTGTAATATTGAGTCTGGAATACATGGTGGACGTTCTTTATTATCTCGTTCCTTAGGTACAGCTACGTGTAAACGATTCAATATGCCATCAACCTTCTTGGTTCGCATTTTTTGATCAACTCGGTAACATAACAACCGTTCACATGCTTCAATCTTTACTTCGGCTACACCAGTTTCATTAACTGTAGACATTTGCATTAGATGAACTTCTTTATCTTCTTCGATTTTTCTTATTACACTACGTCTCTCTTCATCCAAATCCTCTACACCTAATATGTCTACCTTATTTACCACAACCAGCAATGGTTTGTTAACGAAAAGTGGTTTTATACTTTCAAACAGTTTAGCCTGTTAAATTAGAAAAAAAAAACCAATTAAAACAATGAAAATAAATTTTTTTTTGCACAAAATTACCTGCTCATCAAGTGTGTGACCACATTGTTCTGAAATATCCATAATATACAAAACACAGGCACGTAAATGCGCTAACGCTGTGATTGCTTGCATTTCAATAACATTTCTCTCTTCTAAAGGATGATCCAAAATTCCAGGAGTGTCAATCACTTGCCATCTCAAATATTTATAATCTGTGTGACCAACATATAAACTTTTTGTTGTAAATGCATAAGGTTGAACTTCTACATCGGCACGTGTAATTTTATTAATAAAACTTGATTTGCCAACATTTGGAAATCCACAAATAATAATCGTTCTTGTGTACGGATCAATTGATGGTAAACGGGATAAATGTTGACGTACTTGTTCCAAATATGTTAAATTAGATGCTTGACGTTTCATTATTGTGGCCATACGACCGAGCGCTGCTTTTTTCAACTGTTTACATCTGTATAATGAATCACCATACTTGAGTAAACGGACATAATCCTTAGCAACATTATCAATTAAATGTCTAGCCGTATTTAACTGGCCTAAAGCTAATTTGTAATGATCTTTATCATAAAGTACATTCATTAAATCCGCATAAAATGGATGGACATCGTCTAGTTTTGGAAAATCTTGAATGATTTGTGTTAATCTGTCGTGGAAATTCTGTTGTGTATATTTAACTTTTCTTAAATAAAATGCACGAATTCTAGATATTTTGTATCCTTTATGTACAACTGTTGGTGTTTTACGTTGTGTTTTTGATAAAATAATATCAATGAAGGACTAAAAAAAAATTAATATTATGAAATACAAATTTGTAGGTTATGGTAATAAAAACAATGTAAAATTGATAATAGAAGGTAATTTAATACAAACCTTGGCTGGTGGAACCACCATTATTTTCTTAAAGTTATATAAACTCATTTTGGAATTTTTCTATTCCTATTTCTAGCACAAAATAATATAAATATTTTTAATAAAGTGACACCACAACACCACGAGGCGATGGGTGATTTTGAAGAGAACGAACCGAAGTTAGGCACAGTTATTGAAACGTCAAAGTATAATACTGTTTAATTTTTATTTTAACAGTGTATCTAATATGGTAACGCCATCTATTTTCTTTTAATTTCTGTCAACGCTATTGGAAAAAGTAAAAATTATAATTTCCTTATAAGGATAAAGAAATGAAAGACATAAATTATTAATATTAATGTAATTGTTTATTATTTAAGCACCTTTACTATAAATTTATTTAAAAACTAAACAGTTTTATAAAATTTTACATGATTACAAAAGATTTAAGTTTTATAATATATAAAAAGAAAAAAAAAAAACTTTAATCCAAAACAAAGTACAGACTACAAAGCTCCAGAAATTCGTTTGCTTAATAAAACAAAAAAAAAAAAAAAATTAAAAAATCAAATTAATTGGCATCTGAGAAGTTAATAACGTTTAAAAACGATTAAATAATAATAAAAACTAAAAACATATCAAACGTATTTGTGATGCAATGTAGTACAATAATGCATTGTTTTGTATTTTTTCACATTTCTTTAGTCAAATGATTTTTCAACATAAAAATCAGATGACTTAAAGAAAATCGAGGAAAAAACAAAGTCATAAGCATGTAAAACTTTTCACAATAAATCTAGGAGACTGGAAACTGATGTTTTATTGATTTTAATTTGTTAAAAAAAACCTCTGGATTACCCATCTGATTGACAGGAAAACCGTAAGTAATCATTTAATGTTAAGGAACAACATAGTTACGGATTTCAGAAGATAGCCCACCACCCAATAGTATATTTCTAATATAATTTAATTTTGTTTTTTAAACTTAATATTTAATTAAATTTGCTCAAATTATTTTTGTCACATAGAAAAACCATCTCATTAAGGTGGATTTTTCGGAACAAATTTGGAAGCATAAAAGAATTAAAAAAAATAATAAAATTCTTGGAAAAATTTTGATTAAATTCGGTTAATACTAGTTCGTTGTTTATATTTATCTGGAAATTGTCGTTGTCTTTACTCTGTTCATGTTCAAGTCGATGTAATTTGTTGCACCAAAATATTAAAAATAGAATAAAATAATAATTAAAAAAAAAAAAAACTTCTATCGAATGAGAAATTCAATTCTCATCACACATAGCTAAATCACAATTAGTCGTACACAATTTAAAATTAAAATTAGTTTTAAGGAAATACAGGTGTATTAATGAAATTTATTTAACTACTATGTGAAAATGCTGTATTTGTGTATGGTCCACTGTAGATACTGCTGCCGGAGGTCGAAACAGTTTTGCCGCGTCGTCGTGCCATTATTATAAGAACAGCAGCGACTACAGCCAACATTAAAACGAGACCAGCAATTGCTATCGCAATAGCGAATTGACGTTGTGAGACACAAATGTCATTATCGGAAGTCTGTAAAAAAAGAAGAAAATTATTTATTAATCCTTAAAATTAACAACTATACTTCCAACAGACCTTTTCTCTGAGTACTGAATCGCCACCCTCTGTGACTTCTGCATTTTCGTTCACGTATAGTCCGGAGTATACCTCAATTGTTGCTGGTAAACCTTCATCGTCGTCCGTAACGTCACGCTTGGCTCTTTTGATCGCCACACCATTTTGGCATGTTGGCGTTCGATGGCAATCAGACTCCGTTAAATTGCACAAACGGACATTGCATTGATAATAAACGGATGCAGTGTACGGAAATTTATGTGCTGGGAACGTAACTGTTGCCTTTGTACGATCTTGTTCATACTGGAACGGACCCATTATTTCTGAATCCAATGGACAACCTTCATTGTTTATAAGTTTTTGTTCACCCCAACCAAGACCATCACGCACCAGACAATCTGTCACATGTAATCCATACAAATCCTGTTTATCAATATTCACGACAATCTTCAACGGATCACCGATTTTAACATTTTCCGCAATTTTATCCCCATTATAAATTTTCATATGGCAACCAGGCATTGGTAATGCATTTGCATTATCATCGATAACACTAACATCTAATGAGCGTCCATAATCACGTCGATCGACACTACTACTGTCGTCACTCTTGAACGCTTGCGGTGATCCGGGCAGTACACTTTTTTTCTCTGTTTTTAATTTTGTTGCTGCTTCACGGCTCTTATAACGGCACCGGACATGATAACCACGTCCCAAATCAGTGACTAATTTTAAATGTGGCTGTAATACAATTGTATTGAAGAATTCAATACCACCATCGTCCTATAAGAATTAAAATAATAAATAATTAATAATCGAAATACCATCACCTACACAATGCAGTGTTCAAAAAAATTAATGAAAACTTGTTGCCATTTAGCAGAAAATAAATAATAATAATAATAATAATAATAATAATGATTCATTCATCTTTATTTAATAAACTATTAGATGCTTAGGCGGAGGTTATCTTGTGCTTAGCTATATTATTAAAAATCGTTTAAATTGTGAAATATTTGGTTATATTATAGTTTCCGTTACTCTAACATCAACAAAAAGAATAGTCAAGGAAAAAATCATCAACCATTTAATAAATGAAAGAAAAAATTTAATGTTAAAAACAAATATTTAATTAAATAATTAAATAAATTAACACTAATGAATTTTACTTCCGTAAAATATTAATAAAAATAAGAAGGTAAGTATTGAGGTAAAAAAAAATGTATAATTAATAGAGCTTTAACCATGTTTAAACATTTATTTTAGATGACTTTGACTGCAAAACACTTTGAACTTCAAGACTTTATTATTATTATTGATGAGAAATCTTCCTAAATAAAATTATAAAAAGAAATCTCTAGGATGGAAATAAGAGTTTTGAGATACTGGATACGGGAATACAGTGTTTTTGTATCGGATATAGAAGAAAATGGCGAAGGTATTTCTGAAAGTTTTATTTTTTTAATTAATTAATTAAAAATGTCGTTAATAGTTGATTAAACATTTAAGTTAATTGACTCAATGTTTTTGGTTTCTTCAAAAAATTGAAAAATATTTAAATTTAACTCAAGGCTCTCTTAAGTACTTATTATTGGTAAAACTTGGCATCCGAGTTTAATTTTATAAATTAAAAGCATGTCGCATGTTGCATTAAAAATTGTGTCTTGTCATTCCATTTGTACAGTGACTACTGTTGTTATTGTTTTTGTTGAAATAATAGTAAAAAAAAACGCTAAATTAAATGTTTTAATGACAATAATTTATTGATTTGAAGTAATTTGTGTTATTTTTGCCAAAAAAAAACAGCAAACAGCTAATAAAATTAGCATAAAATGTTGCGTTTATCGAAGCGTTAATAAAAAAAAAAACTTAAAAAATTGTCACACAACCTTGAATAGATTAACAACAATATATATTATTATTATAGCGAAATTATTTTATTTAATTTATAATTAGGATGCGTGTGAGAAATTTATTTGTCTATAAATCAAAAGAATAAAAGAATAAACGTAGAAATATTTTCTGTTGTTTCTTATAAATAAGAATAATTATTATTGATTGGTTGTTCTTATTGAGGAAATGACGTATTGATGTCGTTTACTTATTGTTAAAATTACTGTTCTTCGAATATACAGAAAAAAAAACAATAAAAAAATCATCAAAGTATGCAATGAAATGCTTTACAGTTGAGTGATTAATACTTGTCTTTACGAAAATAAATTTACATAACACGTTGATGATATTGATTAATATTATTAATTAATGCATTTGTTTTTTAAAAGTAAATTTTATTAAATAAAAACTTGCTTAAGATTCTTCTAGTTAAGTCAAAAAAACAAAAAACAAATGATAATTAATTATTATGTTTGAAGCAAAGTAAAGTAAAATAAAGTTCATCCGTCGCGTCATTATTTTTTAATAAAATTCTTATAAAACAAAGGAACATAATTCCTCGAGTTTTAGAAAAAAAAACAAAACAAAATCCCTGTTTTATTGTTTCTAACGAATACCCTGGTAATGTTTGAAAAATATTAAAATTACGTGATTTAAACGTGATCTTAGACGACAAACCGCACACATCAAAAAGTCTACATACAGTATTCTTATAATTTGGTATTTCTCAGCATTAATAATAATAAAAAAGTAAAATACATAAACCGGTAATACGTTTATATATTTATTATAACAATTATTATTTACTATTTAATTATTTATATAACAACGATAGTACAGTACATAAGAAATGAAATAACTAAATTAAAATACTTTTATAAATCAAAGCACGTAGATCGTGATGACGCATAATTATAGAAATTTTTTTTTTTACCTTTATTTATAATAAAAAAAAAACCTTTAAATATTTAAGAATTAATTATATTAACTTAAGTCATGTTAAAACGTTAATTATTTATGCCTTGTATCCTGTTTATTAATTTTAATTTATTCTTTATTATTTTGTATTAAGATTATTATTAGGGCCTATCAGAGGAGGTGCTATTGCGTTGGGGCTCTTCAGATAAAGGGTCTTAACTTTATGTATTAGATAATAATAATATTGGTGGAAATTACTAGTCAAAAATGATACTTTCTATGTGCTTTGTAATATCTCTGATAGGCCCTGATTATTATTATTATTACCGTATAATGAACTACAATAGTAATTACAAGAAAAAACATATTATTTTATTGCAGAAAATAAATAACAATAACATACTTAATTACAATTTAAGTGTAAACATTATGCCAGTTCCATTCAATTACATTTATTCATATGATTATTATTATTATTATTTAATACAATTAAAATAATTAACAATATTTTATGTATTCTCATGTGTATGGTTTCTATACATAAATTAAAAGTGCAAAATAATAATAAATAATTATATAATAATCTATTTATAGAGCAATTTAGCTGTTTTTCATATTGATTAATTTTGTTTAGTTTTTTCTATTTTATTCTCTCAATATGCTTTGGCAGAAATAATGTAGTTTTTTTATTTATTTATTCTCGTAATAAATAAAAATAACTAATTATCTCATGGTCAAATTGATTATTAATTTACTTAAATGTGTTGAAAGTAATTTACTTTGTTTTAACTTTTGTTATTTTTATTGAAGCAATATAAATACTTTCTGAATCGATAATAAGGTAATAATTGGCGCCAGGAATACATCTTATTGATGATTTTTTTCTTATTTATCTTAGAAAATTAATTTGTTTTGCTGTTGCTGTTGTTGTATGCGTAAGTGACTTAAATTTTCTTTGCTATGAAACAAATGAATTTAAGTATACTCTGTACATGCGTAGGTTAATAATAATATTTTTTTGTTTTTTTGTTGCGTCATTCTTTTAAATTATTTATGGGCAATAAAATTGGTTAGAAGCAATCAGATTAAATAACAAAAAAAAAATGAAAGAAAAAGACTTTTTTTTTTGCTGTAAAAAAAGAAACAATTTCTTATATTTTGCAAAAATTAATTAAATTAAACGTTCATTCACTCTATATATTCATTTAGTTTATTTCGTTTGTTCGCTATTTTAATGATTTTTAATACAAAAACAAATACTTAGTTAAGCGCTTAAAAAATATAACAATTTGATAGAAATAACTTATAATAATAATAATTAACACAGTAATTAGGAAGTGATTATGAAAAATTTCTTAAAAAAAAAAAAATACTTTCATTTCAGTCTTATGTTAAAAGAAAAATGAAAATTTTATTTGTTGATAAACAAGTTTTCCATTCCGCATAGGTATATATAAATATTATCCGGTTTATATTTATCAAGAAAACATCTTCATAATATTGATTAGCAAATGTATGTAGAAAATTAATTTAATAATTTCCAAAAAATAAATATAAATTTCACTTTTCACCACCATAAATGTCATTTTTCGCTTTGTACAGAGTTTAATCAACTCTTATTACTTTTGTATATTTTTATTTAATTATTTTAAATGATTTATCTATCTAAAGAACGTCATTTTTGATTATTTATTACCTAGCCTGGCTTATTACAGACTTTTTATATCAATCTAACATTGAATCTTAAGCGTTTTTGTTAAAAATTGTGAAAAGAAACATATTTCTTGGTAGTAAAACATGTAAAAAAATATAAAACCACTTTGGTTATTATCCTTTTGCTATGCTATGCAATGTTTGAAAACTTGTTTTTAAATAATTACAGCATGATTTGCGGTTTTATATTTATATTTATATCTGTGGTATATCACCCTGTACAGTTTTATTACAAGTCAAAGTTGTTTTTGCTTTTAATTTGGTGCAAAAAAATTATTGTAAAAAAAGAAAGAAAGAATAACCAGTTTTGTTTGGTCTCCGTACTTTTTAATACTTTGCATTATTATTATTATTATTTTTAAGACAGCTTTTTATTTAAATTTGTTTAAATGCTTTGCAAATAAATTGAAAATTGCACAATTTATATATGTACACATATGAATAGATAGATAGATTGATTATAAACACTTTTATATTTAAAATTAAAATTTTGCACAAATTGTGTACACAATGACGGTTGACTATTTAACACATTAGAAAAAAAAACCATTAAAATAACAATTTTATACAAAAGCATTGATAAAAGTAAAAATAAAAATAATAAGAGAAACACTTTGGATAAGAAATTTCTCTTTTTTTTTTTTGTAATTTAAATAAAGAAAGAAAAAAGTTAAATAAAGAAATGTTTTTACCAAAGAAACGTATAAAGCAAACATATGTGCTTAAAAAATATACAAAAATCAATTTAATAAATTTTGTTAAACGTTAAAGCATCAATCGAATAACAATAATAAAGTTTTTCTTATATATGAAATCATCAGATATTTTTATAAATAAGTAAATAAACAATAATAAATAAATTCGCAATAAAATTACATAGAAATGAAAAATACTCTTGTCAAACGTGCAAAAAATTAACTTAGTTGATGTTATTGTTGCTTAAATTTATAACAAAATGTAAATTTATTAATATTATTACAATGTTTAAAGAGAAATAATGCATTTTGCATACGATTTTATGTGTCTGCATGAATTAATAATCTTTAAAACGGAATTAAAAAGCCTAAAATTGTCTGATTTGACTGTTTAAAAAAATTTATTTGATTAATTTATTAATTTGTTTGGTGGCCAGTGTCACAGCTTTCTTTAAACATCACAGCATTAAGGTTAAAAAGATAAGAAGAAAAATTACAAAATGTTAATAACCTTGAAGATAATGTAACTCGCTTAAGGTTTTTCTTTCTTTATAAATTTTTAATTAATGTTTTATTACGTAGTTGTAGGTTATCGCAGTATTTTTTTTATTTTGCTAAAGAGGAATTCAAAGAGGAATCATAAACAAAAGTACAGTAGATTTGATTGTAATTCGTTTATTATCTTAATGATTGAGTTAAAATTTGTTTACTAAACTATCTTGTTTTGTAATTATACATTTATTAGTACAATTGATTATCTTTTTTTATTATTATTAAGGTGTAATCTATGGCTTAGAATATCTATAAGTTTCTATAATAATTCTTCTATATAAGCTTGAGATAATCGTGTATTATCAGCTATAAATCTTTATTTAAAATCATTTGTAATGAAAATATCAAAAAACAATTAAACTTTCATTACTTTTTAACGTTTATAGGAACAATACCTGTCTGTGATTAATTATAATAAAATTTTTAACATAAATTTGTAGGAATAAAAATAAGTAATAAAATTAATTTTTTTATATCACTTTTACTATTTAAAAAAAAAAAACAATTCAATTTGTAATCAACAAGATAATAAACATATTGTTGGTGTTTATTATTTTTTTGTTGAAAAGAAGAAAATAGAAGAAGTAATTGTTTTAAAAATGAAAAGTAGAAATGCTTTATTATTTACATAAAATTTTTAACAAGTTTTATTGCCAAAAATTATAACAATTAAAAATAATAATAATTATGTTAGTAAACTCCCACCCAATTAACGGCTATTAAATGTTCATTTTGATTATAAAAAATAATAATAATGTTTAATCTTGATTAAAGGCATGAAAAAACTTTAAACCAACAAGAAAATCACACGAAATTAAAGAGAAATAAAATTATGATGAACAAAAGTGATGCTGTCGTGCTCTCGACCTTCCTATTGTATAAGTTTGCGACAGTATTTACCATATTTTATTAAACATTTTTTTTTTTCATTTATTGTTAATTTTCGGTTTTATTTATTTAAAAAAAAAAAAAGATGAAAATTTCACAAAACAAAAACTAAAGTAAACATCCCACATCTATATAAATAATTCAGTAATGTCTGTATACTTTTTTTTTCTTAATTAAATAAAGGTATTCTTCTTTTGTTTTTTTTTGTTGGCTTAATAATTGTTATAATTAAGCTTTTAAAAAAAAATTAAATAAAAATTTTTACTACGCATTTTCAACCATTTTTATGTTATTTGAATTTAAATTTAAAAATTGATAAATTATGTGGGCATACTGGTTAAGCGGGTTTAATTACATTTTATTTATTTTTTTTTTTTGCAAGTTATAAAGTCAATTAACCTGACTTAAGTATAATAAAAGTAACGAAAAGCGAAAGATAAACCACCCGCACATTGGCAATAAAATGACTTAAAACTTTTGATTTTAATTTTAATTTTTTTTTTTGTTAATGCTTACCGTTTCTTGTGGCATGGTGTTACAGCTGCGTAGTGGCAATTTATACTTTAATGCACCCTCATGTTCCCTGTTAATAAATTATTTTTTAAATTTGATTATTAATAATTTTATTATTCGTAAAACCGCTTACCTATATTCTGTTAAACATGTTGAATTTTTTGATAAACCTTTTGGATAAATCATACCACTAAATTGTCCATCTAGATTAATCGGTACATCTTTAATTGTAAT
Organism: Ptychoptera contaminata; assembly: GCA_963942525.1. NCBI lineage: Eukaryota > Metazoa > Arthropoda > Insecta > Diptera > Ptychopteridae > Ptychoptera > Ptychoptera contaminata. Next base: position 32,300,318 of record OZ012638.1, on the reverse strand, counting down.
TAACATTGAGCCGGACAAACATTGTATCCTAACTGTTGGTTCTTTTGATAATTGCATCGGTCCTACAAACAAATAGAAAAACAATAAAAAACAAAAGAAATAAATAATACGAAAAAATATGTGGCTAAGCTCACGGTGCATTTAATATCGAACAAAGTAACGTTAAGTAAATAAAATAATTATTTTCACTGCATGCTACATTCGTTTTTTAAGTAAAGAAAAAATACTTAGCATAAGGTAAAAAGAAAAGAAATTTATTATTCAAAAAAGAAAAAGAAAATAAATAAAAACAAAGGAAACAACGGTATGGTAGAGACACGTAACTTTACTTTATAAGTTAAGTCAAGTATAGTTGATTTTTGTTTAATAATAATAATAATAATATTAATGATAAACCACGAATACAAAAATGGCTTGTCATATTAAACCGTTAATTTTCTGCTGTTTTTTTGTTTGTCTTGTCTTGGCTTCGCTATTATTTTTCTGCTATTTTTAATAATATTGTCCATCAGTCCTCCGCCCAAGTTTCGTTTCATATTAAAAATTTATTTAAACAATAAAATAAAACGTCACGATATTTCTATCCAATTATAAATTTGTTTCTACGTAGTAATTTCATCGGTTATATGTGTTCTATACACAAAAGACTACAAAAGAACCAAAAACAACGAACCTTAAGCATAAATGAAACAAAACGACGGACAACTCGTTGGCGGACAATTACAATTGTACAAAATTATAGTACATCACAGTTAAGTTACTTATAAAATGTAAATTAAACATATGAAAAGACTTAAGTTCTAAAGTGCAATGACCTTGGGATCGTGTCGTGTTATTCTTTTATTTGAAAAATAACAAAAAAAATTAAATTCTTCTTGTTGCTGTGATTCTTTTAGCAGATCGAATTATTCTCTCGGTTTTTTTTTTGCTTCATCTTTTTAGTTATCTTTTGTGTAAAAAATTGCTTTTTTTTTTTCAAATTGCAAGCCATTAAAGTGACTTAAATTGTAAACAAAATGGAGTTAGATATTTCAAATGGTTTAACCTTAACGTAACTTTTAAGAAAACAGTTTTTTCCTTTTCTTGCAATTTCTTTTATTTCTTAGAAAAAAAATCATCATTTCTTTATTGAAAGAATAGTTTTTCTTTTTTTTTTTTGCCAATAATAAAAGTCATATTGTTGGTTTATTATCTCTAGTTTCGTTTATAAAATAGAAACAGAATTATTATTTCGCGATGTGAATATATTGATATGAAAACAAGACATTGCAGACAAAAAAAAAAATCGTATCTTTGTGGCAATAAAATAATTTCACTTAGTTTTTGCATTTAATTTGCATACAATGTAATAATTATAATAATTTAAAAGTTGATTTTAGGTGGAGTCTTTGTATGAATAAGATAAATTGCTAAACTATGTTAATCTAGCAAATACTGATATAAATATTAGCGTTTTTTTTCTTTAAACCGTTTATTAACAGTTAAGACAGTAGCTAAGCAGTGAAATAAAGTTTGTTTAATTGTTAAAAGCTGCATAAAATGGATAATATTATTTACTAAACACTCTGTAATAGTAGTTTTTTGGTTTTTTATTTAAATTTTAATTTTTTGATTGGTAAAGTTATAAAAAAAAATACTTACGTATTGTAGGTGGTATTTGTGCGGTTTGTGTGAAAGTGGCAATTGTCTGTAAAACATAAAAATCGAAATTAAATAAAAAATGCTTTTTTATTATTATTATTAATTAAATTAATAATAAAATAATATTATTATTTAATTATTTTAATCGTGCACTGAACTAATTTTAAGACAAAACAAAACAAAAAACAAAACAATAATAAAAACGCGCATGCTGAACGTGATTAACATTTTTTCTTAAGCTCTGTATATACGTTATTCTTGTTTTTAAGTAAAAAAATATTAAAATAACAACAACAGTGGTAAATAATGAACCGTTACAAGACATTTTTTTTATTTTTTTCGGCTTATTTAATTAAATTTTTCTGTTTTTTTTTTCTTTCTTTTCAAATCGTTTTTATGGACACAAGTTTGCGCGACTGAATGTAGCATCCGCACGTTGCGGTGGATTTTTTTTTTTTTTGTTTCTTGTTTTATCGGTTGGTTTATTTTCGGGTTTTTTGATTTTTTATCAAAGAAATAAGAATTATTTTACAGTTTTTTATTATTTTTATCGTTTTTATTTTCGTTTAATAATTTTATTCAGCTGTTTTCTGGTTGCTTAAAATTTTTGTTATCATTTTTTGAGCCGTTGAAATTTTGATTGAATTCCCAAAATCGCAATTAATATTTTCTTTTAAATTTATTGCAGATTAAATCAATTTTTCCAATAAGCAATATTAGTTATTTTAATGGTAATTGCTCTCTGTTGCTGCATTAAAAACCGCCATTCACCTTAAGTGACGCAATCACACATGTATTTTTATATATATGGAAGAGAAAAATTAATTAATTACTATGCTTAAATCAATGTAAGTCGTAAACCATGATCAAAACCGATTAGTAATATTATTGCAACGTCAGCTTAAATTTATAAATCAGGTAAAAAAAAAACAAAACAGAATTTTAAGAGCTTAGAGAATTCAATTGTTAAGACTTGAGTAGCGGAATGCAACAGCGCGGTTTTTTTATTTGTTGGTAGAAATAGAAAATTAAATATTTCTAAGCATAAATTTTCAATTTTTTTGTTCAGAAAGTCATCACAAATTCAAGGTCATTCGTTTATTATTCGCGTAACTAAATCTTCAGTATTTGTATTATTCGTTTTTTTCAATGTTTTTAATTCGTGGCATCTGGCAAATTGTTGATTATTAACGCTTATTAGTTAAGTTACCAATATTGCAATAATTTTATTAGAAAAATAAAAAATATTAATTCGTATAACCGGAGAGTAAAATTACCTCTCACTTTTTGTTTTAAAAAAATTTAATTTAATTTAATAAACTAGAAAAATAAACAAAATTAACAAAATGAAAGTTTTTTTTGTTCATATCCATAATTTTGTTATTACTGTTGCTGTTGTTGCTGTGGTTGTGGCTGTGGCTGCTGTTGTTATTTATTTATAATTTATTAAATAATTAAAAAATAAAAGTGAATTTCAATTTAATTTAATATTTTACTCTCGATTTTCAATAAGAAAATACGAAAAAATCAATGTAAAAGTTATTGAGAAAATAATGATGAAAAATTTTGGTACTTACGAAAATTTGTAAAATATTTAAAAATATATTTCTTAGCGCCATTTTTTATCTGTAAGAAAAAGTGAAAAAAAAAGAAAATTAATTATTTATTATTATTAGCTAATGGTTATAAATTTATAATTTATCTGCGAAAGAAAGGCAAACATTTCTAAGAAGCTTTTTTTTCGGTGTTTTTTAAACGAAACATGCGAGCAACGATTTTTTCGCAGAATTTTGTCTGCTATGCGATGCACGTTTTATCTGCTGTTTTTTTTAGTTGTTTATCCTTTGTGAATGCTTTTAACTTTGCCAAATTTAATAAATTACCTTAATAAATCCTTTAAAATTGTTTATTTAAATATATAAAACTCTTAAAATTCTGCCATATTAATAAACATTTAAGTCATACGATCATGCGCACACGTTTTAATAGAAAGTTGTTTTTTTTTTGTGTTTTTCGTCTGTATTTACATTTTTTTATTACTTAAAAAAATACTTGCGAATAATTAATTTAAATGAAATAACATTAAGAAAAAAGAAATAATTTATCCAAAAAATTATCGTGAGTAGTGTTGTTTTTAAGGAAATTATTGCGATTTCTTTGTGTCAAAGTGATGTCATTTTGTGATGACTTAATTGTGACATCATTTACCATCAATTATAATTATTTACAATTGATATTTTTTCTTGCATTTATAATAATAAAATAATGAATTAATAAACGGTAATCGTGATGCTATTGTCTATGTTTCTTCTTTATTTCCTTTTTTTTATTAATTTCGCTTTTTTTTTTAGGTTTAAATTGTTTAAAATGACGACATTTTTCTTATGTATTTGCTATTTGAAGACTGTGGAATAAAATTTTGTTTGATCTTAAGTAATAATCGAAAATTAACAATTTCCTGGCAAAAGTAATAAAAAAATCTGGTAAAAAATAATGTTTTTATACATTTATAAGCATCTTTAGACGTGATTTCTATCAATATTATTGCAAAAAAAGGCTATTAAATTAGTTTAAAAAAATATGGTAATTTGAAGAGATAAATTTAAGTCAAGAAAAGACATTCATAAGTCACTGTAATGACTTATAGTAAGGTTACAAAAACGTTCAAAAGCTTAATTAATTTAATTTAGTAATTTATGTAGAACTTAAACCATTCTGTCTTAAGAAATGCATAGAATTATAGTAGAAATACAAACACTCTTCGACATAAAAGAAAACGACTTAAGTCTGTAAAATCACTGTACAAAGTTTTATCTCCTTGAAATGAACAAGAAAATATTTTTTAACCACTTATTCAGGAATTAATCATAAAATCTTCTAAAAAATCCAATTATTTTTAATAATTTAATTTTAATAAAAAAAAAAAATTAAATTTCAAAATTTAAGGTTATTTTTAGTGGCTTAAGTTCATTAAAATAACAAATAAATATAGAGAAAAAACTAATAATATATGGAATTTAATTAAAAATTTTTTTTTTAATGAAAATACTCAAAGCTGAGCCCCTAATAACACTTTGATTATTATTATTTGGCTTCCGTCTATCACCTTTAAGAAGAACTCATTAAACTTATTAACTCTTTTATTATTCTTATTATTATTCTTATTATAATATTTTCTTTGATGTATAACCTTTGAAAAGTAAAAAAATTTAAATATAATTATTATTAATAATACACAGACACACAGAGAGAAACAAAAACAGGTGAATTCTAACGGAAAATGATTATTATTTAATCAAAAAGAATTCTATTTTTTTCTAACAACACATAACTAAAATTCAATAGTTTTCTAAGTTTTTTATTATTAAAATTTTTATTTATTATAATTATTTATTTAACATGCGATTGTGTATGATGTTAATGGGTTTTGGGATTAAATACAGTGTTGCGAACCGTAATTACCGTATTTTATGGGCAATAAGGTGCAATTTTTAACTTTTAGGAATAAACTTAAATATTTCGTGCGTATTATGGTCCGAAGACAATATTAGATATTTTTTACAATTTTTCTAAAAACCATCTTATAAATTTGAGGTGCGTCTTATCGTACGGTGCGTCTTATAGTCCGTAAAATACGGTATTTAAAGGTTATACAGAATTTGGTTGTTCCTCGAAACATCTGCAATAAATATCACGCAAAAGGTTCTTTTAATTTCTATGAGATTAATCTTTAAATTATCATAATTACGGTTTGTTACCCTGATTTTTTATGAATCATTCATAAAACAGAGAAGAAATTAATTCAATTTTATTATTATTAAAGAAAAATTCTAGGAAAAACATAAATACAAAGGTTATATGTAAGATTGAATATTGGAATTAATAATCAAGAATAATAATAATAATAATAATCACATAGATCATCATCATCTACTACTACTACCATCGCTATTCAAAATAATAAAATTCTTAAAGAAATAATAAGAAAAGGTTTTATTTTTATTGTCTTTACCTGTTTTCATAACATTTCTCATCATCATCATCTCAACACGATTAAAAAAATGAATAAAATTAAAGTAAATAACATAATAATAATAATAATAACATCGGGTAAAGATTATAAAATGAATAGGAAATGAATATTATTATTAGTGGAAATAAGAAAAATTACTACAATAATTACTTAAACAAAAGAATATTTAAGTGTTTTTACCGTAATTAAGTGAATAAATAATTAACATTTATTGGGATAAGATATAGGCTTTTGACATTGTCACTAGTTACTATATATTATTTTTAATAAATAATTATATTAAAGAAATATTATTCTTGCTTTGAATGGATTAAAGTTAAGTCACTTAATGTAATAATTTTATTTTTAATGGCTTGAATACTGTACAAACACTTAAAAAAAATCATTAGAATTTGTTTCTTTCTGAGCTGTTTAATCGTTGACAAAGCTGCTTATAATTGTATTATTTTAACACCTTCAGACCTGGCGTACATGTATTTCTGCTTAAACACTCTAAAATTCCGAAAAAAATCGTTATTATTGAGACCAAATGTCGTACATTTTATTGCTCATAAACGGCTGATCGGAATTACTTCAAATTTAGCACATTGAGGGCGGTATATAGTTCACTTGTAAAAGGGATTTTTTATCTGATTACTACAATTAATTCAGGACTGAAGAGGTTAAAGTAAACGTGGTTAAATTTAATCAATATTACTCCCAATTAGATTCATAAATTTAAGTCAAATTGAACCTTTTCTTCTCTACTTGCAAATTATTGTAATAATTCCAATTCCAATACAGCAGAAATAAAAATTTCCATTAATTATGGGCGTTTAATTCGTAAAAAGAAAACAAAAAAAAAAAAACTTGACTTAAACTTTTAATCCATCTTTCTATTGTTTTGTTTTGTTTTTTTTTGCGTGTGAAGTACGCAATAATTTCATGCAATTTCTTGTTTAATTAACATTGCGGTTATTATTGTAATAATTACATTGAAGACAATACATAATTTTAATATTTTTCTATTCAAATAAAGTAAATAATTATGATTAATTATGAATATTTAACGATTATTGTTATTTTGATGATGATGTTGATGATGATAGTGATGGTGATGGTAAAATGATTAAGATCTTCAAAAAAAAAATGATCACACAAACAAACGTTAATGTTAAGCAATTGTCCCTTTAATTACGGTAATTCAGTCAGTCTTTGCTTTGCTCGTGTTTTTACAGTTTTTTTTTTATTATTATTTATTCTACTTTTGGTATTTCGTTAAGAATAAAAAAAAAAAAACTATTCAACGGTTAATATTGAAGACATTATTTCGTTAAAGTGTTTTTTTTTTTTTTTTTTTTTGATTTACTAAAGAAATATTTTACCGTTTTTATTTTAACTTAAGGTTTTCTCTATAAACCGCATTTCTCTGTTATGTATTTCTATCGTATTTCGTTGCTATTTTTTTTTTATGTTTTTGGTTCTAAAGAGATGAAATAATAATGAAATAACATTACCTTGCTGTCTTTTAACACCCACACATTGTTAATAATAACTGTAGGCGTTGTATACTTGCTATTTGGTATTTAATAATAATAAAAAATAAAATTCAATAATTTCATCAATTTATTATATAGAAAAAAAGTAAAAATCAAATAAAATAAACTTTTGTGGTTTTTTTTTTTTAATGATAGAAAAGAAAACTCTAAACAATTTTTTTCCTATTTTTACTTTACGTTTTATTATGATTAATCGCATTATTATTTGACGAAATAAAAAAACAATATTCTGTCACATTGAATAAATGTTAAAAATAATTTATTAACCGAAAAAAAAAACTTTTCATTTTTATTCCATTTGTGTTAATAATAATTATAATAATAATAAAAATAAAAAATTTCATAATTCTTCACTAAAAATGAAAATAATCTATAAAAGGAAAAAACAGATATTAAATATGCTTATGTAATAGAAATGATTAGAAAATTATTTTATTTTATTTTCGTTGTTGTTGATGTCATCAAATATATTCAATTTACATAAATTAATTAATTTAATTGTTGGTAGTACAAGGTGATTTACTCGTTTTTTACTTTTTGCAATTACTGTATTTTACGGACTATAAGTGAATACTGTCGATTTGTAAGGGGTAAATTGTGTCATTTGTTAATACATGTTAAATAGAAACAGCAAAGACAGTTTTATAAGAAACGAAGAAATTTAATTAGTAATATCGTAATAATATGTCACGATTTTATTTCATTAATTATCATAGTAGAATGTGTTTTTCTATATTTTATTATCAAGCTAAACGCTAAAATTAACACTTTATTAATGAAATTTTCACTGTTTTAATGGTTAAAAGTGAATTATTATTATTTTTAGAAAATGAAATTTGACTAGTATGATGGATAGACGATTAAAAGCTTGTGTAACGACAGAAAAAATTATAAAAAAGCTTCGGATTCTCTCTAAATGTATTTGTTGGAGATTTTGTTAACAAAATTTCTATACACAAACTGAGTGTTTTTTTAGCAGAAAGAGTACCACAATCGTCTACTTACTAGCTTTAAATTAAACTTGTGAATTAATAATATTTATCACCCTGTAACGTAATGTTTTTTCTGAAATTTATATCACCAACAACAGGCAAAAGCACACGTAATGGCCGAATTTAATCTCCACATTTAAACTCCTACAATTTGTTTGCCTTTCAACGACACAACCAACAATCTACTTTGCTTAATTTCTTTTCTTCCAATAAAACTTTTAAAACATTTATATTAAAAAAAAAAAATTAATCGTTAAATTAATATTTAATAAAAAAAAATTCAAAGTAGTTTTTCTGCTCACTTTGCCATATTTTATTCGCGATTAAAAAGTGAAATGAAATTTTTATTATTTTGTTGCAGATAATTAATTATTTTTTTTAATTTATTTATTTAAATAAATATTTTTTCAAGTGTTTTTTAATTTATTATTTTTTTTGTAAATTGTTTCTAATTAGTAAAAAAAATATTGCGCAAAAAACTAGTGGAAAAAACTTCATATAAGCAACTACTATGCCTGTAGTTTATAACAGTTTATGCCTGTATTTGTTTATTTATTTTAATTAAGACAAATTTTTAATTATTATTATTATGTTAATAAAAACAAAATAATAATAATAACACCACACATGACACCATTAAACGTTTAAGTGTGTAAAAACATTTAATTAAGTAACGTAATTGCATATAAACAAAATAAAATGAAAAATATTTTTGTGTTTTTGGTAAGAAAATAAATAAACAGAAAAGACAATGCTTTAGCTTATATCTATATTGATTATTATTATTATTATTATTATTATTATTATTATTATTTATTTATTTATTTTATAAAAGAAAAACTTTATTTATTTATCCATAAAAAAAGATCTTCACAGTAGATTTTACCTTGTCTCAAAAAATACATTTAAAAAAAATAACAAAATTTAAATACAATGCGATGTCTTGCAATCAAAATACAAAAAAAAAACAGACAAATATCTCAAGCAGAAATAAAAAATTAAATCAACGAAAAACTGTCTTACAGTTACTGTTTTTTATTATTATTTCTTTAAAAAAAATTATTCTTTTTTTTTCACTCTTGTTTTAATTGTTTTTATTGCTGTTATTGTAACATTTTTTTTCTTGTAAAGAAATTTCCCAGAAGTGCTATTCAAGGGAGAAATAATAATTAAAATAAATTTTATTTTTATATTGTGTTTCGGTTTCCTTATCTCAAACGCGTTTTTAGTGTGTTTTTTCTTTTGTATTTATTTTGTAGTGTTAATGAACGTTTAAGGAGTTTTTAAAATATTTAATTTTATTGCATAATTTACAAATAGAATTTTAATTAACAGAAATATATTATAAGAAAGCTTTAAATTATTTTTAACAGTAGAAATAAAGTTATTTGTTATTTTAAAGACCGTTGAAATACAGTCACAGTGGAAGCATACACATTAAATATTGAAAAATAATTATTTTAAAGTCCTAAAGAAGGTAATAGTGTTCAAAAAAAGCACCTGAAAGCTCTTTATCAATTGATAAATCGTTAATTATTTATTTAATTAACACCAAAATATGATTAAATATCAACGAATAAACAAAATACAACAGTTAAGCATATTACTAACTGGACTATCTATAAAAAACATAAATTTAAAACGGTCAGCTCGTTAAACGGGTATTCCCCATTTAAGCGAACGATTAAGTTATAATAGCTAACCATTTAATGAAAAAAATTAAACGTTTTTAATATAGTTAATTACACTTATTTTAATTTGTCTAACAATAAAAAAAAATAAAAATAATTAAGTAAGTTATATGATCATTTATAAAAGCATATTTAATATAATTGATACATTGTTACCGCACTGGCTATATGTGTCTATTTACTGTTTTTTTTATTTTTTCACCATCCATTTCTCGCTTAAATGAATTTAAAATTTGCATTTGGTATAAAATGTAAAAACAGTATGAAAAGAAATGAAGAAAAAATTGCGTGCAAATAATAATTTGCTACTTTTTTTTTTTCTTTTTTGCACTTGAATATAATTTTATTAAATAATTTAGTGTTAATTTCCGTTAAATATGTTTATATTTATTTTAGTTTACTGTAGTAATTCCAATTGATATTAGAAAATAATTTTTATTTTTTTTATTAGGAAAAGACTCCAGTTTTATATTTTTAAAGGATGTTACCACGGACATAAAATCTAGTTGAGAATCACGGTGGCCTAACAGCAACATTAAAAATAAAAATGCTATGATTGTCAAGTTTAATAATTATAAAAAGATAAATGTGCGACCGGATATATCTATATATTATTAATCATTTAAGTAAATACAATTGAATAAATTATAAAGTTTAAGTGACTTAATTAATTCAGTAAATGATAGCAAAATGAAAAGAAAACATAAAATTACTTAAGGTGTAGCAAAAGTAAAATAAAACTAAAGCAGCAGCCATATTATAAGCGAAATTTCACCGTTTAACCTTTAAATAAATCAAAACAACAAATAAAAACAAAAACTAATCGACTTAAGTTTTAATTTAGAAAAAAAACAAAAAAAAAACTACTTAAATGTCAAACTTTGTAAAAATAAAAGAAACAAAAATTCAAATCTTTTCGAAACTTAATTAAGTCGAATTTTAGCTTTTTTTTTTTTGCTATATAAAACAATCGTTTGTCTTTTTTTTTCGAAAGTAAAAGCGAAAAATATTATTATAATCGGACGTCATCATATATTTATTGCCATTCACTAATAAATATTTTTATTAATTTTTGTTCTTTTTGGTCTTTTTTTAGTGCTTTTAAAAGTGAATTTTTATTTGTTACTCATGAAAGTTCTCTATAAAAAAGGAAGCTGGAAATTGGTGTCTTTTAAGCATTTGCAATAGTATTTCTGGAATTAATTAGAAAGTATAATTAGAATGAGATTAACCAGCAAGAAACACTCAATGTCATAGATTGCAGAAGAAAAAGCTAATCTAGGAATTATAATCCACGAAATATTCTAACATCAAAATTATAAACAATAAAACAGACACTGTGAGTATGCCACGTAATTTAATTTAATTAATTAATTAATTAATATATATATATAAACAAAAAAATAAATAATACGCGGATTAAATCAACGACCTTTAACGATACGCTCAGTAATTATTTTTATTCTAAACTCGACAATATTATTTCCCAAACAATTAAGAAAAAACAAAATCAATTAATCACATAAATGGATTAATTTTCACATATGATTTAGTTAAAATAAATCAATTTCTTTTAGTTTTTATTAAATAATAATAAACGGATGAAGGTAAACAGCAATAAGTATGACAACAACGACAAGGTTTTTCTTTTAAATTTCATTCAATAAAATTTGTTTTATTTTTAAGCGTTTATTACGATTTAAATTGTTTTTCTTCTACATAATTTATGTTGTTTTTAATTTAATTCTTTATATGTACTTAGTAATCGCCATTTTGTGTTATTTAAATTTTTGAATAGAAACATAAGCGGGTTGCTTATTCAATTGGAGACTCTACAAACAGACAATCGTGTTGTTTGATTATTCTTTAGAGAATTTAGACGTTTTATAGTATTCGTTAAGTCATCTAATCAGCAAACATAGCTTTTAGCTTATTTGAATGATTTGAAAAGTAATAAAAATCACTTTTTCTTTGTTTCTATAATTATAAGTCCGACAAATTATTACTTAAAAAACTGTGTAGGTCTGAAATTTGTTTCGTTTTTTTTTTGTTGCTGTTATAAACCAGAATTTTTTTAAGTGCTTTTAAAAGCTTATTTCGTTGTTTTTAATTAATTAAGCAGGACATATGTATGTTTTTATGAATAACAATAATTTTTTATAGTAATTACAGGTATTTGTTAATACATTTTTTCATTTTTAGTTTATAGAATTAAACAAATTTAATTTATTTATCTGACTTAAAATATTGTAGAGTTAAAATTCAACAACAACTTAAGTACAAAACACAAGTGTCACAAGCTCAACATTAACAACCGAAAGGAAAAAAAAAAAACAAGTAATTAAAATTGCAAAATTTAATTTTATTAAAAGACTTTAATCACATTTCTCTCTCTAAATAATGTAAATTTATAGCTTAAGTATTAGACTTAAGTAATATAAAAAAAATGAAACACAAATTACTTAAGTATAATTAAATAATTTTGTTTTTTATTACAAAGTTATTATGCTGGTAAGAAAACAGTGTTGTCAACTGTTAATAACATTGTTGGATTAATTAAGTAAAGTCAACTAAAAATTTAATTAAATCAGTTTTATTTGTTATTTTGCAAAGTGACCTTAATAATGTATGTTTTGTGATGGTTAGTTATTCCTTTTAATTAGCTTTAAAAATAATTAATTAAATAAGTTTATCGTTGAATTAAGATGCGATTAACATACAGCGATGCAATTAATCTCAGATGTGTTAAATAATTTATTTATTTATTTTTTTGTGTAATTATAAATAAGTATATGACAAGGACATTTTATTATTATTATAATCAGATATCTGCTCTTTTATAAATTTACATTGTAATGCAATTTGTATGCAATTATTGCACTGTGACTGCGGTATGCATATTATACCTTGATCGCAATGATTTTTATCATTTATTTTTTGTGATTTTAACTTTTGATTTTTTTACTAACAAAATGATGCTCAAATATAACCTTTTTTCATATTTTATATAATTTAAATGTAGGTAAAATATAAATATAATATGCAAAACAGCAAATTAATTAATTTATTAATTAAATTTAAAAATAAAAAAAACAATTCAATGCCACACTCTGCTGTTTATTTTATTTATAGAAAATTACTTTTGTACTTAGTAATTGTAATGTATTTATGCTTGGATTTTTATTTTTATTAAATAAAAATAAAATTAACAAAAAGTTATGTAATCGACAAAGTTGGTAAAAGACGCGAGTCTCGTCTAATCACCATATTTGTTTATGAAAAAAATAATTTATAAAAATAAACAAGGTTAGATCGCCTCTTTTGTAGTATTTTCTATTAAATTGTATTTATTTTAACCTAGATTATTATAAGATTTGCAAGAAAATATTTTATTTATTTTGGAAAAAGGATGGGCTAAACTGTGATTAACGAATTAAAGCGTAATTGTGGGTGGTGTTTTTGATTATTTTCAGCTGAAATTACATAATATTTGTAGCTCAATTCTTGCAGATAATAAATTCTTTATAAATTTATTTTTAGCGTAAATAATTACGTTTGTAAAGGGTGGCTAACAACTAAAACAACCAACTTTCTACACTAAAAACTGGAAAAAATAAACGAAATCAAACTTAAAGGCCAAAGATTTAAAGGACAATTTTGTATAATTTATTTTTGAAAAAGTTGTAACATCGTGAAGGTAACAAAAATAATTAAAATTATTATTAATTATTCTCTTTATTTATATGCTTTTATGTAATTTTTAGATTTAATTTTAATAACCTTAAAGACATTTATCCTGTCAGCAATGGAATTTTTATCAACAATATTTTTGGCAAAGGATAAATGACGTAATTTTAGTGAAATTTTAAATAAAATTATTTTTGCAATACAGAAGATTTAAACAGTTTGGATTCAGTTTAAGGTATTTCAATATTATTCTATAAACAGTGGTTATAAATGTGGAGGGAATTAGTCCTTAAGACGTTTAGGTAATAATTCAAATACTAGCAAATGTTTATTTTTGTAAGGGAAAAACATTACAAATGTCTTTTTTTTTAACATCATGTTAGCTGTTAGTAATTTTGTCTTTTCCACTGATAACGAAGGTTTTTAGAATTATTTTCCTTTTTATAATAATTCCTTGATTATTTTCCTTAATAAAAATTAATTTCATAATTAAGATCCGTGATCACAATAACGTACAATCGACTGTTATGTACAAAAAAAAAAAAAAACAACATCATTGTCAGTGTGGTTTTGCGTGGTTGCTTCAAGGCTGCTTGTATTTCATTTAAAATAATAATATTAAAAAAAAAAACACATATTTTTATGTGCTTGGGCGACACAACGAAACATTACGTCATTTTCGTGGTTATTTTATTTGATTAATAAATCGTTACTTACTCGTAAGTGTTGTATATTAGCGATGAATATGTTAAATTTATGTTCGTTTTTCTTGTATCTTTTATTCTCGTTTAAAGAGTATTTTTGTGTTTTTATATCTATATATGTATTTTTATCACAGATTTATATCCAATATTAATCCAAAAATATTAATTAAGTCAATTAATTACCCTTTAACTAATTTTTATACCACTTAAGACACTAAAAATACACTTTTTTTCTTAAATTTTCTTTTATTTAAATTAACATAACAATAATAACAACACTTTTATTTTATTTAATTCTTTAAACATAGAAAAAAAAAACTTAATTAATTAAAATAAATGATGGTAAAACTACTTAACCACACCAACCGACATTATTTTTCGTCTTTTTTTTTTTAGTTATTAACTTTTTTGCTAAAAATTTCTCGTTTTTTTTTTAAATTATTATTCTTAATTAATTAATAAAAATTTAATTAAAAAGAATAAAACGGAAATAATATTTAATTAAAACAACCAACTAAATGCAACCAACTTATTCAACTTCTGCTGCTTAACTAAGCGAACTTATGAGTTAAGACACAAAGTACGTGTTGTTGCTGCTCCACAACTATGCTACATTTGCGTGTGTTTGTTTGTTTAGCGTTAAGTAAATTCAAAAGGTGAGTTACTTAACAGTACGTAAGCGACTTAACTTTAAGTATAAAAATATATATTGTTAAATAACATGACTTACCTTGTGCATACACACATGCTTATATATATATATTTATTCCATCAAAGAGATAAATTATTATTATTATTCGTTACGTTTTGCGTCTTGTAATGTTATTTGTATGTAAAGGAAGTGGTTTTACCTGTCCGCTGTTCGGCTATTGTTGTATTTCTTTTTATTATTATTATTAATAATAATTATTATATTTTTTATTTATTTAATGTCTGGTTAAAGTAAAATTTTATAATAAAAGAATATTGTCTTTAAGACTTGGCAACATTGTTCTTCATTTAAGTATTTATCTTTAGTTGATGTGTGTGTGAAGTTTTAACTCGTTTTAATTTTTTATTTCTTTAATTAATAATCAAACACTGTAAGCATTAAGTCACAATGTAGAGAAAAATTATTTACAAAAAAAAAAAATAAAGTAACAACAGCCAACAACGCTAAAACGATAGACTTGAATGCCTTGGCTTTTATTTATTTTTTTCTTTAATAATTACTCTTTGTATGTATTTTTTAACGAGAAATAAACATTAACAATGTTTTTACTTAACGTTTCAGTTAAATTATCTAAGAAAAAAAAAAACGAAATAAATTGTCTTAAATCCTTAAAATGTTTAAGAAAAATAATTTCTTAAAAACAGGTTTCTCGTTTATTTGAATTAGTTTAAAACAAATCTTTTGTATTTATTTAATTTTTTTTTGTGTGTTTATCTCGCAAATTCTTAAATATTTATTCAGCGATCCTTTATTTATAAATAAAAATAATATCAAAGCAGCAAATATATTTAATAATGAATGTCGCTGCTTAAATACTTAAAGCTTTTCAATGTGATTTTCAGTATCCATGCTTACTCGTTGTTGTTTGTACTTTGAAGAAATAAAAAATAAATTCCGTAAATGGGCTGCACAAACTGACTCAAGTTGTTGAATATTTATTTTAAGTTATAAATGTACTTAAGTCGATATTTTTTTTTTACTTAAAAATAATACGACCAGAGGTGTAATAAGGTTACGAGACGAGTAAATTAAGCATTAAAATTGTCCACTTATTCAGTTTTATTTAAAACAATTTTTTTAATAAAAGTCCATTTAAGAATAATAAGAAAAGATAAAATCGCACAATTTAACTACAATTAAAAAATAAATAAATAAAACACAAAGAAAAGAGCAAAGAAACTTCAAGGATATTTTTTTTCTGTTGTTTCGTGTATCGTCGTACCGTACAAGATTGGTATTTATTCTACGTTAAAATCAATTTATATTGAAAATTATATTTTTTTTCTATTGAATAATTACAATAAATGCGAATAAAAAGAAAAATTTATCTTAATTAGCCTCTTAGAAAACTGTTTAAGAATCCTCTTTGGTTGTAATTTTCTTCTGCAAAAATTACTCAACGATTTAAACCGAAGAATAATTTATAAACACAGAAAAATCACCGCAAACATCAAGACGCTGAAAAGACAACACCAAAAAGCAAATAAAAACACAAAAATTCATTTTTTATTCCAATCTAATATTTTTGTAAATTCTTTTTCAGCAAAATCAATTAATTTCGATTGTTCAAGACAGGTAACCTGTCGCTTTAGATTATCCAATAATAATAATTGTTTCTTATATGCGGCCAGCAAATCGTAACGGTGTCGCCTTAATTGTTTTATTTGCTTTTCGTACATGTCGCGTTCTTGACGGGATTTTTCACGACATTCCTATAAATATGTATATATATATATTCCGAATTAATTTAACAAATAAAATTAGTTATAAAAATAAATTTACATGTAGAGTTTTTCAATTACTTTTTCAATATCGTTGGCATACGTTAGATTACAATGGGATTTCTGGAGGTCCTCCTGTATCTTAAGAAAGCGACGTTCTAACGTTAAATTCGTTTGCGATAATGATTGTATATGACGTTTTAATTGTTCTAATTCACGTGTTGCTATTTTCACTTCTTTATCACGTTCCTTTATATGTAGCTCCTTTGATTTATTCACTTCTTCAAGTTTTAACAATTGCTGATTTAAATGTTGATTTTTTGCATATAATTGATCATGTTGTAATTCGATTTTCTTTTGTAATTCCAATGAGAGAACAATATCATTTGACTTTTTTATATTTTCCTTTTGTGCGGTCTCTAATTCTTCTTGTAAAAGGATTACTTTTGCTTTTAAATACCTGAATTACCATAGAGATTATAGATAATTTGTTAATTGATGGAAAAAAAGTGACGACAAATTACCGAATTAAACCATCCGAGGTGATATTACGTTTTGTTAATTTATCAGAAACGACAGCCTGTGTAATTGTGCTTCCGTTTTTAATTGATTTTGTAGATACACTTGGTAATGGTTCTTCTAAAACTTTGGAATACAAATAAATTTTTAATGAATTATTTAAATTATTTAAGGAAACTCACCGCCACCACCACCATCATCACCACCGGCCACTGTTTTACTCTCAATAGTATTCTGTGCTTGATTTGTTATTGATGTAATCCGACTATACATATCTGTTGCAGAACCATCAATATAATTTTGATTAACAAATGTTGCCATTATCACATTAGTTTTTTCAATTTCACTTGGTTTTTTCATCTCTAATGATGTGTCAATCTTTTTCGCAGTTTTTGTCTGATTTTTATGCTTTTTAAATGGTTTTGGTGAGACTTTTTTTGATTTTACATCTTTAATACTATTGTCCTGCTGTTGTTGGTGCTGCTGCTGTGTTAAATAATTATTAAATATTAACTTTGATTTATTATTTAATTCGGTATTCAATTTTAATAATTCTTTTTCACGAAATAAAAACGGATCACACATGTTTTATTGACGTGGAGTTTTTTTATTCACTAATGCAGCCGGGGTAAATTATTTAGAGAATTTATTTTTTATTTTTTAAGTAATTATTTTTAGAATTTTGAATTTTTATTATTTGAATACTATTTATGTCAAAATTTTAATCAAATATGCCAAATATAGTGATTATTATTATTATTATTTAGTTGAATTATTAATTGTTTTGTTTGGTTAGAAATGCATACGGAACATAGCAACCTGGATAGAACCGATAGACAAGTAATAAAAATATGGAAGAAATTGGAAAAAATCAATAGATATAATTATTTGTATGTTTTACAGTATACATTTAGGTGAATTTTTTAAATTTTGCTGTTGATAGGTTTTTTGTTGTTATTTTCAATCAGTTTTTTAAACATTAGAAATGGAAATTACAGTAAAAATAGAGAAATTTAGGGATTTTAATTAATTAATTTATGTTAAATATTTTTATTTATGTTTATAAGATCGTATGTTTTAATTTAATGTATTAACTTTATTATAGTTAAGCCGGTAAATTCATATTTCATTAGGCAAACTTATCACAGTTTTCTCATTTAAGTTAGAACAAACATATTCCTTGCTGTCTTAAACCTTAAAGAAATCACTGAGACTTCCTTTAATATTATTAAAAAACGTAGCAGCTTCAAACACATAATGATTTTAATGTCATTTAGCAGCAAAATAGACACAAATAATCTTCAAAAATCCAGGACATCATCAATTGATTTTCAACATTTTAATATTAATTAATTGAAAACACACAAAGATTTTTTTCTTCTTAAATATTTTTCTTTAATTCTGTATTTTCTTATCTCTTGTTTTTCTTGTATTATAATTATTATTATAATTATTTAAATAAACTAAATTATAATTACATAACTAAAGAAAAAATAATAATCAATAATAATAATAATATAGATATCTCATAATATATAGATAATAATAAAATAATAATTAATTCGTTGTGATTATTTGTTTGTTTTTTTCTTTCCTTTTTTCATTTAAATTTCTTAATTAATCTCTACAATTTTTCTTCTTTTTTATATATATTTGTATAATTATAATATTGTCCATTACTCTACAATAAAACGGTTATAATTTTTTTTAATTACTTTTCATGTTTTCTAAAAAATATTTATTATAATTTATTTTTTACTTTTATAATAATTACACCTACATGTATACTTCTAAAAATATTAAATTAAATACTCTACTAATGCATTGTAGTAAAACTAATTAAATATGAGAGAGAAATATATATATAGTAAAAATTATTAATTTAATTAAATTTAATTAACATAAAATGAAAAAGGACAACAATATACTAATATAGACAAAACAGAGACAACATTATTATCATGTTAATTAATTTAATTATTTATTTCAAGCTTTTCAAAAATTGTTTCGCTTTTATTCATTTTTCTATATTAAATTAAATAATTAATTTTCTTTTTTTCTTTTTGTTTTATTTATTTTTAAAAATCTTTCATACATGCATAATTACTAATTACTAATTAATTATAATTTATTATTTTTTTAAACTTATTAATTAAACTGAAAAAGAAAAAGAAATTTTTCTTTTTTTTTTCTTTCTCAATAAACAAACAGTGCATGTACTGTTGTTTTTATTATTTTTGTCGCTACTGTTAAGCATTATTTTATTTCTTCTTAATTAAATAAATTAATTAATTTTAATCTTGTTATGTTCACACGCACACACATATATCTACCATTCAGTTTCACAAATAACACACATGCACACATAAGAATTATTCTGTAAAATATTTTTGTTTATTTTTAAACTACTAAACAGAAAAAAAGTGACTTAAAATCATTTAAGTGACTTTAGAATAAAATCATTTTACACAAGCAAAAGTGTTTAGTTATTTAATTAAATTTATCTTAATAGGTAGTAACAGTAATTAGTAGTCACGTAGTAGATTGTGTAGCTAATACTATTAATTTTAATTAATTAAACAGATTTATTTTTTTTTTTTAAATAATTATTCAGCCAACTATACTGTAATTAATTAATAATTTAATTAAATAAAAATTAATTTTATTCTATATTCATTAATTAATTCTTTTCAACCGATTTAAGCGGTTTTATAACCGGAGATAGAGAAAATCGAAAACATATTCGAGGTGTTTTTATTGATTTTTTTTCTATCTCTCTCCAAATTTTAACTCTCCAAAAACACCAAAACAAAGCGGAGAAAAACTTTAATTCTTATAAATAATTACTTTTAATTAAATCTAATTAATAACTAAAGAAAAAAAAAATTTAGTTTTTATATTTTTTACTTTATTTATAATTAATTAATTAATTAAATAATAAAAAAAAAAATCAAAAAGGAGAAAAATAAATTATTTAAGCATTATAAGAGATATTAGCATATGTGACACAAGTTATATAACAGATACTGTACAGTCGTTTACTGTACCATGTACTGCTGTACCTGTGCGCCATAGTATTTTATTTTTAATTAATTAATTAATAATTATTTTCTTCTTAATTTTACATTAATTTTTTTTAATTTAATTTAACAAACAGAAAATAATTAAATTAAATTAAAAATTATTTAATAAAAAAAAATAATAATAAAACAGTCTTTTTGGCAGAAAATTAATAAAATTTAATAAAAAAATTAATTTATTTAATTAATTAATTATTTAATTACTTTGCCTGTAAGTCTCGTATTATTTATTTAAATGACGAGTTTTTATAATAATTAAGCATTTTATAATTAATATTTATTATTTTATTTAATTTAATTTAATCAATTAATAAGATAATTAATTAATTAATTTTATTTAATTAATTAATTAAATTTATTTAATTAAATAATTTAATTAAATTAATGAATGAGATTTCTTTTCGTTTTTCATTCAATTTTCTTATAATTTTACTTTCATTTCTGCAACTTTTGTATCTATGTTAATGATGCATTAATTAATTACAGTTAATTTACTTTAATTTAATTAAATTCATAAACAAAACAAAAACAAAATTACATATTCTAACTCTAAATTATTTACTTAATTAATTAATTAAAAATAAATGTTTTTTTTTTTTGTGTTTCTTTTATTCGATAATTTTCTTTCTTTCGTTGCTTAATTAGCAAAAATTATGATTTTTTTTTTAATGGGATAAAAATCTCTACAAAATTAATTAATTTTGTAATTTTATTTAGTTTTTTCTTTTTTGCATGCTTTTACTTGCGCTTAATTACGCGCTTTTTATTTTCTCTTTTATATTCTTTATTCCATTTTACAATAACTAGCAAACAATTAATTAATTAATTTAAATTAATTTTAATTTATTCTATATAAATGTCTCTATATATATATCTATAGAAAATTATTCTTAATTATTTTTACTGTCTAATCAAAAAACATAATTAAATAAATTTCTTAATTAAATTACTTTTCTTATTATTTTCTTACTTTTTTTTTGTTGTTTTTCTTTAATTTTCTAATTTATTCTACATCATAATTATGTATATATTAAATGTAATGTAATTTAATTAAATTTATTTAAATTAATTAATAATAATTAATAATTTTTATCCTTTCTTTGTTTATTTTCTTTTCATTTTCATTTGTATGCAGTAGTAGTAGTAGCAGTAGTAGTATTAGTAAAATAATTATATTGCAAATTGTGTTTTTTTTTATTTATTTATTCTTTTCTTAATTAATATTTTTCTTTAATTAATTTTCAATTAATTAATTAATTCTTTTTCGTTTTTATTCGCTTAAATAATAAGCAGAGGACAGAACGTGAATACGTACGCCTCTGCATTTTCTTTCCCCTCTTTTACCTTAATAATTATGTTTGTTTTAATGTTAATTAATTAAATAAAAAAATAAACAAATAATTAATTAAATTAATTAAGTAAATTAAATTAATTAATTATTAATATTTAAATTCTATGCAATTAATTAATAATATAAGTGAAAAATCAATCAACAAACACAACACATACATTTTCACAATATAAATTAATTAATTAATTTTTCTCCCTCTTCTTTACTTTTCTCCTTATTTTCTTCTTTAATTAATTAATTAATTAAAATAAAAAATCCTTAATTAAAAATTTTCCTTTCATTTTTCAACAAACAGTTATATGATGATAAAAAAATTGCATAAAAATTAACTAAATAAATTTAGATTAATTAATTAATTAATTAATTATTGACTTAACTAATTAATTAATTAACTAAACTATAAAAAAAAATTTCTATAAAACTAACCTAAATAATTAAAATAATAAATTGTCATCATTCAATTGTCTCTAAACTAAAATTAGCTAAATGGAAATAAAATGCAACAAAAATTAATAATTAAAAAAAAATTAAAATTTACTCTAATTAGTGGAACGAAAACGTTTAATTAATTATTATTCGATAATTATTAATAAAAAAAAAAAAAAAATTAATTTATGATGAGACCAGAGGATGTGGAACACGCGTCGTTCTATCATCAAGTGAATTGCGTTTAATTCCAATTGTTGCTGCTGCTGCTGTTGCTGTTGGTGAAACCACATTTGTTGCTGTTACAGTTGCGGCAGCTGCAACTGGTGTCGTTGGAGTTGACGTTACTGCTGCTGCTGCTGCTACTGTTGTTGTTGTTATTGTTACCGGTGTTGTTCTACCAGTTGGTGATGTTATTGCTGTTAAATTAGCGGATGTCGGTGATATTATACCATTATGTGCGGCTGATGCAACCTTTGGACTAGCCGGTGTTGTTGGTATTGACTGTATTGCCGCGGTTGTACTATTATTACCACCAGTTGTTGCTGCCTCTGCAATAGCCGTTGACGATGTCACTTTATTTGCGAATAATACACCTTCATATAAGGTACCATTAAATTCCATTGCAACAACTAATTGTTGATCACCGGTTAATGCACTCCCTATAAAAACAAAAAAAAAACATAAAAATTAATTAAATATTTCTTAATTAAAATTAAATAATAATTACCTCGACTAGCAATTTTAAACTGCATTCCACCATTTATTGTCTGCTGCTGTTGTTGCTGCTGCTGCTGTTGCTGTTGCTGCTGATTTTTCTGATTATTCTCTGTCTGTCCATTATATTTTTTATTTATTGATGAATTTTTATTACTATTATTGTGATTCGATAAATGATTGTTTGTGTGTTGATGTAATAATCTTGAATTTATATTACTTCCATTTTCCTCATCATCATCATCATTATCGTCCTCTTCATTCTCATCATTATTATTATTATTACTTTTATGCATTCCCTTATTACTTTGACGATGATTATTGTTATTATTATTATGCAACATATGATTCTGTTGTGATAAATTCAAATGATTATCATGATCAATGTCATCCTCATCATCCATATGAGATGAATCATTTAAACCGGTCATCATATTATCCATATTATTATTATTATTACTATTTATTAAATTATTATTTCCTCTTTTTGCTGGTGGTTGCTGTATTATATCGTGATCACGATCAATTGAACTGTAATCCATTTGATCGCGTTCCCGTTTTATTGTGATACCACCGTGATGTTGTGTTGTCGTGTGTGCGGTTGTCTGTTGCATTGACTGTGATGTTGGCGGTGATTCTGATAGATTTAATGCCTCATTGTGTACAATGTGTGATGTTAATAATTGATTTTTTAACATTTGTAATTCATTGGCGAAACGTTGTGGCTCATTACCCGGTGGACTTGTGTTTATTGATGTCGGTGGACTTGTATTATTATTATACATTGACCATAGTGCAACGCGTGACATTTCTAATGCATTTAGGGCGTCACGCGGTGATATCTCTGGACTCTGTGAACCATTACGTTTATTGTGTTCCTTTGGTGTTTGAAATAATTTTATGTATTCCATCATGCGTTGTTCGATTTCTTGTGGCATTAAATTTGGTATTTGTCCGACAGATGGTGCGCCCATTAAACGATGATGTGCCGCCGCTGCTGCTGCCGCTGAACCAGGTGTATTACCATGTGTTACCAATGATAATGGTGACATCTGTTGCATACCACCAGGTATCGGTGAACGTTGTACCTGTGGCTAAAATAATTAATATCAATGGTTCATGTCTTTGGTTTATATATATTTTTTTTTTTTGTTTTTCATATAAATTTTTATTACACAAAAATAAAAAATAAATTTAAATTATGTATATAATTACCATTTGTAATTGTCCCTGCATTTGTGAATCAAATTGTCCATAACTGGAACGTCTACCTTCACGACGATTACCATCGATAGCCGCTTGTAATTCACCTGGTGTACTTAAATTCTTCTTTTCACATTCATACGGATATAAATATTTCATATATCTGAGAAGAAAATAAAAAAATAAAACAAATTAAACATTAAACTGTGTAGGTGGGCGGAAACTTAAAGTAAAAAATACCGCCGAATAAAACAATTGTCATAATTATATAAAAGAATTTTATTTCCTCCTTAAAAAACTATAATTACATGCAAGCCGTCGTGTGGCTGTTCTGCAGTAACACAATCGTTTTATTTCTTAAATGATTTCGAACAGAACAACCAAAATTAATGTCAAACGAAATAAACTATTATTATTTACACCTGTTGTGTGCTTTGCTGTGTTTTGCGAATAGCAATAACGCTATTCTCCTCTCACTACCTTCTACTCGCATTGTTACCATTATTATTGTTTCTTGGTTTTTTTTTTATTATTTTCAACGTTTAATTTCAATTTAAATAAATAAATAAAAAAAAATTCTTGACATATTTGCGCTTACAATTTAATTAAAGGTGAAAAGACACACCTTAAATATTTTATTGTTTAAAAAAAATTGGTAGAGTGAAAATACAAATAATTAGTTAATTTATTTAATGAAATTTTTGTCACTTGAACAACATTTACACGAATGTAAATGTATTTGATTTATGAAATTTAAATTAAATTAAAATTTTTAGAGAAGAACAATCGGGAACTAAATAAAAAACAGAGACAATCACTCTGTGTGTGTTTCCTTTCAATTTTTCGCTGTTTAATAGATTGTTTAAAAAATTGATTTTTTATTTAAATAATTGATTTGTCGCGAGAAAACTAAGTAAATTAAATTTATGACAAAAAAAAATAAAATACACTTTGCACACGTTGAGTAAATGTTTAATAAAATATATCGTGTACAGTGTTTTTGGGTATAAATGATTAGACGACTGTTGTTAGAAGAACCAATTAAAAAAATATCCCTTAAATTTCCCCAAAAACAAGAGAAGTTGCGACTTAGTAGTTCGTTTGCGACTAAGTGAACGCTTGCGACTTAGTAGCTCACTTGCAACATTAATCGTCCATCATCGCATTAAATTAAAGAAAAAATTTCTTTTGCTAATAATTTATTAATTATTTAAAATTTTAAAGAAAATTATTTAAAAAATAAATAAATTCCAGGAGCAGTAATAGCAAGCTCGATTCTTTTTGTATAAAAAAAAAACAGAAATAGTTTAAAATCAACCAACCAACCAGCCAGTACAAAACAATCAAGAAATCGTCGGATAAACATTATTTTGATTAATATTCAATGTATTCGCAATTTACCGCGAGACTACTAAGAATTGAAAGTAATTTAATTTCTTATTTTCCATTAAAAGTCTGTGCGTTTTTTTTTTAATTTTCCTTTTTTTTTTAAATATGTAAAAAAGAAGGCGAAAAATGCAAAAAAAAAATTTTTATTTTTCTTTTCTTTATGAATTTTTTTGCTTGCTGCTGCTGCAGTTTTGTAATTTTTTTTTGATTTTATGCAATCATTTCTTGACGTGTGTTTGACGAGACGATACGTCGCTATTTCTTATTATTATTATTATTATTATTTTTATTTAATTCATAATGGAAGATAAAAATTCATCACATTTAAATTTGAAAATAAATAAATGCATAAAGCAGCAGAAGCAGCAATAGTATCAGCAGCAGCAGCAGCAACAGCATCGATTGTAGGTAAATTTAAGGAACAAGAAGCATATAAGCAGATAAAACTCTGGTACACAGGTATAAAGGCAAGCCAGTAAGTAAGCAAGCAAACAGTCAGTCAAGCAAACAGGCAGGCAGGCAGGCAGGCACATATATAAGAGTAGAATGATGAATGCCAATTTATATATTATTTCATTTTTATGATCGAATTTTATTATACACAATTTTTTTTTTTTATTTTCTTATTTTTTAGTATATTAATTTACATTTTAAGATAAAAATAATAATAATAATAATAATAAAAAATTAAAAAGAAAAAACATTTTAAATGAGAAAAGAAAATTTGAAAAAAGTGATTTTTTTTTTGTTCTTTTAATTCTGATTGTCTGTGGTTTTTGTTAATATTCTTAATGTTTTTTAATTTAATTTTTTTTTCTGTATATGTTTGCCTCCTCTTTCCAGATGAATTAATTCCTCTACCGTTTTTAATTTTACTTTTATTGGTAAATATGCATTTACTGTGTTTGTTGTCTCTGTGATTTAGCGATGCGATGCAATGCGAGATGCGATATTAAAATATTAAAATAAAAATACCTTGGGCTTATAGTCAGAGTTTTTCTTTTTTTTTAATAATAATAATAATACAGAAAAAAGCACAGAATAATGTTTTTTTAATTATTAAAAAACTACAAAAATTAATTAATTAAATTTCGATAGGTAGACAGACAAATGGCAGTAGAAGCGCAGCAGATTATTAAATGACAGAAATTAAGGAATAAAATTTTCAATAAAATCACCAGAAAAATATATAAAAGAAATAAATCCGCGATTAATCCAACATAAGTCTAGTAAGTAGTCGCCGCCAATAGCAAAACAAATATAAATCATTCTTTTTAATCGATTTTCTTGTATCATTTTACAGTAAAGAAAATTCTTTGACACTTGTTAATAATCGATTATTCCATCATAATGATATAAAAATATCGATTAATTATTATTAATAATCGATACCTCTATTATAATGATATAAAAATAATCGATTAATACTAGAACATCCATTTAAAGCTACATCAGCTAGATAAACCAGTGTCAAATACAACCCACAAAGCAAACAACTACTGTAATAAGAGGAAAGGATAAGGCTTTAAAAGCATTAATTTATAGACACCAATAGGTTAAAATCAACAAGATCGATACTCATTACTGATAAATATCTCTCTAAAACTATTAAATAACAGAAGTTAAAAAAAAAAAACAAAACAGTAAAAGAAAAAAAGATATTAAATAGATAAATTCCATATTTATTAGGCAAACCAATTAAATTATTGTTAAAAAAATATTTATTACCAATAATAATAAAAATCCTCAACATACATAAAGATTAACATTAATATTCATATTAATAATAATAAACGAATTTGCTGTTAAGATGCAACAAGAAAATAAAAAATCAAGATAAAAATCATAAACTTGTAAAGAAATCGATAACAACAAATTGACTAAACGGAAATACATAGAATGTGTAGAGAAGCCAGCCAACCACTAGTAACTATACAATACCACAAAAATTATTAAAAATACAAATTATGTACATATATATATATTTAAATATTAATAAAATATTACTAATTTTGCTTTTTCATTTATTTATTTTTTGTTACAGAAATACCATTAAGAACACGTTTAGTATTTATTTTATTACAAATATATGTACATTTGGCTTGTATATAATATAAATAAATATATAAATACACATCGTCCAATTATATATACGGATTATAACATATTTTTTTCTCCTAAATCAAACTATAGAATTAAAAAAAATCAAAGTAAAAACCTAAACAGTTTTAAAAAGCGAAAACTATAAAAAACAACCTATTTGGTGTCATTTATATATTTTTTTTTAATAATCATAAACGAAACAACACCAGCAGCTATAATCATCATTGACTAATAAAAGACAATTGCAGAGCAATGCGGATCAAATGACTACATAAAAACCAATTAAATAACGAATGGTGGGCAAAACTAAACAGATAAATATTGCAATGATTAAACTGATTAGACATAGAGAAATCCCTTTCTCACACAACTAGAGTCCAGTCAAACTAAATAACAAATAATATCCAATGAAATGAATAATTATTATTATTATACAAGAAATGCATTAACCTGTTGTTGTTCTTCGTCTTTCTACGTTAATACAAGAAAAAAAATTACATTTACGACAATTATTTAACTACGTTAGAGTGGTGTTATTGCACCGAAAACAACATCACTTATATTAAAATTAAAAATCATAATGCTATGATGAAGTAAATATAAAAATTGTGAAAAAGAAAGGTAAATAATAATAATAATAATAATAATAATAATAATAATAATTAAAAGAAAGAAAAAAAATACTCGTTGTATTTAGCGTTCCGTTGTTGTCTGTCTGTCAGTCAATGTTATGATTTAACAATAATTTAATATCGATTCTTCAAGGCATAATGTCTGTGTTTAAACAATCAATTATAGAGTACGTAGTCGTCTTTTTTTGCAATATTTATTATACAAAAATGTTTTCTTTAAGGACGATATTACCGAGTTATGTTTAAAGATTATTGGTTTTTGAATTTTTTGTAAAATTATTAATTTAAATAGAAATAATAAGGTTTTCTCGATAGTTAAACGATAATCAAACTCGATCGAATAGAAATTATCCAGCAATAAAAATGATTTAATGAAATGTTTGCTTAAAAAATTCAAAATTATTATTAAAACGATAACAAGTTGATTTATAATTAATATTTCTAAATTTTTCCTACAAATTATATGCCAATTGATCCACAATAAAATGTCAAAATTCACAAAATCGAATATAGATAAAACAGATACAGAAATCGATTAAACAGATACAAATATCGATTAAACAGATACAGATATATCGATTAAACTAATTGTCTAACCGGTTAATAAACTTTCAAGAAAAAACTAAACGATATTAATTTAATTAACATAAAAATAATAAATGAACAAAAATAAAAAATATAATAATAATAATGAAAAAACATAAATTAAACCATTAAAAATCATAATAAAATGTCTGCAGCCGTATATATAACATCACAAGGTATATAAAAACAATACACAAAATTTAATTCATTCATTCATTCATTTATATATATATTTTTGTATATTTCTTGGCAGCAGTTCGTCCATCTATCCGTCCGCCGTGTTTCTGATATTGATGAGGATACACATGATGATCATGATGATAATAATAATAACGATGATTATGGCGACGATGATATTTTCTGTTTTTAAAAACAAAATGAACGCCAAAGGGCGGTATTTAGACAGTAAATCATAATTGTTCGTTTTTTTTTTTGCTTTATGATTATTATTTTATCTACCTTGATGTGTGTAATAATATTTATTTTTTTTTTTTATCCATTCAGAATAACATCCGTGCTTTGTTGTTTTATTGAAAAAAATATTATTATTATTAATAATTTTATAGCGCAAAAATAATAATCAAAGTTAAGACAGACACAAGCAACAAACAACAGTAACAGCCGTACAGATACGAACCATCAAATCATTTTTATTTCACAAAAAAAAAAAAAATAAGAAGATAAAACTTATAAGATGAGAAGGTAAAATATGAAAAAATTATAATAATAATAATAAACTAAAACAACAACAGAAAATGAGTGATTTGTTATAAGCGCGCGGCCATCATCATCTTAAGACAACAGCAATAACAACAACAATAACAGTGATTATATTGATTCAAAATTAAATTAAAAAAAACATTTTTTTCGTCTACTTACTGTGTACGCAATGTAAATGCAGCACTAGTTATACTCGATGGTAAATGTAATCCTTTAATTATTTCTTGCCATAATTTTTTATTTATAACATCGACTAAACCACCGCGTGCTATAACTAAATTATATAATTCATATAAATCCAAAACAGATTTTGCCATTATTGGTAAACGATTAATTGGTGTTCCTGTAAAATAAATAAAAAGAAAAAAAATAATTAAATTAAAAAATAATTAAAATTAAAAATAATATTTATATAAAGTGATGGCGCCTGTAACTAGACAAGCAACATCAGCGGAGGAACACTACAGTAACATTATAGCAACACAACAGGTTTATTATTATTATTTGTGTTGTCTTTTTAACATAGGTAGGTAGGTCATAGTCCACCCAATATTTGTTTTCATTTTTTTTTACTTTATAAACAGGTTCAAATAGTTCATTTTAATTATTTTTATTATTTTTTTTTTAAGGAATAAAGTGTTTCTCTTCGATATCACACACTTTACTAAGATGGAAAAAAAATAATAAAATTTTTACACATTGTTGTTTATTTTAATTATTTAAAATATTAATGAGCAAAAATACTTAAAAACGTAGAGAATTTTTCGTTAAAGAACAAGTTTTTAATTAAGAGAATAATTTTATTAATAATAACGAGGTATTTCTGTACAGAGAGAAGAAACACAATAAAATTATGCAGAAGGTTTTTCCAGTGTTTTACAAAAGGTAGTGCGATTCGGAAGCTTAAAGTTTGTTTATCAGGCGTTTTGCGTTAAACACATGCCTACAGTCGAGAGTTTTATTACTTTAAATTCTTATTATTTCCGATTTTTATTTCGATTTCGATAATATCAAACACAAATGTTTTATCGATTAATTTTCATTGAAAAAACTCCCAAAAAAAATCGTCTAAAAACAACAAAACTCGCCAAATAAACGACAAATAATATTAATTAGAATAAATTTTCATTATTTATGTCAATCATAGATTAATTATTTACTTTTTTTTTTCGCTGTTAATTATTTATTTTAAGGAATTTTCTAATGAAAAATGAAAAAAAAAAATAGAAAAACAATTTAAAAACTGTCACCAATCTAACCTAGTGACTAGAGATTGACTGATTTTATTTTTTTAAGTAAATTTATATATATAGATAGTTTATCAGATAAAATTCAGATGAGTATTTATTTTTTTTTTTCTAGCATCCTGTAAAGAAAACAAATTTTGTTTTTGTCACATGAAATTATTTTAAAATTTAAATATAATAGACGAGAAAAAGAAAAATAAATTCTTTTCTTATCTTGACGCAAACATATACAATGCTAGCTAGCAGAGAGTTAGTCACATTAATGAAAACCAAAACATTTAACGAGACAACACAATCGACAATACAACTTTCTTTGACGCAAATAAGAAAAATAAATAATTAAGTAACAAAATTATAATAATAATAATAATAATCGTTTATCATTTTTATTCCGTTTAGTGTTGAATGTTAATGATGCTCTAAAACGATTATAATACTCGATTTGAATTCTCGAATTAACCTAACAACAAACGCTGATGTTGCTTAGAGAATTGTAATTTCATTTGGCGACAATATTTAAACCTTTTATCGATTATTTTACAGTAAAATAACATTAATAAACTGTTTAATAATTTTAATAAATAAATAATCGATTTCTTACAATCGTCTTGTAAAGAAAATTAAGCAAAAATAGAGGCAGAACAACAGCAGTAGTAACCGTAAGATAATTCGACAATAAAACACCACACACATCAAGACAAAATACTTCCAAAAAGTAAATAAATTATTTTTGTCAATTTTATAAACACAAAAAAAAATATTTCAAAATAGAAATTAACACGAAAAATTAAAAAATTTATTCCACAATTTTTTTACAAAAAAAAAAAAAAATAATTTTAATCCGATTTGACGTTAAACAATTAATTAATGTTTTTCGTAAAGAATTAGAAACAAACAACAAACTTAAATTTATTATAAGAAAAGAAAAACTCCATGTATATTTATTTATTTATTAAATAAAATGATTATTAATTGATTAAAAAATGTATATTAAGGTGGGTGGCGTGAAATAATAACAACAGCAAGTTTTTTTTTTGTTTTGTTGATTTATAATAAAAATGCACGCGCGAAATTTTATCAATTTCTTTCTATCCTTTTCAGTTTTATTTTGTTGTTTTTCCATTAATTAACTTCATAAAATAAATTAATATTATTAAATATTTTTATTAAAATTGTCATTGATTTATATATATAAAAAATAATTAAATTATAAAATAAAAATTTGCCAATTTAATTAAAAAAAAAAATAAAACAAAATAAGAAAAACGAAGAAACTTCTTTATTAATTTATAATAAGAAATTGTATTATTTTTACTGCATAAATAACAATAATAACAGCAAATATGTACTTAAAAAGAATTAAACAAACATTTATTTTTAAATAAAAATAATTTTGTTATGTCTAAAGTATGAAAAAAAGCTTCATAAATAAATAAATAAATAAAAAATTAAATCACAGAAGTAACGCGTTGATACGATGTGAATAAAATAACGCAGCTGTATTTGCAGTTGTCAAAGTCGCAGTAGTATTACTACCGCAACCTCCATACAATATCCAAACGAAAACAAAGTAGTTCAAATACTTTTTGGTGAGGAGAAGACACAATTTTATTTTATTTTGTAATTATATTATTTATAATTAATAATTAAAAATTATGTTTTTTAATAAAAAAATATTAATTATACAAATTTTTTTTTTCAGTATATACATATTTAACTTAATATTATCCCTCAAGGAAAAGTGCGTTAAACTTGAATAAAAAAATCACAAATTTCATGTTTATTTTTGTAATATTATTAACAACAATCATAATAATCGTAATAATAATCATAATAATAATAAAAACAATAATAATGTCAATTTGTTAATAAAATTTAAAACATGAAGAAATAAATCGATAAAAATATACAAAGAAATCAGCAAACGAACGTAGTAGCAAGCAAGCAGCAACAGCAACAAAAATATACATTATTGCTGTAATTTTATATTTAAAATAATTAAAATAAAAAATTTAATAACATTATTAAAAGGAGGCGAAGGGCGAAAGGCAAATGTAAACTAAAAAATAAATAAAATTATTAAAAACAAACAATAAAGTGAAAAAATAGCAAAAAATAAACTGCTGGTTGGTTCAGTGTTCCATTTGTTGCGATTTCTTTTTTTTGTTTTGTTTTAATGTGGTTAGGTGTTAAACAGCGAAATAAAGTGACATTATTTAAACACTTGAATATTATGAATTGGATTAATGGATTACGCGAAATAAATTACGCAAATTAAATGATAAAATTTTTAATAAACTAAAGCCAGCAACCTAGCTTTATATATAAACAGTACCGAGGAATCGATATTTAGGATAGAATAGAATAGGTTAGGACAAATCGATTATTAATTAACAAAAACACCACAAAACAATAGAGTACATACATTTTGACTTAAATTACTCACAAAAATAATAAAATATAATTTATATTAATTAATATTCCAGTATAATAATTAAAAATTAATTAAAAATGACAAATTAGCTAATAAATTTTTAATTAAAATTTATAATGAAACAATGTAATAATAATAATAATTATAACGAACAGAACCAGTCAGTAACTAACTATAATATTAGCTGTAGAGCAAGGGGATTTTGTAATAGCAAAAAATATATATAAAATAATAATAATAATTATTATTACTTAAGTAAATTAGATTGAATTTCTAATGGTAAAAATATATAAAAATACCACAATATGGATATTACATATAAATAAAATAAGAAATATAAAACAAATTTAATTTACTAAAGTGATTTAAATATTAATTATAATAGAAATAATAATAATAAAAAGCAAAGCAAGCAAGTAACAGCAAGCAGCAGCAATCAAATTTAATTATTAATTTAAATTTTATTAATTTGCATTCAGAGTTTTTCTTTCTTCTATTTTCTTTATTATTGTTTTTCCACTTTATTTCATTTAATTATACATATATATATATATATTTATTTATAATAATTCACCTTGAACTATTGTCAACATTTGTTAAGTCGCGTCTGTCACCAAAAATAACATTAAAAATAAACAAAACAACAGCAGCAGCAGCAACAGCAAATACATTGAATCAAATGAAACAAAAGAAAAAATCATCATCATCGAACAAAATAAATAAATGAAGAAAAAACAAAAAACTGCATAAATTTTCAATGTAAAACAATTTTTAAGTGAATTGCGCACGCGTAAATGTAATCAAATTATAGAATTGACGGAACAGAGTACAGTAGCATCAGTAGCAGCTCATATCAAGCTCAGTTACAAATTCTCAACCAGAATAAACAAACCAAAAAAAAAAGAAAAAAAGAAGATAAAATAGCATCAGTGGCAGCAATCAAAAGCCAGCCAACCAACCAACCATAATATTAATAATAATAACTATGATTTGACATCACTTAAGCCACATAATGTCATAATTTCTTTACATATTATATTTATATAAATAAAAAAAAACCATCATATGGCTTAAATTTAATTTTTAATGACATTTTGACAAATTTTCATTTCATTTTACATTAAATAAATTAAAATTTTATTTCTCTTTTCATTATAAGTTATATAGAGAGACACATTCTTTCTTTCTTTTTCTGTATTTTTATTCATTATTATTAATAATTTTTTTGATTTGTTATGATTAAATTAGTAAGTGGCGCGCGCAACTTTATTATTATTTATGTCTGGCTGAGACCAGCTACACAAATACAAAAATAAAAAAATATTAATTTAAATATTTAAATACAAAAATAAATAAATTGTAATTAATAAAGAATGTTGAATTTGTTTTTTTTTTTTTGTCTGAAAAAAAAAATAACAAATTAATTACAATTTTCATAATTAATTAATAACAATTTTTCGATATTTAATTATAATTATTATTTTTTGTAATTTTTTGTATGAAAATAACAAATAATTATTTTTTAATTACATTTACGTGAAAATATTTTGTAGAATTTATTAATTATTTTGATGCTATGCATGTGTAATAAGGAATACACATAGTTCGATATAAGTTCGATAGAAATCTCGATAAATAATCGATATATTTATCAGTTTAATGTTTAAGCTTGGATTAGTGTTGATTTTATCAAGAATAACAATGATAAATCGTTGTCAATTACTTAAAACGAAAGAATTATTCGCTTAATCTCTTTATTTCCGTTTAATTCTGTAATTTTATTTGTTAACTACTAGTAAGGTAGCTTAAATAAAACAGAAAAACGATAGTGATAACGATAAAAATGTAGCAAAACAATTAACAACACAATATCTCACCAAATGTTTAAACATAAGAAAAATTAAACTAAGCCTTTAACCACTTAACTTAACAAAATAAAAAGAAAAAAGACATTAAAAACAGAAAAACCTCAAGAGAATCTCTCCAAATCAAAGTAATGAGAAAAACAACAGTGTTGTTCACAATAAACAAAACACGCAAACGTTTACTTATTTTTTTATAACTTAATCGTCTTTAAATGTTTATTAATTGCATCTACATATCTAGTGTATTTTCTATAAGAAATAATAATTTTTCGTTTTCTTCTTGTTATCTTTCTTTAGTAAAATTTTTTGTTATTTTTTTTTTTTTTTGTATTTATTCGTTTCTATTTCATAAACAAAATAATAAAGAAGAAAAACAATATTTATAAGATAAATATATCAAAAAAAAAAAACTGTTTTGATTACACGTTTCAATCATCACTAAAAAGAATTAAGAACAACAAAAAAAAAATTTACCAAAGAAACAAAACTCAGTGAATGTTGTTGTCGGCGGCTTGAGATACATTATAAAACATTAAAAAAAAAAGTGTATTTTTTTTTCTTTCTTTTACTTCAATCAACAGTTACGATAATATAATTTGATTGATTTTCCATCTTACATATATGATTTTTGATTTTCTTCTTCATCATTTAATTATTTCTTTCTTGCTATAAATCACATTAAAAAATAATTTAAAACAAAACAAAAAAAAAAGATTCTACTCAGAGATGAAGAAAGAAATCTTTGATACACAAGAAAATAATGTTGAGGAGGCTGGCTGGCTGGCTGGCTAATACGTGTACACAAAAACACATCACACAACAGCAACAAACCAAAAAATATGTAATTAAATGAAAATAAAAAGAAAAAACATGTACTTTAGTATTGATTGTAACGACTTGGTACATCGTAATGTATATATGTACATACATTTATAGTCCCAGCAGTTGTGTGTTTAGATTTTTCTTTTAATTATTTCTTTGAAAAACAATTTATTTTTATATTTTTCTCTTTAATAGTTTTTTATTGCTTTGATTAAATATTATTTTTTTATATATTTTTTGCTATTTAATCATTATTATTATTCTGTTTGTTTGTTCTTTTCGTTTTTATTTCTATGATCTATTTTGATGTGATTGGTGACGACATTATCGTTTATAGTAAATCAAAAGACATACATCAAGACAGTACTGGTATTGTTGTGGGTTGCCTATTGAATGTCAGCAACGCATCACATTCAACTAAAGTATTTTTCGATTTTATGTGTTTTCTTGATAAATTCTTTATTTTCTTTTCTTTTTTTTTGTGTTATTTTTTTATGGTTAAATAATCATAATAATTACTTTTGTAACAGTTTAATAATAATAATAATAATAGAAGAGAAAAATACCAAAATGTTTACCAATCACAGTAAAAAAAAAAAAACTAACAAAAAAAATTATTATTTTTATTTTTTTTGATAATTATTTCGCTGATTGAAATATAAAATAAATTATTTTACCTCAAAGGAGAAATATTAAAAGAACCGAAAAAAAATAAATTAATTAATTTAAAAAAAAAAACAAAAAAACAGCAAAGAAAAGAGATAGAGAAAAAAATTTAATTTATTTAAGTAAAATGTTTATGCGCAGAAGGAAGATTGTTTTTCTGGTTGTTTTTTCTTTCTTTAAATATTCTCGCCATTATAATCAATTATTTTAAGTCAAAATGGATTTATATTTTGTCATTTAATGTAAAAATAATATTTAATTAATTTTATTTTATTATAATTCCAGCAGAAAATCAACAACACCAGTTATCCCAGCCAGCCACACCACCAGTCCACAATGATAAATGCTTTTCTTTTTGTGGTGGTTATGTATCATTTAGATTTTTATAAATAAATTTAAATCAAAATCAAATAAATTATATTAAACAGCAAAACAAAACAAAAAAATAGGATGGGATAAGTAAAGCAAATCATTAAAAACAAGATTTCCATTCATTTTTATATTAAAATTAATTAATTGGTTAACATAAGCAAAAAATATTATTTTTATTACGATTGGGATATGTTGTGAATGTTTTTAGCATAAATAAATAAATAAATTTTCATTGAATATAAATTAATTAATATTATTATAAATTAAACAAAAAAATAATAGCAGGATATGTCACACACATGTGTGGTTTTTTAATAAAAACAAAAATTATTTTTGACAATTTTTAAAAAATAAAATTTAATCACTTAATTAAGCCACTAGGAAAATTATAAAAATAAATAAGATAAAATACGATTAGTAAGGCAAGATTTATGTCTACATTATCAAAAATTATGATTTCTGCTTGATTCTTTGTTGAAAAAATGACTCTCTAAATGCAATTCTGTACTTTAGACCATAGGTATCATCTCTGTACCTCTGCTACAAAATTAAAATTAACCATATTTCATCGATAATAATCTCTATCTACACCTATTTATTATTTTCAGATGAAAATATTAAAAATCAAAACACTAATTCATCAAATTTATTATAAAATTTTTTGTTTTTCATTTTCTTAGTTATTTATTTCAATAAAGTAAACAACCATAAAATAATTAGTGTTACACCGTTGATACGATTGATTCTGTTTTTAAACATTTTTATAATGTAATCTGACTACACTTTAGCTTAATATTTTTGTTTTATACATATTGTGGTATTTTTTTATACATTAAACGGAATGAAAAAATGTTTATAATATAATTTAAGAATAATTTTTATATGATTTTTATTATTTTATATATTTATATATATTTTTTAAATACATAACTTTGAAAAATAATAAGAAAAAAAATAAGTAATAACTAATTTTCTATGTAAATTATAAACAACACGCATGTGCGTTAAGATTAAGAACAAAAAATAAAAAAAAACAAATGAGGAAAGGAAGAACAAAAGAGCAACAACAACTACAAAACATTAATTTTCTTCAAAAATGCGGCACAATTGAGTTTTACTTAATCGTTTTCTTTATTTTGTTTGAATTATTTTCTATTTTTTTAAACATTTTCTTCTTAAGTAATCAATAATTTTCCTTCTTTTTTTTGTGGTTTAAACTTGATACCTAATAAATTATTTATTTATTTATTGTTTGGTTCGTCTTTTAAGTAAGAAAAATAAAAATTAATTTTTTGATTTAATCCAAATTCACAGTAGGATTTTTACTAATTTTTATTATTTTTTACAGAAAAGATGATCATTGATTTGCAGAATAATTGCAAATAATTTAATAAAAATTCGGTTAAAAAATAATTATTTAAAAAAAACAACGAAATCGCATCAAAATTTCCAATAATTAATAAACATGTTTATCGATCGAATGGTGCTATGTTGTTGCAATCAAACGATAAATGTTAAGCGAATAATAAAAATTGTATATTTCGCTCACTATAAACAGAACATATAAAACAGCAATCAGTGATAATCTTTAGTTTTATTAAATAAAAATGATTTGTGTGTTGTAAGCACATTTTGCTTGTTATTCCGATTATTATTTCTCATTATTATTATTTTGACTGTTTTGCTTATGATAAAGTAAAAAAGGTGTTAAGATTGTGACTTACAAAAAAAAAGAAAAGTCAGTTTTTTTTTTTTTGATATAAAATCGCTTCGAGGTTTTTTAATATTAATTTTTATTATTATTATTATATAAATCCAATTCATAATAAAATTTATGATGTAACAACAGCAATAACAAACCATCGGAATGTATTAAAAACGAATTTAATTTTCATGTTTAAAAAAAATAATAATAATAATAAATTAACTTCAATTAAAAAAAATGTTTAAAAATAAAAAAGCGCACAACAAACGAGGAGTTAAAAAAAAAAAATAAAAATAATAATTAATTTTTAATTGAATTAATGTTTTAAAATGTCATTTTAATAAGAAAAACAGACCCAACAGTATTTACATATCAAATAGATGTACAATAATTTCTAATTTGTCATTAAACGAATTGTGAAAAATAAAGTACATTGCGCACGCGTAATTACATAGTTTTAACGAAAAATAAAAAACAAAACAAAAAAACATATGCATGCAGCACGTTGACGCTTCGCTCCGCAAATAGTTTTTTAATTAAAATCAGTAGAACAAAAATTAAATAAAGTTTTATGTTAATAAATGTTTTTCATAATTAAATGCAAATTTTTTTACTATCTCTTGTTCATTTTAAAGAGATTATTTTTAAAGTGAAAATTATTTAGATGATCACATCTCATCGCATCGTCAATATAATGATGATGAAACATGTGCGCAAAGGAATTAAATAGCCAAAAAAAAATAAAAAACAAATAATAATAATAAGAATTTTCATCATTTAATTTTAAATCAGTAAATCATTTTTATAATTATATCATTTAACTGTATTTTAGCATGCACTATTTAATTGAAAAAAAAAAAAAAATGCCAAGAATAAGAAAATTTAATAAATCCTAAACGACATATATAAACAGAGTGCAAAAACAACATTATAAAAAATATGCTTAACTTTTTGCATAAAACACAGAGCAGAGAATTCAAAAACGATGAGCAATGAAAAGACAACGAACAAAAAAAAAAAAAGCCACAAGAACAAGACCAACAACTACAAAAATAATTTCAATTAGTAATAAATCTGTTATATAATTGGTTAAGTCGATTTTTTTCCTTCTTTCAGTTTAATATATTAAGAAGAAATAAAAGAAAATTTATATAGAAACGCGCGCGCCACCACTTAATCTTTAAATTATTTTTCTTTTATTTCTTCACATTTCTTACAATTTTTTCTTGCACATTTTTATCATTTTTTGCTTTCATTGAGGATTATAAATAAATAAAAAAAAAATTGCATTTGATTTATTGTAATCAACACACACACACACACACACGCGAGATAAGAATGAAAACAAAACGCGACAAGGTGTTAAACACAAATGAAAAATACCAAAACGGCAATAACATGACAGCCCATAGGTATACCAATAAAAACTTGTTAAAATCAAATAAAATATTTAATAAAGAAAAAATTATTTATATTAAAAAAAGACGCGAATACAGCGCGAATTCAATTATTAACTTTTTTTTTCTTGTAAATTATTAACTAAAAAAAAAAAACATTGACATTTTAAACGAAACAGTTCTGTGCATCCCAGAAACAATCCCCAAGTTGTTATCGATAAAAATATCTTGATTAAATTAAATAGCAATTAATATTCAAATGCAAAAAAAAAAAATCCCATTGCGAATAAAATAAATTTTCAATTAATTGACGATAAAAAAATCGCAAACTTAAAGGTGTTTTTTAAGCCTTAAAAACTATAAGAAAATTCTTTACCAAGGTAGTAACAGGCGAGCAATTATTAAGCAGATTAAACAACAAATCAATTAAAAAACTCTATCAACAAGATAACGAGTAATAACTGCAAAATAAATGTAAAAGAAGTAGCTACTGCACTGCAACACACAGTGCATCCACAAATCAATTAAATCTTAACACTCCCACAGATGATGTTAACGAAATTTTATGCAACAAAAAAAAAAAAAAAAGAAAAGAAAAATGCAATAAAACAAAAAAATAAAATTAATTAAAACAATTAATTCAAAAATAATTAATAATAAA
This sequence comes from Ptychoptera contaminata, assembly GCA_963942525.1. Taxonomy (NCBI): domain Eukaryota; kingdom Metazoa; phylum Arthropoda; class Insecta; order Diptera; family Ptychopteridae; genus Ptychoptera; species Ptychoptera contaminata. Next base: position 32,259,705 of record OZ012638.1, on the reverse strand, counting down.
AATGAAAGAATAAAAACGCAACTTCCGGCAAAAAAAAAAAAAAGTAAATCGTTTTTATTCCCTCCAAGAAACCCACATGTGTGCACTGTTTTTCTTAGTTATTTTCTTTAATTAAATTTTTATTTATTTATTTATTATTTTTTTTTTCAGTTTTTAATTAATTAAAATAATATACTAAAAAAAAAATGAAAAAACCATCAAGACACATCCTCCAATTCATCTGTACACACAACAAACACACATAAAAAACTACTCTAAACTCCATCAAATTTAAATAAATTTTCTCTAAATAAAAACTGTCAATCATTTTTACCAAATGTTTATCAAACAAAATTAAAAATAATTACAGTAAAGGAGGAGAGAGAATATAAGATGAACATAGAGTATTTTATTCGTTTGATCTTTCTTAAATTAATTACATAATTTTCTTTAATTTTTCTTTTATTTTCTTCTTTTTTTGCTTAATATTTAATTAATAAATTGGCAATCATCAGCTGCGTTTATTATTATTATTTTATTGAAATAAAAAATAATAATTACGCGTAGGTGAAAAGAAAAGAAATGAATAATCATAACATCGAAAACATTAATTTAAATTAATTTCTTTAGTAAAAACGAAAAGAAAAGAAAAGAAAAGATTTTAATGGAAACTTTGACACAATAAAAATATTATTATTAATATTTACGTTTATTAATAATATTTTTCTTCTGTTAATAAATAAATTAATAAAGAAAATATGCTTTATTAGTTTTTTATTTGTGTACAAAAAAAAAATTTTTATTTTTATTCATCAAAATTCTGAATGACATGTCGATGTTTAACATATGTTTTAATAAAAATAATAATAATTAAAAGAATTATTATTCTAATAATAATCATAATAAATGTTACTAAAGACAGACAGCGTTATTATGTTGTGTTTTTCGCTTTTTTAATTAAAATAAAACGTAAGAAGAATATAAAAGAAGATTAGGTGTTAATACTGTTGATGGGACAATACTTTAATTATTAATAAGGTTTTAAATTAATATTTTTATACTTTAAAGTACCAAGATAATCGCGAAATAACGCTGTAACTAGTTATCAATATAAATCCTACTGTTGTTTATTTTGTTATCGAATTATTTGAATGCAAATTCTGGCAACAACACAAGCAACATATTTAACAATTTCATAATTTTATTACATAATTATAATAATTTATATTTATTTTCTATTTAAATAAATAAAAGATAATCCACTAACCACTTTCGATAAAGTTTCATCTAACAAAATTAAATAATCAGACAAAGTAGGTATGTAATACGCATTTCAAAATCCCATTAAATAATCAATTAAGTGGAAGAAGAATTAAGAGAAGAAAAATATTTTTTTCTTTATTTTTATTTTTATTTCTAACAAAATAGAAAATTATAATTTTCGAAAAAAAAAAAAAAACACACAATAATATGATTTTTAAAGTGATTAACACATAAATAACATAATAATAAAATAAAAATAGCTAAAAAACAATTTGATCCTAATGAGATGTCAATTATACGTTAGAATTAAGAAAATTTTTGGCTGATTTTTTATTGAAATAAAAAAATAAAAATATTCATTTTTCGAGAAATCAACAGGAAATTCTATTAATAAAATTTAAAAAATAATTCTTTTTTGTATAGAATGATTGACGATTGATATCAGGATAATTAGTAGATGTGGTTTTATATTTATTTTTCTTAATTTAAATTAATTAAATCGCAAATGTCTTGTCATTGAATTTTTCCTCAAACAACAGCAGCAGTTCAACAGTAAAAAACAAAAATTTCATATATAACGCATTACAGTACTGAGTAACGCATCATAACGCATATTAATCACATTACGTTAAAACACCTTAGATTATTATTTGATTTTGAATTCAGCTTAATACGCGCATTATTATCGTTAAAAATAATAATAATTATAATTAAAAATAAGAAAAATAATAAATTATATAATATATTTTTGGCATAAGTTAAATATTTTTTTTTTTATAATTATTGATATCGAATTAGACAAGACACCCGAGAAATTGTATTTTTAATCATTTTTTTCTATACAAACACAACACAACACACCATTAACGCATTTATTACGTATTTTCATCATTTTTTTTTTTTAATTTATTTTTCTTAAAATAAATAAATAAAATAATAATAATTATAATACATGTGCCACACGGTGTCATTGTTTTTGATTTTAACGTTTTTTTTAATAATAAAAATAATAATTTAGTTTTGTCGAGAAATGTTGGTGAAACAGCACAGAATGTGATGATGATATTTTAGCCACAAAGTGATTTTGATTGACATATCAACTTTATATTTCTATTTCTATTTATATATTTATATATTTATATTATTATTATTATGAATTCTTTTTCATTTTCTAATTCCTGCATTTTTAAATATAAATATAAATTATTTTTCTTATTAAAAAAAAAAAGCCTTGCTGCCACCAATTGCTGACATGTTGGTAACAATCATTTGTCTTTTATGACGACAACGACGACTACTTTCGTCTTCATCAGCAACAGCAACAGTAATGTAAGAAAATTTTATTTATAAATTTTTTAACCTTCTTTATGACTTAGTAATGAAAAAACATACAAATAAAAAATAATTATTATTATTTTAATTATAATTATTAATTGATTCATTTAACAGTAGCAGTATAGCTGAATTTTTATTTAAAGAGACGAAGACATAACCACATTCACAATAAACAATGCAATCAATCAACGTGTTCATCAAGGAGATTAAAAACATTTTAACAAAAATAATTCCCTTTAATTATTTATTAAGTTGTATAAGAAACTCGCACATAATTAATATTTTTTCGAAAGAAGACGGTTAAATTCGGTTCAAACGGATGGTGATGAGTAAAGTTTCGTTAATAATATCGTTTAGATGTGACAAAAAGTAATTCATTGAATTATTCGTTACTAACGTGATTAAAATCGATTATTATTCAACAGGGAAAACAGCATATAATCGATTTTCTTAAGAATTTGCAGAAAAAACTTCATAAAACACTTAATGACATGATAATTGTTTCTTTCTATTTGCAAGAAATTAGTTTCGTTAGTTAATTAAAAGAAATTATCATCAAACTATTAAAATCGAGTATTATTCAACAAGAAAAGGGCATATAATCTCGAATCTCTAAAGATAATAATTTAATTTGCAGATAAACTTCATAAAACACTTAATGACGTGATAATTGTTTCTTTTATTTTTGCAATAAACTAGTGTCGTTGTAGAGATTTTCACCAAAGGATAAGAAAACGAATATAAATTAATTAAAATATTTCTAATATTACCAGACGTTTGTTATTCTACGTCTACGTGTCACACATAAAGTGTTTATTATTATTTTTTTCTTCCAACTATTATCTTACAACCAAAAAAACCATAATTACACCACCACCACACACCAACTACTCTATTATTATTATTAATAATAATTTTTGTGAATCTTCAAAAAAATAAAAAACAATTAATATTATTTTCGTTGTAAGTTTCTAGCTCTTCTTCTTTATCTTTTTTATTTAAAAATTTTAAATAATATATATTTTTTATTTTTAAAAATGAATTTGTACATCGGTGTTCGCGGTCTAAAGATAAAATTGTTAAATTTCCCGATGAAATAAAAGTAATTTATCATTTTATATTTTAGGTTATTTAAAAATAAAAATTAAAACAGAGAGATTGAAGAGAAATATAAATAATAAAAAATAAATTAAAAAAAAAAAACGTATAAAGAAAATATTATTTATAGATTTTCAAACATTATGACTTTTTAAATAATAATAATAAATAAAAATAATAATAAATTAATTAATAATTAAGTAAAAAAAAAACTTAATTCGTTTAAATTTGTGAATTAAAAACAAAAAAACAAAATAATGTAATATAAATGTGACGAAGGACCGCACACGTATCTCACTCAACAATAAATTTTATTAATCGTTTTTATTTTTATTTTCACAAATTTTCACATCTTTATATAAAACAAAAAAACTATACACTAATTTCTAGCTAATTTATTTATTAATAAAAAAAAAAGAAAATTTATTTACTAATAAAAAAAGCATAATAAAAAGTAATAAAATTAAATTAATAAAAATATACAACAAACTACAATGTCAAAAGATTTATTTAATTTTAATTAAATTAGAAGAAAAATTAAATGAAAAAGAAATGAAAATTATTTCCTTTATATTAAAGCAAAAAAAAAAAAAACTCCTCAAACCACAATTAAAGCATAAATAAGCCGGAAATAAATATCCATAAAAATATAAAAATTCGTTGAATTCATAAACATAAGCTATTATATGCTTAACAGAAAATCTTAAGTCATTGGTTGTCTTCACTCCTTTCTTCATTCCAGCATTAAATATTCACTTAGATATTTAATAATAATCTTACTTATTTAACAAAATGAAAAAAAATTGTAAATTTACATTAAACTACCAACACACAACATTGTAGCAAAACACATTTATTGCATAAAATTAATAAGAAAACCGACTTAAATATAAGAAAAAATATTAAAAACATAACTAAGAAAAGCGATTTTTTCTTTTTAAAAAACATTAAAGTAATAAAAATAATCATAATAATATATATAAAAAAAAAAAAATAATATTTTTAACAATAATAACAATGTTGCCATTTCGTATGTATTTAGTTTTCATTTTACATAATAATAAATTGAGGAAAAAAACTAATCCCTTTTTTCTCTAATTTTCATTTTTAATAAGAAAAAATAACGTTGCTGTATGAGGAAAAACGACATGAATGAAAGAAAAGATTGAAAAGAAATGGTAAAGAGTAAGAAAATTATATATTTTAAATTAAAGTATTATACGCATGCGCATTTTAATTAATTTAAATTAATATTGTGCGTACGCGCATTGATTATTGATTTTATTGATTTACTATTGTTTCTTGATAAATCGAATTTATAAAATTATTATTTTTATTAAGATTCTGCCTCAGAACAAAACACAACAATTGATCTGCAAAAATTCTTTTCTTTGCAAAAATAAAAATAACTTTAATAAATGTACTTCCCCGTGTTGTATTAATATTAATACAAAGTAAATAATAATTAAATAAAATAATTATTTATTATAATTATTAAATGAAGAAAGAAAATTACACTACACTGTAGTGACTACAGTAGTAGTAATGAAAAGAAATTTCTTTGAAAAATAATTAAAAACGAAAAAAATATTGTTGGAAAATGCTTAAAGAAAATTAACAAACAAAAAAATCGGCAACAATATCGTTTGATCTTAACAAAACATAACATTACATTACATTTACAAAAAAATGGATTATGTTGTAATAATAATAATAAGTTTTTATCCATAAACATAATTGTCGTAGCAAAGTAAAGTAAAGAAAAACGCAAAAAATAATTCAGAAATACCAAAGAGAGAGAGTCTTACTAACTATACTTATAGTAGAAAATCTATATGACATAGAATTTTTAATTTTTTTATAAGAAGAAAATTAACTTATTTATTCTTTTATATATTTATTTATTTATTTATTATGATTATTATTATTATTTTTGCCTTATAATAAAGTCAAAACGTCTTTTTATCGTCTTTAGAAAACCAAACAAAACGGAAAACAAATGGAAAAATTAAAAACAAATTTAAATTATTTTTTGAAGTAACATAAAAACAAAAAACAGCAAACACAATACATAATTTATTTATTTTTGTTTTTAATGTTTTCTTCTTTCTTTTCTAAATAATAAACGAAAAGAACAAACGTAATTATATATTTGTCATTTATTTTTTCTTATTTATTTAATAAAGAAAAATATTATAATTATTATTATTTTTTTTTTTTTTGGTTGTTTATAAAGTAAATAATTGAATAAAATTTTCTGGATTAGAAATTAAAAGCAAATAATATCTGGATTAAAAACGAGCGAATTTAGGCATACGAATCGCATTCATTTGATAAGCAAAGTAGATGTTAACGTACAGAGTCTGTTATACCATATAGGTACGCTGCAGTAATGATATTGAGTTTGTTTGCGTTTAATACACTTAAAATCGATTTTTGAATACAAACCCTCATAACACACCGTGCAAATCCTTCCGCAATCCCTCATATCAATAAAACACTAATCCGGATGCTCAAATTTTACTAATTTTTCTTGACAACATTAAACTGAAACCACGTAAAAAAGGTACCGCGTAAACAACGAGAATGACCATAATGATAAATATTTTGCAAGAATTAACCAAATAACCGTTTTTTTTTTTACCAATAAAATAATAACAAAATAACTTAACATTTTTGTTAAGAAACAAAAAAAAAAAAAACACAAAACCAAAAGACGACCATCCAATAAGTAACTCAGCTTAACTAAGCGGCTCTAATAGTGTCAATATTTTCTCAAACAAAACGATATTTTTTATTTATTTTAAATACTTAATCGATTATGTTTTTTCGTTTGTTTTCATTTAATAAACAAAACATAACAATTATGTATGTACATAATTCATAATTTCAAGAAATAATAATTTAATTTCATTTAATTTTATTATTTTTTTTGTAGACTTTATAATACAGTGGTTGGACAGACAATTAGAAACGACATTTAAAATAATTTTTAATCATATTTTCATGAAATTTTAAATTCAATATTGTTTTTACTGATATAATTTTATTTTAATTAATTAATTAATTATTGTAGACAATTGAGGACTCAATGTAACACTTTGCTAACTGGCTAGTTTAGACAAAAACTATGACATGTCATCGGTAATTTTTTAAAACTTGAATTACACTTAAGTTGTGATAAAAGCCTAAATATCTTATCCTATCTTTTCGTTATAAACCGGACCTAACGATATATATCATAAATCGTGGGTATCATAAATTGAAATAGATAATGCTAGTGCAATGACTAGTTAACTCGTCAACAACGTTTGGGCATGAAAAGACGAGCTAACTCGTTATCGTCCAACAATGTTTGATTATGCGTGTAAAGACTAGTTCACTCGTTATCGGCCTGCAAAGTTTTAAATTTCTTAGCTTTTGGTTTTGGTGATACAAAAGATTTTATAATAGGATTTACTTCAAATATAATTGTCGTTTCAAATTCACTGTCCACCACTGTATATATATATCGATATTATTTTTGTGTTTTTAAATCATTTAAATGTTGATTTTCCCACACACATTAATAATGAAAAAAACAATTTTAAACAAATAATTAAAAATATTTAATTTATTTTGGATATTAATGGATAAAAAATAAAAAAAAAAAATTAATACAATAATAATTGCGGATGTTTAATCAATTATATTTATTGTTATTCGTATTTTGGTATTTCTATATAATTGACATAACCTCAAAAATGATAAAAAAAAAATGATTTTTGAAATTCTTTCAAATATATAAAAAAAATTATGTTACAAAAATAAATAAATTATCAACTAAAAAAATAAATTCAATTAAATATTTAATAATAAATGGAAAAAACAAAGAGAATTTATAATATTACAAAGCAGTTTTGCCCGATTTCACTGTATTCCGTTTACGTTAATTTTTAACGTCCAGTCATTATTTTGTTTTAATATTTTGTACCACCGATCTATCTTTTTTCCGTTTGTTCCAAAAGAGCATAAAGTAGTAAAATGACGTACTGTCACTTACACTTGACGTACTGTTAATTCAATTCAATCAATTCCAGTCTATTCCATAGCATAACATTTTGTGATTCTGGTGTTTGAAGGTTCTAATTGTTTTTACCAACATTAGTAGTTAAACCTTGTCACAGTGATGAGAATTTAAATTAATATTTCACATACACCCTTGTAATTTTAGTAGTTTCCAAACGATCTACTGAATATCATCCAAAATCAGTTTATTGGATAGTAAAGTCTTACTATGACTAAATGCATCGCCTTTATAGCAAAAATCGTCAAAATAATACAACTTACAAACATACATGAAATAACCGCGGTTTTTTGCTTTATATATAAGAGGATTAATCTTAAGACTTAAGACGTAAAGTGAGAAATATTAAAAAAAAAAAAAACTATTAAGTAAGTGCAGTGTTAAATTGCAACAATATTATAACAAAGTAACAACTAAATACGATTTTAATGCAACAAAGTTAATTAACACAAATATAGTAGCAAAATAAAAGAAAAAAAATACAAAATTCTAATAGATTAATAAGATTTATTTAATAAAAAAAAAAAGAAAGTATTTAATAGAAAAATTTACATAAGAGATATATACTGAAAACGGCAACGACAACGACGACTACGACAATGACACTAACATGACATATTTTGTATGTAATAAAATTTTGCAAGAAAAAAAAATATAAATCTATTTTTTTTTTTTTTGCCAGATTTTTGCAACATTAAAATATGCAACAACGTGTCACCATCATCATAATAATTATAATATTTGTGTCTCTAGAGAGACACATTAAAAACAATAATAAAAATAATAATAATATCGAATAAAATAATAATAATTTCGTCTACATATTAAAGCTAATAGAGCAACAACTACTTGACATAATAAAGTAATTAAAAATTATTATTATTATTTTTCTTACATATATATATATATATATAATCTAATAAACAACTAATTTTAGATTAGTGAATATGTACGTACTTGTGTCGCTATGCTTTTACTTTTTAAAACTACAAGAAAAAAACAAAAAGAAGTAAAGATTTTTTTACTATTAATCCTTTTTTCCGATGTGCTATTGTTTTTTATTTGTGTTTTCTTGTCTTCGTCGTTTATTTAGCAAATAAGTGACAAAATATAATAATTTTTTGTCTTGAGTTAAGGCACAATTATCTGTAGAGATTTTAAAGTAATTATTTATCAGGCAAATACTATATATCTCGATTATATTGAAAGTTTTATTGTATGCCTTAGTAAAAATGATGCTGCGCTACAGTGAGCTACTGTCGCGTCATTATAACTCAACGTATTAACTTTCATATGTTTAAAAGTGCTGCCTATAGCAGCGCTTAGTGGTGCCTTATAACCAAGGCATCAGGGAATTAATTAAAGGAAATTTAAACATTTAAGGGTACGAATTTAACGTACGTTCAAGAATTGCAAAAATAAGCATATAAAATTCTTGTAAAATAATTCAAAAAATAATCAACAATAATACAGTCCATCAAAATTAAGTTATTTAACTGAAATTCATCATCATCAACGAGAGGCGAACAACCAACGTCAAACGTCGTTGTTTTTTAATTTTAATTTTAAATTTAATTCATAATGACATGCGCATAAAGTACACAACATCACATGTTAATAATAATAATAATAAAAATGAATTAAATAAACCAAATGCAAATGTAAATGCAATTTAAAGTCATTAAAAAAATTAAAATAAATAAATAATCGTAAAAGTTATAAAAATAGTTTTTAATAATAATTATTATTAATAAACAAAAAAATAAAAAGGGGTTGTATGTGGTTAGATTAAGTCGTGTATTCCGTTTGCAAATACAGTAATGCGAAAATAATTTCAATAAATATATATGTGTATTGTACATGCGACGATGTCCTACACATTGCTAAAAACAATAAAAAGCGCAAGAATAGTATCTTGCATTGTAATATATGTTAAGCAATTTCTATGCAAAAATAAATAATAATTCTCACTTAAAATAATATTCCTAGAAATTACATTAATTACATTTTATAATAATGCAAAAAAAAACTAAAACTATTATTATAATTTTAAACAGAAGTTATGTAGAAAAAAAAAAATTATGATAAAAGCAAAAAAATTAATGCGTTTATTATCTAAAAACAATAATAATTATAATTTTATTTTTTTTTTGTCTATAAATAAATAATTAAAATTTAACAAAATTGTAATTTCCGGAGAATTGATAGGAGAAAAAAAATAAATAAAAATGTCATAAATTTTGCAGATAAAAAAAAAAATGCATTACTTTGACACGAATTCAACTTAAAAATAAATAAAAAGAAAAATATTTTTATAATAGAATGAAAATGCAGTGTCGTCGCATAATGATGACGCGCCATTATAACTCATTGCATTAACTTTCATGTGTTTAAAGTTGCTGTCTGTCTATAGCTGTGGTATTTAGTGCGGCGTCCAAAGCATAAATGCATAACAAACAAGAAACAATCAATAAAATAAATTCAAGTAAATTTCTGTCTGTTTATTTAATTAAAATCAAAATCATAATCAAGGAAATACAACAGCGAAAAGACACATCATAAAAAATTAACAACAGTTTTTGTTTGTTGATTAATAAACTTTAATCTAAATTCCATAAAGTAAATGCATAGTTAATGGATGTTAAAAGTCAAGAAAAGTTAATAAAACAAAAAAATAATAATTTTAAATTAAATCAATTTGATTTATAACTTTTGCATCATATAACCATTTTACATAACAAACAAAAAAACAAAATTATTAATAATGCGACAACAGCAGAAGCAGCAAAGAACAAACAAAAACCTTAAAATAGAATAAAAATTATAACACATTCGGCGGTTAAATAAAAATTTTTGTCATTAAAAGTATTTTTTAATAATATTTGCCATATGAAAATTGTTTTTTAATAAATAAATAAATAATCAGTGAAAGGTTTTTTATTATCTATTATTATTAAAGAAATGAAAAATCATTAAATAATTCTTCCGTATATAAACGTAATACACATGGGATAATTAATTATCGAAATCCTTTCATCTAAATTTAAAAATTTTAACATTTTACAAACCAATTATCGCATCAATATACATTTATATAAATTTATATATTTAAAATTATGTTGGCATATTATTTAAAATAAAAGAAAAGAAACGAAAAACATAAATATATATTGATCACGATAGAGAAAATCAAGAAATTATTTATTGATTTGATTCACAGCATGGTGGTTTATTGAAGGCGCGAAGAAATCAACAAATCTTTCTCTTTTTTTATTATTATTCTCCTTTATATTATTGTTTTTATTTTTATTAAATAAAAAAATTATTCATATAATAAATGGATAATATAACACCAAATCAAAAGTAATGATGAAGAAAATTATGTGTAAAGAGAGAATCAAAATAAAACTAATCCACCAAAGCGATCAAAAAATAATAATAAGACTAACCAGAGACCACATGCGGTTAAACATTTTTATAAGACATTAAAGATTATTATTATTATTTTATATTTAATCATTTTATAATAATAAATTTTCTTATTATTTTTTTAATTTATCGATTAATCATTGATATAGTTAAAACGTTATTATAAAAATTAAATCTCGATTGTAATTAGAGTTTAAACAACGAAAACATTAAAAATCATTAGAAATATAATGCACAGAGGAAAATGCATGCACTCAGTAGTGCAATGAAAATCTTTTCTTTTTTTCTTGAATTAAAATTTATAGAAATTTATGATTATGTCTGTGGAAACAAAACAATTTTATTCAACCTTAATTAAGTGTGTTGATCAGTAAAACTGTAAGAACGTAAACAACTGTTAATAACACTTGAATTACAGCTGAAAACAGCATTTTGCATTACATTTTAATGAGAATAATTACCACGATTTTATTAACATTTAAAATTAAAATAATAAAACATCGTTAAAAATTCGGTTAAAATTTAACCTAAAAAAGAACGCCAAAGACAAATTTATCTGAAGGACATACCAGCAATATTACACACACAGTAAAAATTTCTCAGAAGATCAATTTTTTTCGGTTATTAAAATAAATAAATAAATTAAAAACACAAAAAACACAAAAAAAATTACAATTAATAATTAAAAAGCTTAAAAAAAATAAAAGTAAATTAAAAGCACACAGAAGAAAAATTAAAAAAGCAAACAAAAACTTGGCGACAAAAGGTGGTCACAATAATGCCTGTGCCGCGCGGCATTAATAAAAGGTAAATAATAAATTAAAAAAAAAAAAGAAGAAAAATCGCATTGCATCATAACAACAGCAACAAAAAATAAATCAAAAAATAAATTCTGCATTGTGTAGTAGAGGTAGAGTAAATGGTTTGGTTGTGCTTGACGACGACGACGACGAAAAAAAACTATAATTCTGTTGTTTTTCTTAAAGAAAAATCATTAAAAAATCTAAAGAAATTAAAAAAAAAAAAAAAAAAATTATGTAATTTCTTAACTCTTCTCACCAATTTAATTACTTATTATAATTATAACACGACGACAAACCAAAGCCAATAATAATAATAATAATAATGATGAAAAGCAAATTTTTTATTATAATTATTTGGCGGCGCGGTCTCTCTGTCAATAACAAAAAAAAAAGGGCGCAGATAATCTCACTAAATTAATAATAATAATTATTTTTTTTTAACAATTTCAACAAAATTAAATATATATTAATTAAATTTATAATAAATTTTTGACAAAAAAATGATTAAATTGTTGGCTCACAAACAAACAAAACAGAGAAAACATTGTTGCCAAAAAAAAAAGCAAGCATATAATTTTATTGCTCTAGTTAAAAGCACGAACAGATAATAATTTTTAATTTTTACAAAAAAAAAAACAAACATACTGCTGCTTTCTGTTTAATAAAATATATTTTTTCCGAATAAAACAGTAAAATAAATGAATGAATTTCTTGTAAAAGCGTAAATGGACATATATTTGATGTATTTTTATGCCTTGGTTCTAATGTCATAACGCTACACGCCACAAATTCAAAATAAGCCGTGAGCCACAGTCGTGCCATTATAACTCTACGTATTAACTTTCATATGTTTAAAGTTGTTGCCTTTAACAGCGCTTTGTGGCGTTGCGTTAGTTATAAGGCATTACTTAACTTACTTAAAGTAGCAAACGGTTACATCAACAACGACAACAATGATAAAATACTAAATAATTTAATCATTACTAAATGAAAAATCTCTCCCTTCATAAATTTGTCATCATTTATAATTTTAAAATAATAATTTTTTGTTCTTCTTCTCATTCTTATAAAAATACTAATAAAACACAATAATAACCCAACATAACCTAAGCTAAAATAATAATAATAATATTATTATTATTATTATTACACATTATTTAAGCACCATTTGATTTGAAAAACATTTTAAAACACGTACAGAAATAAATTATCATGTTTTATTTTGCTGCATAAATATATTTATATATATTAAAAAAATAAATAAATGTGTTTAATACTTTATTATGATTTTTATTATGATTATTATTATGCTTTTTATATATATCGGAGAACATTGTTGCAATTATATATAAATTGTTGTATGCCTGTCTAGGCTATTATTGCCTTTAACTATTATTATTATTATTATTATTAATATGTGACTTATCCCTTTATATTGCATTTTACAACAATTATTAAAATAATAATACTAATAATAATTACTTTCTATTTTTGTTTTATTAAATTATTTTTATAAAATAATAATAAAAATTAAATTAATTAAACAAAGTAGAAATTATATAATAAAATGTAATTGTTATTGCGTTTAGTGTGAAAATTACTTTAAATAATAGAAAAATTTCTGTTAAGTATTTTAAAAAATTTAATATAAAAACAAAAAACAGTTTGTTTTTCCGAATAAATAACAAGAAATAAAGAAAAAATCATTATACGCATGTGCATAAAGCTTAGTCTCTCTATCTATCTATATATATGCGCAAGCGTACATATCTTATATCTTCCGATTGGTTAATATTTTTTAACCAATAAATGATGATGAACAATCAACAGTTATAACAATTTGTCTGTTAATTTAAAAAGAAATAATAATCAAAATAAGCGCGACAATAATCATCAATAAAACATGATATTTTCATTTGTTATTACATAGAATAAAAATAATTAAACATGTTGTTGTTATTTGTTGTTTATTAATATTATTATTATTATTATTTTTTAATTAAAACATACAAAGTTAATTCAATAAAATAATAATAATAATATTTTAATTTAATAAAATAATTAAAAATAATAATAATAATAATCAAAATAACAAATAAAACACTAATAATAATTAATAAAAACAAAAAAAAAAATCGCTAAGACGTGATTATGGTTTTATTTTTAATTTAATTATTAAACAGAAATAAAAATACAACAAAATAATAATAATAATAATAATAATAATCAACAAAATAAACAGCCTAAACATACATAAAAAAACATAAAATAAAATTAATATTATTAAAAGAATTAATTAAATAAAATTATATATATATTTATTTTTATTACTTATGTTAAAATGCGGGATTTTTATCGCGTTTATTTTGTTACTGTATATTATTTATTTAAATTAATAAACAAACATCTGGAATTACTAATAAATAAATTAAATTGTTGCAAAAATAAATTTATTAATTTTCTGTTTTATTTTCGTTTTTACACACATTTGCTTATTGTGTTATTTTTTTTTTCAAAAAAAACGGTATTACACGTCTCGCGAGCGATAGAAATCACGAAAAGAAAAGAAGAAATTTTGCGTGTTGCAATGACAAGTTCACTTGTCACCGGTTAACAACGTTTGGGCATACAAAGACAACTTAACTCGTCACCGGTCAACAACGTTTGGGTATGCAAAGACGACTTAACTCATTACTGGTCAACAACGTTTGGGTATGCAAAGACGACTTAACTCGTTACTGGTCAACAAAGTGTTAAACTAAACACCGTGTGCTATACTTAGGTAGTACTCCTTAAATAACACTTTTTATATTACTTAAACGACAAAAAGAAAATCAAAACAAGAAAATTAAAATGCATTATCGACATCGTGACTGTTTTAAAAAAGACTTTCTCAGCTGCTGCTGCTGTTGCATCGATTATTACTGCTTTGTTTAAAAATTACAAAGAAATACAAACAGAGAAAAAAAAAAACGTGTATTTAGTAATAACAACAGTAAAAAACAACATCATCATCATCTCATTTACAGATGCAAATTTTTTTGCATTCAAATTTAATTCAATCTGCATATATATGTATGTTACATTCTCTATACACATATTAATTGTTTCAACAACGATAACTCATTAACTCTATATGACATAACTTTGTTGCAGTTTTTTTTCCTATTTAAATACATAAAGAGAGGTAAAAATATATATTTAAATTAAACATAATCTTAATATCGTTTCACATGTTAATAAATTATGTTTAAATTCAAAAAAAAATAAAAAAAGAGAATCAAAAAACCGATTATATTGTTGAAATGTTTGTACTCAATGTTTTTTTCGTTTCTACACTCAAAACAATAACAAAACATCATACAACATATTTAATTGAAGAGTGATTGATCGATTTTCACAAAAAAAATAATAATAATAATGAAAATACATACAGAAATAACATACAAACTAAAAATTTATAATCAAAACGGGCGCGTTCATGCATCACAGTTTTAAACACGTCAATCATTTAATAAATTAGAAGAAAATTTCATTTTAAAAATAACAAAATAAATAATCAATTAAATAAAATAAATTTATTTTTAATAAGATAAAGAAAGCGAAAAAAAAAAGAGGCATTTAATGTTCTTTAAACGTAAAACATCATCATCATCATCAAAACACCCTTAACTACTACTTTAGAACAACACCCTGGTTAAAATATCGTGGATAAGGGAGATAAAAACATGCAAGAATTTTATAATAATATTTATTTTTTGGAAAATCATCGTCGTTTATTTAGAAAATTTGTTTCATTCAATTGTTTTTCAATTTATCGTTTTTTTTTTCAGGCAATGTGTGATAAGGGTGTTTGTTGGTTGGTTGCCCAGTTATTTTCACTATTTAAATGACTAGAGGCAAGGGTTTTTTTTTTGTTCTTTTAATGTCAATCAAAAATTAGAATAAAATTCAAACCAACGCATAGCGAAAAATAAAGGGTTTTTGCTGCTATTTGAAATAATAATAAATGATCTTTGGACAGAGAGATTATTAAAAAAACCAAAGGAAACAACCAGAGTAGTGTATAGAGAACTTTATGAGTTATTTTCATTTTAAAAATAAATTTAGTCTCGCGTTTTGATTCATTAAATTCAGGAAAAAAAATCGATTAAAAAGTTACGAGTTCAATCCGCGCGCGTTATTATAATTATATTTTTTTTTTGTATTGAAAAGAAATATCAATAAATCAAAACAGCATACAGCAAACAACAACACTGCTTAAAAGTTCGTTTTTGTAAAGATTTCTTCACAATTTTTATTTTTTTTATCGTTTATCCTTTTTTTAGTTTATTTTATCGCGTATTTAATTCTTTAATTTAAATAAAGCACAATCTGGGCCACCTTTAAGAAATCTTTTAGTTTTTTTTAATTCAAAAAATCATCAGCGCAATAGCAACAACCGTGTAGAAGCCAAAAAAAAAAAAATCATTAATTCTTAGAAGGTCAATTAAAAGGTAAAAAATAATTAAATTTATTTATTAAAAGCAAAGAAAAAAACTATATAAATGATTGAGAAATAGAAAAGAAAAAATAATCAAAATCTTTATTATTAATGATTTTTTGTTAGTCAGAAGGTTTTTTGTAGCAACAAAAAAAAAACTGCATTTAATGCGCGCGCGAATATTTATTATAAATTTCGATTTAGTTTCTGGATATTTATAGGTTAAATAGCTGTTAAACGAAGTCATAATAACCAACATTGTTAGCATATTTCTTAGATAAACATAATTTCTGCGAAAAAATCCATAAATCATTTTAATCTTATCTCCTTAAATACCGTTTTTTTTATTTATAATTAATTAATTAATAGTAAAAATTATTAAACAAAATCATAAAAAAAAAAAAACTTACCTCTTTTTTGCATATAAGAAAATAAATCATCTAAAAACTCTTTTCGTTTAGGATCATCATTGATCTCGTACAACTGAAATTAAAAAAAATATGAAAATAAAAGAAAATTAACAAAAAATTTATATTTAAAACAAAAGAAATATTAAATAAAACAAAACAACATGGACGCCTAAAGGGGTTCATTTCTTGTGCACCTTTCACGTTTATTATTTAGCTTAAAGTTTATTGCTGCTGTTGTTGCCTTTCATTCAACATCAAATTTTTAACTTAAAAAAAAAAAAAACACAAAAATTAACCAAACATGGTGTGTGCGTGCAATAATTATGCACTGAAAATGCAGAAAAAACTTTAATGCAGAAAAATAAAAAACAAAACAAAAGACAGGCTAAAGAAATAAACAAAAGAAAACTAAAAAAAACACAAAAAATTAATAAGCTAATTGCACAATTTGTTTATTAATACGAAAAATAATTTTTATTATATGACCAATGATATTGTTTTTCGTTTTCTTTATTTATTAATGCTTAAGAGAAAATTCTTGATTTAAAGATAATTCAAAAAATGGTAAAAAATAATGGCGTTTTATATAAAGCTGAAAACGTAGAAAATAAATATATATAATTTCGTCGTAAAATTTACCAAAAAAAAAACAAGAAAAATAAATAAATTATCTAAAGAACAAGGAAAAACACAAACACAATTTTCATTCTTAAATAATCAAAAATTAATTTAATGCCCTAAAAAAAAAAACCTATACAATCTGATAACCAGAAGAAAAAATATATAAAATTTGCGTGATTATTATAATTAAATTCCTAACAACAGCAGTAAAAACAAAAAAATTATTACCGGATTCTGTCGATTTGATAAAAATAAAAAAAAAAAATTATAATATTTTGGCAAAAAGAACGCCAAAAAATTAGTTTATTCCAAAAGAAAGATAAAAATTCGTTAAACAACTATCATGCATGCAATGTCAAAGAAAATTTTCTTCGAAAATTTTTTATTTTTAATGCAAAAAAACAAAAAAACAGCACATTCAGCTGGTGTATTTAGCGCGCAAAATTTAAATTTAAAATTACGCCATTTTAGTATTATCTTAGTTTCTATGCTTTGCATTTGTTTTTTCATTTAGTTATTTCTTATATAAACTAGATAGATATACATATTTATTAAGTAAATTAGATAAGTTAAGAAACCTGATTTTACTGTGCTTTTTTTTTTGTCCTAAGCAACGAAAAGTTAAAAAAAAAAACACACACACATTGCGTGCAAAATAAAATCATTTTTCTGCATTTATATAAATATTTATAAGCGAATAATAAATAATAAAATTCAAATTATTATTAATAATATTATAATAATTTTTGCTACCTGTATTACATATACAAAAAAATTCCTTAGCGATATTTAAATGCAAAAAAAAAATTAATTATTTTAATTTTTATAAGGAAAAAATAAGCAACAAAAACGCAATTCATAATTTATACAGCGAAAAATAAAAATAATAAACCTTAGCTAACTAATAAAAATAAATAAAATAATTTTTTTCTTTTTTAATTTAATTTAAACATAATTTTCCTTTTTTTTTTCTTTTTTTTTGCTGAAATAATAATAAAAAATTATAAAAACATTAAAAATTCCAAATAAAAAATATAAATGCATGTTAGTTGGTTTTTATTTTTTTTGCAAGTAAATGCAATGCCAATGTAATGCCAATGCACAGTGTACTCACACAATATATCTATATGAAATTTTATTTGCGGTTTTTTTTTTTTAGTCAAACAAAAAAAAAAACGAAAAGAAAAACTTAACAATTGTTAAGAAAAAAACCAAAAAAAAAAATTTTTTAATATTAAATTTTATCATAATATTATTTATTGAAATAAATAAATAAATAAAAATACCTAGAAGGCACAGAGTAGTCAAACAATAAACAAAACAACAACGATGTAGAAAGAAATATAAAAAATTGAAATAAAATGAAAAAATCAACCACAAAAATCTAATAAAAATTAATAATAATTTTTTTCTTTAAGAAATATTAAATAAATTAATAAAAATAAATAAATAAATAAATAAATTTTTTAAAACTTTTCTTTATAAATAATTCTTTTATTTCCATTATTGTAAGTTATTTTTGCATTTTTATTATTAAAGAAATTAAAAAAAAATAAAATAAAAATTATTATTAATAAAAAAAAAAACAATTGAATAACGTAAAAAATAAAAATGAATTACATTATCACGTGGTGGTTTTTTTTTTTTGGTTATAATTTTTAAATAATTTATGTGCGCATGCGAATTTTACTTAAATAATAATAAAAAACAAAAAACAATAACATTTAATTAATTTGAGCACAGCACAGCGCACATAGGTAAATTTTTTTGAAAAATTGAAAAACTTTGTTTTTTGCAATAAAATTTCACAAATCCGGAATTACGGAATTTTGTTTTTAGAAATATTTAACGCATGAATTAAGGTTTAAGATCGGCATACAATATTTTAGCGTATTTTGTGGATTTATGCGCAGAGTGAATAAACCTTTATCCAACATATGTAAACAAATACGACTACTCACAAAAAAATCGCATAGAAAATTATAGATAATTTCAAGGCAAATTATTTATAAACCTAATAAACGCTAATTTGTCATAAAAAACCACAAATTATTTCAGTAAAAACGTATCCACTACTACTGCTGAATATACTTTTTAAAACCATTTTTTTTTTTAAAAAGAAAATTTATTCACAATTATTATCATAATTAAAATTTAAAAAAAAAATAATTAAATTTATTAATAGAAAAATATTATAATTAATAAATAAAATTAAATAATTATTAAAAAAAATAAAACCACCATCATAGGGGCCATCATCATCATCATTATGGTTTATTTAAGTCAACAAAATAAATAAGCAAAATAAATTTTGATTAAAAATACTAAAAACCCATTAAATACGGTAAAGTGATTTCGTTTATTATTTTTTAAAAATTAATTAATTAATATTTGCAATTTTCAGTGAATAAAAAATAAATAAACAAAAAACCAGAAACGACGACAACAGCAATAAAAAAAAATAATAGAAAAGAAAAGAAAAAAAACGAGGAGAGAAAAAAACAACAAAACAACGTGAGAAGTAAATTAAAAATGCATAAAAAGTGTGAAAAAATTCTTTGCGGCAATTAAAAAGCAAAAATAAAGGTAAACAAAAAGAAAAAATAAAGAAAAGAAAAACAAGTTTTTCCACCTTTTAAAGAAGAAAATTAAAGGTAAATTCATGATAGAAAAATAAAAATAATCAACAAACGACAGATGGTTGCTGCTGCTGTCTTGCATTACTGTGTTTATTGAGATGTGTCTTCTACACAACAATTAATTTTATTTATTTATTTTATTCAGAATAACAAAAATAAAATCCAGATAATCAGATAATCCCTCATTAAAATAAAAAATTATTAATCAAAAATTTATTTAAAAAAAACTATTTATGCGACAAGAGAAACCAACACATTGATTGGCTGCTTACTGATCAATAATTTCACGGTTTAGCAAGTACTTGATGGGTTATTTAAAGCAAAAACAGTTAACCAACCAACCATAATTTGTTAAGAAAAAATAAAAAATTATTAATAATCCTAAAAACACAACCCTTTACGGCATTTTTACACAAAAATATTTCCATCAACAAAATTATGATTAATAATTATGAAAATCAAGCGAAAAACGATAACAATAGTCAAGCAGCAGCACTTGGTTAACAAAAACACAAGAGACGTAGGGTTGTTGATGATGATAATTTTTAAATGTTAATGAAATAAACATTATTACATAAAGTACATTATTACATAGGGTGAACCTATTTAAGGGGTGTTGATGCGATAATAAAAACATAACACGCCCTTATTATAATGAAATTTGTTGTTACATAACACGCAGCAGCAGCAATTGATATTTATAATACAATGAATGTAGATATTATTATTATTACTCATTTATGATCAGGGTGAGAGTGTGATGTGATTTCACCGCATAATTATTAATAATAATAATAATAATAGGAAGTAAATACAGAGTATTGTCATCATAACTTAAAAGAAACAACAATAGGGTAGAAGAAAAATAAATAAAATTCTCATTGAATTTTTCATTCCCCTATAAACAGTCGCCGTTTACCACCTTAAACAATCATACAAAAGTAAGAATTCTTTGTGGTTTTTTTTTCTCTTGTATTGTACATATACAATACGGTATATTCACCAAAAAAAAAAACGAAAAGAAAAGAAAACAAACAAGTCAACCAGACAACAAAATAATAAAGGTAAAAAGCCGCACACAATAAGCAGCAGCATCCGAAATCCGAAAAGAAGATGAGAAAAATATAAAAGATGAAGAAAAAAACTTGACTTGTTTTACACGTGCCTAGACACATCTATTTATCCCAAATTAGTATGTTTTTATTTTATTTTTTGTACCTTTTACCACTAATAACAATACAATAGATGCTGCCGAACAGTTTATAGCATACAATCGAGAAAAAATGACAGCATTAGCAGCAGTATAAACCTACCTATCGATGTTTTGTAATGATTATTCGTTTGAAATATAATATTAGGATGATTTTAAAAATGTCATCAGATTGTAAAATGCGCGACAACAAAAGAAAGGTAAACGGTAAAGAATAAAACACCAAAAAAAATAAAAAATAGAAATTCATTTCGTGTCATCAAGGTAATAAAAGTTAAACGTTTCTTGTTTTTTCCTTTGAATAATTAAGTAATTAATATTTCAGGATAACGTAAGGTGGTATAGGTAAACTAATAATTAAAGATAAAAATGAGAATTTAATGTGTAATCGGGGATTAGAGGTATTTATTGTTGAGTTTAAGACATTTTACAGGACTTTAAGTGTTATAAAGATATCAAAGTTTTATTCTAAGTTTGAAGCTTTAAAGCACATTTAAGCAAATAGTTTAATAGCGACATAAGTATGCAAAATCTACGAAAAATACATTAAACAAAAAATTCCTTTTGCTTAACTATCTATTAACAGTTATATAACACAGGTTAATTAGCTTTTTTATTTTGTTTCTCTACTCATTTTGCCATTACTCAAAAATTTTCAAATAATTAATGAAAACAATTTAAAAAAAAAAATAAATACAAAATTTAATTTAATTACTTTTTTGAAAAATAAAATAATAAAAAAAAAAAATTATAAACTAATCAAAATAGTTTAAGTAAAGAAGAAAAATAAGTAGAAAATAAGAAAACGAAAAATTCTTTATAGTCATTAAAACACAAGTAAAGAAAAATGAAATAATTTATCTATTTAATAAACGCCCAATAATATTTATTTGGTTATTTTCATCATGATCAAGATCATCATCATCAAGATCATATTTGTATTCTTCCCACAATTCATTATTATCAAATAATAAAAAAAAAAAAAACGTAGAAAAATTAATAAAAATGTAAAAGATGAAGAAAAAAAAAGGTTTAATAAGAAAGAGTTTTGTAATTTCGCTGGTACACTAACTACACAACATATTTAATCGAAATAACAACTTTAGAGCTACAAACACACAGTTAAAAATACAAAACGATAATAATTAATTAATAATTTTTTTTTTATACCTCTTAGATTATTATTATTATGATTTTTTCTTTAATTCAACACACAGAGAGAGATTGATTAGTTTTAAAAGCGAGAGATAAAATGATCAAAATATATATACAGACGCGATCGAATAAATAATAAATTTTCTGTTTTATTATAAATACGTTTTTTCTTTTTTTTTGTTTGACTAGTTATATACTGTTTGATGATGATGAGATGATTTAACTTATGTTTTATTATAAGAAATTAAATAAAATTAAAGAAGAAAATCAGCGCGCACGCCTTATTAATAGCAAAAAAATGAAGATATTTTTCTCTAAGCAATAGTAAAAGAAAAAACATTTATAAACAGACAACGAGATTGTAAAAGAAAGATC
This sequence comes from Ptychoptera contaminata, assembly GCA_963942525.1. Classification (NCBI taxonomy): domain Eukaryota; kingdom Metazoa; phylum Arthropoda; class Insecta; order Diptera; family Ptychopteridae; genus Ptychoptera; species Ptychoptera contaminata. The sequence continues at coordinate 32,236,839 of OZ012638.1, read as the reverse complement.
AATTAAAATAAATTAAATAATTGTAATTAGTAATTAGTGGTATTTAGAATATTTTTTATTATTATTATTATTCAGGTGAAATTATAAATTACTTCCTTATCTAACTGAATTTTAATTAGTGTTGAAGGTGATTTTCAAGTAAAAATTCTTTAGAAATTTATTTATAATTATCGTGCTGCTGTTAATGCTCTTGTTTTTGCTGATCTGTTCTAGTTTTAACCCCTTCGGATCTGAATTAATTGTAGTTGTCCGGAAAAAAAATTACTCTCATATGTGAACCTATACTGTCCTTAATATGCTCTATGCTAAATTTCAAGTAATTCCGATCAGTTATTTATGCGAAATAAGCTGATAAGTGTCAAAATAAACATCCACATTGCCCCTATTATCCTACATATATTCAAACAAGGCATATAAAGTCTAGAAATACATATAAAGAATACTTTAAGCCAGTTCCGAGTGATATTAGGTTAAATGATTTATAAACAAATTAAATTCGTGAAAAATTATTATTACTTTACCACCAGAAACGTGTTGGCAAAGATTTTCAATACAATAAATTGGAAATTGATGATTTTTAAAGCATAATACGATAAAACTCTTTAAATTTAATATTTCAGGTAGTTCTGACTAGTCATATAAAAAGCTTAATCAAATTATCGTAATTTATGCTTCCTGAGTTTTGAAAATTACTGAGTTTTAAAATTTACAAGCAACAGTACTGTTGTGCAAGTTTTAAGTACAAAAAAACTTTACAGGTACGACACTAAACTAACCACTTAAATACTAGATAGCGAAGCAAAACAATCGAAAGAAAATAAACATGAATCAGTGCTGAATCATAGATTATCCTTCATTTTATCCATAATAATTATTTAATTCTTTTAAACTGATTATAACAGAAAAATAAAAACCAAAAAGCATTATCTCTATGAAAAATAATTCATTTATCATTTCTTGTTGTTCTTATTTTCTACTTTTATTTCTACTTTTTCTAAATTATAAAAGATTAAAATCTTTACAAGTAATACCTGTGTGTTACTTGTGTGTTAATAAAAACACCCAGATTTTTAAATTTCTATATATAAAAAAAAAAAATAAGAAAACGAAACGAAATTATGCGGTGAGCACGCGTTAACACGCTATTACATGCTTTTATATCCATGGTTAAATTTAAAAACAAAACAATAAAGCGAATACAACAATATAGAATTTTTTTTACATGAAAAAAAAAAAAAAGCTCAACTTTATTATTATTATTTTTTTTCTTCTTTTATTAAAAATGAGTATCAAAGGCAAAAAAAAAAAAAAATAATAAGAACAGAAAATACAATTAATTATTATAAGAAAAAATTAAAATAATTCAGAAAAAAAATTAACCAATTAATATTGGTTTAACACTGTGTGTGTACGTCGTTTTTCTTTTCTTTTCTTGTTGCTAATTAGTTTAAAAATTAAATCAGTTTTTTTTATTTTGAGAGAACGAAAATTGGAGAAAAACAGTAACTACGGGATTACTGTACGCTTAGCGAAAAAATGATAAACAATAAAGCATAGTAAAAACACTGCATAATGCTATTCTAGACTAGTAGCATTAAAAAATTTCCTTTAATATCGTTTTTTAATCAAAAATAGTTACTAAACTTTGCAAAAAAAAGCTACAAAAAACACCGAAATAGTTATCGCAGCTTTGTTCTGCAGCTTTTTAATGCTTTAACATCGTTTTTCAAATAAAAATAGTTGCTTAAAACTTCGCAAAAAAAAGAACTGCAAAAAACATCGAAATATGCTATATTCTGCAGCTTTTTAATGCTTTAATTAAAAATTATATTTCTAACGTGAAAAGAAACATTTCAGACGATTAAAAAACTTAAATAAAAAATATAAAATTCGATTCATAAAATCATTGATCCTAGGTAGTAGTAAAAACTCTACACAAACCACCACCAAAAAAAGAAATTCCAATGTAAAAGCTCACAATTTCTATATTAATGAAAGGAATAAAAACAGCTCAGGATAACCAAAAAAGTCTAAACTGGGGTAGTACACACATTAAACTAAAAATATCGCCGACTAAGTCTAACAAATTATGCACAAAACAACAAATCGACCAGTCAGTCAGTCAGTCCGTTAAAGCAGCAAAAACATATTTTGATTGATGAAGCTTTTTTTTATAGCTTTTATGATTATTTCTTTTTTTTTTTTGCATTTTCTTTATCGATGATTTTATTATTATTATTATTATTTAAAAATTTTATATTCCTTTATATATAGCTTAAGACAGACAGACTTGAGGTAGACGATCGAAGTTTATTCTATGAAATACTTATTTTTTTTTATTAATAATATTTTTATTATTATTATTATTCTGAAACAATTGCCGCCTATTTAACGAGTTTTTATTATATATATATATATATATATATATCTGTTTTAAGCTTAGCTTTAAAAAGGAAACGAAAAAAAAAATAATAATTCTATTCGTTCATTTATAGATTGATCGCGATCGCGCATTTTTTTAAAACTTTAGAAAACAAAATCTCAACACACAAACATTTTCATTATTTCTTCTTTGATTAATTTTTCTTTATTAAAGATCTTCTTTTAATTTTTTTTTTTTTTAAAACATTAAAAATCAAATCATAAGGTAATAAAAAGTAAAATATTTTATTTCGATTTGTTACGAGACGAAATTAAACTAAACGTAAAAAATCCTCCTTCAATTCAATAACTTGGCTGGCTGATTGTTGTTCGTCTCGTTGATTATTTTAAACATTCTTTAAATAAAACATTAAAATATTCGTCTTACTAAACACTCGTGTATGTTATTTAAATGATTAATTAAAAACGAAGAAAAAAAAATACTTATTATTAATCATAACAAATAAATAAACGAAATAAAATGAAAAGAAAACACCATTGATCATCATCATCATCATCATCAAAAATCATGTAGCAAATTATCAAAAAAAAAAAATAAAATAAATTTAAACAAAATTTGTTCACTTTGTTTATTAAGAAATTCAACACAAAGTTACTATATTTATTCATTTTAATCCGCTTAAATAAGAAAAAAAAAATAGTGATTAAACAGTAATTACTATTTAAAAAAAAAAACGAAGAAACCATAATCATCTATAATTAATTATAAAGTTTTTTTTTTTTAATTTATTTACAAAAATCAAAGAAAAAAAAACAAATTTATTTCTTTAATTATTTGTCGAATTAACAAGAAAAAAAAGAAGATATTTTTCTTAAGCGTTTCAATTGTTTAACAACCATACGAGGAGATCAACGAGCCAAGTCGGACCTAAGAAAAAAACTGAATTTTTTTTTGTAGCTTTTAGGATATTAAATATTTATTTTTATAAATTTGTTAATTTAAATTTGATATGATTATCGTCGTATTGATGTTGTTTTTAATTTAACACATTTTAATATGGTGATTTGTTAATAATTTATTTAAATATGTTAATTTTTTTTTTTATATCGAAGTACGAACAGTGTAACGATCGAGCATATACAATTGGCTGGCTTTCTCTTGTTTAATATTTATTTATGTTATTCGGTAATTAAATAAAAATAATAATTAATTAATGGTAACAGTGGATGGATTTTACAAAATAGAAACAAAAAAATAATACTTCTACAGTTAGTAAGTCACGCTATCAGTAAAAACCTTGCATTTTCGAGTCAAGATCAGTTAAAGTTTTGCTAGAGTAAGCAGCGTATTAACAGCGATCACATCTTATCATCGATCACAGATTAACCAGTAATTACATAGCAAATACAATCAGATATTACCAGCGATCACATATTAACTGCGATCGCATATTAACCATCAATCACATATCAAAGGTGATCAGATATTACCAGCGATCTTCTAAAATTATTAATTACAAATTGTTATTGATATGCTACTACCATCGATCAGTTGTAATATTATCAGCAATCGCGAATTATTATCAATCTCATATAACTGAGTACATATTACCGAAATTATCATAGCGATCATCACAATCATTTAATATATTTTTCCATCTGTTTTTCCATCACCATAATCATAAATTTTAACACACAAAAATATATCTAAAGATCATTCTAATTCCAAAGTAATAAATAAAAGAAACCAATTAAAAGGAGAAATAAATAAAAAAACGCATTTTAATCAAAATAAATGGTTGGGATGTGTCCAGCAGCATCAACAATAATTAAATTACCAAACAAACGTAGTAAAATCATAATAAATAAATTAAAAATAATAATAAATAAAGATTATTATAATAATAATAATAATTATGTTAACAACAATGTTGTGATCATCTTACAAAGAAAATATGATCATCATATTTATGTATATTCAAAGAGTGTTGATAGGTGAAAAAGTCATCGACAATAAAAACTTTGTAATAAATATATAATAATTCCATAAAATAAATTTCTGTGACACAAATGATAAGGAGAGCGAGACTAAGTAAAGAACAAAGTAAAAAAACACAATAACATTGTGTTATAGACGACGATCGTCTTATGGTTTAACATAAAAATCATAATTTAATCAAAAAAATGTTAATAAATATGTTTTTTTTTTTTAATATTTAAAATTACAAAAATATATATATATACATATATATACAAACCAATACAATATTGTAGAAATAATAAAGCAAAGAAAGATAAATCCGCGTTTGACCATATTATTCTATACGGAAAAATAATAAATATTAAATTAACGAAAAAATATATATTTCACATTTTTATTGCATATTGTCGGTAAAAGTTGAAGCAAAAAAACAACCAAGAAACATCAAAGGAGAAAAATTATGTTTAATAATATTGTGTGACGTTTTTAAGATGAACATAATATGGATAATGTTGTTGAATGATGTTTGAGAAATGATGAAAACGAAAATAAATATATATATATACACAGGGCAAGCATATATATATATATATATATATAAGCATTTTATTATTATTTTGATTTACATTACATCAAATAAACTGCAACACTGTGTGGCGTGGTTAATAAAAATAAATAAAAAAAACTATTTTCTTATATAAAATAATTATTATTTAGCAACAATAATGCGGGAAGAAAGGCGTTACACAGTGCTATGTTTTTTTTTAAATGAAAATAAAAATAAAAATTAAATTATTTAAAAACAAGAAAAAGGATTTTTAATGCCAGCCTTATATGTTTTCTTTAAAATAAAATTTAAATAAAGAAGAAAACAACTAAAACCAACCAGCAACAAAACAATAAGCAGCAAGCATAAGCAACAAAAAACATTTAAACCAATTTTATGATCGTTCGTTGCAGCATTTTGCTGATTTTTTTTTTTTTTTTTTTGCATTATTTTTGTGCATTAAAAATATTATAATATAGAGAAAAAAAAATTTAATGGAATATAATTTATTAATGTACAATAGGGCACATATTTCACGGTAGAATGATGATGATGATGATGGTAGTGTAAGGTGATTGTTTCTTTCTTTTATTCTCAATGGCTGGCTGGATGAATGATTGGTAAACGAAACGACGATGATGATGACGACGACGACGATGAAGACAGCACTGGGCAAATCATTTTCGTTTTTATTTTTGTAAATTATTTATTTAAAGCAAAAAAAAAAATTATTAATATTAAAATAATACGAACTGGGAGGTTACAAGATAGTAAAAAATAAAAAGAAAAGCAGCATATTTATGCTTTATCGTTTTAAACAATTTTTAATAACAAAAAAAAAATATTTTTATTATGATATTTGATTGATATGAATTTATCAGTAAACGCCTTATCATTAATTTATTTATTTTCTTAGAACAATAAATAAAAAAAAACAGCAAAAGCAGCATAAAGAAAGTAATTTATCATAATTTTGTGCTATCGCTACAACTCAGTAAATTTATATTACTTTCATTAAGTAGAAAAGTATAAATCACAAGTCCTACACATTTATCACATTTAAGACTAATTAAATAATTAAAAAACACCTAATAAATGCATAAAATCTTAAAGAAAAACAACTCTTATTGATTTCAATCAAAATAATTAAACTGCATCGTCATAAATAGTAAGAGAAGTAAACAAACACACACAGAAAGCAGCAGTAACAATTTAATCAAAATCATAAATAATAATAATAATTAATAAGCATAAAAACTGCTTAATCATAGGACAAGAATTATTATTACCAAAAAAAAAAACATAAAAACCTACACAGTAGCAGCAGTAGTAGCTATTTATGTTGCTGGGGGATCAAAACAAAAAAAAAATTATAAATAAACAAACAAAATCTCATTCAATTCGTAGACATATAAAGAAAACATAAACACTTGTGGTGTGCCACTACTAGTTGTACACTAACCAATGTATACTGCATACACCACAAACAAATAATAATAATAATAATTTTAATATTATTGAATTAAGTCACTTGAACAGAAATAAATTATGCTTAAGCGAAACAAAAAAAAAAAAGAAAGAAAAACACTAACTTAAGTGATCTTTGATTGCCTCCTCAATTCGTCAAAATAAAAAACAAAATAAAATCGTTATTAATGCCTAAAGTAGAAGAGTTAAATCATGATTTGGTAACAAAACATAATGATAATAGACGTTGGCGACGTCATCATCATATATATCATCGATTTTTTGAACTTGAATTGATTTTTAATTTAATTTACATTTAGTTTAATGAAAAAATAAAATAATAATAAACCAAAAAAAACTCTACACACTTGAATGGTTTTTTTAATATAATTTTATCCATTTTAATATTACAATTGAATAAAAAAATATATATAAAAGATGATCAATGTGATCATTGGATGATGATCTTTTAAGTGGCGCACAATAAGAAGAGACCGGATGATGACTTAACATTTATATTATTATTATTTTACTTTATTCAAGTGATAAGTTTTAATAATTTAATAATATTATTGAGTAGAGAAGAGGAAGGTGTTTAATTTTATCTATTTTCTTCTATATTTTAACTATTTAAATCAAAACAAAATAAACAATATCTAGTGAAAAAAATCATTTCTTTTGCTTGCTTAGTTCTTTTGTTTTTTTTTTCAAAAGTAATAAATTTAATGAAAAGGCGCACGCGCAAATCAATATATACCATTTAAACCAGCTATATAATCATGGTAATAACAATATATATTATTTTTTTGTGTTTTTCATAAATAAATCGTGCGTTAGGTGATACAAATTAACAGAAAATAATAATAGTGATTGATTGATTAATTAATCAATTAAAAAAATATTTTATTAACTTGGTGGGTGGTTTTATTTAGTTTTTATTCTGTATTTTATTATTATTTTTAATTAACGATTAATAAAGCCATAAAGGTGTGGTAGACGTAAGTTTTTAGCAACTTTAAGCCACAGTTTTAATCAAAAGATCCACAAGATTAGCTTTTTTAAACGGATACCTTAGATTTCTGTAATTTTATTATACATTTGGAGACAATTTTTCTCTTTCAATAAAGCTTAAATTTATTCTGAAAGTTCGTTTGCCTGGAATATATAAAAAAAATATCGAAACATAAAAACAATAATCGATCTTCGATAAAAAAAACATCTAAGCAGTAAATTCAAGTAACAACTTCCTTTAAATGTTAATTTTAATTAAAAATTATAAAATATTGTGCGTCAAGAGTATCTACTAATAAGCAACAACAAAAAAAAAACTAAAGATAATTGTGAACTTCTTGAAATCTAATAAATATTCAGATGATCAATGTGTATATATTCAAAGTACAAAAAATAAATTACATTACATTGACTTTTAGATACCAAAAACCAACAGAAAAAAAGAAGAAACTATTTGCTATCGTGGGAAATACGAATGACAGAAGAAACGTTTATTAAAAGCAAAAAAAAAAAAGCACAAACACCACTTGTATGATCACACAGAACACCTCAAGTGTCATTATTTCTTTTTTTTTATTCTTCTATTTTCTATTTCTCTATTTCTTCTAAAACAATACACAAAATTATTTATTAAAATTTTAAGACACATCAATGTGGCGTCTTTAATTATTTCTTTGTGTTTTTAGTTTTTCCACAAAGCTAAACAAACGAATCAATTGTAGTGGAGAATCGCAAAGGAGAATCGAAAAGAATTTTCTAATTTAGAAAGTGCATCAATCACACATAAGTATTTAAAGGAATCAAAAAGTAACAAAATCATATGTAATCCTTATGTAATGGAATGAATGTAACGTTTTAATAGTACGCAGTGCGCCGCTTCGATGTAACAAAAACATGACATTGATGAACTTTTTTTTTATTATTTTTATTCCATCATCATAAAGAAAATTCAATTTTTATTTAAATCAAATCTAATAAAAAAATATTATTATAAAAAAAAAACACATTATACAGATAAATTTGCATTCGTTGATGATTTTACATAATAAAAATTTATGAAAAATCATTAAAAATGCGATAAAAAAAAAAAAACACAAAACCGACAAGACAGACGACTCGCATCCAATTCGTTTCGTATGTTTTTCTGTCTGTTTTGTTTTTTTTTTTTTTTGTCTTATTCATCAAAATAATTTAAAAAATAAATAAGAAAAACACCTTCAGGTGGTTGTTGTATTATCCGCGATATATTATATTTAAAAAAAAATACAAATCTTTAGCATATAAGCAGCCAATACAACACAAACAAAACGAAATATTTAAATTTAAATGAAATGCTTTATTTTCTCGTTATTATTATTATTATTATTTTTAAAAGGAGTTAATAGTTGTTAGTTAGCTACTGTATCGATGGTTTAATGTGTATCATTTAAAAAAAAAAGGAAATAATAAAAGCAGCAGCAGCAATAGCAACAGCAGCAACAAGACCAAAAGAATAAGTTTTCCTTTCTTTTGCTTGTTGTGTATTTGCCAGACAGATAACCAACTAAACTTACCATCATCTGCAATGAAATTGATTTTTTTTTTGAGGATTAAATGCTTTTATTTCCGATTTGTATTGTTAATGCTATTATCATTATCATTTATTGTAATCTTACCAACAATTGTGTTCATTCATTTAAACAGATAAAATACCTGTTAAAGTAATAATAATAACAACAACGATAACGTAGAGAATTAATTTCATCGCATAATTATAGAAAGAAGAAAAAAACCACCGATTTAATAATATTTTTTTTTTATTTATCAAAAGAAAAACCAATCATAAGGAAAAGTAAAAATAAAATTCTATTGATTGAAATCAATTAATTCTTTTATACAAAAAAAAATCGTTATTGATGCTACTATACTGCTGCTGTAAATTGCTACTGCGCTATTTTATCTTTTCTTTATATAAGCTTTATATTTATCATTATTATTATTATTATCACTCTCAATCGGATTTGATACGGTCAAACAAATTAATCCCACATAGCAAAAATAAAAACATAAATAGAAGGACAAAATACGATATAAAATAATTTCTTCATTATCACAGAGTACACAAAACTAAACTAAACTAAATCACAAGAAGAAAAGTAAAGAAAATCATAGAAAAATTTTTAATTAATTTCCACTACAAATTAAAGAGAAAATTTTCTTTTCATTTTTTCAATGATAAATTTTGTGAGAAAAATAAATAAATAAATTAAAAAAATCAGTTTAAAGGAAAAAAAAAACAAAATAAAAGAAACGTTTATTCAATTTGTGCGCAAACGCAAAGTACTTAATATTTATCATTTTTCCATCGCAACAGTAATATATAAAATCACAATTTACCATCATTTACATGTTTATTTAAAATTAATAAAAGTAAAAATATTAAATAATAATAATTAGAAAATCAATAAACAGATCAATAAAAAAAATATATCTATCGATACGATATTCATAATAATCAATAAATATTATTATTATTATTGATTTCATCAGTATTAACACCCGTCAACAATGCCAAATAAAAAAAATAGAAATATTATCACTATTAATGATAATTTTTCTGTATTATTTAATAAATCGCGATTGTTAATCAGAAGTAAATTAAATTTATTGATTACAATTCATTCATATGGCAACACTGTTTAATACAAAGTAATTTACTTTGATTATTTGTTAATTAAATTAAGTCTATATTGGACTCTGTTTACTAGTTTTATGCATGATTATATGGTGATGTTTGTGGTAATAGCTGCTGGGTGGTGTAGCAGCTATTTAATATTATTTATAATGATGAAATAATTTTTTCTTATTTTTTTTATCCAATTTAAAATAGAAAATGATTTATTTTTCTTTATTTATTTACTTATGTTTAAATGAATTGAAGTATAAAGAGAAAAAATATATATATATATATTATTAGCCAGTTGTTCACATTATTATTATTCATATAAATATTATTAAACAGGTGCTAATTACCTTTGCAAATGATTATTATAATAAAAAAATAAAAATTAAATAATAATTATAATAGATATATAAAATGGCGTCAGTAGTCTTATTATACATGTTTTTCTTTTTGCTTTTCAATTTATTTAAATCAATAAAATAAAATCATTTACGTAATTTATATGTAACAAAAACAAACAAGTTCACAACTTTACGGTTATAAAAGCTAAACATAGATATACATGGTTATGAATAGACAGTGTTTTCTGTAAAATGCTCTTTACTATTAAATTCACGTCATTAATTCTGGATTTTATTGAATAAATTAGTAGAAAAACAAATAAATCAGCTGATAATTAGCAAATACTGTCATAAAATTAATTAAAATTAATAAAAAAAACCGTTTGAAAGGATATTTAAACAAGCAAAAAAAGAGCGCACTCTAGTGTTAACCACAACAACTTTTTATTTTGACATTTTTCTAATCACATCTATGCATTACTATGTCTATTATGATTCTTACATAATTTTATCATTTTTTATTATTCTTCAATCAACAACTATTGATTTTAACCGTTATTAGATAAAATCTTATTAACAAAAGTACTGGCAATTCTTATGAAATAACAAGAAAAGAGAAGAAAAAAAAAACAAAATCGCTAAAAAAAAACATTATTAATTACATAAATAAATAAGTTAAGAAAAAATTAGCAATAAAATAATAATAATAAGAACAAAGCAAGTAAAAAAAACCGCGTAATTAACCATTTTATTGGAGAATGTATTAAAGATTTATTATTATTAGAAAAATCATTTTTCATTTTTTATTATTTACTTATAATGGGTGCTATACAGCCATTTTATATATAATAAATTATTTTATTTTTCTTAATTACTGTTGTTAATTTAACGCTTTTATTGTTATTTCTTAATAATACAGAAATAAAAGGCACAAAATATATATATAGAGATGAAAAAATTAAAGATAAAAATTACCTCTTGTATTTGATTATCAACCGGTAACATTTTGATTAATTTTAATTTTTACTTTTTTTTTTTGTATTTAAATTAATTAATTTATTAATTTAATTAATCCAATACGAAGACACTTAATAAAGTAACACAAGGAACAAAAACAAGAACAATACAAAACAAATAATAATAATATTTAACCCAACTTAATTATATAAAACAAAAGACACATAATTTCACTTTAAATTAATTATTAAATAGCACATGCGCAGCATTATGACTTTATTCCATTTTTTATATTTTCAAATTTTTTAACAGTTATTATTTAAACATCAAAATGGTGGACAACTTTAAAAATAAAAACACAAACAAAACAAAAACAATAATAGAAATAAAATTATTAAATATTTAAAAAAATTTATTTCGCGAAAAAAAAAAAAAATAACACAAATTATTTCTTTTTTAAAATAAATTCCAATAATAATAATAATAAAATAAAAATTTAATTTCAAAGTTAAAATAAAATAAAACACTTTTATCCAATTCAAATATTTGTGACAAACTAAATAGCATTACAGAGAAATAACAAAATATAAAAATATTAAAATAACATAATAATTTGTGCCGGGTATTGGTTATTTCTTTTTGTATTAGTAAATAAAAATATGAAAAAAAAATAAAAATAAAAATATAAATTTAAAAATTAAAATATTATTTTTATTTTATTTAAATATATTAATTGCATTAGAGACTGTGTACTAATATTAGTGGTATTTATAACCTCAGTAAATCTAAATGTATTTAGTTAAAGAAAAAATTATCAAAAATAATAATAATAAGAAGCGCATTCAGAGCATTAAAACATTTTTTTTATTTTAATTTTTAAATACATACGACAGTGACATACTAAACTATACGATAAATAAATTTTAAAAAAGAAAAAAAAACGCCAACAACCAACACATGCTAAAGTAAAAATAAAGTAATTTTTCTTTTAAAAACTCTAATTAACACAAGTACACGATTTTTAAACGAAAAATAAATAAAAAAATATAATATATTATAAAAATTATGTAATTTTCCATCTTTATCTAACAAATAACCGAAATAAAACCTTTTTTTTTCTTTATTTTGTTTCTTCTATATATATATACCCAAAAATAGTGCCTAATTTAAATCAAAACATTTTTATTTTGTCCTTTTTTCTAATGTTCAGTTGAACTGAACCAGGCAAAGTAATATCCAAATGTTAATTTTATTTATTTAAATTATATTTTAACACTAATACAATGCCAATTACTGCCGCCATCAAATTGAAAATACAAAAAAATAAATCTTTTCTCTTCTTATTACTTATTTTTTTTCAGTCAATAATAATAATAATAACAAAATTTTTGTTATTTTTACATAGAAATTGGGTAAAATGTTTTGATTTTTCAAGTTTAAAAACTAAAAAGAAATAAAAACAGAAGAAAAAAAACATTAAATAATTTATGAGTGCGTAGCATAAATCCTACTACTATGTGCGATATGTGATTTTTGTTTTCTTCTCCTTTAACATAGGAAAATCTTCCATATAGAAGATTCGACGCGACATAAAAATTTATAAATTTCTAGAGTTGTTTCCTTCTTCTTTTTATTTAATTTCCTATTACATATACATATAATTTTCATTTGATTTCTTGTCCTTTTTACTGTTAACTATAATAATTATTTAATAAATAAACATAATATTATGTGGGGGTGAAAATTACAAAAAAAAATTTATTTTATAACAAAAAATTTCCATTAAAAAGCATAAAAAATACATAAATAAATAAGAAAATTTATTATTCTTTCTGTTATAGGCTGTTATAGGTTATAAAAAAAGAACAATTTTAATAATTTTAATCAAAAATTAAAAAGCACTAAAGACAAAAAATAGAAAATGTTTGCAACTTCTGATAACTTCTTTTTTTCCTTTTAAATATTCGCAGCAGGATATTTTCTTAAAAAATTTTTTCTTCTTTTAAATTGTTTGTCTAATTTGTATGCAATTTTTTTTTTTCACTTTGTATTAAATATTCCTATTTTATCCTACTAAAAGCAAAACAAAAACCTTAAATCGTAGGACACTCCAAAAAAAAAAAAAACACTAGACTTGATTAGAAGACAAAAAAGACAAAATTCCATTAAATTTATCGCCCCACATATGTAAATTGTTTACAAATTTTTATAAAATTTAATTATTTTAGTGTTGGTGTAGTACTCGTTGTCTTGTAGTCACATAAAGAGAATAATTAATAATAATAATAATAATAAATAAAATAAATAAATTAAAACATTGATAACAGTAATACATAAAACATTATAAACATAAATAGTTATAATAGGACAACAATGTTCTTGTTACGTATCACCATTGACAAAACTGGTATAAAATGTATATAAAACAAAGCAAACTGGTATAATCTTAAAACATCAATACCATGCAAGCAAGCATTAGATAGAAGTAACTAATAGAAAACAAATTCCAATGAAACGCATACACAGCATAAATAAAAGCATAAAAAAAATAATGTAATTGTTGTTGATTTACAATATCCTTATTTATTTTTTTGTCGGTATAAAAAACCCAAATTATTGGTAAAAATGATGATTTATTAGTTTAAAATGAGGATTACTGTGTACACTATATGGTCATGCAGTGCGATATGTAATGTAAATGACCAAGAGAGCAAGCAAATAAACAATTATTATATTTCTATCTCTATATATTTATTCAATTGTTTTTATTATTTTATTTTTTTGTTTTTACTAAACAATAGAAAATCACATTGTTAGTGCATGCAGCACTATTTGTTACATTAAACGTCATTAGATTATTTTCTAATTTAACGATAAATTCTCTGATGAGGTCACCGATTTTTAAAGGCATACAAAAGAAAAAAGTATCTAATTTTTGATAATATATAAAAATTGTTTGTCGATTACTTTTATTCCCGGAAAATAAAAACTGTAAAATTCTGTATAGAAAATTGTGAATTTCTCCTTATTAAAAAAAAGACGAAAAAAGCGAATAACATAAAAACGTGGAAAAAACATTGACATTGAACTTTGTTTCTTCTATCTAAAATTTATTTCTGTCACAATTGCAACGTCAATGTCTGTGCTACATTTTAGGTTAAAATTTTCCAGCATCAGAAAGCATTCAAATGAAATAAATTTAATAAAAAATGTGCCGGCACAAGCCAAAATTATAAAAAATAATAATAATAAAGGGGGGCTTCCAAAAATACGAAAAAAACTATTTTTAAATAAAAATAAATTTAATTTAATGGATTTTCTTTTTTCGTTTTTAGTTTTTGATGGAAGGAATAAGCGTAAGGTACAATTTACCGTTTAGTACGTACAGTATGATGATAACCGATTTATTTATTTATTTATAACGAAAAGAAAAAGGAGAAAACAATTTTTACTTGGTTTTCCCTAAATGTAGAAAAAAAAATAAATATTAATTTTTACCAAGAGGATTAATTAATCAGTAAGAAACTATAAGTAAAAAAAAAAGAAGAAATTACAATGAGGGATAGATTAAGACGATTTACAGGCAACAATTAATACATTTTTACCTGGAAGCATTAATTATAATCCTTGCAAAAAAAAATTTTTACGGTTTTATTTCTAGGCAAAAATATATAAAAATCATTACGATGGGCCAATAAATGACTAAAGGTGTGTAAATGACAAATAAAGGTCTAATAAAAGACAATCCAAAGAACAAGCATATTCTAGGGTGCTTAAGGAATATTTTATCAAATAAAAATAATTAAATTATTTTCAAAAACTAAACGATCATCTATAGATTTCCAGGAAAAATTACACAGATTACTTCTCAACACAGAAGAAAGAAAAATTCATTTACAAATAAAGCAATTTTATTTCCGCAAAGATATAATTAAAACATTAAAAATAATTATGCTCCCTTATGCTCACTTCACAAATAAAATTCACATTTTTAATGGAAAATAATTATCCACCCCTCAATATCACAGTTACCACTTTAGAGACTATATAAAAATTCATTGTAATAAAAACAAATTTTTATCGTGAAAAAATATTATTGTTTTTCCGGGCACAAAATGACTGAACAATGACACGTGGTTGTAATTATTTAAAAATAGAGAGAAGAAGAAAAAAAATTAAAACGTAGTAGATTTTTTTTAATTAAAAACAATACAAACAATAAATTCCCCTTAAAAATTGTGATTAATTAATGTGAATAAAATTTGTGTGTGTGCACTAATTATACAACAGGCAAATAAGGAAAAATTCGCATTTTATAAACAAAAAAAATAAATAAATTTTACAATAATCGAATCCGAAACGTATCGAATTGAATTGTGTGTTTTACACGTAACGAATTATATTGCGAAACACAGTAAAGAAGAAGTAAAACACAAAAAACCCTAGTATATAAATTTTATAATCAAGTAAATAACCCTAAAGTAAATAATTGATGATGTCTTAATAAGTAAATTTATTGATAGATTATTGTGATAATTATTATTTAAAAAAAAATAATAAATCGATTTGTAACTATTATTATTTATAAACAATTTGACCATAGATAAACATAAACATGGTAAATAAGCGCGTTACTGCCAAGTCTATACACAACACACAATATGCAAAATGAGAAATACTTTAATTTGTTATCAAAAAAATAAGAACCAAAAAGAAACACAAGAAAATGCATAAAATAAGCAAAAAAAAAAACATGTAAAAACGGAATAAAAAAAAAATAAAATTAAAACATTTGTTAATAATAATAATGGTTTTCCCATTGTATATGTCTATTAAAATGCAGCAGCAACATCCAGCAACAGCAGCAAAAGTGAGTAAAAGAAAGAAAGAATGAATAAATAATTTTCCTCCAAAGTGTAAAAAAAAAAGAGTAAACGGCGGTAAATTCCTCTTGAATAAAAAAAACTTCATTAAAATGAAATGAAAAACAATGAATAAAAAAATAAAAAAACTGTTCAATTCTTGTTTCAACAAATACCGCGATGTTACGGATAATAAAATCGCAAAAAAAAACAAAGAAAACAGCAGAAAAAATAAAGAATTGTATTTTCTTTTCATTTAAAACATAAAAACGAACCAAGAAAAATATAAAAACATTTCCATGTTCTTCAGTTTTGCACATAAACAGCAATAGCAAGTACAAATACATGACAAATAAATTCAATTATCATTCACCAACCATTGAGTGAGTTTAAATTCAAATGTAAACAGAATTTATTTAAAAAAAATTACGATGAATTACCTGGTGACATTGTTTTATTGTTTTACTCATTGGCAAATTATATGCATATTTGTTTGTCGTGTCGTGTCGTGTCTGTCGCTATTATAATTTTTTATTATTTGTCATATAAAAATCATTGAAAGCACGTGCGATAATCGCTAATCGAAAGAATCAATTGATTAATCAGAGAAAATTTACCTAAACAATAAATTGATTTGTTAAGCAGAGTAATAGCTAATTAATCTCTTTAGATGTATTTAGAGAAGCTCAAGAACTTTGCTATTTCGAACTTTTATGCAAAAATAACCACTTGGAGTAAACATTTTATTGTCTAATGCACGAATTAGAACGCGATTATAACCAATTACTAGAATTTATATCTGCTAGTAAAGATAGTAAATAATTTTACGCAAAATTTTTTAAACATAGAAAAGCATTTACTGTGCTTAATTTTTGCCTAAAAAGACAAAGGTAAACGACGTCTATTATTTTGTAATAAAATAAGTAAAAATCCTATTTATAACGTTTAATTCATTTTCTTTAATATTTATTTAACTAAATACAGAAATAAAAATAATATAAAATCCACCTTCTGTGCACAGAGTGTGTGTTTGTGAAAATTACGATTGTATGCTTGGGAAAATAGCAAATGTGCTAAAATAATAATAATAATACCGGAAAGCGAAGATTCTTCTTCGTTTCATCTTATATATATTATATTTATCTAATGTTAAGATGAGGATCGTGTATGATATGCTGTGATGTGATGTGTTGCTATTGATGATGATGATGATAACAAAAAGAATAAAAACCTTTAACCATATATTACAATTTATAGTTTATTACATTTTCATGACTATGGTTTTTATGTAGAATTGTACATTCTTTCAATTTTTATTTCAATTTATCTTTTGATTAGTATCATAGTCATAGAAAGCATAAACACACAGCTATAGGAAATAAAAATAAAAATAAACACGGCAGCCACTATCATCTACCCGCACAATAATATATAAAAACAGCAGAGAGTAAAACAGAGGAGAATCTCAAATACACAAATTTTGGTGTTATGTTAAAATAATTGAAAATTTTAATTAAAATAAAACCAACTGCTGTGCAAAAACAAAAAAAAAATGTCCTTATAAGGGCTGCCAATTTAAAGGTTAATTTACTTCACATTTAATCAATTATTATTTTATTTTTTTTTTCGCATATCTATTTATTAATAACAAATCTAACGTGTCAATGTTAATTAAACAGAGTGCAGTTAGAGAATAAATAATGAAGAGAAAAATTTTCCCATCAAAATGATTAGAAAAATAAGAAACAAAGAAATTTCTTTGCGCTTAAGGATTTTAGTGCGTGTACACAAAATGGTATTAATTTTAAAGTAAAATATTAATAATAATAATAATTAATGTTATTATTTATTAAATTATGTTAATATAAAGAAGAATTTTTAACAAATATACTAATTAAATTAGCATATTTGAAAATAGAGAAAATTTTATAGAATTTATATAATTTTGTGCAAGAACTAATAATCTATTGTTATCTGCTGTACGTTGCATATAGTAACAGCACTTGAGTGGTAATTGAAAAAAAAAAAGTGGTAATAAAATTAAATGGTAAAATAACTTAAACAGTTTAAAACTACTGCATAAACTACAATAGAATGCTATCAAATCTATAAAAAAATTACTTTTCTACTTTGATAATCGATTAAATAAATTTTTTATATGAAAATACATCTACTGCGCATGACAATTTTACTTAAAACATAATTTTTTACATTATTCATTTAAAAAAGCATTGCATCGGCACAATATTCATAAAATTATCCCAATTAAACGATAAATTTAAGAATAAAATAATTTTATAATTAAATAAACAAAACAAAAAAATCTAATTAATCCACCATTTTTAAGTCACTTATTTTTATTAGACTTTAAAATGAATAAATTTAAAAATATATATATATATATATGAAAGTACACGCCCTATTGTATAATTTTTTTGCATTTATTGCCAATTTTTTTCTCTTTTTATTCATTTAAATAAATAAATAAATTTGTTCGTTTTATTTTTTTGCAAACACGGTGGTTATTGTGTAATGAAAATTTGTATTAAAATTATTATTTTTATTATTTTTAATTTAAATTTAAATTTTATTTAAGAAAAGAAAAGAGATTGGTCGTATTTTTATTATTATTATTATTATTATGATTATTATTCCATATTAGTTTTACTGTATTGTTGGTTGGTACGATGAATTACGACCGGTAGATGTGTTATTAGAGATACTAAAAAAATAATAATAATAATAAAAATCGTAGTAGGGTTGATGAAGACGCCATCGTTGCAATAAAAATACAAAAAATACAGAAAATACTCAACAAATCCGCAGTGGAAAAATAAAATATAAAAACACACCGGTACACAGCGAATACAGTAAACACAAACAAAATTTTACCGCCTTTTTAATACATTTTTTTTTCATGTAGAAGAAACGAAAATAATAAAAAAAAATCGCAACAAACAATAATATCTAAAGATAAGGAGAAAAAATAAAATAAAAAAACACAACAATCGCTTAATAAATAATAATAATAATGATAAGGTAAACTTCTTCATACCGAAATTAAATATAAATAGTAAAGAAAAAAAATGTGCATTAAATGGGTTGGGCGTATAAAAATTAACTGTGGTGCAACACTGTTGTATCGTAATAACCATTGTTGTAACGTATTGTTTGCCAATTGCAATAAAGAAATTATAAATAAAGAAAATCTTATACATATTTTACCAGAAAATTATTATTATTATTATTTTTCCTGCAATACAATTTAAGCAATTTAAGTACATAAACTTTAAGCTTATTATTATTAAAATAACAAAAATTAAATTAATTTATTTCCTCCTTTATATAATAATTAATCTTAAAGTGTATTTTCTAAAGAACTTGTCCAAAGAATCACCATAAATCTGTATAACATCCAGAAAGCCACATAAATAAGCCTACGAATAAAATTTCTAACAAACAAAAATAACACAGCCAAAAAGTGACTTAAGTCATCAAAACATAACAAAAAAATTTCAATTATTCTCTAGCAAAAATAGTGTTTTGTTTCGTTTAAATTTATTTAATAATAATAATAAAGAAAAGGCGACTAAATTTGTCATATTAATAAATTTTTCTTTCTGAATAGAATACAAACCGATTTTATATTGTTTAGATAAAATTTCATCTGTGAACCGAATATTACCTTAGATAAAACTTTATGAATTGTTTAATAATAATAAAAATATACAATTTTATTGTTTGTTAATAGAAAAAATAAAATGGAATTAATACAATAGAGAATTTATTCTCTTAATAATAATTAATAATAACAAGCCTCTTATACTGTATATATACCATCATCACGTCTACGTTTTTAAACACTTTTTTTTTGTTTGTTTAATTCATTTAACAATCTCGCGATATAAAGTATAAAAAAAACCGTGTCAGATAGATACAACCAAATATGATGAGATAATTATAAATTAAATAAAATACATATTTTTTATTAAACAAAAAACATTACAATAATAATAATAATAAAATTGGTAATTTGTTAATGTTTAAAGAGAAAAAGACATTTATTTTTAATACGACATGAATAGTTGAATTATTATTATTATTATTATAATTTTTATTGTTATTTAAAAGAAATAAAAATTATTATTAATAAAAATTACACGTATTATCATCACACATAACCTATAATAAGTAATAATAAACGACAATTAAGATGTCATTTATAATCTAAGTCTTTATTAATTAATTGTTATTAAAATAATAATAAAAATAAAACCAAAAAAAAAATACGTGAATAAATTTACAAATAATATTAAACTAAATGACATTTTAATGTTGATTAATTTAAGTAACAAAAAAAAAACCGTTTTATTGTTTGATTTTTTCTCTTATTGGCTGGATTTTTTAAGGTTTTTTTTTATTGCGCATGCGTTATTGTATTATGTTTTGGTTATAATAATGCCGCACTAAAAAGTACTGCAACAGGCAATTAGATTAAACAGATGAAAGTAAGTATATTGAGTTATAATGGCGCAACTGTGGCTCACAGCTTATTTTGAATCTGTGGCGTGTGTAGTGCGACTTCATTATAACTAAGGCATTACGCATCATTATTTTGTGAGCATTAGAAGAAAATAATTTATTAATTATAATTTTTATATGAAATGCAGGTATAATTAACGTGTTAATTAATAAGAAAATAAACATATTAATAAATTTGACAGTTTAATATACATAAAAGTGGTTTTTAAAAATGATTACGCCATTAATTTAAAAATCACAAATCAATCAAAAATTTAGCGAAAAGATTTTTAATTTTTAAATAATTTAATTAATCATTTTATGGTTAAATTAATAATCGTTACGTTAACATTATGTTTATCCTAATTTTATCATCATTTAAAAATAAATCTTTAAATAAAAAGAAAAAACTTATTTCTATTCAGAAAATTATAAACAACCAAAAAAAAAATAAAGAGATAAAAATTAATTCTTTATTTTTAATATTTTTCCTCTTGGTTTCTTCTATAAAGATATATTAAGATGCAATCAACGCGCTTATTTTTTTAATACGACAGTCGAAATAGACAAAGATTAATTGAAATAATTTTTAGTTTTTTCGTTTTTGTCTTTTAAAATATTTTTGAAAAATACTTTAAAAAATAATAGAAAATGTGGCAACAAATAAACAAAATAATCATAAAATTATCATCAACAGGATAAAATATAAGTGAATAAATGTATAAAAAATGTGAAAAACTAGTATCTTAGTCCATGCACTGTCAACGACAATCAAGGAAAAACTCTTCTTTGAGTAAGAAAATTAAAATAAAACTGTGTCACGTGTAATAGTTTTTACCAAAAAATTAACAAAAAATTCATCAAGAACGTCAATTGTTTTGCTCTAATTTAATAAAAAAAGCTGTCGTTTCATTTAAGAAAAATCAGTTTAAAAGGAAGGCAAAAAAAAAATAAGAAAAATAAACAATTTGATACCTCTGGCACATATGTTTCATATTAAATAAGACAAAAACGTATATATATATAGAGAAGAATCACCCTCATCTTATAATCTTTAATGTGTCGTCGTTGTCGTTGCTTTTTCTTCATTTTTAATTTCAATTTTAACAAAAGCAAACAACAAATTCAATGACGAAAAAAATGAATATTACATAGAATAGGAGAGAACCTTTAAATGTGTCTCAATCTTCTTAAGAAATAATTATTTATTTTTAGACAAAACAAAAACAAACTTAATAATAAGAAACAAAAAAAAAATCGCATTACTCGCATTACAAGATACATAGTGGTATAAATATGGCACAGCAGTAGTGTTCTTTAGGGTAGAATATACCACTCTACTCACATAGGTTGAACAAATGGAATATTTTTATTTTATTTTATTATTAAAATTTAAATAAATAATTTATTTTTTTGGTTATTTAAGGCAAATTTTTTAGGGTCAGTCATAAAATAATTTTCCTTTTTTTTTTCTGTTTCGGTTGTTATTGTTGCCTTCAATTTTAACCATTTAAATAAAAAAGGAAAATTAATTTTATTTTTTTTTTTTTTTAAAACATAAAATAATTAAAATATGTTGAAAAATTTGTCTTTTCCTTACTTATGTATTGCTTTTACTTCTTTATTTTAATTGCACTTAAAGGGCGAGTTTAAAAACTAATTTTAGTTTACTCTCAAATACAGAAGAACGAAAAAAAAAATATGCAGAAAAATATTTATTTTTTGGTAACGAAATTATTTCAAGGTTAAAGAAAAACTCTACAGGCATTAACGATTTGTTTTGAAAATTGAAAAATATTTCAGAAAAAAAAAGAGAATTAAAATAAAAATCTATTTATGGAGGAAATACAGCAGCGACAACGACAATAACAACGAAAAAAATACAAAAAAAAATTTATTTCATTTTATATAAAAATTAATTTATAAAAATAAAATTTTGTAATTTTCAAGGGGGTCCCCGTCGTCGTCTACGTATTTTATTCGATTTATAAAGAAAGAATGGAAAAAAAAAAGTATTAAAAGATTTGGTGTCACAGTAGTTAGCAGACATAGGCAGCATCAGTAGCATTAATAATAATAATGCATAGCGTAATAGTGTTGTCGGGTCGTATCGGGTTCAATTTAATTTTTATAATTTATTCCTGAATTTTATTGCGTTTTTTCAGTTAGAAAAAAACAACAATTAAATACCTCATAAAATATTATTTTTTCAAGCATAGGTCAAATATATAATAATTTCAATGTTATCGTGCGACTTATAAGAGTAAATAAATAATCACTAACCTGTCTAACTTGTTTATATTGTTCCTCAAAACTCCAGCCATTATTTTGCTGTGATGAATTTGATGTTTCACTAGATGTAGATGAATTTGAACCTGGATTACCTATTTAAATAAATAAATTAATTAATAATAATTTAAATATATAATTGAAAAAATCCACAAACCATCTTTTGTACTTGGTAGATTTGGTGTTGTAAATGAAAAACCATTACTAATACTACCAAGTGTTGATTGTGATAAATTTTGTGGTTGATTTGGTAATGTAAATGCTGTATTTGCTGGTGTATGCATTAAATTACCACCACTATTTATATTACCACCAATACCAAAATTATGTATATTCTCTTGTTCAATTATACTACGCATATCACGTACTTGCATTTTTAATTTTTCAATAACTTCAGCACGTTGTAAATTTTGAAAATTTTGTATACTTTGTAAACTTGTTGTGCCCATATTTAATGCAGATAAATTACCCAATAAATTTAATGGATGATTAGCTGCCAAATGTGATGATTGTCTATGAATATTAACGAGATTAAGATTAAGAAAAAATAAAATAAATATATAATTAAAAACAACTTACCCCATATGAAGATCAGAATGATGATCAGGACTATTACGATTAAAATCTAAACCACCCGGCATCATACCATTTAAACCAATATTATTTATATTAACACCTTCTTCACTTGAATCGCAATCTCTTATATCGTCTTCACGATCACTTTGTTCGTCTGTATGTGACTATAAATATATAAAGAAAATAATAATTAATATAATTAAAGTATTTAAAGGGTATTACCAAAACTATTAATTAAATTAATAAAAATAAATAAATAATTAATTGATTTATAAACATTAATAACGCTGAAAATTATAGTGGTTTTTTTTTAGCGTATTTAATAACAGTAATCACTTGTTACAAAACAAGCAACAGCAATAATTATAAAGAGATTTATATATATATTTTGCTTTAATAAATTGTTTTATTAAATAAACACCTCTAAACACCCTGTAATAAAATCATTTGTTTTTTTTTTTGTTTCGCGTGTAAAGATTTATAAATGAAAATTTTGGATAAAAAAGGTTTTTTTTTTGCAAGAAACTATATAATTGCTTATTTGATTATTAAAGTTTATTTCGCTACTGTTTAATATTCGGTTATTATTATCGGTGTTTATTTTAGCTTATAGCTGATTTTGGTGCTTTTTTCGCACATAACCTATAATTTATAAAATTAAAATTTTTTGCGAACAAAAAATAGCAACAAGAAAATAAATAAATACCGTTTTTATTATTATACAAAAATATATATATATATATATCTTAAGGATATAATCTAAAAGAGTTAAATTAAAGTCAATTATGTTACTTAAGAAATATAAATAAACAAAAGAATAGTAACTTAGATTAGTTTAGGAAAGAAAAACGAAACAAATTTTTTGTTTTTTTTTTGCTATAAGAAATAAAATAAATTTCGACATATGTCTTGCGACAAAATTTACTTTTTCTTAAAAGCAAAATTATTTAATTAATTTATTTTGAACAATAACGTTTTTTTTTTTTTTCATGTAATTTAATACACCATTTGTGTACGTCTGGAACCACACCAAGACGTTTGATGTAAAATGATTAATTTAAAAACAAAATAAAAAAAACAAATAGTCGTTGTTTAACATGCTGTGACAAAATCAAATGCAATTTATTTATATTTTTATATTTCTTAATATTATTATTATTATAAATTTTCTCATCATACAAAAATAAGAAAATAAAATTGATTGAAATACATCTTTATAGCTATAGCTTAGTGCACGTTTGCATTGTCGTAGGTGAAGAACGCAGAAGCAAACGTTTTTATTATTAAACGCGCGCGCACGCTCACAGATAACAAATCTTTTGTTTTTATTTTTTATGTTGTTTTTTTTTGTTTTTAATGTTTTAAGTCATAAAAACATGCGCAGTGTTGTTTCTTTTTTTTTTAAATTAAACTCAATAAATCGCATTTAATCTCATCTCATTTTTATTGCATTATTTTTTTCATTATTATTATTATTATTTATATTTATATTATTGTCTCAAAGTATTATAATAAATAAATGATTAATCGATTAATATGAATAAAAGACAAATAAATTAATATAAAATGTAAAAAAAAAACATACAAAATAGTATTTGACATTGATTAAATTGTCACAAGAGATAAAATTATAAAAATATTTTTTAATCAAAACTATATGTATATACAAAATTAAATTACAATGAGATTAAAATCATTATTATTTTTAATTTTTGGAACACACACATTGTGTGTTTTATTTTACCAAAAAAAAAAAAATATTTTGATTATAAAATATCAATGAACTGAATTTTTGTTTGTTTTTGATTAATTTTTTTTATATTAATTTATGACATTAATTACACCACTTGAGACAGAATGTAAATTTAATTATAAATATGAATCAGGAATGTGATTGAAATGTATTTGTTTAAATAATTATATATAGAAATATAAATAATTTTATTAATTGAATGAAATATTAAAATAATAATTTGATGGTTTCGGATATTGAACTTAAATAAGTCCATTTAAGGTGTGTTAAATGACTTAAATTTATAGAAATGTTTGCGTTTATATTGTCTTATAAGAGACACAACCAGAACAATTTGAATATTAATATGTTTGCTGATTAAGAAATCACATGTTTAAGCATTATTTCGTAGGTAATTTAGGTGACTAAATTTTTATTCAATTCTAGGTGAATTAAGTGGTTGAATTCTTTTCAGAAAACAACGAAATATGACAAATGCTGTAATATGTTTTCTTAGTAATTTTTAACTAATATTGTTGCCATTAATCAATATAATATACTTTTGCTAACTATAATTCCAGACCAAAAATAAACATGATAAACGCATAAACACTTTTTACTGCATTAAAATTATTTATAATGCTTAATAAATAATAATTTCTACCTATAATTATAACTGGTGAATGCATTACCGGTAGACCATAAATGAATGTAACGATTTTACCGTCTAAAATCTTTGATAAGATCATTATTAATAAGAAATAAGAAATCTCTGATATCTAATCTATTAAGAGATATAAATAAAATTAGTTTTTAGTTAAATTTTGCGTTTAAAAATTAAATTATAAATTAACCGGTAAATTACCGGTAAAACTGGTAGATTTCTTTACAATTTTACCGGTTAATTAAAATTTCTATAATTTTGCAGTACATGATTCGGTATAAATTATAACAGACAATCAATTTAAATAAATTTATTTCTTCACATCAATAATATTAATAAAAATAATATTTAAAATAATCAATAAATCCGGTCAATGTACAGAAAATAATTAATAATAATATTAAAACATTAAATAAAACATAATAATAATAAAAAATAAACATACATAGAGTACATAAAATACATTTTTCAGTATTAAATTACATTAAAGAAAAAAAAACAACAAAACAAACAAACAAACATGAAAAATAAATAAATAAATTATTAATAATAATATTCCGCATTATTATTATTATTATTATTATTATTATTATTATTATTATTATTATTATTATTATTATTATTATTATTATTATTATTATAGAAATTATATAAAAATTTGCTGATAATAAATTCAATAATAAAAAATTGTTTTTTTTTATTTCTGTTGTTTAATAAATAAAAATAAGACTTCATTGAAGCCAAAACACTGCTACATGTTGTTTTTTCTTCTTTAATATTAAGTTATATTTCTTCTTTGAATTTTCTTTAATAAAATAAATAAATAAATAAATAATAAAATGTTAATATTTAATCGATACAATTTAATATTAAATAAAAATATATAAATATATAAAAATGCAGACATTATAAGGTATAATATACGCGAAAAAACGTACACCAGGTTAACCCCATCGTAAATTTCTTAATAAAAAAATATTTTTAATTAAAAAAAAATAAATAAATAAATAAATAAAGAAACAACCCCGAGAAATCTAATATTTTTAAAAAATAATTTAATCTATTTTACATAAAGTCTGACCTTAGATCAACCGAAAATAAAATAATAGAGTTAGTGTTACTCAATTGTTTAAAGGTAAAAATACAATTTAATTTTTAATCCAATTTAAATATATATTTTTATAATAAATAAATAAATAAATAAAATATTAATAAATAGAAAAAAAAAATATATATCACCCACTTCTCAATGGAAAATTAATTTAAAACTTAAGTATTACAGGTGTATAGTAGAAGGTGTACAAGGGTTTGGTTTGAATGGAGAGAGTATTTGACGTTTACTTGTTTATTGAATTTGCTTTGGTCTTTCTTAGGTTAATTAATTTCTTTTCTTTAGTAAATAAATAATAATAATAATAATAATACGATTTAAAGAAATAAAAACGTAAATAAGTCATCACCTCGCATTATTTTAATTCTTTTCGCAAGGAAAAAGTAACAAAACAGTAACTACAGCAGCATTAGAGGAATACTGGCGGTCAAATTATTCACAACACTTTCTCTATTATAATATATATTTTATTTTCGTTGAAACAACTTTATAATATGGATTAATAATTTAATTTTTCAAATTTTAATATTTTGCCAACGAAGCATCTAACCCGTCATTTTGAACAGAAAACAGATTTTGAGCAGAAAAAGGTATAAAAACGATCAGTAGTTCTACTGTTAAATTCCTAGCTTAATCAAATAAAAAATTATTATTATTTTTTTAATTAAATTAACTAGAAACTAGAAACAGTGTAAATAGTGGATAAAATAATAATAATAATAATAATAATAATAATAATAATAATAATAATAAGATAAAGATGCGATGAAGAAAACTGCATTTGAATATATATTTATAATAAAAAAAATATAAATCCTTTTATTTACATAAATAATTTGAATATTGACATATCTAGCACCTTCTATAGAAATATAACATAGCATTAATGATTATTAAAAAATTAAAAAAAAAAATTTATAAGTAGCTAAATGATGTGACTGTTGTTGATGCGTTTGTTGTTCCTCAATCGTTGCATCTATGCATTTTTTTTTTATTTGTATTATTATTTAGAGACACAAAAAATAAACTAAAATAAACTAAACATTAGGGGTGGTCTGTGTCTGGCTCTCTTAAAAAAATTGTTGCCTTTCTGTAGGCTTTTTACATAAGATTTGATCACAAGAATAAAACACATTTTTAATCAAAATATTTATTTTTCGTGAATATCCCCTTTTTCTGAATGATTTTTCATTTTTTTATTTTATTTTATTTAAATTTCTAATACACAGATAAAAAAGAGAAAAAAGGTAGTTTATGAATAATACTAAGAAGATAAAGATGTTGACGAATTTTGAGTAGTTTTTTAAAATATTTCTTGTGTTTATTTGTTTAAAGAAATGAATAAAAATTAAACAATCAAACAGGGTGGGTGTTTTTTTTTTTTTTTTCAAATTTCGTTTTTCGTTGTTAAATTATTCAACAACAACAACATCAAAAAAAATTTCTTTAATCAAGCGGCACGGGCACAATTTAAATTAACTTAATTTGTGTTTTATTTTTTCTTCATTATTAATACACAATAATTCCTCTTGTTGGTTAGTTTTGTGATTTCAATTTTGATATAAAACAAAAATTAAAAGCATTGTCAACGAGATACAAGAATAAGAAAATAATGAAGAAATTTATTATTATTATTATTATTATTATAATTTCCCTCAGTGTGTTTACATGTTTACACATTGAATAGTCTTTTCTGTTTTTTTGTTTTCTTACTTTTTAACATCATTTTCTCTTAAAATTTTTCTATTTTTTTACTTAACACTTAACCAACGGATCATTTTCTAGCCGTTTGCACTGTGCCGATGGACTGTTTTTAGAGAATTTCAATAAAAAAAACTTACAAATTAGCTAAATATAATTATTTATATTATTTTAATTGAATTTTTCGCTACAATTAAATTAGCAATAAACAAAAAAAAATATATTACAGTCTTCCCGGTATATTGCCGACAGAAACTACCAAACAAGGCTAAACTTTTGAAATCAGAAAAAGGTTTCCCGTCAAATACACGGTCTTCCCGTTGCTTAAGTGTTAATACCAAATTTTATTTTTATTGTTTTGTTTTGTTTACTTAATTTCACCTGAATATTATTTATTATAATAATAAAAAAAAAAAATAGTTTTTATTTATTTAATAAATATTACCTCTATACAAAGTTTTTTTTATTATTATTTCAACAACAAAAATGAGACGAAACCGATCACAGTGTTTTAAAGACAATCAACAAGACAATCAGCATACACACAACACAGAACACAAACTTGTGATATTCTTTGTACTATATATTTCTCTGTTAATTTAATATAATATAAATTTTTTTCTTAATTTTTATAATAAATAATTATTAAAAATGTATTTTTGTATAATTTTAAAAAAAGTAAAATAAATCTTAAACAGGTAAAAAACAATTAGGATGCATCGAAAAATATTTAACATTTTATTGTTAATTAAAGTAGCAGCAACAGAGCAGCAAAATAAGATATAAACAAAAAGAAAGAAAAACACAAAAATAGAATAAATAAATAAAAAAAATTTCATTAATTAATTAAGAAAAACTATATATGAGAAATACAGCAGGTGTGCGATAATTGTAAGAACAAAATAAAACCACCGAAAAGACCGTTTAAATACTATTAAAGATAATTCGTAGAACTAGTGCAGTCTAAAGGATATAAAAGGTAAATATTTTTAAGTAGATCACGGAGTTGTTAATTCATTAAACCTTCTAACGTTTAAGTAGAAATTAATCTCGCAATGTTTAGGACTTTTATTCATTAAACTGATCAACCTCCCAACGATTACGTAGAAATTGATCTTCTAACGCTCAAGACTTTAATGCATGAAACTAATTAATCTTCTAATGTTTACGTAAAAATTGATCTTCCATAGTTTAAGACTTTAATTCATTAAACTGATCAACCTCCCAACGATTACGTAGAAATTGATCTTCCAACGCTTAAGACTTAAGTGATCAACCTCCCAACGTTTAAGATTAACGAAAAAAGTCAATAAAACCCAGTAAATTATTAAAAATACAAAAATTCTCATAAAGATACAATAATAAGCTTTGTTTTTGTCAAATAGAAAAAAACACCAAATAGTGTCAACAACAACATAATAATCAAAATACAAAAAAATTAATGCAAAGAAAAGAAAAAGTGAAAAATTCGCGATGATGTGTCACTGTCAGAGTAAAATAATTGAAATTTTTTTTGTTTTTATATAAAATAAAGTAAAAAAAAAATAAATTAAATAAATTAAATAATAAAGAAGAGAAGTAGAATAATAATAATAATTATAATTATAATAATAATTATAATAAAAAATTGAATATCGTGACACTCCTCTTCCTGTGTTAATAATAAATTTTTTGTATTTTTGTCTTTCATTAAAAAATAGTATTAAAATTATATTTACATTTCATTTATTTATATACATTTTAATCCAAACACGAAGAGTTAAAGAATAAAAAAAAAAAATAAAATAATAAAGAAAAATTATGAATTCTTAAAGAAAAGAAAAGAAAAGAAAGAAAAAACGGCAGACGTTTAAAAACAACAGAAAAAAAAAATACTCTCAAGAGATGAGAAGAGTTTAAAGAATTGTCTGGTGATGCTGCTGATTGCTTTATATATATATTTATTTATTTTTTTTCCATTTTTACTTTGTCTTTTCTTTTCTTTTTTATATAATTTTTGTACTTCTTTAAGAGACAACGAAAACGACAACGACGACGACAACCAAAATGACATAAGTAACGACACAACAGTCAAAACTTCTCAAGCGACGCAGCATTTATTGGTCTTTTAAGAGCTTGAATTTATATTAGATGGATCATCATCATCATCTTAATATGCAAGAAAGAAGCAACAACGACAAATAATAATAATAAAAACTAACAACAATTATGGATTTTTAATATAAACGATGGAAAGACGACATTGAAGAAACAGATTCTTATTCTTATTCTTATTATTATAAATAAAAGAATTAATGAATAAAATTATTAATATTTATTTAAATAGAAAAATAAATAACTAATGAAAATTTGTTATTAGAGATATTATATTTTATTTATTCTGCATATTTATTATAATTATAGTGATCGATGTTAGTTAAATGGTAATGTTAAAGTGAGACTCAAGAAGTTCTTGTTGACAAAATAAATAAATAAATAGAAATGTGTGTACACTCAACCCTCGATTTATGCGGTAGATATGTTCTGCAGAAAGTCACGTAAATTGAAACCGTGTATAAAAAAGGCCATCATTACTTAAATGTATAATAATGAGATGGATAATGACCAATTTTGGTCAATTTTTCATGACCGCGGTATAGTAAAACCGCATATAAATTGTACCACTTAAATCTGCAGATAAGTGTATACTTCCTTCTAGAATTATAATAAATAAACTTCAGGTATTTCTAATTAAATAAATTCTAAGGTATATACAGGGCCTTATCCAGAGAAATTTTCAGGTTAAACTGACATTCTCTACAACCAATATTATTATTTAACGAACAAAGTTGAGATCCTTTATATAAAGAATCCCAGGACAATAATCACTTCTGTCCACCCTTCTGATTAAAAAATAACTAAAAACTCATAACAGCAACTAACAACTTTTATACAGAAAAATCTAAAAGAAATTATTACAGGTAAACATCGAAAAACTCATCACACAGTATCAATCATCACCTGAACAAAGAATATTTTTTATTTTTATTAAAAATAAAAATAAAATTGATTAAATTAATAAAATAAAAAAATTATCACATTAATAAATACAAGAAGAAGAAGAAGAAGAAGCAAAAAAAAAAACACACTTTTTCTCTTACACAAACACCTTTAATATGTACCTGTAGTTAAATGTTTACATTAAAAACGTTAATTTTATGTGTAGAAATTTTACTATTTGATTAAGATGACTCAGTGGTATTTCTTTGATTATAAATAATAATAACAACACAATAGTAGCAATAATAGTAAATTTGTAAAAGAAAGAAAAAGAAAAAAGAAACACTTGTTTTAGTGAAAAATAATGCAACCACCCACGCACTATAGAAATAATTTAATTCTGTTTTATACGAAAGACTTAACAAAGTTTTGATTTTATTAACATTTTTTAAACTAAGATAAACGTAATCACTTGACAATCGCGTTATTATTTAAACAAAAATAAATAAAATTTCCTTGCAAAATAATTTCATTAACTGATAATAATCTGACTAATAATGGACAAACAACTGTAAAAATAATAAAAATAAAATTTCTTAAGAAATAACAACCAAGTGATTAATAATTAATAAACATTTTTACAAAAAAAAAAAAAGCGTAAATTTGTTGATTGAATTAAAAAGTAAGAAAAATATGATTCATAATTAATATATAAAAAAAAAAAATATCATTTTCAAAGAATAAAATTTTTTTATAAAGAAATTTTATTAACACAAAATTTTTATTAATAAATATTTGGCAATAATAAATTGATCTTGTGATTACTGTAAAAATTTATTTAATAAAAAATTATTAACAGTAGATACTTGTTTTTTTTTAACTGAATTTCTTGTGAAATTTGTTTTTTTGGTTAAAAATTTCTTCGCTTTAAAATTATATCTAAACGTTTAAATAAGTAAGTATAGAGTGATCAAATTAGTACTATACATTATAATAAACAGTATAGTGCTTATTTATATTAAGAAGTATATAGTTCTTATTTGATCAAATCACACATTATGTGATCAAATTAGTACTATACATTATTTAAGTAACACAGCTTTTATATATATTAAAAAATATATAGTTCTTATTTGATCACCTTATAGAAAGTTAATTTAGTAACTAAATCAAATAATTTAAATCAATGCAACTCTCTTATTATTATAAGAATTTTGAAAAATATATTTAAAATATATAATAATTATGAAGCACACAGCAGTCTATTTTCTCTTATATTTATTAAAAAAAATTATTATTCAATAAAATCACGGATTACACAATGCGCAAATTACTTTTGTATTTAAAATATATAAAGTTCGGTTACTTTTTCATAAAATCAACACATTTTATTGAAGATATTTAAGTAAGTATTATTGATTACCGATTAATATAGTGTATATGATTAAAAAATCGATTATTCTAGCTATTAAAATCGATTAAACAATAACTACTTCTAACCTCACTAATTCATACAAAACAAAAATTCATCAAATATAGCTTCTACTGTATTCACCTAGAATAACTATTTCATTGCAATAATTTTATTTAATTATTACATTTTTTTTATCTAATTTTATCAATAATAATAAAAAAAAAATAATTATTATTTTTAAATTTCCTTCATATTTATTATTATTATTATTTTTAATGCAAATAATTTTATTTTCGCTAATAAATTATCAATATTTCTGCTGTTTTTTGTTCTGCTAATTTTTAATGCATTATTATTATTAATATTTTTTATTTAATTGTTCTTCTTATCATTTATTTATTATTTTAATTAGTTTTCTTTTGTCTTTATTATTAATAGTTTTTTATTATTTTGTGAATGCAATTCGTTATTATTATAAAATATATTTTTGTATGACTGATAAAAATTAAAATAATAAAGAAATTACTGTAGAATGCTTTGTTATTAATTCTATGCTGTATTATCTATGCTAAGGTAAATGTATTATGTTTAATTAAACATAATAACATTAATAACAAACAGTTAAGTAAGTCTACCAACACGCTTAATAATCATCTAAAAATCTACCAATCAAAAACGAATTGCTTTTATTTTTATCCAACAATAATTACAATTCTCTTATTTAATAATAAAAAATAAATTAAATATTAATTACAGGTTAATTATCTATAAATTATTTATATTTATTATAATTATAAAGTAATTATTCTATGAGATTAATTAATAATGATTTTATCGCGTAATACTTGTTATTTATTTAAATATAAGAAAAATAAATGCAATAAATTTCTATCATCATCATCAAATTGCTACAAAAAACGTTAATTATTTATAAATAAATTATAATTCTACTGAATTACAACCATATAAAACAAGAAAAATAATATTATTATTACTCAAAATAAAAAATAGAAAAACCAATTTTTATTGTCGCAACAAATTAACGAGCGACCACAGTAACAAAGCGTTTACAGTAAAAAATTTTCGAAAAATTTTCAATAAAAAACCATTAAAAAAAATAATTTCAAGGTCTAAAAAGCTAGAAAACTAATAAATAAATAAATAAAGAAAGCATAGGCTATGTATTATTATTATTATTTTTGTTTTTAAAAATTAAAATCCATACCCTTAATGAGAAAATTTCCCAGAAAAACATAAAATATATATATAAAAACGGAAAGAAAAACATTCCTTTAAATAAAATTTCTACATTTTTGCTTATCCTTAAAGAAATTTTTCAAACTATTCGTATTATTTTAAATAAAATAAAACCAACCAACCACCCTTGTCTTTTAAACAAACAAAATTCATTCAAATTTATTCGGTTTCTTTCAATCTTGCATAGTAGACAGGCATTAAGATTCCTTTTTCTTTAATTAATTTTCCATTTTTCATCTTAAGCACATTATTTTAAGCAACAAAACACAGCCAAAAAAAATTTTCTTTAATAATTTATGCTCTTTATGGTTTTTTTGTGTTTCTTTTTGGCCTAAATAATTATTTATTTATTTAAATAAAAAATCCTTAAATATGTTTTAATGCATTTTTTTAGTTTTTTTTTCATTACCTAAAATAAAATAAAATTTTTAATTATTTTTTCTTTTAATAATAATAAAATAATATCATTTCCTTTTCGTCCTTTTTTTTTAAATTTGTATATAAAAATATAATATTATTAATGCCACATGTTTTTTTTAGCAGCTTTTGAAACACAGTGTTAGACAATATTGCATAAACAATATTATTAAGTATAAATTAATTCACATTAATGAACAACTACTGTATTATTGTTTTCTTTATCGTGAAACATCCGTAAAATATAACCCCGTCAAAGTATTTGCATATACACCCGTTGTAAATAGACAAACAAAAATGAAACACAGAAAACTGATCACAATAATTCATTAATTCAATGGACACCGCTATATACAAACAGAATTTCACTAGTAATTACAGTGATACCTCGACATACGAGTTTCATTCGTTCCGTAACCTTGCTCGTATGTCAAATTGTAGATCGATTGCGAATGTAGATCGTGTAACACGTATGAAGTATAGTTATAGGATTCCTTGTAGCTCAAATCTTATTCTCATCTTGAAGCAAAATATCGCTCGCTCGCTCGTAAAATACTTAAAAATACGAAATGTGTACGGATTGAGTAACCTATAGTACTATTGCATATAATCAGCGAAAATTAAGTACTACGGTCAGATGTACTGAAGGCACTACTGGCAATAGGCACTACTGAACTCACAGACAGTATTTTCTGTGTTCTAAGTCACAAAAAGGTGGCAAACACCTGATCTAAACAATTAAACAATCTGAGAATAAAATTTTTATTTAAATAAAGCCACAATTGGTTGGTATATTCGATGTAATCATTTATTACACCTTAATGTTTAGAAGCTTTGTCATCTTTAAGAATATTATTCACAATACAACATATTGTTCTTGTCATTACATCTTGACTAAATTAAAAGACAAAAAGACAAAAAAACAGAAAAAAAAAATCTAACAATCTATTAACAAGTGTTTTCTTATTTCTTCTTTTTATAATTCTTTAACTGAATTAAATCGATGACAAAAATAAACAAAGGTAAAATACATATATCTCTAGTGTACATAATAAAAGTTTATATTAGAGGTTCTACTTGATTAAAAAAAAATTGTCTAATAAATTTAAATTATCAATGCGAGAAGAACATCATATACATAAAAATACATAATTTTATGTTTGATTTTTAAACAAATGAAAAATTTTAACGTAATAAACATAAACAGAAAAAACAGGCTAGTTTATAAATTTTTTTATATTATTTTGTTCCTCCTAAATCAAACTAAATTGCTTAAGTAAATACTAAATTTTATTTTATTTTTTCTATTTTTTTGTCTGTTGTTTATTTGTTAAGTGCATTTTAGAATGTTTTTTAACTTTCTTAAATGCATTTGTTGAATTAAAATTATTGAAATAAATAAATAAATATATAAAAAAAAAACATTCCTCAAAAATCAACTCATCATTGTCGTATTTTTAACAGGTTTCTTGTTTAATTTTAACAAATAAAATAAATAAATAACACAGGAAAAAGCAGAGAAATATTTATCCGTTTACTCTGCGATGGACAATACCTTGAATTCCCTTTATAGGCCACTGGCTTAATAGAGAAAAAAAAGTTTAATTTTTAAGGCCTAGCAGCGACTTAATATCGGGTAGAGGCTTAACAGTGGGAGAGGCTTATTAGAGTTAAAAATAAATTTTGAAAAGAAATTTGATTGAATCTTATTTAATTATAGAAATTTAGAATTTATTCATTAAAATCTTCTTCAAAAAGGCAGCAAAACTATATTCATCTAAACAAAAAATTCATCAATTTTTCACGGATTGCAAGTTTCCTCTTTCCATTCGATCATATTTTAGTTCAATTAGGAAACCAGTGGCTTAATAAAGCGTAATGGCTTAATAAAGCGTATTGGCTTAATAAAGCGTAATGGCTTAATAAAAAGATCCAAAAACATTTTGCAATTCAAAAACACTATAAAGCCTCAATGCTTAATAGAATGTAGTGGCTTATAAAGGAAATTCAGGGTACTAAAATTCTAAACCAGAAAATAAATTTAATTAAAAATTTTCTCTTCAAGAATAGAATAATTATTATATTTTTCTCAAAAAAAAAAAAAAAAAGAAAAACTATTCTCACAACGTTTTTTCTCAATAATTATTTTTTTAAAAGAAAAATTAATTAATAAATTATAATAAAAAAACACAAATAATCAATTATAATTATTTTTTAACTAATTAAATTAATTAATTCACAATGAATGCAATTAAATAATAAAATAAATGCAAAAAAAACAACCATAATAACACAAACATGATAATATTTTCCACAAAAAAACACAAAAAATTTAATTAATTTTTGCACGGTTTTATTGTTTTGCAATAATAATAATAATTATATTAATTAAAAATAATTATATTTATAATTATATTTAAATTAAATTACACAATTGAATTGAAATGAATTTTGATTAAATAATTAGTTATTCTATTATTTCTATCTTCAATGCGTTTTTTCTAACATGAAATATTATTATCTGTTTACCGACTCGACTGTTGATGATCATGATCATGTTAAGTAACAAGAAACCGCACTTATATTATAAACAATCAACAACAATAATAATAATAACAAAAGCCACTAGCTGCCTATACTTAGTAAAAATAAAAATACATAATTTTCTTGTAATATGATTGGATTAATTTTTATCATTTTTAATCATATTATTCTATTTTTAAATTAATTTCATTGGCTGAGAGGACTTTAAGTATAAAATCCATGCGCAATAATAAAATAATAATTATTATTTTTTTTATTTAAAAAATAGAGAATTATTAAATTAGCATATTTATATTGAAAATAAAAGAAAAAAAAATACAATTAAAGCGAACAAAACAAAACAAAAAAATACTTAAGATGCGCGCGCATCTTTTTTTATATTAAAAATAATAAAAATGATCCATTTTCGTTTTCTTTTCAATGAAAACACAATTATTATGTAAAAATTAAGAGAAACATACAGAATAAAAAAAAAAACTATGCAACGAGAAAATGACAGCGGATGGTCAAGTATTAATAAATTTGCATACAAATGTGAAATAATGCAAAAAAAAAAAAAAAATTAAACAACATACATAACAAAACCACGCCTTCAATTTGTTTCATTAAAGTTTTTTTTTTTTTCAAAAATAATAAAAAAAGCAAAAGAAATTAAAAATAAATAAATATAAATAATAATACAACAAAATTGCCGTAATCGCGGTAAAATGTTAGACAACAACAATATAATCATAAAAAAAATATGTACGTCGTTGTTGCAACAAATAAATAAATAAATAAATAAAAAATAATAATTTTAAATCATAAAAAACAGTAAAATAAAAAATTACTTACAAATGCACTTACATAGTATTTTTTTTTATTATTTTTTTACACCGCAAATTTTATATTTTTTATTTTTTTGCGAAAAAAAAAATCATTTTCATGCTACAATTGTGCGTTTTTACGTTTTTTTTTTTTTGCTGATAATAGTAAGGTGCTTACACTACACGTACGTATTTGCAAATCATATGAAAGAAATACTAATTTGTTTTTATTCTTCTTTAATGTGTAAAATGGGGTGATATTATTATTTTTTGAAATTAAAACAACTAACACGCAATGGCTATGTCTGCTGCTGTTTTATTTTTTTTACAAAGAATTTAGCCAAAAGAATGAAAAAAAAAAAAACAAAAAATTAGGTTATTAAGCCGAATAGTAGTAAGTAAAACAGTATTTTTTAAAAATAATTATTGATTAATAATGTTTGACCACAAGTTAAAAAATATAATTATTTAAGCATTAACTGAACTGCCCCGCATATAACATAAAAAAAAATAACACACTGCGTAACAACATTATTAACTAAAAATAAATATATTTATTAATTTACAAGCATGTCAACTGTATATACTGCTTATTTACATTATTTTTCGTTTTAAATATTAAATCAAAAAAGGAATAATAAATAATAACTAAGAGAGCATACACCCTCACCCTTGTCAAAAATGTTAATTATAAATTATAAATAAGTTATTTATAACTTCTATACCCTAATCGTAATAAATTTTTAGATAAAAATAATAAAAATCCCATACATGATTGACTTTATTTATATTTAGAAAAAAACAACAAAAACCAACATTATGCTGGTTGCGGAGTTAATAAGAAAAAAACTAAATTTTTAGCAATTCTTTTGTCAAACGTCATGATTATTTTAATTTAAGTTAAATGAACATGCGCAGTTTGATGGTAGTTGATTTTGGTTGATCTTAATCAATTTTATTTTTCTAGATTATAAATTAAGAATCTAGTTATCGTTTTAGTTACAGAGAAAAGAAGAAAATTAATATTAATATTGCTAAATATATTTATTTAAATAAATTTAATTATTATTTTAATTATCTAATCAAGAATTAACAAGAATGATTAGGGGTAGTGATCATAGAATTAAGCGTTAAATAAAGTAATTTTATAAATATTATTATTAATTGAAATTGATATTGTAAATAAATTTATTTTTCTATTATTATTATTTGTTGTTTGTTATAATTGCCTTGTGGTTAAATAATAATTTTTATTTCAAATGTTTTATTTATATATTTAAACAAAAAGCCAAACAAAACATCTTTACTACTAACTGGCGATTTAAACAAGTAAATTTTATATTTAATTAAATTTTCTCTTTAAATATTTACTTTAATCATTTTTATTTTTGCATTTAATTCCTTATTAAAATTGAGTATTTTTCTTTACTAATTTTGTAAACAAAAATATTTAATTGAGAAAATACTATTGCAAAAAAAGAAAAAAACGTTTTGTATAATTTGCTTGCTTTTGAGTGATTTTTAATGTTTGATTAGATTTAAGAAAAATTTACTTAAAAATTGCAACATTTATAGCTAGCTTAAGTGTAATATTGTCTTAACTTATACTTACTTAAGCTTGTTATTATGCATTGCAAATAGATAAAGAAATCTTTATTAAAATTAAAGTTTTATTGTTAAAAAAAAAATTCCCCTATCTTGAGTAACATCATATAAATTATTTTTAAGTGATTAATCACAGTTTCTCTCATCGTAACCGTTTTATT
The DNA here is from genome assembly GCA_963942525.1 of Ptychoptera contaminata. NCBI lineage: Eukaryota > Metazoa > Arthropoda > Insecta > Diptera > Ptychopteridae > Ptychoptera > Ptychoptera contaminata. The sequence continues at coordinate 32,196,852 of OZ012638.1, read as the reverse complement.
AAAAATTAATTAAATAAAAACTTTCATGATTAATCAAAGAAAATGATTGTTTCAATTAAAAAAACTGTAAAAATAAAATTATTTATATTTTTAAAGAAGTAATTAGTTACAAGGACAACAATGCTTCTTCTCAAGAAACGTAATAAATTTACTAAATATTTTTATATACATTATGTCCTTGATATTTGTATCCTTTTATTTTCTTTTAATAAAAAAAATAACTAAATAACGTGACTTTTATTGATTTGTTGGCTTAAATAAAATATAATAATGCCGCCAAATAATTATTTTCTACAATTTTATTCTTTTATTGCAAAGAAATATTTTTTTATTATTATTATAATGTTTGAAATGCAATACCGAAAATGTCCTTTAAACAGAAATAAAGTAAAAAAAAAAATATTTAATTTCAGGCATAAATACTATAAAAAATAAATAAATAAAAAGGACAAACAGTATCATAAATATAGGCGTTACTGTGTAAGGATTTTTAATTTAAATGAATATTTATGATGGATAAACCATCATACCAGATTATGGTTGATATTTTTATCCTTTTTTTTGTTTTTTCGTTAAACATTATTACTTTTATATGAAAGTAAAATAGATAAATTGTATTTTAAGCTTAAAAGAAATGAAGAAAAAATAAATATTAATAATAAAATAAAAATATTAAAGGACAGATTAATATACCATATTTGTTTGATTTACAATTATTTCTACGAATTATTTTCCTTTTTTTTATTTTACATTTTTAAACTGAAAAACCCTGAAAATACCTGATTTTACATTTTGGTAATTATAATTACATTTTATTCCGGAAATTAACTGCTTGTTTTTTTTTGGTTTTTAACTATATTCTTTCTTCTGTTTCTATTTTATTTAAATTAATTTTTAAAACATGGAAAAATTGTTTGTTTCTCTTAATGTCCTTAATGCAAATTGATTATATTTATCAGGAAAAATTATTTATTAATTAAATATTTTTCAACAAATCATGTTGCTGACAGAACTTCTGAATTTAAATTTAAAAATCTTCTAAGCTGGTTTAATTAAGTAAACGTAATGTCTAAAAAGTTACAAAATTCCAGTAAATTATTCACTTTTTTCTATATTAATGCCTCAGTTTCTTATAATATCCTGAATTAAACCACAGAAAATTCTAAAGAAATTATTTCAAGAGATAAAAATAAATAATTTTCACTATAAATACCAAATTTTTCCTGAAAACATGGCATCAACAGGTAGCTAAACTATTCCATTTCAATCAATTTCACTTCAATTTCCATAATTTTCTCAAAAAAAAATTCCATTGAATAAATTTTTCAAACTTTTAAACTTGATTACAATACACCTGAAAATCTGTGTGTATGTTTGCAAATAAATAATTCGCGAAATAGACACAATTTGCCAAAATTCAAGTAAAAAAAAAAAAAACCAAAAAAAACATGATAATTTAATAAAATAAAATAAAAAAAAACAATTAATTCATTTCACACAACAAAAATAATTAACAACTTTAAAAGAAACAATCAGTGAAAATGAACATTTTTAGATTAAACTATTTTTAGATGGAAAAAAAAATTACTTAAATTAAAATTAAATTAAATTAACGAATAACAAAATGTATATATATATATATAAAAAAAACGTGATTTTATATTTTTAATTCACGCCTGTGATATACCTGCATATGTGTGTATGGATTGGATACCTTTACTATGTTGATTTCTATTATTATTATTATTTAAAATATTTATTTATTTATTTATTTTCTAATTTAAATATAATTTTAAATAAATAAATAAAAGAAGAAGAAGAATGAAAAAAACTTTATATCACTCTTTTTTTTTTTTATTTCTAACAAGAAATTAAATTGTGCGCGAATTTTACAATCAAACAAAAATAAATAAATAAATAACAAAGCGAAAAAAAAAAAGTTTTAATAAAAAAACTAGAAAAACTAATCAAGTGTGTACAAAAATAATTTGTATTAAAGAAAAGCAAAAAAAAAAGAGTAAAAAACCAGAAAATATATAGAAATTCAAAATTTGAATACCAGTAATGCCAATAATAATGCCAATAATAGTAATTATAATAAACATCTAGCCAGGTGAGGTGTCGGCAAAAAGCACACACATAATATTTTTTTTTTTTTTTGTACATATTTAATAATATTTTGAGTGACATTAAACGATTTTTATTTGTTTGCAAATGAATAGAAAGAAGATAAAAGTAAACACGACAAGGTAACCAAAAAAAAAACTGAGATATTGATGATCTAAAACGTGTGTTTGTGGATTATGTTTTTATTTATTATTTAGATTAAAAATTAATTTAATAACTTATCCAACGATTAACAAAAAAAAAACCTTTAATTAATAAAAAAACAATTATTTCTGTACAAGTAAAAAAAAACCGATGAATCATTTGATTAAATAAACAACAGAACGAAAAATTTATTAATAAATTTTCTGCGTGCGCAACTTAACTTAGTTGAATTTTGTTTTTTATTTTTTTAATTAATATTCTTTGTGTGTGTGTGGATAAAAAGCTAATTTTTATATTGTTTTTCATACGCAAATTATACAAATAAAATTAAAATTCAATAAAAAAAAAAAAAACAGACGGCGAATTAATAATAATAAAAGTTAGGTGTGTTTAGTGGGTGTTAAGCTTTGTTCATCACTTTGCGCGTCATTTACACACTAAAACAACACGAAAAAAAAACGAAAATTCAACAAAAATTATGTTTAATTATAATATTTGTTTGCGGTTTATTTCTTTAACATTTTAATTACATAAAATGGTTTTTTTTTCTCTTTATTTCTCGTTGATGATTTTTCAGGTATTTTTTCATAAATATATGTATATTTGTTGTTGTTTTTTAATTAATTAATAATTTTAACATTTTCGAAATAAATTTCAAGTATTTATCTAGATGTGATGTGATTTTTTTTGCCTTTTTCTATTTATTATTAGTCATTAAAATTAAAGTGCTTAATTTTTAATATTTATTTATTGAGTATTTTTTTTTTTTTTGTCACGGATTTTATTGACTTTTATTGAAACAAAACAACAAAAAAAAAAATCAATTAATTATTATAATTTTAGGTGTTTTAATTTTTTTTCGTCTAAATAATGGATTTTAATGTAAAAAAAAAATGTACAAAAAACGACGATAACGTTTAAAATGTTAAAATCAGTTTTTATTAAACAAAATTTAAGTTGTGCGCGCATAATTTTTTAATGTAATTTTGAATGTACGAAAAAAAAAACAAAAAACAATCAAGTCAAAAATAAAAAAAACATTTTATAAATAAGGCAATTATAGAAGTTTGCAGGTAGTTATGAGTATGTTACAAAAAGAATTAAACTAAACACAACAATACAAAGTCCTTATGCCTGTCTGCCTCACCTCAAACATACATATAATATCCTCTTTGTGAATGGATTTTTTTTTTTTGTACTTAATACAAATATCATCTTTCATTCATCATTTTTTTACAAAAAAAAAATAATAATAATAATAAACGCAAGAAAAACGCGTAGCAAAACAACAAAACCAATATTTAGTGTAAAATATAACAGAGATGCTGTGTGCTGTTGCTTTGTTATTATTATTATTATGTTATATTTAAAGTCACATAGTCAGTGGGCAAAAAGGTATAATAAATGTAGGGTGAATACACACAGCACGCGGTAATTTTTATTTTATTTTTTCTCCTGAAAATACAACAAATTTATTGTATTTTTTTTTTTTTTTTGTTAACAAGAAGATAAACAACAACAATAATGTGGGAAGCTGTAACATACTGTGGTGTGTGGCGTTGCGTTTAGTCATCATCAATATCATTTTTGTTGGTTCTATGTTATTATTATTATAACAATTATTATTATTAGTATTGTGAATGAATGGCGGTTAAAAAAAAAAGAAAAACTAACTTAAGTCAAAACAAAAAACAAAACAAAAATCAAGAGGAAAAGTGAAGATAATATTTGGTGTAAAGTCTTACACGAAAAAAAAACCAGGAGAAGCGCAGAAACAAAACAGAGTAAAACAAGAAAAAATAAAAAAAAAAAAAACCTTTTTATAACTTTCAACGTCATCGTGATTATCGTTTGTACATTTAAACTATAACAAATGGGATAAAGATGAAAATACGACAAGACATTTATTTATTTATTTTTCTACATCTTTGTGGATCAGCAAGCAACCAAGCAGCAGCAGCAGTAATATCACAACAACGAAAAAAACAATAAAATAAAAAAAAAAACACATTTTAAAGATAAATTTACTATCTAACATTACTATTTTGACAGTCAGCACGCGCTCGTTCTAAATAACACAAATCTTATATTAGTTTTTCTTTTCCTCCCTAAACAATAGTCTCTTCTTAAGCGTGTGACTTTCCTATAAGTATTATGACTTAAAAAACGACTTATAACAAACAACACGAGTAGGAAAAACTGCGCAAATTAATAATAACAAAATACAGATCTATTCTCCAAAAAAAAAAAAGAAGAAAAACTCTCCATAAAACAATCAACAATTAATAGACAATTTTCTTTATAATTAAAAAGAAAAGAAAAATTAATTTTCAAAAACATTGAATTACTAAAATAAAAACCATAAATGATGGGTGGATGATATACGCGCATATGAGTAGAATGTGACAAATGAAATATTTTGACTTAAAAAAATTTAAAAACAAAAAACTAAAGAGAAAAACAAAAGACAACTCTTGTGGTTTTTATTTATCTAAATTTTAACACATGTGGTAGGTTATTTCGTTATTTATTCATTATCCGGATGACTTTGGAATTTTATAATTTTTCTTGTTTTATTTTAATTTAAAATTTATTTTCTTTTATAATTTCTATAATTTTCGTTGTTGAGGTAGGACAAAACCTTGAGTAAAAACTTTAAAAACAAAACTAACAAAATTTAAATATTTTTTTTTGTCCAAAGACAAAATATTTAATAAATTATTTTTGAAAATGAAATGAATAAACAAATGACAAAAAGGTAAAGAAAGAATAAACTCTGACAACCACGTGAATTACATTTAAATTTTTCTAAGGTTCTTCTACTTGAAAAAGGTATAAAATATCCAAAAAAAAAACGATAAATGAATTAATATTTAAACAACACAAAACGTTGTCAATATGACAAGCAACAAACTAGTAGCATTAGTAGTAACAGGTATAATCAAAGTAATAATTTTGACAAAATATATTTTATTAGGTGGCGAGATAAGAGGAGACAAATTTATATTATTATTATTATTATTAAAGGCGTCTTTTTTCTGTGTCTTCTTGTCATTTTATAGTATATTATTATTATTATTTCTTCTTTATATATATCTCCTCCTTTTTATCTTAATTTTATCTTATTATTATTGTTATTATTATTGTTATTTATATCTACATAAATTTATTTTGTTATGCTTTTGATCACCCTATGACATTTTATTATATTAATTTGTATTATTATTATTATTATAATAAATAATATTGTTATTATTATTAGTATTATATGATATTTATCTTATTATTTATAATATTTCTTAAAGAAATATGATTTTTTTTTATTTATAATAATAATAATAATAATTTATTTAACAAATCAATAAAAATGAACAACAAAAATTATGACAATTGTATGGTAACACAACGAAAACGACCGCCCAAGTTTATTTTTAATATAAATAAATAAATAAATTGTCTTCTTTCAACGTTTTAAACAATCAAAGGGCAATAATAAATTTAACACACAGAAAAAAAGAACAACATTTTGATTTATTTATTATTATTTTTGACAAAAAAATAAAATAAATTAATTATTATTATCAATATCTTGTTATCGAAATGTTTTGTTGATTTTCTTTTTCCTTGTTTTAATCAAAAAATCAATAAACATACAAAATTATTAATTAAATAACATACAGAAAAAAATATATATATATAATTAATTTGTTTAAATAAATATTAACATTTATTTAAATTAATATCGCTGAATGATTATTAATCAAAATAATAAATATAAAATGATTAACGATTGTATGAATTTATGTCGTTGTAATATCGTACAACTCTTAATATTTGCTTATGTAAATAACCTGATGTAAATCTCTTAATTATTATTACAAAATACCATTTATATAAAAAGAAATATATTATTTTGCAATTTAAATGATTTAAAACACAAAATATGTACTCGTTTTTACATAATTTAATTGCCAAATTCTACCAAAATAAATTATTTTTCATTCAAAAATCACATTTAAAGCAAATTTCTCGCATTTTATCTCATCATTGCACTACAGAAAAACTGCATAACAACATTTATAAACAATTTAACTAAAACTTACAATAAATAACTAACTTCTAATCACTTAAATTCACCTTAATTATTTAATCATAAAATATTTTTATTCAAAAATTCCATAAACAAAGCGCCAACCAACCGCATAGCAAAACAAAAAAAACACCCAAAATAGATAAAAAAATAAATAAATAATTAATCATTTGATTGGAATTTTAATATTAATATAATTATTATTTACTTAGCAGCGATAACAACTATCAATAGAAATAAATTAAATAAATTTAATAAATTTTTTTACACAAAAAATAATAAATAAATAAATAAAATGGCTGGCTATAAGTAATTTTCTACCGAAACATTTAATTATTTTTAATGGTTTTCATTGATTAACGTAAGGAAAATGATTATTTTTTAGTGATAGACACGTTAAAGGACAGTAAAGCTAAATTAATAATTGTTTAATTTTAGATTAAACAGTGTTTTTGATACCTAAAAACAACTAATTATATTTATTAACCTATTAACCTCGCAAAAATAATACGAATTCATCTACTTCAATAATTAAAATCCTCAAAAAAAATGTGTAAATCTAATGAAAAAATGAATTAAATAAGCGACAAAGAATGCCTAAACAATTAAAACAACGAATAACATTACCAAAAAATAAATCAACAATAAGTATTTCAATGCATTCTCTTCTTATCAAACAAACATTTTTTTAATGCATTTTATTCAACAAAATTGATAAGACATTTTACTTAAAGAAAATATTAAATAATAATTAACCTTCAATATTATCTACAATTAGTTGTATTTTTCCACATAGTTTACTTTATTAAAATATTATTTCCTTTATTTAATCTAATTTATAGCGACAGGAGAAGAACAATAAAGGAACAACACAACAGTTCCAATGAACTAAATAACTAAGTAAAAATTTGACAATTTCTTTTTTTAACTTTTTCTAATCTAATTAATATCATAAAATTAAAAAAAAAAGAAATAATTTTAATTTAATTTACATTAAAAAAAAAAAAACAATTCTTTTTTCTTTACACGTGCAAATTAAAATTTCTATGAAAAGAAAAACAAAATTAATTAAATAATAATACTAAAGTAATAATAATAACAATAATAATTAATTATTACTATAAATAATTGTCATCCAAGGCTATTTTATTTCATAAATAATAATAATTTTATTATATGAAATAAAATTTATATATAATATAATTATTATTAGTTTTTATTTTTTTGTATTTCTTCAATTTTAATTGATTTTACTGTATATATATATATTTTTTTTCTTTATTTTATTTGCTTAATAAAATATATTCAAAATCACGTTATTTTTTTTGCTAAAAGTAACAAAACAAAACTATAACTGACTTTATTTATTATTATTATTATTATTATTAATAAATAAAATTAATGATTAAATTTAATAAAAGAAAATATAAAATGTACTTACACTGACCATAGGTGAATCGTCGCCAAGATCTGAATCTCTGTCTATTCGTCCACCACCGTCCATAGCATAAACTGGGACGGGATCACGATTCTTAACCCGAATTTTGAAGCCTTTTAAATATTGCGAGCCGTAATAATCGGCTCGCTAAATTTGAAAAAAAAAATAAAATTAAAATAATAAAATATAATTTTATTGCAAAAAAAAATTAATTAATTAATTAATTTTTTTCTTTTCTTTTGTTAATTATTATTTTTTTTTTCTTTCTTGTTAATTAAAAAAAAATTCTAAACGTTTCTGTTCGTTTTGTACGTTTGCTTTGCCTGCAATAAAAAGAAATAAAAAAATTATTTTTTATAAATATAAAATGATTAAACGATTAATTAATTTGATAGTTATTTATTTATCTTCTCTTCGCTTAATTATTATTATTAATTGTTTTTTATAGAATTTAATAATTAACGGCAATAATTATTATTAATTTGTTTTTTGTTTTCAACTCATTCTTCTTCTTCTTCTTTTACATTCAACAATAAAACACAACAAAACATAACCTTAATATTAACAATCAATGTAATAATATAAACATTTTTATTGATTAATTAATTAATAACACTTTTATAAAATAGATAAAATATATATAGTTAATAAATATATAATAAAAAGCATATTTTAGAAAAAACAATAGCAACATAAAAACATAATTAAATTATAAAACCAAAAATATAAAAGAACAAATGAAATGAAATAAAACAGTTAACTTAAATTTTATCCAAAATAATAAATTATTAATTAATTTTGATAACAAACACAAATGGCGCTGCATTAATTGAAAATAACAATAAAAAAATAAAAATAAAAGAAAAGAATGCAGCCAAAAGCAGCAAAAGTGTTCTTTTTTTATATATATATATCTTTGACATTTGACTCCGACGCCAATATAATAAAAAAAAAATAATTATTATTATTATTAAAAGAAATAAAAAAAACGTTTATAAGCGTCATAATGAATTCGTATAATTATAATAAAATTGATTTACTTTTAAATAAAAAATATATATTTTAGTTTTGTGAAAGGGTTATTATTTTTTTTAATTTATTAAATTAAATAATATTTTTTGTATAAATCTTGACATGATTTACGATAATTTTTATGTTTTTTGTTACTTTTTGTGCTCGCCATTTTTTTTTCTTCTAAAGATGAAAATATTTTTTTTAAAATAAAATTATTGATTACAAAAGGATTTTATGGTAATGTATATATATATACATATAAATATTGTTATTATTATTTAAATTTTATTATTATTTATTCAAAATAATATATTTATTGATAAATTATTTCCCTTTTCTTTTCTTTTTTTTTTTTTGATAATGAAAATAATTTTCATTTGAATTTATTCTTTAGAAAAATGTAAATGAAAGAAAATCAATTCACGCGTAAATATATTAATATTTATTGATTTTAAACGATAATAATAATAATAAAAAAACAATATTATAGTTGAATATAATACTTTTTAATATTATTTATTTTTTAAAAAATGAAAAACAATTAAGCAGAAACATGGATTAAGTAAATAAAAACAAAATAACTTCTTTAAATCAGTGCAGTAAAACCTTACAAGTGTTAATTACTTTTAATAATTTGTTTTTCTTTATTAAAATAATAATAATAATAATATATATAAATCACAAGAATTTATATAAAAATAATTAATTTCCTATTAATAGTTTTAACTGATTAAAGTCTTAAACAAAAAAAACAAATAAATAATATTTCCATAAAAGCCATTAAAGCTAAAGCAACTGCGTAAAAATAATTAAGTACTAAATGTATTTTGATTTTTTGTTCGCTATTTTAAATCGCCAACCGAATAAAAAAGAAACAACAACGTTATTTCGTCAAACAAATAAAAAACAAAAAATTAATTAATTTAATTAAAAATATAAATTTGCATATAATATTTTTTTTTTAAATCGTAATTAATAGTTTGTTTGTTTTTTGTTTCTTAGCCACGTGTATGCTAAAAAGTCTTTTGTTTTTTTTTTTTTGTTGCTGGTTTCTTGATTAGTTAATTAAATTAATTTTTATTTATTAAAAGACATACTGTTTGTCCGTTGATATGACAATTTATTTATAAATTAGGAACAGCAAAAAAAAAAAAATATTAATTAACACCAAACTTGCGTTGGTTTTTTGTTTCTTATTTTTGTAATAATTTATTTTTAGCAAAAGTTATCATGAAAAATTCTTTTTAATTAAGTTAAATTTGGGTGAATTTGTTGTTTTTTTTTTTTTTTTATTTTTTTCACTTAATGAATTAATTATTTTGTTTTCTGTTCTTTTTTTTAGATAAATTAAATTGTTATTATTAAATTATTGAGAAAAAGCTTTTGGTAAATGCAAGCAAAATTATCATAGCATATGATAAATGAATAATTTTATATTCAAAACACTTAAAAACGTATTTAAAAACGTTTATTAATATAATTAATAAAAGGAAAAATTTAAGAGCAACTAAGTTAGTGATTAGAACAGGTGAGTTATTAATAATAATATTTTAAGAACACATATAAAATGAACTTAAAGCTTAAAAATAATAATGATTAATGCTTAAAACAATAAATTAATGATAAAGAATGTTATTTTAGCAATGAATACAAAGAAAATGAAGAAAAATGTTAAACTAAACACAAAAATGCATGAAAAAGCGAGCTAAAGCACACCAAAAAGCATAAAAAATAAAGGATTTAATGTAACAATAAGCTTAAAATAGGTGAGAAATGATTTTAAAGCTTTATAAAATACATTAAAACTTTTTATTAATTAAAGCTATAATTACCAATAATTAATATCTTTAAAAAAAAAATAAACAATAATTCACTTAATTTAAGAAAAGAAAAAATTTATTTAATTCATTTAAATTTAAAAAAATTTAAAACTTTCACTTTAAAATTGTCCAAACAGGAAAACAACAAAATATATATACACAGCGCGAAAATGTGTAGAGATTTTTTTTTTTTTTTGTTTTTGCTTTAAGTCTCACATTACTTAGAAAAACAAAAATCATAAAATAAAATAATAAACAAAATAACAGTAAAATAAAAACTGTCACATAATCGTCACTTGAGAATAATTATTGTTTAAAAAAAATAATTTAATAAAAACTAATGTAGTTATATTTCAGGATAAATGCAGATGAAATACCGGCATTTGTAGAGATTTTTCTTTTTTTTATTTTTAGTATTGAAATTAAAAAATAAAAAACACCTGACACAAGATAATTCACCTTTAAAAAAAACAAAACCTTTGTTGATGATTCCTTTTTTTTTTTATTTTTTGTGAAAACCACACAATAACAGTAATAATAAATAACTGAAGAAGAAGAAGAAGAAAATAAATATTAACTAAAACAGGGACATGACAACAAACACGTGCCAAAAAAACAGTTTTTTTTTCCTTTTAATAAAAAAACTACAAGTTAATTAAGGTAAATTATTAATATTTTTTTACTTTTATTTTTTAATCAAAAAAAAATTAACTCACTTAACTGCACTAATCTACGTTTAATTTTTTTTTTTTTTTTTGTAGAAATATAATTAACGTTATTATTTTTTATTAATTAATTAATAAACACAACACAATTATTATTTTTATATTTTTTTAAACACAAAAAAAAAAAATAGTTACTATAATGTCCAATCACTAAATGTTTATTTATCTAATTATTCGATTAACGAAAAAACAATTTATAAACACAAAAAAGAATAATATAATCAAAATAATTTAATTAATTGAATTTAATTAAATTAACACAGATTATATTTGTTGTTCCAACGTCAACGAACATAACGCGAATGAGTTGCCTTTGAAGAATTGAGTTCTGTTTGGCCCTGGTTTTGTTGTTTTGTTTTTTTTATTATTTCTCTTGTTGGCATTTATTTGTTGTACTTTAAGCCTAGTGTGTAGAGAATTTGAGATTAAAGCATTTGGTGCGACGGTATTTGGTTGGTTGTATTTGTTTATTGGCTGGGCCTGGCGTTTTTTTTTATTTTGTATTTTATTTTCTTATTCTTATGTTCTTGTCTGCTTTACATTTATTATGTGTACTCACTCGGTTCGTTTTGATTTACCTGTAATTAAAATTGTTTTTAATAAAAAGTTTCTATAAAACAATGAGAGTTAATGTAACATTTTATCGTAATAAGAAATCTGTGTGTGACTACAGCGCATAAATATACTCGCTTTTTTGTAATTTGATTAATCCCACTCTTTTTTTTGTGTGTGTGTGTGTGTATGCTTGCTTGATCGTTATCATTTGTTTTTATTTTATTTCCGGATCCAATCGGAATTACGATTATAATCATTTATTATAGAAAAAAAGGAAAATGTAAACATATTATCGTATGCGAATAAAATGTTATTATTTTTTATACGTTAACGCCTACAAAATGGGCGAGGCTTTTTTCCTTTTTAATAAATTATATTCTCTCCAATAAAAAAATTACATTATTTTGATTATTAATAAATTAAATGAATAGTTTTTATATATATATACTTTCTATAAATTAAATTAATTCTCTTTTGTACATTCGCGTTTGTATATATTTAATCATGTTTAATGACAATTTTTATTACCCTTTTATTCAGTGTACTCTACGTTGTATACTCTAATTAATTTTTGCTTAAATTACTACTTGATTTAATTAATTAAAAACAAAAAAATTAGCAAAGCATTTGATTATTTGGCAACAGTGTTTTTGTTTCTTTTTTTTTTAAGTTATTATTTTTCTTTTAACAAAAGTTCATTAAGCTTTTTCGTTAAGCATTAAGCTTATTTTTTATGCTTATTTTACGGAAATTTATTTGTGGTTATTTTGTTGCTCATATTTCACGTTTAGTTTTTGTTTATTATTGTATTTTTTTTTTTGCATTACATAAAAACAGAGCGAAGCAATATATATATTTTGATTTTTTTTTGTTATTGTTGTTATCTTAAGCCGTTTAAATTAAGCGCGTTTATGGTTTTATGATGATTTTGTTTTTTTTGTTTATTTCCTTCGTTTAATGTGTTTGTAAATATATATGTATATATACACACTTTTTTTTTTTTTGGTTATTTTTAAAGCAAAGTGACTTAACTTAATTTAATTTTTTTTTTTTGTCTATTTTAAGTAACATCTGTTTAAGTTTGTTTGGCGTTTCTGTTGTTGATGTTGATTTTTTTTTTTCTTAGATGCTTTTCTTTACTTTGCTTGATATTTGACACATAGGTGTCAGTTTTTTATTTTTTTTTTTTTATTTTAATTTTAATAAGAAATTAAATAACAAATGACAATAAATTGTAATAATTTTTAAATTGAGAAAATTTTTTTTAATTAATTTTATTTATATTATTACTAATTAACTTTTCGTTTGGCTCTTTTTTTACTTATTTTAAAAATTAAAATTATGTTTAAGACGCCATTAATGCGAAATAAGTTATTGCGACATTGGAAGAATTGCAGAAGATTTATTCTTGGTTTATTATTAATTTCACTGATAAATTGTTATTAGTAGTAAAGTATTTTAATTTGTTAATGTCGTTATGTTCTACAGGAGCTAAATTATGTTGCTAGGACCTTTGCCGGTCAAGGAAATAGATGCTCTTTCTTAAGCACTGTTATCTGTAGTTTAACTATCCGCTAAACGATTTTTATTCTGAATTATAGAATTTATTTAAATTCTCGTCAATTAATATCCTTACAGTTTTCTTGCTTCTAACTGCTAAGTGTCTGCTAACTGTTTGACCTTCAAATCGCAAAAAAAAAAAATCTACAGATGGTAATCAATTAATAATTAATTAATTTTAATGACTATAATCTCTTAAAATTTACCTTGAAACATTCTAAAATAGAAAAAGCTAAACATTTACGATCACATCGGATTGCTAATGATTTTATTTCACTTATTTATAAATTTTTTCTTTATGATGTTAATTTTCCATAATTTTGTTTAATCGATATTATAACTGTATTATTTAATTAAATCAGAAATTTTAAGAAAATTTATTAATTGTATGTCATAAAAAATTTCTGTTTTATGCTTTTATCGGTAATAACATTTGTTTTGGGGATGAATAATAAAATTTATTTAATAAAATAAAATAATAATAATAGACTAAAAATAGCAGAGAAATTATTATTAAAGGGAATATTTTCTGTTAAATTATTTTACACAGTGCTGGATTTGATCTTTTTTAGGTAGAATTTTGTAGGTTAGAAATAGATTTACCGTAGTTTTTGGACTATAAAAGGACTTGTTTTAAATAAAAAATGGAAATATTAAATGCGTCTTATAGTCCGAAGGTAACATTATATATTTTTTACAAAACATTCTAATCTAAAAATCATCTTATAAATTTGAGGTGCGTCTTATCATCCACCGCGACTTATAGTCCAGTGCGACTTATTGCCCAGTGCGACTTAGTCTGGAGTGTCTTATAATCCGAAAAATACGGTTTATGGTAAATGGTTGTTACACCAACTGGTCATTTGAAAAACAGGCAAATAAAAATCATAAAATTTTTTCTAAAAATTTGTAAATTTGTGTGTCTTATCACGCCTAATTTCGGCACTGCATATTCACATTTATATATTAGCATAATAAAAAATAAAATATTTATTTTATTAATTATTTAAATTTCTGCTATGCTTTTTAGCTTTTAAATAAAATTAATTAACACACTTAAGCATATAATAATGATAATTTTTTATTTAAAAAAAAAAAGAAGCAAATTATCATAAAAATCTGGAAATTTTTCCTTTGGTTACCTGCTGTTCGCGTTTTTTTTTTTTATTTATTTATTTGAAAATCAAATTTATTTTTAGAAAATTTAATTATTCTATTAACAAGCCATTCTATTATTTATATAAATATATATTTTTCGATAAAATTGGATTATTATCATAAAAATTGAGAAAAAATATTCCATTCGCGTTTTTCTTTTATTTTTTTAAAGGAATAAATTTGACGGCCATTTTTGCGATAAAAGTGTTTTGCTTTTACCTTGATGAAATTATTACTTTTATTAGGGATTAATTTATGAATTTTAGTTAAGATCTTAAATGTTTTATCTTTTATGATTAAAATTAAGAAATATTATGACTAGAATGTGTTATTATTAATGTTCGTTTCCTTTAAGCAATAGCAAATAGCCTTAATAGAAGAATTTTTAACAAATGAATGTTGGCCTCATCACATGTTGGAAGAAGAAGAAGAAATAAAAATAAATCACAAAAATTAAATAATCTTATTAAAAAAAAAAAATGCTGGTTAATAACGTTTATTCGTTTAAAATTATTTGAAAAATCATTAACAAAACATCATCATCGTGGTGTTGTGTTGCGTTCTGTGTCTCATAGAAATGTCGCTTTTAATTTTCTAAGCAAAAAATAAAAAATAAGGAAAATTCCGTCTTTAATAAATTATTTATTATTTAATTTTCTATTTTTGTATTTTATAAAAAAAAAAAAGTATTCTTCATGATTTTTTTGATTTGACATATGTCACGTTAAATACTTTTTTATTTTTTCTTATATTTTCGTGGTGTAGCCGTTGTTGTCTTCTTACTCCCTGCTTAAGAATTAAGAACAAACGTTAAATTCAATGGTATTTTTGCCCGGTGATTTTTTTCTATATTATAATTACAGTAAAATAAATTAATGATTTTTGTTTTTTCCGTTGATTTGTGCTCACTATTACTGTCTAATTTCAAAAACAGAAAAAAAAAAATAGCTAAAAAGACAAAACAATAACTAAGAAGTAGAGGAAAAATCAAAAAAACTGTCAACGTTGTTATCACATCTTGTCGCGTAATCTTATTTATTTATTTTTTTTTTGCTTTCTTAACATTTCTATTAATTATTTTTTTTTTTACAAAAAAAAAGATTTTAATTTTTCCTCGTTAATTATTTTTTTTCTTCTTCTTCTTTACGTTTTCTCTATGTGATTTAAATTTTATTTATTTAAGTAAACAAGAGTTATTTTTTTATTTTTCAAAAAATAATATTAAAATAAATAAATACAAAAAAAAGAAAAATTCCATCACTACGCTGTACACTAATAAAAATCGGTAAGAAAACGAAGAGAAATAAGACAGAAAATAAAAAGGAAACTATATAAATATGTCCTTGGAATGGTTATTATTATTTTTTTTTCAATGTACTTGAGATTTTTCGATTTTTTTTTTCTCTTTAAATTCTTTACTGACCATAGTGTAGGGTCGAAATAGTTTATTTTCCTTTTTTTTTATAAATAATTTATTAAAAATTCATAAAAGAAAACAAAAAAAAAAAACTGTTTAACATGGAATTTTGACATTATTTTCTTCATTATTTTTGCTTAAAACAGGATGTTCTTTTCTATTTGCTCTGGGTGAAATAAAATAAAATTATAACATATTTAGCACAAAAATAAGAGAATATATAGATAGATAATAAATGATAATTGGAGTAAAGTAAATATTTTCTTTTATATTTCATCAAATTGTGAAATACAAAAATTTTGCTTAACAGTTAAGTTCTGGCTTGGATAAAGTTAAGAAAATTTATTGTTGATAAATTTTTTGTTGTAAAACAAAAGAAAAATACAAATAAAATCCAGTCTAAACTTTGTAGAAAACGGATCAGCAAGTATTCTTAAAAATTCCATCAATGACAGTTTCCAAATAACTAATAATAAATTTTATGTAATAAGGAAGAGAAATCTACTAAAATATAGGATATTTTTAAGAAATATATGTATTTACGCATAATTTTTATGCAATATAATTGTTTTGCAATTTTTCTGCCTTAAAAGAAAAAATTCGTCTCATCTCATTAATAAATGAAGAAAAAATAATAACAAGTAACACCAGCAAACAGTTTAAGGGATCACAGTAATCGATCCTAATCCAGTGTCATAAATAAAAAGAGAAGAAAAAACCAATTTCTATTAATTTTCTTTAAATAAAAATATATCTTCGATGTCATTGACAATGGCAATGTCAGGCATTGTCGCAATATGTCTGATTTTTTAAATATTGAAAACAAATGAAATTAAAATATAAATGCACATGTGGCTACCAGATTTATTTAATGTCCTTTTTTTTTTGCTTTTGTTTTTTATTATTTAGTTGATTTTTCTACATGAATTTATTGATTTTTGTTAAAGGAAGTTTTCCGGTTACAAATTTTTCTTTGTTTTTTTTTTTGTAGTAAAATTAATTTATTATTGATATATGTTGAGGAGGCTTAGGCTATTTAAGAGGATTTAAAAATTATAAAACTCTACACTGTGTCACTGAAGAAGCGAATTATTTTTATAGCAGAAAAAACAATGATATAATTTTTGGAGATTAATTTATTTGTTTTATACAATTTTATTAGCCAATCAAAATGTTTTATTTTAAGCATTTTGATTGGTTTATGATTATTTATTCGATTTTTGATTTTTTTTTAAATAATTTTTTTTTTGTCTTTTCTTGACAATTGTAATGTTTTAACTAAAGTATTTTTAATAATCATTAAACAGTTTAATTTTAACGATTTTAGTATGATTTGCCCGAGTTATGCTCACGCTAGAATTAAGAATTAAAATTATACAAAACCTTAAAATTCAAGGCATGTCTACAATAAATAAGAAAAGAAACAGAATAACAATTTTGTTTAGATAATTTATTAAAATAAAATTTATGTTAAAAGTACAACGTGTACAGGCCCTGTTATTTTAGCAAAAAATAAATGAAAATACCCCAGCCCTTATTATATATTTCATTATTTTAAAATTTAATTTATTTTTATCTATGTTTTTAACATATATATATACACATAAAAGCATCAATTGAATATTATTCGTTATACATTTAAATTATTGCTTATATTCATTTGCACATCTTTCATCATAGCATCAACTATAGATATTCAGTCTGTTATGTATAAACATTTATATAGAAACATGAATGTCAAAAAAAAAAGGATAAAGGATAAATTAATATGTGCTGTATTTTCGTAACAACAACAGCAGTAGCAGCATAATTCTAAAAAACACCCCTCCATAAAATATATTTTAAACCATAAAATTATTTAAAATAAATGAATAGATAGATGGATGAATTCATTGATTTCTGACTCCACACTTAGTATTTATAATTCTGTAATGTTTTATATGTATGTACTATATAGTATGTTTATATATTAAAATGACTAGGAAAGAATAAACTAAAATGAATATTGATGAAGAAGAATTAATGAGAAATATTTTTACATTGATAAATAATGGTTTTTTGGTAAAATAATGATTAAGGAATTTTCTTTTTCTATGTTTCTGGTTTTTTGTTTTACTTCTTTTTAGTATTATTTTATGGGTTTATTGTGAGGATTATTGTATATGGTTGTGTGATTGTGTACTTGTCGATTGGCAGATTTTTTTTATTTACGCCACATTTATTACAAAAATTCAATATGTGTAGCTTTTTAATTAAAATTAGAAAAATTGATGAATTTCTGATTGATTTTTTGAAATAATTTATTTAAAGGAAATTTTATTTAGAGTTTTTTTTTATTTTGAAGAATTATTGCTTCAATAGGGTGTTTATTTGAAGCTTTTATCATATTTTTTTATGCACAAAAAGCTCTTATTTCTGTGTAAAGCTTATCGTTAGCAATACTAACAGTCGCATTGAGAAAACAATCATTAATTATTATTATTTTATTTAATCACATTTAAGTCATTTTTAATAATACTTTTCAGTTTTTAAAAACAAAAGAAAAAAGGATAAATAATTATTTTTATTGGAAAAACTATCGCCATTTTTGTTTTCTTTGAATATATTTAATTTTAAATTATTATTCGCGATATAAATGGAATTTTTCTTTCATTTATCAAAGTTATAATGACGACAACGATGTAAGCACAACAAGAGCATAAAGTGTAATGAATAAAAACATAAAAATAAATAAGTATAAAGAAAGGTTTTTATGTTTTTTCTATTAAAAAAAAAAAAAACTGACAAAACATAACAACCGTGGGGGCGTATCCCTGTGTAGATTTTGCTAAACAATTTCTTCTTCAAACTATAACTTTAATTTATTTAATGATAAATGATTTTATCTAATCATTTTTGTTATTTTATTTTATTTTGTTATTTGTGTTATTGTTGTTGTTGTTTACCTTTTATGTTTCTGTATTAGGTTTTCTGCGCAATGTATAAGGCACTAACAGAGCAGTCACATCTACCACGGAATAATAACGCGGCTAAGCACAATTGCTACAGTATAAACAAAAAAAAAACACTGGATGACGGGGCGCCACTTAATTTAACTAACCAAAAACACCGATAAAAAGATGTAAAAAAAAAAACCCAGAAAAAACAGAAACTTTAGCGCCTATTTTTCCATTAATTTTCTCGTGCTTAAATGTGATTTTTTAATTATTTCTTCTTTATAATTTTGTATTATTTTTGTTTTTTTTTTTGTTGTTTGCTGTTTAAACGTAGAAAAGTCACACCATTAAGAATCAAAAAAGAAGAAAAACCAAAAACATTACCTGATTGATTAGTATTTTTTAATTATTATTTTTTCTTCTTGCTTTACTCAGTTCATAACCCTTTTTTGAGGTTATATCAATAAAATCTTTGCTTTAATTTTTTTTTGTCGTTTAATTCGGTTCTTTCTTTCTTTATTTTAATAAATAATTACAAAAATTTATGTTAAAATCAATAAAGAAATAAAATAAAAATGATGATTGCTTAAGACAAACGGTGTCTTTTGTCGTTTATTTTAATACTTTTAATGGTAAGCAGTGCTGTAGTTTAGCTTAAAGTTTACCGTAGTGGTTTAGCAAGCTGTTTAGTTTGTTTGCTAACAAATAAAGAGGAATATTTTCCAATTTGAGGTTCTTCACGATTTTAATGGCTTTATTATAAGGGTGCTAGTCGATAATTCTGCAATTTGATTCCTATCAGTTAATGACTAAACGTTTTTGCAGTTTTTAGTTGTTTAGCAAGTAGTTTAGCTAGTTCTCTAGCAGATAAAAAGGAATATTACCCAACTTTAGGTCAGTCACTAGTGTGGCTTCACAATAAGGATGTTGATTAATAATTCTGCAATTTTAAAATTTTTTGTAGTATTTTGTTGTTTAGCTAGTTGTCTAGCAGATAAAAAGGAATATTTTCCTATTTTAGGTCCTTCACGATTTTAGTGGCTTCATAATACGGATGTTGATTGATAATTTTGCCATTTTAATTCCTTTTAGTTAATGTTTAACCGTCTTTTGTTTAAATAAACATGATAAATAAATTTTTAAGATAATTTAGGTTCGAAACGGTTAAATGTGTTATGCTTGGGCTTACAGAGTTAAATCCAGTACTGGTCATAAAATAATATATAAGTCATAAAATAATAACAATAATAAGACGATAAAAGAGAAGAAATTAATAATAAATTATAATCTCACTCACACACATTTATCTTAATCAAACAGACAAATAAATATAGAAAATCTGTTTTTTATAATATTATTAATAATAATTATTATTATTATTATAATTATTAATAATATTTGTAATTGTTTCGTTTCTCTTTAATTTTGTGTTTTTTTTTTTCATTTATCTTCTTTATTATTGACATAACGTTAATAATTTCTTTAATGCGTTTTCTTGCTTTTTATTAATTTTTGTGTTTTTGTCTCTCTATAAACACAGACATATATTTGTATTATTATTATTATTATTTTTTGAAATTATATGTAAATGTAATTAATGTATTCATATATTTCTTTTGTTTTTAGATTATTTTAATAAAAACATAAGAAAATCTAATAGACATGTGTGCTGTGAAAAATGGAGACATATTTCTACATTATACGTTTTTTCTATAAATTTACACAATATTTTGATAATAAATGTTGAAATTAATTTACATAAAGAATTGTGAGTTGGTCAGGTGTTTAGCTAGCTTTTAATAATCTAGAAAAGGAAAATAAAAGTAAAGGAAAATAAAAGTAAAGGAAAAGTAATCAGTAAAAGGAAAATGTTTAAAATGCTTAGAAATCGTAATTTTTGCATTTTAAAAACCTTCACTGGAAGTTTAACCATTTTAATTTCTTCGATTTTAGTAGGATTTTTTGCTCAACCATCATCTAGACATATCAATATCAGAATAAATTGTACCTAGTCAATGCATTAATAATGCACAAGGTTAATTTTAAAAGCAAACAAGCATCTAGATTTTATTTTAATTATATTAATTACAATACACAAAAAAAATAAAATGTCGCCACCTTGTCAAAAAAACAAAACAAAGTTGTCATTTCCCGGATACCATAGTGTACACATTATAATGTTTTTCTGATTATTAATTCTAATTGCTCTTAAGTAAACTTTTTAATTATTTACCTTTTTATTTTTATGTAATTTTCAATTTCAATTTAAAATTTTAATGTTTTTTTGCTTTTAAGTTATTTTGTTTCTACCTTTGCTAGTTTGTTAATTGATTTAATTTTATTAATTTTATTTATTTAAAGAAGTTTTCTGTTAGAAATTTCTTATACTTATGAAGCTGATATTTTCGGGTTAATACACCACAATGCTTTATTTATTCTTGTGTATTGAGCATTGGTAAAGTTTTTTTTTACTTTATTAAAAAAGTTCTTCTTCCTAAAGAAGATTTGATTTTTCTTATTTAATTATTATTATGTCAAAAATATTTTATTTTTTTTGCTGAATCATTATATTTGTTGATTTTAAATTATTATATTAATCATATTAATTACAACTATAGCCTATTACATAACCTACAACCTCTAAAAATAATCAAATAAAAATAATAATCATAATTATAAATTGACTTAAGCATAATCATAATTCACAAAATAAATAAATAAATTCTTCTTTTGTTTTTTGAAATGGCATTTTGAATACAGTTAATCTAGTTAAAGAGGAGTTTTTTTTTTTGTTTTTCTTCTTTCTTTTCATTTTTCATAATCATTATCATCATCATCAGTGTCTACATTTATGCTTTTAATTAAAACAAATACATTAAGTTCAGAAAATAAAAATAATAATTTTTATTTACCTTTACACTGTTCTTCTTCATTTGCTTATACTTATTTATTTATTTGGAGAAAAAAAAAACAATTAAAAACAAAAGAAAAATGTTTAATGTAAAACAAAACACAAATGAAAACACGTGCTTTATTTTATTAAAACGCAATAAATGATTAAAAAATAAACCTTTAAAGGATGCTTTCTAGGATTTATTGTTTTTTATTTTTAAGAATATAATTATTGAAATTTTTAAACTTTGGCAAATTCTTCCTAGAAACAATAGGAGGAGTTTTTTTTATTGCAAAAATTAAAAAATCGAATAGTAAATTCTGCTAATGGTGAATTGAGTTTGTTTGCATTAAATTAGATTAGAATACTAATAATACTTAGGGATTAGAATACTAAGGAAGAATGTAAGTTTTTAATTAAAAAATATAAACAAAATTGTATATAACCCATAACCCCCTGTGCCACAATAAAAAGGCAACCAAAGTAATTTCTTATCCGTATAATGTGTCTAAAATATATATAAATAAAAACCGAGTAAAGTAACTCTAAAGAAAACTAAACTAAATATAATCGGCACATTGATTAATGATACACGAGATGAATTACTTCTCATCAATGCTTTTTTTTTTACCATCTTCGCTTATATTTTTATCTTTTCTTTTTTTTTTCATCATCATCATCGACATTTGTTGTTACTTACATTTATTTTCGTTTTGCTTTCATTTTTGTACGATATTTAAACGGCGTATTTGTTTTTATTATTAATATTATTTATTATGTATTATGGGGTGTTTCTGAGTGTAGGTGTCGTGAATAGAAGAACAAAATAAATAAAGAAAAATAACTAAACGTTAAACAATCTATCAATCTATTATTGAAAGCATAAATAAATTAAAATAATAATAAAAAAAAAAGAAACAAGAACGATCAACTAATTGTAATTTGCTTATTTCATTGTGTTATTGTTGTGAAGAGTTTTTTTTTTAGCAGAAAGAAAATCAGCAAAGATATAGCAAATATTCAGAAAAAAACGGTGTTTAACGTATAGCGTGGTATACAAAGGTATAATTTTACTGTTTTTTATGACAATTTTTAGATTTAATGGTTAATATCGCAGGAATTTGTTGGCATTTTAACTATTTTTTAGGTTTAACAAGGTTTTCAGCTAGAACAAATGTTAAGGATTCATCAATTTACAAGAACTGAATTAAAATTTGAATAAAAACTTTACTAAAATGAAATGAATTCTTCACTCTTATTATTTGCTGTAACGACTTGTCTGCTAGATTGCATAATTTCTACCCTAAAAACAATTAAATAAGAAATAAAAATCTTTAATCGAAGGAATATTCCATTAAATTTTACCTGTTTGGTGGTGTTAATTTTTCTTTATTTTTAGGAAGATCCTACTTCAATAAGAATTGATAAAAGAGCCATGAAGTTAGTTTATTGTTGTTTATCACATAAAAATTAACAAATTTAAATCTAAATTCAGTAAGAGTTTAATGAAGCAAAAATCTCCAATAGTTTAAATGTATTCTATTAATTAAATAAAATTAGCATACATAGAAAATTAATGAAAACAGTTAATTAAAAAATAATTAATTATTAAAGTAAAATCAATAATTATTTAGAATTTAAATTGAAAATGCTAAAAACGTGTCACTAATTAAATAACCAAAAAAATGAAAAAAATTTTGTTCTTTAATTAATTGAAGGTTATTTTTGTGATAAAAAATTAACGATAAAATTTGCACCACGAGAGGTGTTTTTACTCTGCCATTAGGTTTCATAGTTATTTTTGTTATTTTATTTACAAGTTTTTGAGTGTTATTTTCGCTATGGGGTTTTGTTTATTCACTTAAATGAATAATCTTTAATTAATTAACAAAATTAAAATTTCCCCTTTACATGGTGTTTGGTAAACACAGAACTAAACGAAACCAATAAAAAAAAAAAAAGGTTTGTGTCTGCTGCACATGCTGCAAGTGGCCCGATGTTCGTTACTATTACCTGGTGCCAGTATCGATGTTTTCACATTATTATTTATTTAATTTAATTTAAATTTTTTTTTTTATTTAATTAATTTAATTAACATATAATATATTTTTTTTTCTTTAATTCTAAAGATATGTTTTACCGTAAAAAAAAAAATTATATATTTTCTTCAAAAAATAAAATAAAAAAATATTCCATTAATTTATTCAATTAACACCTTTAAATATTCTTCTTATACTGTTGTGTGTGATTTTAACAATACATGTGTTTAAATTATATTAATAATTTTATTTATTATTATTATTATTTATTTTGATTTAATAAAAAGCATAAATAATTATAAAATAAATAAATAAAATTAACGTTGAAAAATAATTTCAAAAAAAATTATTCTTATGGTTTGTAATTATAATTCTCTTTTATTGCTACAAGCTACATCTGATGATGAAAATGTGAATTAAAAATAATGTTTTTTTTTTTTTTATCATTTTCATAGAGAAATTCAAATGTCAAATTTATTTATTTATTTTTATATTTCAGGTTATTTAACTACTTTTATCAGGATTTTTAAATGGATTTTATTAAAAATTTACCCAAAATTGTAAGAGTTATGAATTTAAAAAAGAAAATAATAAAAAAAATTTTTTTTAGGAACTTCATGCCCATTTAAATGGTTCATTAAGTAATAAAACATTAATGAAATTACATGACTTAAAGTATGGCAAAAAAACAGATGAAAACCCGAAAGATAATGATTTTTATAAAATAATTAAAGAAAAATCAATTTGTTTAGCTGAGTAATTATAATAATTATTACTTATTACATTGGTTTAATTAAACAGAAATATATTTTTTTTTCTAGTTGTTTTAAGAGATTTAAGTATGCCCATGATTTAACGGATAGTAAAGCTGCTTTAAGCATGGCAACGGAATTAGTAATCAAAGAGTTTTATGAAGAAAATGTTATTTGCTTAGAATTACGCTCAACACCACGACAAACTGATAAAATGACCAAAAAAGAATATTTAGAGACAATTATTGAAACAATTTTGTAAACATTTTTCTTCCGATTTTACTTAATTTCTTAACGGTTATTTTTTTTTTTAAATTTTCAGGAAATGTGAAAATTTATATCCAAATATATTAGTAAAATTAATACCATCGATTGACCGTTCGCAAGGTCTTGAGGCAGCTAGAGAAAATATTGATTTGATTATTGAAATGAAGAATATTTATCCAAATATAGTTAAAGGAGTAGACTTGAGTGGTAATCCAAATTGTGGTGAATTTACTATTTATCGAGATGTTTTTGATAAAGCAAGACAAAACGGATTACAATTAGCTTTTCATTGTGGTGAAATACAAAATGTTGATGAAATTAATGCTATGCTTGAATTCGGTATGGATCGTATTGGACATGGAACTTTTATTGATGGTAAACCTGTGTGCAAATTGCCTATGAAATAATTATTTATTGTAAAATTTTGTAGAAACGAATAAGAGTGCCTGGGATTTAATGATTAACAAAAAGATACCGATTGAATGCTGTTTAACAAGCAATGTTAAATGCCAGACTGTTGCTTCATATGAGAATCATCATTTTAAACGTCTTTTTGATATGCAGCATCCAGTCGCAATATGCGTAAGTATTGATATCAATCAAATTAATAAATAATTTTGCCAAAAAAAAATATTTATTTTCTTTTAGACGGATGATTTTGGTGTATTTGACACAACATTAACTAATGAATTGGAAATTTGCTCAAAAGTATTTAATTTAGAAAAAAATGATTTAATTAAATTATCAGAAAATGCAATTAATTATAGTTTTACAAATGATAATGAAAAAGAAATATTATTAAATATATTAAATAATTATAAATAAAATTTTAATTAAAATTTTTAGATATCGGATAAAAGAGTAATCTATTTTATCGATTTATTTGTTGATAACTTCATACTACTATTTTGACATTTTTTCTATTTGAAAGTGTTTTTTTTTTCTTTGAATTATTTTAAGGTTATGTAAATATATTTTCTAACTTAAAGAATACTAAAATGTATGCCACACGACATTTTTTTTAAATTAGTTTATTTCATTTAATAAAAGATTTTATTTTTTATAAATTAATAATTGTTAAAACAAATTGTAAATTAAATAAATAATTAAAATGCCGAAAAAAAAGACTGGACAACGTAAAAAAGCTGAAAAACAAAAATTACGACAAAAGGAAATACGTAATAAGGAAACAACATTAGCGGAATATCCATGTAATGCACCAATGGAATGTGAAAAATGTCAAAAGTAATTTTTATTTTAATAATATTATATTTTATTAAAAATAAATTAATTTCGTATTTATTTTTAGAAAACAAAAATCACGTGCATTCTGTTATTTTTGTCAAAGTGTTCAACGATTACCAATTTGTGCTCATTGTGGTAAAGTAAAATGTATGCTAAAGACAGGTGATTGTGTTATCCGTCATCCTGGTGTATTTACAACCGGTCTCGGTATGGTTGGTGCTATTTGTGATTATTGTGAGGCGTGGATATGTCACGGTAGAAAATGTTTACAAAATCATGCCTGCACTTGTCCATTACAAGTACGTATCGAAGATGACTTTTGAATTCCTGAATTAGATTTTATTTATTAATTTTTTTCTTTGCAACAGGATGCAACATGTTTAGAATGTGAACGTGCTGTTTGGGATCACGGTGGTCGCATATTTAAATGCTGTTTTTGTAATGGTTTTCTATGCGAGGATGATCAATTTGAGCATCAAGCATCTTGCCAAGTACTCGAATCTGAAAATTATAAATGTCAATCGTGTAACCGTTTGGGACAATATTCGTGTTTACGTTGCAAGACCTGCTATTGTGATGATCATGTTAAACGTAAAGGCTTTAAATATGACAAGAATAAACCGATTCCATGTCCAAAGTGTAATTACGATACATCACAGACGAAAGATCTTAGCATGTCCAGTGAGTTTATCAATAGAAATTTTCCGTTCAGAGGAATATTTAAATTAATTATTGTTTTGCGAATTACAGCGCGTAGTCACAAATTCGGTAGACAAGGAACTCAACAGTATGGCGAATACGACGATGATGATGGTGATTATGAAGGTGATGCTGCTGGATTTTACGGCGGTGCTAGCTATGGTAAGTGATAAATTTTCATTTCTAAAAAAATTTTATCTAATTCCTGGATTACACCAGATTATGGAGGTGGCGGCTATGGCAATGAATCATCAAACGATGAAGATGATGACGACGATGATGATGAGGAAGACGACGACGACGATGATGATGAAGATGAGGACGATGAAAGCGAAGAATTAGAATCTGAAGATGATAAAGCGGCTACAACATCTACATCAACAGCGAAAACATCCAAAGATGATGTTTCATCGAAAAAAGATAAAAAATAACTTGGAGAAATGATTTAGAGATTTCTTGTACAAGAAATGCAAAGAAAATAATTAATTGATTTGATTAAATTTTTATTGAATTAAAAAATAAGTTTTTCTTTTTTGTAATTTTTAAAAAAATAAACGTGGTCGACGTGCTAATCCCTGACGATCGTAAAGTACATTAAATTTATTCACCAATTGATTCATATCGTTACAGCCTTTCGTTAATGCACCTAAATATGTAATCAAACCGACATCATTTGATTGCTGCAAAAATCGATAAACAAGAAAATAATTAACAAATTTTCTTCCATTAATCAATCATAAATTAAAAATTTACCGTATAAAATTCTTCTCTAAATGTTGGACTCTGTATAACTGGTAAACGATGACTTAATGAATATGCATCACGTAATATTTCATGATTTGGTTTAACATCACCACTCTCAACATCTTTTATATATGATAAAACTAATTTAACGCGTGAATGTAACATTTTTATAGCACTATATTGTGCCATTAAATGTTCTGCAACTGTAAAAATAATAAAAAAATTTTATTTAAATACTGTGTGGATAAAAAATTGTCATCAATACAAACCAACAGAATTTTCACCAGCATCACTAGAAGACATTCTAGCAACATGATCAACACCAATACGTTCTGCTTCCTCTGTTGCCAATGTATAAGTTAATAAAACAAATAACATTGTCGCCTCACCTTGTACAATATCAATAACTGATTCATATAATCCGATAGGTAATTGCTAAAAAGAGAAAAATTAATTAAATACTTTGGAACAGAAAAAACCTAAACTTTCTTTCTTACATCAACATTTCTAGATGTAGGATTTAATTGCAACATAATTGGACATTCATTAATCAAACATATTTGTTTATGAATTTTTATATCTTGTTCTGTTGGTTGTTCACCAGTCGTATACCATCCCAAAAAATCTAAATCACTAAATACTTGTTTATCTGATTGTTGAGTAAAGAAAAAAAATAAATTTATTAATTTAATCCAAAGGGGGGGGACAATAATTTAAAAATAATTACATTGTTCTTCCTTTGTATTATAATAATCCCGTAATATAATTATATCTTCGTTTATAATATCGAATTTCAATTCAAATGAGTTCATTACTTCAATGTTACGACCTTTTTGTTTACCGATTAATGCTCCAATTACTGACCCAAAAAAGAAAAAAAAAATCAATTAAAAATACCAGAAAATCAATAAACGAATAATTTACCTTGACGTTTAGAGCCTTCTTGTGCTCTAATACGTGTCCAATGTTCAGATATATTCATTATAACAAGCGGATGTAAACTGACAGTAACTGAGGCAACAGTTGTCGCCCCAGCCATTACATTCACCGATGACATTTTATTTATATTATTATTACTACTACTCGGTACATTTATTGGTAAATTTTGATTAATCGATGGTGTTACAGGATTTAATACGGGTACAATTGGTAATATTTGTTGTGAACTAGATGGTGGCAATTCAATATCAGCTATACTACCACTTTGACCAACCTCAACATCAATTTCCATACTTTCATCTTCTAATGGTGCACTCATTGTTTTATTTTATATTTTTTCTTCGTTTAAATCTTTTTAACTAATTTTTTTTATGATAAATTATTTATTATTATTTATTTTCTTAAAGAAATTAAATTTTCTTCTATTTTTTTTTTTGCTTTATAATCAAACAAAGAATAGGTTATGTTCTACTCGATTGTATGATACTTTTTGACAGATTAAAAAGAAAAAAAATAATTGATGTGAGATAAGCAGAAAAAGTTTACACAATTTTTGTCTCCAAAAAAAAAATAAAAGAATTTAATTTCTTTTTTTTTGGATTTAATAAGAATTCACGTTCTTTATAGATATCTAGATAGTTTTGATTGTAAAACTGATGTTAATAATAGAAAATCTTATTAATTTTCTTTAAATATAATTTTTTATTATAGCTGAAATTAAAAATTAATTAAATTTATATTTATCCTACAAGTTTGTAGAAACTGGTATAATTATGAGTAGCATTGAGTAGCACTTAAGTATGCAGTGCCATCTATTATGAAAATTTTAAAACCAAAAAAAATTTACTTCCGTAACCGTTTAATTAAAACTTCAAATAAAGAATATTTTTTCCATTGGTTAAAAAAAAGACCCAAAAATGCAGCTTCCTTGTATATAAGATAACGATTCCATTCAGATATACAACAATTTTTTTGTTCAATAAAAATATATCATAAATAATTATATAAACTCCGCCCTACAAGTAATAATTCATGTAATTTATTTTATTTATATTAATTAATAATTGTAATTTAATTAAAATAACATAAATAATGGTTATTTCTCCTTTATTTAAACAGCATGGAGAATTTAGTCTCCAAAATAAATTTATATACAATTGTGAGACATTATTGTAACCACCCAATTATTATTTTTATCTCTGTTACACGAACACTAGAAAATTAGATTATAAAGAAGAAAAAAGAAATTTTAAATACAGTTTATGGTGGTTTTGATAAATAAATTGTTTTTACTTTTTTAACAAATAAAAACAAAAATTTATAATCTGTTAACACATTTATAGGCAGATAAGGGTGGTTTAAATTATTATTTTTTATTAACACTTTATATGTAACTCTACTGCTTCTCTACTGATGCTGCTATGATAATATTTTGCAATAGGAAAAACAAAAAAAATTTTCTATTAGCCATTGGGTGGGACACCCTCTTATTTATATATACTAACGCATACAGTTAAACAAACGTTGTATTTTTCTGCGTTTTTCGGTAATAAAATATCAAAGCCATCCAAAATCAAGCAACCAACCAAAAACCAAGAAAAAGTGACACACAGAATTTATAACACAACACACTACACCAATAACAACAAATAGTAACAAAAAGCAAAAAAAATTTTTGTATTCTTTAGAATAAATTGTTTGGTGAAAATATAGTTGACTAAGAGTCAGGCGCATTCAATTAGAAGAACTTGACCAAAACGGACGTGTGGTGATAAAAATAATTACATAAAAAAAAACAAAATTAATTTAATTAAATTATTTTTTGCTTTCTTTCTCTATAATTTTCGTGTTTATAACAAAAAAATAATAATTATTATTCTTTGGTACAATTGTTTTATTAATTTTATTGTCTTTAATTACGTTTTTATTTATTAAAAATTAAAGATAAATAATGTTATCTCTGTGAAGAAGTACAATGTTTTCTTGATTCGTTTATCACTGATGTGTGTTCTTATCCAAAAATGATTTATTTATAAATTTTGTGTAATTAAATAAATTAATAATAAACTAATTTCAAAAAAAAAAAAAATGGATAAAGGATTAATTAATAATTTTGTGTTAAATGTAAAAATGGATTAAAATGTTTGTTAATTGTGGATAAATATAAAACCCTACAAATGTTTCAAGTTCCTTTGTGATTTACGTGAAAAACAAAAATGACCAAATTCTGTTCGATTAATTTTGCTTTTGTGAAATAATTTTGTGTAAAAAAAATAACAATAAATAAAAAAAACAGAAAATGCATCCATCCTCACCGTTATCATCTTCGCCGCTTGATTTGCGACCAACACTATCAACATCACCACCGACAACACCGACAGACCTATTACCCGACGATGATGGAATGACGGCTGGTGGCAAATCAAGAACACCACTTGTTAAGCCGCCGTACTCCTATATTGCCCTGATTACAATGGCCATACTACAGTCACCACATAAAAAATTAACATTAAGCGGAATTTGTGAATTTATTATGACCAGGTGAGTGCCTTTTATTTACTTATTTTTTTTTTGGTTTGCAAAAACAAACGATAATCGTGCTTAAAGTCAACAAAACAAAACAAAACAAAAAAATCCTCAAATTTCCACAGATTTCCATACTACAAAGAAAAATTTCCCGCCTGGCAGAATTCTATACGACACAATTTAAGTCTGAACGATTGTTTTATAAAAGTGCCCCGTGAACCAGGTAATCCTGGCAAAGGAAACTTCTGGACACTAGATCCATTGGCTGAGGATATGTTTGACAATGGAAGCTTTTTAAGGCGTCGGAAACGATATAAACGTGCTAATATGCCGCAAACAATGGGTTTTCCGTCTGTGTTCGCACCATTTGCACCGTTTTGGGTAAGAAAACCAGTTCCTGTGTTACCCGTACAATTTGGCGCCTCGGCCCCACCAACAACGCCGAACCAGTTTCCCGTCGGTTTTGGAAGGAATGATTTTGATTTATTTAGTTCACGCGGTGGCGGCGGCAATGGTGCTGCTGGCAGTGCATCTGACATCTTTATAGAACCGAAAATGGACACGATATTTGGCCGTGGAACGGTAGACATGCTAGCAAATGAAAATCGTGATAAACTAAATACGCTGCGACGAAATATGGATGCTACATTCGGTCGGGCATCATTGATGGATGCGTTTGGCAGAGGAGGTACATCTGATGTATTCGATGCGACCACAAACAGTGTCAGCCGCCGGAGTAATGGATTAGCTGCTAATACAGCTTCAGGTGGATTCGTACGAAATGGACACTTAGGGATTCACCACCATCATCAACAGCAGCAGCAACAATTACAAAAATCCGCCCTAAATTTTAGTAGCAATTCCAATGGTTTACCTAGTGCTGATTGTGCTGGAAATAGTTATGATCCTGAAACCGATTTATCGAATGACAAAATCGATGTGGAAAGTGATGGTGATGATTTCACGAATTACCACAAATCACTTCATCCGCATCATCATAATGGTTTAAACGCAACAATGGCAAATAACAAGCCAACATCCGATATTGAAAATCTTCGATTACAATTACAAAGGGATGTTGTTGCGGTGGCTACGGCAGCGGCCGCTGCAGCTTCCGCGAATCACAATTTTAACAATGAAGATGCTGCGGACGATGAAGAAGATGACGATGATGATGTCGACGATGTTGACGTTAGCGAATTAATGTTGTTGCGAGCAAGAAATAACTTTAAAAAATTAGAAAATTCCTATGGCGGCAATACAAATGCTGACATTGACCGTGATGTAGAGCCGGACGATGATGATGCTGATGACGATGTGGCAGATATTGCAGCTGAATTTTCAAAACGAAGACGTTTTCTAATGGCACCGACAGCAACAACTGGACACGATGGCTTACCAATGAATGAACAATCACCAGGAATAAATAATTATTATCACGAGGGTCCAATTGGCGCAACAACAATCCTAAATAATAATTTTGATAAATTTTCTCGTGTCAAAAGAAATGAGAATTTATCACCGAGTGAACAAAGTCAACAACAGCATCAGCAACATCATCGTAATCTAATCGATGAATCAGAGACAATTATTGATTTTGATTTTACCAGCGGGACAAATAATAATAATAGCAGCAGTGCCGGCAATAATAATAATAAAAAACGAAAAAACACAAAAGGATTTAGCATAGAAAATATCATTGGACGAACTATGGATGAAAGATGAATTTCGTTTAGGTTTTAAAGGAATAAAAATAAATAAATTAATTAAAGTGGTGATTTGTGTGTGGAATGTGTGTGTTTTTATGTTTAAAAATTAATTAATTAACTAAAGAAGAAAATAAGAAGTGTTTCTAGTCGTGTAAATGAATGTGATTTTTCACGTCCATACTCTCTCGATTATCACTAATTTTTTGGAGACTTTTTACAAAGTGACTAAGTAACTTTCAATGAATTTTGTATTTAATGCAGCGAATGCTTTATAATTTAAAAAGTGTTTATCGTGGCAAACAATTAACAATTAACTTTGGTGTAACATAAAAAGTGTCTAAACAGTTGCTGCTACTAGTGATTTATAAGTGAAAATTATCTGTGAGAGAAAAATAAATCGAAACGGTTTTTACCGGTAAAACACTGTGCGATCAAAAAAAAAAATCCTAACAAAAAGCAGCACAGTGGTGTATTCAAACAAACAATAATAATAAATTATTTAAATAAAAGGGAAATTTTAATTACCCACACGTAATCCTATTAATTATTTAAGTAAAAAAAAAAGAAAAAGAAAATTAAAAACAAAGAAGAAATTTTTACTCTAATTTTAATTAATTATTTAATTAAGCAGCAGCAATATTTGTATAATAATAAAATAAGAAAGTATTACCACCCTGTATTTTAAATTAATAACATAAAACAAAAAATAAATGTTTATTATTTTTAATTAATTAACAAAACAAAAATATTTAAGAATAATTTTAAGGAAATTAATTAATTAATTAATTAATTTTTTTGTTTGTTTTAATTAAGAAAAATGTCATATTATTAGTGTAAAAAAAAAAAAATTATTAATTTATCACCTTACCACCCTCAACCCCCACCATACTATCTCCTAAGTACACTAATCTATCCGCAATTTACTAAAATATATCTAATCTCATTAAATTTTATAATTTGTAAATAAATTTTAATAATTATAATTAAATTAATAAAGAAAAAATTAAGAAAAGAAACAAACAAACAATTGTAGAATAAATAAAGTGAAAAAAGAATAAAATAATAAAATAAATAAATAATTAATAATTATAATAAATTAATTATAATTTAACAAAAAGACAAAACAATTTCTTGTAATTTTTATTAGGATAATGAGAATTAATGAGTTAGTGAGCGCAGCCACCTAAATAATAATTATAATTATTTTTCTTAATTAAATATAAAATATGAAAAATTATTATTATTAATTGTTATTTGAATAAACAAAAAAAACCAGAGAAGTAATAAACGATGGCTGAGATTATCAATAAGAGATTTCTATGCTATTTTTCGTTATTTAAATAAAAATTAATTAAATTACGAATCCTAAAACAATTTAATTAAATTAATTTTTAAAGCATTATGTGAATTATGTGGTTGTTCTTTCAGGAACTAAATAAACTCTAATTATTTTATCTGCTAACTGTATTACTCGGGATAATGAATTTCGTACAGTGAATACAAAAGCTTGGAGTTAACCTTAGTTTCATTAGTTTTAAATTGCTGAAATTTACTTTAAACGCTGCTAGGAAAGACAATTATCTATTGTTATCCATATAAACAAGGATTTACAGCATAAAACCAATAATTTTCTAATCAAATCATCACAACTTCTTCGTCAGTATTCAATGGAAAAATTTCCCATGTTACGGTGCGATTACACTAGCTACAAATGATAGACGAGATGTGGCGAGATGAGTAACATATCATTTGTGCTGTCTTCATGAAAATCATGATATTTCTAATACGTTTGACTGTTAAATTAGTTTACACAATACATTTTCTGATAGGAAATTCTATGTTCTGCAAAAAAAAAAAAAAAATACCAGTGTAATCACCTAGTTAGCTAAATTCATATAAAATTGGAAGTTTTCCCTTATCTAAATCAAAGCAAATTAACGACAACAAAGTAAATAATTTTTCCATTAAAAAAATAAACTCATCACACAATTAATTAATTAAAAGCTAAGTTAAAATAAAATAAAATAAAATAAAAATAGAACAAAATGATTTAAATAAATAAAAGGAAAGAAAATTTCCCTCTCATTCTCATAATTCTTTAATGATTTATTTATTTTTTTATTTTTTTTTAATAATAATAATAATAATTAATTTTTATCTAAATAAATGTTTTAAAAACATTTATTATTATTTATTATTATTGTTAATTATTTAATTGTATATAAAATATAATTTAACTAACAATGCAACTAATATACAGATAAATACAGGTGAAAAATGTTTAAACAAACAATAAACAAAGACATTTATATAATAAGGCAGCAGCAGCAGCAGTAATGTATAAAAATTTTTATTTAAAGAATAATATTATTAATTTATGAGAATAATAAATGGAGGAAAGAAAAGGTAACAAAAATGATGATTTAAAGATTAAAAAAATAACTTTGGCTTTTTAATAATAATAATAATAATTAAATGATAAGAATAACAAGAAGAAGAATAATAATAATAATAGAAAACGCGAACAATGATAACAATAACAGGGAACAGGTAGTATGTATGAGGCGCCAATTTTATTATTATTATTATTATTTTTTAGAAAAAATATCAGGAAGCACTGTGTAAAATGAATTTTCAAGAATTTTCGCTCTACATTGATTGACACTTTTTGTAGTTTTTAATTAAAAAATTCCACTGGTTAATACCACCACAAAGACGTGAAGTAACTTACGTATAACCAGGAATAGCCAAAATTAAAACTCCACAAAAGCTTCTACAATCATTTCTGAGTCCTTATAAACCTCTTTTACCTAGTTATTCCATTAAATATTCGAAAAATTAACAAGAAAACCCAGAGATTACAGCTGTAAAATGTCCACATAATTATCAAACATATAACTTAAGTAATATTAAGCTTAACATTAAGTCAATCTAAAGTAACATTAAGTTTTAAAAAAATATTTAATTTAAGCAAACAGACACGACACAGACAAATGTCAACGATGTTAAAGAAAAAAAAATAAAATAATAATTTATTTAAATAAATAAAAGAAAAACGAAGACGTTGACAAAATTTAGGTAAGTAGTTTAGTTAAATTCATTTGTTTTTTAATCTTAAATTAAATAAAGAAAGAATTATTATAATAATATTTTTATTTTTCTTAGTTTTCACTGAATTATTCGTTAATTAAATGAACGAATAATAAAAAAAAAAAAAACCAAAACAACAATGATGACAGAAATTATTATTTACCTTTTGCGCTATACATTTATTTAATTATAATTTTTATATTATATGCTTTTGAAACTTCGTGTCTATTTGTGTTTTTTATTATTGTTTTAACTCCTTCTGACCTGAAGCAATTGTAATTGTCAGAAAAAAAAATCCTTTTACATGTGAACTATATTCTACCCTCAATATGCAAATTTCAAGTAATTCCGATCAGCCTCTTATGAGTAATAAAATGTACTACGTTGGATCTCGATAATAATGATTTTGTTCGGATTTTACAATGTGGAAACAACTAGAAATATAGGTACAGTACTGTACTGTACTGTACACCACAAACAAATCATTAAATACTACGATTAAAGTATTTTCGTTGCAAAAATCGTTCAATGTAAAAACTATTACCGTATTTTACAGACTACAAGACGCACCGCAAATTTATAAGATGATGATTTTTAGAAATATCTAATGTTACCTTCGGACTATAAGACGCACCCAAAATTTGAGTCCATTTTTTAAAGTAAAAAATCGCGTCTTATAATCCGTAAAATACGGTATTTAATATTTTCGCCAAATTAAAGGCAAAGCAATAAAATAACATTCCGTCTTATAAAGTAATATTAATATTGAGAAGCTTAAAGACAACTTTAGCCCTTACTTCACGCTACAAATGTATTTATTGAGGCAGAAAACTAGTAGCTCATGCTAATAAGAAAAAAAAAAATAAAATCCACAAGAATAACGATAAACCACAATCAATTTTAACGGACAACCAATTCAATTTTGATAACTAATCTATCAAAGCCACAAAAAACGAACAAAATAACTAAAGAAATAATAAAAATTGAACCCTAATGAATGCATACATAACCAAACAAAACTGTAGGCACTGCATATAAAAAGTAAGTAAAAGAAACATAAATAAAATTATGACAAAACATAATTAATTAAGTCAAAAGCCACATCCATAGATTATGTTTAAATAATAAATAATATTCAAAAAAAATATTTTTTAATTTATATGGATTAAAAGGTGACTTAAATGTTAATTAAACTATTTAGTTCTACCTTTTTTTTCTTCTTCATCATAATTTATTTTTTAATGTTTAATTAATTTAATTTAAAAAACAAACATAAAATCCTATTTGACATACAAAGTGTGACTGTTACTGTGACTGAGACTGTAGAATATATTATATGTATTGTAAGCTGAGAAGCTTTCTTGGTTATTTAAGTTTTAAGCCACATATTGACATGTTTTACAGGCGCAACGAGATTTAATTTAAATTTTATTTCATTTTTAATTTAAATAAATATTTTTCTTTATCAAATTCTTGATTATTTTATCTAATAACATGTGTGACATATAATTACGTTTCTTTTATTTTTTTAATTTAAAAAATTCTATTTATTTACATAATTTAAGTAATGTTAAGTATGACTTAAGTAGCTAACTCTTAATATAAAATTACCTGTCGATTTTTGCTACTAAAACTACTATAACTGAGTTGACATATATATATATATATATTATTAACGTGAGTTTTACTGTTTATTTTAATGCATTTATTAATGGAAAATTATAATAAAATAGTTTAATTATGTTTACTAGATACAATGACTTAAAAAACCGAAGAAAAAACAAAATCCTTTATAATTCTATTTTGTCTTAACCAATCACAGTTTCTTACACTAAATTTCAATTCAATCTTCTATCCAACTATATTGCATAACTCTACATCCATCTTACTACAAAAATTCCATCTCTAAAGAGTTCACAGCAAAGTAATCAGCACAATAAATCCCTCCCTCAGTTAAAACAAAAAACTATCAATTTAAGCTGCTCTAAAACAATAGCACAAAGTAAATATACATATATGTATAATTTTAATATCAACAAAAAATAACAAATCAATGACAGTTTTCATAAGAAAAACAATATTTTTAACAAGATAAGAAAACATAACACAATGTAATGAATTAATTAAATATTATTTAATTATTATGACTAAGCTACGGCTATAAAGATAACGAACACTTTGTGTTTATAACCTTAAATCAAACATATTATTATTATATATTAATTAAAATTGTTTGATAATTATTTTATTGATATGAAAAATCTAGTTAGATATGGCCCATTAGCTCAGTTGGTTAGAGCGTCGTGCTAATAACGCGAAGGTCGTGAGTTCGATCCTCCCATGGGCCAGGAATTAATTTTTTAATTCATTTTTAATAGGTGTTAAGCGAAAACACCGCTGTTTTGGAGCTATGTTAACTGCGATTTTCATGGCCCATTAGCTCAGTTGGTTAGAGCGTCGTGCTAATAACGCGAAGGTCGTGAGTTCGATCCTCCCATGGGCCAGTGAGAACATTTATTTTGCTTCTAAATCATACAAAATACAAATCGTCGCCATTTTAAGTTAAACTGCATAACGCATTGTATTGTGTAAACTTATTTAACTCATTTCCTTTGCTTACTGCATGCAAAACCAAAGAATTTCAGTACTCTCCACACCCTGATATAGAATCCTCGAAAAGACTTTTTCAGCTCATGCACAGAGGAAAAACACATCAATTAAGCATTTTCTATTTATTTAATTTTTTTGTTTGTGTATTTTTATTGATAAATTTATAAAATTGTGCAAAAGCACAAAAGAAATGCAAACTCTACACACCGAAAAATAACAATTTATACGAGCGTCGGTTTAGTTATTAAATTTCTTTGTCATCATCCTACCAAGGATAACTTAACTATATAAGGCGTAACTTTTTTGAACAACAATGGTGGAAGAAATTTTTATAATTTATTTCTTTCATATTTTTCCTTTATCACAAACATTGATTTAATTTTCCTTTATTTATTTATTTATATAAATTTTGGTGGGGATTGAAAGGATATATTTTTTTTTTTTTTTCGTATAAAAATTATAAAATAAATGAAGAAAAAAATCGTTTAGTTTAAGGCGCATGCTTAAATAAATATAAATTTAATGTTTGTGTATGTGTCTCTGTCAGACAAATACAATATTTTGTTATTAGAAACCTCAAAGCTCAAACACCCCATTAGATCCCACCCATTTGGTAAATGATTTTAAATGAAAATCGCAATGCTGCGTTGTAATAATAATAAAAAGACTGGAGGATAATATTTAATGTCGTGTATAAGCATAAGGCGACTATAAAAAGACAACATAAAACCACCCTTACTGTTGTTATTAATACATAGACCAATATTTTTACTTTTACCACCCGACTTTTCCTGTTTTTTTTTTTTTGCTTCTTCAACTGTTTACTTCACAATGAATAAACGAAAGAAACTTTTTCTACCATCGGGTTTTCTAAATTTTCTACTTCGTAATTCAAAGATGGTTCACATAGGGGTGAATTCAAAATATTATTAAAATGAATGAAGGAATTGAAATTGGCTTTTATTGTTGTCGTCACCGTTTTTTCTTTAGTTTAAGTTAACTTTAGTTCGTTTTCCTTGAGTAGGGGTGTAGTGGTGGTGCACGTTTACGTTTTTGTTTTGTTTTTTTAATTTTGAACACAATTTATCATTTTCCTTTTATTATAACAAAATTTTTATTATAACTAGCAAGTGATGGCAAGAGATAAACGTGTGGGTGGTTTAATCATTAGCATAAAAAACAATTTTCTTTTCGATATCACAACGAACGACAACAGTGAGGTTTTATCAATGGAAAAATCTAAACGTTACCATGGTAGCGCCATTCTGTTGGCTTTCTTCCTTTGTTCTATCTTATTAATATTATTTTTTTTCCTCTAAGAAACATTCCACAATCATTCGTCTACTTTTTATTCATTTCTTGATTATATTCTTTTTATTATTATTTTATTTGTTACCTCGTACAGAGCTAGCTGTATCCAACCACCCACACATAAAGTAAATAATCATAATAATAAAAAAAAAATTCATCTCTAAAAACATTGTGTTATTCCCCCAAATAATTTTCACCATTTATTATCCTTTCTTTGCTCGTACGGATGCTGTAGCATCACTCACTGCCATTACAATTCTTCGCACTGTGCTTTGATAATAAAAACAAGAAAGGAAAAAAACTTTCAACTAAATAAAAATAACGAATAAAAGCTTTATGCTTTAAGGAACAAACAAAACAAAACAAAAACGAATAAGGGAAAAATAATAATAATAAAAAAGAGGAAATATGGGTGGTAAGGGTAGGAAAACAAAGAAAGTAAAGCATAAGTAAGAGAAAAAAAAATTGTTTTTAATAAGAAAAAGTCTTTGTGGTTCTTGGAAAAAGACGAAGTATTATTTGGATAAAAGGAAAATAACATAAAAAGGATATAAAATGTGACGCCATATTTAAATTTAATTTTTGTTTTTTATATATTTTATTTTGTTTAAAAAGAAAAATGTGGTTTTCCAGTTGCCACATTAACAGTAGACATTTTTTTTAGTCATTGTTTTGATTTTGACTAAGATTTGCTTTGTGATTCAGCTTTTAAGAATTTCTTTTTCGGTTTACAACATAAATAAAGGTATTAAGGTGGAATAGACTATCAAAAATTTAACAAAATGCATCAGAAGGACCTTATAGGCTATATACAACTGAATAATCATCATAATACATTCTTCCTTTTCATAAAATTATTAATTAAATCAATACAAAAAAAAAACCTTAAAAACGAATGTAAATAAATAAAAGTGCATTCAAAGGATATTTAAATTCGATAAATAAAATGTGAAAATTGCAATTTTAATAAATAAATAATCCTTGGGCGATTAAAATTTATATTAAAATGTCCTTTTTGTTATAAACAAATAATAGAAATACCTTGGTTATTGACAGGTTTTTTGTCTATTTTTTTACAAATAAATTCTGATTTATAATCGACAATTGTAACGCGTTACGGTGATTTTACGTTTTTCGATATAGAAATTCAAAAATCAAAATGCAAAGTAAATAAAGTGTGTATTAATAGATAGACTGCCTTTTGGCAGTTTGAAATAATTTATAAATAAGTTTTATCAGAATTATGATAGTTTTGATTGGCTACCTGCAAAAAAAAAAAAAAGGTAATCCCCAGTAGAGTTTATTAAGTTTATCAAGTATTTTTATCTAAAAATATATTCTTTTAGCATTCCAGGAACAACATCACAATGAAATAACTTCTAAGAACCAACATCAGTGTGTATTATGTAACATGTTAAATCCATTTCGAATATTATCAATTTATTCTATTACATAAATATCTAACTAAGTTAGACTGACAAGAAATCAGAAGAAGGAAAAGTTCTGTAACAGCAACAACATGAATAAACAAAATAAAATAAAAAAGCAAGAGGATACCAGGCGTCCCCACAAATAACAGTAAAAAATAAAATTCAATATAAAACAAAGAATAGAAAATTTTATATATATAGAAGCTAATACCACCGAGTCGAGTACCACTGACAATTATTCATGATGATGGTAATATTGGTGTACATGCGCTGCTATTCCCTAACGTAGTGTAAAGAGCAAAGCACAGTTTATTGCATCAGTAGCAGCAGCCAAAAGTAGAAAAAAAAACGCACAAACATATTTTTAAGGATTTATCTATCCATTCCTCTATATATCCATGGTATAGTTGGCAACTGTTGTCAACAAATATTTACCAACTTTATATTAAACATTTAATTTTATTAAACATGAAGCACACAGCATTTTCCAAGGGTTGAGATAACAACAGGAGGATACAAAACAAAAATATATAGTTAAAAAGCTTGCGTTTGTTTTTTTCGAAAATTGGATTTCGTTTTAACGAAAAAAAAAACAAAAGGAAATAATATATGAAAAAAAGGGTGAATTTTATTATATGAAAACCATGAGTTTTATTGCTTGAATCACCTTGTGTTAACAATATTTACCGTAATTTTAATGTATTATTAATTGCGAAAATTGTTTTTTTGTTTTTTATTGTTTTAAAAATATTTTTAAAAGTAAATGGAGGCACCATACAAAGTAATAATTTGCAATGTTATAGCCCTGATTGTACTAACCATAAATAACAAGTAATGGGGTTATTGCAAAATGACGGCTAATATTTATCAAGTATTAAGGACGAAAGACTAAAAAAAATTTGATACAAAAACAAATGAAAAAACCAAGAAAATGGTCGCGTTATTTTGTGCTGAGTTAAGTCTTCTGGCTTAACTTTCTTTCATGTTTTTCGCGATTAAACTATTGTGCCGAAGCCAAATGTACTTCTTCTTCTAGCTTTAATTATTTTCTTTTTGAATCAATACTCTTTGCATTCATATCTAGGCATCGAAAGTATACAATTATCTCTTTAAAAAAACAGTTTTCTCTAGAATTATCGTTATAAAACTCGTTTGTTTTAACTATCCGGGCGTCAGAAGTTTTCATAACTTTTTATTTAAACTAAAATAAATTAATTAAAAATGCTACAAATGAAAAATAATGTTAAAATTACATTAAAGTATAACAATCAACAGAAATATAAAATTAATATTCAAACAGTTGTACAAGTGGCTTAGTGTTTGATTGAACAAGGAATAAATTACCAAATAAAATATACAAATAAAAG
Source organism: Ptychoptera contaminata (assembly GCA_963942525.1). Lineage (NCBI taxonomy): Eukaryota > Metazoa > Arthropoda > Insecta > Diptera > Ptychopteridae > Ptychoptera > Ptychoptera contaminata. Next base: position 32,154,247 of record OZ012638.1, on the reverse strand, counting down.
CATAAAATTCGCAAGTGGGCTATATTTTTATTATTTGTTTATTACAGATTATCCCTATTTGTGGTTTTATATTTACTAAAAAAATAGAAAAAAACGTTCAGGTGACGCTCAACAGTAATCAAAAGATTCTGGAATTAAAAATCCAACTCCGTTAAATGCGAGTATTTTTTCACCATGCACGTGACATGCTCATAAACAAAAAAATAATCGCCATGCGCGGAAAACATCACATTACACTCTCATCCCGAAGCGAAGCATTTTTATTTGTTTCTCTTACGAAAACAAACTTGAAGAAAATAATTACAGACACTTGAGAAGGAAAAATTGTTATTTTTTTTATGCAAAGTGTAGTCGACTACTGTGAGCATAAATTTGTATGAAAAACAAAAATAAAATATGCGAAAACAATGGAATATCAAATTAAAAGGATTTTCTTTTGTTAAAACAAAATTAATTAAAATAATATTATGTTGGGTGGAATGATCAACATCGGATAAATGACGACAATGAATATTATTTTAAATGGACAACCAGCGTTATAGTTAATCCAATGGTTAATACTAAACGATGGTACAGTAAAAGTTAACTTAATACTGTGCTAATATTCGCAAAAATAGCCACAATTGTATTAACTAATCCGAATCATTAACCCCGCTAAGTCATGTTTAAACCGCAATCAATAAAAATTAATTTATGGAAAAACATTAATACCACACACAAGCAATATTTTTCTTTTATTTTGATTTATTAGGGTGAATAATAAATAAATTATCGATATTATCCTAGAAAATCCTTCTGTATTTTTTTTTTTTGCTTAAAATAAATAAATAAAAATTTATGGAAAATTTAAGTGTCTTTGTGCTAATTCATTGCAGAATAATTAATAAATAAAATTAGCTAATAGAAAAGTTTATAAGGCATTTTGTATTCTGTATGCTAATAAACAATTTCAAAGCGATCAGAAAAACAACTCTGGTAGAAATTCGTAGCATAAGGATGCAACCAATAGAGAATTTTTTGAAATTTAAGATTCCACTGAAGAAGTCTTAAAGAATTCCAGAACAGTCACCAGCTAAGCCACACAGTTTAATTAATCGTACCTGAACCTGTCACTTACTTTCACACAAAAAAAAGCTTTATCTCAATTCGTTTCGGTTAGATTTTCACCCGCAATTTAACAAAACAAAAAGAGAAAAACTCAACTCACTATAATCGTCGGAAAAAATAGCAACCCTTATACAGAAAACACTTGTCCTAAACAAAAAAAAAACTCCCTAAAAAACATTTTATTGTTTTTTCTTTGTCAATAGTTTTTATTTGCGTTTGATTTAGACAAAAAGAATCTACAATTGTCACCATTGCGGCTACCCTTACTATATGTACAAACAACCCCATTTTTTTAGAAATGAATAAATTTTTATTTTTTTCTTCTGTTTATTCAATTAAATCTTTTAAGTTTATTTTATTGCATTAGAAGACGATTTCAACAGTAATATTATTAATAATAATAATCGACATTTGTCTACTATTAATACGTAAGGAGTACATTTAATTTTCAGGGTGTGATATATATAAATAAATATATATATATCTATAATAAAAATCATAAAATTAGTTGAAAATTATGTCCTGCTATTCTTGTAAATGATGCTGCTATTGCTACTACTCCTACTGATGACATTAGTTTAAAAAACAAAGAAGGAAAAAGGATCATTTTTATTCAATTTAAATAGAGAATTGTTTTTTTCTTCTATAATTTTTTATTACCACTTGCTGATTCCTTTTTATTAACCGGACAATATACATATAAAATGGCATAAAATTAAATCATGCTGTGCGATTAAAATAGTGAAAAATTTGAAATGATTTTTCTATCTGATCGAATTAAATTACCGTGAATAGTGAGTGGGTGAGTAGTTGAGGCTTACCATGAAAATCTGTTTAAATTTCAAGGTTTATTTATATTTAATTGAAGTTTTTTTTTTTGCACGAAATAAATAATTCCAAGGAAATGTTTGAATAAAGAAAAATCACTGTGTCCTTTCCGTCAAATTATTTTATGAATTAAAATAATTTTTTTTCATATTGATTCCCAATGATTTTCAACCTAATTTACTATAAATTCCTATAATAGACAAGAATTATTTATTTTTAATTACAAAACGCAAAAAAATTGAGGATTTTTCATCATTTTTTCGCGAATAAAAATTTCTAAGAAATCATCACAAATCAAATAATAATTTTCAACTAAATAATAAACGCTGATAATTTATAGTAAAGAAAATAATAATCTAGCGAACAACAAAGGGCACATATAAATTTATACAAATAAAAAATTAAATAAGGGTCGAAGCATTTCGTATAAATTTTTTTTGTATTCTTTAATTTATAATATTTGAATTTGTTTGCTGGTTTTCAAGCATTAAAATAAGGATTAAGTGAATAATAATCGTTTTGTATTGTTATATTAATATATGTATAAACAGGGCGGATAAATAATAATAATAATCAAAATGATAATAATAATAATAATAAACCACCCTAAAGTATATGTATATGTTAGTTAAAGACATCAACCGAGTAAATATTAATAAATGTAAAAACCCTATATGTGGTTTTTAGTAGTATCTTGTCTATAATTTTTGTATCTGTTATGGATAAATATTTTTATTATTTTATTGTCAAACCATAAGGTAAGTATAATAATAATAATAATTGTTTGTCAAAATTGTAATAAAGAATGGTTTAAAAACACCCTTACGTTTAGGGTTTAAACATTTTCTTTTTTTGGGTGACAATTTATTATCTTATTGATTAATTGACGATGATATAATGTACAACATCACAGTGAGATTAATTATTATTATTTTCATTAAATTAAACAACAAGAGGTTAAAGATCATAAAATTAATATCATCAGTAAAGCAAAATTATTATTTTTTTAATTAAAAATTCTCAATTGAGAAACCATTTAAGGTATCTGTGTTGCTATTTATGCAAATATTTCTGTTTTAAAGTCAAACAAAACAGTAAAAGAGTATTGATAAATCGTTTAAAAATAATTTAATTCTAGATCTATAAACTACTTTGTCCCTTATGATATAGTTTAGCTTTTTAAATCTTAATTATGTCAGCAAAACTTATTATAAACAACAAAAGTTAGCATTTAAAAAATTATAACTAAATTTCTACGCTAAAAACTCTGTACCCCAAATAAACAATTAATTATTCAATAATTTATTACTTTTAAATAGAAAAAAAAAACCCGTATCAATCGTGCTAAATCAAATAACAAAAAAAACATAAAAAAAGCCACTCAACAAGCAATGTAACTAAATAAAAAAGCAGAAAAAAACATTAAAATAATTCAAATTCAAGCTTTTAATGCCAAAAATAAATAAATAAAGAAAAAACAACTTGAGTAAAGTTGGATGACTGGGATAATACAAGATTTAAAATGAACAAGAAAGAAATAATAATAAAAATTAAACTAAACTTTCAACAATCAAAACTCACAATCCCCTAAACACATCAAATGTACATCTCGTTGTTGCGATGCTCTCTTCACGAAGAATTTATGCAAGTAAAATTCTGACAACAAAACACACACATATGTATACTGCAATATATTTATTCGCAAACAAAACTATTGAATTTGATTGTACTTAACAAATCTATATTATATCCATAAAGTGAGTGAGTGAACACTTGTCCATTTGTTCGCTTATTGTTCGTTTTTTTTTATGAAAAAATAAAATTTCGTTTGAATAGCAAAAATCACGTCACTCAAAAGTGGATATTAAAATGTAGTTTTGAGAAGAGAAGAAGCGAACAAAAACAATAAATAAGTAAATAATAAAATAGCGAAAACTCTTCACCATGTAATTAGAGTGAGAATTTGGTGTTTTTTTTTTTGTTGGATAGAATAATGTTTTTAAAATAAAACTTTAAACAAGTGCATTTTAAGCATTAACATAATAAACAGAAACAACCACTAGTATAGTTATAGTAGTAGCAGATTCTTGCTCTGGATTTTACAATATTTAAAAATTATATTTTATTCAGAGATTAAATTATTTTATCGATTGAAAAAGAAAAAAAACAAAATAAGAAGAATATTATTACAACAGATAATAAGAGGAATCAATAGGGAGTGGTACTTGCTATTGTTTTAAATCAGTTTTGTTTTACGCGAATTTCAATTCATACTTTATGCATTTCACTGATAACAGCGATTGGAAATAAATTTTGCACGCAGTTTGTATTGATCACACTTAAAAACTAATTCTGCATATTTGTAAAGTCTCTTAATAACTAAAATAAACAGTAAGAATACCTTGCTTATCCTGATAATCCTTTATGGCACAACTTTTTTGTGTTTTCAATTACAGCCTTAGTAGGACAAAATCTTCTTTTCTAATTTTTAATTTTATTTCTTTGTTTAATTCGGCATACTTTTGCACACTATTAGCCAATCCTTAGAAAATACAACTCTTATAGTCTGCAGGATCATTCAAAACGGAACTAAAAATTAAAAATGGAAAATTATTAATACAATAGTTCTGCTAAATAAATAAAATGAATATTATCTAAACAACTATTTGATGCAACGAAGATTAAAAGTCTCTGCTTCCAAGTAATAATAATAATAAAAATATCTATTTTGTATTATTATCATCAAAATATGTTCGAGCAGCTAATCCAAATCCATCAGCCAAACACTAGAATTCAATAAAAATAAAAACACCACAGATGGTTGAATAAAAAATAAAGAAATAATATTTTCATTATTAAAGTCATAAATTTAAGTTAATAATAATAATAATAATGACTTAAAACTACTTTATTATGTAAAAAATAAATTTTTATTTAATTCCTTAGTAGTAGGAAAAGGGTGGTGATACATTCAGCCCTTTGAAAGAACAGCAATGCAATGCACCTGCTTTTTTGCCTTTTAATTTTATTTAAAATTATATTTTAACAGATTTATTTTTTTTCTTAATAAATAAATAAAAATTCATATAAAAAATTATACAAGAAAAATTAAATAAATAATTATTTAAGGTTATGTTAAAGATTTAGCCTTTTATTTTTTCGTAGGCTATGTTTTGCTAAATTCTCTATTTTGTAATAAACAAATATTTACATTAAATGGATTTTACATTTTGAAAATACTATCACTTTATATTTAAAAGAAAGAAAAAAAGGCACAGGGCACCCCTATTATATTAATCTACTTTTAAATATCCTTTAGCTAACCTTTAAATAACAACAACTAAATAAACAGTTACAATAAAACATCATTTTTCAATTATAAATAAAAAAATTTGTCATCAAATAAATAAATAAATTATTTGTTATTTACTATTTACCAATTGGATTAATTGCTTAAAAGTATACAATGAAAAAAAATCAACGCAAACGACTTAACATCATTTAATTTAACTAAATTTGTCTATTACAACTGTCTTTTACAGTATTATTCCCGTATAATACGAAAAATATTATTACACTGATTTAACAGAAGTGATTTGTTATCCCTTTGAGAATTTCATCACTTAATATTGCTTTAAGGGATATATCTTGTTCTATAATATTATTATAGTTTTTTTTTGCACAATACATAACAAAGAGATAAAATTACAATTTATCTAAAATAAGCGAATAAATAAATAAACATCAGATTGCGAGGTATTATTAAAACCGTTAAAATGATGTCTTTTGAATTGATCACACTTTTGTTAATTTTTTCTAAAATTTAATTCTAAAATGCATTAATTTTTTGTATTATTATCTAGGAAAAGAAAAATTAATATTATAAATTACCTTATTAATTAATTTTTATTAAATATTCACAATTAAACATTAAATTATGCAATTAAAAAGCCAGAATTAAACAGGCCAAAATTAATTAAAATAATGTATTCTTCATCCATGTATTACTCCAGGTAATATATTATATAATTTATTTATTTATTAGTTATTTTTTCTTCTTTAAAAATTAAACTAAACCGTGATTAAATGAAAAATGAAAAAAATTATAATAAAGAGTAAAAAATAGATAAAGTAACGCACTTACATAACCTATGTTTTGTCAAAACTTCCGTTTGAACATCTCACAAAAGTAGAAAAACCGCATTTTATAAAACATTTGAATTAGCAAATGATGCTGCGGTTTTTTCACAGTCGAATTATATAAAGAAAAAACGCATTCAATTGTTAATTGTAGATATTTTTTTCCTTCATTTATTATTTTATTTAAAGTGGCTTATATTTGTCGCCCTTACTAGGCATATAAATAATTTTCCTCTATTATTACCTTCTTTTTTTTTTCTTCATGTTGTCAATAGTGTTCAGCCTTGCTGTCATATCATCGCTAAACATTTTATTGTTGTCAGTAGCAACGGGAGGTGACATTCTTTTATTTTTATTTACGTTACGCAATAATAATATAAAAATTCATTGTGTGTTATTATTAAGTGATAATCATGTGATATTGATATAGATATTTTGATTAGTAACAATGTTAAAAGGTATTAAAATTTATTTACCGTAAAATCCTGTACTTTTTATATAATAAAAAAATATATTATTATTTATTCGTTAGATACGCGCCGCCCCATTTATTAATCTTAATCGAGAAGATAGGTAAAAAAAAAAAAATAAAATAAAAGGTAAGCATTTTTATTATTTTTATGAGAGTTTTATAGAAAACTTTTCCACTGTAATTAAAATAATATTTTTCTATTTGATTCTACCGTTTTAATGAATTAAGAAGTAGAAAGAAAAATACTCGCACGGGGTAAAAATAAATTTATTTAAACATTTGGCCTTAATCTCACCCGGATGGTTTAAAATATAAATATTTTTTTTTTATCTTTATTTAAATTGTTTTCAATTATTTATTTTAATCCTTAGGAAAAATTAATACCTACTTGATTCATTGTGTGTTCATGCTGTGACATTTATTAGGATTTTATTTATTAAAAAAGAATATTTTATTCGTTTTTAATAAACATTTATTTGAATAGAATTGATGCTGCTATTTTGATCCTGGATTTTGTTAATAAATAAATTTTCTTGATTTTATTTAATTGGTAAAAAGTGAGGATAATGAAAAATTAACTAAAATTAAGAATTCTTAACTTCCGGTTATTATTTCTAAATACTTTCTTGATGTTAATCGGGAGAGAAACAATCTTTACGACAGAAAATTCTATGTTTTCCTGAAAGAATTTATTTTAAACTAACAAAATGGGCAATGTATCCAAACACAAAAACCGTTCTAAGCTAACAAGACACACATTTTATCACTTAAACATTGTCGTCTAGGTATATTCCACCATCAAAACTAAAAATAATAATAAATTCCTAATAAACATCCTCGAAATTGCATTCATGCATGCTTAAGACAAATATCTAATTCTGATCAAAAAATAACAAACATTAATATCAATGCTGCTATGCAATCAATGGAAGCAACGTCTGTGTAATTTTATGTTATTTAATTGAGATTTTTTTTTATTATTGTGTTATCCATTTGACACGTGTCATCTAGTTAAATATCAACATATCATTCACACCAAACAAACAAATAGAGAGAAAATTGGAAAAAGTTGTTAACGGAAGAATATTATATTGATTGTGGCATGTTGTTCAAAAGGATTTATATTTGTCAATATTTATAGGAGATTATTCTGGTAATTTGTGGGAGAAATTACAGTTTTTTCATTTTATTTTCTAGAATTGTTACTTTTTTCTTCACATTGCAGTGTTCCTTGGACGAATTTAAGTGTTTTAACATTTTAAAAAGCGATTCCAAAGTGATTGTTTTAACGAAAAAAAACAATAGATAATAATTTTGTTACTTCTAACTTCGCCATTTAAATTAGTTTTAAAACAGCATTCGAAAACAGTTGTGTTTTGTTTTTTTCTTTTATTTTTTAAATTTATTAGCAGTCATATTTTTACATCAATTTAAATTCAAAGCAAAATTAACTTTTTCTTTCTAATAAATAAAAAAACATAATTAATTTTTTATTAATAAAAAAATAACACCCTACCTACCTACTTAAACACATATTAATAATAATAATAAAAGAAAAAAATGTTTAATAAATTTTAAATTCCTTGTTGTAATACCAATGACACGTGCCAATGTTATAAGATGAAAGCTTGTTTATATATTAATTCAAACACCATCTGAAGTGTTGATTAAATGTATTTTTATTACATTATTAACAATAAAGTGTGTATATAGTAGATATTTACGCCTTTTTAAAATATTTTAATAACAAATTTTATTTAGTTTATTGTTTGTAATGGGTGCAGGAGGTGTTGTTATGGGTGTTTGACTAACACAATTGACATTTATCGTAACATTTTATCTATTTGATTATTATTATTGTAGAATTGATTAAACATTAGATGTATTTAATGCGAGAAAAACCACTGTTAAACACTTGAAACACTTCCTTTAGTTTTTATCCTATTTGTTGATTTATTTATTTATTACTAAGATATGATGACGGCGTTACGTCATGTATACACACTTTGGCTTTTAAAAATATTTATTTTGTATGCTTTTTTACATATTTTAATTGAATTTTTTAATAGATTATTTTTATTAGTTTTAGATGATTGAAATACAGCAAGAAAATATCCGAAAAAAGTAAAAGAAGCGATGCTGTTAGGTTTACATTACTGACGATTACGAACAATAAAGAAGCTTATTTTGTCGTTACCTTGTCACTGTAATAGATGTATCGAAGCTTTATAAAAGTTAAAAAAAAACCAAAACATTTACAACATAAAGTATTTTAAGTAACTTATGTAAAACAAACATTCAAATGGGATCGTTTAAACATCAAACAATGCTATTTCCATTCTATTGAAGAAACTTTTTCATTTTTAATACAAAACTTTTGAAATTCTTTTTTTTTTTTTGCTTCATGTGATTTGTGTGGATAAAAATAGTTTTTCTTGCTGCTTATACCTCGTTATTTATTATTCATTGACTTGTTGTAATAATCTATGTTTATACTTAACGTACTTATAAAGTTGATAATATTCGAGTCCGTAATCCTTGTTGTTTAGTTTCTTTCTTTTTTTTTTTGTTAAGCGTAGAAAAATTCTTTCTGCAACAACGATGATAACGACAACGGCAAGGCAACAAAAGAAAGCTTAAGTTTTAAGTAAGTTCAGTCAAAGCTGTATTTATAAAATAATAAAAAAAAAACCAAATAAAAGTGAAGAACTTAAAGTTTATGATGAAGTAAATAATAAATAAAATCATCAGTTGGATGGGCATACTCTATGTATATATGGGGGATGATTTAAGCAACAACAAAAAAAAACAAGATCAGAAATAAATATAATCATTAACAAAGCTGCGACAAGTATTTTTCAATGGCAGCAGTAAGAAAAAAAGAAGCTGTGTAATGATGTGCTTTAATAACAGCAAAAATCCTTGTTGTTGATTTATTTATTCCTTTCACTGTTTTATATGGAATAAGGGCAAAGGTATATTGTGTGTACAACGATTACTTCTATCGTAAACTCACAAGTCTATATAGTAGTTTGTTAAGTCTCTTCGAGTATTTTTTCCTATTTTATATATTTTCTGTTGTAAAAAAAAAAAAAATTCTTTCTATTCACAAATTAAGGAATAAACTTTTCTTCGCTTTTTTCTTTTTTTTTTGGTTATTTCCTTTTTGTATTGTGGTTGTTGTTTGGCCAAGTACTTTGATGTTTACTGTTTGTGTATCAAGCGATTATTATTACTATTATTTCTTGTAATCTTTCAATTGTCATTAGGTCATTGTTTTTAATAAAAGCTTAAACTTAATTTACTTTACTTATTTTTTTGTTTAAAACCTTACTTTGTTGCTTTTTTTACGTGAATTTTAATTATCAGAAATTATTATTTAAAAAAAGAAAATACAAAATGGTGTCTAGTGGATGAGTTAGACTGATAAGTATTCGGGAAAATTTATTTATTAAGTAATCAGCATGAGTTTTTATTTAATTTTAGTAAAAAAAAAGAGGTTTAAGTAATAAGAAAATGATAATAAAAAGTTAAATCAGAACTGTGGAAATATCCCACCTTCAACACGGACTACGACATTGGCTACTTATAATCCTGAACAGTATAATGGAAAGACATTATAAATTGATAATAAATCTTCAGATACAAGAATGTCACATTTTTAATTAAACAACAGAAGAAATAATAAAAAATAAACTCCAATAAAAATAATTAAATATTAAATGGTTATCGGTTGATTGTATAGTAATCATCTGGGAAATAGAGTAAAAAGAAAAACTCCTTTTTACAAGTGTATTCTCAATTAATTTAAAAAATAATTAATTTTCTTTATTATTGACCATTTTTCGTTTATTTATTGTTTTTCTTTATTTTTATTCTTTGGTAATTTAATTAGTAAAACTACTTCGTATGGATAAATTCATATATATAGAAAAATGGGGAAAAATTATTATACTGTAAATACCATATTGGCAAAGCGATAAAAACTTGCTTGACCGTTGTCTATTGTCCATTGGATATATATATGTAGGATGAATTCTCTTACTCTCTATTACACTTTTCTATTCACTTACATCCATTTGATTTACTATTTTTACTACTTGTTAGCAATAAAAATCATGTTGTTCATTGTTTTTTTATTCACTGGAATGAGATTTTTGGTGTTTATTTGTGATGAGAAACTCTTATATCAATGTTAAAATGTTTATCGAAAAGCTATATCCAATAATCCTTGTGTTTAATACATTTTTTTTGTCATTTTTATGCTTTTATATACTGAAATTCCGTCGGGTACTAAACAACTACAACTTTGTCGTACAAATATTGATAAAGAAAAAAATAGGGAAAAGTCAATGATTGAATGAAGAAAATTATAGTATATAGGATTATTAAATTTTTATTAGATTGTTATTTTATTATTGTGTTTATTATCAGTATCTGCTGTTTATGTAATTTAACAGTGATGTGTCCTTTCCTTATCTATGTAAATATTTCTATTAATTTTTATTTATTAAGTAAAGTAGATAATTCCCGAAAAAATATTATGAAGATGCGCATGATTTTTATGCTTAAAATTTAAATACGGATGCATTCTGAAATTGCAAATGCTTAAAAAATGTAAGTTTATAGAGTTTTTGTAGAGCAAAAACAAAACTATATTGTAATTCAGGAAATATTTAAGTCTTAAAAATTCAATTTAAGTACAATGCAGTAATAAAAGATGTTTAATACTAATAAACATGCAGATGATGTGTCCCATGGATGGTAATATAAATAAAATACTTCCTTCAGAACAATATAAAATTATTTTTTTATTATTTTTTTAAGGTATTTAAGGTTTAAAAAACAGAAAATATCGATTTTAACAAGAATTTAACGCTGGTTTTTGAATTTAACGTGGTAGTTTAAATTCATAAAAACAACTATAACTGTTGTAATTTTTATCTAAAGTACTTTTACATTAAAATAAGTAATTTAAGTATTTTACATTAAAGGATAAAACCACAATAAAACAAAATATTATATGAAATAAATATAAAAAAATAGAAGAAAATCATCATTTACGATAATAACGCGCCATCTTAATTATCATAAAAGAAATTTTAATTATTACAAGAAATAAAAATAATAATAATAACAAAGTATTTCAGAAGGATATATAGAGTGTGATAAACTTGTAATAATGATGATTCTGTTAGTAAAAATAAAATAAAAAGAAAAACTTTACTTTATTTGTTTTCAAAGTAAATAATAATAATAATAATAAAATGTGACTAAAGAAAAGTAAAGAAAAATAATGAAAATAAAAAAAGGGAAATGATTGAACGAATATACAAGTAAACCATCATCTATACCCTTAAACGTTAAATATTTAACCAACTCCAATAAGAATCAAAAATAATGTCATCATAAAGAAAATTGCAAAAGAAAAAAACCTACAGACTCCTACAGAACAAAGAGAAAAATTGAAAGCAAAGCCAGGCAAAAAGAATAAAAGAATCTACACAAGACGAAAATAAATAAAGGAAATAACAAAAAAACAAGAAAAATAATAATAATAAAAATAAAGCGAGGGTGCGACTAGAGATAGATATTATTATTATTATTTTTTAAAGCTTCACTACGAAAGAAGAACTTCTATAACCCAATCCAATAACAACACAGCAATGAAAACACCTCAAACTCTTAATATTTAGTTCTATCTATATAGCAACAACATTAATAACAGTAGTGTGGTATCAGTAGTAGCAGTAAGCAACCCCGAAATAAAAATAATATTAAAAAAGTTAAAAAAAAAAACGAATTGAAGCAAAATTGCAAAGCGAAGTAAAAATATGAAAACATTTATTTGATGGATTCCTCAAGTTTACATACAGAAAATAACATAGAAATACAAAAAAAAAAGCTTCTATAAAGCGTTAGTGTAGTGTATATAACGTGATATAACATTTATTTTGTTATAAGATGAGAAAAACACATCAAAAAAAAAAAAAAATACAGGATGTTGTAATGGAGGCAAATAGACAGAGGATGGTAGATAAAAGCAGTAAAAACACGAAAAATGAACGTTTGTTTTTTGTGTGTTTTGTTACGTTTTTAAATCAAATAAACATGAAGGGATGATTCATTGTCATCCACAAAAAAATAAATAAATAAATAAGTATGTATATAAATTTTTTGAACACGCCCTGTTATATAAAAAAAGAAATTTCTATTTTATTTATCTCTTTCTTGTATTGTATACAGTGTACTATAGGGGATGCTTTTTTTGTGTGTGCTTTATATCTATTACCAACACATTTTTACAAAGGATATTTAAGGATTTTATATTGAAAAATAACGCCTATTTATATAGTAATTGTCATGGTTACAAAAATCTGTACACATGTTTTAATTTTCTCCTTGATATTCTGTAGTTAAAACCGTTAAATTATTATTAAAATGTAAAGTAATTGGACATTATTAACGGTTAATTAATAGCAGAAACCACAGTAATGATTTTTTAATTATTTTTTCCACTAAAAACAGAAATTCAAGTAAGTCAAAAAAAAAAGTCTCCACATTTATGTTTTGTTATATAAATAGTTTTCTTTTTATTTATTTACAGCAATATAATACAAAATATCCGATAAAATAATAATATAAATATTTAATTAATTAAATATTCTAAAAAACGTTATAAACACGATAAAATAAGTGAGTACACAGTTATGGTAAAATTGTTGAGATTTCTGTGCGATTGACGAGATATTTGGTAGTGACGAGCTAGAGGATAATTTTACACGTTTATCTGATGTAAGTATTGTGAATGGATAATTATAATGCTCGTTGTATTTAGCTTTAACAGCATCGAAGTTTATTGGAAGATTTTCACATTGTGATTCAAACCATCCGGTAATGATACCTTCACTGTTTTTTGCAAGCACACACAATTGCAATAAGTCACCCTGTGCTAAATTCGCATTGATTTGATTGCCTGGTATTTGAATATTTCTACTATCATAAGATAGATGGTGTTCAAGAAGTATGTTATTTTTCCCATCACGTAAATTCACATAAAAATCAGCAATATCACGTGTAGACGTGACATACCATTGAACATTCAACATATTTCGTGAACTGAAATTAATTTACAAAAATTAGATTAATAAAAAAAAATTAAAATAACAGTAAAACTAACTAAGAAATTTCACGGAAACGTAAATCTGGTTGCACGTCATAATCAACGCCGGTAACATTCGCTGATTCACTGACACACGTTAAACGATCGTCTGGTATTTCGTTTAAAGTTTGCCCCGTCAGGAATTGCGGTGCTTCACACTTAAGATTTGCATAATAATCTGGTGGTGTTGTTAGACTTTTTAAATAATGCGTTAATGGTCGTATCGAGCAGTCACACTTCAAAGGATTATTCTTAAAGTACACTGAGACACCTTTTTTAATTTTATCAATTAATGGTCGCTCCAATTGGCTCAACATATTATCATTTAAATTCAACACTGTTAAATTATCCACTTTGACTATCTCACGAACAGGAATATTAATTAATTCATTGTTATTTAGTAGAATCGTTGTGATGTTCTTCGGTAGGATAAATGTGAAATTATCCTGCTTCAAATCACTCAAGTGATTATGCGATAAATCCAATACTTCCAGACTTGTTAGATTACCAATTATGTACTTTCGTATATCATTCAGATTATTATTGGAGAGATTTAGTTTTTTAACCGTTTTTGTGCCAAATGTCAGATCATACGTTAACACCGGCATTGTGTTAAAACTTAAATCGATTTCACGTAGTCGATACGGTATCCAGGGACTTGAAGAGAATGTCTTTCGTGTTATAAAACTGATCTTGTTGTAACTTAAATCAATTTTCTCTAAACTTAAGCAATCATCCAATAAGCCATTTGTCTTGTTGTCCAATTTCTCCAAATAATTGTGCGACAAATCTAGGCTGCGCAATGACACCAAACCGATAAACGCTTCATTAGGAATGTAATATAAGGAGTTTGAGGATAAATTCAATTTTAATAACTGCAGTAAACCGTCAAAGGCTCTTATACTGTAAATAACAAAAGTAATTAATAATTTTTATTTCATTTTTATCATTTAATGATTTACCTAATATTATTTATTTGGTTATTGTAGAGATTCAATTCGAAGACAACTGGTAACTTGCCAAATGCACCTTTCCGTAACTCAGTAATATTATTATTTGCCAGATGCAAGTACTGGAGCGTTGTCAATCCCGCTAAACTCTCCCAAGGTATTTGAGTCATTTTGTTATTATTTAAGTACAACGATTGTAGTGTCAACAGGCCACTGAAGCTACCACCGCGTAAATTATTACCCAGCTTATTGTTATTTAGATTTATCGATAAAAGTGCATTCATTACTGGCCAGGTCTCTTCTACGATTTCTGCTATAGAATTATTATTTAAATTAAGATAATTCAGTGAAATCGGTATCTGGAAGATGCGCTCCAACAAATTGTTCTCCAAATTTAAAAATCGTAAACTTGCCAATTTTGTCAAAGCACCCTTAGCAATGTCTGTTAAATTATTATCGCTTAGGTCCATCTCCAGTAACGTGGGCAATGTGCCGAATGTTGGCGGTTTAATAATATTCAAGTTGTTATGGCTCAGATTAAGGCTACGCAATGAGAACAGTGGCTGCAAAACAGCATTATGCATTTCCGTTAATTTATTATGCGACAAATCAATCGTATGCAACTCGTAGAGCTTTGGAAAGGTATTCTTCGGAATCGCCACAATTTCATTATGGGAAACATTTAATATTTTTATACCGGTTTGATTATGCAAAGGGATTTGAGACATATTTGTTAGAAAATTAAACGACAATTGCAACTCATTTGCATACGTTGTCTCGTCAAATGTAAATTTAGGAATTTCCGAAATGCGATTATGTGATAAATCGAGTAACGTCATATTTGCACAATTTATAAATGATTTTGCTTCGATTTTTTCCACTGCATTATATGAAATATTAATTTTTGTCAAATATAAATCTTTAAATGCTTCCTTTTGTATTTCTGTGATATTATTTTCCGCTATATCTAGTATCTAAGGGGTGAGAGAATAAATAATTTGCGAATTGAAGCAAAAAATAAAGCACAGATCTTACCTCAACGTAGTTTAATTGGGCGAACATTTGATAATCAACTTTTTTAATCATATTTCTAGCCAAATCAATGGTACCGATACGTGTTACCGAGCTAAATGTTCCACGACCAACATCCCCTATTTGGTTATCATTCAGGTATAACCGCCTAGAAAAATGCAAAAACAGAAAATTAGTCGGAAAAATTACCAGAATCAACCGGAATTACCTTAAGAATCGCATACCACGAAAACTGTTACCATCTAAACGTTTAATCTGGTTGAATGCCATATTCAGTACACGTAACACGGAATTCCTTGCAAATGCACCTCTGGAATATTTTTTTTTTATTATTAAAGAATTTTTTTTTGTTAATTTTTTATTTAAGTTCATACCTTGTTAACTCGGTTAAAGCATTATGGGAAACATTGAGCCAGCTTAACTTCGTTAAGTCACCAATATGAGATGATTCTAATTTAGGAATTTGATTGTAGCTAATATCGAGAATCTCTAGATCACGCAAACCCTTAAATTGATTTCGTTTTAATACTCCAATTGTGTTATTGTGCAAATCAAGAGTTTTTAGTTTTCTTAACTGCTGAAATGATTCCACTTGTAACTCGGGAAGTGGTCCATTCGTTATAAATAATTTCTCTAGGCGTCCATTTAGTTCACTCTCAAAAAAAATATCCTTATCCAATGATTTCATTGAATGTCCATCAATATTTAGCACTGTCGTTGCTCCAAGTATTTTAAATGCCATCTTCGGAAATACTTCCAATTCACTATGGATCAAGTGAAACTCGTGCAAAGTCTCATTTAATCCGGCGAACGTAAACTCATCAATCACCTTAATCGGAGTATCGATTATAAATAATTTGCGGATTTTTTGCTTATGAAATAAAGTGCCATAGAGTTTCGCAATTTTACACTTGAACAGTGTCATCTCTTCAATGGGCATGTTCAGCTTAGCGACGTTCATTAATGCCACCGACAAACTGGCCAAATTTGAATTTTCACATCGCATGTACAATCCAATGTCGGAACCCTTTTCACAAATGCATGGATAAATCGAGGTTGTTCTGGAAAAATAAAAGGAATTTTCTTTGTAACAAGGAAGCACAAAATAAAATGGGAATATACGCGTGTACTTACCTTACTGGACATGTGTATTTTGGTCCCGGCGGTATATATTCACCAGAAACATTAAAAAACACAACTGTAGCTAAGATAACAACCGCACCAAAGACACTTGTTTGTATTTTCATAATGAAAATATTTTTTTTTTTAACACTTTTAACCTACATAAAGTAATTAAACGTTTAAATTAATCAATTAAAAATTACTGTAAACATAAATAGGAAACACCTACAGCTTATTAAATGTGAATCACTTAATAAAAAATACTCTTTAAACTTTAAAAATTAATAAAAATATAAAAAAACTGGGATGAGATCATGTGAAAGAAAAAAACATGAAGAAGTTTTTTTTATTATTGTGTAGAAAGTGTGGGACAAAAGTTAATTGAACTTTAATATTAAATTATTTATTGTTTAGAAAACTATTAACTATATTTTTTATTAAGAAAAAGAAAAAAAAAAACACAGTTATGTTCCTTAAACGATGACAACAAAATCTAAATTTATTTTAAATCAATGAAAAATAATTTATGAAGGTCATAATCTGGTATTTTAAATAAATTAAATTCACTCAACAATAAACCGGATTAAGTTTTAATTTTTCTTTTACACAAACATTGCAATTGTTTTAATTAATTTAATTAATTCAAATTCACTTTTATTCAACAATGGACAAGTTAAAAAACACTAAATGCACTTACTTAAAGTTTGATGACGTTGATTAATTAATTAATTTAGTTAGTTTTCTTGCTTTATCTTGCATTGAAGTCTTTAGTTTTTATAAAAATCACTTGAAAAGCATTTTTTTCTTCAAATTAATTAATTAAATGAAAACTTTTTCTCTTTTATAAACAGTATCGTAGAACATTAACTGCTTCACTGACAATCAAAATAGAATGCAATATGAATACTAAGCCACTTAATATTATTCTTCTTGTATTGTTGACTTAACATTGTGTTTACCTGTGTGATTTAAAGAAATAAACAAGAAAAAGTAAACGAAACAAAGTATAAGGTGAATAAATATATGAAAATAGAAAGTTTATTAGTTGTACATATGGGTTGCATAATAACAGGCAAAATATAAACATTTTTTATTTTTAAATTTATTCTAGTACATTTTTCTCTATTATATATTTTTGTTATGTCAAAAACAGCTGTTACGTTACGGAAAGTAATATTACTGAACCGGCTAGGATAGTTTGATGTCACCGATAATGTCAAAAAAAAAAACGTGTAAACAAGAATTGTGTACAAGAAAAAATTAATGATTAATAAAATTATAAGAAATAATTAATTAAATTATAATTTTTAACATTTTTAATAATGCCAGATTGTGATAATTTTTGGAGTAATGATCCAAAATTGTGGGGAAAACCAATTAAACCTGTTGAGGTAATGTTTGAGGTTATGTTTTATACTATTTCAATTTTTTATTTAATTAAAAAATATATATATTTTGTGCAGGAAAAATGGAAATTAGTGCCAGCATTTCTTCAAATAAAAGGTTTAGTGAAGCAACACATTGACTCATTTAATTATTTTATAAATGTTGATATAAAAAAAATTGTACAAGCAAATGATAAGGTGCTGAGTGATGCTGATCCGGTTTTTTATTTAAAATATTTAAATGTGTATGTTGGTAAACCAGATGTTGAGGATGGTTTTAATATAACTAAAGAGACAACACCGCACGAGTGTCGTCTAAGAGATATGACATATTCAGCACCGATTACTGTTGATATTGAATATACAAGAGGTGCTCAGCGAGTTGTTAGAAATAATTTGCTTATCGGAAGGTTAGTTTTTTTCAATTTTGTAACTTATTAAGACACCAAACTTCATTATAATTTTGATTGTAGAATGCCAATAATGTTACGCTCATCAAATTGTGTACTGAATGGTAAATCTGAATTTGAATTATCTAAAATGAACGAATGCCCTCATGATCCTGGTGGTTATTTTGTTGTTCGTGGCCAAGAAAAAGTAATTCTCATACAAGAACAATTATCATGGAATAAAATGATAACGGAAGATTACAATGGTGTAATGCAATGTCTGGTGACTAGTTCAACACATGAAAAAAAGTCCCGAACAATTGTGCTTAGCAAACATGGAAAATATTATTTAAAACATAATTCAATGACTGAGGAAATACCAATTGTGATTATATTCAAAGCGATGGGCATGATCTCTGATCAGGAAATAATTCAATTAGTTGGCACAGATACTGATATACAGAAACGTTTCGGTCCCTCGATATTAGACGCTGTTAATCATAAAATATTTACCGAGCAACGTGCGCTTGAGTACATGGGATCAAAGTTAATTGTTAAACGTTTTCAAACTGCGGCCTCCAAGTACAAAACACCAGTGGATGAGGCACGAGAATTATTAGCGACAACTATACTAGCACATGTTCCTGTTGATAATTTTAATTTTCAAATAAAAAGTGTTTACGTTGCATTAATGGTGCAACGGGTTATGGCAGCGGAAATTAATACGGCAGCGGTCGACGATCGAGATTATTACGGAAATAAACGCTTAGAATTGGCCGGATCATTATTGTCGCTTATGTTTGAGGACTTATTTAAACGCTTCAATTGGGAATTGAAAATGATTGCGGATAAAAATATACCAAAAATTAAGGCAGCTCAGTTTGATGTTGTGAAGCACATGCGAGCAGCACAAATTACAATTGGCTTGGATACGGCAATCTCCTCGGTTTGTTTTATAATAATTTTTTTTTTATCTTTTTTTAATTTTTCGTTTAATAATTTAAGGGCAATTGGACTATTAAACGTTTTAAAATGGAGCGTGCCGGTGTCACACAAGTTCTGTCACGTTTGAGCTACATATCAGCGTTGGGTATGATGACACGCGTGAATTCCCAATTTGAAAAATCTCGTAAAGTGTCTGGACCCCGCTCGTTGCAACCGAGTCAATGGGGTATGCTGTGTCCATCCGATACACCTGAAGGTGAAGCATGTGGTCTCGTAAAAAATTTAGCACTTATGACACATATTACGACCGAAGTAGAAGTGGGCCCTATCATCCGTTTAGCGTTCAATGCGGGCGTGGAAGATATACGACTGCTAAGCGGAGAAGCCATAAATAATCCAAAAGTATTTATGGTCTTTATAAATGGTAACATTCTTGGTGTGACAATCGGTTATAAACGTTTGATTCAAGTCATACGGATGATGAGACGTCGTGGTTTAATTGGAGCATATGTATCTGCTCACACAAATCACCTGCAGCGTATTGTTTACATCCAAACGGACGGTGGAAGGCTGTGTCGACCTTATATAATTGTAATAAATGGTCGACCGCTTGTTGAACAGACACACATAGACGAGTTGAATTCTGGCATCAGGAAGTTTGAAGATTTTTTAAATGATGGTAATTCTACTCCCTACTATTCGAAAAATTAATTAATTAATAAAAAAATTCTCTTATTTCAGGTTTGATTGAATATTTAGACGTGAATGAAGAAAATGACTCGTTCATTGCCTGCTATGAACATGAAATTGATGTTGAGAAGACAACGCATCTGGAAATTGAGCCGTTTACGCTGTTAGGTGTATGCGCTGGTAGGGATAAAAATTCCTCAATTAAAAAAATAAAATTGAAAAAAAAGCAAAAAATGTTTCCGCCCGGGATCGAACCGGGGGCCTTCCGCGTGTTAGGCGGATGTGATAACCACTACACCACGGAAACTCACATCTATTTGTAAAATTTATTTACATTGGTTTCTTGCTTTCACAGGTTTGGTGCCGTATCCTCATCACAATCAGAGTCCTAGAAATACTTATCAATGTGCTATGGGAAAACAAGCAATGGGAATTATAGGCTACAATCAAAAGAATCGCATTGATACATTAATGTATAATATTGTGTATCCACAGGTATTTTATTTTTATCAACATTTTAAACAATATTAAAGATTAACTATCTGCTTTTGTTATAAGACTCCAATGGTCCGATCACGTACAATTGAGTTGACAAATTTTGATAAATTACCAGCCGGACAAAATGCAACAGTGGCTGTTATGAGTTATTCAGGTTATGACATTGAAGATGCTTTAATCCTAAACAAAGCATCTATTGATCGTGGCTACGGCCGTTGTTTGGTATATAAAAACTCAAAATGTACTGTAAAACGGTACACGAATCAAACGTACGATCGTATAATGGGGCCAGCCAGAGATACAACGACAAATAAAATAATATATAAGCACGATGCATTAGATACGGACGGTATTGTAGCGCCAGGTGAATTAATAATGAATAAACAAACAATGATAAATAAAGAAATGCCAGCGGTGACCTCAATGAATCCGGTCGAGCAAAAAGAGAGTGGACAGCAACCAGTTGCGTATAGTAGTGTACCGATAACGTATAAAGGGACAGAACCCAGTTATGTGGAAAAAGTAATGGTGTCCGCAAATGCTGAAGAGGATTTTCTAATAAAAATTTTACTGCGTCAAACAAGACGTCCAGAGATTGGTGATAAATTTAGTTCACGGCATGGACAAAAAGGTGTAACCGGTTTAATTGTCGAGCAAGAAGATTTACCATTCAATGATTATGGAATAACACCGGACATGGTAATGAATCCTCATGGTTTTCCGTCACGTATGACGGTTGGCAAAACATTAGAGTTACTCGGTGGAAAGGCAGGACTTTTGGAAGGTAAATTTCATTATGGTACAGCTTTTGGCGGATCTAAGTGCAGCGACATACAAGATGAATTATTTAAGCACGGATACAATTATATGGGTAAAGATATATTCTATTCGGGCATAACTGGTGAACCGCTAGAGGCGTACATTTATTCCGGACCTGTATATTATCAAAAGTTAAAGCATATGGTGCAGGATAAAATGCATGCTCGTGCCAGAGGTCCGCGAGCGGTACTTACACGTCAACCGACACAAGGACGTAGTCGAGAGGGTGGACTACGTTTGGGTGAAATGGAACGTGATTGTCTGATATCGTACGGTGCTAGTATGCTTATTATGGAACGACTTATGATCTCCTCTGATGCATTTGACGTTGATGTATGTAATACGTGCGGCCGCCTTGCGTACTGCTCCTGGTGTCACAATTGTCAGTCATCATCCAGTGTCTCGAAAATATCTATGCCCTATGCGTGTAAGCTATTATTTCAAGAGTTGACAAGTATGAACGTTGTACCCAGATTAAAATTAAAAAATTATTAATCAAGAAACAAAAAAAAAATAAATGAATTTAATTATAATTAAACTTTATTATTTTTTAATTCTCTTATATTTCGCCTTTAATACATCAACAATAACATTATCCAGTAATAAAGACTCGTCAATAACTTTATTTTCATTTTTATCAATAAACAATGAATATGTAACTAAATGTTGGATCATTGTCGATGGTAAATTATTATTTACGGACATTAATTTATTCTTAACAAATGTATTACGTTCAAGAAAATTATCAATATAATCAAATGTAGGCATATTTGCTAAAAAATGTTTTATCCTCATGCCACGTCTATCCAAATATAATTTAATAATACAACGTAATTCTTGTATATTTATTATAAAATTTAATTCAAATAATATATATAAACGATATGCCAATTCTTGTTCAATATCTAATACAAGTGATTGTTTATCAATTGAATTTCTACGTTTTAAATGAGAACGATTTGTTGTTTGTTTTGATATTGTTGATGTAGATGATGTTGGCGCGCTTTTTTCTTTATTATCCATTAGTACAGTTGTATTATTTGTTTGATTATAATTTAATTTTTTTTTTGCTTTATTATTATTATTACTTATTATAATATTATCATTTATTATTGATTTTATACGATTTTCACCTATTTTTTCTTTTACTTTTTTGTTACAAAAATTTTCTAACCTAAAAAAAAAAAAAAAATTTATTTTTTTAATTTCATTAAAAATAATAATTAATATTATTTACCAATTAAAAAAAAATAAACACTTTAAAAAAATTAATTAAAACACTTTATGTAGATATATTTAAAAAAAAACTGACACATTCTTTGTACATATATATATATTAATTTAAAAAATAATTAAAAACATTAAAAAGCAACAAGTGAGTGCAACTCAAGCAAATGCAATACTAAATGTTTACATTCGATCTGTCAAAATATTAGGTTGCGTTCTTTTTTCTTGCAATAAACTCAAATTTCACTGGTTTAAATATTAACTATTTAGCCTGGGCATTTGAAATGAATATATAAAAATGGGACACGGATTTTACAAAATTAAAAAAATCTATTTTTGTTTTTAAATTATTTAATTACTTAGAATTTTTTCATTTGTATTTAACTCAATTAAATATCAAAAGAAATTAAAGCACCTAAAAAATTACTAAACATAAATAAAACATATATATATATATTTGGGAAGATAATTATATTGCAAAAAAAAAAAATGTCTGTTTTTCTCTGCGTTTTATAAATGCACAATATACTTGTGTAACAGTTTAATTACTTTTTTTTACTGGTCTCCCGAAAATATTCTTCACTTATATGCTTACAAAATGTTGATAAATTTTCATATTCTTTAATTATTGTATCTAATGGACACTCAGCACTTAAATTTGTCGTTATTATACTAAATAAATGTCCAAAAACGATTGCATCTAATTCAGTTGGTCTGCAAAAAAAAATAAATAAAATAAAGAGAATTTTATTTAAAATTAAAAAAACAATCGTATCCACTTACTTATTTCCATAAAAATATTTCTTATTGCCTAATAAGTCACTTAATATACCACAACAACGTTTTATTTTCTCAAATACTTCATTTTTTGGTATATCTTTATAATCATACAGATTTAATAAACTATATACTTGACGTCTTTTTCGGAAATTTTGTATATAATTTAGTGGAAATGGATAAACAGACCCATAACGTTTATGAGTGATTTTATTATAAATATCTTCATCGACCCATGTCATGTATAACTGAAAAGACAAAAAATTGCAATAAATATAAAAAATTTAAACATCAAAAACACAAAATATACTTCTGCACTGGTAAAGACATTTTCAACGAGTGACATATAGGCACGAAGGTCTGATTTTTCTTCAGCTGTTAAATCATCTGTTAATTTGAAACCTTTGCTCTCAACTAAATTAATAATTGGCTCAAATTCTGATTCAACAAATGTACCAACACGTAAAATCGGTAATTTTGTGTAGCGTCCTCCGCGTGACATAAATTCCGCATTTGGAACACATTTTACATCATATTTTAAATTACACATTTTTAAATAAGCTCTTACAGCCAAACAACTAGATTGTTCAGCTAATAATATTTGTTCAGCTTCATCGGGTTGATAAATTGTAGCATCTGTCCAGCCTTCCGATACTGCTGATTGAGAAATCAATATTTTATTAGGTTATGAACATTCTATTACACAATATTAAAATATAATTTATTTTATCTTATCGCACCTGCATTTTTTTGTTCTGAATATTTATTAGCTATTGTCGTCATTTTTTCACATTAAAGATATTCAATTTTTTAATATTTTCTAATTTATTTTTGTACAATTTTTGACAAGTTTAGCTGTAGCCTATATTTTGTTTTTATTACATAATATCGAAAATGGATTTTTATAGTTGCGAAATAAGCTTCGTTCTTTTCTATTATTTTAATTTATTTTTAAATAAATAATTGTTAAAATTAAAATGATATTTTAAAAAATAAATAAATAACATGTTTATAATTAAATTAACATTTTAATTTTTATTAAAACTTCAATTAATTATGTTAATATAATATTATTAAATTAATTAAAATATATAGTTATAATATTAAAAAGAATGTTCCCATTTTCGATATTGAATTATCGAAATTTAGGAGAAAATTCAGTTGGTACAACTGACAGGAAATATATTCTTTCTCTTTAAAGTTTAATTTCTTTGCAACACATACACGATGTCTAAAAGAGGTAAATTTTATTTAAAAAATCATAAAATATCATTAAATAAATTGTTTAAAAATAATCATCGATATAAATAAAGTGATGATGAATGTAATTAGATATTTTTTTTATAAATATTTAATATAAAAATTCTTTATTTTAATTGTTTTATGTCGGAAGTACAAATGCCTAGTGTTATGTTTATAAATGTTTGACATTTGATGTGAATGGATCGAAATAATAAATTCAATTTATTTTTTCTTATAAAATATTTGTTAAAATTTGTTTAAATAATAATTAAACTAGATAATAATGAATAAAATTGTTTTGTATAGGACGCGGTGGTTCAGCGGGAGGAAAGTTCCGCATCTCCTTAGGTTTACCAGTTGGTGCTGTAATGAATTGCGCCGATAATACTGGTAAGCTAGTTACTATAAGTTTTGAATGGAATTATTGTGCAAAATAATTCTGTGCCATATTAAATGTTATTTTTTGTATAAATTAAAGGTGCCAAAAATTTATATGTGATTGCTGTACATGGTATTCGTGGTCGTCTTAACAGATTACCAGCTGCCGGTGTAGGTGACATGTTTGTAGCAACAGTGAAAAAAGGAAAGCCAGAGCTAAGAAAAAAGGTATATAGTTGTTGATTTTTAAAATTCTATAAAAATATTAATTTAATTTTTTGTTTTTGACAGGTAATGCCTGCTGTTGTTATCAGACAGCGTAAACCATTTAGAAGGAGGGACGGGGTGTTTATATATTTTGAAGATAACGCAGGTGTCATTGTGAACAATAAGGGTGAAATGAAAGGATCTGCGATAACAGGACCAGTTGCTAAGGAATGTGCAGATTTATGGCCCCGTATTGCATCAAATGCTGGTTCAATAGCATAAAAACAACACCCTTATTTATAAAAACAGAAACAATATTGTTAACAAAAATTACAAAAACACAATAAAAAAAAACATCAAAAATACTTGAAATGTTTTATTTATTTCAAGAATTTAATAAAATTTCGTCTTAATTTTTTTTACTTGGTTACTAAGGGGGGCTCGAACGTTTTTTCTTCTTTCCGTGTATTGATTGAATAATTTTTGCAGAACTTATTCACCAGTAAGTATGCAACATGCATTACAAAATTTACACATGATTTTTTCTTGTTTACTCTTCAGTTTGTACAACACAGTCAAAGACGATTGTTTTATTTTCATTGAAATTAAAGAAAAAAAAATTCTAAATAAATAGTATAAAAACGCACACATGCATCGTGTAAATAAAATATGAAAAACTAATAAAAAGAGGTTACCGCAAATAAAATGCGATAATTAAAAAACAAATAAAATAAAAAAACTATTCTTCACACACAAAAGGCAAAGTTGTTGTTTAATAAGCAACTTGAATTAGCGTCTACATATAGCGATTTTATATTACTGTATATACGTTGTGTGTTTTCATTATTAATTCATCGTTTATTTAATTAAATTGATTGGAAAAACTTTTTCAAAAATTTTATATAAAATTAAATTTTTTAATATTTGTGAAAATTTAAAATAATAAAAAAATATGACAAATTACCATAAGCCAGAAGTTAAAACATTACAAGAATTACGTGATTTAGCAAATAAATTACGAATTCATTCAATAACATCAACAGAAGCATCAAAATCTGGGTAAGTTTAATTATATATTTAACTTTCACCTGTATTTAATTAATAAATTGCATTAAAATAAATTTTTAAAGTTATGTAAGGTTATGTTAAATAAACTTATTTAATTTTTAACTGGGGTACAAAACCACGTGTACAAAATTTAAATGAAAATGCATAAGCTTCTACTGCTCATGTGCAAACAAAAAAAATAGGAATTTTTTCTACACAAATAAAGGGGAAATCGTGTTTTGGATACATTTGCAATAGAAAATAGCAATAAACAAATACTATTAAAAAATTAAATACATTTATTGCTTAATAATGCCGGTTTAATTATGTCTGTGCAAAAAAATTGCATAATATACAATATGTTTTGCAGATGTTTGTTTTTAATATATTAAAAAAAAAAAACATTCCTGTTTTATATTAATACCCCACAAATGTGTAAAGTTTCCAGACGGCATTATATATCGCTGTAATTATATTTAAACCAATCGTAACCCAGTGTAAAAAAAAAAGTTTGTGTTATTTTTTCGTTTTTTATTCTCGATAATCATTATATTATTTGACCTTCACGTATAAAGTTCATTTACGTTGCGTGTAATCGAAAGATTATTAATTAATTTGCTGTTTTTGTTAATTATTTTAATAATAAAGATTAATTACATTGTAATTTTGTTGCATTATTGCAGTGTGTTTGGTACAGTTATCTTGTGAGAAAAAATAAAAATTTGTGCTTTAAAAATGTCCATTACACAAGAAAGATTACAGCAATTACGTGATATTGCAAATAAATTACGAATTCATTCGATAACATCAACAGAAGCGTCTAAATCTGGGTAATTTTATTTATTTATTTATTTATATTACATAATAATTTTTGGAAAAAAAAAACACAATTTAAGAAATTCCACACAGAATCGTATTTGATTTTATTTTTTTGTTTTCAAACCGAATTACCACTTCCGGTTAATTTTTTCCATATTTTTATTTTAAAGTAAATAAATAATAAAATTAAATAATTGGAAAATCAAATATTTATGTTAAGAAAAGTGAATTTTTATAGATAAAAAAAAGCGAGTTAAATGGCCGTACTCTCGCGGCACAGATGATTTTACGGTTATCTTATATATTTTGACAAGAAAAACAAATTTTTGTTAACATGTGGGTGCTAGAAAACCTCGTTGATTGTAGGTCAAAAAAAAAAAACATAAACATATGTTTTGTGTTGTTTATTCTATACGCTCGATGAAAATTTAATTATTATTTAACTTGCTGATTAAAGTAATAAATCATAAAAATAAATTAATTAATTTTTTTGTTTTATTTTATCTTATCCCCCTAGTCATCCAACATCATGTGCTTCAATAGCGGAAATTATGTCTGTGCTCTTCTTTCATACAATGAAATATAAATTATCAGCACCAAGAGATCCGGCAAATGATAGACTCATTTTATCAAAGGTAAGTGATTGTGATTTTTGTTTATCGGAATTTTTATTAATTCGTTTTCTTTGTAGGGACATGCTGCACCAATTTTGTACGCTGCATGGGCAGAAGCTGGTCTTTTTCCTGTTGCTGATTTACAAAATTTACGTAAAATCGATTCAGATTTAGAGGGTCATCCAACGCCACGTTTGAATTTTATTGATGTTGGTACTGGCTCGTTGGGTCAAGGTGTTGCTGTTGCAGCCGGCATGGCATATATTGGAAAATATTTTGATAAATCACCGTATCGCACATATTGTATTGTCGGTGATGGTGAATCTGCTGAAGGTTCCGTTTGGGAATCATTACATTTTGCTAGTCACTACAAACTAGATAACCTTTGTGTGATTTTCGATGTTAATCGCTTAGGACAATCGGAACCCACCTCATTGCAACATCGTATGGATGTTTATCGTGATCGTTTAGCGGCTTTTGGATTTAATCCGATTGTTGTTGATGGACATGATGTTGAAGAATTATGTAAAGCTTTCCATGAAGCTTCTGTTGTCACAGATAAACCAACAGCTATTATTGCCAAAACATTTAAGGTAATTTTTTATGATAAATATCCTGCTGTGGGTTAATTAATTTTATTCTTCGTCTATGTTATTTTAGGGTCAAAACTTCCCAAATATTGCAGATTTAGAAAATTGGCATGGAAAACCATTGGGCGATAAAGCTGATTCAGTTTTGAAATATTTACGTAGCATAATAATAAATAGTGGACCATCAACAATACATCCCCAGAAACCATTACACGATAATGTCCCAAAAATTAGTATTGCTAATGTTCAATTGGCTGAGAGTCCAGCGTACAAAATTGGTGATAAAGTGGCGACTAGATTTGCATATGGAACAGCTTTAGCAAAAATTGCCAGAAATAATAGTCGTGTCATTGCATTGGACGGTGACACAAAGAATTCAACTTATTCAGAAGCTTTAAAGAAAATCTTTCCAGAACGGTATATTGAGTGTTTTATTGCCGAACAAAATTTGGTTGGTGTAGCTATTGGAGCTGCGTGCCGTGATCGCACAATCGCATTTGTTTCGACATTTGCCACATTCTTTACACGTGCTTTTGACCAAATTCGTATGGGCGCAATTTCCCAGACAAATGTTAACTTTGTTGGATCTCACTGTGGTGTAAGCATTGGCGAAGACGGACCCAGTCAAATGGGCTTAGAAGATATTGCACTGTTCAGATCAATTCCAGGCAGTACTGTATTTTATCCATCGGATGCTGTTAGTTGCGAACGTGCTATTGAACTAGCTGCCAATACAAAAGGCGTTTGCTTTATTCGTACTTCTCGTCCAGCAACCGAAGTTCTATACAGCAACTCTGAACCGTTTGTTATTGGAAAATCAAAGATTGTTCAGAAATCTGATGAAGATGTTGTTTTGGTTATTGGCGCTGGTGTCACATTATATGAAGGAATAGAAGCAAGTAAAAAATTGGCTACTAGCGGTATTAAAATCAGAATTCTCGATCCGTTTACAATTAAACCGATTGACGCTGAAGCAATAATCAGGAATGCAAAAGAATGTGGTGGACGCATTATTGCCGTTGAGGATCACTATGCACAGGGTGGTCTCGGCGAAGCGGTGATGTCTGCTGTTGCCATGGAACGTGACATTATTGTTAAACATTTGGCTGTTCCCGGTGTTCCCCGGTCAGGTCCACCAACAGTTCTTCTCGATAAATTTGGAATCAGCAGTCGTCACATTGTCACCGCTGTTAATGATATTCTTTCATTATAAATTTTTGATTTTATCGAAATTTAATCTCTAACGGTGTACCCAATTTTATAAGATTCCTTTTCTTTTTTTTCTTCCTTAATCATTCCTTAAATTTGGATACAGAAATTCCATTAATTTTTTTTTACTATATATATTTTTTTTTGGTATAATGAAATTTTTTTTTCTATGGAGTTATATATTCTAAATTTTTATGGTTGCAGAGAGATCATTCCTATATTTTTTTTTTTGATAATAATATGTAGTTGAGAAAGTTGCATTAAATAAATATAATTTTTTATTTGGAAATATATATATTTTTCTAGTTTTTGAAATTAAAAGAAAAGAAATTTAATTATTTTAAGATTCCAATATGAATGGGAGGCTTTGTTTTTTAGGTTGCGACATAAATGGTATAAAATTTCGTAAAAGGTATAAAACCCCAATAAATGATATGTCTAAATTTTTATAAACATTACAAACAGTGCCGCCCTTATGGTAAACACATTAACTAAAATACAATTGAATCGGCAAAGTTGACGTGTCAATATTAAAAAGTTAAAAAAATGACATATTTGATAATTGTTTAATAGATAATTTGTGTAATTAATTAAATTTATTGAAAAATAAAACACAAAATTATTAAATAAAGTGTTTCAAAATATATAAGAAAGGAAATATATTGATAATTTTCCATAATGTTAATAAATTTTGAATCTAAATCGGCCAGAGTTAAAGGTCTTTCGTTTCATCCGAAGAGACCATGGGTTTTGGCTAGGTGAGTTTTTATTTTTCAATTTAATGTTTTTTTGATTATTTTTGTTAATAATTTAGAAAAATTGAAATTATATTGATTAAAATGTTTCGTTTAACATAAAAATTGATTTAAAAATGGATTTTGTTCTTAGAGGTTATGTTAATTATTTCTTTTATGTGTTTTAATGTCCAGTTTACACAGCGGTGTCATCCAGTTATGGGATTATCGTATGCATACATTATTAGAGAAGTTTGATGAACATGACGGACCAGTTCGTGGTATTTGCTTTCATAATCAACAACCACTGTTTGTTTCCGGTGGTGATGACTTCAAAATAAAGGTTTATTCACTTTAAATAGCTTTCTTTTTAAAAATAATTTTAAACAATTTACTTTCTACACAGGTCTGGAATTATAAGCAACGTCGCTGTATTTTTACATTATTAGGACATTTAGATTATGTTCGTACAACAGCATTCCACCATGAATATCCATGGATATTAAGTGCATCAGATGATCAAACAATTAGAATATGGAATTGGCAATCACGTACATGTATTTGTGTATTAACCGGACATAATCATTATGTTATGTGCGCAATGTTTCATCCAACAGAGGATCAAATTGTTTCTGCATCACTTGATCAAACTGTTCGTGTATGGGACATCTCAGGTATTGCTACCCGTGATGGAATGAAAGGTAGGACCAAATTGGAGCAAGAGTTTTATGAAAAAAAAAAAGAGAGATATTTGTTTAATTTTCTTGTATGAATTTTTATGAATGAAAAAAAAAAATGAAAAATTCTTTTTTTTTTTTTTTGGCTAACTTTTTTTTTAATAATTTATGCAGAAATTATTAATTAATTAATTTTTAATTTTGTAATATAATAACACCTTTATACATATTGTACAAAAGAAAACAAATTTTTATTACTAATTTATTAATAATATTTTAATTATCTTATGGGTTATAATTAAAAAGAACAAGAAAAAAAAATGAAATCATCAGCAAATTCCCTCTAGTTCTAATTTGGTTCTATTTTATTTATGTTATAATTAATTAATTTTATATTTTTGTTTATTATAATTTATTTTATTTTATTTAAATTATTTTTGGGCTTTTAATGGTGGCTAAAATTTATTTATTCAATTAATTTTTGCTTTTAAATAAAATATTAGAATAGAAATATTTTGGTTTTTTCTACATTTTTTTTTTATCTATTTTAAGGATTACGTAAGAAAAATGCTGCACCCGGTCCTGGTGGATTAGAGGAACATTTAAAAAATCCAAATGCTACCGATCTATTTGGACAAGCCGATGCTGTTGTTAAACATGTTTTAGAGGGACACGATCGTGGTGTTAATTGGGCTAGTTTTCATCCAACATTACCATTAATTATATCGGGTGCTGATGATCGTCAGATAAAATTATGGCGTATGAATGAGTATAAGGCATGGGAAGTGGACACATGCCGTGGTCATTATAATAATGTATCCTGTGTCCTATTTCATCCACGACAAGAATTAATTATATCAAATAGTGAGGATAAAAGTATTCGTGTCTGGGACATGACAAAACGTCAATGTTTGCACACTTATCGTAGAGAGCATGAACGTTTTTGGATATTGACAGCGCATCCATCATTGAATTTATTCGCTGCTGGGCATGATTCAGGTAATTTTCGTTTTTTGCTTGATTTTTTTTTTTGTAATAATTTCTTGTTTTCTTTGATTCGGCGTATAGGTATGATGGTATTTAAATTAGAGCGTGAACGTCCTGCATATGCTGTCCATAATAATCTTTTATATTATATAAAGGAGCGTTTTCTACGCAAATTAGATTTTACAACAACCAAGGATAATGTTATAATGCAAATACGTGGCAATAATAAAACACCAATTTATAATATGTCTTATAATCCAGCATTGAATGCAATTTTATTGTGTACACGCGCTACAAATCCAGAGAATAGTACATATGATTTGTATAGTTTGCCAAAAGAACAGGATCAACAACAACAAACACAAAATAATGAACAGGAAAGTAAACGTTCATCTGGTGCAACAGCAATATGGGTAGCACGTAATCGTTTTGCTGTGCTCGATCGTAACAATCAATTGGTGATAAAAAATTTTAAAAATGAAGTAACAAAGAAAATTCCAACACCAATATGCGATGAAATATTTTACGCTGGAACAGGAATGTTATTGTTACGTGAACCAGATCATATAACATTGTTTGATGTTCAGCAGTTACGACAATTGGCACAAGTGAAATTAACAAAATGTCGTTATGTTATCTGGTCGAGTGATATGTCTCACGTTGCACTGTTATCCAAGCATACGATAACCATTTGTAATCGACGATTGGAGACATTGTGTTCGATACATGAAAATAATCGTGTTAAATCTGGTGCATGGGATGACACTGGTGTTTTCATTTATACGACAAGTAATCATATTAAATATTCGATTGTCAATGGAGATCATGGAATTATAAGGACATTGGATTTACCAATTTATATAACACGTGTCAAAGGCAATCAAGTGTTTTGCTTGGATCGTGAATGTCGCACTCGTGTACTTAACATTGATCCAACCGAGTATAAATTTAAATTGGCATTGATTAATCGAAAATACGAGGAAGTTTTGCATATGGTTAGAAATTCACGTTTGGTGGGACAAAGTATTATTTCCTATTTACAACAAAAGGGTTATCCGGAAGTGGCTTTACATTTTGTTAAAGATGAGAAGACACGTTTTGGTCTCGCCTTAGAGTGTGGCAATATTGAGGTGGCACTAGATGCTGCAAAGGCATTAGATGATAAATTATGTTGGGAATATTTAGCACAATCTGCATTAATGCAGGGCAATCATCAAGTCGTTGAAATGTGCTATCAACGAACCAAGAACTTTGATAAATTATCATTTTTATATTTAATTACTGGTAATTTAGAGAAATTAAAGAAAATGACTAAAATTGCAGAAATACGCAAGGATGTGTCCGCTCAGTATCAGGGTGCACTATTATTGGGTGATATTAAGGAGCGTGTTTCCATATTGAAGAATTGTGGTCAAACATCGTTGGCGTATTTGACAGCAGCACAACATGGATTAGAGGAGGAGACAACACATCTGAAAGAAACGATCATTAATGATGGAAAAGAATTACCGGAATTAAATAAAAATGCAGTATTTTTGAGGCCACCGGTGCCAATACAGCAGACGGAAACAAATTGGCCACTTTTGACAGTAACACGTGGATTCTTTGAAGGCGCAATGATGTCTCGTGGTGCCGCAACAATCAATCAAGCACTAGCGGCTGAAACAATAATAGATGATGGTGGTGTTATTGAGGGCTGGGGTGCTGACACAGAATTAGGCTTGGGTGATGAAGATGACGATGATTTACTCGGTGGCGGTGGAAATAAAAATGAGGATGGCATTAATGTAGAAGGTGAATCAGGTCCCGGATGGGACGTTGAAGATAACGATATAGATCTGCCAGAGGATTTAATAGCAAAATTACCCGATATCCAAGATGATAATATACCACCGGATATGATACCATTTGTACAGGCGCCCCAAGGCGTTGATCCCACACAAATATGGTCGAATTCCCAGTTGGCCGCCGATCATGTGTGTGCCGGTAAATATGATTCCGCATTTAAATTATTAAACGATCAAATCGGCATCGTTAATTTCAAACCATATAAAAAATTATTCACAATGATGTTTCTGACGTCGCGTACAGCATTCTCATGCATACCAAACACAAAATTACTATTTAGCTATCCGAATCGTAATATTAAAGATAATAATCTGAAAAATGCTCGACCATTTATTAGTGTAAAATTAAATGATTTAGTGCAACGACTTCAAGCATGCTATCAGCTGACAACCGGCGGTAAATTTACCGAAGCAATAGAAAAACTCCAATCGATTATTATTACGATACCGTTGCTGATTGTTGACAATCGTCAAGAGATTGCAGAGGCCCAACAATTGTTGACCATTTGCCGTGAGTACATTGTTGGCCTTCAAATGGAGACAAAACGTAAAAGTTTACCGAAAACAACATTAGAGGAACAGAAACGATTATGCGAAATGGCCGCCTACTTTACACACTGTAATTTACAGCCAATCCATCAGATATTAACGTTACGTGCGGCACTGAATATGTTCTTTAAATTGAAAAATTATAAAACAGCAAGTACATTCGCTAAACGTTTATTAGAATTAGGACCACGTCCGGAGGTATCCCAGCAAACACGTAAAATATTACAAGTTTGTGAATTACATACAACGGATGAACACAATTTACAATATGATGAACATAATCCATTTAATATATGTTCAATTAGTTATCGTCCGATTTATCGTGGTAAACCAGAGGAAAAATGTCCACTGTGCGGTGCCACATATATGCCAAACTATAAAGGTGTATTATGTGTTTGTTGTGGCGTTGCCGAAGTTGGAAAGGATTGTATTGGCTTAAGAATTTGCCAATTACAATTTAGATAAAGAAAAAAAAAAAATAGAAGAAGCGAATTTAAATCCAACAAATTATAATTTTTTTTTAGTTATCGTTTTTTATTAATTATATAAAATATATAAATTCTATTAAATAATATTATTAATTATTATCTCCCTAATCATCTATGTATTTTTAAATAATAATAATTATATTAAAAAGAAAGAAAATAAAGAATATTATTTCTCATTAATAAAAATTTTTTTTTCTAAATCATATTTTCTAAACGCCAAAAACCACCACATTTACAACCGTTTTGCCAACGTTGTTCCCATGCACGCATTGCCGGTGTACGTGCAACACTATAAACACTACTGCATGCACCGCATCGTGAACATCTACGTAATGATGGTGGACGTTTACCTAATTG
Source organism: Ptychoptera contaminata (assembly GCA_963942525.1). Classification (NCBI taxonomy): domain Eukaryota; kingdom Metazoa; phylum Arthropoda; class Insecta; order Diptera; family Ptychopteridae; genus Ptychoptera; species Ptychoptera contaminata. The sequence continues at coordinate 32,118,959 of OZ012638.1, read as the reverse complement.
TAAATGACGTACAGAATCAACCATATTATCACCGGCTAGACCACCTTCAACTGTTTGTAAATCAGGACAAAATTTTAATACATCCGGTTCAATATTGTAATCCAACTATTGTAAACGAAGAAATAAATTAAAAATAATAATTACAAAAAAAAAAGAAAGAATTATGTAGATAATTATGTACATGTAATGGTAAATTAAGATGTGCTAATACAGGTGATGCAACAGCTGTCCGCGATGATACAAATTGTAATTGTGGAATAAGTACTTGACTTGGTAATAAACAGCATTCATCTGTAATTCAAAGCAAAAACAGATAAAACAGAAATTTTAATAAAGAAATTCTTTTCTCTTATACTACCCACCCAATAATAATTCATCTGGTTCATTTGGATTTAATGATAAACGTGTTAATAAACGAAATAATGTCGCTAATATATCTAAATTATCAGCTGATTGTGAAAATACAGGTAAACATTGTGGTTTTATTAAACCCCAAAAACGTATCATCACTAATAATTCTCGTATACTATTTAATGCAACAATATCTTTACTTATTTCATAGCCATTTTGATTTTGATTAATTTTATTAACACGATTTTCTGGTAATTTTGCCAAAATATTTAATGCTAAATCGGCAACCCATTGTATTAATTGTTGTAAACTTTGTAATGTTGATGGTTCAACGGTAAAAGCTTTACCATCTAAATTTAATAATACTTTATCAACGTCTGGTACAGAATCAGATAAAACCACTAAAACAAAAAATAATTAATTAATAAAATCGAAATTAATAAAAAAAAAGTAATTAAATAAAACAAACTGGCTAAATTTTCTGCTGGACCATTATCATGACACATTAAATCCGATGGACGTAATAAACTTTTAAATGCAATTAATATTGAATGTAACATTAATAAACTAGTTAAATCGTATGCCTTCACCTGTCCGGTAATTGATAAACGATATAAATTTGTTTTTAATGTTAAAAAATTTGCATAATAATATTGTTGTATAATTTGTGATTGACGATTAAAATTCTCTGTTAATTTATCAATAATTGCATCATGAATTTTTATCGATAAAAATATATCTAAACAGTCTAATCCAGTTATTAAACAATATTCTAATAATGTAACAATATTTATAATTGTTATTTGATTAATTTGTTGTTCTTGATTAAAAAAATTATTTATTTTATATATATATAATTGTCCTTGATTATCAATTGCTAATAATAAATTACCAATCCATGTTAAATTAATTGCTTGTATTTTTATACCTAAACGTATTTGTTTATTTGCACTATGTGATGTTGTATCATCTTGACGCCAATTATAATTTATTAATGTATTTTGTAAACGTTTTGTTAATGTATCACGATTTAAATAATGTATTGTATTATCTGACATACCAATTGTTATATAAGAATTATTATATATAATTAATTTTGTTATTGTTATATCGATTATTTTTGATGAATAAAAATAATGACATTGATTCATCCAGACAATTGTTTTAAATACTTCATTTTTATTTGTTTGAAATAATTTATGAATTGGTTGGGATTTTTCAATTAATTGCCATAATTCAATGAAACAACCACCCGAATGATTTGAGGCGATTATTAAACTTTCAGCATCATCCTGTTGTGACCATTTTATATTTTTTATATTTAAATCTTTTAATTCACCGCCAGCACCTTCATTGACGAAAAAACTTGGCCACGCTGTACTTGTTATAATTAATTTATCATCGATTTTCTTTATAAAAACACGATAACAGCGTACCATTATTGCTTTATCTTTTCCCGATAAATTTGGTGATGAAACGGCAATCAGAAAATGTCCATCTAAAATATCAAAAACCCATAGAAATAATTAATTTTGTTAAAAATATTTTCTTTAGTTTACTTTTGCCATAAGAAATGTCAGCTGTCGTATAGAAATTTCTGGTTAAACCTAGACTTTCGGTAACCGATGGTAATGTGTATGGTCCTTGATTATAAGAATTTTGTGTAGTATTTGTACCCATTTGGCTAGGACCGGCTTGTTGTGATTGTTGATTTTGATGCGTTACTGGTGGCTCAGATGGTATTTGAAAAGCACCCAACATACCAGTCGATGTTAGCACTAAACATCCTTCTGCAGGTACACCTCTACAACAAAAGAATTTCATTTTTATTATTAATAATTCCACTTTTCCTGTTTTTTTTTTTTTTTTAATTAGACAAACCCATATTGGCGTACACTTGGTTGAAAATTAATACGTTGAAATTTATCCATATAATATACTTGATCTTTTTTATCGGCTAATAAAACAATTTTTCTACCATTATGAAAGAATACAGCCCTTATAATATGTTCACCAGGAAAACAAACTGTATATAATTGTACCCATTCTGATAGTAAATAATCTTTTTGTATCCATATTTGTACATTACCGGATGTATCACCAATTAATAAATATTTACCCAAATTATCCCATTCTAATACAGATATTGGATATTTATTTGATGTAACTCTTAAGAAATTAAATAAATATTTTATTAAATTATTGAAAAGAAATGAAGAAAAAAAAAAATAACTCCAAAAAGGCGGCTCACTTATAACATAACCAAGGTGTGTTTATATCAGTGACGTATACATGAAAACCCCATGAATTTGTTGTTGTGTCTGTTATCTCTAATGTGGTTGTAAATGCAATTATATTACATGTTGATATTGAGCATATTGTTGTCGGATAATGTCTAAATAAATAAATAATTGTAATTAAATCATTTCAAACATGAATAAATCAATAAATAAAAAATAGGGTTATAAATTTTTATACTTTGTTTCAAATGTTGTAAATATATTATTTTGTAATTGTTTACGATGTACTGTATACAATAAATCCATAATTAAATGATTTTCTTTTATATATTAATTAATTAATTAATAAAACATTAACAAAACTAAATTTTAATAAAAATAATATATTATCGTCTGTACTTCAAACTAAACAAACTATTAAAACGTCAAAATAATGTAAACGAATAATTTTTTTTTATATTGGTATGCCTGTAAAAAGTGCGTTTATAGAATATATTATGTAGTTTTTAAAAAATGGGAAATTTTAAAATAAGAAATATAATTGTTTTTAATCAAATGTATAAAAAACTTATTAAATAAATATTTTTATATTTAAAATTAATAAAATTATTATTCATTTGAACGATAATAGCAATTTTAATTAAAAAATTATATAAAACAAATAAGTTTCAACATAAAACTGCCTTAAAATATTACCAGACTTATAATGGACTTTTTTATCTCATATGGCAATACTAAAAACATTATAAAAAAAATAAAATCCCTTTATTAAAACACCAATAACATAACAACAGTAACAAAAAAAAAAAAAAAAAAAATAATAACACAAAATATATTTAGTCCTTCAATAGAGTGCGCCTTCTGGTCGTCGCAGTAAATTACAAAATGGCGACCAGCGATGATGAACCAATGCATCTTTATGAAGTTTTTCAAAATTGTTTTAATAAAATCGCAAATAAACAACCTGGTGAGTATTATTAAACAAATAATAAATATATTGTGTACATAATAATAAAAAAAAATCAAGTGCCAGTGCATTAATTAAATAAGAAAATAAATAATACAAAAAATAGTAAAGGCAGAGCAAAAAAAAAAAAAAATGTATATCTATGTTGTGTGAATATGGTGCGCGTGTGTCGATACAAGACAAGAGAGCCATCATCCCACCATCAATGTTAAAATAAGAAAAGAAAATTTTTTTTTTTTTTTGGATAAATATTAATTATTTATTATGGATAAAGAAATAATTCTTAATTAAAAAGTGATACTTAAATATTTGTGTAAATTTTATCAGATAGTAATTAATTTATTTGTGGAGAAATTGTGCGTGAATTATTATTTTGTATGAAAGAAATTATTCTCTTGTGGTATTGTTGTTGTTGTTGCTTCCGTCATGATGTTGTATTGTTTTCGTTTAAGACGCTTGCGTAGTGTTTTTGTATACAAATATGAGCGATGTCAAAAAATAAAAATGATTTTTTTTTTTTATTAATTTAAATTAATAATTTATCCAACATTTGTAAAAGCTATTAAATAATTATTTAAAAAAATTATTCCTTTAAATATTAAATTTATTAAAATGTTAAAAATAATTAATTTTTGTGTTGTTTTTGCTCAGTTTTTTATCAGCGTGTTGTTTTTTCTCTGCATATACTTACTGTCATTTACTAATGCGTTTCTTTTTATTTATTTTTAGTTAAACAAAAAAAAATATGAATTTAACTTTAATAAATAATTTTTTTAAAGAAAAGGATATTTATTAATTAATCGAAGATTAATTTTCCGTGATAATTGAAGTTTCGTTTTTAACCTTAAAAAATAAGCCAACTTGATTGTGTTTCTATATATAAAAGAAGTTTTTTCTGTTTTTTTTCTTCTTTGCTAATATTATTTAATTAATTAATGTGCTGTAATGGTATTAATTTGTTGAATTATTATTTAAGAAGAAACATATTATAAATTGCATAAAAAAGGAGAGAAAATAATTCAAAAAATTTTTTTATTTAAAATCAAGAAAACAAGAATAAATAAAAATGATGAACACTGAGTGCATCTACCTTCTTATATTCTTTATTTTTTATTATTATTATTTATTTATTTATTTACTACATGCATACAGATTTTTAGGTAGTATATACACTTAAAAAAGAAAAATGAAAAGAAAGAATTATCCATTATAAACACACTGCTGGTGCTGTTTTACTTTATTATTATTTTTCGTTGCTTTTAAGATTTTTTTTTTGATGAAGAGACGCAAACACAACGAAATACATAATAATAATAAATGTGCTGTGATGTTGTTCTTTAATAAGTTTTATTTTTCTATAAGAAATACAAAGAATGGAAAAAAAAAAAACAGAAAATAAATCGAAACAATATAAAGACAGCAGAATATTATTTATATTAAATATTCTTAAATAATGAAGAAAATTTTAACAAAAAGAAAAATGAAGGCAAAAAAATAATCATTTATTCATTAATAATGTAATTTTTAAACTTATATGTTGCAGTGTTAATTGCTACCTAATGATTTGTAGCGAATTTCTTATGCTTTTGTTGTTTAAAAGAGTTATTTTTCTGTGACTTTACAATGATTGATGAATATTAGATAATTATTGCACGGTGCATCTCTCCCGGTGGTTGAGAATTCTTTTTTTGTATGGTTAAAAATGGATAAAATTGTTTATTAATTTTACTTACTTAACTTTTAAAGCGATTAATTGTGTTATTTTTACTGTGGTTACTGTGTGTTAACAGTATTTGTACTACAGTGCCAGGGAATGACTTGTTTGCTTAAATACATTTTTGGTTTTTATTTCAAAATAAAACAAAAAAATTCTAATTACATATTTTTGTTTATATTTTTAATTTGTTTATTATTATTATTATTATTAAATTATGAAATTCTAATAATAATAATAATAATAATAATAATAATAATAGAAAATTAATTTTCTTATAGTTAGTTATTTGCTCTTAATATTTTTTTTTGTTTGTCTTGATTAAAATTGTTTTACTTTATTTGAAGGTTTCTTAAGTGTTTCTTCATTTTCTTCTATTTTAATTCTTAATTACACTAATAATAATAATAAAATTAAATTGTGTAATAAAAATAAATGTTTATAGTTTTGTTTTGTTGTGTGATTATTATTATTATTATTATTTCAATTTTATTTTTAATTAAATAAAATAATAATTTTTGTTGAGGAAATTATTATAGGTTAGGTTGTTGTTGTTGGTTAGAGAAGTTTTAATTTTGATTAGAAATGTATGAAGTTGGTCTATTTTATTCTGTGTTGTAGATGATTTTAGAAAGGTAGTTTTATTTATTATTTATTTAAGGAATTGTTTAGGAATTCTGTATAGAGTTTAATGAGTGTTGCTTTGTAGTGTCGTTACTGCTAAATTCTATTTAAATCATTCTGGAATTTGAATTTATTTCTTTCATAACTTTCCCAATTTTTATTGAGTTAATTCCAGTTCCTGCTGAACTAAAAATGTAAACTTTTCAGTCATTTTGAATAACAAAAGTCACAGTTAAAAACTGGCTGTTCCAGAATAACCGGGTGTTCCGATTAAACGAAATCTAGTAGGGCATCCAGTATCGATACTATTTGTGTCTATTTGTACCGAAAGTATCGATACTGGATGCTCTAAAATCTACTGTAAATAGATTACGGTGAGGGCAAAAATAACAAAAAACTTCATCAGTGTTCGTTCTGGAGTAGAATTTTGAGTGTTGTTTGCTTAGTGACTGAAGAAATACTGTAAGTCTCTGGAAAGTTTCCACAAAAAATAGGTATTTTGGAGGATAAGTGTTCAGTTTTACTGGATCTGAGAAGGTTTTTTCTTTTCATTAACTGCTGTAATTTGAATATATTTTTTCCTTTAATTATAATTTGATAAATAATTGCCGCGGGTTTGATTTAAGAAAGAAAAAGGGGATTTTTTTCAATTAAACGATAAAACCGTCCGCAAAGGAATGATTTTATTGTTATTTATCCAAAAACAGCTGAATTATTATAAAAATTTTAATTTCTAATGAAACTCGCTGCACATTTCTCTTTTATTATCTATCTCTATGCCCCTTTTTTAATGGGTTTTTTCTTTTTTGTTTCTTTTGGTGGAAATACTGTAATAGAGACTTGAAATGATGATGATGTTGAAGGCAAAGAAAAAAGAATTAATAATTATGTTTTAAATTTTTTTTTCATCATCATAATAATAATAATATGTCATTGACACTAATTTTTTATGAATTTTTTTATTCGTTAAGGAACTTTAAGAGGGCCCCCCTAAAAATTCTTAGTTATAGTATTCTTATTTATTCTTTTCGTTTCTTAATAACCCGATGATAATTATTTATTTATTTGTGGAAGATTTTTTGATTTAGAGTTTTTTTTCGGTTAAAATAAATATTTTATTTCTAGTCTGGAGAGTTTTTCTTACTTTCTTTGTTAAAAGTTTCTTTTGTGGAAATTTTCTTTACGTTTGTATTAAATTTTTGACTGGAGTTTTTGGCGATAGGGTTTGTTTGTTCTACTTAAACTGGGTTAAATGAGTAATTCCGTGTCTCAGATAATAAACCTTTTTTAACAGAGGATGAAGGATTAATTTTCTAAAGAGAATTTCTTGTTTGGTACGTCTGTAACCCTTTGTATGGCGGAATGTATTCAGCAAATGTCTGTAGTTTTACTACAGTGGATTACTATGTTTTACCTTATCCCATATATTCTATACTAAAAATTCTTTATTTAATCGGTGAAAATACTTTATTTCGTGCATATTTGATTAATTTTTTATCCAAAAGAAAATTTTAGCAATAAATAAATTTGCTATAAAAATAAATCATTTAATTAAAACAACAAGTAACAAAGATATAAGAATCTTGTTATCATTAATTGTATCACCTGGTTGTCTTATGTCGTTTCTCCTTTCTACAATTTACACGGTAACCCGTTTGCTGATGATTTTTTTTTTTTGTGTTTTTTACCTTGATGTGTTGTATCCACTGTCGATTATTAAAAATAATTTTTTTCGCATATTTAGTTTATATTTGCACTTCTATTGTCATCAACGTCAACGTTTAACATGTCCAAGAGTACATTGCTTTATTGAAGTTATTTGTATTGGGAAGAATAATAATAATAATAGAAGAAAAAGTGGACGACGACGACGACGACTAACCGCATTGCCGCGCCGCCACCATAATCATCATTGTAGTAGTCATCATCGTCGTCGTTGTCGTATATTCATCTCAAAACAGACTTTAGTTTATTATTTATTTTTCCAGTTTTTTATTTTATTTTTATTTTTATTTAAATACCAAAGCGCCAGGTGCAATTTTTTTTTTTTGTTTTTTCGTCTTTCCTTATTATTTCTTCTCTTCTTTTCAACTTTTACAAGTTTTCTTGTTTTATGTCTCGATGAAGTTTAAAGTAGTTTTTTTTTTCTGTTCTTGTTTATTTCTTTCAACCGTTGGTTGAACGTTTTGTAAATAAAAAACCAAAATTTTTTTTTCGCTTCTTTTTTAATTCTCCTTTAAATTTACTTTTGTGGCTTTTTTGATTTGTTTTTTGTTTTCTTACCTGTAGTTTTTTTTTTTTTTTGGTACTAAATAAATTTATTAAATATTGATAACAGTTTTGTATTTAATTTTGATGAATTTTAATCGCGTTTTTATAATCGCAATGCTAAGAGCGGAGATATAGAGAGTGTGTGCATATTGATAATAATAATTGTTGCTCGTTTGTGTCCTTATTATTCAGCTACTACTGTCGGTATTTACCGATTCTCGTTCAGTGACAGAAAAAGTTCCCTTTTTTGTCTTTTCTGTTCTTCAACTTGAAATAAAGTTCCTATAATTATTGGTTCCTTTTTGTTTGTGTTGGTAGTATCCCGATAGATAAATTTAGAAAATAAATAATCACATATGGTGGATTATTATTATTATTTTTTGTTATTTTTCTGGAAACCATTTTTTTTTGTTGTTATTATTACAAAAACAACAGCATAAACCGTGCCTCAGCATCCTTAAAATTAAGGAAAAAAATAATAAAAATAAACATAAATTTATTTTGTGAAAGAAATGAAAATTATTTTGCCTTTTTTTTTCGGTTAAAATTTTGTTTAAGAACAGAAGAAAAAAAATTCCGATTTTTCAATGCGCATGCGTTATTTACTTAGTTTTTTTTTTTTTTGCAGTTTTTTGTTTCTCAAATAATAATTGGGTTACAGAGGTGAACAAAATAGGCGACACACTTTACTGTGATCAGGTTTTTGATGTTTTTTTTGTGATGGAATTTTTCTTAATTCTTATGGAAAAAGGATTTTTTTTTTTTTGGAACTGCTTTCTTTAGGTGGTTTTTCAGTTACTTGAATTTTTCCGCGGTGTAAGGGTATTTTGTTAAATTATTTGTTAGTGGATTGCACCGGAGATATTTATATTGTTGTTATTACTATTTGTATGTCTATTAATCCTTGCAATATGCTTTGAAGAATAGGGAATAATTTTAAGGATTTCTTTTTTCACTTATGTTTTTTTTTTTTGTTAACTTAAAATTTGGAAATTCGACACAGCACGATAAATAAAGAAGAAAATGAAAAAATGAAAAAATAAAAAATCACAAACACCATATGGGCATTATATGTAATTTTTTCTTTTTAGTTTTGTTGTATTGTCTGTGTCCTTTCCTTTTTCCATTCCCTTTGCTTGCATATATATACTTTTTTTATGTTGCTTTTTATGCTTTTATTTTATTTTCATGTTCATATTTTTCAATTCCTATGCATTATTTACGTGTTTCGTTGGGATTTTATTTTGTTTTTGTTTTGTTTTATTTTTTAAGGATGATTTAAGGTTTTTTTTTTCTTCTGTTTCTAACCATGAGGTTTGGTCTTTTCTTTGGATTTATAGTTATGTATGTTAGGTTATATGTATTTTTAGATGACAAATATATATATATATATATTTTTAGCAAAAACGACATTAAATTTTGCTTCTTTGTGACCTTAGGTTGTGTGTTTTTTCGTTTTTCTAAATGCTGTGACAACAATGTAACACCAAATTTGTTTAGAAAACGTTTTTAACATACGTTACGCGTGCGTTTTAAGCTTAAATTTATAAAAACAAAAAATAAACGTAACGCCATAACGCCTACTCACGTTACATTGAGCATAAGAAAAAAATTATTAAATTGCAGCATATCCAGTCAGACATAGTGAAAAATCCACGTTTTTTCATTATTAAATAAATTTTCGCATGTAAATGTTCTGTTAGAAACTCGTGCACGTAAAAAGGATGAAAATACATTTTTTTTTTAATTAAAATAAATTTAATTTATCCATTTTTACTTGTGTTGATGACTGTGCGGTTGGATCACATGAATTATTTTTTTAAATGTTTTTCATTATTTAAGGTTTAAGAGTTTATTTCGGAGTCGAGTCTCTGTGTGCTACCATGGTGGAATATGGAAATTCAACTGGTGTCAAATCGTTTATATCGTTTTTTTGTTAAACACAGGTGGCACACAATTTTAATATTTTGATTTTCTTCTGTTTCTTTTACCACATTTTTTAACGTGACGTTAGTTTTTTTTTTTTTTTTTGTGTTTTTTTAAATGCGTCCAGCTGTTTTTTATTTGGTTTATTCAAGTTTATTTGATTCTCTATATAGAGAAAACGGCAACAGCGATTTTTGATTTATTTACCTTTACCTGCTGTACAAATTTTTGGCGTTAACACACGTTAATGAGTTGGCTGTTTTATTTTTTGCATAATTTTATTGAGATTATCTCATCATCGCTGTGTGTGTTTTTGGTTATAATTAAAAAACTTTTGTGACAAAAAAAAATATGTAGGGTTATTGTAGAGCCACGTGTACAGGATTATCAGGATTTTCTTTGCTATTCTTTAATTTACCTTTAGTTTTTTTTTTTTTATTTAATTTAATTTTCTTTATTTTTAATTTATGAATTTTATTATTATTATTTTTTTAATTAAAAATAACAATTTTTATTTATTTTATTCATTTTTAAAAAACATAAAACACTTGTTGATAGCAAACAAAAGTAAATAAAATGAAACGAAGAAGAAATAAATTTTTTATGTTTTTGTTAATTTCTTCTGTTTTTCTTTTGCCTGTATTATATAGGTGTGTGTTGTATATAGGTAGAGGTAACGACAGAAATTTATTTACTAAATTACCATAAGGTAAATGTTATTTATTTTTTTATAAATAAGTGCAAATTTTTTTTATTTATATTTTTTAAATAGAAAATCACGTGCTTATGCAAGTGACGCGTATATTGATAAAAAATATTTTTTACTTAAATGTGACAGACAGACTCCCTTATGGACCACCTTCATTGACTTTATTTGTTTATGGTAAAACCATATGCTCGTTTTTTTTACTTGTTTTATTTATAGAAATATTTTATTTTATTTTATTTAGTTTCTGTTTGATGACATTTTATTGAACGTTTTTGATTGATTTTGAGATTTTTTTATTTTTTTATTTTTGTGTTTTATTATCTGCTGTTTATAGCAGTTTTTTTTATTTTCTATTTGTAATAATTTCGCTTCGTTGTGTTCCAATTAGATAATTTAATAAATTTATAATCGAAATGTTTGTGATTAGCTAGAATTATTAATCTGAATCGTTAAGAGTTTTTAAATGCCTTTTTTAACGTTTTTAAATGCCTTTTTTAACGTTTTTAATTAATTGACAATTGGAGGTTACATAATCAGACGTGCTGAAATGGTTTTTTCTATAAATTTGATTTAATTATTGGATATTATTTGCATAATTTTAAATATTTAACTGTTATTCCTATGTCATTACCTGTTCAGTGCGTGTAAACACTGTTTTTACTACTTATTTCAGTTTTACCACAAGACAAATTTATTTTTGTTTGATTTTTACTAAAGTAATCTATCTCCATGTGCAACAATTAAATATTTTTCTACTTTCTAATGTTATATTTTCCTTCTAATTTTGTTTTTAGATTAGATAAATTTATTACAAAGAAGAAAAAAGGACAACAGACTAAAAAAAAGCTCAAAAGTAATGAAAATTTCATTTTTTTTAATCATATTTAGATGATTATTTGTTTCTTTTATGGTTGGTAACGCTTTGTCGTTGTCGCTTTAATGGAAATTACATTAATTATTCGCTTTATTACAAAGTTTAATTTGCCCTTTTGAATAATATTAACCACCTAGTAGTTGTTATTGAGGAGTTTATAGTTTTGATTTTGTTGTCAGGATGAAAAACCTCACTAGATTAGTAACGATTCTAATTTTCTAGCTAAAAACTGTATTGTTATTCTGTGATGAGTAGACTTTAAAGACTGGCGCCTTGTTTAGACACACAAAAACACATTAAAATATTAATTTTTTTACAGCGAATATCAATGAAATGATGCAGAGTGATACAGACTCTTTGCTATTAAAAATATTCCTTTTTTTTATATTTTTCTCTTCCCAAATTTATAAGGCTTAGTCACCTATAAATGCCTTTTTTTTTCGTGTATGGATTATTATTTTTTTTACATTTATTAATCTTAAACTATAATTAGTCATTTTTATTAATTTTTATTAGTTTTATTTTCGTTATATTCTTTGGAATTTATTAAAAATCACCATCAATTATGTGTATATGTACGTAGAAAAGGCAACAGATAAAAACAGAGACTAAAAAATAACAAAAAATTTTCTTCATTATTTGTTGACTTTATAAAGAAATAAAATAATTCAAGAAATAAAAATAAATAAATAAAAAAATACATAAGCCAAGAGACCAGAATGAATCATTTATTGGCTAATTTTAAAACATATAATTTTCACTATGACTCATTACATAAAATAATTATTATTATTGCCTAATGTTTCTGCCTTTTTGCTGTTATTTTTTTTTTAGCGTTTTATATTTTTTAATATTTGCCGCATTTTATTTGACACAGTACTTTGGTGCAAACAAAAACTGAATTCTATTGTAAGCCATTTTGTAATATTTAAATTTTAAGTGAAATTGTCATGCGCATAATACATAAATGCAAGGAAATTTTATATATTTTTTTTTTATTCAAAATTTATGACCGAACATTAGTAAAAATTTATACAGGGTGAATAAAATTAATTTTCAAATAAATATATGTATGTGAGAAGGGTTAAAGTTCAGTTTTTTAATTTTTTTTTTTTACTTAAATGAATAAATGTTTGGGTTTTATTAAATTAATTTATTATTATAAAATATTATTTACGTGATTAATAAATAAATAATTATATGATTTAAGTCACATTTTTTTTTTGTTTTCAAATAAAAACCTCGAAAATCAAGAAACCTTTTTTTTCCGTAATGAGTTCATTGTGCTAAATAAAAATGAATTTAAAAAAGATATACAGAGCAGACTGATTATACTTGTTTAAATTATTGAACAGACTTAATAAATAATAAAACAAAAGCAAAGAAAAAACCCTAAAAAGATGTTACTCCACCACTGTGGTATCGCATTATTATTATTTTAAAGTTTGTTGATGTTTTTTTTTTCTTTATTATTTTGTTGACGGTGTTGCGTTGTTATTATTGACCCAACCTGAACAACATGAATTAAATGAGCAGCTGTTCCCTTTTTATTTAACGTTTTTCATTCCTCTTGTTGCGTTTTTATTTATTTTTGTTTTATCCATTAAAATTTTTGTTACATAAAATAAGCGCACGTCTACGTTTTTTCTTTTTTTTTGTTTATTTATTTATCAGCTTTTTTGGGTGATTTAATCGGTTTTTATGTTGGTTTGATTGTTTTTTTTTTGTATGTACTTAGTATCATTGCGTGTGTATTACAAGATGATGATGATGATGATGATGACGGCGATAAAGTTTGAAAAGAAGATAAAGTTTACTTAATTTTATTATTGCTGTTTAATTGATTGACGGATTTTTTTATGATTATAAGAGGGTTAAAAATTAATAATAATATTCCATCGGTTTTATAATTTTTAATGACTTTTATTTGATTTGTTTATAACTGATTTTTACCTTTTTATTATTTAATATTTTAATGTTTAATTATTATTATTATTATTATTAAGTAATATTTATTAACTTTTCTGTTATTAAGCTTTTAATATTATTATTAATAATAATTAAATATTTAAATTACTAAATCAATTTAATTATTTAACTAGAGAATATGTAAAATTTATGTATTTTATAATTACTTTAAAAAAAATGTTTTTTCAATTTAATTTACTTCCTACAGTGTTTGTTGTCGTTTTTTTGCTATTATTTTAATTAATTTCTCTTTTTGTAATAAATGAATAAGATAAATTATCTTTTTATTTTAATAAATAAATATTTATTTCAATAAATAATTATTTATTTAATATGTTTAACAATTTTATTATTTAATTGTAGGGTGGTTAGATTATTATGATTATTATTTTAGGAATTATTATAGGTAAATTTTTATTTGAAGAGATAGTCAGGGTTTTAGTGGTTCGTTTGTAGTAAAATGTGTGGCCTGGGTCTCTCAGAGAATTTTTGTAGCCCAGGTCAGCTAGTATTTTTAAAGCCCTAAGAAATAGACCAATATTATTATTAACACCTAACCAGGTTAGTTTTGCTGATTGCGTTGTGACGACGGCCTGTTTTGGGAGAAACTGGCACAGCATAAAAGTTAAAATAAAAAATTCGATATCTTTAATCAAAACTAAAGTCAAATTCAACTGCATTTCTCGCTACAATTAAAACACAATTCAAAATAGCAATTAGTAATAAATCCTCTGGTAAATTCGCGGCAGAAACTACAAAACCTGACGTTAAACGTTTGAAAACGAAATAAGTGTCTAACCGTCCCGTTTACCATCAGCCGATAAATCGACTAGGAGCTAGTATCCTGTCAATTAATAAAGCATAAAGAAGGCACATAACAAAAATAGGCCACTGTATGTAGTACCTAGATTTTCTGAAGGTTTTTCATCAAGAGATAATTTTATTATGTAGCTTTTTTGTTTAATTAATAAAAATTTCTTAGATTAGGTGTATTAACTGAGTAACATATAATTGGAATTCATTAATTTATCAGCAAGAACATTTTACGCAATTTAATTAACTATAATTTCAAGTAAATAAAAATTGTTAATCTTTAAGTCTGTAGAAATTATTAAGTACTTGAATGACGGATGTAGAAAAATATCATCGTTTTATCATTTTAATTACTTGAAATTTTTATTTACTTTAAGTATTATCACTTAATTAATCATTTAACTATTGAATTGTTTTGTCTTTTTTTTCGTCGCAATAAATTTAAGAGAATTAAAGCTTTTAAAAAATAATTATAATAACAATAATTTACCAATCACACTGTGCTTTTTGTGTTAAACGCATTCACATTTAATTAATTATTTTCTTATATTTATACTAGTTATCTTAGTTATTCGATTATATTTGTATTTATTTATTTATATACATAAATTTTATGCATTTAATGATTTATCGTTGATAAAAGAAAAAATAATCAATTTAATGGTATTTAAGTTGTATTTTCGTCTTGTTGGCTTTTTTTTTCGTATTTTTTTTTAATACAATTTAATAATGACAGCGAATTATAGTTATTCAATAATAATAATAATAATAATAATATTAACGATATAATACTGTTTTACCTCATAAATAATCCAGTTTTTATTTTAATTTAACAAAAATTCAAGACAAAGACTCATAGAGTGTGAATTCAAAATTTAAGAAATATTTTATGTTTTTTCCTTTTACTGTATTCATGCGCACAGTGTTACTTAAGGTATTTTTAAGCTGGCTTAAAGTGACAACGTTTTTTTTGCGTTTTAAATAAGAAAATTTTTTATTATTATTAAATTTAATTTTAAATTCATTTAATTATAAAGAAATGTTTGGTATTTATTTTTTTTGGTATTTAAAAACGATTTTTATCATTTAATTTCATTTATTGTTGGTTTGTTTTGTTTTTCTGTTTTTATTGGCTTAAGTCAGTTGTGGGTACAGTTTTGAAGAGAAGGGCAATATTGTTAAAAATTTTAAATGGTAGACTAGATTAGGTAGTAGACTTGAAGAAATATCCAGACCAAGAAAAATTGATGTAATTTTTGTTAAATAAGAAATGGTTATTATTGATTGAGTTTAGGGACCGAACCAGCTCTAGTTCTTTCCTAAACAATTTGGGTTTAATAATAAAACAATATTAAAAATATTTCTTTTTCTCTTGTGACTGATACAGATGAGACACAGAGTACAATACAAAGCGATCTGATCTGTTAGAAGAGTCTCACCAATAGCTTAGAATTCCTCTAATCATTAGATGCATTATCTTTTGTAAACGATTTCAGAAGTTATTTCTGAAGATTCAAAGAATCCTAAATTGGGTTATTGACTTTGTAAAATAACTTTTCTATATTTTTAATTTACTAAATTCATTTTGTCGTTAGTTTTTTGTCACATAGGACAATGGATTTGCAGAATTTGGTCATAGTTTGCCAAACACTGACATAAGACAATAGAATTTTTATTAATCGAAAACTTTTGCAACATTATTTTCTAGTAATTTTCTAT
Organism: Ptychoptera contaminata; assembly: GCA_963942525.1. Taxonomy (NCBI): domain Eukaryota; kingdom Metazoa; phylum Arthropoda; class Insecta; order Diptera; family Ptychopteridae; genus Ptychoptera; species Ptychoptera contaminata. The sequence continues at coordinate 32,102,783 of OZ012638.1, read as the reverse complement.
TAGTTTTATTATTCAGGAAAGTTTATTGATAGAATTATAATTTTTTAATCCTTTTTTTATTATTATTTATTTATGCAGAATAATTTGGTTATAATTCTGCAAACTAAGTAGTAGTGGTGTGGTAGTAGTTGATTTAGTAGTAGAAGTTGCAGCAGTATTACAATAATAAATGTATATTGCTTTTAACGGTTGATATAGTCGCTCTTAAAAGTATTAACGATTAATAAAAAGTTAATAATAATTATTATTTTGTTTTATTTACTATAAAAACCACACTATAAGAGTATTATAGTAAAAATTTGTATCAATTTTCATTGTTTTGTATTTAAATTTTAATTAAATCTCTCTATTTATTTATTTTATTTACGGCTTTTTTGTTGTTCAAGTGATTATAAGGTGCTTTTCTGCCTTTAAAAAAAAAAAAAGAAAACCGTAGACAAAAGTACTTAATCAGTTTATTGTTGAATAAGATTTATTTAATGGTGATAATTATGGGTGGGTTTTTCTGTTATAGTTAAAGTTTCTTGTGAGTGTTTTCCTGCGATATTTAATTTACGTGCAGAACTCAGGTTTTGCTTTTTAGAAACATTTTTATTTGAAAATAGATAAAATTACGATAAAAATAGGAAAAATATAGCCTTCAGGACTGCATAAATTAGTTTAACTATTGACTATTTTTGTGATTTTGAAGAAATTATTTAACTGAAAAGGTCTACCCTTTCATCCTGAATACAATTTTTCTTTTTTAAAGTCCAGACTGGAAAATAGCAATGATTTATGGCCAAAGCACAATGTGAGCGTGAATGCCGTTTGTGGCTTCAGCGTGAATATAGCAGTGTATTTCAAATGTAAACAAATACATCAATATTCACCTGACGCCAGAAACGGCGTTCACGCTCACATTGTATTTTGGCCTTTTTTAATATCAAAAGTCAATGTTGATAATGTTTTTATTCTTAGTTCTCAGTATTTATCACTTGAAATAATACTTTCTTCTATAGAAAACACGTTTTAATCTTGTGATTGTTGTGTTGAATTCGTCGTATGTATTTCATCAGGGTTCAAATTATTTATACAAATTTCTAATGACTGTTATTTTTTTTTTGCATTAAAATTATATCATAAATGTGAAAACAACGGGGCCATAAATAAAAGAAGTAACAAAAAAAAAGTATCATCATCCTCACTGTAGTAATATCTTGAATAACAAATTATTATATTGTTTCTGTTGTTGTTTATAAATATTATTTTTATTATTATTAATAATTATAATTTTAATATAAATATAAAAGGGGAGTTAACATTGATGTTGTTTTATTTTGGTGCTAATGTTGCTGCTTTTGTATTATTATTATTATTATTATAGTTAGTTAGTTAGTTAGTTTTTTTTGTTTTACTCACTGTTATTTGCAAAATTATTATTATTATTATTTTAGACTAAACAACTATTGCCATTATTACAAATAAATAATACCAAACTAGGCACAGAAATTGTTCGTTTTTTTTTGTACTTATTTTGATGCTATTTTAGTTATTTATTTTTAGTTAAAATGTAAAATATTATTATTAACACTTAACAGACGGATTTGTTTTGTTGATTGCGCCGTAACGAAGAGCTGTTTTGTGAGAAACTGACAGAACATAAGAGTTAAAATAAACAAAATTCGATATTTTTAATAAAAACAAAAATAAAATTTAACTGCATTTCTCGATACAATTTAAAAATAATTCAAAATAGCAATTAGCAATAAATTTTCCGATAAATTGCCGGCAGAAACTTCAAAATTTGACGTTAAACGTTCGAAAACGAAAGAAGTTTCTAGTCGTTCCGTTTACTAACAGCCGATATATCGACTAGAAGCTAGTATCCAGTCAGTTAAGTGTTAATATACCAGAAGAACTAGAGAGAAAAAGTTTAAGAATAAGAATATATAGAAAATCTTTAAAATATTATTGAAATACTAATGCTAATGCTGAAGACTGATGATGGTTGATGATGACATTAGAAATATCGTTATTTTGTTATTTAATATTTATTTATTTATTTTCAACATAAAATATAAGTTTTCTTCCTCTTAATTTTGCTAAATATTTTATTTTAAATAAAAATTAAAACTCCTCTCTGATGGTTACTATACCATCCTTTCTTATTATTATTTAAATATCTGTTGTTTTTTTTTTGTTTATTTCTTATTGTTTGTCTTTTAGTTATTTAGTTTAGTTATTTATTATTAATTTTCTTTATGTATGGTTACATAAGAATGTAAAATAGTACAGTACAGTACAGTAGTTTTAATAGTTTTATTTTTTGTCAATTAAATGTAGTTTTTAGTGGATTTTTTTGCAACAAAATTCTCATTTGAATGAGAGAAATAATGAAAATTGAATTTTATATCTGAGGAAAGTATTATTAGTTTTTTTGTTATTGAAGATTGTTTGGTGATTTAGTAGTAGCTCATTGGTGGTTTATTGGTGGCTCCTTGGTGCTCCATTGGTGCTTGATTAACGGTCCATTGGTGGTTTATTAGTGGTTCATTGATGTTTCTTAAAAAACAATAAAAACTATTCACGGAAGAATTAATTAAATAATATAATTTTGTGAGTTTATGCAGTGATCAGTTGTATATCATCAGTAATTGTAGCTCCTCCGGGAGAAACTTTAGCTACTAGTTTAGCAGTTGTAGGATGACTACATTAGCACTGATATTTTCTCTGGCAAAATTCCATGAAATTTTACTTGTCTATCAACATTTCTTTAAAAATAATTAATACTTAATTGGGGATAATACGTTTCAATTGAATTCTGCTGTAGCAACTGCCCAATACTGAGCAACATCAGGGTAACGCTACTTACTAGTTCTAGATAAAGTTCTATGATGTAGCAACATCAGAAACGTTACCTACTGCCTCAAGTAGCAACTTAATTCCTGATGTTTCTTCAGTTTTTTTATTCTGAAGTCCAATTTTCAGAAGATTATTGTGAATATTTTTGATTTACGTTTTTTTTTTTTGCCAAGCAGACATTGAGATTAATTTTTTTTTTTGCTACTTTAAAGGATTTGAAAATATTTTCATTTCAGCAAACGTTATTATCGCATTAATAATATTTTTTTTTATAAATAATAATAATGGATAAGAATAATATTATTATTATAACATTGATTGTTGTCCTTGGTCTTGTTATGGAAATAAATTTATGATAAGAAAATAAAAATTTTCAAACAAAATATTCTCGTTTTTTTGCAAAACTTTAAAGTTTTCCCAAAGCTTTTGGCAGATTTTGGTTGTTTTTTTTTTTCCTAAAACTACTATTGTTACGATACTAAAATGATATTTTATTTGTAAAATAGAAATATTATTAAGTAAAAGCATATATATAAGAGTATAAGAGTAATATGTATCAAACCAGTAAAAATCAAAATAAAATCAAAAACACCCTATCAACCTACAATTTAATTTGCATTATTGTTATTATAGGGTGATCAAATTAGTACTATATATTTTTAGAATAGAATAATAGTTATTTATATTTAAAAGTATATAGTTCTTATTTGATCACTCTGTATAGAAATTCTGTTATATACTATTTATGTATATAGGATAAATAAATGTTAAAATTTTTATCATCATCTCATCTCTTTAATAAAAGATTTTAATAATTTTAGTTAGAATTATCTTTATCCACCCACACTGGGTTGCTTAAATTTCGTTTTGTTTCATTTCGATTCCTTTTTTAAAGTCTTCTAAGCACCATGAGTTGTTTATTTGGTTGCTTAATTTATAGTTTTTTTTAAAGAAAAGAAAATTTTTCCATCTTATTTTAATTATTTCTTTATATGCAAATATTATTTGTTTCATTTCTAATGATTTTTGCTAGCGTTTTTTGCGGAGAGAAATAAATTTCTCTTGGAAAATAAGTCGTTGAAATGTCGTTGTTAAAGTTTTTTTTTTTATTTATTTAAAGAATAAATTTTTTATCTTAGCTTTTGAAGAATTAAATTTTAACACATTTTCGTGTTTTTATTTTAATTTTATTTCTTCGTTAGTTTTTTTTTTTTTAACTTATAGGGGATTAAAACGGTGGAGAATTTTGATGGCAAAGTTTTTCTTTAAGAAAAATTTTTAGAAGAAGAAGAAATTATTATTACAAACTTATGAAAAGTAGTTTTTATTTTTTGTTTGGAAATTAATATTCTAGCTTTTCCGGAGATGGATTTAAATTTATTAAAGAAATTTTCTTTTATTTTATTTTTTCTTCCTTGATCTCTTTTAATTTGTGATTTTTTTTTGTAGAATGATAATTTCTTTATCTATGGAAATTTATATTCAGGGGATTTTTAGGTATTTTGAATATCTAAATGGATGGTTTATGCTTCTTTAAAGTGATTATCAGGTTGAATGGGATTTAATGCTTTACGATATAGTTGTTTTAAGGATTTTATGAGATTATTTTTTAACAAAGAATTTTTGATTTCCTTAATAATTAAGAACAGCTCTACTAGTTTTGAGAGTTCTCTAGAATAAAGAAATTTTTAAAGCTACAAAGTGACGTCTGATCTCTGAATATCAATCGTTTATTAATCAAAATGATTAAACATTATCAAGATTTTAATAATTAAATAACAAACAAAACGATTTTAATTGATGTTTTAATGAAAACGTGAAAAAGTCTTTTTTTAACCAACAAATTTAAAATAAAAATTTATCTAAAAATTTAACCTAAAAATTTTGTTATCTATAATTCGTTTAAACAACCCTAAATTTTCTTTCTATCCCTACAATCAAGCAGCAGTCGTCGTTGTCTATCATCTAAGTAAAACTTTTCCATGTCAATCCTATTTCAAAAAAATTTAAGATTTTATTTTTTATCAATTAATTCCGGAATAATTTTGTGATTTTACGTTAGAAGCTGGAAAAAATAAAAATCACAAAAATTAGATACAAAATTATTTTTATTTGTATTTTAGGGACCCCAGATAGGTACACTGGAATTTCAAACATAAAAATTTTTAAAGCAACATTATTCGATTAAAGTAAATTAAAACTCTTTGCCAATATTGGTACAGTGGAAAAAATTAGGTTAAAACGATTTTTTTTTTAGTAATTTTCATTGTTTTCTTTAATAAAAAACATTTTTCTAATCTTTTTTCTTATATAATAATAATAATAATAATTTTCTATTCTATATTTATTTATTTATAAATAAATAATTTTTATTTATATAAATTTATTTATTTATATATATATAAAAAGAAAAATATGATTATATAATCAGAGTGAAATGTTTTTTATTATTATTATTATATAATCACAAGTAGAGTTGTATATTCCCGCTGTTGGTTGTTGTTACTGTTGTTATTATTTTGCCTGTAATGTAATTGTTATATATATATATTTATATATAAATATTTTAAATTTATGTAATTTTAGCAACTATGTACTATATACAGTAGTATGTAGTTGTTATTACACCCATCAACCATATTTACTATGAAATTATCTTGAGAAGAATTTATTTTCTGTATCTTTGTCATTAGTTATTTTTTCTTATTTCTTTATTTATTCTTTTCTTTTAAACGATGGAATGTTTTCTTTTATATTTTTAGCTGTTGATTGTGGTTTGGTTTTATGATATAACTTTATATATTTAGAGTTTTCTCTCACTACAAGATTAGTTAAAATTTAGTTGTTGATAATTTTTTCTTTAAAAGAGATGTTAATTTTGATAAAATATTGTTTGAAAGTTTTAGATTTTTCTTTTCTTGTGTTTTCTAATTATTTTGATTGTTTTTTTTTTTGGAAATAAATAAATAAAATTATATCTTTTGACAGAAAAACAAAAAAGTAGTAAAGTTTTACTTATATGTTACTACTATAGGGTGATCAAATTAGTACTATATAGTTTTGTATACTGCATAGTGGTTATTTGTATTTAAAAGTATATAGTTCTTATTTGATCAAATCATTCTTTATGTGATCAAATAAGTACTATATATTTTTTACACTGCATAGAGTTATTTGTATTTAGAAGTATATAGCTCTTATTTGATCACCCTGTAGATATATATAAATATTTATTTATTTATTTATTTATTTATTTCTAAGTATATAAAATATGTAGATAGTGGTATATACATCTATATATATATATATCTGTATTTGACAGTATGACATAAAATAATGAATTGTAGAAAATGATTATGATGTGCTTATGATAATAATAATAATCATAATGACGATGATGATGATGATGGTTATGATGATTATTATCGTTTTTTTTTTTAAATAAAATAATTCTAATTTAAAATTGTATAATATAAAAAAAATATATTTTTATAATTTAATCATAATAACATTTTTTGTTAGACAATAAAATCCTTTATTTGTTAATTTCAATTTTATGAGTAATTTTGATTATTATTATTATTAACAGCGAATAAAATTAATTTCCATCAAAAAGAAATTGAATAAGAAACAAAACAAAAAAACCATCAAAGGTCATAAATATAATTTCAAATTATTAGTTTTATTTTATTTTTAGAATTGTGTTACATAATTTTTATCAAAATAATTAAAAGAAGGAAAAGGAAATGCTCTTTGCTTGTTTTAAGGCCGAAGCACAATGTGTAAGACGTGAAACTAACTTCCACTAGCACTATTATTTAACTGGAAAATTAATGAATTTTATTTTAAATTTAAATGAAAACAAATAATTTATTTAAATGAATTAATTTTATTTAACAAAAGTAATGTTAATTATAGACTGTGATAGACTGACACATTGATCTCTAGTCAGAGATACACACAGCAAGTGTTTTTTCCCCTTTTACTTGTTTTGCTCTGCTGAATGTTCTGTACTGTCAAAAATACACTATTTTTAATTGTTTTCGCTTTATGAATTGTTTAATATTAATAAATAGATACAGAAAGTACAGATTTATAGTTAAAACTTTAAGAAAAAAGCACTATTGTTGTGTTGTTTTGCCTTCATTGCCATGAAAGAAATTTTTATTCCTTTAATTTTTATTTTGTTATTAATAAATATCTCTTTATCGCGTTTGATTGTTTTTGTTTTTAATTATTATTATAAGTAGTTTTAGGTGTGCGAATAATGTTTGTTCATTTTTTTGGCTTTTGCTTTTGCTATTAACTCACTGTCACATCACTATGTTGTCACATTCATAAATCTCGCATAAACATAAACGCGTTATAAGTTAATTATTATTATTTATTATTAACGAAAAGTGAAAATAAAAATGTTTTTTTTTTTTAAATTAATTAATTAATTAGTTTTAGTTTAAGTTAAAAAAAAAAAAACACTATTTAACGCCTATTTTCTGTATTGTTTTTTAATAATAATAATCATAATAAACGTTAATTATGCTTATGTTTATGTCACGCGAATAAAGAAGGGTAAATTTCCGTTTTTTTTTAATGTAATTTTATTTTTAATAAATTTTTAACTGATTGTTGAATTTATTATTAAATTTTATTTATTAATTTATTTAATACAAAGAAAAGTGCAAATAATTGTAATTATTATTATTTTGTTTTGTTTTTCCTCTTTACTTAAAAAAATAATTATTTGTCGATGACCTAATTCTTTTTCATTTTGCAATGTTTGTTGATTTCCTTTGTTGGTTAATTTTTTTTTTTTTGCTTTATCGTCTGACTTTTCGACTGAGTTTTTTTATTTTGGACATGATATGACTTAATTACATAAATTTACCAGTCTTTATTAATAAATCCGAAAAATAATAAGATAAATAAATAAAGAAGTCGCTTAAATCGTTTAAAATTGCTTCAAAAAAATAAATGATCGATTTTGATTAGTTTAAAGTAAATTTTGTCTGTAAAGGCAACGAATTCACAACGCAGTGTTTGACTTAGATTTTTGTTTTTTATTCTTTTAATCGTTAAAATAACAAGAATTTTATATTTAATTATTTAAAACAATCAATTGTTTTTTTTGTGTTTGCTTTAAGTCATTTATTTAATTTTATTACTGAGGAATTTTCTATGTAGTTTTTTTTTAGTGTTTTATAAATTTTTAATAAATTTTTGCAAGCAATTGAAGGGTTTTGCAAATATTTATATTTTTTTTTTTTGTTGTTTTTAAATTATGGGAAAGCAAAAATCTGTGCTTTAGAATACAAATTCATTGAGCTTTTTAGTATTGTTATTATTATTAGAAAAGGATTTCTTTTTGTTAATGCTTTAGTACTAAATTGTCTGATTTTATAAACGGATTTTAGTGTAGGATTTTTTACAGTTTTTCCGCTTTTTTTATCTATTTTTTTACCGCTTTATTAGTTATTTATTAAATTTTCTTTTATTATTATTTTATTGATAAATTGAATATCTACATTTATAACTATTACTATCGTAGGTTACGATATAATATATTTGAATAAATAAATAATTAAAGTAAGAGTTGATAATCAACCGCGAAAACATATGTCGATTGTAATGTATTTTATGTTTTATTATTATTTTTTTTTTTTTTTGCCTCTTTTTTCTTGAAATTTAATTTAATTTTTTTTATTAAAAATTGTTCTCTCGTTGTTGTAATATTGTTACCGTAAAATTATTTATTTTATTTATTTTATTTATGCAATATATAGGTCAAGAGATATAATTTTCTATATATATTTTTTTGTATTTTCTTTTTTTATTTAATAAAAAATTGTTTTTCTTTTTTTTTTTTTTTTTTTATTAAATTAAAAAGCAGAAAAAACTCGCTTCAGATAAAATTTTTCATTCTGATTTGATTAAATTTGAATTTTCTTTGCTCACCTCGCGTTCTAAGAAAATAAGCAAATGGAAGTTTTAGCGTTTTTTTTTTTTCTTCGCTTTTAAAATGCGTTTTTTTTTTTTTTTGCTTTCACAAAAAATAATATTTTATTTTTAGAATAATTAAACAAAGTGGAGAAAAAAAAAAGAAATTTAATTATTTATCGCGTTTCGCCGCAACAAACAATAGTTTTCTGATAGAGAGTCGATTTAAGCATGCAGGCCGTCCTAGTTAGTTGATTTTCCTTTATTTGTCGTCTAAACAAAAGTATTATACATTGAGTTATGACCCTTTGTTTTCTAATGCGTATGCGCAATGCACTTTATTTATTTCTTTTTTTTTGACATATAAGGAAAATCACGTTTAAGTAATTTAATTTTTACTGAAAATGGACACAAATTATAAATAAATAATTTATTTTTCTTTTCTTGCGACAATTGAATGCTAAAAATAATATTTCTAAGATAACGAGGTCCAAATTTGTCAATTAGCGATATGTTTTTTACTTATTTGCAAAACAAAAAATAATTTAAGTCAATTTTTAATTGTTTAAATTTGAATTAATGAGACCACTTTGTTGCTTTATTTTTTTAGTAAATAAATGTTGCGGTATATCGCGAGTGAGGGTGGTGGACGGAACACCATTATATATTATTATTTGTTTAGTCATTTTTAGAAAGTTATAATTATTAAAACGTGTTGCTGTTGTTGTTTCTATAGAAAATTTACTGTACTTGTTTTGTGTAAAAAAATTTTAATTGAAATTTCTTAGATAAAATATTAATTTTGGTTCGATTTAAATAAATTGTGTAAATGGGCATAACGCAGATATATTAAACTATATTGTTTGTTGTGCCTAGGACAGTGATGGCGAACCGATGATCCGTGGGTTATACACTGATCCGTGCAAACTTTTTTAATGATCCAACTTTGATTTCCGAAGTAGAAGCAAAAATGTCGGAATGTATTGCAGATAATAATAATCCCACACTGAAAATTTAAAATATTATATTAAACGTTTGGGATTTCTTACCAAATAATTTTGTATCAATGAAAATACTTGTAAATTCTGTGTTAACGATATTCGGGTCTACATATTCGCGTGGTTCCATTATTCCTTCATTTTCTTATCAATTTTGTCGAATTATTAAGATTAGCGAAATCATTTTTTTTTGTACTTCAATTTATTTATCATTAAATTTTTTTTATGTAAGAGATTTTTAGATTCGCAAACAGCACAACACTACATTCTCCAACATAAACAATACATAAACCATGATTGTAGTGTAACGAAATATATATAAGCAGCGCGTGCCCATTTATTTAACATAAACATAATATAATAAAAATAACAAATTATATAAAGAAAACGAAAAGAAAACGAAAAAAAATTTAATAATAATAATAAAGAATTTTTTTTTTTTTTTGTGTTTTTGTAATTTCGCGAAATAATACGCGTATTGGTTGATTTAACTGTTGTTTTTTCTGTGTTTTTTTTTTTTGCTCTGCTCTGTATTGTTGCTGGTTATTTTTTATTTTTTCAATTGTTTTTCTTATGATTGGATTCGATTTGTATTTTTTAAAATAATTTTTGCACCTTTTCTCTTGTTGTTGTTTGATTATGCTTATGTTGGCGGTTGTTGCTGCTGCTGCTGCTTGTTTTTTGATTGTAAAAGTTTATTGGCGTTTTTTTGTTGTTGTTTGTTCGTTTTGCTTCTCTTGTTACGGTTCTTGTTGATTTTTCTTTTATTATTATTATTATTTTGTTAATTATTTTTTATAGTTTTAATTATTTGACATGATTTGTTTTTATTTTGGAATTTATAATTTTTGTTTGATTACAGTAGATACGTGATTTTATTGGTCGGTGTTTGCTTTTGTTTTATTAAGTTTTTTCAGTATGATTTGTGATATTTATTCAGTATGATTAGCGAAACCTTGATTGATTTTATTTACTGCGAAAGGATACAAGATAAGGAACAGTTTTTATTGTTTATTTTACACTGCAAAAAGCTTTTTGTAAAACTGTTTTTAATCCGCGAAACACTATACTTTACTGGAATATTCATTAAGAAGTGAACATTGAAGTTAAGAACATTTGTATGTTGTTGTTTAATTCATTGGCAACCCAGTTTTTTGATTAACTTCAAAAGCTTATCTCTCAGTTAATCAATGTGACAGCATTCTAGACACTAATCGCTTAGCTTAAGCGGATAACACTGTTTGTTAATCAATTCAAGGATCCAAAGATATTAACTCAATTTTCAAAGCAAAAACGTTTCAATTCTTAACTAAATAATTTCCTTTTAAAAGCAGAAAAAATTCGAATAACAAAAAACCTGTAAATTCCGTTTAAAAAGAGTTTATGGTTTTGTAGAAAATTTTGTCACCACATAACCAATTCAATTAAAATTTTCGCTTTATAATGGAATTCACTTGCCAAATTTAGCTAAATTTTATGTAAAATACTTTAAGTGTCGTTTAAGCTTTTCATTTATCCAATTTTAATGTTTGTAATAAATTGTTTATTAAGATTTTTTTTTAATTATAAATCTTAAAATACATTAAATTTCTTGTAATAAATACCTTTACTGTTGTAAATGATTTATTTTTAATAGGATTTACTTTAACACACCTAAGACTGTAAATTATTATTATTATTATTAAGATATTATAAGCGATATACATAAGTTAATTATAATTAAAAATTTATCATAAACTTATCTAAACATGATTAAGTGGTTTTTTCTATTAGTTTATAGAAATATTATCTAATTTGTAAATCGATAATCAACAAATAAAAAAAACTGTTTCTTTTCTTTACATAAATTTTCAGCAATTTCTTGATTCAATTGATAAAAATCTTTAATTTATTAAAGAAAAGAAAAAAATTTCTTTAATTTTATTTTTAATTAAAAGAAAATTAATTAATTTAATTGAAATTGAAATTTTCTTATAATAATTAAATTAATATTGTGTTGCGATACGACGCTGAGCATTTTAACGTTATTAAAAGTGAAAATTTTGTGAATTTTTTTTTAACATTAAAAATGTTATTTAATAAAAAAATTTTTGTTAATCAAAAAAAAATTCTTTTCTTGTCTGTCTACAGGACCAGATAAAACAGGATATCAATCGCCTTATGGTGGAATGGACAATGGAATGGTAAGTTTATAATTTTTATATTTTTATTACGTTTTTCTTTTTTTTTGGCAAGAAAGTTTTTAATTAAGCCGGAAAAACGTGTTTTGTTTTAATAAATTTTTTTTTGGCTGTAAACGAATTTATTACGATTTTTTAATGCTTATCGAGTATATTTCTTTATTAATTATTAAATAAATAACTGATTATGGTTAAATATTGAAGGATAAGGTTTTTAACTGAAGAATTAGCGAAATAAAATAGCTCTTTTGAGGTTAAATTCCGGTAAAAGTGATTCGAAGCACTTAACGTCCTGAATTTAAATATTTTTCACCTTTATGCCTTGATTATAATGACGTTATAATCCAGGCATTAACCTCGAAGTGTATCTGACAATACAGAATATAAATTTAAACAAAAAGCATGTTTTCTATGATTTATTTAAAGGAATTTCCTTAAAGCTTATTTACTGATGTCGATTCATCTTCAGTTTCATTGAAAAATCAAGAGAAATTTTACTGCAAAGTGAATTTTATTAATTTTTCAGTCACTTTCAGTCCAAATTTTCGAGAAAACACTGTTTTGATTTCTATTTATATTTTTACTTTTCTTTAATTAATAATTTTTTGTTTATTATTATTAAATAAAAATAAAAATAAAAGAAACAACAAAAAGCACAAAATCACCGCAACAAATCTTTGCCATTTTTTTCTTTTTTCTTGATAATAAACTTTTATAAACTTTTATTATTATTATTATAATTCTTTTGCTTTATTAGTTTTCTGTTTTATTTATTCGCCTTTTTATGGAAACATTATTGGTGATTATAATTATTATCCATTATTATTATTATTATTTTATTTTTCTATATAATAATTGTTAAGGAGAATTGTAGTTTTGTAATAGTTTTATTATTTAATATTTGGCCACCGTTTAATGTGAAAAGTTATTATTGTTTCTTGGAGAAGGTGAGTTGATGATGGTGGTGTTCCACTGGTGACACTTTCTAACTAATAAAAAAAAAAAAACCCCGAAAAAATTAAATATATTTTATTTTCATAGAAATTAATCACATTTTATTATTGTAATTATCGTTTTGTTATTTAACTTTACGGGTGGATGGGTGGTGGATGGCCGGTTAAAGTTCGCTGATCTTATATCCTTTTAATATGTGAATGGACACAATTTTTCCGTTTATTGTTTCTTTAATATCTTGAAAAAGATAGTCAAAGTAACAAAAAGTAAATAAATAAATAACAAATAAGAAAATTTTTATTGTATTTAGGATTAAAAAAGCGAAAAGAAATAAACAAGAATAAGAAAAAGTTCTTTGTGCAAAGAAAGAAAGAAAAGAAAAATAACAATCAAAAGAGCATTTAGCAATAAACCGTAAAAATGTTTGACATTAAACAAGAAGAAAAGAAATAAGAAAAATAAAACCGAAAAAAAAGGTCGCTGATGTTTTGTTTTTGTGAAGAAAAGCCATCCTAGCCAAAGCTATGCTATTAACTGACTATTGCAGTCTTAAAGTTTCTAAAGTAAGGCAAGCTTTACAATAGCGCGACCAAACCATTTCTCTTTATAATTCTTTAACTTTTATTAAAAATTTTGCTTTTGTCTTCTAGATTTTTCTTATGTTTATTTTTAACCAATAAAGGGGTTAAATATTAGCGCTTTTATGGTTAAAAAAGGGTTCTTTGTGTTTTGAAATCTTTTTTTTTAATGAAATAATTTCTTTTTTATAAGTATTTGTTGCTAATTTAGTCATTTTTAAATGTTTGAAGTGTTTTACGCGATTTATATACTCGGGAGTGTTTCTTAATTATTTTAATTGGATGGACCAAGGACAGGCTACACGTTTTCAAGGAACACATTAATTTTAAAATGTTCACGACCGATGCGATCAGGCTTACTAGATTGTAAATTAAACAAAACATATGTTGGTCATCAATATAAAACTATTGCATAACTATTCTATACAAAAACTGTTGCATAAAAGCATGCAAAAGGCGATAATTTTGCCGTGAAAAATGTAAATTTATGAATTTATGTGAATACTGGATTTTAATCGGTTTTTGCCGGTATTAATGAACTCGGATTAACGATACGTTTTCAATTAAAGTGTTTTTTTCATTTTGGTAGCACTGTTTTTACCTTTATTCGACGTTAATTTCAAGTCATAGTCGATTATTTATTTAATTAAATTACGCATAAATTCAGCGATTAATAATAATAATAATTGTGTCGCGTTTATTGTTAAATAAAATTACCTAATCGGTTTTAATTTTGTCAAATTATTTAAATATAGTTTAAAAAAAGAAGAAGAAGAAGAAGAATAATTGCGTATTTTTCTAGTTTAATTAATGTTTTTTTCTTCATCTATACGTTTAATTAAATATTTAATCAGTTGTTTATTGTATTTTTTTATTTCGTAATAATTCAACAATAATTATCTGTTTAATGTATTTATTTTTTTTTTTTGCTGTTAGTTCTCGCTGTTGTTTAATTACGTCTCCATATATATATATGTATATCGTATAGAATGAAAAACCGAAAACCGAAATGATATAATAATTTTGTCAGTTTTTATTCTTTTCTTTTCTTTAATTTTATGGCATTTTATTTTCTTTTTTTTTTGTGTGTCTGACTGTTGTTAAAGGAAATGCACAGACAGTAGCAGTTAATACTTTATTTTATTTTTTTTTGATCATTTAACTTAAATTTACTGCAAATATAAAATCTATTGGTTTGTTATTTTTTTTATTGCATACTTAACAATGGATATACACAGACATAATGTACAAATTTATACAGAGGAATGAATACAGTTTATGTGAAAATACTATAATATCCTGTTGAAATATTTTTTTTTCCGTTTTTATTTCTTTGACTTTTTGAACTGTTTATTTATTATTTATTTTATTTAATTATGTATTCCGTTTAATTAATTGACATTAATTGTTTTATTATTTAATTTAATATTTTAAATGGATTTTGGTGTTTTTTCCCTTTTTCTTTAAGAAATTAAACTTTAAATTTTGTAGTTTTTCCATTTCTTTTTTTGTTTACCTACAATTGTTATTTCCGGTTAAAATTGATTAAATTTTTATAATTAAACAAAAGAAAACATAAAAGTGGACAATTATGTATTATCAAGGTGAAGCAAAAAAAATGATCGTGTCGCGTAAAAATGCGCTTAAACCTTTATAGCTGCTAGTTTTTGATGCATTTTTTTATAATTAATTTTCCTTTAGGATAATATATATTAGTAAAAAGTTTCTTTTAAATAAATCAATGATAATGACTGAATTTCCTTTTGCATGTGCTAAAACAATTGAAAAATCAGTTAAGTCGTTGCTTATTTTCTTCGTCACTCTTTTGAAATAGATAAACTGTGTGCTATTTTCTTCGTCATTTTTGTTAAATAGATAAAACGCGTTTAATGTTTACAAAAAAGAAAAGAAAAACTAAAATATGACGTTAAAAAACAATAGAATCGACTGACTGTTTTGTTTGGAGACATTACTTAACCAATCAGAATGATCGAATTTATTATAAACAGACATTCGCTGTCCAACGGAAAATGTCATAAAATTGTCTCTGTTTTGGGTGAAAATATAATTTTTTTTGCAACATTTTAAGTGTATTTCCTTTAATTAATGATTTATTATAAATTCTTCTGTTATAAAATATCCATTGAGATATTTGTGTTTATTATTATTAAGAATAATAATTTCTATATAATTATGTGTGGGTGTAGTGAGTTTTTATTTATTTTCTTTTTATTTTGAGGAAAATTTTAAAAAAAAAAACGAAGAAAAAACTAGAAGAGGGACTGAACTGGATAAGTAATAAATAATACAACGAAAATCTTCTATTTTTCGGTACTTAAGATGTAAATTAAATGCTACTTCTCTTCACTACTTCTACTCCACTCCTACTAGAAAATTTTATAAAAAAATAAAACAAAAACCACTTAAAAGATAAATAAGCACTAAAAAATACTCATAAAAATCAGTGTATTTCTAATTCTCTAATCAATATTTAAATTTATTTCATTAATTATGTTTTTTTTTTTTGTAAAAAGCATAATTTATTGAGCTTTTCCCGTAGTTGTTATTCTTGATTATAGTTTTATAAAAGAAAAAATAAATTTTGTTTTTCCTTTAAATTTATTTTTGTTTGACGATGGAACGCAGGAACAAGTGTTGTGCGTCTTCGACGACTACGTGATTAATGTTTTCTCTCTTTATGCGGGAAGGAAATTGTGGAAATAAAGGTTTAAAATGTTTTAGAAGGTTTAAAGAAGGATTTCGTAATTGTTGCTGTTTTGATTGATTTTTGTGGAATTGTGAAACCATAATCCATTTGCAGAGTCACAGTGGGCTCAATAATTGGTGATAAGATCAATAAGTCATTTCCAGTAGCGTCTTTATTAACGTATGAACGAATTAACGTTTAATTTAAATCAGCAGAATAATAATCTATGCGCAGAATACTACCAGCAACACACTATCAATCAGTTGATATTCAAGGCGTATGCGCAATTTACTTAAATCATTCTTATTATGTTTTGTCATTTCTGATTCAACACTTTATTCGAACAATTTTTTAATGATTTAATTCTTTTCATTTATTAATCAGACAATTTAATCTGAAATTTATGCTGCTTTTATGTAGTTTTTTTTTTTTTTATTATTATTATTGTAATCACATGTGTGCGCGTTTTTGTTTTGTTTTTTCTTCTTTAAGATTAATCATTGGTGCGCAAAGAAACAAAAATCTTTCTTAATTTTGTTTTTTGTATCTTTACTCATCTGATGATGTGAGAAAATTTTTGTCAAAATTATTTTCCTTTAGAAATTTTTTAATTAAAAAAATATACTCTGTTGCATAGAAATGGTTTTTCCTGCGTTGTAATGACAGCAGGATTTTTGTCTCTCTTGTTGATTTTCACTTGTTGTTACTTCAACTTCTTACCCTTTACTGAATACATTTTTAATCATAAAAATAATTAATGTAATTATGTTTAACAAAGAAATAAAAAAAAAATTGTAATTAATGTTTCTTTAAAATCCATTAAAATAATAAAGATGTCACACGAAGTGTACTTAAAAAAAAGAAGAGAAAACGAAGACGTTGAAAAACAATGTTATTTAAATATGTCTGATGTTGTTGTCGTCGTTGTCGCGCATTGGCTTAACATAACTTAGTTAAGTCAAGTCGCTAGTAATTACTTTTTTTATTTTTAATTAAATAAAGCTGAATCAATGTCATATTGTGTGCGCCCTTTTCACGGTATTATTTGCTTTGATTCCTTTTAAGTGGATAAATGTTGATTTTTTTCTCTTTGGTTACTTAGATGAGGTAACAATGATGACATTCTATACTCCACACAGGATACATTAACTTTTTTTTTTGAACTAATTTAATTCTTGGATCGATTTGGTGTTTTTTCTTTCTGCTATTGATGTGCTTCTGTGTGTTTGACTCAATACTCTAGTCAACGCTGTTTAAGTATCTAGTTGTGTTGCGCGTAAATAATTTTTTTTTGTTATTATTGTGGAGGCCCCTGATTTTTCTTTTCTTCTTTTTTAACTCTTTTATCTTGTTTAAGAAGTCGTAATAATAATAATCATAATAATAATAAAAAGAAGAATATTTTTCTCTCATTTTATTCCACTACACACCATTATTATGTCAAAAAAAAAAATTTTATTTTTTAGTGTTTATAACTGAGAAGAATTATTTTTTTCGTTTCGTTTTCTTAAAGAAAATATTTTTTTAATTGATGCGATAAATATGTAATTAATTTTATTTTTATATACAATTTTGTTCATTTCTCTCTCTACTGCTGCTTATTATTATTATTTAATTTTGTTTTTCGGATAATTTTTCATTTTAAATGCGTTGCTGTATTGTAGCCAGCAGCAAACATTAAGTGTTTAGTTTAGTTTAGTTTGTTTTTTGTTTTTTTTTCTTATTTTTTGCTTTAGTTTAGTCTAGTGTAGATGTTTTTTTGTTTTGCTTTTGTTCATTTTGTTTTCTTCAAATTAAATTTTATTCTTGTTGAAAGGAGAAATGAATAAAAATTAATGATATGTAGAAAAAATTTCTTAAGTGAAAAGTATAAAAAAATATACTACGTTGTTTGCGTATGTACAGTGCATTAACGTTAACGTTACGTTGCGTTCAAAAGTAGAACAAAAATTATTGTATTTCGTAGAATTTAGTGATGATTTTTTGAACATTTTAGTCGCTGATTTGATCATATTACCTACTGTTACGTTGCAAGAAGTTTTACGGTTGGTTCTTTAAACAGTTTATTCTGTTTTATAAACCTTTTGGGTGTTTTTAGGAGTAAATGTTGCTTCCTGATTAATTAAAAATTAATTTAAGCAATGAAATAAGTTTGTAAATCGGGAAGCTTAAGATTCTTGTTTTAAGAATCAGAATTTTTGTCCAGAATATTGTTTTTTTTCTTACTTTTTCGTATTAAAAGTCTGTGGAGCTGAACAAAATGATACAAAACTCCAAAGAACTGAGCATAGTCAATGATTGAATGATCAGTTTTATTTTTCTGTAAAATCGTGGATTAATTTCTTCTGGACTCACCAATACTAGATGTTGAAGACGTTTATTTTGTGACTATTACTAATTGGTAGGTTGTTATTACAGAAGAACTAAAAGAGCCTCAAGACGACTGCTATTTATAATTAATTTCAAATTTTATTTTCTCTCGTTTGTTCGACTTTTTTCAATGCTGATGGCGTTTTTTTTTTTTGTCATCACTGATGTTATTTCTTTCCTTGACCATTTATATAAATTAGTGTACACAACCCATCAACAATGTTGCGGTTTTGTTGTCGTCGTTTCGTTGTTTTTTGCGGTCAATTTCTCTATGGTTAGTTTAATTGTTTCCCACTTAGATTTGGACAAAAAGATGAACAGCAACAAAAATGTCTATAATAAAGAAGCAAAAAATAAATAAATAAAAGAAATTATAACCATGGATATAGCTGTATCTCTCTGCGCTATCAAGACGATGTTAAGATCGAGGGTTTTTTTTTTTGGTTGTTTCTTTTGGACTTAAGATGTGTAACGAAGAGAATAATAATAATAATAAAAAAAAAATTAAACTAAATTTAGGTGGACCCAGTTATTGTCTTTTTCTTTTATTTCTGCTTTTTTTTTTTTGGGGATATTAATAAGTAGGGTTAGGTGGATAAAATTTTCTTTTTAGCTTCTCTACGCCACTTTGCCACTTGGGAATCTTTAAGAAGTAAACACCCAAAAAAAAAAATTTATTTTTACTGCTAAAAATACATGAAGTAAATATTTTTGTTTTTAAAGGGTTTTTTTTTTTTTTGGTTTAGTTTAGATGAATAAGAGAAATTTTATTACCATACCACCCTGTGTTTTTGTTCTGTTTCTGCTGTTATTGCTGTTACTATTCTTGTTGTTATGTAATATAAACTTGGATTGTCCACATTACACAATGTGCAAAAAGAAAAATTAAACATAATCCTTCGACAGTCACAACAATCACTAAGTGTTGTGGGTGGTATTTTTTTTTTGCTTTGGTTTTCTCTCTAACCCCATTGTTGTTTTTCTTATTATTTTTATTGTTAAAATAGTTGTGGTCGTCGCATTATTTTTAGAGGTTAGAATCGTAAAAATGAAAATAAATATTAATAAAAAAAAAAGAGAATATAAAGATATAAAAATGAAGAAAAGATGTTGCTTGCTTTGCTTCTATTGTATATTACTGATGATATTAGTTGGCGTTTTTTATTTCTCATTGTTTTATAAGCGAAAAATAACCACGACCGCGATCAATACCAAGTAACGTCAATATCTTACAAGAATTAAATAAATAAATTTATAAATTATCAATTAGTGGTGCTTTAGATCGTGATTATTTAATTTAAATTCATTTTTTTTTTGATGATTTTTACTTTAATAACCGTAATAAATGCAACAATGGCTTATTATTACCACCCACGTGTATCATCAAAATTGCATAATGTCATTACAGTTTGTTTGAATATCGCGATAACTACAGTCGTTATTTTTTCGTTTAACTATTTAAGTCATAATAATAATAATGAAGCGTGCTGCTGCTGCTGCTGCGAATTTTTGCATCGATCAAAACCAATAAATATCAAAAAGCAGAGACGTCAATTTAGAGAGGAGAAAGTAGAACCAACCAATCAACCATTTTTTTGTGTGTTCTTTTGTTTTTATTATTTGATTTATTTATTTTTATTATTAAAAACTTTAAAGTTTCGATTAATTTAAAAGTTTTTATTTTAACGCAAATGATTATCATCATTAAGGTTTTTTTTTTTTTTTGTTTTTCTTATTTTATAGTTTGTCTTAAGGTTAAACAATGTCTTTACACACTAAAAAGTAACGCAATATAATGTTAAACATCACCAGGTTAATGCGTGCACACACGGGTATAATACTCATCATTGTCGTATCTTCGTCGTCGTCGTCTTTGTTTTTATTGTTTTTCTTCTTCTTGCGTCATGTAGTCATCATTCGGCCTTAAGAAAATAACACTTATAAATAAGAACAAACAAAAGAAAAAAATATATATATTACAAGCAGAAAGTTTGTATTTATATATTTTTTATATATATAAAATGATTATTATTTTTTTTCACTTTACAACGAAGCGAGGATGGAGCCCTCACTTGTTTCTGATTGGTCGGAGGAGTGTGCCACCTGGCATAGTTTTTTTTTTTGTTGTTATATTTTATTGAGCCTCCTTTGTGTTGTTGTGTTCCTCTTGGTTCGTTGTTGTTGGACGTGTATGGTTATTTATTTTAATAAACATTTATTATTTTTTTATTTTTATTATTATTTCTTTTAATGCGTTTTAAAGTTTTAACGTTTCTTTGGTCGCCTTTTTATACACAAATTATATATGTTGCGTAGATTATTCCATTTGAAATATTTAAACGACGCTACTGTATGGTATACAGTGCTTATTCTTTTGGTTTTTTTTTTCTTTTTTTGTTTAATTTTTGAACGCGGATGAGGGCTATAGAGGTAGTTTTATTTATTTATTTTTTATTTTTACTCTCTATGCTATTTAAAATGCATATTATGTACGGTTAAATAAAATATTAAATTTAAAATAGGAGAAAATGTATTTTATATATTGGTAAAAAGGGATTTTTAATGTTGCTGTTGTTCTCGCTATTACTACCGTAGTAAGAAAACTATTATTTTGTGAAAAATTTGACAATAGGACGTTGAATTTTGTATTTTTTTTACTTGTTTGTTCCTCTTTTTTTTGCTTCTGCATAAATAACAATAATAATAATAATAATGAAGGGTGACGATGATGATGATTATGATGTTGTTGTTGCTGCTACTACTACTATAGTACCAAGTAGTTAGGTTACCAGATAGCGAACTTGCTTAATCCTTAGTCCATTGTTACAATATTGCATTTTAATATTAATTTTACTTGTCTATAAAAATCAGGGAGTTTTTTTTTTCTTCTTTTCTTTTGTTAAAATTCGGCAATTTAATTGATGCAGAAAATTTTTTTTTAATTATAATTTTAATTTTCTACGTCACTGTTTAGTGTTATTACTTTGTACTTTGCACTAGCAACAGGCAAAGTGTTTTTTTTGCATTACATTTTGTTCCTTTTTTTTTTGTTTGATTGTTGCGATTCCCTTGTTGTTGTTCGAAAAATAGGGTTGCTGCCTGGCTTGATGATACTTTTTTTTTGCTTTATTTATTGTTTAAAAAAAAGTATTTTTTATTGCAATAAATTTTTTCCCTTTTCAAAAGTAGATAAATCGGTAGAGGTAGAGTAGATTGTTGCAATAATACTATACACAGGGGTGGTACACACGTAAATACGATGGTGCTGCACTTTACATACTAATTTTGTTATTGTGAAATTTAAATATTTTTTTATCTTTAATATTTGAGTTTTTTTGTTTTCCTATAAGCACATGGTTTAAACTGGAATAGCGAAACACCGCTAGTGTTTTTTAAAACGTGTTTTTCGTCAGCGTGTTTTAAATCGTTATGAAATGTTTTTCTTCATTAATACATAGAAAACGTATTGCTAATGATTGGATCTGGTGGTATAGATTATGCTTTTTCTTTTCTTTACTTTTCTTGTGGTTTAAAAGGTCAGTTTTTTTTCTATTTTTCTTTACAGAAACCGATTGTATACCCCAATGAATTATTCCCGCAGAATTCTAACCATTACCTGCGTGTAAATTAATTTAATTAATCCTAGGCAACCAAAGATATAAAACTGTTTTTATTTGTTGCAAGAAAAAAGGGTTAATTATGCTGTTTGTGTTATTTTCTTTTAAATAATTTTCATCTTTGAATAACAACGAATTTGGGTACAGAATTTTGAAAGTAAAAAGAATTATACTAAGCCCTGTGATCAGTGAATATTTTCGTTGTTTATCGTTATCTCTTGCTATTTTTTTTGGTGTGATCAATTAAGTACTATATATTTTTTAAACAACATAGCACTTATTTATATTTAAAAGTATATAGTTCTTATTTGATCATCAACCTGTATATTAACGTACTTTACGCTCAATATAACTAAAAATGTCAATTAAACGAATTGATTATTGATTGATTGATTTATAAAAATTAAATAAAAAATGTATTTTTTCAATGTAGAAATTATGCTTTAATGTTGTTGATGATGATTTTTCTTCTTTTTTTTTGTTTAAACTTTAAACATAATTTTACAAAAGAAATAAAATAAAAAAAAATCATAATAAAAACGCATAAAAATCAACCTCTCGTACTCTTGCTCTTCTGTATAGAACATCTGTTTTTACTGGTAAAAGAATACCAAAAAAAACAAATGCATTATGATGTATCTGAATGCAGTTTTAGTAGTTGAATGGATTTTGTTTTTCTTTTTTGTTAATATCGATGATGATGATCATTTTTCGTTCAATGATCTGATCCTCGATATATTTTTGTTGCTATTTTCTTCTTCTTTTTCTTTGCATTAAATAAAAGGAAACGAAATTATGCTTTATTTCATTATTCTATTGCTTTTTATTAATTCCTTTTAAATTTATTTGCATGAAAAACTGTACATGGATACTTAAGTAACACTACTCTGATGGTTTTATTAACAAAAATTTCATTATTAAATTATTTTAATTCGAAAAAAATATATAAATATATACTGTTCAACCGATTTATGTGGTAGATATGTTCTGCAGAAACTCTTGCGTAAATTAAAACCGTGTAAAAAGATGCCAATAATAGTATGAATGAAGTGGAAATACCACTGACGAAGAAAATTTTGTTCTTGACCGCGCTAAAGTGAAACTGTGTATAAAAATTACAGCGTAAATTACCGCGTTAATCGGGAAATGAGTGTATAATATGCGGGTCTCTTGGAATTGCATTTCAATAAAGAAATTAAGACGGTAGAAATGAAGGACATTTTTTTAACGTATTTTTTTTTACACGGTTTTTATAAATAAAATTTTATTATTTATTACTTTGACGGTGTTATGAGGGCTAATTTATTTTATTAAATATTTATTTATATATTGTTTTTTTGTTTAATAAATATAATTAATTAATGTTTATATTTTTAATTCTCGTTACAGGTATGTACAGCTTTATTAATATTAATTTTATTAAAAGGATGAAAATTATGATTACCTGTTGAGAGGAATACGCTCTAAAAAACAAATAATTCGCGATAATTTGAATAAATTTTGTTACATTTGAAGTCTCCTGATCGGTTTTTGTGTTTTCGTTTTGTTTTACTAATTAATTCCTTATCTAATTACGGATATTTTAATTAATTATTACCTGTAAGTACATTCATTGTTTTTTTTGTTGAATTAATAATATTTTTGTATTTTTAAATGATAAAATTGTTGAAATTTTGATGAAAATTTGTTTATAAAGCGGTTAACCGCTGTATTTAACGCGGTTTTAATCTGCAAACATTAGACTGATCTATGGTAGTTGTTTGCTTACTTTATGGATTAACGCAACAGACACGGTTTCTTAATTGTTTTTTGAGTTAAATCTACTGGTTTTTTAGGCACTTTTTTATTAAAACTATGAACTCTCTTCAGTCACTTTAAAGTTTAATTTTTATTAAATTTTTAATTATCTATCGCGTGTTTTAATTAATTTTTATTTTTTAATCAAAATTAAATAAACTACGAACCTTGCTCTAATGTTTTTTTTTTTATTATTCGATTTGCTGTTGTGTCTCGCGATTAAAAAATAAATTTTACTATTTAAAATAAAATTAGAATCTGACGCGTTGCTAACTGACTGCCGCCGCCCAACCAGGTGCTACACATGTTAATCTGATTTTATTATCAATTTATTTTAAAAAGCTTATCAAGTATATTTTATTTGTTTTATCATTTATGTTTCTTTTTTTGCGGTTTTAATAATTTATTAATAAAAATGTTAATAAACTTGTTTTTTTTTTCTTCTTCTCAGTCATTCTCTGTGTGTGTTTTCTTCGTATTTTTTTTGTTATTTATTCGCGATTATTAATTATGTTAATAATTATTTATTACCTATTGTGATAGTTTAACGAGTGAATATTGTATAAAATTAATTAGTGCGTATATTTTCTGTCCTTTCTTTTTTTTTCGATAAAAACACAAAAAATTAAGCGAAAAAAATATTTTTCGTGTTAATTTTTTACGTGAAAAATTAATGGAAATATTTTTACTTTAATTTATCGGTTTTACTTAATTTTAGGGCTTTTTATAAGCTTTAAGCGCTGTAGACACAAAAAACACAATATTCTTTACTAGGTTTTTTGTAGTTTTTATTTTACACTTAACTAACGGGCCATTTTTTCGCCATTTGCGCCGTGACGACGTTGCTTAACTATTAAGCGATGCGGTTTTGTTGCAACACAGTGGTTAAACGGAGTAGAAGTATATTTTATGCAATGAACTAGTTCAAATAGTTTCTTTATTAAAGTAAAGAAATTTGTTCTTTTTTTAAACAGAATATTATCGTTATTATTCAGGCAAATAATATAAGATAATGATTGTTTAGTTAATTAGTGCTAATTTATTATTAAACTATCATCTATTAACCAATATTATAGAATGATATTAAATAATTTTATATAATTTTAATAGAGCAAAAAAATAATAATAAATTTATAGCCGCGCAACAATACAATGTATATTTTGCAAGAAACCAGCAAAAAAACAAACCAAAATAACAATATGATTGATTTAACGATATAAATGCAGCAATTAGTAATTTAATTATTATAATTATTTAATCGAAAATATATATATTTTTTTAATTATTATTATTATTATTATTTAATTATCTATTATTATATAAATAAGAATAAGAAATTATTAATTGATGGGAATTTATACAAGTGAATATTAACTGATATGTTATTTTATTGTTTATAATATTTACCTGTAGATAGATAGTTGATTGTATTGTGATTTTATTTATTTTATTATTATTATTATTTAATAATAGTTATAATTATTTTTTATTGTTATTATTATTATTATTATTTTATTTAAAAATAAATTACCTGATAAATATAATAAATAAATAAAATCAAATCAATTTCTAATGTCATTAGGTCACGTTATACGATTTTTTAATCAATTTAATCAATTTTTTTTTACTTTGTTTTTGATTATAAAATCCCTAAATGTAATCAATATATCATTAATACTCTCTTGTTTGGTGTAAATATAGATATATACTCGTAAAAACCACCCATCGTTAAAATGAATCAACTGACTCTGAGGGTGTGTAACGAGCAACGTATAAAAATGTCTTTTTTAAAAGTAATTTTTAAGTTATAAAAAAAGAAAACAAAGAATAAAAAATAACAAAACGTTAAATATAAAAATAAATAAATAAAGTTGTAAAAAGTAATAATAAATAAATAAAGAATAAAAATGTCGTTATAGCATTATATTCTTGAAGGAAAGACGACGTTTTTATTCTTATTCGTTGTTGTGCTCTACTCTGCTTCGTTGTATTCATAGCAGAACGAACGTAGTCGTTGTGTATTGTAGTCGTCAACGGTTTTTCACTTTAAAAATTCATTTTAATACGTAGAGAATTCCTTCTTTTTGTGTTTTGTTGTTATTTTTATTATTATGGGAAATCCAATGTAAATATGTATGTTTGCAGAGAGAAAAATAATAATAATAATAATAAAAATGTATATTTAAGGGAAATTTTCATTAAACACACACTCTCTGGAAAAGTTTTTTCGTTTTCTTCGGTTTTAATGCAGCAAAGAAAACCAAAGCAACTTTGCTTCACTTTGCTTATACTTACTTGTTTGCGCTGGATGCTGCTTCTTGTCTTCAAATAAAAACTTTATTTTTTCTATACAAATAAGAAACAATTTTCTGTTTGATTTCGTTTTATTTTTTTATGATTTTTTTTTTTATGTATATTTATGTTGTAAGCATAAAAAAATGTGTGTATATTTTTTTCATTACGTTTATTCTTGTCGTTATTGTTGAGTAAAATAAGTTTAATGAAACTTAACTAAGGATAAAACTTTGAATGATTTTATTCTCTCAGTTGTTTTTTTTTTTTTTATTATTAGCAATAACCCTCCCGGAGGTATTTTATCTGACAGAATGACATTTTATTTATGTTTTTATAACGTTTTTTTTTTTCTGTAGTTTTTATTATTTGAAAAATTGTAAAACATTATGTGAAAATTATTAGTGAATTTTATACTGTTGTTGACTTTATTCACTTTTATGTTATGTTAATTATCCGTTTTTTTTTGTTATTTTCTTTAAATTGATAGAATTTTGCTGTGGATTTGAATTACGAAACGGTTATGTTTCGTTGATCAAATTTGCGTAGAAATTAACTTAGAGCTTTTGTCTGAATAACACATGACTAGGGCTTCCAGTATCGATACTTTCGATACATTTTGTGTTGAAAACATGAATGTTTAATTTTTCAACACAAATCCTATCGAAAATATCGATACTGGAAGCCCTTCACAAGAATTAGTAAAAAAAACTTTTTAATCAAATTAAATCACTTTAAAGACTTTAAAAATTGTTTTAATTCTTAATTTTATTTATTTGTTCTATAATTTGTAACTTCTTTGACACCTAAAACTACTTTTAGTTATTAATATTTTGTTTTAAAAGTTTTTAACTATTTTTCAGGGGTCGTACCTGAAGTTTAAGGACAAATTTCATTAATTGTTTATTATTTAAATTTTAAAATAAGATGCAATTTATGATTAGATTAAAATAAACTTTGTAATTTATTAGAAAATGAACTTTTAAATGCTTGAAAGAGTTGGAAATTCTCGATTAAAATCAAACAATTGGAAAGTCGATATTTTGAAAAACGAAATTTCTTATTTAGCTAACTTTTATGCTCGGAAAAATATTTGTTTGTGTCGTTTCTAAAAACGTAAATGTCCTAAAATCTTCTTTTTACTATATTTGTAGTGTCAATTGAATTTCCTTGTTATTGTTAGTTTCCGGAATAAATTTTTTAAAAGGTATATTTTACCTTTAAATAATTTTGTATCTTTTTTATTCGTTTCTAATATTTATTAGCGATAGCGACACACAGTATAAAGAGGATGGTGAACCTTGAAATACAATTTTATTGTTAAAATATCGAGACAGATATTAGCTTCATTTTTTTTTTCTTTTTTAAAGAAAAGGTAGAAAATGAGATTTTTTATTCTTTTTAAATATTAAAAAATGAACAACCAAAAAAAAAATATAATAATAATAATAATAACGACGAAAGAAAGAAAAAAAGGGGCGATAAAAGATTATGAAATTGGATACTTATGTTATAAAGAAACGAAAACAAAGAAATGATTTTTTTTTCTTGATGGTGATAAAAACCCTTAAAGTGTATTATTATCATTTTGTTTTCAGTTTCTTCGTCTTGTCTTCTCTACTTTAATAAATAAATATTTTGTTATTTTTTAATGTTGCTGCTGCTGTTGTTGCTGTGTTTCTTTATAGGCGAGAGAACCGTTAAGAGTTTATAATTTAATTTTTTTATTTTTATTACAAAAGAAGGTAACAACCAGTAGCAAGTAGATGAAATATTTATTTCATTTAAATATAAATATAAAAAAATTTTTGTGTGCAAAAACATACAGAGTTAAGTGAATAGATCGTTGTTGTTACAGCAATATGCACTTTTATTTATTAAAAAAAATAAATAAACAGTAAAATTGCGAATATTCCTTCTCTATACTTTTTTATGATTCTCATGGGGTGTAATTTATTTATTTATTAACATTTTTACCTACTTATTAACTAGATTATTATTATTTTTATTTAAATAAAAAAAGAATAAAAATTATTAAAATTTCTGCAAAGGTGGTAATCTTCGCTATAACTAACCAAACAAGGACGAGTTAGTTTTACACAACAAATACCTAGACTACGTTTAACTACTTAAATAATAATTATTATAATTAATATTCAATAATAATTTTTATTTTATTTTTGCACAATAATTTCTAAACAAATAGAAAATTATAATAAATTTAATTATCCTTATTATAACTTAACTGCTGTTTAGTTTTTACCTTTTTTTTTTTTTTTGCATTAAATTATTTAAATTTCCTCGATGATTTTCTATTTGTTGCAAAAAAAAAAAAATAAAAATAATTGAATATTCTACACGCTGCTGTATGATTATTTTACCACTGTTTTCTTTTTCTTTTTTTTTGCAATTGTAATTTAATTAAATAATTGTAGACTTTTTGTTATATTTTATTTATTGTTTAAGTTGCAAAAAAAAAAAATAATAACTGAAGAGTTTGATGTGTTTCCACCTTATTATAACTCATTTCTACACAATTATTATTATTATTATTATTTTCTTGTTTACCATATTTCGGACAGTTATTATTATTATTTTAATAATTTTTATAATTTCTAGAAATAACAACAGTCGGGTACATTCCCTTGTTTTGTTTCTTTTATTGCAATTTAACTGCATTTAAAATACATTGCAAAAAAAAAAAGAATAAATGAATTTTCTATACGATTTTAAATCATAAATTTTCTATTTTTATTTCGAAAATTACACTAAATGTATGCTTTTCTGTATGTTTTTCTGTTATTTAATAAATAAAATTGTAAAATCATTGTATTATTCAGTCGGTTTTATCTCTCTGTAGATTCAATTGGTTTCAATTGAATTTAACTGGACGAAAATACAATTATTGAATTTATTATTATTATTATTATTATTATGTAAAGTAGTTAAATAATATTATTTATTTATAATGTTATTTCTGTTGTTTTTAAATAAAATTTAATGAAAATTTTCATTAACAATTCAATAAACACAAATTTTACTATTGTATTTAGTTATTCTGGTGTTATTGAATCATATAAAAATCATAAAATGTTTAAATCTACGCAGTAAATATTATTTTTCTATGTAAAATATGCTTTAAAAACATAAGTTTTATTCGGTGTTTTTTTTTTCTTTAAGAAGTTAACTTTTGGCGAGAAAATATGATTTGTCTGAGTCATGCTCGCGTGTTAGACTGAACACTGATTAAATAATAAAACTCTTTAAATTTGTTTAAGGGTTGATTTTCTTTGATTAAAATTTCCCTTTAAATGAAAATTAAAGTTTATTTTCTTTTAAAGTAATCTAATAATACTTTAAAATTATTTGACTTTAATCAGCTACTGCTTTCTCTGGTGGTTTGTACTATTGTTATTGTTATTAGGGAAACTTTTGATACCATTATTATAATCACCCCTGTTTTTTTGGACTATTAATATCGTTATTATTATTATTATTTAAAGGAAAATTCAATCATATTTAACATTTATTAAATGTATTTTAATAGTAAATTGATTTTATTATTATTATTATAATTATTTTTCTGATTTTGACAGAATATCTGTTATAAATTCACAACATTTAAATACTTAACTTTTTTTTTTGTATGTAGATATTTTTGTGTTAATTAAATATAATTTGTTGATTTAAAACTAATTCAATAAATATTTATCTTCTATAATTATTAATTTCAGGTATTTATAGTTAATTATTCTAATTTTATTTATTAATAATTCACTAGAAATAATATTTACGCTATCTTCTAGCCTGCCTATGTTTAAATAATTATTATTTTCGGTTATAAAATTGTAACATTTTTATATAAACGTTTGTTCATCTTTAAGAAAATTAACAACAGCAGTAGTTTTGGTTGGTGGGTAGTTTATGTTATATACAAAAAAAATAAAATAAAAATATTAAAATAATAAAATCCTTTATCTGCGTTTAATCTCTTCTAATTTTCTTTTTTTTTTGGTTTTTCGCCTGTATTTATACCCTCAACAAGAACATATATATACATACCGTACCACTGTACCCACACCATCCTAAAAGATGAAAAAAAAACAACAAATAACCGAGTATAAATTGACATACTAACTACTAGTAATAGAATAGAATGGAAAAAAAAAGTAGAAAATAGAAAATGACAGACATATATTATTTCTCTTTACAAAACAACCCTTAACTCGTAAATTACACCCAACACAATTCTATTATTTCTCATACCTAGTAATAATAACAAGTATTTGTATAACAATCTTAACTGATGCTATTTTCTGTTTCACTATAGTCAAGTTAAAGTATCTTCCCAATTTATATAGAAAAGCAGCCACCCTGATCTTCTTATTTTATTTTTTTTTTTTTTTGGCAACAAAAAAACATTGTCTATATATCGTCAATGTAAAAACGCAACATCTATACTCATTTTCTACACTGTATATACTATATTCACTAAGAGACAAGCTTTCACCAGTTTGTCGTGTTTTTTTTTTTTTTTTTTTGTATGTTGCTTTTACCATATTCATTTTGACTCGTTTCGCTTACAAAAAACTCAATTCTACTATTTACTAACCGTTTCATCCCTTCAAATTCAATTTTACACAACACCATGCAATATTCGTAACACCCATTATCATCTCATACTCTTGTAATGAAGGAAAATATATATATATATATATATATATTTCTTTTTGCTATAATATAAAATGTGAATGTAACAAAGCAGAAGTTCGCCTTATTCGCGTCAATTCTTTATGGTTCCGTTCCATACCTATCTAAGTAAATATATATATATATAAAACATCATCACTTTACCACCCTATATTTTCCCTTTATAAAACGACCATCATCATTGTCTTTTATCCTATTCTATTTTATGACCTACATCCACATATCTAGATATATAAAGGAAAATATTCACCCAACAATAAAACAGGCGTCGTCGTCATCATCATCATCATCATTATTGTCATTCTTGTTGAATTTTATTTTATATTTTTGGATGAGTTCGTTTGGTTGTCGAATATTTATATCAACAAGAAGACAATCACTATTTTTTTCTCTACTGTACAGTATTATTATTATCAGTAAAGCTTAAAGAAAACGATGCTGAAGATGATGATGATCATACGATGACGATGAACGAGAGAAGAAAACACATCCAGATGATTGAAATGTATTATATAGAAACAGTACGCGTGGCATAATACTAACCTTTTCATCGTTTTAGAAATACATTTTGTTTGTTCTTTTTCATAATGTCTCAATGGTATAGTAAAGATGAAAAGGGGGAATCCCCGATTATTATGTTGATCTTTTTTTTTTTCGTTTGTTTCTGTCATTGTTCCTTAAAGAAAACTAAATTTTATGATTATAATGAGAATGTTGTAGTATGTGGCGGTAGGGGTTTATTGTGTTATGTAATAATGATAATAAGTGACATTGAGTTTAGTAAAATAATGTTATTGTTTTAAGTATATTTCATGTAACACTGTTTGTGTGTGGTGTGTGTACATAGCCTTTGCTAATATAATAATAATAATAATAATATAAATAGAGTAACTAACTTCTATTCTCCTCATTACAATATTATTATTATTATGAATTTTGTTTGTTTTTATCCTTTTTATTCCCCACGTTTTTTTTTGTTTGTTCAAAGTAGAAAAATAAATAAAAATCATTAGCATTTTGGCAGTTGTAAACACTTAGAAACAATAGAGAAATATAAATAAATAATTAAGAAAATTCTATTTATGAATTGAAAATAATTTTCCTATAATTGTGTCTCTGTGTGCTGTGGCTTGAAAGAAATTTATTCTTTGATTATTGTGTTATGTGTTTAAGCAATGATTATTTATGCAAATATATATATTATGTCGATTGTTTATTACTTACTTGGTTTTTTTGGGATCGAAGAAATAGACAAGAGTAGTAAAGTGGTGAGACATTGATTGGCTTTGTAGGAAAAATTCAACGAAATGGATATTCTTGCGGATAAACCGTTTTGTTTAATTGAGAAAAAAATGCGTTTACTGCTGCATCAGGTTACTTTGGCTTTTTTTTTTTTTACCGATCTATTAATCGTATTATCCGGAATTGAAAAACTTTTTCGCGATTTCTTTATAAAATTACTTTATACAACGGTTTAACCCATTTTTTCCATTTTTTCTAAGGAACTTTAATCAAATAAAGTCTCACATTTGTAAAGAAATATTAACAAAATTATTTATTTACGTATTTATTACTGTAAATTTCGCGAAATAAACTAACTAAAGAGTTTCCCTGATCTCTTAATACTACATGCACTGTTGCAAATGTATTATTGACTGTCTAAATCGTGGTTTATCTATGGGTGTTGGTGGCTGTATACATTTTTCCTTTTTCACAATTAAATTGTCGCGTTTTCTTTCGTTTTTGTTGATTATTTTAACATAATTTATTCTAATATTCCGCTAAATAACAGAACAGAATAATAATAATAATAATAACTAAAAAAAGAAGAAAACAGGAGCGAGAATATAATAAATTTGTGACGACGACGACGACAACGATGACGATTTAGTATAAATAATATTTACTTATATAAATGTATGTATATCCATTACATAATTATATATTTTATGTAATATTATGTAATTTATATAAATACATAGTTAATTGTGGAGGATTGTTGGGGAATTTTTTTCCCATTTTGATAAAATAAAAAATTATTTAAAATTTAACCAACAAAAAACAAAAATAATAATTATTATATTTCATCTGCTATTAAATTATTCACATAATATGTATGCTATGCTATGTATGATTGTATAGAGAAAAGAAATTAAATAATAAAAAATAATAATAACCGGAATATTTGATGAGATATAAGTGGAATTATACGCGAATACGTGAATATGTTACATCGCCGTGTTACACGTTAGTTGGTTGATTAATTCAACAATAGTGAGTGACTATAACAATGTTTAAAATAAATAAATAAAATAATAATTATTATTATTATTAAAAAAAAAGAAAAGAAAAATTAATTATTTAATTATGATGGTGGAATGTGGATGGTGGGTGGGTTAACATAGGAATGAAAATATTTAACGTAGTTTTGTGGTTGGTTACTGTTGGATTTCTATTTGTTACAGAATACAATTAAATCACATTTTTTTTCGTGTATTATTATTATCGCTGTTACAAAATTTTATTACATAAAATTTACATCAGTAATTTTTGCGTGATTATTGCAAATAGGATAATCAGCGCTTTTTCGCGTTTTCTTATTTCCATCAATATACTCACTTACAATATTTATTTTAGTTATTAAAATCGACAGTAAAAAATGTTCTCTTTTCATTTTTTGTGAAATTTCTCGCGAAAATAATTGTTTTTAGTTTCATCAAGTGATCTCTACCACAAAGAACAATAATCGCGGGTTTTTTTTTTATAAATTTAATTGAAATATTGTTTTTCTCGTTAATTTTTCTAAGCAAATAATTCTTTAATTTTTCTTTTTTTTTGGAACTAAATTTTAATTAAGAAATAATTTGCAAAATTTTTGCGAATATATTCAACAAGTGTGCGGTATATTGGCATACTTGGCATTAATAGGTGTTTTTTCGTTGTTTCGATGAAAAATTAATAAAAATTTTTTTACTGTATTTACTCTGATCATTATTAAGAAAACCGATAACAACGATATTGCCACCCATCCAAACAGTATTCTAACCACCGCACAGTGAAAATTTGCTCTGGTAATGTTATTGCTGCTGGTGCTGGTGCTCTAAACAAACATTTATTTTTTTCTTGTTGTCATATCAATATTGTTGTAACCGTTTTTTGTGACTTTATTATGCCTTTTTTTGTTTGTTCATTTCTTTGCCTTACACCCACCATCCACATTGCATAATTTCTTTATTATTTTTCTCAAGAATATTTATTTTCTTTTAAATCGCTATCGTTGTCTTAAATTATTATTATTATTATCAAAAAAATGAGTTAAGTTAAGTAAAGTAAATAAACAACCCCTTAATAACCCCTAATCGGTATTCGCAATTTTTTCGTTTTTAACATTGTTGTTTGCTGCTTAATTTACGTTTATTTATTTACGTTCTGTGTTGTTATCTTTGTTATTTGTGTTAACGTTTTGATGTTAACGTTAAGCAAAGAATAAACAAGCTAAAAAGACACAAACATCATCGCCACCACCACACCGCCATCATCATCATTATATCAAGCCAAGCACAAGTGAATTTTTTATTCAGTTTCTTTTCGTATTGATGATATGCAAATTATTTATGTTTTGTTTGTTCACTTCTATATCCAGTATAGAGGTGTAGTAGTCGAAAGTCTTGCAGAAGATGGTTGATGGGGGGGTGGTATCATTAAAGCGTACACCCCATATATTTATTCACCCAGCTAATAAAACACCTACATCATCGCGTTTATTTATTTAGTTTTTTTTCCTTTTTTTTTCTTTTGGAAATTTTTAAGGTGGAATTTTCTTTTTTTTTATTTTATTTCGCGCTGTCTTTTCTGTTTTGTTAATAAAAAAAAAAAAAAAAGAAGAAAAATAATAATTTCAAGGTCGTTATTATTTATTTATAACGTTTATTAATTTTTCTTTTTGCTGCGTATAATGGATTGAAAAATTTTTTTTTGAAAAAAATGGGTGGCCGCGAAAAATTAATTTAAGTGGGTGGTGGTGTGTGTGTTGTATTATATTTTCTTTTGCGGTTTTTATTTATTTAAAGTTAAAATTATTTTATTCACGTTAGTAGTAGAGTAGTGTGTTGTTGTTACGGTTAAGGTAGACACGGTTATGTGAATGGTGGTACCGTTTTTTTTTTCTTCTTTTCTATAATTGTAGGCGGGGGCGGTGTGGCGTATGTAGTATATTTATTTGCAATTTTTCTTTTTTGCTTGTTTGCTTACTTGCATTACACAATATGATTATTATTATTTTTAATAATAAGCACAGTTTTATTATTACTTTTGCAATGTTTTGCAGAAAAAAATTTAAATAAACTCTTTATTGTAATTAAGTACGTGGTTGCTTTGTGTGGTGTGGTTTTCGCGGTGTTTTTTTCACATTCAAATAAACGAATCAATACTACAAAGAAAATGCAATAATAATAATAATAATTATTTATATTTATTGATTTTGTGGAGGAGAGTAGAAAACTTTGATTGATTTAAAAATTTACAAAAACGAAAATTATTTTTTTCTATTTTAATAATTTATTAACCCTTTTTTACGTGTTTATTTCTATTTATTTTCCTGTTTTTAACACGATGCTTAAACTAAGTACATTGTTGAAAGTTTTTATTAAATTTTTATTAAGAAACAATAAAATAAAAATGAAAAGAAGATTTTTTACTTTAAGGAAGAAACAACGAAATTAAATTAAAATCGCTTAAATAATTAATTAATTTAAATAAAAATTTGATTTCTTTCTTTTGGGTGGCAGGCTGGTGACACGAAATTTTTGTAAAATTATTTATTTTACTGTAGAGTAGTAGAAGGTGGAGGATTTGTTGGTGGCTTGAGTTTGTACTATTGAAGACTTAAAAGGTGGTAATTTTGAAGACCTTTTTTCAGTGTTTTTTCTTCTTTACTTTATTAATAAATTAGTGATACCGGAATTCTTTCTTTAAATTAAGAAAAATGAAATTTTTCAAAATTTCAATCTAATTCGTGGGGATATTTTGATTTGGATTTACTTGAATTTGATTTTAAGAAATAATTTTGTCGCATTGACACCACATAAATAAAATAACTTTGTCGTCTACTTCTAGTAGTTTATCTATCCTAGGGATATCGATAAAGCAAAAAGATAAAATTACACAAATAATAATCATCATGCAGTGAACGTTTTCTTCTTTTTTTTTTGGATTTTAAGGAATCCTTTCCGTCTGGAGATTATTTTCGTTTCTGATGTTGCTGATGCTACTGCTGTTATTACTGCTGATGCTTCTATTACTGCTGCTGCTTCTTCTATCTCTGCTGCTATTCTAGTTTCTTATTATTTATTTTCATCATCATCATCTTGATCTTAATGTTTAGATGAAAGTAGTATTTTCTTCGTTTTTTATTCCATTCTGTTTACCAAAATTATTTATTCATTATTTTTGAATTTATTTTTATTCATCAATTTTATTCGTTTAATGTTTTTGGTGTTTTTTGTGTGAAAAATACTGCTGTATATTTTTTATTTATTTATTTATTTAATGTATGGTGGAGATTTTCTATGCAATAAAAAATATATACTTTATAATACGGAATTTTATTAATTTATTCGTTTTTATTTTAAATTACAGGAAAATTTGTCTTGTTTTTGTGACCTAGTTTTTGAGGTGTTTAAATGCTTATGTAGGTTTGTGCTTGTTTTTTAATGATGGAATTATGTATTGACAGCTGGAATAATAGATAAATTCTGTCTCTAAAAGGTTTTAATAGAAAAGTCATATATTTACCATTTTTTCTGGATAGATTTCTCTAGTTTTTGCGATTAACTTGAGTGACAGAAGACACTTTACTTGACGGAAACAATCTGTTAAAAGAAAAGCATTTTGATTAAACATTTTAATACTGAATAAGACGGAAATTAGATCAAATTTTTATATTATTTTTACCTTAATTGTGCGAAGAAATAAACATTTCTTCATGCTGCTTTAAAAGAAAATCAATTTTCCATTATAAAAAAAAAATCTTTACTGTAAATTTGACTTAGTGTTTACTGTTGACCTGTTTACACTGCTTAACGTGATAATAACTAATTTTCTATTCTTTTCTTTTATTAATTTTCTACTTAAATAGACTTTTTATTGAAAGAATAGAGAAAATTCTTTATTATTATTAAAGCACGAAAATTAAAAGAAAAGCAGCAGCAATACCACTAGAGCACCAGCAGCAGCAACACTAGCACCAGCACCAACAAAATAGAATGAAGGAAAAATCAAAAATTCCATCAACATAGCAATAAAAAAATAAAAGAAAATTTATATAAAGACGCTAGACGTGATAGATGTATCTATCAAATGAAAATTGTTTGGGTTTTTTTGGCTGTTGTTGGTGGTTAGGTGGTTGGGTTGGGTGGTTTTTAGTTGAATGAATTGAATAGAAAAATGTATATTTATATATAGATTCGATTGTGGAATGATAGATAGTAGTTGGTAGGTAGGTGGGTAGGTGGGTAGTAGTTTGGCTGATATTTTCACTTTGTCTGAATATAATTCAAACGTTTTTAATATTTTATTTATTTATTTTTTGATTTTTACTTTTCTCCACACTTCTCTTCAGTCATATTTTCGTTTTCGGTTAAAACAAAGAGTTAAAAATGATTGGATTTTTTCTAATTTAATTTCGTGTTTTGATTTAATTTTTTTTTTTTTCCTATATTTCTTTGACTATTTTATTTTGATTTTCGTGACAGGAAAAAAAAATAGTCCGCATTGGGACGATTTTATTACGGAAAAAAAAAAAACGAAAATTATAGACATTTTGGTGGTAAATTAAATTACTTCAAAATTATTATAGAAATTGATAGAAAAAAAGAAAAAGGATTTGAAAATATAAGAAATAAATAATTAATTTAATTTTTTTTACCTTTTTTTTTTTTCAATTGCTTTGCGTGTTTTTACTTGATTATTTTCACTTGTTAAATAATAATATGTTTTAAAGTTATTACATAATTACTGTTGTTTAGCTAGATTATTATTATTATTATTATTAATATTTTTTTTTTCTTCTTATTATTATTATTGTATTTTAAGGGTTTGAATAAAAATACACAAAACGCACAAGCAAAAAAAAAATAAACATTTTCACTCCCAGTCAATTTATTTATTTCTTCTGTTTGTATATATTTATTTCGTGTCTTGTTATTATTTTTTTACGTTCGTTTTTCGTTCTTTTTTTGTTCGCATAACCAAAATGAAGTAATTTTTACATAAGAAAAGGAACATTTTGACTAGATTTTGTTGTAAGCGTCGTGTAGCAGCATCCCCAAAGATAAAGAAAAAAAATAATAATAATAATGAAGATAAAGTCGACAAACTACAAAACACACCACTTATCGTTTAAGTAAATAAAAAAAAAACCACCACTTTGCTTGTAATAACGTTAACGTTAACGTTTCTTACGAAAAAAAATAAAAGAAATACTCCTATCTTGGCTTAAGAAAAAATATTTTTCTTATTTTTTTGATAAGAATATCCAAAAACATGGCGTCGTTGTTTTTTTTTTTTTTTGTTTAAATCACCCACTGTAGAAAACCATCTAACCAAGAAAACAGCAAATATAACGCTAGTATTACTCACTAACTCACCACCCTTAACCAGTAAACGTAATCGTTTGGTGTAAAGAAAAGAAAAAAAATAACGACAACGAAGACAACATTACTAAATAAAATATGTACTCTCTACAACGGTTTTATTTTACTTTCTTTATCATGTTGTTGCCTTGTCTTGTTCAAAAGCTCACTTTCATTTTTATTCCTTTTATTTTCTATTTACCTCATTACATACTTTTTTTCTTTCTACACAACACAATCCACCTACATGTTTTGTTAGTTTATCGTTCGTAGTAGATACAAAAAAGTAGCGAAAATATATATAAATAAATAAAGAAGTCTTATAATGTGTAGTGTAGTAGTCCATAGGATATATATATATATGACGATAACATAAGAACGTTACGCATAGACTATATATTTATGCAAGAAAGTTTTCTTATTTTTTTTTTAGCAAAAGATATATATAAAAATGGTAAAACATTTATTCGTTTACTACCCACGTATTTTTCAAACTAAATCGACGTATAATAAAAATGTATAATCGTCATAATAATAACAAACAAATATCAGTAATTCTTATTGCAATTTCTCATGTCAGATTGTTTCAGTATTTTTTTGCTAAAAAATATACATAAATAAAAATGTGTTAACGCGAAGTAAATAAAGACGTAAAAGAAGATTTCGTTGCATGCTGTCAAACTGGTCTAGAAACGCCATGCTCGTAATTTTCTTGTGTTATACCACGTTGTCAGTTTAAAGCATTTCAAACTTCATGTTTTTCTTTCTTTTGTTTAATGCTGACTTTACTGGGTTAGTTGTTTAGTCCTGAAAAAGAAAATTTCTATTATTATTACTCCATTTATTAACCAACAAACAAGACAAATTGATATCAGATAAACAAGTGAATTTCCTGTTGGGGAGGTAATTTGTTTTTTTTTTTATCCTTTTTTTTATGGTTCTTTACTAGATTATTTTTATTACATTTTATTATTATTATTTTTTTTTTGTCTATCTGTCAATCACAATAAATTACCAACAATAAATTTTATTTTCTTTCCTTGAGTTAAATTATCATCATCAGTTTTCATACCGTTGTTTTGCGAAGGGTGGTGTCTTATTCTTCCGCAAATAACAGTTTTTTTTTTTTAAACATTCAAGTGTCCATAGTGTTGTGACAAGTCTTGGAGGAATTTTTCTTTTTTTTTTGAACTTCCTTCTATGCGTCTAGAAAAAGAAAAGGATTTATTACGTTTGTTTAATGCTTTGTAAAGAAAATAGAAAATCAGTTTTTCTATATTAAATTGAAAGTGATCAATCTGGGATAATCAATTTTTCATTTATTTACGCTTTTTTTTTTTTTGGTTATAAGTAAAGTAAATCGCGGTGTTAACTTTGACATAAATATATATATTCGTCATACATGAGTAACAAACAGGAGGTGTTTTATTTTTTTGCTTCTTCTGCTTTTAAACTGTTTTAATAAAAACTTTAAGAAGTTGAAATGGTGTTTGTGTTGAGTGATTTTATACTGCTTAGTTTTTTCTTGATGCTTTTAACCCCATTTTTTTTTTAAAAGGGAGTTTTCGTATCGCGCGGTTGTTGGATTTTTTTTTTATAACAATTCGATTTCGTCGAATGAAATTATTATTAACCCATGGCACACAATGTAAAGTAGATAATATGACAAACAAGGGAGTTATGTTAATGCTAACGTTAACATTAATCGTAGGGTGGTTTTTTAGTTGTTGGTATAATTTCTGCGTATTTTATTCAAACAATTCAAAAATAGAATCAATAGATGATAATATATATGTTTAACGGAAAATTAATGACAAATTGATTTGGTTTTTATTTTATTATTTATGTAGCCCATTTTTTTTTTTTTTGCACCTTAACACCGTCACCACCACCACCGTCACGATACCGTTAAATAACAATTTATTTGTAATTTTTTTCTAGTTAACATATTCGCAAGGATTTTTTTTTTTTTGCTGCTGCTTATTTATCGTTTTTTTTTTGTTTCTGTTTTAGCGAAAAATTGCGAAATTAAAATTTTTTGTTTGTTTGTTTGTTTGGCGGATTAATGTTTGGAAGATTTAGTGTGGAAATTTTATGCTTTTTTATGTATTAATGTAACAGTAGTTGTTGCTGTTGCTGTTGTGATATCGTGAATTAATTTTATTCATTTTTGTTATATGTTTTTTCGTTTTACACATGGAAGTTATTTCCGTTGTTACCTTACAATAGATGTTACTTTTGTAGGGTTATAATTCGTTTAAAATTTATCGTATACATAATTTTCTATGTTTTAAAAATAAAAGTATCTTAAAAGCTTTAATTTTTTACTAATTAGTTGTACTGGAAATTTGTTAAATATTTTCCACTATTTAGTGTAGAGAATAGTGTGAATCTAACCCAATTTTACTAGATTAGCGAAAAAGTTCAGCTTCGGTTTAACAATTTGGGGATTCCCCAAAAACTCTTGTACCACGTACTAGTCTTGTGCGGTAAAACATTTCCATTATTTAAATAATAATAATAAGAATAAATTCCCTTAATTAGTCAAATTGAAAAACAATTTCACCTTTTTTTTCAAGTGAAAAAATAGAAGAAAAAAAAAATGGAAAAATTTTCCTCATCTCAAACACCAAAAGGAAAAACTTATGATTTTGTGATTTAACAAATTTTGTTTGTTTAAAGTTTTTACTTTTCATTTTTATTTTATTTTTTCTTATGTAGGGTTTAGTGTTGATGTTTGTTGTTGTCGCCCACCCACATTATTTCGCGTCGCGTCTACTTTGAACTTTTAGCATAATTTTTTTGTTATTTTGTTTAGCCTTGTGTTCCACTTTCTCTGTCATCAGTAACAATAATAAGCGTCGTCGTACACACATCAAATAATACCGAAAAAAAAAGGAAAAACATTCTTTTTTCTTTTCGACAAGAAACTTTCAAAAAAGTTTAAGTGCAAAAACCAAGAAAGTTTTTATTTTTTTTTTCTTCGTCTTCGTTGTGTGACACTTTTTGTTACTTTTGTTGTTTCTGTTGTTTGCGACTTTGGCTAACTTTATATCCTTTGCCTTTAGCCCTATGAATTTTTCTTTTTTAAAAAAAAAATATGGAAAATATTACCGCCTGCCTGCCTGCCTTACGTTTTATGTTGACTGTTGCTGGCTGTTGCTGTTATTTATTTAGGATTTTTATATATGTCACTCAGGCAAACAACTATTAAACTTTCATTATGACGCGTTGCTGCTGCTTACATTGCCTTGAACAATGAAGAAATATCAACATAAACATCATCATCATAATCATATTTATTTATTTTTTTGCGAAAAATAAAATGGTTTTAGGCTGCTACTGCTGTTGTTGTTATTTGTGTGTTTCTTGTAAAATTTCAAAGAGATTTTAACGAAATAAATAAATTCTTTAAAGAAGATTTATTAAATGTTATTATTAAGGAATTTTCCTTGTTTACACATTAAATTAAAGATTATAATCTCTCTCTCTGTGTTTGTTTTTTGGTTTATTAAGTTATAAATTTTCTTTAATAAATTAAACAATGCAAATTTTAAACGTAATAATTAAAATATAAACGCGAATTATATTCTCGCGTGTTAAAACTACTGCAACAATGAGACTCGCTTAAATAGGATAATTTTTCTCCTATTAATAAAATTCTTAAAATTAGCTTCTAGAATTTAATTTATTTCTTTATAATTTTTTTCACAAATATCTACCACCACCACCCACAATCTCGTAATATCGCGTTGTCGTTGCCATCGTCTTTATTTTATGTTTTTATTAAGACAGTAGCAAAAAATTATTATTTGTCGTTTTTTTTTCTTCTTTTCATAATGCCAAGAATTACGTTATTCTGTTTTTAATGTTTCTTTGCGTTTGTTTCTTCTATTTTTGGTTTTCATCAGTGATGGAAGCAGTACTAGCTATCCATGGTATACACAGAGCAACACGAAAATTTGTTTGGTTATTAATAATTTTCTGTTGTTTGTTCGCGCATCTCCTGTATTACTGGGTTTGGTATTATGTTGTGGGTGCTAATTTAAGGGTGGCAAGACAACAAACATGTAAAACAAATAATAAATAAAATTGTAAATTATTATTAACCTTAAAAAAAAAAATACAAATTAATATTTCATTTTGTTTTGTGTTTTTTCTCTGTTGTTTGTTCCATTTTGAAGCTGTTGTGTTGTTATTTTCCACTTACGCACATTTGTGCTTTTATTTTTACTTCTTTGTTGGGGTTGTTGGTGTGCTTTTTCTACTTTTTGGGTGGTTATAGTAGCAACGGATTTCTATTTTATTTTATTTTATTTTTTTTTGGTGTATATAAAATATACTATAAACTTATTCTTCTTTAAACACTAATTTATCATATTTTTATTATTCGATGTTTTTTTTTTTCCCACCTTTAGTTTTATTTTATTTTAATATTTTTTAATGGTTTTACAGGTAGTGTACACAGTTTTTCTTTTTAACAGTGTTTTATGTAAATTATGACTTTAATAAACATAAAAGTTATTACAATGGTAGTTTATTAAAAACTGGATTAAAAATCTATTAAAAACTGGATTTTAGATATGAGATCTTTATTATTCCGAATACTTTTTGGTTGTGACATTGAATATATTTAATTAACAAAAAAAAAGGTTTCTAGATTAACTAAGGATGCTGCAGATTACTGTCAAAAATAACTAATAATTATCAAAATACTTCTAGACACAGTAACTGCTGAATTATAACAAGCTTATAACTAGATTAACCTAGCGGTTTTGAAAATCTTTGTGAAATTTATTCAGATTTAATTTCAGACTGAAAACACTTTTTTAAGATTATTAATTAAAGAATTTTGTTGAGTTACCCAATGAGTAAATCATAAATTCACCTTAACGTCTTAAGTTCTCTCTGTTATTAATTAATTAATTTTTGGTATTATCATTTATATCTGTAAATATTTACACATTTTATGTGTTTGAATGCATGTGAGGGAAGCATAGTTGTAGGCATTTCTTATGATTTATGTTGTTAATAAATAAATAATAATGTTTAAAACACAAAAAAAAACATCAAGATTACAAAAGGAATTTTAAGGTGAAATGAAATCGCGGCGGGCGCGAACAATACCACTCAATTCTTTTTTACAAAACATCGTCGCCGTCCCGTCATCATAGATTGTCTGCATGTATTGACTTTCGATGGAAAAATATTCTTATAAAAACAAAGGATTATTCTTTAGTTACTTAAAATTCTTTACTCGCGTAAAGTTGTTGTTTTTTTTTAACCGTCAAAAATTGAATGAGAAGAAAAAATCCTTTCTTTTTTTTTTAATATATGTAATGCTACTGCTGTAGGATATTTTTTTTATTTTATTTTTCTTCTCTACTTGTGGGTAACGTCTTCGTCTTTTACTTCTTTCTATAACCCGAAAATTATTAAGATTTATATCTTATGCGCCCTATGAATGTAATATATTTAGTAGGTTTAGTTGTTTGTTGAAAATAAAAAATACAAAAAAATTTCTTCTTTGGTAGTCAATTGGTGTGAATGGTTCGTTGGGTGAATACTTGGTAGGTTGGTTGGTTGGTTATGCAAGAAAAACAATTTCTCATTCATATTCTTTACGCGATATTTGCTGTCTGTATGTATATAGACGATCGTTTAGTTTTTCTTATGTAAGATTCATGTTTTTTAAACAAGGAAAGTCCTTGTTGTTATTATTATTATTATTGTTGTGTTGCTACTGCTCCTGTTATTACTCTCCTACTGCTGCTGTTACTTTTCAACAACACTATAA
This sequence comes from Ptychoptera contaminata, assembly GCA_963942525.1. NCBI lineage: Eukaryota > Metazoa > Arthropoda > Insecta > Diptera > Ptychopteridae > Ptychoptera > Ptychoptera contaminata. The sequence continues at coordinate 32,058,373 of OZ012638.1, read as the reverse complement.
AGTAACATCTATAATAATTTTTAACATTATTTTAACGTTACGTTAAATCATTTTCTTTATTAATAAATTATATATATATATATATTTTAAAACATTATCCCATGCATAATGATGGTGGTTTCACTTGTTTGTTCCATGAAAACCTACTTTAAAGTAGGGTAAAAATTATTATTTAAAGAAAAGAAAAATAATTGTAAGTAATGGTGGGATAAATATAGAGAAAAGGAAAGGAAATTTGGTGTCAGATTTAATATCATCATTATCGTTTTTTTTTTTTCTTTCTTTATAAATGAATATAAAACGCGATTACAATAGGTGGTGATGGTGGGCATATCCTTTTTGTTAATAGAAATATACAAAAAAAAAAAAAAATAAAATGACAAAAATTTCTCTAATTCATCACAATTTATTTATTTTTTAAAAAATATAAAAAAAAAACGAAGGATATCGTCTTCTTCTATTGTTAAAGGAAAAATCCTCTGCAACTGATTATTGGCTATTAAAAAAAAGAATGATTTTCTTTTCTTTGCTTCGTTTTTTTTTTTGTTTTTTGCAAAAATTTTCTCGCATTATTTTGAAGGGAAATTTGTCAACAAAGTAGTTTTTATTTTTTGTTATTTAAAAATTATGAATAAAAATATTTATTTAATTATTTGATGGTTTCATTGTTGTTTGATGATTTGTTTGCCCTGCTACTACCTGTTTAAATTTTAATTTATTTAATTATTTATTAACTGACTACGTATACTGTTGTTTAATAAATTTAATATTTTGAGAAATTTGTTCTTATACTTCAAAAGTTTTTCTTTATTTACTGATTTAATCTGTACTGTATAACCGATAAAATCCATACTAAATAACCGGTAAAATCCTCACTAAATAAACACTTTAAACTAATTTTATTCATGCAATTTTCATATAAACATAATTTTCTTATCAATTTTATTAGTATTTTAATTATAATTAAATTATGCAATCAATTAGTATTTTTGTTTAAAACACATTAATGTACTTAGCTAGTTTAAAATTTAAATTAATTTAACTTTAATTACTTTTCTTTGTAATGATTTATTCTCTTCATAATACAGACCGATGATAGTCCATATATACCTACTAGCGTAGTGAATCGACTTCTTTTCATATACAGTGGTACCTCGATATACGAGTGCCCTAATATACAAGTGTTTTGAGCTATGAGCCGCCGAGCGAACGATATTTTGCTTTAAGATGAGAGCAAGTTTTGAGATACGTCGTATATCGAGGTACCACTGTACTTTATGGCACTACAGACCTCATATCAACGGCCCATATACTTACTAGCATAGTTAAATATCGCATAATTATTATTTTTCTTAGTATTTTCAAGCTTATTTTGTTTTACTTAATCAAATTATTAAATTTGTTAATAAAGGATAAAACTGCTTCCTTCTTGTCTAGTAATTATTATCATTGATTGTTCTTTATCCTGTTATCAATGTCTGTCTCTCTACTACTTAAAATAGTAATTTTAATAAAAATTAATTATTATTATTATTATTATTATTATTTAAAATTAAGTTTTAAAATACTAAATTGAAGTTAGTTTTCTTAGTGTAGTGTCTTTGTTGTACGATTTTATCATTATTTTTCTTTTATAACTTAATTTTCTTATTTTACTTGTTTTTACCATTTAAACATCATTTCTTTGTCATTTTCTTTTATTATTATTATTATTATTATTGTACTTAGTAAGATTATTTTTTTTACTATATCTTTCCTTACTTAGTGTTATGATCCGTTTCCGTTTTTTTATTTTTTCATGTTCAATTTTCTTTATTATTATTATTATTATAAAAAAAAATATATTTGTTTTTGCTAAAATCGTGCGTCAATGTGTGTAAATGGATTTTGTTAAAATAAGAATATTTTGTGCAAATAAATTTTACGCCAATAAAAATAAGAAAATAATAAAGATAATAAAGAAAATGAAAAGAATTTCGGTTTTTTGCTTTTAATGCTAAAGAGCTGTGTGTGTGTGGTTTTTTTTTTTTTTTGACGGTTTGACGGTGTTGTTATTTTTTTCCGTTTAGACACTTGGAAGATGAATTTATATAGATTGATATTTTTCCGAGAAAATAAATAGAAAAACAAAACAAATTGATGTAAAACATTCTAATAATCATTAAAATAATAATAATAATAATTACAGTTTTGTTGATTTTTCTTGTGTCTTGTTGCACTTTTTTTAAACATTACAGTCCCGTTACCACCTTATTAACAAGAATTTATTTATTTTTTATAGAAAATAATATCCAGATATTAAGCAAATTTATATTAAAATTAATAATCAGGTACCTACAGTGTAATCCAACTCAAGCTATTTTACTTTCTTTTTGTTACTTTTTTTATTGAAATAAAAATTTCTACACAAAAAGTAGTAAAGTTTAACGGCGTGACCATATTTTGAGCAAATACACTCCTCCTGAGGAGGTTGATGGACGACGACAACACACAATTGAGGAATAATTTTTTTGTTTTTTGATTAATAAAAGAAATAAAAATTCTTTTTTCCTCCTTATATTATTATTATTATAATTGTGGGTGGATAAACCCTGGTAGTAGTTTATATTGTTTTACGCATGTTGTTAACCGGGTAATTTCTTGACCGGTTTCTACCACTGTCAAGAATTCTTCTTCTTCTTCTTTTGCTGCAAAAAAAAAATTAGAAAGAAAAATTTGTTTTTGTTGAAAAAATAAAATAAATAAACGATAAAACACACAAATATATAATACAAGACATCAAAAAATAGTAAAAGAAAAACAATTGAAAATAAAACAGCAACCAGCAGCAGCAGCAGTAGCAACAGCAAAGGTAAATGTATTGCCAAAAATAATAATAATAAAAAAAATAAAGATGAAAAGAAATTCTTATTATTTTCTACATTATTTTCTTTCTTTCTTTCTTTTTTTGGTTTTCCTTTTAAGTGATGAAGAATAATAATAATAATACTAATAATATCATCGTGAAGAACAATCCAACCATGGATAAATTAAGTAAAATAATAAAGATACTGCTGCTGCTGTTACTGTTGCTGCTGTGCTTCTATTTTACGTTTTTATTTTTCTATGTTATTTGTTTATTCAATTTGTGAAAGTAGTAAAGTCGTCCTTTCTCATTGTTTTTACTTTATTTAGCAAAAAAAAATATATAAAATTTCACCTAGCTAAAAATGATGATGATTGTTTTACTGATTCATGGTGGGTACTACATACCTACCTATCGGTTGTTGGTTCATTATTTTATTATTATTATTATTATGATTATTATTTGTGAGCCAAAACAATTCTATATTATTATTAGAACGTATGTACTGTTGTACGTCCAACTAAACAGCACACAACAGTCGTTCGTTTGTCCACCAGCACTGCTACTACCACCCAGTTATATAACATCAATAAGTAAAATTTTGTCATTATTTTTATTTTTACTTAAATTAAATAAAAGAAATATTTTTATTGTTATTAAAGTGAAGAAAATAATCATTTGTTTTGTTTTACCACGCGAAAATGATGAATTTCATTCTGTTGTGTTATTACTGTGTGTTTTGCTTGTTATTGGAAGTTTACTTGGAGATTAGATTGTTTAATGCAATTAAATTTATTTTTTAACTTATTTCAGTATTTTTGCTAATTTTTAATCAATTTCATTGACATTTTTAACTGTAAATTGATGCTTTATTCATTTTTTTATTAATTTATCAAGATCTGCAGGAATTATCATGTAATTTCAGCGACTTTTAACATCCTTTCTCTTTGCTTTCGATATTTTTAATTTATTTCTATACATTTTGAAACATTTTTTAGACTTTGCATGATCCTAAGTTGTTTACTTGACTTTTTCTCTCCACTAGGACATACCTTTCCTCACCTGTCCTAAGATTATTTAGTTGTTTTATTTTTACTACAATTAATATTTTATTAAAAAGTTATTCAAAAAAAAAACTAAATTATTTACAAATAAAAAATTAATTTATTTATAAATTATTTTAATAAAAAATAAAAACTTTTGCATTTTTTAATGGATTGGTTTGGTGATGGATGGATGGATAGATAGATGTTCTATTATTCCACCTTCAATTTTACCTCATTTATATTTTATTAATAATTTATTTATAACGAAAAAAAAAATATATAAAGCATACACAGTGTATTATCAGGAAAAAAATAAAAATTATTTATTTAAATAAATATTTAAAAGAAAAATTAAAGAAAATATTCTTAAAGCGAAAAAATAGAAAAGAAAAACAACGACAACAACACACCACACAGTAGTAAAATCGTGTCAGTAGTGTGTAGATAAATATGAATAAATCAAAAGGACGACAAATTAACTCTTTTTATTTATTATTAAAACATGAACGATGAATTAATAATAAATAAATAAAAAAAAAACCGTTTAACTACCGTTAAAATAATGTATCTTTATCGATCGTAATGAAATTAAATGAAATTAAATTTTATTTTTTTTTTGTAAAAGAAAATAATTTTGTAACTTTTTTATTAATTTCAATTGTGCTATGTCACTATCACTCATTGTTCTGTTAAAGGTTTTACCTGTATGCCGCGTACAGGTAATCCATGTATCCGTGTCATGACACACAATTGTGTTATTAGAGATGAAAAAGAAAAAAACAAAATAAACTAATAAAAGTTGTTAAATTATTATTTTTATTTCTAAATTACTTAAAAAAGGGTTTTTTTTAGAAACGTTTATTATTTGTACTTTAATTGTGGTGGTCGCTGTTTTTGTTCGTCGATGGTTTCACTAGTTGCTTTTCTGACATTTCCTGGTTTGACATTTCTGATTTTTCTTTTGTTCTTTTTTTTTTGTTACTCTCCAGTGTAGTGGTATTTGTTTATAACTGTGGTAACCTTTAAAGATTAATAACAAAACATATGGTTAGTATACCACGGTTATGTTTTTTTTTACATTTAAAGCAACAAAATTATTGTATTAATGCACGCAACAAATACCTGTAATCGTCCTAAGGTGTATCATCTATTAAATAAACAGAATTAAAATAATAAAGTTTTTAATCGTTTATACTATATAAGGATTACTTGTAATCACAGTAAACTTCATTTAATATCATTTTCTCTAAATGATTGGGGAAATTTTTCTCCACATTTTACTTTAATAATTTTTTATTACCTGTTAATGGGTTTTTTTTTGTTTTTTGTTTTTGTTTAATTCTGTAAAGGTATTTATTTATTAATCAAATTAATATTTTATTTTTTTGTTACCAGTGCCTAGATATTATCATAATAATAATAATAATTTTTGTTCTAATGTTGACAAATTTTCTGTTGTTTAATGTTTATTACGTTACGTTACTGGACATACCGACCCAGTATGACATTAAGTATAAATTGGGGATTGGTTACTTGATTACTGATGAAAATTATGTATTACATTTAGTTGATATTGTCATGTCATATGTAAACACATGTGTAATTACATTCAATGATTATATGAAATGACACAGAAATAATAATAAAAGGATAATCTGTTTGATTATTAATGCTGATGATAATGATGATGTGTTTTTTTTTTGTGTTTCTTATCTAATTATTTAATAAAATTATTACCGATCTATTGACGTTTTATATAATAAATAATTTTTTAATAGATGGAGACACATATTTAATTCAATTAATTAAACAAAAGAATAATTAACTAACTCGTCCACGTTTTTTTTTTGCCAAACACAATTTTCTCTCTGTTTTACTTTTAACGGCAACGAGTTTTTGATTATTTTTTAAAATTTATTTAATTAATTTTCTTAATAAAAACAACTAAACCAGAAACAAGTGAAATTGAGAGTGGTGTGTTGTGTATATTATATAGTCGTATTGTATATATTGTTGCTTTTCGTTAATTTATTAGCATTTAAATAAATAAAAAATAAAAATACAAAAAAATGTTTAAAAACAATAAATAACTCGCACACAGCGCGATTTATATATAAAAAATTAAAAAAAAAATAATAATAAAGTTAAACGTCCAATTCATGGTGGCGACCTTGAATTCTTAATTCGTCGCCGTCCGTTTGTCTTGTTGCTGTTTTTATCTTTTCGAACATTTTAATGGTTTACGTTGATTAGTTGCGGTTTAATAATATTACTGATGAAGACTATTGTCCGATTGAATGTCGTTTAATTAAATTAAATTATATAATTTTTCTGTTTCTGCTTATTAATTGATTAATTTAAATGTTTTTGTTTTTCATCCGTTGTTGCTTTTGCTCTGTATAATCCGTGTTGGTGGCACGTGGCTACGTTTCTATATATTTTTTTTTCTTTCTTTCGTGAATTAATTTAAATATATTATTATTTTAACACCTTTAAAAGTTTGGTTTTATTTTTTCTGTTGGATTAAATTTGTTAATTTGACAATAATTAATTTTTAATAATCACACATTATCTGTTGTATTTATTTTTTATCTTAATTAAATATTATTAATAAACGATTATAATTAGGTTATGTTGTGTGTGGAGAATCGATAGTGACCGGCAGATATTTATATATTTTCGCTACGTTTTTAAATAATTTTTTCTTTACAAAGAGGAAATTGATAATTTAATTTCAATTAATTATAGCTAATTAATAAATTATTCGCGTAATATACCTAAATTTGTTCTACGAATATTGATACGTTTGTTTGCTCTTAAAATACGCGGAAATTAAACGAATTTTGAACTTGCTGAAGGTTTTTTGACTTAAAAATTGTTACTTTTGTGTAAAAATGTGAGATTTAATAAGAATTTTTTAATGAAATTACATTACAGGTGAATTCTTTACAATGTGGTAGTTGTTAGAACGTGAAATTAGTGAAACAGTGTTTAATTTTTGTACAAAAAATGTGTTTACAGAGGTGTTTATATACTACCTCCTCCTACCAAGAAAATCAAATGACAAAAAAATATGAACACATTATTGTGATTAGCAGTGTTTTTAATTAACATAATAATAAATTTATTATTTTAAATAAATTTTTAATTTAATTACTTTTCATTTTATTCATTTTTTCTTTATTTTTTTTTTTTAATTAATTAATTAATTAATTTATTTATTTAATTAATTTTTGTTATTTATAAATTATTGAAATTGAATTTTCAAGCTTTTATTTATTTTTTATTATTTTTATTTTAATTAAATTTAATTTAATTACATAAAAAAAATTGTAATCAACGTTTATTATTATTTTTTTTTTGTTTAAATTAAATTTTTTGATAAATAAATAAAGAAATAAAAATTTATAGCATTTTCTGAAGGAAAAAAATAAAATGTTTCTCTATTGTTGTTTAGTAGTTTGTGTTTGCTGTATTGTTTGGCTGGTGGTTATGTTTTTATGTGACAGGCAGGCAGCCTGATAGACGTGTGTTTAGGCAAGGCTAACAGTATTAATAATTATCGTGATTTTTACTTAATTTATTTAGAAATTTCTTTTTTATTTTTTAGATAACACACAGTAGCTGTTTATTCCGGAATATAAGATCTAACATGGAATATTTTTCAGAAAATAGTTAAAGAAACAGAATTACCTGTTAGCTTAAGAAAATCGGAATAAAACTAGTGAAATAAGAATCACAGCATAGATTGAAGAACCCTTTGATTAAAAATTGATTACGTTTTATCTTGAAAAATTCATTGAAGGTTTTGTTTTGGCGAAAATTCCTGAATTCTTTTGAATAATTTCTAAATACTATTTTTATGCATAGAAAAAATTAAATTTCTTAAATCATCTTAACCCATTTTTTCCTACTGTACCAATATTGGGGCACAGAGTTTTAATTTGCTTTAATCGAACAATGCTGCTTTAAAAATTTTCATGTTTAAAATTCCAGTGTACCTATCTGTGGTCCCTAAACTCCAAATAAAAATAGTTTTGTATCTAATTTCTGTGGTTTTTATTTTTTTCAGCCTCAAACTTTATGATTTTCATAAAAATTTTTAACTATTTTTCGGTTTTCCGTGGCATCTAATGGTTTAAACCACTGAAATTTGATTTAAAATCAACAAATATTTATTTAAAAATTACATAATTAGTTTATTTATAAAATTGTGCATCTACTGTTTTTTTTTTACATTATTTCCCCATGTAAAATTGAAATTAATTATTTTTTATTTTCATTTTAATTAATGACACATTCATTACGTCATTATTATAATTATATTTTTTATTATTATTTAACTGCTTTACAAAAGTTAATATCCAACCAAACCCCATATCCTGTTTATTTTATATTTTGAATTATGTTTCGTTCGTTGTATTTCGTTTATTTTTTTTTTCTCAATTAATTTATAAAATGAAATAATTTCTTTGCTTTAATTTACTTGACTTTTTTTTATTTATTTATTTATATATTTTTTATATATTATTTCTTTTTAAACTGTTTATTTGATTAAGATTTGATGGTTTCGATGGCGAGTCAGTATAAGTTATAATAGCGACCAGCATTTTCGGTGTTTTATATTTTTTTTTTTTGTCCTTTAGAAATTTATTTAATTTTGTTGTGAAGGCAATCAGTCAGTTTAGTTATGCAAGAAAACGATTAATAAAATTTTATTTTCTATTCTAGGATATTTCTTATAAATATTTTTTTGTACAAAGATTAGGAAGAAAAAAACAAATTCATTTCTCTCTCTCCGCACATCTTAAGAGTTTTTCAAATGAAATTTTAAACATCATCGTGGAGAAAAACAATTTTTAAAGCATTTTCCAGTTACAAATATAAATAAAATGTTTAAATCAATCAATCAATAAATTATAAACTGAATGAAATATTATAATTATATAGTATTTAGTTCAATGAAAATTGTAATTATTTAAATTTTACCTAGAAACATTTTTGTTTTGCTTTTATTTTAATTGATTTAATTATTATTTGGTTTTAAATTTATATATATAAATTCAATTTAAATAATAATTTAAAATAAAAAAGGAAAAACTAAATCAATTATTAAATATTTAATTGCTAATTATTAGTTAATTTATAGGAGTAATTTTATTCATTTTATTTGTCACTAATTATAATCGACGAATGATACTTGTGATGGTATGTATTGTGGCGAGTTATTAAAATTGTTGTGAAGTTTATAACGATATTGATTTGTAATGATATTATTTTGGATAGTAGAAAAGGTTTTGAAACACTCGGATTATCACGGTTTTTGTGAATTAGAATCTGGTTTTTAGAGACTTTAACACAGAATACATATAACGATGATACCTGTGATGGTATGCATTGTAGCGAGTAATACAAATGTTATAAAGTTTATAACGATTGCGATTTATAATGATTTTTTTGGATAGTTTAAAGGTTTTGAAACGTCCGGATTATTACGTTTTTTAAGTCTAAAATTTCGGCTTTTAGAGACTTTACACGGAATACATATACCGAAGATGGTATACTTTAGGTTTATAATTTATAATTATTGGGAAGTATATAATAATAGCGATTTATAATGATTTTTTTTTGGATATTATAAAATCTATGAAACATCCAGATTATCACGGTTATGTGGATTTAATTCCAGTTTTCAGAGGAATACATATACCTATTTTTATAATTGTTTTAAAAGTAATTCAATTGCTATGGAAATAACGATTAATTTAAGATATTTTTTGTTTTAAAAACAACGTGTTTCTGTCGTTGTTACGTTGTTATAGCATATTCTCGTCGTACTTATAAATCATGTGTGGTAATACGGGTATTGATCACGATCCATCACAACACGGCCACCCAGAATAAACAATAATACAATATTATTGATAATAAAATATATATATATTTCGACGCATAGTATTGTGTTTGGATAAATATTTTTTTCGTTTTTCGTATTTTTTTTATTAAATTTGTAAAGCAGAAATAAAAATAAAATAAGAAAAACCATTAAAATTTATTGTATGTAAAAAAAAAATAAAATAAAAATAATAATAAATATATAAATTAGGTTATGTTTAATTATTTTTATGTACGCGCATTATATATATGTATATTCGGTAAAATAATAATTAAAAAATAAGAATAAGAATAAGAAAAATAACGAAAAATATATATGTGTTTGAGAAGAGAAGTGAGAAGAAAAGATTTTAAGTAAAAAACACAATGTATCATCGCGCGCTATTAGGATAATTTTTTCTTAAATATATTTTTTTGTTTTGGCTGTTAATTATTATTCTTTCGTTGTTTTAATTTTTCTGCTTCTTATTCTTGATTCTTTAACTGTAAATTAAGTTTTTCTTTTTTTATTTATTTTATATATTTTTTTTATTTTTATTTAACGATTTGTATTTAAATAATTAACTTTTTTTTTCTATAAATTTTCTTGACTCGATTTTGTGGTTTTTTTTTTATGTATTTTGTTTTGGGAAAATAAATATCTTTTTCTTTTTTTTTTTTTGTATTATTTTATTGAAGATGATGACAGTGGATGCTCACTGTGCTTTGGAGTATTTTTGTTTGTACGGAAAATCGAAAAGAATTTGTTTGACTTTAATTGGTTGGTAAAGATGGTTTTTTAGGTGCTTTAGAAAATCTAGATTTTAATGCAAAAATCGGGATTATCTTAGTACAGTACTCGTATTTTTATTATCGCGTTGTGGTTTGCTTATATTATCAGTTTAAAACCTTAGTTTTCTTATTCAATCACTTTAGAAACCTAGTTTTCTTATTAAATCACTTTAGAAACCTAGTTTTCTTCTTCAATCGCTTTTAAACCCCAGTTTTCTTATTTAATCGCTTTAGAAGACCTAATTTCCTTTATAAATTACTTTAGAAACCTAGTTTTCTTATTTAGTCGCTATAGAACTCTAGTATTCTTATTTAATCGCTTTTGAACTCTAATTTCCAAAGATTTTACCTAGTTAAGCCATTGTTTTCAAATTTTAACTGAACTTTCAATACATTTATTATCTTATTTAATGAGATTTCAATCTTAGTATTATTCGCAAAACACTAAGATTACAATCACATTGTAAAGATCGCGTATCAGCACTGTGAATATAAATTTAAAAATCAAACCAAAAGGAAAAACACAAAAAAAAAAAAAAAAACTAAATCGTTGGAAAAGAAAATAAAAGAAAAATAATTTCTATTTTAGTGTAATTTACAGCTACGCCATCTATCTTGTCTTGTTTTTTTTTTTAATTTATTTTCAATTATTTTGTTTTTTAAATAGATAAATTACTGTTTTGTTATTCTTAAGCGCAAACATCTACATACATTTATACGTAATAATATAAAGAAATAAATTTAAAATAAATTTATTTTATTTATTTTTTAACTGGTTGATTATGTTTCTGTGTAATTGGTGGGTGACTTAACTTGCGCGCAATCGTTTTTTGTTTTCTGTTTTTTTTTTGTTTAAATACAATTTAAGTAATTTTGAATATTTTTTCTTTTTGTATTATGCCACTGTCTCATTGTTTATGTTTAATTTATTTGCTGAATTGCATTTAAGTTAGATAAATAATTAGGATTATGTAATTTAACAGTAATAAGGGGCAGAGTTGAAATATTTATATATTTTTTGGAGAGTTTTTTTACAATTTTTGGAGAATGTTTTTTTTACCTTTTAAATTCTACTGCTGTGTTTGTTACTTTGTGACTGTAAATTCCCTGATAAGTCGCAAATCCTTAACATAATTTTCTTAAGGAAAAGAACCCTTTAATTAACCTTTAAGTCATGGAAAATAAAATAATAAAACAGTCAGCACAGCACACTGTCCACCACCAACACTAAATAATATTTTAATTTACAGCAGCTAAGATATTTTAACTTAAAAAACAATTTATTGTCTTAAAAATTAATTTTCTTTATTATTATTATACATATTTGGTTGTTGCTGGTTTTTTACTTACCCCCTAAGGCAGATTTTCTTTTTTATTCCATTAAAACAATAAAAATATAAATAATCAGCATAAATACATTATATAGCCACTGCTAAAAAAAAAAAATAATTTAATTTAATTGCATTTTCTATTATTTAATAAGTTGAATTGTTAAATATTCACGAGATAACCTAGTCAGATAATGCAAAAAAAAAAAAATTGCTATTGCGAAATTTTTTGTAAGAATTTTTTACTTTTTTATATGAGAAACATTTTTTTTTTTTTTGTTTTTATTGCAAATTTGCTATTGCTGATTATTTATTTATTTATTTCGTTGTAAAATATGAATGTCTAATGTCTGGTTAAGTAATTTAATTAAAAATTTTTGTGAGTATTTAAAGCTTTTAAACGGTTTTCGTTAAACAATATGGAAAATAATAATTAAAATGACACAAAATATTTGTCGAGTACTGTATATTGGTAATATAATTGCAATTTATTGTTTTTAAATCATGCATATTATTATTGTTTTTCGTGTTTTTATTATTATTATTATTTCTCTGCAATGCCATTATCTATTATGTAGCATCTTATATTCGCGCCTTATTATAACTATTATTATTTTTTTTATTTAATAAATATTATTCAATTTGCTTGCCCGCCACCAAACGTTATTAAAATAATTTAACCATTGCCGTCTGCCGCCTTCTCTCCCCCAATTATATTAAATGTTTTTAAGATTATTAAATATTTAAGTTTAGAAATAAAGAACAATATTAATAATAATAAAAATAATTACATTGATTGTTGTGTAATAATAATAATAATAATAGTACTGTCTGTCGTCTATCGGGTAATAAATAATATTTAACTATTAATTTTTTATTATTATTATTATTTTACTTTTAAATCAGTGATAAAAAACCTTTTATAAAGTTTATTTTTGCACAGTTTTTATTCACAGTAAATTGACTCTTTCTTACAATATTTACCTTATTTTAGAAATTTGTTGTTGATTTCCCCATTAGATGCCACGGAAAACCGAAGAAAAGTTAAAAATTTTATGAAAATAATAATGTTTAGAGGATGAAAAAAATGATAATCAGATGCAGAATTATTTTTATTTGTATTTTAGGCACCGAATAGGTACACTGGAATTTCAAACATAAAAATGAGGAACTTTGTTCGATGAAAGTAAATTAGAACTCTGTGCCCCAATGTTGGTACAGTGGGGAAAAATGGGTTAATAAATGTCGCTGTTTAATTCATAAAACATAAGATTGTTTGATTTACTAAAGAAAATTCAGTTAATTTTTAGTTTTCTATAAAGAAATTCCGTCTTATACAGTGTTTATTGTATTTTTAACACAAAAAACAACCGAAATAAATAAGAAAAAGTAATTAAAAATAGAAAAATTTAATTATTTGTTGATTTTGTAATACTCTGAGACACTGTGCTTGTTTTCTTAGCTGATTTAGTAGGTGACTATAGTGGTGCAGTAGTCACCGGTGATGTCGATATGGCGCACTCGTCTAACTCAACGTTAAAATAATCGCGAAAAAAAAATATTTTATTAATAATCAAAGACAAGGTTATACAGATTTATATTTCTTTATTCTTAATAATACATAATTACTGTTTTTCGTTTTTTTTTTTTTTTTTCTTAATTTTTGCTTAACTTTTTTTTGTTATTATTTTTGCACCACTTTGTGTGTGTGTTTTTTTTTTTTGTTTGAATTTTTATCGCTTGTTTTTCTGGCTGCTGGCTTTATTATTATTATTGTTTGTACCACTTTCTGTCTTTATATTAGAATGAAAAAAAAAATAAAAGGAATTTTAATTGGTTCCCGATGCATTAATGTTTTACTTTACTTACCTATTTTGTTGCTAATTTTTTTTTTTTAATTTTTTGCAAATAATTATTAGTTTTTTAATAATTATTATTATTATGATTTTTTTAAGGTGTGTTATATGTGTTTTTGTGGTTGTTTGCTTACTTGCTTGTGTTGTGTGGTAAGAAAAAATAAATAAATATTTTTCTTTTAGGAAATTTATTTAATTTATTTAATTTTTTATTATTATTATTATTATTATTATTATTATTATTATAATTATTTGAATGTAAATTAATTATTATTAATTTGAACAAATTATAAAAAAAAAAAATTTAACTTAAAAGTTTATGAATTTATTTTATATCTACTTATTGATTTATTATTTAATTATATTAATATCTCTAAGGTGGAGTTTTATTTATTTTCTTTTGTTAATTAATGCAAAACCGTTTTGTTTTTTGTAGTTGATTGCTTAGTTGGTGATTGCAATGCATTGCAGTAATTATTACATTAGATATACTGAATATACAGTGAAATTTCGTTTTAAATATCCTAATTTTACTGTTTCTTGTGATTTGCGTAGTGATTTTGAAGGTCTTGTTAAATTAAGTACATTTATTGCATCTACCTGTTTTATTTAAACCCCTAAATCTACGTTTTCCCGGTAAATTATGAATTTTCAAAGTTAATTTCTTAAAACAAACGTAAAAACGTTAAGGTTTTACCGCTATATACGACAAAAATTTATAAAGAAAAATTATTATTGGTCGTGTGGTATTCTGGTCTTAATTAACTGGAAAGAAATTAATTTTTATTTATATTACGCATGCGTTATTTACTTAAATTATGTATTTCGTTTTTCCATATCTCATATTAACTAAGTAACTGCGTAATGAATAATTTAATAAAACAAATGCTTTAAAGATTACCCACAAACCACCTTTAAGTCATTTAATTGAGTAATTTATACAATACGCATCATATCTAATCTTATCTACATTGACTTAAATAAATTTTCTTTAGTTTTTATTATTAAACAAAAAAACAAAAAAATTGACGATCAAGAAAATCTTCTTTTTGTTTTGTTTTGTTTCTAAAAATGTCATTTGATCTTGTTTTTAACAAAAAATAAATATTATTATTTTTTTTTTACTTAAATAGTTTCATCTTTAACCGCAACATCATCAAATTTAATTATTTATTATTCTTAATAAACGGGAATTTAATATTATTATTATTATTACTGTAATCTAAGCGAAAATATATGTGGTTGTGTGTGGTGTGTTGTGTTATGTATGAAGATCAATCTTTAATTCTTCTTTAATTACATAGATTTATATTTTTCTTCTTGTTTTACGTGGAAAAGTTTTTTTTTTTTTTAATTTTTTTTTCTTTTCTTTTTTTGCAAATTAAGGCAGCTTATTTGTTGCTATTGTATTCTTCTTCTTGTTGTTTTCTTCTAATGTCAGGTGTGTGCTCTGTGTATATATTATGGTCGAATGACATGTTTGTTTTATCGTGATTTTATTTCTCAAAAATTAAAATTTTTTTTTATAAAATTATTATTAAAAATCTTTAATTAAATAATTTAATTAATTAGCAAAAAAAAAAAAAAAATAAATAAATAAATCAAATCAAAATATAAAGCAGCAACAGCGCAGCAACAGTAGAAGAAAACTTGTTTAATTTATTTATGTTTTTTCTATGCTATAACAAAATTATTATTATTATTATTATTTTTTATTATTATTATAATTATTTTTTATTTTTATTTAATAAGAATAAGAAAATTAAAATATATATAATATAAATAAAATGTTAATTTAATCACGTACACAGAGAATCACGGTAAAGGTAACAAAATTAAAAAAATAATCAACAGCAGTAGTAGTATTCGTAGCAGTATTAGTATTTGTAGTTTTTTTTGTGGTTATAAAGCAACAATAATATGTCTCAGCAAGTCAAAATCACCAATGATAATAATCGCAACAAATAAACGATACACAGAAGACGAAGAATAATAATTATAAATTATAATAATAAATGTAAATTAATTCAACGAATTTATTATTAAAATGGCAGACAGTATGACGACGACGACTTTAAAGTTTTTATTCTTAAGTTTAGCTTAGTTATTTATTTATTTATTCTGTTGATGTCACACCATTTACACTTAGTTATTGTTGTCATAATATTAACCACACGATGTTTATTCGCGCTTTAAAAGCATTAACTATTACATAATTTTGGTTTAAAAATCTGCACAGTTTATTATTACTTAAAATTCCATTTATGTAATTTTTGACTTAATTTTTTGTTTTTGTTTAAAATGTTTAATGCGCGGGCGCACAAGCATTAGATAATTTTTGTTTTGTTTTTTTTTTTATCTTAAGTCAGAACACGAAATATGTACGCCGCGCGAGCAACATTTAATTTATTTAATTCTATCATTTTGGGTGATTTAATAACACCACGAACAACGCGCACATTGGTGTTAAATAATAATAAACTCGCGAAATTTATGTACAAAACACTCTCTGTGTTTACGTGTTTAATATTTATTTTTTTTTTATCGTTGATTTAATTTATTAATCAAAATTCTTCACTTAAATTTTTATTAATCAATTAAAATTGATTAAGTCATTTGGTTGCGTGGTTGGTTTTTTTGGTGGGCAGAAAGTTTTGCTTTTTTTGTGTAAGAAGAATGATTGATTTGTTGGTTGAGTCCGGTGAGTTGATTCTTAAGTATTTCTGGAGGCGATAAATTGTAGAATATAAAGCTACTTTGATTGCTTCGAAGTTTCTTGAGAAATTACCTGGGGAAAAGCTACTATATTATTTTGTAAATGTCCTGAATTTCAGTTTGGGAATTGTTATTAACTTCTAGCTGTTCCAATTGTTGTTTAGTTTTGTTATCACATTGGCAGGGTATGGGATTGTGATTAATACTTGGCAGTTTCTTGAAGATTACAGAATAAAGACGTAAATTATTCAAATTTCTTAGGAATTTTTAAGCTATAAGCTATTCTGATCGTTTTAGCCTGATTTGTTCCATAGATAATCTTAAAGAAACCTTTTTAAAACATAAATTCACTTTGTTGCTTTTTCTATCAAAGACACGGCCTTCCTCTCCGTTCAAACAACATCATAACGTTCATTTGTGATCAATTTGTTATCTCGATTGAATTTATTTTATTTAATTATTTATTAGCTTAGCAGCGATAAAATTAATGAAACGATAATAAAAATTGTTTAGGAAAAGTTTATTTATTTTTTTTTTTGTATCTTTGTTTCTTCTTCTTTGATGTGTGATGTGTAACGACGACGAAGTTCAATTAACTTTTCTATTAATTTGCTGTGCAAAGTTCTGGCCAGAATAACATTTGTGTTTGCGGTTTTGTTTTCTTCGATATTTCTATTCTTCACAATAAATTTGATTAAGAAGTGATAATAAAAAATTTAATTAACTCTATAATAAATTTTTTGTGACTTTTGGTTATAATTTAAGTAAAATTAATTTATTGTAGAATTTAATAGAAATTTTTATTTAATCGTTCGTTACTACTAATCAGCAGATTCTTCTCACAGTAATTGATTATAATGTCTGTGTTTGTTGATGATGGTGGTTGGTATTGCTGATGGTTGACTGTGCTGATGGTTAGTGGTCTTGCTGCTAAATTTAAAGAAAGATAGAATTTTGTGATAATTTTACCTAAAAGCTAGAAATTTTTTGCTTTTTTGTAGACTTTGCTCTTCTAGTCATCGCGACACAGTATTTGACTTAATTTAAGCGAATTTTTTGATTAGTTTTTTGTTTTTTGTTTTTTGATGAAAGAAGAATTAATTAAACAGAAATTTTTTTCCATCAATTCATTAGATTTTTGTGGTTTTATTTTGTTTTATTGTCTTAAATATCAATAAAAATTATTTTTTATTTTTTCTGTATTGATAAATCGATTTATTTTGATTCTTTTTTTATGAAATTTAATTTTTTAATTATTATTACAAGTGGCGGTTGTTAGACACAGTGATGCAAAAAGCAAAAAACATCCGAAATTTTGTTAAATTTTCTTTAAAGAAATCAATAAAAATAAAATCAATCGACTGTATTTAAAGGTCTTTAATCTCTTTGATTTGAATAAATAAAAAAAAGAAAAGATTTTGTGGTTTATTTTTTTTTTGCTTTTTGAATAGATAAAATCAATATATCGTGGTTATTTTCGCGTTTTTGTTTTTATTTCGTTTTATATAAAAGTTTAAGAATTTATTTGTTTTATTTTTTGTTTTTAAATTAATAACAGGTGTTCGTCACTTCCTTGTTAATTTTTTTGTTATTAATTAATAACAAGATGATAATGATTCATTGAGATTGTTAGAGTTTTTAACAGATATTCTGGAAATACTGTGATTGATTGACTGACAGTTTTTATTCCTGATGTCCTGAGAAGGTTCTGTTGTGTTAATTTTGCAAATTACCATATTTTAAGAATTATAAAACGCACTGAATGATAAGAAATTAATTTTTTTAGAGAAAATATGTTGTAAAAATTACATAACGTTACCTTCGGACAATAACACGCAACCAAAATTTGAGTACATTTTTCTATGAAGGTGACAGTCCGTAAAATACGATAAATGAAAATAATTTGATGTTTTTGATTAGTAAAAACAACATTTTCTTAGATTTTTTTGATTATTTTCTTTAATTTCTATTATTTTAATCATTTTTCTTAGTACAAAGTATCACGAAACACAAAATTGTTCTTTACTTTTATCGTGCAGTCTCTGCTTTGCAGTTTATCTTAGTTAATTTTATTACTTGAATCATAATCTTGAAAATCAGAAGTTTCATTGAAAACTGTTTAAAAACTCTACAAAATAAAGTCTACAAAAATCTTATCAACAATATATTCTCTTCGCTAATTTTGTGTTGATCATTCAGATTGAATAGATGGGAAGAAATTTCACTAGAAAAGGAAGTAAAAAAAAATAAATATAAATCTGAATAGAAATAAATTTATAAAAAAAAAAAAATCAAATAATTATTATTTCTTAGAATTTTTTTTTTCTTATTTTTTATGCTTATATCAAAAGATTTTCTGTAAATCAAGATTATTATTATTATTAATAATATTTTTTTGTTTCTATTTTTTTCTTAATTAATTTTCAATGATGAAATCATCATTTATTGATGATAATTATTATTTTTATTATTATTATTATAATTATAATTATTAATTTTCTTATTGTATATGATATTTCTGTTGCTGCTTCATCTTTGTTTCTTTTCATTTCATTTCGGTTTAAAGAATAAATTTGCTTGACGTTTTTTCCTTTTGTCATTAGAAAATATTTTTTTATTCGCTGTTTATTCTGTTTTTTTGCTGTTTTTATTAACAAAAAAATAAATGAAATTAAAAACATTACAAAAATGGTAATAAAAACCAAATAAGCATAATTATTTATGCAAAAGCACGTTGTACCTGTGTAGTGTTAAAAAATGAATGAATCATATACACGATGATGGTTTTTAATTGTTTAAAATGTCAATTTTTAATCACCTTTTTTTTTTTTAATTAGCGTCTTTCGTTGCAAGATTTATTATTTTATTTTTGTTTAATTTCGTTTTTTAGTAATTCGCGAAGTTATTTACATTAATAGGTGGAGAAGATTTTTATCAAGAGTTTGTAACACTGTACAGTACTTCGTAACATAGTTGGTGCAGGGGTTTTTTCTATACATTTTATAGTCACTTCCAAAGTAGTAAGATTACTACCGACACCGACTCACGTTAAAATAATTATTTATTAGAAAAATTGTTTTTCTACAAGATATTAAAAAGTGTTTTTTAATTATTATTTTTTAATCATTTACCTGGCGTTTAATTGTTTTTTTTTTCTTTTAATTTTCCTTTCGCTTTTTATATTCTTTTTTAATCATTCACCTTTAATTGATTTAATTAATTAAGTCTCCCGCTACCATTTTTTAATATAAACATTGAATTTAGACGGTGTTTTCTGTTTAAATAAACAAAAAATTAATTAACGATATCTTATTCTTATTCTTCGTTTTTTTTTTCTTAAAGTTTGTAATGTTTAAGACGAACAAAAAAAATAAAATAATAATTCAATAAATTTCTATCGGTGATTAATTAATTAATGATTAATTTTTTTTTTATATTTTTTAAACAACATGAGTAAGATCGGTCTGAGAAGGTGTATTACTTGTAGAGAATTTAATTGTATTTTTAATATTCTTTTTTATTTTAAAGGAAAATCACTGTATTTGAGAAGAGATTGTGGTATTAATGGTGGTTCAATAAGGAAATGTTTATTTTTGTTGAATAATCTTATGAAAAATGAGATGTTTTTAGTGATTACGACTGTTAAATTTCTAAAGAAAAAAGAGCAAAGAAACGTAAGACATGCAATTCTTTAAGAAAATTACATTTCTTGATAACTTTTTACTAAGTTTTTACTTAAGATTTGTTGCCTATTTTTCTTTGCCATTCTTAACTACAATGTCACTGGTTCTGTCTACATTTTTTTTTCTCTTCAATTAAATATTCGCCTATATTAAACTTACCGCTGCGTTAATTCATCAGTTCATTTAAATTAATCTCATTTTTCTTATTTATTTATTTATATATAAATTTCTTCTTTTTTTTTCTATTTTTATTATTATTACCATGATTAAATATATACTAAATTTTTTTTATTTTATATATAATAAATCGTTTAACACTGTGCACCACGTGTGGTCATCAAAACATATAAAGTTAAAGCCAACAGCAGTAACAGCGACAACAACACACGTTTATAAGAAATAAAATAACATCACTACACCCTCCTCGTGTTTATTATTTATTTTAAATCTATTTGCATTTTGTTGCTTTTTTTGCGTTATGAAAAATTCAATTTTCTTATTAATAATTATGCAAAAAAAAAAAAAATCCACCAAGTAAAGCCAACATCGCAGCAAATACATAGCAGGATGATCAAATAAGAACTATATAACTTTAAATACAAATAAGCACTATGCTGCTTAAGAAAATATATAGTACTTATTTGATCATCCTATGGATACATAATTATATCGAAAATATTACATAATTTCTTTTTCGTTTTTATTTTATTTTTGTGTAAATGGCATGCTGTGGTAAAAAAATTTTCATTTTATTTTAAAAACAAATTCATTTAACATTTAACAGAATTTTTTAAGAAACAAAAAAAAACTCTCACCGAAAAGAAAGTGAATATCGTTATGAGACGTGCACACGACGATGATTAAACCAATTAGCGCCACATTTAATTAACTGAAATTTATATTTGTTTATAAATTTTAATTTATTTGATACTTTTAAGAATGTTAATTAAAAAATTAATTAATTTTGTCGTATTGATTGTGCGTTAATTTCTTTTGCGTAATATTTTTTCATGCGGTGAGTAGATACTGTGATCGATGGTTGTTTGTGTGATTTCTCCAATCTTCTCTACTACAGTCTCCACTTTTTTGTTCTTTATCCACATTCACCAGGTTTTTATTTATTGAATTTTTATTGATTTAAGTATTTAATAATTTTCTTTGATAATTTAAATTAAATAATAAATTTCCCGAATTTATTTACCTTGAAAATTATGTTGTGACAGCATAACTGAATGGCTAATTTTAATTTAAACACTTATTTTACCTGTTTTTGTTATTTTAAATAATTTAATTTCGTTGTTTATGAAAAAATTACAGGACATTTACATTAATGCGGGTTTTCCATTAAAAATATTTTTTTTTTTAAGTCGTTTAAGTCACAGTGCAGACGCAAAATTATAGAATATTTATTAGCGGTTTTCTACCTTGTCTGTTTGTTGGTTTGTTTATTTTATTCTTTTACGTTTAATAAGGGTTTTTTGTTTAGTTTTATTTGCCTTATTCACGTGAGAATTGTGTTCACTGGTTGTGTCATTCAGGTAATTTTTTTTTTTTTATTACTTGACTTAAAAATGGCGGTGGTGGTGGTAATGGTAATTTCCTGAATTTTATTTATTTTCTTTTTTAAATTATAAAAAATTTGCATAATTTCATTTTGGTTAAATTTTGTTGTAGAGGCGAAACGATTAGACTTTTGTTTGTAACAAAAAATCGACTTAAAAGTGTTTTTCTGCGTATCGTAGTTAAGTCATAAACACAGTTTTCTTCTTTTGTTATTTAAATTTATTTAACGGAATTAAATTTATTTTTTCTTTTTTATTTAATTAATCTCATTAATAATCATAAATCATAAGGAAAAATGGTATTAAAGGTCATGGTCATGAATGACTTTTGAGTTTTTTTATTTTGTTTTCTATCATTTTGTTTTTAATTGCTTTTTTGCAACGGTTTTTAGGGAAAAATTTGCTGTTTTCTCTTTATTTGAACGTAACTTAGTAGTTTTATTAGCTAAGAACAGAAGTTATTCAATTTTGTAGAACTTTTCTCTAGTGTACTGTTGACTTAAGCTGACTGAAATACTTTAGTTTACAGACTTTTTGACAGAAATACTTTAGTTTACTGAATTTTTGACAGAAATTTATTTGCGAAATTTTTTTTTTTTTACCCAAAACAATGTAACAAATTTATTCAGATTAATTAGTTTTAGTAAAATTTCTTTTATTTATTTATTAAATATTTTTTTTATTAATTATTTTTATTTCTATTTACTTTCAGGTATGTATTGTGGATTTCTATTTATAAAACCAAGAATAATTATCTTGTTAATTAATTAACAAATTAAACAAAACGCAATTGATTGTGGAGAGATTATAGGATTGAGAGTTATGGACCTCTATGTACGGTAGAAACAGTTTTTCAAAAATTAAATTTAAAAAAAAAAGCATTTTTCTCAGGAATTTTTTTTTGTATAATTTTAAATAGAAATATTACGCGATAAATTTGAATTTTTATTAATAATAAACTCTTCTGTTTGTTGTTACCTGGTTTCTGTTGTTTATTTTTATATTATAAATTAGGGGAGATAATAATGTAAGTTAATTTTTATTCTATTCTTAGTCACCTATATATTTTTATTTTTTTGTAATTTAAAAATGTTATTGATTTACTCGACTTATTTTTATTTATTTATTTATTTATGTATTTATGTATTACGCAATAAGAAGCATAATATTTTTATGCACGTAATGACAATTTATTTGATTAGTTAATAGTTAGTTAGTTTTTTTTTTCAGTTAGTTAGGCTTACTTATAAGGTAACAACAAAGAAATAATAAATTGAAAATTTTATTAAATTTTATATTTTACGCGGAAATTACCTTGTTGACTTAATTATTTTTCAACGTTTTTTTTTTTTTTTTAATAATTTATTGAACTTTGGTGATTAATCACTTAATGGATGGGTCTTTTAAATTTTCGTCGCTTTGCATCGTGATGATGGGCTATTTTGCGAGAATTTCGCACAACATAATGCCTTGGTTATAATGACGGCGCATCCACACGCCACAAATTCAAAATTGACAAAACCTAACGTGAATCGCGACTTTACAATTCAATGTATTAACAGTCATATGTTTAAAGTTGCTACCTGTAGCTGTGGTATGTGCTGTGGCGTCATTATAACCAAGACATAAGAGTTAAAATATAAAAATTTGATAAACTTTTGAAATTAAAGGGAATTGCGAATTTTTTCTTGTTTCTAACACAATGGGAAACACTGTACTACGTAAATTATTAAATAAAACATTTTTATTACAATTTTTCGGAAGAGATTGCCGGTAGATACTACAAAACCCGACATTAATCGTCAAAAGTCGAAAAATGTAGTCCATATATGTCCCGGTGATTACCATCAACCGACAATACCAGTAGAAACTACTTAATCCGTCGATTAAGTGTTAATTTCTTAACATTTTTGTAATAATTTATTGATTAGGAAAAATTTTATTTTTAAAATTTTGTTAAAAATTCAGTTAAATCAGTTAATTTTTTATTAATTAATTAATTTTTAAATAAAATTTTGTCAAACACTTAACAGAAGCAATACTCTTCTATTCATTAATGAGTTTCAGCTGGTGTTGTTTTGGTGTTTGTCGAGCTCCCCTTTTTTAGATTGAAATTTTTCGTTTTTTTTTCTTTATTTAGAATTTTTTGACCTCCTGGAAGATGTTTTTGTTTTGTTTTTAATTTCTTAACCGTTTGTGCTCGCTTGTTGTGTTGATCCCATTTTTTTTTTATTAAAAATTAATTAATTTTT
The DNA here is from genome assembly GCA_963942525.1 of Ptychoptera contaminata. Classification (NCBI taxonomy): domain Eukaryota; kingdom Metazoa; phylum Arthropoda; class Insecta; order Diptera; family Ptychopteridae; genus Ptychoptera; species Ptychoptera contaminata. Next base: position 32,034,420 of record OZ012638.1, on the reverse strand, counting down.
TAAAGTTTATACATTAAATTGCAAAAAAATTTGCCTAATTTCTTCTACATCAGGAGGACACATTGTGGCTTTTAAATTTTTTGTTTTTAACGGTTAAATTATTGTAATTTTTTGTTTAACTCTTAGGTGACCAACCCTGAATTTTGTTTGTTTTTTTTTTTTACTTGCGCTTTAGGCAGTCGCGATATTCGTTGTTTTTCCCTTTTATATGCAAATTTTTTATGAAAACAAAATTATATTAAAAGTCGTTAAATTTTTTGCATATTCTCGTTGAGTTTTTAAATAAATTTAAATTTTATAACGTTGTTGTTGGTGAGTTTAGTTGGTCTGTAAGTTGTATTCAGTAGATCAGTATGGTAAAATCGCGATATTTTAACCTCTTTGATAGGATAATTGTATCGACATAAGATTTTTGCGATTACAGTTTGCATCTCACGCAATACGACTTTTTTAAAGCTTTTTTTTAATTTTTGCGGAGTAATTAAGCTTTTAATTAACACTTATCAAAAATAGCTCAAAAAGCCACACTTTTCAACGTTATATACGTCAATAAATTTCCATTTTTAAAAATTAATTTAACTAAAAAGATAATTTCTCGACTTTTGTTTTTTTTTAATAAATTATAAAAAATCATGCGAAAAAGATGGTTTAAAGATGATTATGAGGGTGGATTATAGCCAATTCTATATTATTTATTAATAAAAAAAATGAAAATTCTAATCTCTAATGGTTACACAGTGGGTACCACACACACACACACACCCCACCGTAACCATCAGATATTATTTTTTAATTATTAAAAAAAAAAAATGTATTTTTTTATTTATTTTTTCCTCGAAATAAATTTTTTTTTTCATTTAATACAAAAAATTAATTGAACTGGAAAATCCTTTTATTATTAAAAATTTTTATACATTTTTTAACCTTATCCTTTGAATTTTATTTTGTTTGGTTATGATTCATCTTCTAGGGGTTTTTTGTAGTTAACACTATGGCACTTTTGATATGAAAGTAAATTATTAAAGGAAAATTTAAGGGGAAATACACCATCCATTCATCCTTTCCCGATTGAACTATTATATTTTTGTGATAAGATAATGTTTTCCGGGTATTATTTTGGGTAATTTTGTTTTTTGGAGAATTTTTTCTGTTCAATTTTTGCATTGAAATTATTTTTAAAAATAATTAATTTTTGCCTATAATGTTTGATAAGACATATGCTGTAGTGTTGTCTTTGCGTCACTTTCTATTTAAGAACTTTTTTAACAATCATTTCACGGATTGATGTTATCAATCCTGTAGAATTTCGTAGTAAATCGGTAATTTAAACGATAAATTTGTGCTTTTTAGCCTAAATTATACCGATTTATAGTCTGCATTTCTCGTGTCACACATCACTAGCTGAGTACTGGCTATGTAATGCCTATGTACTGCCTATATACACAAACATTAAGAAAAATCGCGTTTATTATTATTAATAATAATTTTTATGTTTTCTATTCATTCATTTTAATCTTTTCGCAATAGACGAATAACTGGTTTGTTTTTAATAAAATTATTTACATTTCAATGAATTTTTTTTATTTAATTTCTCATTTTATTCCTCTATCTAGTTTAGCTGCTGGTTGGTGTGTTGTAGCTTTTTTGGTTAAAAGAAAAAAAAAAGTTTTTTTTTTTAATTTTGCTTTCATTTTATGTAATGTTTTTATGATTTATGGGCGGTGGTGGTCGTGGCGGTGGATACAGTTTGAAATTGTTAATGAAAGGAAATTTGGTTTTTAAATATTAAAAATTTAGGCAAGATTGAAGAATTTTTAGAGAGATTTTAAAAAAATTTAAGCGTTTTTGCGTTTAAATGTTAATAAAAAATAAACTATTAGTTTAACGGGTCTACTATTACTCAAGGGGTCCCAGTATTACTTCCTGCTGAGAGAAGGTAATACTATTGTAGTACTGCAATTGCTGGGATTAATTCCTGTGCAAATTGTTCCTTAGAAATTATGTTACAAAAAGAATTAATTTAAAAAATTTCTGGTGGTTTTTTTAAATTTAAATTTTGTGAAAAAAAATCTCTAAACAGCTGCTGTCCTTAGCACTTAGAGTTCCTTACGTAAAGAATGAACTAAAGCTCCACAAACTAAAGTTCTACAAACTAAATTTATTTACGAATTATCCACACTAGAATACCTAAACGGACTCTTTGTATCAGAAATAATATGTTTTAAAGAAATTGCTGGGTATTTTTGCGTCATCATCGATGGAATTTTTTAATTTATTATTTTCCTTAACGCGTTTTAAATTTTAATTTCTTCTTTTTTTTTACAAAAAAAATCGAATTATTATTTTTTATTAATTTTTAATCGGAAATTTTTTTTCTATTTTTATCAAAAAAAATTTTTTTTTGATATAAAATTTTGTTTTTGGTTTTTTTAATTGTAATGAAAAATAAAAAGGGGGAGGACAAGATAAGTGTCATTTGTTTGTTTGTGCCATGGATGATGATTATTCATTCTGTATTGAGTACACGATGGATAAACACAAACACAGATACTATAACATAATTATATATTTATTTATTTATTTTTTGATAATTATAATTTTATTATCTATCAATAAATAGATTAAATTTTATGACTGAAAGAGGAATAAAACTAATAAAAAATAAAATTCGATTGATAAATACATTTTTTTTTTTTTTTTTATTATTATTTTCTTTGCAATTTTTTTCGCGTTTTTTTTTTATTTTTTTTTTTTAATTTAATTAAATATTTATTTTATTATTTAAAAAAATTGTTTTTTTTATCGATATATATTTTTTTTTATTCAATAATAATAATAAATTATTAATTCAGATAAATAAATAATATAAATTATTATTATTATTATTATTATTAGAGTAAAAGAGATGAATATTATTTGTTATATACTTTTTTTTATATATATTAATTTATTTATTTAACTATTTGTGTTTGTGTTGATATTATTTTTTTTTTCATGCAACATTAATATATATATATATTTCTCTCTGTCTGTTTGTTGAATTTTTTTTTGCAATATTTTTTTTTTTTTCTTTATTATGTCTTTATAAAACAGCTGAGATAGATTATTGTGTTTTTTTTTTTTTTTAAATTTAATATTTATTTACAAATGTATTGAGTTTGGGGAGAAACGATAATTTGTATATGTGTGTTGGTGGTTTATTTATTTTTTTTCTTTTTTAATTTTGTCAAGGTTTTTTCTATAAAAAAAAATATATTAAATTTTAATAAATATTGTTGCTGTATGAGATACTAATAATAATATTTTTTTTTTTTTATTATTAAATTTTTAAATCATAAATTTTATAAAGCAAAACATAAAAGAAGAAAAATAAAATTATTTCAACATATTATTCAGTGTTGTTTTATTTTTCTATGCTTGTGTTATTATTGTATTAAATGTGTGTATTAGGTTATTATAATTGTCTCTTTCGATTACATTTCTTATTATATTCTCTCTCATTTATATTTATAGTAAATGAATGGTAATAGAACAGTGGAGTAGTTAATTTTGTTTTTTAAACATATTATAAATAAAACGCAAATAGCATTATTAAGCTCTTTAATTTGAGCATAAATTAATGTTTTATATTTTTTTTGTTCTTCTTTTTAAGAAATATTATGTTATATTTTTATTAATTAAATTATGTTGGCTTTTAATGTTGTTTTTTGTTTTTATTCAATTACACTCTCATTTACTCTTTTTTTATTACTTTGGTGTTTATTAGGAAACGTATTTTTATATCTAAGCAACTATAGTTCTCTCATTTTTTGTTGTTGTTAAATTTTTAATATAAGAGGAAGTAAACAATCTATGATTGAATATGAAACTTTAACTTTTCTTTTTCTTCCTATGCGCCTCCTATAGACTTATATCATTTTTGACATGAATTTTAAATTTAGTTTAACTTAAGCTTTTGTATAGTAAATGTGTATTTGCTGAGTGCGCTTTATGTAAATATACGTGAATAACTAAAGAAGAAAAATTATTTTTTTAAACCGTTTATTTTCCGCTCGCGATTTTTTTTAAAGGTGAAATTAAGAAAAAAAAAAATGTGAAAAAATTATTTAATAAATTTAAGTAAGTGAAAAACAATTTATTTAATAATAATTAGTGGCAAAAATTTACAGAAAATTTACTGAAAAGTGTCGTAAATTGGATTAAAATGTGAATTTAATATGAAAATTGTGAAATTTTTCGCTAATTAAAAAATTTGTTTTTATAAATAAGAAAATTTATTTTAAAACTAATTTTTAATTTAATTCAAATAAATAAATAAGAATTTTGTGTCATTTTCTATGAAAATCGTTTACTCTTGGTGCTTTTTGACATATTTTATTGGTTTTTTCGAAAAATTGTCTAAAAAATCTATTAAATTGTTTAAATTTATTAGTGTCTTGTGTTTTGTTGCTTAGCGTTTATTAAATTTAAATTTATAAGAAAATACTAATTAAAATAAAGACGAAGACGAAAAACCCATTGAAAAGTCATAAAAATTTTGTGTCTTAGCTAATAAATTTTTCGATAAATTTTCATTTTAATTTTTATTTTACGGAAATTCAGGGAAATTTTTTATTTTTTGTTCTGTACCACCCACATGGATGCTTGTTTTTCTCTTTTTTTTAATTTTTATTTTTATTTTTTATTACTGTCATTTGGGTTTATTTCTTATTTTTTAAAAAGTCTCTTGATAATTATGTTGATTTGATGTTGATGATGATGTCTGTTTGATGGTAATCAACACACAGTTGTCACTTTTAAATTTTTTATGAAAATTTTTAATTTCAACTAAATTTAGAATAAATCGTGTGTATTTTTGATTTAAATTAAAAAATGTTTTAACTAACTAATTAATTAATAAAAAATAAAATCGTTTTTTTTTATGCTTACAAATTTTTTCCGCAGCGTTTTTTTTTCTTTACTTAAATTTATGATGACTGATGATGCATTATTAAAGCATAAAAATTAATCTATTTAAGCTTGAAAGATACAAAAAATTATTTTTATGAATTTAAACGCAAACAAAGTGCTAGGCAAACAAAGTGTGGATACGCAAATGCACAATTCAGTAGTTAAGCAGCAGTATACACAGCACACGGCATAAAAATGTAAACAAAAAAAAATTAGAAGAGAAAATAAATTGTTTTTCATGAGGAAAATTGAAAAATCGAAAGTTTTCTTTTTTTTTTTAATTATTTCCTTTGTTTTCGCTATTTCTTCCCCCCCAGTTCTAATTACTACTGTTTCGTCGTACTGTTGCTGCTCTAAGTTGATTTTATTCTACTTTGTGAAAATACACACACAGAATACACAGCATCAGAAAGTCGTCCACAGTAATATTATTTAAGAAAAAATAGAAGGAAAATGAATAAATAATTTTCATAAGATTTTCTTTCATTATTATTTTTTTCTTACTATTGAATGACACGTCATTGAATTAAAAGGAAAAATTTTTCTTTCTTTTTTGCTTTTCTATTTATTTGATTTTTCTCATTCATTGTTAAGTTTTTCTTTATTTTTCTTTATTTTTTCACTATAAAAGGATACTTTTCGATGAAAATGCTTGTGTGCTTGTTTTTGCATTATTAAAAGCAATTATTATTAATTTTTCTTTTTCTTCTTAATTATGACTTAAGAAAGATTAAAAATTGAAAAATTTTTTTGATTAATTAATTATATTTTTATTTAATTAGAAAATGTGTGAATTTAAAAGAAAATTGTTAATAAACAATGTGTTAAAGTGAGATAGAAAAAAAATTAATTAAATTAATAAATATTTTTTAATTAAGAAAATGATAGTGAATGCAATGCCGAGTTTTTAGCATTAAAAAGGGAAAAATCATTTAATTAAAGAATTAATTAATAAACAGGAGAAAATTAAAGATTTTTATTAATTTAATTAATTTATTAATAAAATTGGTAAAAACAAAGGAAAAACGTGCACACGACGACAACATACATTGATGGTGATTATCTTATTTCGCATTGCGATTTGGTTCGCGATTTTAATGTGATGAAAAATTGTTATTTAATTAAGAAAAAATGTAAAAAATAATATTAAAATTGTGACAAATATTTATTTATTCGTGTTATTATTATTTTATTAAAAATGGATATACATATTAGCATAAATAAAATTATATGATTTTTAGTGATATTTTAATTAATTAATAAGCATATATTTAGTGGAAATTTTAATACAACGAAAACAGTTTAATTTATAGAAAAATAAAATAATATAAAAATCATGATATTAATGATGAACTGTGATAATAATAATAATCAAGAAAATATAAATAATAATAATAATAATAATAGTAATTTGACAAGAATAACAGGAGTTACACCTACAACACCTAAAACAATTGTAACATTATCATCAGCATCAGTAGCAGCAGCAGCAGCAGCAGGAACAGCAATACCATCATCAACAACAACGAATAGTAATAACATTAATACAAGACTAATAAACAATATGAATATCAATATGAATAATAATAATAATAATAATAATTGTATAAATATGGTTGGTGATATAAATGTGGGTGGTATTATTAGTGGTAATAATGTTAATTCATGTAATTCACAATTATTACATGGACAACAAACAGGTTTAACAAAATTAATAACAACACCAACAAGAGTTACATTATTATCACCACCATCACCATCGATCTTACCATTGTCACAATCTACAGCATTGTCATCGTCATCATCATCATCAGCAGCAGTAGTAGCATTAAGGACACAGACAGTAGCAGCAGCAGCATCGGCGACAGTACCATCATCAACAGCAACATCTTCATCATCAATACAACAAAATTTACATTTATTATCACCACAAATGTTATCACCGCCACCACCACTACCACCGCCTTCACTATCGCAAACATTATCTTCATCATTATCCTCTTGTTCTACGGGAACGACAACAATGTTTAATAATCATAATAATAATAATAATAATAATTGGAAGTATATATCGGGACATTCAGCAGCAGCAGCATATCAACAAAATTTACAACAGCAGCAACAGCATCACCATCAACACCTTTTGCATCAGCAACAATATATAAATTCAGCATCACCTGTATCGTCAGGAGGTGCAACATTGTCACCATTATCATCGGCATCGTCAACGACATCGCAATCAAATCATCATCAAATGATGCAACATCATCATCAGCAGCAGCAACATCAAATGCAACAGCAGCAGCATCATCATCAACAGCAGCAACAACAGCACCATCATCATCAGCAACAGCAACATCAACACCAAATGCACCTTCAACAACATCAGCAGCAGCAGCAAACCATGAATGCTGCCAGTGAATCGGGGGTAATTAAAGTAAAAAAAAAAATATTAATTAATTTTCTGTGAAATTTTCTTTTTTGTGATTATAAAGTCTTTCGTTACCACCACCTTGATGGATAATAAAACAATTGGTGGCGAAGTATCTCCAATTGTTGTTGACGGAACAATTTTCTTATTTTATTGTGAATTCAATGTGGAAATTATGTATCTCAGAGGGGTTGTTGTGTCCGTGAAATGTCAAGTAATTGTCGTTATTGTCTTGATTTTTAGATGACATTTCTTTCCACTTTTACTAAGAAAATTTCTTAAGAAAAATCATTTTCTTAATTAAAAGTAGTTTTGTATCTGGAAAAGTAAAAACGAAAAAAAAAAACGTTATTAAAGTTACAATCAGCCTCAGCACCGCTATAGTCATAGTTTACATCGCGTTGGTCTCTTATTGTGTCTTTAAATTCTCTTTCTTCTTCTCTATTTGCGCTAGTGTTTTTTTTTTTTTGTTTATTTATTTATTTTTTTTAATAGTTTTGAAATTGAAAAACATATAAAAAAGGGGGCAATGAATTATTAATTTTCTTTCTTTATTTTTTTTTTTTGTTTAGTTTTAGTAGTTTTGGTATAGAAATTTTGAAATTAAAGAAAAAAAAAGGACACAATATTGCTGGCTGGCTAATTGACATATATGAAAAAAAAAAACGCGTACACTGAACGTTGTTACGTATTGTTGTTACGACTAAGTACACACACGCACACATATGTATTCATATATATTTAGATATCGATGGGGTGTGAGTTAGATTTATCTTTTTTATTAAAAGTCGGTCGTCGTTGTGTCGTTTCGTCGCTTTTGTCGTCGTTGTAGCGTAGTTCGTAGTCACTAATGTGTATAGGTTATTATTCTTGGTGTCGCTTCAATACTGTACATATGGAAATGAAAATGAATTAATTTTTTTTTTGTTATTTATTATATTCAATTTCCGCATTTTATCTTTTTCTCTCTCTCTCGCGTTTTTTTTTGTTAATTTAAATGTACTAGAATAGTTTTAAACGTTGATAAGCTAGTTTATATTACAAAGCTTTTTATTTTATTTTTTAACTACTCCACTGGTATTTATTGTATTTTTCTTTTTTTGTTGTTGTCTGTTGTTTCACTTTTCATTAATTGTGTTTTTGCGAATTTTTAACTTTTTTGTCTCGTAAATATATATATTAATAATTTTTCTATCTCTTTTAATTAACTTAATTAAGGCATGTTAATGAAAGGATACAAAAATAAATGATTAATTAAAATTAATTAAAAAAGTTTTAAGCAGAATTAATTTATTTATTTATAATCGAGTGCATGGGGTATTACACTATGCTATATTGTTGCTCTGTGTTGTTTCATGTGCTCTTGTATAACTAATGCAATAGTTGTCTATATATCTATCTGCTTTAATATTTTTATATAAAAAAAACAAAATTATGATGAAAATTGTAGTTTATCTCTTCTCGCATTATTATTACAATTTTTTTTTTTGTTATTAAATTAAATAAAAATTTTATGTTGGTTCGATGCCAAAAATAATATAACAGAAAATTTAATTTAAATAATTTTCTTTATTTTCATGAAAGATGAATAATGTTTAAAAAAGATTTTTGTGTTTTTAATTTAATATTTTTTGAAAATAAATTTTTTTATCTATGTAATTCTTTTTTTTTTTTTTCCTATACGCGAATTGCAATGCACTAAGAATTTTTGCTTATTTTTTATTATTAAATTTCATCGTTGTTTGGATATACTACAACAGAGCATGCGCAAATCGCTTTGTTTGTTCATTTTATTCGCTTGTTTTTTTTTTTATTTTTATTAAATAAAATTTTCTTTTGTATCCAGTGGTGGCGTTTGTATTTTATTTTAAAATGAAAATTTTAGTGTTTTCCTTTTTTTAGAAAAGGATTTTTTTTTTAGGCTTTAATTATAAAGAAAATTAAAGATTGAAAAGCTTTTAATTATTACGCAAATTTCGATGACGTTTATTATGGTTGAGTTTAAATGATGACAGTAGCAGCAAAGACGAGGTTTTAATTTTTCTATTTGTTATTATTATTATTATTAAGAAAAACATTGTCATTGGCACTGTGTCAATTTTTTATTTATTTACATTAAAATTTTTATAAACACAAAAAAAAAATTTTATCTAAAAATTTTTTATTTTTTTTTGCTTAATTTTTCTTTTCTAAAAAAAAACAAAATTTTTCTTGATAACCTTTGTTTTTTTTTTCTTTTTTTTTGTAAATTTATTCTCGTCATAATATGGCAAAGTTGGAAAATTTTGAGGTTAAATAAAAATTTTTTGTTGTTGAATAAATTATTATTGGTTTTTTGCTAATTTTTAGACCGAATTTTTTAACAGAATTAATTTATTTTTTTGTAACATTTTTATACCGTAATAAATTAATTAAGAAATTTATAAATTAAGAGGCTTAAAGAAATACATAATAATAATGTGTTAAAGTTGATAATTGCACAGAATGACATAAGTTATGCGGTTTAGTTGTCGGTACGGTACGGTACGACGTACGATGCGCGATACAAACGATTATAATTTGTTTATAAATACAAAAAAAAATAAAATTTTTAATTATGTAAAATGTCGGCACTTTTGCCTTTATTATAAATAAGCTTTATTAATAACTTTTAATCAATTCTTATTGAAATGAAATTATTAAAAAAAAAATTATTTTTTGATTGATATAAAGCCGACAGATTTATTTTCTTCTTTCATCGACAAAACAAGACAATCAAATTAAGAAATAATTGAAGAAATTTAATAAAGAGAAGAAAAAAATAATTTTTAATTGTAATCAAAAAAAGCACAAGTGCGCACAATGCTTGAGCTTTAAATTTGCAAAAAAAAATTGGGGATTAACGGTGTTTTTTTCTATTCATTAATCAATCAAGCTGTGCACGCGCTCGTGGATTATCCATCAATTTTACAAAACGTTTTAATTAACGGCCTGGGAACTATTTTTATTTTTTCTTTTTTGTCCATTTAATTAAAGACAGTCTTTATGTCGATTTTTGTAACGAAATTTATTTGAAAAAAGTATTCCCGTGGTATTGCGTGGAGACCAATTTCACTGTGTTTAAATTGTGACAGTTCTGAGATTTTCGCGATTTAATTTTTATTAACAATCAAATTAATTCATTAATAAAATATTGATAAAAGTATTAATAATGTAATAAAAAATGAAGAAAAATTTGCTAAGAAGTTTTTGTTAATCATGTGGTGAAAGATTGGCGTTTTTTTGTTGAGTTTTATTTGATTTTAAAAGCGTTTTTTTTTTTTCTGATTTGATTTTTGAAGTATTTTTTCTCTTATGATATTATAATTTAATTTTATTTCTGCCTCTCAAGTGTGCTTAATTATTTATTTTGTTAGAAAATTATTAAAAAGAAGAAGAAAAATGTGTGAATTTTATTTATGTGGTGGTGATTGACCTGTGAATTTAGTGAAAAATTATTTTAAATTATATGCTCGTTTTGTATTTGATCTGAAGTGAATTTTTATGTTTATTACTTTTGATTAAAAATTATGCTTTAGAGAGTGTCTTTCGATTTTATAAATTTTAAGTTTTTGATGATGATAAAAACCACCCGTATTAGGGAAAATTATTGTTTGTATATAATTTTCGCTAGAATAACATAATTTAAGGAATAAAATGTACGAATTTCTGCACGCGTACTGTGTGTAGGTGTAGGTAATCAGGTGTTTTATTATGATTATTTATAATAATAATTGTATTTTTACCTTTGTGCTTTATGATTTTTATGTATTTAATTTTTTTTTACCTCAAACGAATTTATTAATTCATAATTATTTTTCTGATTAAAATTGATTTAAGCAAAAATAATTGATGTGTGTAAATGCAATAATAATAATAATAATTATATTAATTTAGTATCTCATTATCAATAACGCATAATAATTATTAAAAATTGTTTAATAAAATATTATAATTAATGTATTGTGTACGCGTATGTGTATGAGGGGTAGAGACACAAATAAATGTTTAATCAATTGAATTATTTATTTTAATTAGTTTTTTAACCGGTGGATAGGTGAAAGGTGGTTTTTTTTATACTTTTATTGAAACTTTTGTTTTTAGTGATTTTCTACGGAAATTTATTACTTTTATTTTGTGACTGTTTAGATGGTGCGTGGATGGTTGTTTGGATGGCGAGTGACATATATTATGATGACTTTTAGACGGTTTTATTGTTGATTCTCCAAGTAGTTTTTTGTACTACAGTTTTTCATCATTTTGTGGAATTTTCGTGCGAGTTTTTTATCATTTTGAATTATTCTATTAAAATTTTTCTCTTACTAAACGTGTATAAATATATTCACAAGCCGCTAATTTATGCTTAATTAAAACATACAAATACAGTCATATAACCGCAACATCGTTAAAAATGTTTTTTTTTTTTTTTTACTTAAAATCTTTAAGACGATGACAACACGTGTCTTTTAAGAAATTGAAAAATTAATTTCAAAACTGGTTTTAAGAAATAATTATTCACAATAAAAAAAATCAAATCTCATCGCGAATTGATTAGAAATTTAAAAAGAAAAAACAGGAAATTCTTTAATATTTTTCGACTTAAGCTAAAATCATATAATTAGCACTGTGTGTTCTAAGGACAAGAAACACATTTTGTGCATAAATTTCCTGTACAAATTGTAGATTTTTATTTTCTTTCGTTTATTTAAAACAGTTTACAGGTCTTGGATTTTCCCTAAATTTTATGTTTTGCTTTACCTTTTCGGTTTTCTTTTTCTCATCAAACAGCATAATAATAAATAAATTTAAATAATCATAAAAATATAATCATAAAAGACGGCTTTTTTTTTTTTTTGCTAGGCTATGTTGTTGCCATTTTGTCTGGTTTTGCTTTTGTTTTTATGGAGTTTAGCCGATTCTATGGAAAATTGGTAAATTAATTAATTTTGCTTAATTTAAGCGAGGAGAAGAAGCTTTTTTCTTTCTTAAACTGAAAAAATTCGTTAATTTGTAGGAAAATTTAATAGAAAATTGTGATAAAAATGGATAAATTTTTGGTTTTTGTTTAAATTTAAGTAAAATTCGCATGCGCAGTTGATTATTTTATTGTTTTTGTTTTCTCGTTCTCATACAGACTGTAGTTTGTTTTTACTTTAAGAAACTAAAGGGCGTAAAATTATAATTATTAAAAGAAAATAATAATTTATTCAGGTAAATTTTTTGCACACTGGTAAAACCTTGTCTGCCTGCTAAACTTTTATTACTATGTGAAATCACCTTGACTGATTTTTATTAATTATTTCCGTTTATTTTTCTTTAAATGTTATTTTTTTTTTAAACATTAAAAATAATAAATGAAAGGATTAACCAATCACCAATAACACGATTATCCTTTTTTCTTTATTATTATTTTTTTGAATATTGGTAAAATCACTGTAGTATGTACGGAGCACACTTTATCGTTTATTTAACACCTTAGCATGTGTTTACAATATTTATTTGTGGAAAAAAAGTGTTTATTATCGCGCGTTTTTAATTAAGGTGGTTTTTCTAGGATAAACACTGAATTGACTGTACAGTGTCTGTAACTTTTGTTAGTGCAACAACAGAAGACACGTTGTATGGATCGTTTATCTCAAATATATCTCGTGTATTTCACCTGTTTTATTTATTTTTCACGATATGTCATTGCTATGCTATTATTATTATTATTTTTGGCAATAATTTTCTAAATATCACGTAGAGTTTTCTTTTTCTTTATTATTTATTTCTAAAGCAAACATATTTGGGTATATAAACTGTTACTTGCATACATCTACTGTTATTTTGTTAAAATTTTGTAATATTTTTTTATAAAGAAAAAATAAAGATTTTCTTTTCTTTTCATATTTGGTCTGGTTGTCGTCTAGTAAATTTTCTTTTTTTTTTTTTCTCATCTTTTATTATAGATAAAAAAAAAATGTGTGGAAATGCGGTAGTAAATTTTTGCATTATTCTTTTCAAATGCGATTTGCAGTTGTAAAAAAAAATAAAAGAAAATAACTATATTATGCTGTGAAATGCTTAAGAAAAGAAAATATAATCTTTATTATTATTATTATTAAGATAAAAGTTAAAGAAAATTTTAAAGATTTTTAAAGAGCAACCAGCAAAAAGAAACACACAAACCCTCCAAGTCAAGGCGAATAAAAAGAAAAGAAAGCAAAAACGGTTACCACACATTGAGAGTTATGTCATGTTTTAAAAATAAATCAGTGATTTCGTTTTATTCTTTTTAAATAATTTTTATCATAGACATAACGGTATTGTGGTGGTTCTTGTCAATTGTAGAAAAATTATTATTTGCTTTTCCTTAACTAAAGTAAAATCGAGTAGTATTTGGGTGCCTGCTACATACTGCAACCCAAAGCATTATTTTAATTCGAATTTTCGGTGATTCCTCTTTGTTTTTTTATCAATAGAAATTTATTGAAGAAAAAACTTGTTTTTTTCTTTTTACTCTATTGATGTCTTATCTATGGTGCGCTTTTCTGCAAAATTTTTGTAGTGTTTGGTTGGTTGGTACGTTATTCTCACCCTTTTTTTTGGTTTAACTTTAATTTTAACCCACAGTAGGAAAATTCATTGTTAAAATTGGTTATTAGTTACATAAATTAATCAATTATGTTTACATCATTGAACTGTAATTGTTATTTTATTTTATTATTTTTACCCTTAAAAAAAGTATGCGAACCCCAACCATATCACTACTACCACCGCCATTCTGATTATTCTGATTATATTATTTTTATTATTATTCAATTGAATTTTCTTCTTCTATTTTTGACAATATGCACACGAACAGTGTTTCTGGTGGGTGATGGTGTGGTTGGTTGGTTGGTGGGTTCGCAAAATCATCATAGAAAATTGTGACGACTGTGTACGGTTTTATATTGTTTGTTCTCATTTTGAACCAAAAGAAATAATAAAAATTTGTTATTATATAAATTATGTTCAAAAAAGGATGAAAATTAAATGGGGTGAAAAGTAGTTTTCTTCTCTATTTTTATTTAATTGAATTAAGTAGTAATAAAATATTATTTATAATGGGGTTGGTTGGCTTGGTTTGGTTTGGTTTGGTTTGGTTGCTGCTTGGTTAGTGCTTTTTCTCAGTGAAGAATTTCTACATTATTAAATCACCAGAAAATTATTTTCTAAATGAATGAAAAAATAAATAAAGAAACGCGCATATATGTATATATATATATAGTTTTATGGACATACAGCAGCGACAGACACGTTATTTTAACATATCGTGAAAAATGGGCGTTTAAATGTTGTTTGTTTAATACTAAGTGAAATGAAAAAACTCTAAAAGTACAAAAAAAAAAAAAACCCCTTATCCTGCAGCATTCGGAATTATCTTGAAAATGAGATCTTTTTTTGTTTTCGAAATGTGATAATCAAACAAACGAATAGCTACTACTATTCGTTCATTGATGCTTTGTCATTAAAATGCCACGTGACTTTGGTTAACATTGATTTTTCGGCGCCTGCTTTATTTTTTGCGGTTACATTTCTCTCTTGCATTTTTATTATTATTGTTGTTTGTTGATTGAATTACTATTTAAGTATGTATATTATAAATAACCGCATTTTATTTATTGTAATAAAATAATAATAAATTTTTTTTTTTGAGGGTAAAATTTTTATTTATTTATAAATGAATAAAAAATTGCATAATTTTTTTTGCTTTGGTTTGGTGACAACATTATATCATAAAAATGTGCTTAAAAATTGTTTATTTTTATAAAAAAAAGGAGACTGGGACATTTTTTTAGTTTACATAATTGTATCCTTGCTATTGCTACTGTTATTTAATTTTTAATCAGTTTTATTTTTTAATTAAAATTGCATTTTTTAGGTTAATTAAATTGTGCTTTACGTTATTCTTTAATCTACTTGCTCAGGTATTTTATTAAGTTTCTTATTGTGGTTAATTGTGTGTCTTGTTAACTGTTTTTAGGGTTATTTTTTTGTACAAAAAGTACACATAAGGGTTAGTGTATAGAAAAATTAAATTAAGAACTCCAGAGGTAGTGTATTTAAGCGGTAAATGGATGGATTACCTTTACCTTGTAATTTAAGCATCCTATCCATTTGAAATATTTTTATGTTTTGCTTCTATTAATGAAAAGAAGGATTTTCCCATTCTGTGATAACACTTTGCTGGACAGAACAAGTATAAAACTACCTAGCTAAAAGATTAGTTAAGTGTCTTTAGATGAATTAAAGAAATAAATTTATTAGTAAGCGCATGCGTTTATCACTTTAAAGTAAGAATTAATAAACAAAAATCATAAAAATGGCGACAAATGATAGAATTTTATTAAGAAACTAAATGAGATTTGTTTGCCTCTTTGATTTATTTATTAAAAAAATATATTTTTGGTTTCAATTTTGTTGGAATAATTTTGTGGCAGCAACTACAGCACATGTATACTGTGATGGGTGGTGGGTGGTAAACACACTGCATATGTAATTCGTTCAAAATTGCAGTATATATGCCATGATGATGATGATGATATTTGTGTTATGTTTTCTTCCTTTTAATGAAGTTTTCTTGTCTTTTGATTTAATTTTGATTTACTTCTTTACGTTTAGTTTTTACAATAAGTATAAGTAATTTTTGTATCTTTTCTGATTTTGAAATGTTGCTGCTGTTACTGTTGCTAAAACTACTGTTATTGCTGCTTTGTTGTCTTATTAGTTTTTATAAATAAATAATTATTCAAGAATATTATATACATATATTTAGTTTTTGCGATTTTTAACATAAATTTATTTATTTCTTTATTTTGTCTTATATAACTAACCAATCGTAGATAGAAGAAAGATTTTAATTCAAACAACAAAAAACATCAACACAACAGCGTAGAAGAAATTTTTATGCAATTTTTCTGTTTGAAAATAAATTTTTGCAGAAAAAATTTATTTATTTATTAATTTTTATTTTTGCTTTTTGTTTGTTTATTTTTGATTTAATTAAATTTTTTATTTATAACAAAAACAGTCTTTTTTTTTTAATAATAATTATTTATTATTTATTAAATGATAAAAAATTTAATTTTTTTTTTGCATAAAAAAATAAACGCGATAATCAAGGAAAATTAATAAAAATTTTTTTTTTTAACTTTATTAGTAAATAAATTAATTATTTATTAATTAATGAAATTATAATATTTTTGGTTTGGTGATTTGGTGTGGACGTCGTGGGTAGAGGCGTTACAATTAACCACATAATCACCCAACACTCTATCGGTTTTTTTTATTTACTTTGTTGACAGAAATTTTAATTTTAAATTTTAAAAATTAATAATAAATTGTTTTTATAATTATAGCGGGTATTGCGACGATCTGATGTGATATTAAATATCAAGAAGATTTATTTAAACAGTTGAAAAGTTTGTTTCTTTAAAAGATCTTGAAGATGATTTAAGGGTTTTTTGTCGTTGAAAGTGAAGTTTTTTTCCTCAAAAATTCTAATGAAAAATTAACTTCTCCACTGGTCAGTACTGAGGACTCAGTGTTATGTTTATTCGATGATAACATTATCACGTAGCTACTGTAATTATATTTTTTATATTTTTCTCTCTATCCCGTTCATTTAATATAAATATTTATATAATTAGTGTTACTAGATTGTGTATGTTTGATGTGATGGGATAATTTGGTTGGTTGGTTCAATTGTATCGGGTTGGAATTTGCGCTGCTATATGATAATTATTTTTAATTATTTATTATTATTATTATTATTGACGATTTTATAATTTATTCAATTGTTTTATTTACATACGTTATTGATGATTAAATTGCTTACTTTTCTTTTTAAATATAATTTCATTTTGATTGTTGTAAATTTAATTTCTAAAGTAAAAAAAAAAAATTTTTTTAACGCGAAAATTAAGTGACTAAAGTAAAGTATTTTTATGTATATTTACGAAAAATACGGTAACATTGTAGTGCGGGCTTAAATTTTAAAAGTTCATACGAAAAGCATAGCTCGTGTTGTGTTTTTGATTAATAATTATCAAGTGAATTTAGACGTTTTTTTAGAACTTAGGTGAACTCTTTAAGGTCGATAATTTGTCGTCTTTTCTTACGAAGTGCGGAATTTTTTGCGTTTTTCTTTAATTATTTAATTAACTGTTAATTTTATAAAGAAACAAAAAATTGAATTTTATAATCTGATTGACAGCAGATGGCTGTTTGGAAAATTATGATTAATTAATTTAAATGTTGATGAGAAAAAACTTTAATGAGCAATAAAATTATAATTTTATTGAAAATTGCCACTCTGTAGATAATTAATTAAATTTTTAAATTCATGCTAAAGTTTTACTAAGATTAATTAATTAATTCTTTAAGATAAGATTAGTGTTTTACTTTGGAGATAATCGCTTCTTTTTTTTTTTAGTTTTGTGGGGGAAAAGAGTAAAACTGGTTCTCCAGAGACTCTGATATTTCGTTTTGTTATGAATTTTTATTAATTTTGCTGTTTCCTTTATAATTTTTATCAATAAATTTATAGATTTTAGTTTTATTTATGTAAATATTTTAGTGTGATTAAAGCAGATCAATTGTGAGATCTATAATTCTCTTGGAATATATTTTTCTTTTTTTTTGTAGCGAAACATTTGATTAAAGATCATTGTCTATAGCCAATTTGAATCTCTTTGTCCACTTTATTAATAAATTAATTAAAATATTTGATATTATTAATGAATAATTTAAATAAATATTCATTTCCGTTCACCACTACCATTATTATCCGCTGGTATTTTCGCATTTTCATTACTGTTGTGACACAATCAATCGAAGAAAATTGTATTTCTGTGTATTGTCTTGTCAGTCAGTTAGCTAGTCAGCCAGTAATACTAGCATTTTTCGTTTTTTTTTTTTTATTTATTTAATAGCTTTTATGATTTATAGTTAATGTTTAATATTTTTTTTTTATTATTATTATTATTTATAATAATATTAATAAATAATTTTTTTATACTTGAATAACTACTCTTTATTAATTTAATTTCATTTTAATAGTGTCGATGACATGCAAAGTGTTTTATTTTTAATTTATTTCTGATGTCATTTTTGTAATTTTTATTAATATTATTATTATTAGTATTATTAATAGTATTGTGGCTATTAGTTATAATAATGAAAAGGAAATTATGATATTTTTATTATTATTTTATACGTAGATGATCCGCGAATATCCTATCCGCGGGTAAACATTGTTTATTCAATATTGTGGCATTGCAGTTAAAATATGTTTTCTTGTTTTGTTGTTGAATAAAGCTAGCAAAGTAGTAGTAGGTATTGGATAAATTATTAGTAAATTAGTAAAACTACTTAGTACTACAGCTCACACACTACCATAAATATAAAAATAATAATATTTGAGCTAAAAAATGTAACGAATAATTTAATCGTGCCTTTTACTTACTATGTTTTAGATTGAAATAAGCAAAGATAAGCAAGCAAGCAAGCAGTAACACTAAACAAATTGTAGATAAAGAAAGCATCCACGTTAAACCATCACCCACAAAACACAATCACCCTGAATATATTTTTTATAATTTTATTATGATTTTTTAGTTTGAAATTTTTATGGTTTTATGTGTTTTTTTTTTTTTTTACTTTTTTAATATAACACACTTTTTGCACCACAATAACAACAACAATAACACAAGGAGAACAAACACCACCCTCGCCACCGACCGCCACACATACGTTTTTACACAAAAAAAAAAAATAAATATGAAAATTATTATTTTTTAAACAAGAAAGATCATAAAATTTCTATATTTTGAAGGAAGAAATAAATAAAAAAAATTTGTGCAACCTTGCAGAAAATTAGAAAAAAAAAATAAAAATCACTTGACTTCTTGATTTTTTTCTCTTTTTTTGTTCTACAATGAATGATGGTGATGATGGGGAATATGTGCAGATTTGTGTTTGTTTCTGTTGTTCACTTGCTCATTGCTGGTGTCTTGTTGTGTCATCGTTGAAATTGAAAATGATATAAACTGGGTTGTGGATGATTTTCTTGTAAAAAAAAAATAATTTTTATTTTTTTATCGTTTTTCAATCGAAAAATGCAAAAATGGAAAAAAATTTATTAAAATTTTTATTACTTGATGAAGTGTGGATGGATGGATGGTGGATGATCTCAGTTTTTATGGCAAATTCTATGCATGAATGATTTAGTTGCGTTTTTGGTTTTGGGATATTTATCGATCATGTTTTAAGTTCTTCGCTGAATGTAGAGTCGTTTATGTAAGATAAACTTAAGATTTAGAACAGTTTCCTATCAAGGAAAAGGATTCATAAAGAATTAACTGAGCTTATCATGTGAATCTTGAAGATCAGTACACGATCGCAGCGATTTATTTTTACCAAAACAACGGTTATATCAAAGTAATTATTGTTTGCATAGTGATCAGCCTACACTAGAAATTCGAAATAATTAAGGATTCAGTTCTGATATTGTTTGATAAATAATAAATTGTCTGAAAGATCGCGTAAAAAAATGTAACAGTACAAAGTTGATTAAATTATTTCTTATTATTTTGTTTGTTTCTTTTTGTGTTTTTAACTTTTAAAAGTTTATTAAGCTTTAACGATTCAAACCGTAAGAAAAATAGCAACGATGGCATACCTATGTACTTTCTTCACATATATACAATGCATCCATCATACACCCTATTTTCTTTCTTAATAATTATTATAAGAAAAGACTAAGAAAATTAAAAATAAATAAATAAAATAAAACCTTGTGAGATTGGGTGGTTGAAGTGAGTGAATTGCCTTGGCATTACTTAGCTGGTGCTTTATTTTTATGTTTCTTTTTATAAACAAGGGATGAAATTTGTTTGAAAAAAAAAAAAACGACTAAAAAGTCTCCACACTCAGAAAAAAAATACTTAAAGAAAATTTTCTTTATTTTTAAATAAGTCCATAATGGGCGGAAAGTGAGTTTGGGAAGATTTTAAGAAGAAAAAAAAAATTATTCTTTTTTTTTAACTAGAATTTGCTTTTTATTTTTGCATTTTTCTTTTTTCGCCTTTTGTTTGGTGATTTTGATCACCACAAATAATGTATCCATGCAACATAATACCTCCATCCATTTAACAATTCTCCCCATTATTCAGAAGCCAACACCAACATGGTTTCTTCTTATTTTCTTATTATTATTTTTTTTTAACATTTTAAGGATGAATGTTTGGATCATAAAAAAATATTAAAAAGCGAAGTAATGCCTTTGCTTGCTACTGATGCTGCTGATGCTGTTCTTGTTGTTATCTGTTTACTGCTCTGCTGTTGGTTGGTTACTTGTTTTGCTGTTGTTGCTATTATTCGCTAGTCAAAAGAAATGAAAAAAAAAAAACACAAAGCAAAACAACAAGATAAAGAAAAAGCCTCATCTCTTGAATGTACGAGAAAACTCGTATCGTATCGTATCGTACCGCAATCAACATTTTGGCAACAAGAGAAAAAAAATTTGGATCAATTTTTCCATCTTAATTTTTCCAAGGTGGCTTTTTTCTCTCTACTCTACTTTATTGTTAAAATTTTCGCTGAAAAGACACGCAAAAAATGCTTTTTTTTTTTATTAATTTTTATTTATTTCTCTCCCGTCCCCATCAATTTGCGTAATTTTTTTTTTTTGCAATGTGAATATCAAGTGTTATCGGTTTGTTGACTTTTTTCATTTATTTATTTATTTAATTAGTGTGAAATTAATTTGATTATTGTTGTGACGTTTTTGGTTGACGTGAAATTATAATTTTTATGTTTTTTTAATGGATAATTTTCTTCAGGGTTTTTTAAACTTTTTTTTTTGTATTTGTTATTTGTCGCCGGGTGATTGAAATGCGTTTTCGTAAATGACAATTATTACTTTAACTGCTTCAGATCCAGATAAAATTTTAGCTACAAACGCGAAGTAATTTAGAATTAAAAAACTAGTCTCTCGTGTGTAGGAGTCCGAAAAACTAGTCCGGAATACTCGGATAATCAATTTCGTAATTCACAGTATGGCTTCCTACAGTTTTAATAAAGATTTCGATAAGAAAAACAAAACTTTATACTCACCTTACACATTTATGCACCACCCCCCATCTCTCCACATATGTACATTATTTAATTAGATAAAAAAAATTTATTTTCTTTGTTTTTTATATAAAGCAAAAAAAAAAATGTGACTTTTCGCTAATTTTAATTATCTTTGTCCATAAAAATTGATGGTTAATTAGCAAATAATAAATGTTGTTTCAACAGAAACAAAAAAATTCTTTATTTGAAAATCTTTTTTGCGCGTTGTTTTGTAGAATTATTTTTCTTGCGAATCTACTGATGTCGAATTTTTTTACGTGCTAAAATATGAAAAAAAAAAAAAACTAAAAGTTAATTTAATTAAAAAAAAAAAAAATTAATTAGCAATAATTGTATAATTGGTGAATATTTTTTGTTGATGATTTGTGGTTGGTTTTTTTTGTACTGTTGTTTGATAGTTGGTGGTTGGTACTGTTTGATGGTGCTTCTTCTGCTGCTTGATTATTCTACTATTTTCTACTACTTTACAGTGTCACTCGTGGTTTTATTTCTTTGCTTTATTGCCACACATTTTATTAATTAATATTTCTTTGCTTTGCTGTTGATGCTACTGCTGCTGCTGCTGCTGCTTATTGTTTCTCTCTTTCGCTGTTGCAACAAAATTAACATTTTAATTTTATTTAATTTAATTATTCTTCTTTTTCTTTCTTTCTGTTTTTAATTAATTCCGTTAAAATTCCATATTTTGGGTAATAAAAAAATTACTTTTTATTTTTTTTTAATGTTTAAAAAGTCAGTCAGTCAGTGAGTGAGTCGTGTTTTATCATATAGAGTCGTAATAACTATGTTGGTGGTGTTTTTATTTTTTCTTACATACCCATGATGGCTAGGTGTACATACTCATTCTAAGATTTCTGTATTCTTAAGAAGATTTAGCAAAAATCTTGATTAAAATAAAAGCAAAAACAGCACAGAAATTGCAAATTTTTATTGTACATGAGGAATGCTCTTATTTTTTCTTAATTAAATCTTTTGTTGTTGTGATTGTATGTTGTGGGCTGGTGGGCTGGGCGGGTGGTGGTATGTGATTTAAGATGAATTTTTTTTTTTTTTAATTGAAAAGACCACCACAGACCACAAAGAACATTAAAAACAGTTTTTTTTTGTTTTGTTTTTAATTACAACACAATAGCAGCGCGGATATTGTTGTTACGACGACCGCGTATTACAAGGAATTTATTTATTTTTGCACTAACCTCCAAATTTAATGTTTTTCTTCTTCTATATTTTTTTTTTGTTATTATTTTTACAACCCTAACGTTGTCGTCGTCTTCGTCGTCGTCGTCACCACCAACTGACGTCTTTTTTTTTTTTTTTAAACGCGTAAAAAATAATCAAATTATTCTTCTTTTAACCATTTCTAACGGCGGATGATAATAAAGATGAATATAAGAGAATAAAAAAAGAAATTATTTAAATAATTACGCAAACAACACACAAACATTGTAATTTGATGTTTTTAACTCCTTTTATCTTCATTTTTTTCTTAAATCCTTGTTTTGTCGTGTTAACAACACACAAAGCTATTAAAAATGAAAAGAAAAAAACAAATAAAATGCGTGGTGTAGGTGTGTGCTTGTTGTGGATTATGGAGCGTTGGCGGCGGCAACATAAGGGTGGATTTTATTTTTTATTATTCTTATTTAACTCCCACTATGTGATTTTTAATTATAATCTCTTTTGCGTTTGTTTAATTATCAAAGAAGAAAAATAATTTTGTTTTGGTTTTATTTTTAATAAAATTTATTTTTTTTTTATTTCCTTTCTTATAGTATGGATCCGATGAATTTCCTCATGATAGTCCGGTAGGTGGTGCCAGGTATGCATCACCCAAGGCGGGTGGTGCCCTTTATCAACCAGAACCATACTTTGATTCGACGGGTAGCGGTTCATGGTATTCATCACCAAATTCAGCTTATGCACCACAATCAACGGCCGGCGCAGCATATCACCATATTGGTGGTCATGTGCCAACACATTTAGTTGGACCACCACATGGACATGATCATTATTCAATGTCACCAGGTGTGGCATCACATATGGATGGTCATTTAGGACCAAATCAGACACAAGCATTGCCGCCAATGAGTTCATTTCGTGGTGGTAATACAACAACTGGACCTCAAGGACCAGGTCCACAGGGACAAGGATCTCCAGCTAGTAATTTATATGGAAATCCACAAATGACTGGTGGTCCGCCACCACCACCGCCTGGTCATCCACATTCACAACATAACCAACAGCATACACATCCATCGTCAGGACAACATACAGTAGTACATCCATCACATAATCATCCGCATAATCATCAACATTCACAACACAGTCCAGCCCTGACGCAGGGTGACACATTAGTTGGCAAGGCGCTACAAACTGTAAGTTTTTTTTATCGTTATTTTTCGCTTCTTATCTAAATTGATTGTTTTACCGCTTCTCTTAGATGTACCCAAACGAAAATATCAGCAGCTATAGTTCAAATCCGTCAACACCAGTTAATTCGCCGCCACCATTAACATCACAATCTCATGGACCTAGTTCAACTGGTGCATCAACATGGCAACAATTAACACCGGTAGTATCATTAAATGGTAGTAGCTCCGTACAAACAAGTAGTGGCAGTGGACCGGCAGGACCAGGACCTGGCGTTACAGCCATTGGTACTGGTATAAATGGTATGCAAAATGGAAATTATACACCGGATTTAGTTGTACCACGAGAATTACATATGGTTAGTAGTTTGTTTACATTTAATTAAAAAAATTAATTTTATTCTTTCTTTGTTGTGTGTTGCTTGATTTGAATTATTTATTTTTTTAATTAAATTAAAATTAATTAATTTTTAATTAAAATTAATTAATTTTTGATTAAAATTTTATCTGTGTTTGATTGTTAATTAATTGATCAATAATTAATTAACGAATGCATGTTTTTTTTTACCTATATATTGTTGCTTGATATTTTTTTATTTAATTTTAATTTTTAATTTATTTTTTTTCTTTTTTTTTTCCTTCTAATTTTTTTTTTTTTTGTGACGCAATTTTATTTTTTTTTTTTTTTGTGTTTTTAATTTGTATTGCGAATTGTAAAAAAAAAACAATTAAAACAAAAACAATAAACCACTATACTACCACCTGGATATATGGCACGGTTATTTTTTTCTTTAATTAATTAATTAATTACTACGAAAATAATAAAAAACTAAAGGCCAATCCGCCAGATATTCAGCCATTAGATGATGCCATTGGATTTTTAAGAGATCATTCAGAAAATACCACTGTAGTAAGTAGTGTTGTTGATATAAATAAATATTTTAATTAATTAATTTTTTAATAAATTAATAATGCGATTTTTTATTTCTTTATGAATAATTTATTAATTTTTTTTGCTGTAAATGTTGTTTGGCTTTTCTTAATTTTTTTTTTTTTGTTTTTAAATTAAATTCAATTTTATTTTTATCGTCTGAAGTGTGCAGGTCGAGTGAAATGAAATTTTAACGCGATCTCCAAAACTCTCCAATCCGGAAGAATAGTCCTCAAAAGAAATTGTGGAGAGAAATTTGACACATTTGTAATTTGATACGTTAATGACACATTTGTTTTTCAAATAAAATGTCAAAATTGAATTTCATACAAAATAAGAACCAAACGTCAAAATTCCACAGCGAAATAATGTTCTGAAAATTATGTCACGGTGAAAAATAATTGTAGACTTTTGCGCGAAAAACCACAAATTTTTCACGCGATCTGCGTACGACCAGAGTGAAATCAATGCGAAATTTGTCATTTCTGGTTACACGATATTAAATTTGTATGAACATTTCATTTCACTCGATTTGCGTACTGGCCATTACCAACCACATTCACGGTGTTTATGAAAAATTGTTTTAAATGTTTGTTTTTTTTTTTTTATATTTTATTTCTATCAATCAAAGGGTACACGAATGGAGGAACGTTTAGATGATGCCATAAATGTATTAAGAAATCATTGTGAACCACAATTAGGTTTACCAATGCCAAATTTAGTTGATAATGTAACATTTGTACAATCAACTGGTAATTCACCAGTTGGTGTTGTACAACAACAACAACAACAGCAACAACAACAACAACCATCAGCTGCAGCTGTTGCAGCATTAAGTAGTGGTAGCAATGGTGTTAATGGTGTAACAAGCCAACAACAAAATAGTAATAATAATAATAGTCATTCACAACAACATTCATCAGTGCCCACAACATTGCAACAGCAACAGCAACATCAGCAATTAACAACAATACAATCAACACAACAGCAAACATCGTCAACAGATCAAACACAAACAGATAATGGAACACAACCAGTAGTGCCGCCAATTAAAATGGAACGTGGATCATCATCATCAGTGCCATTAGTTAATTCAAGTAAATTAAATTTGTTTAATTTTTTGTAGAGAAAATTATTATTTTAATTAATGTTTTTAATTTTTTGTAGAAAAACGTAAAGAACCACCAGATTCTGATACAAAACCAAGTAGTTCTGTTGAGGGTACAGCTAAGGGATCAGTTAAACGTGCAAGACGATAGTGAGTATTATTTTTTTGGAATTTATTTTTTATTAAAAAATCACTAAAGTCATTCTCGTGGAAAAGAATTATCAATCCTCAATCCTTTAAAGTACTCCTGAGTTTATTTTTTTTTTTTTTATTAATTTCTTTTTTCTGTTTTTTTTTTTTTTTTTTTTTTTGCTACACACACACACAATTTTTCTCCATTCAATTTTCACTAATTAATTTTTAATAAAATTAGTTCTCAAAAAATTAGTTCTAGTGCTGATGAGAGTGAACTACTACTTGATCCATCGGAAAAAGTAAAACGTGAAATACAAAGACGTCAAGCCAACAATGTTCGTGAGAGGTATGTCTTCTTCAATCAATCAAATTCACCCCCTTCTTTCTATATATATATATAAAAAATAATTCGTGATTATGAATTGAAAATTGTTTAATTATTTATTGTTTTTCCGATGAAAGAATGTTTTTTTTTTTTTTTGTTTTGTATAATTTTTTTTTTTGTCTTAATTTTTGTTTAATTAGTTTTTCTCGCGCAAAAGAAAAATTTCAATAATTTTTTTAATTGTTTTTTAATTAAGTAAGAGAAAATGAAATGAATTGTATGAACAAAGTAAAAATTTTTTTCGTGGCTTTTTTGCGCGCCAAATATTTTCATTTTTGTTTTGTTTTTTATTGTTGTTGTTGTTAATTAGTTAATTAATTAATTTTGCTTGTTTTTTTTTTGTTTTTGTTTTTATTTGTAATTAAAGATTTAAGTAATGAAAAATTAACGTAAATTTAATTTAAGCAAAGTAAAAGAAAAAAATACGTGAGAATAATAGATACGATTTTTATGCACTAACTAGTATGATTGTTTCTCTTTGGTTTTTACAGGTGTTTGTACTTATTTTTGTAATTTTAAAATTAATTTTAATTTTAATTAATTTATTTATTAGTTTAGTTTAGTTTTATTTTAATTTTAATTATTTAACTACTACACTAGTAGTAATAATACTAAAAATAAAATTATATTCGTAAATCAATGTTAAATTAATTAAATCAACTTTTTTTTTTTTGTTTAAATTAATTAATTAATTAATTTTCTTAACGCAATGAAAAAAAAACAAAAGATTTGTATATATATTTGGGCGCAAAAGACACACACACAATTATTATTATTATTATTTATGTTTAATAAATTATGTTGTTTTTACTACTTAATTAAAATTATTAATTAAAATTGAATCAAACGGCGTATCATCGTTATTATTTCGTCGATTTTATACGAAAAACAAAAAATCAACCACTTGTGGCGTTTCGTTACGTTTTGTTGATTTTTTTTGTTTTTGTCTTTCAAATGTTTTTATTTCGTTGTTCCGGTGCTGCTGTTGCCTGCCACTGGTACTGCTAATGTTACTCTCCTCTCATTATTAATTAATTAACTTATTTAATTAATGAAAAATCGCATTTCCGATGCTGTTAATTAATTTTAATTCTTGTTAAAATTAAAAATCCTCTCGATAATCGCAAGCGACTAGAACAATGTCACATAATGGCTCACATTTATCTCTCATCGATTGTCTGTGTTGACCTGACTTTTGACATATTTTCTTTGGTTTTATTGCAAAAATAATTAAGCGAATTTTTTTTTTCTATTTACGTTAAATCAAAAGAAAATTCTGTAATTTTTTACCATTAAAAAAAAAATAAATTTACCAATCAATCTCTGCAAAACAGATCAGCCTAATCTTAAAATCATAAACAATCAACGAAAACCCTCTACCTGTACTCTACCTCTACCATCTACCTACGATTATTTGTATTAAAAAAATTTTCATTTGTTTTTTTTTTTTGTTTTTAATTTTTTTATTTTATTTTTAATTAAAAAATTTTCATTAAAAAAAAAACACCAAATAAATAAAAAAATAATCAAATAAAAATAGTAAAAATTCGCGCAGTTGTTCAAGTGCCGATGAGGGTGATTGCTTGGAACCAGAGACGAAAGAGGTAAAAGAAAAAGAGCGAAGGCAAGCGAATAATGCTAGAGAAAGGTAAAATTTTGCATCATTTAAAAAACATATAAAAATTAAAAACTAATTTAACATCATAAATAATAATTTTTTATTTATTTTTGTTGTGTCTGGATTAGGATTTTTAAACATCAAAAAAAAAAAAAAAATAATAAATTAGTGAAAAGAAAATTAATTTAATTTTAATTAATTTAACATTGATTTTTGTTTTTCTGTTATTTGGTTTTTGGTTTAAAGAAAAAAATCTTTTAGTGCAAAAATTAATATCTTTTGGTTAGGCAAATTTTATAATTAGTTTTTTATTGCGTTTTTTTTTTGTTAATTAATTATTGGTTTAATTAATTAATTAATTAAAGAAATTAATGAGAATTGTTTTATTGGTTTTTTTTTTCTCCTTTTTATCTGTCTTTTAGAATACGTATTCGTGATATAAATGAAGCATTAAAGGAATTGGGACGTATGTGTATGTCACATTTAAAATCTGATAAACCACAAACAAAATTGGGAATATTAAATATGGCTGTTGAGGTGATAGTGGCTTTAGAGCAACAAGTTAGAGGTAACACTAGTGTTGATTTCGTTTTACTTTTTAATTAATTAATATAATTTCTGTATTTGTGTATTTTTTTAGATCGTAATTTAAATCCAAAAGCGGCATGTTTAAAACGACGCGAAGAAGAAAAAGCAGAAGATGGTCCAAAATTACCACAACAACATCATATGATACCACAAACATACCCATCAATGCCTGTAAGTATTAATTTTCAATAAAAAAAATGAAATTTAAATTTTTTTTTTTTAATTAAAAAGTTTTAAAGAATTTATTCTAAATTCTTTCTTTTTTTAAATTTTTTATAAGAAATTATTACCTTAGTTTTGCATTTTTCTTTTCTTTTTTTCTTTTTCTTTCTCTTCTCTTTCTCTTTTCCATTTTTTTTTTTTGTTGCAATCAATTTTTATCAAAAAAAATAAATTTAAATAATTAAAAAATTAATTAACAAAACTTTAAAATTCCAATTCTAAAAAAAAAAAAAATTGAAATCTTTAATCAAAAAATCAAAAAAAAAAAAAAAACCCAAAATCAATCATATTTAATTGATTAGGACAATATGTTCTTATTTTAATATAAAAACAATTGAACCCAAATTGAACCATCAAACAACAACCAATCAACTGAACACAACTCAATTCAATTCAACCAATCAACGCAACAACACTAAACACAATCATCAACAATACAATCAACAACTTTAATTAAAAATCAACAAACAATATAAATGTGAACATCATGGATATATTTTAATAATTAAATTGGAAATAATTAATTTGAATGGAAAAAACATTCTTATCAACTGTTAATGGACAACAACGGATATCCTTTTTTGACAACAACACAATTGATGATGATGACGACACAATGATGTAACAAAAAATTACAAATGGATACGTTGCTGCTGCTACTGCTGCTATTACTTACTTATGTGAAACTACATTAATTAATTAATTTAATTAACAACAGGGACCACCACCAAATCTTCCACCACATCCTGGACAACATCCACAATAGCATTACATAATGAATTTTCTTCATTGTTGATAAAAAGAAAAAATAATTTTTTTATTATTAATTTAATTAATTAATTAATTTTTTATATATTTGAATTTTTTGCTAATTTTTAATACGCAAAATTAATTTTTATAATTATGTATTTATAGAATGAAAAACAAATGTTTTAATTAATAATAATAATAATAATGATATAGATGAGATAGACAATCATCAATTGTCGCGATTGGTATATGTGTTGTGCGTCTGATATGTTATTATTATTTTAATTATTTTTGTTTATTTCAATTATTAATTATTGTTTTTAATTAATATAATAATTATTATTTTATATAAAAGATGGCTAAAAGAAATAATAAAATTTTATTTATATATGAAAAAAAAATTGTTTAAAATAATAGAAATGATGATGATGATGATTATTATTATTATGATGATGAAATGATGTTGGATAAACAAAATCACACAAATAAAAGTAATAAATGCTAAGTAAATAAAGAAAAAGAAAACATAAAGTATATATATATATATATAAAGATAAAGAAAAGATGTTCATGTTTTATAAATATATAAATAAATAAATAAATAAATAGAAATTAACAAAAAAATAATAATAATAATAATATTAATAAAGAAAAAAAAAATTATATATATAAATAAATAATAATAAATGATTATTATTATTATTATTATTAATAATTAATTAATAAATAAATAAATAAATTAGATTATAACACATTTTTAATTATTATTATTATTATAATTATTATTTTTTAAGTAATAAAGAGAATAAATATAATTTTTAAATAATAATAAAGAAAAAAATTTAAAAAAAAAATATTATTATTATAATTATAATTATTATTATTAATTAAAAGAAAAATAATTAAAAAAAAAAAACATATAAAAAAAAGATTAATTAATTAATTAAGTTTAAAAAAAAAAAACAGAAACAAACAGAAAATTATATATAAAGAAAATACATATATATATATAAATATAAATAATATTATTAAGAAAGAATGTAAAGGAAATTAATAATAATAAATAAATAAATAAATAAATAAATAATAATTACATGAGAGATAGAGAGAGAGAGCGTAAAAATGTGTAAAAGAAATTATCAATAAATAATTAATTAATTAAATAAATTAAAAGTAAAAGTAAAAAAAACAAGCAAACACAGAAGAAACAATTAAGAAAATTAACAGAAAAACACTTTCTTACAATCCAATATATAAGTTTAATTAAAAAAAAATGAAAGAAAATTAAAGAAAAGTAAATTAATTGGTCTAAACAGCACCACAAACCCCCTAATAACATGCTGTTTTATCTCTGTATTGAGATTATTATAATTTTTTTAATTAATTTAAAATTCAATGAGTATTTAATTAATTTTCAATGCTTTTGTCTCCTTTTTCTTATCCGTGTTTACGGTGTGGAGAATAATTTTATTGAATTTTTATAACCGTTTAAACCGTATAGAATGTGGAGACATAAAATTATTGTCTACTATTTACCGGGGTTTTTTTTTTGTATTAAATTCATTGAAATTACAAATTGCGCCTTAAAATACCATTAGAATTATTATTTTTGCAATTAAATTACTTTTTATTACATTAAAATTTGTTTATTTGTTTTGTTTCTTCTTTTTTAATTAAAAATATTTACTTAATTAATGTTTTTTGACAAATAAATAATTGAACAAAGGCTAATTTTACTTAAATTTGTGAACAAATTAATAATTTTCTTATTTTTTATTCTGTATTCTTTATTATTATTAATTATTATTATTATTTTAAGTGAGATAATTACTGTAAAACACACAAGCATAATGTACAAATGTACTTACATTTTATTTTATTATTGGAGAGAAAAATTAACAAGAAATTTTGTATGGAAAAAAATACAAAAATTATTGTAGCAGACAGAAATTTGATTGTAGAAAAACTGCAATAATTTTTCGGTTTTTTTTCTTTTCTCTACAAAATTAATTAATGATTATTTTGTTATCAACAAAGCACTGTTTAAATTCGTTTAATTTTTGGAGAAAAGACAACTCACTTACTGTAACTACTCAAAGTAAGAGTATTTAATCAAAAAAAGAAAAAAAACTAAGTACATAACTCTTAATTACAAGCATTTATTTAACAATCTAAATTATACAAATCTAATAGAATGAGATTTTTTGTTATTTATATGTTTTCCGTGGTAATAACAGCCCAGTAAATTAGTAATCATTGTGACACGCTTTCTGTCGCATTAAATGCAAATAATTAATAGAAATTTTTACCTAAACGAATAAATTAAATCTCAGTGTATTGTTGTATTGCATAATAATTTAAAAAAAAACTTAATCTAAATATTTATTCATAGTTTAGCTGCTTAATTATTTTACGAAAAAATTAATTTTTATGACAATTATTATGTGGCTAAATAAAGTCTCCACACAAAATCAGAATAACAAATTTCTGGTATAATTTTTGTCATAAGAAAATTTTATTTTACCAAAAAAAGAAAAGCTAATTATGGATTAATTAAATTCAGTAATATCTTGCCTAATTATAATGTGTGCGATTTATTTATTGTTTAAAAAAAAAAAGAAGAAGAAGATTTAAATGTTGTGTCATTTACTGCACACAGCAGGATATCACTGCATAAAATCAAAATAAATATTTAAATTAATTTTTTAAAATAAATGATTTTTCTCTCAATTTTATTTTATATTGAAATTCCGACCGATTAATTTAATTTACTTAATTTTTATAAACCACTTTTTAGTGCCATTCTTGATCGAAATTAATTAATTTTTTCTAATTACTTAAAAAAAAAAAGCCGCGCCATACTTAAATATTTAATAAAATTTTAAATGAAAGAAATTAAAATAAATCTAATGATTAAACGGATATCTGCGTAGGTAGAAATGTGGATGAGAACACGACAATAATATTTAATTAATTAATCTTTTTTTGCACTTTTAATTTGTATTAATTTTCTGTTGTTTTAATTTTTATTTTTTAATCAGAATATTCGTTAATTTATTATTCAGCGTTGCTCGTGTACTGTCTGTCGCCACGCGTATATATGCAATGCAAACGGACAGCAGTAAATAATTTTAATTTTTTATGAGAAAAAAACGTGCTAAACTTTTTTATTTTTTTGCTCAATAAATAATAATTTAATTAAACATAAAACATATTGCAACAAGTGAACAACCACAAATTAATTTAAAATAAAGAAAAACTAAATTATAAATATTTTTATATATAAAAACAAGAAAAATGAAAAAGAAAATTGTAAAAAAAAAGAAAAAAAAGTTTAATAACGAGAAAGTTTTTAAATTTAATTATTTTAATTAAGAAATTTAATTACTTTATAAAGAAATAAATAAATAATTATAATAAAATTGTATATAAACCAATCAATCAATCAAATAAGCAAGAAAAGCAAGCAACCAGTAGGCACATGAAGACGTTGCATAAGATTTTAATTTTACCGAAGCGCGTTTATTATTGTAAATTGCAGTGAGTTTAACATAAAAAGAAAAAGAAGAAGAAAATTAATTAATTAATATTTGTCTCTATTGATGATTTTTTTTTTAATTAAAAGTTTTTATTTTATTTTTTTGTAAATTAAAAAGTCGTGTTTTTACTGATTTTTAATGATTCTAACGATAAAACTGATATATGAGTTTAATTAATTAAGATAAATACTTTTTTTTTGTTAATTATAAAACCATTGATTAATTCTAAATATGAATATTAAACGCGTTTAATTTAATGTTTAATTTTTAAGCATATAAAAGTTAATTAAATAATAATAGAAAAATATCGTTCTTTGGTTTTGCTAAGAAAAAACGCGTTTATCGTTAAATCGATAGTGAATATCGACATCATAACTGGTATACAAACTAATCATTTGAGAAAATCGTAAAAAATGTTTTTTTTTTCTTGTTTATAACCTTGTTAAATCAAAATTTATATTTTTTTAACAAAGCAATAGTGTTTATCTATTTATAACGTGAAAAAATAATTAATAAAATTATCAAATAAATGATTTAATTAAAAATGTTGTAAATTAAATTAAACACAGCAACAGCGAAAATAATCATGAGGGTATCAAAGACACAAACCTCGTGTATACCAGTTATGTTATATATTAAAATTCATTCCAACATCTTAATAAAAATCAAGAAACAACACAAGCATAATTAAATTATAATTAACAAAAAAAAAACCATCACTTAAGAAAAATTTACTTAATTACTTTAATTTTTTTTTTTTTATCTATAAAAGACTTTTTGAAAAAGCATTTTTCTACTAGGCTGTCGTTTCGTTACGTTAATTATACGAAAAAATGCTTTTTTAAAGATTCTTTTAAAATTATTCTTTTTAATTATATAAATCCCAGTTTTATTTGTGACTTAAAATTATTTTAAAAAATTTTAATAACTTTTCTTAAGATCACTGTACTTATTAAAGAAAGACTAGAGGAGTTTTTGTGGTTTTTTTTTTTGTTGAAAATTTGTAATTTTATTCATTCTAAAGAGATAAATTTTGTTAGCAAAGACACAAACAGTTACATTGTAATAAATTAAAATTAATTTTACTTAATTAATTACTTAAAACATATATTATGATTTTCCGGCTTAAAAGTATTTTTTATTATTATTATTATTTAAACCAGCAGTATTTAAACGAATAAATTAATTAAATGAAAAAATGTTTTTGTTTTTTTTTTTGCTATAAATTTTCTTTATTTTGCTATAAATTTTTTTTTTTATTATTAATTTAGTTTTATTTTAATTATTAATTAATTAATTAAGCAATTATATATATATATTATTATTAATAATTTTATCAATTATGATTATTATTTTTTTAATTAAACATTTATTATTATTACTATTGATTAATTAATTATATTTTATAGCAAATTTATTCATTAAAACAAAAAATGAGAAAAAATTAAGAAAATTGAAATTTGTGTCTGTTTGATCAAAACATACAAAAAAAAAATAACAACATAGCAGAGAGTAAAAATGAAAATTTCTTATTTTTATTCTTCTATGTTCATATTTCATTATTTTTTTTTTAATTTAAATTAATTAATTTACTTTTATATGAAAATTAAATAATAAAAAACAATAAAAATATTAAAAAAACAATTAAATTAAAAGAAGATAAATTTAATAAAATAAATAAATAATTTAATTAATTGAAAAATACTAAAAATAATCGTTTTTTTTTTTTTTTTTTAATTAAATTTGTTAATTAATTAGTAGCAGCAGCAAGCAGCTTTAATGTATGAAACATAATTTTCTAATAGATAAATTTGTCTTTAAACTGAGTACACAGTTTTGTGTATCTCAGGGTGGCCTCTCTGCTTGCATTGTAAGCTCAGTGATTTAAGTATTTTCTTATTTTATTTTAATTTTTAATACTTAATTCTTATCTTAAGTCACATTTTTAATGTACACGCGATCGAGTTTTATTTTATTTTATTGGCCAGGTACGTGACACTTTTTTAATATTTATTTTTTATACTTTTTAATCGAAATAAGCAACAGCAATTATCGGTGTTACTTATTTACCAGAAAATCATTTATTTTAATTAGAAAAAAGTTATGCATTTTTTTTTATAATAACGGTTAATTTATTGGCAAACGTTTCATTCAAAAATTTCATTAATTAATAAATTTAATTAACAAAAAATCTATGCAGCCTTTCAATGTGTCAAAAAACTCTCCAAAAATCCTAAAAAGCAAAAACGTAGAACAGTTGGTGGTTTATGTATTCGCTAGAATAATTTTATTTTTTCTTAATTAATTGCCTTTTAAAGATGACATTTTCCACACATTTATTTTTAATTTAATTAATTCTTATTTATTTATTATTAATAAAAAATCGTCTTATTGTCTACTTTTTTTTTTAATAAATAAACACAAATTTTATCAAAATAAATAAACATAAATAATAAAAACACATAAAATGTATGAATGAGTGAATAATTAATTAATTATAAATTTAGATTTAAATGGAATAAGAATAAAATTAATAATAATTAAATAAGTAATAATAATAATAATTTTAGTAATAAAATGAACAAGAAACATTATATAATCTTATAAATAAATAATATAATTAATAAATTAATAAAAAAAGAGGAGAAATAATTATGTTAATTATATTAATAAAAAAAAAACACAAAAATATATATAAAAAAATAATTTTAATTGCTAGGTACGCATATTTTAATTAAATAAAGTGAAAAAAATAAATAAATAAAAATAATAAGATTTAATTAAATAAAAATAAATAAGTATGAAACTAAGATGATTATGATGATGATGATGATACTTGATAAAAAAATTAATAAAGAAAAAATCAGAAAAACTTTAATTAAAAGAAAAAAATCAATAATAATAATAATGTAATGTTAAGAAATAATAATTAATTAATAAATAAATAATACTTAATAAATAATAAAATAATACTTAATAAATAATAAATAATAAAGAAAATTTAAATGAAAATGAAAATAAAATAAATTGAAGAATGTAAAATGTATTATACAGAATAAATGTGCCATTTTTCCATAAAAAAGATATCTTTAATTCCTTTAGTTTTCTTCTAAATTAGTAATTTTCCATTCTTTTAATCCTGGAAATTCAGGCTCAGATACTTTTAGAGGTTTTTCCAAACACAAATCAATAGCTGATTATTATTATATGTTCTTTAATTTTATATTTAACACATTTTCTTTATGGAAAAGCAATAATTTCATCTAAAAATGTTTGAATGTAAAAATTATGAAACACTAAATTCTACACAAACTGTACATGGTTGTTGTCACTGTTCTAACTGTTGATAAAAAAAATCTTATATTCAAACCACTGCAATCAGTCGGTGACATTATACCAGTAAAATGTCAGTAAAATAATTATAAATTTAATTAATTATAGATTAAAAAAAGAAAAACATAATTTATTATGCAAAAATACATCAAAAATAAACAATTAAATAATTATAATTAATTTATGATATTAATATTTTGTCCCTGCAAAAGACAATCAGACATAACGACATGTTTACTAACACTTTTTTGCTGTGACTTTTTAAGACGATTTTTCGGTTTTTTCACTGAACAAAGTAAAATATTTATAAAAAATTAATTAAATAAATAAAATTTATAAAAATTAAATAATTACATGAGTTCCACGGTTTATAGCCAATCTCATTTGTATTTATTGTAGAATTTGTGGTTGCTACACCAAAACTATATGATGGACCAGTGGAAAAATGTGACATTGTCTGTCCAAATGTTGTATCCGATTTATGTTTTAGTTTTTCATTTTGTGATTTTTGCTTATCTTTTTCGAATTGTAATTTATTACCCATGTCACTGATGCCACTTTTTGTTAAACGATCGATTTTCACTTGTTGCAAATGTTTAATAAAAAAACGCTGATTTTTGCAAATATCTTTGCCATCAAGTGTTGCTAAAATTATATATGTGGATTTATATATCGATACGAATAACTAATCAAATCAAAACAAACAAACCAATTTGATAGGCGCCTGCTGTTATTTTTTCACGGTAATGTATATCCTTTTGTGCTGGACAACCATGTACATTGGCTTCTGATAAAAATGGTAAATTACCAAGGGACTGACCTTAAAGTTAATTAATTTAATTTAAAAAAAACGAATAAATTATTGAAAAATAAAACATACCAATTTCATCAGGACATTGAAAATTATTACCAGTCGCATGGAGTATCTCTAATCGAAGCAAAGGCTGTAAATCGTCCAACGATTCTAGTTGCAAATTGGAAATATTTAAAATGCGTAAAGAGTTCTAAAATGGAAAAAAATTACTAGTTATACAGATCGCCCAACGTGGGGCTCGAACCCACGACCCTGAGATTAAGAGTCTCATGCTCTACCGACTGAGCTAGCCGGGCTGAATATCAAAAATTTCCTTATATATTTTTCTGTAAGGAATTTTATTTACCGAAATCCCTTCCAATGATTTCTGTTCAAATTGAAATGACACATTTTCATCTAATTTTTGTCGTTCAATGTGTAATTCTTCTAAATTCCTTAACTGATCTATATTTTCCAATATTTCAATATGATTATTAGCCAAATATAATTTCTGTAAACATATTAAATGATTTAAATTTGTTATTTTCGTTATCATATTCCATTGCAGATGTAAATGCGTAAGTTGCCTTAAATTCGTTAAATTTTCAATAATAGTTATTTTATTATTATGTAAATATAATACTTTTAAATGAATACACAATGATAAATCACCCTAAAATAATTAAATAATTACGTGAATTTAATTAATAAAAAATATAATTCATTAATTTTCTCTTACAATTTTTGTTAAATTTTTACCATTACCATAGAAATGTGTTAATTTTCCAATTATTTCATTCGTTAATTTTAATTTTCTATTATTATTTTTATGACAATATTTTTCTATAAATTCTATTGACATTATTAAATATTTAATAAACACAAATAATAATATAAAATTGAAAATTTTATTAAAAATCGATCAAACAAAAATGATTTTTGAAATAATTGTTATTTTTGCTTTGTTATATCTAAACTGAAAAATAATAAACTACAGAATCATACTACTGTTAAGTTAGTAATATTTAATATTCTTATGTTGGCTATATGTGCACATAAATGAGAAATTGATTTATGGCAGCACTTATTTGGTCTTTAAAAAAATATATTTCTTTTTCAAAAGTGTGGCCATTTTATATTTCTTAGATATAGTAGTTTCTCTCCTTCTCTCTATAGCTAAATAATAGAATAAAATAAAAAAAAAGGTTTTACTTAATTATTTCTTTTTTATTATGATTTTAATTATTTTATTTTTCTATTGAAAAACTTAATAATTTTTTCTTGTTTCTTTGACATTGTGGAGGTGTCCGAAGCACCGCAAATATTTAATAAATAATTAATTTTTTTTTTTTTTGTTATTCTGTTTGTTATTTATTTTGTTGTTTAATTTAAGAATAATTGTTTAAAAAAATTATTTCCTAGAGATTTAATTTTATATTATTCTGTGTTTAATTAATGTTTCAAAAGGATATTAATTGTTATCCGGTTGTTTTGTTCAAAATAAAAAATTTCTCTGTTAATTATTTATGTAAGACGCCCCTCAATTGCCCCACATAAAGTGCTTTAAAAAAATATCATAAATATACAAAGATTTATTATTGTTTTTTGTTAAATAATTTATTAATTATTTTTTTTCCAATTATTAATTAATTATTCAGTGTATTCAAAAATAAAAACGAAGAAAATTAATATACAAAAAAAAAAAAATGTTTCATTGAAATTTTTTATAGAAAAATCATTACATGAGTCTGCGTCGCCGTCGTTTTGTCATCACCATGTAATTATAATTTTAGTTAAATTAAATAAGGAATAATATAAATAATAATTATTGAATATTATAGTGAATGAATTAAAATTATAATAAAATTTCTTGATTAAACAGTGAACACAGTGCAATAATACACAATCATCATTTCTCTTAATTAAAGTTATTAAACCATATAAAAAAAGAG
The DNA here is from genome assembly GCA_963942525.1 of Ptychoptera contaminata. Taxonomy (NCBI): domain Eukaryota; kingdom Metazoa; phylum Arthropoda; class Insecta; order Diptera; family Ptychopteridae; genus Ptychoptera; species Ptychoptera contaminata. The sequence continues at coordinate 31,995,138 of OZ012638.1, read as the reverse complement.
AGAAAAAACACAATAAAAGTTTAAAATATTAATTAATTAATAATTGTTTCAATTAAGTGTTTTGTTAATTTTGTGACTGTGGTGATTCTTCTATATATATATATTTTTTTTAATTCATTAATTTTGCACAAAACCGAAGAAAAGAAAAAGATTATTATTTTTTTTTGTGATTTAGAAAAATTTCAGTAAAATAAATATATAAAAAAATGGCTTCCAAAGATGCAGGAATTGAAATTGTGTCCATTGAAATGGAGTCAGCATTATCCAGTAAATCTCCAGACGGTAAATTAATTTCAAAGATTGGAATTATCGATGATGAAGGTAGGCAAAGTGGTTTTTTGTGATTTTTTTTTTGGGTCATTTAAATTGTTTAAAAAAAAAAAAATTAACCGATAAATTATTTTTTTATTTAAATTGTTTGTTGGTCATTCATAAAAAATGCTGTCAAAAATGACATTAGAAAGTCCCCACCTTGTTTTAACAATTTATTTTTTCTTCTTAATACTCGTTTTTGACAGACGTCAAATAATTTTTTTTTGATAATTTTATATTCCACAATTGTTTTCATATAATGACATTTAGGAAATTCCTTTTGAATGAATTTTGTATACACAGGGTGTATCAAAAAAAAAAAACTATTATTATTTTTATTTATTTTTTTTTGCTTTAACTCTATTCATTTTGTGCAATTTTCTTATTTTTCCTCTTAATTTTATCTCAAAATAAAAATTTGTCACATTTCTATTTTTATTATATTTCTATATTTTTCTTAAATTTTTTCTAATTAGTTTTTGATGTGATTTGTGACTTTTATTTTTAAAAATTCATTTTCTCTGCTTATTTTATAATAAATATATTTTATTTTTAAATTTAAAAATATAAAATACAATTGAAATGAATTTTTTTTTTATTATTTGATTACTTGTTGTATACTGTGTGCAACTTTTACTTGACTTTGGATTTAAGTTTAAATTTTTTATTTTTAGCAGCAAAGTGTATTTAAGAAGAAAAAAATAACGATTTTAAAATTCTTATAAATTAAACAATTATTTAAAATGCAAAAAAAAAATAATAATATAATTTTATTTGTTTAATTTTAGATAAAGAAAAACCATCTACAGCTGGAGGAAAAACATTGAACGATGTAAGTTAAATAAGATTTTCTTTTTTAAGAAATATTTTCTAAATACATATATCGTAGAATAACGTACAAAAAATTGAAATGATTTTGCATAATAACGAATAATAATAATATAATGTCATAATAATCAGTTAATTAAATAACAAAGAAATTGCTTAGTAGCTGATAAACGAATAAAAGTTGGGATTAAAAATTTACTCGTTCTTAACGTTGTGTTTTTGTAAGTACATCACAGTAAAAACTAAAACCATGATTTGTGGTTTAATTATAAGAGGATATGTCTGTTATCACAAAAATGCTGTCAACAACGTATTAAACGTAAAAACATTTCTTTTTTACTGTTATTTTGGTCTATGCCTTTTACTCAATGCAAGAATTTTTATTTCTATTTTATCTCATAAACGGATTTTAGCGTTTACTTTTTTTTTTTAAATTAAAAAAGATTAACAATGAAGCACTTAACACTTATATAATTAAATTAAGGTAATTTGTCGTTTTAATTTTTTTTTTTTGGTCGGTGATAAAAGAAAATATAATTATCTACAGAAATATTTGTTTCTTTCTAAGTATTTACGCTAATAAAGCTAATCAGCTGCTTGTTATAAGAAAAATCATTGATTTAATGAATTAAGAAATATTTCAATGGAGAAATATCTATTTGTGGATTAAAATAGAAAAAGAAGAATAATTAAAATATCGATAGAATAAAAAAAGAACGCAAATATGTATATCACTGTCTGTCCTTCTACTTTCAGTTTAAAATAATAATATATCGATGAATAAAATTATTTATAAATTAGACTTTCCTTTATGTTTTATTAATTAAATAAAATTTTCAAGGTGAATTAATTAATTATTTTTTTATGTATTTAGTGTAATTTTGTTTTGGCATAACAAAGTACTTTGTGTTACGTTCATTCACCTAGTAAGCACACTTTGTTTTTGTTCATTAATTTGATGCGATACATAATTTTGACTGTGCTTTTTCTGGAAAAATAAATTTTCTTAAGTAAGTTAGACGATGTAACAAAAAGAATACTAGATTAATCAGATGAATGATATAAATTATTAACGAAATTTATATATTTAAACCCTGTTATTCACCTGTAATTTACATTGTTTTATTTACATAATTATGAATAAACTTTAATATTATCAGTGTGACTTTACAAAACATTATAATGATAACGTAAATTTGTTATTTCATTGGAATTTAATCATATTTAACTTTGATAAATACGTTTTTTTTTTTTTATTTATTTTATTAATATTATTTTTGCTATAAAATGTAAATAAATAATTTTTTTTTTGTTTAATTATTATAATAATAATAATACAATTAACTGTGTATTATAGTTAAGTAATATTAATTAAAAAAAATTTGAATTATTTATTTAAATTATTAACGATATATAAGTACGTGTATATGTTCGTGTTAGAAATATTTTCAGGGAAGGTCATTTCTTATCATATTACGTCATTTTTTGAATTATTTTTAGTGTTGAAAAATTTTTTATGTATATTTTTTGCTATACGGCTGCCTGCTTACGTTTATTTTATTATTATTATTTTTTTTTTTACCTATCTAGTTAATAAAACAATCAAATTTATTTCACGTGAATTATTATTATTGCTGATTACATTATTATTTTTCATTTTTCGCATGTATTTACGTTTATATTTGCTTTAAAAAAAAATATACTAAAACGAGTGATCATCGTAAATTAAATAAATCGTTATTTTCTGGCTGGAAATTAATACTTTCATTAAATTTTTAATATTTTTGGAACGGAAAATGTGATTAAAGTAATGATTATACACGAATTGATTAAGGAGTTTTTGGATTTATTACATTATATTTAAAGACAAAAAAAGAAGAAGATATTTATGTATAAAATATTGTGCACTTAAAATTGAGACATGACTGTTTATTATTTTTATGAATTTTTATCGTTTTTGTTTTTACATAATCATTATTTATTAATGTATTGCAGATTTTATTATCAAAAATACATATTTTTTAGATATGAAAATATAGAAGAGGAAAAAGCAGAAGAAAAATAAACACCAAAGTACAGTAATCATTTTTTTTTGTCTTTAAACTTTAATTTTGGCAAAAATTTTCAATCAAATTGTTTGCATTAATTATTTGTAAATTATTTTTAATAAGTTTGTTGCATTTATGCTCGTTTTAATAATAAGCAAGCGGAATAAGTGAAAAGAAATTATTTTTTATCTACAGTTTTGATTGTAATTTTAATAAAAAATGAATTTTCTTATTAATTAATGGAATTACAGGAAATTCCGCTTAATCGGGACACCGGTTAATAAAGACAAATCCTAAAGAATAAATATACAGCCAAGGAAATAACATAAATTTACTTCACTTTATCGGGACAATATTTTGTTTAATCGGGAAAATTTGGATGACGAAAATGATTTTGTTCGGCTACAATACAGCAAAAACAAAAGAAAAATCACTTTCGCATAATTGGGTTAGCCGCTTAATCGGGACAAATTGTTCTAGATTAAATGTGTCTCGATTAAGCGAATTCTACTGTATTGAAAAAATAATAATAAAAACTGACACGTGAATGTAATTAAAATAGAAATATATTATGTAAATTGTGCAAAAATTTTTAATATTAAATCAATGCGAATAAGCAATATAAGTTGATTTTTATTCGTTTACTATTTGTATTAATTTAATGCACTAGACACAGACAGAGTATCCAGTTGTAGTAGTCAAATAAATTCACAAAAAAAGTTATTTTAATTCGTTTTTCATCTTGATCTGTCTTTAATTATGTTTTTTCTTCTGTGTTTTTTGTCTATGGTCAAATTAATTTCTTTTCTTTGTTTTATTTTATTTTTTTTTTGTTTGAAATTAATTAATTAATTAGTTTTTTGTAGAGAAAATTTATTGTATTGACGTCACTTTATTTTTTTTTTTAATGCAATTTATATTTTATTTTTTATGTGTTTTGGATGTACGCGAATTTTTATTATTATTCATTTTCCGTTTATAAAGATTTTTTTTTTCTTATTTTTTGGCTAATTTATTACTTAAATTTGTATTTTCTTCTTGTTGTTTTTTTTTTAGAGCAAGTAATACTATGATTTATACCATATGTTTGTAATTAATTTGTGCTAAAATAATATTTCTCCTTGTTGCCCCATTTTTCCCTGAGTTAGTTACATTTAATTTTTTATAAATTTTTTGTTTTGTTTGGTTGTTGATTACGTATCCAGTTTGAAAAATTTAAAATAATAATAATAATTATTATTATTGTTGTTTATGTTTTAGTTTATGTTTTTAGTATTTTATTTCGCTTTAAAAAAAATAATTATTTTCGTTATAGATTATGGCAATTTAGTAAAAAATAATAATAATAATACTTATCAATAATATTTAATTGTTTTATTTATTTATTTTTGCTATTTTTATGTGAAATAATATTGTGTTTTTCTTTTTAATGAGTGAGGTACAGGTTGTGTTTATAAGTGAAGAGATTTTTTTTGTTTATTTTGAGATAATTAAAATAATTGTTAATTTTTAATAATTAATGCAATAATGTTGTATGACTTAAGTACGTTGAATAATTATTACTGATTACTACAAGTAACTAACTACATGCTGTTATGTGAAGGTTTTTTGATTAGAAGTAAGGAATATACTTAAATCAGCAAGGAATATTGTACTTTAATAGTCAAGATTCTGTCATTAACCTCTTCAGGGACAAATTAATTGTTTCTGTAAATTTTTTTAAAAATGATTAAATGATTGGACATAATATTAATAACCTGAATAGACATAGTAAAAGTATAACAGACACTTGGTTATCAAGTGTAATATCCACTACGTTTTTTTCTATAAAAATTATTTTATATTAATAATTTAATTCTTTTATTTTATAATTTATCGGAAGTTAAAGTTTTTTTTTTTTTTAATTAAAAACATTTATGCTGGCGGAAATATTGTGAAAAAATATTATCAAATTTCTCGGGAAAAATAAAAGCGTTTATCTTTATTATATTTTGCTGCTTAAATAGATTACTTAACTGTTTTGTTATTTAAGAAAAAAAATGTTTATCATGTAATTATGTGTAGAAGACATACCTTGCACTGTTTTGTTGTTATTTTTTCTTAAATATCCACGAACAGGTTATTTTAATATTGACACTCAATTCTGGTTTTATGCGATTTTATTTTATGCAATTTTGAAGTTATGCGGTTTTTCTATATGATTTTTTTAATATGATATTTTGTGTGGGAATCCCCTTTTAATATTGCTTGTAATGAAAAACGAATGTATTGAAAAAATAACGAATTTTAAGCTATTTTTATTTTTAATTCATTCTGTATTCTAAAACGTTTATTAATCTATCAAATAATTTTTTTTTCTTAGCTGATGCTACTTTTTATGCGATTTGTTGGCTATTTGTTTGAATTTATACCGATTTCGATAAACGTGGAACGTATTTATTAATCGTAAATCTTGTTTTTTTTATGCGATTTGCTGTGAGTAATGAATAGAGTTCCACGTTTCGAAAGCGCATATATTCAAACAAATAGCCAAACAATCGCATAAAAAGAAGTATCAGCTACCTCATAAAAAAAGAATTGACTGTATTTTAAGTATTAATTTTTTTTTTTGCTAGTGTAAACATAGCCAAATAAACGTAAACATTTAATAAAGAATTTTTACTTTATGTATTTTCTATTTTTATTATTATAATTTTGTTTTGTATTTTTTTTTAATTCTGTAATATTTTTTTTAATAATTAATTTAATTTTTTTGATAAGTTAAATAAATAAAAAAAAAATGTACAATATGATAGTGTTTGGAATGTTAGTGGGTGGATGGAGAATAATACATACTTTAGTAATTAGTCATTACATTTTTATACATAAATTTTATTACAAATTAAAGAGAATTTTAGATAATTTATTTAGTATGTTTTTTTTTTTCTGTTTTTATCAATTATGTCTGTAAATTTAAATAAAGTGATTAAAGCAAAAAAAAAAAAAAAAATTGGCCTTGTTTTGCATAAATTATTTGAATTTATTTTTCTTTGTTTTACTGATAAAGTAATTAAAATACAGTGAAATCTCCATTTTCACGTTAAAAGCATTAGTTTTTTGCCATTTATTTTCTTATTTTTAATTCACCTGTTTAAGGTACCTGCTAGTTTCTATGTAATTTTTTTTTTTTTATTAATCATATTATTGTTCACCCACTGAGATGAAAATTATTTTGTTTTAAGACTTTATCTCATGGTTTAATAGAAAATCCATTGTTTTTTCTCTGTTTAAAGGTATATTAGTCTGTAGTTTAAGTTAGAAAAAGAAAATTAAGCTTAGTTTAGTAAATGTACTTAATGAAATTTAATGTAATCTTCTATTTGCTTTGAAAATGTTCTTTAAACTCTCTGTTGTCATTTTTATTAGCTTACCTTTTTTACGTAATGTTTTTGCGAATTTTTGACTATAATGTTATTGATCCCCCGAATATAATATACATTTTACCTTTGGCGTAATTTCGATTTTTTTGTTTTTTTTTTTCGTTAGAAAAGCAGTAATTGAGTAAAATCGATGAAAATACATATTAATGTTGATTTTCTTTTATAATTTTTATTCTTATTTAAATGAGTTTTCATTAACATTTCAATGTCTTTAATGAATTTTTATTTTTATTTGGTTTATTTACCTGAAAACCAAAACGATTGATTTCGCTTTTATTTATTTATTAACGGTGAGAATCTATCTACTTTTTATTTAAATATAAATTTATATTTCTGAATAATTAACGAAAATAAAATTTACTTTTATGCTTTGATTGCGTTTTGTAGTTTTTTTCTTTCTTTTTTTTTTTAATGATTTTTGCTGCTAAATGTGTTTATATAAGGTACGTAATAGACATTTTACCGCTTTTAAAATAAATCAAATAAATTTAATTGATACACATTTGTTTATATTTGTGTTTATTTATTTATTACTTGATGAGAAATAACATCATTTAACTACCTGTTACTATGTAGTTTTATTTAATTAATTATAAATATAAAAATGTACTTTAAATAATGCTGTTTATGCATTATTAATGCAGTTGCTAAAGTTCTAAGCCTCGTAGTGTATAGAGAGAATAAGAAAAGAAAACACTTTTTAATTTAAAAATGTTTTTATTCTGTTTGCCAGAATTTCTAAAATAAAAAGAATATGATTTCTCTATTAGAAAATCATTTTTCTTGTAAAAAAATTTATTATTATCATTTGATGATGCTAAACTGTTGGTTGCTGCTGTTTTTTTTTCACAAATTTATAATATTTTTGTTTTTGAATTATTTATTTCAACAATTTTTGCATTATTTCATTTATTTATGTTTTATGCTTTGGTTATTTTGTTGTTTATTGCTTGCTGTTGTTTAGATATATATATTTATTTATTTAATGCTGAATTTTGTTTAATAATTTTTGTCATTTTTAGCAAATAATTCTCTGACATTGTTATGCATTATAGTCGAGTTTTTAATTAATGAAAATAATTAATGTTTTCAAGAAAACTGTATGCGTTTATTTTTGACTCGTTATAAGTTATAAATGATTATGTTTTTCGTAATGAAATTAATAAATGATTAAGAAAAATTCATTTTTTACTTAGAAAAATCTATAGACATTGAGGAAAAGTAATCGATTTTAGTGTTTTTATAAGAAAAATTTAAAATTTAACTATCATAAGCAGTGTTTTCTCTTAGACTAAGAAAATTATGATACGAAAAGAAAATTCGATTAAAAAGCTAAAACTATGTGAAAATAATCATAATTTATTAACGTTTTACATAATAATGCAAAAAAAAAAGATAAATTATTATAAATTACTGTAATTGAGTGTAAAATTTTTTTCTGAATTTAGACCATAAACGATTTTATCTGTTATATAATTATCGTTCATTTGGTGGCTGCTGTTAAAAAAGAAAAACGAATAAGCATAATAAATTATTATTTTGTTGTTTAAAAATCGGTCCTATAGATGTTTGGTGAAATATTAAAATCATTAAACAAGAAAAATAATAATGAGACCACTCCACTTGGCTCGCTTTGAATGAAAAATTTATCAATTAATGAATTAAAAACAAAAAAAAAATACCAAGAAGTATTTAACGAGTTCGCGTACACTTTATTTTATTAATTTTTTATTTTTTATTGCTAATAATGAGTGAAAGAAGAACCGTTTTAATAAAATTATGTTTCTGTATGTGTGGGCAATTAATGAACAAAAAAAATAAACAGATAATCGATTGGGAAATTTCTGTTTTATTATTCTTCAGACGCGTGTTATTCTCTTTTTTTATTGCTAAAAACACCAAATATTATTCTGTTTGTTTGTTTGTAAAATCCGAGTTTACACATTGTTATTTATTTTTATTGTCTGTCTAACTACTTCAATCTTGGAATTTGTTTTTGTCGTCTGTGTTTTATATTTTTGCTAAATGTGGGTGGTTTAATATTTCTACTAGCAATTGGCTGATGCTAATGCTAGTAGTATGTTTTTATGACATTTTTTCCTTTTGTTTTTCTTTTGAATAGAAGATTTACTCTATTATCATTCGTGTCATATACTCTATGACTTAATAATTTTATTTATTTTTTTTACCGCCTCTATCATGTCGTGTCTCGTACCACCGTACACATTTGTTATTATTTTTTTTTTATTTATTTAGTATTATAAGGTGAATCAAAAAATGAATGGTTTATTACTTTTACCTCGCTTTATTCCTTTGTACAATTTATTTTCAGTACTAATGAATCTTTTTTATTATTTTGTATTCAACCTAAATGCGAATTTCTTTTCATTTTTTTCTCACTATATTATTGAAATTATCTCACGTTTAATTAATAAAATATTTTTTTTTTTTGCACTATCGTTGTTTTAATATTATTATTGAGTTTGTTGCATAAAATGTGTTTAAAAAACAAAAAAGAATTACGTACGTATATACTGTGCATTGTCATGGAACGTTTAATATTTTTTTTTATATATAAAATGGTTTCGCGTTTACTTTTTAATATAACATCAACATGTAGGAAAAATAATAAAGTATGAAAAAAAAAATAAATAAAATTCATATTTCACTCTTTTTATATCTTATTTATTATATTTTCTTTATATAGTCTTTTCTATTTTATATATATATTTCTTTTGTATAACATCGTAGCTAGTCTTCTTCTTCCGTATTGTCTTTAATCTGTTAATATATGTTTACTCTCTGGTATAAGATTTATTATTGTTTATTTTCTTTCTTTCTTTTCTTTTCATTTTCAATTACATGATTGATGTTTTCTTTTTTACATTATTTATTTTCTTTTCTATTTGTTTAATTTTTGTGTATTTACAGTACCGGAAATAATATAATAATCTTCTTCCCGATGTGGTGTTGCTTTAAATTTATTTATAAGATGTTTTATTATATTTTCAGTTATAGAAAAAATCATTTATTTATTTATTAATTAAAATTATTAAAAGTTTTCATTTTTAAGTGTTTTATTTGCAAGTTAATTAAATTGAGTTTGCGTATTATGTTGTTAGTTTTTCATTGGTTCATGAATTATATGAAGTTTGTAACATTTATGGATTATTATCTTTAAATATAAATTGTATTGTTAGTTAGTTACGTTTTTTTTAATACTATTTACTCCTCTTGAGTTATTTACTACTTTTTGATTAAAATTGTAATAAAATAATTCTACAACATTGTTTGTTATGTATCCTTGATATAATTTTATTTTATTTCTGTAATAATATTACTGATAATATTACTTTAAAAGGTTTAAATATATATATATATATATTTTTAAATGACATAATTTATTGTATTTTTATATATTTTTTAATCTTTAATAAATAATATGATGAAAATGTATATAGTGAAGGTGTTATATGCATTCAAATTACAAAAATATACATACAATGTATATGTAATGTGTCAATGACATGCAATATTGTTGTAATAAAATAAATAATTAAATAACATTCACTTATGTTTAGGTGGTAGGCACTAGTTTAAATTAAATAATAATTCATGTTTTATCGTTTAGTATAGCTGGTTAAGTTGTATTTTTTGTTTGTAATTTAAAGTCACGGTTAATTTATTGATAATATTTTGTTCCGTTTTTTTCTTTTAAACTTGAAGCAGCAATTTGTTGTGACATTTTTCCTTTATTTTTTGTACACTTTTTATTTCAATGGTAAATAATCGCGTGATTACCTATTTTATAAATTTAATTTCACTTTTTTTCTTTTTATTCGCTATTCAATTAATTTAATTCTAACAGAAAAATGTATAAAATTTTTTATTCTGAACATATGTGATCATAATAATCAATGGTAAAATGCTATTAATGTTTTTTCATTTCTTTTTGTTTTGCTTTCGTTTTTATAAATAAAAATGGTACTGTTGTCATGCAAAAAATCATTTAATTCGTATATGTTTTGATTAAATTACATAACAGTGATGTTGTTTCGTTAATAAATATTATCATTTTGGGCAGTAAGTTTTTTTCTTTTCATTTTCCTTTTTTTTTAAGAGAAATATTACATTTGAAGCTTAAATCGTTTTAGTCCTTCAAGATGAAGATTTTTACTAAGAAAACTTAAACATAACATAGATTTCTTTGTAATTATTTATTAATTAAGGGAAATTATTAAATGAGATCAAAACTTTTTCAAATGACATAATTTTTGAGCTTTTTTATTAATTTATGAAAAAAAAAGAAGATAATTGAAAAATGCTTTAAATGCTGGATAATTACTTACAATTATGAAATAACGTCCTTGTCGGATATGCAGTTTAAGCAATTATTATCTAAACTAATTGATTACTACAATTTAACATAGTGTTTTAAGCATGTTATAATGCTAAGAAAATAATTACATCTATAGAATAATAAATGTTATTCATTGAAAAAAATAAGCGCCGCAATATTATAATTTCCTTTTATTGTTTTTTCCACTGGTATAAAGTTTTATAAGCTTAAACCAATCGTTGAATAGAAAAGTATTTATAAATAAATAAATAAAATAAATACTCTTTTGGTGGTGTACATGGTTATTGTTTTATTGGATAATTGCCAAAACAGAAAAAATATTAATGCTTTGTTTTTCTTTTTTTGCGTTTTTTTAAAATAATTATTATCATTATCATATTTTATTTATTTAATTTTTATGTAATTATATGTAAATAATATTATTTAAAGACGAAATAAAATACTTTTTATAGTTTTTAATAATAATTGCGATACTGTTGCTACTGTTATTGTTACTGCTGATATTGATCGTATTGTAGCATCAGATGCTGCTGATACTACGAATGTTGCTGATGCTACTAATGCTACTGATGCCACTAATGCTACTAATGCTTAATTCTAAAATAAGCAGTAAAAATTACAAATTATTTTACATAAAACATAAGACTTTCAAAGAAATAATAATTTATCTGTAAAATCATTTTAATAAAGCACGACAACAGTTTCTTCCGAGTATAAAAAATGCAAAATTATGATTTTATTGCAAAAGCAAAAAACAAGAATCAATAGCAGCATTAATAGCTGCGTAATTGTAGATTGATTATCTTCTAGTCACTCAAGTGACTTTATTTGATTTATTTTTATTATTATTAAAATTTTTAAATCCATAAAAATCATTCTAGATTTAGTGGTTTATAACTTTTAGATTCACACTGATGTCTTCTTTTGTGCTTTTTTAACTGAGATTATAATACATTTTTTATGAGAAAATTTTTTACCTTACTGTTATTTGCAGTTGTTTTGCGGTTAACCTTTTGAATTTTTTAATTTTTGTGAAAATTTATTGCACATTTTCTTTTATTATCTGTTTTTTTAGACTGTTTGTAAGTCACTTGATTATTACTGGATTTTTATTTAAAGAGAAAATTTACAGATAACAAGGATATTCTTGGGCGAAAAAAACCAGCAAGAGTCTTGCAAAATTAATTTTTTTTTTCGCAAAATCCTTAATCGAAAAAATTGAACAAAATTCTCTTTAATTAAAAATTAAAACTATTCCACACATTCCAATCATATTTATTCATACAATTCATTATTAAAATTTCTCAATATTTTGTTGTTTGCGTAAATAAACTGATTTATTTATGATTTTTAGTGAATTTACACACATCATTAAGTTTTGTGTATAAATTTTTGGTTGTTAATTATTTTGATTTGTTAATAAGCGTTTTTAATTAGTATTTTTCTATTTATATTATTATTATTATTAGAAGTATAATTTTTGCTAATAATTAGTGTCGAATATTTAGTAAACAATACGTCATATATATTTACTTTGTTTTACTTGTTTATAGTAAGTATTTGCATAATTTTTTTTGTAATATAAAGGTCACAAAATAATTATTATTTTTAATAATTATATGATTACATTGTATGCAATTTTCTCTTTGTATAATTTCATTTATATTTTATGGTGTTTAATCACTGTGTTAATATTTTTAGCGTATTAAATACAGCTCTACAATCTGATTAAATTTATGCAATAATAATGATGATGGTGGTATTGAATGAGCAACAGTATTTAAAATAATTAATTAACATATCTTGTTGTCTGAATTTGTATTTTTTATGAGGATGATTTTATCACTTTTATAATTACGTTAATGATATAATTAAATATTTTTTTTTTATATGTGATAATTGTATTTTTTTTAGATGATTTTGTTATATAAATTTGTGATTTTTTGATTCTTTTTTGTTAATTCAGTCGTTAAGAATCTATTTTTATTATTTGATTGAATTTAATGATTATTGACTTTGAAGTTTATTACTTAATTTATCGTTAATTTTTATTATTGTGGTGTGTAAAAGCGTTTTATGCCGGTAAAAGCTTTTATGTGCAATAGAATAGGTAAAGGAGACTTTTTAAAGGAATTTATTTTATCGAATGTTATGTGATAAAAATTTTAATAAATCAATTTTACTTTATTATTAAGGAATATAACGATTTATGCTATTTTCTAATGTTATAATTCTCTTAGAAAAAAACAATTTAAGATGTTATTAATTGTTGTTCCTTTCATTCATAATTACACCTGTTAATCGCTATGAAATAATAAGCAACAGTTGTCAAATCTACAGTAATTACTCATTTTAAGATATTTTTACTTTAATCTAATGATTTTCTAAGTAAAACAGAGTAATAATTTTTAATTTAAGTTTAAATCGTCTTGTTTGTTTGTTTGTTTTTCGTTGACATTTTTATTATTAAAGAAAAATTATTTAAATAATGAGTCATATAAGTCAAGTACTACGCGTATTTGTAATTTTTATTTATTATTTGTTTATAGAGAAATTTTTGTCAATTGAAAAGTAATAAAACTTTATAAGTGAATCGTAAACGACCTACTAAATTATTATTTTTTCGATTTTTTAGTAAAGAAGTTTTTGTGTAAAAAAAATAAAGTTTTCTTGAGTTTTTCTTAAGGTTTTTTTTCTTTAATAATCTATGATTGATTTTTTTTTCTTCTTATTCATATTGACCAGTAAGTCTATTTTCTTTTTGTAAATAATAAAGTAATAGATATACAAATAGCTTAAGCGAACCAACCGCAACCAACCTACTTATATTATTATGCTGTCGTTCGTTGTCTTCGTCGTCTAGTTGTCTGCAAACAAAATGTTTGTTACCGATTTCTTGGCGAAATATTTATTATTTTACATATTATTATTACATTTGTTTGGTTTTTTAGTATTTTAATGTCGTTTTTTTGTCGCCATGAATGGGTTTTTTTTTTGTGAATTTTCTATAATAAATTTTGCAGAGATTTTTTACTATTTAAAGATTTAGTTATTGTGTCGATGCTAGTGGCAAATTTTACTGTAATTGTTATTCTTATTACTGTGTACAGCTTTTTATGTAACAAAACATACTGTAATGTCTCGCGTATTGTTTTGCAAATCAATAATTTAATAAAAAATAATTAAGAATTTATACAAAATTAGATTAAATGTTGAATAAATTAATAACAAAGAGACTAGATTTTTGCTAATAATTAGTAATTTTGTTTGTAAAAATGTTTTTCTTTACATTGAAATTATTAGAACAAGGTCACTTGTATGCAAATTTTAAGAAAAATTTTTATAAACGCATAAAAATACTTTTCTTGCATTAAATCTTAGGTATTTGACATGAACGTCTTTATAGTTTATGAAACGTTTATCAAGTCATAATTTATATAGTACAGTGGTACCTCGACATATGAGTTTAATTCGTTCCGTTATCTTACTCATCTGTCAAATTGCTCGTATCTTAAAGCTCGTATGCTGCTGCAAATGTAGATCGTGTAACACGTGTAAACTGTAGTTATACGATTCCTCATATATCAAATCTTGCTCTCATCTCAAAGCAAAATATCGCTCGCTCGGTGGCTCGTATCTAAAAACACTCGTATGTTAGGGCACTCGTATATCGAGGTACCACTGTATTGATTTTCTTATTAAATTAGAACGTGGTTAATAAATTTGTAGACAATATTACTGAAAAATATGTATATAATTATTATTAATTTACTTCAATTTAAAAAATATTTTTAATTATTTCTTACTTTAACTACTTTGACATTGATAATAATATATTTTTTTTTATCGAAAAACGAAGAAAACATTTCTAAATGAAAAATAAAACTCTCCACTTGTGCCTTGATACAGTTTTTCGTATTATTTTTTGTTATTTTATCACGTATGCTCCTGCTGCTCCCAATATACATATATACACTCTAGAATAGCATATATGTATATATGTTTATCGACTTTTCAAGTGGATAATGTTTATTTATTTTTTTGTATTTGTTTTAAGGCATTTTTATATATTATGCAGAGCTGTAACAAGAATATTGGCGTTTTTGGCAAATACCTAAACATATCGCCTTGTATTATGATTAATTTTATGCAAAGTTGTTTTCTTTTAGTTTTATCAGTTTGGATTGTAAAGTCTCAAAAGTAACGCACTCTTGGCAATTGTCACGATGTTACCAGGCTATTGATACGATGCTGGCTGATCATAGGAATAAAAAAATAATTTTTTTTTATTATCTAAGTAGCATTTAGTGTGTCTAGTATTAGAATACAGAAAATTCCTCTTGAATTTTTCACTTTTATTTCTTGTATTTTTATTTAAACAATATTATATTGATTAAATCTTTAAAGATGAATAAATACTTTTTATTTTTCTTCTTCTCTAATATTATTTCTTTTAACGCTCTTCTATAATATATGCCATATTATGTTAAGAAGTTACACAGAGATGAATTTTTCCTTTTACTATTTTTTTTTTCTTTGCTGCTGTTTATCTTGTATAAATTTATTATTGATTTAATTTTCTTATCTATTTTACTAAATTGAATTTTCTTTACTCATTTGATGGTTGGGTTTTTTTTTACACACAATTACACATAATTTGCTTTTAGTTAAATAATATTATTATAAGTAAAACGACTCTGTTTTTGTCTTTATTTTATTTTTTGTATTTTTGTGTTTGGTTTGGCTTCTGTCTTAGTTATAAAACGAAAAACCACCCTTATCACATACAATGTCCCATGAGATATATTAAGCCGACTAATGTTAATATTCATAATTTATATGGTCTGAGAGAGGTTAGATTTTCTTCATATTTTTTTTTCCTTTATCATTTTAAAAACGAAGAAAAATTTCTTTTCTTTTCTTTTGCTTTATTAATTTATAAAGAAAATTATAATTATCTGATTACACACCAATTTGTTTGCTTGTTATTTTTTTATTTATTTTAATTAAATAATCATCGATAAAGAATAATTATTATTCGTTATGAGAAATGGATGGGTGTTGGATTAATGAATTAATAAGAATTCAACAGAAGACTTAACAATTGTGTAATAATTAAAATTAGAATTTATTTCTAGTTTAAAGTGGATGATTTATCGCTTAAAACGAAATACTGTGCTGTTTATATAGGAAAATATTTGATTTATAACGTGGACGTTTCAATGTTTTTTTTTTCTTTTGTATTTAAATAATAAAAATGAATGACCATAATTAATAACATAGAAAAAACTATTAATATAATTTATTTATTTACGTGACAACAATGAAATTGTATTTGGATAGCAGCGAAATCGTTAAAATAAATTTCTTTTAAAAAAAATTTAAAAACGTCTTTAAGTGTTTAAGAATTTATTTATTTATTCAAGTGAAAGAAAAAAATATCTAATAAATTTGAATTGAATGTTTGATTGTGGAGGCAACAATCTGGTGATAATACCGGTAAGACACACTGTTTAGTGCCAGCATACGAAATGTATGTATTTTGTGTTTTTACCTATATACTCGTACATCGCGTGATTTAATCATATTTGTTGATGGATTTTTTTTTTTAATTTAAATCCTTGATTATATACTTTAACATTGTTGGTCAGATTTTTTGTTACCTTTTTGTTTTTATGCTGTTGTGTGGTGTGTGCTGTGTGCTTTTTCGTAGTAAATTTATTTATATTGAAAACACGATGACGTTTTAATAATGATTTTTGCTTTATATATATTTATATATCGTGTTGGTCAATGATGTTGGTTGATTTTCATTTCTTTTCTTCTTTTACTTGGCTTGGCTGTTAATGTTTTAGCCGAATTTATACTTTGTGTTCAGGTGACAATAATATTTTTCATTTGATGTTGCTTGTAGCAGCAGCAGTAACAGCAGAAGGTAGATTGTTGTTTTATTTCCGTTTTACTGTTTTTTTCGTTTTCGCCTAATCGATATTATTAATTAATAAACATTTTTTTGTTTTTTCGCGGTTGTACTGTTGTGTCATTTTAATTTATATTTTTTAAACGAAATAATTAAAAAAAAACCGGGTGGTTTAGCGCCGGTTATTTTTCGTTAATAAATATGTTTATAGGAGAAATTTCTTTACAGTTTTAATAAGCTTAACGTTTAGAGGTTTTTCGTACTTTCAATACGCTGTGATAGTTAAAGCTGAAATTTGCTGTAAAGCTTTGACAGCGAAATTTTAAATTATTGCAAAGCTTAGTCATTTACATCGCGATTTATAAATTAATAAGCTGCCTGCCTATAAGTCAATGAACCATTTTTAGGGATGGTCTATGAATGCGTTGATCAACCTATTCGCGTATTTTTTTTTATAATTAATTTTTAAATAATAAATAAAGGTCGGCAGTCAGATTCTATTATTATTATTATTATTATTATTATTATTATTATTATTATTATTATTATTTTAATTAAATTAATTTTATATTTTTTAATTAAACTATTTTCAAGTTTATTTATTATCATTAAGCTTTTATTATTAAAAAAAATATTTTAATTGATTTTAGTCTTTGTGCTTATTGTTTATAGTAATATTATTTATTTTTTTGTAAAAATTGTCCTTGATTTTGTTTGAAAATAAAGGTTAAATTCGGTTTTATGTTTTTACTGTTTTATTTTTTATCAATTCGCAATTGTGTTAGAATTAAATAATAATAATTATATTTATTTTATTATTATAATAAGCAGCATTGTTTTACCCAGTTTTTTTTTTTTGTTTTGTTTTGGTTTTGAATGTCATTTTTGCTGAATTATTTATTAGATTATAATGTTAAAATAGCAGCAACAGCAGCAGAAGTAGCAACAACAGAAGCAATAATACAACAGCAGCGTCGGCAACAGAACGGAACCAACAAAAAAAAAAATAAAATAATAAATAATTCAATGAAAATAATAAAATAAAATTCATTTTTTTTTTTTGAACCGGAAAATAAAAGGAATTATTTGCAAAAATGAAAACAAAAAAAAACAACATACATTTGCCAATATAAATTCCTATTGATTTTTATTTAACTGCATTTTTTATTAAATAGTTATTTAATATGTGACATGTGTTGAATGGATATTAGAGCTTTTATTTTTTAATATATTGTTGCACATTTGCATAGTATTGTCCAGTGTTGTTTACTTTACACTGTAATACTGGGAAAAATCTCTCTCTGTTTTCACTACTTTAATTGTATTTTTCTTTGCTAGAAAACTTTTTTATTTTGTAACTGCTGACATGCTTTTTGTTGACTTAAAATGTAAGCTTTTATGTGTATAAGTCGGTTATTGACTTACTTATAAAATATTATTTAATATTTTTACTAGCTAGACGGTTGTATTTTGTGACCTTTTTTTGTTTTTGTTTTGAAGTGATTGAAACTGGAGCGATCTTTGTTAAATAGAAAATTTTTTGACGAGTGATTTTACTTTTTTTCTTTCTTTAATCTTTAATAATTTGTTTTGATCTTAACACGTTTCTTTTTATTATTATTATTATTATTATTATTATTATTATTTTAATTGTTTTGTTTATTGTATTTAAATTTTGATTGTAAATGTCTAGTAACCGGTTATTTTAATGTAATAAATTTTTCTTTGTTTTTTTTTTATATTTGATAATTAAGCACTTAAGCTTTAACAGTTTTTGATGTTTTAATTATGATGTTTTGTTAATTAACACAAGAAAAGATTGTTATTATCTACTAAGATGTTTTCTGTCTGCTTTAAAATGTTTTTATACCATAATTACATAAATATTAGGCGCAAATTTAATCTAATTACGTAGTAGGGCTGCTCACCTTTAATTCAATTTTAAAGATGTTTTTGTGCATCAGAAAAACACAAATTTGCGTAACAATAACTAATTAATGATTTACTTGTTTGCTGTGTCTATGTCTATATCAGTGATGTTCAGTGTGGGATCATTATTATCTGCACTACTTTTAGACATTTTTGCTTCTACATCGGAAATCAAGTTTGGGTCATTTAAAAAGCCTGTGCGGGTCAGTGTATGACGCACGAGTTATAAGTTCGCCATCGCTGGTCTATACTCTGCTGGTTTATTCTGCGATTAAAAATTTTTGCTCTTTATTTCATGAATACAACATTAAAATTGCATTATTTATTTATTTCTTATTTTTTTGAGACTTTAGTATTTTTTATTATTAATTTATTATAATTTTTGTAACAAATTTTTCGTTGTTTTGTTTTGTTCGCGTTTTCGTGGTTATAAAATTAAAAAAAAAAAAATAAATAAAGTGTTCGTGCACTATTCTTCACACAACATTAAATATTTATTATTACCTAAGAAAAAAAAAACTATAATAATATAAAATATTAAAAATAAAACATTGAATTAATAATTAATTAAATAATAATAATAATATTAATATCACTTAAATATAGAAAAAAAAAATATTATTATTATTTTTAGCTAACCTAGTTTAACAGAACACTCAAAAGTTATAGAAATATATTTTGTTTTATTTAATTACTAACCAGATGTTTGAAAATTTTTATAATTTGTCTTTTCGTATTTGTTCTTCTCCTTTCTTTGATTTTATAATTAATTGTTGTACTGTATTTGCTTTTTTTGAACATTATGTTAGGGATAAAATTGTTAACTTTGAAATGTCCCACCACATAGAATCCATAGTCCCACCGCGTAGAGTTTAATTTAATAGAAGAAAAGCCTAAAAAAAACAAAGGTAAAATAATTACCATCGATGGTAAATCGATAATAGACATAAAAAAAATTATAATATTGTTGTTTTTGGGTAATAATGTTGTCGTTTTGCTATTTTAAATGTTTAAAAGTGGAGCGAATTTATTATTATTATTATTCTATGTGTTGGACTTTTGTTTGTTATTTAATTTAATATTATTATCGTTATTTCAGTTGTTTAAAACAATTTTTTTGCTGGTTTTTGTGTCTGCTGCTGTTATTGTTAACTCTTTTTTTTTTTGTTAAAATAAATTCAGATGCTGCTATACATTATTACTGCAAATCTTGTGCGGTTTTAATATTTTAGTTTATGAATATTTATCATCCATTTATTACGTGTTCTTGTGGTAGAATAATAATAATAATTTATTTAACATGTAATTGGTCATTTTTGATTGCTTATAAAACCACCGTAGATAAGAAAATATATATCTGTAGTAATGATAAACACTCAAATTATTTATTTAAAATTTTTTGTGGAGTTTTTCTATGTTGTTTCGTCAGCACGTAGCAACTTTAAACTGCTTTATGCTGCAAGTATTCTTAAGGAAAAAACTGCCTTTTTTTATACTAATGCTTGAATTTAAAATTTAGAAAAAAAATAACACTTTTTTGCAGTAAATTTACTGAATTATATAATTTTTGTTAAACATTTATGTACTTAAAGCTTACTGTAATTACACGTGCACTGAATGAAATTATAAATTTATTACGAGATAAAAGATTAGTTGAAATTTAATACGATAATACAGTAGATTTTAGCCAGTAATCATACAGTGTTGATAATAAACCTATTTTACATTGATTTAAATTATTTATTATGCATTAGATTGCAGGCTTATAGTCTTTATACTAAACTTTATACTAGAAAATAGTCTTTTTGTTTAAAATTAATATTTTTAATAACAATGTAGCAATTGCTTAAAGGTGCAACGGTGGTAAAATGCATACTAAACTTACTTATTGTTTGTACTTAGTGTTTTACTGTGTACAAAACAAATAAAAGTAACATAAAGCGTTAAAACTATGAATGCTAAAAACATTAAAAAAGTTACATAATATCCGGTAAAGTAAGGTTGTTAATATCTGTTTAACACTGTATAATATTTAATACATTTAGTGTAATAGAGTAGAATATTTAATTCTTATTTAAATATATGTATAATGCTGAGTAAAGAAGAAAACAAAAAAAAAATAGGTAAATAAACGTGTGTGCTTTAGTGCGAGTGATGGGATTTATATATTTATGTATTTGTTAAATTGACCATCTCTAGGTATTGACCACTTGTTTCTCTGATCACCTGTTTTGTAGAATTTTTAATAATAATATTATTATTATTATAATAATAATAATAATAATAAAAAAAACAAAAATAATTACGCTACTTCTCATCGATAAACATTTTATGCTGATTATAATTTTATTATTTTTTCCTATTGAATTATAACCATTCATGTACGGTGGGGTTGGTCGCGCCTCTCATACAATACTTAATTCTTATGTAATAACACAAGAAACGCGTGTTATATAATTTCATTTCGTTTTTTTTTTTTTTATTTTTATTTATTTACTTTTTTTAACCACCTTTGCTGTTTTTACATATTTTTTTTCTGTTTGTCGTTTAAACGTTTCTTTATTTTTAGTTTTTCACTTGCTCTTATTCACTGTGCTTTTATTATTTTTCAAAAGTTTTTATTTATTTATAAACTTAAATAACACTTTACTCACATTTTCATTGTAGTTTTTATTTTTTAATTTTTTATTAAATACATATTTCTCTCTCAAAATAATAAAAAATAAAATTATTTATACTGTTTTTTTTTTCTTTGGTGCTTATTTTTAGTGCTTTTTAGTATTTATCGTTATTTCTAGAAAAAATGTTGTACCTGAGTATAGTTGGTTTTTTTTCGTTGTTTTGTTTGTGAATTTTTAATCGTTAATCATTCTATCATCCTGTTAAACGTTAATTAAATCGTAATTTTTGTTTTGTCTTAATTAATTAATTAATAAAGAAAACAGTTTTTAATTTTTCACTTTAATTTTTCAATTTAAAAAGAAAGCGAAAATAAAAAAACGAAAAAAACAATAAAATGTTGTGCAAACTTAGTGTCGTATTTATTGTGAAAAAGGGTAAATGCAATTTTAATTGTTAAATTTCTAATTATTTCTAATTAAATTATGTTGTGATTAAATTAAATTAAGTTTAAAGACAAGAAAAAAACAAATCATTACATAATACAGCAAATACATTACATACCTTTGCATTTACTTAATTTGTGTTAATTATATTTATTTATTTTTTTTGCTAGTAATTAATTTCGCTTTTTCGTGCTTTTATGTAAGAATTTAGTTTATTTATTTTTTAATTAATGATAATTTATTACTATGAAGTAGTACAACGAAGTATTTATGATTGATTTTTCTAATATAAAAATAGTTTTAATAAATTTATTTAATTCAAGTGTGATTGATTTGATGTATGGTGGATTTCGGGCTACTTTTTGTGACAAGAAATTATTTATTTTTTTCAAAGATTTTTCTTATTAATTAAATTAATTATTAAATAAATAAAATGATTTAAGTGATTCTTTGTTGCATAATTAATAAAATCAGTTGAATTTTTAATTCACGATTGGATATAAAATTATTGGAAAATTAATTAAAATTATTTGTGATAACAATTTTTTTCCTGATTAAAGTGGTTTTTGTGTTGTAATTATGTCGTCTGCAGTTTATATACATATTTTTTTTTGTTATTTTCAACTGAAAATTAATGATAATTCTAGTTTTTCTTCTTTAAATTAAATCTATTTGATAAAAAATTGTGCTGTGCTGTGGTGCTGCTGTTTCATGTGACAAATTAACATGTTTATTTATGGAATAATGCTACAGTGTGGAATTTGTGCTATTATTGGATTAAAATCAATAAATTATTGTGTTTTGTATTGCTTGTTTTTGCGTTTAATTAATTCATTATTTTTTAATAGTTTGTTTTACACATGATAGGCACTAGTTGGTTCTGTTTGTTTAAAATTAATTATTTGTTTCGATTAAGTCCTATAATTGCGTGATTGATATTGAATTGTGAAATTGTTATGTTGTTTTGTGGTTGATGACAATCGTTTTGCTTTTTTTTTTTTTTTTTGGGAAAAGGATTTCTTGTTGATAATTTATTTATTTTTAATTAAATATTATAAAAAGTTATAAAAAATTACTAACTACGTTACGTATACGATCGACCTGATTTAGTTTAGGAATTTTATTATTATTATTATTATTTTTCTAATGTCAGTAAAATGTTAATCAAAAAATCATTAAGTAAATAATACTTGCTCGCTGTACTGAATTTATTCTATTTTAATGTTTATTATTAATTTTTAATTAAATTTATAATATTGAAAATTTGTATGAAAATGAAAATGCATTAATATTTTTTCACTACAAATATATCAATTAGATTTATTTTTATTTTATTTATTCAATTTGATCAATAATAAATTTATTTTTCTATTTTTATTATTATTATTATTGTTTTTGTTAAATTATTTAACATTTTTGTTGTTTTAAAAGCAAAAGAAATCGTCGCGAGTGTATTTTCACTTTATTTATTTTTTTCTATTATTTTTTTCACACAAAACATGTAATATTTATTTATTTATTTAAAAAAAAAACTCAAATTTAATTTAATTTGTATTAATTTTAATCTCACTTATTTATTTATTTTTATAAATATATTATGTTTGTTGTATTATGGGTATGACGAGCTTCTTTTCAAGTGTATGGTACGTACATGCTTCTGATATCGTTAATGCTTGCTGCTGCTGCTGCTGCTTTTGGTGTATCTACTACTACTACGGCTACTACTTTTGTTAATATATATTTAATAAAAAACATTTAAAATTATTAATCTAAATTATTATTATTATTATTATCATCTAATTTAATAAATAATTTAATACTGTTTTGATTTCGGTGTGTGTGTGTGTAACTGTGCTAGCTTATTTACTTTTCTTTTAATTAATTTTGCGTTTTTTTCTTCTGCTGTTTTGTGGTTTTTTTTTTGCTGTAGTTTTTTTTCGTATTTTGTTATTAATTTTTTTATTGGTTTTTTTGATTTTAATTTTTTTTTTTTTTTTGTATTTAATTTAATTTAGTGTGTGTGCTTTTTTCCAAAGTTTGTTGTATAATCAACTAAAAAATAAAAATTATTTGTCGTTACTACTGTATCGTTTTAAGCAACAGCCAAAAGCAGACCATTCACATTTATGATTATAATTTTGTAGTTTTATTTTTTTTTTTTTTTATTGATTAATAAAAGCTTAATTGTAATGCTTAAATAATATTATTAAGCTTTTTTTGTTATTTTATTATTATTATTGTTGTTGTTAGTGTTTTATTAAGCAGAAAAATTAAAAGGAACAAGTAGAAGAAGAAGAAAAACATACACAATTAAGCTCAAAATACATATATTGTCGTCGTCGTCGTCTGTAGAAAATTACATCATTTTTATAATTGTAATCTTGTGTAATTGTGCTTGCTGTGCTTTACTATTATTATTATTATTATAATTATAATATAATTTAATTTAATTATGTTTTATTTATTTCCTATTAAATTTTATTTATTGTTAAATAAATATTGTTGTTAATTAAAAAAAAAAAAAGCTAAAAGGAAATAAGAAAAAAGTGATATGAATAGTGGTTTTTGTTCGGTGGCTAGTATTGTGTAGTTTTTTTTTTTGGTTTCTCTCAACCTATAAAGTGTAATTAAGAAAATATGTTTTCTAAATTAAGGAGATTAATTCAAGAATAAAAAAACAAATTTATAATGAAAATTTATCAATTATTATTTGGTAAATAAATTTATTTATTTTCTTTTATTATTTAAATTATTTGTGTTGTTTTTTTGCTAATTAAAATTACCTTAAACGGCGTGTTACGTTTATTTTAATTATAATTAAGGCCAAAACCTAGTGTGAGCGTAGCGAGCGTCTGTGGTCGCCCAACGCTTTCATGAACGCGGAAATTCATATGTATTTTAAATTGTATAGGTAAGAATGTTGCCTTACTTCCTTGATTAATTTTTCCTCAAACATTTTCTTTTAAACACAAAATATGAAATGTCAAACAGATTATAAACTTGAACAAAGTTAACTACACAACGGTGCGTCCAAATACACTAGGTTTTGGCCATTACTTTCACGTGCATTCAATACTGCTGTTTTGACGTCGCGTCCAAAAACACTCGCTACGTTCACACTAGGTTTCAGTCTTTATGCTTTCAATAATACATGCTTGGATATTTATTCTATAGTTGGAAGTAATTAAAATGTTTGTTATTAGTTTGGTTATTAATACATATTAAGCTGAAAATGGTAATGCGACTGAGATGAATAATCACGCTTAAAATTGTATTAAAACGTTTTTTTCCCCGTATTTTCTTTATATATTTGTTGTTTAAATTTAAAAATTTTATCACTATTTACAAATTAATTTATATAATAAATTTTTTCTTTATATTATTAATTATTTAATAATTTTAATGAATTTCTTGTAAAATAAAAAAAAAAAAAATTTGTTATGCAAAAATTATGTGAAAAAATTTCTTTATAAGAAATAAAATCACTATAATCTTCATTATGATGAAATAAATTGACGACATTGAACTGTTTTATTATAAACAAGTGTTTACGTTATAAACAAGAAAATTCCAAAAAAAAAAAACCAGAGAAATAGAAGAAGAAATAATAAAGAGTTAATTCTTCTATTATTAAATCAATAAAAACATCACTTTCTTTTATCATCATCAACTAGCTAGTTTATTTTTATAATTTTTTAGTATAAATAATAATAATAATAATAGAAAAAACATGAATAAAAAATATATATATATTTAAGTATTATTAATTAGCGGTTTTTGTGTTTAAATAATAAATATAATAATTGGTTTAAATAAAAGAAAAAAATTATCACATTAATATAAATAAATAAATAAATGTATATTTTATTTATTATCAAGGAAGGAATGAATATGTACGTCATGATTTATTATAGGAAATACTTACATGTACTACCCGCGTATCTTGTTTACAAATTATAATAAAATTTAATAATATTAGATGATAATAATGTTATTATAATTATTTTTGTGGTGGTATAAAGTTCCTAATTAATTATTGTTATTTAATTTTAATTTTAGGTTTTAAATGAACTTTTGTATTATGATTATATTGATTATCCAGTAACAACCGAATCGATATTAATAACTGATTATTTATGAACTGTGTGCTCATTATTATTGCACTGATTTTTCTTTTCTATGTATTTTAAAATTTCTAAATAAAGTAGCAATTGATTATCATGTATGGATTTCTAAATAAAGACAATAATCACTATTGTTATTCACTGATTAATACCTGACACCCTGTGTTATCTATAGTTATTTATTTTTATCTTTGATTATATACATAAATAAATAACTACCTAGCTACTCGCTACATATGATTATAAAAAATAATTTTGTTATCATAAAAATTGAATGTAAATAAATTGTTTAATTAACATAGATTATATGACGTAATTATATTATTATCATACGATTTTTATTTTTTATTTGTTATTTAAATGCAAAATTATTTTTAAGCAATAGCAACCAATTGTGGTTAATCTTTTTTTTTTTCTTTTCTTTTCTTAATAATTGGTATTTGTTATTACATATTTATGTTTTTAATCGTATTTTTCGTTTTTCTTTTTATTTAATTAATATTAGATGCCAGGTGATACGGTACTGAGTAGCCGTTCAGCGGCAACAGTGTCTTCATCACGTTATAGTAAAAATCAGGATCGTAAAATTGGTCATCGTCGTGTTGGTGAAGGTGGTGAAATAACATATAAAAAAATTCAAACAACCACAATAATGGGTTCAATACAACTTGGTATTCAGCATACGGTTAGTTAATTAATTATAATAATTTATGTAAAAATAATAATAATTTTTTAAATATATTTATTTATGCGAATAGGTTGGTAGTTTAGCATCAAAGCCTAAACGTGATTTATTAATGATGGACTTTTGGGAAATGGAAACAATATCATTTCCACCGGAAGGTTCTAGTATAACACCGGCACATCATTATAGTGAATTTAGATTTAAAATTTATGCACCAATTGCATTCCGTTATTTTAGGGATTTATTTGGAATACAACCAGATGATTTTATGGTAAATTAAATTTAAATAAATAAATAAAGTGTGTTGTACAATGAAGAATAATTAATATAAATAATTTATTATTATTTTTTTTTTATTTGTTATTATAGATGTCAATGTGTTCATGTCCACTAAGAGAATTATCAAATCCCGGTGCATCTGGTTCAATATTTTATTTAACCGAAGACGATGAATTCATTATAAAAACGGTACAACATAAAGAGGGTGAATTTTTACAAAAATTATTACCTGGTTATTATATGAATTTAAATCAAAATCCAAGAACATTATTGCCAAAATTTTTCGGTTTATATTGTTATCAATGTAATAGTAAAAATGTACGTTTAATTGTTATGAATAATTTATTACCATCTTATGTTAAAATGCATTTAAAATATGATTTAAAAGGATCAACATATAAAAGAAAAGTATTTTTATAATTATATTTTTATTTATTTAAATATTTAATTGAATTTTATTTTTATTTTTAAAGGCAAATAAAACTGAACGTGGTAAACGTTCACCAACATATAAAGATTTAGATTTTATAGAACATCATCCAAATGGTATATTTTTGGAGGCGGACACATATAATGCATTAATTAAAACAATACAACGAGATTGTCGTGTTTTAGAATCATTTAAAATTATGGATTATTCATTATTAGTTGGTGTACATAATTTAGATATTGCATTTAAGGAGAAACAAGAGGAGAAAAGTAATCAGGCAACGAGTAGTAGTGGACAAGCGAATCCTCAACATCAAATGCCATCAACAAGTTTACGTGATGATGATAGTGATTTAGAGGATGCACCGGAGGCCGATCAATTTATAGCACATGAAAGGGATCGTGAAGAAAGAGAACGTGGTGCTACCGCATTAAATCGTAGCAGGTGAATTTTATAAATGAAATATGAAAATAAATAAATTAATATAGACAGAAATATATTATAATTAAATCTATAATAATAAACATTTCTTTTTCATATATAAGTTTTATATAAAATTTTATAATTATTTATATTAAAGTTTATCAAATTTATATAGATCTATAAATAGACAAAGGTTAGTGGCCCATTCAACGGCTATGGAGAGTATACAAGCGGAAAGTGAACCAATTGATGAGGAAGAGGACGTACCGTAAGTCTATTTTTATTTATTTCTGTTTTTGTGTAATTTTTATTTGTATTAAATTTCATTAAAGGCCGGGCGGTATACCAGCTAGAAGTGAAAAAGGAGAACGCCTATTATTATTTATTGGTATTATAGATATATTACAATCATATAGATTAAAAAAGAAATTAGAGCATACATTAAAAAGTATTATTCATGATGGGGTAATTGTGTTTTATTTTCTATTATTTTTTTGCATAAAAAAAGTAAATAATCTAAATATTCTTATTATTGTTTTTCTTTTAAGGAAACTGTATCAGTATGTCGACCATCATTTTATGCACAGCGTTTTCAAGATTTTATGGCAAAGACTGTATTTAAAAAGATACCATCTCGTAAGTTTACATTAACAAATTGTAATTTATGACATACAATTAATAATAATAGTAATAATAATAATAATAATAGTGATAATATAACAACAAATATAAATGATAGAGATTATTTAAGAAAGTTTATATTTGAAAGGACAAGACACTTTTAAAGAAATAAAATAATTAATTATTTAAAAAATAAAGAGAAAAGAATTAAACAAAATAGAAAAAATTATGTAAAAAAACATATTTTTGAATTTAATTGAATTTAATTTATAAGAAAATAGTTTCTGTAAGCTTTTTCAATTAAATAATTATTGTATTTTTGTTTGTAAAATAGCGCACAATATTTCTATGTTTTATTGTGTGCGAAAAACATAATAAAGTAAATTTAATTTAATTATATATACATTTGTGATATTTATACAATTATTTTTTTTTTTTTTGCCAACATTTTTGTATAAAAAAAAACATAAATAAAATGATGTTTAGTTGAAATGTTTATAACCGGTTGGTTGGTTGGTTAGTAAAAAAAAATGTTTCTTAATTGAATCTTATAAACGCAATAACTATATACTCACAATTATTACATTTAATTGTATATAAAGAAAAATAAGAAAAATATGTGTGTATATTACATAATTTTATATAATTTCTTCTATTTTGTAATAATTAAAAATAATAATTATAATGATAATAAAACAAAGAAAAAAAACTAACTCTTCTCAATTGAAATATTGTCATAAATTAAATAAGAAAACCTATTAAATTACTAAGTGAGCCATAAATAAAAAATAAATATATATAAATATTTATCGTAACAAAGAGAGAATAATGAATAATAATTTAAAAAAATTAATAATAAAAAGAGAAAAATTATTTAAAAATAATAATAATAATAAAACGCGATTTGCTTGCTTTTAAGTAAATTTACATTCAATTAAAAATTTTGATGATTCATCACATTGTATTTGTTTCATTTATTTAAAGATTTTAATTTAATTTATGAGTCACAATTTATTTGATTATTTTATTTTATTATTAAAATTACACAAAATAACGTGCAGGTATATTATTTGTTTGATTTCGTAATGAAGAAACATTAAGATTATATTTACGCTATGAGACGTATTTAAGCTGTTATCTTAAACAAAGTAAAATACTTACATAATCATTATAAACGTTATTAATTAATTATACATATAATAAATGAACTTAAAAATCAAATAAAATAAAACGCAAGTAAAAATAACTTCACATAATATGTGTACGCATTCCTAATAAATAAATCAAATTAATTAAAATTAAGAAAACTAGTTTTTCGTTAGGTGAAAGTAGCTTAAATAAATAAATAAGAAAATTATGGCACGACAATAAATAAAAAATTATAATTAAATAAGCAATTAATACGTACGTTTTAATTTATGATAAAATTGTTTACTTGTCGACGCATTAACATTTTACTGACCGTGAATATATTACGCTAAATTATGGCTTATATAAAAAAAAGAACATTTATCTATATTTAATTAAACTTATTAGCAGCAGTTATTTAGTATATATTTTAAATTTTAAATAATGATTAATTAACTGCACGCTTTGTTATTA
Source organism: Ptychoptera contaminata (assembly GCA_963942525.1). Classification (NCBI taxonomy): domain Eukaryota; kingdom Metazoa; phylum Arthropoda; class Insecta; order Diptera; family Ptychopteridae; genus Ptychoptera; species Ptychoptera contaminata. The sequence continues at coordinate 31,965,093 of OZ012638.1, read as the reverse complement.
AGTTCATAAAAAATATGGTTATTTAAATAAAATAAAAAATTTATTATTAAACTCATTAAATGTTTTACACGAATATGCGAATGACGCAATTTATTAAACAGATTACAAAGCGTTATTGGTTTATTTAACAATAATTAATTAAATCACAATCATATTGTTGACTAATTTTATATTGTTAATAAAAATAATTACACTCATCTTCCGATTTATGCGGTAGATATTACTCGTGTAAATTAAAACCGCGTAAACACAAGTCTCTTCACTATTTATATGTTTATGTAGAAATGGATTTACCACTGACGAAGAAAATTACAAAATAAGCACAATTTTTGTAATTTTTCTTGACCGTGCTAAAGTGAATCCGCGTAAATCAGGAGATGAGTGTATTTTTAAAATGCTTTTGCTTCTCATGTATTATCATAACCAGATAAACGTTTGTTAACTAATCGAAAATTATCACAATTTTTACATTGAATAATAATTAATAATAATAAATAATTAAATTATGCTATGTGACTGACTGACTGACTAAACATAAATTTTAATTTAAAATTATTTTTTTTATAAATCATTTTCATATGCAAGAAAAAAAAGAAGAAAAACGAAATGAAAAGTTAAATTAATTATTTTTTTATAAGCTTTGTTCGTTTTTTTTTTTTTTTTGCTCTAAATAATTTATTTAAATTAATTTTATTTAATTGTTTTATGTTTTATTTATTATGTTGTAAATAATTTTTTCATTTTTATACATTTTCCATTGATTTATTGTATTTTCGTTATCATTCTTCTTCTTTCTTCTACACACAGAAAAAAAAACGTTTTTATTTCATTAATTTTTCATACATTATCTCAGTTTTAATTTAATTTTTTAATTATTTAATTATTTTAATTATGTAAAATTTAATTAATTTAAAAAAAAAAAAAACAATAATTTTCTATTATTTTTGTTGTTAAATGCAAAGTGGATCTTCCTGAGATTAAAGGCAACCATAGAAAATTTCGTACTTTGGTCTCCAGTTATATAGGTAAAAATTGTTTAACAAATCATAAAAAAAAGAGCGAATTGATAAAAAAAAAAAAGAATTAATTAAAAAACCGCTAAATAATTTTATTTTATATTTTTTTTTCTGTTAATTTTTGCTGATAAGAAATTAATTATTATTTTTTTTTTACTGTTTTTTTATATCTGATTTCTGTTTTTCCATGTGTTTTTATTTATTTTCTTAATGATTTTGACAGTTTTATTTTGATTTATTTATTTTCATTGATTTTGGTTTATTTTGAAAAGGAGTTTTTATTTTTCTTAATATTATTTTTTAACTGTAAAATCACACAACCACCCCCACAAACCCACTCAAACACACACCTACCACACAGAATAACAAGTGTGTTTTTCTGTTTGTTATTTTTTTTTTTTTTGTTTTCTATCGTTTTACTTTATTTTTTAATTAATTTATTATAAAATTTATTTTTCTTATTGTTTTGTGTACAGTGGCTGTGTGTCTGTCTGTCTGTCTGTCTCTCTATATTTATAAATAAATATATTTTGTGCGTTTTTCATTTTTATTCCCTTTTATTTTTCTTTTGATTTATTTATTTATTTTTTGATTTAATTTGTGTTAATTTTTTTTTTTGTTCTATTCTGCAAACAAAAATAATAAAAATAAAGAAGAAAAATCAATAAATTTTCTTTCTTGATTTTTTAATTTAAAACAATAAAATGAAAAATAATAATATTAACACGTTGACTGCCAACAATGAGATAATCTCCTAGGACCTAGGTGGTTCACTTGCTCAGAACGCCTATAAGAAGTTATCTCGTTGAATATAATAATATTTACTAAAATTGGCTCTTTAGACAAATCAAAATCGTGAAATACATCGTGGCAGTCAACATGCTAATTAAATAATTAATTAATTTTTTACTCTTTTATTTTGAAATTTTTATAACAAAAACGTTTATGTTGTTTTTTTTTTTGTGTATTTTTTCATTGTTTTTTGAATATTTTTTTTTGTTTATTTTAATTAAATAATTAATTAAAATTGATTGATTGACTCAGGATGGACGTTATTGCGATGTGAGTTTTAGTAAATTAAAAACATTAAAAATAAAAAAAAAAAAAACATCTTTTTCGTTTTGATTTTCGTTATAATTTTTTTTTTATAATTTAATTTAAATACAAAAATATAAAAATTCATGTGACAACAAATTATTGCAAAAAAAATATTTACTGAATTAAATGCTTTATTGTTTTTACAATTTCACTGTTAATTAAATTTTTTATTATGAAATAATAACACATAAACAATACCACGTTAATATTTTTTCATAAATTTAATTAAAAATATAATTATGGCATGTTTTTGCAGCAATAATAGTAGTAGTAGTAGCTGAGCAGCACACATATTTTTAGCATATTTAAAATAGATTAATTAATTAATTTAACATTTTATTTATTTTATTAATTTTATTTTCTTACAAATTGCCGGGATTATTTATATTTATTTATTAAAGACTAATTTTTATTGTTTTTCATATAAAAATATTCTATTTAATAATTTATCATTGAAACACCTGTATAATACTTGTCACCATTTAAACTGTGCACAGTAATTTGCTGTAGTTTTAATTTTATTTTAATCTATTCTTACTGTGGATTTAAATTATTGATTTATTTTTTGTCTTCTGTTAGTTTTGTTAATTTTCTTTTAAAGTTTATCTGTGTTATTTGTGTAATAAATTATTAAAGGATAAATATACACAAAAGAAAAGTTGACCTTATAGCGTGTATACTTGCCGTTTTAAATGTCCTTTGTCATTATTTTACGACAAAATAAAGAAACCCAATAACACGAGCCAAACAAATAAGACTAATTATATATAGGTTTGTGTCTTAGCTACGCTGTTTTTATTTTTTAATTTTTTTAATTAAACTCCTTCTATGCGTCCATCCAAATGATTATAAACACTTTTAATTTATTTTTATTTTTAATTAATCCTTAATTATTGAAATATACATATTTATTTCTCTCTAAAATCAAGATTTTTATCCACTTTTCACCATTTTTTGATCGCATGGCATTTTATTTTGTTTTTAATTGATTTTATTTTTTCATTTTCATTATTTTTTATGCTGCTCAAATATTAAGCTAATCAAAATTATATTAATTTTAATTATTCTTGTCCATTATTTGTATTTGTTTTGTTTAATTAAATAAATGATTAAAATAAGTAAAAAAAAAACTTACATAAAACAATAATAATAAGAAGAAGACAGAAGCAACATAATTTTACTTATTTTTAATAATTTATATTAATTATAATTATTATTATTAATTATAATATTAATATTTATAATTATATTATTTTCTCTTAATGTTTTTTTTTGTATTGTAAATATATTTATCTATAGGGTTTAATGTTTATTATAAGAATAATATTTTTTTTTGTTATTAAATTTAATTAAAAAAGAAAGAGGAACAATTCTCTCCTCTAATGGAAATGGTGTTTTTTAAAATTACAAAAAATAATTAAGAAAAAGTAATTAATTGTAAATTTTCAGCAGTGTTTGTTGCTTATTTGTTTTATTGTTTATAGAATTATTAATTTAATTTATGTTAAACAGAATACACCGTCTGATGTATGAAAAACGCGAACGGTTTAAGAAGAATACTTAATTTTGCAATCATCTAAGCTACATTTTATAGTTTATTTTCAGTAATTGCACGTCTTAATGATGTATTTATTATATGATGTAGATTTTTTATGGAATAAATACTACAGAAACAATTTTTTTTTTAATATTATGTTTTAGGTGTTTTTTGCATCTTTTAAATTTTCCATAAACATTGGGACAACACTGCTGGATTACAATTACTTATTTACCTTATATTTATATATATATATATATTTTTCTTTCCTTATATATAATTATGTGTAAATTAAATTAAATGCTAATATTATTATTGTTGTTTAATTACAATAAGCTTGAAATAAAACACCATTTTTTTGTTATTTTATTGTATTTGTTTGGCTTCATGTGTTTGTAACAATTTTGTGATTAAGGAAATTTTTAATTATTTTTAAATGAATAATATTTTGCCATTATTATTTGTCAGTGTTTTAAAGTAATTTTTAAATTAATAAAACTGTTAATATTTATTTAAATAATAATTAAAATTATCCGGTGATCATTAAAGTTGTTACAAACAGATAATTAAGAAGAAAAAAAGATTTTTTTAAAAAAAATAATAAATGTTGTTACCAAAGACACAAACCTTTCCACCTATCAAAAATTTCCCTTTTTTTTTGTCTTTAATTACATGTAAAGCAATATATTTATGCATTAAAAAATCACCAATAAATCATAATAATTGTAAATTAAATAAATCTTAATAATTAGTTAATAATTTTTAAGCAAAAATTAAATCTCAACAAACATTAAAGAGATAATTTCCAATTTTGTAAATAAGAATAGTGAAGAAAATAACAATAGAATTGAATTTATGTTTTTTTTTTGTGTATATATGTTAAAAATATTTATGTTTTGTGCCTAAAATAAATATATATAAATAAATAAATAATAAAAAAATAAAACAAGAATAAACTTTAAATAAAATAATTAAAAAAACATTTTTACACAAATAATTTATTTTTTTTTTAATTTGCATGCACACCAGCTTAATTATTTTCACTTTTATTTCTGTTACTTTTCTATTGTGTAGAGTTTTTAAAGCTTTTTTTTGTATTGTTATTGTATAATTTGTTTTGGTTGTTTAATTAATAAAAAATATTTTATGTTTTGTAAAAATTAAAAAATTTTTTTGCTGCATATCGTTTGTGTTTTGCAGCTAGAATGCAGAGTTTATTGTCTTTTTTTGTGTAATGAAAAAATAAATACTTATGTTTTTTTTTTTTTGGAGAAAGAAATTTCCCAAAAATTCAACAACCAATCAGAATACAATACTGTTTTTGATTGGTCGAAATGTTGCTGCTTACCAACAGCTTAATTTTTTTTAGTACTTGACGCATGTTTAGTAACATAATTTTATTACAAATTTGACAATAATTAATTTTATTTAAAAAAAATTCAACAATAATTAATTAGGTTTTTTTTATGTTTTTTTTTTTAAATTTTTTTTTGTGTTTTTTTTTTTTTTCTTTCGTTAATATTATTTATTTATTTTTTTTTTTATTAATAAAATTTTCTTTATTTTTTTTCATTTCTTTTCTTTTATTTTCTTGTTTATACTATTTGTGCGTTTTTTTCTCTTCTGCAGCATTGAAGCATTCACCGTCAAAACGAAAAAGTTTATCACGTGCCGCCCAAAGATCAACCGAAGCGGACTCAGATAGTCATCGTAAGTATTATACCTTTTTTTTTTTGAAAATTTAATTTAATTATATATTATGTAATACCATTTTTAATTTATCTGTTTTGTTTATTATTTTTAATTATTTATTATCAAATGAAATATTTTATTCTTTCATCATTTTTATTTTTAACTCTAAACATTAAATCATTTTTTTTTTTTTGTAAAAATAAATCAAATTAATTATATATAAACTTTTAGCTTTATTCAAAATTTATACATCGTTGAGTATTCAATTTTACCACTAATTTGGTAGAAACATTTATATTCTATTTGATTTAATTGTCATCAGATAATAAAATATTTTATTATTAATTTTATTTCAATTTCATACGTACATATAAATTAATATTGCTTTTCCTTTAATTAAACTTTTCTTTTATGTTTCTATTATTGCTTATTCTTATTCGTTTTATTTATCACAAGTTTTTTTCTTTTATTATTATTTTTTTTTTTGTATAATTCATCTGTTGATGTTATTATTGATTTATTTAACAAGTGTTTCTTATCATTTTTAATTACTATTAATTATCTAAATCGATTAAAGCTATTAAACATTTTTCACTCTCTATAAATTATTATGTTAATTAACGTATTTCTATTATTATATTTAAATTAATTTAATTATGTTTTAATTTATTTGTATATTTTTTTTCTTTCTTTTTTTTTATTTTCGTTGCAAAAAAAAAAACTTTATTTATTTATTTATTTATTCGCGTTTATTTATATTGAACAATTTTTTTTTATTCGTGTTTATTCATTTCTACATTATTATTCTTGTTTAAATAATATTATATTATATAATTAAATAAATAAATAAATTAGCGGTAGCTGGCAGCTCACAACAACACCACCATCATCATCACCATCATCATCAAATGGCCAATACTAATAATAATAATAATAATAATAACAATAATAATAGTAATATAAATAGTAATAGTAATAACAATAATAGCAATAATAATAATAATAATAGTATTATAAATTCAACAATTAAATCGTCTACGGGTGAGTTTTGAATATATAAATATTTTTGGTTTTGTTTTTGTTATCTTTTGCTTGTTGTTTGTTTAAAGTCTTTTCTTCTAACATTATAATTAGTTGTTGAACTTAAGAAAGAAATTCGAAAAACCTAAAATAATACAGTCAAATAACTTTGTAGCTAGAAGAATAACCCTGATATTGAAGAGATTTTAATTGTATGTAAAATATGCTAAAATAATGCTTAATGTTCTAGCTCTAGGGTATATTTGACTGTTAATTAGTGTACTGTCTCTATTTATTTTTATTAATAATTTTTTTTTTAAATTAGATATTATGGTTAATAGAAGGTGGATTAGTGATTTTTTTTTTTTTGTTTAAAAAATAATTTCTCAACTATATGTAGAAATGTAGTTTGTTTAGTTCAATGATTCGATTATTTAAGTCTTCTAGAGTAATTTCAGTCACTGTAATACCATTTATATTAATTAAATTTACACATTATTATTGTTTAAGTATTTTTGGTGAATCATTTATGTGAATCTCTGTTAAACATTTCATTTAATTTTCACAATAAGTGTCTTTTGCGTTTCATGAAACGTTGAATGTCTTAACGTTTAATTTTTTTATTTGTAAAAATTCTTTAGATAAATGCAAGACGTAAGTATTTAGAGATAAACATAAAGATAATTTCACAATGGTAATTGCAGTGACAATAATCATTATTTATCCTTGTAGGTTTAACAGAAAAATATAGTATTTCTTTATAAAATAGCAAAATTGATGAGGAATTAATTTTTTTTTTCAATAAACATAAAGGATAAGATGCTTTTTATATTAATTTTTAATGCTTTTTATTAATTATTAATAATAATAATTTTTTTTTTTGTGTTTTAACTTGACCAGAGAAAATTTAAATGAAAAATTCTTGTTGTTGAATTAAAAATTATTGCTATTGTTGTGTCAATATATAAGTATCGAAAAGAAAAAATTATTTCCCATCATCATCATCTAGTCAAGTGATATATGTTACTGTTCTTGTCATTGTTTTCTATCGTTGTTTGATGTAGTTACTCATGATAATTTAAAGAAACAATACATTTAGTAAATACACAACACTTTCATTCATTAATTTATTGATTTTTATGTTTTGGTTTTGTTCTTCTTTAGTTAATTAATTAATGAAAATTTTTTTCATTTGGGTAAAATGTTATGTAAAATTTTGATTTCTTTATATGTTTTGTCATATTATTCAGTTTTATTTAATTATATTTAATTAAATATTAATTATATTCTCGTTATTAAAATATTTAAGCTACAAAGTCATCATCTATTTTTAATGCTATTTTTTTTTTGTTTTTTAATTATTACAATTTTATATCGTTTTTCTTATAATTTTCTTTTCTTTTTCTTGTATATTTTCATGCTGCGCTTAATTAAAAAAAAATAAAATTTAATTTTATTTTCATTTTGGATACAAAAATAAAATAAAATAATTAAAATTTTTAATTATAATATTTATTTGGCATTATTTTCTTTTTTTTTTCGTTTGTTGTTTTTACTTTTGTGTTTTGTTTGATTTTTATTTAATTTTTTTGTTAACGTTAATTAAATTAAATAAATTAATAAAAACAAAAAAAAAAAAATGAAGATAAAATATCTATGACAACAGCACCACCATTTCAATCATCAACGACAACATCAAAGCCTGTAGTAACAACAGCACCATCCCAATCAAATATGGTGCCATCATCGTCTGCGTCCTCATCAACATCAGCTGCTGGTACTGGTATTAATACAATTGGTACATTACCACAAATTGGTAGTAAAAAATCTGGTTTTGCTAAACAAAAAGTACCACCACCGGTACCGCCACGTGGTTCACCAAAAACAAGACGTGGCGGTGGACAACAACAGCAACAGCAGAAACAACATAAGGGTGCAGTAACACCGCGCGGTGGAACACCATCATCAACAGGTAGTTTTTTAAAAAATGATGATGTTGTAGTTGTTACTCCTCAATATAAACAAAATAATTATAAATTAATAAAAACATCTATAATGAATACGGATAATAATGATTATAAATTTATAAAAACACCAATCTTTGGTAATAGACGATCACCATCAAATGTAAATGATTGGCTACAATTAAATGATTTTCATTTAATTGATAATGAATTAATTAATATACAACAATTAACAACAGAATATCAATATAATAATCCAGTGAATAAACTATGTTTACCTCCACGGGTGCTTAATAATCTTAAAAGTAATACAATTGATACATCACGGGAACAACTTACAAACACAAAAATAACACAAATAAATAATAATTATTCAATTATTGAGCAGAATATTGTTAAAAATCGTATTGCAAGCTTTACAAATTTATCTGATTTAAATAATAATAATAATAATATTAATAAATCATCAATAAACGTAAATGAATTACCAAGAAATTCACTTGTTACAAATATACGACGTACATTAGAACAACGAAATATTAATTCACGTACAACAAGCAAAGCAAAAACAGCAATAGCAACAGTAATATCTGATGATACTACACTAATGTTAAAAAATGATAAAAATTTAATAATTAATAAAAATTATAATAATCGTAATAATGGAAATATTATTTTACAAAGTTTAAAACCTGTTAAACGTATAAAACGACGTAATGCACCGCAAATACCACAACAACAACAACAACAGATAAAAGTAACAGAATCTCCACCACGGCCATCACCATCGATAACAACATCAATAAAAAAACGTGAATTAATTAAAAATGTAACAAATATTGATATAAAAAAAACTGATCATAATTACAATGATATTATTGATTCGTTTAGTTTAGAAGGAGAATTTGTTTAATTTTTATTTTAAAGGATTTTTTCCTTTAAAAACAATTTTCTTTGTCATCCTGTAGTTAATTATTTTAAAAATTTTCTTTGGGTAAACAAATTAGTTGATTGGATTTCTTTTATTTATCTTATTTATTTATTTATTGTTTATTTATTTATGAGTATTCATTCCTTTTAGTGATTTTTATTATTTATGGTTAAAAAACCCTTCAACAGTGCATGTTTTTGTTCTTTATTTTTCTTTGGTTCATTTTTCTGTTTTTATTCTTTTATTTTCGTTGCATATATTTTTTTTTAATTATGTTTTTGTTGTAGCACCATCCTATGCAATTTTAATTATTTTTATTTATGTTTTTATTCTATATTACATATATTTATAAATTTTATATTAAATTATAAACAAAACAAAGAAGAAAAATTGTATTTTTTCAAAACTGTATCGCTAGGCACAGCACCTTCATGTTGTTCCACTCCTCCTCCTGCTTTTGATGATATTTCGGAGCATGGCGGTAGCAGTAGCCACCACCATCATCATCATCATCATCACCATCATAACCACAGCAATAATAGTAATAATCAAAGAGGAAGCTTAAACGGTAGTGGTTATCCAATTGATGAACGTGCAAGTGGTGAACAAAGACGTGTTCATTCATCAGGTAGTGGCGGTAGTGCTGGTAGTGGCAGTGGTGGTTCAACAATACGAAGCACTACATATCGCGAAGATACTGTCAGGTAATTTTTTTTTTGTATTTAATTTTTAAACAAAATTAATGAAAAAAAATTGTCTAACGTAAATAAAACCTGTACTAAACACTGGGTTGGCCAAAGTAAAATATGTTTTTTTTTTTTTATCCGATGCAATTTATTTAATTAATTAATTTTAAAAGTAGATTTTTTAAATATTTAATAATAATTAAATATTTTTCTTTTGTATTTTTTTTTTTTTTTATTTTTATTCATTTTTTCTTACATTCCAACTTTACCAACTTTTTCACCAAAATCAAGAATAACTATTTAATTACAATATTAATTTTCTATATTGAAAATATATTGTAAATTTAGGTTAATAAAATTAATTAACATAATATATTTTTATGAATTAATTATAATCAATTTAAAAAGACTAAATAAGTAATGAAAAAGTAAAACAAAATAAAAACCCCCAATAAAACATAAACACTATTCTCTCTTGGCATTCTCAAAAATAAAAAAAGAAAATCATTTAAAAGAAAAAAAAAACAGAAATTTATTGAAAATGAAATGAAAAATGTGCAAAATAAGTATAGAAAAAGTTAAGTAAATTTAGCAGTAAAAAATCAAATACAGTAATAACAAAAATAAGGGCTTGTTTTACAAGCATGTTTAATGAAATTTTATTTCTTATAAACTGTTGTGTCTGTGTCTTGTGCTTTGCGGTTAAAATTTTATTAAATCAACTGCATTGCAATAGTAAGAAAAGGGATTTATTATGAACGTTACGTGCAAAAAAGTAATATTTAAAGTCCCTTTACCAGACATACACACGTTTTAAATCTCTATTTCGGTAACTTACAGTAATTGAAACACATGTGACTCAAATTATGCCGTAAAATGAATACAGGTGCTTTAAAATTAGCATGAAAATCATATTATTAATTAATTAAATTTATTTTTAAATAAAAAAGTTTATTTGTTCTCCAAAAACGAGAAAGTAAAGACACAAACCGTTCTGTAGTTTATAAGAATAAAACTTCATACTTAGGACATTTTGGTTAACCCTAATTTTTTTCTATTTTATTTTATCTTATTTTAATTAATTATTTATGCATGCTTTTATTAATTAAAATTAGTTTATTATTATTATTATTATTATTTTATTTATTATTTTCTTATTTATTTATTTTTTTTACTATAATTATATGTAGATTGGGAAATTGTACGAGATCAACATGGAGTCTTAGGTAGAACAAGAGAGCATATTAGTGTGCATTTAGTATTGTTTTCTAATTAATTATTTATTATCATTTGGTTGTGGGTTATTTATTTCTATATTATCACAGATAATCAATCAATCACCTTTTTTTTGCATAATTTATTTTTTGCTTAAACTTTTATTCTTTCTTTTTAGTATTTTGTTGTTTTTTAATTATAAAAAAAAAAACTTTTACTTATGTTTGACTCTTGTGTGATATTCTTGCAATTTATAAATTATAAATTAACAAATTACAAATTGAAAAACAAAAAGAAACAAAATTAAATATCAAATTTAAGCAAAAAAAACTTCTGTAATTAATTAAATGAAAAAAAAAACAACAACTAATTTCCGCTACATGTTTTTTTTTCTTCTAGAAATGAAAATTAGAAAGAATTTATTTTCTTAATTATTTTTTATGTATTGGTTTTGTTTTTTTTTGTTAATTAAAATAATAATTTTAATTTATTTAAATAATAATTATTTTCTATTTGTTCTTCTTTTTAATTATTTGATAAAAAATAATAAATAGTATATCGGAGATACGGTTAGATAGTCATTTAGCTGTTGACTCAACATCAGGCAGTCAATATGGTTCTAGAGGTGCATTGGCATGGACACCACCGGCTAGTGTTGAAGGTTCAACACCTACATGGACTGAGGGTACGCCCAGCTTTACTGAATCTAGTTCAAGTGGTGATATGGGTAAAAAAAAAATGTTTAAATTAATTTTTAATTATAATAAAATAATTGAGTACTTACGTTGTTTTTTGTTTAAAAAAAGGTTTTTCAGGTAATTCATCACCATTGAATACATCAGCGACAGATCGTCATAAGCCGACTGTTGAGGAGGCACTTAATTCATTAACATCGGAAATGGTAAGCAATAAAAATAAATGTATTTCTAGTATAAAAACAAGTGCATCTTCAACTACATTTGTAACAAGTGCAACATCATCAACAAATATACCAATAATGACATCAATTATTACTACTACAACACAACCACCTACAACACCGTCACCATTAACATCATCATCAACAACAATAATAATACCATCATCACAAAAAACACAACCATTAACATTAACATCATTCAAAAATATTATGTTAGAGAGAAAATTCAGTAGTAGTTCATCGTCTATATATACCACCTGGAAAAATTAAATTATCTACACTCTGTTTTCATTTTCGTTTGCTATTTGTTTGTGAATAATTTGCGTGAATGTTGTGTCCAGCATTAATCATCAATGTTATTGGTGTATGTTTTTAGTTTTTTAAAAAAAAAAGAAGAAAACATTTCTTTTTAATTATAAATAATAATTTAAATAATTGTTTGCAATGTTTTTTAGTAATTTATTGTTTTCTATACTAACTAATTTCTTGTTAATTAATTTTGCATTATTATTAACACAGTAAAACAAGTCTGAGCTATAATCAATTAAAATTATATTAAAAATGTTAGTAAATTTAGAGTTTAGGAATATCAAATTATATTTTCTATCCCAAAAAAGGATATTTAATTATGCCTAGATATCGTGGTAAAAACATTTAATATGTAAAATTTCAAAAAAACATTTATAGTGATTTTATTTTTATGAACAAAATAAACATTTGTAGGGTTTTTTTGTGTGCTCTGTATAAGGAATAAGATTTTTATACTTGATTCAGATTAAGAATAGATTATAAATATATAAAGACGATTTATGATAGAAAATCTATTATTTCTAAAGCAATTTAGATATATTTAGATTAATTATAGACATTTTATTTTGTTAAATATTACGGGTAAATCTGTGTAAAATTACACGCAAAAATAAAAATTAAAAATTTGAATAGACTTTACTAATAATTATTTTGACAATTAGAATTAAACTATATAGTATAAAGACTTATATTAAAAAAAGAAAATACTAATGATTACGATAAATACTAAATAATTGTTAATAAATTATGTAAAATAAATACTGTACTCTTCGTGCTTTTATTGTTAATTCTTTATGAAATGCTTATGTTTACTTCCACAATAGTGGTTGTACAGATTATCAAATAGCGTAATTAATTAATTATATATATTTTTTTAATTTTGTGTGCTAAATCATTTACGTAATTTTTGCTTTATTTGTTATTAACAAAAGCTGAATACAAGAAAAGTTAAAAGAAATAATTTTCATATAAATGTTTTATATATCGTCGAATTAATTTCATTAATTATTTTTACTCATCATCGTCGTCGTCTTTTATGTATGTTAATACTCTAATTTCCTTTATAATTAATTATTTTCTTAATTGTTTATTAATAAATGATTTTTCCTTTTGTTTATATAACAATAATTAAATAAAAACTTATACGTCATTAACTAAAACAGTTTAACAAAAATTACAAAATTTTCATTGTAATTAAATCATAATTTTTATTGTTTTTATTTTCTTTCTTTCTATATGTGCGCTAATTTTTTTTTAATTTTATTTAATGTTTTTATTTTTCGTTAATTATAATTATAATTTTTCTTTTTAATTTTTATTTTTTATTTTTCTTTTAGCCAAAGTTAAGCACAACCGCTAGTACGCCAACAGTAACGGCTACTGCATTACCAAATATAAATACTAATGATGATAATAAAATTAATAATAATAATAATATTAGTAATATTAGTAATAATAATAATAATAATAATAATAATATAAATAATGATAGAATTAGTACAAGAAATTCTACTACTAGTACAAGTACTAATAATAATAATAGTTTTTTTAATTTTTCATTATTAAATTTTTTTGGTTTCGCAAAAAGACATAAAGAAATTTAAAATTAAATTCATTTATATTAAATAATTATAATTTTATTTAATTAATTAAATTATTAACAAATGAAAATACAATTTTTATTTTTATTAATTATTTAATTTTATTAAATTTTTTGTATTTTATCTCTATCAAAAACTGATTACTTTGTTATTATTGTATAACAAAGTTATTATAATTAACTCATTATTGAGGGATATTCTCTGTGTGTGTATGAATCAGTAATGTTTATTGATTAGATAAAATAATTAATAGAAGTATTTTATGTTCTTATAAACATGTTATTTGCATTGTTGCATTTATATTGTTTAATTATAGATAAATATTAGGATTTTATGTGTAATAAAAATAATTATTATTCATTGATAGATGATAGATCACTGGAGATAATGATTTTAAGAGAATATTTAATTCTTCACAGATATTAATTTAAATAATACATTGTGCAATTGTGTGTTGAAGTAAATGTATCATACAGGATATAAGTAAATATTTCAGGTGAAATGTTTCTCACACAATCTAATATTTATTAACAACTCTTTGATTTTTAATTAATAATTAATTCAAGTAAATTGTAATTAATTAATTAATTAAATTATTTATCGATTGATATTATTGTTATTTATCTATTAAAACTATATTTTTAATATAGTAGTCAGGTGCTAATTATATTTGATGAATGTGATAGGAAAAGTGTAGAATTTTTATTGAATTTGATTTTTATTGACTTTTCATGTTTATTTCATTTTTTTTTTAAATTCATCGTGATAAATTGATTAGTTGTTTGCTCCTTTCTGGATAGTTTAAATTGACTGTTTAGAAATTTATTAGAGGATTTTTATTTACCAATAAATTTCCGTATAAATTGTTAAACTTTATTAGTTGAGTTTACTGGTAAAAATGTGATAAAAGAGATTTGTAATGAGATGAATGAATGTTTGTCTTTTCTTTTGTGAGGATAACGAAAACAAAAAATTAAATATTTAACATTATAGGTGTATCCTTGCGTTTCTCATAGAATATGAAATTCTCATTTTATTGTAGTAAAATGTATAAATTTCGTATTTTATTGTGTGTCTGTCACCAGTGGTATTTCCATTATTCTATTGATATGAAATTTTGGAGACTTTTCCACCACATTACACATTTATTTCTCTTTTTATTTTATTTTTTTATATAAAATTATAATAAATAACTTTATATTTAATTAAATAATTATATTTTTTCATGCTGCTATATATAAATATTATTTATAATAATTAATTAAAATAAAAAAACTGGATAATAATTGTAGCAAAGCTTAAGATGTCAAGTTGACTATGATTATAATTAATTAAATATTATTTCGTTATTTATTTATTTATTTATTTATCTATTTATATATTGTTATTATAATAATATAATAAAATTTAATTTAGTATCTATATTTTTTTTTCTGTTATTTTGTTTATGTTTGTATAAAAAAAAAAGTAATAAGCTGCGCTACGATTATTACAGAAAAAAAATGAAAGTTTTGAAATAAAAATTAATTTTAATTTATAATTTATTATTAATTATAAAAGAAAAATAAAATTTGTAATTCAATAAAATAATAGCTACCTTCGTCTTATCCTTTTTCACTTTTTAATTTATTTTTTTCGTATGTTTCTCATACAATAATTAGGAAACCCAAAATTCACCACATCCAACCCATCCATTATATATATAAATTAATTATATTTATAAATAAATAATTAAATTATAAATTATAATTATTATTAAATAATTAATTAAAAATAAATTAAAGAAAAAAGAAAAACTTGTTAAACCGTGTGTTGTTATTAAATTTAATTAAATTATTTAGTCATTTAAATATAAATCATAATTAATTAATTCAATGTAAATTAAATACATTAATGTTTCTATAACATAATTAATTAAGAAAAATTAATATAATATAATTATAATAATAATATTTATTAAAAAATTTAATATAAATTAAGCAAAAAATTAAAAATTCTTATTATTTATTTATTAATTTTTCTTTTGCAAAAAAATAAAATAAAATAATATTACGTAAATAATATTAATTTAATTAAAAAATGATTAAAAAAACAGCAAATTTATTAAGCAATAATAAAATGAAAAGAAATAAAAAATCATTAATTATTCTAATTAATTATAAATTAAAAAAAAAGAAATCTAAACCACAAAAAAAAAAAAAAAATAAACTGTAGATTTTCATAAGTTAATTTAATTAAGAAAGAAATGAATGAAAAGAATACAAAAAACAATTTACTTTAATACATTTAATTAATTTTTTAATTTTATTTCTCTTAACATTAATTAATTTTAAGTAAGCGGAAACAGTAATTTCTTTTAATTTAAAAGAAAAATACTTATGTTATTTATTAATTAATTAATAATTTTTTTGGTTAATTTAATTAACGATAATTTTTTTGCATATCTGGAAGATTTGTTTTCTTCACTGTAATTGCAATAATTATTTAATAGATGGCGCAGTAACATGTAATGTAGTAAAAGGAACTACTTTTTTTACCAAAGTGGCCAATATATAAATTTTTTATTTCTTATAATTTGTTAATTATTATCGTTATTTAATTAATAAACTTAAGTAAATGTAAAGTTTTAATTGATTAAATAAATAATATACAAAGAAATACAAACGTATCTTCCATATAATGCAATTAATTTATTTACTTATTTTTTGGTAAATTAAAAATTAAACTTTTTTTTTTGTTTGTTAAGTAAATGTTATTTAAAAGCAATAAAATTAATAATAATAATTATACATTTAAAGCAAAAAAATTGCAGACAAATTAGTTATATAAATAATTTAAAAAAGTGCTGTATACAAAAATACACCATTTATTAATATTATTAATTAATTATTTTATTAGTTATAATTCTTCTGTTTTTGTTTCTTCTTTAAATTTGTACATTTTTTGTTTGTAGAGTTTTAGCCAAGCTCATAACCTGATTTGTTTTTATTTGTTTGATAGGAAAATATTATTAAATTGCTTAGTATATTTTTTTGGTTTTTACTAATTTTAATTAATAAATTAATTATTTAAAATAAATAAACTTTAATAATCTCTTTATTAAGTAATAATAATATTAATAATAAAAATTAATTATAATTAATAATAATAATAATAATAAAGGCTTGTACTGTGCAAATATTGATTTAAATAAGTTAAATTTAAAAAAAAAAAATTAATATTAATGTAATAAAGCAAATAAGAAAAGAATAAACTAAAATAATATACAAAATAATGAAATTATATAAAGAAAAGAAAAATTAATAAAAAAATGAAATAAATGAATAAAAAAACATTAATAAACTGATATAAAGTATAAATTTTTATAATTAATTATTATTATTTATTCATTAATTAACTATTATCTATTAATTTTGAATATAATTATTTATTATTTTTTAATTAAATTTCGATTAACTTGATGTTTTATTGTTGCGCGATTTTTTATTTATTTATTTAAAGAAGAACTGACAGTTTTATACCAGTTTCCTTGTTCGACATACAACAGAATACTAACTTCTTTAATGACTTATTTTAATTGTTTACCATGGTATGGCTTAACGTTATCGTAAATAGAAAAGTTATTTAAACAGAAAGAATACTTAAAATTTATCAAAAACAACTTGGAAATGCAAAAATAAGAAAATAACAACTTTGGACATTGGATTTTGGTATCGTATATGTAGAATGCATATTACGGTTCATGCCTGTACTAGAATAACGCGAAAAATATGATTTTCGTATACCACTTTCTTATGTTATTTAAAATATCGATTTTAATCGTTAAAATATCAATTTTCTAAATAGTTTTTTTTTAAATTTAAATAAGTAAATTTATATTGTTAAAAATTATAAAAAAAATTAATCACTTTAAAGGATATTTGACGCCTTTTGTGACCTTTATTAAAGGTAAATCAAAATATTCCTTATTATCTATTATTCAAGTAGTAATGTCTCTGTGTAGAAATAATTTATTCTAATTAATTTTATATTTTTAATGTTATTAATTTTATTTTTTCATCAAACAACTCAACGCAACAATCAAAAACTAATTAATGAATTTAATTCTGTATATTTGTTTGCTTTTTGTTTGTTTTTTTTTTCAGGTGGCTTTACAGTGGCTTTTTGTTTGTTTCTTAATTTAATTAATTATTAACAAGCTTTTTATCTCATTTAAAAAATTAATTTAAAAGATTTTCATTCATTTTTATTATTTTTATTATAAAAGTTTTATTTTATTTTTATCCTAATTTTACAGACGCATCTGTGATGAGAGTTTATGAAAAAGAAATAATATTATTTTTTAAAAATATATGCAAATTATATGGAAAAATTACTATAACGCTGTGATTATAATAATTGATGACTACTTTTGATATATGTTGACGTTATTTGTATTTTTATTTATAAATTGGACGATGCTGGACAATTCTGCTCTCAATCAAGATTACACCCACTGACAGGGAGAATAAATACTTTTTTTTTTAGATACATAAACTGTTACTAATTATAATGTTTTTTTTTTGTCATTAATTGTATTTAATTTTTATTATTTCTATCTTTATAATTTATTTAAAGAAAAACTAAAAAAAAAAATAATTTAACCAAATTAAAGTTACCCAAAAATAAAGCAAATATTTTTTTACAAATGTGTTAATTTTGTTTATTAAATTATAGAAAAATATATCTATTATTTTATATTGTTATAAATAAATGTACTATTATTGTTGATAAATAAATAAAATGATAAATTTGTTAATTAATTAACCCTTTCATTCGGGAATTAATTCTGGGGACTAAATAATTATTTTGAGATTATGGGCTAGTTATAGTAGGTAAACATATTATAAAAATATTTTTTAGTTACTGATATAGTTACTGATATAAACACAGCGAAAAGAGCAATTTTGAGAATGTGGGCAATCTAGTTTGAAAGATATTCAAGATACAATGTGATGTACAATATATTGTACGGTACGTATAAAAGGGTTAATATTGCATTTTTACTACTATTTATTCTTTTGCTGTTGAAAATTTAGATGACACTAACTGTTACTTATGGTTTGTATATATACTATGTTTCTAGGATGAACACTATTGTACTTAAGCAAGTACATAATATGCGAGTAGCCAAACGACAAGTAAGTATACTTATTACTCAATAAAACTTTAATTAACTAATTAAAAAATTAAAATAAAACGACAAATATGCATAATAATTTCAACTATACTTTCCTTACCAAATAAATAAAATTATTTATGCTTGTTTTGGTTTAATAAACAATTTCTAAACGCACTTAACAAGGAAGTAATATAAAACTGCATTTAATACACAAAAAAAACCTCCAACTCAGCATTCAACATAAAATTAAAAACACTGACACCACATGTGAGAATATATACTTATGTAAATGTTTTGTAGCATTTATGCCGACCGGCTGATGATGATAACACACATGTTCGTTTGTATTGTTTATTCTTATTGCTTCCTTGAACATTAATTTCATCTCTTTTTCTTATTTTTTTGCTTAATTTTCAGTAAAACAAAAGTATTAACTCTGTTTAGTGTCTTTTGCGTAGACTTATCTTGTTTTTTGGAAGTATAATACTGCTAAATCTCTTTTTTAAAAATAAATATAAATTGACTGACTTAAGAATGTATTGTTGATTTGTTTATTACAATTTTTTGCTTCATTTCCATACGATGACCAATGATCTTTAGATCATTACTGTGTATACACAGCTAACAACTATAGCAAAAGGAACTATAGAATAGAGTAATTACTGCTCATTTTGCATTATCTGTATTTTAATTGTGTGTTTTTTGGTTTAATGAATAGAATATTCATTCATTTGTTTTAATAATTTTAAGTCAGTTTTGTTGAAAAGTGTTTAAGTTTTCGTTCTTCTAATGTTTTGCTACTTTTAAACTAACAACAAGTTCAAAGACTTATTAGTTGTGATATAATTTAAAAATGGTAATTAAATTGTTAAATAATTTTTATTATTTACTCACTAAACTCAGTTTAAGTGGGTAGTTTATTGTAGTTTTATGCTGACATTACGTTTTTGTTGCTTTTAAATATTATTTATTATCTGTTTTCTATTTTTGTTTGTTATTTAGAAAATAATTCCGGTGATTCTATTATTGAAATTAATGCTTTTCAATAGTACCGTCAATTCTGCAAAAATATTAGGAATATTTTCATATCCTAGCAAATGTAATTCAATAATTCTGCATACAATTGCTAAGGAATTGGCAACCAAGGGACATGAAGTATAATTACTGTTCATTGATACTGCTTAATGGTTTAATTTATTATTTACAAAATTCTAGATAACAATTATATCGAATTATCGTTTAAATGAGAAAATAGATAAAATTACTGAGATAATAATTCAGCCACCTTATGACCTGCGAAATGATTGTAAATATTTTTGATGTTTTTTTAAATCTGTTTTGGTAATTAATGTTTCTTTGCAGTAGAGGAAGCTAATATTGATTTAGGAAGTAATAACTTTAAGAAAATAATTAATTTTTTACATAAGACTGGCCTCAAGAGTACTGAACATGCAATGCAACAAACGGTTGTTAATAATTTAATAAAAAATCACAATAAATCACATTTTGATTTAATTCTCGTGGAACAATTTTATCAAGAAGCGTTTTTAATGTTTAGCCACTTATTTAATGCTCCCATTGTTACAGTAGGTAAGTTTTAATGACAAATAGTTCCTTGAATAGTAATAATGTGCCTTTCATTAACAGCAACAACTGGTTTTAGTCATTATTTAAGCCCGTTAATGGGTGCAATAAGTCCTTGGGCACATGTACCACATGAACTATTTAGTAATGAAAATATTGCAGAATCCTTCAGTAAAAGATTAAAAAATGTTTATTATTCACTTTCTGAGACTTATAATCGTCAAAATTCATACTTACCGGCGCAAGATCGTATAGCAAAGACTTATTTTTCTAGTCAACAAGGTTTCTTCTTATTGTTTTATTACCTTTAATATTATTTCCTAATTTGTTTTCCATGTTTTTGAAGATGATCTTCCTTCAATAATTGAACTAGAGAGAAAAATTTCTATAATGCTTATCAACAGTCATATAACTTTAACAACACCACGACCAAGAGCAAATAATATGATTGAAGTGGGCGGATTACACATTGCTGGTGCTAAAGGTTTGCCACGTGATATAAGACAATTTCTAGATGAGGCACATCACGGTGCTATATTGATGAACTTAGGTAATATTAGCTATAAATAGAAAAATATGATTTCAAAATAATTATTATTTTTCTATTAATAGGAACTAATTCCACAATGACAATGGACAAAGTGGAAATATTATTTAAAATATTTAAAAAAATGAAACATCGTATTTTATGGAAATGGGATAATGAATTACCAAAGAATATTCCGGGAAGTATCTTAATGAAATCTTGGTTGCCACAATCGGATATCTTAGCACATCCGCATGTACGTTTGTTGATTACAAATGGAAATTTATTGAGTATGCAAGAGGCAGTGTATCGTTCAGTGCCAATTCTCAGCATTCCATTCCATTATAACCAGGTAATTTCAATGATTTTAATCTGAAAATAATTTTAATTCTTTAGCCAGAGCAGAAATAAATGTGCTTAAAGCCTTGCTGCAACAGTGTCTAAGATTGTTACAAGGCAGAAATTTTATAAAATTCGCAATAAAAACTTGGTAATAGGTGATAATTCAATTACTTCTATTACTTATTTAATTATAAAGGGAAAAAAATATTCTTTGTTTTAAAATTTAACAAGAAAATACACATTGATGTAGCAGGGATGATCTTAATCAAATTTTACTGGCTACATATACAATTTATGAATTATTACATCTAATAAACATTAAATCTAACCTTGACTATGATTTTACAATTATAAAAAAAATGTATCTTTTTAATTTTAGCAAATAAATGCAATACATGCGACTAATGGTGGTTATGGTGTAATGCTATCAGCAACAAATCTAACTGAATTATCACTACAATGGGCAATACAAGAGTTAATTATAAATCCAATTTATTCAATAAATATTGATAAATTATCGAAAATATTCCGTGATCGTCCGGTACGTTCATTAGATGAAGCAATTTATTGGATTGAATACGTTTTACGTTACAACGGTGCTAATCATTTACAATCCTCTGGTCCACATTTACCAACGCACAAATATTACCTTATTGATATCTTTTTCTTTATTTTATTAACTATTTTCTCAATAATTATGTTTATTTATTTAATTATAAAATTTATAATTAGGAGAAAAATCACAAGGACACGTTTTAAGAAAATTATTTAAAGGAACAAACCTCTTTAACAATGTTATCGCCACCTACATTATACTAGTGAAAATAATTTGTTTATAATTTTAAACAACAAAAAATTACAATTAATTTGTTTTTTAATTAAAAAATAATATTAAATGTAACAAATAATTAATAAAAAACAAAAAATTCATATAATAAAATATAGATACATAAACAATTATTAATTTTTTATTTTTGATATACCTGTGTAATTCTTGTATGTATGGAAATTGTAGAAAATTTATCGTAGTCATATGATGCAACACGTGATAGGAAAATACTCATGCCAAAATTGATTACACAAATAATGTGATAACAGATGAGCAAGCAAAGAAAGAAATAGTATTGTGAAGGCTGTTGGAATTTATAATAAAAAAGAAAGTAAATAAATTGTTAAACATATTATTATTGAGAAAAAATTAACTTACATAATTTTATTGCCTTTAAGTTATTATAACTAAGGACATAGTGCTAGTCGAAGCTAACGTCCAACGTATTATTTTTAAAACTTTCTACCATGCGTTAACACATTGCATAATAATATAAAAATAATTATTTACTTATTATTCTATTATTAATTATTTATAGACACTCGATTATAATATACAATTAAAAACAAAAAAAACTATAAATAAAATAATAGTTTATGCTGTCATAACAACAACAATAAAACAAAAGAGAATCATAAAAGAAACAAAAATCACCATTGTCACATGTTATTAAATTAAATATTTAATTATAAAATAAAGTATTAAGTTTATTAATATATCAATGATCAGTGATAATTATAAATAAAAATAGTTTTTAAACTTATTTATTTATATTTTTTTAGATGGAATAATAAAGTTTTCATAACATAATTATTAAACAAAGATAAATATGTTTAAATCCGGAGATAATAAATATACAATCTTCAAGTAGGCGACTTAAAAGTTCTGCTAAGTAAAGAAAAAACTTTAATCAATAAATGATGCAGAAATATCAATTTATGTTTTTCATTTATAAAAGAATTGATTTATTATCAATTGTGTCCTTGTTCAATGGTAACTATAGTGTATTTTATAATATTTCATTCAACAATAATACTTTATTCATAATTTTACACAATTAAAATAATATTTATTTTATTATATTTGTTACATAACTGCTGAGTAATTTCATTGAGTTATAAATTACTTAATTGACTATTTAAACATTTGTAAAACTATTAAATGATAACATTTACATAAAAATATCGTTAAAGATGTTTAAAAGTGCAAATTTAACGAGGTTATTCACTATTGTTTAAATAAATGCAATTGTTTTTCATAGTAATTATGATCGAAAATATTAAGCAATGAAATAAAAATTGAACACATTATTAGTTTTTCTTTAAATTGGTTTTGTTTATTACAAATTAATAGAAACGTTTATATTTTATTATTATGATTTTTATGTACGTACGTAATGCACATGTTTTTTTATAGTTTAACACGTGGATATAGCATAATATTTTGTTTTTATTAAGTGTAACCAGCGGTACTTATTGTAACAGACTACATGCGCAGCAAAAACAAAAAACATTTGTGTTTTGTTTTTTTTGCATATCAAACAAGCATGGTTGTTTACTCACAATTATTATTATACTTATTTTTTATTAATTTCTATTTATTTTAATGGATTTTTACTTTTCTAATCAAATAGTATTTGTAACTAATGAAATGTTTTTCTTTTCTTTATTTTTTGTTTTAATATCAAAGGAAAAATTAGTGTCTTGCGATGTTTACTCTAACAAAAGGTAAAACAAAATAAAAATCGTTATAAGTAATATTTGAATATGACAAAACTGAGTTATTAACTGATTCGTAATGATTGTTAATTAAATGAATAATTTTTAATATAATAAACAATATTATGTGAATTTGTGATGTAAATAAAAAGTAAATTTTTTGTAAACAAAATATTCATTTAATATTTCCGAATTGTAATTTATGTAAGTGCTGAATATCAGTATTATCACCGTTTATTCAATATTAATAATATAAATATGTTATTTAATTGAGATTTTAACATTATTTTACTTTTATTATTATAATTGCTAACTTATTTTAATATTAAATTATCAAATATAATTTTTGTTAAACATAATAATACATATATTATGCAATAATGATTGATGATCATTTAAAGTATAAAAAATTTGTTTTTTAATTGTTATTTAACAAACCATGAATTTTTTGATGAGAAAAATGCCATTTAAACGGTTTCCTTTTTACTGATTTTTCTTTTTTATTATTATTTGTTTATTATACAATCATATTAATATACGAAATATTTGTTTATTCACATAAAAATTATTATAAATGAAATATTTTGTGTAAATTTTTATCATAAGTAAATATTTAATAACGTTAAATGCAAAAGAAATGTATAAAAGCACAAAAACAGAATAATAATAATAATTTAAATGAATTAAATCAATTAAAAAAAAGCTTAACAAAAATTACTATTAACAATGATAAAAGGTATACTATTTTTTTTTTTCGGTGATATTTATTGTCGGTTTTCTTCTTTCGTTATTGTAATGTAATCATGTGCTATCGGTATATTTCATGTAATAACGTGCTTCTCAGTTAATTAAGCACGTTTTATGTAATTAAAAAAAT
Source organism: Ptychoptera contaminata (assembly GCA_963942525.1). Classification (NCBI taxonomy): domain Eukaryota; kingdom Metazoa; phylum Arthropoda; class Insecta; order Diptera; family Ptychopteridae; genus Ptychoptera; species Ptychoptera contaminata. Next base: position 31,940,068 of record OZ012638.1, on the reverse strand, counting down.
GTTAATACAATGTTTTTTGGGGATATATTTCACTTTATTTTCTTTTGTATAAATTGTTATGTCACAATAGTTATTATAGCAAAATTATTATTCATTTTTATATATGTTGTGCAGAAAAAATTGTGTTTTATAGAAGAAAAAACAATAGACAAACGAAATTTTTCAGGAATTTTAATAAGATTTTTGTAAGAATCAGTTAGATTAGTCAACTGAAAAACAGAGTAGTAGAACAGAAAAATAAAAATATTTCTTTAATAATTTAACTGAATAACACAAAATTATAATAATTGTTTAAAGCAGAAGAATCATAACTCATGTTTTAACTCTGCATACTACAAAATAAATTCCAAAAATTTTACTTATTCTATGCCCAATTAAATTGTAAATATTTTTCCTATCTAATAAATTTTAGGATCAACGAACTTCCAACAATAATTAAATGAGAATCAAGGATTTTTATTAAATTAAATGATAAATATAATAAATATATATAGTAGTCATAGTCACTTCCTTTAAAAATATGTAATATGGGTTATTTATGTTTCAATTAATTTTTTACAAAAAGGACAAAACCTAAATACAAACATATTCATTATTCTGCCAAAATGAAAATAAAACGTACAATTTTATGACAAAAAGACAATAAAAATGTTAAGGAAGTAAAAAATTGGCATCTAAACATAGCAAGAAAGGATTTATTAGTTTATTGACTTGATTTGAACGTATATAGAGAATTTTGAAGTAATAATAAAGCTTTTACTCTGCATTACTGTAACAGTTTAAACTTTTTAAAACTTGAAAAAAAATAACACATATTGTATCCTTAGCCAACTAGCTTTACAATAACTATGTTACCAGTTCGTTTTTATCAGTTTTCAATGTTTTTAGACAATTATTTTAAAGTTTAATTTTTATAAATAATATTTATTAATTAATTTAGAATATTTTTTGCAAGAAACAAGTATCTAGGAGGTAATATTTGCTTGTAATTAAAGATACTCCTGAGTTTGGTAATTATTTAATCAATTTTATTTCATTAATCATTTTCTGTTTATTTAATTCCAGACGATAAACCAGACAGAATTTTTGTTAAAATTTTCTTACACGACGATTAATTATGATTTCAACAAATTGATAAATACTCGGAAGACAATTTTCTTAACTAGATCAATTTATTACATTAAATGAAAACCGTTGCGTTTTTTTTTTATTTACGAAAAATAAAACGGTAATATGCATTTAATTAAGGCTATAAAATTGTATGCGGAAGTTAAATAACAAAGAAAATATAAATAAGGCGCTTAAATTCAAATCAATTCCCTATCATTAACATAATCAGAACGAATAAAAGATAACAAATGAAAGCATAATAATACATTTATTGGTTTTTTCTATGCATTAAATTTAATGTTTAAAACTAGATGAATAAAAAAATAAAATAAGAATAATAAATGTAGACACAATTGTGGAATTTAACGATGACGAGATTTGGAAAAAAAAAATGTTCATTCATTCGTTTCAAGCAAAACCATGTGCTGTATATGCCAATAACATGAACAATTTTCAATGTTCAATAAAATTCACGAGTTTATGTATGTGACTATGTCCTTTTTTTGTATCAGATATTTATCCTAAATAACTCGTGTTATATGTTTCGTTATTATTTTGATTATATTGTTGTTGTTTAACTCGTCATCGATAGTCGTCACGCATTATGTCAAACATACAGAATTTATATTCTTTTTCCAATAATAAAGCAAGAAAATACAAATCACATTTTATTGACAATAGTGAAGAACATACATCGTTTGTACAAAAAACGAACTGTACTGAACTCCGTATAAATATTTTCACCTTTTACCGCTATATACATAGACATGAAAAATAGGAAAAACATTGTTCACGAGGACGAGATGTTAACGACGATAAACGATTTTATTTTTTTATTCTTCTTAAAACACACGTTAAATAAAATAAAATACGCTCATGAAGAAAATTGACGATTTCCTTGTACAGAAAAAAAATAGGAAAAGAATAAACGGAGCAAAGTAAAATCAAGACAACAACAACAGATTATCAAAGTACAAAAAAAAAAATGAAGAAAAGCGCACAGTGAAATTGCTAAAAAAGTTTTCTCTGTGTGCTTTTCGTTTCTAGTGTTTGTGAGCATTTATGTGCTTATTTTCTATAATTTCTCCATCAGTGTGTGCTTTATTTTTTTTTTGTTGTTTTACAATTCACATAAATTGAACGCCGCGACAGGATTCTACTTCATTCTTTGTTGTGCTTTCAGCAGAGTAATATCCAAATAGTAGTTGAGTTAATTTTCTTGTGTGTTAAAAAAAATATAAATTTTTCAACATAAAAAAAGAGTACAAAGTTTATGTGTCTTTAAAATAAGGATTTGTTTTCTTCTACTCGCAATTTGTAGTGAATTTTTATAGCGGACTCAAAGTGGTTACTCAAGAGGATTGCTTTCTACATAGAAAAAAACATAAAACAATACGTTAATTTTATTGTTTCTTTATACAAATAATAACATAAGTGAATTAGTTAAGTGAGATATATTTTATATTGTGATTTTTTTATATCATAATAGTAATAATAAAAATTAATTAATTAATACGTGTAAGTAGAAAAGTTTTAAATATATATTTTCTTAAAAAACAAAATATATAATTTTTAATGATTATTTATGAATTCATAAAGTAAATTTTAATTAATCAAAAGTCTGTTAAACTAGTAAAACTTTTTATTTATATTTTCCATTAAAAATATGTTTCTATATTATTATTATAATTATTATCATTATTATTATTATTATTTTAAATATTGTTGATGAGATTTATTTACGATTGAAAATACTTTAAAAACAGTTTATTTTTTGTATTAATTATAATGAAAATTATAATATAAATTTTCTCTTTTAGCGGTTTGATACTTTTATTTTCTTTTTCTTATTGTGAATTCTTAATGGTTTACTTGCTGTTTACGGGGGGTTTTTTTTTTGTTGTTTTAAAACAGTGTTTAATGTGGAAAATTGACTGTGTTAACCATTAATAACAAGTAGCTTATGATTAAAAAATATAAAAAACCACAACTTTTTCCTGTCGCAAACTGTACAGAAAATTAATTTTCACAATTTAAAAACATAAAAGAATTTTATTTAATGCTTAAAAAAAGCTGTCAATTTATGTTTAAATAAATAATAAAAGAGGAGTAGAGTAGTTATTACTTCCTTTTAACATTAATATTATTTTACTAAATAAAACGAAAGTACATACACTGCTGTCTTTAAATTAATTTTATTACTTAAATATTATTTATTTATTGAAAATTGTTGATTTTATAAATTTTTTATTGTTTAATAAAATTTCATTATTATTGTGTTTACTTGACTGCCTGGATTATTTTCTGAAAAAAAAAGATAATTATTTTCTTATAACAATATTGCTGCGTTTTTCTTTCTTTCTTTCTTTTTTCCAACACAATAAAGGGCTTAACCTGTCTATTTTAGATTATTATATAAACACTTAAAAATATTATTAATCACTAATCTTTATTATAAGAATAAATAACGATCTGTTAAGTAAGTGTTTAACATTGAGACTTTACTGTGTTTACTAACAAAATAATAAACATTTCTATTAGACGCGTGTTTGCAATGTATTTAATTGAAAGCTTAAATTAAATAATACTTCATAATAATAAATATTAATAAATAAAGTAAAGAATTTATTTATTAATTTTAAATAATAAAAAGACAATATAAATATTCAAAAATTTTCAATGACTACATTTACTCAACGTTTGATTATTAAATCACTAATAAATGGAACTTAAATAAGCACGTGTATACCTGCTTATATTCATTTAAATAAAAAAAAAAAACAACAATTTTTATTGATTGATAATTTTGTCAATATTTTCTTCATTTTTATTTCATTTTCTTCTATTTTATTTGATATATAATATTAAATGAGAAAAATAAAATGTTAAAAATGATATAAAATTGATTCAATGAAAAATCTATATGTAAAATTAATTTCCTTTTTATTGAAAATAAATAAGAAAAAAGAAAGAAAGTTTTCCTTTGCTTATTTATTTTCCCCTTATATATTAATATTTATTCAGTTAGGAAAAGAGATGTTTCTTCTATAGAAATAAATCAAAAACTTATTGATATTTAAGATGTTTTTGGCCAAAAGAAATTTTTTTTTTTATTAGATTATTATTTATTATTTTTCTTCTATTATACAATTTGAGTGCATTTTTAAATGTTTCTAGTATAAAATTGAATTGAATTCATCTCAAGAAAAGAAAAACATCAATAAGAAAATTATTATTGTCTTTATCAATTTAAATGTCTTTTTGTCAGCTTATTTTAATTAGATTTTCTCGATCTGATTTTATTTGATGTTTTATTAATAGAAAATGAAAAATTTTCACAAAATTTAATGAAATTTAGAAGGAAGAATTGTTTTTTGTATGAATGATGTGTTTGAGGAAGTTAATTACCCTGAATTCCCTTTTTAAGCCTCTACATTCTATTAAGCATTATTTAGCCACTTAATTCTTTCTTAATTCTACTAAATGAGAATTGCGATAGCGATAAACAGGCTGATCTTCCAATTGCTGAACTTGTAATCCGTGAAATATTGATAAATTATTTTTTAAATGAAGATAATTTTGCTTCCGATGAAGAAGATTTTGATAAGTAAATTTTAAATTTCTATAATTAAATTAGATTCAATAAAATTTCTTTTCAAAATCCTACTATTTAGCCACTATTTCATTATTTAGCCTCTACTCGATATTAAGCCGCTGCTAGGTCTAAAACTTTAACTTTTTATTTCTATTAAGGATAAGGAATTCAGGGAATTCTAGGGATTCCAGATAATTCTAGGGAATTCTGGGAATTCTGGGAATTCTGGGAATTCTGAGAATTCTAGGGAATTCATGGGAATTCTAGGGAATCCAGGGTAATAATATTACTAAAAGAATTTTATCGATTTTTCTATCATTATATAAATGAAAAATTCTGTTATTATGTTGTGTTAATCACTCAATTATTAGATAAAATTGAAAAGAATTGTTTTATTGCAAAAATTATTAACGATTAAAATAGGAGTTGCACGGTTTTACATACTAGGCTACAAAGGAAATTGATGAAAATTATTAAAGCTTTTATTGCTTAACTAATTAAACATTAAGTGATTTTTCTTTTTGAGTATCTTTCTTATAATTTATCGCTTAAGTGTATTATTTGATTAGAAAAGGTCAACAGCGAGACTGTAATCAACAATAAAAATTTTAATTTTTTCTTTATTTATTTTCAATTCATGAATTTTTTACTAGTTAAAATATCGTTTTTATTTAAACAATCCATGTAAATACACACTAAATGGTAAAGTGTTTTTACATTTTATTCATTTTTTAAAACGATTTTTTTTTTTTATAATAAAGATTTAATTCTTGGAAATTACGATTAATAAATTCACTTTTTTTTTTGTATTCAATAATTAAACGTGAAAGTACTTTTGTGAATTGTGATTGTTTATTTATTTACAAATTTATTGTATTCAAATATTTATTTAAATTTTAATTCAGTATAGTTGGATTAAAAGGAGAAGAAAGAAAAACGTTTTGCAAAAAAAAGGGGTGAAAACATTTACTTTTATTACTTCGGTTGAATAAAAATCGCAAAATAAACTTTGATGTTTAATTTTACAGAAACTTTTTTTCATTTCTGTTTAACCTTTTCCCCTCTGGTTGTGCTTTTTTATTTCTATTTAATCATTTTAATGTCACCGCATTTGAATTTTTTGTTTATGAAATTTTATTATCAATTGACTGGATTAAATGGTAAATATTGAATTATAAAGAAAACTGAAATTTATTTTCATTATTTAAATGTTAATGAAAGTAACACTGATTATCCAATCCAATTAAATTGTATAAATAATTAAACTTATGTAGTACGTATGTAGACCATACTTTTCTGTATATTTACTCTGTCTAGAAATTGACAACTCAATCAAAATATATCTTTTAATATAAATAATTAATTAGATTTATTGAATAGAATTTTGTAGTTCGATGAATTAAAAGTTTTTCTATCTATTTTAACCGCTTTAAACTTTATTTAATTGAAATTTAATTGTGCTTAATACGTCGATAAACTTTAATAGTATATATTTATCCTTAAAAATTACACTTTTTTTGTATTTTTGCAACTACACTGTGTTTACTATAAGGTTACTTACATTCTATACAAAATAAGGTAATAAAAATTCTAATCGCTAACTCACTTTAATTTAATTTAATTTAATTATTTTATTCAATAAAAGGAAATTTATTAAATAGTTTTTCTTCTGTTATTAAAAACAATAAAATGAAATAATCATGAATGGATAAAAGCTCATTAATGCAGTAAAAGCTAATATTTAGTAAAAATAAAAAACATTTATTAAAAAAAATGTAAAAACGAACAACCTCTTCAATGTTATTTTAAAAATAATAATCTTTTTATTATATTTTAAATATAAATATATAAAGAAAATATTTTCTTCTATTATCAGTTTAGCTATTATCAATCTGATATGTATATATATATATATTGAATTAAATATTATTTTCTTATTGTTTTACTTGTTGGTTTTCCTTTGATTATTCATGCAAAAATTGTAAAAAATAAACAAATAAATATACAAGAAAATAAAGGTAAATATTATTATATAGATAAAATTCAGGAAAATTAATTTTCTTAAAGAGTTTTTTGGTAAAATCATTATCAACTAAATTTTTTGATGCGTTCAAAACAGCTCGGTTAAAGAGAATACAAAATGTGTTAATTTTAATCGCCGAAATATATACTATATTTGTTTTTCTTAAACAAAATATCCTGTTTCTCTAATAACATTAAAAATGAAAACCAAATAAAAATAATTATTTAAGTAAACACAAAAACTACTTTACTGTATTTACCTCAAATCGTTACCATTGCCATTACCAGTAAAAAAGAAATAAATTGGTTAAAGTGGCTTTACTTGTTGAATGATTGTATTTTTCGGTGTTTTTACAGGGAAAACTACACGATAATAAAATTTTATGTGTAATTATGGGAAAAATAATTATATTTTGCACTTAAATACGATTGAAAACGATTGATTCGAATGGTATTTTATTGTGTATTTTGGTTAAAAAGTTACATTTAATTACTTTTATAGGCTTGAATATTTATTGAGGTTTTTTAATCAACAAGAGAACACCAGAAATGATACCTATTTTCGGTATGAATTTCTAGTAAATTTGAATTGTTGTGGTATCATTTATTTAACATAGCTAAATAATATAGAAATATTTAAACAAAACCTAGAAAAACCGAAGAAATGTTATGTTGAATCTGTAAAACAGTTATATAGATAACTTACACATGAATTCACCATTAAAATTATAATTAAAATTAGAATAAATATTTCTGTTGAAAATAAATAACCGAAATTACCAGGACAACAACTGTCGGTTTTGGTTGTTATAAGCAATGAATATACAAAACTTTATTTACATGGATTTTTTTTCATCTTAAAATTAACTTCGTGACATTTTCTAACCAGACAAATATTAAAATATCAACAAGAAAATGACAAAACTGTAAAATGATTGACCTAGGTCGCGTTGTTAAAGTTAAATTTTCGCAGAAATAATAAAAACAAATAACAATAATCAAGAGACAAGAAAACTATTATTAATTACAGAAAACTCTCTGTCTGTTTTCCTATGAAAATAGAAAATATTTTCTTATTTTTGATTTCATTTGGTGTGTGGGTTTGGTTTTTTCTTACTTTCTGTTTTTACATTTCTAATTTGCTTTTTAAATTAATAATGCGAACTTTTTCTACAAAGAATAAAAGTTCTTTTCTTTCGTTAAAACATAAAATAAGTAATAAAAAGGTTAGAATAAAGACTGAAGTCAAGTCAAATTAACGTAAAAGAGAAAAAGAAGTTATAACAGAAGACGAAAAAAAAAAACAACGATTCACTTAGTCATCAAAAGAATATTTTCTGTAATAAAACAAATTTAGTAAAATTGGCAACGTAAAAGCTTTCTCAATACACACAAAAAAATAAATAGTTTTTCGTACTTTTTTTTATTTATTAATTCAATCGAATGTTTATTTAAATAAATGCGGTATGCACTGTGTTGCAATACGTTATTACTATATGAAATGCTTTTTCTGTTGAATAAATTCCAGACATGTATAACAAAGAAAGTATACATATTATAGAGAATACATAATTCATATCATTAATAAGTGTCGTTAGTAAATACTTTGGTTCATTTTTGTTCTGTTTGCACTTTTACAGTGAATTTTCTTATAAGAATGTTAACCCTGCACACACTAGAATATTTGTCAATGACAGTAACAACTAAATGCCATAAATTCTTAAGCTTTTTATTATGTTTCCTTATTTTTTATTTCTAAGCTTTATATCAACAAGAATATTTTTAGTAAATAGAAAAAAATAAGGCACGTTGCTGCTGCTACTACTGCTGATGTACTGTCTGCAATACATCAAGGTTAATATCTTAATAAACAATATTTCAATTCTTTACCTTTTAATAGTTGTTTTATAAATTAAACTATAAACTTTTCTCTTTAAAACTTAAAATAATAATAAAATATTCATGCTTAATGCTTAATCTTTCCTTAAATATGTGCTTTTATTCGTTAAAACACCATTATGACTTTATTATATTGTAAAATAAAACGTTCACTTTCTGCTCACTAATAAAACTATTGAATTTCATTTCATTTAATCCTTGTTCACTATTTATTTGTTTCACAGAAAATATAAAATCCAACACCCATTACCACCCACAAAAAGCACACAGTAAAATGATTTTTAAAAAAAAATGAAAGAAAAACAATTGTGTTAACAGGTAACGAAAATCACATTTAATTTTCTTCAATAATAACACGTTGTTAGCTTTATTTTTCTTGTGAAAATTACTTAAGAATTTTCTATGTTGTTTTCTTAAGAAAATTAGAAAATAGAAAAAGTTTATTTTTTTTTTGCCTTGTGGTTGTAAATCAAATTAAATCATTCGCAAATGTGCTAACAAATATGTATAAGGGAAAATTTAATTCTTTTTTTCTGAAATGAAAAAGTTCCTTGCTTGGCAAGGTAGCTTTTTGATGCTTTAATAAAAGCTAACAAGTGGTATAGGCTGGTATATAAATGATGTGATGTGAGATATTATCTTTGTGTAAGAAAAAAAGGAAAAGATTTTTAAACTATATAAGGATTTGGTGACTTTTCCCATTTATGTCATACTTTTTTTACCTGTTATTTTCTCTGAAAATTTTTCTATGCTTTTTCTACTTGTTAATAAAAATTTTTCTTCTCTTTTTTTATTATTTTAAATTTTTGTAGCAAACAATACTGATTTACTTATTATTCTATCGTTTGACGTGCTGCACTTTTTAGCAGGTTTACCTTGTATTTAGGATTACCTCATGCTGCTCGACTATTACAATTTATTTTATACTTTTGATGAAATATTTATAAACAACTTTTAAGTCATATTATTTTTACGTCTTATCAAGGTGTTAACAAGAAAAACTAATTCTTATTGTGAGCTTTTGTGTTTTACTTATGTATTTTGATGCTTTACTGATAAAAACAACGACAAACTTTCTTCAGATATAATTTAACCAATTAAATATGTCTTCAGTATTTTTACCTTTATTTATTTTAATGATTTTGTTTAGGGTAGTTTGTAATGTTGGATGTTTTTAAAACATAAAGTTTATATCATTATTATTAATAATTAAAAATGTTGAAATTCGAATAATATTAGACTTTATTAAGCAGGTATAGATGATATACTTTAGGGATAACATCAGTGGTTTTAGTGGAAAGTTGCTGTTTATAGTATTTTTGATTTATTTTTACTATTTTATTTGCCTTTTATTATTAAATGAATTGTTGACAAGCAATGTAAGCAATTTTTAGCTTTTTTATTGCATAATTGTGTCATCAAAAGTATTAATGAATAGAACTTAATTAATTGCTTTTTTCGTATAGCAAAAAAATACTCCACTTACATTTATTTTAAATTTATAATTAAAATATAATTTTTTAAAAAAAAGTTTTTTGATTTTTACGAATATAACCAGAGTAACAACATCATTTACTTTTCTTTTTATGTTTAAATTGAGAGAAAAAGCATCTTAACTAGTTAATTAAAGTTTAAAAAAGCTATTTTAAACTAAAAAAAAGAAGTAATTTCAAGGTGAAAATGTAAGTTTGTTTACATTTTGTTAACTTAAAAGTGTTATAATTTATTTAAAATGCATTTTTAATATTAAATTTCTCTTTAAAAAGGATTGTTTATATTATTTAACTGTAGTAGTTGTGGCTTAAATTAGTGGTTTTATAAGTTTTAATCAGTTTTATTATATCATATTACATGTATTTAGGGTTTTTAATAATTACTAGTTATTACCATATAATTAACTTAACAAAATTAATAACTGAAATATAAGTAATATAGTGTTAACAATTTGATTGTTTAATTAATAGTAAAATTTTCTACAAAGCATCAACATAAGAAGTGAAAACATAGAAAATAATAAGCGATTGTTCGAAGTCTCTTTTAACAATTTACAAACATTTACGTATTATTATTTTTAAACGACCTTAACTTATATTACATAATAATAATAAAAAAAAAATGTTTTCGCATAAAAATAAATCAATATTAAATTATTTATAATTAATTTAAAAAAAAAAAAATAGAAATCATTTTTAAATTTGATTTTTGTTTGTCAAGTAGAATCGTTAGTAGAAAAATTCGCTTTTTAAACAAAGAAATGTAATTTAAGACATGGTAATAATGATTATAATAAAACGGAAAATTAATATTATTGATGTTGGTGATAGCTGTGTATTCCTTTTATCTTAATTTATTTACTTCTGCTTGTACGTTAACATAGAGACTGACAGGTGCCTGTCGTTCACTTTTACATATGACAACAAAACAACCTTCAATACTGACATTCTTTTCTCATTTTTCATCATTGTCACTGTACGCATTACTTAAAACAGTCTATTTTCTTGTTTAGTGTTTATACATTTTATGATAATATTATTCACACAGGAAAAAGGTATATAAAGCTTTTCAATTGATAAATACGCAATAAATACAACATAGAGAGACATTTTTTTTGCTAATTTCTATTAAATAATAATAATTAATTGCATAAAATCAAGTAAATTTATTTCATACAGTTAATTAAGTAATACAAGAAGCATAAAAATAAATAAAAATGTCCTTGAAAAATACCAACTATAGCAACAAACGATGATAAAAATACATTTAAGAATACCAGGCGTCTCCACTGGCAAAGCTTTTTTCTTTTTTAATAAAAAACGAGTAAAAATAAAAGAAAATTTATTTGTAAAACAAAAGTAAATAAGAAAATTTTTACAGAAAAAAATAAATAAATAATATTTTCAACAATATATAAAGCAAAATTCATCATACAAAGAGAGCAATAAACGATTTATTTCCCTTTAGTATTTTTATTTTCTAAAGAAAATTCATCTATTCATTTATAGTTCGACTGTGTTTTTAGCTTTTAGTTTTTTTTTTTTTTTTTTGGTTTTGTTTTTATAAATAAATACATTTTTTTTGCTAAAATAAAATACATAAAAATCTGTAAATGTTCCCATTTTTAAGTTAAAGATAAAATAAATAAGAAAATCTATAAAGATTTTGACTAAAGAAAAAATAACATTTTGTGACACTTTTTCTTCCTTTTTTCTATTGATAAAATGAAATGAAATGAAAAACAGAAAAAAAAATAATGTTACAGTATTTTACTTTCTATTGATCTTTTGATTGTGATTTTATTTTCATTATTTATTTTTTTAAACAAGCTTTTAACTCTTTGATTTACAAATTTCCTTTTAGTAATTTAAAAAAGGGATTTTAATACTACAACAATTACTTGGAAGAAATAAATCCATCACTACTTAAATGCTAGAGAAAAAATAATTTTCACGCGAGAAATATAAAGAAAACCGCTGAAAGTTTAAAAATGTTTTTCTTTTGTTACTTTATAGAAAAGTTCTTTTAATAATAATAATAAAAAAGAAAAACTATGATAAGGTAGAAACTAAAAAAAAAAAACTAATAAAGTAACAAAACCACAGGTTAAAGCATAAAAGTAGTAGAAATAAATCAAATTTATCTGCAAAAATGAATAATAATTGCTTTATACTACAGTTAAATATTTATTTGTACGACAAACAAAAACACGAAATAAAGAAAAGCTTCGTCGTTGCTACATTTATAAATAGAAAAATAGACAGAAAAATAATAAAAACAAATCATTTATTTATTTATTTATATATTTAATTATTTTTATATTATTTATATGGAAAAGTATAATTTTATTTCGTTGATTTTTTTTATTCATTTTATTAAAAATATCAATTTGATACAACGTCATAAATTTAATTGCTTTTTAAAAGTATATTTTTCTGTTTGTAATGCGCCTATATATATACAAAGGTTTACAAATTTGCAAACAAAGCAAAGGAAAGCGAATTGATATTTATTATCAAAACAAGCTATCAACAGTGAATATTTAAGCTTTTTATTTTCATTTTAAAAATAATTAGAGTATTACAGAATTATACAAAAAATAAACTTATTGTTGCTTAAGCTTTAGTATTTAAAACCAAACACTAATTAAGCTTTTATAATAATCACAAACAAATAATTTTTCTGTTTAAAAGTCACTCAGAAAAACTCATAAAATCATATCTAAATCGTAGACATTCAAAGGTTTTTCTTTAATAATTTTTATTATAAAACTTTTATTTTAGTTAAATTAAAAAAGAAATCACCTAAAAGCTTTTCTGCTTATTCATCGCAAAAACATTTTAATTAATTCAATACAATTAAGAAAGTTATTAATAAGAAAATTCATCTAAAATCCATACAAATGCATTTATCTATAATTTGTTTAAAGTACATTTTTGATGTCTTGTACACTTTTATTAGCATATAAAATGCTTCTCTATTAACAAAAAAAAAAACTTTAATTGTTTATAATAATTAAATAATTTAAATAAAGCTTTTAGTGTTTTTTTTTGCCTGTTAAACAAGAAAAAGTACAAAAATTTATTCATTTTAAATTTTTCGAATATTTATTCCCTTAAATTTTCTTCATTTTTTCCTTATGTTTTGTTGTTATTGTTTAGCAAATTAATTAGTAAAATTCAGTGGAAAACAATTTAAAATTTTAATATAAAAGGCAAATATTTAAATTTAACAAAAAAGGAAAAAAATAAAAACAAACAATTTATGTATTTGTGTTTATTAAATATTTTTTATTCAATATATATTTTCTTCTGGTTGTTGCTTTTTATTATATATTATAGCCTTAAGGGTTATAAAGCTTTTACTTTTCGTTATTAAAATTATATTCACTCTTGTCTTGATAATAAAATTTTCTAGAGTAAAATTTGATTCTTGAGTTAAATTTTGAACACAAATATTCCTATGTTAGTGAAGGTCGCGGTCTAAAATGAATAGAAAAGACAATTCCTATTGTTAGTGAATTATAAAAGAAAGAAAAATAAATATTGAATTGTTTATTGAAAAGGGAGAGTTTTAAGGATTGGTGTTACGATGAGGAATTTATTGATTTTTCTATTTATTTATATTACTTGTTGACAATTTAAACGTTAAATCTTTTTAGTCACTTTTATATATGAACGAATGTATACATTTTCACTGATTAAATTTCCTTAAATGGGGGAGTTTTATTGTTATTATCGCAATCAATCAACCTGTACAACTACTAGAAACGAAATCACAAACAAATACTGTTGCTAGTTAATCATCAAAACTAAATAACCTTGTCAAGAACTTCGAGAACATTAAATTCTCTCACTAATTTTACAAACTTTACTAATAATTTTCTTTTAAATAAATAATTTTAATATAATTAAAGTATAATCGTTTAAAATAAATAAATTAAAAATAATTTAAATAATAAAATTGTTCAGAGAAAAGCACACAAAAGAAATAAATAAACTAAATTCATTAATTCATTATTATTGTTATAAAACAGGATGAAAAGTATTTTTAATACATAACACGTGTCATTAGTTAGTATTTTCTAGATAAATGTGTTTATTTTTTCTTTTTTTTTATGTAAATATGTAATGAATAACATTGTAACAAAACATTTAATTAATTGATTTTTATCATACATAGTTAAATGTAAAAAAAAAAAACAGAAATAATGTCGATGTTGAAAAATGAAACAATTTTTCATTCGAATACAGAGATTTTCTTATTTTTCTGTCATTCTGTCTTTTTATTATTATTTTCATTATTAAAATGCACGCAACACTTAATCATTACTATTCGATTGTAATATAATACGGTTGAATGTAGAAATATTGATAGAAAAAAAAAACTTATTACTTAAGTGATTTTTCATGCTTTATCTAATGTCATTAGTTTTATGCCCAGGTGCTAGTTATATATTTATTCAAGTCATTGGCTTTTAAGTTTATTAATTGATTAACTTATTACAAAGACAATTAAACAGCTTATTACTTATATAAACGAATACTTAATAATACTTCCTTTATGATTTCTTATTGAAAACTAATTGAAAAAACACTGTGCATATCGTGCTGTACACTTGGAATACTGTGCATACTTGGAATAATTAAAAAAAGAAACATATAAATTCAAAAAAGCTCTTCGTTTATGATTTATTTAATAAATATTTAATTAAATGCTTCTTTTTTGAATAAAATTCATATTAAAAAAATGTTTAGACCGAGAGAAAAATGTATTTTTATTTGGCTTCTTGAATTTTATTAAATAGAAAACGACAAAAAAAAAACTCTATTCTGATGATATTGTGATGACACATAAGGAAATTTCTATATAAAGGTACATTGTACTCATTTTTCTTGGATAATATTTTTAACATAATAATACACATGTGTATTACACACAATATATAAATAACAATATATCGACTAGCAAGGTTAAATAATAATGTTAAAAATAGCATTTAAGAAATGAAAAAATCACAAAAAATAAGAGAATTTTATACTTTCTAAAGGATGGTTTTCGTTGTTGTCACATTTTTAATAAATTTTTATGTATATTTAATTAAAAAACGATCAATGATTGCAGTTTATAACATTATTAACAAGAAATTTATTAGAAAATTGCATACAAATCATACTTACACGATGTTTAATCGAACGTTTTCGTTAATAAAGTGAATAAATCTACCTTTAGAGAGCACAAAAATAGAAATATTTCCACGTATGCTTAACATTATTTCATTTAAAACTATAATGTTCGACAAAAAAGCGTTCGATGATCTCATGTTTTTCATAAAAAAATAAGTTCAAAAAACATCGTGATATATGAGAATATTTTTCACATAATATATGATACATTTATGAAAAGTTAACCCTATAGAATCATGTAATGGTAAATAAGCTACACATTTAAACAAGAATGCTTATTATTATAAAAATATTTTACCTGGATTTTATAATATAGACTGTTCTGGATGTAAATTGTTGGATTAAATAGAATTTAACGTCGTTTTAAAAGTGATTTTTCACTCTACTTTTGTAAAACAATACGATAAACAAGCAGCTTTTTTTTTTTTTTGACTATAATTATTAGTTTTTTTTAGTCACAATCAAAAAGTACAAAAAAAAAGTTTAATAATTAAATTAAAAAGAAAAGAAACATAAATATCAAATTACATATTATTAACAAATGGTGTTCAGTTCTTGTTCAAAAATACAAGCAAAAAATTGTAGAGTTTTATTTTACTTAAAACATTGATTAGGGCTGATATAGATGGTATAGATCCTTCTCTATTATTATCACATCTTGAAAATAATAACTTTTGAAAATAGAATGCCAAATTATAGAATAAAAAAAACCGAAAATTTTGCTCATTACATAAAGCCGAATTAACAAAATATAGAAATTAATTTGCAAAAAAATAACGAAAACCTTTGAAATTCTTTTTATTTTTTCGTTATTTGTATGTTAAGCGGCGGCAGGTGTTAATTTTATTTTTTTTTGTTAAATAAAAACGATCAAATTAAATTTTTATCTTTTTAACATAATATTCTTGGAATAAATGTTTCAAGTTGCTTAACTTCACTTTAATCCGTTCTAATGTTTGATTGTTTATTTTACTTAACAAAAGGATTCTCTTTAACCTTTATATTTTTTCCTTACAAAGCTTTTTAAACATAGCAAATGTTTACCTAGTAACACGTGTTTCGTGTTTTCTATGTTTTTTGTGATTTTTTATCATAATCCTTCGCTTTCAGGTGATTTTATTTTAAAATAGTAAATTTATTTTAAAGTTTTTAACTATATAAATTATTTATTAAACTTTAATTTATACATAAATTACATAATTAATTAATAATTAAACAATTTTTAAACATCATTACGCTACACTACTCGTCAGTACAGTGACACATAAAACGTGCTGATTTTTTTTTACATTTTATTTCCATTTAACCACACTTTAATTAAATACAAAAAAAAAATGATTATTTTTTTCCCTATATTAATTGCTTTTACATGAATATAAATATATTATTTTTTGTATATAAAAATTAAATAACTAGAAATAAATAAATTTACTTGTGCTATTCGCATAACATCGTTATCGTTGCTAACACACGTAAAATCCTATTCAAAAAAAAAAAATAATGTTTGTGAATAAAAATAGAACAAAATACAAGGTTCGATGTACCTTTTAACAGATTATAAAGAGATAAAATCAATACAATTTTGTGGTTAAAAGAATTGAAGTTTTTGGGTGCGTTATTATAGCTGCTGCTGCATTAGATTTGTTACAGGATTTCCCTATTATTTCCTTGAATACACTTTTAGGTTATTCTAGCTATTGTGTTATTAAACAGAAAAACATACAACAAGGATAAAAAGTGCATTTAATTTATCTTACTGAAAAGGACATAACATGTAAAGTTCAGCGTTCTAGTTTTATTCTTAATATATAATCCAGGAAATAATGTTTTCTTCATTTTTTTTTACGATTTTATTCTGCAAACAATACACATTCTTCTGGCGACAATAATATTTTTGTGTAATTTTTCGCGTAATACATAACTGTACGTTTTCTTTTCAATTTTTAGGTCAATGCACTAAATGTTTGTTTTTTTATTATTTATTTATTTTTGGCATCAAAATATGAAAAATTCATTGAACTCGGTCGCTATAGAGCTATTTTTTAATATATATTTATACATATATATCAAATCAAAAAAATTCGGTCAAATAGTCGTCAGTTTGTCTACAGAGGCAATTCCATATTCAATTTTATTTATTCCAAAAAAAAAATAAAATTAAATTACATTTTTGCAATGAAAAAATAAATTTGATTTGATTATAATAAATGTGTTAAGTGCTTTTTACTGCTTTCGTTTATTTATACAATTTTAATATATTTAGTTTTGGATTAAATGTTTTTTTTTGCTAGTTATATTTTTCGATTGATTTAATTCGATTGGAATTAATGTCATTAATTCATTGATGTAACTACAATAATCTAATGCATTTTATGCGTTTTTTTTTTTATTTTTTTTGTTGTTGATAAAAATAATGATTTTTTTATTTTTTTAATCAATCTAATGCAGTTTTATTATTTGTTTGATAAAATGGGAATTGAATTTATTAATTAATTTTCTTATTTTAATATATATATAAACACTAGGTGTTCGTTTAAATTACTTTGTTTATATATTTTTGCAATTGATTAAATTACACTCATTTTACAGTATTTAAATAAATATTTTCTAATGAAATCCTGTTGAATTTTTTGAATAAATAATTTCTCTTCGTTAATAAGATAGAAAAAATAAAAACAATTTATTTTAATTAATTGTTTTCCTGTAACAAAAAAATAATAATAATAAAGTAGCAAAAGGTATTTTCAAAAAAAGAGCCTGTAAAGCACTGTATTATTATTATTTGAAGAATTGATTTAAATACATCGAAGATGAGTAGCTAAAAATAAATAAATATGTAAATATAATCTGAACGGTAATAGATATTATAGGCATAAAAATGTAGAGAATAAAATTCCAACACTGATACAATATTCAAACATTTATTTTCAAATTAATGTTTTATTCGTTGTTAAAAAATGAAAAGACGAAAGAAGAAAAAACACTGTACGCTTAGCAACAATATATATCCTTATTTATTTATTTTGTTATATTTTTTCATATTAAAAATAGCTAAATTTAATTATTTAATCTAGGTCAAATGATTTTTATAATTTTTAAAGATTTATTGCGAATATTTTTTCAATAAAATGCGTTTTACTGATTTAATTATAAATATTTTTATTACAAATTATTATTTTTTTAATATGATTAAAATATATTTTATTTGTAGGTTAATTACGTGAAATGGATAAAAAAGAATAATTAAACGGGAAGAAACTAACAAAATAAAGCTAAAAATAGAATAAAAAGGTGCTGTAAGGTGTATTACAGAGAAAAACAAATAATAAATAAATAACAATAATAATCCAACAGTATTAATTCAAGAAAGAGAATAAAAATTAGAAGAAAAATAAAATAAATAAAAACAATAAAATGCCTGGTCCATGTCAACGTTTACGTATCCCATCATTGGCAACAATATTACGTGCACAAAATAAAACAACAGAGTATGGTACATTGCGTAAAGAACAACATCGTGTTGTTATGATGGGTGCCGCCCGTGTTGGCAAATCATCAATTATATCACAATTTTTATATGATAAATATTTATTACGTTATCGTCAAACAATTGAGGAGTTACATCGTGGTGAATATGAGCTACCGGATGGCGCAGCATTAACATTAGATATACTAGATACATCTGGTGCATATCAATTTCCAGCAATGCGTGCATTATCAATATCAACTGGTGGCGCATTTATATTAGTATTTGCCGTTGACGATGATGAATCATGGGAGGAGGTACGACGATTACGACAACAGGTAAAAAATATTTTTTATTTATTTCGTTTTAATTAATTAATATTTCTATAAGCTTTTTATAATATCGTTCCCTTTGTTCAGTATCAATTTCGCGGTAAACTTATTCTTGTGTTTTTTAAATAAAAAGTTTTCTTATCGTAACTTTTTCAATATTTTTTTTTTAATTACATTTCTCTTTGTAAACTTTGTAAAACTCCTGTCTATAAAGTCTTTGTCTGTGTTAAACATGTGCTTACGCTTTTTTCTATTATTTATTAAGCTTTATACAATATATAAAGCTTTTTATTTTATATAGACATAATTATTACGTAAAACAATAAAAATATAGAAATAATATTGATAATAATAATAATTTTTCATTGCAGATAATTGATGGACGTGGTTGTCGTGTACCAATTGTAATTGTAGCTAATAAATGTGATGTAAATGATAATGAACGTCGTGTACCACGTGATTTAAGTGAAACAATAGCGACAAGTGACTGGGAATGCGGTTATGTTGAATGTTCAGCAAAAACAAATACAGGTATAATTGAGGTGTTCAAGGAACTATTAACACAGGCGAAAATACGTTATAATTTAAGTCCAGCGGTACGTAGACGTAGACAATCATTACCATCATATACAAATCAAAATCAACAGAAATTAAATGGTAACACAACTAAGTATTCACTTAAAAGGCACTCGTGTACCGTTGCATAAATATTATATTTATTTTTTAGTGTTTTTAGATAATTAAAAGAAAATAATTAATTATACAATTTAGTAATTATTATTTGATTTAAATAATAATAATAAAATTGTAAAGAAAATTTTCAATAAAAATGTTAGCCAATAAAATAATAATAGAATTTGCAATTTATTTATTTTTTTTTCATTGTAAATTAATGAAGGAATTTTTTGTTAATTAATTTCTTAAAGAAAAATTTAAAATTTCAATAAATTTACGCTTATTTTAATAATAGAAAAAAAGGTATAAAAATTACAATAAACAAATCCATAATAAAGAATAAAACAATAAATGTATAATAATAATTATAATCGAAGGTTTTCTAAAATAATGTTACAAAACTGCTTATTTTTTTGATGAATATTATTGAATTCAGTTAATTAATTAACTAATTAATTATATAACATTTTAAATAAACTAGTTTAAACAAAAAAAAAAATATTTAACTTAATTTACTTGAGAATAAACAATAAAAAAGAAAGTAATGATATTATTTAAAAGAAAGAGTGAAATTTTTACCAAAAATTATTTTTTTTCAAAATTAATTAAATTTAATATGAATGCTTTTTGTATATAAATAATTAAAACAAAAAAAAATTAATAATTTAATTTAATTTTAAATTAAGAAAAAGATTTTATGTAAATAAAATTATTAAATGATAAATAAATAAATGAATTATGTTGATTTTACATTAAATGTTGTTTTAAGTTATTTTTCTACCTTTTATTGAAAACAAGTGTTTTTGATAATTTCCCTGTATTTCTCTTGAATGTGTCTTTGATAAGCTTTTGAGAAAAAAACTTTTATTAATACGCACAGTGGTTTTATTTTACTGAATAAATAAATTGTTATTTTTAACTATAAATAGTAGTATTAAAGCTTATGTTTCTTTATTTTTATAGAGAATAAAGCACAGTTTGATTTGGCATACAATGTACCTAAACATATCTAGGTGCAGACAAATTAACTTTATTTAAATTAAGCATTATTCAAGCAAATGATAAGTTAGGATTATTATTTCTTATATCAGCCTTCTGCAATTGATTTAAAACAGTCTTTAGCGAATAATTTTACCAAAATGTATTTGATAAGCACAGACAACAATCTATAAAGTCTCACTACTAATCACTATTTTGTATCTTTTTAACGTTTTAATCATTAATTTCCTAAATAATATTCTATAATAATAAATAATAAATAAACTTTTTCACTTTATTCTTACAATATCTAACAAAATGTTCAATATTTATTTTATATTTTACAAAACAAACCCTAAGAATAATCGACAATTTAAATATTTGTTAATGAAAAGAAA
This sequence comes from Ptychoptera contaminata, assembly GCA_963942525.1. Lineage (NCBI taxonomy): Eukaryota > Metazoa > Arthropoda > Insecta > Diptera > Ptychopteridae > Ptychoptera > Ptychoptera contaminata. The sequence goes on along the minus strand of OZ012638.1, from coordinate 31,918,913 downwards.
AAACGAAAAGATTTTTTATACTTTAAAAAATAATTAATATTTATTAAAAGAAAATGTTTTTAATAAACAAAATACATGAATAATAATTAAAAAAAAATATTGTAAATTTTATATATGTACTATATATATATATTTATATAAAAAAAGTAACAAAATTATGGCTGTAAATTTATGTTACTTTTAAAGCTTTTTGTTAATTATAAATAAAATTTCCAAAAAAAAATTTGTTTAATGTGATAATAATACAAAAAAATGGTTTTAATTCTATTGCATTTAATAATTTAAATATTAACAAAAAAAAAACGAATTATTAATCGATGTATTTTCATTAAGATAACAATTAAATTTTGTTAATTAAAATAAAATTAAATTAAATTTATCCCTTATCCAAATTTATTATTAATTCAACAAATGGCTGTCTTGTTGAATTAATTTTAATTTTAATTTAACTTTGAAAAATCTCTTATTTACTATAAATTTTGCTACAAATAATTCTTTTTTTTTTTAATACAAAGGGGAACAATTTTATCTATTATAATTATTTAGTAAATTTTACTAATTTAAATAAGAGAATAAAAATTTATTAAAGACAAGAAAAGTGAAGAAATAAAATGAAAAGAACAAAAATTACCATTTCATGGCTGTGAGGATAATTTTTATTTGATTTTTCTCCCTTTTCTTGTTATTAGTTTTCTTGCCTTTTTTAATAAAAAATTTTATTCTCTTTATAAACTTTTGTTTAATATTTTTTTTTTACTTTTAAATAACTTTACAAAATCCATTAATTATATTTTAATTTATCTAATGCACAACAAACTCTATATATGTATTTTTCTTTATTTACTTTTTTATTTTGCTTAATTAATTAATTACAATATGCAGTACGTACATATTGAATATAAATTATTTATTTGTCAACAAATTTTACTAGTAAATGTTATTTAATTTTTATTACAAATTACAAAACATTTAGAGCAGAAATACTTTATAAATTGTGTAAATTAATTAATTAATAATTTCAATGCTTGTTTTTATTTTTTATAAATTTTGTTCGATGTCAATTGTGTGATTGTTTTTTGTTGTTAAAAATTCAAAATTCAATTTAATTTAAATTAAAGCGTTTTTACGTTGAATCAAGTATTAATTAATAATTTTACTTAAATAATCATCAACAAAATAATGTCCACTACTACTTGCTCTAAAGAAGTTTTAGAAAAATGCCTGATTTATGATAAATAATTAATTTTAATTGATAAAATTAAGATACAAATATGTTTTAAAGCCTTCTGCTCATATAAATATATAAACTTTATACAACAATTAACCTTATTTATTTAATTATTTCGTTTTTTTTTGTATTTCATTTGATTCTAATAGCTACACTTTTCTTATGCATATAAATTACATTTACAATAAAAATTTCTTTATTATAAACATAACATTAAAATAATTTTTAGCTAATATGTATATCATTTATACTTATGACAAAATTCTATATATATGTATATTTCTATAATTAAACGTTAATTTAACTGTAATTGTTACTTTCTTAACGTTAATAATTATTATATTATCTACACAGCATAATATGTTTTATTTTTATTTTCTCTTTTTTTCATTAATAAATTTCTAATTTATTTCAAGGAAAAAATAAATATTTTTGTTTAATTATAAAATAATAAAATATAATTAAACGTAATAAATATCAAATTTTGTCCATGTTGAACCTCAGACCTCTTCACCTTCTTTTGATCCAGTTAAACGAACTTGAGCGGGTTCAGCTGTTATACCATTTAAAGCTAATTGTGTGTCACGCCACGGTGTTGTTAATATTTTAAAGCGCTAAACAAACAAACAGTTAATAAAACTGGTAAACAAAGAAACAATTAATTTAAATACCTGTTTAATGGTTCCTGGTGTTACAATTAGTTTATAAATTGCCATGCCTGGAATACAAGCGGTTGATGAAATCGCAATACACCAACCTAATACATTTGCCCAGAAAGGATATATATAATCCTCGTATTGTAGCGGCTCATGACCAATTAATCCATAAACGATTATAAATAATAAAAACATTGGTGCAACGAAACGCCAACAAACACGCCAGTAAATGCCTGGCTTAAATCCAATCATATCTTGAATATCTTCACAGAATCGTTTTGTCCCATAAATCCATGATACGGCAATCGATTCAAAGAGTACAGCTATTAATATTGAATAGCCAGCAGCGTAACGATCTAGCAATTGAAAGAAATAGAAACCACCCTGGGTGCAACTAGCCAAGCCGACAATGAAATATAATGAAAATAATCCGGCAACGAATTTTTCACGATTTCTGCCAATTTTTGGGAATTCATCACTCAGTGCGGTTATAATTGCTTCTGAACCACCAAACTAGATAAATTTTTCTTTATTAATTATACATTCAAATTAATTAATTAAAAGTTAAATTTCTTACCGAACTGTCTAAACCAAGTGTTAATAACATCATGAAGAAGATTAATGCCCAGAAAATACTACCTGGCATAGTTGCAATTGCAGCTGGATAAACAATAAACACTAAACCAGGTCCTTCAGTTGCAACATTTTGTATTTTCTGATTAGATGCGTGCGCCATATAACCAAGCACAGAAAATATAACAAATCCGGCTATAAAACTTGTTGCTGAGTTTATAAAACTCGTCAATAATGCATCTCTGAAAACCAGGAACTTAGGGTTAATAAACAAAGAAAATAAAACAAAAATGAAATATTACTTGTAAACATTGTTGTGGTATTTATTGTATGAGGCATAGGCTAAAAGTACACCGAAACCAGGTCCTAAAGAAAAAAAAACTTGTGTTGCAGCGTCCACCCACACCTGAAAATAGCAAATCTTAAGTTTTTTCTTTACAAAGAAATGAATATGAATTAATGTGTTACCCCTGGTTCATAAATAGCTTCAAAGTTTGGCTCTAAATAATAACGAATACCCTCCGCTGATCCAGGTAATGTTATACCACGAATCAATAATATTAATAAGACAACGTACGGGAATAGAGCGGTAAACCAAACCACTTTGCCAGATGTACTGATTCCCTTCCATAATGAAAAATAACAAATTAAATAAACGGCCAACAAGCATAGTGCGATATCCCATTTAATTTCACCTAAATCATGAATACCCTGACTATGATTTATTTCCAAAATATGTCGGCTAATTAAATAAATAAATAATTTTTTTTTTGAATTATTAGCAAAAGTTTAATTAAAGGAAAAAAAACTTACTTAAAGTATTCAGACGCAGCGGATGCAAATTTAATTTTCTCCACAAATGTTTCATTCGTTATTGTTTCATTTGAATACGTTTCATTTGTAAAAATTGTGCTGCTATTCAGTAGTAAACTTGGTTCGCTATTTGAATTAAACTATAATAAAGGAATAAAGGATTTTAATTAATTAATCAATCAATCATTAGAAAATAGTTTTTATTAACTTACCGGCTTACAAAATTCCGTGTTCCACGTATTATTGCACGATGTCCATGGTAATACATTTGTAAATGATGCGAAAAAGAAACGCAATGACCACGCAATAATAACATTATAATAAAAATCAACATAAAATGCAATCAGAACAACGGCATATCCGATTCCTAGTTTAAAATGAAAATAAATAAAATAAATATTTAAGGCCATTAGTGCTAGTCCAATGCAGAACGAACAAATGTATTCAATGAAGCACTTATGCTAAAATTTATTTCCAACAAAACAATGACAAAAAAAGGGGTCAGAAAGCAGACTGAATTTTAATATCAACTAGAAAAAAGCAGGGGATGCAAGGAAATACATAAAATGTTTTTTAGTTGGTTAAATTCAATCATTTTCCTTTGAATTCATGTTGGAAAAGCCTGTTGCGCTCCACATTTTTTTTTACCATTTCAAACGAAACGAAAAGTTTTGTCTAGCTATGGTTTGAGTGCAGAAAAAGATTTCTTTTTTGCCTTTACTTTTGTGTCGTATAGAAAGGAATAAAACCAAAAGAAAAAGAAGTGAAAATTGTGTAATTTAATGTAATAGAAAAATTCTTATTGTTAACACTTTATGCCCCACTTGAATATGAGGCTGGGTGATAAGATTTATTGAATAGAAAAGAAAAGCAAAAAAATTTTATTTCCACAAAGCGAAAATTCTATTATGCAAGTGTTTTAATAGGAAATAATTAACATTTTGTAATTAGAAATATTTTTGCAATTTTCTACTGTATAAAAAAAATAATAAATTTACCTTTGAATAGTGGCACTAGACGTCCCCAACATGTTATCGCACCTTTTCTGTTAAATTGTCCTAATGCCAATTCCATATAAAATAATGGTATGCCACCAACAACCAACATTATACAATACGGTACCAGAAATGCACCTGAAATAGATTTAAAATAAAAAAAAAGAGTAATTATTATTGGCAATGTATTTAGGAAAATTTTATGTAAGACTAAATTAGCTTGCAGATTTTAATGCTGTAAATAATGATAATCTATGAGAATTTTTCGCTTCTTTATTGAATATTCAATTAAGTTCTATACGCAGCTACTTATATAATTAGTGTTCAGACGTTTCAGAGAAAGAAACTGGTATAATGGTTCTAGTTTTTGATAAAACAGTCACTGTAGGACCAATTTGCCAAACGTTAATTACTTTATTATTTATTTTCAATAAACTTTTTCCGATTTCTTTCAATTCAAAAAGCAATTCTACATAAAACTAATCTTTAATCACAAATAATTACAAAAAAAGAAAGAAACATGACATAATACCGCTTAGAAAATTAATTACAAAAATTTAAATTTATAATAACTCCACATACCACTCAATTAATTAAATTAGACGAAAAAATGTTTCTAAATACAAAAAAAAAAAAAAAACGAGAAATTTTCCACCAATAAGAAGGATAACAAAAAAAAATCTCTTCCTTATTTCATTATTAGAAAAATATTTAATTGAAATTGGATTATCAACAATATCAAAATGAAATAAATGTATTTTAGAACAATAAAAATTGAATAAAACATTATACATAAAATAAAAAGATTGTTGAGTACTTATGAAAATAAAATAAAGCACAAAAAAAATAATAATAATAATATTATTATTATTATAATAAAAGGAATAAAGTGAAATGAAGTGATCTGTGAAGGAAAAAAAAAATATCATTTTTTCTACTCGCTAGCTTTTAAACATTATTTCTTATTTATTTTTTTTTTTCTTGCCTACCCAATGATCCTTATTTTCTATTATAATCACCCTCATTCATATGAAATGTTTCTTTTTTGCTTTCAGATTTGACACTACTTTACGGTCTGTACATTGTCACATATAAATTTAAACACCAGAAGAGAAGTAACATATTTATTGTGTTCACGGATTCACATAAAAATACATTATGATTACGTTGAATTGGTTCTCTTTTATTGTTATTTAATGTATTGTGAGTATGTGCTTGGTGGTTGTTGTTTTATTCTGACTGATTATTAGTAATAGGACTAGGAAATGTTTTAAATTTTTTATTCTTGTTGAATTTACTTTACTGAGTTGATGTATGATTATGATGAATTATAATCAATGTAATGTTTAACCCTGTATGTTTAGAATTAATTTTACTATGGCTTTTAAAAATGATTTATTAACTCGGTAATATTTACCGGATGCAGTAGATTTTATTATACTTTTCTTAGTAACGAAGAGAGAAAAATATTTTTTCCTGAACTAATTAAATAAAAAGTCTTATTAAATGTAATTTTTATGTATTAATCGTATAACTTTCCATTTATTTTAGTTACTTATTTACTACTTTAAGGATTAAGTGGATATTCAGAGTTAAAGAATTTCAAAATATTCAAAAAATCACTGTGCAATCATCGTTTAATCCTCATCATAAATAAAACAGCTTTTATATTTATTTTTAATTTTCTTACCCTAGTAAATCTACTAACATTATAATTGAACCAATTATTCCACATTTTTAACTAAAAACAATCGTCAACTATACTACTTATATAAAACAATAAAAAAAAGTACCTTAAAAGTGACTTAATAATGCCATAAAACATAAAATTACCGGAAATCCAAAAGCAATAATAATAAAATGAAAAGAAATAACGAAAAGATCACAAAAAATAAAATTAAATCGAAATAAATCAAAGTTTAAAAGATGAAAATTGAAAAGAATAAACATACATCCCATGGGATAAAATTTATTTAATATTTTCATATTTTCATTACACTTGTTTTAATGCTTTTTATTATTTTATTGCAATAAAATTACATTCATACATTTGATCAAAAATAAAGTACAATAAATTTTTGTTACGAGGTAGCATAAGTATTGAAGAGATTTTATATTATTATGTCGGTAATAATAGAAAAATCCAACAACGACAGTCAAAACAACAGACAGAAAAGAGATTCTTATAGAAGAAAAAATAAAATAAAAATTGAGATATGATGAAGTGGTAGTGAAGTGAATGGTGGTGTTTAAGTGATCTTAAGAAGGACAGAAAATTTATATATATATATAGGGTAAAGTGGGTGTTTGGACAGAATACTAATAGAACAGTAGAAACGAGCAACAACGACACAACAATTTAAAAAGAAAATCAAACAAACGATGATGGAAAGAAAAAATTAAATCGTAAGATTATTACCATCATATTCTCCAAGACTATACTCCGATTATAGATGACTTTTTTTTTTTTTTTTAATGCTACTTGGGTGCTGGCTAAGTGACTATGACTACAAATGAAAATAAAAAAATAAATAAAATCGTAATGCTTATTGGTTGGTTGAATGCATACCGTACGACAATGTTATTTAACATTTTACACACATTATCCAACAGGTTGTTCTATTATAATATAGTAATGTTTGAAGGAAATTCATCTTTATAAGACGGATCAAATAAAGTCTTTAACACCACAATCATTCTACTATTATATTTCGTTTTTATTATTATTATTCATTTCAACTGCTTGGTAGACCAAAATTATATGTTATTTTGGGGGGTTTTTACTGTATCTATCAAACCGTATCCTATGTTTAAATGTATAATATTATTTTAAGCATTCACATTTTATTCATAACGCGTATTATTATATGACATAACTACAACTGTGGCTACTTAAACTAACTGCTTGCTTTTAGTTATGATTTTATATTTTTTTTTTGTAGTCATTTTGAGATTTGATAAATTGTTTTATACACGTGCTGAAAAAAGGGGTTTACTTAAGACCCACAAGTAGTAATTGGTGTTTTTTTTCATTAATTATAAGAAATAAGGAATTTTACAATAGTAATAATTGAACAGAATTTCATTTAGATTAATAATTTCTCTATTTTTTAAAGTTAAAATGTGTAAAATAGAATAAATTCAATAATTTTAATGTTTTAAAGATTATAAAAGCATCAAGAATTATAATGAAAAATGACAAAATCATATAAAATTTTCTGTTAAGTGACAAAAGAAATGTATAACGAGAAGACAAGTGAAAACAAAAATATATAACTATATAGTCTAAAGACCACAATAAAAACGGATATAAAGTAAGAATAAGGATAAAAAGGAAGTGTATAGTATTCAAAAAAGGAAATTACACTATAATCACACATAAAGTTTTCTTTTTATTTATTTATTTAACTGAACAAACTCATCCGTTATGACTTTGATTTAATTTTTTTACTATACATATTTTATTTTGATGTTTTTTTTTTTTCTCCTTTTTAAGAAAAGTTTTTCTCATTTTTTATTATTATTTATTAATAATTATTGAATCGTCTATTTATTTATTCGACAAGCAATTTTGAACAAAGTAAACTTTATTAAAATTAATTTATAAAGAAGAAAAATCAGAATCAGTTTTTTTAATATTTTAAAATCAATAAACACTTTGCCATGTCGTCCTATATACATAACTACGTATATGTTGAATATTATTAATAATATATGCTATCAATGTCACCCTATTTGTAATATTTTAATAACAATTAATAGAACATTGAATGGTATACTGTTGTTGCTGGTTCTACTGGCGCTCAATAACAAAGTTAATTTAATTTTACTCTTAAAAGACTTTATCGTCAACAACAGCAATAACACCCAAAAAGTAGTAGTGAAAAATTTTATTCAAGCATCTTTATACAATGCAAAATTATTCTTCTTCTACATATCTATATACATTTTTATTTATTATTATATAATTTTCTACACTTTATATACATTTCCTTTTTACATTGCTTTTGATAATATTCTTCTTTATAAATATATTAATAATTTGATTTTTATTATGATAGAGAGAAATGGCAAAGAATTGAAAAATTAATTATGACATTTATAAAGTTTTCTTTTTTCAATTCTTTGCCTAATTGATATTAAAACAAAACCTTATAAATGTATATATTTTTTTCTGTACTTACCGCCACCATTCTTATAACATAAATATGGAAAACGCCATACATTTGCTAAATCAACAGCAAAACCAATAACTGATAATAAAAAATCAACTTTTCCACCCCATGTTTCACGTTGTTCAGTATCAACTAATTCATTACGTGGTGTACGGGTTTTTATTTGACCCTTTGGTGACATCGCCAATGTGATATTTTCGTTATTTTCATATAGACCGTTGTTATCGTCACGTTTATCTTCTAGTGCGATGTCACCACCACTATCTATATCTGTAAATAAAACAATAATTGATAATTAATAATTAATATATATATATATTTTTTTAAATTCTATTTATAACATACTTAAACCCTAATCAAATAGAAAAAATATAATTTCATTTATACATTTTAAAAAATAAATAAAAATTATTTCATCTAATCAATTGATTAACACAAATAATATTATTCAAAACGCAATAAAAAGGTGTTTATAAATCATCGAATTATATATAAATAACTTGATCAACTTGATGTCACGAATATTAAAAACATGATTATAGAAAGGGTAAGCTATTTAAAATAATTTATTCAGAAATCAGTATAACCTTCGATTTTATAGTATTTCTTGTATTATTACTTTACATTTAAAAGTATTTATTATAAAAAAAAATTAAAGAAAAAATCTTTATTAAAATACTTATCATTTAATAAATATTTTCTTATTTAAATTAAAATCTTATTTAATTAATTAAAGAATTTTATGACTTAATAAATTTAATACAAAAATCGTGAATTCGTGATTTCTATACACTGTGACTCAACAATGCAAATAGTGTATTATTAGGCGCAATTAAAAAATAATAATTATAAACTTTTTTCTGTTATTAAATTAAAATATTTAAATTTTTCCAATAAAAATTAATAAATAAATAATTTCTTTATTAAATTAATTTTTTTTTAACTGTTTAGTTTGTGTCGTTTTATTTTTGATCTAATTTTTTTACACAAATAGATTAAAAATATTAATTTATGCAAAGCAAAGTTTATTTTAGATTTTATATACAAAAGGTTTTACTCTACTTAAGTAAAAAATAAAAACAGATGGACTGTAGGCTGCAATAGTCTGCAACACACCTTAAATTACACGAAGAAACAACAAAATTAATAATCTTTAAAATTTTGATCAAATCTTAACAACTTCGATGGTATTAATCGTTTACTTTCGAAAAATAAAAAACTTAAGCAATTCAAACGAAAAGAAAAACCCAAAATAAACGTAAAAATAGTGTTAATAATAATTATTATCGGTTTAAATAAAAAAAACAAACGTGAATTGTTTACAAATAAACGATTTAAACAGGTAAAAAATATATATATATATTCACTTAGTTTTAAATACAAAAAAAAATGCAAATTTATTCATTGATTATTGGATTTTTTTTTTATGTTTCATTTAAGTTAAACATCAAAGCGCACACAATTCATATTGATCAAGTGTTTTTGTCTGTTTATGATTTTATTCCAAACAAAAATTGTTATCAGTTGTGTAAAACAGAAAATATTTATTAAATAACTATTGATTGTATTGTTTTTATATCAAAAACATATTTATTCATTATTATTTTCTCTACATTTTATTGATAAATCTGTAAACAGTTTACAATATTTTACAGAAATTAATTCCGGTTTGTTTTTTTCTTCTTTTGTTGCTCTCCTGTGTTTATGATTTTTATTCTGTTTTCTTTTTTATATTTATTAATAACAAGAATAAAAAAGTGTGTTTATTATTTTTAATAATATTATTATTAAAGCTTTTATTGACATTTTTCTGTTTTTGCTTTCAGTTATATGAATGTTTCAATTCACTTTAATTACAGGGCCGGTTATTTACTGTGTGCTACATACACAAGTGAAAATATTTAACTGGTTTTTAAAAATTTATAAAATCGATTACACTTAGCAGTAAAATAGTGTTATTTGGTAATAAATGTAGCAATAATATATAAACAATTTCATAATTATATAAAATTTATATTATTTGCAAATAAAATATAATAATAAAAAAATGTTGAAGCCTATTAAATGCAATAAAAATGCCTGTATTGTCTCAATAAAATTAGAGTGTATACCGCATGTACTGAATTTATAAATAATAAAATATAATATTTTTCGATTATTAACAATATTGTATTTAGTAATATAAGAAAGCTTAATCATTGTTGATTTAAGTTTAAATTTGATAACCAAGAATAAAAGGTTTACTTGATAGAACTTTTGAATGCAAAAGGTTTTACTCTTAAAGAAAAAATGGATGGAGTGTAATAGTCTGAATAAAGAACTTCAATATTGAATCAAATAAATTGCTTAAAATATTACAAATGTTTATTAATTAAATGAAATAATTATCTAAAATTAATTTTTCATGTTATAAATACACAATAATTATTACAAAATACATTTAACATTTAACAAGTGTTTAAAACATAAAACTACATATTTTCTAATTAAAAAATATTACAAAATTTCCTATTATTATGAAATTATTTCCTAAACAGCATAATTTTTATAATATTTAATTTTTAATTACATTTGCCCATAAATCCGTTTATTATAAAATTTTATGAACAATTAATTTAAATCAAGATCTTAGTGCGTTTTAAGCGATGCATCACGAACTAATAGTTTATGACAATTTAACTAGACAAGGTTAACTAAGTAAGTGTTGCTTTTTAACTTTAAATTATTTATTTAAGTAAACAACATTATTAGCTTTATACATATTAATGAAAAATTAAAATTAAAATTAATAATGATATATTTAGAGAGCAGAAATGAGAAACATAAAAGATTAACAGACATTATTATACCCAGTTAAATAACTAATCCGGATAATGTAATTAAAATATTAAAAAAAAAAAAAACTTCCTCTAATTAATTAATTAAATTTAATTCTTTTATATAAAGTTAAACATACAGATTAATACATAATAAGTAAGTCTGCTTAACGCATCACATTATTCACAATAAAATTCTTTTCATTTATAATTTACCTTTTTTTTTAGTTTTTCTTTTAGGCATTTTAATAATAAAATCAAAAATGCAACCGAAACTAAATTACTTCACTTAAATAATAATTATTTATTACATTTTTTTATTTCTTAATTAAAATAAACAAACTTTTTAATAATTAACAAAAGCAAAAGTTAAATCAAAATTATTCTAAACAAAAATCAAAATAATAATAATAAAAAATCGTTAAAAACAGCAGCAACAATCACTAAAGTATGTAACGTGTAAGTTGATGCCACTTTGCTAACTAACGACTAGTAGACAACATAAATATAAAATTTGTGTTGAAAATATTATAAATATGAAGAAATATAAAAAAAAAGCAAAAGTGGTAGAAAGATTTTTTGATTTTTATGTCATTCAGCCATAACATGATGTGTTTCTCTTAAAGATTTTTATCACTTATGGATAAGTGTTTTGTTAACATGTAGCTAGTTTATATTAATTTAAAATAAAGCCTTATTTAAGCTATTTTTAATCAAATTTTTGTTATAAGAAATTTTAGCAAATAAAACTTCTTTAAAACGCAAGAATATTATTTTTACAAACAAGTTTTTTAATCTTTGGTAGTTTATAATTAATAATAGATAATACATTCAACTTTAAATCGTTTTTTAATAAATAAAATAAATTAATTTATTCTTTTTTTTAATAATAAACTCATTTATCAAAGTGTTTTTATTAAAAAAAAATAAATAAAATATTAAAAAATTATAACACAGCAGACTCATAGGCAACGCTTTATACTTTGTAAGCAAGGATTTTATTATTTTTAATTAAAATTTAAATTAACATATCAAGTTTTATAAATTATTATTTTATTTTTTACAATAAAATTATTAATAATAATAATGAAAGAAAAAAAATCTTACAACCAAAAATAAACTTGTTTTTTATTAATTAATTTACTCGAAACAACTTTGGTGAATTATTTCGAATTTTTCTTTACTTTATTCGTTAATAAAATCGCGGAATTTTTACTATTTTTTATATAAGGATAGTAAAATTTTGTAGCAACATTAAATTTATGTTAAGGTAAATGTACTTTTTTTTTATTAAAACATTTAAATAAGCACGGGATAAGCTTTTTTACAACATAAGATCCACTGGTTGATTGATTATAAAAAATATTTTCAAGTAAAAAAACTTATGTAAAAATTTTAAAACTTTATAAATGTTTTCTTAGATATTTATATGGTAAAATTTAAAGTCTACTTTTAGGCGAGAAAAAAATGTTTTATTAAGCTTTTTTCTAGTGTCATAAAAATAAAAAGTTGTTTGTTCTAAAAATTAAATAATGCAACAAAACTAAACTTTTTAATTAGTTAAAAAATAATTATGTAATTACCTTCAATTATAATAAAACACTTGACACATTATTTTTCTTCTGTTGTGTGGTTGGTTTAATCAATTTTTCTCATCATTTACATGTGAAAATTGTTTAAAAACTTTTTTTTTTTATTATATTTAAAAACACTTTATCAAATTAACTTTATAGGACTTTTCTTTTGGAAAAATTTTAAACTTTTGATGATTATTTTATTTTTTTACTTCTAGTCCTGTTGCTGGTCTATCCAGAAATGAATTGAAAATAAATTTTCATATTCTCTTTAAATCAGGTTGGTTGCTCGAACTAAAATTGCTATAGATGAGACAAAATCTAAAAAATATTTCTTACTTAAAATGGCAAAAAAAATATAATTTACCAGTAAATTGGAGGAGAAAAAAATAAATACTTTAACAATAATTGCAGCTGCGTTTTAGCAAAAATGTTTATGATATTTTTAAAAGTTTATTTTACTATCATCAGGAGTTGGCTTTTTTAACAAAATGTTATATGAAGGACTTAAAAAGCAACCAATCATAACGATATTTTCTTTTTTGTTTGATTTTTATTTAAAAGAAAAATCACTTTGCGATGATGTTCCTACCATTTGGCTGTGTTTTTCTTTTTCTTGTCAATTTAGTGATTACCATTTTTTGCTTAAATTTACTAAACATGCTTCAGCTTCTTGAGTATTTATAGACTATTTATTACTCTTTTATGTTAAAATTAGACCAAAAAATCTAAAATTCATGTAAATCAATGATAATAATAATATTTTGTTGCTTATTTATACTTAAAAAATAATAATTGATAGCTGATTTTCTATAAAACTGTAGTATTCTAGTTGTTACGATTCTTCGCTATTCAATCGCTCTTAAAAATTACTTTCCTTACCACAAGTCAAACTGTTCAGTATTTTCATATTGAAATTACTACAAAATAACTTCAAATACATTAAAATATCAATCAAATGATTATCCATTATTAATCTGAAATGAAAAATGTATTAAAATCTGTAGCAAAAATAGAATAAATAAAACCATTACTTTGTTGAGCAGAGTAAGCTTTTATTTTTACCAAATTCGATACCATGCTTTTTTTGGTTAATAATTTACTTCCTTTATTACACTTGTACATTAATATTAATATTATTTTTTATCTAAATATTGTTTATTATGCATTAATTGTATTTTAATTTTAATTATTATAAACAAAAAAATGGTCAGAACACGATTTAACTTTCTATTGGCTGAGTGGATTTCATTTAGTATTTTTTTATTTTTTAAATTACGTTGTTGTTTCATTTTGATTGTGACTTCGTTGCCAGCAATATATAATCTATAAATTAATATATATTTTGTAAAATAAACACTTATTTATTTAAGTAAAATATAATTAAAAAGCTTTCTACTTATAGTGCAATCAATAAAAAGTGCAAAAATGTATTTATTTTAAAATTAAATTTTGGTAAAGTAAGTGTAATATAGTTTTATTGGTTATACCCTATTTCTTTTAAGAAAATAATTATATTTTTATTAAATTTCTTAACATAAGGTTATATAAATTAATGTATTAATTAAATAATAACTCATTTTTATTATTTAAAAAGGCTAATTAAGGTTAAAAAACACAAAAAGTAAAACTACTATAATATATGTGTACATTAGAAAACATGATTATTGTGAATTGTGCATATTTTATATGTTTATATATGTTTAGTAAAGACAAAAACCATATAATTATCTAGCAGTCGTGCAGCCATTTTATTAGAAAAAAAAAAATAAATAAATAAATTATTTCATTTATTTTCATTTACAGTTTTCATTCCTGTCAAACAGACACAACATCTGCGTCTACTATACTAGATTTTTGTTTGTGTATTTCTTGTTCTTATTTAGTTTTTATTATTTTTTTTGTTTTGGTTTATTTATTTATTTATATTAATAAAAAAAAAAGAAGAAATTATTTAATTTAATTAAAATATAATTATAATATAAATATAATTTTTTAATTGTAAGTAAAAATTTTAATTAAATTATTTCCTTCTAATTATTTTTAAGTGTTTTTGTGTTTTTTTAGGTGTGTAGTTGTGCAATGAACGCTTTCATTCAGTTTTATTTTTTTTGTGTACGAAACTTTTTTATATAAAAAATTATGATTTAATCGCGTTTTTTTTATATTTATTCATCTCTTTTTTATATATTTGAAACGAAAAAAAAAAATAACAACTATCTCGAGTATTTTTCTTTTATAAAATATATACATATTATATGCCACATTAGCAATAATAAAAATATAATCAAAAAATATTATCTACTGAAATTTTTTTATTTATATTAATTTAAAAATAATGAAAAAATATGTTTTTTTAAGTTATAATTATATTTCTAAATAATAATTATTTTGTTTTAATTAAATAAATTTAATTTAATAAAGAAATGAGATAATAAATAGGTCAAAGAAATAAATTGACATTTTTCTTCTTTTTTTTGTATAAAAAATAATGCAAATATGCAACCATAATTACATATGCTGAATGTACAAATTTATTGTTTTTTTCTTTGTAATTAAATATTGAAAGTTTTTTTTTTAATTTTAATTATTATTAAATTAAATAAAAAGAAATTAATAAATATATTGTTGCTTTTAGCAACCACAAACTTTGCTGCGAAAAAGCTAAGCAAAAAAAAAAAAATCTGTTGTTTTGCTTGAAAGCAGCCTATTTCCTCCTATTTGAGATATTGTTTGTTTCTTATTTTAATTATTTATTTTTGCTTTTGATAATTAAAAGTTAATTAATAAAAATAATAAAAGATATTTAATTAAAAAAAAGCATATTTCTCTTTGTGACAAAGTGTCAAAAAAATAAAACAACAGATTTTTGCTCTCTCTGGTCAAAGACAGTAAAATCACTTTTGTTTTGATAAGTTTTTTTGGTTGAATGTGGCCAAAAAAAAGCAGCTTAAATTTAATTAAAAAAATAATAATATTTTAATAATTAAATAACATAAATTGTTATTATTAATGCTGCATTTACCATCTTATATACCATAAATTTGTTAACTATTTAATTAATCAATTGAAAATTATAATTATTATTTTACATTTCTTGATAACCATTTCTAAACATAAATAATCAATTATAATTATAACATTTTTTTTTTACTTTATGTTTTAAATAAATAATAATAAATAATTTATTATTTAATATAATAATAATAATTATAATTTTATTAACAAAGTAATAAAGAATAATAATAATAATTTTTGAATTTTTCTTTACAGACTTTAAAAAAAAAAAAAAAATGTTTACAATTTTATGCTTTAAATTTATGCAAAACATTTTCTTTTTTTATTAATATAATAATTATAATTTATTTAATTTATAAACGTATCAAATTGTTTATCAAACAATTTTCCTTTTTTTTATTTTTTTAAAAAAAATATTTTTTAATTATTTCATAAAAAATAGTTGTGTGTTGTTTTTGGTTATTTTGCTTTTATCAAATTCTTCTTTTTGTTTTTGTTTTGAGCAACGACAAAAAAAAACTAGCGAAAAATATATATTTTTTTATATTATTATTGTGTAATAATTATATATTTTTCTTTTCTTTTTTCTCTATTTTAGATTATTAAAATTACTGTATTTAAAATTAAAATAATAAAAAGACAAAAATACACAACAAAATGGCAGATGAATTTGATGGATGTGAATGTTACTGGTCCAATGAGATGGCAATGCGACGTCTCTTAAGTTTGGTTTGTATTTACATTGAAATGTTAATTAAAATGATAATTATTTTACTCTTTTTAATATCATAAACACGATTCTAATACGTTAAAAAATAAAGAAGAAATATCGCTGTTGCAGCGATGAGTTTTTGTTCCCGTTTATAGCCAGCCTACACATGTAGTTATTTTCTTTTATTCTTAATCTTTTTCTTAAATAAATATAAATACAATCCACATCATTGTTGTATAATATTAAGAAAAAAAGAATGACAAATATAAATGCAATAATAATAAAAAAAAAAGAAAATATTTTTAATTAAATTTATTAAATAATTAACTGTGTTACCTTGACGTGTAAATTTTATCAGTATTATTATTATTATTAGTTTATCGTTTAAATTAATAAATAATTATTATTTAATATGAATTCATGGTACATTTAAATACTGAATATACTTTGATTTGTTATTTATTAGGAATAATTAAAAACATTTAATTAAACAACGAAAATTTATAAAACGGGACGGGACGTAGCGAATCTCACGGTTTTTTACAAATATAGCTAGAGAAATTGATCCAAAGAGGTCTCCTAAATAATGCCTTCGCACAAAAAATATGTACGAGAAACAAGGGCTGGAACTACCACTCACGGTCGAGCAGTAACCTTAAGTACGGTGCGAACATTGAAGTTCCAAAACGATTTCTTTACTCGTACAGCAAAGAAATGGAGCACTTTACTAGCGTGTGCGTTCTTAAAAATTTAATATCCAATCCTCTAGAACTAATGTCCACAAATATCTTATAAATTGACATGGTAGCTCAAAGCTATTCACAGGTCGACTTCACGTCGTAATTCCTAAACATGTCAATTTCATTATAAAAGAAAAGATATTCTGAATGAGATGTTTGTGGTTTTTTGGTAGTTCTCCCTGAACTAGTTTTTCAGATATTTACTATTTCGTGTTGATCATGAGAATGCTTTTCTTGTTCCAATGATTTGTACTCCAATTAACCTTTTAAATAATTTTTTAATTAATTTAATTTTTATATTTTTTCAGCTCAGACAGGGACAATCTTACTGTACAGACACCGAGTGCATAGATTGTAAATTAAATTTGTTAATTTTTTCTATATACTATGTGTTTTATTAATTATTTTAAAATTTTTTTAGTACCAAGTTTAACAGATCGTAATGCAAATAGTAATGATGGTATGGCCAGTGGTAATTTTATGTTAATGGCAATGATAATGATGTTTGTTTGGTTAATTTATATGTTACGACCAAATACAATGAGACGTAATAATATGGATAAACAACGACCACCAACAGCTGATCGTGAAGTAAATAGAAATTATTATTTTTATGTTTAAAAAATCATTCTTTGCGTGTTTAATTTGTTTGAATGTTTATTCAGCAAGTAATTTCATTTTCATTACATTGTAATTGTTGCTTAAAAAATACTTTTTGTTTTTAATTATTTATTGAAACACCGTGCTCTGTTGTAAAACATGATAAAATTTTGCTGCTATATCAGATATATATATATTATTCTTTTTTTTATTTATTTATTTATTCACCATAACTAATTAATTAAAGTAAATATATTAATATTACTTTTCTTATCTTTATTATTAATTGTTAAAAATTTTATTTAATGCAGTCAATCGTGGTAAATAGTGTAATTTGTCAATACAAATTGATACAAATTAATTTATTATTATTATTATTATTATTGACGTTTATTATTTATTGCTTATTATTTAATGCAAAACAAACACTGTTGAATATTTAATTGTTTAATAAAAAAATAATAATAATATAAATATTTGTTTAAAGACAAATTTTTTATACAACTTGTTGTAAGTTTAGCACAGTTAATTGGCGATTGAATGTTTAACAGGTGTATTTTTTGTATTTATGGCAATAGAACAAGTAAAATAACATCTTTATAAATATTGTTATTGCTTCGTAGATTATAATTGTTTTATTATAAGAAGCGTGTTTAGATTAAAAACAAATTGTTGCTTTTTTGCAGTTTTTATAGAAAATTTTATTCTCATATACACAGTGGCATTAGAATTGTAGTAATTTGGAAGTTTTTATTTAATTTTTACACAACTAAATTGTTTTTAATTAATTAATAATATAATATTCTTTTCTTTTTTTTATTAAATATTTCAGGGTCCCCCAGGAGGTGGCAATAATTCACCATCAACAATTGGCTGATGATTATGGTTTTTCATGTTTTAATTTCAAAAAATTTATCACTATTATTTTCACCGTGTACTATTAATACTTATTTACTTTATACTTATTATTATTATTATAAACTTCCATTAACTTTAAATATAATTAATGTTTTTGGTGCTTTTATGTTTTTATTGTGAAAAAAAATATTAATTAATTATTTTTTTCTTTGTATTCCATTAAGAAAAAGAAAAAGCACAAGTTTTTGATATAAAAAAAGGAAAAAACAATAATTTTAATTTATATAATTTATTAATCTTTCTATGTTTTCTTTTCTTTTCTTTTCACTAAATACATTCTTTCTCTCTATAAATATATATATATAAAATAATATATAAATAAATTTATAAATACTAATTAAAAACACAAATATATACATAAAAATATATTTATTTTTTTTATTTTATTTCGTTAATTAAAAATTATTCTGTAAAATGATTTAAAAAATAATTTTTATTCTATGTTTTTTTGAACAGTAATGCCTTGGTTATAATTACGCTGCACCACATACCCAGTAACGCGACTAGTTATAATTACGCTACAAAGTAATGCGATAATCACACACTAATTATTAATTTCTTCATTTTTTTAAATTGTCTTACGGTTCTATATATTCTGACGGTTTGATGCCACAAATTCATAATTTTCAAAAGCTGGCTATATTCATCGGCCACAGTCGCAACAATTATTACTCAAAGTAATAACTTTTATATGTTTTAAGTTTGTAGCTGTAGCTGTGGTATGTGGTGTAGCATAATTATAACCACGTCATAATGAAGAAAATGCATAGATTTGTTGTTTTTTTCTTCTGTTCTTAATAAATAAATTAATTAGTTAATTATTCCAAGAATTTATAAATTTTATAAATACAAAGAGATATCTAATTGCACAATTGTTACAGGTAAATTAATTATTATTATTGTAATATGACACTTTACAGAGCTATTGGATATTATTAATTAAAGTAATTAAGAAATTTAAAGCACTTGTTACAAATAATTAGTTATAAAATTACGATAAAACACCTGTATAGGTCAATGTAGTGGTTGGATGTGCTGAGTAGATTCATTCACATTAAAGAAAATTGAAAAAAAAAAATTAAAATATATTTTATAAATTTTTTTGAATGAAATATAATTCTTTGGATTTATTTTTTGCTTTATATAATTTTCTATGAAAAATAGGGAAAAACTTTACTTATAATGAAAAAGAAAATATCTTGAAATCACACATTTCTAGATTCTTGTAAGCTTAACTTGGCGGAAATTTTTTAAAATAGGATTTAATCTAATTTTTGTGAATAGGAAATTTGTTTTTCTAGGAAATATTGTTGTAGAAACTAGACCAGAAATGGCGAACCTGTGACTCGAGAGTCATACACTGACCCGTGCAGGCTCTTTAAATGACCCAAACTTGATTTCCGAAGTAGAAGCAAAAATGTCTGAAAGTAGTACAGATAATAGCAATCCCACACTGAAAATTAAAAATATTATATTAAACGTATGGGATTTCTTACCAAATAATTTTGTATCAATGAAAAAACTTGGAAATGCTCTGTTAACGATATTCGGCCCTACACATTCGTGTGAAAATTGTTTTCTTCAACGAAATATGTAAAATCTTCCAACAGAAATAAATTGACTGAGAAATGCGTTAAATGCATGAATATGGAATGTCTCTCTTCATAGAGACGACTGGTTTTGTGACCCACGAGCTAGTGCTAAAAAGAAATAATTAACAAAATTTGACCTACTTCCCAGAAAGGTTCGCCATTACTGAACTAGACTAATGTTTGAGAGGTTTAGAAAAACTAATTCTGTGTTTTTTGGTATTATTTTAGTTGATTAGTTGTCTGGAAAATACTTTTATTTACTCGTTAATAGTATGGAATGGGTAATTAGCAAAGTAATAATAAATTTCCCAACAAACAAATAGTTGCTTGAACTTTACAAGGATAAAATCAACATACCAAGGGCGATTTTAGTTTTAACTTCTGGTTTAGCTCTATTATCGTCATTTTTCTTTCGTATTAATTTAAAAAAATTAATTTCGTCCCCAAGAAATGCAACAAGTTTTTATTATATAAATCTGATTATAAGCCTGATTAACACGTTTTACTGTTTTTATTTTTCTTATGCGTGTGTATTATATTTATGTTTACTTAACATTTAACCACTGGCATAACTAATCAACGATCGTTACAAGCGAATGAAAAATAAACGTAACAGTGACATAATTAAATTAAGTAAAACAAAAATAATGCAATTAAGTAAATTAAACGGTAACCACAGGAAAATTTAGTTTTTTTTTTTAAGATTTTTATTTTAAAATAATTATATAGTATTTACAATTACAATTCGGGAATTTTTTCTTTTGTATTTATATAAAATGATTATCAATCTATAACGAATTGACGAAACGACGATAAATTGTTTTAACAATAATCAGAAATAATAAAAAGAAGTAAATTTTTTTTTTTTTTATTGTTTTAGATAATTAATTTTGCATGGTTAAAAAAATATAATTTTTTTTTTTTTGCTATTTTATTAAAATATTTCTTTGTTGCTTATTATAGAAAATATTTCTATAATATTATATTTATACAAATTTTTGTTTGCAATTTATTTTCCTAATACAAAACTGTTAATTAATTTTTTTTAATTTTTTAATTAATCCGAATAATAACGTCTATTAATTAAAAATTGTTTTTTTCTTATTTATCTCTGATATGTACAATGATTAAAAACAATAAAATAAAATAATTATCATTTGTTGGAATTTTTAATTTGCGCCTAAATGTTTATTACACAATTTTCTTTTTGTTTTTATAAATCTTCATTATTTATTTGTTGCACCATTGTACGTACTTTACTGATAACCGTTTTCATTTGTTTGTATTTACCTGTTGAATCTGGTAAATTTTCAAAATTAATCACATCACTAACGCCAACAGAAAATTTATCACCACTTGGTAATTTTGTATATGGTGATATTTGTTTTAATATTGGTGTACCGAAAACAGTTGATTTTGGTGTTTGCTCCTTAAAAATTGTTTTTATCTCTTGTTCACAATTATTAACAGTTAAATTTAAACAATTATTTGAATTATTATGTGCTGTTGATGTATTTGAACATTCTAAATCTAATATTTCATAAACTAATGAGTCATCAACAGATGAATTAACTTCAGTTGTATCCAAAAATACTGATGAATCGCATAATGTTGATAATAATTCTTTTTTTCTTTGATTTAAATCCGCTAATGTTGGTGAATTACAACGATTCTGCAAATAAATATTTAATTATATTTTATCACGGAAAAATAAAGGGTAAATTCAATTCTTACAATTAAAAAATCATTTCCATCAATATCACTTTTTTCTAATTCTTTAGTCGGTGTCTCAGGCGGTGGTGATGATGGTGGCGGTGGCAATTGTTTTGATTCAAAATAATTTAATGGCAATGGCGGTGCATTTGAATCAACTTCAACACCAGGCGGTAATATAGGTATATCTAAAAAATAGTTTTTATTGCATTCAATTAATAATTTTAATTAAACAGAGACAACGTATAAAACATCTTACCCTCATTATCAATGTCCATATCGATTGTTGATAACGAGCTTTTATCCAATTCCACAAATGTACAAGATGATGACGGTAGATTTTTCATTTTACGTTTTTTATATGCTTGTGCCGTATTACCGCTTAACGATTCAATCATTGTTTTTTTACTGTGTTCTTCTAGCATCGGTGGGACATGGTAAAACGATGAATCCTACAAGATAGTTCAAATTAGAATTTTTATTATTCAAAAAAGAACTTTAACTTACGTCATAATAATTTTCTTCTGGTTCGACATTAAATCCTGGAAAACTATGAATTTTTCTAATATCATATTTATCCTTTTGAAAATCAACTTCACCGTCTTCTTCGTCAGATTCTAAAATTTTTTTACCACATGAATCAAATAATGAAATACCAGAATGTTTTACTTTAGCTGCTTCTAGCCAACCAGGTGGATAACCAAGAACACGCATTTTGTAAATATGAGCTGGTAATTGACGTTTCTTTAAACCTAAAGCTTTCCGCAAGTCCTCACTTAAAACTCCGGGCATAAAATGACCAAATCTAAAATAGTTTTTAAGTAAATTATAATTAAGAATTTTTCTTTAAGCGAATTTAAAACTTACTTTTGTTCAATATCGACATGATATCTCTCGGTTTTTGTACTAAGCATTTGTCGCGCCTTTCTGATTTTATTAAAGTTTTTCGGCTCTTTACAGTCACGCAATGTATGATTTCCGTCACAATTAAAGCATAAATTATTTGAATTCCAACATAATTTATCCTCGTCTGTGGTTAACTGTGAATTATCCTCACCATTTATAACCCACGATATTGTTTTACTATATTTTGGTATATTTTTATCGTGCACAGGATTTGTATCAAACATAAACATGCTATTGTCGTTCATTTCCACAATCGACAATGTTAAATCTTTTGCCGACTCCGCAATATCAATTTTATCTAATTTCTTATATAAAATAGCTGATAATTTTGTTTTCCATTTATCATAAACATCTTTATCGGAAAATACAATTGAGAAAATTGGTTTCTTATTCTGGATATCTTCAACATTTTCTTCCTGTTGGTTTTCAGTTTGAACATCTTCGTCAGGTGTTTTGTTTGCAGTTGAATTTATTGTTACTTGAGAATCATTGTTTTCTGCATTTGCAATATCAATTATTTCAATTGATGAACTATATGAATTTGAGTTTATAACACCATCTTCAATATTATCGCTTGTTCCAGTTACACTATCATCCAGCACTATGGAATCATCAATAACAATAATTGGTATTTTTTTTTCAACTAGTATTACATCATCGTCATGGTCCGATACTTTAGTTCCATTATTCATTGCAATAATGTTTTTTTTTTTTTATAAACTAAAATTTATTACAATAATAAAATAAATGTTTAAAATAATTATTTATTATATGCATATACATATATTTTTGGTTATAAACACAAGCAATGCTGTCAAAATGCTTAATAACAAACAAACGCCATGAAGTTATAAGCAAATTTATAAAATAATTATATCATTACACGCTAGAAGCGCTAATATCATTTAGGAGAAAATTTAAAAAAATAATTTAAAAATTTATATTTCTGTTATTACAAAAATTTTATTAAAATTATTAATTGATAAATTTTTTAAATAATAAACGTTTTTAATTTAAAATATATATATTAGATTACCTGTTTTATTGATTTTTCTAATATTTACAATTATTATTATGTTAATATTTATGTGCATAAAACATGCATAATTAGAAAGTTTTTATAGAGTTTAGCACACCTTTATTTGTTGCTAAGGAAATATGTAAATAAAATCACTTAATTAAGTAAAAAAAAGCCTAAAGTAATAATTTAATTTGTTAAAAAAATGTTTTTTTATCAATTAAAATTCATTTAACTAATATTGTGTTTTGATTAAACATTTTTTTTATATTTTTTAAATAT
Source organism: Ptychoptera contaminata (assembly GCA_963942525.1). Lineage (NCBI taxonomy): Eukaryota > Metazoa > Arthropoda > Insecta > Diptera > Ptychopteridae > Ptychoptera > Ptychoptera contaminata. The sequence goes on along the minus strand of OZ012638.1, from coordinate 31,894,584 downwards.
CTTTTTGACAGTTATATTTTTTTTATTGTTTTTTTTTTCACATTTTTATTAATTTTTTTTTACTTTTTTTATTTACCAAAATGCCAATTCTTCATGATTGGAAATGTAAATATGTACCAAATTCAACCAAAAATTATACAAAATCAATATTAAATGGTTATCGTTCGGCTGTATTTAATGCAGCCGCTACTAAATATGTTGGCGAATGGACAAATAATAAACGGCATGGTTTTGGTGCTGTACATCAGAAAAATGATTTAATTTATGATGGCCAATGGTTTAATAATTTACGGTGGAATTTTCTTTAAATTAAATAAAGCAAATAAAGTAAATATTCTTCTTGTAGTCATGGACAAGGTGCAATCAGAAAACGAAACATTGAAAATGGAAATTTTTATCGTATATTCATTGGTGAATGGAAAAATGGTAAAAAGAATGGTGAAGGAAAGAAATTTTATAAAACAGGAATTTATTATGGTTTTTGGGTAAACGATTTACGTGAAGGTATTGGCTTTATGTGGTATAATAATTGCTCAATGTATATGGGTGAATGGAAAGCTGATAAGTATCACGGTGCTGGCGTTTTATTTCAAGGTAATTGTCTTACCTTAATTCACTTATTTCTTATATAATTTTTGATTATGGTACTTTAGTTGATGGTAATCGCTATGAAGGTTTCTTTGAAAATGGTTTAAAAGAGGGTGAAGGTACATTTTATCATAATAAAACTGGTCAAATACAAAAAGGTATATGGGAGAAGAATATTTGTCGTACATCCATAATGCAAGATGAATTTAGACAACAAGCGCCAAATTCAACTGAATATCCTATAATAAAAGTGATAAGAATCTTTTTAAATTATTAATTTTCTTTAATTAAAATATTAATTTATGCTTTTAATTTTTAGCAAAAACTTGCAAATCCTGATCGTGTTGTAAAACATGCATTCCGTGTTTACTTAAAAATGATTGATGATATGTGTCGATGTTATGATTTGCGAGAGGTAAACGTATTGCTTATTAATAAATACGGAAATCAATAAATTTTCACTTTTTATTTTACAGGAAAAGGTTTGTGGAAAATTCTATAAAATTTTACCAAAAAACACAATTATTGAGAAAAACATATATCGTTAATTATGTGTATCTAAAAAAAAAAAGAAATTTTATTTATTAAGTATTTTCTTTTTATTTCTTTGTCTAAATACATAAATTATTACTAGAAAAATAATAATAATAATAATAACATTAAATTAATAATTAATTAAATTTATTAAGTGTGTTTATTATTTGTATGAGGAATGGAAGACATTATTTTAATTATTTTTTTTTCTTCATTTTAATTTTAATTCTTTGTTTTCTATAATTATATTAATTAAATTTAAATTATAAATTAATTAGCTGAACTCTGTGAGAGAATACATTTGTTATCTTTTTTTTTTGTCATTAAATAAATTATTTGTTTTTCATTTATATAAAATTATAATAATTATTTTTGAGCATAATTATAAATTTAATTACAAAATTTATTGTCACATCTCAATAATAGTACAAATTAAATAAATTATAAATATATTTATTTATTTTTTAATTATAAAACTAATGAGAGAAAGTGTGATGATTTCGTTGACTTTGAGATAATAACGACAAAATATATATATATACGGTTATATACGTATTTAATTAAAATTATATAAATAAAGATTCTTAATTTTATATATAAATAATAATAATTAAAATAATTAAACAATTTCACCACCACCTAAACCATAATGTAAACCATTTGTTGTATTTCTATGATGTTCTAAATGATCATGTTCCATTTGTTCTTTTAATATTTCTAATTCACGTATACCGGACGCTGTCACCTCATATTTATGTGTCATTAATGAACGATAAAAATGTATAGCAAATGCTAAAAATATAATTAATACTGGTATTAGGACAATACAGGCTGACCATGCGGCCGCCTGACTTAAATCGTAAAATTTCACCCAACATAATATAGCAATCTCTAATAAAAATAATATTAGGCCTAGTAATGTTGAAAAGGCCCAAGCTGTCTCAATATACCAATGTAGACGTTCATGCGGTGACTCGTGCACTAATGATATACTATGTAGATTACAAACTGTTTCAATATTCGGTAGGATACAGGTGCTTATCATTAATGCTAACATATGTACGGCAACTAGTAATGTTGTGCATACAGCAAATGCAATTAACATGCCTATAGGTACTTGTGTGTCATTATTTAGCTGCACTTCAACCATAGCTACCTGAAAAAACGAATAATAAAGAAACAAAAATATGAATTAATACTATTATTTTGAAATCTGTATGCAATCACAAACATCTGTACACATTTGTAGTTTCGGTTGTTAAACATAAAATTGAGCAAAAAAACAAAAGTAAACAATTTACCTAAAATTTCCCATGAAAAACAATTTTCACGAAAGAATTTATGAGAATTTTTTTTACTTTAAAATTAATCATACACATATGTGGTAATTGCGTAGGAGGATAACACCAAAAACTAATAAAATTTTATAGTTTTTTCATGTATTTACTTCGGAGGAAAATTTTGAAAAAAAGAAAATCAAAGAAATGATCACAATACGGTTAAAAAAATTATTAATTATCAAAAAATTGTGATAAAACGATATGAATTAATTAAATATTTATTTTTTTTAAAAAAATATTTAAATCAATTAGATTCTGAGGTAAGTTAATGCCGGGAAGAAAACATTTTTATTGATTAGAAATTCTCATCACAAGAAAAACACAAATATATAAATAGCCTAAATGTATGCAAAATGCATAACATTATAAACTGTCAAAAGGTATAGAAAATGTTTTTCAACATATTAGTATAAGCACTTTGCACGATAAATCTTCGTTTTAATTATAATTAAATAATAAAATATTTTCATTTCACTTCTTAATAAAATTATAATAATAAAAATTTTTTTCAACACAAACACATTTAAATAATTTAAAACAAAAAAAAAGAAAATGTCACTAAAAATTCAATTAAAAACACCATTTACCATTGCAAATCCTGATAATAATGCTGATGTTTTACTTGATGCCTTTAATTTTGCACGACTTAATTGTAATTTTCTCCATGATAAGTAACTAGGTGAATGAAGATCATCACCGGATTGTGACATATTGCTACCACCTGATCGTCGCTAAAATTTTATAAAAATATTAAAACACTTATTCACGTTAATTATTTTCTTATTAAAATTGTTAATTAAATATAGTTTTTATATAAATAAGTATAATATTTTTGCTATTACTGTTGTATAATAATTATGATGATATTGATGGTGATACGGTGTCGTACTATTATTTAAACACAAATTTGAATTAGATCTTGAACAGCCTAGACTTAAATGCATTGCGACTATTGTTTTTTGGTTTTTTCTTCTTTTTTATTTATTTATTTATTTAAATGTTTATAGAACTTTTGTTTATTATTATTATTATTATAATTATTATATTTTTATAATAATATAAATAATTTTTCTCATCTTTTTTTCTATTTGTTTGCTTATGTTTTTCGTATTTTGTACTTAGTGTGTAGAGTGTAAAATTTACTAAAAATAATAAAAGTTAAATATAAACTCTTGTGTCTGTATTTTAATATTCAATTAACGAAATTATAATAATATTATTATTAATAATAATAATAATTATGTAAACAACATTTTTTTTTCTCTTTATATATTTGCGTTTTATACATAAAAAAAAAGGTATATAAATAAAAATTTCCTAATAAAAAAAACCGAATTACAAACAAGTCTCGTTATTTATAACAAGTGGATTTACTGCTTAATAAAGTAGTTTTATTTATTTATTAAATAATTAGTGTATAAACTGTGTTAATTGAATAATTTCTTAAGAAACAATAATATTTAAGTAACAAAATATATAAAAATATTGCTATATTTTTATTTTTAATACAAATTGAAATTTCTTCACTAAAAATCCAATTATGTTTGCCGATTTAATAGGAATATTACGTCACTTAAATTTAATATTTTTTTTTTGCTGTCATTAATAATGATATAAAAAAATACACAAGACGCGATAAACAAAAAATCAATTGAATTCAATTAAATTAAATAAAAAGATTTTTTTTGTTTTCGTATTTATTCTTTGCTAAACATTTTTTGTTAAACAAACTGAAAATCTTTATTAAAAAACTGCGAATATGTTTTTTTTTTTTTTTGCAAATTTAATTAATTATTTTAATGAATAATAGAATAATCCATAAATAGCTTATGTTTCTTTGTTGAATTTTTTATTATCCTGATGCTTCTTTGGTAATTTTCTACAATAAATAAATCAGCGAATTACTTTGAGAAATAATATTCGCCTTGACATTGAGTACGTTTATTGTTTATTTTAACGAGACTTGATTATATTAAAAAAAAAATCTTTTATACATTTTTATATATAAAATGTACTTTTCTAAGTAGAATAAAATATTGATAAGAAATATTTATTTATTCTTTTGCATTCATTAATAAATAAAAGATTAAATTGTGGTTAAACGATTTCATTAATTATTATTATTATTATTAATTTATTTATATTTATTCGATTTATGTAAGCGTTTGTGTTTTTTTTTATTTAATTTTTGTTTAATTTTATATTTTAATCGCATTGTACATGCGCACTGGGTCATTGTTTTGTTTTTCGGTTTAGGAATATCACAGTCAAAAAAACAAAACAAAAACGGTGAGCAATACCAATGGATTAACTAAAAAATATAAGAAAAACTGTCAACACTATAGGAAAATAATACATTTAAGACAAAAAAAAAATAGGAGAGAAAGGAGAAAAACTCATAGGAAAAGTACAGGAAAATTTAAAAATACGCGTCAGAGATGAAATGTCTGTAAATGAAATTATTTTTGTTTATTTTGACTTTAAACAACAGACACTAAATAATTTATTATAGTTATAAAGGTAAAAATCAAAAGAAAAACTATTCACAAGCACATGCACATGGTTGTAAAGGAATAATAATAAAAAAAATTTAATCTCTGTACTTTGTTTTAAAAAAAAGAAAACTAAATTTAATTTAAATTAAAAGAAAATTTCGCGAATTTGCCACACACGAAACACACTCAAATAAAATTAATCCATTGCGAAAATTTCTATTTATTTTTACTTTAAAGAAAGGAAAGACAAAAAAAAAGAAGAAAAGTAAAGAAAATATCAAGCCAGCTGGTAGACGACTGTGCGACTGTAAACTATATACTAAAAAAATACACAAAATACCCAAGCACAAGAGAACGATTTTTGTATTTTCTAGAGGAAAATTTGTATTGTTTCTTTTTTTTTCCAATTTAATTTAATTTAATTTAATCAAAATGAGCAAATTTTTTGCTTTTTTTTTTACATTTTGTGCTTGATTTACTTTCTTACATGTCGATTTTATTAAATAATATTTATTCGTATACAAAAATTTACAAATAATTAAAATACAATAAATGAACAGCAAGACACTCGTTGCCGTTGCAATAACAATTACAAATTGCAATTAATTGAAATTGAGGACAAATATAGTAATATATATATTTATATTAAATTTATTAAATGCATTTTAGCAATACTACTACCACCAACTCAATCTCTTCAGTCTATATAACAGCTTTTTATTTATTAAATTTTTCATTATTATTGATATTTATTTTACAAAAAAAAAACTAGAAAATTTATTGAGACTGCGTACCTAAACAGTGAATAGCAAATAGTGGTTATTAATGTACCTCGTTGTTTTGAAAAAATAAAACTAAATTTTCAACTCAGTTTTATCCAACTGCTTATCAAGTCTATAATTACCATAAACTACCAACTCTTCTTCTTGTTAACTTTCACTACGCCAAAGAAATTAAATAGAAAGAATAATTTCTTTGTTAAATTTAAAATTAAAAAAAAAAAAAAAAATGCAAAAACGGAAACGACATATGTTTGATTACAACGACTAAGGTCACCTTAAAAAATGCGAACATACCTTAAAATTCTCATTAAATATTGCAGAGAATTTTTTTTTTTACTTTATTATTTATTTATCAAATAATATTTTTCAATAAATTAAACAATTAAAATCATTTATGGAGTTAAAGTACTTTGCATTTTCAAAAAACAAAAATTATTTATTCATTTGCTCATGCGTCGCTTACTTTAATTTTTAAAAACAAAAGCAAAACAACATTTTTGTTTTGAAATTACGAAGAATTTTATAATTATTTTTTTTTTGGTATGGTTGTTGCTCGGGGCTCTCGCCAAGTAATAATTTTTCATTTTTAATTATTTATTTATTTATCATTGATTTTTTTAAATAAAATATTTATTTTCTCAAAAAAAAAATTGCTGCTTTTCGTAATTAGCAAAAAAAAAAATTAAATTAATTCTTAATTTAGAAAAAAATCAATTAATTAAACGATGCATTTGCATTTTATGTATTTTAATAAATTAAATTGAAAACATTTTTTATACAGTGGTGTAGTCGGTGACTGACATTGATATGTTTTTCTATGACAATTTCCCACGTTTATCGATGCATTATTAATGAAATTTATAGTGAATTGTAAAGATTTGATATTAATTACAAGACACATCATGAGATAAATATTTTTTTGTAGTAGATTATGCAGAAACATATAAAAAAAGGTAGCAATTGACGTGGTAGTGAGTCCAGTGATTCTAAATGTTTAAATGTATTGAAAGTTCTTTACTAAAGTATCAAGTTTTAATCGGTATTTGTAATAATTAAGAATTAAGTATCAAAAAATCAATAAATATAGTTTAAAATGCTTCAAACAACACGTAGTAAGATTTCAGACAGAAACTAGTAAAATACGCATTTTAAATCGATAAACATCTACGTCGCTGCGAAACTAAATTAAATGTAAATGGAGCAAATTTTTAAAAGTAAAATCATTAAATAACAATTTTTTAATAAATAAATAAATAATTATTTGACAAGTATTAAAATACAAACACAAATCACAATAAAATTAAATGAAATTTAATATTTTTTATAAAAAAAAAACAATAAAAATATTTTAATTATTATTTATTTTATTTTATTTTTTGTACTTTTAATTGTTTATTTAAAAATGTGTCGATGTATTTTAATATTTTAATTATTAATCACGTTCCGTTTCACGTTTAGTATTATTAATAATAATATATTGAATTTATAAAAAAGGAATTTTTGTTATTAAAGCAAATAAAGTAAGACCAAGGAGTAAAAATATTCGCATTTTATTTATTTGTCTAGTTATTTCTATAGATAAAATTATAATATTTTTTTTTCTTATTAATAAAGTATGACACGTTAAAAATATGAAAGTAAAAAAAAATCTTAATTATATTTGATTAAAAAATAAATAAATAATTAATTTATATTAACCTTCTGATGTCCACTGCAAATATTTGTTTGTATTCGATTAACACTACCACCTGTTGTCCAATTATTATTTGTTAATGGATGTATATGATGTATATAATTACTATTTATATGATTTTGATGATTATTTAATTGATGTTGTGGCTGCTGCTGCTGCTGTTGTTGCTGTTGCGGATGATGATTATTCAATACAAATCCGTTTAAATGATTTGTACTCTGTGATTTTGGATTAATTGATGTACCCAATGTAGCTAAAACTGTGTCTAAGCCGGTCGTACTAGTTGTCCATAGTGACATTTTTAATAATATTATTAATTAATAACACGTTATTAATTATAATATTAATGAAAATTGCTTTCTGTAATTTTAAATAATCCATTTTGACTTTTTTTTTCGTGAATTTTGGTTTTATTTACTCAAAAAAAAATAAAGAAATTATATAAAAGAAAATATTAAAATAAAAAATTCTTTTCTTTTTTAAAAACTAGTAAATTAATAAAACAAAATTAAAATTAAATTAAATTAAATAAATAAAATTAATTATTTAATTTTATCGTTAATCGTGTATATTGTTATCTTTTGCACAAAATAATCTAATGTCAAAATAGAAAATAACAAAAATACACATTGGTAAAAATGACAGTTTTTAGGCTGTATTCTTTTTATATGTACTTGTTACATGTCTAGTAACTATTATAATAGTGCAATATATAATATAATAGATGTCAGGTTTAATCAATATAAGGAAATTTAATAATAATAATTTTCTATTACTAAATGTCCAAATAATAAAACCGCACAAATGTTTTTATTAATAAATTTTATTTTTTAAACATAATTATGTAGCATAATTATATGCTTTTGATTATAAAAAATAAAATAAAATATTATATCAAAAACAAATAAAAAAAAAATATCATTATTGCTTAATTATGTTTAATAATAATTATTATAGTCAAGTAATGTTATTTACAAAATAACACAATTGAGGCCATCAGTATAAATTTGTCGTGACAAAAAATAATTTCTCGTTTTATGCTTATTAATGTTTTATAAATTAAATAATTATGTTTTTATGTAAATAAATACAAGCGATTAAAGTACGATTTATTTTTAAAAAATAATATGGAAAAAAAGAAATAACCTTCTATAAATTAATATAAATTGATTTGTTCGATAGTTAGTCTGTTATTTATTTTTTCTACACATTTTGATCGCGTTTATGTCGCGTAATTTTTTGTTTTCCTTTTTAGCAAAATACTATTTCATCAATTGTATTTGTTTCTGGTAAATATATTTATTAGAATTTAAATATAAATATTATTTTTTTAGTATAAACAATTTAATAATAACAATTTGCAAATTTGCAATTTTAATGCGCGGTTTTAATAAAAAAAAAAAATAGCAGAAAAATTATTAGAAGTGCGGAAAAGCGCTTGATTAAAATTTTATAAATAAATAACAAAAAGCAAAAGCACTGTGTAGGTGTTAAATTGTAAATATATAGTTTTTAATTAAACATTTTTTCATATAGCAAGTGTTTTGCAATTTTTTATTTTTTTTTGCAATTAAATTAATCAAAATTGTAGTTTTTGTTATTTTAAATTGATTAATTATTTAATTAGTTTTACAGAGATGACGGTTTATTATTATTGTTTTCTAATTAGAATGACTAAATTTAATTAAATATTTTTTTTAATCAAACAGAGATTGTTTAGTGAATCGTAGAATTTTTTTACCAGGTAAAGATAATTGACGTAATTTCAATAAAGAATTATTAATAAAAATTGTTATTTAAAGGTATGTAAAATCAAGGTTAACTGGTGCAATAATAATTTTCTAAATCACGATGTAGAAATAATAATGAATTTACCATGATATTTATTTTATTGTGGAAGAGATTACTTTCTACTTTCTTTGAATTACAAAATAAAATTACCACAATTTCCTGCTTGAAACAAGGGTAATAGTCATTTAAGTAACACGTTTAAGTGCATTTTTCAAGATTTTTATGAGCATAAATGAGTTATTTACTTCTGCACTATTTAAAATTATTAAATATATCCGAATTACCGAATTAAAACAAATCCTGCAAGCAATAATAATGTATCTTACTTCAACTTTTAGCTTTTTTATGCGACTTAAAATCCTAAGCAATCGTTAATTGTTTTCTTTCTTAACAAAATGCACTTAAGAAACACTAATTATTATGCCTTTACTATAAACCATTGATTAAAATATGCAATAAAGAGAAATAAATTATAATTATTCACATCCTCAATAACATAATAAAAAAAAAAATACAAATAAAATCAATTTGTCATCACTTATCCGGTAAAATATATAAAATATTTATATTGTTTATTTATTTACATAATATGTTTGATTTTGTATGTTTATTTTAAATTAAATTTATTTTATTTACACGCTTTTTTGCATCAAAACACACCAAGATAAGACTTGAATGCTTAATTTTATTTTTTGAATTTAAATTATTATTTTTAAACACTTTTTTATTATTTAAAAGAAATAAATAAAAAAACAATATTATAAAGAAGACAAAACTGTAAATAAAGTAGTTACTTAACTTTTGCTTTTTAATTTTAAGAATAAAAATAAACCGGAAGAATTAGAGCAAAATACAAACTATAGAGAAAATTTTTCAATTTGTAAACACGTGCTTTTTACAATATAACAAAAAACAAACGAAAATCAAATAAACAAAAAAACACGACAGACGTACAAATGTCAGTCAAACTAACGTAAATTTATCATTTGTACGCCATTAAATGTGACAAAATAATTATTCTATTAACTAGCGTGACTTTAGCAAATTTGTGCATTAATATGTTGTTAAAATAAAAATTATTTTATATTTTTAAATAGAGTGAATAAAAAATGTCACAAAAATATATAATGTAATTATAATTTTCTCTATTTTGTAATAAAATATGATAAAAGAGATTGTAAATAATAATAATAATAATAATAATAATATTTTTCTCTAACACGTTTTTATAGTTAACAAAAATTTTCTTGTTATAATTAAGCAAAAATAAAATTTTAAATCTCTTAAGTGACGTTTAGTGGCAGGCAATCGTTATAGATAATTGTTATATTTTTCTTACTACTTATAATGTTTTGCTACATTTGTTATTAATGATTTTATAACATGAAATAATAATAATAATAATACTAACAATATTCATGCTTTTTAAAGCTTTTCGTTTTTCGTTTTTAAACTCATAATGTTTTAGTTTTAGATAATTTATGAAATTAATAAATAAATAAAGTAAAAAAGTTAAAAAAAGGACATTTTTGGTCATTTTAATATATAAAATTTTATCGTTTTTAAGGGTAAAATAATGTCGTTAACATTATAGAGAATACTGTTTACTGTGGATTATATTAATAATAATTATAATGGAGTATGTTTTAATTTAAATAATTCGTTTTACTAACTAATAGTTCATAGAGTCGGGGGTGATAAGTTTTTCTCTTTTAAAACATTAAAATACTGAATAGTAATTATTTATTTTTTGCTTTATCAATATATCCTGTGAAATTAACGATAAAACTATTAAATTTGTCATTTTATAGCTTAACAGCGGTGCTGAGTATTTTAATTTGTAAAACAAAAAATAATAACTTAAGCCGGTTAATCAATAATAATTTAATTCTCAAAAAAAAAAAACTATCGTTTAGTAATTCAAATATACAAATTTAATAAATTTTTATTGACTCATTAATTAAAATTTTATAATTTCTATAAATATTTTTTAATGCTAATTTTAAAATTTGTTTACACAAAAAATTATTTTTATTAATTTAATTCATAAATTCTAGTAAAAAAATAATTTTTTTTTTTGCAAACTAATAAAAACCACAACTTAACCAGTTCAAATAATATTTAATTAATTTAATTTTACGACTTTGTGATGACATAAAATGAATAAAATAAACGATTATCGTTTAAACGTGCGTTAATAATCTATTAATATTGGTTTAAAAACAAAAAAACATGTAATGCAAAAATGTTATAAATTATCTAAACTGTGCATAGTTAATTAACTTAATGCGTTAAAAACCAGCATTATATTGTTTATACAAAGTATTAAAATTAATTATTAATAAAAATTAAAAAAAAAAAAAAATAACCACAAATATTAATTTAATTAATTATTTATTCGTAGAAAGTAACATTAAAAAGTGAAAAAAAAAGAAACAAGAAGTTTTAATTAAACAAAAGAAAAAACATTTATGACTTAATTTGCAAGTAAAAGAATGAATAAATGTTGAGATGCGATTTTAAACACACAATTAAAGAATAATAAAATTATTTTAATTCATAAAATTAATACAAAGAAAGAAAAACAATAATAATAATAATTAAAAATGTTTTATTTAATTATTTTTTATGTTCATTAACCTTGTGATAATTGGCACATAGTGAAAAAATTTATTTTCTACAATCAAACGAAATGATCAAATGAATTTAAACGTATTGAATAGAATTTACATAATTAAACAGGAATAATCAATGTATTTCTTTAATCATAATCAAAATAAGTGCATAAATTTTAACTTGTTTAAAAATAAATGACAGAAACAAGTTTATTTTTGCTAGTTGATTAAATGAAATTTTTATTCATAATGTTATGTATAAATAGCACCAACGTATTTATAATATTGTAAATATAGCAGAAATCAATCATGCATAATAAATAATTAAAAATTTTTTAAGTAATATTTGAAAGTAGAAACCGAAAAAATGAATAAAAAATTATTATTAGAGAATTGTGTATTTAATTGCAATTATATTAATTGATTATTGTCACGTTATTTGTAATTAAGTTCATGCAAGCTTTATCTAGATTTTTTATTTTTAAATAATAATCATAGATATCTATGTACTTAAATTATGTACTAATTATATAAAATTAATACCTCGAATTACAATTATTTAAGTGACTTAAATGTAAATAAACTGTTTTATGTTGAAATTATTCTTTCTAAAGTAGATTTTCTATTATAATCGCTTCTAAAATAATTATAATATCTATCATAAAGTTTAATTTAAAGCTTTTTTTTATTTTTGTTAAAACTATTTTTTTCTTTTCGTCAAATAAATTTTTCGTTAAACTTTTCAAAACGTAAGCAAAGTAAGTGCATAAAAGCACGTAATAAACTAATTTTTGATGATCATGTCTGCAATAAATGTTGATTAAACAAAACTAATAAAAGTAAAAATATATAATTAACAAGTTTTACTTGTATATGACATTGTTAATCTGCATAATTATGATATACTAAATTATAATCAATGTACTAAATTTACTTTAAAACACAAGTTCAGTAGTCATAGTTATTACTATTTCTGTTCATATTTTCTATATTTTGAAATTAAATTTTAATACTAACATCTGCTATTTGTTTAATAATAATAATAATTATTATTATTTTATGTTATTTATTATGTAATTTAAAATAAAATTTATTAACCAAAAAATTGATTTGTTATTAAATATTTATTTACAATCATAAATCATCAAATATAACCAAAAACATATTACTCAAAATTAGTGATTTTAATATCTAATAACGAATAAATGATTTATTATTTCAAAAATTTATACAAAATAATAATTCAATTATAATAGATATATTAATAATTATAATAAAAATAAATAATAATAATAATAAATTTATTACTTTGACTAAAAGTTTTCTCCACAATTGTTACCTTTTTTTTGCCATAGTTTTTACCTTTGCAAAACTAATTTTAATACATATCTCTGTATATTTAAATATGTTTTAAATTTTTATTATTTATATAAAAAACTTAGTAATAACATATCATGTAATGCGTGACAATATTAAATGTTATAAAGGTAAGGTGTATCTATCTATCTACCTGTACACATGATTTTCATAACTAAAAAAGAAGAAATGCATTATACATCGCTTTGATTAAATAGCAAACAAAAATTAAAAAGCCTCTCGAAAAAGCACTTAATGTCAAAATAAAATTAATAATTCTAATTCTACAACCGAAAAAAGAAAAAAGAAATAACGAGATAGTAGAAGTAAATAATAGCTTAAAGCATAATAATTTATTCCATTTAAAGCACGTTCAAAGGTAAAAGTAGTTTATAAAGTTTAACCCCGAGGTATATAGTATAACAGCGGACCAACAAAATGTGAATAATAGATTTATTAACATTGAAATAACTTTACTTTTTATTTCAGTTAACAAAAAAAAAAAGATGATCTAAAGTAAAGAAATTAATCAAAAAAAAAAAAAGAAAACGTAAAATATCGAGAATATAAGAAAGATTGACTCGTTTTAGTAAACTAGAACTGTACATACTATATAACATTCAATATAATAATAATATTATGTGAAAATATAATGCTATGATATGTTTAATATAAAGAAACATACTTTTCTGCACGTAACTGCTACTGTTTTGTAATTTATTGCAGTAAATATTTCGTGTTTTTTCTTTGCCGATTTCAAAGCATAACATTCAATGTTATGTGTACGTTTCTGCACTTTACTGTTACCCTGCTTTATGTAATCAATTGTTACTTTTTTTTTCTTCTTGTTTATCGAAAAAAATTAAAGAAAATAATCTTATAAAAAAAAAAAGGTAATAGAGCTACCGGTTATTTAAGCCTATCGTGCTACTGATTGTTTAAGCCGATTGTAATGCTTGGTTTAACACAAATGATGACATTTTTGTGTTCTATCTAACTATCTATATATTAACTTGTTGTTTTATGCGACTCATATGATTTTACTTAATTAAACATGTATTATTGTTACTTGATTGTCAAACTGTGTATCGTTATTTTTCTTAGCTTAATTGATGAGCTTTTTTCTTCTAAAAAATCTTGACCAGACTTTTATCAACGTTTATTTCTTTCTTGTCTCCTAGTCTGTGATAAAAAATTAAATATTGAAAAAGATTTTAGTGAAAAGCTTAAGAATAATTGATTTTCAAACAAATAAAAAGAAAAAGTTTCCCTAGTTTTAAAAGCTTTTTTTTTTTGGAAGAATTATAAATTCCAGATTGACAAAATGTTTTACTTTTTAGAACTTGGTACAGCCTAATGTCCAAAAATACAAAAGAACTAAAATCAACTTTTGAGCAAATATAATTAAAATGTAAGATCAGCAATAAATTTAAATAAAATAAAACAAATAACAAGTAAAAAAAAAAAAAATAATAAAAAGCTTAATTAACACTTCCTTAAGCATCGATAAGAATCGCGATTTTATCTTAATTAAAATGTTTTTTTTTTTATTATTATTATTCTACTATCATAAATTAATTTGTTTTTGCGAATTTTATAGCAATAAAATAATGTTTTTGTTATTTCTTTTTTAATTAATTAATTATTTTATATCATTGACTTAACCGTGGTTGTTTTTTTTATTAGTTTTCGTCTTTTTGGTATATTTATGTTATTTGCTTGAATATCGTATAAAAAAAAAATCATACGATTAATAAACAATCCCGAAATCACGAATAAATTATACTTGCTTAAGCATCGTTGGGACGTCGCGGAGCTCACGATTTTTTACAAATATTGTTACGGACATTGTTCCAAAGAGATCTCCGAAACATGTACTAGAAACAAGTGCTGGAACTACCGCCCACGTTCGAGCAGTAACTTTAAGTACGGTGCGAACATTGAAGTTCCAAAACGATTTCTTTACTCGTACAGCAAAGAAATGGAACACTTTACCAGCGTGTGCCTTTCCAAATCAATTTAATATCCAATCCTTTAAAACTAATGTCCACAAATATCTTATATCCTATCCCATAAATTGACATGGAAGCTTAAAGCTGTTCACAGGTCGACTTCATGTCGTAATTCCTAAACATGACAATTTCATTATAAAAATAAGGCAAAATGACTGTAGTATACGTAGGTAAAATTACTTAATCGCAAATTATGTATAATCATTTTTGTGATTTAATTTATTTAATATTTATTCAAATTTAAGAAAATAATAATAATAATAATATTCATTAGCAATAATATAAATGAGAGATGAATTATTTATTTATTTTTAAAAAAATATTAACAATATAAATAATGTTCATTTTCAGTCAAAATTAAATTTAAAAATATATATTGCATAAATAAATTATTATAAATTTGTTAATATTATAAAAAATTATAGTAAAAACGTGATAAAGAATATAAATAATAATTATCTGTTAATTTGCATACTTAAATGAATTATTTATATTGATTTAAATATATTTTATTAATAATTCTTGTCATACATTCCTTGATTTTTATTTAATTTTGTAATTTAATTTTAGTTTTATCTCAGTAATTCTTTTATTATAAGTTTATTAATGAATTTTTTGTTAGACAGACAGAAATTTAGTTTTTTTTAAGCTTTATTGAAGACTTTAAAAGTTATAAATTGTTGTTTTATTCTTAGAAATATTGAAAAATCTGTTATTTTTTGGTAGAAAATAAATACAACACATATAGAAATTTCATTAACAAATTTTACACTAAAATTTAATTTTATTTATTATCAGTATTACTGCTCTAGGCAGTAATTAATATGATAGCAAGACATGATGTTAATTACTCATCAAATTATTTACTTTTTTAATTAAATTTTAAAGGTAAAGACAAGTATTGAAGGTAATTGTGATTTGTGTTTACTGCATAAGACAATCTGTTACAGTTTCTATGTCTTTTTTTTGAAAGAAATATAACCGAATTTTTATTATAATAAAAATTAATTAAACGTATAAAACAGTCTGTAAATTATTTGCTAAATTTATTGTTAATTTAATTGAAAACATTATAGTGATTTTTAATCCTTTTACACTAAATAATCCAGCACTGTAAATCCATTGAAAATTAACGAAAGTATTTATTAAAATAATAAATTAACATGTAAAGGAAATTAATTAGACTTTAGCATATAAATAATAAACAAAACTAAATACATAAACTTGTTAAATATATAAGAGAAATGTCATCTAAATTAATAACTTTAAGCTAATATTACTATTAATAAAAGTTTAGATAAAATAAAACTCATTGAAAAACCAATTAAAAGAGTAAATGAAAATGAATATAAGAAGAAATGATATTGTTTGGAAAAATCATATATATATAATTAATTAACTCAAATTTACTAAATAAAAGGTGAAAGTTTCTATTTAAATTTATAGTTTTATTTAATTAATCTAAAAAAAATGCAAAAACTTTTACACCTGGTCTAGAGAAATTCAGAGTGTTTTTTTTTTAGTTACAAAAACTGATTTAATTTATTAATTAGAAATTTAACAAGGACAACAAACTACCTGATGTAGAAATTGATTTTTTCTACACAATTAAATACAGAGAAACTTTTCTATATATATTTTAATATTATAATTCAATGTACTTGATATAAATAATGCACTTAATACGATTTTTATAATGTAATTTATTGTACATGCATTAGACACGTTATAATTTTTTACACTGAGTTTATCTTTTATACACAAAATTGACTCTACAATATATCTATTTTAAAAAGAAAAGATTTATGCATAATAAAATATTTTTTTTTTTTTTGCTTTATCTACGAAAAAATATATAAAATTTACAATTCAATGTTAACTAAAATTCACTTTGAAAATGATAAATGACAACCATCTGTTGCCTGAATATCAGAGAAGTTTCGTTTTGAAAATTATATAAAAAGAAAAACCCATAAAATTGATAAATCAATCTAATAACATTTATCTGTTAAGCGAAAAATAAAATGCATTTTCATGTCTTGTTATTACGATTGCAACTTAATTGCATTTTTAACCATTGTCTACGATCAAAAAAGCACAAGAAAAAGACATAAAACCTCCTCAATGTTTTTTCTTTTTAAATTTACTTTTATAAAAGTTTAGTCATTTAGTAGAAACATTTCTTTCTTTCTTTCAATTTTTTTGCTGTTTTAAACCAACAAAAGAAAAAAACTAAAAACCAGACTTCTGGTACTGTTTATCCGTCTACTTGAATAATAATATTATATTCCTGCAATAAATTTCAATCTAACTGCAATTGTAACCAAACAGAAGGAGAACATAAATTGAAAAATGGAAAAAGAATAATAAAAAAAAAAAAAAACCGGAAGACAAAATGAACAAACTTTTATTTTTTATAGAATTTAAAAAGTTACCTAAAGCAATGGATAAAAACAGACAAGTGAAATTTCAATCTAAGCTCTGTTAATTATCACTTATATTAAATAGCAATAATAATAGAGAACCCAAGTAAAGAGCAATAAAATTGCCGGTACCATGCTGTGGTTAGTATAATGACACGACGGATATAAAACACATTTAATATCGTATAGAGATTATAGAGATTGAAGTATATTTTTATTTTCTTTGCTAAATTGACTTTATTGTAATTACAAATATCACAATAAATACCGATTACCATCGACATGAATGTGTTTTCTATGATTTTATTATTATTTTAAGTTATTGTTTACTTATTTGTTTGTTATAAAATAGCATAAGCTGATGGTAGACGGTCTAAATGTGGAAAAAGAATCTGATATATATTTTCGTAAAAATTTTCTACGGCGCCTTTTATATTTGAAGGCGTTTAAAAGTGTTTATAAATAAATTGAACTAAATTCCAAATATATATGTTATATAAATAAATTTTTTGATTTTAAATAAATGTTTTTACGTACTAAATACTTGCCTAGTATGCACTAAAACACAAAACTACTGTACAAGTTCTAAACCACTGTACACATTCTAAGTTACTGTACGTGTTCTAAACCACTGTACACGTTCTTAACTACTGTATGTTTTTTAAACTACTGTACGCGTTCTAAACCACTGTACACGTTCTTAACTATGTAAACAGGTAATTTCCACTGTACTCAACGAATTAAATCATTTTAATCTTAAACAAGATGCCTAAAATCACTTAAAAATCTACAAAATACATTTTTTTTTTGAAACCTTTATTTGTTTTTCTTTGAATTTAATGTCGTTTTGTAGTAATAAAATGTAACAAATCCGTCACTGTAGCATTACCAAAGAAAAAAGGAAAAAAAAACTGTAAAGAAAAACCCCTTTAAAAGGGAATTAATAAACCTTCTAAAACCGAACAATAGAAAACGTACAAAAAAGGACATAAAATTTGACAATAAGATATAAAATTAGCAATAGAATATCAATTGTAAAACATCTTTTCCCGATATATTTTTATTTTATTATTATTATTATTAGAGTAAATCATTGATTCTTTTCAATTCAATTAAATGAATACATTTATTTTAGTTTTTTTTTTGGCCAAGATCCCAAAATTTAAGTAGAAATTGACGATTGTTTTGTTATTTTAAATTTTTCTTATTGATTCATTTTGATTTAGTTTTTTTTTATTTGATTTGATATTTTTTGATTCGATTTTTTCATTATATAAATGAACAAATAAAAAAATAATATTATATTTACTATGTTGTTTGTTAAGATTGATCATTATTAAATGAATAAACTTATTGATCTAAGTTCTATTTTGTTCTATTTTTATATTTAAAGTGTCCTTTAGCATGTGTTTTTTTTCTTTAATTTTTAATTTTCTTTTGATAAATTTATACTCGTGTTAATGACACAATAATTAAACGAAAAGTTTAATGAATCAAAAAGAAAAAAGAATAATCTTTCAGATAAAAATATGATTAATGATTTTATTATTAATTTTATGATGTTATAGAAGCATTAACTAGAGATTGATTTAAGTCAAAATAATTTATTTATTTATTATTTGTGAATAAAATGTTTAAAGAATATTAATCGTTCTTTTGATTGTTTATTTATTAAATTTTTACTTTAATCTGACAGACATTTTATACAAATTTCGTTAAAAGTTATATATATACTTTATTTAGTTAAGTGTTTATAGTGATGTTGACCTTTATTTTGTTAGTGCTGAGTAAATACACAATTTTTCATGCAGAAAATTCCTTTTCTATGATTTTTTTTTTTCGAATGATTTATAGATTTCAAAGTGGTAATTATGGTAGGAAATAATAAATTTAATAAATAATAAAGATTAGAATTTGATATATAGCTATTTTTAGTACATATTTAAGCTATTTTATTATTCATTTATGTAATTAACTTCTAACGTATAAATGCATTTATGCAATTTTAATAACGTTATAAAAATCCTTTCCTTTCTGCATTTGAAAAAAAAACAAGTAAAAGTCCTTATGCTACGAGATTAATAGATCTGCCTTCGATAATTTAATAAGAAAATAAAAAATGCTATAATAGGTTTTTCATCATTTTTAATCAACATCTTGCACTGAACACTACTAATTCGATTACAATGATTAAACACAAGACAAGACAGACACAAATAAAAATCTTTTATAAAAGTTTTTCCCAAAGTTATTGCTTAGATAGAGAGAATACTATTTTTATTTCGATAATTTATTAAACGTTATTAAATCACAATCAATCAACATCAAACTGTCTAGCAGGACTTTAAAAGTAAATTAAATGACAAAATGGGAAAAATAAAATAAAATGAATGAATTGAAAAAAAATAAAGAAGCTAAATGGTATATTTTTCATCGTTAGAAAAGTTCAAAAAGCAAACAATATGTTCTTATTTCTATTCTATTACTTTTATTATTAATATTATTAGTTTTTCAACTCTTCGTTATTACAACAATGTCCTCATCATCATTAATATTAAATAGCAAATAGGTGTTTAATATTAGATTGATCACGTGTGATTAGAAAAGCTTACATGAGTATAATAATAATAATAATAATAATAATAATAATAATAATAATAATAATAATAATAATAATGAAATAAATATATATACATCTATGTATATATCGTGACATGTAATGTTATTGCTTAAATTGTAATTACTTAAGTAATAATCGTGTTTTATGTACACGATAATAATATTTTGAATTAAAAACGAAAAATTATAATCATAAATTCATAGAAAATATGAGTTTTAATAAAGATCTTGATTTAAATTTATTTAAATTTATATACATTCACTCATTTAATATTACATTTAAATCTAATTATATTTATTTTGATTAATTATTATTTGTTTTTCTTATTAAAAAAAGCCTTCGCTTGACAATAAACGATTAAAGAAAACACTTAAACTATGTTTAAGCTCAAACTAAATATAACGATTATAGTAAATTATTTTATTATTTAGAGCGTGAATAATAAAATCCTGTAGGGCGTTATAAGTTTTCTATATAAGAAACTTTAAGATGATTTTTATAAAAGAAATTTTAAATTAACAGATTATAGACAAAGTTCAGCAGTTAAACAAAGTGTAAAATGATAATTTTCTTCTTTTTTTCAAAACAAAAAAATCGATTTTAATTAACTCTTGACACTCATAGCCAAGAGTAATGAAAAAAAAACTTTAAGGAAAATGTTTGAAAATTTCCTTCTTTTTATTAAATAAAGTTAACAACTTGCATAGTTTAATAGTAAATAATATATGCTTTAAGCAATGTTTATTGTATTTTATTTATTATTAATTACTGGGAAAAATTAACGAATACGAAACACGACAATTGTAGAAATTTATTTTTTAATGAAATTCATTATAAAAATTGATTGAATAAATCAGTTAAATAAATAAATAAATATATGAATAAAAATAAAATACAATTAATAATAAATTATTAATTATAAAAATATAAAAGGTAAATAATTAATAAAAATAAATGAGAAAATTCATGAAAAAATATTATTTTTTTATTGAATTTGTTGTTAATACACAACTCCTGTATACCAATTATGGCTTAACTATTATTAAATAAAAACAAATAAACATATATAAATGCAATTTTATTTAATTATATATTAATTAATTAAAAATAATAAATAAATAAACTAATTATTTGTACCGAATAATCAATAAATATATATAAAGAAGTGTTACTAGCTTAGCTATTCTTAGAATTTTTCTTTTATAAAAATAAATCTTTTAAACACTCATCACTATGCATTATAAAGATTAATTTTATTTTTTATATGAACTGTGTCACTATTATAAATAGTATTATGTAATGTATGCATTTTTTTTTATTTTATATTTAATTAAATTCTAGTAATAATAATATTTCTATTTTTACTTGTTTTTATTTAATATTTATGTTTTGCTTTTGTGTAATAATCATAAAGTGTTATTTATTCTTAGTAATGTTGCATTAAGGATATTTATGTTGCAATGAGAGGAGCTAAATATGATACCAATAATAGATAGAATATTACTACAAAAATGCTTAAAAAGTACACAAATCTGTAGAATATTATATCAGTCAGTAATTTTTTAAACAACATACAACTGATTATCATTTTATGCATAAAATTAAGCATTTTTTAAGAAAAAAATTAACTTGGTAGATTGCTAAATGGTTTTGAAGACAGAATGAGTTAAAAATTAAATAGAATCAAATCAATAGATTAAAATTTTAATCTCCGAATCATAAAAAAGCAAACATCGAAGCAACTAACTTTGCAAACTTCATGAACTTCGTCTTAATGCGATAACAGACCAAAACACAATGGGCATTGCTCGTATTTTTTACAAGAAATAAAGAAAAACCGTATAAATTCGGGAATTCCTACAAAAATATCATATAAAAAAAGTTGAATAAAAATCGTATAGAAAAACTGCATAACTTCAAAATCGCATAAAAAAATCGCTGTAATCAAGTTTATAATCTTAAAACATTAAAAACTGCAAAAAACACTTAATAACACATATTATTATCAATAAAAACTCTTAAAAGAACAGAAATTATGATTTTTAGTGATTTGTTATAACACTAAAAAAGTACCATGAATTTATAGTTAATTATACACTTTTTATATGCTACAAGTACAGTGAAAACATAAAATACAAATAACTCTATGTAGCTACATTATGCAAAGGAAAAATAAAATAAAAACTTTTAAGCTGATAAGCAGTTTATTTTTTTTATGTTTTATTTTAAATTAAACAACAACATTGTTTAAAATGAATAAAGATTAATAATGGCCTAGGTGAGAGTTTAATCTAACAGTATACATACTTCTACTTTAATATACTTTTGCATAAATATTTATGTTCGTTTTTTTATTATAAAACTACAAATTCCACCTGTTTTTACCACGGAAACAATGTGCTTTTTTTTGCTGATAATAATATATTTTCATTAAAATTTTACTAAAAACCTTTATTTATTTAAAATAAAAAAGAACTCAATCCTTTTAAGTAATATAATTTTTCTCCTTAACCTCTAAGTTTACTGTGTTCTACAGACTCTAACTTTATGTTGTAACATACTGTCTAATAAATTATGAATTATGTTGTTTTAAAAAAAGTATATACCTAAATAAAAGAAAATAAATAAAATTTCTTATTATTTTTAGAAGATTTAAGAAGATTTTTAGATTTTTAAAAATAATAATAATAACAGAAGGAACCAACGCTGAATAACATAACGCTACGAATAAATAAAATTTCATTGATGAAACAAACCGTGTAAAAGAAAAAATCCAACTAAATAAAGCTTTTCTTTATGCTTTACGGACATGCTTTTATTGGCAGCATAAATGTTTTAATAATAAAAAAAAACATAATAAAGCATATGTACGTTAAAAAAAAAACATATATATATATTTTTATTATTTAGAGAAATTACTTAAGTAATAATAAAAAGAAAACGCGAATCTTGTCTTTGATAAATGCTTTTTTGATGGTTTTATGTATATTTATAAATTAAAAAAGCAACATCGTTTTTAATAGTGCAACATTGTAATGAGACTGTTAACCTACTTTTAAGTGAACTTCAATTACAAAGTGTACTTATATACATATATTTTATAGCTGCTAAACCTGTAACAAAAACCACATTGATTATTAAATTTATTTTTTCATTTTCTTTTCTAATCCAATGAACTCAAGCATTGCCTTTTTAATCACAATTTTATGCATATAAAAAAAAAAATTGAATAAAACAATTTAAAACATAATAAACCTTGATTAATATAAGAAAATTAATGAATAATTATAAATCCTGTTTAAGCTAAATGTTTATCTTAAAAAAAAATTAATTTAAAAACAATTAAAATGTAAAGACAAAAGATAAACAGCAAAAAGAAAAATATTCTCTCATCACGCAGTGTTAAAAAACTGCGCAGACAACTTAAAATTTAAATAAATAAATGAATATAAAAATATGGTATCTGCATGCAAATAACATTAACTAGAATAAAAATAAAAAAAACTGTAGAAATTAATTAAAATTTTTATTAACACATTGTAATGTAGACAAGAAATTATAATAATAATAAAAAAATAAAGAAAGAAAGAATATTTACTGTGAAACATCATGATTATAATATTCTTTATAATTATAATTTAAGTAATATTATCAGCATGAACAACTTAATCTTAAGTAAATTTCATAATAAATATATATATAAAAATAATTCTTGTCTCTTATCTGGTTTTATTTTTGTCTTTTTTGTGTTTATACGCGCGTTATTATTTTTTTTTTTTTTTGGTATTTAGGTTTTTTATTATTATTTATTATTATTTTTACGACTTTCTTTAATTATTAAACTATTTTAATTTTTTTTAAAAGTATTTATATTATTTTACACATGCTAAAAAGGGGCAACAATATTAAAATTAACTTTTAAATAATATAATTATATTCTGTTAACTATAGCGTTGACAAAGTAAATTCATTTATTTTTTATTTTGATTATGCCTTTAGCATGAATAGTAGTAACAGTAAAGAGTTAAAAACAATGTTTTTCATACCTTGAATATAATTTTTGAAATA
This sequence comes from Ptychoptera contaminata, assembly GCA_963942525.1. NCBI lineage: Eukaryota > Metazoa > Arthropoda > Insecta > Diptera > Ptychopteridae > Ptychoptera > Ptychoptera contaminata. The sequence continues at coordinate 31,870,267 of OZ012638.1, read as the reverse complement.
AATAAACATTTAATTTAAGTTAACAAAAATAATCATAATAATAATAAAAAAAATAAACATAGTTTATGAATAGCATTTCGAACGCTATAAGTTAAAATTTTATACGGGTTAATTGTAACCAAAGGCAATGCGGATTTATTATATATTTATATGATAATTACTGTGAAATAGGTAAAAAAAATTTCCCTTTAGTTAATTGTTTGTTACAAACTAATTGAAATATCATTGCAAAAAAATATTAAAATTAGTACAAAATTTTGTAATTATTACAAATAGTTAATTATTTTACAATTAGACAAACTATAATAGAAATATTTCAATAATAAGAGAAATATTGCTTTAAAGTAATGAAAATATGCTTAAAAACATTACTAATTAGTTACATTTATTGTAATTAAAAATCGTGAAATTAATTAAATTATAATTTTTTTCTTTATAATTAAATTTATTAATTATTTATCACTAACAAAAAATAAAATGAATTACACCGAATGGAAAATAAAATTAAATTTATGTAATAGTAAAAATTGCAACAATACTAAGTTACTTATTTATCTTTATTTTTAAGAGAAATGCTTGAATGATAAAACATTATTTAAGCAAAAAAAAAAGAATGTAAATAAATAAATAAATAAATAAATAAATAAATAAATAAATAAAGCAAACAATAAGTAGAGTAGAAAAAAAACATTAATAACATAATTAATTTATTTAATAAAAATAAATAAACGAGAATCTTCTATTATTATTAATATTAATATTTATTTTCTTATTTTTCTTGTCAAGCGAATAACAAGGTTATTTTAACAAATTATTATTATTCAGTTTATTTTTTCATATTTTATTTAATTAATTAACTAATAAATAATTTTTATTATAATAAAATTGTTAAACATATTATTGATTGATTTTAGAAAATTTGATGAATAAAAAGAAAAGAATTTTTTATAATTTTTTTTCTATAGGAGACAAAGTAAATGATTTTTTAAAATTAGTTTTTTATTTTAAAAAAACATACATTTGGATGGAAATCCTTTGTTTTCATTCAGATAATTAACTGAATAGTTTTATTTTGTTTGATAATTTAATTTAAAAGCAGCGGAAAATTTGCAAATTTCAATCACTTTGTTTGTTTGAATATGGCACTGTTTAAACAAAATTGTTTATACATATATATGTTTTAAGCATAAATTCCTTACTAGAGAAATACACTACACTTAATTACACAAATTATTAATTAAAAACATTATTTAAAAATTAATTTCACATACACAAAACAAAGTAATTAAGTTTTTTTTTTTGTTATTAAATTAACAATTTTCTTTTAATTATTTTTAATAAAATTTCGGAAAGTAAAATTATTCAATAAAATAACAAAACAAAACAGAAATAAACAATAAAATGTAACTAAAAGCCGCGCGATTTATTCTTTAGTTTTGTTTTTTTTTAACGGCTGCTTAGTAAGAAAACGTAAAATGTACTGAATTGTCTTGTTCAGTTGTTTTTTTTATTTTTCTTTTCTTTTGTTTTGTTTTTATTATTATTATTATAATTTTTGTTTCGTACTGACTTGGCTTAACTTAATGTAAATAAATAAAATAAAATGATGACTTAAAAGCTTAAATTAATTATAATACCGGTCAAATAGTGGCAGCACAATTGTGCTGTTTTTCATTTATTAGCTTTGAGTTAAGTGTTTTTTTTTTCTTTTATAGTAACTCGTTCAGTGTTTTTATTTCTATAAATTTTACTTTTTTTTTATTGAACATTATTGATGGGTAATTAAATTTTTAATCAGGGTTGTACTAACATGTTTTCTTGTATAAATAAATAAATAAATCACAATACGAGATGTTTGAATATATTTAAACAGACTTAACTTGTTTATAATGTAAATGTAACAAACACTAATCTAAGCTGTGTGTATTTGTATGCTTCTAAAAACGCAAATATTTACGCTTAAACATACTAGCAACAGACGTCTACTTAATATTAAATTAAAAATTTCCTATTTTATTTCAAAATTTTAAAAACATGAATAAATAAAGTTTTAACTAATTTTTTCGTTGAATTTAATTTATTTATGTAATTTTCTTTATTATTTTTTTTTTTTAATTAAATCACATTTTATAAGCACGATTAAACATTAAATTTATCTTAAACAAGTCATAATACATTCAATTTAAGTAAAGTTGTCCTATGAGACTAAACATTAAATTCTGTTTGGCGTAATTTTTGTAAGCGACTGTTAAGATTTAATGACATCAAAATTTATGCTCTTATAATAATAATAATAATAATCATAAACATAAAACGATACTAAGAAAACTTTAAGTAAAATAAAAATGGAAAGAAAAGTTAAAAAGAAAAGTAAAAAATACACAAAAGCCGTTGTGCTAATAAAATGAATGCTAAAAATGACATTAAAAAATTATTTTTATTTTTATTATTTTGCATTTTGTTATATTTGCCTGCGGTAATTTTTTTTAATTTTAAAAAGAAGAAATTATTTAAATGTCCAAGAATAAGAAAAATTACTTTTAAAAAAAAAAAACGAACAGAAAACAAAATTGGCGCCCAAATGCATTATGTATTTTATTAATTAAATAATTAATAAATTATTAAATGTGACATTTTGAATTGTATTAAATAATAATAATATACACTTTATACGTGTTGGACATAACTCTATGCTTATATTTATTTATTTTTTTCAATTATTTTTTTACTATTTTTATTGTTGCGTGATTAAAATGTATTTAAAAAACAAACAAACATCAGAAATCTTTCAAATCAAGTAGCCTCTGCCAACATGCGCATTTTAAACGTTTAAAAACACAAAAAATTTATTTATTTCTTTACAAAACAAAAAAATGAAAAATAAGAAAATAAAAATGGTGACTCGTTTTCTTAATGTATTTTTACGTTTCTTCTTTGTATTTATTTTTCCTTTTCCTTAATGTAACTTAATTAAAATTTGTGGTTTTATTAAACAGAAAATTGTGATTTATATATTCGTACAAAAAAAAAAAAAAAAAACAAAAATATAAGAAAAGAAATAAAGGTAGATAAATTTGTATTAAGTGCGGTTTAATAAATTTCCCTTATTATTGTTTTGTTTTTTCAAGTTTAACGAATTACTTTTTTTTTAAAATGGCTCTAGCACGTGTTTAAGTTTTTGTTTTTTATTCTTGCTTTTAAACACTTAACACTTAAATATTTACACTTATAACACTAATTTTATTGTTTTTTATATTTTATAAATAAATTATCGTTAATTTTTTAGTGAATTTATTACTTTTTTATTAATAATTTTATTTAAATATAAAATTTACTTTCGGTTTTTTAATAAACGTACAATATGAACTAGTGTGCGATAATGACGTTAAAAAATAAAATTATTAACGCCGGCTATAGACGATAATAAATAAATGAATAAATGATTTTCCAATGTTAAAAACAAAAAAAAAATAAATAAAATAAAATTGTGGGAAAAAACGTAAACAAAAGAAAACAAAATAAATTTTAAAAAGTTTTTCTTTTTTAAAAATAGAAATATTTTCCTTTCATTAATAATTGCTCATCAATCACCCACACACTTTATGAGAAATTCTTATATTTATTAGTTATTTTCTTTTTTTTTCTGCTAATTTTCATCTAATTAATTGGCTTTTAAGAATGAATTTTTTTTTTTTACTCTTAATTTTATTTTATTTTTCACTTGTGTTTGCCAGATGATTCAATAGTAAAAATAAATAACTGTTTAACCTACTAATGTTGTCAAAATGAAAATTGCTTTTTTATTTGAAATAATTATTTTAAGCAAATAATAAATATTTCTCATCATTTTAAACGTCCAAGTGTTGAAATAATAATTTTATAAACAAACTGGAAAAAATAATTCTCTAGAATAATAATTTCTTTTAGACTAACTTTTGTTCTAAAGAAAATTCTGTTTATTTTTTCTTAAATATTTATGTATTTTCTTTTGTTTTATTATTTTTTTATTTTTGGCAAATGTAAATATTTTCACTGTTATTGCATACAACAAAAAGAAAACGTCATCATAGTTTTCACATGAACAATTTCTAGACGTAAATAGAATTTTATTTTTTAATGAAATTTCCTTAAATTTTCTTTTTTAATTTCATAACATTTAATTATGTTAAGAATTTAGCACAATTTTAACTATAGTCAATAAACAATAACTATTTAAACTAACAAAAGACACTACTATCTTTAACTAGAAACTATAAATATATATATTTATTTAAAATGATAAAACTATTTTCATATAATAAAATATTTCTTTATTGATTTAAAATTAATAATAATAAAATAACAGAGAAGCAATTTATTATTTTTAATCAATAAATAAAACTTGTTTAGAAAATTATTGCTAAAGTTTATGAAGAAGCTAATAAAGTTTTGTTATGTTTGTTATTTTATTAAATATTCTAGCATATTGGATGCAGTAAATAATGATGAGAAAGACATTACCTGTTTAACAAAAACATTGAAATAAATATTTCTACAGTGACTGCTAGTTAAAATAAATGATGTATGTTTAAGTGTTTTTTTTTTCAATAAAAACAACTATATCACTGTATTAATCAGCAATTATATAAGTTTTACGAGAGATTACGAACAGTTTATTAGTTATTAATTAATTTTCGTAGTCGTTATTATGGTTTTTTGTGTTACTCAGTTTCGTATACTGTAACTTCCTTATCTAAATACAAAATATGCTGAGTGTTAAATAATTAAAAATTATTATTATACATTATAATAACGATTATTAATTATATTTTAATGTTCAAAGACAAGAAATATAACCTTTTAATTATTTATTTAGTAAAGTTTTATCAGTAAATGCTATAAATATGATCGACATCAACAATTCTATTAAATTTATATTAAGTGTTTTATTTAAAATTAATGAATAATAAGTTAAACAAATGACATACGTTGTACTTAACAACAATGTCAAGCTAAGTCACTTAAAAGACAAATAATATAATTCATGTTATTTTAATTTATTTGTATAAAAATTATTTTTAATAAAAGTAATTCTTCTCTAAAGAAATGCAATCTAATTAAAATTTAAATAAATTATTGCGCATGTTTATTTTACTTAAATTTTATTATTCGAATAAATTTATCATTTGTTTTCTGTCAGTTTTGTCGTACTTTTGTTTTATTTTTTGTCTACACGCTTAAAATGTTTACGTAAAATTGTGATTATGAACGTCTGCTAATACTTAACACAGTACAGTTATAAGAAATTTTTTCTTTATTATTTTTTTTAATTAATTTTTATTATTTAAAACAATTTTTTAAAAAAAATTAATTAAAATCGTGAATATTTACGCTACAAAACAAAAGAAAAAATGATAAAAATATTAATTATTATTCAATAATTAGTTATAAAAAAGAAATTATCTACAAAATTCTGTTGCATTTAGTAAAGAAATTTTTATTTTTTTTTTAAATACAAATAAACTACTGACTGATGCACTTTTAAGTCAATAAAAAATGGCAAAATAAATGAATAACGAAACAAAACAAAAACAAATCTAAATGCTGATGAAATAAATAAATTTTGTAATAATCGTAAATATTTGCATAAATAATAATTATAATTGAAACAAAAAAAAAAATAACTAAAGATAAATATTAATTAACAAAAAAAAAATAAAAAAAATATGTATAATAATTGTGAATAATAATTATAATAATTAAACTATAATTAAAAAGGTAAATAAATATGCAATTAACTATTGTCATTTGATTTGTTTTCTATTTTTATTCTCCCCATTTATTATTTAAAATATTTATATTGTTTTACGTAATTTTATCATAATAATAATAATATCATTTTAATTAATAAATATTTATATTTTTTTATTTTAATTACTTTATTGTTTTATTAAATTAGATTAAATTCACTAAAAATATAAATAATGAGCTTTTTTTTTAAAGAGAATAAAGAATACAACAGCTTTTTGTTAGTATGATAGCTTTGTTCTAGTTACTGGAAAAAGTAAAAATTTATTATTGTTAAACTTTAACAAACTTCAAAGAACTACAATCTGGAAATGTTTTTGTTAGTTTAAGCATGTAGCAAAGTATATTTCACGTGATTTAAAACAATTGGCTAAGTGTGCTAAGTATGCAATTTTTATTATTATTATTATTATTTGTTGTTTCTTTGCAAACTTTTTATAGCTTGGACTTTGGTTATTTTTTCTTTTGAAAACTTAAATCACGAATTAAATTGTTTTTAAAAGATATTGCAGAAAATTTCTTGGTAAATTTAATTTTAAAATCTATAATAAATGAGAAAAAAAGTGTTATAAATGGAGTTGGATAGCTGCTGGTGTTGCTGCTGCTTGTCTTAATAAAACACCTGAAATGTAGCAAAGTTTATAAAAACAATCATAAAAGTTTTATTTTTTAATTTATAATTTATCATGCTTAATAGATGAAGATCAATATACTTGCTTAGTATATTAGTTTTCCTACTTTTTAATATCTTTAATTTCTAATTTAATTTCTATTATAATTATGCGACACAAGTGAAGCTTGTTCAAGAAACACTGCAGTGTTACAGATCACTTTCTTAAATACAATTTTTTTTTACTTAAAAAATAATTAATTTACTAATTAATTAGCAAATTCACAAACCATGCAATTTTTTATTATATTTATTTATTAATATTAATATTAGCATTATATATTTTAATTTTTATTTTTATGGGTTAAAGAATTTCTTTGCAAAGAAAAAAAATGTTCATTTCCAAGAGATGTCAGATAAATAGTATAGTTTAAGGCGTTATTTTATTTTCGGTTTTTCAACATTTTTTCTTATATTTATTTTGTTGTTTACTTTACTTTTCTGTTAAAAATATGCAAATAATATTATTTTTATTTATTTATTGTTTCTTTTTTTACCATTGTATTGTATTGTATATATATATATTTTATCATCCTTTAATACTATAATTTATACAATTTATTATAATAAATACAGATAAACACAATTCACATAAATAAATATAAATTAAAAAATAACTTGGTTGGTTGGTTTGGTTTTCTGTTGTTGATAATAATAATGATGGTGATGGTGGCGGGTTATCGTGATACCGTGAAAATATATATTAGGTGAGGCTTTTTATATTTACGTGGGTAAAAAAATAAATACAGTAAATAGTCTTAGACGATGACTTTTTCTTCTATATATGTACATTATGATAATAAATATGAATTGGGTGGTAAAAAAAATATTTATAATAATAACTTGCAACAGATAGACATGTTATAAATATTTCGTGTGTTTTATTTGTCAGTATTACCTCAATATGGAATTTTATTTGTCATTGTAAATAGGGTTGAGTTTGATTTAAAGGTGCGCATTATTTATATTCTAAAGTAAAGCTATTATTACAATAGAATCATATTATATAAAAAGCTTATTAAAGAAATTAAAGAATTTTTGATTACAGGATTTTCTTCAGAGTGATTAAATTCTACAAGAACATAGCTGAATATATGAAAAAATGTAGATATTTCAGAAAATGATTGTTCGATTAAGCTTAATTTAATCGAATAAGCACTGAAATTCCCACTACAATAAAGGAAAATCTCTAAGCAATCATTCTCGTATTGTTTTTAATAAAACAACAAAATTATCTAATGCTAAAAAATCACTGTGCAATTCATTGAATATTATATCATTTTTCACTTTTATGACAGTTTAAATATTTTCTTATTTAAAAAAAAAAGAAGAAAAATTCATTGAAAAATTGATAATAAAATAGATATTTTCAGTTTAAAAACATAAGTTTATTAAATATCTTCTGCTCTAATGCTGTTTATGTATTTTAAAATGCAAACATCGATGACTAAAAAAAAATAAGAACAAAAAAAAATGTAGAAAAATACATAAGAAAACAAGCAAGAAAACAAGGTTTGTTATATAAAAGAAAAGAAAATATTCTTCTATAAAATTAGACACGTCTCCGTTTATATGTATAAAGTTTCTACCAACAAAATTAGAACACGTAATTCTCACGAGTCTGTGTCAAAATGAACCAAAAGAAAAAAAGAAGAAGCAGCAGCAGCAAGCAAACAGATAAGTAAAGAAATAATAATAATAAAGAAAAAAAAAAAAAATAAAGAACAAAAATTGCGAATGAGTAACGAAAAAAATAGAATTTCACATCTTCTGAATAATAATTTTTGGTTTTTTTATTTTTATTCTTTGCAAAAAAAAGTAAAACTTATGCTTAATATCGAGTTAAATCATTTATCAGAAAATTGATATATCAAGAAAATTCTTATTATAATTCTTATTATTACATAATCTCATGTTTAGATAAAAGAATGCTAAAGTATTATTAAAATTATTAACATTATTTAATATTTTTTATTACTTAAAAAAATGTGTAAAATGCTTTTATTGCAATATTTTTGATTTTTCTGTTTTCCTGTTTTTATCGCATTTATTGTAATTTTACTTGTTATGAAATGAATTTTTACACAGATTCTTTTATTTTATGGTCAAATATTAACGAATAAAATTTTATACAGTACTAGTACAGTAGATTCTTGCTTATATAAATAAATTTTAAACGAAAAATATAGCTAAATCGTATTAAAGTAATTTTACAAAATAAAATAAATATCTGATGCAGCTTTAATCAATGAAAAAACCTAGTAACAGCATAATAGATAAACTCTTTAAAAATAAAAAAAAAACACCATAAAGTATTAAATATTTATCTGGAATATTTTCGGATTGATTTATCATCAAGGTTTAAAGTTTAAAGTGTAAAAAAAAATATTTTTTTGCAAATGAAATATTAATAAATTTACAATAACTTTGGAATGCACTTTGGAATTGCTGTTAAGAATGCTTTTTAGCATGTCTAATAGATGCTTTTAAAATATTAAAATTTATCTACATATATATATATATATAGAGAGAAATAGAAATCCTCATATCTTTATGAATTATTATTATGAAATTCTTTTCGTCTTTACTACTTGGCACCATATTTTTGAATATCAATGCAACACCAGCAGCAATAGAAATAACAAGAAGTAAAAGAAAAAGATTATTTTATTTTGCTATATATGAGAACATTGAAGAACTTTTTATTTATTTTTTTTGTATGAATTATTATTGCAATAGATAGAAGAATTTTTTTTTTTATTTTTCCAATTTTCCAAATGATTTTATTCAGAAAAATTAATATTAAAAATGAAGAAATTGTGATTTATTCATGCTAAACGAGCTTATATTTAGTTATTATTATTATTAATGTTATTGCATAGATTCTGTGTCTGTGCTTTCAGTTACAAAATCACTATTTATTTTCAGAAATAACGACATTTTTTTCTCTCTATAATCCTAATCATCAGAATGCTAATTATATAACTGAAAACATTTGAAAGTAATTAATCATCATTAGTTCTGTATGTAATGAAAATATTTTTTAGTTATTTAATTGATAAATCGGTTTTTCCTACAGAACAAGAACAACACAGTAGAAAAAAAAAAACAAGGAAAAGAAGAGGAAGTAGAAAAACATTATAATGCTAATCACTTAAATATACAAATATGTTACCACAATATGTTGCTTATACGATGCTATATTGATTGATAGACAACAGAAAATGTAAAAACATATGAATATAATATTTATTTTATTATATAATTATGGAATTTAATACTTATTACATAAATGTTTTTAACACCCTTTATTATTATTATTTTTAGTAGAAAACGTTAAGGGTGTGATTTAAACTGTTTTGTAATTTATTCTCATTAATCGGTTCTTTATGTTTAGTATTTATTTGTGTAGAAAAAAGATTATAAAATTTTGTTATAAAATAAAAATAATGAAATGTCATTAAATATGAAAACAAAAGAAAAACAATACTTATCGCTGAAATTTTATTATTTAAGTCATATGAACATGCGCAGTAATTTTTTTATTGATTAGTTTTTATCTTTTGTTTTATGGTTATAGAAAAAAAATATATATAAAGCTAAAATATTATTTATAATAATTCTATTACCCTACATTGTAAAAATTTAATTAATTTGTACAGACATAAGCACTATGTTTAAACATAATTTCTTAAATATTAAATTTATCTATTTTTACTATAATAAAAGTTATATTTTTAGTACATAATAATAATAATAATTAATTTATTTAATTATTTATAATAAATTTATAGAAATTAATATTCTTATGTCATTAAAAATATAAAGTGTTGCAAAATTATGTCCCATCAAAATTTAGATATAAAATTAATACAAGAAATGTTAAGCAAGCATTAAAATAGCGAAAATAAAAATGTATCCGTTTACAAGTGAATAGACTAATTAATAAAATAATATTTTTAATTAAATGAGTGTAGAAAAACGTAGTAAAAACACGACGTAATGGGTACATAGCAGAAAATCATGGTGGTTTTCTTGCAGAATATTTGTTAAATTTAAAAATGATTTAATGCACTTCACTAAATCACTATTCACCAATATTTTGTGTGTCGGAACTACAAAAGTAAAATAAATAAATAAATAAACATCCACCCTAAATGTACTGAACCAAGTAATGAAATTTATAAATTCTTCTTGTTGATTTCAATAAAAATAATAATAAAAAAAAAAAAACTTCACATTGGTCGAAAATTTCCGTATAAACTTTGCATAACAAAGTAACGAGGTTAACACCAGCTTACAAAAAAATAAATTTAATTTTCTGCATTTTTCTCGACAAAGTTTTTGTATGGAATACAATTTCCGTATAATTTTTTCCTGATGCCAAGGAAGAATTATCTTCTTTTTAATTTTTAATTATAATTTTCTTACAAAAAAATTATTAAGGATTAATAAAAATAAAAGAAATAAAAACTTATTAAAGAAAATTTTTGCAAAAAATTATTTAAGCAGCAAAGAGGTGTTAAAAGTGAAGTTTTTTTTTTTTCGAAAATAATTTTTGCTTACTTTTAAAAAGGAATTAATTAAAGGATTATGAAAATACTTAAATAATAGGAAGCAAAAGTAAAAAAAAATCACTTTGTAAGTGTTTCTATCTACGATTATTATATTTTTTTTTACTTGTAACTAGCAAATACATAGATCTTGGTAATTAACGACTCTAGATAAAATTTAAATAAATATAGTTTAATTGCATTCACTATGGGAAATATTAAAATTTATAAATTAACAGCAGATGGTTGGGTAATTTTCTAACATTCTTTTTCTTTAAATTCAATTCATTAAATTCTTATTGCAGATCTGTTGTTGCATAAATTATTGTTGCGGTTAAATTGTATTTTATACTTGGTTAAAGATTAAGTTGCAATTAAATTTTTGATTCGGTTTTAAATATGAAATCAACGAGTGATGGGATTTTAAAGGAAATGAATGAAAAAATATATAACAACAGTGAAGAATACAATGTAACGATTTGATTGCTGTATATTTGTGTAGAAAATTAATAGAAAATTCATAATAAATAAATAAAATAAACAGAAAAGTTATTGAGGAAAATTTTTAAGAAAAATAAAAATACTTTTCTTAATAAATAATATTTATTTATTAATTGATAAATATTTACTTTATGCCTGTGTTTAGATAAAATTTATAATTAATTTCTCTTTTTAATAAATAATTATTTGCTTTGCCACAACAGTACACGAAAGCAAGAAATATTCGAAAAATTATCTTCTTATTAAAAAAAGAAAAACGTTTGAAATGTTGCGGTCAACAAGACAGTACCGTCTTTAGATTCTTTTAGTTATTTTATTTTTGTTGGCAACAAAATTTTACGTGATTTATAGTTAATTAAAATTCTTTTTTCTTTTTTTTTTTGAAAAGAAATAAAATTGTTAAAGTACTTGGTAACTTTATTTGTCATGTAGAAATATATATTTTTAGTTAAATGATTAGTATGCTAGAGAATGTATTGATTGTGAAGTAGTAGAGAGAGTATTTCTTTTTTACATTTTTTGCTGGATTACGAGATAACCCACAACAGATACAAGTGCATTGCTCTGATATTTGAAATTCACCCCGTATTACATTCGGTTTTTCCAGTTTAATACAGTAAAAAATAAAAACGACAAGAAAATCGTTATTAAACGGGTGTTAGAATCATGTAGATGTTTTTCAATAAAAATAAAAAAGCTCACATGATACATTGTCAGCTGTACTTGATTGAATAGACAACACTGATCAAAGGATTTTCTTTACAGTATATATAATTTTTCAATTTTATCAGTAATCTTAAGTAAATAAATAATTAAAATTATTTATAGACAAAAAATAAATACAAATTAATCAGTCAACAACCATCATCATCCCTGCCGTATATTTTAACTCATTTAAAAATGAAAAAAAGAAAGAAAAACATCAACATTTGTATCTTCAATTGAATTTTCAATGAATTGTGCTGGAAAAAATTTGTACCAAAGAAAGCCAAAAATAATTATTCTTATTAACTTTCTGAATAAATCAAAGATTAAAGAAAAATTTTCACGTTAATTTTGACTGTCCAGCTAAAAAACCAAAAAGTCACATTAAATTAGCTTTTAATTTGTGCGAGAAAATAATAAAGAAAACGAATTATTTTTTCGTTTTTTTTTTTTAAATAAATAAAAAAATATTTCTCTTCCTGCATGGGCTACAGAGTTAACCATAATTCCTCATTTATATGCAAATCAGTAGCTTTATTTAATTTAAGATACAAAAAAAAAATAGGAAAATTTCTTTCTTTCTTTCCTTTTGCATTATTATTATTATTATTTTCTTTTCTTTTCTTTTCATTTTTTATTTTATATAAATTTTGTGATAAGTAGAAAATTTGGATTCCCAAACTGTGAATAATGAATAATTAATCGACATTTATTTAACATTTTCTGTTCAACAATGAAAACATTACTTTACGTTTTGTTTTCGTTTTCTTTTTCTTGTACTAAAGACGTTACACAGATGATTTTTATTTTCTTTTTTTCTTTACTTTTCGTTTTAAAAAAGAGAAAATTATAATGAAAATGTGAAAATTTAATAATATGATAATGGGAACAGAATAAATATTCTATATTTTCTATTTCTTATCTAAAGTAGGAAATAATTCATGTGCGGTTAACGAAAGTAATATAGAAAAAATAAAAACTTTTCTAATAATCGGTGTGGAAAAACACAAAAAAAAAAAAAATTATTATTATAAATCTATGGATTGGGTTAAGTAGCAACTCTTTAACACATTGTTTTCAGTTTAATAATATCAAGTAAAAATAAAACCAAAAAAAACGAAACGAAACGAAAACTTTGATAAAATTATATATTTTAACAATGCTGGTGAATAGATATTATTTTTTGAAACATGATCAAAATTTTATTTATAAATAATATTAGTAAAACAAAAAAATAGAAAACATTATTAAAATGTTGTCACATTTTTTCATAAAGTTTTTCTCATATAACAAAAATAAAATTAAAGCAAAAAAATACCACAAAAAAGAAGATTTTTTTTGTTTTATTAAAAAGCTAGAGATAAAATTTATTTTGTGGTTAAAAACTGATGGGATAAATCTTTTTATTTTTATTTTTGTTTGTTGATTTTTAATCGATAATGTATTATTTTTAGAATTTTTCTTAATTTTTCCCTTTTTTTTATATATATTTTACTGAAGAATTTATTAAACAGAGAACAGCTTGGTTGTGGAAAAAACATTGATAAAATATGAAACGAAAAATGTTTCTCTTGTAAACAGATGCAAAGTGTTTTTATTAACAATTTTACACTAGTGTTGGTGTTAAATTCTATTTTAAGTCATCTAATGCATCCTGAAAGTAAAGCTTTAATTTATTTTTTATAAATAAAAACAAACAAAGTATTAAATAAGCTTTTTTTCAGTTAAAACTGTAGCATACAACAGGCCTATTCGACAACAATTCAATACATTATAATCTTGAAATATAATGTTTTTTGATAAGAAAACGGTTTTTATTATATAGTGAAGATACAAAGTGTTATCTTTTCAACGTAAAATCACTTTCTAGGGAGTACTTTACCTATTTTTACTCTAAACAATAAATAATGTTACTTAATACGTATAGTCCGAAGCATAACCGGATAATAATAAAACAAAAAACCGGTAGTAACCGATTATTTAGCTAAATTTTACCCAAATTTAATTTAGATAAAAAAAATAATATTACATGATTTAATAATAAAAGTAATATTAAGCTAATCAAAAGTAAGTAATTATAATTATATTTCTCTTTTGGCATGAAAACATGAGAATTAAATTAAGAAAGTTTAATTACATGGCTAAAATCTATGCCAAAAATATAAATAACCGTATAAAACACCTGCACAAGACATAATGTTTCTAAATAAAGGCAGAAAAATTATCTCCATTTATCAGTTGATTGTATTAATTTCATGCATCAAACACCTATTTAAACCATTTTACTATATTTACTTAAGAAAAAATCAATAAATAAAAACACAAAAAAAGGGTTAAAAATTAATAATTTCTCCTTAAATAAAACCACAATATGAACCCTTAATTTATTTTATTTTTCATTGAAAATATTTTAAATTATTTAATTACTTAACGAAATGAAAACTAACCGAAGAAAATCTGTATGTATAACCTAAGCACAGACAATAGTACTTAATTAAATAATTTTTAATTACACTAAATTTATTAACAATACATAAATTTAAATATATTGTTTACATAAAGTAACCAAAAAAAACGAAACGAAACGAAACGGAGCTGAGTAGCATGATAAAATGAGAAATTACCATAAATGAATGATTTAGATAAGAGTTTTAAAAAATATATTTTTCCTGTATTGTAAGAAAATTTTAATACAATTGTTTGTTGATGATGGTTGATGATGGGTTGCTACTTTTATTACTACCAGTAGTAATACTACTACTGGGTTAATAATAACAAGGTTTAGTTAAAACAGTTATAAAATATACATCTGTCAAATAAAGAAAATAGCACAGATGTAACATTTATTATTCTTGTGATAACTTGTGTGTTAATTAATTAAATAAACAAACCTATTGCTTTTGCATAATGTTTATCTATGCGTATTTAATATTATATATGAAGACACTGTTTTATTTATGTACCTACAGCCACTTGTAATTTAATAATAGAAAAAAAAAATAAAATAAAAACACACAACAGAAATAAACAAACCAAAGAAAATAATAATTTCATTGGAAAACTTTTGTATATAATATGTTAGATCACTTAATCACTTAATTAGAATAAAGATGTATTTATTATTTAAATCTTAAAATAAGTAGATTACTGAAGAGAGAATGATTGAAACATTTTGAAGAAATTAAAGAATAAAACAATCTCTTTCGGAACAACCGGAATTAAATCAATTTTCTGATTTCATTTAATTTATTAAAACTTTTTTCTACTAATAAATAATAATAAAATACTTGTTTGTTTCCGGTATACTTGAGTTCCGGCATAAGGATGTTTGGGAATATATATTTTTACTTTATTTCTACACACTGTTAAGCTACTATTTGTTTTATTTATGTTACAGTATCAGTATCGGTATGGTGATAAAATATGATCATGTCGAAGAATTATTAATAGCCTTAAGGTAGGCTTCCTTTATGACACATTTCTAAGTAGTGTCTTTTTTTGGATAATTTTTCATCTTCAGAATTTATTCATTCATTTTATTTAATTAAATAAATAATTTATTTTGAATACTATTCACAATTAAGCCTGTTATATATTTTGTTGCGTTATTAATCCTACTCTATACGGTTTTAGTTGTCGACTATGGTGATTTTGAATTAAAATAAAATACAGCATTGAACCAATAGAAGCAAAATATAAACAGAAATTATACAACCATTGAGTAAATATATCGCAACACTGATAAGTACATGGCTTAAGTTTTTGTATTATTATTTTTTTTTATATATAATTTTTATTTTAATTTACATTTTATCTGTTATTTTATTTTCATTTCTATTTTAGTATTTACCAAAGATGATGATACTGACATCCAATACTTATGAATTTATTTATGCTCTAACATGTTTTTTAAGTGGTATTTTAGATTATTAGCCGTAAGCGTTTCACTACCTTTGCACGTATTTTCTTCACGGGCTTTTCACGTTTTTATTTATTTAATTTTTTTTTTTTTTGTAATACGAATGTTGTTACTTTTTTTTTATGATCTGAACGATTAAAACACAAAAATGTATAGAGAATTTATTGTGCTTCAGGTGATTTTATTGCCAGAATATTTAAATAAAATGTATCTCTAATCCTTACTGTTGATGATGATGACGACTCTGACAATAATAACTAATAAAATAGAAAAAAATCGTTTTTTTCACTTTTAGGAATGGAAAAACCTCCCAAAAAACCCTTTTTTGGCATCTATTTATCTGGAAATAACAATGTACAAAAATTTAGGAAAATAACATGTATAATAAAATATTGATTTTTTTGATAAAGCTTATACGCGTGCTTTTAAAAGCTTTAACTTCGCATGGATGTTTTTTATTAATAAATATCCAGAATTACGTTAATTTTCGATTTCTTTTGAAATAACTGGAAATACTTTCTAATTTCTAATTAAAATCATTTAATTAATCCAAATAATAATAATAGAAATTAAATAATCATCTGCTGATTCTATATTTGTTCGTTTGTAGCCTTGAATCACCTTGCAATTAAATTCGTTTAATCAATTAAAAGTAAACAAATAATCCATTCACCTTTCAAATGGAAATAATTTTTCAACAAAAAAAAAAATAAATTAAGTTATAAAAATAAGCGAAGTTCAAATACGTTACGATTACATAATAATAAAATTAATTCTATATTTATTTATCACGAATAATACAAAAAAAACAAACTTTATAATCCTTTTTGGAATAAAAAAAAAGGAAGATAAACTAATTAAAATTTGTGCAAAATTGTAATTTTGTTTGTTTCTCGTTCGTTTCGTTTCGTTTTTATACCAACAACAGCAAAAACATAGTGTAAAACTGCACATCCAATTAGTAAATTGAAATAAGTAATTAAATTAAAATTAACAGATTTATTGTATAAGAAAACTGAGGAAAAAAAACTTTACTTATTTTCATTAAAATTTGTTAATTTTAATTAATTTATTTATTAAAATTAAAATAAAGTGAAGAAAATTTTATCATGTTCATCAGCAACTGATGAATAAATGAATTTTTCTATATGAAAATTTATTAAATAGTATGAAAAATGTAAACAAAAAACATATATATTTAATATTTAATAATTTTTCTTTTCTTTTCTTTTCTTTTCTGATCATTCAATCAATATGATTTAATAAATAATTTATTCTTGTTTATTCTTTTTAAGATATTTGATAAGAAAATAATAGAAAAGATAAACAGAAGACTCTGATTTTTAATAAATTTAAAATTTTGATTTGTTTATTTTTTTTTTTAACATAATTTTTTATGCACACATAGCTAAGTAGATTTAATGGTAAAATACTCAATATTGTTTCTACATACTTTTGCTCATTTTTTTTTTTGGTAAATGTTTTCGCATATTTATATTATATATGATTATGAATGTTATACTTTATTTTATGAGTCACACGTACTTGTTAGATTTTTAGTGCGTTTACGTGTTTCACAAAAAAATATTTATAGATTTTTTAACCAAAAAAAGAAAAAACATTTCACTTATAAATAACTCTTCAGCAAACATTGAATAAATATAAAAAAAAAATATGAAAAATATTGTACGTTTTAATGTATGGTAATAGAAATGCGAAAACAGCGAGAAAATAACCTAAAAAAATAAATAAATATTATTATTATTAATTTGATTGAAATGAAAGATTTTCAAACGTTTTCTTATTTATATTTTTCATAATTTTTCGTATGCAAAAGATCGTGATTTTCGAATATTTAAAAACAAAAAATAAAAAATGGTGGCAGCATATGGCACATGTTACTAAGAACAATTTTCATTTGTTTTAACGTTAACGTTAAGCCGGTTATCTGTGTAAATTTATCAAAAACAAGCAAAAATATATTTTGAATAATATTAATAAAAATTATTTTTTTTGTTAATTATTTCTAAGATGGTTTTAAGAAGGTTTAATCAATTATATTCAAAAGACGAGAGAAGAAATTAATCAAAAAAATTTTTTTTCATTTATTCTGAACTAAAAGTACCTTTTTTCATTTTAATTTTCCTACTTTATATTATGATAAATTGTTTTTCTTGATTTTTCCTATACTTTTCTCTATATTTCTTCACACTTTTTATATTTATTTATTAAAATTTAAACATGCTGTTGAATTGAATACATTTAACACGACATTTTCACCAACTGTTGGCTAAACACTTTTCATTTATTTTTAATACACTTTTCATTGTAATAAATATATTTTTTTTTAGGAATTATTTAAATAATAATAATAATAATTATTATAATTATTATTACAGTATAATATAATTTTTATTTCTGGAAAAGGTAATTAAAAATGCTAAACTACGCTAAAAATACATAAAACATGCGAAAAAAAAAAATAAAAATTCTTTCTATGTGAAAATATTGTTGAAAAACACCAAATAAATTTATTATAACACTTTAATTACTTTAATTAACATAATTAATATTATTATTTATAAAAAAAAAAAATATTTTCTAAATATCAATTTAATTATTTACGATAAATTTTCATATATTTTATTAATTATTAACATATGGCTTATTGTGTTTATACGATGAATAAATTTAATTATTATCTATTCTGTTTGATGTTTAAAAATAATGTGGTAATTGCGATTACTAGGAATACAATTGTAGTATTGAAATTATTTATCTATCGCCTATATTAAACACTATAGGCGATTTTACTGTAAATTTCTATTGTCTGTGAATGTTATATGAATTTTACAAACATATCATGTTCAATAGAAATACCATTTTTTTGTATTATTATTAGAAAAAAAGTAAAAAAACATACAACAGATATCAATAGTCAATTCTAGTTGCAACTTTCAAAATACCATTAACAAATAAACTTGACTAATGTTTTTCAAGGAATTCCATGAAATTACTTTTAAATACACCACAGATATTGGTGTGAAACTATTACTAAGTCTTTTGACAACATAAAACTTTTAAAAATATTAGTTTTTATTAGGTGTTTTAAAGGTAATAGTGTTACTTACTAGTTACATAATATTACAAAAGGGAAGATAATACACCTGAAATTCATTTTGCAGTTTTATTAACAACTTTTCTTACAAATTTTAGATAAACTTCTTTGACTAGTCTCTACAAAACAATTTTCTTAAATTAAATTAAAGCTAAAATATCAGTTGAAAGTTACATCAAATATAAAATTTAACTTTAATACCTGTTTGTACAAGCATTTACCACCAATTATTGGTCTGTATTTGCTGTAAATTTATATTATTTTATTTTTGACAAAAAGAAGAAACAAACCAACCCTTAAAACATTAATAATATAAAACCATAAATATATTTATGCTTACATATAAATAAATAAATATATTTTTATGTAATAAAAAATATATATTTTTTGATGACAACGATAAATCATATGTATTAAGATATGCGGATAACAACAATGGTAACAAACAACCGTAAATGATAGACGCGCCAGCAAATGTAAATAGAATCAAGAGATAATAATTCAAAATATAAATATAAATAAATATATATTAAAAGAATTTATCATATTATAGATAAAACTGAAATACTATTTCTAAATTTAAGTATTGCCACTAAAACTGATGTCCTTTTTTTTTCATTTTAATAACATAATGAAATTATCAGTTTTATTCTAATGTTATTTCTCCGGTAATTAGTTTTTTTTTCGTTTGCAATAATATTTTTTATTACTTTCTATGTTAAGTCATATGTTTTTTTTTTTACATTGTATTTGATAACCACAAAAAAGCATTAATAAATGTATTATAAACAAAAGATGAAACAACACTTGACTGTACAAATTTTTTATATATCTAATTAAATTTAGGCTTTATTGCATTTTTTTATATGAAAAACACAATTTTTGTTGTTTATATTTAGTGTAAATGTAATAAATATTAAGTATCGATTAAATTTTGTAGTTATTGTTGCTATAAAACTAGATAAAAGTGATTTTTAAATATGACTAAACTACAAATTTGCTTATAAATAAAAATCTATTTAATTGTACAATCAATAGATGTCAGTAAATGCATTAAACAAAAGCTTAATCTGTATAATTTTTCATCCTATCCATAATGAACTTAAAAATGATTGTTAAGTAAAGCTTTAGCGGTAAATTTACTTAACATAATTGCAGACAAAACACATTTAAATTTTGTTATGTAAAAGAAAAAATTAACATAAATTACCTCTTGTTTTACTTCCGGCATTTAAAAAACGCTTTAAAAAAGTGTCACAAAATACGTATTAAATTTATTTTTCGGAAAATTTTATTTTCACCGTCAAAAATTCTCTTTATATCATTTCCGGTAATTATTATGGTTCGTCACTCTGTTGATGTTTTTTTCTTTTTACAACAAATAAAATAAAAAAAAGCACAAAGCTTTCAAGTTAATAATCTGTTAACAAATAAATAAAATTAATTATAATTATTAATTTTAATTAAATAACATAAAATATAATAAACATTAAGATAAATTCACATTTTAACTAAGTTAATTGTCTTAAATTAATTAATTTTCTTTAAATTAGTTTACGAAACAAAAAAAAAAAATAGCAAGAAAATTATGTAGAAAAGAAGCTTAAAAATAGTACTGTTTTTGGAACATAAAATCTACAATGAATTACATTTGGTAAATACACCCAAAATATAACTTATATATTATTATAAAGAATTTTCATTCGTTCTGTTTCTATTTTTATTTTATTATTAAAAACCAAACACAACTGCTGAGTGGCCCATAAACAACAAGTTAAATAGTTAGAAGAATAATAATAAATATTTCAGAGAATACAAATAATATAAAAAAAAGTCGAAAAGAAGAAACTTTCATTTTTTTATTACTTATAATTAAACACAGTTGTTGTTCCTGAAATTCATTCATATAATATATATATATATATATATATATATATATTTATATAGATATTTTTATCTGGTAAAAATAAAAGCGGATAAAATAAATAGCTATTTTTTATTTAAGGTCATTTATGTAACACTAGAACTGTTATTAATATCTGTTATTATATACAAAATAACAAATAAAAAAAGAAAAAATTAAAATAAATTTTCTATTTTCTTCCATCTAATATTTATTTGCATGTATTTGCTTTACTAATGTGTCTGGGCAATATACATAGTAGTGGCACCAGCAGCAATAATAATACTATTTCTATATAAGTTTAACTATAGCAACAGTAACAGCAGCATAAACATTAAATAACAAAAAAAAAGAAAAGCAAAAGGCCTTTCGGTTGCTATAAAAAGCTCGGGTTATTAAATTATTGGGTATGTTTATAGTACGTTATAATAATATTGTAATATCTTTTGTTATTAAATACAGAAATAAATTGAAGCAACTAAATAAATAAATAAAAGAAATAAAAATTTTTAGTTAAGATATTAAGATATTTTATGAGAAAAACTAAAATTTTGAGAATTATTATATCTGATTATTATTTAAGTAACAAAAACAGTAATATTAATAAAAATAAATATTTTATTAGGATTAATGCTGAAGGTCATTCACTGACATTCATTTACAATACTTACGGCTTTATGTAAGAATTTTCTTCTTTTTTTTGATGCAGAAAGAGTATGTTTTAGTCTGTAATGCAATTTATTTTGTTTTAACACTTTCATTGCTTTCTTTTTTAAAGCTTTAAGTGTTTCGAGAAAATTCTGTGTTAGTCAGCTATAAAAACTGCAATAATATTACCATAAAAATCATTTCTTATTACTTTTCAACCATTTTTACCCTATTTCTTTAGATAATATTTGATTTTATTAATTTATTCTGTATATTGAAGCGACTTAATTTACCATTAAACGATTATAGCGACAAAAATACAAAAGTTTTACTTATAAAACTGCTAAAATAAAGGACAATATCCGGAAAAATTGTTTTTTTATTTCTAAAAAGTTCTATCTAAAAGCAATCTAAACTGTTTTCTACAATTTATAATTCAAGAAACGAATATTATACAAACTGAATACTCATTAACTATTATAAAAGTAATTTTAATTTATTTTAACTAAATTAAAATTCATGAAAACAATAATTATGTCCAACTTTTATGTATAATTGTGGTGCTTTTTTTTGCGGAGTATTGTTAGGGTAAAAAATGATTGTAGAAGTAATCGAACAACTACTATCTTTGATTACAATGTAAAATATTCATAATATAATATTGAAAATTACAAATATATATGACATAAAATGAAGAAAATAATAATATTAAAAAAATATATGGCAATAAATAAAGAGAAATAACAAAATTGCAATTTCTTAAAGTTTCCCCAGTTCACAGAAGAAAATATAAAATGCGAAGTAACAAAAAAAGAAAACGAAAAAACTACTTGCTGTATATTATCACATCGCACAAAGTGACTTTCATAGATGTTGTATTATCCGTAATAAATACAAAAAATAAAAAATTGTAGGTGTACAGTGGAAAAGGTTAAAGGGTTAACAGTACGTTTTCAATAAAATAATATATTATTTTTCTTTGTTTTTTCTTTTTATTATTATTATTTCTCAAAAACTAACAATAATAAAAGTTTCGGTTTTTTTATTTACTTTTCTTGTTCATATTCCATTCATATTTATTTTTCTTGATCAAAAATAATTTTTACTCGTTTTGCTTTCTTTTTTTTGCTAACTCAGTACATGACATTGAGTGACTTTCAGAGCTTTTTTCTTTTTTCGGTGTGTGCTCAGACAAAGCACTGAATGAATCATATATATTTACTTTTTCTCCTTTTAATTCAACAAAGTTTTATTATTATTATTATTTTTATTATGACAAACTAACAAAGTAAAAATAAATAAATATAAAGAAATAAACAAAAATAGAATGGAAAAAACTACAGAGAAAAACAAATGTTAAAAACGACTGCAGTTTTATCATTAAATCACAAATGTGTATCATAGCAATGATGGAATAGAAAAACAAAATTATATAACTTTTACCAATTTTACCTTGCATAATACTGTAGTAGCTTTTAAGTTCACTTGGGTTTTGTTATTATATTTCTCTATAATATTTTCCTTTACTTTAATACTTGTTACTGTGTCGTTAGTTTAAACCCTTTTATGTTTGTAATAAAAATAAAAAAATATAAAATAACTTTCAAACCGATAAAAAGTGTCTTTTTGAAGTAAGAATTATGCTTTGTTTATTTATTTATTCTTTGTTATTATTCTTACCAGGTGATTGCTGTTTCATTTAAATGAAAAACTTTAATAATATTTAATCACAACTGAGATTTTAATATAATAAAAAATTATTAACCATTTTATTTATTAAATGATTTTTATAATAATAATAATAACTTTTTGACCACATTTCATATTATTTTCGATAAAAGAAATATGAAATTCTATTTTATATATATAATCTGCCTTTTACAGACGTTCACTTTTCATTTAACTTCTTACAAATAGATATTATTTTTTATAATGAATTTTGTTCTATACTTTTTTATATATATATTTATGTGTCGAATCGGTCATAACTATTTTTATTTTTATTATAAGAAATAAACGTTTATTATTATTATTTTTTTTTTTTTTGACTGCTGTAATTTTCTTCATTTTTACTACATTTTCTCTTTACTTAACTTTATTTTATTTTACGTGGCTAGAGGTATATAAGAATATATTTACAAAACAATGAGAAAATGTAACAAGCAGCTGTAGTAGTATAACAGCAACTATAATAACAATAATATAATATAATATGAACAGCAGACGCTATAAAGTTAAGAAAAACTAAAAAATACATAAAATTAAATAGAAACAAGAGAAACTACTCAACAGAATTTTCCTTTTTTAAATTATAAGTTAAAATTTTCCTGTGAAAAATACTCAAGAATAATAAATAAATAATGAATGATGATGAGAAAAAGAAAAAAGAAAATAAATTTTAATTCTGTTGAATGTAATTAAATATAGTAATTTTTAAGTATTGTCATTTTAAAAGAATAATTTAATTAAGTATTTCACTTTACTTAAATAATTATAAATAAATTTCTTAAAAACATCATAAACAATTCATTTATACTCAGAGTTTTAATTTATTATTATAGTAGAAATATTTACGTTATAGTTAAAAAAAGCTTTTTGTTCGAAATTTTGTCCTATTACCAAATAAATGCATTACTAAACTGAATTATTAATTTATTTGGTTTAAACAATCGATTATCAGACAAAATAAATATTTAATTAGAGATAAATTTGTAAATTTATATATAATTCAGCAAAAATAAACTGATTAAATGAAATAAAATTGTAAAAATATTAGTTTTAAATAAAATTATTGTAGTTTTTATTTATATTATTGTAGTTACTTAGTTCTGCTTATTTAATTGAATTTTTCTTTAACTAAAAAACTATATGAAAACAGTTTATTCTGCATTTGAATCATTTATTACGCTATAAAATCTAGAATATTCATGCTTCAGGTACGTTAATTTCAATTAAAAGTTCCTTATATATTTTCCAAACTTTATACTCTGTTAAAAATCAATTAAAATTTTTAATTTCATTTTAGTTATTTTATAAAAAAAAAAAAAACCAAACCAAACAAACCATGCAGCGATTTATGTCGTTATAACTGATTGTCTTCCTTTAAATATTAATTACTTTACCTGGTTTTTGTGTTAAAAAAAAAACGTGAATAAAGTAAACAAAAACAGGAAAACATTTTTATGATGATCTATGATTCGCGGTTTATTATTTTTTTGTTTTTATTTAAAATTTATTTCCATGAATAAAAAAATATGAATATAACTTTCCCACCTTATTATACTACAAAACCACCCTATATTTATATAGAAAAGAATACATTTTTTATTATTATTTATTCACTGTGACTAAGATATAATCCATAGAACTTTACATATCCAATTACAAACTATGAAATATTTTTATTCATATTTTCCACTTGTTTTTGCCTATTATTATTATTATTTTTCAAATAGAAAAACGCGAAAAATATATACATATATATATATAAATAAATAATAAAAGCAATTGTTTCGGTTATTTTATTTTCTATTTTTAATAAAAAAATTTGATGCATAAAAATAGGAAAAATATAGGAGAAAATAAAATATTTGTAGAAAAATATAAAAAAAAAGTATAAAGAAAATGTGAATAAATATAAGATACATAGTACAAGTGTTATTAATATACTAAGCTATTATGTTCAACATCAACACTTTACTAAAATAAAAGATAATCCCTTGTCATTGTCATTAAGCGTTATATTATATAATGTGTGTTTGGCAGTGACTTTGAAACAATAAACCATATTATCATCATCATTTTTTTTTGACATATTTTCTACACAAAATTTTTACTTTTCTATTCATTTTTCTTTTGTAACATTAAAAAAAAACTTATTTACTAGAAAATTCTGTTTTACTGTAGATTTAGATATCTACTAGAATTTCTATATTTCTTTAGTCTAATAATTATAGTTAATTCACAAGTTAATTACTTTATTAACATTTATTTAACATTTCTTAATCAGACAATGGAAATCAAAACAAAATAAATAATACTTAAACTAAAGTACCCTTATTGTTACAATCAATTTATATAAATATTAAACAAATAGTCAGTGATTTCTTATTTATTGATTAGACTTCATTTGCCAGAATAGAAAAGGAAAATAATTTTCTTTATTATTTTTGTGCTTTTAGTTTTTTTTTTTTATTACTTGTGCTTTATGAAATAACGAAAACAATAACTCTCGTTAGGTAAACATTTTCTATTTCCACATTTATAAAATTTTTCTTTTTTTGCTTTTCTTTTATTATTCTGCTATTAGTGCTATTATACTATAAATATATAAGAGAAATTGCAATAAAAAAAAAAAAAGGGAAAAGAAAAGCACAAATTAAAAACAATTACATTATATATGCTTTTATATTCAATTTAACTAAATAAATATTATACATTTTTATTATTATTATTATGCTAGAATAGTGTTTCCCAAGTGCATTTCAGTTTTATAATTTTATTATTGTCACACAAAAAAAATTTTCTACTTTTATGTTGCAACATATTGTGGCTAAATTTTCTTTATTTAATTAGTTTGGACAGTTGTTCGAATGCAAATATGTACTTTTTTTTTTGTTCTATTAAAAATTTATATATTTAATATTTATAGAAAATGAATTTAGTTAGTCAATAGTATGGTTTGTGGTTTTTATTAAAAATTGTAAAATAATATACTATATAAAGTGTAAAATATTTTGTGCATCAATTAAAGTAAAGCAGAATTTTAATAGAGCTTTAATGTAATGCAAAACGTAAAATATTACAAATAGAATAATATAAGTAAAAGCAAAATAGCTTAATTTATTCTCGCAATACATAAAAGCTACCACAATCAGTACAGTTCACTGATTGAGATCTACTTAAATTCGCATTTGATTGTTATCGTTAAAAGTCTAAAAACAAAAAAGAAGAAAAACTATCAAAATAAAATTTTTTTAATACAATTATTTCACCTCTATTATTCTAACGTTTTTATTTCATTAAAATTTAATCTTTTCGAAACATTGAATCGTTACGGTGAGTTCAAAGGTATAACATACATATATATTTCTATAGAAATTTATTATCAAAAGCCGTGTATCGATTACAAAAGGAAAGGGAAAAAAAACAACAAAAAATTATATAAATAGGTTAGTAGTAATAGAAGAAAAAGAACAATAATAACAAGAAGAAGCAATTAAATATATATATAAATACATTAGAATCAGCAGGAAAATAACACTCACCACGTCAATAAAACTGAAAACAAAGCATTTATAGGTAAAATCTATGCACAAATAAAATAGAAAATCCATGCGGATAAATGTAGAAAATATAACTAAATACAAAATTTAAATAAACACACATAGAGATACATATATTCCTTTATTATAGCGAAAAATACAAAACGTTGAAAAAAATGTTTAAATGTTTGTTGTATCAGCGATGGATCGATGTTTATTTACTTATTATCGGGCTACGCCTATCATTATAATTTTATTTACATAAAAAATCAAAATATTTCTGTTGTGTTTTTCCTTTTTCTTCTTCTTGTGAAAATTTCTATATATAAAAAAAAATAAAAATCTGAATTATTTAATTATTGAACGGTTTTTATGCTTATTTAATTCATATAATAAAATTTCTATTATTTATTTATTATATCATTTTCTTGTAATCAACGCGATCCACTTACATTTAAATACAATCAAAACTCTTCGGTATAGAATAAACTTCAGTGACCCGAAAATAAAACCCTAAAATAATTGTTTTGTTTTGTATTATAATTTAATAATATAATAGAAAGGCAAAAGTTAAATAACAAAGAAAATAATATTTTACAAACAAATGATAAATTGTGTGCAAACTGAAGAAAAATATTATTGATTTCCTGGTTTATGAGTATTAATAAGGAATAAAATGTAAAATCAACGACATAAATATGTAATTCTTGTAATTCTAGTCTAGTAAATGACTCTATTATTTTTGTTTAAACAAAACTAGAAATTATACAGTTTCCGCATAAATAAAACACCTTTAATCAGTTAATATGTTGCTTTTTTCTGCTTAACAAAAAATTAATTTCCATCCGCTAATTCGTTCGCTTTTACAGTTGACTTAAAGCTTTAACGTTTACTGTACTAAAAGTAGCAAAAATAAAACAATTAATTTAAAAAACCTAAAAAAACATAATGTAAAACATCCCTCCCGGTAATTAATCAATAAATCCGTAAATGTGTTATCACACGATAACGTTTAATATTTACATATAATTATGCAACAAAAAAAAAATAATAATAATCATAATCATAATCATAATAATATAAATTTTTTATAACATTTTGCAAAAATATAAATGAAGAAGAAAAACTACACATTTGATTATGTTCAGAATAATTAATGCTTAATACGTTGTGAACATGATAAAGAATAAAAGTAAAAAAAATAATACATTAAAAACATTAAAAAACATAAAATATAATAATAATAAAAAATGAACGAACGAACGAATGAAATTACATTTTTGCAAAAATTATTATTATTATTTTTATTATATTAAAAATAAGAAAAATTTTTCCTTTTAAATTATAGCAAAAAAAGCAGCAGATAAGTAAGATTTTCATTTCTTTAAATGATTAAACATTGTGCTTTTTAGTGCATATTAATATTATTAATCAGGGTTGCTATCCGTACTAAAAAACAAAACCTGTTCTAAAAACTATTTATATACGAATAAATTAAATAAATAAATAATTTATCATAATAAATAATTTATTATAATATTTTAACACTAATTGTGCTTTAAGCATATTATTTAAAGAAAATCTGGTAAACCATATGACTCATTGAACTATGTATCTAAATTAAAATTAATAATTAATTTGAAAAATCACTTGACCTCTTTTGAAAATTAATTTTTTCTTCTTTTTTTTTTAAGCACAATTAAATTTATCTCTATAATCAATTCATAGTATATAAATATTATTTGTTATTATACTTCAAAAAATTGTTAAACCATAAAATTATGTTGTACAGAGATAAAAACCACATAAGTATTTCAATACGTTGAATAATTAATTGAATTATTCTTGGAATAAATTTATTAAGTACAAACAATTCATTAGATAAAATTGGTTAAAAATTTGTATAAATTTTTACTAGGAAAAAGCTTCCCTTTTGTTGTTGTTTTTTTTACTGAAATTTCGCAAACGAAGGGTAGAAATATTATAACAAATTGATTGTGAATTTTAATTTTGCTTAATTATTTACATAAAAGTTCTTTTAATGTATTAATTCGATTAAATAACAAGAAAAAACATTTATCGGTTTTTAACGTAACCCTGAATAGATTTCTCATTTATTCTTTAAAAGAAGAAGATTTTTGGTGCAAACAAAAAAATGATAATAAAATTTAATATATAGAAAACGATATAATCGTATGCGATTTAATTCAAAAAAGACTAAAAAAAATAGAAAGAAAAAAAATCGCATAATAAGCAAAAAATAAGCGAATCGAAAAATTTTTTGCTCACTGTCAAAAAATTTAATTTTATTATTTTAAAAATTGTTTATTCTTTTTTTTTTGTTTTTCTGGCTTTATCATAAACAAAATCCTTTATCCTATTTACTTTATAAGAATGAAAGTTTATTTTTAAGGCAAAAATACGCGATTTCATTGTTTTTTTTCTTCGTATTTTTGCCGTTTAATGCTTTATCGGAGGTCATAATTCTCTGTTGAATTGGACGTTGACTGGCTTTAGATAAAGTTTATTAAGATTCCTTTCTTTATTTATTTACATTTTATTCCTTTAAAGACAGTAAGGAGAAAAAAAATAATAATAATAATACAAACAAAGCGACTTAACAGTTTTATTGTCAACCAACAGCAAAAAAATTTTAATTATTCTTATCGGTTAAGAAAATTTTATTCGTTTGATATCAAATAACATTTTTCTTATGCGGTTTTGCTTAAAAAACAATTTTTTTTTCATTTAAAAAAAGCTCTTTAAAAGCACTTCAAAAAAAAAAAATAAATAAATTACAATTTCTATTCCAGTAGATCCCACCAATTAATTTCAGCTTAAAAGAAGCGAATTTTCTTTTGTTTTAACGTATTTTTTTTTTCTTGTTCTCGTTCGCCATTTTTGTAATTTTCCTTCATATTTTTGTATTCAAACTTTTATGATTAAAAGAAGCTTCTATACCTTTCTTATATTGATAATAAAATAAAATTTATAACAACTATCATAAAAGAAGTTTCTTTTAACGAATTAATTTCATTTCTTTTTTTCTTTTTTTTTTTGCAGTAATTTTACCGCTTTTTCTTCGTCCTTTTGTATACACTTTTATTTTTTTCTTTTACTTTGCTTTAATATCATTTCCTAAACTCAAATATTTCTTTGGATAATTTTCTTTTTTCTCCTTTCTTTTTTTTTTAAATTATTAAATTAATTACGTTTATAAATACAAATTAGGTTTTTTTTTTCTACTTTTCTTTCATTTTCTTACCTTTTTTTTTTTCTTGTCTTAACTGCTTTTAAAAATAATTTTTCTTCTCTTCTCAGGTATTTTTGTTACCGTTAAATTTTCGTTTTCGTTAATGAAGAAAGAAAAATCCTTAAAAATAAAGAATGAAAGTTAAATTAGTTATCATAATTAATAGCTTAACATTTATACCTCATTGTATTAAATATCATTAAGTCGTTGTATTTTTTAATTAGAAAAAAAAGAAACGAAAAAACAAAAGAAAAACAAAAGAAAAATAAGCTACTTTCAGACATGTGTGCGTGCTTAATGCTTTTGTCACAGCTTTTCGCTTCTTTTATTATTCCTACGTAGAATTAAATATTAAATTGTTAACATGTGTTAGTACATAATACTTATTTTTCAAAAAAGGATTAAAGAAAAAACATAATAATAGAGAAAAACACCAACACAAATGGAACAATAGAAAAAAGTAAATCTCAACAACTGTCATTCATTTGCAAAAAAATTATATATAAACGGTTAAAAAAGCTTCGCATTGTTATGATTCCTAAAATTAACCAAAATAACAAAAAATAAAAAAATTTACATTGTTTTTCGCTTATTTTTGGTTGATAAAACATATTCTATTAATGGTCTTTGATAACAATTTTTTATAATTTTTTTTCAGAAACTTTATTTATTTGTAAAAAATTTTTTTGTGTTTTTCTGCGGTTTTTAAAATAAATGAAGTGAACCAAAAAAGTTCATTTATTAGGCACACTGGGAAGGACGTTGTTTTTGTTTTGTTGTATGTTTGTTTATTATTAAAATACTTTGTGTGTATATACATTATTCTGTGTTTGTTTATTTGTGTTTGTAAAAGTTTATAATTTTCCTTTTATTTTACTGTACTGTATCCTTTTGTATTTACTTTTGCTAATATTATTATTTTAGGCAACCCTGTTTTTCTTCTTTTTTTTACTCTGTGTGTGCTTTTTTATTTTTTTTACATAAGCATTTAACCAATTTTTTGGTACATTATGCCCACATTAAATTGATGATTGCATAATATTTTTAAAATACGCATGCGTTTATTATTATCCTGGAGAAATAACAGAAAACCAATTGAATTGCTTTAAATGAAAATACCAACAAAGGATATATTATATATTAAAAATAAGAAGGAAATTTTCTTTTTGAAATAAATATATAGAAATTTTTATTTTGATTTTTTCCCATCATACACTTGTATCTGATTTTTAGTCATGTTGTTATTTTAAAGGATAACACACGTAACATTAACACACCCAAAAAATTATAGCTGAAAAACGATACTAAAGATTACGTCACATTATTATTTTAATACTTTCTTTTTTACGTATTTCACCTGTTATTATGTCAACATATTTTCTTTTTAACAAATTTTTATACAAATAAAAATAATAATAATAAAATCTACCATAATGAAAATGCATTATTAGAAGAATTTAATTACTTAAAGAATAATAATAATAATAATAATGAAAAAATTCTACATTAATTTGCCAGCCAAAGGGAAATTAATAAAAGTACCTTTATTCATTTATTTTTTTATTAATTAAAAAATGTTTAATCTTTCTTTTCGAAGAGTATCTGTTATAAATATAGTATATACCAAAGGTATTTCCCATTAAATTTAATTACTTAAACAATTTAAAAATGTATTAAAAATATTATTTTCCAAAAATGAGAAAAAGTAATAGAAAATTGTGTACAAGAAGAGTAATGTCAAACAAATTAAAATTTAACCCACACTTGGTTGTGCTTTCATAGAAAAGCGTAACTGTCACAACATAAGGTAAAAAAAAAAATGAAGAAAATTATTTATATTTATTTACTTTTATTGATCATTATATATGTTGAATAGATGATTGTTGAAGAGTGAAGTTTATGTTTTTTTACCTTACATTTTCTTATTGTTGATTTTTTTAGACGTCAGAATAAATAAAGAAGAAAAAAATTATTCCACCTTTCATGTTATAAACATTTCTATGATTAATATTGATAAACTTTATTAACCATACAGAACTTTTATTTTTTTCTTTCTTTATTTATTATAAATATTATTAGTTTTATTATTTTTTTTTTTTGATATTGTTATAAAATTATTTATTTTAATTTTTTATATTAAAGCATTTCATGTTTGATTTTCTACTTTGTTTTATTTTACCATAAATGGAATTACACGGAATAAACGTTTTTTATTTTGTTTTGTTTTTTTAACAAATATAGTTCAATGCATTACTAACCACGTTTTTTTGTTCTTCTTTTATTTAAAAAATAATAATAAAAACAATTGTTAATTTTATATAGGATAATTGTGATAAAAACATTGTAAGGATATTATAAAAAAGTTTCTATTGTTTTTAAACAAAAAGGAAAAAATTCTTTTGTAATAATTATTATATTAAATGCTTCTAACAAGAATCAATACAATGCATATACACTGGTAAGCTTAATATCATATTAAAAAAAAAAAAGCGAAAGAAAAGGATGCTTTTAATTGAAAAAGTTAGTACAAGTAATTTTACTTGTATAAAAATAATTATAACATTTATAAGGTTTTATAAATTTAATTTGAAAATTTTGTATTAGTGTAAATTTTCTGGTCAAAATTTAGTTGCATTAAATTTTTTTTTACAAATATTGAAAATTGCATAAATAATTCATAAAAATGTTTATTTTTTTTTTACATGTAAGCGCATATACATATATTTTATGTTTATTTTAATTGTTTGTAATAAATTTTAATAGAATAAACTGAAATTTGTATATTCAACGGAATATTATTTTGAAGCTAAACACAAAAGCTACGAAGAAAATTTAATTAAACAACAACAAAAGCTTTTATTATCTAATAACAAAAATTAAGCTTTTTTGTGGTGTTCTTTGGTATTCATAAAAATGTAATATTTGCGGTAATAAATAAATAACCGGGAATATGATTTTGTTAAATTTTGTCGGTGTGGTTACAATTTCTAGTGAATTTTTTTTTTTTGGAAATCAGAATTATTCCACTTAATTATCTGCTTCAATAGGCCAGTTAATAATGTTTAGTTTTATTTTTCTTTTTTACAATAAAAGCTTACAAGTTTTGTTATTATTTTATATTTTGATTTCTCATTTTAGTAGCAAAAAAAAGCACTTAAATTGAGTTACAACAAAATAACAAAGAATGAAAAAAAAAAAACGTTTTTTACCTGTTTGCATAGTGGATGAAAAGTTAAAAAAATTTACGCCAACATCGATAAACTTTTGTTAAACAACGTCAATGGTGGAATAAATTTTTATTTTTTATTTTTTTATATTACAAAACGCTTCTGGCATAATCGCAACAAAGTAAATTCTAACATTTTGCATTTACAAAATAACTAATATGATTAATAAAATTATTTCACAAAAAAAAAATCATACTTTTTGAAACGTTAAACTTTTTTCGCATAGCGATGAAACTTTATTTTCCAAATAAAAAAAAATCATAGAAATATTTCTATGGAGTAAAAATTTTCTTTGATCAAGTAAATTATAAACTATGTACGACTAAAGCTATTATAATTAATATTAACGTGGTTTAATGTTGCAACATATATATTAGCGAGAGTAAATATAAAAAAAATCAACGAGCTTAAAGCTAATTTTCAATGAGCAAAAAAAAAAAAAGCATGTAATTGAAATTACATCAAATAAAAGAAATTTTTCGCTCTATACTCGTAATTGCATTAAAATTCAGTAAAAAAATAAATATATTTCTCCGAATAAAAAAAGAAAAGGATATTGGAATGGAAGGGAATTTTACAAGCAGAAAGCATAAATACACAAAAAATAAAAACTTCCGACAAATCATTATTAATTTAATATGGAAATTTATTTCGGAGGTTTTTCTCTTCTTTATACTTTTTTTTTTGATTACATTATTTTGGTTTTTATTTGTATGGAAAATGAAGAGTCCTTATGTATTTTAATCAAATTATACTTTATTATAATTAAATAATTTTATTTTACTGAAAAAATATTAATGCAAAGCTACTGTGCTGTAGATATGAGAAATGCAAACACTGATAGGCTGTCTCTGAGCTTTTCTTTTAAGAGATTTTTAAGAATTTTCGTTTTTTATAGAGAAAATGTGTAATTAAGCTAAAAGACAAGTAATTTTCTTAAGTATAATTTATTCTAGATTATTCTTGTATTCTATGAGTGTCAAAATTAAAATTTCTTTTAAAGAAAATATTTTCACATAGAATTATTAAACACATATGCTAAAGTGTAAAAGCTTATTCGTATAGCTTTTGTGAAATGTTTACAATTTTCTTTAAAGCAAAAGACACTTGTTACGGAATTTTCTTATGGAAAAAAATAAATAGTTTTTTTGTAAAACTTAATATTAACACCGTTGGTATATAGAGAGTTATTTATTTTTAGGATGTGCTTTGTTGTTATTTTTCCACCTTTAATATTGGATTAAGCGACATGCTTTATACCGTTTACTTATATATATATAAAGCATGTATGCATTTTATTTGCTTATTTCCGCATTATTATTATTATTTTTGTTTTTCTTAAGCGCAGATTTGTACTACAAAATTATTTTCCGAAGATTAAGCAAAATGTAAATAGTATTAAACTTGTGTTTTAAAAATAAAAACTAATTTAAAAATAAGAAATTTTATGGATAAAATGTCAGCTTTATTAACTATAATTTTTCTTTTCTAAATTCTTGTTACGTAAAGTAAATACTGTTCTGTTAACTTTAAAGTGTTTTAATAAATAAACGACACATTTACATGTGTAATGTCAGCAACTGCCCGCTGGTTATATATTTACCATTTCTGTTTAACAAAGTAATAAAACACATTTTTCTATATCAATGAAACCTAAGGGTAATTTGTCACCAGAATTTAATAATAAAAATAAACAATACAAAAAAAAAAATACAAAAATCATTAATCAAATAAATTTAAAATTATTGAAAATATTGTTATTTTTCTTGTGAATAAAATTTCCAGATAAAAAAAAAACTGAGAAAACTTCATTCTAAAAATGAAAAATAATTAAACTTTTCAACGGTTAAAACAAAATAAAATAAGAAAATTGTTCAAAGTTAAAGTGATGTTAAAGTTAAGTAAAGTTTTTCTTTTTTAAAAATGGTTGATTTTTTTTATTATTATTACTTTAAATGAATGCATTTATTTATTTTTTTACTTCGCTTTATTACTTTCTTACACTTTGCGATGCTTTTGTAAAATATTTATTTGTTATTTTTCTGTAAAAGAAACAATGAAAACAAGAAAACAAGAACTTTAAGTATGGTTGGCAAGTTGCAACGTATAACTTATTTCCATCAAAAGCGTTTTCTATTGTTTTTACTTTACATATTTTTTTTTTGTTTTTCTTTTGTTTTTATTATTATTTCATAAATAACTTAATAACTAAAAGTAAATACATAAAAGTAAGTACATAAAAATACATATAGAGAATAATAAAGAATAAAAATTTCACTCTGTGTTCGCTGATAATCAAATGAAAAAGAAAAATTATAGCGAAAACGAAAAGTTAATGCAACTAAATTATGTATTAAGCAAGGTAAACAAAAAAAAAAATTTGATAAAGGACGAAAGAAAATTTATTAGCACAGTTAATAGTTTTATGTTAATAAAAATAAAAAAAAAATATTCATTTATTAATTATGTTTAGGTGAGGCAAAACGTACAATAGTAATAAAAAACCGTTCAAAATGATTTTTTATTTCTATTATCTGCTGAGTGTTGTTGAACTAAAATATTTTATTATTATTGGTAATGAAATTAGCTAAAAATCAATTTATTTAGTGTTAGCAATGTGATTGGCTTTGTGTACTTAAAGGGTATTTTATTGAAATTTTGTTATGTATTTTGTATTTAATTTTTTGGTATGATTTAAGGAAATACACTCTGAAATTCATGATTTTGTATCACAAAATACATGACGAAAAATTTCATTTCTTTTCAAAACAGTTTAAATTTGGTTTTTATATGAAAAGAACTATATTCTGGATAAGTTCAGTGCAAATTTAGTATTAACTATAGCCTGTTTACTGGTGAGCTTTTAAAGACTTTCAAATCTATAGGTACAAATTCGAAAAATTAACGAAGTTATGATTCTTAGAAGTCCTGAGAATATTAAAGGCAGAAATTAGGAAAGTAACTAAAGAAAAATTATTAGACTTCCTGAGAATACTTAAGATAAATATAAGAAAAGAAATTAGGAAAATTACTAATTTAAGTAACAATCCTTCGAAGTTCTGAAAATATTAAAATAAAATCTAAAGCCCGGAATTAGGAAAATTAACTACGGCGAGATTCTAAGGCGTTCTGAGAATAATATAGACAACTTTTATGGATGAGTGTAGGTTAGCTTTTTGGTAATATATGTTTATCCAGCTGGTTCCTACCATTTTTAAACAATAAAACAAACATTTTTAATTACTTTTCAGGTGTAGTCCAGAAATTAAAAGTAATATTTCCAGAAAAATACTACCAGCCTTTACCAATTTTTTTTGTACATCCAGTTAAAACTATTTACTTTAACCTTGCAAAAAATTAAAAATAAAAGAGGCTTTTCTGACTAAACCTTTGAAGCTTTCATTCTAAAAATTAATTAACAAGCAAAAAAGGTGAAAACACTTTTCCTTAATCATACAATGAAAAAGCAAACTTTAATAAAAAATAAATAAATAACCATTAAGTGTGCTTGTGTATGTTGTGTGTATTTTCTATGTTTGGTTTAACAAAATAAAATTTATAGCATAAATGTAGGCTGGATTTTATGCAGCAACAGAACCCAATATAAGCCGTCAATTCAATCCCAAATTGTTGTTAGGCACAATTTAGCATTTAAATTGGTTAGAACGGGCGTTTTTTATGCTATAAATTTTCTTCGTGGTTTCTTACCAAATTTTTTCTTCTGTTTTGGTTCTGCATTTTTTTCTTTTGGTTTAATAAATAAATAAATAAGTTTAAAAAAAAAATTTACTACTGCTGCTCTATGTGTTTAACAAATTTCTTAAACATTATTTTAAGTAAATATTTGACTACTTTGGCTTGTACTGTTTTTATTTTACCAGAAAATTTTCTGCTCTCTTACTAGTTTTTTTCTTTTTGCTACTATTTTTCATACTTTTTTGTTGGCATATGTACTATATGTATATATGTATATATGTATATGCTCACTCAAGTTATGTTTATATTTAACTTTAAGTCATGCAATAAATAAATGAATACAAACGATAAAAAATAAACAAATATATGGTAATTGCATATTGGTTTAAAGTGAGGAGAAATATATATAAAATAAAGGATATATATTTCCATTTAATTCTAATATATAAAAATTTGGTTATATGGCATTATTTTATTCATTTTTTATGGTTTAAACAGCAATAATAACCAACTGAAAAAACCAACCTTTCGTTATTCTCTTTCGTTACTCTTTTATTATTATTGTTGACTTAGTTGAAATAATAATAAATATTTCCTCGGGAATTTCTTCGGAATTTCTTCTTCTTATTGTTGCCGGCTTGTTGGTGTCTTTTTATGCCATTCGATAATAAAATTTATATTTTTCGCCTTAAGTCTCACAAAAGTGTTACAATTTCACCTATGTCAATATAAACAGGAAGTACCAGTAAAATATACAAAAGTTTTTACATTTAATCTGTTAAAGTATTTTGTAAAAGGCGAAAAGAAAAAACGAAACAATTTTTAAATTACTTAAGAAATTGTTTATTTCGCAATTACTTTTGTTTAGTTTTGCCACGGATATTCATGTAATTAATAATAATTTTTATGTATAAATCGTATTTATAGAATTTTCTGTTTATACAAAACGGTGTTGCGTTTTAATGTAATTTGGAGTTAAATAAGACAAATTAAAGGTAATATTTGAGTTGTTAGTCGGTGTTTTCTTTATTAATTGATTTGTTTTATTAAAAATTTACCTAATTTTCTATGTTTAAAACTGTACAAAGTCTGTATATAAATTTTTTAATCAATAAAACATATCTTTCAACATAAAAACATGAATATATTTTGCAGTAACTAAGTGTTTTTAATTGTTATATTCATAAATTTCTATCAAAATCAAAATCGCAAAAAAAAGAGACATAAGAAATAATAAATTTTTGGATAGACTAATTAACAATTTAATTAATAAATTGACAAAAAGGTAAAAAGAAAATCTATTATTGCTGATTGAACTATTTTACCTGAACAGTTTGAAATGAAATGCTGGTCGAAGTTTTTTTTTTAAAAAAATGTTTAAAATTTTTCTTCAATTATTTGCTTGTTTTTAATTTAATTAAATTTATGATAATTTAATTAGCAAAGAAATAATACGATAAGCATAAACAGTTTTGTCTGCAGTAATATAAACAAAACATTAACAAGCAAAAAATGTCAAATGATTTTATCAATAAAAAAATCAATTACAAAATCAATTAGTTTTTATAAATAATAAATAGAATTGTTTATTTATTTCATTTGATTATCATATTTACGATTATTATTGTTAATTATGAGTGATTTGATTATTTATTGAAATTTGTGGAAAGAAAAAACAAGAAAATGCAATAAATAAGCAAAGCTTTTAAAAATACAGTGATGGTTCGTATAGAAAATTTTATTGATTTTTGATTATTATGCTGCAGGCATGCTTAAGAATGGATGGTATAGTAGAACTAGGAGGTTCTTTCGATTCTTCTTTATTTATTAAACAGCATAAATATAAGGATATTGGCATCATGTTGGTAACAAATTCTGTTTTTTTCATTCTTTAATGCTTGGACGTAACAGTTTGTACACACTAAACAGTGCAATGCATTAAATTTTTGCACAAATTAAATCCTTTTAAAAGTTCACAAACAGTTTCCATTCATATCCAAAAAAAAACTTCCTTCGATGACATAATACTTATTTTTTTTAAATCACAAAATAAAGTGAAAAAAAAGCCCAAATAGTTTGATCTCGAAAAAAAAAAACATTCTATCCAATGCAGATGTAAAGTTTTTTCCAAAGAATAATCAAAAAAAAAAAATGAAATAAATATTTAAGGATGCAACCATATTCTCTTGAGGCATATTTTTTATGTTTGAAAAACATAAAACTTTGCAGATGTATGTATGTCTGTTGACAACATCGATAAGTTTTTAGTTTTTATTTGTAAAATGAGAAAAGTTTTATTTTTTTGTCGAGCAAAACGTTGATCCATTGCTGTTTATTTAAATGAGAATTCACTGTTTTTATACAAAAGAAAACACAAAATTTCTATCAATAAATTTTTTTTAAATTTTATTTGTTTTTATTTTGTTTTCACTTGTAAAAAAAACATAAAAACACTTTTGCATAAATTAATTGACTAATTATTAAAACAAATTTAACTTTTCTTTTAATGTATTTTTCCTATTTTTTTTTGTAACTTTATTATTTGCTTTTATTTATTTCAGTTCTTAATTCTTTTTGATAGATAAATTGCCTTAAATAATGTCTGTAAATGTGATTATGCTTGTTTATATTATTATTTTGGCAAGATATTATTATTATTTTATTATTTTCTTTATTTAAGAAAGTTGTAAATCGGTAAAAACATAGAAAATGAAAGGAATAAATTTTTTTTTTGCTTATTTTTTTATATTATTGTACCTTCTGAACGCAGAATAATGTTCTTTTTATGGTACTTT
Source organism: Ptychoptera contaminata (assembly GCA_963942525.1). NCBI lineage: Eukaryota > Metazoa > Arthropoda > Insecta > Diptera > Ptychopteridae > Ptychoptera > Ptychoptera contaminata. The sequence continues at coordinate 31,830,228 of OZ012638.1, read as the reverse complement.
GCTTTACTTTTCTTCATTTTTTTTTTAACAACTTTCTTAAACACAATAATAAAGTAGGCATAGAATGAAAATAAGAGAGAAAAAAATTCATATAAAGTGCGATTTTCTTTATTCTTTTACTTATTTTCGCGTGCTGTTTTTCTACTTTGCGTTTTCTGTCTAATTTAGGTTTTATCTTTTCTGCGTTTTCTAACGCAACGTACGTTTACGTTTTACGTGTAGTAAAAGTTTTTACATCATTTCTTTACTTTTATTTTTATTTTACTTTTTTTCTTATATTTACACTTTATTTATTGTATTATATCAAGTTTTATACAACCCGTGAGTTTTAACACGAATTTATTATAATTTTTATTTTATAGATATTTTATTTTTATTTGTTATTCTGCTGCTTTAACTCATGTTGTTGCTGATGGTGGTTATTGTTTTATTTTGTTTCGTTTTTTAATTTTTCTTACTTAATTTTCTTCTGTTTTTCTTTTTAAATCATTTTATTTAAAACTTTCTAAATGAAATTATCAACAAAAAAAAAAAAAACAAATGTTGTAAAAGTTGAAGTAGATGGAAATTATATGGAGTTTTTCACTACTTTTTTGCTATTATTATTATTATTATTTTTTGGTTATTATCTTGGTTGGAAAATAGTTGTTAGCAAGTAATACATTTGTTTTAATATAAATATCTGTTTTAAAAGTTATATAAATGTCTGCTTGAGCAACATACATACATTTATGTATATATATGTAAAATAGTTTTTTAAATAGTTTTTAAAATAAATATATATATGTTTATATAAATGAAAATAATAGAATAAGATGAGAGGAAAAACAATAAAATGTAACATAAAATTTAATTTATTCCACTTAAACATAAAAAATTATTATTATTATTAATATTTTTAATCTTAAATGTCTATTATAGATGTATAGTTGAGATGATAATTAAAGAGAATTATCATTATTGTACAGAAACAAAGTAATTAACATTTTTAACTACTTCAGAAAATTAATATTAAAACTGATGGGAAATTCTTTAACTAAATAAATTAAATTTATTAATTAATTAAAATACAGAAAAAATATATGAAAATTTTATGATTTAATCGTATTTTTGTGACAAATTTTCACTATTATCAGTATAAATTTATTATTATTAAAACATATTTTAACAAAATTCTCACCTAGTATACTTATATTAAAATATTTACAATAATACAGATTTAAGTTTATTATTTATACATAAATTTTCCTATTTGCTTAAATTCTATTATTCACTTTTCTATGTAAAATAGAATAAAAAAAAATATTTCTATGCTTTTTAGCAATTTATATATATTGTTTTTAGCGAATATTCACACATATATTTACATAAAATAAAACTTTTATTCCATTCAAATATTGTAATTCCACTCATATTAATACAACATAATTGTGTAAATATTTGTTTAAATAATTATTTTAGAATAATAATAGTATTACTAAATTTATAATAATACACATGTCAATACTATTAAGATATTACAAATATGAAAAATCCTATAAAACTTATAACCACTGATTTTATTTTATTTTTATTTGTTGAATATTTTTCCCACTGTACCAATATTGGCATAGAGTACTAATTTGCTTTAATCGAACAAAATTGCTTTAAAAAAATTTCATGTTTGAAATTCCAGTGTACCTATCTGGTCCCTAAAATACAAATAAAAATAATTCAGTATCTAATTATTGTGGTTTTTATTTTTTTAAGCCTCTAAATTTATTATTTTCATAAAAAATTTAACCTTTTTCTGTTTTCTGTGGTATGTAAGGGGTTTTTGATGAATTTCTGCTATTATTTATATGAAAATTTTTGTATTAATAAAGTTTAATGACTGAAAGTAGTAAAAAAGTGCTAACAAAAGAATAACACTTGCATATTCTCTTCAATTATAAATGCAAGTATATCATTATTATTATTATTATTATTATTATATATTAAAATCTATCTAAAGTAGTTTGCTTAAGACTAATTTACTTTACAAAAAAAGAAGAAATTATTTCTTAAATGTAAAATATTTTACTAGACAATATACACACACATATGGATAATTTATCTAACAAAATTTCAAAAACTAGTGTTATTATAACACTATAAACTTTCTACATGACATGAGAATATAAATTTAGCACAGAGTAAAAATGTAAAATGGGGGAAAAACCAAAAAACCATAAAAAAAAATAATAGATAATTTTCAAACTAGGTTATGTTATTTTTTGTCATCTCTGGGTGGTTTTTCTTTCAGGACAAGATTTAAAAAAAAAAAAAAACATTTTTATTAAAAAAGAAACCATTTCTAATTTCTGTGTGCTAAATTTCCATTTTTTTTTTTTAGTTTTTAGGGGTAGAAAAACAAGCAGACAATGATGAACAAAACAATGAAAAATATGTTACAAAAGTGACATAACGAAAAAAATAGATGAAATTTCTTCCGTTTTTCATAGTTTTTTTTTTGCACAAATTTTGCATTTTAACATGTTTTTTTTTTATTTGCATTTTTGTTTGTAATGGTTTTTTTGGTGAGAAAGTAGAAGTAGAACTAGATGTAGACATAGAAGTCGAGGTAGTAGTTATTGTAGTAAGAGATAATAGTAGAAATGATTTTGAAGATTATAATCGTTCAATAAATATGTCACACTGTATTTACATATTATAATTACTATTAAAATTTTATCGATATTATCATTTTGTTTAAATTAATAATAATTTATTCATTGATACCGATTATTAATCAATATTTATTGGTATTTTTATTTTAATTAATCATTCTTTATCCATATTTAAATATTTAATTTTATTCATAGTATTAATTTTTTTTTTATTAAATAAGATGAATTATATATATTATTTTTTAATAAAATTAATTAAAAAGTTATAAAAAACAGCCTGAAAAACGTTTGAAATAAAAACACCTTAGAAATCAATTTTGTATTACTTTGTGTAACGCCTTTTTTAGGTTAGAACAAGCTTTTTGTTTTTAAGTAATTTTTCTTTAAGATCATACATAAAATAACTTCTGTAAAAAGAAAAATTACCATTCTATAAATCTTACCTATATTACGCCTTTATATGCAATTTCGCATTACAAGTCACAAAGCCGAAGAAGCAACAAAAAAAAAGCACAAGATTGAAACAAGTAAAACTTATGACGTAACATAAGAAAATTGAACTTTGAACGTTTTACTATCATTCTCTAGTCAAGCCCAAATAACATTACTTCCGTAATAATAATAATAATTTTCAATAAAAATTTCTAGTTCCTCAACAATAAAGTGAAATGAAAAAATAGAAAAATAGAAAAACTTTTACAGCCAACCCAAGCTATCATCAAAAATATTTCATCAAAAAAAAAAAAAAAAATTTTTTTTTTGGTACTAATTTTTGTTTGTTGGACTTAAAGCTTACTTAAGTTTAATGACTGGGAAAGCCTAGTGTTATTTTTTTTTATAAATCGAAAATACTTGGCTACACATATGTAAGGTGAATTGTTTTTATCTTGTGCTTTTTTTTTTTTGTTGTTTTCATAGTTTACGCCCAAAAGTTTTTTATTTTGTCAATTTTCACCATCAGCCAAGATTAGAAGAAGAAACGCTTTAGCACCAAATGTTACTTATTTTGCTATAAACTAAGGGTTTTTTATTCTCTTAACATAAATTTACTGTCACTCAGAATATTCCCTATTTGCAATGATGATAAATTTTTTGGTTTATTTTTTCGTTTATATTCGTTGCAACAGCTTTTAAATCAGAGCAGCTTTTTTTTTAGCATTTTTATTTAAAGAATTATTCGTAAGTATTTTCCTTTTAACAATAAACAATCATTTTTTCTTAGCTGCAAGACAAATAATAATAATAAAAAAATAATATGATAATGATAATAATAATAATAAAAATAAAAAATCAGATTAATAAAACATTTATGTGTCTTACCCCCTGACATCTAAGGATCAACATACCATTTGAAATCTCTTCTTTTTTTTTTATTAATTTTCTTCGCTATAAAAATTCATTGGTTTTTCCATTCACATGAGTAGCAGCACTAATAACATCGTCAAAAGAAATATAAAAAATAAAGTAAATTATCTTATATTTATTTACCATATATCAACACCCATCTTATTATTTTATTTTTTAAAGCTTTTTTTAAAGGTAACTTTAAGCACTCTTCAATTTTTTGCTTCTTTTTTTAACCTCAATTGATGACAGAAAATTTTTTACTTAATTTTTTTGCCCGAAAAATAAAATAAAAAACAAGAAAAACGGATGGTGATTTTCGACAATATTTCTCGGTTTTTTTTTTTTTTTTTTGGAAAATTTATTACGAAAGCTATCAAACAGGTATTAACATTGGTGTTGAGCTTTTATTTTTATTTTTTTTTATCGGTTTTTATTACCGCATGCAAAACGTTAAGTAAGATTTATTCTAGTTAAATAAATAATATTTTTTTTAAATAAAATAAAAATAGCAGCAACAGCAGCAGTAGAATTATATATTTCGATGCTGTAATTTTGGTTAAAATTTATTGAAAGTTTAATTAATAAAAAAAAAAAAATAATTCAAAATATGTGTTTTCCGGTTATACTAAACTTCCGGATTAAGAAAGTGTTTTTTTATTTTTTGAAATTTTACGTCCTAGTTATTAAAAATTGAAACGAAACACTGTGCAAAAGTGTTGATAAATTAATTCCAAAAAAAAAAAAGGAAAAAAAACGGAAAATTTTCTCTTATTTATAAAGAAATTTACCAATGAAATGATTAAGTATTTACTAAGAATGAAATCCACTATTAAATATTTTAAAAAATAAATAAATAATTCAAATTTAACGCCGCCAACATTTTAGTTATTTATTTATTTATTTATCAACAGAAATAAGAATATTTTTTGCAATAAACAAAATTTACATAAATAATTTTCTTTAACTTTAACAGTTTTGCTTGTTGCTTAACAGATTCAAATGTATTTAATAATAATAATAATAAAAACGAAAAAAAAACGTCTAATAAAATTCCATTGGATATAAATATTTAGAGCGAAGAAAAATAAAGAAAAGCTCCTAAAAAAATTTCATATTCTTTAATAAAAAAGAATTTAAACTTTCCAACCGTAGAAATTACAGATGATGAAAAATTGTAATAAAAATTGCACAAGTAATAAATCTTACCATTTGTGCTGTGTTTTTCTTTGGAAATGTCAATCCTTGAGTATAATTCCACCAAATGACTTTGATCTGTTACATTTCCGGATGTGATTTTTTCTATATATATTTCTAAATAATTTATTCATTCTTTGGCTACCGTTTTTTTTTCTTTTTTGCTATTTAAAATTATTTCAATGAGTTTTAACATCAATGTTTCTTTACTTTACTTTACTTAATCTTCCGGTTATACAACACAAATGATAAGGATTTTTTTCCATTAAATATTGAATAGATTGTGAAGTCACCTAGAATATAATGATTTTAAATTTATAAAACATGTTTGTTGAATGTTTTTTGATAAAAGGATTAAAGAAATGTTTATTGTTTTTTATTTTCTTATTTTAAAGTCGTCTTAATGTTTATTTATTTTTTCTTAGCAGGTGATTATTTTCAAATGCTTTCAAAGGAACATTTTAATGCTAGATTGTTTAACTGTTTTGCTACCTTGGGCTGCATTGAATAAATTAAATGTAATCAAACCGCAGGCATTCAATACAGGTAAATCGTTAAAAATCCATCAAAATCTTCTTCTTCTTTTTAAGAAGAAGAAAAAAGTATTAAGAACTTTTCATGAAAAACATAAGTTGTACAACCCTGCTGTAATGATTTAATCTAATAAAATCTACTTAAACTTGTTTATTTTGGATTATTTAAAGACTTTATCATAATAACAAATCTTCAACTGTAAGGTAACCTTCTGAAAAAAATAAATATTTTCTTTTTGTGCTTTTTCACGGTGATATTTTTTCATTTTTCTGCGATAAATAACAAAATCAATAAAGATAATTATTTATAGATGATCCCTGTCCGTACTAGTAATCCTTGTAAAACTTTATTCTGAAGATTTTCATTAAGGTTCTTCGATATAAATCATATTGTTTATGTTTTTCTATAATTTTTATTACAAATAATTCGATTATCTTTTTTTTTTCTTGCTGATTATAGTAATATGCTTAAACACCTGGGTAGCATACCCAACATTATAATATTTTGATAATTTTCTTTTATGTTTTTGTAAGAAATAAATAAATTAATTAAAAAGAACCCTGAAATAGTAATAATTTCTACTGATACATTTCTAATAAATTTCTACATTTGTCATTGAATTTATTTATTTATGTCGTCCCTGAATTAAACGTGTACGTGACATTCTACTAACAAATACTTTAAAAATGAATTTAAAATAAAATAAAAGAGAAATTTTCTACTTAATAAATAATTAAATAATCAAATCAATAATGTTATTTAAAATCGTCTCTGTTCAATAAAAATAAATAAATAAATAAATACTAAGAAATAATAATAAAAAAAAAACCAAAAGTAAAACAGACATCAGCAGTAGGAAACAGAAATAAAAACGCAACAACCATCGCCCGTTAAAAGCTTTTGATACAATACGAAGAAAAAAAAACAGCAGTACTAAATAATTCGCAAACAAATAATTGATTTGTAATAAAAATTAAGTCAATTTTGTTTTCGTTTTTTTTTTTTTTGTATTTTTATTTCAATTTCTCTTCTTCATTTTTTTTTTATTATTTATTATAAATTGAATTTTCCAGCAAAGAAAATACGGTATGAGTGAATTGTGTAAGGGAATTTTAGGCGAGACAGAATTAAATCAACAAAACTGTTTGTACCGACAAAATAAAATATCACATAATGGTTGGCGTTGTATCAGCCGCTTTAAATCGTTTGTACAAAATTAAATGAATTTTTTCTTTTAAAGAAATAAATAAATAAATATATAACAAAATACCTTAAGATACATAGTAATAAGAAAAATCTTAAATAAATGGATATGTCACTGAACATAACTTGTACGATTCGTGCATACGGCCACAGTGACTGAGCATACCAGAAGGAATAATACAGAAATAAAAATAAATATATTTATGGGGTATATATTCAATGAAAGAACATAATTAAATAGAATAGAAAGAAAAAGAATGAAGTATCCGATATAATAAATATAAGAAAAAAGAAATTTTCCCTTGTATTGTTTTCTTTAAGAAAATAACAAGTAAATTAATAAAAAGGAAATTTATTTAAACTTAAATGTTTTGTTTTGTAATTTTCTACACAAAAAACACAGTTTACTTTGATGTTTTTACCATTTTATATGTACAGAAGATTATGTTGCATAATATTAACGTTAACAGTTAACAGTTAACCATTGAATATTATAAAGAAAAAATAAATATAAATAATAAATTAAAAACCACTTCATAAAGAATGAAAATTGTTTCAAACTGGCAAGAGTAGATATTATACAATATTAATCATTATATAAATCTGATGGGCGCATTAAATATTTTCGCTGGTGGGAATTATATAATTTTTTAGTTAAACAAAAAAAAAAAACAACAAGATGATGAAGAAGAAGAAGAAGAAGAACATCAATCAAAAATAAAAAAAAATATTTTTCATCTTAAGAAAATTTTCTTCTTGTTTTTCTGTTTGTTTATGTTTTTTATGCTAGATGAATTAAAATCGTTTTTGTTTTTTCATACTTTTTGGCATGTGGTGATTACTAAATAACTTTTTACAGAACATTACTATGGTTGCTTAATGCTGTGGAAAAACAGAATTTTTTAATATTTACAGTAAGTGTTATGATTTTGTTATGAATTTTTTATAATTTTGTTTTAAAACTATTTAATGTCACTTAAGTTATTAATTCATTGCTTAGTTCACTGTTTTTTAAACTAAAGAAACCATATAAGATATGTGTTTGATTTGATAGTAAACAGACAGTGAATGTTTAACAAGATATTTTCTTTTGTAAATTAAAATAGTTAAGTAATGTTACTTAACGCTAGGCTTGAGTTAAGTCAGTCATACTACATTTATTTAAAAAAAAGTAATATTAGATATAATCAGTCTCACCGAAAGATAAGAAATAGCACATATAATGTAATGTAATGCACTTATTAAATACTTGGCTAAGTAAGGCGAGAACCACTTAGCGTTAAGTAAATTACTATGTAAAACTCAAGTAAATACCTAAGTATTAATGTTAAGAATCATTTATACTTACTTAATCAATTTCTCTTCCTATTATACATTTAATAAATGCAAAAAAAAAACTAAACTAAGCATAAATGGATGGATACTTTACTAATTTTTTACACTTTTAAAGTGATTTCACGCAACTTTAATAAATATTCTGATTATGGTGAAAAAAAAAAGAAGCGTTCTATATTTTCTAATCAGAAAATATGCCAAAAATATAATTAAATAAGGGTAAAAAGAAAAAAAACGTTTAACTAACCTTGAGTTACACTACTTCAGTGATCCGGAAGCACGCAAAATACGATTGTTTATTATTAATATTTTTTGTTTATAATAAATATATTTTTTTTAATAACATTGTTGCACGAAAGGTACGATATTTATATGCTTAGGGAGAAAACTTACAAAACATTGAAAATACTTTATCAGCGTATTTTTAGCGATTTTCTTCTATTTTGTTTTGCAAATTTATTCGTTTTGCCAGCACTAAGATTTATTATAATCATTTTATTTAAAGTTTTCATAAATAACTAACAAATATTTATAATATACGTAAATAATATTGTGTTTTCTATTAATTTTCGTTAACATAATTTGTAATAATCATGGGATAATGTGCCAAAAAAATAAATAAAAATAAAAATAAAACTTATGCTCAAAAAACACATGATTTACCTTTATATGTTTTATTTTATCTCTTTAATACACCTGAAAATGTGTTATTAATTTATTCAAAAAGAAATTCATTTGCTATTTATTTTATTTTATTTTATTTTTTTTTTGTTCATATAAAAGAAAATGAATAGAAAATTAAATGAAAATACAAAAAATTACAATGGGGTTAAATATATATAGAGGGAGGATGCTTTTATTTTGCAAACAAACATTACGTATATTAGAGAGGAAAATTATTATTATTATTATTTTTTTATGTAACTTAATCTGTATTCAAAAGATTTTCGTTCTGGTTGTGGTTTTGTCGTAATTTTTTTTTTTTATAAATATATATTTATTAAATTTTAAACACTTTGATTTCTTTTTTAAGCTTTTTCTTGATGTTGTTTTTGTTTAATCTTTTCTTGTATCCTTTCTTCCCTTTGTTAACGTTTTTATTTATTCTCGTATTTATATTTGGTTTTTGTTTCTTATGTAGCAAAACCACTTTACTGGTGTTTATATATTTTTTTTTTTTTGGTTTTTCTCTTTAGTGGTACGCAGGGTTAGAAAGCTGTGTAAAAGTCAACAAACTTTTCAACCGTAGTTCACAAGATGGGTTAATATTTTTCTATTAATTTTCGTGAATTAAAACTGGTAATAAAAATTGAAAATTCTGCTTTCATAATGAAGTTAGCAGCATACAAAAAATAAATAAAATTTAATAAAATTCAGGGGAATCCCATATCTATATTATCTACATTTACCTTGTTTTATTCAACATTTATTGTCTCTCACTTGCAAATGTATTTCCATCCAAAAATTTTATAATTAAAATTAGCATTTTATTTTTATAAATTTATGAACATTAATAAGAGAGAAATACCATAAACATGAATAAAGGCAACCGAAAGCTTTTTATTTTTCGCTGTTTACCAAGTTATTTAAATTAATTTAATTTTTTCGTTTCCTTTTTTATTTTATTCTATGTTTTATTTTTTATTTATTTATAATATACGCTGTGCACAGTTTTTCTTTTATTTGTGTATATGTTAAAGCTCTACTTTGTCGTATTATTTATCAAATAGAAAAATTTAATTTTAAATCAGTTTGTTTTTATATTATTAAAATTTTTTCTTTTACATTTATGTGGGATGATGATGATATGGAGAAATTCCTTTTAAAATGCAAAATAAGTGCAGGCAAACAATATTATATTTCACGTAACATTGTGAATTATTGCACATTTTAATAACTTAGTAAATAGTGAATGCAGTTGTTTGCTGTAGTTTTTCGTTTTTATGTTTTTATGTTGTATATATTATGCTTCTTTTATTCGTCATCATTTTTAAAAAGATTAAACATCAGAAGTGTGCCCTACCTAAGTCATTTACAATGCAAAAAAAAATTATTAACAAAACATGTCTTTTCGATTATAATAACGAAGAAATTTAATAATAAAAAGCGAAAAATTACAAACTCTATCTAAGGACAGACAGACAGAGTAGACTTTAGTTTAAGTTTAATTTTCTTTCTTTTACCATTTTTTTGTGCTTTGCTTTGTTGTTACCCAAAAAATGATAACAGTTGCACGTACAAAGCTTGCTTTGACAGATCATTTACGTGTTTTGTTTTGAAAAATAGCTATAGATTAAACATAAGGGTCGTAAAAGTGATGTCGTTAAAATTTAGATTTTTGAAATATTATTATAAATATTTTAATATTAAAGAACAAAAAAAATAATAATAATAATAATAATACACAAAAGCTCCATTTTATTTTCCACAAAACAAATGAAAAAAAAAAAAAAAATTTTTAATTTTATTTTTTTCATTCTTCTATTCTTTCTTTAAGAATATTTTATGCCAAAAAATTTTTTTTGATTGTCGTCTAAACACACGCAAAAGACAAAAAAAAAGAAGAAAATTACATAAAATTGTTGTTAAATTACACTTTAAAGCATTTATTATTGTTTAGAAAAAAAAAAAGATCAAAAGCACACACAAAAGAATATTTAAATGTGCTTTTTCTTTTGGCACAAAAAGAGAAAAATAAAAATGAAATTTATACTATTTTTGTATCACCCAAACAAACAAACAAAAAAGCACACGGATACCCATTCTGCAAGTAAGTTTACTTTATTGCTCTGTTTGTTTGTCTGTTTGTTTGTTGAATTTTCTTCATCTTCTTCTTCTTCTATACATACATTATATATAAAATTTTATTTCAGGATGTTGATATTTTAATAATAATTTAGCAGCCATTTGGGAAGTGACAAATTATGGTTGGTTATTATTTTGTGACTTATTTATCATTTTTCATTGTAAAAAAAAAAAATAATAATAAAATTACAAAGATATTTTTTCGTTACTTTTATTTGTTTTTTTGTTTGGTTTAGAAAAGAAAATATTAAACAAAAAAATCAGTTAAATAAAATTTAGTACATTGATTTTTCCTAAACTTTTAATTACTATAATTATTTTCTTTTTCCATAAATATTGTAGTAGGCAGTTGTCTTTATAGTTAATTTATCAATTTAATTAATAATATTAATTTTTTGCATAGAATTTAGTACTAAAAACACAGTGTTAAATTATCCAAAATTAGTACACAACCGATTACCATTTTTTCTTTTTATTAATTAAGCTTTTTCAAGCATATTAATGACTTATTTAAGCTTTTTTGTATGACAGAAGTATTTCTTTGCATTTTTTTAATAATTTTTGTATATTTTTCTGTGGATTTTCTTGTGCTAAAATCTGTAAAATTATTAATATTTAATTAAAATATCATTAAAAGCTTATTTGAATTATAAATACTTAATATTTGTATTTTCTAGTTGTTTTAGTTATTATTTTCTTAAAATTTAATTTAATTTAAAAAGAGAATTTTTTTTATCATTTTTCATAAACAAATGTTACAAATTTTAATATAAATTTACATGACTTTTAGTACTATTATTATTTTTTATCAAAAATAATAATTTACATTTTCTATTTTACTAATGAAATTCAATGTATTTGTCACGTTCATATGAACGTCCAATAGTAGAAAAAATATTTTCATATTTTTTTTTACTTTAACAATATGAAAAGTCAAGGCAAGAAAATTATTCATGACAGCAAAAGAAAAATAGGAAAAAAAACAATATTTTCCAAGATAAATTACTCTGGTCATTATTCTTAAAAGTAATCTAGGCAAGGCTCTACATTGTCAAAGACATTTATTTAACTCTGTTTTTTATTCTTTTTCTATATTACTCGAATAATATTACACTAATAAATCCACTAATTGTTATTTAATTTCGCATTTTATTAGTTCTATACTATATTCGTCCTTGTCAACTGTTATTTTTAAGCTAACATTAAATTTTCTAGTTATTTTTGTATTATGTAAAAAATAATATTTATGTATTTGTTTATAATTTATATGATACGAGGAAAATTAAGGACAATCCATTATGTGCTATTTTTTATTATAGTTTTCTATTTAATATCATATGGGAATTTCATATATAAATGTTTATAAACATTGAATTTTAACATAAATATATATTTTTACAATAGTTTTACTTAGTTTACATGCGAATATTTTATGGTCAGAAATTATTAACCGAAAATAATGTTTAGAAAAATAGTGAAAATTGTTTTAATGTTGTTTCTTTGGTTAAATAATTTTATAATGTTTTTTTTTCTCATATTACATGATCAAATTTATCTTTTATAATTTATTCAATTTATTCATATTCAATCGATTAAATAGATATTTTTGTTACATTTATGGATAGAACATTATTATTATTATTATCTAGTAAAATTTTTCTTTCTTTTTTTGGTGTTTCTGCTGTGACATTGCCTATAAACTAACTAATATTTGTGCCTTTTTGTTATCGAAAATAATAAAAACAGGAGAAAAAAAAAAATATTATCTAACCAGTTGTTGTCAGGATTATTGCGGGAGTGGTTAAGGAATGTTATTTTCTTTTAAAATTTAAATAAATTAATCAGTTATTTCCACGTTTTTTATATTCTTACCACTATGTGTGCCTAGAATAATTAATTATGTTGTTAAATTCTACAATATTGTCGCCGGAAGAAATTTCAAATTTAATAAAAATATTGCAATTTTACAATTAAACTTTATGGTTTGTTAGTGCAAAATTGCGTCTCGATAAACCTACATTATTTATCATAATATTAACATTAAAAAAAAAATATACATAATAGCAAATAAACCAAACAAAACAACATAATAAAATAATTTCACTTAGACTTTATAATATTTGACTCCCTTGTGGATAATTTATTCATTAGTTCTTCCTTTCATTAAACTTTTAGAGACTTTTCTGTTTTTCTTTCGTTTTTTTTTTCTTGTATTTCTCTTGCTGTTCTATTTTTTTTTTGCGTTTCGCCAAAAAGTTTATGCTTGAGCTTCCTAAACTTTTATCGGTGTGCTTATTTTTTTTTTCTTTATTATTTGTTTTTTTGCTTTAATCATTGATCGCGACACAGTGTTTTTTTTTTTGTGTTGAATGGAAAACTTTGCTATTTTTTATTTTTTCTTCGCGATGTCGTGATGTTTATTAACAGTTGGTTATTTGCATTTTGTCTTTGCTTCATGTTAGTTTTTTCTTTTTGCTTTTGAGTAAATGTGAATTTTATGCTTTTGTTTACAATGCTGTCAGTGCCTGTAGAACATTGTTTAAGTGTTCCTTTGACGACACAATGGATTTACCAGCGAAAAATGATAATATCTATATATATACATATATTTTTGTTCTTTCTTTTCATTTTCTTTTTGCATCTTTATCCAGCTTAAAAAAAAAAAAAAATATTTCTTTATAGGAATTTTAATTATTCGTAAAATTTTGTTTGTATTTTTCTTTATCCTGTTGTTTAACATACATAGCTGTATACACAGCTGGTAATTTTTATTTATTAAAAACCATTGAATATTTGTAGAATGTTTACTAATTAAAATATTTTTTATTTTTCAAAGCATAAAATACCAGAATTTTATGCTTTGAGATGGATAGAAATTTTGATGAAATTCGTTGAAATTTTATATAAAACTCTGTCAGGATGGCAATAATTTAACGGCTCAGTGTTTTTGTGAAAGCTTTTTGAAAGGATTTTTTGAATGGAAAAATAGCGATGTACTGTAGTTTGATGGGCAAAGTCATCAAGTGGTATCATGTCCTTGCGAAGAATTAATTCTACAAGGGTCCCAGAGAGCGAGATTCTTACTTTGAAAAGCACTGATTTTAACCGCTTATCACTGAAACAACTAAAATATATATCCTGAAACGAAATATAATTAATTAATTATTCACACATAAGAAACAGTAAAATTGTTTTGCGGTTTTAATCAAGGATTTAACTTATGAATATTTTAATAAAAACCAATTTTTTGTATTAAATTTCACCTTATAAATTTTTTTTTTTTTTTTTTTTTTATAAAGAAATTGACATGTTTAGGAATTACGACGTGAAGTCGACCTGTGAATAGCTTTGAGCTACCATGTCAATTTATAGGATGGGATGTAAGATATTTGTGGACATTGGTTTTAAAGGATTGGATATTAAATTGGTTTGGGAACGCACACGATGGTAAGGCGTTCCATTTCTTTGCTGTACGAGTAAAGAAATCGTTTTGGAACTTCGATGTTCTTACCGTACTTAGAGTTACCGCTCGACCGTGGGTGGTAGTACCAGCCCTTGTTTCCCGTAGCCGTTTTTCGCGCGAAGGCATTATTTCGGAGACCTCTTTCGAACAATGCCCGTAACTATATTTATAAAAAATCGTGAGGTCCGCTACGTCCCGACGATGCTTTAGCGAGTCTAATTTTTCTGTGATTTCGGGATTATTTATTAATCGAATGGCCCGGTTTTGTACCCTATCTAATAAATCTAAGGTGGTCTTTGCCGCAGCGCCCCATACATGACAACAATATTCCATACACGGCCGTATGAAAGATTTATATATGAGACAGAGTTGCTGCGCGTTAAAAAATGACTTGCAACGATACAAGAAACCTAATTTTTTTGACGCTTGTTTCGCGATACTCATGACATGGTCATGCCACAACAGATTTGATAAATACTAACAAAGATTTATTTTATCCCTTTTTTTCCCCATTCATCAGATTATTGAGTTTAATTCAATCAAAAGAATCATTAATTATTTTTAATAATATTATTATTATTGGTTTTTTGTTTTGTATAGAAAATTGGATTTAATTTAAAATTGTTTGGCTTTAGACTGTCACACGGGAACAAAAAAAAAAAAAAATGAAATATTTTTTATTTAAATAAAGACAAATCCGACATTTTCAACGTTTATTTGTATGTTTTAATGATTAAATTCTGTATGCTGTCGTTTATTTTTTTTGTTTTTGTCTCATATTTATTTATCAATAAACACAATTCAATTTTAATTCGAAATAAAACTAAAATCCCATACGGGATTATTGGATACAGAATTGTATGGATGCGTCAATA
The DNA here is from genome assembly GCA_963942525.1 of Ptychoptera contaminata. Classification (NCBI taxonomy): domain Eukaryota; kingdom Metazoa; phylum Arthropoda; class Insecta; order Diptera; family Ptychopteridae; genus Ptychoptera; species Ptychoptera contaminata. The sequence continues at coordinate 31,814,824 of OZ012638.1, read as the reverse complement.
AATTTTGTTATTATTATTATTTGTTGGCAAATTTTTTATTATTTTTCAATAATAATAATAATAATAATAATAATAATAAAAAACAGTGCGTGTAAATTGTAATAAATAAATAATATGTTACGTGCATATTTTTATAACATAAATAACATATGTATGTATATAAAAATAATAAAATTATTTTCTATTTTCTTCTTAATTATATCTATATATAATTGAGTTAAAAATGAAAATTATTAATAATATTTTTTTTATATTTCTATTAAAATAAATATTGTGTAGGTGATAGATCACCCTATTTGGTTAATTAGTTTTAATATATTAATTCAGGACATATTTTTTTTCCCCCCGTTTTTTATTACTATTATCATTAATATTTTATGCTTTTTATGCTTTTTATGTATTTTTTATATTATTTTAATCAATAATATTGATTCAGTTTGGGGTTGTTTTACTGTTTTTATTTGCTTCTTTTTTTTGGTTCATTAATTATTAAATTAGTCGGATTATTTGTTAATAAAAAAAAAAGAAGAAAATAAATAAATATGACTTGGGAGTGAAAAAAATAGGTTTGTTGGTTAAAAATTGTCAAAAAATGTGTGGCTATTGTGGTCAGCTGGTGTTATGAATGAAATATTGATATTATTTATTACTGACAAAGGCAACATGTATTTACTAGCTTTAAATGAGTAAATTTTTGGTAAAAATTTATTAAATTGCAATAAATTTTTGCACACAAAAAAGTATTTTTAAAATTTATTTGATGCAGATTTCAAAGCAGATTTATGTTAATTTTAGGCTTAAATAACTCGAATGAATCATTATATTCGTAATTAAAAGTAATATTATTAATAATTGTCTAACAGTAAGTCTCCTAAAAGTTCAGTAATAACCAATTATGTTGTTTATAAACAATTTTTACTTAAACATTTATACCAAAAATTGCTTACTTTTATCTGAAATTTAATATTGCTGAAATAAAGTTATAAATTTTATATTAAAATTAACATACTTTAGACGTTATAAAAAAAAAATTGAATTATTTTCTACTAGAACCACGAAATAACTCACTAACTCAAATATTATTTCTTAATGAATTCTTTTAAATTTATAAGATTCTCGGCTTACCTAAAAAGAAACAGTTTTTTTTGTTATAAAAGCAACATAACTTAGGTATTTTTGTATAGAAAAAATAATAACTCAGTAGAAACACGGCTTATCTTTAGCAAACATATTTTCGTTGATAAAACAAGAAAAAAAAAAATAAAAAACTACAAAAATTTCTATAAGTTAAAAAGCATAAAAATAAAGAGTCAAATAACACTACAGTTCAGCACTGTGTATTTACAACAAGATAAGGCATCTTTTCCTAACAAACAAAAATAACTTTAATATCAATAAGAAATAATTTAACAAATTTAAGAAGAGAATTTTCTATATATTTTTTTATGTTTTTTTATTACAAATATGTTGTATTTTACAATAGCTTGACACTTGACGATACAATGTGACAGCAATTTCTTTTGTAGAAAAATGAAAATAAAAAAAAATAATAATATAGAAAACAACAAACAATGCTACAGAAATACAGAAAAGCACCCACAATATACGAAAATATATTTATAAAACAAGAAAATTCAACCACTAACAAAACAAAATAAAAACAAAAAAAATGAGGTAAAAAAAAAAGCTCACAGAACAAAGTAAAAATATATATAAAAAAAAAATACAACAACAGGATAGTTACAAAAAAAAAGGTACAAAAGGAATAAAAATATAAATAAATAAAATAAAAAAAATGTTCAAACAATAAAAAAAAATAAAAATAAAAGTGAAAGTGAAAGTAAAAAAAAAATAAATAAACGATAATAAAAGCGAGCAAGTAAAATAAATAACTAACGATAAAAGCTTCCCAAAAATAAAAAGAAAATAAAAATTACAGAAGAAACGACACAAGTAAAGCAAAAAAAAATATAAAGAATCTACTTGAAACTATGTTGCGTGAGGTAATTTTATGCTGTGCAGAGGCGGGCGAAACTTTAGTCACGTTTTTCTTTAACCAAAGAAAATTCTACTTTATTATGTTTATTCGCTATTTATTTATTTATTTTATCCATTTACTAGTAGAAACATTCGTGATTATGATTTGCGTGAAATTGTGTGTCTAAACCATTTACAATTATGCAAAAGAAGCATAAAAACAGATCATTAAAAAATCATTAAAAATGGAAAAACAAACAAAATGTAAGCATTAAAGAGGAAAAATGTTTATTTGCTGATAGCGATAAATATTTTGTTTTTATTTCTTTAAACAATTTAATTATGCCAGTAATTTGTTGCATTTTTTTTTATTTGCAAGCTTTTGTTGATTTTTTAATGATTTTATAATCAAAATGCATTAATTATATTAATTAGTTTTGTGATGTTTTTAATAATGTTTAACATTCTTTCATATGATTAAAGCTTTCTGAGTAGAGTCACCACCCGCCATATAAAACGTTTAAAAATCAGCAAAGCATTAAGTATGTGTTATTAATTTTTTTAATAATAATAATCAAGTGTTTGATATTATTTAATAACACTTGATTTAGCAAATAAAATATTATGAATTAGAGGTGAAAAATAAATATAAAAATGTTTTATAAACAGTATGATAGGGATGAATACTATTCATATTACTCTTACTTTCACTGTGCGATTGTCTAACAATAACTAACTAGAATAATGTAAATTTTCTCCCTTTTTTTTAAATTCATCAAATTATTTTATTCTTCTTTTTGCTACCTTTTCTATCACAGACCATTACATTGGGTTATTATGATAATAAAAGGCAACAAAGTAAAAAAAAAAACGAGGAAAGTTTATTTTATTAGATTGTACAGGTAGCTTTTTAAATGGAGAGAAATTTTAAGTGGTGATACATTGCTTATGATTATAAGAACTTTTGACATCAAGATATGCAAAAAAAAAGTATTTTGCTACTGAAGAAATCTTCTTTTATTCCAATCATATTCATATAAGAAGCACAAAATAAGCTACTCTTTTACTGTCTTGAATCATAGTTACTCCAATTACGATTGAAGTAATTACTTTTGAATAATAACCAGAACGATTATTATTATTTATTTTAACTAAAAAGTTTGTTCATTTAATATCAGGAAACTTTAATAGTTAATTAATATTTTAACAAAAAAAAAGTACAGTAAACTCTTATAAAGTAAACAAAACTCTATTCCATCACTATTCAATCAAAGTTAAAGTGAAAATGTAAAAGTTTTACCCACAAAAAAAATTGTGGAAAATTTAGTTTCAAAAACATTCAATTATGTTGTTTCTTCAATAAACAATATTTTTATTTAGCTTATTTATGTTTTAAACAATAATTGTGGTTGGTTTTAAAGTATAATTTCAGCATAAATATATATACTTTACGAATTTAATTCTTTAATCAAAAATTCAACAATATTCTTATCAAAAGTATAAAATTTGATTTTCTTTTAACATTTTATTATTTTTTTTTTTTTTCAATTTTCATATTTTGATCGATGATAGAAATATTTCATATGCAAATAAAATAAAATAAAAATAATATATTAATGTTTATACATATGCTGTATTATTTTTTCGTTACTGAATTTGAATTTAAGTAATATAAAATTGTATTGTAATTTGCATTAAAACCAACGGAAAAAAAAAATAGCAAAGAAAAGCAAAAAAAATATCTAAACGAAGCATAAAAGTAATAAAATTTCATGTATTAAATATAATTTTATTTTAAATTATTCTTAAAGAAAAATAAAAAAGAGGAAAAAATCAGATATTTCACTGGTTATGCGGTAACATACGATACTATTATAGATCGATCACTGGTTTAGTAAAAATGAAAATAAGAAAAATATTGTTAAAGTTTAAAGAAGGCAAAAAAATAACGTAAGATAAGTTTTTCGCTCTTTGCCTTCGCTTAAACAAAAAAACAGAGTTAAGAAAAATCCAAGAAAATTGGTGTAGACGAGTTAAAAAGTACAAAAAAACGAAATTTATTAATAAAAGCACAAAAAAAAGCAAACTGAATTCATATAAAGAAAACTTTGATTGCTTGTAATCAATAAATACATAACAAGTGCAGTATGAAATATATTTAACTAGACATATCTCACCTTTAACTATTATTATTATCATTTTCATACGTCTAGAAACTTACGACTTGTTCTTTCTACTGTTTTTTCTTAACTAAAGCTTTTTCTTTATTCATTTCGTCTACAATAAAAGTTTTTAAATTCTTATTTTTACTTGTTCAATGATAGTTTCTTTTACTTATTCTCTTTTTATTATTATTATTATTATTATTATTATCATCATCTGTGTGTTTATATATATATTTTTATTCAATTCTATTCAAACAATAATAGCGAACAAGTATGTAGATTTTTTTTTTTAAAAATAAATAAAAGTATTGAAAAGCTCAAATATTATTCCATAGAGTTGCAAAATGTATTCGTTTTTTTTTTGCTTATCTAATGTTCATTCTTTTTACTTTATTTTTTTGCTCTGTTCAGTTCTGTAAAATCAGTAAAAGCTTCTCTTTTTACTTTGTTTTCTAGAAAAAACATTTAACAAAACTGATTACATCACAGTGCTTGAGTGTATTTTTTCTCCTTTTGTTTTTTTTTTTATTTAAATCAAATTTAAACGGATTGCTTGTTATTACTGTGAAATTGTTGTCACTAAAATAATGTAAAATATTTAATATCTACCTATATTTTTCATTTAATAAAAATTAATCGATATTTTACTGCCTTAAAAAATAAATAAATAAGAAAATCCTATTTAAATAAGAATTAAGTATTTCTCACAATCTGTTTATCTATGCAAAGTAAAGCTTGAAATAAAATAAATAAATAAGAAGCGAATAATTATATAATTTTAATCACTAAAAACATGATCTAGTTTATTTTCAGTATTATTAACAAAGAAGCTTGTGTTAAAAGATTAACAACAGTAATAGTGGCAACAGCAGTTATTATTTAAAATAAAAAAAAGAAATGAAAAACATATCTTCTATCGTTGATAAAATATTTTACGTTTAATGAATTAAAATAAACTCTGATTAAGTAAATAATTATTATAAATTGATGACATTTCTTTTTTCTTGATAAATTTCTAAAGCAATTAATATTATATTATTTTTCATTTAAGATAGAAATCCTTACATAGATGATGATAGCTTAACGCTAAAATAAAAAAATAATTTTAAAGAGAAAAACATTAAGAAGAAATGGGGATGAAAAAAGTTGCTTTTTTTTTTACTTAGTGATTTGAGCTTTATTTAGATATTTTCTATTTTGTTGTTTGTTGAAATTTATATTTTTGTTTTTATCGCATTAAATTAGATTAATCGAAATGTTTGTATAGAAATTAAACCCTTTTTTTTACTTTTTTTGAAAAGTAATAATCATTTTTTGTTTTTATTTAATTGCTTTTTCTTAGTAATTTAACTACTTGCTTAAATCTTTATTTGTTATTTATTCAAAAAAATTTTTTACTTATCTATTTTTAGTGAATTTTCATAAACTTTTGTTCTTAGTTCTTATTGTTATTTTTAGTATAATTAAGTATTTAATTATAATTTGTTTTTCATAATATTATTTAGTTTATGTTATTTATAGTAGATATAAGTTATTTTTTATTAATTCTGTTATTAATTAGTGCCTTTTATTATTTTTGTTTTTGTAGAAAATTAATATATTTTTAGTTAAGGATTTATTTATAGCGAAGAATAATTTTATGAAAATTCTTAGAAATGAATTAGTTTTGTAGAAAAAAATGAATTTATAAATTAATTGCAGTCGAAAACATGTCATAAATGGTTTAAAAGTTGATAACGCTAATTTAATTTAGTACACATACATTTTAAAAGCTTTTAGTAAACGTGTTTAGTACTAAAAAGCTAAGTATGTTAAATACAATTAAAGTTATTTTTCGTTGTAAATTTTTTAAATCTTATTTGATTAAAAACGCTTTAACTATTAAGTCTCAAAAAAAGCTCAAGTTAAGTGGCTTTTTCGTTGTGTTAGGCAAAAATGCACAGTGTTTTAGTACAAGTTGCCTTATCTTTAGTAAAGCAAATAAATTCTCTACGAATCAACAATTCTATCAACATTTTTAGTTTAAATATTTCTTAATTAGATAACGAGCTTTTACTTTATAATTTAGTACAATTTAGTACATACATATATTTATAATTAATACTGAAAAAAAATATTTCTACTCGTTTTTTTTTTTATTAAATCAACATTTAACCTACTTTGGAAGATTTACTATATTATTATATAATTTGTTACATTTTAATCCATTTTTTTTTGTCCTAGCTATTATTTAGCACAGAAAAATGAATAAAAAAAAAAAGAAAAAACAAAATATTAAATCATAAAAATACTTTTGTGAATGTTTTTTACCAGACACTGCAAAAAAGCATAACAGTAATATTCATTTTATAACTATATTGTGGTTAATTTAGTTAAATTTATGAAGTTTAAAAAAAAAAAAGCTCAAAAAAGAAAGCATAGAAAAAAAATTAAATAAATAACCCCACAAAAAAAAAAAAAAACAGAAAAACCACCCCATCAAAAACAAAACAAGATAAAAATAGGTCATATTGCTGTTTTTAACATTTATTTCTTTAAACAAGCGAAATGAAATGATATTTTTGTTTGTTAGTTTTTCACATTTTCGGTATGAAAATACCAGCAGAAAAAAATAAAAGAAAAAGTTTTTCGCATAGAGAGAAAAGAAAAATTTTTCCTATGTTTTTTTTTTTTATTACTCATTAAATTTACCTGTTCTCTTATTTATTTATTTGTAAATGAACGATTCGACAATAATACAACAGAAAATAACATAAATATCCATCCACCTTTTCAATACGAAGAAAAATAATAAAATAAATTAGATTTCGTTGTGTGTTATATAAATTTTCCTGTAATTTTATTGCAAGTCATTCAGAAGTCATTAGAATTTTATTTTTATTATTATTATTATTATTATTTTTCAAAAAAAAAATACTCACACAGCACTGATCTTTTACTCTTTACGAACTCACCCACTCATCGTTACCTTAATGGTAGATAAAAGTAATTATATTACATTAAGTTTTCTACATTTATTTGTATATTTTCTTCTTATTGCATTAAAGTGTAGTAAATTTTTTAGTAGATATATATATATAGAAATTCAAGAACATTATATTTATTATCTAGCTTTTATAGAAGTAATCCACCCATAGAATATAGATGAAATAAATGAATAGCTGTGTAACAGCAGTGACAAAATAGCAGACAAATATATAAATAATTATAGAAAAAATAAAAATGTCAAATATCATTACTGTCAAATGTGTATATTATATCCTGGGTGTTGTCTGCCTATATATAAAATTTATAATTACTACAAAAAACATAATATATATAAAAATTATGCTTGGATTAATTAAATAATATGTTAAAAATAGAATTAAGTATTATTCAGGGTTGTGAACCGGTTATTCGCATGCTTGTTGATGATTAAGATTTTATTAATCATTTATTTTAACACGAAACATGATTAATTATTTTTCTGTCTTCTTGTTTTATGTTTTTAGTTTTTCGAGTGTATTTTTCCTAAGTGTTTATTCCTTATAAACAAATGTCTTAAGCTATTCACAGGTCTACGGTACGCTGTAATTCCTAAACATGGCAATTCCTTCTTCAAGAGAAAGTTTTTAGCCAATACATTTGCGGTTTAAAAAGTCATTTAGCCACTTCTGAGTGAGTTATATTGACACAAAAAAGAAAGAAAATTAGAACCGTTTAAAGTTTTAATTTAAAAAAACCCGATTAACTTTCAGTGGTCTCGTATAATCCACAGTGAATTATCTATAATATTTCATTAAAGTATTTTTATTTTAAAATATATAATTTAACCCAATTTTCAAAAATAAAATAAATATTTATTTATTAAAAAAAAAAAGTGGAAGAAACCGATTAATACATAAAAATTATATTAATAGACAGTTAAATGTTCAATAAAGGTTATAGCATTTGCCTTCGATTTTTTTCAATAAATATCAAATGTCACCGCAATTATTTATTAAAAAAAATATATATATATATCAATAAAAAGAAAACAACATCCGGTTCGTTACCATTACATTATAATCAAAGTCCCATTTCATTCTTTTTTTTTTTTTATTATTATTTTTTCCAACCAATTCACTTCCACCATCAACAACAGCCAAAAAAAAAAAATAAAAATCTAAATATTTCAATAATTTAAACGCACAGTTTTACGGCTTGGTAATACATTGAAACCCTGCTGCGAGGATAATTTTTCATTGCTCAGGAAAAAAAAGGTGAATTACATTTCGTCGTAGAAAGGATTTTTGTTTCTCTTTTCTTGTGTTTTTTTTCTTTGGTTATTTATTGATGTTTTAAAGCAAAAAAAAAAAGCAAAAACGTAAAATACCTTATTGACGTTTATAATTTTATTAATCTTCTTTTATATATGTTTATATAAAGTATATTTTTGTAACGCGTAGCTTAGTCGTTTGTTGTTTTAACGTTTTTCTAACATTATTCTTGCAAAAATAATAATATTCCAGATATGATCTATTAAAGTATGTATGTGTTATATTTTTCCTTATTTTTAATGCCTAAGGAAAACAAGACGACAGAAGCACCAAATTAAAATGTAAAAGAATAAAAAAATTTGAATACCATATATATATATACACATACAGAAATTGTTATAAATTAAATTGAACCAGACACTTACTATGAGGGTGCTAAAAAGGTAGCATATGTGGTTTAATGTAAATCGTTCATATAAATAGTTCATCCAATATCTTCTTTATTTATTTTATTTTTTTTTATAGAACTTTTTCTCAACATTATATTAGGTTTAGGTTATCCTTAACCCATCAAGTATATACAAAATTTAAAACATTTAATGTGAGATAATTTATATGTGTATATCTATAAGGGAAAAAAGGGCACCAAATTGGTGTATTTTATTTTTTATTTTATTTTTTGTTATTCAAAAAAGGTAATGAAACATTTAATAATTCGTCGTTTTTATTTATTTATTTATTTATTTCACTTGCTAACGACACTTAAATTTAATGAGAAAAGTATAATTGTAATGTTGTCATTTAGCCACAGAAATATATAATAATAATAATAAATAATAATAACAAATTATAATGAGATTAATTACTAATTATTTTAAATTGTTAAAATTTTTGCACGATGCTCGATTAAACAAAATTATCATTAATTTCATGATTTAAACGTGAATAAACTGAAATAAACTTTTTCTATAAAAATGATAATAATGATTTCTACGTTGCAACCGAACGTAGAATAATTTATTTAATTTTTATTCTTAAAAAAAAAAACTAAAATAAAAAAAGAAGCTTTAGGGCATCATAATAAACTTTTTTTGTATTGCTTTTAATGAAAAATAAGGTAAATTTTCAACACTTCCAGCGTTTTCTTAAATAATTCTTTTTTTTTCTAAAGCTTTTACGCTTCATCAATGTTACTGAACTTTTATTATTGTATTTTATTTTTTATTACTTTATTTTTTTTACTATTTTATTATAATAAAACTTCTAAAAGCTTTTGGTACACTTTATTCACTATATATTTTCTGTAGAATTTTCTGCAATAAAAAAAAATAATTTTTTTTTTTTGCAACAACTTAAACGATTTAAAAATAACAACAAAAAATAAATGTTAAATTTTCTGTATTTTTGCATTATTTTTATAAATCGCATTTTTTTTTAGTCAAACGAGAAACACAATACGTGCATCCCGTATGCAAAAAAATGAGCTTTTTTCACTGTTTAGATTTTTTACACGTAAAAAAACAACCAAAAGCTCCCAATCACCGAAACATCTGTTTTCAAAAGTATTAAAATTAATAATTTTTATTTTTTACGTTTTAATTGAAAATCGATTATTAATATTAAATCGATATCAACTTGAGAATTAATACGAGAAATTTACTTAAAGTTTGAATGATCGAGTAAAGAGTTTTTTGCATTTCGGTGGACAAACAACAACAGTTTAGTAAAAATAAAAACGAATTAATATTGAAAAATGCTAAAATATGGATTAAGAGTTTAAATTTCATTTTTCGAAGAGTAAATACTTTGATAATCCTTCCTAGAAAAATGCAAAAACTACCCCAGCAACCAAGTAAACGCTTCACTGCAACAGCAAAAAAAAAAGCACCAAACTGCTTGCAACTTTTTTCTAACTTTCCTGTTGGAAATAAAAGTTTTTAAATTTTTTTTCTCTGATTGCAGCCAAACCATTTAAAATCCTTCACCGAAATTTATTAAAAAGTTTTTTTCTTTATTATTATTATTATTATTTTTGTAAATATTTTAATTAAAATTCATTTTTTTTTTATAATGCTTTTTATTTGCTAAAAAAGCTTGCCTGTGTGATGGGAAATTTATAAATGACAAAAAAGTAAAAAAAAAACGTGATGAAAATATTTAAATGTGTAATACTGTGAACTAGTTAACGTCAACATACCGTAAATTAGTGGATTTTTAATATTTAAAAAAAAAAATTCTTGCTGCTGATGCGACTTTTATAAATTTTTTTTTGTCAATTGGAATTTTTGTTTTTCTAATTTACGCTTCGTGGCATTTATTTTTAAAACTTTCTAAAGCTTGCAGTTTGTGAGTTAATACAAAAAAAAAACGAATTGTACGTGATAGGTTAATCAGAAGCAAACGATAAATATATTAATCGATTATCGTTCATTGCTGTGACAAGATATTATTTTTTTTATATATAAAATACTTAAAAAACTTGCTAGAATATTCTGCAAAGGTAACTATAATAAAAATAAATATTTTATCACTCTGAGTTACTCAGTTTTATACTAAACTAACACTTGCTAACACTTATTTTGCTATATAAGCCATGATTTGAAAATAAAAAGTAAAAAGCTCAGCATTTTCAAAGATCGATTTAAAAAATATATCTAAAAATAAACATTGAACAGCAGGTAATAAAAATGTTTTTGATAGTTATTTCCATTGAGACAATCATTTGAGTGTAGATTTTTTTTTATCTAAAAAAAAAACTTTACCTAATAAAGTATTTAAATATTTTTATTAAATTAAAATTCATTAGAGTAAAGTAAAGAAATTTTTATTCTTTTACCAAATAAGTTGCATATGTGAAGTTAATTTAACTGAATTTATTGTCATCAGTGTATTCCTTTAACATTTTTCCACACACAAAAAAAAACGTTCACGTTGACATACGATAAATATTTAAATATATTCAAAAGTGTCAAAAACCGAAAGACATTTCTAAACTTTTCCTACAATTACAGCAGAAAAAATATATATATATGGATGAAAAACATCAACAGAGAAAAACTTTCATTCTCTAAGGATTCTCTAGCAGTGTCTTCCACTTAAGTACATCGAACTGTTTTTTAACAGATTTTAAACGTCAATTTTATAAAGTTTTATTTATTTATACGTTTATTTTGTTGTTTCGAAAAAAAAAACGAAAACCTTTAGAAAAAACCACATTCAACTGTCAAACCGTCAGCATTAAATATTTATTTATATTTAACAGAGAAAGATACGGCAAAAATCGATTAATCGATTAAATTAACGATTTCACATTTTTATTATTCAAATTTTATGCATTAAAGAGTCGAAAAGTAATAAAAACAAAAAAGATAAAAATAATAAGAAATAATAATTACATTTAACAAAAAAGCTTTCGGCAAAATATTACGACGGTTACGATATGACGTAGGTGATTTATCCGTTAATAAAGTATAAAAAAAAAAAAAACAAAAATTTTATCTATACAAATCCTTTCCACTCCTGTTGCTTCTGCTTCTACTTCTACAACCGCTGTTGCTGCTGCTACCACTGTTGTTGTTTATCATTTAATTATAATATTTATTTTATATCTTAAATCGTAAAAAAAGGCAGCAAAAGTAACATTGATTCGTTTTTTTATTTTTTGTTAACAATAGACTTTATCCAATATTGATATAATTTTTCGTTGTCATTGCATTTTGTGTGCTTTATTTATATAAATATTTTTAACGAATTTTTCTTTACGGCAACAAATACATTATTATTATTATTATTCTTCAATTTTATTTTATTTTTTGTTTTGTTAACGCTTTTAACGTTAGCTATTTGCGTTATGGTTTATTGAAGTAAACAAATATTCAAGCAGAATGAATATCAATCAATTAAACGCAATAAAAGTTTATTATATCGTAAAATTATATACATAAAATATGTATGAAATAATATTATGCGTTTTGATGATGTTTATACACAGAGAGAAAGAAAAATATTCGTTTCTTCTACAAAAAAAAAAAAAAAATAAAATTATTTTTTATTATCAAATACTTGTTGTTTGTTTTCGCCAGTAAACACACAATAGAAACTTTTTATTTGTATAAAATATTGTCGATATTTGATGGCTATTAAAATTGATTCTATTGTTGAAAAAAAAAAAATAATCAAAAGTTTTGTTTATATTTTCATTGTACTGTTTCATCTATTCATTGATTGATGAATTGTTTATTTTTGGTTTTTATTTTTAAACAGATATTTGATTATTAATTATGCATAGTTGAAAAAAAAATGCCTTATTAAAAGCTTTTTATCTAGTTTATAATAATTTTGTGTAGATAACATAATTTGTATGTTTATTTAACTTTTAGTTTGATTTAAGCTGATTAGTAAGCTTAACTGATTGCAATATTTTAATTTACCTGAATTTACGAGAGAATTAAACATTCTTAGTGTAATTTATAGCAGACTGCTATAAAATTATTTTGAATTAATTATAGCTTTTGCGATTTATTATTTTTATTTTTTTACTTTAAAAATATTTTCATTGGCTACATTTGTAGTTTTTGTCCCTAATTTAGTATTAAATCTTTCGTCATACTTTATCAAGATTCTGTAATTAAGCTCCATTTTAAGGATTTGTAGCATTTAACAGAGCTTCAAGTTTTCAAAACTAACTTGATTATTATTTTCTCTCTCGAAAAATATTCTGTGAAATTTTGTGGTTTGTCTATTACAACGAATTTGTTTCCCATTTTTACATCTTTTTTAAGCCATTTATTTTTCTCAACTTTCAATAAAGCTTTTTAGCACATTATTTTTAAGCCACTTAAGGCATTTTTCAGCTTTCTTACATGCCGCAATGCTGGTATTTTTATTATTATGTTAAAAAGAATGCCTATTCTGTTTAAATTTTTAAATGCTAAATGTTTATCAGCTCCTAAAGCTCATTAAGCTTTTTTTGAGTAGCTTTTTATAGCATTTAATATAAAAACAATTGTTTGTTTTTCTCATCTTTAAAACAATTGTTTATCTTTTTTGTATTAAGAAATAAATAAGAAATAATTTTCTAGATAATTATTTATCTTCACATAAATTACATAAGCTTTAACCATAATTTATATTTTTAAAGATTTTGGTAAAATTATTATGAAATAAAATGGTTTTGAAAAAAAAAAAACAATTTATTTATTTTTTCTGCATGCTTTTATTACATTGCGTGCTTTTTATTTTTTTTTTGCTATAAATTTGCTTGTTTAGTTGATTGTGTATGCTTTTATGGTATTGTTATTGTTTTTGTTTTTAATTTCGTTCAGAATAAAGCTTTTTGAAGAGTTTTTTTTATGGTAAATTAAATTATTCTTTTTTTTTTGCAACAAGTTTTACTCATAACAATTGGAAAATTGTAAGACAATTGAACAATAATAACAATTAATTATAATAAAAAACAAAAAAATCAGTAAAGCCAAAAAAAATATGATTTTGATTTTTACCGAGAAAAAATGCTTTAAGCTTTAAGAATGAAAATTATTCTACAGAATAACGTGTGAAATTTTCTGTACTTTTATTTGGTTTTTTCATTAAATTCTCAACAATTCTATATAATTTTGAACGAGTTTTTATTATTATGAGAATGCTTTGTGCTTTTGTGCGCTTTTATTAATATTTCTTCTTTTTTTTATGTTATTCAACATTTTAATAATCAAATAATTTTTTATTTAATAATAATTTACTAATTGTTAAATGATTTGTGATGATGCCGATGTAATATGTATAAAAAATAATGGAATTTTATTTACCTGTTTTATTAAAACAAAAAAACTTAATATTTTTCATTTACAGAAAATTGAAAAGCTTTTTCTATAGCATTAAAAACAATGGAAAAAAAATAATATAAACCAATTTATTTAATAAAATATATATTTTTACTCATTGTTTTTTATTTTCTATTTACTATTATTATTATTATTATTGTTTTTAGATTGAAAATATGAAAAAGTTTCGATCAAATTCCCAAAAGAATAATGTTGAAGAGAAAAAGCATTTTATTTTATATTTTAAATTAAAAAGAGGAAAAATAATAATAATAATATTTTTTATTATTTTATCCTGATCTACGGACAAAATAGTTGAATAAAAAAATATAAAATAAAATTGTATATCACAGGATAATATTGTTATTATAATTTTATTTTTGCTTGTAAGCTTATACCTGAGCTTCTGGCACAGTGCAACATAGCGCACAGTAGCACAGTTCGGTGTCGTTTATACGTTTATTATATTTTTTCTTTATATTTCTGTTGCTATTAATGTCAAGCTTTACACATCATCCATTTGACGCAAAATAAAAGAATTATTTACTGTTTTTTATGGGTGAATAAAGGAAGTAGTGTTTGTCACACGAACAACACTGACTACTAAGAAAATTCCTATGCCTGAGTTGATAATAACAAAACAAATGTGTTTTTTTACTTTTTTCAATTTTCTTATGCGTCTTAAGAACAAAAATTCTTCACTGTATAATAATAATAATAAATGTTTTTCTGTACAAAACAAAAAAAAAAATAAGGATATATCGTTCTATTTTTATAAAAAAAAACTGGAAAAAATATTTGATGCAATCAAAAATTGTTATAATATTTTTGTTGGTTTTTCTTGTATCGCTTCATCTGGTTACATCGAAGTGGAAATATTTTTTTATTTGTTTCTTTACTTAAACATTGAAGGTTTATTTTGAATAATCGGTCAGGCGAATAGATGGTGTTTGGTAGCACGCCTTTTTTCGTTATATAATAACGAAGTTACCAAAAAGCAAAATCCTTATAATTTCTCATTTGTCAAACGACTATTCGTCGTAAAAAGGCAAAAAAAAAAAACTGAAGAAAATTACATTTATTTTTAAACATAACAACGCGTTGTTTTCTCGCTTTAAAAAAAATATTAAAATAAATAAGCTTTTGTGTCGCGACTGTGCTTTTACTATTAAAAATAAATAAACATAAATAACTATGTAGCTAGGATGACAATATTCTATTATTTAATAAAATTAAAAAAAAATCCTATTAAACATTTTTGTCCAATTTGATCTATAATAATAATTTTTAATTTTAAACAGACACAAATACTTATTACATAATTTTCCTTCTTTTTTTCTCTCTTTTTGTTGATGATGATGGAAAAATTCCAATTTTCATTTTATATAATAAATTAAATAAAATGACAACAATGTATATACTATTAAAATATATATATAAAATGAACAAAAATACGGCAATACAGAGATACACAACCAAAAAAAAATAAAAACCATTATCAAAATAATATTAAAAATTTATAAATAAATAAATAATAGAAATTTCTATAATATAAAATATTTGTAACCAAAAGTAGTAGAAAATAATTTTTGTGCAACCGAAAAAACCACAGAAAATAATTTTGTGCTTTTTTGTTGGGAACAAAAGCTCTCAAAAACTTACAACAACAAAAAAAAAACCCTAAACATGAGGATAAATCAATACTCTCATAATTTTAGTATATTAGAATAAAAATAAATAAAAATTTCTATATATAATGTTTCAACTAAAATTTATTGTATCGTCGTTGACATTTACAGTGGATTGTTGTTATTATGAACTGAGAAAAACTACTTACTAATAATTTATTTTGGTAGAAAATTTTATTTTTTATTAAAAAAAACTGTCTTAATCAATTTATTAACAGAAACTTACTGAATAGGAAAATTTCTTTTGTTTAAAAATTTTCAGCTAAAAAATTTATAACCTAAAAATTTTCTTAAAAAATTTATTCTTTTGTAAAAGGTTTACTTAATTAAGTATTTATTGCTGGAAGTTTACTTAAAATCTATATTCATAGTTAAATTGAAATTTTACAGTGAAATTCTGATTATTTTATTCACTAATTAGAAAATTTCGTTTTAAAGTAATTATTTAAAGAATTTTCCAGTCTAAACTATGCTTTAAATTAATATTTAAAAGAAAATTTTACATCAAAATCTGATTATTTTAATAACTTAATAGAAAATTTCGTTTTAAAGTAATAATTTAAAGAATTTTCCTGCTTAAACCATGCTTTAAAATTTTCTTACTAAAGTCAGAGCTTACATAGAAAATTATTTCTTTGATATTTTACTAAGAAAAGTAACTTTTTAACAACTATTAACTTATAGCAACCACTTTTATTTCTTGTTTAACAGTTTGTTAGTAAAATTACTTTAAATGTTACTACAAATTTCACTATTATCCCTGCTTAAGCTTAATATTTAAAAGAAATTATTGCAAATAAATATTCTGATTACAAGATAACTGTATAAAAACTAAAAAGCAATTATATTAACTACTAAAAACCATATAAAATTCATTATTCTAGCTGAATTTTGTTAACTTCGTCAACATTTCGAACAAAATTTTCTCTAAATTAATTTCATAAAAAAAGAAAAATTCATTAAATTTCATCCATACTGTACATTTTATAATATATTTCCTCTAATGACAACCAACCCAACAGCTGATTGATTTATTGCTATTAAAAACGAGCAAAAATACCAAAAAAAAAAATATACATATATAAAAACTTTTCTATTTTTATTCCTCTAGCCATTGTTGTTAGAAAATAATTTATTTTACTGCGAAACAAATTCACAATTAAAATTAATAAAAAAAGAAAAATAATTCAATTAGATTATATACATATATATTTGCCTCGGACAAAAATGTATGTTTATTATTTTACTGCGAAAAACCCTTAAATCTAAACTAAAATAATGATGGTAAAATTTTCTATAAGTTTTACCATCATTTTCTATAATAGAGAAAATCTTATCTTAAATAATTGAAAAATTAAATTAAATTCAAAAAAAATATAATGAAAAGAGTCAACATGATATATGTATGTAAAATGTTTTTACAAAAGTAATCTTTAATCCCTTTTAATAAATAAAAAAATATTTATTTTTGTTTTACTTAATAAGATCGAAACTTTTCTACAATTCTTATTGTACCAAAAAATAAAATAAAAACACACAAATTTCAAGTGTTATGTCTGTATATATATGGCCTTAAGTCATCTAGAATTACAAAAAGCTATTAAATCTATAATATGTAAAACCCTCACGTACTATTAACTGAGCATAGTACTAAATAAATTAAAAATAATAAGAAATAGAAACCACTTTCTATAGTTTTGTGTGTTTATATATATATATAGTTTTTCAATCAGATAATCTCTATTGCATTGTTTTTCATATGACTTAAGACTCCCTTATTTTACCTAGTTGTTATTTTATTAACATAAAAAAAAAAAAGATTTTCTATCTATGATGGTTTATAGTTGACCTATAATAATTGGTTAAATCATGTCAATCCCTGTCATACCATTAAAACTTATACTAAAATATATATATATGTAATATGATGCTATTTTGCCAATCTTTTGCTTTTTTACTTAAAGGAAAAACTTTCACGAAAATACATAAATTCCGTAAAATACCACACTTGTATATATTAATAACTTTGTTAAAGTAATTTTTTTCCTTCTTTATAAACTTTATCCTTTATATTTGTTTGTAGAAAAGAAAATGCGATTTTTATATACTTTTAACGTAACCATATCAGACTATGTCACTTATGTGGGTGAATTGTTTGTGAATTTTAGACAGTTTTATTTTTTTTTTTTTGCCTATTTATGAGTATGATGCGTGAAAGCTTTTATTTATTTTATTTTATTTTAACCAATGAACAAGTAATGATTTTCTTCAAAAGTTTATTGTTTTTTATACAGCCAAAAACTACGTTGTATGTGTATGTTGATGTCGTGTTTCCTTTTCCTTTTATTTTTCGTTTGTTTATTTTTAGTTTTCTTTATTTTTTTGCAGATAATTAGTAAATACTAAGAACATATAAGAAAGTCTGTTTTTTAATATCATTACTGCTTAACATGTCATAAGAAATTAGTTACCAAATAGTTGAATTGGTTCTATGTTATTGTGTTTAACAACGGAACACTAATGGTTACCGACAATATATATAAGAAAAAAAAAAAAATTAAACAGTAAAGACAAACGGAGTGGGCAACCTGACAGCTAACTAAAGAAGAAAGAAAAAAATTCTCAAGAACTTCTGCTTCTTGCTCTTCAAAACTTAATAATAAAAAAGAAAAAAAAAAAACTTGATAGAAATTGAAGAAAAAGGAAATAAAAGAAAGATCGAAATTGTGAACCAAAAAAAAAAAAAAAAATAAAAATGAAAATAATGATAATAATAATAATAATAAAAACCAAACACAATTTGATTAACATAATTGTATTTATATTAATATTATTAAAGCAACGAAAAGGAAAGGATAATATTATGCATCATTGAGTTTTTATTTTATAATTTTTCTCCTTGTTCAATATCAGTTTTCGGTTTTAATAAGGAAAATTGCCTATGTAGCCACACATAAACACTTTTTTATATTGAGAATATTTAATAAATGACTGAAGATAATTTTCTTTTCTTTTTCTTAATTAATTATTTATATAAGAGAATATATAATTAATGAAAAAATATGAATAAAATTAATAAAAAAAATGTTTTTATTCAAAAAAAAAAAATATCAATGTGATCTCTAGGGGTTATTTATTGTTGGGTTTCCAAAGTACTTTTTTATTTTATTGAAAAGTTAAGAATCTAGAGAGTTTTGAAACTATGTCAACCGATTAGACAAGTCTTAAGGACTATGAAAACTAACAGGAGAGATGGTAATAACGATTTTTATTACCCATAAGATCTATAGTACTAAGAAACAAAGAAGCCCTGAAAACTAATGAAAACTTAGAATAACAGCCTTCTGACTGTTGGAATTGAACAGCAAAACTCTTACACGACAAGGGATGACTGTAGTACGAGAGTAGATTATTCAGAAACGTCAATAAACCCCACAAAATCCAGTTCATATTACCTAATTCTAAGAAACCATAGCATAGTTATTTGTTTAAAGAAAAAAAATAATCAAAAACCAACTCGAAAATACCTGAATTTCCACTATAAAAATTTTCTGCTCTATAGTAAACTGTATGTACCACCTCTAACCATCCCAAATACTTATTTATAAGCTCTAGAGTACATCAATCTACCTGCTTTCTTTTTTTGGGTTATTTTTCATTTTAACAAGTCCTCAACACAGATCATTTACATCTACATCGACCAAACACTTTTATCACAAAGCAAAACGTAAAGAAAAAAAACATATTTTCAAAGCGGCTAGACATCAACTTGAAAATATTTAATAAAATTATCAACCAAAAAAAAAAAAAAAAAGGAAATTTCTTAAAACTCTCTGTTTTCAGCTTCAAAAAAACTATATAAATAAATTTTTCCATCAAGAGCGCGCCAACAGCAAGCGCAAAATACCAAACGAAAAATTAAAATTAAATAACAGCCAAACCACCCAAAAAAAAAAGAAAAATTAGATAAGCAAACGATATAATAAACTAAAAACTTTATTATTACTTCTTTGACAGTATAATCAAGAGTTTATAATCGAAAAATAAACAGGATAATTTCACAGAAATAAAAAAATAGCACAAAAACCATCGTCTCTAAAAGAATGCTAGCAAAATGTTAAAAAGAGAAACTTTTTTAATTATAATCGAGGTAGGTAGTTCGTTTAATATCAAAAATAAAAAAAAAAGAAGAAAAGTATATATTATTATCTTTAAAATCAATATTTAACGGTTGATTAATGCTTTATAATAAGAATATAATAATAATAATAATAATAATAATAATAGAAGCAGAGACAACGAATGACGATAAAGCAGCTAAAATAATAATAATAAATTGTAAATTCTCAATTGTTGAAAAAATTACCTGAGGTATAGATAATAAAAATTTCTGTTCATTGCACAGTGAATTTTGTATTCGGCGGTATTTTTGTATTTTCTTTCATTTATTTCTTCAATTATTTTAAGTAAATATAGACGATTTTGTTATTATTTTATCCTTTTTTTTTTTGGTTATCTATTCTATAATTAATATTTGTTTTTATTAAATGATTATTATTTTTTTTCTTTTTGTTTAAACATTAAATCTATATATACAGTCAATTCTCATTTTATGTGGTAGATACGTTCCGCAGCAAAACGTATAAAAAACACGACTTACGACTAATGAATAGGGGTACGGTCCACGTTTATCGAAAGCATACTAAATCAAAGAAATAACCATAAAATAGCATAAAAAGAAACATCATCTAAGAAAAAATATTAATTTGGTAGATTGCTAAACGGTTTTAAGGACAGAATGAGTTAAAAATTAAATAGAATCAAATCAATAGCTTAAAATTTTAATCTCCGAATCATTAAAAATCAAACATCTAAGCAACTAACTTTGCAAACTTCACGAATTTTGACTTAATGCGACAACAGACCAAAACACAATAAGCATTGATCGTATTTTTCCCAATAAATAAAGAAAAACCATATAAATTCGGGAATTCCCCCAAAAAATATTATATTAAAAAACTCGAATAAAAATCATATAACCGCATAACTTCAAAATCGCATAAAAACAAAATTGACTGTAGAAGATATTGTTAGATCAATAAAAGTAAAAGAAACTCTATTTTACAAGTGATATTAGTGGTTTTTGACAAGAATGTTTATTTAATTCCTGTATAAGCTTTAATAGAAACTCACTAAAATATGAAAGCTTTTCGTTTACAGTAAAAAATACACAAATATTGAAAATTAAAACATTTCGGTTAGATTCTGGATAGATTATGTAAAAAAAGGAAAAATAAAGGAAAAATTTTCATAAAAGGATAGTAAGGATTAATCAGATTTTCCAGCTTAATATTTTGATCACATTGATACAAGAAACACACATATTTACCCTCACGTATAACATAAGGGCATATTAAAGGCAAATATATATATATATTTGTGTGTCTACATTTCTCCACAATCTTTATCCTATTTACACCAATCCATGTTAATGTAATATTGGTTTTTCTAATTTAATGATAAAGAAAAAAAAGTAAGAAAATTAAACAAAGAACAAAAAAATCTTATCAGTTCTTGATTTCGTTTCTTTTTTTCACAATTCTTCTACTTAGTTGCTTGATTTTTTTTTATTGCTTATATCCAATAATCTTATCGTCAGCACTCACCATTAAATATTAGTGAAATTTTCATCGTGTTTCTTCGATTTGTATTGTTTATTTTATTTATTTTCGTTGTTATTTGTTTGTCCGATCCGTTGTCACTACAAGCATTAAGTCATCCACAGCCATTTACCAAAAAAAAAACAATAAAAGAAAATATAAAAGAAAATCATAATAAATGAGGAAAAATGAAATTATTATTATTATTATTTTTTTAAAAAATTATTTTCCCTATTGAAAACAGAATTGATCTTTTATAACAATAAAATGATGAAAACAATAGAAAATAAGAATATAAGGATAGAAGTAGTAGAGGCAGCAGCAACATAAGAGTAGAAAACAAAGATCCAAATGAAAAGAAATGCTTGATATATTTTTTTCTTTCTTATTTTTATTAAGTTATTACTATGGTGATATTTATTTATTTATTTTTTATTAGATATCAGCTAGAATATTTTATTAAACAATGTATTTTCGATATAAACAATATTTCTTTTTTTATTTTTGGTTTTGTTTATTTGCTACTCCTCCGGTTATAAAAACTCAAAAGAATAAAAGGAAGAAGTAAGCCATCAACAACAGTAACCAAAAAACAAAAAAAAAAAATGTACTGAACCAACGAAAATCAATAGTGTTGAAAGCAGTAACAAACAGGAAGAGCAACCAGCATCAATAAGAAAAGAAAAAAGAAATGGAAAAAAAAAAACAGAAACAAATAACAGATGGGAAAGTAAATTCCGTATTTGAATTGGAAAATATTTCTTTTTTATTAAAAAAAAAAAAAAGAAAAAATCAAAATATAAAATAAAAGAAGTGTTAAGTTTAGAGTAGAAACGATGTAAAGAAGAAGAAAAGAAAAGAAAAAAACGATATAAAACTGAATGAATAAATAAATAAAATGATAAGATTGATTATACTTAAAGGAATTTTTTTCATGTTGATCTGTTCAAGGATATACAACGAATTTTATTACAAATAACCAACCGAAAGAAAATGAAAATAAAACAAAAAAACGAATAAAGGAATAAAAATTATATTAAAAAATATTCCTGTTACTTTATATAAATTTAATTTAATTATTTTACAATTTTTCTACACAATATCGATGCATAGTCAATGTAGTACAATTGTAGTACAAGCAGCTTTTGCAGCAACACAATGAAAAAATAAATAAAAACGACAAATTCTATTTCGTAACAAATCAACCATAATTTTAATAAATAAATAAATAAATAAAGAAAAAAATGCAGAGGAAATAACAGCAAACAAGAATGAAAAATTAATACAAATTGACAATAATATGCTTAGTATTTGGGGATGAAATTTTGATATAAAAGAGAGGAAAAAACCAGAAAATTCTTTACATAAAAAATCGAAGTATTTTTTTTTTCCAGTCCTTTCTTTCAGTCATTTCTTTTTGCTAAATTTACCCTAAAGACATTTAAATTGACATTGATATTGGTTATTTTTATTATTATTATTATTATAATAATTTTTTTTTTCGTTTTACAGATTTTATGCTGAATTTGTTTGAAATTGTACGTTATGCTGATGCTACAATATCGATACGAAAATGATCACGCGAATATCACATACATATATTCTTTTATCATTTAATTTTAGTACAAATAATAGAAATCCGTTTTTTTTTTTAGAACAGGAAATAGAATAATAATAAAACTACTATAAAATAATAATAATAATAATAATTCTTTAAAGCATACTAAACTAAACAATTCACAGAGGAACATTATTATTATTTTTTTTTTTCATTTTGTTAATTTTTTATTAGTAATTTGATTTAATTTATTTATATATTTCTTTTTTTCATTTTATCATTCTTTATATTCACTTAAATTCAATTTAGAAAAGAATTTCATTATATACTTATATGTACATTGTGTTTATTGTATAAATAAGTAACGCAATGTAACTAAAAGCAACGGAAAATAATAATAATAATAATAAAACTAACAGAAAAGAAAACAAGTAAAAAAAAAAACAAAATTTACCAACAGGAAAAACAGCAAGTAAGCAAAAATAAAGCAGACGAAAAAAAAAAAAAAATATTAAGGAAATAAAAATAAATAGAGTAAAACAAGTAAAATAATATAAATAAAGCTTTCCCTTTAGCTAACTAATGATCAACACTCTACTCTGCACATGAATTATAAATAAACTAATAAACGTGAAGAAAAACAAGACAAACCACCATTGTATCACATATATAAATGTAGAAGACTTGTATTCTATTCGCAATATATAAATATATATACAGTATAATATAATTACAACAAATGTAATACAATATTTGAGCAGATTCTTGGTTAAAAACACTTCTTAACATAATTTCATAACAACTTAGATGTTTCTAAGCATCATATGTTTTGTAGATTGATTTTTTTTTGTGCTTTTTCGTATAAATTTACAGTCAAAGCTCATCCACATTTAACAAAGGTAAAGTAATTTAATCTTTTATTCACCAGGAATTTATTTTAAATACAAAACAATCTTTTAGGGAAATCCCCGAAATAAAAATGACACTTTTTATGTGATCTAAAATTAGGGTAATTTATTTTATTTATTTTACACGCTGCGCTGATTAGAAATACTTTAAAATTTATGAAAAATTAAAGCATTGTTGAAGAATTAAACATATTTAGATACTTTAGATCTAATTATTGACTATACATGTGTGTAATTGCAGGAGATTAGTCTAATTACTTATGTAGACGAACAAAATCATTTTAAAATTAGCTAAAACAATGTTTTTGGTATCATTTTAAAGATATTAAATACAATATAACAAATATTAATAATTTCTACAAATAATTTAAATATATTTACTGAAAAAAAGCTTTTAAAATAGTATCTGAAACACCTCGAATCAAGCCAATTTCCTGATAAAAGAATAACAAATTTCAATTGAATTTTCCTAACGAAACACCCTACTGTATATTTACATATTTTAACAAATATATAAAAAAAAGCTTTTATTATTAATTTTTAATAAACTTTTAAGAGTCTTTCTTTTTTCTTGCTGTGTGAATTTTAATCTATTTAGCTGAGATTTTAGTTAGAGATTAATAAAGTTAAATCAAAGCAAACAAAAAAACTAATTCACTAATGAGTTTCGATTAATTTTGTTGCAATTTTACAGAAACAAACTATCCATCCACCTATCTACTGTATATAATTTTATATCCACCTGTTTTTCTTAAGATTTTTATTATTATGAAGTTTTTCTTCTTTTTTTTTTTTGCTTATTATTATAAAATTATATTTTTTAGTGAAAACACTTTGTGAAAAATCTTCTTATAAATGAAGCAGTAATTAATTTTTCATAAATGAATAAAAATAAAAAACGTTAAAGCAATTATAATTAGTTATATAATTACTTATTAAGCAGCAACAAGTGATTTATTAATAATTATTTTAATTAATCCTTTATTTTATATTCTCTGTTTTATGTTTTTATTTTTAAAAATAGATATTTCTGTGTTACTTTGAAACAATTAATGAATTATGAAATGAAGAAAAGTCAATGTTATTTTTTATGCTTTTATTACGTTATATTTGCTAAATTTTGCATGTTTAACCAACGCGTTTTGTTTTTTGTTATAAAAATATTTTCGCAAATAAAATAAAGTCTCTTATTAACATATATATATATATATATGTATGTATGTATGTGCATATATATTTTTCTCCTTTCGAAAAAAAAAACCAAAATAAAAATGAATAAACAATTTTTTATGCGACATAAATAACCTGCGTACATATATAATTTTTTTATTTTTATTTTTATAAATAATATTAACGTATATATATATATTATTTTATTTATCTTATGTAGCATACATGCGAACATGCATGGTATGTCATACGCCAAGTTTATTGTTTTCGTTTTTCTTTATTTTTTTTTTTTTTTGTAACAAAACACGAGAAGAAACAAAATTATTTCTCGTATTTTTATATAAGAGTTATTTTAGTATGTATGATAACATGTGTAATATAATATTATGTAAAGGAAGCAACATATATATACATTTGTATATAAAGAAAAGAAAAGAAAAGAAAAAAAAACAAATTTAATATCTATCAAGATTAAAGGAAAATAATAAAAATGTCACACATCAATTGCTATTTTTCTTTATTTTTAAACATAATTTTCAATAAGTAATGTACAGAAAAAAAACTTTTACAAATATTACATTAATTAATAACATAATATTGTATATAAATACATATGCTTTATGATTAAACAACATAATTCATATTATATTTATTTATTTATTTACTATTATTCATTTTCTTTTAACATTTAAATTTAACGCGCTGGCAAACTTTTACGGACATTGATTGATGATAAATAAGAGAAGCAAAAAAATATGTAAGTAATACGGTAATTTATTATTATTATTTGTGTTATTATTTGAAACTGAACCTGAGTGGATCACTCAAAAAAGCAGAAAAAACAAGAAAAGGAAACTAAACAATACTCTTACTCCCCCACAAACAATAGTGACTAATGGAAAGAGTATTTACAAAGGACCAAAAAAAAACCCACCTCCACCTCCATTGATAATAGATGGTGTGACAGATTATGATTCACTTTACGAAAAAGTGAAATCAACTATACCAGATGAAAAGTTTCGTTCGAAGCTAATTAAAAAAAATAGCATTAAACTAAATGTTGAAAATAGTGAGGACTATAGATCTACGTCTAAGTTGCTTACTGATGCAGGCTATTCATGGCATACCTATGAGAATAAGCAAAATAGGCCTATTCGGGTAATGGCAATTAATTTGCACCACACATGCAAACCAGAAAAGATAGTTGAGGACCTCAAAAAGAAAGGGTTCATGGCGATTGAAGCATCAATCAAATTAAAATATGGGACAAAATTACCATTAAACATGTTTATGTTAACATTTAATCCGGATGAGGACATAAACAAAATATATGAAATAACCTCTATACTGCGGTGTAATGTAAATATTCTACCGCTAAGAAGATCAAGACTCATACCACAATGCAAAAAGTGTCAAGACTATGGGCACACTAAAAATTACTGTAGCAACGGACCTAGGTGCGTCAAATGCACAGGCAATCATTTTACACACATGTGTACAAAAATCGAAAATGAGAAACCAAAATGTGTACATTGCAAAGGAGCTCATCCAGCCAACTATCGAGGCTGCAAAGAAGCTATCCTAAAGCAACAGCTAAAAGATAAAAATTTAAGAACTAAAGTTCAACAACAAAAAAGTAGTAAGCAATTACCATCAATTTCGGGAAAACCTACTACAATCAATAAAAAACAAACAGCTAAACCAGCCGCCACTCCTGTGGCTGTGGCTTCGACTGTTAAAGGTAACCTTGATCAAAGGATACCAATAGCCGACAATCAAGTTAAAGTTGATAACACAAATAATTTAAATATAAATATTACATTACAAATGATTTTAAACAAATTAGAATCATTTGACGTAAGGATTCAAAAATTAGAGCAAAGCATCAAAGGATGCTTTTCTAAACAGAAAAATGGCCGACAAAATTAAAATTTTATGTTGGAATGCCAATGGACTTCTGCAGCACCAACAAGAATTGCAGTTGATCCTCGATATGGAAAAAATTGATGTATGCCTTATTTCGGAAACTCATTTTACAAAACAATCATACATAAAATTTAAAAATTATCAAATTTATCACACTATTCATCCTGAAAATAAAGCCAGAGGGGGTAGTGCAGTTATAATAAAAAATAATCTTTGTCACTATGAAGAATTAAAGTACATAACAGAAGAAATCCAAGCAACAGCTGTTAATATTAAAAATAAAAATAGTATTTTAACTGTAATTGGAGTTTATTGCCCGCCAAAACATGCATTAAAAGAGCAAAATTACTTGGATTTTTTTAGTAAATTAGGCAATAAGTTTGTAATTGGTGGAGACTTTAATGCAAAAAATATTCATTGGGGTTCCAGGCTTACAACAACTAAAGGCAGAGAACTATTAAATGCTATCAGAAAACACGGTTGCGAAGCCTTGTCCAACGGAAAGCCAACATATTGGCCTACTGATACCAATAAAATACCTGATTTAATTGATTTCTTCATAATCAAAAACATATCAGTGAATAACATACAATTAGAAGAAAATCTTGACCTAAGTTCGGACCACTCTCCGATTCTTATGATATTAAGTGACAAAATTATCCAGAAGAAAGGTTTTCCAACACTGGTAAATAAACTCACTGATTGGGAGGGTTTCAAACATTCGTTAGCAGAAAAGACTGACTTGAGTATTCATCTTAATAGTGAAGATTTACTTGAAGAAGAGGTGCATAAATTTGTGCAGGATGTACAACAATCAGCCAAAGACAACACCCCAGAACAAACATTTATAATAAAAGGAAATTATTATTCTACTGCAATAAAAAAACTTGTTGCAGAAAAAAGAAAACTAAGAAAAACGTGGCAACAAACAAGAGCACCACAAGATAAAAAGAAATTCAACAATCTTACTCAAAAACTAAGACGAGAAATCAAAGCAATCAAAAATAAATCAATGAATCATTTTTTAAAAAATCTTACCAATGATAGAAACACTGACTACTCTCTGTGGAAAGCAACAAAGAAGCTTAAACGTCCAATAATGCAAATTCCGCCAATCAGGACTGCTAATGGAACGTGGGCTAAAAATAATAGTGATAAAGCTAACATTTTTGCAGAATATCTGGAAGTTATTTTTCAGCCAAACGAAAATAGTTCAAACCTGAATAACGAGGAGATCCTTACAAACGAAGTTTGTCAAGATATACAAAATATAAAATTGACAACTACAAGAGAAGTAATAAAAGAAATAAAACTTAACATTAAACAAAAGAAAGCTCCTGGTTACGACCTAATCACTGGAGAAATTCTTCATAATTTGCCTAAAAAAGCAATAATTAAAATCACCTTGCTCATAAATGCAGCGTTTAAATTGCAATATGTACCTAGTTTATGGAAAATTGCTGAGGTAATAATGATTCCAAAACCTGGGAAACCGCCACAAGACATAACATCTTATAGGCCAATATCATTGCTGCCAGTTCTATCTAAACTATTTGAGAAAATATTAATTAAAAGGCTAAACTTAATCATAGAAAAAAAAGGTTTGATTCCGAGCCACCAATTTGGTTTTCGTAATAAACACTCAACAATAGATCAAATTCACAGAATTACTAACGTTATTGAGAAAGCGCTAGAAGAGAAAAAGGTTTGCTCTGCACTATTTTTAGATGTAGCTCAGGCTTTTGACAAAGTATGGCACGAAGGGTTATGCCACAAGCTTAAAACTTTATTACCGCCACAATTAGCCAAAATCCTAGAATCGTACCTAAAAAATCGATTATTTAGGATTAAAGTAGAAGACACTTTTTCAGAAATGAAAGATATTAAAGCTGGAGTACCACAAGGTAGCGTGCTAGGTCCAGTTTTATATCTACTATATACCAGTGACCTTCCTGTACCAGAAAATAACACCATTGCAACATTTGCGGATGACACAGCTATCCTAGCAGTTGGGGAAAATAATGCAGAGTCAACTCGTAAATTGCAAATATACTTAACCCAAATAGAAAATTGGACAAATTATTGGCGAATACAATTAAACGAATCCAAATCAGCTCACGTTGACTTTACAAATAAGCGACTTGAATATATTCCGATTACAATCAAACAGAAAATAGTACCTTACGCAAACACTGCTAAATACCTAGGCATGACGCTAGACGCTAAACTAAGATGGAAAGTGCATGTCAAAAAGAAACGAGAAGAAGCAGAAATAAAATTTAGAAAGTTATATTGGTTGGTAGGAAGAAATTCTTCACTTTCAATAAACAACAAGCTTTTATTATACAAGCAAATTTTGAAACCTATATGGACATATGGTATACAACTTTGGGGTTGTACCAAACAGAGCAACATTAGCATTATTCAACGTTTTCAGAATAAAGTCTTAAGGAGCATTACTAATGCACCATGGTACATTAGAAATACTGACCTCCATAAGGACTTAAACGTTGAGTTGGTAACTCATGAAATTAGAAAAAATGCAAGGAGACATAGAGACAGGCTCGAAAATCACGTTAATCTAGAAGCAGCTAGACTCCTAGAGGAAACTGATATAACACGAAGACTTCAAAGGACTAAACCATTTGAGTTGATGTAAATATAATCATCTATGAGCAATGTTGTATGAGCAACTAACCCGGAAGAAGATATGAAATCTCAACAAGAAGATTTCATTTAATACTTATATACATTTATATATTAGCAATTTAAGTTAGAATTAAATTACTTATTAGTCCAGGAGACTAGATTGTATTTTCATAAAGTGTTAAATAAATGCTTTGTTATAAAAAAAAAAAAAAAATTATTTGTGTTGTTTTTCTTTTACTTTTTGGTTACTTAAACCTGCCTAAATATATATATATACTTTTGTTACTTTTTAAAAGATATTTACTATAATTTGTGTTACAAAAAAAAAATAAATATAAAATAGCAATAGGTGATGTATATAACCGAAAAAAAAAATCTCTAAATCCTTAAAAATAATAAATTTATTTAATTGTATTTTACGTTTTCTTATTTCTATTATATTAACTTACTTTAGAATTGCTTTTTATTATATAAATAAATATATAGATAGATAGATATATTTTATTTTATCCCCAAATTGGTGTTGTCTATAATGATTACATTTGAACAATTCTTACTCAGCATAAAAGAATCAGTAAACACCATATAGAATATATATATATGGTAGAAAAATATAATAATAATAATAATAATAAAAAAACGAAAAAAATAAGAAAAAATAGCATACATTTTCCTAGTATTCGTGTTAAACTAATAATGATAACATGTTGTTAGTGAAAATCAAACTCAACAATCTAGTGTAAATCTTAACATAAGTAAAAAAAAAAAAAGAATAACAAAACGAAATGTAACGAAATGAAATGAAATGCGAAATAAATTTGAAAATAAATTGGAGAATTATAGTTATGTAATAATAAGGGATGAGTAAATAACCAAAAATTTATTTTTCTAGAAATAAGAAAACATTTCTTTTTTGGGTATTAGTGGCTGTCGTATTAATTAGTGAAGCAATAAGTAAAATAAAGACAAATAAAATAGTATCTGAAAAAAATATTTGTCATAAATCAATCATTTTAATCTACTCATATTAATCATTTATAAAGTATAATTCAAACCGAAATGAACAATTAAGTGGTACATCTGTATGTGATATTTTTAGTAAGCAGCAGTGCAAATAGAAATTATTATTTAATCCCGACAAACAACAAACAATAGACAAATCGCATTTATTTCTTTGATTTTAATTTCTTTTTATGTATCGATTTAATGTTAATTTGATAAGGATTTACATGAATTTTCTTTATGAAATTATTTTTTTTTAATATTTTATGTGGTAAATTCAAAATTAATCTTTTACATTTTCAGAGTATTTATGATTACAAAATTGGTCTGCTTTGAATTAGGGCAATAATATATTAAATTAAATTAAATTATTTAAAATCAAAGGAAGTATTGCATATTATTTATGAAAAACAAAGAGAATTTTATAATAAAATTAAGCAAAAAATATTAAAGAAAGTAATTGTTATGAATTACAGTCAATTCTGATTTTTATTCGTGTTTTTTATGTAATATTTTTTGGGGGAATTCCCGAATTTATATGGTTTTTCTTTATTTCTTGTAAAAAATACGATCAATGCTCATTGTGTTTTGGTCTGTTGTGGCATTAAGTCGAAATTCGTGAAGTTTGCCCAGTTAGTAGCTTAGATGTTTGCTTTTTAATGATTCGGAGATTAAAATTTTAAGCTATTGATTTGATTCTATTTAATTTTTAACTCATTCTGTCTTCAAAAACGTTTAGCAATCTACCAAGTTAATTTTTTTCTTAGATGATGTTTCTTTTTATGCTATTTTTTGGCTATTTCTTTGATTTTATGCGCTTTCAATAAACGTGGAACGTATCCCTATTCATTAGTCGTAAGTCGTGCTTTAAATGTGTTTTGCTGCGGTACGTATCTCCCGCATAAAATGAGAATTGGCTGTATATCCTGAAAAAGAAAATCAAAAAAAAGCAACGAAAAACTGAAAGGAACGCATTGAACCAAAGATAAAATTCATTTTTTCTTTTAAAACAGGAAATACTTGTTAAAAGTAATTTTTTTTTTATAATTTTTTGGATAATAATAATAGAAAAAAATTACTTAAAATGTAATTGTAATGAACAAGTAAATTCAATTAAAAAATGTTTCTTTTTTTTTTGTCTTTCGGAGTTTTCTTTTTTCTTGTCGCTGCTAATTGATAAGACTTTTTTCTTTTAATTTTTTTTTGCTGAAGGAAGTTACTTCCCCATCATACATATATATACATTTTTTTACGTTATAATAATTACTTAATACATTTCCTAGTTAGCTAATTGTTTTATAAAGAATAAGCAAGACTATGTATATAATTTTACAGATTAAAGACAGTCAAGAGTCATGAATAATTTTTTTTCTTTTTCCTATTCTTTTCTTCTGTAACTTTAAACAAGTCAAAGACACTTGACTCTTGAGTTGTTTCAATATACATATTAAACAATAGGAGTATTATTTATAACATTTTTTATTCTTTGCATCTCTGTGCACTTTAATTTTCTATTTAAAGCGATGTAATTAATTACAATTTTCAACGTTTTAAAAGTGTATTTTTCTTTTCTTTTGTTAACCTACATACACTTGACATGATTATTATTTAAAACGAAAAATTTTTGTTAGTTTTGAAGTGATTTTAACAAAAAAAAATAATTTTATAATTTCAGGTACTAAAATGTATTTATAAATAAATTTTTGGTTATTTATAATAATTATTATTATTTAGTAAAATAATATTTAAAATCTCATTCAAATACTATTAAATTTGGTTAAACAAAAAACAGAAAATTATCGGATTTTCCTTTTAGCATATAATTTACAGACAAAACAAAAAGAAAAGTACAGTAAATTCATAGAATTAAATAAATTTTCAATATTATTTTGTTATTAAAATTTTACTAAATACTTATTATTTATTAATTTATTTATTTTTCTGATGATTTTCAAATACAATACAATACAAATTTTCATATAAATAAAATTATAAATGCGAACAGCATTTACGTTGAAGTAGGTTATTGCCATTATTTTGACTATATTCACCCTCTAGTCAAATAGGAAATGCTTTTATTCTTTTCTTTTCTATTTTTTTCGTTACATTCTCAGCCAAATATATATTTTTTTTTGTTTTAAATAATAAAAAACAACTTTTCTTATTTATATTATAGCAAAAAAAAAAAAGAAAATAATAATAAAACTTTAAACCACTTTGACATTTTTATAATCAATTTTATTTTATTTGATTATAGAATGTACGGCATAAGTAAAACCGACAAAGTTTTTTTCGTATTTTCCTATTGGTATTTTGTTTTAACACAAAAAGAAAAAAACGAAGAAAATACCATTAAGTGATTCAATTTATTTTCCTTTACTTTTTTTTTTATTATTATTATTATTAATATAAAAAAGCAGAACGAAAGTACAGAGGGATGAAGGAAAAAAAAACCGCAAGAAAAATTTTAAGCTAAATACGACAAGTAGAAAAACGCGGGAATGTATAGAAAAGTAAAATTTGTATAAAAAGAAAATTAATAAATTTATTAAAAATATGTATGTGCAAAAAAAAATTAATTATGTAACCGCAAAATACACACGTGAGTATAAACATAAGCAAAAAGGAAAAAAAAATAGTTAAATTTCAATAACGCACATTCATATGAGAATTAATTAAAATTTTCGTGAATTTTTTCGTTTATTCAATTAAAAACTCTTTCTTCTTCCTTTTTTGCCACCACATAAACATGAATTGAATTTTTCTACACGTATTTTATATGTTTAAATAATAATAATAATAATATTAATTTTTCACACATAATACATTTTTCACATAAATAAAAATTTTGTATTCTGTTAGATTTTTTGGTTAAAAATTATGAAAAGTTTTTCCAGTGAAACAGAGTGAAAAAAAATAAATAATAATAATTAAAATATTAAAATAATTATAATTAGTTTTTGTGTAAAATAAATTATAACTCATTAAGCGTAGAACAATTAATAAATTATAAAAACATATTTCTAGCGAATAGAAATTAGTAATTAATCAGTGATTAAGGTGAGACAGTATAGTGTTTAGGAATTTAAATGCTGACGTTGATGATTTTAATGGGATAATTTGTGCTAAACTCTAATCATGTGAAGCAGTCTTAACACTACAATCAAAACTCTTGAGAATTTTATTGTGCAATTGTTTATAAATTTATGATAATCTTTAAAATAAATAATATATTTAAGTGTCATTATGGTTAAAATTAATTAACACCAATTAAAAGCAAAAATCTGCAAGACTAAAAATAATCAAAAAAGTATGTAGTTTTCAAGAATAAGCATGAATTTATCAGAATAACATTATTATCACTGATCTAAGTATGTAAAATATAAGAAAATAATTTAATTATCTTTATTAAGAATTCAGCTTTAAGTCGTATGCATATCGTACGCCATTTTAACTAATTCAAATATTTTCTTCAATAGAACGTTAACCATAAAATAAGTGCTTTTACTACTACCAACATATAAAAATTAAAAAATCATAAATAATATATAAAAAAGCTTATAATAATAAAAAATTGTATTAAATTTAATTAATTTGTGACATTTTTCTATTGCTTTAAAAAAAAAAATCCACTTTGATTTATTTTATAATGTTCAATATGCCGTTAATAACTATTACCATTAATCGCTTCTTCTGTTCTTTTTGTACTTTTTTTTTTTGCTGCTTGTTTATTTGTTCGTTTTATCAGGGTTTTTTTGCTGAAATAAAAGGCATCGACGATAATAACATTGCCAACAACGGCACCAGTAACCAATTTAATCACCACTTGTCGTAAATTTATAACAAACAATTAAAAATATATATATTTTTTAATGAAAACTTATTTAAATAAAATTGATAATGAAAATGATTTTAAAAAGCTTTTAAATAATAATAATAATAAGAACGATAAAAGGCTAAAAAAAAAACTATGAAGCAGCTTATTTATGCTAAGTGGTAGTAAATTTATTTTATATTTTTTTCGTTAGTATTATTATTATTATTATAATTATAATTCTTATTTAATTGCTTTTAATTTTAACAATTTAAATATATATTTTATATGCTTGAATTTTGCATTATATATTTTTGAGATTTTATTTGATTTGAAAGTTCAATACTTGAGCTTTATTATAATTATGCTACTACTTTGGAAAAATTCTTCTCTCTTTTTTTCTTGTATTCTAACAAATCTTATTTAAAACTTTACAGATTTATTATTGTTGTTGATGTTGATTCTACTGTTACTATAAATGTACAGGATGTTTGTTAACGTTAACGTTAACATTCACATTAACGTATTATTTAACATTGAGAAGGATTTACTTTATCAAAAAATCACCCTACGATGACGTGCTTTGATATAAAACTGATAATAAATACATTATATATATGTATCATAAATCCACTGGGAACTATACAATATGCATAGAGGAAGTATTATGTGCCTCATGTCATTTTTATACATATATATATATTAAAAATGTATAAGAAGAAAAACACTCTGCACGGGCCATAGCTCGTAACAACTAAATAAATAAAAAAAGAAAAGCACATGGAAAATAAATCTCATAACACAGGATTGACAGTTGGTTATTGTTTTCTTTTATTCTTATTTGGTTTTAAAAAAAAAAATTAGGTGGAAACTTTTCACCCAGCTTTTTAACATTTTCTTTTATTATCCTTTTATTTTCAAGATCACAATGGTTAAAATACCCCCCAAAAATGGTTAAGCATTAGTGTTATTAATAACGCTACGCATATTAATTTCATATTTTAACACTCTTATCAAAAAAGCTACATTATTATCAAAGACAAAACAATGGCAATAAAAAATTCTATCGACGCTGAATGGCAAAGGACAAAAGTAAAAACTAAAATAATAAAAATATATATAAAAACAATCTAACAGAGAGAACAGAGAGTGCCAAAAAAAAAAATAAATAAAACAAAGTCCAAACACAATGATAAATTACATTTCGGTATTGTTCCCTTTTGTAGCAAAACCCTCGTGAAATTAGAAAAAATAAAAAATTAAATAAAAGTTCATAAAAACAGTAGAGAAAAAAAAAAATATATCTAAAAGACCCTTGTAACTTGTAAGTTGACAATACGTAAAGGGTTTTATGCTATTTTTTTTTCTGCTGTTCTGTGTTTTTCAGTTTCACCAAAAAGTATTGTTTTTATAATATGGCCAAGAGAATTTCGGTTGTTATTTTTTGTTTTTATTTTTATTAATGTTTTTCGCTTCGTTATATTGTTTAACAATTTTTATAACTTTATTGTTTTAAATTTAATTCGTATATTGTTCGTATTTTATTATGTTATTCAGGAACTATATTTCAATGCCACACGTTACGCAAAACAAAAAACAAAAAAGCACCAAAAATCGCCATTTACTAAACAAAAAAAAGAACTGTAGAAAAAGTCAGAGGTGGTACTGACTCATTTCCGGTAAATGTGATTTAAAAAAATAAAATAAAATAAATATATATACGCAAAATAAAAATAAAAAAAAAACAGCCTGATCCTTTAAATAGATACAATAAACGTGCTGAATTTATGCTGTGTGTGGATGAATATAATAACCTCAGCACATTGGCATTAGGAGGAATAACGAAAAACAAAAAAGAATCACCACAACGTGTTTCTTCGTATTTACTTTGTTCGCCATTGAAATCAATTTTAATTTATTGATATTATTTATTTGTTCTTTTATTTTCTATTTTAAAATAAAACTTTCTATTTTGTAAAAGCTTTTCAGTAATATTTTTTTTTAAATGTTTTGTTTTTTTTTTTTTTTTAAACATGTGACCAACCCCAAAATTTGGACATTCTATATTATTAACAATGTTCTGTCACTCCTGCTGTTACTGATGATCATTTAAAAAATATATATGTATATTTTTAGATTGTTTTTCTTTTACCATCGTAAATAATCATTGCTACCGGCAGGAAAAATAAACATTTAATCGTTTTACACTCGAAATTAATCTATAATAAAAAAAGCTTTCATTTAAGATAGAACTAACAAGGTAGAACAAAAAAATAAAACATTTAAAATTCTACCCCTATAACAATATTGTTCTCAATTGTATTCAAACCAATTTAAAAAAAATAAAATTGTCTCCGTAAAAACTTCAAAGGATTATAAACAACTAAAAAAAAAAAGCTCCGCAAAGTATATTTTTACCCGCAGAAAATTTCTGTTTTTTTCTTCTGTATTTATACGAAAAGGTTTTCTTTTTTGTTTTCACTAAAAAATCTACCAAATTAATGTAACAAAAGTAATAATAATAATAATAATAATATATGCTGTTAAGTGAAACATTTAACTAAAGCATACGGACACAAAAATAAAAAAAGCTCCACAAACTGTCAACGATAAAAAAAATATGTTTTTGAAATAAAAATTCATAAGTGGTGTTTCGCTGTTTTTTTTGTAAACATAAATAAATTAATAAATTTTTGTTAATTATATTAATTATACGAGAGGAAAAAAAAAGAAAGAAAAATATACGAGTAACAGACGAAAACAAAAAAGGATTAAAGCTATATGTTTATCGTTGCATTTGTTTTGTTATTTTTCGTTCTTCAGCGTATTGTGCAATAGAATCCAGAGTTGTTACTTAAAAAAAGCAAAATAAACTTTTGTGTGTTTTTGTTTTGTTTTTAATTTAGTACATTGTACTAAATATACAGGATATATATCAAAATTTAAAGTTTATTTTTTTATAATAATTTTTCACTGTCATTTTTTACTGTTCTGTGTGGTAACGCAACTCAACATTACTATACTACCACATCGATTCGTTGTTTTTTTTAAAACATTTTTCTTTTCAGGCATAAGATTTGAATATAAATAAAATTTATGTACTTTTTAAATAATATATTACATTACATAAATTATTTATCCATCATATATATATATATATATATATAGTATTAAACTTATATACAAACAAATAGCAGAAGAATACGATGAAAAAATATTTTAAACAGAGAAACAAAACGAAAAGAATGTAAAAAAAAAGGTAAAAAGTTTGTAATAAAGGTAATCAAATAAGCGGAAATAATTTACTATCGTAAATAATTACATATAATAAAGTTGCAATACAGACATTTGGCTACTTTAAATGTATTATTATTATTTGGCGGTAAGATTTTTCATTTTCTTGTAGGGATTTTCTTTCTTTCTTACTGTATTTTCATAATTTATTGACTTAAATGAAAGAATTATTTGTTTTTATTTCTACGCAAATACGACATGAAAGGTATTTTTTTTATTTCTTTTCACTATTTTTTTATATTTTCACAAGAAGTTAATCAAAAAGGAAATTTTTTATTTTCTGTTTTAAAGAAATTCTTGTGATAAATTTTTAAAATATTATCCCCAGACTATAATGATTTCTTTTTAATAACAAAATATCCCTAAATTTATTGTTTTGGTAATTATTTACTAATTAAATTACATAAATTTATTAACAAATTAGTACTTAAATTAAGTAGAAATTGTCGCCATGTTTACTTATAGTTAAAAGAAAAACAATTGAAAAAGAAAACATTCTTAACATTACAATTCGTGAAACCGACTTTAACATGTTTATTACTTTAACAAAAACAATATTGATTGTAAGCTGAAACCAATTGAATTCTAAGAAATAAAAAAAAAATCTGGGATTTCCCACTCATAAATCAATTATATGAAAATTTTTCAAAATTCCATAGAAAAAATTTCTTTAATAAATAATATTTTCGTTACGTAAATTAGATTTAGTCAAATAAAATTTTCTTTATAGATTTCGTGTAGGATGATATATATAGCAATGCGCTACCTTTTTTCTTTCTTTTCTATTGATTTTCATTATATTTTTATTTTTATTTTGTTTTTTATGCCCGACAAGTAGGATGTTATTACCATCGGACAGTTTAAAATTACATTGAATAGTTTATCATGAATTTTGAATAAAAAAGCTTGTCGTAGTCACATTTCTAATAATCCTAAATTGTAAAGGCGTTATTTAGTTTTATTTTAAAATAAAAAGCACAACCCTTAGAATATTAATAATCATAGAAAATCATTTAGAAAAAATAAAATAACTAAATTAACTAGAAAATTATTATATACTTATTGGCACAAATCTAATATCAATAACAAAAATCAATCAATTAATCATATTCAAATGAAAAGTTTTTACATTAAATTTTCTATTTTCATTACTTATTGACGAGAAAAATAAAAATTCTATGAATAGAAAATTGAAAATAGATAAATAAATTATTTTAATAAAATTTATTCAGTTAATTAATTTTAAATAAATAAATAGAAAAAAAACTTTTCATTTTCACTGTCTAAAAGCTGTAATAAACTTGAACAAGCAACCCCTCAACTAAAGAAAAAAAGCATCGATATTTTGTATTTAATTTTCATTATAATAAACTTTCAAGTTGATTGTTTTTTCTAGGGGTTATTATTATTTTTCTAGATGGTATGACACTTATCATTCCATATAGTACTGATTTCTCTATTTCTCGAATGGTTTAATGGGTGCTTTTATTCGTAACTCATGCCAGTTAAACTAAATGCGTAACAAAACAACGCAATTACTATTATTGTTAGATGGGTACGATTACCTGTAATAGTTTTTATTTTTTACGTTTTTTATTATTATTACTTTTAAATAAAAATAACAAACATACAAAAAATAAAAACTATTTTAATTCAAGAAAAAATAATCGATTATAAATAATTAAATCGATTTTACCATATTATAGATTATTATTATTGTATCGGCTGTATAAGGGTGTAATCTATAAAAATACTTCTCTTTTTTTTTATTTATTTTTAGTATTATATTCGTCTTCTATGTTTTTTTAGTTTATTTATTTAATTTAATTTTATTTTTTTTGGTAGTAATAATACTTAAATTTAATGATCCATGTTTATAGAGATAATGAATATACGGTATTATGATCAAAACGATTCGATACGATAGTCAGTAATTGAAAGTTAATGATTAACCATAATCTGTATAATAGTTTTGTTTTGTTAAAAAAAAGAAAACAGAATAAAAGCTCATACACTCACATTCCTAGCTACAGAAAACGAGAACAGTAAACATTTTAATATTAATAAAATGATAACGAAAAAAAATATAAATAAATAAATAATAATAACAGAGAAATGTCACCAACAATATTATTATTATTATATGTCGGACGGAAATAAATAAAATAAGATGAAGACAAAGAAGTAAAAGTAGAAGAGAATATTATAAACTTAAAGGCTTAAGAACTGTAATAACAACCCTATACAATATTGTTGATTTAATACTCTTCGTGTTTGTTTATATTATAAACGAATATTCTACCATAAATTGGATCTTTTACTTTACTGTACTTCATTTTTTTTGGAAATTTAATTTAATTTCATTAAATTTTCTTCGGTCTGTTATGAATAAATTAATATTTATTTGATTTAATAACATAACAAAAAAAATATATAAAAAATTTAATGTTTTTTAAATAAAAAAAAACCTGAAAAATAACAAAGACAAAAAAAAAACAGGAAAAGGATTAATTAAGTGCTTAAAGCTGGTGCTGCTGCTGTTTTTTTTTTTGTTGTATTTTAAAACATTTATTGTTTGTTAAAATGGGGTAGAAAATAAAGGGTTTTATTTTAATATTTTCTATTTGTCAAGTATTATAATTTATAAAGAAAATTTTAACATTCTATACTTGGTAATACTCAGCTTTTAATGCTTCTTTTTTTCTATGTTAAAAGCAATCAGGGTGAGAAAAAATTCAAAAAATCAAAAACCGAAAAAGTTAAAAAATCAAAAATTAAATTAGAATGAAGAGAAAAAAATAATAATTTGATTAGAATTGCATTCATTTTTCCATTTTTAATTGGATAATTTTACGTTTTTTTTTTTTTCCTTCTTCGTTTCCGTAACCAAAAATTCCGTATTTTATATGAGATGGAAAAAATAATTCAATGTAACGTAAAATATCAAGAAGAAATAAAAATTTTGTATATGTAGAATTTTTGCTAATGATTGCCAATTTTCCAATGAACATAAAAAAATGTTTTATTGATTTAATCCAAAAAAACATATGAAAAAAGAAGAAGAAATTTAACCAGTCAATTTATAATTGAAATGGATTTATTGTAAAGTTACTAGTTACTAACTAAGCTATAGATAAATTATTATTATTATTATTATTATTATTATAATGATAAAAAATAATAAAACAGAAAAAAAAGGTGTATTAATTGAATTAGTAAAGTTTATCTGCAGACAAATATATGCATGTTTGCATAATAAAAGATTAGACTTGTTTTAAGGTGAATATAACTGAATAACTTAATAATAATATAGTATAACTAGTGAATAATATTCGTACATTATAATGAGATATAAATGCGGGGGGATTACTGCTGAGCTTTTACAAAGTATATACCAAAAAGAAAAATCATTAAGAAAACTTTTCATATGAATAATTCGTGAAAATAATCATTCTTTATTAATTAATTAAGAAAATACTTGTTAGTTTAGTGAAGAAATTTTTCAATAAAACTAAAGAAAATCTTATAAAGCTTTTTCAACCGGTTATTTTACCGATTTTAAGAACAATGCGGTTTTTATGTTATAAATAATTAAAAACAAAAAAATTTCTATTTCTTTTAGATAAAAACGCAGATAATTAGGTATGCATAGTGAATATTATTATACAAAAACCATAGTACTATTGATAATCATTATAGAAATTTTCTTTACTTTTATCTACGCACAAGATAACAATCAATTAATTAACCGTTGTACTATGGTCTGTGTGGGTGTGTGTAAAACAGGTAAAAGGATGACATTTTTATCGTATTCAAGGGTTAAAAAAAATAAATAAATAATACAGTAAGTGATTACTTTCGTTATTGTCCTTTTCAACACAAGATAAGTAACATCGATAACCCTTTTTATTCTTTCGTCTATAAACAGTAAAAAAAATACGCAACGTTGTGGTATTTCTTCTTTTTTTTTTTTTTGATTAATTTTTCAACTTTAATGCTTTCATGCTGCAATTAAAAACAAAAAAAAAAAAAAGCTTCAGTTTTTTTTTTTTATGTGCAAAAAATAAAAACAATTAAAATTCTCTACTTTGTGTAAAGTTGTTTCTGCTGTTCAACAATAAACATAAATAGCAAAAATTTTTCAAAGCAATTAAACAGATGTGAAGAGAATTACAAAACGTTTGACGGTTACATCGAACGGTAGTTTTTATGTTTTGTTTTTGCTACTCAGTTGTTTTTTTTTTTCCAAATAATTTTTCATTCTTTTTTTATTGCGTAAAACGATTAATAACAAAAGCTTTGTATTGATTAATTAAAAAAATAAATAAATAAATAATTATTCCCTGTATGTAGTAAATTTGATTAAAAAAAAAAAAAAGCTCCTCCTGTTTGTAATTTAATTGGCATAATTTATCCACGCTAAATTTCTATCAATAATACGTTATTTTGCTGTAAAATGTTTTTTTTTTCGTCTATGTATGCTTGTGTGTTTTTAATTCCTGATAAATTGTTATTAATTACAGATCACCCACGCTAATAATAATAAATAAATAATAATTTTTTTATTTGTTTTTATTCATGACATTACAGCCTAAGCTAATTAGCTTAACATGAAAATGATTAAATTGACGCCCATTTTTTTTTTTAATTATTTTTATCGAGTTTATTGACTTAAAATTTAACAAAAAAACATTTTTAATCACGTTATTCATTTTAAAACGAAGCTTTTATTTTGTATTACAAAGTTAATAAATATTTATATAATCTGCATGTAATCTATAGCTTTTAATAGTTAGTTAAATTTACAAAACTGATTGATGTAGCAAAATGAAAACAGAAAGGAAAAAAACCGAAATACATATTTTTTTTTTGCAAAATCATTTTTTGACTTTTTTACAGCTTTTCACAAAGGTTTTTCTTTTTGTTCCTTTTACCCTGTATTATTCATGAGCTTCTTTATACTTTTATTTTTATTTTTTTCTTTTTTTTTTCTTCTGAATACAGTTAACTGTATAAGACTTTGTTACGGGTTAGGTAACAAATTAAATAAAATAATATGATTTTGTTTTGAAATAGTTTATTTGATTAGTTTACTTATATTTAGTATTACACTGTTTGGTAAATTTTTACTTTAATATTAATAATTTGATTTTTCAAATTATGTTTTATTTTAATTTGATATAAATTTTTGAACTAACGACTTGGTAATTTTACTTTTACTTTTAACGTCCGACTACTTTCAGCTCTGATTATTCTCCTCTGTCCGTTATCGATTGTCGAATCCCTATTTATACCAATTTTTTCGAATTTATTTTGTGCATTGCCATTAATATAATTATGTTACAAATATTAAAAGTGCGTGGCTTGCGTTCTAATTTATTTTGCGTATTGCCATCAATATAATTTATGTTAAAAAAGTGCTTGGCTTGCGTTCTAATTATTAAAATATTTTATTTATGTTAAAGTTATTAATTTTAGTTGTTTTGTAATTGAATGCATTTATTTTATTTTGTTTACGTCGCGTGTACTTGCTGTTTGTTTATTATTTAATTATATGCAAAAGAATAATTTCTTTATGTCATCAAAAATATATTAAATTCTTAATAATACAAATATACAAACATTTATAATTGAATGATGGACAAGCGTGTGGTCCAATCATTACACCATCACCCTTATGAAAAGAAAATTTTATAGAAGATAAAATTTTCGTTATACCAAGTCGCACGAGTTAGTTCATTTACATTATATTTTACATAATTCTTAACACTAAATATTTTTTTTACATTTTACATAATTCTTAACACTAAATATTTTTTTTTACATTTTACATAATTCTTAACACTAAATATTTTTTTTTTTTTTTTTATATTTTACATAATTCTTTAAACTAAATATTTTTTTTCACAAAAAATTTTTTTTTTTTTTTTTTTTTTTTTTTTTTCACAAATTATTTTATTACTATATTATTATTATTGTTTTTTTTTTTTTTTTATACTTATACTTTACGTTTTATTAAAATATATATTTATTATTTTTTTTTTTTGAATTTTAGTCATTATTTCTATTGGTTGATTATATATATTATTTTCTATATTTATATTATATATATTTATACACAATTTTAGATACACATATATACATAGATCTTATTTATAATTGTTCATAAGGAGTTTTAGTTTACAACAATAAAT
This sequence comes from Ptychoptera contaminata, assembly GCA_963942525.1. Classification (NCBI taxonomy): domain Eukaryota; kingdom Metazoa; phylum Arthropoda; class Insecta; order Diptera; family Ptychopteridae; genus Ptychoptera; species Ptychoptera contaminata. The sequence continues at coordinate 31,770,759 of OZ012638.1, read as the reverse complement.
ATATTTTTATAGGATGTTTAGGGAAGGGAGTTAGCTGGTACGTTTCTGAGGTTAAGACCAATAGTTTCAGTAATTGGGGATGGCATTTCTCCTCTGGTCTCCCTCGGTAATCTATCTCGTTTCTTTTTTATGATTCGGAATATTGTTGTTATTATTAATAGAATTGCCATGATATATATGGCTGAATAATGATGTATAATATGGAAAAAGGTGTTGTTTTTGTGAACCTTGAACTCTGATTCTTGTTTTTCTTGAAAGTCTATTTTCACTTTGAGTTCTTCTACCTCTTTGGTAAGGATGGGATCTCTAAAGGTTTGGTTTTTTGACTTACTGGAAGTGGATTTAATATGTAAAGATGATGTCAGGTTTAAACTAGGGATAAAATTGTTACTTATTGATGAAGTATGGACGTTACGTGATTGTATAGAAGCACCTTGGGATTCGATATAGCATGAGCTAGGTACCTTAATGGTACCAGAATTAGATAATTTAAATGTGTTCAATGAGCCATTGCAGATTAAGTCTACGATTTGTTCATCGGGAAAGGAATATAACCAATGATTAGAGCTAATTAAAGGGTACCAAAAATTTTTTTTTTCAATTATTTTAATCAGGCAATTATGGGGTAGGGTTCGTATGTGCCTTATTAATTCAATTTCGCATATGTTCTGTTCCGCTAGGATTTTATAAATGGGATGCTCTAACTTACATAGATATTGTTTATTTTTTGTAGTTATGCATCTATCCATTTCATTCTCCGTTAAGGTATAGTAATGCTCCTTACTTATGTCTATTATAAGGTATTTGAAATTGGAATCTATAAAGGCAAATGACTCTTCGTGGAGAGTAGGAACAGGTATTATATGTAAGAGTCGATAGTTTTCTTTAAAGGGTAGGGGAATTTTAAATTCAAAAATTACTTTATTACTAATTATAGTGGTGCTCATTTTGCCTAGTCTAAAGATTTGCATCGCCTCATTTTCATTGTTATTTATGGGTAAGGTTACAGAGGCGGATATTTCCTTATTGATTTTGGATAAGGTAGCTTGTATTTGTGCTAAGGGAAGTACATTAGGATTCGGTTTTCCGTGTTTTATTTCGGTTATTTGATCAAATATTACGTTTTGAGCGTTTTGATATTTGGTCATCATAAGCATGGTAAAAGAGATCAGAGTTCCCAGTTCTGTGGATAGATTATTACTTTCGTGAGTCGAATTAGTTAGTTCAAATAGTTGTCCTAATTTTTCGTTCATAGCCGAAAATTGTTTTGAAACGTCATAGTAGGTTTTATTGTATATATGTAGCGCTGATTCTACAATAATAGTTTGATTGTGTAATAGCTGGAAGATGTGTTTTTCGTCGTTTGCTAGGGTTTCTATGTCTAAATGTAAAGCTTTGGCGTCGTCCTCGGTTAGTGTTCCGAATAGTGTTTTACTTATAGTGCCTATTGCATCGAACAATCCTCTTTTACTGCGGTTATCTACCGGTTGTAAGAGGGAGTTCTTGGTTCTTATTTCGTTTAGCTGAGTAACTAATAAGTGATGGGTGCTTTTACAATAAGGCGTTGGATTAGGTCGAGTAAGCAACTTACTGCATAAGTTTTGAATTTGAGTGGTGTAATGTTTCAGCAGTTCAAATTCATAAAAGTAAGGTTGCAAATCATTATACACTATTATACGCCACTCGCTTGCATACAGTTTTACATTTCCCATTTCTTCGAAAAATATGCCGGGATTATTAGTCAATGGCATTATTTCGGGGTCTGTTGAGTAAGTGGTAGAGAAGAGGCTTAAAACCATTAATAGAAACCTAAAAAAAGATTGAGTATAAAAATATATGTTTTTTTTTTTTTTTTTTTTTTTTTTTTTTTTTTTTTTTTTTTTTTTTTTTTTTTTATTTTGTTTATAATAAAAACGATGTGTTGGGAAAGAAAAATCTGTTTTATTCGGAAAATAATTTCAAATTATTATTATGAATTTTTCTGCAACGATTTTTAACTCTGATCGTTGTATTTTCCTCCGAATCTATTCGTATAATGGGATATGGACCAGTCCATAACGGAGAGAATTTGTTGTGTCGAACTTGATTCTTCATCAGAACCTTTTGTCCTACATGAAATCGTTTAGCTTTTGTGTGTTGGTCATAATAATTTTTGCTATTATTTTTTTTATGTATTAAATTTTCCTTGGCCAATTGATGGCTGTGCTGCAAACGTAATTTTAGTTCATTTGAATAATTATCGTAATTGTAATGCAAGGTTGGTTTTCCGGTTATAGAAGACGGTATTATTGCTTGGAAACCGTACAACAACTCATGAGGAGAGAAATTTGTGCTAGTGTGCGTGGTAGTGTTGTACACAAAAGTAGCATATGGGATCCATGTGTCCCAAGATAGTGGGTCTCTGTCGACGTAGTGACGTAGAAATTCTGCCAATGTGCGATGACTTCTTTCGAGTGCCCCGTTGGTTTGTGGGTGGTAAGGTGTAGTTTGTAATTTTCGTATTTTTAATAATTTGCATGTTTCGCTAAACATTTCGCTTAGAAAATTGCTGCCCTGATCGGTTAGCAGTGTTTCCGGTATTCCATGTTTACATACGATCCCAGTTACAAAGGCTTCCGCGATAGTTTTTGCTTCAGCGTTTTTAACCGGTATTCCACACGAAAATTTGGTTAAATCATCTTGAAAGGTCAGTATATATTTGTTGTTTAGATGACTTACGGGTAAGGGACCTACTATGTCTAAATAAACCTTTTCGAATGGTTTAGAACTTGTGGTTGTTATTTTCATTGGGATTTTTGGATTAGGTGTTAGCTTATTGCTTTGGCAAGATGCGCAATTTTTGACAAATAATGCTACATCATTGCTTATATTATCCCAATGGTACATAGTCTTGATTCTCTTTAAGGTTCTAGTTACTCCTTGGTGTCCTCCAACTGGCGAGTTGTGAAATATTTTCATTACTTCTTGCTTTTCATCTTCGCTGGTAATTGTTAGAATTTTAGCTATATATATATTAATTATTTGTTTTTCATCGAAAATTTTCTTTATAGTTTTGTTTATTTCGAATAACACGCTGTTTTCCAGATATGGCAATGATATATTTATTTTTGAATATTTATTTTTACAATGATTTCTTATGTCCGATAATATTTTTAAATTTTGTTGAATATCATTTTGATTTCTAATTGGTAGGTTAATTTTACATATTACGTATTCACAAATTTTTGTATTTTTTATGTTTATTTTGCCGATATCTAGCTGAATGTTAGGAAAAATATCTTTTATAGCTACTTCTATCTCACTTTCGATTATTGGTAAAAGGAATATTTTTAGTTTCAACCCTCGGAGATTTAAAAGAGAATTATGATGTATCTGTAATCTTGCCTCGTTGTCTTTATCTTCTTTGCTTACTGGTTCGGATGAATTATTGGGTTCTACGTCGTCCAATTGTTGTTTCTGGGTTTGAGATCTGGTTAATACATTCACCTGTGCGGTGTCAAATGGCATTCTGCTAAGTGCATCAGCGTTGGTGTTAATTTTTCCAGGTTTATACTTGATCTCATAGTCGAATTCTTCCAAGCGGATTTTCCATCTGAACAACCGCGAGGACGGATTATTTAAACTCATGATCCATTTGAGCGGTTTATGGTCAGTATATATGGTGAATTTTCTTCCATATATATATGGTCTAAATTGTTCAACTGCGTAGACGATTCCTAATAATTCTTTCTCTATCGTGGAATATCTGGTTTCGGCGGGGTTAAGGCTTCGGCTTACATAACATATAGGCCTGTCCTGGCCCACTTCACCTTGTGATAAAACAGCTCCTATAGCCAGATCGCTGGCATCCGATGTGACAATAAATTCTTTATCGAATTCCGGGTAAGCTAATATTGGTGGAGAAATTAATTTATTTTTTAACATTTTGAAGGATTCATCGCAAAAACAACACCATTTAAATTTTACATCCTTTTTTAATAAATTCGTTAACGGTTTTGCTATTTTGGCCATATCAGGTATAAATCGCCTATAATAGCCGACTAGACCTAAAAATGCTTTTATACCCTTAGCATTTGTTGGTTGGGGGAAATTGTTAACCGCTTCGATTTTTAAAGGATTTGGTTTAACTCCTTCTTCGTTAACAATATGACCTAAATAGGTAATTTCCTTTTTTAGAAAATTACATTTATCGGGTTGTAATTTTAAATTCGCGCTCCTAAGTCGATTGAATACTTCAATTAATTTCTCGTTGTGGCTTGTTAGATTGTAACCGTAAATAACTATGTCATCTAGATATACGAAACAATGTATTCCTTGTAGACCTGTTAGAACTACGTTCATCAACCTTTGAAATGTGGCTGGTGCTCCTTTTAATCCGAATGGCATTCTATTATAATGATAGTGACCGTAAGGTGAGCTAAAAGCGGTTTTCTCCTTGTCTTCTTCACTCATTGGTATTTGATGAAAACCGTTTGCTAAATCCAGAGTGGTAAAATATTTTGCCTTACCAATTTGGTCCAAAATATCGGTGATATTGGGCAATGGATAAGCATCGCCTACTGTTATATCGTTTAATCTACGAAAATCTACTACAAGCCTCCATTTTTTGTTACCCTTCTTATCGGCCTTTTTTGGTACCAATAATATAGGAGCGTTCCAAGGGCTTTTACTTGGGCTTATGATGTCATTTTCCAGTAGTTTTTCGATCTGATCATTGATTTCGGCACGTTGAGTCTCAGGTAATCTATACGGTTTTACGTGAATTGGTGGTGAATTTTCTGTTGTCCGTATTTTATGCGCAACGTCATTGGTGTAGCTCAAGTAGTCACCTTCCAAATGGAATAAATCATTATGTTCTCTGCAAATCTTTAAAATGCTTGCCTTCTCTTCTTTATTACAGTGCTCTAGGTCTATAACTTTTTCCAATCTTTTAAGTCTTTCATCCGTCGGATCCTTGTCAACATCTAGATTTATTACATTGTATTTATTTAATTTGTAAGTGTTAATTTTTTTTATATCGTCGAATGCCAAAGTTATTTTTTTCTCATTAGCGTTTAATATTGGAATATATTCTATATTATTTTCGGGTTTAGTGATGACGTTTCCTACATATAATGAAGGCAAAACCTCGGTTTTAGGATAAAACTTTTCATGTTTAGTGTCGGTTGGTATACCTAAGATTATTTCCGATCTTGGAGGTACATCAATGGTGTTTTCTTTTTTTAACATGAATATTTCTTTTTGATTTTTTAAATTAATATTAGGATTTAAAATGTTGTTTTCAATTGAATTTTGCCTATCCGTTGTAGGGCTTGAAATTAAATTTTGCCTATCCGTTGTAGGGCTTGAAATTAAACTTTGCCTATCTGTTGTAGGGCTTGAAATTAAACTTTGCCTATCTGTTGTAGGGCTTGAAATTAAACTTTGCCTATCCGTTGTAGGGCTTGAAATTAAACTTTGCCTATCTGTTGTAGGGCTTGAACTTAAACTTTGCCTATCCGTTGTAGGGCTTGAACTTAAACTTTGCCTATCCGGTGTAGGGCTTGAAATTATATATTTTATACCTAATATTGGATGTACTAATTTGTCTAATGTATATGTCCCATTTAATATGGCAGGAGGATCGTCGTCACTAGTAAAAATATTCAGCTCGAGTTTTCCGTCATCATAATCCGGACTTGAATTATAATGATATAAGAAATCATATCCCAAAATTCCATCATATTTTAAATCCTCGCAGGCATTAGTCACGACAAAATTATGGGGTATATGAAAATCGTCGTTTTCATTACCCACAATTAGTTTTACTAATGTGGTACCTAGTGAGAGGATTTTATCCCCACTTAGAGATGTCAATTTTACTCCAGGTTTCTGGTCTACTAGTTGATCATCATGTAGGCAGGATAATTTTATGAGACTGACTTCGGCGCCGGTGTCAATCAGGAACTTTAGTGGTTTTTTCGTGGAAAAAGTGGTTGTTAAATCTACATGTGAGGACGAGTCTTTCATACAAAGGGGAATCTTAATTTTTTTTTTTATTATGTTGCGCGGGAAATTTCGGTAGTTTCCCGCTCTAATCCGTTTCCCGAAACGTGAGATGCATTTTCATTGCATGATACTTGACGCAGTTGACGTGCTGGTGCAACGTAGTCGTTGTTGTTATTGCTCCTTCGGTTGTCCTGGATATTATTTATGCGTTGGTTTCCAAAATTCGGTTTATTGTCTTGGTTATAGTGTTCGTTATTGGTACGATTATCATTATTATAATTATTATTATTGTTGTAATTACGGTTATTGTAATTATTACGGTTATTATTATTGTTATTATTATTATTATTATTATTATTATTATTATTATTATTATTATTATTATTATTATTATTATTATTATTCCGGTTATTATTATTATAATTATTATTACGGTTATTATTGTTATAATTATTATTATTATTATTATCATTGCGATTATAATTACTATTATAATTATTATTATTATTATTGTTATTATGATTATTATTATAATTATTGTAATTGTTATTAGGATTATTATAGTTTGGCCTATGTCGAGAATTTGAAACATTTCGTAAATCTTCATCTCTTCTCCTGGTACGGCATTCATTTCGATGGTGATTGGGTCTTTCGCAGTATCCGCACACTAGATTAATTTCCTTTTTTATCGGGTTATCGGTAGGGAATTTAGGCAGATATCTATTGGAATAACACGTATTTTTGGTATGACCCCGCTTTTGACAAATATCACATGTTGGTACGGAATTAAACTGGGCCTTGGGTGGAGATGTTTCGTCGATCCAACCAGTAGTTAACGCAACGATGTAATCGCTTAGTTTCCTAAAGTTCGTTTCCATTTTGGCTTTTACCGTTAACATTAGTGCATTATTTGTTATACCGTTTATTAAAAATTTGATGGAGTATTTTTCCGTTTCTTTTTTTAGGAAAGCTATTTCATCGGTGTCTGATGCTTCCTTGACAGCTGCAAGTTGGAGTTCGGTAAACAATACTTCAAATCGCTGGACGTAATCTTTTACGCTTTCCCTGGTACCTTGCTTGGTCCTTGACATTTCGTACACTATGTCATCGCGTGTTCGGCACGGAGTGAAAGCATTACTTAATTCGTCTTTGATACTATCCCAATCAGTTAAACGTTTTGTTCGACATCTATTGTGAGCGTTGCCTTTTATTTTACTTCTAATAATGTTGGTGATTATATGAGTTTGGTTTTCCTCTATCATATCAAAGACCATGTCGACACAATCGATGAAATGAGTTAATTCATCCGGATTTCCGCTGAAATCGGGAATGAAGCTACGTGCGTCTGCTATAGACATTTTTTGCGTAGTTGGGTCCTGCATATTTTCGATTGGTTTTATATGATCCCTTTTTATCTCTTCAAGAAGTATTTCTTGAATAAAATCGTCGAATATTTGTATACTCTCGGATTCGAGCCGTAAAGTTGCCGCTCTTCGAGTCTCAATTTTTTAAAATTTGTTATATGCGTTTTTAAATAGAGATATATTTTCAATACTACTAAGGAGAGTTGTAGTCGGGAATAATGGATTTACTTAGTGGTATTTGCTTATAAACATATAAATATTGATTCGTTATAATTAATTCAAGTTTTCACGATTGCGAGAAAAGATATTTTTTTTTTCTTATTGTATTCTTATCGTATAAAAAAAAATTTGTGTATATACTATAATATTATGTCTTTTTTTTTTTTTATAACCATAAAAATAATATTACTTAATTAATTTACTTAATTTACGTTAATTTACTAGAAATATATTTTTTTTTTCTTATTTAATATTTATTTTGATTTAAAAAAAAAATTCCTCTATATATATAAATTTTTTTTTTTTTTTTTTTTTTCGAATAATTTTATAATCTGACTCACTTAAACATGTTGATGGTGATGATCGTGATGGGGTTTTTATTGATAATCTTGATGATAATTCCCTCGTTGAATTTCTTGCTAATGAATCTCTTCTTGTAGACTGCAATCTGATGGGCGCTGGTTAAACGATGCTTAGGGCCTTCGTTTAACAGTTACTCTGTTTTTTGTTTTTTCACTTTTCTTTTAAAATTTTATTACAATTTTTTTTTTTTTTTTTGTCTGTATAATTGGTACTGTACGCCAGACTCAGTTATACAATAAGCAAATCGGGGTCTTCTTTTCTTACGAAAAGCTTGCTATACCTCTTATGAGATCAAAAAAAAAATTTTATTTATTTTTTTTTTGTTACAGAATTTTATTTGGTTTAAAAAGTACTGTTTCGCCAGACTCAACGAAACATTAAGCAAAAAGGAGTCTTATTTTCTTACGAAAAAGCTTGCTATACTTTTTATTAAACACAAAAAAAAACTTGCAAAAGCAAAAACTTTTTTTTTTATTTATATTTTTTTTTTTTTTATTATTCTGTTTTTAACACTGGATTGTTTTTGGGAATTGACAGTCGTACTATACTATCAATTAATCCCTCCGCTGCCACCAAATTTGTTACGGGTTAGGTAACAAATTAAATAAAATAATATGATTTTGTTTTGAAATAGTTTATTTGATTAGTTTACTTATATTTAGTATTACACTGTTTGGTAAATTTTTACTTTAATATTAATAATTTGATTTTTCAAATTATGTTTTATTTTAATTTGATATAAATTTTTGAACTAACGACTTGGTAATTTTACTTTTACTTTTAACGTCCGACTACTTTCAGCTCTGATTATTCTCCTCTGTCCGTTATCGATTGTCGAATCCCTATTTATACCAATTTTTTCGAATTTATTTTGTGCATTGCCATTAATATAATTATGTTACAAATATTAAAAGTGCGTGGCTTGCGTTCTAATTTATTTTGCGTATTGCCATCAATATAATTTATGTTAAAAAAGTGCTTGGCTTGCGTTCTAATTATTAAAATATTTTATTTATGTTAAAGTTATTAATTTTAGTTGTTTTGTAATTGAATGCATTTATTTTATTTTGTTTACGTCGCGTGTACTTGCTGTTTGTTTATTATTTAATTATATGCAAAAGAATAATTTCTTTATGTCATCAAAAATATATTAAATTCTTAATAATACAAATATACAAACATTTATAATTGAATGATGGACAAGCGTGTGGTCCAATCATTACAACTTGTTGTGGCTTTTTCCTTTTATTATTTAGAAAAAATAGAGAAGGATGAGTACTTTTTGCAAGCAAAAAAGCAAAGGAAAAAAACATTATATTGCGGCTGCTATTCTGCCAATGGTTTTTTTTTTTATTCTTTATTAAAAATTTATTTTCGTTGTTATTTTATTATATCGGTAACATTGTTTTCAGCCTCCCAAACAACAAAAAAAAAAATAGTTTAAACAAGGAATAAATATGAATAAGGGGTTTCCCCCCTTTTGAAGAAAATAAAATAAACAAAAGAACAATGGCAAAAGACAGAAGACTGAAGAGAAAAATAAAATCAACCGAAAAGCTGCTCAAAAATATTGTATATAATTTAACGGCTCGTAAATTTGATTGAAAATAAATAATAATAAGAAGAAGAAGAAGTAAAAATAATAATAATAAAAAAAAAAAAGAAAATGAAAATGTAAAAGAAAAGGAAAAACCAAACCAAAGGAATAAAAAAACCTCATATTCAAGGTAACAACATTTAATAATTCATATTTAATAAAATTTATTAAATTTTCTTCATATATTTTTATAAAATCAATAGAAATGCTTTGGTTTTTCTCAGTTTTTTATTTTTTTTTTTTGCTATAATTTTCTCTTTTATAGATTTATTGATGATTTTTCTTGAAAATAAACGAATGAAAAATAATAATAAATTTATAAGGAAAAAGAAGAAAAATGAACAAAAATTGACAAAAGAACAGGTGAACATATTTGTATTAAACAGAATATTTCTTTAAATAATAACAATAACAATCATAATAATGAAATTACAGTAAAAGCTCAGTGTTAGTGATTTGGACAGTAGAAAAAAAAAAGAATTATTTCACCCAGTATAAATGGGTTTTTTAATCCTGAACGTCTTTATTTATAAACACCTTAACAATTAAATGATATTATGTCCCTTTATTTTACTTTTTGAGAAAAGTAAAAGGATTAACTTTCCAGAAGCTTATTAGTTTCATTTTTGATACTATTTTATTAACTTATGTTTTAAGTAATTGGCTTGTGTCGCTACTTTAAAGCTGTTCAATCGAAATTTACAAAACATTTTAAAAAAACACTCTTTATTTATCAGAAATGTCTTTATAGTTTTTTTCATTTCTAATTTAATTTTCTTATTTGTTTAGTTGGAAAAGGCTAGAATATTTACATTACGCTTTTAGCTATAAAAATAGGAGCTTTTTTCTTGGTAATTATTGAGAAGAAATGTTTATTCTGAATAAAAGAGAAATTTATAACTATTTTTTTATGTTTTTGCGATAATATTTGAAAGCTTTGAGTTTAATTTTCAGTAAATTTCAGTCAATTAAAGTCAATTGAAGGGTCGCAATGCTGTTTTATAAAGAAGTTCTGTTGCAATACAGTGAAATAGATGCAAATTTCTAAGATATGTCTGTTTTTTTACTGTTCTATAGCCTGTTTTTCTGAGTAACAATTATGTTCTAATAGATTCTTAATAAAAACAACAAGTACTATGGGTAGACCGGCACCAGCAATGTATTGCAACAAGCAGTTATGTTTATGTAATCATAAGAAATTTCCTAAATACTAAAACAATTACAATCTCTTTTAATAATTAAACAAATAATTACGCAACGAACATCGCAATGAATATAGTTTACGAACATCTTAATGAAAGCAATAACATAATATTTAAATTAAAGAAAAAGCTCGTTCATAACCGCATAATATATAAATTAAATAGCAAACTAAACGTCTACTGTTAAAATTAAAGCAAAAAAAAAAAAAAACAGCAAATCACAATCCGATATACCGCCCATAGAAACAAGAAAAAACATTATCATTATCTTATAAATTCAATGGGCATTAGAAGTATAAAACATACTGAAATCTATAAATAATTCATTGATTAAAGCAACAATAATGATATAAGGATAAAAGAAAACTAAATAAATCAAACAATAAATAAATAAATAAACTTTAAATACAATCGCAAATAAAAATATTATTATTTGTTATTTTTAATAAAAGCTTTATGTATTTTGTAAATAAGAAGAAGCAAAAAAAAAAAATCATAACAACAGATATTGCAAAAAAAAAATAAAATAAAATTAGAGTCGCATTGCCGCTGGAGTGGCTTAGAGGCTTTGTTTGTATTATAAAAGGTCTTCGGTTCGACTATATGTTACCATTTTGACTGTACAATGGGCGGTATAGGTGATTTAGATAGAAAATACTGATGACAAACATACAACCAAACAGAGAACAAATAAATGTGAGTTAAAAAAAGCTGCAGATTCGTAATAATATGAAACGAGAAAATAATAATAATAATAATAAAAAACACACAAATATATATAATATAAACGTGAGAAAGAAATAAATTTATAAATATATAAATCAATAATATTACATTTATTATTATTATAAAAAAAAGCTCATAAATATATATATAATTCCCACACACACACCCAGAAACAGACAAACACAGAGGAATAATAGCAAATAATCTGTGCAGATTTTGATGTTTTATTAAAAATTCAAAAAAAAATTTAAATGTTTTTTCCCTTTTTTATCAGTCGAAAATTATTCGAGTAACAAAAATAAATATTATTTTGAAGAATTTTTCTAAAGCTTTTCGCTTTAATTAACGTTTGGTGAATGTGAGACAGAATTTTATGGAATTTTCCTTAGTAAATATACTTTATATATGACGACGCCTTTAAATTCGCTGACCAATATGTTTATATTGGTGGATCGTTAACGTTTTATTAAATATTTGATTTAGTTTCGTCTGTTTACAATCTTTAAGGTGAGTTTAATGTATTTTTAGTACAAAAAGTTTCTCTATTTAGTACAGAATGATTAATTGTTAGATAGTTTTACTAGAAAATATCATTTCAGATATTTTTCTTGCCAGTAAACTAGATACTTCATTGTTTCTTAATTAATTACTCACGTTTTATCTTTAAAGGATATTCAGAAAACTTTTAATCTTTACAAAACATCATTGAAAATTTTTCCATGGTAAAAATAATTGTAAAAAAGTTTTTCTTTTACTAAGAAAATAAGAAAAATTTCTAATAAAATCAAAAAAAAAAGAAAAATATCACCTTTAAAACTCTAAAATGACCAAAGAATTCTCCACAAAAAATACCTTTCCATACAGATACATTGTATAGTAAGGTCATCAGTATTCTGTTAAACAAATTCAATGTAAAATATTATCAGCAAAATAGTTTTGGTTTAACTGAGAATAAATATACTGCAAATAAATTTTGCACCACATAGTATATAACCAACTACTCTTTAGTTACTATTTATTGCTTTAAATAATTTTTCTATTTACTTAAAACAGAAAAAAAGAAGATATTTTCTTTTTCACATAATTATTGCATATAATTAAATTTTAATTTAAATTTATTAAATAGAAATGAATAAATATTAAAATTCTTTATTTTTTTTTTTATAAATTGTTCGTTGGATTTTCCTTGTTGGTTTTGGTACTCAGCTGCATTCTGTATAAATAACAATTTTTGAACTGTTAGTAAATAAATAAAGTTGAAAACACAAGTTTCAGGTGAATTCTCATTGGTTTTTCATCGTAAAAATATAAATTTTTAAAAATAATAATAAATAAAAGGAAAAATTAATTAAATTAAAATAAGTAAATACACTAATAATTTAAATTAATTATATAATTACTTAATTGCTTTTCTGCTTCATGGTTTATTTTATTTTCATTAAGCGAATACCAAAAGAAAAATCATATAAAATACATTAAAAACAATTTTTTAATTGACTGAATTAATTTAAATAAATTTTTATATTTATTATTCTCTTTTTACAAAAGAAAAGAAAAAACCCTACATTACTTACGCTAAAAGCAAAATAAATAAAAAAATGATTGTTAAAATTATAGCTGTTTAACCGGAAAGCATAAGAAAATCACTCAAATGTTATAGGAGAAAAGAAACAAAAATCCGTTTTTTATAACACATTTTTCCGGTTGCCAATTATCCTAGAATAATTAGAATAAATAAGAATAAAAAAAAAAATAAGATATAAAATTATAATCCAAGAGAATAATAAGGATCCGCCCAAACAATTCAATTACGTACAATTTTATTCATCAAATAGAAAATTTCAGTACAACAATTGTCACCAAATAATCGAATGTATACAGTATATTATGGTACAAACTATTGATTATTCGTATTCGTAATCTAGTTTAGATAACAGAAAATCTTCTTCAACTATTATTAATCTACATAATTTACATATAAAATATTTATTTATTAATTCCTCTGCATTAATCTATTATTCTTTAAGCTTTCAATAATTGATAAGACTTTTGATAAATTTATCCAATTGAAGAACCCACCCACATTGCATTTTTACTCATCTCTGAAATAATCACAAAGTAAAAACTGATAACATAAAAATGAAAATTAAACTTTTATTTGTAATTTACGTTATAAGAAAAATTATGTTTTTCTTTTTTATTTCTTATAACAAAACATTATGTAAAGAATTAAAGAAGAAAATAAAATAAGTTTAAGTAAGAAAACCCACAAATGGGTGACTCGGCTTACGACAATCGTAAATATATTTCTTTTAAAGAAAAGCACAATATTTTTTTTAAAAAAAAATAAATTAAATCACGTAAGCTTTTGTTCATAAGATATGTTATTTTCATTATTTACTTACATTTCAGCTCAGCTTTTCCCGGCTAATAAACTGATGAGAAGTAAAAAATAAATAAAATAAAAGCAAAACGACAACCAAAAGTATAAAAAAAAATAAGAACCAAACACTAGCATTATTATTTAATTAATTTTTCTTTATTTATTTATTTATTTATTTATTTATTTATTCAGAATGAACAAAAATGAACAAAATATTATTAATTTTTTTTTCTTTTCATTATTTATTTCTGCTTACTTTTATTTTAAAATTTTCTTTTTTTTTTTTACTTTTAATCTTTATCATTTATTTGATTTTATTTTATCATATTTATTTATTTATTTATTTATTTATTTATATGTTATAATTTTTTATAATTAAACATTTAATATACAACACATGAATTTATGAATTTGTATATAAATATAAAGTTGACAAACTATATTTACAAAAAAATTTATATTTGCATTTGAGCTTTTATTTGGAAGTTGCATTGCAGCCGGTTTTTCACCTGAGAATATAGCAGAAAATACAAAAAAAAAACATAATAAATTATAAAAAAAACATCAAACAGAAATAGCATAATTAATATATACAAAAATTTAATAGCAAAAATTAATTACAAAAATTTACCTTTCAGTACATGAACATTAATACTTGATTGACGTGCATTTGCTGGCGCACAAGTATAATTACCGCCATGTATAGACGTTGCATTTCGTATAATTAAAACACTGGACGATAATTTATTTGTTGACACTGTTATACCATATTCATGATCAAAATTTACCATACGGGAGTCGTGATACCTGTTTAAAAAAAAAATAAAAAAATACAAAAGAAAATCATAAACATAGAAATATTATTGATTTAATTTTTTTTTCTTCTCGTTTTTTTTACCAAAATACAAAAAGTGGACTTTCCGTTGCTCTTTTTAATTTACATTCAAGCCTTAATGTTGATCCCTCATTTATATGTAAATCAGGTGCCTCAATTATTTCAGCTACAGCTTCTGTATGTGGGTGGGAGTTTTTTTTTTTTATCAAAGTTAATGCAAACCAAACCAAAAACAGAGGCATTTCCAAGAAGAAAAGAAAAAATAATTTATTTAATTGATTATTTGTTGTCTTTTAGAGTGTTTTTCGTTATTTTTTTACTATATTTTCCGATGTAAATACGAATTTGTCTTAATTTTATTCAGAGATAATTTTCTACTTTGTTTTGAATAGTTTTACCGATTTACTAGAAACATGTAAATTGAATTATTTTGTGGTGTCGAATAGATAATAATTGAGAGTAATAATAATACTAATAAAAATAATAATAATAGAAAAACAGGTAGATAAAAGTGTTAATTAAATTAAAAACAATATTCATTTTGCTTGTAAGCAAACAATAAGAGATTTTCTATGAATTTTTAAAGAAATAAAAATCAGCAAAACCGTAAGCTTTTAAAGTTTATTTATTTTTGTCGCATTTTATTTCCTTTATCTACAGTGTCTTGTGTGTTAAATTTTCTTTAGTTTTTCATTCGTACATTTTTTATACCGGAATAATAAAATAATTTTTGTCTTTCTACAGACAGACAGCAGTAACAGCAGCTTGTAATAAAATTATTTCAACCGATAAAAACCCTTCAAAAGCACCAAAGAAAAAATATCATAAAGAAATTTTAAGTCTTATAATTTCTGATGGATAGAGATAAATTCATTTTAAACCAAAACCAACGAAAAAAAAAAAAGGAAAAATATTCAGTATCAGCTTATCTTCTCATTATTGTTTTTAATTTAGCTGAACAAAAATTAATAAAAAATAAAACAGAAAATCTTCATTTATGATTAATGAAATTCTTATGTTAAAAAAATAAAATTATTTTTCTTTATCATTTATTCGGTGCTTTTTTGTGCTTTTTCGTTATCATAATTTAATTCATCTTTTGGATCCCCAACAGTTGACTTTTATTTTTGTCTTTAAGCCGTTTCGATAGCTAAATTTATGTTTTGAAAAAAATGAAAAGAAAAAAACTCTTTTTCGTTGCGTATAAAATTTCCCGTATAAAATGTTTTAAAGAAAATTGATTAAAGTAACAGCAAAATGTAAAGAAAACATCAAATTTGTATGAATTTCCGCATAATAATAAAACTGAAAGAATTTTTTTTTTTTTTTTTTGTCAATTTCTAAGCAACGAAGAGATAAACACAAACAAACAAATAAAAAAAAAAAATCATCAAATATTTAAAGAAAAAGAAAAAAACTTGCCAACAATTCTTAGCTCGACAAATATCGATTGTGGTGGATGTGTAGATATTTGGCACTCATAAAATCCTTCATCATCTTTTCTTGCACTTTTTATTCTTAACGCCCAATTTCCCAAATGTCGTAAATGCTCAACAAGAAATCGATCATCACTGCTATATGTTGCTAATCCTACAGTTAATAGATGGTAGTCCTTTCTTCGAAACCAGGATACCTGTATACGAAATACGAAAATTATCAATTGTGACATTTTTTTTTTTGTATAACATTTAGTTTTATTATTATTATTTTAATGCTAAAAAAAGCTTAACATTGACAGTTTAACAACAACAAAAAAAAGCTCAATAAAAACAGATTAAAAAGTATTTTTTTCATAAGCAAAATAACTCTAAGAATAAAAGTAAATAAAGGTGAAAATGAATTTTAAAAAAAATGTCAAACAGCAATAAAAGCTCACATATATATATATATTAAAAAAGCACACAAGCACACACACACTCAGTAGCAACAAAAAAAAAATACAATTAATTCAGTATTTTTTTTTTTTTGTGTTTTTACTCTCTTACAGATGCAAATATAAATTACTTACTTACAGTGGCAGGTGTTGATATTGTAACGGTGCATGGTAATATTGCTAAACCGCCGCGTTGACTTATTATTCGTGTATTATTTTTTGTTACAAATTGATTATCGGCATAACTTAATGAATTCTGATGTGAGCCCAATTCCTTTGAATCTGTAATGAAATTGCGTATAAAACAGGTAAATTCATATCATTTACCAAAAAATAAATAAATAAATAATAAAACGATATAAAAAGGATAATGAAATTTAAATAAAGGTGTATATCGTATTATATTGTATTTTATTATTTTATCTTCTTAAGTTATTATTATTATTATTATTTTAAAATTCCCTCGACTTATCACTTTATTGTTTTAAGAAATCACAAAAAAGGAAAAACACCGACGCTTATATATATATAAAACAAATATTTATACAGCGAATATAATTAACTAAACGAATAAATTAAAAATTCCAAAGAAACATATTTTTATTTCTATTTATTTAAATATAATATTTATCAAAATAAAATTTATTTTAATTAAATTTTCAAAGAAAATACAAAAAAAAAAAATAATCTACCGCACACAGAGAATTATCGCGATCGCGATAATTTTCACAAAATTATAAACTTCGCATAACATTGTGTTTTTTTTATTATTTTTTATAATCAAATAAAATTTTATTTTCTCTTTTTTTTTTTACATTAAAAATGAATTAATTAATTAAATAAATTTCCCTAAGAGGCGAACAAAAAAAAAATAAACGGAAAAAAAAATATCTAATTAGCGTAAAGACAAAAACCGTCTATCGTCGTTAATAATTATTTATTTTTTGCCAACAATCAACCCAGCAAAAACTGTGTAATTTTATCCTTTTAATTAGAAAAATTAATTTGATAAAAATCGTGTATTTTCTAATGAATTTATCTTTTATTAATTATTATTTTTTGCAAAGAATATTAATACCTGTGTGTATTTCTGCAAAAAAAGAAAATTCAATAAAAGAAAATACATTTGTAATGACTAAGGTATAAAAGCTCAAAGTATCATATGATAATATAATAATAATAATAATAATAAAGATATTGTTAACAGAATAATAGATATAATGAATAAAAATCACACAAATACATGTATTTTTATAATCACTGTATTAAATGGACAGGTGAATAAATATAATATAATTCGTGGAAAACGTTTATACAATAGAAAATTCTATTCATTTCTTTTCTTTATTAATAAAAATTATGATTATAATAATAGTTAATGATGTGGTTTTAAAAAATTCTTTTACCTTTTCTTCTATGCCGTCCCGTTTCCTGTGTATTTTTATCTATAAAATATCCATTCATTGTATTAAATAGTGTTAATAAATATATAATAATTAACTTTTCGAACAACATATCCAATTTGGCATATCCATTATACAAATACATTTGATAATTAAAAAATAAAATTTTTATATTGAAAACACTTAATTTATAGTTGTTTTTCTTTCACAATAATACAAATAATTATACATTTGGTTAAAACAATTTTCAAATTTTCTTTTTGCCTCTAATTAATTATTATTTATCCATAAAATAATTAATTAAAAATATTTTCACAAAACATCATTTAAACACAAATTCATTTTGCTGTTTTTAATTAAAAATTTCCACTAAATATAATACAAAATTCACAGAAAATCATTGCACATAGTCGGAATAAAAAATTTACACAAAATTTTTTAGCGTACAGAGAAAAACTTAATTAAATTAAATTAACAGAAAAAAAAAACAAAAGAAATTAGAAAATTATAAAAAAAAAAGAAAATAAAACGAAAAATGAAAAACTTTTTTTTTTATTATTATTTTTACAACTGTTATCCATGAAAATTCAACTATAACTGACAATGTTTTTCCCTTATCATAAATATTATTTCCTTTATTTTTTATTTTTAATATTTTGTTAAATTTTTCGTTTCTTATTTGTTGCCTTACTGTAGAAAATTTTTTCACATGCGCATTAATACGAAATATTATTTCTGTTTTGTAACGGTTTAGTGGTGGAAATTTGGATGACTGTTTGGGGTTATATAGGATTTTCTGTTCTTTATTTTTGTATTTGTGTATGCTTAACCAGGGGAAATTATAATTTTTTTATGTTTACTGCAGTCTATAGTGCTCATAGGGTTGTGTTGTGTTTTTTGATGGTACTTTTATAAATAATTAAAGTTTTGTAGTTTTTATTAAATGAAAAGCTTGTTAATAATTAATTAGAAAATTTAAATAATTGATAATTTAGATCATTTTGCATTTTTTTTTTCTCAATAAATAAAAGATTTATTTCCATATTATGCAATGCAGAATCTATAACTAAAATAATTAAAATAATCGATTAAATAATTTATTTGAATTTAATTTGAATTTATTTTTTGGATTTTATATGAAATTTTTGATTAAATAGATTATTTTTGTATTGATTTTTTAATGCAATTAATTAAATTTTTATATTATTTTTCTCTGTGCAGTATGATTACATTCATGATTACATAATTAAAGCTTTTTTGTGTATTATTTAGGTGGATAAAATGTTGAAAAATGTCTTTAAAATATTCTTAAATTATATTTCTTTGCTGTATGGAAAACAAACGTTTAACTCAGCTAGTAATTATAATAGAAGGATCACTATATCAGGAAGTTATTACTGTATATTAGTCTAATTATACGGTGTTTTTATATTTTGTGAAAAAAAATTCATTTCTATTTCACAAGGAAAAAACCTTTTTCAAAATAGAAAACTTAAAGGTTAAATAATTTTATAGAAAAGTAAAAGGCGTCTTCACTTGCTGAAACAACTTTAAAGGAATTTTATTTTTCTATTTATTTCTATTTAAAAAAAGAAAAACAATTTAATGTAATACGTTAGAGAAGCTTTTTTAAAGTTATTTTAAAGCTTTAATGTAAAAAAATTACAAAAATCGTTGTAATGAATTTATATAGAAAAAATTAACCGATTGAATTATATTTATGGTTGAATAACAACACAAATCCGCATTAAATTACAAATTTTCTATTTTTTTTTTGAAATTTATTTATTTATTTCAAAGTCGAAATAAACAAAATCACCTGTTTAAAAGCAAATATATTAAATTACCGAAATTAAATCTCAAATAATATAAATTTCAACAAAAAATAATAATAATAATCTCGCCTTGCACACGGCAAAAAGCATTACATCGAAATAAACTCATAAAAGCTAACAAGTACCAGGCGCCTCCACTGCGTCATAATATTATTTTTTTAATGATTTTCTTTTTGCAAGGTTTACCCGTTTAATATATATATATCTCATTGCCTAATATACAGATCAATAGAAAATACATTAAACAAACTAAAAAATTAATCACATAAATCTGTTCTCGTTGGGATTTATTAACAAAAAAAGAAAGAATTTTCCGTTGCCTGAAATTCTAATTGAATTATGACGCTTTTTTTTTTTCTTGTGTTCTACTGCTCTCTAGCACTGTGTCTCTCATTTATTTGTCAATTTTTCTACATTTTATTTTTTAGAATATTTTCATCGTGTATTGTGTGTATACACTGTATACCCGTCATATTACACGCGTAACAATATTTTTCTACAATTGCGTCATTAATTTTAATTCTCGTTGCTGCTTTTTTCTTTTTTCTTTTTTAATTTTTTTGTCAGACATTTATTATTTCATTAGTTGAAAGTAGATGGCAAAAAAAGCTCACTTTTTAAAAAAAAAAAAAAAGCATTAATTTAAATTATAAGTAGAAGTATGATAAATAAAAAAAAATTATTATTTTTTTATACTTTTATGTTCGTTCATCGTCATCGTTTCGTTACTGAATTGTTTTTGTTTTTTTTTTGTTTTATTCGCCTGTTTCGCAAAACAGTAAATTTTGTAATTTTCATATAAATAATCATAAACCTTAACCCATTCACAACGGCAAAAGAAAAAATGATAATAATAATAGAGAAAATGTGAAAAAGCAAAAGTCTATAATAAAGCTTTTTTTATTATTATTATTATTATTCTTATTATTGTTAAAGTTTGTGCTAATGTTTGTGTTGCTTTAGCCACTGTTACTAGAGTTATAACTATTGTTATTTCTAAAATAATAATAAATATATATACTAATACAAATAATATAGACGCCTATACTTATAGTACAGATATACTAACCATAGTATATACCATACATAGTAAATACTAATACAAATAATCAAACTTTTACAAAATAATATTGCTGAATTATTTTCACTTGCTTTGATTTTAACTTATGTATTACAAGGACAAGCTTTTGATAGTCATCTTTGTTCTTTTTTTTTTGCATTGTTTAGGCATTTTTAACAACAACAAAAAGAAAAACAAAAGCAAATGAATGAAAGCAAAAGGACAGAAAATATAAAGGAAAGAAAATTATATGAATAAAAATGAAAATTATTTAAACCAGAGCAATAAAATACAGAACTAAGTTTTTCTCATGCATTTTTATTTCGGAAAAATTATGCGAAACCTTAATTAAAGTACTTAGTAAAGAGAAATTGCTTCTTCTTTTTTTTTTTGTTTAACAAAGCTTTTACAAACTTCTAAAGCTGCTACTTTAACTTTAATTGATTAGTTTTTAAGATAAAACCAATGAAAAAAGTTTTTATTTATCTTAAAAAAATTTATTTCAAAGTTTTGTATTTTGAAAAGAGCTTTCAGATTGGTTATGTATTTATTTTTGTTATTAAGCTTCTAGGGCTTTTTTCTAAAGTTTTTAAAGTCTTAATGCAATATAAATTGAATAATTTAGTGAGAAAAACTGTTTTTTTTTCTTTTATTAATTTTATGTTGATTTCTGATTAAAATAATTAACATTTTCTGTTTCTTTAAGATAACTTATAAATTCCTATGCATTTGTAAGCTTTATTTTTATAGAAATATTTTAAAGCTTTTAAAGATTATTTGACTTAACTTAAAGACTGTAGACTTTTTTTTGACACTATAATTCGTTATAGTTTTTTTTACATGTTTAATAATGTTTTTACAAAAAAATAATTTTTTCAAGCGTAATTAAGCTCTTTAAAAGCTTTTAATGTTATTCTTTTTTTTTGGCAAAAATCTACTAAAAAAGACAATCATCAAAATAGTGTTGATAACATATAATCACTTTTTACATGAACATCCCATTCAGATAGAGTATCGTTAAGCTTTTTTACTATTCTTTAACATGGAAATGAGCTTATCAAGCACATAGAATATTAAATTTTTTTTTTTAAAGAAAATATTTCCCCGGAAAATCTCAGCAAAAAAAAGAAAAAAAAATATAAAATTTTTAGTGCAAAAATAAAAAAGAAAAACGAGAATAAAATATTTGAAAAAGAAAAAAAGCTTTATGGTACATCCGACGACAGGCTTTTCACAGTTAGTTATTGAGTTTGAAATATTTATTTAGTAATTTATGTGGGTATAAGCATACAAATATATATCTTTTATATAAAAGTGGTATAGAATTGACACACAAATACATACAAATATATATAAACTACCGAAAAAGGGCTACAAATTGATTGAAAAATCTTACCTTCATTAGTTTCACTTGAAAAATATATCAATAGATGTTATTATATTTTTCATTTCGTTTCAATAACAGAATAGCAGAAGAAAAAAAAATTTTACAATTTAAAAATAAAAACCGTATGTGTGTGTGTGTGTGTGTGTCTATTTTTTTTGCCACTGTGTGCTTTTTATTAGAAAAGAATACAAGAAGAAACATTGTTGGTTCATCAGATGACATTTTTTACATAACATTTAGCTGAACAAGAATAAAAGCAAAAAATTTGCTATTTCCCTGAATCATTTGTACAGCAGACAGGGACTAAAGGTTAATAAAAAAAAAATACCGGATACAAAACGGTTATTTATTATACTAGATACCGGTTTTCTATTTAAGATGCGGTATACAAGGCTTTTTGTTATTCTAAAAAAAAAAAAGGTTGACTTTTTACAATTTAAAAGCTTTAACGAAGGAATAACATTGTATAATTTTCTTTTTTTGCTATAAATGCTTGTAGGTTAAATTTAATTGCTAAAGGTTTAATATTTTATTTTATTTTCAAATAATAAAAGTTATTGGGTATTATGGGGAACCAGTATGGGTTCGATCGGCTGTTGCTTTTCCATATTATTATTATTTATTTTAATAGGTCAGTTCATGCTGTTTTCACAATATTCTCCATTTCGTTATTATTATTATTTTTTTTTTTAGCTTATTAAGCTGATTGGGAAATAAGGTAGCAAAATAATATTACTATAGCTTGTTAGGTAAAAGCTTTGATTTTTTTTCTATTTAAAACTTTAAAGCGTAAATAAGCTTGTTGCTTTTGCTTTTAATGAAATAGAAATTATATTTTTCTGGTAATATTTTAATCTCTTGAAGCTTTTAAAGTGGTTTTAATTTTTTTTTTAAAGAAAAATCAATGCTTTTTTAAGTATTTATACAAAAGCTTAAAAAAAATATTCCCAACTGTAAGCGATATATAATTGATTGATTAAGTGTAAAGTCATAAAATTAACTCACTATAACCTTCACCCTTTATTCCATCATTAATCATATATAATTGTGTGTGAATAAAAATGAAAAATAAATTTGTCTAAAAGTATGTTTATTCAGTAAATCAGCCCTGTTTATCACGTAATAATAACATCAAGTAAAGGTCACAACATTCATTAGATATATTTTTTTTTTTTTATTCAGTAATTTTACTTATTATCATCAGCTAAACATCCCTGATTATCAAGTGTCTAGTTAAACCATCATCAAACATTAAAGTATAAATAAATACAAAAATATAAAATTGTTCACTAGAAACGCAATATCCTTTTACTTACCGAATCATTACTGCTGATTTAAAAGAAAATCCATATAAAATTTACTACTATATTATAGATTTTTATCATTATTTAGATAGATGATGCTTGAATGTTGGCACAAAAATTTATAACGTTAAATATATATATATAAAATGAATAAACATATTTTCTCTCTATATACGAGTATAATCAGCACGTTATATCCGCTAAGCTAAGAAGCTTGTACTGTATTTAAAAAAATCAGAAAATAAAAATATCAAAAGAGAAAGGAGAAATGATTATTATTATTATTATTTTTGTTTTGTATCCACAGAAGAAAAAATAACTAGAGTGTTATGGGTGGTGTTTTTCTGATGACAATTTGATAAAAAAAATAAAAATAAAAATACTCAATGAATATGCATATACCATTAAGGCTAATGTATTCTTAATATCGTTTTATTTAAATACAAACGAAAAAAAAGAGAAATCTATCCATACAACAAAACACAATATCAGGCTTCTATATACCTCTAGTTGAATTTTTATTCCAGCCAACCAACCAACAATAGCAAATACAAAAAAATAAAATAAACTTTCAAAATTGACAAGGGATTAGACAGTGACTGTCGTGATAACGTGATTTTTTTATTCTTTTATAATTAAAATAATAATAATAATAAAAAAAAAGGAAAACTGATTTTTCTCACTTGAAAGTTTTGCTTTCTTTTACGAAAAATACTGTAATTACACGTTTTGATTATCGTTTTTTTAAAGTTATTTTCCTTTTTGTATAAATTACAGTATCATTTCGACACCATTTAACCATTTATAAATAATCTCAGACACATCATTTACGTTATTTTTTTTCCTTTTTATAAAAGAATTAAAATAAAACATCCCTTTTTATCACTGTTGGTATTGTCTACTGTATGTCACTAATGAAACTATTCATTATTTTATTTTTTATTCCCCTACTATTATACTATTTTAAATACAAAAAAAAATGTCAAACTCACCTGTAAGCATAGCAGACGGGAATTCACCCTTTAAGTATACACATTTAGATTTCCTTAACAGAAAAAAAGCTTTAAAATCACATTTTCCCACATTATTTCTTTGCATATATATTTTTTACACCTGAAAATAGACCATTATCTTTCATTGTTTAATCGGTATTAATTAAGGAATAAAAAAATACTTATCCTTATCCTTAACCAGATAAAACTACAAAAAAAAATTAAATTAATTAAATTCTTTTTTAACCACCCACATTCATAATAATGGTAAAAAAAAAAGAAAAAGAAAAATTCTTCAATTAAATATTCAATTTCTGTAAAGAAAAAAACCAAAGCTTATGTTATCTGTGTGGTAATTTAATTTATTTTTCAAAAATTCTCTTTTACTCTGCTGCGTATATGTGTTGAGCTTTTAAGGTGTTTTTTTTTTATCTTCATTTCGGTTTTTTTCTGCGAATCCTTTTTATTAAATTTTCTACACATTTTCTCTTTATGTTTTGTGTTTTTATACTTTGCCTGTTGTCGTTGAAATGTTATTTAACTTTTCTCCATAATTTTCTTTCTTTTTATTTTACTGTTGTTGTACAGTTGCATTCTTGGAGCTGCTCATTTAATATTCCTTCGCAGTATAACAAACATATTTATGTTTACCATTGACAAAATTCACATTCATAGCATTAGTGAAATAATTTTTGAAGTGCTACAACTGTGACATGGATGAAAACCGTAATGAAATTGTTGTTTTTTTTCTGCTTTCATTTAGTTTCTTATCGTTTTTTTTTTCTGTAGTGACATTAGATAAGGGTAAAATCAGATTAAAAGTTAAGCTTTTAAAGTATTATTCGGTGGAGCAAACAAAAAAAAAATACATTTAAACAGTGTTACTAAGTCCACAACGTACTGAATCTTGATTTGACATTGCAAAAAAGCTTTATAATACGTGCAACTTTAAAATTAAAATATATATATATTACATCAGCTGTAATTTTTAACCAGATTAAAATGTTATTTTCTTGAATTAATTAAACTGTTTCTGTGTTAAACTTGTAGTTTTTTGTAGGTGAAACTTTTAACTGTACAATGAATACTTTCACGTTTCATTAATTATTCAATTAACTTATTGACTTTACAGTGAAGATGTGAGAAAAGTACTTTGTTGACTTTCTTAAATGTATTTTAAACGAACAAAAATCACAAGTTTATAATCGGTTTTCAACCCTGTTTACAATACAATAGAAAACATAGTTTAATAAAATATTATACAATTCTATTCAACTTTATGTTACGTAAACATAACAAAATTAATGTCCTACGTATTTATATTTGTACATGTTGAAATAATTATTAATTAAATACAATAATAGATGTAATTATTATTTTTCCATTGAGTCCATGAGTTCTGTAAACAGAAATAACTATGTTGTCTATGTCTGTTTGACTGTTGTTTTGCTTACAGCTTTTTTTTTTAAGGAAAATATACAATTTTTCTCTTATTTTATTATGTTTAAGATACAAAAGCTTAATTTATTTAACTTTCTTTTGCATAAATTTTCTATTTTATATCTTGTATTTCTTTATCTGTCTACTCTTGAATTAAATTTAAATCGAATCTTATATTAATCAAATTGTTTAGTTGGTGGAATTGTATGTTCGCATTTTTTTTTTCTATCTCTCTTTATATGTAAAGTAAATATAAGAAAAAGCTTACTAAAAATAAAAAAAAAAAATTATTTACAAAACTTTAAGTTTGTCAAAAGGGATAGAAAATTCTTTATAATTTTAATTTTATTTTCTATTCATTCATGTAATCCTGTTCAGTTTGTTAAAATGAATTATTTATTAAAGTAGCAAAAAAGAAAAAGAAAAAGGCGACGATGTATATCACGGGGTATTAATTTTATTTTTCTTATCGTTCACATGATGAAATGTATTAAGTTTGGTTGGTGTAATTCGCTGGTATTCATTTCCTTAAAAAAAAAGAAAATAAATAATTTAATATAATTACATAACATTTAAATACAATTAATTATATTTCAATCTTCATTGTTTCAATTGGTAATTCTCATGAGCTTTGATGATAATCTGCTTGCATACCAAATTATAACCTAAAAGATAATAATTATTATTATTACTTTACTTTTATTTTATGTATAAAAGTTAAAGATTTTTTTTTTATATTTAAAGAAATGGGAAAAAAACAAATTTACATACTTTTATCATTTCTAATGTAGTTAAATAAAAAGAAAAAAGTACTTTATTGATCCCCAGATATTTATTTTATTTTTTTTCTTTATTATTCTTGGTTATTTGGACTTTTACCTACCAGCACAGATTTCGCATTAGTAATAAAAGAAAAGAAAAAATGTTTTAATTCTTAATTGCGCTCCTATATATATATATTTCGACGCCCACTGCTATCAACATTTAAAATATCAAAAAGCTTTGATTTTTGATTCTTTTTTTTCTTTTCTATTTTCATTTGTTTATTTATTTATTTTCTTCTAGAATTTCTTCTAGTTTATTTTTTTCTTTCTTAAAAAGGTAAACAATTTACATTTGCAATTTATTTTCTTTAATTTTTATTTCGTTTGTAATTATTTTCTCTTCTTCTTGTTTGGTTTTTTTTTTTTTATAGCTTAAAAAATATTTTATCTTAACAAAAAAAAAAATATAAAAACAGACAAGTAAAACGATTTTATTTTGTTTTTTTCTTTTTCCGCTTCGCTGTTATAATTATGTTGCTATTTTTTATAATATTTATTTATTTTTAAATTTAAGTAAATCTGCATCTTTTCTGTGATTTCTTCAATGTTTCACAACTTACGTAATAATCTTCTCTGTTAATTCATTTATTGTTATCTAAGAAAACAGGAAAATTTTTCTTCATCTTTTTCTTTTTCATTTGATAAATAAATAAGAATAATAAACGAAGCAACAAGGAAAATTATATTTTTTTTGTTCATTCAATTTATTATTGGACAATATTTTAATGAGATATTGTCTTTCGAAATGTACAATCTGTTGTTGTATTTGGTTACATTCGGATTGGGTAAAACACGGAATAAACAAATTAATAAGTATTTTTTTTTCCTTATTTCTTTTACTAAACATTTGCTAAATATGTTTCATCATCTAATTATTATTTTTTAATTTAAATAAATTTGTAATTATTTTATGAAAATTGTATTAAAATTGGTAGATGGTAAAATTGATCTTTAATCATATTTAACATGCTGTTTTCATATAGAAATATTATTCAAAAATTATTTAATTATATTTCTTTTATTTAATCAATAAAAATTTGAATTTGAATTTGAATTTGTTACCAACGCTGTGTTCTATTCGATTGTTTTTTGTTTTTAAATTTTGTTTTTTTTTTCCTCGTGTAAGGCTAAACGTCATGTTAGTAGCATTAGCGAACACGTTTCCGAACTAGTAAATGGTGACTTTTTTATATTAAATTACATTACATATCTTTATTGTAATAATAAACCGTGAAAAACTCTTTATTTAAATTAAATTTAAATTAAAAAAAAGCGAAATATGTGTATAAAACTGGTGAATTTATCTTCATAATTATTTATCTTGTATGTCGGATAGAAAATATAAGCGGAACAAGGTAATGTGTGGTCGGTATATTTTTTCATTTATTCAGTTTACCTTCCTTTTACTTTATCTTAATTTTAACAATGGTGAGTTTTTGTAATTTTATTTTTCTTCTTTTTATTTTACTTTTCTATGGTAATGTTTGTTTGATAATAATTCTAATTATCATTATTATTACAGAAGAATATAAATTAACTTCCTTAAAATGACAGTGAGCATTTTTATTTTTTTTTTTTTTTTGTAAAGAAAATAATTTAAAAATTCCCTTTTAATTAGATATAAACGAAAGAAAAACAAAAGTTCAATTATATAATAATAATAATTATTATTATTATTATAAAAAAAATACTCTGTATATATTTTGTTGCCTATTTAATTATTTATTCATTATGTTTCTTAAAGTTTTCTTATTATATGTATTTTACATAATTTTTTCTCATTTACTTGTAAATCAATTATTCAAAAAAAAAAAAAAAACAGCACAGAAAGAAAAATGGAAAACCATCTAAAGATACAATTTTAATATCTAAGACAAGCTAGAGATGAAATGTAAAATACACAAAAAATAAAATAAAATAAACCAGCAGCTATAATGATAAGGATTGAGGGAGTAAAGTAACAAGAAAGAAAAGAAAAATGCTTCCCAAATAATAACTCCAGACAAAGAATAATATTTTATTAAAATTATAAAGGCAAAATGCAAGAAAACAAAAAAAAGAAATGAATGAATGAAAAACTTTTTAATTAATAATTTAATATTAAAATTGATTAGATCATATTATTTATATTTTTACATAAATTAATTAAAGATATTTTTATGTTGTTGTTTTTTTTATTTTTTCTTAATAAGAAATTCGATTAGATTTCGTTAATATTATTATTTTTTTTTTTTTGTAAATTTCAATCAAAATCTACAAAAAGATTTCTAATCAAATTATTATTGTAATTTCTTTTTTATCTGTTTGCTGTTTTTCTGTTGCTCCATTTTATGCTTTCTACAGAATAGATCAGATTTTAATCAAATTTTGTATATCTAGTATTTATTAGTAACAAAGAGCATTGTATCGTGCATATGTGAAGTCTTTTAAACATAAGTTTTTTATAACGAAAAATATTTCAAAACAACTAATAATAGCAATAATAAAAAAAAAACTAAAGAAACGAAACTAACCGTTAGTACAGTAGTTTGTAGACAAATTTTCTTCAAGACGAAAAAGAACTTTCTTTCATAGATACATTCTGTTATAAAAAAAGGTTTAATTTTCATGTGAATTACAAAATCTTCTGAATATTTATACCGTTTATTTGTGAAAAGTTTAACTTAACAATATGTTACTATCTGAAAATGGAATCTTATCACAAGTTTATTTAGTTTTATTTTTAGTTTTTATATAGAAAATCCTTATAAAAACTATATTATAAAGATTTAACAATGTATTCCAAGTCATTTGTAACATAAATAGAGAGAAAAAAAAATGAACAAAATCCGTAAAAAGGCACAATAAACTCTAAATTTCTATATTCGAACTTCATATATCCGCAATATACACTTAGACTGTGATTGCTTTGTAGGTTAAAAGGTTTTTTTTTTACTTACATGCTGATATTGTGTTTAAAAACAAATAAAGAAAATAAACGGACAAACGTACACAGCCAGACAGATAGACAGATAGAATGAAAGACCGACAGACAGGCAGATAGGAATGTAAACAGTATAATCGCCAGCTGAATAGATACTAAACTAAAAAAAAATTATTAAAGTACTTTTACAACTGTTTTCAATATTGTTTATAAGCAATTGAAAATGATCCTTAAAATTCTGCTAGGAAGTGTATGATCAACAGCAACAACACTAGAATCAGCAGCATCAGTTCTGTTTAAGTAAAGCAAATGCAGATGGAGAAAATAACCCAAAAATAAAGGGCATTTTAATTAAACGATGTGCTATGAATGAGGGTTAAATAGATCTATCAAAAAAAAAAATTCTTTTTTTGATAGCTGTCCAGATACAATAATCACGCAAGTGTTTACTTTAAGAAAGCATACAAATAAACACATTCAACTATCCCTTAAAATATAACCAATAGCCAAGAATACAGATTCTATAAAAAAAAGAAGAAAAAAAACAGAAAAGTTTCAGTTTTTTTCCTCTGCAACAACTATCACCTTTTTATCCATTTTAAACATAAGATAAAAACAAGAAAGAAAGAAAAAAATACAAATTGAACCAACAACAACGAGAAGACAGTGTGCACGTCTAGAATTTAAATTGGTAAAAAAAAAATGGAAAAAAACTTTTCCAACTTTATTCTTCTTCAATTTTTATTTCTTGTTTTTCAAATAATTTCATTTTTTTTTTGTAGTTCTTCTTGTAATACTACTGCCCGTACCGTATAAGATAAACGAAAGAAATCGATGAAAAAGACTTTACATATCCAAACTTAAGATATAAGAAGAAAATGTAAAAGAAAATTATGAAAAGGTCAGTGAAATCCGGTTGAATTTTATTTATTTTTTTTATTTCTATATATCGCCGTTTGCATTAAAAATTAAAATGGTGAAATGGACAAGAATGATTTTTCTTACCTTTAGCATAATATACACATAGTAGCTTTCGTGTATCATTAGTTTTTTATTTAGAATATACATAAAATTACATAAAAAAATAAAATTGCAATTGTATTGTATATAAATTTTAATTTATTTATTTACTTTTCTAATCAAACAATACAGTACATGCATATAGGGGCTACATAGGAGCAATTACTTCTTAATTTTTTTTATTAAATTTCTAATGACTATCTTATTATAACTAAATAAAATTACACTACACAATAAGGACAAAAGGTACATCATTTATTTAATTATTCTAATATAATAAAAAAAAAATAAAAATAGAAAATACTGAGTTAAATTGATAAATAAATTGTTAAAATTATTAAATTAAGTACATATTTCTTATAATATATAATTATTTAATATAAACATCATTATCATTTAGATTCATACCAATATTATCAATACCAATTAATGTATGTGGTAATGGTGGTCTACTTGGTTGTTTCATTGTTAAATTTAATGATTTTATTGTACATATTGATAATTTTTTTATATTTTTATTATTCTCATCGATAATAACAGTATCGAAATAATTTTTATCATCTTTATTATTATTTGTTGGTATATTAGCTGATGTTATTTTTAATATTCTATATTTTGCAATTGCATCAGTTATTATAGATATAATTAAACCAAATATTATTGTTAAAACAGCACCAAGTAATGAGTAATACATATAACTAATACGATATATAGGTGAAACACTGAAATTAAAAAATAATAAAATATTATTTATTTAAATATATTTTAAATTTGCATTCATTTGCAGATTTAAATAATTAAACAGGAAAAAAAGGGAATCTTTATATTCGTTATGTAACATGATTATGAATAAAAACTACACAAAAGGTGAATATGAATTAAACATTTATTTGAATTTTTACACAACGTTATTTTGTGCCAAAGGTGTAATTTTTTCATCTTTTTGCAACATAAATGCAAAAAAAAATTCTATCTTTTCGACTTAAATCAATAATAATAAATGTTCTTAATGAAAAACCTACGTTTTAAAGAAAGAAAGAAGAATCAATAGAAAGAAGGATAATTGTGGGTGTAGTTTGTCTTTTTGTTTATTAAAAATTAAAATAAAATATTAATTCTAAATAAATACCTGGATTCAATATCATTCTCATTTATGTTATTATTATCTGTAATTGTATTATTCATAGAACATGAGCACTCTTCAACCGAACTGGGTAAATAATCATTAACACCTGTCGTTTGCTTTATTTGTGACATAACGCCTATAAATACAACCAACAGTAATGACAATAAACCACCATAAAGGGCACCCTAATTGAATAATAAAAATTATAATTATAATAAAAAATATAAACTAAATTTTATTAAATTTAATGTACCGTGCGATTTGCTATTTTAAAAAATATACCAAGACTAAATAAGCCTAATGTAACGCCACCAATAAGTCCATTTAGTGTTAATGTTGCTTGTAAAATACCACCTAATCTCTCGACCACAAAAACTAGACCAAATGATAACAGGCCATACCTGTTTATGTTAAGAAAAATCAAAAAAGAAAGTATTATTTTTAAATAAATAAAATAATTTAAATTATTAAAGGATTGTACACAAATTTTATGTTGTATTTACTTGGATAAATAAAATGTAGATAAAAACATAAAACTTAGAATAAAAAATAAAGAAAGTTTCATTAAAGGTTCTCAAATAACACACAACACAAGTACAATCTATCTACACATAGCAGCGTACAAAAAATAAGAGAAAACCATAAGTTTAT
Organism: Ptychoptera contaminata; assembly: GCA_963942525.1. Classification (NCBI taxonomy): domain Eukaryota; kingdom Metazoa; phylum Arthropoda; class Insecta; order Diptera; family Ptychopteridae; genus Ptychoptera; species Ptychoptera contaminata. The sequence continues at coordinate 31,738,244 of OZ012638.1, read as the reverse complement.
TTCTTTTTTTCTTATTTCTTTTAACATTTCTCTGTAACTTAATTTATATTTATTATTCATGAATATACTGTCTTTTTATTTAGTTTTATTTACTTTATTTTTGTAAAAAAAAAAGAAAAATAACTCTATTTTAACATACAATTTGTGATGGTTTGTGTACACTTTAGTTGTTTGTTTCGTTAAAACAAGAAAAAACAACAGCAAAAAAAAAATCATAGAATTATTTAAAACTATTAAGACCTACCCTAAAGACATCCATTTTGCATATAAAGCTCCCTTTTCTGGGCTTATTTTTATGTTTAAACCAGATACTAACAAATCTTCACATGTGACAGCCGATTGGGATGTTAGTGCTGACGCTACAGTTCTATAATAAAGCAACAAAAATAAGAAAAAAACTCTATTATTAGTCGTGAAAAAGAAATTTTAAAATAAATAACTATATTTACCCTAAACTAGCTGCAAAAATACCAGCAACAAATAAACCAGATATAAAAGTTATATTTTTAAAAATATCCATTACATAAAATGGTAAAAGTTGATCTTGTGCACTGATTGCACCGGATTTTAATGGATCACATTCAACATATTCATGGAATACCAATAATCCAGTATAGAAATTCAATAAAAATACAACAATTAATCCTATAGCGTTAAAAACAGAAAATAATTAAGGTAAGAAATATTTTTAACTAAAAATTTATATATCTTAATTTACCTAATATTGCAAAAACTAATGCTTTTTTTGCTAATTTAATGCATTTCAGTGACATACACTTTTGTACGCAAACCTGATTTGTACAAAACATCGATGTCCAATAGAAAAATCCACCAATAACAACGGAAAATACTGAATGTCTTGTCGTTGGATTTGGATCAAAACTAAGTAATTAATTAATAAATTAAATAAAGTTTATAGACCATTTATATTAATTAATTATAATGCTTACTTTAGTAACTCAATACGTTTCCATTTATTTGCCGTTTCAAATACTTCTGGTAATGTTCCTGTATAATAACTGCCTAATCCAAGTATAACAATTAAAGACAACGCTAAAATACAAGCCTATTGTTGTTTGATTAATTAATTAATTTATATTAAATTATTATATAATTATTTAATTACTTGAAATGTATCGGCTATAACAACTGCTTTAATACCACCTTGGGATGCATATGATACACAAACAATGTAAATAAATATAACAGCGATATGAGTATTTAAGCCGGTCGCTTTTGATAGTGCTATAGCTGGTGCAAGTACAGCTACTGCTGTATAAAACGACATCTATATTATTAAAATAATTAATAATTAGTAAAGACACATAGTATTTTAATTAATTAATTAATTAATTTACTAATTACCTGTACAACATATAATAATGCACCAAATATACGTAATTCTTTACCAAAACGTATTCCTAAATACTCATAGCAACTAGTCAACTGCATTTTAAAATAAATTGGATAGAAAACTTTTAAAGCAATTGGTATTACCAAAACAATTGATATTACTACAATAATTTAATTAAGAAATAATTTTTTTTCATTATTATTATTATATAAATTAATAAATTATTAAATTTTCCTCCTATAGGAAAATATTCGTTTGAATGAAATAAAATTTAATAATTACCAATAAGTGCAAATTGAGTTCCATTGAAAAACATTTCGGCGGGATTACCCAATAATTCGATGGCGGTTATAAAACTTGTCGAAAGACTTAATGTAACCGGAAATACAGTCATTTGGGTGCCCAATAGAAAATCAGCCGATGATCCACCTTTATTCTTATCAAAGTAACCATAAAATATACCTGTTAATGTTAATACAAATCTGTTATTATTATTATTATTGATATTTTAGTATGATTTTCGCATAGGCAAAACAAATTACCAATTCCTAAGGAAATCACCAACATTGCAATAACAAGACTATAATCGTACGGTGTAAAATTACCCTTTTGCGGATTATTCTCACTTCCGCATTCCGGTGTACCACTATTAATATCCAGTAATGGTTTTAATTGGACATTATATAAATTATGATAATCATCTGATTCGGTAGCTGGTTTTTGATAAGAAGATTGTAAAAGTAGTAATTTATCAGCTGATAAGCAATCAATTGATAAAATAAAATACGGTGTAATCGCAAAAACGATCATCAAAACACCAAACAAACTTCTGTGTCCCATTTCTTGTAGAGTACTTGTATTAATGCCTCAAAAATAATTAAATTTAATTAAAAATCCGGCTGTTATTTTTCTATCTAAAAATCTCCTTATTTTGCTTTTTCTTTGATTTTTGTGTTTACTTTCTTAACTTTTCTCCGATTTTTATTTTTCTGTTGCCAAATTAATTAATTATTTTACATCTTATAATTAATTAATAATACATAAAAGAAAAATCTCTATATATAATTTTATTAATTTTATTTTTTTTTCTTTCCCCTATTTTTCTTCTTTGGGTATAAAATAAAATAGAAAATTATATGTTCACCTTCTTGTATGGGTAAAATTTTTTGGGATTTTTATATGAAAAAAAAAAAGAAAGAAAAATAAAAATTTCAATAAATATATTTATTTAATTAATAACTAATTTAAATAATAAAAAACATATAAATTATCTGCCCGTCAATTTTTAAACATTTTAATAGTTAAAAAATTTCCATTCAAGTATTTTGTTCATTTAAATTTATGACAATGTGTTTGTCGTTTTAAGTGAAAATTATTTTTAATTTTATTTTTTTTTTTGCATAGAATAAATTAGATTTTAATAATATTAATAATAATAAAATATTTATTTATACTGTCTATATGGATATATATATTTAAATAATTTTTCCACATAGAAATAAATATATAAAAATTATTTTTCGAAAATAAAGAAATAATAATTGATTTTTACTAGTAAAAACCAGTAAACAGCAAATCAATTCAGATAAAACCACCGAAGCCATTATAACATTCGGTTACTGGTAGTTTGGTTTTGCTTTTATTAAATGTATATTTTTTAAATATTGTTATTGTTATTATTAAATATTATTTTATGGTTTTATAGAATGATAAATAAAATAATTTAAAACAAATGGGATGAAAAAAATAAAAACGAAAAAATAAAACGTGCTCAATCGAATGACAATAATTGATCAAAGTTTTTATTTTTTTTTATTATTTTGTATAACAATTTAATAATTAATAATAAACTAATCAAAACAAATTGAGTTGTTAATATAGAAATGCGAAATAATAAATTAATATAACAATTCTGTATGTATAAATAAATAATTTCTTGCTATTTATTTAATTATATTAAAAAGAATTATTCAGAATAATAATTATTATTGACATAAACTTAGAACAGATACTTTATATTAATTAATATTTTATTGAAAACTTTAATTATAAGTAAATTGAATTACAAAAGCACAAATAAAAGTAGTAAACATTTATTTAATTAATCAAAAATTAATTAAATCCATGTAAAAATGTAATTTATCAATTAGAATAACATTTTCTAACTAAAATCACATAAATTATTAAGCATTAAATAAAATATTACTGTAAATTGGTAATTAAATCGATAAAAGTCAATAAAAACTAAAAAAAAATCATCAAAAGCAATAAAAAATAATTTTAATCCAATCAAAAACAGCGAAAAAAGCTTTAATCCAATCAAATAAGACTATAAAACAAAAGAAGGAGAAGAAAAAAAATAATTGATCCAAGCAAACAGAAAAACAGTCATAATTTAATCTAACGAAAAGTGCATGTGAAGAAAATTAAATCAAATATATAACCGTACGTAATAGTTAAATTAAATAAAATAATTAAACACCATTAAAGGCCATAAAGTCTAGAAAAAATAATCGTCTCTAATTAAAAATTTAAAAAAAAATAAAAACGCTAAAGCTTTAAAGCTCATAATTATTAAATAAACAAGAGATTTATTTTACTGTCTCTAGATAGTATAAAAATATTTTTATAATTAATTAATTTGTTTTTATTTTAATTACTTGTCAGAATTTTAAGCCAGTAGTTAAAAAAGAAAAAAATTTCAAGAACGAGAATGAATCAAATATGAAAAAAAAAAAACACAAAAACAAAAGAAATCATCAATTAAAATCAAATAAATTAAATAATAAGTAAATCACGATTGCGCATTAATGCGTACCGGTCAAATAAATATATAATCAAAGAAAAAAATAATAATAATAAATTTCCTATCTATGCAAATGACCTTAGTTATTAAATTAATTTTTTATGATTTATAAAATCATTTTTAATCATTAATATATATATTTTTTATAAATATTATCTAATCAGCGAAGCGACACTGTTTTGATTATAAATTATCTGATTGAATTAATTTTTTAACACAAAAATCACACACAAAAATAAATTGTTAATCCAAAAATGTAATTAAAATTTTGATTATTCTTATCTGATTATTAATTAATTAATTAATTATATAATTAAGTGGTCAGCTTACCGAATTTTAAAAATTTTACAAATTAAAAATGTACGAAATTGTATTTGTAATATTAATCCTTGACTATTTCTGTATTTCATTCGGATTTATCAATACAAAATGAAAATTTATTAATTTTTTTTTTTTTAATTAAAAACTAATTAATTAAATTAAATTAATTAGTTATTAGATATTTTTTTTTTGTTTTAATTAATTAACTTTAAACAAAAAATCACTGTAATTTAATTTGCACAAAACTGAAAAATTATTCAGTTCATTCACACACAAAAAGCGAAATAAACTATAAGAAATTTTTTTTTAATTAATAAATATAAAACACCACTTGATAATTAATTAAATAATTAACATAAGAATAAAAATAATTTATTTAGTTATTTATTGATTATTATAGAGAACAGATCAAAAATTTTTCACACAATAATAAACTTTACTTTGCTATTAAAAACTTTTTTTATCGTCAGTTATTGTCACTAAACTTTTTCTTGTCAAAGCTTCGCTATTTATACAAAAAAATAAAATAACGTTTTATCTGTTTATTTATGTATATGTTTGGCTTATTAATTTTCTCCACTTTTAAACTAAAACCATGTAAACGTAATGTTATTTACTACAAAGAGACATATAGGAATTTATTTATTTTTGTTCAATTTTAATTGAAATGAATTTTTATTTCTTGATTAATTTGTTTGTGTTTTTATATTTCTTCTCATTTAAATTAATTTAAATCAAACATAAAAAAAAAAATATAAATTGTAATAGAGAGGTGGTTTACTGGTGGCAATAGTGTTGGTAGCATATTATTTATTTCAAAATAAAACAAAAAACAAAAATTAATTACTTTTAGATATTGAAATGCTGTTTGAACTCCTTTAAACCACCCAGTAATAAGCATTTAGTGATTGCACAGTCATTACAATAGCAAAAAATGAAAAGAATGAAAAATTAAACCCTGAAGGTGGATTAGATTGCTTAACACTACAATGCTGGACATTTATTATGCTGAAAAATCTACTTTAAAGCTTGGAAAATATTATGGAAAAAAAGGTAAATTATGATTTCAATTATTAACTGCTGTTTGATTCATTTAATTATTTTTAATTATTGCAGACGTTATAATACCACAATCATTAAGTTTTATTAATAAGTTTCTGCATTTTATTAAAAAAATAAAATTATTATACTTTATAATGCTGGAAAAATTACAGAATTACATTTTACTTAGGAATTCACACTACAATCTGTTATTGTTATTTTCATCATGCATGAAATAGATTTTAAAGTGTTAAATGACCAAAAATACACTAAATAGTTTATTGCAAATGTTTTTTTGTGTCTTAAAACCTATAATTACATTTTACTAACGGTTTTGTCATTGTATTTTCTTCCAATTCGATTATTATGCACTTAATCCGTGTCATGAACTACATTTAACTCTTTTTAAAACGTATTATTTACCCTAAACAACTCAATTAAAATTTCAACACACTTGCACACAGTGTTTATTACTCGCTAATAATAAGTAAATCATCGTAAGTAAGGTATAACCTGTCCAATTAATACACATAAAAAATATTACTTTTAGTCATATTCACCTATATCAGTTATATCGGCCCTGCAATTATTAAAAATTTGTTAAATTTTCTCCGTTTTCTTAAGCGCATATAATATTATTTGTTTGACGTAAATAAAAATTTTACTTTTATAAATAATAATAATTATAATGATGAAATGTATTTATTTATTTATGTTTTTTCTATATTACTAATATTAATTAGTTAATAGAGGAAATATCTGGTTGTTAGTTGTTTTAAGTAGTTAAAAAAATAATAACAATAATTCAACCTGAATATATTTCTTTATTGATTAAATTTAATTAATTAATTAATTACGAAAAAATTCAAATAATATTTGTAATGCATTTTTTATGCTTACTTTTAATTTGTAAACAAATTTCTATCAATGTAATATCATTATCTATTTATTTATTTTTTTTTTCTGTATAAAAATTAATTCTATGTTTATTTTGATAAATTGATAAATTAAATTTAATTAAATTTTAGGACCTTGTTGTGGTTTTATACAAAAATTAAATTAACCTTGCAAAGTTAATTTTCATAATGAATTAACATTTGTTTGGAATATATATTTTGATTGTAAACAAGAGAATCATCAATGATTACATAATTAGCCCACCCAATATAAGGTTTTTTAATATTTATTTAACATAAACAATTTCATAATTTATTAATAACAAGGAATTTTAACATTAATTTTCAGATAAAATTCATTTAATTATTAGAGAAAATAGTATGAAAACTATTCAACCGGATAATCTAAATTCAGCAAGTGTTATTCACCATTATTTTTAACATTATGTGCAAAATTTCTCCGATGCTTAGGTAAATCGTGATTTATTTCTATTATTTTTCTATTAAATTAAAGCCGCCTACAATAGAAAATTTTAATGATAAATTAGACCTAAAATTAGACATGGTTATTTGATGGCAAACGGTTATACCATCGGTAAATCAAAGGTGAATGATATACGTGTTGTGACTGCAGGCCATAAAAACCACTTCGGTGACACATGATACATGCTTGTCTTTTGATAAATAACAATCATATTTCCCATATTTTTTTGGGTGTTGTGATTAGTAAAAATATAACGTAAAACATCGAACGAAACAATGTTTAGTTAGTTGGTGAGAAGAAATTTTCAGTCATATGATGTAGATTTAATGCCATTATTAAGTGATGTTAACTGACCTATCCACCTTTTATATATTATCGCAATAACTTAACTCGGTTGAATTGTTTTTGTGCTTAAATTTCTATACTTTTTATGTATAAATAAAATATAAAAAATAAATTTTCAAAAACGTACGTCTATGTAATCAACAATGAATATTGATTATGGTTATCGCGTTAAGTGGGCGAAACAAAATGATCAAAACTTTAAAGCCAACAAGTTGTCATTGTTGATGGCGTTTTTTTTTTTCCTTTTCTAAAATAAATACATCAATTTTATATAAGTAAACATAGAATAAACCTAAATCTAAGTTTACACAATTGAACAATATTATTTTTATTATCATTTGTGCACATTGTGCTTTTCTTACTCACTTATATTCGCATTAACTATTGTATTAAGTGTGTTTTACCAAGTATATAAATTGTAGCAATTGTCAACACACAATCAAGTGGATAAATAAATATTATTATTTTTTTTTTTTTAATTTTCTTAGCTATTCACAATTGTAAAACTAACATAGTATAAAAAAACCTGTTGCTAAAGCATAAGAAAAACCACAAAATACAAACAATAATCTCAAGAAACACTAGACTCGTATTTCAATACTTAATAAATGTAGAAAAATATTTATTATTATTATTTTCTTAAAGAAAAGACTTTTATAAATAAATCACATTTTATAATTGAAGAGAAATATAATCGGATACTAAAGTCAAAACGTGTCGTTGAATTTTCTTTAAACATACAAAAAAAGAATGCACTGTTTTTCGGTATAAAAACAGCATAAATGTTAAAGGAATTAATGAAATAAAATACAGAAGTACAAAAGTACTGAAACGATCATGGCATAACGTTATTGAAAATCTATTTTTTTTTAAATCAAAACTACAACATTGATTTAACAATTATTTAAGTAAACAATTAGCCACAAGGATAATTAATTTAAATTCACCTTACGGCGTAGAATTCTCATTGAAAGTAAATACACTAAACATACATCTATTTTCCCAAAATGATATTGACAAATATCTCACTTGCTAATCAATAACAATACGAATAGTTTTGAACGTTTGAAACGCTATTAAACAGTATAATAACAAAGACAAAAGCTAAAAATAATAATAATTAATCAAGTTTGTAGAAACAATAAAATATATAAGTGAAATTGCTAGATAATAATTATCGATACTTTCACTGACAATTATTGATCAGCAAATTGTCTTGTCACCTTTATTTTTTTATTGTATTTCGTTATAAATTTATTTGCTATAAATAAACCAAAAACACATATAAACATGTTAGAATCAGTTTAATTTAGTTTAATTTTTATTACAATATAAATTCGTAATAAACAATTTTGATTAATTAATTCTTTTACTAAAAACTGCTATAAATAAAGTAAGCAAGAAACAAAACAAAACAAAATGCTGTGTGTGATCACTATACATCAATTGTTTTTAATTATTTAAGCTTAATTAATTACAAAGATGTTTTTTCCTTTGACAAGAAGCGCACTTCTTAAGTCATTTATTATCTTTAATAAAAATAAAATAATAATTAATATAGAATAACAAGAAATAAATTAATTAATTAATTGTCATAAGCGCTCCTAATTGCTTAACACGTGTCAATGCACGTTAATATTAATAAACAAATGAAAACAATTCGACGAAGAAAAAACAACGAATTGAATTCTACATGGTAAATTACATACGATGTAATAGAAAACTAAACAGTTATTAACAGGTATTATTATTATTATTATTTAATTAACCATTAAATCAATATTAATTACAATCAATTTTATAAAACAATTTGTTAAATTAGTGTTAATTTAAACGAACATTCTTTGTGATGAGAATAAGACAAAACAACAAAAGAAAATGGAGAAAAAACCATGAATAAAAATTTATATTAGGTAGTTCAGCTTAGATAAAAATAATTTTCGCAATTTCGCAATCAATTATATATTTATACCACATTTATGTTAATGAAAATTTAACAAAGCAGAAGTATCTCTTATGTAGAAGCAAAGACACAGATTAAATTATAGAAAATATGTTTGTCCAGAAATTAAATTATCAGTAAACTGGTTTCAAATAGCCACTAATTGTTATTGCAGGTAAACAGTAGCAATATGGTATCTTAATGGCGAAAAGCCTGATAAATGATTAAAAATTAATTATAATTTTTCTTTTATTTTAAGCAAAAACTTAATGAATTAATCTTGTTAAGTAAGACGAGCTTTTTAAATATTCCATTAATTTCTTACCTTTTGACATTTGATTTAGTTAACATAGAACCAGAGCTGTAGTAACAGTTGTATCGCCTTTGGTCGTCCTGTTGGATATATCGTTGTACCCTAAATGTATTACGCATTTGATTATTACGCCCATTCCAGACCATGATGCTGCATAGAACAAAACATTATAAATACTCTACGGATAAATGAAAAGATTAAAGAAAAGCAAAAGTAAAACCGATTAACCTGTACGATTTTATTGTAACAGTAGAATGACTATCATCTCACTTAGGTACTCAGTATATTTAGTAAGTTAAGATGTGTTCTTTAGTGAAAAGCATTTAAGTAAATTTTATCGAAAAGATTAGTTTTTCTTTTTATTAATGAAAGGACTTAATACGTAATAACTTAATCTTATAAATACTAAAAAAATTATTATAATTCATTTGTGTAGTAATTTTGTTACGATGAAATTCTTTACATTCTTTTCCATCCTTTAATCAGGACTCATCTTTATCATCTAAAACATGAGAAAATTATTTATTTACTGTGACAATTGTGCACCCCAAATTTTAACTTCCTGATTAATTATTGACAGTTAATATTATCCCCAAATATTTATCCTATAAACACTATTTATCTGATTATAATTTTTGTATTCCACGTTCATCTGGGTAACGTTGATAAATTGTCGGTCATTTTAGCTGACAGCGTAGTATTATTATTTTTTTTTCGTAATTTCGTATAACGTAAATGAAATAGTTTTTTTATGTAGTTTTACCCTAAAAACTAGAAAATACTAGGCTTAAATGAATTACTAAAAAAAAAAAAACTATTATCCGGTATTTTTCATTTAAATAAACGTTAAATACTGTAAAAAAATAACAGAAAAATGTGATTAAAAATACTTGTCGCGTGTGACACAGTGAATAGAAATTTCTGCTGTTTTTTTAATACGTTTTATATACAGAAAAATTAATTTAAATTCTTTTTAATCCTTTAATAAATAAAATATTAAATAAATAAAATTAAATTATTTATTTATTTAATTAATTATAAAATTAGATTAAACTAAGGACAGGTACAATTCACAGGTAAACGCGATATGAATTTTCTGCTGTTTTAACGTATTTTTTTTTTACTTTTTTTAAGCTTTTAAGTTTTAGTATTAGCAAATTGTTGTAATTTACCTTTTTTTTAGTCTGTAATATTTTTTTCTAAAAAATTGCTAAAGAATCGCTGATTTAAAAACAAAAAAAAAAGTAATTTTAAATCAAATACAGAAAACCCGAACCGACAAACTAAAATAAAGAAAAAAAATGTCATTACTCAACAAAATATTTTTTCTTTATTTTTAGATTTTTTAAGGGTTTTCTACTGTAACAATAAAACGATAACAACAAAAATATAAGGAAATCCAATCACAATCAATATTATTCGATTAAATTCACAATTGATAACGGCTAACCACCTTAACACAGGAATAACCAATATTAAATTAAATATGAAAATAGGAAAAAGAAAATGCGTAATAATCATAATTTTCATATCGTAAGGACAGAATAAATGAAGGAAAAACAATCGTGTATAATATTACAAGCACGATTCTGAGCCACAAAAAAACAAGCAAATAATGGTCAAAAATATGATATTAGAAGGTTGTTGAGGTTTTCAAAAGAAGAAATGAAAAAAATAATACAAAACTAAGGAAAATCGTGTTAAATATTTCGTTACAAATGTAAACAGGTAAGAAAAATTTAATGTAATGTTATTACATTTGTAATCAATAAGAAAACATAATAAGAACTAATAACGATAAATATTTATATAGAAATACTATTATAGTTATTGTCACGCTCAGAATTTTATTGTTTTTTTCTGCACAACAAAAGTATTCTGTTCATTTCCTTGTGCTTTTTCTGCATGAAAATGATAATTTTTTAACTGAGCTGTATATGCTTCTACTGACTACCAAGTTATAAACGACAAGTTATAATTGTGCTACCTAGTCGCACGATAATACCTGAGTTATAATGACGCTGCATCGCATGAGACTGCACTTAATCTGCTGCAAAGACTATTCTATTTATTTTTGCGTAAAGCTTATCTTTGTAAAAAGCAGCTACTGTATTAAATTTTAGTTTATCTATTAAAGTTAATAATTGAACTAAATAGAGGAAAACATAATTATTATTAAGCTTAATTGCGTTTTATCGATATTATTGAAAAACAAATAAAAAACCTGCACTAGACTAGGCCAATAATGCTATCTAACTATCTAGCTAATACTAGTTTAACACAAAAATATTTTAATTATTTAATTCATTAAAAATCAAGTTATTATTGCGATTTTTTTAAAAAATTATTTTTAATAATATTTATCCCAACTAGGAATGACTTAATTTAATAAAAACAAAAAACAGTCAGATAGAACATAGAGCCTTGATTCTCACGAAAATTTTCAATGATTTATTATTATTATTATTTTACGTAATTAGCAGCCATTCAACGTAGCTTTTTTCCAGTGCTCAGGTTTAAGTGTTTTTATGATTGCGTGATCAAGCTTCAAGCTTCTTTTTTTTGTAAATTAATATTGTAATTAATAAATTTTGATAATTTTAATGAAATACAAGACAAACCATGTGCTAATGGATAAATATTTCAACAAAAAATAAAAAAAAAGTTCATCAATAACAATAGAATTAAATAAAAGAAAAAATATTTATAATCAAGTGAATATCAGTTTGAATTAGTTTTATCTAGAATTAATTAAAGAAATACAAAAAAAAAAAAAAATTGAAATAAAATTCCAAGCAGTAGAGACACTGAAATTTTATGGAAAGTTTTTTTTATTTATTTATTATTCATACTGATTTTCACATGAAATTATCTTTTGTGTCACGAAAAATTCACGATAAACACTACTGGAGTAAGTAGTAGTAGTAAAAAAAATCAAAATTAAGCACGAATTAAGTAAAAAATAAAAGAAAAACATTTGTTAAGCTAATGACAAACGCAATATGATTAAAAATAAATCGATAATCCGTTTGTAAATCCTTTAAATCACTAATAGAGTTTATAGGGTTTTTTTTCCGGATTACATCTAGATTTTAAAATATTTTTTCCTTGTTATACTAAAATTATTATTATTCTAGCTGGATTAATATCTACATTTTTTTTATTAATAATTGTTTAAAGTTCATTTCAATGAAAATTTAATTAAAATGAATAAACATCAGCAACAACATCAACATCAGCAGCTGCAACATCAACAGCAGCAACATCAACAGCAACGACATCATCATTTTTGCATTTATTTGAATGAATTATTCATTTTTCCTAAAACAACTTTATGAATGGAAAAAGTTATTTTAATTAATTAATTTTAATCGACGTAGTAAATTGATATTTTATAGTTTTATTATGCAAACTAGTTTATTGCACTAATAACCGGTAATCGTACAATCGCGTTAAATCGAACTAACTACAATGAATAATTAATTTTACGACTTTTTCTTCATATTTTTGTTATTAAAAAAGATTATACCGTGGTTAATCTTTAATTTTTGAATATTTTAATTAGTAGAATCTCGACAGTTTGTATCTTGGTGTTTATTTGGTTCTTAAGAGTAGATAATAGCCAAAGAAAAACGACTAAACACCAAAAACATCACTAAAAAACTTCTCATCAAACTAATAATAAAAATAAGAGAAAACATATAATTGAATTTCTAGCATTTATCCTGTAGTTTCTATATTAAATAATTAAATTTTTAACCAAATTCCATTTAAAAATTATTTCCAAAATAATAATAAAAGCTAATCGAATTGAAATAAATTTCAGCGGTAAAACTGCAACAACCATGTCACGGTAAACCATTTACAATTTGCAAAAACAAAAAATTCATTTAATATAATAATAAAAATTGATTGACATCTAAAAATGTATAGAAAAACCGACAAACATTATAATAATTATAAAAATTGAAACAAAATTGAATAAAAAATTATGTATTTGATGTAAAAACGGTTGATTGTTCATTACAAAAAAAATCATTTAATTAGCGGTTTTTTATTTAAATAAAGTTAATTAAAAAAAAAATTAATTTATTTTACCTATTATTCTGCTCTGCGATACTGTGTGTGACAAAATATTTATGGTAAGTGGTAATCAATTCGATTTTTATAGTGTTTCGTTGTTAAATAGATTTTATTTTTTTTATGTAAAGTGAATATCGATTCTACACACATCATCAGCGATAGTAAATTTATTCAGAAATAAAAAAATTAATCTATTTATGCGGTTTAAAAATGTTCTATTATCTGTGCTATCTGCAAAATAATAAAAAAAAAATGAATTTAATTCATTTAAAAAACCCAAAAAAATTCTAATCTGGATATTCAAAACGATTACAAAACTGCATTAAGGCAGAGAGACTTTTTCATTCCGTTGTTATCGGTTATCGATCGCATTCTATGCATTTAATTAATTATTCAACGAATCAATAATTGATTAGAATTTTTGCTAAAATTGAATTCCTTCTTGTTTGTAGGGAAAAAAAAACACAGTGAAGGCTTGTTAAACTTGGTTGATTAAAATATGTTTTCTTGATTTTCTCTATTTGTGTATAAAACTTAAATTAAATTAATTAATAATCAGGACTGATATCTTCTGTTATACGCGGTATTCTCACTGCAATTTATAATCTTTAAATAATTTTATTATAAAATAACCTTTATATGCTTTTTAAAAAAAAATTAATTCTGTTTGTTAGTAGCATCATAATACTTTGAATATTTTTATTTTCATTTAAATTTCATTAAAATTACCCAATTAAACACATTTTATTGTACTTTAACACCTGAAAAAAAAGGGTATTATAAAGTTAATTGTTTGTTTATTATTATGTTATTAAATTTACCGCAATGTATATGCATTAAGTTTTTACCTGTAATTTCTTCGCTAATTAATCAAAACACGAGACACAATTGTCTTAGCTAAGCTTTTTCAATTTTTGATTAAAATTAATTAATAAATAAATTATTTTACCAACATCAGGTTTAAGGTTTTTATTTTATTTTTATTTTTTTAACAAGGTTTTCGTATTCTTATCATTATCCGGTTATCAAATGCCAGGCAAACAAATTAATTCTCACCTTAAAATGACCGATAAAAAGTTTTTCTAAAATATTTTCATTACCATAAATTTATCAGCTAAAGAAGGTAACCACAATTAATCCTGAGTAAAATCATTGAAAAAAATCATTAATAAAGAAAACAACATAAAAATTTTCATTTTTTTTTCTTCTTTTCTTCTTATTTTTTTCAATTTTTCTTTTCTTTTTCTTATATTTTTCTTCTTTTTTCTTGCTTATTTTTGTACAATATATAAATTTTTTTTCTTTAATATAATTAATCATTTTCTTTTCTTTTTTCTTCTTATTTTTAATTAATTAATTAATTTGATTTATTTATCAATATTGTAAAATTATTAAATTATTTTTATTTATAATCGAGATTATTAATTTAATAAAAAAAAATATAAAATTGGTTTATAATGCGCTTTAACGGGTAGCAGAGCACAATAGATTGTAGGTAAATACAACAGTAGTTTAATGATATTACATTCGCGGTAAGACACACGCTAGAGATTTGTAATTATTTCACAAAATTATCTACACGAATCTCTTTTTAAACATAAAATTAATTAATTAATTAAATTTTCTGCACATAAAACGTATGCACAAATAAAAAATACTTATTTAAAAACAAAAATAATAAGTAAAGAAAAATCATTTATTGGTCTCATAATTAAACTTTCTTATATCTTCTTTCTACTAATTTAAAATTAAAAATTAATTACCGTTTTTTTTCTTCTTTGTTTTAATGCAATAATTATCTTATTTTATTAAATTTTTTATATGAATTAAAAATATATATATATTCTGGATTTTATATGTTTTTCTTTTCTGTATGTATTTCGTTAATTATAATTATTATTATTATAAATTGAATTAAAATCAATTAATTAAAAAATAAAATTAAAAATAATTAATTAATTAAAATATAACAATTAAAAAACAATAAAAAATTCGACAATATTTAATTAAATAATGGCTCTACGACGATAGACAACAAACAACACACCGATTATTTTTTGTCTAAATATCTTTTATCTCTTTTAATTATTAATCAATTATTAAAAAATTAACGAATTTAATTAAATAAATTAAAATATTAATCTTATTAATTAATTATATAGTTTTTTTCTTTTTTTTTAATTATTATATTCGTCGTAACGATGCCATTGATATTGTTGATGATTTTACTTTTCTCGTTGGTTGTACAGACATTGGTGCAACTAATACTTCTGATGAGGTTCCCGATTCATTATCATCTTCACCGACTTCCTATTATTATTATTAATTTATTAAAATTTAATTAATTAATTTAAAAAATCAAAAATCTCTATACAAACATTTATATTCGTACAACTAGCCAATTTCATTTGTGCTAATTGTGTTGAAGGTGTTAATGAATTTGTACTACCAAATGGTGAAGTCATCATTGTCGATACGGCACGTTTCAGTTTGGATGGTGTTTTATTAAAAGAAAAAGCACGTCCAACCTTTATTATTAATGATAAAATAATTTCGTTTTGCGTTTTTGTTTGGGAAATAAAGAAAAATAAAAACAGAAATTAATAAGGAAATTCAATATGTGTATTTGATAAAATTACAAAAAAACAACACTAAATAATCAAATTTTTTGCATATTTAATTTAAGAGAGCATAATTTTTATTTTTTGTTAAAAACAAATTTATTTTTCTTTTTTTTTATTATAAAAAATTACCTTTAATCTTGTTCGTGTTGCAAATTTAAATGCTTTTGATAATGTACCAATATTAACATCACTTATATCAATATCTAATTCATGAGATTCAACACTTAATTGAAATTTTTCCTGCAAAATAAAAACATATAATATTGTATAAACATGAAAATACAAATAAGGAAAAAATCAAATTATTATTATACGATGTCTTTATGAATAAATATATATAAATAAATAAATAAATATTTACCGAATCTGTTCGACATGAATTTTCTGCCAATTGCTTACATAAACTTTTTAAATAAATCACTTTATCAATTTCATCATCAGATATATTAAATGAATATAATTTATCTTTATTTTCTGTATTAAAACGACAATTTAATGCAAATGCACGTTGACTATCTCTAATATCAATAACAAAACGTATTGAACTTAATGACATTAATTTTATATGTTTATATGATTTTGATGTATTATGTGTTGTTATACGTGCTGTTGTTGTATTTAAACCATTTGGTGATTTACCATTATTAAATGCACGTGAACGTTTTTTACACACCTCTAATGTATCAGAAAATAAAAATAACATTAAATTATCACCACGACCAGATAATTGATCAGATAATTCAGTTACTTCACATTTTAATATAAAATTACGATGTGATGACACTAAATGTGGCTAAAATAAGAAACATAATTTTTTTTTTATTAGTTAATTAATTATATAATTAAATTATATTAATTAATTAAACAATACCGGACAATTATCAATATCATTAAAAATATCAAAAATAGCCTTTTGTCCTTCTGTTTTTCTTTTATCCTCATTTATGTGCGTCATTACTTCTTTAATTGCCTTTAGAGCATCATCTAATTTTTTATAGTCTGGATTACTTTTTGCTGTATGCTTTAAAATATCTATAGTAAAATTATAATAAACAAACATAATCACAATTAATTCAAATTAAATAATAAAATAAAACAGGAAAAACATTACCATTAAGTAATAAACTTATACTAGGTAATCTTTGTACTGGACGTATCATTAAATCTTGCAATGATTGTCTTCCACATTCTGGTTTTGCTTGATTTATTTTTAAAAATGCATGAAAACGTGGCTTCTGTATATCACATTGTATTAATGTTTCTTTCATTTGTTCAAAATAATTAATATATGGTGGATATGCTTTTATAAAATCATTACGATTATCTAATATTATTTGTCCAATTAAACATTCTTCAGACCAATTTGTTTGTAATTCTCTAATTAAAATAATAATAAAAAAAAAATTAATTAAATAAAATTAAAATAGAAATTTTTATTCAATAAACTAACTTACTTTAAACAATTTAACATTTCTTTATGCACCTGATGTATAGGTAAAAAATTACTAAAAATTGCTTTTACTTCTGATTTATTTAATAATGTATCATCAGGATTTGAATCTGACATTTTCTCTAATGGATCCTTAAATAACTGATAAAGTAAAATAATTTAATAGAAAAGAAAACATAAGTAAATAACAAAGGATGTTTCTATTTTAAATAAATGAATAAATAATAGGACGCCAAATACATACTGTTACAATTGTATCTAAGATGCCCACATAATTTGATTCTGTATGAAAAAAATCCATAAAATGATTAAATCTCATCGATTTATTTTTAACATTTTGTTCTTGTGTTAAATTTGTTTCGACTAAAACAAAAAAAATGCAAAACAAAAATCAATAAATTAATTTAAAAATAAAATAATTATACTTTACCAGGGATATGTTTACAACCAGATTCATGTTTATCTGAACTAGATGTACAATCCAAAAAACTACCAGAAACTGATAATAGACCAGCATCAGATACAGATGATCTTCGTTTACCTGTACCAATTGGTGTACCCTCAGCCGGTGTACGTTGTGATAATCTTTTACGTTTTCTTTTATTAAAACTAATTGGTAACGAGTCACGACGATCACCACCAGGTGTATTAGCTATACTATCTAAATACTAAAGAAAGAAATAAACAATAATTAATAATTTAATTAATTAAAAATTAAGAAAAATTCAAATACTAACATCGCCAAATAAATAATCCATTTCATCAGCAAAACCATTTTGTATTGTATACCAGAACCAATCTGCCTTAACAATATGAGTTTTATTATTTTTTGGTTCTGGTTTTGCTTGTACTGTGTGTTCATCAACAACCTAAAATATAAGAAATACAAAAAAATTAATTTTAATAAACTTTAATCAATTAATCAAGGAAGAAATAAAAAAAAAAAAAACAAAAAACCAATAAACTTTACAATTACAGAATGAATGAAAAGAAAGAAAAATAAAACCCTGTGAGTAGTAGTGGATGACTGAGGTAGATTTTCATTTGAAAAATCAAAAAATTAACATCAAAAAAAAAAAATAACAGCACAAGTCTTAATTTAATATTCTATGCATATATTTATGATTTAATTATTAATTATAAAATAAATTTATTAAAAGATAAATTTTAATTAATCAAAAAAAAAAAAAGAAAATAAATTAGAAAATTCCAGTCACCACACCACCCACACATTTCAATAAAACAAAACAATTTATTAATTTTTCTTTCGTTTTCTTCTTCAGTTTTTTTAAAATTATTATTTTCCACAAAAAACACATGCATAAAAAAAAGTAATAAAAAATAATAATAATAATAATTGATTAAAAGTGCATATTGCTAAGCATATAAAAGGCCAATCAATTTATTTAAAAAGAAAATAATAATAATTATTTTAAAGAATTAAAATTAACAAGTGGTGATGTGATAAATGCAAATTATAGAATATAATTAAAAAAATAAAAAGAATCTATGTGCTGTCATTTATTTAATTAATATTAATTTTGCTTTTCAATAAAAAACAATATATGTATATAAATCAAAATTAAATTTATAATAGAGAATTATGTATAATAAGCAGCAGCTTCAGTCCACATTCCACCAAATAACAATTTATTACATAGAAAAAAATAAAAAAAAATTACTAATAATGTTGACGTTGTTGACCCGGCGTTTTATATGCAAAAACAATGCACACATTTATTTTATTTAAAAAAATTTTTTTTTTGTTTGTGTTATTTTTATTAATACCGTTAAAATAGTGTCAGCCAGTGGACACAACATTGAATTTTCATTATCTGTTACATCTGTTGATATTGTAACTGCTTGTGATGTTACTGCTGCTGCTGCTGCAACTACTGCTAATGACTTTTTCCTAATCATAATTGGTGTATCTGATAATTGTTCGGAAATTTTCATTGTTGATATTGTTGTACTCGTACACGTTGTTACTGTTGCTGTTGTTACAATTGTGGTTGTCATTGTGATTGGACTAAATATTTGTTTATTAGCATCAGTTATTATAGAACTATGCTGCTGTTGTTGTTGTTGTTGTTTTATTAAAATATTTGATGATTTTGGTGCTAAAGGTGTTTTAAAACCAGTTATTGATGGTGTTACATTTAATTGTTCTGATTCCTCATCAACGCCAACATTTACATTCTCATTTATTTTACGAAATTCTGGTGTATGAAGAAAACGTGAAATTGAATCACCACAATCATCATCATTATTACCATTATTATTACCACCATCACCATAATACTCATTATTCAATGTATTTTTATTATAAAATTTTCTCTTAAAATTACTTAAATTTGGTGTTAACATTAGTTTTGTGGTTTTTGGTGTTATATTAACAATATCACGTTTACTACTACGTGTTATACGTTCTTTAATGCAACGAAATTTCTCTTTTATTGGTTTCTTTATTGATTCATTAAATGTTGACTCAATTGATGTTATTGAATTTATCGATGCATTTGGATCAACTGAATTACGTCTGGTACGCATTATACCGGATAATGGTGTTTTTGATGCAACAAAACTCATACTTCTACGTAATTTTCTAGTTATTGAGCCGGTACGTAAGAGTTTTTGTTTTTTCGCTGAATTAATTGGTGCTAATGAATCAATAGACACCAAGGACATATCATCGAAACTGTCACGTTTTCTTTTATTCATATCTGCATAATCATAGACGTCGTCCTCTTCTGCCTCCTCCTCCTGTATTTTATCCAACAAATCATGATTATTAAATAAATCATCGTCGAGATTTTTACTTTTTAATATTGGTGATAAATTATTCGGATTTAAAAATTCATTTGCATCATCAAGTGTCAACACAATACCATCTAATGTATTTTTTTCAACATTGGATTTCTCATCAGATAACAACTTATTTGTTATGTCACTGTTGATTGCCATTTGTGTTGACACAGTTGATGATGATGCAGTTGTTTCAATTGATTCTTCTTTAATTTTATGCATTGGATAATAATGAGAACATTGTAATAATTCTTGATCTGCATCTGGATTTTTTATCTCATTTTTAGCATTTTCACGTTTTATACGCATTTCTAAATCATTTAAACGTGACTGAATTTTCATCTCTTTACTATTTTCAATTGAATTATTTATCGTATTTAGTTTTTCATTATCGTTAATATTTTCTTCATTATCATCTGTAGAACTCGATGAATTCGATGATAGGGATGGGATAATGTGATCAGGAAAATGAACACCAGTATTTGACATTACCTGAAAATTTTTTTTTGATTTTTTTTTTTGTTTATGTGAGAATTCGTGAATTAAATTTGTTAATAAATAAAATAAATGTGCTATACATAATTGTATGTGTGTTTATGTTACTTTAAGCCAGTTAAAAATTTAAAAAATAAAACCCATTTTATGTTATTAATTATTTAATTATTAATGCATTGTGTTTCCCTTAATTAATAAGTAACCAAGTAGTATGAGTATGATGAATTTATGAAAAATTTCATAAAGAATTTTCTTAATTTTATTTTTAATTTTAATAAACAAAAGACAAAATGAATTAATTAAATGAACAAAAAGACAAAAAACAAGACGATTTAATAATAAATAAAACAGAAATTAAATGCATTAAAAATAGAAAGAAAAACAAACAAAATAATTTCTATTTACCACATGCGAACACTCTGGATCTTCTAAATCCGTTGGTATGCCACCATTTGACTGTAAAACATCGACCATATGTTGATGTTCATCATTTGCAAAACCAAAAAAGCATATACGATGTCCTTCAAACGCTTTTAATGCATGATTTTTTGTATATTCCTCTTGTGTTGCCACAAAATTTATGTTATCACGATTATTCCATGCTTCATATACCCAGGCAGCTCTGACAACGGACAAACGAAATGTCATCGCATACCTGTAATAATTTTTTAGATTAAATTAAATTTCTAATTTAAATAATTAATTTAACTGTAAAAAATAAACACTTACTGATATTTTTCACCACCACTGGAATTACATATTAAATGTGTTACCTTAGAGTTCATGTCTTTTCTTATTGAACCACCCATTGCGTGAATTAAATTCACTAATTTTGTCTATAAAAAACAATTTAAATTTAATTAATAAAAAAAATAATTAAAATTATTAATCTTATTGCAGATTTTTTCTTATTGCAAAAAGTAAATAAATAAGCAAAAATAAAAAAACTTACTCATATTTTCGTTTTAATTAAAATTGCAGCAAAAAGCAATTAAAGAAGAAAACAATTACTATTATTATGAACAATTATTGTTTTTACAACGAAAAAAAATAAATAAATCAGGTAAAAGAGCCCATAAAAATTACGGTATTTAAACATAAATTAAGATTATAAAAAAAAGAAGAGAGAAAAAAACTAAATAAACATAAAACAATAGGTAATTTGGGCATGGGGATTTGTTATAGAGAAAAAAATAATTCCATAAACCAACCTAAAATTTGCATATATTTATCTATTATATATTATTTCATCTGATGACCTGCAGGTAAATTTTATTACAAAGCAGAGAAAAGGTAAAAAAATACCAAAGAAAAAAAATATATACAATGCATAAAATTTCTTTATAAGAAATTTCCTTTTGTTAAGAAAAAATTTTACAATTTCTTCTTGGTAATTAATTTTATTATGAAAAACCAAAACAAAATAAAAAAATGTATCAATAGTGAAAATCATAAAATTAATTAAATATTTAAAAAAATCAATCGCGCAAACGGTTTATTATTATTTTTACCGGAAAAAATATTATTTTATTTTTTGCAATAATTTCTCATTAAAATTCCATCCATAAAATTGCATAAATTTTACATGAGACGACATTTACATATTTTATTCAATAAAAAATCATAATAATAATAATAATAACATCGTTATTATTAACAGCATAAAAATCATATTTTAATTTTATCGAATAATGAAAAAAAGAAAAATTGTATAAATTTTTTATTTTGCGCCAAAAAAACACAAAAAAAAATTCTCGCAAAAAATTTAATTAAAAAAAATATTTTATGCAAAAAATTTTACATTAAAAAAATATTTTTAACCGAAATTTAATTAAAGAAAATAATCGATAAAACGCGTATTTTATAAGTAAATCAATTGGCAGGTTGGAGGAGAACGTGTAGCTTCTTAAAGGATAGTTTTTTTTTTTGAAATTTAATTACCCTGGATTCCCTTTATAGGCCAAAATTAAGAAGCCAGTGGCTAAATAGAAGAGTCCTAAAACATTTTTCAATCCAAAAACACTATTAGGCCTCGATGCTTCATAGAATGTAGTGGCTTAAGTCATTCAGGGTAAATTAAAATATTAATTAAGCGCGTTAATAGCCTTAAAACAGTGTTAACGCGTCCAAGTAATTTCTCAACAATCTATCGTATATTATTTATAAACAATTACAACAACGCTTTAAATAGCTAAAAAATAGTCTTAAATAACGCTTAAAGTATAACAATAACACGATTAAAAATGTTTTTTTTTTTTATTACTTTGCTTTATAAACAAACAAACAAAACAAAAAGTACTTAATTTGCAAAACAATAACGCCCATCAACCTCCTATTCAAATAACATTACATTACTGTATTCAAAAATGTTTTATTAATTTAATTATTAATTAATTAATCAGACTATGAAATAGTAATTGGTCAATAAAAATAAAAATAAAAGCATTTAAACAGACTAAAACAATTGATTTAATTAAATTTAAAAATGAACAACATCAGCATCAACATCAGAAAAGGTAATAAACCAAATTTTTAGACTAAAACAATTATCAATTAAGGAGAGAATTTTATTTATTTATAATTAAATAACTACATACCAGTTCATCTTTTTTACGTATTCCCGTAAAACATGTAATAACACCTCTCATGGAATAATTATAAATTGGTCGATTACTATTACTTAAATTTTCGTGCATTAGTACAGCCTGCTGTAAAGCTGGTGGTCCCATTATTCTTATAAGAAAAAAAAAAAAAAACAAAAAAACATTAATTAAAATTATAATTAATTAAAAAATAATTATATAAAAAAATAATCATATAAAAAATAACCACGAAAAACCTTGTACAAGATTGCAATTCACGTGGAAAACAGTTTTTTTTATTTTTATTCTTTGATTTCATAATTAAAATAATTAATAAAACCTTAACAACACACCGGTGGCTTTATTTTTATTCTTAACACGGTTATATGATTTATTTTATAAATTATTTATTTATTTATTTATTCTATCTTAACGCTTCTACTTTCTAATTAATGTTAGAAAAAGAAAAAATATTATTTATTATTTTCTTCTATATGATGGGATATAGCACGGCAGTAGCTGTACCGTCACCGCTGCAGCCACACAACAATGAAAATTTAATTAATTAATTTAGATATTTATAAATAAATAAATAAAATTTTCCAATGAAAAAATATGCATGTTTTTTTGTAATGTGTAAGTGACCTTGCCCAAAATGAAGTTAAAGAAATAAAAAATTAAGGTCATCGTGCCAAGCGATCTGCTTATTATTAAATCTTTTTTTTTTTCGTTATTTTTAAACATAATTTCCATGTTTATAATTATTTATTTAAAAAAAAAAAAAACAGAATAATCAACAAGAGATACAACAATTAAATTAACAAGCCAACAAAATATATTTTATTGCAGTCACCTGATGCGGCATTGCAATATTTTTTACATGGTGTGCCCGCCCGCAGCGCGTTAACATTAAAAATTTATTAAAATAAAAATATATCTAAAAATTACTTACTTGTGTTTTGATTTATGTATTGCATTAAATATCGGTCCATCAAATTCATTTAATATAAAATATGTGGTCCAATTATTTTCTAAAATTATTTCTTCACCTGTTTCTGATGTTATTATTGGTAAATTATATTTTTGTGCTGCGATAATTGTTGCTTTATCATCGATAACTGTACCAACAAGACATATACGTAAATTATCTGTTGATGATGATGTTGACGATGATGCAATTGATAATGATGAAACTATAGTAGAAAAAAATAAAACAGGTGTAATTAATAATAAATTAAAATTTGCATTGTTTTAAAGTGACAAATCGACATGGAAAATATTATTTATTAGCTAATTTTCAACGATATTCAATGGGATTTTCATTAAAAATTTAATAAACGTAATAAATGCGACTTAAATAGGCATAAAATCGTTTCATTAAGCTTTCATTAACCTTTCCAAAAAAAACTGCTAACAAAGTAAATAAAAGAAGCTAATTAAAGGTAAAAAAAAACCCTTTAATCAACGTACTCAAAATGAACAATTTAAACATTTAAAGAAAAAGAAACTTTTAAATAATTTATTTAAAATAAGTAATTCTCGGGTTAAAATAATAACATCTTCTTCTGCTTCTTCTATTTTTTATTTGTTTATTTAAAGGACATTCTAATAATCAGGTTACTTTTCCACAACCAACCTCACCTCTTTTAAGCAAAAAAAAAACCAACTTTAAAATAAAATTTCTTATCCTACGGTATAATAATCAAGATTATTTCTTCCTTTAACAAAACAAAGTTATTTAGAAAAACTAAGGGGTTTCTTCTCTTCTTCTTATTATTATTTTTTTCTTGTTTTGTTTATACAAAGGAAATATAAATACAAAAAAAAAAAAAGATTAGCTCAAGATAATCCCAATTGGGTAAATGAAAGCAACAGCGAAGTACAAATAATACAAAAAATAGAATCACAACGGGTAATTAAAGATTTTATAGCCAAGGCATAGGCATAGCTTAATAAAAAAAGATTATATTCTGTGTCTTGTAGGTAAATAATACATAACGTAGTAGTAAGTAGTAGCAAGTATACACCGCTACCGTTGTTGTTTCATCACTTAATACACGAGGAACAGCAATAGTAGTAAATTTCAAACATTTATAAATTATTTAACAAATTCATAATTTAATAAAATAAAAAATAAAAAACAATCTTGACAAATTATGTTTTGTCACGAAATATTCATAAAAAAGAAGAAGAAGAGAAAAATAACGTTAAATAATTCAAGTCACAAAGTAAAAAAAAAAAATACCAGCAAACATACACATAAAAAGTAACGCAATAGAATATAATAAAGAAGTAAATTGTAGTAGCGGCGATGAGAGATAAATAATAAAATAATATAAAACAGAAAAAAATACCGCAAATCACTCTCCTGAACACATTTCTTAGATTATTATTAAAGACAGAGAACCGGCAAATAACCAACCAACCAGTCAGCAAGTAACAAAAATTTTATTTTTCATTGAATAAATAATTTTTTGTCAACGAAAAAATAATACAAAGTCTTAGCCGTCTAAAACATATAAAAAAAGATTTTTACTGTACGCGTAAAATTCCTCTTGCTGCCGCTTTATTGTATTTTTTTTTATTTTTATGCTGCTGCCCAGAGAATCTATATGTTAATAATGTGTGACACAAATATTATCTATCCTATTTACAAAAAAAAAAGAAAAAATCAGTTTAAAAACTGTTATTTAGCATAAATATGTGTCAGCAGCACATATCACCTACACCTGTGTATCGCACGTTAAACAATATCAGCAAACATTTACAAGGTGTTTTCATTTTTATTTTGTCTATCCTTTAATATTATTTTTCTGTTGATTTTATTCTTCTTTTATTAAATGACATTACTACGACCACCATTGTAACTCTGTTCAAATAAGACATTAGAAGCGCGCTAAAGGTTAATAATATACATAAAAAATATACCTTTATTAACACGTTTACTAGAAAAACGACAAAGAAAAAATATGAATTCTTTATAAATTAAACCTTTTAAACCATCTACGTAGGTTTTATCAACAGTTTTTTTATTTATTTTACAACCAAAGGTAAACAAAAATTAGATAAACCACATATGTGTACTGATAATAAAGCAAAAATACGTTTAAAAACACTTGTGTTTGTAATACGTTTGTGACAAAATTGTGATTTTCTTATTATGATAAAAAGAAAGAAATTTTAGAAAATTAAAATTCGTTAAAACTATAATAATCAAGATTATTATTATTATTACATTGAGAATAATTAAATTTCTTACTTAAATAAAGGTAAATGTAGTAGAAACAAATAAACACCCACGCATTCACCATCTTTTTTTAATTTGATTATAAACCCGCTAATCCTATTGCCGATTATCTTTTTTTATTTATTTTTTATTAATATAAAAAAACGTTAATTACTGTTTAACAATTAAATTATAATTATTATTACCTATGATTGGTAATTTCTTAATGAAACTTTCTTTTCATTTTTCTTCATTTTTTTTTTTAAACAGATGGATTTAAATATTTCTTTTTGTGTAATAAAAAATAGCAAAGTTCATTAATTAAAGGTAAAAATAATAATAATAATAATTACCTTTTTTTGTTCATTATCATTCTTATAATCTTTAAATGACTAACTTTAAGATAAGATTAGATTGTTTATAAAAATTTTGAATTTAATTACAAGAATTATAATTAATAAAATAAAATGATAATAATTATTTAAAAAGAAAAAATACACAAAACAAGAATTAAATAAATTAATATATGTATAATGTTACCACTTACGTAAGGTGTATAGTAACATAATCTACCTTTAATGAAACATTAACTATAGTTATAATTAAGAAAAATATAATGACAATTAACATTGAATGTTAAGGAGCATCAGATTACATTTTAATCACATTTTTCTATATTAATCAAAATTAAACATAAAAAAATGTTACACGATAATCAATCAACAGAGTACTTAATTAGATTGGTTCAGGAGTTGTTTCTCTATTACCTTGTGCTTTGGATTTTTAAATACTCAATGAAATTACTTTAAGAAACGGACATACAAATTATTTTTCTGTATCTGTAAATCTGTATCTAAGACAAGACATAACGTCCTTTCCATTAAAATAAATAAATCCAGCATATCCAGAAGGTAGAATTACCTTCCTTATTGATACAGTTAGGTTTGATCAACAAAACTCTTCCTGTCATCAGTTCTTTACTTATAAAATAAATATCAAATAAATGCAAAAACTTTAATGATTACAAAATATTTTCATAATACAAAAATACCATTGGAAAAACTTTCAACTCGCAAGAAGCGATCCCATCTGAAACTATGCACTCAAAGTCTTAAAATTTTTACAAATTTTCCGTCTGCAACAATAAATAATCTTTCGTCTTTCAATTTAGAATCCAATTAAACAAACTTTAATCATCAAGAAATTAAATTATTGCCTAAAAAAATATTAAAGTACCCTGAATTCCCTTTATAGGCTACTGGCTTAAAAGAGAAAAAAAGTTAAATTTTTAGGCCTAGCAGCGGCTTAATATCGGGTAGAGCCTAAATAGTGGAAGAGGCTTAATAGAGTTAAAAATAAATTTTGAAAAGAAATTTTATTGTATCTTATTTAATTATAGAAATTTAAAATTTACTCATCAAAATCTTCTTCATAGGAAGCATAATTATCTTCATTTAAAAAATAATTCAACAATTTTTCACGGATTGGAAGTTCGGGAATTGAAATATCAGCCTCTTTATCTTTTTCTCCGTACTTATTTAGTAGAATTAAGAAGCCAGTGGCTAAATAAAGGGTAGTAGCTATATAAAAGAATCCTAAAACATTTTACAATTCAAAAACACTATCAAGTCTCGATGCTTAATAGAATGTTGTGGCTTATAAAGGGAATTCAGGGTAGTCGAAAAGCACACGGTTTCTGGCTTAGCATAACTACCATTTTACACAAGAAACACACTTCTGTTGTCAATTATTCAATTGATAAAGCGTTATAAATGTACCAAAAAAAGGCTTATCTAATTAAAATAAAGCATCCTATTAAAATAAAGCAATGAAGCAAACAAAAAACAGTAATCTAAAATCACATACATACTTCCAAAACGCGATTTAGTTAATCCTAAATAAAAATCATCCATGAAAATAATTAAAAAAAACTTTATCACTTCCCTACATATTACATAATTAATTTTTTTTCCACATAAACATAAATAAAATTAATAATAAACGTATTGCTGTGGCGGCAATAAAAATAATAATAATAATTTTTACTTTATCTATTTATTACATAATCCATTCATATATATATTTTATATGAAAAAAAAAGCGAATGAAAGAGAACAGGTACGACAAGTTAGCAGTAATAATAATAATAATATTATTATTTTTATTAAAACTGTAGAAAATAACACATAATAAATAATTATAATTCAAATAATTAACACAAAATGTAATAGAGAATAATAATAATCCTCTTAACGCCTTTGTAGTATTTAATGTCCATTGTGGGTGGGTGTAGATGGTTGGTTAGGTTATAAATTTATTTATTTTTTATTAAAATGCAACATAGTTTATATTAACTTAAAAAAATATTACAACGACCAGAATTTTTGCACGTTATACGTCCTTAATGTGCCAAAATAAATAGTTGCAAAAAAAAAAAAAAAAATAAATAAAACAACGAAAATTGCACACAAAATATTTTTTTTAAATTAAATAAATTATTTTTAATTATTTTCCTTTCTGTTAGTAACAATTTGACGTTATTTCGTTGCGTCTTCTTCTACCTATGATTTAAGAGAATTTATTTTAAATAAATCAAAGAGGAACAGCCAGTTTTTTTTTTTTGTTTATTATTTATCATGTCATGGATGGATGTCTAATTGTTAACTGGTATTATTAGTATAAGCGTACTGTAGCAGTATTCCTATATTTCTTTTTATATTAAATCAGCGATAATGATTGAAATAAAGCAATAATGATTGATCTTATTCATTGATCATAATCATTAACGGATCCTTAATCATTAGCTAATTAATTTTTAAAAATGTACAAATTTTCATCATTACAGCTGAAATTCTGTATTTTTTTTATAAACAATCAAAGAATTCTAAACAATTTGAACTCTACAGCAGACCGGCAATATTATTTTTTTAATTTAATCAATTAAAAAATCGCTAATTTGTCATCTTTCGCATAAAATCACTGTTATTGTTTCAATAATTCTATAGCTACAAAACAGAAATTACATGATAAAATCCACAATAAATCCGGATTTTAGTAGAGTAATTTTTTACAAAACGGTTATTAGTTGTGTCTTCTCAAAGATTATATCAATTTCAATAAAGATAAGGTAAAACACAGACAGTATTTTATTTAAAAACAAGTCTAGAAGTCAAACAAACAAAAATCAAGAAAAACAAGAAAAGAGTTAAGCCTGAAACCGTCACTGTCGCGAAAAAATAAATAAACAGACAACAAAAAAACACCAATATCACAATACAATAATAAATAAATCTAAAAATATCATAATGTACTCATCATCACTTTACTAATTATTTAAATTAAATTACTTTTAAAATAAAAAAGGAATAAGAAAGAAAGAAAAAAAACAAAACCGCGAAATGAAAAAAAAGAATTAGGCGAAATACAACGTCAAGAAAAATAGTAGAGCAAAGTGTAAGAAAGAAGAAATAGCAAAAATTACATAAACAAAAAAATAAATAAACAGAAGGAAAACAATCGCAAAAATATAATTAATTTTATTTTTCTTTCTTTATTTTCTTTAACGCTGTTAACATGTGGAAATGACATATTTTTTTACCATTATTTTATCATTTATTGCCATTTTACTGGCCAGTGAAAATAAATTTATGAAAATGAAGTAAAAAAGAAAAAACATCCATACACAAAGCCCATAATCGTCTTATAATTATTATTCCGTCAACAAATGTTCCTGGTTGCTGTTGCTGATGACAGTCACTGTTGCCCGCCGTTGTCTTTTTGTGCTTTTTTTATTTTATTTTATTTTTAATTCCATTTCTTGTTGTTCACGGCTCCATAAGAAAAACAATTAATAAGCGAAAAAGAATAAAAAAAAAAAACCAATTTTAAAAGCAAAAACAAATATTAAAATTACCAAGTGGGTGGGTGGTGGTAGTAGAGGAGTCTTGGATTTTGTATATAATTTTTTTGATTTACTTTATTTTAAGCAAAAACAATTTTATTTCTCGTTTAATTCATTTTTTTTTTTTTTGCTTCTTCTCTATTTATTTATCTTATTTGTGCTATTTTTTTACCAATTGTTATTCTAATTGAATGGAATTCGCGCGCGTAAATGAGATAAAAATTTGATTAATTTCATTTTTCATGATTTACATTCGATTTTATTTATTTTTTTTTTTTCGTTAAGATTTTCTTTTATCTTTGTTGAAAAAAAAAAAATAGAAGGAAAATAAAGAAAATTTCTATATAAAATAAAAATAAAAAACATTTAATTAAACAAAATGTAATTTAATTATTTTTTTTTATGCAAATTAAGTAAACAATAGAATGTATTTTGTTTTTGCTCTAAATAACAGATGAAAAATAATAAATTGTTAATTTTTCATTACAAAAACAAAAGAAAAAGACAGCTAAAGTCAACTCAAGTAAAAACATTTATACCGCAAAAAAACGCCATTAGACTAGACTAGACGTTATTAAAATTTAATTTAAACAAAAAAAAAAAGAAAAATAAATAATCATACTCATAATATTTAATGAGTCAAATGATGAAAAAAAAAATAAATAAAATCATTCATCTATGACAGGCACACAGCAATCAAATTAAATGAGGTGAATTAGATGTGTGTGAGGTGTGTTGAAAGAAAAGGAAAAACAACGACAACAAATACCAGGTAATCACTTTTTTTATTTATTATTTTTGTAAAAGAAAAAAAGAAACACACTAAACCAGTTAAATATGAGGTAATAATATGAGCATGCTTATTACAATCATTTACACCTATTAAATGTAAATATGTGTGTAAATACATCTTTCTTTCTTTTTATTTTGTTGCTTTACCAACAGTTCGATGACGCACAAAATAAAAAATTAAATCTATATAATTATTACCAATGACCGTGAACATTAAACGAAATAAAAAAAGGGTACAAAAAAAAACAACAGCTAAGGCACACTCAACCTTCAAAATTATAATAATTTAAAAAAAAAACGTTAAAAAGCATGCGCAACCAGCTTAAAATAGTATTTTCTCTATTCAAATGTCTTTAAGTTTAAGTTGCTTTAAGCAACTAAACAAAAATAAAACAACATTAAATCGGTTATACAATACCAAAGTGGATTAGTCCTGGCACGATAAACATATTACAGGGTCGGCTAAGTAAAAAATGTTTAATTTAATATGTTAAGTCGGCTTAAATATTTTAAGCAAAAAGAAAACCAACAAGTGTCAATTTAAATTTAAATTTAACTGATAACTACAACAATAAAAAAATGATAAAACCTTTGGTTACCCCGTACTCTGGTACATGACCAGTACATACCATACGGAAAAACAATTATAATATATTAAATTAAAACATTAATTAATTGCAATAATATACATTTAAATGCTTTTTATTCTTGTTGTTTTAAATCTCTTTTAAATTTTTAAATTAATTTATATAAAGTGCAGTAGCAGTAACAGCAGATACACAGTAATAACAAGCAATGTTATATCTCAATATCGTATTTAATTATAATTATAATTATAATTATAATAAATAAATAAACAAATTATAATGCTGTACAAACACTTTAATTAAATTGTATACAATTGCATATGTTTATTTAATAAAATTATTAATAATTATTTTCATTGACTACTTATATATTGTAGAGTGTAGAGAAAATACATATATTACTTGAATAATAATAATATTTAATTGAGTGCAATTAAACAATCTAATAACAAGTATACAAGTAGTAACCACCACCTACGCATCCTAAGAATTATAATCATTTTGTTTTCTTATATATTTTTCTTTTTTTTTTAATATTAATATGATTACAACAAACAATTAAGTAGTAAAGTTAAGTAGACGCTTTAAAGTACTTAGTTTTCTGATTATGTAACTTATAACCTGTTTAAAAGTCACTTAAATTCATACAAAAATAATATATTTGATTGTAAAGATTGGTTAAAATGTTAATAAGAAGCATAAAGTTCTTCTTTTTCTTTGCTCTTAGAAGATATGTACTTAAATGTACTTGAGAAAATCATAAGATCCAATTGATTTATGATGATTTCTTTGCTATTTGCTTAAATATTTCAATATTTTTTGTAGATCTGAGTAGTTTTATCGCAAAAGTGTTAAAAGATATTTCTCAGCTTGTAAATAAGCGGTTTTTTTAATCTAATTTTTGCAATGCTTTAAAATCGTAATGATTGCAACGATTAGTTGCACGAGGATTCAGTTAATACAGTATAAATCTAAAAATAAATTAAATTAATTATTAATAATATTAAAAAATAATTCATATTGATAATTATAAGTAAAAACACAGATTTTTTAGAATTAAAACAAGTGATCAAAACCAACATCTATAGTACTGAACAACTACCGCAAATACCACAAAAGTCAACCACTAAATATCATAGAGAGCGTAAAGTTTTTTATTAAAAATAAAATTTATTTAAAGATTTAATGAAATTTCTTAATTTAATTTATTATTTTTAATATGTGTGAATAATAATATTAGTTTATTTTTTAATCTATTTTCGGACACAACAATCAATGACCTTGTGTCTCTCTCACGATGAAAACAAAACAAAAATTAAAACAATAAATTATAATTTAGCGAGATTCTGCCCGCTTGCCTGACTGTCTTATTTTAAAACTAAAAATAACATATTTAACTGCTAATAACCCTTAAGAAAAATAATTTAAAATTAATTAATGCTAAAAGCGCAAACATATTATTTGTAAATGATCATGTTTTTAGTCGTTATTTGATTTATAATATGGTGATCGTGAGTATTGTTGTGATAAGATTCGATCAATTAAAACAAACGTAAAAATTGCAATAATCAGTGTATTGCTAGCTAAACGACAATATTCCATGGAATCAATTCACAAATGTTTAAAATTTCATAAAGAAAATAAATAACTTCTTTCTCCATCGAAAGTACAAAATAATTATAGAAATTCTTTATGATGTAAAATGTAAATACATTCCAAGGAACAGTACGTTACTAATCATACATTTTTACTACCCAGACAGAACTGTTACTAATCTGTTACTGTTCTGATTACTCACACAGAACAGAAAAAACCCAATTATTTATTATCTTTTAGAATACTGAAAAATCTCTGTCTACAAAAATTCACAAACATTTAATCTATCCAAATTTAACGCTTATCACAGCATTTATTCTCATCACGATTGGCCTTAAACATATCACAGTATTATATTCTACAAAATTTATATATGTATATATATTTTAATTAAATAAACAATAAAATTTATTTAATAAAAATAATAATAATAGTAATAAAACAAATCTTACAGTTTCCTGTTGATCAGTGATCTTATTTTTAAATTAAAACAAATAAATGTTTTTTTTTTTTGCTAATAAATAAATAAATCCGTGTGTATTTGTTTTATTTAAAACATGATCATAGTAAAATAGACACAACAATACCATCCAATAGTAATAATAAAATAAAATTATTATTAATAATAATAATAAATAATAATTCTTCTGTATGCAAAACAACGTTTATTTTATTGTCTATCAAGGGCAAAAATGTCAACACACAACAAACTAATAAATATAAAAATAAATAATAATAATAATAATAATAATAATAATAATAATAATACATGTAATAATAATTGTAAATAGATCTAATTCAACTAATGAAATAATAATAATAAATCAAATCAATTACTGTAGCAATAATTATTACAGTATTATGCATAAATTTTCTTCTTATTAAACAAAAGCAAGCATTTATGATAAATTTCTATTTAATTATTTTTAATCATAATATTAAAATAAAAAAACGTAATAATTGTCAACAAAATATTTGGTTAATAAATAGCAAAAAAAAAAACCGAATGACTAAAATTAAAATTTAAAGTAAAAAAAACAAGCAGAAAAACTCGCTAAACAGAAAATGATTAATTAAATTTAAATAATTATTTTAAACCGTATTTTCTCGTAGAAAATAAAAAAATTTAAGCCAAGAAAATTATCTTAATTAAGAAAAGAAACAACAAAAAAAAATATATTTATATAAATTCTATAGGAATTTGTCACTCAATTCATTCATGTTTTACTGAATTGTTTTGATTTTTTCGCTACTTTTTGTACAAAAATAAAAAAAAACTTTGACAGTTTATCTGTACTGTTACAGTAGAACCTCAATTTTATAAACTGTTGAGTAGTTTATTGTTTTATTAATAGAGAATTGTGGTTTTTTTACGTAAGTTTTAGAAAATCTGGCTTTAAATAACAATCTATTAAATAAAAAAATATATAAATAGAGCTGCTTCTAAATAATGTGGACGTTCTTATGGTATATTTATGATTATTTTGATGCCTTTAGATAAATAAACGTAATATTCACATGAAATAATTATTCTGAAAGAAAAAAAATACCGCTTGTTTGCATAAGTATGGCATAACCACACTTTACAAGGTTCAAAACAAGTAAAATCGTTTTTTTTTTTTAAATTAAACCACAATCCATGTAACTTCCATGGAAAATTCTTTCCAATTTGATAAATGTTTTTTCTCCATAAATATTATTTCAAACAAATCCTAATCCGTTTGTATTTTTATTTGACAGTTTGAACAACATAACCTAATTTTTGGACCACTCTTTGTTTATTTTATTGTTTTATTATTTTTCTCTCATTAATTTATTACTCAATAACTAGAAAATTAAAATAAAATAATAACAATAAAAAAAAAAAGTGTTAATATTTCTATTAAAGGTCAGATGATAATTATTTACATAATAAAAAAATAAAACTTTTCCTCTATTAAAATCATCTTTATGTCATTTATATATCATTTCTTCATCTTCAATATTTGCTACATTTTTTTGCTGACATTTATTTACTTTATATTCTCTAGATAACACATTTATAACGGTAAGCAGGTGTTTTAATTAGTTTATTTTTTTCCAAAGGTAACAAACCACACAACATAGAAAAAAAAAAGAAGAAAATTTATTATGCTGCACGCTTGAGTTGATATCTACCACTCGGTTGAATTAAAAAAAAATAAATAAAACATTATTTTTCGGTAAAAAATTAGAGAAAATGCAACGTGGAGGCACAAACAATAGTAAATTTCCATTAATCCAAATAAATTTACGACTGCGACAAATACACAAAAAAAAACATTATTTTTGCTGACCGGAGACAACCAAACAACGCCAAAATATATATGTAAGTCAAACAAAAAAAAAAAAAAACCCAAAAACGATCATCGTTCTCGGACGCCGTGTATTATTTTTGTACACAGAGAGGAGTAACAACAGCAACAAAAATCACATTCCGTTGGTTGAACAAATAAAAAAAAAGAAGCTAATTCCATTGTCATCGCATCAAATTTATTAGTTAACAAAAATTTTTATTAATTTATTTTCGCTGTTTGTCTTTATGTTTTACCTTCACATTTTAAAAATTCATTATTTTGTTGCTGATGATGATACGACAACGTTTGTGCGGTATTATTATTATTTTGCGTTAAAACGCTACAATCCTGTTTCGCTGGTGTTGCTGCTGCTGCTGATGTTGTTGTTGTTGTATCATCCATTTTAACAGCACTTGTTTGAAATTTAAAAAAAAAAAACAATAAAAATAAATAATTAATATATACGTTATGTTCTCAAAATCATTTGAATACACAAAATATTCGAATAAATTTAAATTTCTAATTAAACAATACACAAAACACACAACAAATGTAATTATTTTTTGTCACTTATTTTATAATAAAATTATTGTTTTAACAAAAAATCTCGATAACAATACAACACAGCACAACGAATAATAATAATAATCCAGCCAGTATTTTTTATTCTCACTTGTGTATATCGGCTAAACGTCTAGGATACACCAAATTTACAAACATTTTCTTACTTTTTTTTTTTTTTTGTTTATTAATTAATTAAACACATAAATTAATTACGCGACATTTATATTTATAAAAAAAAAAAAACACAAAGATTTTTTTAGCAGAAACGAATTGTGTATTTCCTTCGCATAGCAAACACAAAACAAACATCAAAAAAATATTATTTAATGCGATCAACGGCAAAAAACTATTTTTATTTTTTCTCTCATTTCTACTCATTATTCTTAATGGTATATTGGTAATACTTTATTTTTAGTAAGAACAAATTATGTTGTTATATTTAAAAAACCATTATTGTTTATTACTTCGTTATACAATTGTACCAACGTTATAAATGCAAAGAAAAAATTCTTTTTTTCACAATGGCGCAATTTTTTGTAAATAAATAAAAAAACCACATTTTTATTTTAAATTAATTTATTATCAAGGAGAATTCAAAGAAAATTATCACACAATTATTATTATTATATTTTTTGTTAATTATTAAGTCGTTGATATTGACTGAAACCACGAGCACAGTATAAATATGGTGATGCGGCGGCAAATAGTAATCCAGCACCGAACCATGGTCTGTGAAATAACCATGCAACAGATGCTATCAATAATGCAACAGAAAATGATAGCATAAAATTTGCCGATACGGGAAATGCACGATCTGGTGCAAAGTGTATAAGGAAACGATTTTGTGACACTAAAAACATAGAAGCAAATTGTTATTAAATTTTAATAAACCAAAAAGAACAGATGACTTACGTAAGAAACACAAATAGGAGGCTGTACAGGTCGCAGCGAAAAATAGTAAAATCCATCCAAAGAAACGGTATCCCCATGTTGTTAATTTCTGTGAGTAATGTTCTGATTTAATTGCTTCGTGTAGTGACATTTCACCCTTATTTATCAATAAAATATTTTGCTTAAGACTTGTCTCGTAAGGGATTATTGTCCCTTTATCCAATTTACCAACAATCGTATACTAATAAAAAGAAACAATTTAGTTCTGTCGTAATAAAATTACAGAAATATCTGTCATTACCATTTCGCCCTCGAGACCAGCAAACGAAAACTGTATCCGTATATCACCTAACTCTGGATTCCACATATCCATACAATGATAATATAGGCCTGAGTGTAACTTAACAGATGGATCCTCTGGCCGTGAGTCAGCAGTTAGTTCAATAAATTGTGTGAATTTATTCTTGATCGACGATCCTAGTTCAATATGACCTATATGTACATGATCGGCGATCTGTATTCGGCTTTCAATTGGAAACGCTTTTGGATTGTGATGACCGGTTCGTATATAAAAGCTTCTCGAATCAATTAATTTATCTTTCCATTCCATAGTGTAATAATATGTGCGTTCCTCAGTCTGAACAGAAGCCACTGTTTCAC